>LR991068.1:19084617-23884617 GCA_905163555.1 Notocelia uddmanniana
CATATAATATACAGGGTGGCCCATTCAAATCGGTCAGTATGGGAAAGTCTAAAACTATAAGACATACGAAGATTTGTTCTTAGGAACCATGTCACCGATTTTACAAGTAGACAGGTACAAATAACCATAGAAACAATTTTACATGCCTGAACTTGTTGAATATTGTAACGGTGGTCACTTTGAACACCTACTATGATAAATTAAAGTATGTGAAAAAAATGCATTTTATTCATTTTAGACATTATGTTTCTTAGAGACATTTACTGCTTAAGACCTACACAAACGATATCTGAATAGAAATAGTGTAAGTTTATTTTTTCAAAACAACCGGGTTCGATTCCCTAGTACAGTGTTTTTTTCAAATGTATGAATGCAGTTTTTCTTTTTATCAAAATCGGTGACATGGTTCCTAAGAACAAATCTTCGTATGTCTTATAGTTTCAGACTTTCCCATACTGACCGATTTGAATGGGCCACCTAGTATATGATTGCCATTGTACCACAGAATAGTACAATACTGTATTACCATCATAAATGATTATGGCAAAATGAGAAAAACATACTTAACACTTTCGGTGCTAGTAGGCCTACAATCCTACATCGGGAGCTACTATAGCGCAAATAAAATACCGACAGTGTACTTACAGACAGAAAACTGGGGAACATCTATATGTAGGTATAGTCAAATCAGAAATAAGTAAACATTTTTTTTATTATCACAATGAAATAAAGCGAAAAAGTGTGTCATACCATTTGCTATTGACTGTCATCATCCTGAAGGATGCCTGTCATTGCTCGAGGACCGCTACCTATTGCCTGACTCATTAGCTTGTCGCGCGTAGAAACAAGCAGGCGAATAATCATCCTCATCATCTGAAACACCCTACCACAGACAATTCCACAATGATCGGTAATGACTGCCCGCATCCAGCGGCCTCCCTCGACCTTAACCAGGTCATCGGCCCACCTTATTGTGGGCTTCGCATTCCCTTGCTGTGTCGTCAGGAAGCAAATTATATTGAAATACAAAACAGATGCGAAAAGACAAATTGAAATAAACCTCCTGACCTCAATACCAATTGATTTCTCTTGAATGCCAGTCGTTAATGTTATTAAGTTAATTGTTTTGTTTGTTTACTTTTGCTTAACTTTGTCACAAACCACTCAACGACTTGCGACGGTAATTATGTAGATTGTAATTTGTAAAACAGCTGTCATTTTTAAGTAAAATGCAACTTATAAGAAATATGAAAAAATCGGCCAATAGCATGTCGGGCCGTGCTCAGTGTAGGGTTCCGTAGTTGCCCAATGAACTTACTTAAAAAATCAATAACTAGCAATAGGGAAATAGCTTCGCATTGTTTCATACTTTTTTTTTTTATTAAAAATGGGATTGCTCTTGGCCAGCATCTAGCCAGGAGGCAAAGATGAGGCCAACGATGAAGCGAGCTCACCCAGAAGATGCCTATTCACTCGTACCTTAAAAAGATCCAGGTTATATGAACTCGGAAATACAGACGCCGGCAGAGAATTCCAAACCTTAGAAGTGCGCATTATAAAAGAAGATGAAAAGCGCTTGGTTCGAATTAGAGGAATTTCGACCAGGTAAGGATGGTAGCCAGCCGTACGTCTGGATGTCCGATGGAAGAAGGGGGAAGGCGGTATGAGCTCATGGAGCTCCTGAGCACACTCACCGAAGTACAGTTTGTAGAAGACGCACAGACATGCTACTCTGCGTCGATGTGCTAAGCTCTACACGTTTTTTTACTAAGAAAAGAAGACTTTTTACAATAACTCAATAACAACTTAACTGATCATGTCCGCTATAGTTTTCTTTGAAAGTCTTTATTAAGCTTTACTTTCATAATTTTTTTCATATTTTTTGAACCCATACTTCAAAAGTTAGACAATTAGGGGGGACACTTTTTTTTTCTTTTGGGGTGAATATTTCTGAAAATATTCACTTTATAAATGATTTATGAAGACCTGTAATTATTTTGAAAGACCTATGCAACAATACCCCACAACATAGGATTAAAGAAAAAAAAAAATCATCCCCACTTTACGTGTAGGGGAGGAAACCTTAAAAAGAATCAAAATTTTATTGATTTATATATCTATGCCAAATTGCAGCTTTCTAGCACTTACAATCACAGAGCAAAGCCTCGGACAGACAGACAGACAGACACACAGGCGGACATGGCGAAACTATAAGGGTTCCCAGTTGACCACGGAACCCTAAAAAGGGAGCACTTACTTGCGCTGATATATTTGTTGAATGTAAGTGAAATTAAATCAAAATGTCAATATTCATCACTTTCACCAGCTATCAAAGCATATCTCAGCAGAGGCCACAGAGTTTCTAAGCAGAACAAAGGTATTTATTATAATAAAACGACCGTTAACGTGGTTTGGAACAGACTGATTTTATTTTATAGTATTATGAGCTATACCTACCCACAAGTTTACAGTAGTGTGAGAATAGGTGGCGCCACATACATCATATTTTGATATAAAACCAATACCCCCACTATATCAAAATAAGCTAAACACAATTTACAAATTGCAAATGTAAAACTATAGTAACTATGATTGCATACCCATCAACTTCATAAAGCTGTAATGTTTTACAGAAGTTAACGCCTTTGTTAATAGGTCAGCAGCCATACTTACTGTGGACAAATATTCAACTTTTACTATGTTATTACTTACACATTCTCTGCAAAAGTGGTATTTTATGTCTACATGTTTTGTTCTGTTATGAAATACAGGATTAAGTAACAATTTATGGGCACTTTGATTGTCATTAAAAATAACAATACAATACAAGTCCCCTGTAATTTCTTGATGCAAATTTCTCAAGTAAATTGCCTCTTTACAACATTCTGATATACCAACATATTCCGCTTCTGTTGTTGAAAGACTGACATTTTTTTGCTTCCTACTACCCCAAGAAATTACATCCCCGGATAAATTAAAACAATATCCTGTATATGACTTTCTGTCTAAGCAGTCACTACCCCAGTCTGCATCAACATATCCTACAATCTCCTGATTACCATCTTTGCCACTGTACCTAATATAATAATCTTTTGTTTTCTTCAGATATCTTAAGATACGTTTACAATGAGTCCAATGCTCTTTGCCGTAACAATTGTTAAACTGGCTAAGGTATCCTACAGAATAGGCAATGTCTGGGCGACTGAGAATAGCTAAGTACATTAAGCAGCCAATTAATTGCTGATAAGGTAAGCTTTTATTACAATTCTCATTCTTGGTCAATTTTAATCCACTTTCCATTGGAGTATCTACAGTTTTACAGTCCGTTAGATTAAATTTTACTAACAATTGTTCTATATACTCTTTTTGACTTAAAGTTAACAAACCTTTTTCTTTGTCATAGCAAACTGACATTCCAAGGCACTGCCTTATTTGACCCAAGTCTTTAATTTGGAACTGAGATTGTAAAATTGCCTTTAAATTACTGGTTTCCTTACTATCATTTGAAAATACAAAAAAGTCATCAACATACAATGCTACTATTGTACGCTTGTTTTTTATATACAAACATGGTTCATATTTTGACTTCACATATCCATTTTTAGTTAAACATTCATCCACTTTTTGGTACCACATTCTTGAAGACTGTTTAAGTCCATAAATGGCTTTCTTTAATTTAAGTACTTTATTACTATCAGAACAGTTAAAACCTTCAGGTTTCTGCATGAAAATATTTTCATGAAGATCTCCATTCAAGAATGCGGTTGTGACATCCAAATGAGTTATGTCAAAATTAAGTTTCACAGATAAAGCGAACAGTAACCTTAAGGTACTATGTCGCACAACAGGTGAAAAGGTTTCCACATAGTCCACACCAGGTTGTTGTGTAAACCCTTTTGCCACTAGTCGCGCACGGTAACGCAATTTATTGTCCGGTCCAAATTTTTTTTAAGTACCCATTTACACTGCACTATGGTACCACTGGCGGGAACGTCTACCACTTCCCACGCACAATTATCTTCAAAACATTTAAGCTCTTCCTGGACTGCCTGTAACCATTGGTCACTCTCAGGCCCTTTTAAAGCTTCATCTAATGTTAGATCCATTGCGCCGTCCATAGTATTATTCTGAGTGAAGAACACACTATCAAAACCATATCTATCTGGTGCTCGACGATCTCTGACGGGTCTGGCTACCTCATTAGGAGTATTCTGGACATCCTTAGTATCCTCTGAGTCTTCATACTCACTAGGGTCATACTCGCTGGATAAGTCCGATGCAGTTCCCTCTGTCAGTGTCGATTCTGTGGTTTCCTCCCCCACTGAATCCTGCAGTTCCTGGTCCTCTGCTTCATTTTCATCTGTTGGTTCATATTTATTGATATCTTCAGAAACTTCCATCACACAATCGGGGTTCAACTGTTTTTCCATTATAATAACATCTCGACTTGTTGATACTTTCTTAGTTTCGGGATCATAAATTCTGTATCCCTTTATGTTGTCCGGATAGCCAAGTAATATGCACTCACGTGACTTCTTATCCCACTTTGTTCTTTTCTGTTTCTCTATGTGAATCATCACCGTAGAACCAAATATTCTTAAGTTGCTAATATCTGGTTTGACACCTGTCCACAACTCATACGGTGTTTTTCCATTAAGTACTGATGACACAGTGCGGTTATGCAGGTAAACAGCTGTATGACAGGCCTCAGCCCAAAATTTCTTATCAAGCTTAGCGTCATACATTAAACATTTCGCTTTCTCAATGATCGTGCGGATCTGCCTTTCGCATAATCCATTTTGCTCGGCTGTGTATGGATTACTTTTTTGATGAATAATCCCCATTTCTTTCAGGTAGGCATCAAAGCTATGGTTACAAAATTCTGTACCATTATCACTGCGAAGAATTTTAACTTTTCTATTCGTTTGATTTTCTGCCAATGCCTTGAATTCTTTAAAGTTCTTCAATGCCTCATTTTTGTGCTTTAAAAAATATATAAATGTCATTCGGCTAAAATCATCTACGAACAACTGAAAATACACTGAACCACCTAGCGAGACAGCCTCCATTGGTCCACACAGGTCGGTATGAATCACATTCAGCAATTGAGTGCTTCTAGTGCCTATGTGCTTGAAAGGTAGTCGGCATTGTTTACCTTCACAACAAGTCTTACATGATGATTTGCTGATATCAACTTTTTCACTTAGGTCCATTCCTTCCACTGCATTCTTCGTTTTCATTAAGCAATCACTGTTCACATGTCCTAATCTGCGATGCCATATTTCACCAGACGTACTCACTGCTGCGACCAACCGCTCAGCGGAGTCAGTGGCCGTATTTAATTTGTAAACACCATTCAACAATGAGGCAGTAGCCACTAATTCACCATTTCTGTTGAAAATTTGACATCCACTGTTTGTAAAGTTTACTTTATTACCTTTTTCTATCAACTTACTAACAGAAAGTAGGTTAGTTGTCAAATTCGGTACACAAAGTACATC
Organism: Notocelia uddmanniana; assembly: GCA_905163555.1. NCBI lineage: Eukaryota > Metazoa > Arthropoda > Insecta > Lepidoptera > Tortricidae > Notocelia > Notocelia uddmanniana. Next base: position 19,090,119 of record LR991068.1, read on the forward strand.
CTCGATGTTTATCTCAAATTCACAGCTGTTCACTGAAGTTACGATCTGAATATCGCCAGAACATGTAACTGAAACAGTTTCCTGATTAGCAACAACAATTTCTTCGTTAGCTATACGATAGTTGCGGCTTATCCAGTGTTTATTCGCTGTCAGATGAACACTGGCTCCAGAGTCTATATAAAAATCGTTTTTACTGAAACTCCCACTTAAAAACACAGCGGAAAATGCGTTGGATTGTTTCCGGTCTTCGTTTTTACTGTTTTTGAAATTCAAAGGACACTGCGTACGATAATGTCCTACTTGTTTACAACGATAACACTTGACATTAACCTTTGACTTAACGCTGTCTTTGTTACAGGCTGTCACTTGTCTATTTCGGTGTTGCCAGTTTTTAGACGCGGCAAATGCGCTGTCAGATTCAATATCGTTAACATAAGTTCCGGTTTCCATATCAAGAAGTTTGCTTTTAATGGCGTCCGCTGTCACTTGAATGCCCGAATGTTCTATGGCCATAATCATTGGCGAGAACTTCTCTGGTAATCCAGCTAGGAGCAACGAGCCAATCCACTCGTCATTTATTGCAAATCCTGTTCCACACAATTTCTGACCTGTCTCAATGATCTGCGTTACATACGATGTCATGGAACTGCAATTATCCAACCGAATAGAAATTAAACTTCTTAAAAGACTTATTCTTCTCGTGAAGCCCGAATCGTCAAAAAGCGACTTCAGCTTTTCCCACAGTTCCTTTGTAGTTCTCACGGTCTTAATATGAACGTATAATGACGAATCAATGGTAAGTATCAACTTCGCCTTTGTTTTCGCATCATCCGCGGCCGGTACAGCGATTTCAGCACCGTTTCCATCGTTTTCTGGTTTGATACACTTCATCATTCCCTCCAGAACTAAGAAATTTTCTGCCGCGAACACCCACTCGTCATAGTTCTCTCTTCCCTTCAATTTCGGCACATTAACTATATAGTTCGCTGCCATTTTTGCACATTCACTCACAGTACAAGTCAAAGAGAGTTTTGAGACACAACGTTCGATATTATGCACAGTTAATTAAGAACACTGGGCCATAACCTATTATAATAAAACGACCGTTAACGTGGTTTGGAACAGACTGATTTTATTTTATAGTATTATGAGCTATACCTACCCACAAGTTTACAGTAGTGTTAGAATAGGTGGCGCCACATACATCATATTTTGATATAAAACCAATAGTATTTTTACAAGGTTTTATTTAACTTGAACTATTAGTTGTAAGTATGTAAATATAATTAATTATGAAGAAATATATTGTTTCCTTGTTTTGCCTAGTTCCATTATAAAAGTTACCATCAAAATTTGCAAATTTTTATCAGTCACTTGTAATCCGATTGAGCTTAACCATGCAAAACAAGTTTCATTAAAATGTTTGTGTTAATTAAGAGTTTAGTTTTCATCACTAATCAAAGTGTAACCAGGCCCTAAGGTCGGCACTACTTGTATGCTGAGTCGGGACCAATTCGTGGCGCTTTCTTCTTTTTATTATGTTTTATTTCTTTGTTGCCTATGTTTTATGTGTATCTTATTACTCCGTTTGTATATATATTTGTGTGGTGTGCTACGAATAAATATATGTCTATTTCTATTTCTAAACTTCGAGTCTAGTCGTATTCCGTGTTTACCTAATAAGAAAAGCATTATTCACAATATCTGTAGGTAGCTTTTCCCCGCGACTTTATCCGCTTAGAGTTCGTTATCGCTTTAGAGATATAATATTTTAATACGTCTGCGCCTAAAACAGGAAATGGGCCACACAAACATTCACTGTCCTCCTCACCCCCTAAATGTATGATTACCGGGACAAAAAATATCCTGTATCTTTACCGGGATTTAAAACTAAATATCCAGGCCTTTTATCTAAATCCTATCAGTGGTTTAAGATTAAATAGGTAACAGACAGAAAGAGTCACATTTATAAGAAATCAAAATAAAATGGTCATTAACATTACAATTACTGTTAAAAACGGTGTATTTACCATGTTTATTATGTTTTTTGAGGAAAGGGAACCCACAGTAATTCCAGAGTCTAATTTATTATTACCTATTAAGTATGAATATTAGTTTGGATTTAAAGTTCAAACGGACATATTATGGCAAACATCGATATCATGATAATGTCCCAAGATTTACGACATGAAGGTGTCATTGAAACCAATGAAGGTGGTATTCAAAACACCTGTCGGCAACTCGTCTCAAGAGATCCAGTACACGTTTGATCTCCAATTGCGCATATTTGTTACCAGTCTCAGAATAAAATCATACTAGAAATGAATTGCGGAGAGTTACAGGCATCTTCTGAATATGAACAGTTGTTTACATGACGTGTGACATTTATTGGATTACATGAGTTGTTAATTGGCAAGTAACGTGCCAAGCTAAAAGACGTTATATAAGGCACTTAGCACTTTATTTTAGTTTGACGTAACTGGTGACCGAAGAGCTGGCGGTTTCCTCGCTCAACGTATCAGCATTGCGATACAGCGAGGAAATGCCGCCAGCATCCTCGGTACAATGCCTCAAGGGCCCGTTTTAGATTTAAGTTAGTTTTAATTTTCTTTATATTATTTTGGTTAAGTATTCTTGTATATATTTTCGTTGTACATAAATAAATGACAATCCGCTTTTAGTTTGTATTTGAGTTACTATTTATTTTATGCGGACACATTTTAACATAAAGAACTAATTTTTGGCAATGTATCAACACTTCAACGTGAATATGTTATAGGTAGAGGCGTCACGACTAACCATCTTCCTAGCATTTTTCCCGGTGGTGGCCTAAGGCCGCGGGCTGGACGCCAGCGGCGCGCGGGCACTCATATATTTGATCAGGCTCAATGTACTCGTATGGACACTTCCACTTTAGCAGCACATCCCAAGCGTGGGTTTTTTAGTAGTAGCGACGTCGATACTAAAAATTTAAAAAATATCTTGTGAGTCTCAGATGAGATTTTTATTATGCGGCTGCACTATTTTTATTTATTCAGGATACGTACACCGTATTATTATTTTTGGTGAAGGTATCGTCGCAATCAGGCTAGGATAGCAAAGGGTCCAATTGCGGAACATATCATTACGACCTTCGTTCAGGTGCTCTTTCTAGATTGGATTGGTATAAAATACTTCCGTATCCGCGAATTTCAAAATAATCCTAGTGGCATAGGCAAAAATATTTTTGCTATTTCTTAACGTCAAAAGTGCAAAATTATGAATAAAAAATATCATACCGATACCATATCAATGACCCGAATCAAATAGACCTTGTGAGCTATTTTCACGCTAACTGAGTTTCCCCTCACTCAAGAACCAGCATACCAATTGGTTCGCCACCCGACCCGCCTCGATTGTTCGTGGGAACGATGAGGATGACTCTTTCGGTTCCGCGTAGTGCAGTTTTGTAAACATTTAGAATCGCGTTTTAACTTCAATAGTGAATAAGATAGCTTGTAATATGGTAATTACCTACCAACCATTTTTTTTTAATAGGAGAATATGTGATCTTACCTAATAGGAAAATGTGTAAAAAATTTTGTAAGTGAAAATTAGGCGTCGTTACCGTCGAACTGCAAAATGTTGTCTAAGATCCTTGAACAACAGAATAGTCCTTTCTACTGGCACCTACCGGTTTGTGTAGCCAAAAAACGCTGTAAGAACAAATTGAGACTAAAAGCAAACGCATTAATTTGTGTTTAAGTAAAAAAAAATAGGTACTAAGGGTACTGGTCTGACAGCGATATAACTGTCTGTTTAGTTCGTGGAGATATTATTTTTTAACGTGTACATAATAATGTGCCATTCTCAGAAACATTGCCTGAGGAACATAGCCGGCAACGTAGCTTGAAGTGAAGTCTCGGCAGCCTGTTGTAGGCATGCAATTTTAAAAATTATTTTTAAATCCAGCTTTCAATATGTTGACTGTTAGCGGATGATGTGATCTTTAAGACATACTCGTATTTTGTATGGCTTTATCAGCAAAACTGTGATTATAGTGTCGGTTTCATTAAGAAACTATTTTACTTGCCTAGAATGATGAGAATGTATGTATACGTACTGTAAGGCTTCTCCCTTACTTGAAGGGGCGGGATCGCTAGGTGATAGGTATTTTGTTCTTTGACGTGAGTTTACTGATGTGAGATTTCCTCACTTGACAAAATACTGTCAGTAGCAGTACTGACACTATTTTGCAGTACTGTGTGTGCAGTAGTAATACCATGTGCAGAATTGGGGTAGTACTACAATACAATACTCTTTATTGCACACCAATCTTAATCGCACTGTGGTAAATATATTTTTATACGCAATCAAATTAAAAATTAAGTTATGATTTAAATTAATTGAAAAGTATCGACACAAATACTCACTAATGTGTGTGTGCATTGTTACAATGAGTTATATAACTATCATAATGAGAATGCGAAAGACTTTATTCTGGCTAAAAATTGTCTTGTAAAACGCTATCCGCATCTTATGCAACTGTCTCTTAGAATTAAACTTTTGGTATGACTGTATAATGAATGAGGATTGTTGTCGAGTTCTGTTTGTCCGAGCTATAACGCAAAAGTCCGTAAGTCTCGCAAAAGCCACTAAGAATAATGCTAACCTTAGACTAGTGATTAGTATTTCAAAGCAAAACTTCTGAAATTAAAATATTCGGAATAACTCGATCTGTTCTCTTCCAGTAGCATCGCTTTCAAGCATATACGCGGTGTTATCTAAGTTATGTGGGCAAAACTAGATGAAGTCATAAAATAAGTCTCGTTTTACAACCCAACTGAACCAGGTGCGTGGTTTATTTTACCGATGTGTGTTACTGTTACGCAATGTATATGTTACACGGCTCGCCTGTTGATTACCAGTCGCCGAAGATTTAAGACGCGTATATAAAAAATACTTACTTACCTATTATTCTATTTGTAATTATTGTTTATACATTTATTTTATAAGACTATGTAAATGTTGCTACGCCCTAGTAGGGTCCATGATTGTACTCACTCCCGTTTAAGATCTGTAATACCATGGTTGCAACAAATAAATGTATATGAATATGAATATAAATGATAAATTAATGATTATAAATAAATTTTATCCTGAAAGTAGGCCGCAATGGCACTTTTACAAGGCAAAATCTACTAGCGTCTCTACATTTTCGTTGCCGACCATTTAAAAATGTATGCACCGTATTCTTGGAGAACCCCAAACTTCCCTATTTTCTCCCCCCAAACTTTTGACAGTTTCTATATAAAAACGGGTGAGGTGTGAAGTGACAGGTAAGAACGAGTCGGTTTGTGAACACCCCTGTAGACCCTCGCAAAAACCGATTATATCAAATATTTGTTGTTTTATTGCTTTTATTGTAATTCATGGTTTTCGAATAAAAATTGCATTGTATTTGTTAGGTTTGTGGCCCAATATCTGTGATCGTCTTGCACATAAGAGGCCATTGCAGTGCCAATCACCTTGTTTACCCGTTCTGTAGGGTTAGCCTGTGGATTGGTAATATGGCGTGTACCATAATTTTATCCCATAATTGGAAACTAGGTCCTTGAATTGTCCAGACACGAATTGTGTCCCGTTGTCGCAGACTATCACTTGCCCCCACATATCAAGAATATTTGTTCGTCTAAAATCCGAGAAATAGCTGATGCTTTTCCGTTTCGTAATAGAAATAGGAGGCAAAACTTGGTAAACCAGCACGAGATTACCAGCAGCATGGTAGTTATTACCTTGCCTGAACTTCGGGAAGGGTCCCATCAGGTCCATCGAGATTATCTGTAAGGTTCTGAAACCTCTCGCTGTTTTCCAATTAGCCCAGTAGGTTTAGTTAGGCGTTTGTGGTTGTGGTGTACCGAGAGAGTAGCATGGCGAGTCTTTAGTTTATTTTAAGTTGTTAATGTGAGCTGATCATGGAAGGTTACTCCAAAACGATCTAGACAAGCGGCAGCGTGTCCAGCCAAGTTCACCCCAGGAACTGGCGGACAGCAGCCGTGTGTTAAATTACACGAACCGTTTGGAGCCACTTTTGACCCCCAAATAACTCCAAATCTATCTAACATAAAACATGAAATTTGGTATATATATTAAGATCTTTTAGAACAACTAAAATCCCAAATTTCATAAATATAGGTTTCATAGTTATTGAGATATTTAATTCCAAAAAACGGCATTTTTACCACTGACTGACTGACTGACTAGTAATCAAAAACCTAACCCATTTTCAGATGACCCAGAAAGCTGAAATTTGGCATCCACCGCCACCACCACATCAGCCGAAGGACGTCCACTGCTGGACATAGGCCTCCCCCAATTTCATGGGGGGTAAATGCCATAATCGCCACGCTTGGCATGCGGGTTGGCGATCGCAGTATCTCCACCGCACTCCAGGGATGCTGCTGCCCATCCCCCGGTGGTCTTGGTCGTAGTTTTAGGACATACCCGGGTCCTAAATAATCCGGGTCCGAAATTTGGCATGCAGCTTGATAATTATGTGTATACACCAGAAAAAATCAGAAAACAGTTATTTTATTATTATTATTATTTATGCTAGTTACCTCAGAACTCAAGTCATTTATTACTCGATTTGGAAAAATCTTTTTTGTTTGAAACGGTATACTTCCGGGGTGGTTCCATTGTCATCGGGTCAGAATCCGATCATAGGGTCCTGGAGAAGTCGAGGGAACTCTTCAAATATTTTAGGTGCACCTATAGCGGTTCGGGTATTTTGTATAGTAACTCGTGCATTCGCTCTGGGAAAGCACCATTGGATGAAGTTTGACAAAAAGTTATGATATCCCATCAAAAACATAAATGTGAAAATGGCAGCCAAGTTCACCGACAAAAGAATTAAGATCTAAATGGGCGCCAAGTTCCGTAGATTATCTGAAAAGTTGCCAAGTTTGGCACTAGAATGTTTACAGTAAAACTAATTTACTGCGGCTTAATGCATTTGAGCTTTAACTTGGCAGTTTTCTTAAATATCCAACAGCTTTTATGGTATTATAACATAGAAAACTGCCGAGTTAAAGCTCAAAATGCATTAAACCGCAGTAAATTAGTTTGACTGTAAACAATCTATTGCCAAACTTGGCAACTTTTCAGATAATCTACGGAACTTGGCGCCCATTTAGATCTCAAATCTTTTGTCGGTGAACTTGGCTGCCATTTTCACATTTACGTTTTTGATGGGATTAAGAGTTACACGATTATGTTTATCGTCACCCCCACCCAAAGAACAAGCTTTGCTTAGTTTGGGACGAAGATCGATTTGTCTTAGGATGTCTACAAATATTTACTTATTATATAGCTAATCGTATCTTTAACTTTCTTTCGTTTTCCCCTTCATGTCTAAGTTAGGTCCAAACAAGTTCCCGACAATCAGTCCAACCACGCTTTGTGCAGCAGACTGTGTTATTTCTATAGACTTTGACTGTTTGCGTTGACCAATATATACGTACTGTTTGAACATCAAATAGCAGAAAGAGGTCAAACGTGACCGATCATAATAGAAATATTTAGCTATATGACTATCGATTTTATGGTATGATTTGGGAGGAAAATATACCCGTTTGTATTGACATCAGCATCACATAAAGGCTAATAAGATCTAATGGGCATGCTCACCGCAGATAGCAGAAATTTACTAGTCAGATAAATTATCTACTCGTACAGTTGATGGTATTTCGGTGTCTGAATAAACGACACTGTGAATAGAAACGTTTTTCTTATTTGCAATTTGTTAAAAACGCATATAAGTCAATTTCGAATAAAAATGCTTCTTAGCACAATTCATAGAATTTAGATTATTCAACAACGTGTAGGTATTTTTTAAATAATAATAAAAAAATACATATTAAAAGTTATGACAAGAACCTGGACCTTGATTTTATGAATCACTTGAGAAATATATATATATATATATATATAATATAAATAACTATAGTTCCGTTTCAGTTAGACAACAGTAATTTTTTTTAATGTTTATGAGAAGGAAACTTATCTAGTTAGATCAAAGGTAATAAACTTAATTGAGTTCAACAATCAAATTAGTCTATTTCTGATAAATGTACTTGTTTACAAAACCCCGGTGTTAAGCAAATACAATGCAAATGCGGAGTAAATTAGGCAGTGCGTGCGTTCCACAATTTCGATTGACCTGCATACTCGATTAAAATAATAGGCTAACCCATATAGCGTTACTCGACATTTCGTTTGCTCCAGTTAACGCCAATTAAACGTCTGCATTTAATTAATCCCAATATTAATTGTAAAGATAATTCGTGCCATATTGCGTCCTTGCGGAACCGCCAACTGACCGCGGGCGTTGTGAATAGCAAAAAACTGCAAGGTTTAGAAAAAACTGTAGTGTAATGTACGTTAATACCTATAATAAATTGCCTCAACCAATCAAAGAAACCCCACATTGTAAATTTAATAAGATCCTGTACAAATAGCTCCTTGGTCATAGATTTTATAAATCAAATTATTTTTGGTAGGCAAAAATGGCTAATGAAATTTGATAACTTGTAACTTAAGATGAACATGTTTAATTTTTGTAATAATTTATACACTGGAATAATATAATGAAATAAAACTTTAAAAGATTGCATGACAACTAAATTTAAGATGGAATTTATGTACCTAATTGAATAATACCTAGTCGCATAAACTGTGAATATTTTGCATGCCATATGTAATGGCTGATTAAGGAGGTGCTGAATATTTTGTACCAAGACCTTTACAACCCTTTTTCTTGCAAAATAAAGTATTTGTATAGCTTCACTGTACTATGCAGCGGTACAACGCGAATGAGAGAAGAATTTCGAACAAATTAATTGCTTTACAGCACGTCGAGTGCACTCGGTTTAATTATAATGGCTGTTGAGTTTTAAAAATAACTGTGATGTAATTGGGATCTTGGGATTAATTGGTTATATGATGCTATTTGCAGCTCATCAACTCTGTTTGTTGATACACTGTTCTATGTCTATGGTAGAAAATACTTTATAAAAATTGTCTACGATTATATCTTTTTTAGGGTTCCGTACCCAAAGGGTAAAAACGGGACCCTATTACTAAGACTTCGCTGTCCGTCCGTCCGTCCGTCTGTCACCAGGCTGTATCTCAAGAGCCGTAATAGCTAGATAGTTTAAATTTTCACAGATTATGTATTTCTGTTGCCGCTATAACAAAAAATATTAAAAAACCTGCCAAGTGTGAGTCGGACTCTTTTTATAGATCATGCTGTACGGAACCCTTCGCGCGCGAGTCCGACTCGCACTTAGCCGGTTTTTTTTTAAATCTAAATAAATGTAATGGTAGAGGAGATTATTAACACAATAAAGGAATAAGAAGGAAAATTAAGTCTCAGTAAGGATAATTATGTTCCTTACTTTGGCGAAGTTGGAAGAAATCATCTTATTACGTACTTGTAAAGTCACAATTGCTTTTGTAAGGATGCCGCACTTATAAAATCTTTCACTATGTAGCACTATATTATAAGCAAGGATTATATTTGCTGTCAGCAAGACTTATTTTATACTCACCTCGAAGTTGGTGATGTTTGTCGCCATCATACTTGACGAAGACAAAAAACAGCGCCACCAGGATAAACTGGAAGACCAGCAGAGGTAAATACTTCATGCCAGGCGCTTTTGGCTCCATTTTCCTGCCTTGTACCTGATAAAGAAAATAATATTTTTTGTTAAATGTTATACCTACATGATGAATTTTAATCACTCTCAAAAATATATTTTTTCACACTATGACCTTCATATAATCATAATATAATTTTTCCTGAGTACCTATTTGATACTTTCTATATATTTAAGTATTTATATATCAATGTAATTATATATATTATCGCCAAAAAAACTGTGAAAACTTAAAGTAAATATATAAGATATTTTTTGCAATACCCATCGTGTCGGGTATCGTTGGATTGCTCGTTCACAAGTAGGTACCTAATGTTCAACCGTTTTTTCATTTTTTTTATTAAAAGATTCTTTTTTTGCGTGACACTATAGTGTTTTATTGGAGTCAAGTATCTTCTTCCTCGTCAGCTAAACTTGCTACTGGATATGTAAAAAAAATCATAGTATAATGAATTACTGAAAGGAAAACGTCACGGCTAAGAATAATATTAATAGTTAACGAGTAATAAATGAACTTAAGAAACGTACTCCGAAAACAATCTGTCGTACAATTTAAATTGATTAATTATACAATGTTCTTAGTTATGTAAAAACACATAATAAATATAAGTTTCTGTACTTTTAAGTCCGCATAATGTCACGGGTGAACAGCTACGGAACCCGAAATTGCGCGTGGCCTAACACGCACTTGGCCGCTTTTGCAAAACGGTCTTTAAAAAATCAGCAGTCACCTCATGTGAATTTTCCCATTTTCCCTAAATATTAAAAGAGTAAATGCTGCTTTAGAATCTCAGCTGACCCGGTACCCTCGCTCCGTATAATATTTTCGCTCCATGTGTTCCTCTTTCCGCGTGAAGAGCTCTTTACGATTGAAGGGGCATCCTAAGTAACGTTTGTTCTGACACCACGTGTTTTGTGGACGTGCTTACAATATTAATATTACGTTTAGAGCTGTATTTTTAGCATTATTGTGATAGTAAAAATTTACAATGAAAATTGTTGGTATGTTTCTTAAATTTAAATTTTTGCACGAACCGTTTGGAGCCACTTTTGACCCCCCAATAACTCCAAATCTACCTAACATAAAAAAAAATTTGGTACAAGTATTAAGAATTAAGATCCTTTAGAACAACTAGAACCCCATATTTCATAAATATAGGTTATTGAAATATTAAATTCCAAAATTTTCAGAAAAAGTGATTTTTTCATAAGTTTTATTAATAATATTATTTATGCTAGTTACCTCAGAACTCCGTCACTTATTAACCGATTTGGAAAATGCATAGAAAACTGCCACGTTAAAGCTCAAAATGCATTAAGCAGCAGTAAATCAGTTTTATTGTAAACTATGTAGTCTTGGCAGCATTTCAGAGAATCTACGGAACTTGGCACCCATTTAGATCTCAATTCTTTTGTCGGTGAAGACGACAACCAAGCATCGTATATTCTTAATATTGAACTTGGCTACCATTTTCACATTTATGTTTTTGATTGGATAAAAATAATACTCCAATTATAGTCCGAAATATGTCGCAAGGAGTGACTTTACAGTTGAGTTTCAACGGTATTCTTTCTCTTAAGTGTTAATATGTTTCAGGTTAGTATAAATTTATAACCAATATATTGCTGAATTATTATACAGTATACCTAGGATGCGTGTCTGAGGACTCTGAGAATACTGTGTCTAAGTGGCGAGGCCTGGAGAGACGACCTACTCGTATGATATGATAATGCTAATCGAGCATTGCCGTCATATTATTTCTAAAAATTGGTCAAAGTTAATTAGCTCCAGACAGCTTCATCATGTCTGCCGAAAGACGTCCACTGCTGGACATAGGCCTCCCCCAAAGACTTCCACAATGACTGGTCCTGCGCCACCCGCATCCAGCACAGGACACCCGCGACCTTCACCAGGTCATCAGTCCACCGTGTGGGGGGCCTGCCCACGCTACGCCTTCCGGTACGTGGTCGCCACTCGAGAACCTTTCCGCCCCAACGGCCATCGGTTCTACGTGCTATGTGCCCCGCCCACTGTCACTTAAGTTTAGCGATTCGGAGGGCTATATCGGTCACTTTGGTTCTGCTGCGGATGGCCTCATTCCTGATGCGATCACGCAGAGAAACTCCCAACATAGCTCTCTCCATTGCCCTTTGGGTGACTTTGAGCCTTCTTATGAGGCCCATAGTAAGCGACCACGTTTCAGTGCCGTATGTCATCACTGGCAACACACACTGGTCAAAGACTTTTGTCTTGAGACACTGCGGAATATTGGACGAAAAGATGTGCCGTAGCTTCCCGAACGCTGCCCAGCCGAGTCGGTTTCAACGATTAACCTCTCTCTCGAAGTTGGACCTACCTAACTGGACAGTCTGTCCTAGGTATATGTAATCGTCTACAACTTCGAGCGTAAAGTGTCCGATTGTTAAGGGAGTTGGTGCGACATGGACATTTGACATGATCTTCGTCTTGTCCATGTTCATCCTTAGACCAACTCGTTCGGAGGCTTTACTGAGGTCATTGAGCATTGTAGTTAAATCTTCCATGGTCTCAGCCAAGACTACTATATCGTCAGCAAACCGAAGGTGAGTGAGGTAGTCGCCGTTTATGTTGATGCCTAGCCTTCTCCAGTCCAGAGTCTTGAAAACATCCTCCAGTGCAGCGGAGAACAGTTTAGGAGAAATAACATCTCTTTGCATGACTCCCCGCTGCAACGGAATAGGCTTTGAGTTCTGGTCCTGGAGTCGGACTGACATAGTGGCGTTCTTGTTCAAACTTTTCAGCACTTCGATATACCGGTAGTCCACTTGGCACCGTTGAAGAGATTGTAGTACAGCCCACGTTTCAATCGAATCGAAGGCTTTCTCGTAGTCCACGAACGCTAAACAGAGGAGTAGGTTATACTCCTCAGTCTTCTGTATAACCTGACGGAGCGTATGGATATGGTCTACAGTGCTAAAGCCTCTTCGGAAACCGGCTTGTTCGAGAGGCTGGAAGTCATCTATCCTGCGTGCGAGACGGTTCGTAATGACTCTTGAAAACAGCTTATAGACATGGCTCAGAAGTGAGATGGGTCGGTAGTTCTTCAGTAAGGAGTTGTCACCCTTTTTGGAGAACAGCACCACCACACCTCTGTTACATGCCTTTGGAGTTTTCCCTTCCAGTAAGACGGAGTCGAACAACTTCGGAAGGGCCCTAAGGACCGGTTTTCCACCCGCCTTCAGGAGTTCAGCTGTAATTCCGTCTTCACCGGGTGCCCTGTTGTTCTTCAGCTGCTTAAGAGCCATTCTAATCTCGTACAGGCTGATGTCCGGGATATCTTCGGTATAGTGCCGGGTTAATCTAGCTCTAGGGTCTTCCGCCAGACCAACTTCGGGTCTGCTAGTTGACGTGTATAGCTGTCCATAAAAGCACTCTATCTCACTCAGAAGCTCAGTTTTGGACGAAACGACTCTACTATCCTCAGTTTTTAATCTGGCGAGCTGGCTCTGCCCAATAGACAGATCTCTTGAGAAAACTTTAGAGCCCTTATTCTGCTCGATGGCCTCTTCAATCCGATTTGTATTGAATTGGCGCAGATCGCGGGTAAGGGACTTAGAGATCTGTTTATTGAGCTGCCTGTATAATTACGCATCGGCTGAAGACTGCAGAATCATCTCATTCCTTTCCTCGATGAGCCTCTGAGTGGAGATAGAGAGCCTCTTGGCTCTTTGAGTTCGTTGGGCCTTAAAGAACTTAGACCCAATGCTATGGACAGCTTCCACAAACCCGTCGTTGAATTCGTCCACATCGCCGCCTAGACAATCGAAACGGTTTCGGAGTTCCAGCTGAAGGCTCTCGGGGTTTTGGATTTGGACTGCTGCTGGACGGAGCGTGGACTTCATCAGTTGAGAGCGCTCTTGCCTGACGCATATATTCAATGTGCCTCTTACCAAACGATGATCACTTCCGGTTTTAACCGTATTGATCACAGAGACATCATTGAATATATGCCTCTTCGTCGACATGATGAAGTCAATCTCGTTTTTTGTTACACCGTCGGGACTCATCCAGGTCCACTTCCTGTGCTCGCGTTTCTTGAAGAAGGAGTTCATCATGTAGAGTCCCTCCTTCTCCAAGAAACCAGCCAGTAGTTGGCCCCGGTGGTTCCGACTTCCAACTCCAAATTGCCCCACTCTCGGCTCTTCGCCGTCTCTCTTGCCCAGTTTCGCGTTGAAATCCCCCATAACAACGGTGAAGTAGGTTTTGGAACTATGCATGACCTTTGATATATCCTCATACATAGCCTCCACCTCGTCGTCAGAGTGTGCCGAGGTCGGCGCGTACACCTGTATGACCGTCAACGAGTACCTCTCGGATACTCTGAGTATAAGGTACGCCACCCTAGCCGACACACTCTCGATCTTCACCACGTTGTTCACGAGGGATTTGTGGACGATAAACCCGACACCTCCCTGGGACTGTTTGTCGCCCTCCCGGAAATAGAGCAAGTTGCCGGACTTCAGGGTTATCGTGTCCTCCCCCTCTCTTCGGACTTCAGATAACCCTACGATATCCCATCGCAACCTGCTCAATCCTTCCTCCAGTTCCGCTATCTTTTCGTCTGTCCGCAGTGTTCGTGTGTTGTATGTTGCCAGGGCCAGAAGTCGTCGGTGGTGGTAGCCGGATCTTAACCGGAGATTCTTCGCACCCCTGACCCCGCTAGTACCCTGGCCGCTACCAGAAGCAGGGTACCGGGGGTCGCCGGAATCTCGGGGCCGTGGCCTGTTTGTGTATGTCATGAGGGGTAATTACCATAATCGCCACGCTTGGCATGCGGGTTGGCGATCGCAGTATCTCCACCGCACTCCAGGGATGCTGCTGCCCATCCTCCGGTCGTCTTGGTCGTAGTTTTAGGACATACCCGGGTCCATCCGGGTCCGGGATATTTATTTATGCGTTTATTTGTATCAGGCAACGAGGCCCATATTTAATTACTATACCTTACAGACTACGAGTACATATCAATAAAGAAGAAAGATACATTTTGTTTAGGCGACGTAAAGGTGTCGATCTGCTGCGTCGTCAGCTGAGATGTAGGATAATGTTAGAGAGCATGCCACTATTATTATTAGCCCGTGTTCAAACGTGAAAAACTACATGAAAATATTGCGTAGGGCTCAGACATAACCACGCGATTTTCTCATATAAATAAAAAACCGCGCGAACATTTCAACACGAGTTTAGGCTGCGTTTACGCACGGAGATACACTGTACTGTGTGGCAAGCTGTGCGCGCTTGCCAAATGCGATAAAAAGAACTGTCGCATAAAAATACAAAAAACTATAACCAAACCAAATCGGTGCTTAGGCTCAACGTTTGCTGCGAGCCTGGTCGGCTGTACACAGCTCAAAAAAAAGAAAAGACCAGCTACATTCTGCCAGGCGCGCGCTATATCGCGTATAGCGCGACTCACGTTTACGTCTATGGGCTAGCACAACATGCTGCAAGTCGCGTTACGCAGCGACTCAGCGATTCCTGCCTCACTCGAACAGTATGGCTAGCACAAGACGGCGCGCGGGCTATCTCGCACGCGATATAGAATATCCGTCTTTATACAGGGTGTGGCCTGTAATAGGAGCAAAAAATTAAACTGTACACTATTGAGCTCTCCAGCAATTATTTCCAAATGGTTTTATTTAAAAAAAATAAGTTTTTTTTGGATTTTTTTTCGCAACAGCAGCTTATATTTACTTTTTTACTCTACTGGAATAATATTAATAACTATTTACTCAAAAAAATTAAAAATTTATAAAAAAAAATTAAAAAATCCCAAAAATATCCTTTTAAACCAAAAATGCGACAACGATAATGAGTCATAACTTGAAGCAAACTCAACATTGACTGCCGCGCTATAATTTCTTGGTCTTTAGATCAAAATTTCTCCCAATTGAAAAAATAGATATATTTTTTGGACACAAGAGGTTACTGCAGATGCTCTAAGGAAGCGTCCTTTAAATTTATTGCTCTTATTACAGGCCACACCCTGTATAATGAGCACATATGGAAAAAGACGGATAGTCTATCTCGCCGTCTTGTGCTAGCCGTGCTGTACGAATTAGAAAGAGGAGGGTAGATTTTTCTCGTGTCGCGTCGCATCTTCAGTTGTGCTAGCCTCGCTGTATGTGAACGCGACCTTGCTTAGCACCGCAATGTTTTGCAAGACGCCGCCGCCGCAGCTTGGTGGTGATAGCGTGGAAATATTTATCACGGTTTCGCATGAGACCCTCTAGTAGAAACCGCGGTAAATAAACAATTCTAACATTTTCATCTCAAACGATGTATTTACATGAATATACTACGACGGTTACTCTCTTTTTGAATCGCCTGCCTTCTAAATTACGTTTTTTCCGGCAGCGAATATTTGCGGTTTTGTTCAACGGGAGTCAAAACAATGTTTCGACTGAGCGGTGACTTTGTAAATACAGACTAGACGGAAGTTTTAATGTCGGCCTCAGAAGTTATGATCATTGCAAAAACATCATCGTAACAATTAATTATGGACTGTCAAGGATAATATACCTATACATGTATGCCATCTTGGAATGCCGTATCCAGTGACAAGTATCATTTAGATTACAGATATTGGTCAGGCAGAAGTGACATTGACATTCCATCCAATCCCCAGTCAAGAGTCTTAATCGGACTATATAATTAATCAACTGGATGTAGCTTCTGAGCTGGCTGCTAAAATGCGCGATCTGACCCTTCCTCCCCTTTTTTTGGTTTTCGTTTACTTGGTATGGTACGATGGTAGAACGGGCGGGGGAGAGGATGTTTTTTAAACAGGGTTTCCTCATTCCTCCTTACTGGCGTACACAAAATGAGGCATATTCTCATCCAGTTGATTACAGGCTGAAAATTATAAAAGATAGCGATCCTGACTAACAAGTTTCGAGTCTTTTTGTCTTAAAAATATGTATATCAAATAAATGGACAGATAAACAGGAGATTCCATTGGGTCAGAGTGTATCCGTTCTCTTTAGATACGGGTGACAATTATTGTTCCTTATAATCAGCATCAGATAAAGGATAACGACTTCTCCTTGCCGGGTGACTTTATAAGAGCAGCTTTGGCAAGTTTTTTTCTATTGTAATCCGAATGCTCGAAATCAAAATAAAATGAATAAATAAATATTGGCGGACAATCTTACACAAATTGACCTAGTCCCGAACTAAGCAAAGCTTGTACTATGGGTACTAGACGACGATATATATGCTCATATATATAAATACATACTAAAAATACATAGAAAACATCCAAGACCCAAGAACAAATATCCGTGCTAAATGCACAAATAATGCCCTGGCCGGGATTCGAACCCGGGACATCTAGCTCCGGAGGCAGTGTCACTACCAACAAGGCTAAAGAGGCCGTCAACAATAAATAAATAGAGATAAATTTGTAAAAATCTCAAATAAATTTTGGTTTAGTTGCGTCGCGTAATTTTGAATTTTCTATAGCGTAATGAAACCTTGATGTTTTTATTGCTTCTGAGGGATAACACCGCCTATTGTCTACTTATAATCTATACTATGCATATGAATTCATTTGATTTTGTGTATGTTTTGGTGAGATATACAAAGAATTAACGTTTATACTTATCAGTTTTATACAACGCTATAATAATAATCTTATGTTCATTTACGTGTACCGCTAAATTCACATACCTAAATGCGGTGTCACTGGTAACAAATAACCTAAGGCTCGACTATTACAGGCTAAATTCTGCGAGCGAATTCCGCCGCGAGCGTATTGACAGGCGGGCTGAAATTCCGCCGCCGAATCGTCCGTCTGTATGCAGGAGCCATAGATTTTATATGAAAAAGCTGATGGCGCAATCCACATGTGGATTCACACAATATCAGCGTTGTTTCACCTTCTGTGGATCGACATAATTCGATATTATGCTGAGTGGACTTCGTTTTCGCATTAAGTTATTTTTTTTTTCTAATTTACCCTGATGTCTGTGTTGATGTGTTCTAAGTTCTAACCAGCGCGGCAAAATTCGGTCGCTGAATTGAGTACTTGTAGCTGATTTTAAGAAAGAGTAGATCGGTGCTGAGAAAAAAACCTGTTTATATTTGAAAATAACCTATTCGTATCGAGCAAAGATTAGTAAAAGAGCGAGAAAAAGAAATCTGCGATGCATACGCCTTACTATAACTACTCTTATCACAAAATGGCATAGCTTGTTGTTACGTAACAGATTACATATCACCGTGGTAATCTTTATAGATGGTTATAAAAATCTTTCTCTCATAACTGATTACTTTTGTTTTAATGAACCTGTAATCAGATATAAGAATAAGTCATAAAAAATCGGCCAAGAGCATGTCAGGCCATGCTCAGTATAGGGTTCCGTGGTTGCCCAATGAACTTACTTTAAAAAAATCTATAACAAGCAAAAGGGAATACTTTTGCAGCGTTACATACGTCTTTTACTAAGAAGGGAAGACTTTTTACGATAACTCAAAAACAGCTTAACTGATCATATTCGCTATAGTTTTCGTATAAAGTCTTTATTAGGCGTTACTTTCATGTTTTTATTTTTTTTGGAGCCATAGTTCAAAAGTAAGAGGGTGGGGAGACACATTATTTTATTCTTTTGGAGTCATTATTTCCGAAAATACTTACTTTATCAAAAAATGTTTGATAAATACCTGTATTTATTTTGAAAGACCTATCTAACAACACTCCACACAATAGGGTTGAAGCAAAAAAAAAACAATTTACGTCTAGGTGAGGTACCCTTCCTTAATTTGTTTTTTTTTTTATGTCTTTCTTAGTTTTATTGATATCTATATCTATACCAAATTGCAGCTTTTTAGCACTAAAAATCGCAGAGCCAAGTCTCGAACAGACAGACAAACGGACATAGCGAAACATATAAGGGTTCCTAGTTGACTACGGAACCCTAAAAACTTTCTTTATACTGATGCATAGTAATAATGCTTTCCCATAGGCTAAAATCAGAATACGTAAATATAGTATAACTTACTCTGATATTGTGAATGCTATTCCCACTTAATCCTTGTATTATGAAGGGTAAACTGTGCGGGGAACCTGCCAAAGTACCTTATCACACCTTATGCAGAAAGCCCTAAACACAATAAACACGTGGTGCAGGGAAAACGAACTATCCGTGAATGCGGACAAAACGGTTGTTGTGCTGTGGTTGTTCATCAACAGAAGGAAACTTGATAAGTTGAGCCCCCTAGTGATGAATATTTAATATATTTAATATTTAATATTGGGGGACAATCTTACACAAATCGACCTAGTCCCAAACTAAGCAAAGCTTGTACTATGGGTACTAGACGACGATATACATACTTATATAGATAAATACATACTTAAATACATAGAAAACATCCAAGACCCAAGAACAAATATCCGTGAAAAATGCACAAATAAATAATAATAATGAAAAAATAAAAATAATGAAATAATAAATAGTAATAATGGCAAAACAATTCCGTTCTCTTCTGAGGTAAAATATGTGAGCATTACACTTGACCAGAAACTGACCTGGAACCGGCATGTAAACGATGTTTTGCAGAAGGCTAAAGCAGTCGTGGCTATTTGCTATCGTTTAGCGGGTAACAGACGGGAACTAAAACCCAAATCGCCCTTTGGCTATACACGTCCATAGTAAGGCCGATGGTGTCTTACGCCTCCGTGATCTGGTATAGGAAAATGACACAGAAAACAGTAATAAGCAAACTGAGGAGTATGCAAAGGACTGACTGCATTATAGTCACTCGAGGCCATGCTGAACCTGTCGCCCTTTTACCTCCATTTGGGCGAAGGGGACGCACTGTGGGCCAGAACCGTTTTATGGCGTCCCCAAAAACCTAACCAAGCTCACACTGAAGACCTATTGCTTCTATAAAACCATTCAGGCCTGGAGAGCAATTACACTCGGCCTGAACCATTCCAAAGCGCTGATTAATCATCTACTCATTCTGGTAAGTGTGCTTACAGGGCACTGCTGCCTAAACAAGCACATGCATACGGTAGGACTGAGTGGCACTAGGCGGTGTATGCTCTTCCTTGAAGCGGAGGAGACGCCTGCACACATCCTAACTGATTGCCCTTGCCTAATGCGCAGCCGTAGCTCTATAATGGGCAAACACGTCATGTGCCCAGAAGAGATAAAGTCTCTCGAGTTCAGCAAAATCCTGCAGTTTTCGAATTTGCAAGGCTGGACCGTGATTTGTAGTAGGTGACGATCACAATAGATCAGAGATGCTCGCAGTAATACGAGGGCTTGGCAGCTCGGAATAGCCACAAACTGAATAAATAATAATAATAACATCTCAATTTGTCTGTTTACCATGAATAAAGATTTTCTATTCTATTCTATTATTTTTTGCACAAAGTCAAAATTAAACGGAATTTTGTTTCTTTTTTTTTATTAAAAATGGGATTGCTCTCGGCCAGCATCTAATCTAGCCAGGAGCGGAACACTAAAAATAATGTTTCATAAAACGCGTTCTAATAACTAAATCACTTAAAAAAAACTGCAACGTATGAATCCAGCCAGTTTAGTTATTATTATTATTATTTTCTGTGCGGGCATTTTTTTTTTCGAATCGGAAGAAATATAATTAATCGTGACATAAAGATCAATGTTTTTTATAAATATGCAAATTTGAGGTGTTAAAATAGTTTTTATATATTAATTCTAGCATTTCCACCACTACTATCGTAATTAACTCAACTTGGTCTTAACAAACATCAGAGGAAGCTACTTGTTAATTTACTAATGAAAGTCCTCCGTCACTTCTCACATGCAATTAAAAACTAACTAGTTAGCATTCATTCCTGTCCTGGTGGAAAAGTGGCTAAACGCTCTTGGATTATACGGAGACTTAATGCGTTTTAGAAGACTTATTTCATGGCAATCGGAATCTAGCGAGGAATTATAGTGGCCCAGTTTCAAAACAGTTTTTCACTTAAAACGATATTAATCGTCTGAGTCACGCGTCCCGTTTTACGTAATAAACTTACGCTCCTTTTCCCAAAACAAGTAGCTAAGAAGTCCTAGGATCAACAGAATACATAACAATAAATTTTCAGTGCCACGTTTCGGAGTTCTACCAGGCCTGTTCTTCATGACACTTTGGCTAAACTTGGGTTTAGCACACCTCCAAAGTGCGGGTGTCCATATTCACGATTGGACTAGGAACGAAAGAGCCCGGTCTATGGTGCGGGCGCGTGCGGGCACGATGCGTTTATTTTGATTTCAAACATCGGATTTTCACACAAAAAACTACACAACGTAAGTACCATTAACTATTCTGGGATTCTACCATGGCAAAAAGTAATATTACTGTAATAGGTTGGTAATGGTATCTCAATGCCGTTAACACACTTCTACGATATTTTTGACTCTTACGACACGGCAAGAAAGGGGATGGTCCTATTCTAACATAACCAACAGAGAATAATCAAATAGGATTGATTATTAGAACTTTTAGGAGACTTTCCCGACATGTCGGTGTGGACGTGGTATGAAATCAGATAGCTGTCTGCTGTCAGGTATCAGTCGAGTCAGTAGCGCTTCCTTCTGCGCGCTTACATTAAAAATTTGTGGTTTTCGACTGGTGTGGGATGCACTGAATATAGAGTACGACCCCGCTTTCTCGCTTGATATTACTACTGCACTGACAGTATTCTTTTAGGACATTTGTACGACATCAGTAAGCTCACAATAAAGAACATTATACCACATACTGATCCCGCCCTGCCAAGTCAGGAAGTCGCCTTTGTTGTAAAATGGAGGCTTCTCTGCAGTGGTTACAAATTTCGTTCCGATGTAGATTTCCGTCCGAATGGTCATTATGCAATTGAGTGCACGCCATTTGATGAAAATTTTAGATTTAGTGCCTTAGTAGATGTGCCATTACGGCATTTTATTAATGAGCTTTGAAAGTTTTATGAATTGGCTTTAAATTGATCGTGAAAATACTTTAATGCATTTTTTATCGACGTTGATATGCCAGGCTGGCTCACAGAAAATGTATGGGCTTACAAAGTAGAATTTTATTCTAAGGTTCCAAATTCCGAAAAATCTCATATAAACATCCTAATGTTCGATACCCCGAGAGGTACCCCATAGTTGACACCTCTCGTTCACCTCTATAGTTACGAATTAACGTTCAATCAGGTCTGGCACCGAGGTCTTCAATTGAAGCTATCATCTGACGGACTGCTCGAGGGATTGTGCAGATGGATCGCCAGGTTTTTGTCCAGCAGATGCATAGAGCCGGTAGTAGGACAGCTGCTCCGAAAGTTGATTAACGTTGGCATCCTACAAGCGGCTCCGTGCTATCCCTGACGCTGTTTTTACTGCACATCAGTGACAGTCTATAGACAGAATCCATGCGGACGACAGCACTAGGGATACTTATTAGAAGGGCTGTCCAACATTCCTTGTTCATCTGTGTGAGAGAGTCGCGAACAACTAGTGTCCAAAATTGAGACCACTCTAGATTTTCTGAGTGGGGCCAGTATAATCTAGACCGGTTCAACTCCACTAATACACAAGTAAGCGCGTTTTCCACTAAAAACCATTCGCTGTAGCCCCACGGCTCTAAGATAGCCGTTTCTATCTCATTGGGGTCCTGTTTCGGAGCCACTAAGAAGGCGAAGCCAATCTGGTTTCCATAAAGATTCGTGTGCTCAATACAAACTCACAAGCCATATTGAACCGTAGAGTTTGAAGGAGGAAATTTGCCTCATCGTGCGTGTTCTATCGCTTGTATGTCACTGTATAGCTTGTTGTGTTGTGTTCCAACCGTTCGACCAATGCCCACGGCCGATTTCTACCATCGCACAGCTCGCCGTCGACAGAGCATTTAACCTCACACCTCAGAAACTAAATGGTCACGTACGGTACGATTATAGAGGAATTTCCTCCCTTGGACGCTCCAGTTGTGGAATAAGCTCTAGAGGTTTTCCCTAGGAACAACACAGAGGGTTCTTCAAGAAAGGAGTGTATACCTTTTTAAAGGCGTATATAACAATCTTGTAGTCGCAGGCGTCCATAAGCTGCGGTAACTGTTTACCTTCAGGCGGGCCGTACGATTGTTTGCCACCGATGTGGTATTAAAACAAATACGAGTCAAGTATTAGGTCAGTTTCCAGGATATTCACCTTATAGTAAATGAGACCCAACTGTTATGGAAATAGGCAACGGCGTAGTTACCCCGGGGAAAATGGTAAGGGTGTCTCACTTTTGGCGCCGTTGATGGTGACCCTCCCAGAAGTCACCTTCAGAATGTTGTCACATATGCGGACCGCTCCGCCAAATACTAAAATACCTTGTAGACAAGCGTATGCTAAATTATACGTAGCTTTCCAAAAGATGACCGGCGATCTGCTAAAGTAGTATAAACAAAACATTGATTATTGTGGTGGTTTTTGGGACAGGGTTTTGTCCAGCGATAGCAGTGGAACCGATATACGACAGTATGTATGTATGTATGTAAGCACTTTATTGTACACAATAACAGTTTAAAACATATACATGTCACACAGGATCAGAGTACAAAGGCGAACTAACAGTTATATGATAATGGAAAGAAATTTGAAACAGCTAAAATATTTCTTTTTCGACTCTTACAATTAAACAATAATACTTGTAGTATGCCTGTTTCTCTTGCCGCTTCGACTGAACTCGGCTCGCGATCACCTACAGCGAGCTATTTACCCGAACGCGATTGTCTGTGACACTTGACAATGATAGCTAAACCACAGCTAGTGTAGTTATCACGACAATAACGTGACAACCTTAACTATTATAGAGAAAAGAGCACTTGACATTCGGTAGAACTAGATGCCGTGACGTACATTCAAACACAACATGGTGATTGACGTCGGAAAAACATCTCATCATCTCTGGATTTTTTTGCGGAAATAATAATAAATAAAATTCAAGCTAAAACACTGAGTTGTGATTTAAAAATATTAGATATGCATACATAGGTTTGTAAAATTTGAAGCAAATCCAGGACCGGGTTTTTACTTAATATTACCGTTATTTCACGGTACGGTCGGACTCACATGGGGCTTAATACCTTTGTTCCGTGTCGCTCTAACGTCATGTTTGAACTATCATATCATACTAGATTAACAACGGGTGAAAGCGACAAAGTCCCAAAGAGTCCAGCTACCTACTTATGGGGTTGACTGTAAAAATGAATACTGCATTTTGACTGTAAGATGAAATTTGATCAAACATGTACGTAGGTTAGATTGCAATTTTAGTAAGAGTGTTTGTACACCGTCAGTAATTAAGGCTTAAGCGGCGTTTATCGGAAATAATCTACCGGAACAGGATTTTGGGTAACGAGATTCCACTTCCCTGATTCATCGGTTGCGCACCATTTATTTCCCTGTTGATTACAGTTTGATATCCCAAGTTGTGTTTTAATAGTAAGTAATTAGACTAATTAATTACAAAAATATTGTGGACGACGTCATCATTTACATAAAACGTAAAATTGAAAGTTTACAAAATATTTGAAACAATTATATATTTCAGTTTAAAACTTAACTTCGCCTAACACAACTAAAAAATACATAATATTAGTTACAGCGTTAATTTAAGTCAACTAGTATGAAAAAACTTTCTTACACCAGCGAGATAGTTACGCAAAGTTTCTCAGGTAGCCCGAGAGCTATACGGTTTCATTGTATGAAAAAACAACAATATATCGGTATCAGCAAATTTTGTGCATCAAAAATTAGGTTAAGTAATTATACTAAGTATTCTTTTTATATAGAAAACTCCCGTGAGTTTGAGACATATTAAATATAATGAAACGGGCAGCAACCACGGACGGGCGATATTCGACCTTTAAGACGTGGGTGACCCGTTTCATTATATTTAATAAGTATTCTTTAATAACACACCTACATTTATTAACGCGACGGTAGAAACAATTAAAAATAAATCTATAAAAAATCCTTAAAAATCTAGCGAAAACATTATAAGAATTATTTTCTTTATGATATACTACTTCTATTTATGTTCTTTGTAATATATGAAAATCAACTTATTTTTGTTACGGTAACTTAATAATACAATCAAATATTAATATCGTAAAACATAAAAATGCATTACGCTAATGGCATATAAGGTATCATTACAGTTAGGGTTTTTATATGCCTTTATTATATTTCTTGACACTTTTTATACGGAATCAACCCAAAATACCTGAAGCTGTAATAACTTTTGGAATTAATGTGGCAGCCAAATGCACTCTGTAGACTATTCATGAAGGTCAAATTGACTACTACTACTACCTATTAGATTTATTTTTTTCATTTCCCGTTGCATATATTGTTCGATTCTGGTCTTAAGTATTAAAATAGACATAAACATAGAAGTACTCATCATAAAAATACTGATACCCTGTTTGCTGCACAAATTCACCAGTTTTCGGGCACATAATTTTTTTCCAACTTCCGGTCTTGAGATTCGGAAATTTTAAAAATATAGGTTCTTAAAATCACATAATAGGACCGTATAACAAAAATTGGCCAGTTATTGAATTATTTCCAAAAAAACCGTATCTTTCTCGGGCTAAGGCGCCTTCCTGATTTGTCGATGCGGTGGCGGTACGAAATGAAAAAAAAAACTGTCAGCTGTCAGTACCAACCGATACAAATGCAGTACTGCCATTTCTGCGCATGGTATTAATTACGACGCTAACGCAATGCTGACAGATTTTTGTCAAGTCAGTAAGCTCACGTCAAAGAACAAAATACCTGCCACATAAATCGCTCCCGCCCAGCCAAGTCAGAAAGATGCCTAATGTGGATCTAACGTCATTTTTACTATTTAAAATGACAGATCTACTTTATGCATCCTGCAAAACAACTGAAAACGTTGCGTAATCATCCCACTATTCTGCGCATAGAACAAGCGCAGCACATGTGACTGATGTACCACCGAGTTCCTGCAAATCCTGCTTTAGTTTATTGTAACGAGACCTGACTGTGTGAGTGCGTCAAAGCAGACGACTGAACAGATCTAGACACGCGGCAGCGTGTCCAGCCAAGTTCACCCCAGGAACTGGCGGACAGCAGCCGTGTGTTATATTACACGAACCGTTTGGAGCCACTTTTGACCACCCAATAACTCCAAATTTATCTAACTTAAAAACATGAAATTTAGTACATATATTAAGATCCTTTAGAACAACTAGAACCCCAAGTTTCAGAACGTATAAATTTAATAGTTATTGAGATATTAAATTCCAAAAAACGGCATTTTTACCACTGGCTGGCTGACTGACTGACTAGTAATCAAAAACCTAACCCACTTCCAGATGACCCAGAAAGCTGAAATTTGGCATGCAGCTTGGTAATTATGTGTATACACCTGAAAAAATCAGAAACCAGTGATTTTATTATTATTATTATTTATGCTAGTTACCTCAGAACTCCGTCATTTATTCTTCTATGCAGTATGTTATAATACCATAAAAGCTGTTGGATATTTAACTTTTCAGATAATCTACGGAACTTGGCGCCCATTTAGATCTCAATTCTTTTGTCGGCGAACTTGGCTGCCATTTTCACATTTATGTTTTTGATGGGTTTGATTTATACTGTGACTACGGCCAGCAGGATGGCATCTACGCTACCAGTGGTTAGGGCCGCTGAGAGAGTGGATCCTCCAAACTATCCCCGCTATTTTCTTATTTTGCCTTTCGTATCTGAGTCCTTTAGCGAGCCATTCAGTGGGTAGTTATAATTATTATATTCACACAGGCAATCAAACGCGCATTTATTAATTTACTTCCTTCAGACAAAAAAGGCCCATATTAACATATAACTTACAGACGAACATACACATCAATACAAAATAATCTAAAAAAACTAAAACACTTTATTTAGGCGACGTAACAGCGATTTAATAGGAATTACTGCCTCTACTGACGCAAAAAAGCGGGAGTATTGTCACGCGCAATGGAAACCGATTTCCAACTCACAAATTAATTGCAAATAGAAGAAAACTATTAAACTGGTAGTGGTAGTACCGGCGTATAATGTAATTTCACGGTAAAATAAATAGTTTTGCAGGTGCTTTGTCATTGCGTAGGGCTAAGACGGGATGAATGCCTTCTCTGGCTTTTTTCCTCGTTTTTCCTTTTTCTTTAAGACGGCTACTGGAGTTGTCTTGACAAAGTACCAAGTACATAAATAGTTGAATACTCGTAATTGTGACATTTGTTCTCATTTGCTAGGTCTACTTTATAGATTGGACTGTTATGCTGGATGTAAATGAAACTGTTGGTGACTTGCGACATCGCAAATGCCCAAGGACAACCCTTTTTTCGTAGAAAAGACCTGCGAGCCAACCGGATGGCTGGGTAACTACTCAGTAGCCAACGCATAACTGGGTAATGTGGTATGTCTAACAGCTAAAAACTTCACTGTGGTCGATATCTGCGGTTCCATGTATGGAGGACTCCAGGATCCCAAATAAATTGAATGCACTGAAGTCCTCCTGCCTCGCTATTTGTAACTCCGTCGGGCCCATTCATGGCCGGACCGGGGCTACACGGCCAGAGAATTTCCAGAGATAGAGACATCAGTAAGAGACGAAGAAATGCGCTTCGAAGAACAACAGGGTACGTATTTGACTAACAGAATCACCCACCAGATTGATTGTTAGCCAAAGTGTCAATCGACCACGAATAACAGCGGGATAATTATGCAACATTTTCGAGCGTGCGTAAGTAAATCTAAATGTCATTGCTCATAGTAAAAATGACAGATTTACCTTTCGTTCGTTCGAAAAGTTACGTGGTTACACTGCGGTCGTAAACGTCTTATGAATTTTTAGTACAGAATATTCAGGTTTAAGTGGAGCTAGAATCTCTCCTAAAATTGCTCTCCTTTTTACGAAGGTATAGTCAATTTAAAAGTAGTTATTCATTTGAAAAGTTCAAAAGTCTTTATTATAAGGGAATAACCCCTTCAAATGTGTAGCTACTTTTGATGCTCACTGTACGCATAACTACGTAAACGACGCATTGATAAGCAAATAGAATCTTAAAGAGTTAAAGAAAAATCTTTGAAATTTTTGATTGGAAATTGAACAATAACGAATTCACAAACATTTAGTTACTTAATTATTTTCCACCACCACCATATCAGCCCTAGGACGTCCACTGCTGGACATAGGCCTCCCCCAATTTCATGGGGGGTAAATGCCATAATCGCCACGCTTGGTATGCGGGTTGGCGATCGCAGTATCTCCACCGCACTCTAGGAATGCTGCTGCCCATTCCCCGGTGGTCTTGGTCGTAGTTTTAGGACATACCGGGGGTAATTATTTTCATCTCGTGAATATTGCTCACTAAACAAATCAAGAAATCACTAGTTTTAAAGGAATAGTAAAAAAAACGAGGCGTGTTTTTAAATCACTGATATTTTCAAAAACTTTTCTACTAGTAATGTAATAAAGTAAAATAAAGTTAGTATATGGAAATTATGTTAACGACTCACTTTAAAAGTATCGTTGAATTTCAATAAAAATGCTCCACATCGTAGGATTACAGAAAGGGGTCCACAAAACCAATCGAGATGTTAACTACAATAAAAAAAAGGTTTTTATTACTAATAAACAAAACCCGCTAATATACTCGGAATATATATATTATCATGCTTTAATATAATTTTCCTGTTTTACCATATTTATATACATGAAACATCAAAAATGGACGCTATTCGACCATAGAAAATCTTGACGTCACATGATTCTATTTCACTATAAAAAGCTACTAACACAGGCTTTTTGACGTATCATTAAAAGTTGCTGATTTGACTATCAGTCAACATACATACCTACTTGGTTAATATGATCACGAAATAACAAGGATTTAGGCATCCGAAATGAAGTGATTATTTATTAAAGGTAAACTCTTTTATTTAATAACTTGTTGCCCGCTTCGGCTTCGCAAGGGCAGTATTGCATTTTTATTATCTCTTTATGGCACTATACGAGTATCAAGAAAAAAAAAACACACTTGACAGCTAGCTACACAGCTATTTCAATTATGTTATCTCGGTAACAATACGAGCACACGTTATTCGTTTTGTTTTGATAGTAATATGTAATATTATGGTATTTTTCTTTTTATTAATGCTTTTTACGAGTTCTAAGTACACATTACAAATGTTATCAAATAATACTTAACTTTTGTATTTGACTATTAGTTAACTTTCTTTCACTTTCTATTTACAAGTCGTAACCTAAAATTGATAATCACAAAAATAAACCTAGATACAATTCGCAATTTTCACTTCAAGATTTATATAAAAAACTTATATTTCTGACCTACCTTCACAATACGTCTGGAACCTCCCACGTTCGAATGCGACTCGCGCGCTGCCGTAGCCAAGCCCCCTGCATCACATATCAGTCACATCACACACAACAACAAACTAATCCAAATCGTAAAACATCAATATAGTACCAGTATTCGCAATACCTTACGACTTTTTAAATTTAGAATGCTGTATAACCCTAATGAAATGAGATTACGAGGCGTCGGTATATGATATACGGATTTTATGGGACTGTAAAATTAGCTGGGTTATATTGGCTGAATAGGAGACCGTTGCACGTCATCGTTGGGGACACTTATCGCCTATTTAACGTAGCGGGCGCCCTTGCTCTTGAGAATTTTATATGTGGACTGGTGCGATAAAAAGTGCAATTGTTTTCATAATACAGACCGACCGAGTTCATCAAATATTTAGACGCATTCATTCCGAATATAGAACAAGAGAAAGTAAAGGATATTTTGAAAACATGATGAGTAAAACAGAATTCCAAGTTTTGACGTCCGAGTATTTGGACATTTTAACTGCATTAGTATACCATTTCACGCGCTGTAATTTACAGGATGTAATGGTTTCACGACTATTTGTTTGGAATGTGTTTTTAAAACCAATATTTTTTTAACCTGATGGCTTTTAGAATTTACATAAAAAAATATTGCATTGCGGATTTCTGAGAAATGTAAATTGTGAAAACACCGACTCTGTTTTTGTTTAAAATAAGCGACATCTTTTATTTACATTAATAACTTTTAGCAATTTTTAGTGTTCCGTATTAACCGAAATTGGTCCAACAGATAGAACACAAAGGCGACTTCCTGACTTGGCGGAGCGGAAGCGATATGTGATAGATATTTTGTTCTTTGACGTGTGTTTACTGATGTGAGGTTTCCTCACTTGCGAAATACCTTTCAAAAAATCAAAAATGATATTTATGGCTAAAATTCTACGTACACGTCATAGTTTTTATTACATTCCATATCTAATGTATTATAATTTGTAGTCAAATAAAATAACGTAAAATTACAAGAAATAAATAATTACTTGTGTCAAAAATTCTTCAACTTTCTATGTCAAGCGGTCGTCGAGAAAACTGCATGTTAAAGACGAACACATACCGAGTAATCGCATAACGTGCTTTCCTGATTTGTCGATGCGGAGGCGGGTACGATATGATATAACTGTCAGCTGTCAGTATCAAAGGATACGAATTCCAGTACTGCCCCGCTTGTGTGCATGTTATTGCTACTGCGCAAACATAATGCTGACAGTATTTTGGCGAGTGAGAAAATCTCACATCAGTAAACTCACGTTAAATAACGTAATACCTATCACATATCGCTCCCGTTCCGCCAAGCTAGGAAGTCACCTTAGTGGTTATGACGTACATTGTCAAAGTCACCTTCGCGCTTCGCCCTAAGCAGATACCAGAACTGTACCTATATAAATTGAATCATCTCCTAAAATGCTACTGGGATGTGAAACATTATGAACGGAATTCAAGTTTTGTAGCTGAAAATTACGATGGGTTTGTAGTAGAACGTGATGTGACAAACCTTTTCTGAACAAATAACGTGCCGCGTCGCTTAGCACGAAATTGTCACATCTTGACTGATTAGACGACCTGTTTAGCCTAGTTGGTAGTGACACTGCCTCCGAAGCTAGAGGTCCCGGGTTCGAATCCCGGCCAGGGCATTATGTGTGCATTTAGCACGGATTTTGTTCTTGGGTCTTGGATGTTCTCTATGTATTTATCTATATAAGTATGTATATCGTCGTCTAGTACCCATAGTACAAGCTTTGCTTAGTTTGGGATTAGGTCGATTTGTGTAAGATTGTCCCCCAATAAGTATTTATTTATTTATTTGATATTCCGCTTAGTAAATTGGCAACTTCATGATATACTTTATTTGTCAACAAATCTACGTTGGAAAAGATAGTTTACTTGTTCAATATTTCTTGCGCTTATAATTTTAAATATTGACTAAAAGTTGACGTTGAAGTTCAAAAATACGCCTACAACCAAAATGCCCAATGTCGATTCAACATCACATCAAAGTCATAGACAACAGCCAGGATCAACGGCTGAGCGTGCCTTCCAAAGCACAGGAGCGCTCAAGTCAGTAACCAATCAAAGGTCTGTTATTCTGAAAGGTGTTAGTATGGGCCTTTTGATGACTTAACCAAATAAATAAATAAAGCGGTCAATCATTTAAGAGTTGATCCTGGCCGACGTTGATTAACTTCACGTACCTACCCCACGCGGTTCGCGGGCGCCGCTGCTCGGCCATGAACAACCCAAACACAAACTAAACATAAACACAAACTTAATTTTATTAGTGATTAGATCATAAATAATACGTGTAAGCTATACAGGTACTACTGCTCTGTCGACTCTTTAAAATCGTTCTAAATACTGAAGAAATAATTTTTGAAAGCTACCTTCAGGATTATAAATAATAACTTCGTAATAGAAATTAAAATGAATAAAGATTAATTAATCACGCAAAAAAACTTCATGTATCAATCATGAAATCGATATTTGGCTAACTTTTGATACTTACAGTTTTTTATATAAAAAAAAATCTTGAAGATATTTTCAATAAGTAGTACCAAGTTTTATGCAGAGTAGGTACCTAGCAGAAGAGTAGATAAATATGAACTTATCGAACAACTACATGTGTTTTGCCGGATCTTTATAGAGCCAGATAACCTTTAACCTTGATCAATGGTCTCACACATAAGTCAACAGTAATTAGCCACATTAAAAAAAAAACGATACAATACAAAAAATAATTACATTAGGTTTTTCTAGTACATGACCATAAAAATTTGCCAACGAAAAACAAAAAAAGGAGAAAGAAAATACGACTTTCTGATCTTTAATTGTTTTATGTTTGTGTATCACGGCAAGTAGCTATGATGATTATGAAGGAGCAGTATTCAAATACTGTGTGCGGTTCTCTTGTCCATAAGCTTGATAAGAATTCTCTTCACGACAATACCAGTCTAAATTATCCACCGCTTACCTATAATGAATCGTGATACGGCAGGCCCCCCTCGTACAAACAAACATTCGTGTAGTCCCGCTTAGCACTTTAATCTGTCAACGATTGTTTATTCATTTGACATTTCGCGTGGCCACTGGCTGATAATTTTGTTTACAAAGCAGGAAGTATTCAGTTATCAGGCATTATTAAGGATTTTCAGAAAGGTGTACACACCTATATTTGTTTATTAATTATTCACATAAAAAAATCTGTTTATTTCAAAGTACGTACGAGTATATACAAGAATACTTCACCAAAATAATGTTAATATAATTAAAACTAACTGAAATCTAAAACGTTCCTTGAGGCATTGTACCGAGGATGCTGGCGACTCGCGGTGGGTAGGCTCGCTTTATCGAAATGCTGATACGTTGAGTAAGGAAGTCGCCAGCTCTTCGGTCAGCAGTTATGTCAACCAGACGCTTCGCAATTTCACTAAATAACTTGTGCGCGCTGGGACCCCATGTACCTAGTCCATGATGTCTTTTGGCGTCGAAACTCAAAAGGTACAAAATTGTACTCTCTGCCGAGGCCCTTGTATTTACTACGCTTTAGAATTTTGGTAGTCGAGAATTATTTATCTGAAAAAATAATCCTTATTGTTTAATGCGATGATTTTCGTTGTACGGCCTTAATAGAAAATAACTAATTGACGCAGTGACACGAGCGGATTGGCACCGAGTAAACAGTCACTGCGGATGCGGTTACTGGTAGGGGCACGATCAGTAAACATGTTTAGCCGGGAACGGATCGATGGAGACAGAAATATGTCAAATAAGAAAGTAGGGAAACTGCTTAGTTAATTTAAATAGAGGTAGAGTGTTCGGTGAGTGTCAGATTTCATGCATGCTAAAAAAGTATATGTGCTCAATAGTTTTTACGATTATCCCCCTGGTGTTGCGAGTGTCCATAGGCGGCGCTAATCGCTTATCATCAGGCGATGGATCTGCTCGTTTACCTCATATGTCATAAAATTAATTAAAAAACACTGACTAAAGTGAAATTTCAAAACCCAGTGGTGTGTTCGTGTTATATCTAACATAACAAGAACACACCACTCTAGCACCGGCCTTTTCCCATAAGAACTGACTCAGTTATGTATGTTCCGAAAGTTTTTTTTAAAATCCCTAACGCTTATTTAACCTACTGGACGAAATAAATCTATTGACGTAACTTAAATTGAAATAACTACTATCAGTATACTTATTTTCGTTACACCTATACTTAAAATACCTACAGTACTAAAGACTCAGAACAGTATGTTAGTGGTAATTCGATAGTAATTAAACTTTGTAAGTTCTAACCCAAACTTATCTCTTTTTGCTTGTTTATATGTAGATGGCAATATTTATCAGGAAAATAGGTTACGCTAGATCCGAGACTCTAATAGAAACTCTAAAAGGCATTAAAACAAAATTTGTATTAATGCCTTTTGAGCGTATGATACCATAGCCCGTTTAGTTATCAGGTGGTTTCTATTAGAGTCTCGGATCTAGCCTAACCTATTTTCCTGATAAATATTGCCACCTACACAAAACACAAGCAAAAAGAGATAAGTTTGGGTTAGAACTTACAGAGTTTAATAACTATAGCAACTTTTAATCAACTTTTTCGATCAGCGCATCATAGTAAAACCAGTTCCTAATGACTGATGTAGCGCCAAAGCCTTCGAAATTTGCTTACCTTAGTTTATTGTAGCGAGGCATGCATAAACTAAGGTAAGCAAATTTCGAATGCTTTGGCGTTACATCAATCATTAGGAACTGGTTTGGCTGATCGAAAAAGTTGATTAAAAGTTGCTTTAGCTAGTAATACAATTTACTGTGCCTACAGTATGTAATAAAATAATTAGACCTACGAGGTCCGCAGGGTATGTAACTTTTAGAACTTATGATAATATCATTATTACTATGATAAATGACATGTAGATCTACTCACGAAAGTAACTACCTCGCTGTAATAAAATATCCATAACAATGTTTTTGAAAATCAACTAAATATATTACAATTGGAGACAACATTTTAGATATTAGAGATGTGATAAAAGCAACCGAAAAGATCTTCCTTTTCTTTGTTAGACAAGACGGTTTTCTGCAAAAGCGGAAGGTTTCAGCTATTCGAATGATTAACGTTGCCACTAGGTTTGACAGCGACGGAAATTCTTGAAAATATTGGAGCGTATGCAACGCAGACGTTTCTTTATGCATTTTGAGTTTTGTAGTCTTAAGTAATATAATATTAAGAAAGACTTAAAAATCCTAATATGTGTTGTACTTTATATGCCTAAAGTAACAAGGTTGAATACTAATAAATCTCGATACCAACCCCTCGAGAATCACCAGCGTATTGGTTCAATGTACGGAAAATGTCGAGAAAAAAGGTTATCCTACTAATCCAATATTGATTACGATTGCTTTGATTAACAAGGGACTCTACAGTCAACGGTAAAGGACTGTTCGTTTCAAGAAAAACGAACAACAGATAGGGACACTGTAGGCATTAGATGGTGACTAGGTGCAGGGAAGAAGAGTGCAAGAGAAACACACAAGTAAAAATACGAAAATAAGATATAGCGACCGCGAGGGCGACAGCGGCTATCCGTGACAGTGGTCATTTAGCAACTGTCGATCGGGCTTCACACAGGCACGTATTACATGCATGTATATAAGCTCTGTATAACTAGGTGGACACAGGTGTCGCTCGCGCTCACTATAATGCGTAAGTATGATTTATTTCTATAACAACTAGGTTAAGTAGCAGGTAGGTACATCATCAATATCATCATATGAGATATAATATAGACAAGGTAAGTATGTAAGTATTCTAGCTCTAATAATATAGTTTTAAGGTCTTTTTCAGAACCGAGAAGCATCACCACAACGTCTGTACTTTACAATCTCCACCCCAGTGCTGCTTAGGCAGTACTCACACCGGTAGGCGTACAACGCGAGCGGCCGGTCTCACTAACACGTTTGATTTGGTTCTAACATGAACTGCTCGCACTCTGCCGTCCTTGCCGGGGCACACTTCTTGCACTACTCCGCGAGCCCAATGGTTTCTAGGGGCATTTGGGTCAACGATTAGTACTAGGTCGCCCATTTGTAGTGCACGACACTCATCGTGCCATTTCTGACGTGGCAACATTGCTGGCAAAACTTCTTTCACCCATCGACTCCAATACATATCAGCCAGTCTTTGTGATATGCGCCATTGTCTTTTCAGGAAAAAATCGGAGTCATCAAAGGATCCCATTAGAGGTAAGTTTGATGAAGTTCCAAGAAGAAAATGGTTAGGCGTCAATCCTTCTGGGCAATTTGGTTCTACCGAGACGTGAGTCAAAGGCCTGCTATTTGCCATGTTTTCCGCCTCTGCTAGGAGGGTAATTAAGACCTCCTCACGCGGTGCCCTCTCTTTCAACGTCACCTTCAGGGTAGTCTTAATCGAGCGTATAAGCCTTTCCCAGGCGCCAGCCATGTGGGGGCTTGCAGGAGGAACAAAATTCCACGTCACGCCTCGGTTAGCTGCGTATGTCGTAAGTAGCGACTCATTCAGTTCTTCAGCGGCTAACTTGATTTCTGTGTTGGCTCCTCTCAGATTGGTCCCGTTATCAGAAAAGAGTTGCTTTGGCCAACCCCGTCTTGCCGCCATTCGCCGCAGAGCTAAAATTAAGGAGTCTGTGCTCAGTGAATGTACTAGCTCAATATGTACCGCTCTGACCGTTAAACAGGTAAACAATACCGCATAGCGTTTTTCCCGGCGGCGGCCTACTGTAATTTCTATTGGGCCGAATAAGTCCAAACCGGTATTCGCGAAAACTCTTTGATGGTGGGCCATTCTGGCTTCGGGGAGCTCACCCATTCGTGGGATTTCGGGCTGGGCCTTCCGAAATCTACATGTCAAACATTTACTGATCACGTGCTTCACTGTTGGTCTTATACGAATGATCCAATACTTTTGTTTTAATTCGTTGACGACCATTTCTTGATAACCATGAGCAGCATTTTCATGATAAAACTTCACGATTAATCTGGCCACATAGTTCCTTCCGTCCAATATTATAGGTCTTTTCATTTCAGGGGTTACATCAGCTGCAGCATCGATTCGACCGCCGACTCTCATCAGCCCGTTGTCGTCCAGGTAAGGAGCCAGGGTAAGTAGTACGGGTAAGCTATTCTTATCTAGTGTTTTCCCTTTACTAAGTAAAGTTATCTCTGCGCCAAACGATTGTTGCTGCGAATACTTCAATATTAAGCATTCTGCGCGTTCTAAAGTACTAGCTTCACTGACATCTAAGTTTCTTATTTTATTTATAAATTTCAGAACAGCGGCGGTGGCGCGAAGAAGTCGGATCCATGAAGAAAATCTCTCAGGTTCAGGTATGTCAAGGCTTGCAGGTTCGTGTTGCACCAATAATGCCATCTCTAAATCATCCTTGTTTATTTCCGGCACTAGAATGTCCTTTGGCCATTTATTTTCCTCGTAATATAGAAAAGCAGGCCCTTTAAACCACTCGCATTCAGCGTGCAGTTTATACTGAGTTTTTTTTGTCGCTATGTCCGCAATATTCAACGATGAGGGCACGTAACGCCAATCCAGACAACTGGTTAACTCGTCAATCTCTCCAAGTCTGTTAGCGATGTATTCTTTGTAATTACGATTATGATTTCTAATCCAGTGTAGAACTGTCGTTGAATCCGTCCAGTAGTAGGTTCGATCACATTTAATGCGGTGTTCATCCTTTATTGTTTTAGCTAAACGCGCCGCTAGCAATCCGCTTTCTAATTCTGCGCGCGGTATAGATAACCGTTTCATTGACAACACCTTGTTTTTGCATGCGACAAAGGTTACGCACACACTTCCGTCCTTGTTGACAAACCTCCAATATGCAACCACAGCGAAAGCGCACGGCGAGGCATCAGCGAATAAATGCAGCTGCAAAGTGCTAGTTGTCTCTTTCGCACTAATTGATGACCGGTCAGATGTAGAAAAGTACCATCTTGGTATATGCAAACAGGAAACATGTGTTAGGTCGGTGATCCAGTGTTGAAAATCAGTAAATAATTCCTTAGTTATTTTCTCGTCCCACGAAAGGCTTGTTTTCCAGATCGACTTTAATAATATTTTTCCTTTTATCGTCACAGGAGCCAACATGCCAAATATGTCGTAAATAGACATTGCAATTCGCAGAATTTCCCGCTTTGTTGGCACTTTTTTGAATTCCAGGATTTGGTTAGGTATATTTTTGAATGACACGTCGACTCCTAGCGTGTCGGTCACTGGATTCCATAATAATCCCAAAGTTCTTTGCGTCTTATTCACACCGTCCACCAATAAACTTTCTCCATTAGTACTTAATTGCTCTTGTGGTAGGTGCGACAGAACCTCTTTGCTATTACTTGTCCAGCCCCGTATCTCAAAACCTCCGAATTTATGCACCTCGGAGACTTCGTTAATAATATTTATAGCTTCGCTTTCGGTGTGCAGCGAGTCTATGAAATCGTCTACGTAATGACTATGCATAATAGCTCGTGCGGCGTCAGGCTTCGTTTCGATAAACAACTGCGCGTTCTTATCTCTTATGAATTGCGCGACGAAAGGGCTGCAGTTTCCGCCGAATATTAGTGCCGTCATTACATATTGCTTAATTGGCTGAGTTTCGTCTTCTCGCCACAAAAATCTCAAGGCGTCTTGATCCTCTTTCCTTATTCTAATTCTGAGAAACATGTCGCGTATATCGCCTGTAATTCCAACACGATTTTCTCTAAATCGTAACATTATACCGTAAAGAGAGTTTAGCAAATCAGGGCCTTGAAGTAAATAGTCATTCAGGGCTTTCCCATGCGCCGTGCTAGCACAATCGAATACGAGACGTAGCTTCTGTTTTTTTTTATTATCCACTCCAAAATGGGGAAGAAACCAAATTCGTTTCCCACCATCTTCGGGGGTTACTTCTCTTGCGTAATTATTTTCAAACAAGTGCCTAATGCGTTCTCTGTATCGTGCAGCGTATTCTTCATTGCTTCGCAATCGTTTCTCCACAGACTTGAACCGTTTTTCCGCAGTCGGGTAAGAATCGGCCAACTTTTCTTCGCTCTTCCATGGAAGACCCACTTCCCATCTACCATTTTTTAGTTTCGCCGTGTCGTTTAGTATACCTATTGCTCGTTGTTCTTCCTTGTTTTCCCTCTTCTTCGAGGTCACGCCAGTACTCTCTACGTTAAAATAATGTCTCACCGTTTCATGCAATAAAATATCTGCATTAGAGTAATCATCTGGATCAGTCGAGTCAATAAATAAAACCGACAATTCATCAAAACAACTTTTCTCAATGGTAGAATTCGTAGGTAACTCGTTAGCGTAAGGCGTCGGCGGGATGCGGTGGGCGCGCGGGTCCGGGGAGACGGCGTGCGCGCCGGGCGGGCTGCTGTTGTCAAGGGCAAGGCGACCGTTATCTGCACTAGGCAACACACCTACCGCTGCAGGTGGCGACGGGAGCGAGTGCGAGCGAGAGGCGCCGTAGTGTGACGCGGGCAGGATGTTTTTTGCAGCGCGCTGTGATAATATTTCTCGGTTCATAGGCGAGGTAATTAGGCCGTGTACACACCAGCCTAACGAACTTAATGTAGCACACGGTTCATTTCGTTTACGCGTAATTATTTTTATAGGCATAATCAGATGATAATTGTCCTGTCCGATTAATAGTTCCGGTTTCACATCCGCACTTTTATAACACCCCTTTAGTTCACTTAAGTATTCGTAGTTTTCGATGTTTATTTTAGAATGTTTTTGCACAGGTAAGTTCAACTCCGCAATTTTGCGAGCACGCAACTCAAAATACTCATTGTTCTCATTTGATATTTTAAAGTCAACTAGTTCCGATTTGCACAAAATTTCACCAGAGTTCCAAGCACCACGTAAACGCAAAGTCTCCGTTTTTCCTGTTAAACCCAGACGATTTACCACATCAGCTGAGATCAGAGATATTGACGCGCCATCGTCCAACAGGGCATGCGTTGTGATCACGCCCTTAGGACCATGAATACTAACACGGACCACTTTTAAAAGAACTTTGTTGTTATCTCCGCTGATATTAGCCACAATACCGGTTTCTGACGCGGGCTCACTCTCAGGCTGTGAGTCTTCCTCAGGTTCCACTTGGTCCAGATCATTGTCTTCGGCGATAACATCCACAGTGTGAACTTGACTCGGCGCTTGTTTGTTTATTGGGTAATGAAGTAGCGCGTGGTGCGGCTGCCCGCAGCCGTCCTTATCGCACGTAGGTGCGCGGCAAGTTTCTTTGTCATGATCAGCTGATAAGCATTTAAAGCATATCCCGTTATTCCTGACAAAGTTCCATCTTTCTTTTCGTAAAGATTTTTTAAATAGCCTGCAATTATTTAGGCTGTGCGGAGATATCTTGCAAAACTTGCACTTTTCTGTTTGCTGACTAGCTACAAATACTGCGTGCTGTTTAAACCCGCTTCTATCCGCACCGCCGCTTATTGACTTCATATTCATTAGGCTAATACCGGACTCAGTAAGTTTAGTTGCTTCGTCCGATAAGAACTGTGATAGTAAATCCAACTTAGTCGATCTAGTGTCTCTTTGTTTATAATAATAATCGGACCACTTTGTGAGTAAGGCAGTCGGTAATTTTGATAAGATGATTGTGCAAATACTAACACCCTGTAGGTACTCATCTCTCTTCAGTGTTTTAACAGCAGCTACAAAGTTTTTTATTTTTATCGAAAATTTCACAATGTCCCCAATGTAATCCTGAGGCAACGAGGGTAACTTTTTGATATCACTCATGATTTTATTCACGATTAAATCAGGGTTTCCAAACTGCAATTCAAGGGTTGACATGATGGTGTCGGGCGATGATCCGCTCGTGAGCAGTGCTGATACCGCTTCTCGCGCCGCTCCGACGAGACATTTCCTCAAACGCCACTGATTCTCTTTTGTACTGTAGTTACATAGTTCCGTAGATTCATCAAAAGCTTGTTTAAAATTCAACCACTCCATAACATCACCTGAGAAAGTCGGCAATTCTCGTGGTGTGCTTAAACGGCTAATTAAGTTATTATTTTGTTTACAGGTGGAAGCTGTTAGATCCTTGAGGGCTTGTGCCAGCATAAACATCGTTGCCTCTGAGCCGGCGGCGACCGGCGCCGGCTGGCGAGCAGCTGCCTCGCCTGCCTGGCGATCCTCTTGAAGCATCCGCTGGCTGCGGTCGATCCACTCCCCGATCTCACTTCCATTATGCTGGGTCTCACTTGACTTCGAAGATGTGTGACTGTATTTTTCTTCCAGGGCTGCTAGTTCTGCCGCTAGCCTTTTTTCAACCAGGGCCATTTGTATGCGTGCCTGCTCTTCTGCAGCTTTAATTTCTAATTCTTTTCGTTCAGCCAATATGCGAGAAGACGTGGACTTCTTCGACTTCGAGCGGTTGCTACTGCGTGAAACAGGCGGTTTTTGGGGCTCTTCTTCAGCCGTGTTCAAAACAAATTTTGACGTACCCGCAACTGGTTCGATTACTCCGTAAGTCTTGAAATCCTTAACGTTTTTCTCTGGGTTATCACTAGTAGGCTTTTCAGTGGGTTGCTCCACGTCAGTTTCGTCCCCTTTCAGCAGCTCCATATCACGCTCTTGCCTCTCACGTTCTTTTTTTACGGTTCTGCGGGTGTTCACCATCTTGTGCGGCGGCGTACGATACATGCAATCCGGTTCGAAGGACCACACTTTGTAGGCATTAGATGGTGACTAGGTGCAGGGAAGAAGAGTGCAAGAGAAACACACAAGTAAAAATACGAAAATAAGATATAGCGACCGCGAGGGCGACAGCGGCTATCCGTGACAGTGGTCATTTAGCAACTGTCGATCGGGCTTCACACAGGCACGTATTACATGCATGTATATAAGCTCTGTATAACTAGGTGGACACAGGTGTCGCTCGCGCTCACTATAATGCGTAAGTATGATTTATTTCTATAACAACTAGGTTAAGTAGCAGGTAGGTACATCATCAATATCATCATATGAGATATAATATAGACAAGGTAAGTATGTAAGTATTCTAGCTCTAATAATATAGTTTTAAGGTCTTTTTCAGAACCGAGAAGCATCACCACAACGTCTGTACTTTACAGACACTCAGTAAACTTTTCCTTGTGTCTATAGTAATAAATATAATACGAGTATAGATTAATAAATGTATGTATGTATGTATGTATTGCTGGCAGCTGCTATTGTCCTTGTGTATACTCGTACTCCATATATGATTACAACAGGGATGTTGACTGAGAAATTAAAAAAAAAAAACGCCAGAAACGGATCTGTTAGTTTGAAGTTTGTAATGAAATAGGAACAATTTTTTTTTAATCGTATGGCATTTATTTACGAACCGTGAGATCTTCGAGAAGACAAGTACGGTTGCCAGTTTTTGTTGCACTTTTAGCACGATCCAGGGGTCACGTGTATGGTTACGGTGGGTACTACCTACGGACGTGGTGCAACTTCGACCGCCCTTTGTCAAGTGATTGGGCAACTTGACTGTTACAAGTTTTCAAGCCGCCAGAAGGTCTCTAACTTGGCTTAACGACTGCTGTCGCAGATAGCAGCCGGGATCAACGGCTTAACGTGCCTTCCAAAGCACGGGAGCGCTTAGTTACTCAAAGCGGTCACCCAAGAATTGACCTGCGCCTACATTGCTTAATCTCGAATACCGCACGCGGTACGCGGGCGCCGCTGGGCCACGAACGCTCCAATAGTAACAAGTGACGTCACGGTTTTCTATGGTCAAATAGCGCCCATTTTTGGTGTTTTATGTGGGTAATAAAATCACATCAAAAACATAAATGTGAAAATAGTTTTCTTAAATATCCAAGAGCTTTCATGGTATTATAACATACTGCATAGAAAACTGCCAAGTTAAGGCTCAAAATGCATTAAGCCGCAGTAAATTAGTTTTACTGTAAACAATGTAGTACCGGACTTGGCACCATTTCAGAGAATCTACGGAACTTGGCACCCATTTAGATCTCAATTCTTTTATCGGCGAAGACGACAACCAAGCATCGCATATTCTTAATATGGAACTTGGCTCCCATTTTCACATTTATGTTTTTGATGGGGTATCATTACTTTTTGTCAAACTTCTTCAAATGGTGCTTTTCAAGAGCGAATGCAGGAGTTACTATACAAAATACCCAAATCGCTATAGGTGCACCTCAAATATTTGAAGAGTTCCCTTGATTTCTCCAGGACCCCATGATCAGATTCATAGGCCGGCAAAGTCCTCTTTTTTAATTTCCATTCCACATAAATTTGTGACACATGACATGCTGCCACTGTGCGTATAAAAAATAAAACTTTGATTTTTTTGTTATTTATTTCATTGCATGTTTGAGAAAAGCACTATTAAAACTTCAGCGGGAAATATGGGGTTGCCCGCCTTAGACCTATCCTATATGTCTTCGGCCGGCAACCCCTTTCGTCCCGGCCTCCGTAGTAATGTACTATTACAGTACATATGGTATGGTACACTCCCTTCGGTCGTGTTTTAATTTATCACCACTTGTTCCGAATTTCCTGTTCTCTGCACTTGTATCGTAATGTACTATCAAATCATGGGACGCACGGTCAGAAACGTAACATATCTACCCCTCATTAATACACCCTTTTCTTGAAGGACCCT
This sequence comes from Notocelia uddmanniana, assembly GCA_905163555.1. Lineage (NCBI taxonomy): Eukaryota > Metazoa > Arthropoda > Insecta > Lepidoptera > Tortricidae > Notocelia > Notocelia uddmanniana. The sequence continues at coordinate 19,132,972 of LR991068.1, forward strand.
ATACTGAAGTCCATTATTTAAACAATATGCACTAGCAAGGAGCCGCCTTTAAGTCTATACATATTTAATTTTCTTCTCACCCCGTTATCTTGTAGCAGTTGTAGTAAAGCCACGGAATACTCAGAACATAATCCGGGATTGAGCCCATTAGTGGTTGGGGCATTATCATTAGCTTGCTGGCTGCTGGGCTTGGAGGTCTATTTTTGTTCAATGCTTCATGTTCAGTGTTTCTCGCGCGCGAGTGGATGCGATCACGCACGCCGAACTAAGGTTACTTTTTCCGTCCTTGTTATGCAACTTGTGTACTACGGCCTCAAATTTTCATTATATTGTTCATGTACTTCTTTAAATCGTTCTTATTCATACCATAATAATAGATTGCAACAAAATTACTAAGAACAGAAGGATTTTCTCAATTTTGTCGAATAATTAAAAAATCGTACAATACATAAAAAATAATATTACGAGTAGTAGCAACACAATTCAGTAAAAAATAACTTGTTTAAATATGTATAACTTTTCAATCCTTAAAAAGCGGCTAAGTGCGTGTCGGGCCACGTGCAATCTGTGTATTCGCCAAAGGGGCCTTAAGAAAAGATTTATTTTATGTAAAATATAACAGTTCCGTATTTTTACGTTCAAAATGTGGGGTGGACGTTCATTATTATTGTAAGATTAAAAACATGTTATTACAGGCTGGATCCGTTTTGTACTATGTACATAAAATTTATTGCGGAAAAGGTAAAATTTCCTCCGAATAAAACGTGTTTTACTGCCATCTATTTAAAACTCATTTTTCCTTAAACCTCCCTCTACAAGGCATTGATATTATTCCACGTTAAAGCAAGCATGGCTGTGGGCAGAGCTGGCGAAGGTATGCAGGACGGAATCGAGTGCCAATCATCTTCTTGATTCAAAACAACGTATGTATGCTCGTATTTCAACGGCTCGTACGTCGTACGTCCATTTTGCTCCGTGAAGCCGAACATTCGGTTAACAAAATCTCTTTTTGTTATTGTGAATTGAACTTTATGTCCATTGTCTAAAGTTGTAGTTAAATTAAAGGTGTGCCACAAGCAAGGAATCATGGTCTAGTCTGAATACCATTTATGAACAGTAGGTAGCTAGTCCATTCAGAGTGGAGGCAGTTTGTGGCAACCCTAGTACGATTCCCACTGAGATGCCAAAGGAATTAGAAGCATCCATTTTATGTATAAAATAATCATATTTTGATCTTTTACTTCGCAATTATAAAAAAAATCGTCTGCAAAAAAAATGAAAACAGAATTGAAAACTGTATCTGTGAGTACTACAGCGCGTTCCTGATTTATCGATGCGGAGGCGGTATGATATTAGAAAACTGTCAGTGTTAACCGGTATGAATGCAGTTCTGCCCCGCTTCTGCGCATGTTATTACTATTGCGCAAACGTAATAGGTACTGACAGTATTTCGTCAAGTGAGGAAATCTCACATCAGTAAACTCACGTCAAATACTAAAATACCTTTCACACATCGCACCTGCCCCGCCAAGTCATGACTGTTCTTATTTCAAAATTTTTAAAAAATGACTATTTCTAAGAAATTTCTATATAATTATTTTGAAATATAATTATAAAGATAATTATCAAACTCTCCACTGTACCTATATTTTTGTATACATTGTCCACCTTTATAGTATTAGTAGCTCTGTGAAAGTAAAAACTGATTCGGAAAATATATATATATAATTATTTTGAGATATAAAGATAATTATCAAACCTGCTCAATTTTTGGCGACCATTGGTTGAGGAATGTGACTCTGTAGATGCGAATAGCGGGAAATCCAACATTCGTCGGCCGGACATTCGAAAGCATTTTTGCCGAAGCTGAAATGGACACTCGTTTCACTCGGTCAATGACTAACAATTAAAGGTGTTATGTTTTGGGTCAGTGTCAAATACCATGATGTGCCAGTGGTATTTACTTACTTCTCATGGCAAATTAAAGGAATCAAGAAGGAATCGTAGTAGTGTTGGGCAATATTTCGAAATATCACTTATTAAAGATTCTTTGGCCCACTGGATTATAAATTATTTAAACTATGCTCAATTGAAAAATCACTCTCATATCCAATTTTATTGATAACAATATTATTAGATACAGTGAACAAAATACAGAGAAACGTGGACCTTAAACTTTCACGCAGCCTAATGACGCACAAAATTTAATAATAAAATCAAATTTACGCGTACTTGATCAAAACATGATCACGATCAAATTTTGAATAAAATAATTTGTAGTTACTTTCACGTTAAATAAACAGGAACTAAAAAATACGTCTAAGAATGTAATTTTATTGAAAAAAGGTATGGTTGTTTTTTTTACAATCAAATTCGTGGCTAGTATAACGTTGTTTTGACTTTGATATAGAGAGTACTCTGAATCCGTAAACGTTAAAGCACATTGAAAATAATAATGGAACGCGTCTACAAACATCACGGGTTATTTAATTTACGTAACCATGTTTTAGTAACGCAAAATGTAAATTAAACACAAACGTCTGGTAGTACTTTGAAAGATAAGGGCCGCCGCTCACAACGGCAGTACCGTGTAGGCACACTGTGCGTATAATGCCTAATATTATTAGGATTCGAGCTCGAGTCATTCGGAATTTAATAAGTATCTCTACAGATTCGAGCTCGTGTCATTCGGAATTCAATAAGTAATATCCCTGTGGGCACACTGGCCGTATAATACCTATAACATTAGGATTCGAGCTCGAGTCACTCGGAATTCAATAACTAATTCGAGCTCGAGTCATTCGGAATTCAATAAGTTATATCCCTATACTACTTTCGTGTATTTTAAAATAATAATACAAGGATACTATTCCTACATATTAAGATCGAATCGAAGTCCTGACGAAGTCTTTCCATTTATTTCCATTATTGTAAATCCTATTATTACTATGTCTTTTCCGCTCATGGGACAATGGTGTCCCGGACCTTTGACCCACGGCGTGCGTGGAGCCGAAATACTGAGGTATCAACCGGGTACCACATAGCCAACAAGTAGAGGCTCATTTGACAATTTAATGAAATGCAAGTGGTACACCGAGCGGATGCTGTCCCTGCCCGTGCCATGGGACTCACACAGAGACAGCACCCGCCGGGGTGTACAGGGACTATTTCTGGTTGATGGAATCTAAATGAACCGGATTATTGGGTGAATACGATGGACCAATGGCTGGGCTATTGAGTGAGACAGCGGACGCCTGCTCATAAAATTGTCTCCCATTTTTATCTTTACCATTTTATTTTTTACAATTGTAGATACACAAATTTTTTCTGCAAAATAAAGTTACTTTTTTATTTTAATTAATATAAGTTTTTATTTGTTGTTAAAAATTCTCCGCCGTACCGGGAATGACTGGGCGCCTATCCTTAATTGGAACTTAACTATGTCGGAGCAACTGTTCCATTTAACATACATATAACTGTGATAGTTGAAGCAGCATCTCAATACGTCTACGCTGCGGGCTAAATTCACAAAGACTGTACGAGGCTTATGTAACTTTGAGAGACAAGTGCTCGTGGCGTAGCGGCGCCCGCGTACCACGTGCGGTATTCGAGGTTAACGATGTCCGCCCAGGTCGATTCTTGGATGTATGACCGCTATAACTGAGCGCTCCCGTGCTTTGGAAGGCAGCAGTCGCTAAGCCAAAGAGGCTTTCGAGCGGTTGGAGAACTTCTTACAGTCAAGTTGCTCACTCACTTGACAAGCCAAATCCTAATAAGGTCTGGTTTCCTTCTTCGGTTGGGAGGTTATTTATTTATTTATTTATTTATTTTTAGTTAGATGGCAGTCACTTCCGTAAAAACTAGTGCCTACGCCAATTCTTGGGATTAGGTTGCGAACCACGGGCATCCTTCAGAAAGCAACTGCACTGGGATAACGCTAGGATGATGACGAAAGTGGAAGGCTAAACAAAATTCGACATATTATTATAACAGTTCGTTGCAAGAATTAATTTTATACTAATATGATTTTAACAATTGAATTGAATAATTTATTTCAGACTTATGTCCATATCTGTTAGTATTCATTATGAACTTAACCTGTTGTTAGTACTTTCAAATAAAATGACAAAACATACAATAAAATATAAACTTAGCACCCACTCCGCTCATAACTATTTAGGGCTGGGATATCACATGCAGGCTGATGCATAACCTGGTATGTGGACTGTCTGGCCAGTTTGACAATGCGTTAAGAGTCCCCAGTACGCTCGGCTGAACTCGATTCTCCATACAAACGTAGTTTCGTTCTCATTTCAAAACGCCTTGCTGAAATAACATGAAACTTTGTATATACAACGGGAGCCACCATATCTAGGACGGAAATTAGTTTCTGTTGCTAGAATTTGTAATAGAAAAAAAATACAGCGATTTTTGAGTTTTGTATGAAAACCTTAATAATCTCTGTATTGTTTCTCCATTATAATTTCAAGCAACAGAAACTAATTTTCGACCTAGACATGCCGGCTCCCATTGTGTATACAATGTTTCATGTTATTCTAGCATGGCCTTTTAAAATGAGAGCGAAACTACGTTTGTATGGAGAACCGAGCTTACTGCGGACTCTTAAGGGTGCCATTCGAACCGCCCTACGCACTAGTGAGGCGACGCGCTTACGAACGATGGCGTGAAAGCCATCCGTACGCCATCAATGGGCCCAGCCACACCGGTACTCAAAATACGGTGACGATACGGAATCGTAGAGAACGAGAGGGAGAAACTTATGACTGTGTAAACACAGTTACGTGCCTCATGCGTGACATTTTTAACTTACTTTGAGTTTGACACTGATATATGCTCATATTCCATTGGATAGTCTACTTTAACGCTCATTTAATAGAGTTCCTATTATAAACACACGGTTTCAAGACATTGCCTGTGTAATAGAAACTCTATTACATTAGTCTTAAAGTAGAATATCCAATGGAATAAGAGCCTATGCCAGTGTCATACTTACCTATACGGTACGACAGTGCGGTGTGGGCGGACCTTGAAACTTCATTTAGATTGAAAAGTTTGTGTAAAAATGTTTGTAAATAATAATAATAATATTGGGGGACAATCTTACACAAATCGACCTAGTCCCAAACTAAGCAAAGCTTGTACTATGGGTACTAGACGACCATATACATACTTAAATAGATAGATAAATACATACTTAAATACATAGAAAACATCCAAGACCCAAGAACAAATATCCGTGAAAAATGCACAAATAAATGCCCTGGCCGGGATTCGAACCCGGGACCTCTAGCTTCGGAGGCAGAGTCACTACCAACTAGGCCAAATAGGTCGTCAAAATACATAGTAAATTGCGGGTAATTAATTGGAAGACACATTTAGGACTTTATTAAAATTAAATATGAGTTAATTGACGGTAAGGTGTGTTCAGGGTGCAAACTCATTTGCTTATTTTCAAAATCTCACACTCGAGATATGTCTACTGCCAGCATTCGAGATGCAACGAGTGGTCGGTAGCGATCGAGATGGTTTTAACACAATTTTTTTGACATTTGATCTGCCAGTGGCGGTATATATTGACAACTTAAGTATGTACTTGATCGACAGTTTACAGCAGCACAAAACAAAATTAACATATTTTGCGAAAAATATGTTGATCCATTTAATTGATTTAGTGGCTAAAGATATTTAAATATTTTTGATACGTTTAGTGGTGGAATGGCGGTTGACGGATAATATTGACAGCTCTCCAATTGCAAGTAGTCTTTGACTCAAACCTGTCAAGTCAAAACAGTTTTTATGCGTTCCATTTCACGTCAGTTTCAGTCTCATATTGTTACTGCATAAACGTAATAGGTACTGACAGTGCGTCAAGTGAAGAAATCTCACATCAGTAAGCTCACGTCAAAGAACAAAATACCTGCCACATATCGATCCAGCCCCGCCAAGTTAGGAAGTTTAGTCTTCTAAGTCTATCTAAATGCTCGTCAGTTGTTAATAAAAAGGCTTTGTGAATTGATAGATAGAATATTATTCTGTACCCACAAAATACATTGAATTACACTGACAACCAAGATGAAGAGCATGCAAACCCTACCTAATTACGACCAATTAAAAGAGTACAATTAAGCCATGTGTCGTGGCAGGGAATGGGCGCTGGCTCAGCATAATCATGCGGCAGGAGACGACATCGCTGATACTCTGCCATGATCCTACTAAAACTAATAATTAAAGAAAGACCAGTGCAACGCTTTGTGCGTGAGTGTGTATGCGTGTGTATTGTCTGTGCGTTTGTGTTATATATGCGTGGGCTTTGTTCCGATGTTTTAAAAAAACTAGCACAAAAGGTTCGAATCTTATCAATCATGTGGTTCAAAAAAAATACAATGAGAACACTGGTCAAATGGCCAGTCGTTATTGATCAAGCACCATAATGTTGATAGTTTAGATTTGTAAAACTTTGTAACTTGTAAGTGCCTCGGGTAAATGGGCCTCTGGTCCGTTCGAGAAATGTCTAAGTACGACTTCGAACATATCTCGTGTAACTTCAAACTTCCTCTGCTCGCTCCTTCAAATAAAATAGAATATTTCTCGCCGGCCACATCTTATCCACTGCTGGCTCATACAATATTTATGCGTGAAGAACAGAGAACGTCGATTACAGGCTTTACAAAGCTCTGAGACACTGGAAATGTCTCGCAATACCTCCTGTCTTTTGTTTCACAATAAAAAAATGAAATATATATATATATATATATTTACTATAAAATACCTGTAATAGGAAGCTCCGCTCCTCCATACCAAAGCGTTGTTGTAAACTTAATATTATTTAAGAATATGGAAACTATAACTAAAAGTATTACAATACCCGTAGAAATGTGTCACTTCGCCTACGATCCCTAGCTTTTTTATTCAAGGACACTGGCAAACAAGTTTACAGCCTACTTGATGATAAGCAGACACCGTAGCCTATATAGACGCACGTGACTCCAGAATAATCACAAGCACATTGCCGACAGAACTCTCGCCCCAGCTCATCCTCGGGAGTACTGGTGACTTAACCAGGAACACACCGCCACATACTTAAAGAGCAAGTAGTGGTGTTTATATACTTAATTAAAGAAATACCTTTAAAAAATTAACATGTAACTTTTTTGATTTTTATTTATTTTTAGGGTTCCGTAGCCAAATGGCAAAAAACGGAACCCTTATGGATTCGTCATGTCTGTCTGTCTGTCCGTCCGTATGTCACAGCCGATTTACTCGGAGAATATGATCAGTATATGGATAGGCCTTCATAAATTACATAAAGGTTTCTAATTTTTTTTTCATTTAACCGTTGTATAGATAATTAGCTGTCAAAGTCGTAAAAAGTGTGCCCCCCCCCCCCCTCGTCTGATTTCCAAACTATGACGTGTAAAATTCTGAAAAAAATCATGATGATGTACATGTACATTAATAAATCCTTTCCATGATTTTTGGTTTGCACAATATAGGTTTAACGGTTTTTGAGTAGTTATTGCTGAAAAACTGTCTTGCCAAAAAAATGGGCGTAAATGTCGTAAGTTTCCTATGAAGATACGAGCTTTTGTGATGAATGATGATGTGCTTTTGTGATTGTATAGTGGTTATAAATGTAGATTAGGTTTCGGTACGGAACCCTTATTGTGCGAAGTCCGACACGCACTTGGCCGGTTTTTTTGGTATTTTTTGTGGTAAATTATAATTTTAATTGATTTATAATTCGGAATCGTTGATTTATAATTTGTTTGTTACATTTGTGATACGTTTTTTTTTAATTAAAAATGGGATTGTTCTTGGCCAGCATCTAGCCAGGAGGCAAAGATGAGGCCGACGATGAAGCGAGCTCACCCAGAAGATGCCTATTCACTCGTGCCTTAAGAAGGTCCAGGTTATATGAACTCGGAAATAGAGACGCCGGCAGAGAATTCCAAACCTTAGAAGTGCGCATTATAAAAGAAGATGCAAAGCGCTTGGTTCGAATTAGAGGAATTTCGACCAGGTAAGGATGGTAGCCAGCCGTACGTCTGGATGTCCGATGGAAGAAGGGGGAAGGCGGTATGAGCTCATGGAGCTCCTGAGCACACTCACCGAAGTACAGTTTGTAGAAGACGCACAGACATGCTACTCTGCGTCGATGTGCTAAGCTCTGCAGCTTATTTCCCACTACCGTACTGCCGCCAATGAGCCTCCTGGCTCTGCGGTCCACCGAGTCGAGTGCGGCAAGTTGGTACTTAGCCGAGCCATCCCAACGGTGACTACAATACTCCATGCAAGACCGGACTTGGGCTTTATATAAAGATAGAAGCTGCCCAGGGGTGAAGTATCGCTTGACCTTATTTAGGATGCTCAGCTTTTTGGCCGCTGTTCCGGCTTTGGACTCGATGGTAGTGCCGAAGTTAAGGTTTGAGCTTAACGTCATGCCAAGGAGCTCGAGATCGTTGGCTACAGACACGGTTGTACCTCGGAAAGTAGGAGCCATATTGAATGAGCTCCTTTTTGCGGTAAACAGACACGCTTGCATTTTGGTGGCGTTGAAACTAACTAGATTGTTATCACCCCATTGGGAGACAAGACTTAAGGTTGAGTTAATTCGCTCTACCATTGTCTCTCTCTCAGACTGAATTTCATCACGACCAGCCCCCGCGCTGGACAAATATCTCTCCATGACCGTACTGTCATCTGCGTATGCGACCACTCCTGGCAGAAGAAGGTCGTTAATATGAAGCAGAAAAAGGGTCGCGGAGAGAACAGATCCCTGAGGAACACCGGCATCAATGGTCACGAGGTCCGACGAGCAGCCATCAATGACTACTCGGATCGACCGCCCACTCAGGAAATCAGATATCCAGCTGAAGAGGCCAGAAGGGATACCGTATGCAGGAAGCTTGCGAAGCAGACTAGCATGCCAAACCCTGTCAAAAGCCTTCGAGATGTCAAGAGACACGGCAAGAGCCTCACCGTGTTTCTCGATGGCCTCGCCCCAGTAGTGCGTAACATACACAAGAAGATCCCCAGTGGAACGGCCCCGGCGAAACCCATATTGCTGATCACTGAGAAGGTCGTTAGCTTCAAGGTAAGTCAGCAGCTTACTGTTCAGAACTCTCTCCATAACCTTACAGAGTATGGAGGTAATGGCGATAGGTCGATAATTGCAGGAATCGGCACGACTACCTTTCTTGGGCACTGGTTGCACATTGGCAAGCTTCCAGGATGCCGGTACGGTATTCGTCTTGCGAGAGAGACGACGTATGAACTAAATGTTTATTTAATTAATAAAACTTTATTGCACAAAATAATAACTTACGTAAGCATCATTCGTATTGTCTGTAAGGTTCTGTGCGGCCCTGTTTTTCTTTGCCTACCACTTGAATTTTTTTTAATGCGACTAGAACTGAAAAAGTATGGGCAGTAAGTAATGAAATAGTGTTAATTTAAAAAAGATGGATGTCTATTCCTACTAGATATTTTAATGTACAGTTTAGAAAATTATATGTTCTTGCTATTCTATATTGAATCTTTAAAGCATTCAAGTTCCTCAAATGTAACATAGATAACATGAGTACGCGAACTCACACTCATTTTCCTTCTTCAAATAAGAATATTTCTCGTCGGCCGGATCTTATCCATTGCAGCCCAGCTATCACGATAAATAATATAGTGATATTTTATGTGACGCTTTAGAAAATTTCAGTCATAAAACGTGATGACATAAACCTATTGTGGTAGCCTCGAGATTAAAATTTTATTTTATGTTAATGCGGAAGTGAATATAAGTAAGTACCTATAAGTGAAGCCCCAATAGAATTCTTAATTGTACATACATAATTATGACAACGATTTACATCTAAGGTATTTTCACGTTCACACCCTTAACATCAATTTACTTATTTTTCTTTACAAACGTGTGTGTGTTTCATAAGTTTATACTCCATAGGTAAAAAAAATCACAGGTCTCGTGCACTACACGACCATCAAGGTACATTGAAAATGAACTCAACAAAATATAAAAATGCATTACATTTGCTAACGTTATGCCAATTTGGTTAATATATAATATATAAACATAGCTCACATACAAAATTCCTATTAAATTGGCAATTTTTTAAAGCGCAGCCAAGTTACGGTACTCGTAACCACATAAAAAGGCATTTGCCACTTTACTAATATTCACGCAAGATAACGGCGACTTCAAATTAACTCGACCTCCAAACTCCGACTATAACTATAACAAGAATTTTCATTTTCAACATGACACCCTAGGCCCCAGGAGAAAGATAAATTATATGATATCATAACCTTGATTATTTGTTTAATTTTCTCGCAATTGAAGTGAAAAGCAGATGTATAACTCATGTATAAAACTCATTTTATCCTCTACTTTATATCGACCCTTGCCTGCGGCTCGGGTCGATAAATTGTCTCGGATAAAATGGCTTGTTTTATGCAATCTCAATCAACTATTTTATTTGCCAAGGTTTTGGAAGATATTGGTCTTCCAAAACATCATTGACTTATCCACGAATTGCTATTTCCCGGGCACTGCAATAATGTGCTATTGTTGTCTCGAACAATAATTAATAATAATTTATTATAGAAACAATACATGTTTAATTTAAACAATTTGAAATATAAAACTAAAACTAACTACAATTGTACAATTGTGTTGATTTAAAAAAATATATATTACCTACTACTAGTCGTTCTGACTTTTTGACTTCTTTCAAAAAGGTTAGGCTACAGCGCAAACCCTTGACCCGATCGTCTTTGTTTTAGGCTCGAATTGTAGCCGACTAAATTGTCCAGAGGAGTTTTGATCAAAATTTTGATATCATTCTTCGTTTCCAAAATATCGAGTGCCAAAATGAAAAAATCGGAGTAAATTGATTTTTTTTTTCACTATTTCGGCCAAAACTTTTTTCGTTCTGGACTTTCTCAAATAATTCTCTTTGCATCTTTTACATCTCGTAAATGCGCGTCTTTTGAGCCTAGTTTGAATATCATACCTTCACAACTCTCTGAAATATAAGGGGATCGCACTATTTCGTGAAATGGGACCCTATACTGGAGCGAACGAAAAGACATTTTCAATGTCAAAATATGTGTCGTTTTTGTGCGCTCTATAGAGTTTGATTTTGACTTTCATTTTTGCCTTTTGCTCGAATTGTAGTTTGATCTGATGCAGACATTTGATTCTCGTAAAAAAATGGTTTAAATGGCATCATTAAGAAAGTGAAGTAGCCAATTAGGAGTGGGTTACACCCTCGTGGATAATGCGACCCAATTTTAATCTGCGCTTCCATATCACCCAATTCCACCCCGAGCCGATTCCATCGAATCTACTTCCCCGCTCGTTTTCCATCTGACGTTTCTCAAGAGTAAACGAGATAGAGAGATTATCACACAACACTTTCGTGTTAAGAGCATCTCTGAAATCTTTATTGAGTGGCGCTAAATTGATTTCATGGAACCCTCTCCGATGGTTGAAGATAGGCAAAGAAACGTACAATGGACCGGCGTCTTTTGTTATGAAGATTTATTTTTAGGCATTTGTATGTTGTTAGTGATTGTGCATTACTGATTCGGGGAGTATTTTTAAAAGAATCCGAATGGTCATGGTTGGAAATGCGCTATTTGGTTATGAATTATGAAATACCTATCTGCAATGTTTGAACTGGTATCGAGTTTTAAGTGTCCATGAATAAATAATACGGATATCCATTAGATGTTATTACTGGCTATCTATATTAAATATCTCATTTCAATTTCCTAGCAATCTCATCAGAATACATTATCACCGGCATTTCATAAGAATTACGCTTTGTACGAAACACGTAAGCATGTAAGCAGATACATACATACTCGTGCCTATAATCAATACAACTAACAACAGATCGCCACTTACTGCCGGTGAAAATGCACTAGAAACGTCTCGGCAAGCGGCTCCTCCTCTTTTCGTTGGAGCTGACAGGCTATTTATACTTAACCTTCTTCGACATTCCTTTCTAAGAATTAGGTAATCCTTAATTTTCCTGTAATCTACCGTTACGAATCCCCCTAAATTGATAAATAAACTTATTATGAGCAGACATCAAAATTTCAAGACGGCAATATGGAACACGTCTTACATATATAATGTAAGAAATGTTATTATAACCAGGAAAAAGGGAAGCTTAAGGCCGACTCTGCCATTATCCCGGAGTTACGTTAAGCAGAGGAAATAAAATGCTACTAAGCTGTTATTGGGAGTAATTTTTATTTAAGTGTTTCCGTTACACGGCACTCTGTATTCAACTTTGAATTGAGCGATCTGGTACATTTTAGCGTGTATTGAAATGCTTTAGCTGAATGAATGTGTCGAGAGTTTAATTCGTTCCTGTATGTCTATACACGTGTCTACGTATGATGAAAGGTGCTTCAAATTATTGTCTATCTAAACGTTGAAAGGGGAGGGGGAGTCTTTGAATAGTGCCTGGTAAATTGACTTGCTACAACATCTGAGAGGTTTTATAATTCTGACTGTAAATCCAATGCACAGACATCACAGAAAAGCAAACTCGCAGTACTAAGCCAGATGATTTTTCATATAGTTGTCTCGTTAAATCCTTATAGTGCACCAAAATAGAATGCAACTGATAGTACTATCATTTTCGGCTGTTCTCAAATTGTCTCCATTTGAAAGCACACCAGGATGTTAAATCCCATATAAACTTAACACACTACAGCGTCAGTTCAGTACAATTAACAGTTATGAAAACGGAGAAACTGACAGCTGAAGATCTATCAGATGTCACTTGTCTGTCTCTCTCAAACTTTCTTTTTTGTGCATTAGTGAGAATAAATCAGATGTACAGAAATCGTTCAGCTTAACTGAGCGTATCTGCTTTACTCTGATATATGTGATTCAATGGTTGATTTTTATTTTCATCCACATTAGATCTGGTTGCTAGTGTAAATAAAGCTAGGATGAAGATAATTAACAAACAGCAAAATAGATCTAAAAGACTAAAATACTTGTTTAATAAAATTAAGTGGCCAGTAGAAAAAGAAGAGGCTTTACAAGTGTTAGAAGCTAATTATGTAAATGGCATTGTGTCTAAACATAGATCCATGGGGTTCCAGTTTTCGTGTACCGATAATATGGAACGCCATACCGACACCTCTTTACGCTATTATAATAGTCGGTATCAACCTTGAAAGTTAGTTACACAAGAATTATTTAAAAAAAGATCAATTAACAGTGAATTTAACTCAAAAAAATAGTTTGCAACGTTAAAGCGAGGACGTTCCAAAATAGGTTCTTGAATTAATTAGTTATTTAGGTAAACGGCCCCTTGTAACTTGTCATAATCAGTGATCGTAACTTTTGTAGCATTTTCGGTGCAGCAGTATGGACAAATACAATTTATGGGTTAATTTTAAAGTTATTAACGATAATTAAACATAATGCATAAGAATTTAAAACATTTATCGCAATTCCGGTGACACCCCTACGTTGCACCGAAAATGCTACAAAAGTTCATCACTGGTCATAATACGAATTTCAACAGAGAGATAAGTGCTGGCTGAAAAACAGCCCTCTGTAGTTATACAACTATTATTTTATTCCATTCACTAATGTTTTGTGGTTACAACACAGATAATGAGATAATTCTTGCAACATTCCTGGTCCATATGGGTAGTGCCGGTCTCACTATCTGACTGATGCCAAAATAAGTGGCAGTTGTCATTTCACACTATTTAATGGGATTTATTCTACACATAAATATAAACTTAATGAATAAAGATTATAATTTTAAATAAAAAAAAACACAAACGAAATAAATAATAACGTTATACATCGCTTACAGCAAACATTGAATCCAGACCCTTTTATCTATATGTTAGGTCAAATATTGTATTATTATTTCTGATTGCCTCTAAATATATTTTTTTAACAAATTCGGACACTGCACTAAACTTAAGCGGACGCTGTGGTGAACTGTTACATTTGGAAGCTTTTAATAACTTTTTTTACAAAGAAACTTTTAATAACTGAAGTGTACTAGCCAATATTTATTTACATATGTAGCTACCTTCAATGCAGCGCAGATCTAAAAGGCCTTGAGATACTTAACTTGATATACTTTTTTAGCTATAATATTTACTGTGTTCTACGCAGATACTCACGTTTCCGCTTCTTTTTTGGTTTCCTGTTTCCTTGGTAAAATAAAAGCTATTTAATATACCTATGTATCTCTTTAGGGACATTGCAAGAGAATATCGCATAGTGCTAATATTTTAAATCGTTAGCCTAAGAGTAGAGACCTAACTAGTTAACTAGTAGGTGAAGAACTATAATTTTTTAAGTAATTAAATATGAAATCATATAAGCTTTATTGAAATTACTATTATTTGTTTTTATCATTGTTATTATTTGTTTTTAGCTTTATTGATTTTTTTTTATCTAGTAAATACTAGCACTTTTTATTTTGGAAAAAGAAGAATAGGAAAAATATTTTTTAATACAGTTGCTCAAAAAGTGCTACTTTACGTAGCTGTTTAGCGTGCGGAAAGTTGGTTTTCGCGCACTAGTGCTTTTCACTTTTCCAATTTTTTTAAATTTATGCTTGTTCCAATGCATGACTCCTTATTGCTGGGTGTTAAATATTAGTTTCCTTTAAACGTCGTAATCAACATAAAAACCTACTGTTAATATCAGAATACGAAAAATATACACATTTCATATTTTATTACTTACCTCTTCATCATTATAACACGTTTATTTTTTAATATTGAATATTGAAAAACCGTTCTTAATAAGTTGTCTGAGTGGAACGGAATAGCTGCCGAAACGCCTGTCAAAGAAGAGGCGTTTTTACTTACTGCAAGCACGTTTTAAGTTTCTAAAGGCAACATTCGATATTGTTTTTATAAATATTACTTGTTGTTTTTCTTATTTTTTCGCAACTGTATTAAAAAACGTCGTTCAATACACGTGCGGAAATGTCATTCTTCACTCGTCCCGAGTCTTGCCACTCGCCTGCGGCTCGTGGCATCCCTCGGTACTCGTTAAGAAATGACATACTTTCCGCACTAGCATCGAAATGTACTATATTACCACACAACATAAACAACAAAAAAATTGTAACATGCATTTGATGTATTCGATTATGTGATCAATAAAGCTTATATAGTGGGTTTTGATTGATTATTATTAGTATTATTGTAACCTTTCTCAAAATAATTAAATAGAAAGCTCACCCATTTTCCTACAATATATCCAGTGGCTGGGTTACCAGTTTTAGCTGGCCGCTTTCTAAATTTCGTTTGCCCATCTCTGAATGGGCAAACTTCTCTACCATTTGGAATATTATGGGTCATAATAATAAGGAGCTTTTACAGCTCGGTGTACCCTTGCATTTCATAAAATTGTCAAAAGGCGTAGCTACGTGTTGGCTATGTGGTACTCGTCCGGTACTTCCGCTTCGCGCACGCCTCCCAAAGGTCCGAGATACCATTGTCCTGTAAGCAGGAAAGAGCTCAAAATACGTTTTGCGTTCTGGAAATTTAAAAAAAAATAACAACTAACTACAGTTGAATAATAGTGCCGTACTAAATAGGTAACAGACAAACCCATGGAGCGACTTAGGGAACTATTTTTGCCACTTCTCAAATTGCACTGTTTCAAATACGCGCGAGCAAATAAAGAAGTAATTAAGTACGAGAAAATAATTACTAAAGAAGAAGATTCATCAGTCTCATACATTTTTCTGGCTATACGAATTTCGCCGGGTCAGCTACTTTGAACTGACACCTAAAAGACCATACCTACAATTCTTTCAGAGTTACGTTAACATTGGCTTAAATATATTAAACAGGATTGCCGTAATTTATGCAGTGTATTCAAATTTAGCTGAGTCGTAGCTTAGCGTAAGCCTTATTTGATTATGTTTCCTTTGGATTCGAATTTAACGCTACGACGAATGTATTAAGTTGTTATATTAGCGTTCCGTTTTATTCTCAGTAAATGTGTTTTGCGTACATTATGAAAGATACGCGGTCTTACAAGAAATGGTTCATTTTGCGTTTACAGTACACCGTAAAATTGAAAATATCGTCAATATATAAACTACATGAGATTATATACTAACTTAACCTCCAGATTATAATATTATGTCACAATCAACTTAAAGTTTAAAATAATGTACGTAATGTAGGACGAAACACAATTTTTAGTTTAATTTTCATTAATTATTACGCAAAAACAAACAAGGGAAAAAGATTGTAGTGGGCTGTTTCTCACAAGGATTGGACTTTTGAAAACTTGTCGAGAGTACTACGGACAGATGAATCAAGGTTGAATGAATAATCTATCAATTTTGATCATTTGCATATTTTGTGTTTGGTCTTAAACATTCTGACGGTAGTGTATATAACCAATAAAACCGACTCCAATTAATTACAGAAAATACCGAAACCGGCATATGCGTGCCTTTCCAATTCGAGGAGTTCCCCTTGATTCCTCCTAGATCTCACTATCAGACCTTCACCAAATAAAACCGACTCCCATTAACAATTTTTATAGTACAAACAATACCGAAATCGCCAACAGTCATTGGTTTTATTAACAGACTTCATATAGAAGGGAGGAGGTTCTCAGTTCGTCTGTGTGTTTGGTTTTTTTTTTTATGTATGTATATTATATTCCCCAATAAGTCATGAATCGTTGGCCGAATTTGATAATTACTTTTTGTTTCTAAGCAGGTAAAGTCAAGGTGGTCCCATATAAATTCGGTGAATCCAGGAGGAATCGAGGGAACTCCTCAAATTTGATAGCTATGCGTATGGCGATTTCGGTATTTCCTGTAGTTAATTGGAGCCGGTTTTATTTTGGTATTAATTATTTTAAGTTATCTGTTTTACTTTTGTTTCATATTCACGACTACAGAATTATCTTCATTATATCAGCCGAAGTATGTTTACCGCTGGACCTCTGTGGCCTCTTCCAAAGAGTACCACAGTGACCAGTACTGAGCCATCCACATCCAGCGGATTCTCGTGAGCTTTACTTGTCATCGGTCAACTTTTTGGAGGGTCTGCCCACACAGGGCCTACTGATACAATTGCAGTTTAGTTGCACAGGGTTGGCGTTTTCTTTATTTCTAAATATCTGATAAAGAAACCTTGACAGATCCTGCAACAACATCCAGACACGTGTTCTATCTATCTGTAATTTTTTTTTACCATATAATATTTTTACATTATATTTTTACCATAAAACACTGCTAAAAGCATTTCATATTTCCCCAAAAAATACCTTAGTACTCGAATTAATCATCCATCAGTTCCACATAAAAATTCTCGGTAGCTGGATAAGTAAGTGCTTAGAGGCAAATGATTAAAATTTAATTTTCCGAAATGCAAGAGCAAGATTCTTTGAATATTTGAAGGGAAAATGAGCAGATGCCTCGACCCACGGGGAAGCGTGGGTGACAACTTGAAAGTACCTTAGGGTGTATTTTATAAGTGCCTCGTTTGATGCCGGCGGCTATAGAATTTGTTTATATCGAGCTGCTTTTATGTCAGTGTTTATAAATATTTAATTAGAAAGCACCTACTTAGATTGGAATAATTAACGTGAAAATTAAAATAATATTTGCCCTTAGCAGGATTTGCCATGCTGATTCTCATTTGGCGAGAGAATAAATAGGTCAAAAGTTCATGCTCAAGGCAATTAAGTTTTTTTTTTTACTTTAATAACATTCATTGCTGGGCAGGGTGAAGACAAGCACCAACAGCATTCTGTTAATGTTTGCAAGCAGGATGGATGGAGTTTATTTAAACCACTGCCGTGCACTCCATCAAAAATTTAAGTAGTTAAATAGTTATACCATGTTTCTTATTTTATTTTATCATGTAATTTAATTTAATATCTAATTTTGACAATTTAATATTAATGTTCGATTGTTATGTAATGTTAAATTATGGGCTTTTTGTTGCCTGAAGCAAATAAAAAAATAACAAGTGACAGCTAGCTTAGTACAAAACTAATAACTATGTTCAGACACATAAATCTAAATATATAAAAGAAGAAACTGACTGACTGACTGACTGACATATCAACGCACAGCCCAAACCGCTGGTCCTAGAGATTCCAAGTTTGGCACGGGGGCAAGGGGGAAATGTGGTGACAAATTCTGAAAATCGATATGGGTATTGTTTCTATGGTTTATCGGGTCGCTTATTACGAAAACAACAATGATTTTAAAATCCTACGTGGAGGACGTGAAATACCATCCCCTCTGTTGGGGTGCAAGGGGATTGGAATATTAATATGGGTGTCGTTATAATGGTTTTTTGGGTCGTTAATTTCGAAAATGGCATTGATTTTGAAATATAATATTTCAGCCATGAAAACTTAAAAGTAGGTGCCAAATTGCAAAAAGAAACTGACTGACTGAGTGAGTGACATATCAAAGTACAGCCCAAACTCCTGGTTCGAGAGATACCAAATTTAGCATGTAAGTTCCTTATAAGGTCTAAAGGTGCATGAAGTGCCGTGAGTTCCCTATGAAGATACGACCTTTTTTGATTCAATGTATTGTAAGTGGTTTTATTAATCAGTGCTGTCTGATACGATTTTGACATAAATCGATATTTGAGCGTCCGAGAGGACTCTTAATAGGAATCCGAGGTACCTAAACTTTGAATAAAGTAACGGCCATATTGATTTTCTTCATTTCCGTCCCGATTTCGTTCAAAATCGATATCTGAGCGTCCGAGAGGTCTCGTAATACGAATCCGAGGTAAAATTTAGAAAAAGAGGCGGCCATATTCATTTTTATCATTTCCGTCCAGATTTCGTTCAAAATCGATATCTGAGCGTCCGAGAGAATTCTTAATATGAATCCGAGGTAAAATTTGGAAAAAGTGGCAGCCATATTGATTTTCTTCATTTCAATCCGATTTCGTTCAAAATCGATATCCGAGCGTCCGAGAGGTCTCCTAATACGAATTTGAGGTAAAATTTGAAAAAAAGTGGGGGCCATATTGATTTTCTTTATTTTCGTCCCGATTTCGTTCAAAATCGATATCTGAGTGTCCGAGAGGTCTCTTAATACGAATCCAAGGTAAAATTTGTAAAAGTGGCGGCCATATTGATTTTCTTTTTTTTCCCCCGATTTCGTTCAAAATCGATATCTGAGCGTCCGAGAGGTCTCTTAATACGAATCTGAGGTAAATTTGGCACGCCATACATACCTGTATGCAAAAAAATTTAATGCTATTATATAGGCGAGTGGGGTATATAGGATTTGATTTTGAAAACGACATAGAGGTTTCAACATTTTTTTCCTTTTAAATCAACCTTTACCAACTAACTAACTAGGCTGGCACGACGACCCAAAATGAGTCCTGGCTTCCGAGACAAGAGCACGCCACTTTTCTCGGTCCTGCGCTATTTCTCGCCAGCTAGCACCAGCTCCGAGCTCACGCAGGTCCACGTCCACCATATCCTTCCAGCGATACTTGGGGCGACCCACAGGACGCCATCCGGTCGGTCGGCCCAAGTATTTTCTCTTCACCTGTCGATCTTCTCCCATCCTCTCGAGGTGGCCAAGCCAGCGAAGACGATGCGCTTTGGTTTCACCAATAATATTTGGTTCGGCCACCACCTCTTCTATTTCTGCATTTTTACGGATCCTCCAACTCCCATCGTCTCTTTTCACTGGTCCCAGGATTTTTCGAAGCACCTTACGTTCTGCTACTAACAGGCCGCGCTCCTCTTTAAGTGTTAGCGTCCAGGCCTCACACCCATACATTAAGATGAGGCGGATTACGGTCTCATATATCTGAAGTTTAGAACGTTTGCTGAGGAGCTTGGACGCCAACACTTTGTGCAGGGCAGCACTGCAACGCAAGGTGTTCTGGATACGGGTGTTAATTTTCTCCTCTCTAGCATGCGTATCAGTAACAGTGCATCCGAGGTATTTAAATTTGGACACTCCTTTGTAAGAGGTTTCTTCTACAAGTAGGTCTTCTCGTTTCTCACGACTGTTTCTGAAACGTTTCATACGGAGGTATTCCGTCTTTCCATAATTAATCCTGAGCCCCACTTTTGCGGCTTCTCGTTCCAATGTTCTCGCCGACATTTCCACCCCTTATTTGGTGTTGGAATTCGTCGTTCAGAAACTACTTTCACATGAGTTCGGAATTGAACTAAACGGAAGGCATAGGCTGATAGGGTGCGCAGACGACTTAGCCTTGCTAAGCGAAAACCGAGAAGGGGTGGAAATCAACCTTTAGATTTTTTTTAATCGTATGGTATTTATTTACGAACCGTGAATGTTACACTTTTAACACCACCCAGGGGTCACGTGTAGGGCAACGGTGGGTACTCCCTACGGACCTGGTGCAACTTCGACCCCCCTTTGTCAAGTGAGTGGGCAACTTGACTGTTAGAAGTTCGCAAGCCGCTCGTCGGCCTCTAACTTGGCTTAAAGATTGCAGCCGGGATCAACGGCTTAGCGTGCCTTCCAAAGCACGAGAGTCAGTTAGTAACCACTCAAAGCGGTCACTTATCCAAGAACTGACCTGCACCCACATTGCTTAACCTCGCACACCGCACGCGGTAGGCGGGTGCCGCTGGGCCACGAGCGCTCTAAATTCTTGATAGTTTGTGCCAAATAGCAAATCAATCGGTCCAGTAAAAGCAACTTGGTTGTAACAGACGGACTGACAGTAAGGAGTTCGAATGGAGTGAGGCCAAATTTTCTTTTTGGATGCTCCAATGGGAACTGGCAAAACCTACCTAATTAATTTAATTTTAGGAAAAATAAATGTTACACGTGATATTGAATTAGCCGTATTTCAGAACTTTAAAGGACCAGAGTTTATGACCGCTGCACAGACCTATTGGTGTTACTGTAGTACACAGATACTTTTACTAAGGGCCATTTAAGACATGCTTTTATTTCATCGGCCCCTTCCCCTTCGGCCTCTCGGAAATTTATGATAATAGTTTTTTTCGATCCTTATTTTTGCCAAAATCAAATGAAACTCAACAGTTTGCCGGTTCTCAGAATGTATACTGACTTTTCATCTGTTCATCTGTTAATGAATCACAATCACCAAAATTCGTATACCAAAACCCCCAGAACTACTTTTCTGGAGACCGCATGTAAATCGGTTCAGCCAAACGCGAGATAATCGTGGACAAACATACGAACCTGTTTTTTATAGACGGTTAAAAATTTCGCTTAGTACGCGGGCGAAGCCGCGGGCAAATGCTATTACGTCATATAATACGTGGTGCAGTCAGCATCTGAAGAAGCATAAGAAGCTGCCTTCTCCATATGCGTAGCTAAATCTAATGGTTCTTCATAGATATGAATATTTGCCAACGAGTCCTGCGGAACAAGGGATCGTTATCGGTCGACTGGATTGACTATAGTAAGAAGGCCTTTGATTTGGTGCCTCATTCATAGCTAAGGGTGATCTAAGAGCAGTATAAAGTTGTAGCATTGAGATCCTTCTTTATTGTTTTCATGCGGCAGTGGACCACAGTCATTCGTCAATCGGGAGGTGAAGGTAGTCTTCTGGCACGCCGGACTTTATCAGAATTAGAGCGAGGCACCTTCAAGGTCTGAGTCTCTTGTGTCTAGCGTTGAATCCACTCCGCACTCTGCTAAAGGATTCAGGGCTAGGTTGCCACCTGCATAATTCTCAGTGCAAACCCTTGTTTATGCATCATAATAAATAAATATAGAAGAATGAAATTTAATATCGACCTTAAAAATATTTATGTTTCAACATTATTTTATCTTATGGCAGGAAAAAAGAGCTACAAAAGTGTAAGCATATAATATGATGCCCTTTTGAATGATAGTCACTGTGCATAAACTTTGTGTGGGTCAGCGCAGTATGATAATTGTTACCTAACGAATACGTAACAAATAAAGAGTCGCTCTTTGCAACCCCTTTGAAATATTTCAAACATATTCACTGTGTAATTTATCCCAGGCTGCGCCGTATGCTGCCGTAGATATTTATCTGCCTGGGTAGGTGGTAACAAAATATTTCAAAAACCTCACAGATAGACCGCAAAATACAGGGTGGGTCCTGTAACAGGAGCAAAAAATTAAACGGTGGACTATTTAGCGGGCCAGCAAATTATTTCCAAGTGGTCACAGTTGACAAAAAAGAGATTTTTTTTTGTTCAAAGATTGCTTACGTGTATTTTTATTATACTTCTGAAGAGATATTAATGTCAATTTATTTTAAAAACTCAATATAATTGAAAAATAAATAAAACTATACCAAAAATATCAATGAAAACAAAAAGGCAAGCCCAATTATGACTCTTAACATGATACTACCTCAAATACTGCATTGACTGATACGCTGTATTATCGTGGTTTTAAGACGCATTAAGGATGATTCACAGTAGACCGTTCCGTGTCCGGGCCGGCCCGTTTTCTTCTAGAGAAATACGCCGGCCGTTACGTTTGCTGTCATAGAAAACGGGCCGGCCCGGACACGAAACGGTCTACTGTCAATCATCCCTTACTCGGAGGTCATAACTATAGACAAAATAAATTCCGAATTGAAAAAATTCTGAAACTTTTTGGACACAAGGAGTTCCTGTAGATGCTCAAAGGAAGCGTCCTTTTAAAAATATTTGCTCCAGTTACAGGGCCCACCTTGTATGCTTATGTTGCGTACACTCTACTTATCTCGCTTTTCTATATTCTGAACTGACAACTGAATTGTATCTTTAGTGTTCAAAAAGAAATTCCTATGGTGCCGCTCTGTCTGTCCATCACATTGCTAAATATTTCAAGTTCTACCCTTGCTATCAAATTCACATTCGGAACAGTTATAAACAAGGCTAGCTAACCCTTATCATCGTAGTTTTCCGAGAAAGAAATATGAAAATTTTACATAACTCGATTACAATATAAATATTACAGGAATAATAAAATAACTCGACATCAGACTTGACTTTTGTAAGCCAGTAGGTTAAGGTGGAGTTAGCTAAGGATATGGTTTCTCAGTAGTTCATAAATTATGTGCTTTTGCAAGTGATCAATTTCCATTCGACCACTGACATAATTTGATGAGAAGGGACAAGGAGGAAGGACAAACGATTAGTGACAACTAATACAGTGAAGTCAGTGACCGACATTATTAACAATTAAATTATCCTGACTATTGTTGGTGGCCTTCTTGGGTCACGGCAAAGATAACCAATCCTTCTGTAGTTTTCCTTCTTGTATAAGGATTCTAAAGGAAAAAAAACATAAAAGCGCCTTTGTTCCCCAGATCACGTTCATTCCGTTAATTCACTCGGTCTCGAGGCACTGATAAGCATTAAATTATTACGGCTTTGTCTCAACATTTTATTCCCAACGACAGCCATAGTGTGGGGTTATTCTCTAAGGGACGGCTTTTGGTGATGAGGATTTCCTGATTATATATAACACAACTCCTATATCAATGGGAAATAATGTTTAGGAATGTGCCAAACTCCTGTAAGTCTGTTTTTTAAAAGGCGATTTATGCGCAATCCCCGTATCTTGAGTTGCCGCAAATAAGTTTAACAAGCGCGATACGTTTCAGCACATTGAGTTTTGCCAATTTGCGGTACCTTTAGATACCTGAGTTCGGCGCAATCGTGCAAGTATAATGTGATCGAGTTACGCCAAATTCAGGTATCTGTTTAATACGGGATATGGGCGTTGCCGCACTAGCGTTCACTTGTTTGTTTTCTTCCGCACGGTTAATAACGCGCTTCCGTATTGTTTATATATTTTGTTGGTAGTAAGATTTAAAATAGGGATAAAAATAAAATTTGTATTATTTTATGTTGCAAAGCTGAGATTTAACTTGTCTTGTCACAAATGTCAAGTATCTATGGTGAAAAATATTATAGATAGTAGATGTTAATTTGATTTTAACAAACCAGTTTTTTTTTCCAAAGTGCAGTACTTAAAATTACTCAATTGATTAA
The DNA here is from genome assembly GCA_905163555.1 of Notocelia uddmanniana. NCBI lineage: Eukaryota > Metazoa > Arthropoda > Insecta > Lepidoptera > Tortricidae > Notocelia > Notocelia uddmanniana. Next base: position 19,157,003 of record LR991068.1, read on the forward strand.
TGATTTCATCCCCAAATAAGCCTTGTTATTTAACTATATTATCTGATTTATTTAAATAAACTTTAAGATACTGGAGATCAGCGTAATCGCTGTGCTACTCACGGAGTAAAAACAGAGTCCACATTCACGTATCTGTAGATACCGCATTTTGCGTAACTCAAAATGTATGTAATTTTAAAATGTCAATATCGTTAATTTGAAATTTTAAAATTATTAAAATGCATTAATAGTCAAAAATATATTTTTTTATAAGTAATATCATTACTTATTTGAAATATATATTTTATTTTATAAATAAGCCATAAATTTATCAGTTTTTGACTAAAACTTTAAACTCGTTTTTCTCGAAATGGCAATTTCAAAGATACGTGAGATTGGCTTAGCAGGGCAGATGGAAATAAAAGCTGGCGTTCTACAAGGCTCTGTGCCTGTTGCCCTCGCTGTTTCTGATGCATATCAATGACATGCTGTCATTGATGATTTTTATTGCTCTGTGGATGACAGTAAAACATATACTATGTTTTAAAAACGCGCGTTGAGCTAACATATGGAACAAGTGCGTGAAAAAGTGGAGTACGAAGTCCAAACGGCCGGAGTCGGCGCGCACCCCAACGTAGTCAAAAGAATTTGAACCATCTATACATTTAAAAAAAACCATTAACTGTCGCTTACGGTTCCACGTATTTTGATACGACGACGGTGGCTAGCAAGCTTACGGCCCGCCTGATGGTAGCATACACCGTAGCCTATGGACGCTTGCGATTTTAGAAAAGCGAGTTACTACTACTAGACTTGGGTATCCGTTGAAATAAATTAATAAATAATGCAACGGGTCAGTGGCGGCTGCTGACTTCGAGAACCGGTGGTGCGCTAATTTATGGATATATGGAATATTATATTATATAACTCAAAAATTGCAATACAACCACGTTTTCCTACTAACAATTTTATTTTTTATGTATTGCCTCAATCCGTCGATTTTGGTCCCTGGCAAATAAGACATGACCTTGGCGGTCCAGCTATTTTATTTCTAATTTATCAATCACTAAAAGTTTTATTATTGTTTTTAATATTCTCCATTTTATTGTTCACACTTATTCTTTCCATTAAACACACAGTTCCACACTTCACAAAAGACAGGCACACTTACTTTACATACAAAAACAAACAATAAACACGAAACGAATAATAGCGCGCTGCACGGACAAGGTCGAAGAAAAGTGCACAGGACATGTTATTAACCAACTAAGCGAACTTGACAATTGGTGCGCAAGAAAAGCTTTATATTTTGAACGTTAACTTCGCTTGGTCGGGTAATACATGAGTCATCCACTCGGCCGGCCGGCTCGTTTCTAGTCGGCATTCTCGGATATCTTCGGCTAAGCGGCAGTACGCGGGCATACGCGAGCTTCGTGCGGCGCACCGAATTCACCTATTTTTTCATAGAGTTTGTACGGAGTATCTTCCGTCTCACGCGCCTGGCGTTCTAACGCGTTTCTCATAGAAAATGTACTGACTAGTGCGTGCGCTCCACGAAGCGCACGGAGAGGTTTTTTGGGTTGAGACTGAGCGAAAAAGAGTTTTAAAGACTACGACATAGTGTAGTGGTTGGTTATTTTGCCTTTTTTAAATGTAATATATGTATGTATATTACGGATAATTGAGATTGTTTTATTAATGACGATGGTATTGATGGTGCAAAATTTTTGGTAGTGCAACGCACGAGCGCACTCAAGGTACAGCCGCAACAAGGTGCAACGGGTCATTCCCTCCTTAAAGTTTTAGTGCTATACCCCTCCTTCGGTGGGAGTGCTCATGATTAAGAACTTAGTATCGGCTTGAAAAACGGTTATGAACTGTTGAGCGATTTTATTATTTCTTAAACTCATGAGAGTTTTTTCATGTAATTGAAGTAGAATTATCCTGAATGTTGCGTAGGTAAGATTCTGTAAAAACGCACTTATGTAGAATCGGATGGAATTTTGAATAAATATATTTTAGTTACCAACGAACAAAGCACCAATATTTAATGAGAAAACCAAAAAGAGAGCCGCATTAAAAACAACCGTATCACCTAAAACCTAGGTGTACATTATTGTAGAAGTCCTAGTTTAAATCGAGTTTGGAGAATGATTCCTTCATTTTTGTGAGAACAAAACTTCTTCTTTGACCACATTTCAGAATTAATCGGCATCTGAACGCCAAAGTGAGAAGTTTGAATCGAATTATTTACAAGTAAGTTGTTTATATAATTCGTCGATTTATTTTAAGAATGCTTCCAAGAAATCTTTGTTAAGGCTGATGTAGGTATAAATAAATATAAATAAATAAATATATAAAGGGACATTTTTTTACACAAATCGAACTAGTCCCATAGTAAGCTCAATAAGGCTTGTGTTATGGGTACTAGACGACGATATATTTAATAGATATATACTTAAATACATAGAAAACATCCAAGTCTCAGGAACAAATGTTTCTACTCACCACAGAAACAAATGCCCTTACCGGGATTCGAACCCGGGACCTCAAGCTTCGGAAGCAGTGTCACTACCAACTAGGCTAAACAGGCCGACAAAGGTATAAATTGAAAGATGTTAAATAAACAGCAGCTTATGACGTGTCCGTACAAAATACTGGTAAAATGGAATCATTATCTCAGGTATATTTATTTGATTGTCGCTGCTATTTTTTTTTAGAGAAATCCGATATTTTATAGCGCTACTAAGCAGTAAACAGTCTAGAGGTACGAGTATACCTATTTCGCAGTATAAATCGGAGAAAATATGAGCAATTATAGAAGATAGCGATGGCGGTGACTAGATTATGAACTAATTGGATGATTCAGAGATGTCCAATAATTTTTACCACCTTATGGCACGGAGACGATCTATAGTTTAAGAGAATTTTCTAATCAAAATTATTTTAAAGTACCGCATTTATTGGTTTAACCTACTCTGTTGTTTTTTAAGAACCTGGCGCATTTACTAAACTTACCGACTTAGTTGACAACCTAGAATGTGTGCCTGAACTAGGTTTGCTACACAAAATTTGAAATTGAAGAACCAGTGTTGCCAATGCAAATACGAGTAATAAATAGCTTTAAGCGAGCATGCATTAAGTCCGCCATTTGTACTGATTTATTTTTGCAATAAAATTTAAATAAATAAATTAATAAATAAAAGTATCAGCATCATTATGCCAGCCAAAGGAGGTCCACTGCTGGACATAGGACTCTCCCAAAGAGTTCCACAATGACCAGTCCTGCGCCACCAGCATCAAGCGGACACCCGACCCTTATCAGGTCATCAGTGCACCTTGTCGGGGGCCTGCCCGCGCTATGCCTACCGGTACGTGGTCGCCTTTCGTAAAGTTTTCCGCTCCAACGGCCATCGGTTCTACGTGCTATGTGCTCCGCCCACTGCCACTTAAATTCTGCGATTCAGAGGGCTAGGGGTCTCGGGGGCTTAGGGGGAGGGCTTCTGTTACTTTGGTTCTGCTGCGAAGGCCTTATTCCTGATGCGATCACGTAGAGAAACTCCCGGCATGAGACATAGCAAAAACAGCATCAAAGATGGTTTAATTTGTGCCTCAACAACTAAATATTGTTGTTATTTGGACCGGCAATATTACTAAAGTCTCCTCTTTTCATGCGTGTTTCTTGTTATAAATTTAGGATATTACGTGCAAATCACTAAGGTTGAACAAGCTCGTACATGCAAATTTTGATCAAGCTTTAAGTCTACACAGTGGACGAACCTTCAGCTCGTTTCGCCTGTATCTCGACACGACGCTCAAGTTCATGGTGGAGACGTCATTATTCGGGCCGCCGTCCTGCCCTCTTCTGCCATTCTTCCGCCTGCATTTCTTCAACTGTTTTTTAAGAATATCCTTAAAGCAAAGGCATTGGCACCTCCGCTAATAACATTGCAGTTTTAAAAAGAAAATGCGTTTCACCTACAACGAAAACACTCAAATTCAACAGTAAAACCTATCTATCACTTGGACGAAACAAGAACAGATTTTATTCCAAGAACATAATCTCTCACTAAAAAGTTAATTAAAATACTAGATTCCATTTCACTCTAACGTCTTAATTGTTTGAAGATACTTTATCCCCCAAATCTAACTACAAAACAATTATAATTGAACTTAAGTGCCGAATTACGAAAGGCATATTGCTATTTAGTTTTGTTGCCATCAATACCATTGCTCACCGTACTCTAGCCTCCTTATCTAACGTTTTAACGAGCATGGAGGAGTTTATGATCAAAATAGGGGCCGAACTAAAGCCTCTTTATCTTAACGTTCTAATGATCATGGAGGAGCTTATGATCCGCATCAGACTGAGTCCTAAGAATTTTTTGATCAAGTTTTTGATCCAGAGGGAATCTCACTAGTGTCTTACATTGGGCATAAACCTTATACCTATTATCTAAGGAAATCTAATAAGTATGACAACCGAGCGCAGCATACCAAGCAGAATGTCATATGTGTATTGAGCGTAGACGCGGTTTTAGGCTTTTTATCAAGTGAGCAGGCAAATAAACACAACAGGTGTGTCCATAGACTACGGATTCTGCTTACCATCAGGCAGACCGTAATTTTGTTTACCACCGACGTTGTAAAACAAAAAAAAATGTTATCAAGGCGTTTGAAGGTATCTAAGTAAGTTTGAATGCTGTCTCAAGTACCTAAACGACAAGAGGTATCATCAGTTTAGCGTACCTTTCCAGTAGTTCTTATATGGTCAGTTAGGTGTAGTGTTGGTAAAGACTTGAGTCTTTGGAGTCTTCATTCCGAAGACTCGACTTAGTTTTTTAGACTAATCGAAGCTTGAGTGTTTTGTAGAGACTTGAGTCCTCTAAAAAGACTCGAGTCTTCTACAGAGACTTGAGAGTTTTGTTTACTAAGTGTAAACAAAAGGCTTTTAACTCATTATCATTAGAACTGTACTTGTAAAAACACTTAAGGTTACGCGGCCTACTCAGTCAAATAGGTACTGTAGAAATCAGTTCTTTGGAACTTCAAAAGTGAGTCTTTGCTATTAGATTCAAGTATTTTGAGGCACGCCTAAAATAAAATAAAAATACTATTCAAGACACGATCATTCGAGTCTTTTCTAAGGCCCGAGTTTCGACTAAGGACTCAATAAAACTCGAAAAAGTTTCGGAGCTTTGGAGTCCCGTAAGTATGAGTCGAGTTCTTGAATTCGAGACTCCAAAAACTTGAGTCTTTACCAACACTAGTTAGGTGGCCACAGTTACCAAGGTATGCATTGCGTTTAGTGTAAGGATCTGACACATCTCTAACAGCTGTCAACACAATGAATCCTAAAATCAATAAAGTCTGGGCAACACGCTTGTTACTTCCTCTAACTCGAAAACTCAGGTCAGCTGGACAATAAGCTTGATCGCTAATATCATGGAAAAAAAAATACACGCTTACTTTCGGATCGTGAGTGCCTATATCTATCAAACTTTATCAATCCAGTTTTGATTGAAAAGCCATTACGTAATTTGCCCGCAGTTCGAGATTATTCAGAAGCCCAATCTTGTTTTGAATTGGAGGCTTCATTGTATCAGTCGAAACTGGTTTACGTAGTCTGTAATTTACTATTGTTTGATTTGATTGCTGGAAATCGGAACTTATTTAGCACGCATTTTGGTACAGAAAGGTCATGATTTTACCAGCGTTTTTCAATGATGCTTATGATGATTATGCAAAGAATTTTTCAAGGTTTAAATCATATTTTAATAGTCTTCATTACGGTGTCCCCTCTTGCTTTAGCGCATACCAACGAAAACGAGAAAAAATGCTGAGATTTTGATTTCCAACGAATCTAAGTCCAATTATATACAGGAATTTAATGTCTTAACATTTTGGCATTTAGATGTTTTGGCAATTAGACGTTTTGACAACTGGATTATAAAACAATTTGTCATTGTTTCCTTGACATTGTGACACTTGGTCAAAACAACCTGGAGGGTATATTACAATATTATATATTATGTAAGGCAAAGGGCCTGAGTTGGCGAGGCGGACGACGGATTCGACTGCACTGAGAGCTTACTGCTGACTAAATTACACTGCAAGATAAATGGAATATAGCCGGTAGCTCAATTATTATGTAAGCACGACAAACCTATAAATATAATATCATTCATTATAATTTACCGAATACCTGCCACACAATTTAAGTACGGATATATTAAGGATTTTACAATCAATTACCTACATTTCAATGTACGAGTATGGATGCATGTATAAATGCATCGCATCAAATCTTGCAAGGTAGATTTGAACAATCTCTGACGGATACAATTATTTATTTATATCAATAACTCTTAACCATTGACCAATTCAGCTGAAATTATGTATACCTACATAACTTCGATGACAATTCAAAAAAACCCTTAAATAAGCTGAAATAAGTCCTGTGATTACGAATATATTATATTTCATAGAAATAAGAGTGCTCAAAGCGTCTCACCGACGCTACGCGTGACCAGAGGGCTGGTTCGTACCTTGCACAGAGGATAAGCATTGCTATCCAACGTGGCAATGCTGCCAGCCTTCTGGGTACGTAGCCCAGCGACGGCGAACTGGGGCAAATATTCTATTTGTAGTTTATTTTATTTTAGTATAGGTTGTTTAGTGTTAGTTATATGTTTCTTTTTTGTATTGTTTCCTCCATTGTTGTTAAATAAATATACTCCTACAGAAAAAAAAAATATTTCTTAAAAAAAAACTTTTTTGGTACAATATTTTATTGCCGACTGCACTTTTTGCACGCCCTAATAAATTATTTTATACGCGGAATAAATATACTCAAACAAACGAAATAACAAGAAACTAACTAAATTTTAAGTTGATAAATGTTATTAAACAGGATTAATTAAATCATAATTCAATTCACGATTTTAAATTGGATGGTGTTATGTAGTACTAACAATAGTGAAAAATTCATTGAATTAGTGTATAAGTATAATGAATTTTAAAGGAAAATTATCACAACTAAGGAGACATTGCTACTCAACGAGAAATAAATAGCTGAACCTGAGCTTCAGGGAGTCGCAAGACACTCGCAAGAGCTGCTATAGTCGGGAGCGGGGGCTGTCACTGTCAGGCCGGCCGGGGCCGGATGGTGGCTGCGAGGGAGAAAGCCGTTAGGTTAGCCTGAGGGGGTGAATCCGGGGTTGTTCATCCTCTGCTGGCGTGGAGGTCCTTTGGTCAGCAAGTGTGAGGTGTTACCCTGCATGCTTACCAAAGGGTGGGAAGCTTTTGCCTCAGCCGTGAAGAAACAGCTTCGGATGTTGTAGCAGGTGGTGGTCGCGGTTGTGTGTCTTGGCGATCCCGTGTCGCCGTCACTTATGCTGTGTGACGGGCATATCCTGGTGGTTTTTGACGGTAGTCCACGCGGTTCCCGGGAGTCTGTCATGCCCGCCCTAGTTTCCTGGCCTAGCGGGACGCGTAAATGCATTTCTTGAAAAAAAACTGGCAACCGTACTTGTCTACTCGTTTACTACGTACTGGTTCGAAAATAAATGCTATAAGATTATTATAATTATTATGAATAAGGGGTAACAGTGTTTCAAAGGGTTGTTATACTTATACCACATGGATAAATTTGGGCTTATACTCGTATACCAGTGAATGTAGATAATTTGAGTGCACCATAAAAACCCTATTTGGCAACACGAACGATCTACTGACACGCCAACACAATGTACTTCATAGTTATGTTAGCACATTTTACGTTTATTTTTATTAACATAAATATGTTTTTAAATGTAAGCGAAAATGTAATGTTTTAATTTTAATATGATGCTTATTTAAATGAATTGATGCACCATATTTCATGATACCAGCCAAATAATCATTAAATTACTTTATTGTTGGAATAAATTTTGCAGAAACAATCTTCAATTGATATTGATGGATTCTGATCCCTCTAGCTATTAAGACGAATGTTATTAAGACAAAGTGTGAATGTAATTTGAATACGCTCTATTGCTCGGTATCACATTTCTAAAACGCTTCGACTAAGAGTGTCACATAGTTGAATCTACGTCATTATATATAAGCTGTATCTGAGCTTATACAGGGTGTAATCGTTATGTGTAGTCAGGCGATTATTCCGTAAATATAACAGATATTAGAAAACTTTAAACTGGTATCGAGAGTGCGGTACCCAATGAGTATAATTATACGCTTCCATACATTTAGGACGAGGACTCACCCTTCAAAAGAACGTCGGTGCCGTAAGTGATAAAACTGCTTGAGATTCATTTGAGATTCAATATTTGCTCGAATAAACTGTAATTTACGATACAAATGCACAGAACAGGAAATTCGTAACAAGTGGTGATAAATTGAAACACGACCGAAGGGACTGTTTTAAATCGACACGAGTTGCGAATTACCTGTTTGCACGTGTATCGTACAAAGTTTTACAGTACATATGGCTCTTTAAAGTTTCGACATATGCACGTAATCTGCTGATTACCACACTCGTGCGGTAAAGTAGCACCATATGTACTGTAAAATAATAAAACTGTCGTTTATGAAATAATAAATCTAACATATGATTTTAGAACGGTGAAATTACTAGACCGTATAAATTAGTCTTTCAACGAAAGGCGAACTAAATCTATAGGAGCGTTTATGGTATTTTTTTTTTATATTTCTACCTTTATTTAAAAACAAAAACAATGTAATTTTACTCATTGGGTAACGCACTTTCGATATCAGTTTGAAGTTTGCTAAGATCTGTTATATTTACGGAATAATCGCCTGGCTACACTCTTATTGATTACAGCCTGTATGCATGTACATATCTTAGTTTTTTCTAACAGTCAGATATTAAAAATAACGTATAATAAATGGTGACAATGCCTATAAAGTTTTAATTTGTGTCGCTTAGTGACAACATGTAAAAAAAATATGACGCTACAAATAAACAATAGGTAGCAAAAAATATTTACACAAAATAGATAAATAAAAATCGGTATTTTGTCAATATTGGCTAGATCTTATTTTTTGTCACAAAGACTGCATAGACCATGCGAGAAAAATGTTTAATTTTAGTAACATTTCTATTGTATACCAGACATAATTGAGGGTCTCATGGTTACTATCTACTTGTTTTGGTTTTATTTTTGATTCAATACTATAATTATGAATATGCCTACAACTGGAAATATAACTCTAATAAAACAACTTGGAAATGTTGAAAAACCCCCGACATTTTCATTTCAAAGCTCAATATCTCAAAAACGGATACATAGATTTGCTTACTTCTTCTTTAACTGCTACTAAATGACACTAATATCATTATCATATTATTATTATCATTAGACATAATTTATTTTGACAGATGATTTAAACAGCTTCTGTACGCAAAGGTCAACTCTTTTCATAAGTATACAGGATGTTCGGAAAAACGATGTAGGAACTTTAGGAGGGGGATATACTGGACCATTTGGAAGAGTTTGAAGCCTATACATATTATGTCTTGGTCGACGAATTATGCAATGAATGAAATTTATTTACTTTTCATTAACATCGCAATTCATTGATTAGCTCATTTTAAAAGTAAATAATTCTGATTAATTGAAAACTTCGTTAAAATTAAACTTTTCATTTAAATTTCTCAGACAAATAAAAAAAAATGAACAACTTGATTATAAAAAAACTATCACAGAATGGATTCAGACATTAAACGGTGCAAACTTTTCCTAATAGTCCAGTGTTGCTTCTAAAGTTCCTACATCGTTATTACAAACACGATGTGGTGTATATAAGCCAATTCGGTATCGACATTTTGAGTCTTCATTTGTAGCACGCGAAAATGAGAGACAGTTTGATTTATATAAACTATACAGTCGTCAAAGTGGTCATTAAATAGTAGTGTATTTAAACTTCCACACTACCTACACACGTAACAAGGCAATTTCCTTCACAACACAAACTGTTATTACAATCCGTCTCAACCCAGCACACCGCTAACGGCTTATTAACAACGCATCTTTGATCTGCAGAACCCAACTAAACATAACCCAGCAAAACATCTTTATTTATTCGGCGAGAGCTCGTTTTGTATCGTCATAATATAAGAGGACGCGCTGACAAAATGGGTGAAATGATACCGACCAGCCTGTGTATAGTTCTGCTAACTTTACTTGCCGTTCGTGAAATCAAGCGGCACCCTTAATCCTAACACAACAAGGACAATTTTCGCTAGATCTTTTCGATTTTTGTATACATGCGGCTTGAGAGCTATTGGAAAAAAAGTTGCCGGGCAGTGTACACGGCTCGGCCGCATCGTATAGAGTCATCATTTTATACTTAACCCCTGTTTGCCATTCCGGGGCGTTTTTGCAGTTTTAATAAAAGATCCCGGAGCGATGTTTGACTCATTAGAGGCGGCATTTACAAAATTCTGGGTGAGAAAAGAATAATGAGTATAATGAAGGCGATTAGGACTTAAGTATTTTAAGCCTAATTTTCCACGGGCATATTTATTACAATGTATTTGTTACACGAAACACATTTAGTTTAACGAGTAAAATGCTGATGAGAATGGTTATCTCTATGAAAAATGGGTGTGTAAAAAAAACGCGCTGTAGAGTTTAGACGCTAATTTATATCATTCACTGTTGATGTGACAGCATTTCACGTAAATAATCAGAAGATGCCAGCATGCACAACTGAGTTTTTTTTTATATCGCTTCGGAAATTATTCTATGTATGAAAGCGCCATTTCGTCATTTTGTCATTGACAAAGTCCCGGAGATACCGCTGTAATGGCGATGTTTTACCTGTATCAGAATCTATCGATAATAGTTACATCAAAGACTTAGCTTAAAGAAAAATGAAAATAAAAATCATGGTAAAAACTGACGATATTTCTTTTATACACAACCTTGGAAAACGATCTTACGGCCTGCCTGATCGTAAGCAGACACTGTTGCCTATGGACGCTAACGACTCCAAAAGAATCACAAGCTCAAGTCAACAGTTCCAGTAATATCACCAATGTGGGTGCGAAATATCTCGCTTGCTTAAAATCTCCATCTCCATACCATGTCTCTTGCAAATAAACCTATTCTATTCAAATTTATTTTAATGGTATTCATTTTTTATAATTTTTTTTATTTCTAAAGACATGCTTGCCCAATGCTTAAAGTATTTATTTTAATTCCATGATGTTATAATGATCCTTAATATATTTATAATTATCAATTTAATTGACAATGTATGATTAGTACAAATAAATACGTATCATATCAGACGAGTATCATATCTTACCGCATAGAGTTGACTTGTCTTGAGAGCTATATGAATCGTTCAGGAAATTCAGGAAGGGGTTAATTTCAAGTATCTAAGTTGCACTCTAGAACCTACGGATAATCTTGACGCATGGGTGGGAATCCTGAATGGATAGAGTAAGCTTATGTAATCTTAACACTTTCATTGCCAAAAGTGTTAAAAGCAGTCAAGTGGGAAAAATAAAAAAACTGCTTACATCATGATTTGTGATTTTAATTTCGATTAGGGAGCCGGCACCAGTGTTAAACACTTTAAGCTGACAAGCATTAGTAATGGACACTTAAACCCTAATTCAAAAATCATAAGGTTTTAAATTGATTGTTGTATAAAAAATGTAACACTTAATTTCTTTGTAATAACTAAGAGTTAGGGTCCCTTTTCCACCAGAGATGTGATATTATGATGATGTGATCATTGTGATGTGGTGTTATGCGATGTGGTGTGATATGCATGCTTCGAGAATGTGAAAACTACGCTACGGAAACCCGTTTCCACCAGTGCTATGCTATGTGGACCAATGAATATGATTTGTGGGTTCAAACGCATCCATTGCAACGTAAAATAGCACATCTCTGGTGGCAAGGCACCCTTAATGTGCATCATACCTATAAAATTATTTCTTTCATAAGTAAATGATTGTACATAAATTATTAGGTGGATATAATAGCTGTCATAAACTACTAACTCGCTTTCCAAATTGCTTGTTTTATTAAAAGTCAAAATTTTGCGGGGTTTATAATAGGTAAATATTGTAAAAATATTATCATATTCGTAAAACCGAAGAAAAATTTCCAACCCAATTCACGATTGCTAAATTCCCGACGTAAACTCAAGTGACTTAATAAAATTGAGTCTCAATTTTGCATTATACGCGCACATCCCAGATAAAAAAGATATCTAAAGAAACGTGACGCGAATTTGGTCAAACAGGAGTTGTCAAACATTTTATGGAGCGATTTCCTTTTAGCCATCAGATACCTCTAATGGGCAAAAAGATCCGATTTGGTTTAAGTGATAAAGATAGCTCTGTGTGTCGGTTTTTTTAGCGTTTGGGGGTGAGTAGAGGGAATTTTTACAGTTTTAATGATATCGAAGGTGTATGATATCGAACCCGACGCGCAACGCAAAAACAGATTAACATGAGTATATTGGTGTTTATGTATGTATACGCAGATATCCACATGTTCTTCTTGTCTTCTGTGTCTATCTATGACGCATCGTAGTTCTAAAGTGAGTGAACGGATTTGAGTGCGGTGCCTCTCTACGTACAAATGATATGAGATTCGCATGCAAGTTTCATTACATTGTGGGTACCGTGGTATAATGAGTTCAGTCGATTTGTCAAACCGCGCAATGTAGTGGAACTCTCATTATATTTTGGGGAAACTGCACCAATAAGCTACAGATATTTAGGTCTCAGAAAAAATGCATTTGAGCAGTATGTGGCCTCAAACGAACCGAAAGTTGCAAGCCTCACTTTAAATAACTTAAGATCCTCACACTAACCTCACTGTAAATTTACGATATAGCAGTTTTTGTAAAATCAAACCCCTCACTGTTTCCCACGAATTCGAGAAGCGTTCGATACAAACATGCAATACAAACCGTTACTGACAAGACAGTTTTGTTAAGAAGGAGTATATTGGGCATGGCCTCAAAAATATATAATTTCATACCGGAGAGCCTAAAGGGTCATACGCCAATGTTTAAAAATAAATTAAAATTAAAACTTTCAGAGAGAGCTTATTATAGCATTGATGAATTTTTATTAAACAGAAGTTTCAGAAATATGTAGTAAAAATGTACCTAATTACTTTGTCAATATTTAAGCATAACTAGTACATGTTCACAAAGATTAGAACTATGTCGTTAAAAGATTTAATATTTGTACACCGTGAAGGTAGATCACAGAGTATTGTATATTATTATCATCTATTATTGTAACCTGTGTATCACAAAAAAATACTTACTTACTATGAGTCTCGTACGTGTGTAAATAAGGCTTTAAGCAGGTTTTTCAGCGAGCAACTGGCAACTTTCTGTCCCTAACATAATTTTGCAAGTTTTCATTTGTTACTAACACATTAATTTTATGTGGATTGTAATCTGGAATGAAAACATTGTATTTGTATTTGGGTTTTTATTATTTTTAACCCTGAATGCCAAAAATATACAAAATGGTCGTGTGACGTCGTGTCCACCACGCCAATAACCAATAAAAAGGTCGGAGTGAAGGTGTACTTTAATCATAAAAAAAATCTATAATGAATTGTTTTTATTGGTTTAAACCTTACATCAATTTTTGATACCTTGGCGTCTGAGTGATCACTTTATTCAAATATGAAAGCGTTCAAAGGGTTATCGTTTAAAATTTAGTATGTTCCCTATTTCACGTTTTCTAAGCTAAGATTCCTAGAGTTGCATACATCTAAAGATGGGGCTAAACGGCTATCGAAAATCTTACCCTAATAGAGACCTTGCCCAAACCAAAATCCTATTTGGTTATTGCAACAAGCGGACGCACTATAGCTTAATTGCTACAGCCGTCTTATACATAAGTAAAACAAAAAAATATTTCATTCTCAATAACATTTAGGTTTCTATTATTAAAAAGACTTATAGGTAGTAAAAAAACCTTAAAATAAAACTAAACTTAAAGGACATCATTTTAAGCTAAATATAAAAATGGCCCTGCGGCATTGTGCCGAAGATGCCAGCAACGTTTCCTCGCTGAATCGCCAAAGTGATTCTTTGAGTGCGGAAACCGCCAGTTCTCCAGGCGCCAGTAAGATCAATCTTCCGGATGTCTTTGAAGAGGCCTAGCGCGCTGGTGCCCCATGGACCTATAAAACTGACGCCAAAAGGCATAAAACTATACTCAATATTTAGGTTTTCAATACAATAATATTCCTTGTTCCTTGTCAAAGTACAGCGTCTTAATGAAGGAATCCATTTAGACCGAAAGCAAATATTATGGTTGCATACTAAGAATTGCAACATTCTCTTGAAACCGAGAGCCCGCGCAGGCCTTTTGTAAACACGAAGTCACAAGAAGCCTGACCAAAACTTTCTTAGGTCAGTTTAGACGTTGTTTTGAAAGTTGCACTTTATAAATATCATTTTTTAAACAAGGCGTAAAATACTCTTTACATAAAAAAATAACTTCAGGTACAGTCGACACGAACTCAAAATGAGCATACATTTTAGCCTTAGGAGAACGGAATACTTAAAGTGCAATAACGTAAAGATATTATTGACGTTGACTATACCAGAGTATCGCGAGCGTTCTACAGTAATAATCATAAATAGGTTTTCAGAGATCAAATTTCCTGTGAGAAAACACGTTTGACCTCGCTTGGCGGTTTTTCACCTCTTAAATTGCAAATTATATCGAATCTTTATTGCCGTTTTCAAGAACGCTCAAAGTAAAAAAATCTATATATACTTATATACTAATGTTCGCCAGTAAATACGAGTAGCAAACATTTTATGACAAAAATCAGATAAAACAGAGAATGATGTTGTTGTCTAGAGAGCTAATATCTTCTTGATTGTTTATCATATTTTACCGTTGTAAAAATTACCCTAGATACTCGTATTGACAAACGACAGTTGTAGTGCAGCATTTGTACTTGGTACGCATAAAGGCTTACATTTAAGCAAGAAACTAATATAATAGAGAAAAATACATTTTTTTCCTAAAATTTTAACTAATACTGTATTGTGGATTGTATGTTCAGTTGGGGAAAGAAAAGATTACCTTAGAGTCGACATTTGTTACACCAAGGGCAAGCCAATCATCAGTCCTTTCAACGTTTCATTTCAAACTAAACAAAAATATTGCATAGACGTTTGCAATAACTGGCTAATCGCTGAACGTGACAGGTTCAGTAATAAAAGAATAGAAAAATTTCGCTGAATACAGCTTCATAATCTGCAATAATTGTAGCTCTTTCATGGCTATTTAATTCTAGGCATTTTCAAATTTAAATACGATCAGAGTTAGTATTGACCGCAAAAATTACTAGAGAAAAATCACAGACAAACACTGACAATTCAACAGAATATATTATTATGTAACTACCGAAAGGTTGTCTGGAAGAGATCGTTTTAAATCGCCTGTTATTATCCTTATTAATTAAATTTTGATCCCTTTGTTATATGTATGGGGTGCCCCACCTATTTAATATTTTTTTCGTAATTTCACATCATATTTCTATAGCGGTTCATAACATATACCTTCACACCGAATTTCATAATTGTAGTGGTCATAGTCTCCGAGTAAATCGGCTGTGACATATGGACGGACAGACAGACATGACGAATTCATAGGGGTTTCGTTTTTTGCCATTTGGCTACGGACATCGACTATTGCTGGTTCATTATAATATATCTAAATTAACCGGGTTATTAGGTGAACATGATGAACTAATTGATGTGCTAGGTGTAACAACGAACGCCTGCCTAATAAAACTGTCTTACATTTTATCTCTGGCAAATTATATTTTTTACCACTAGGCAGTTACCCAATTACTAATAACAATTACCATCGTTGCTTTACAGCACAGGTGAGGTAGCGATGTGTAGGAACTCTTCCAGCTGAATTTACCTATAAATAGGACGAAATATTTTTTGGTGGAACTCTTGGATTACAATATTATAAAAATGTGTGTGTTTGAAATAGTTATTGCAAATCGGTAGAATATTCTCGGGTGTCGGTTTGAAAGCAAGTTTATTACGGTTTTACTAAGCCGCATTTCCTAATAGCGTAAGCATAAAGCCGCTGCCAAATTGAGGGCCGGAACAGAGCCAAATCCACCAACGGGATGTTACTAGTTTTGTACACATAGGCAGCTTATTGAGGCTTAAAGTTTGACACATTTATCACATAATCTAATTTATAATCATAATCAATGAGGTTGGCAAATAAGCAAACAGCCTGTAAATATTTTTATTAGCAAATAAAAAATAAACTTGTCTTATTAAATGTAACAACTATTGCATTGAAAAGCTGGCCATGTGTAGTTTGAAAAAATGTACTTCTGATTACATCTCCGATTTCACCCTGAATAATAAATCACAACATACACTGCCGCATTTTTATTCCCCATAATATTTTTTGATGGATCGAACCGTAAAGCAATCAGACTCTGATTGGATTTGCTCAGGTGAAAACATTTAATCACCATAACAACGCGCTGGGGGACATTTTAGGCGACCGTAGTCCATCAACAAATGCATTGTGAAAACCAATCCGCAGTGAAATACTTGCAATGCAATAATAATATTACCAAGGCCGGGAAGATAGGCATTTTGCCTTCCGAGTGTGTCAGTAATCAGTCACTCTGTTGCATACATACATACATAAACTTACGCCTATATTCCCAAAAGGGCACATGAAAATTAATTTTCAGTGCCACTTTTACGATAGCAATTGCAGGTGTATAGATGGAGAAAATGTGATATTGCAGTAACAGGTTGCTAGCCCATCGCCCTAACTAGCAACCCCACAACACCCTTCAACCGGGTTTCCATAGTCGACTTTTACGACACCCAAGGGAAGAAAGGGAGTGGTGCTATTCTAACCCGGCACCACAAGGGTAACTTTGTTGCAAATAAGGATATAATCAATGCAGTGAAATGAACAAACAGGAAAAATATAAACTTACTACTAACATTAACAGTACACACGCACATGCTTAAATACCTCATTAAAATGAAATAGTATATATTGATACAAGTGCTGAAAGTTTGTAATTTTGTGCGAGTCCCGAAAAAATTACAATGAGATAGAATAAATCAGAAATTAAAAGAGAGAAATTTATTTAAATGACTGGTAGTGACAACATCGCTAGAGGTATTATCCCAGCACCGGACTCTTATAGTTTTCATTCATGAGAATTGTGTATTGTCTAATTTCAGTACATGTCAAGTTTAAAGTTTTTAGTCAAATAGCCCATTCATGAGAATTATTAAAAAAAAAAATATATTTATTAGATCTATAACTCTGTAAATTGTCAAATATTATTATTTTTTATATTAAATTTTAAAAAAAATGCTATATGACGTAATTAATAAGGTGATTGAACTTATGGTAAGGTATGGCTATGAAAAAATCAAAAATTAAAAAAAAATATTAAAAGTCAAAGGCACTAGTGCGAATATCCAACTTCCCGCGCGATATAAAGCTACAAAAAGTAACACTTTCTGAGGAACCGTATAAAAAAAAATTAACAAAAATGATCATTAACTAAAATAAGTAGCTTATACGAAGGTGGCAAAAAAGCTTACGGACCGCCTGTAAGTAAATGTATGGTAACAAACAACGTAGCCTATTGACATTTGCGACTCCAGAGGAATCACAAGTGCGTTGCCGAGCCTTTATTGACTTGGGGATGTGCTGTGTTGAGTGTGAGGGACCCACAGATGTCTCCAGCTGTCAAGCTAGAGAAATATCCAGGTCCCTCACTCCCAACACACCGCATCCTCGAGAGCGCTGTAAGCTGTAAACCTCGCGATATTTTTTTAATTTTAAAATTTCCAATAACGACCTCGACAAATAAATTCTTTATTATATCATCAAACCTGCTCACAAAATTTCACAAGAATCGGTTGAGAAATGCGACTTGTAGGAAAACATCGGAAAATCTGGACATCCGCCACCAGTTGGCTGGGCAAACGAAAGCTTTTTTGCCGAAGCTGAAACAGAGACCTTCGTTTCACTTGGAGAATTATTGAATTCAATTTAAAAAATAATAAAAATTGTGTATAAGCAATCATAGCAACTAAATTGCATTATAAAGTATTTATCAATTTGTAAAAAAAAAACTAAAAATAACACAATCGGGGACAATGAGTCAACAGGAATCAAATCAAAATCAAAAATACTTTATTTCGGACAGTATCCATATCGGGTTAGTAAAGCAATAACTTATATCTATGTTAATGACTATGGCTAATATTTCAACACAAAATTAAATAAAAAGAACACAAAAACAGGCACAAAACCGGTGTGGCACAGATAACGGCTATTTGATGTATTTTACTAAAGTCCTGATCTGTGCCACCCAGTGACAAAAAATGGGACAGTTGTATCTCTCCGCTAACACCTTCAGAATGCCGTTTTGACTCTTTCTGACACGGTCCATCAATGATGCAATTTTTTTCCTCATGATCGCATGGAATCCATCCGTGTGAGAGTACGCAAACATTCCTGAGGCACTGCACTATCTTGGTAGTCTCAACAGCATTCTGAAGGCGTTATTGTACTGGATGTGAAGGGCGCTATAAGCTCGTTTCGTATATCGAAACCACAGGCCGCTTGAGTAAAATGACTGGCAATATGCTTTAAATAAAGTTACCTTTACTTCAGTAGAACATCTCGCGAATCTGCGGGCCAACATATTACTTCGCACTGATAACGCCCTCCGCTCCCTGTCTATGTCACCGTCGTCACATAAATCACTCGAGACTATATGACCCAAGAATCTAAAGGACTCCACTACGCTTAATGCCTCTCCACCAAGAGTTACTGGCGGAATAAAGTAAGGCTTAATTCTACCTGCCTTAAAAACCATCACCACACTCTTGCTGGAGTTGTACACAAGCCCATGACTAGTGGCGTACTCCTCACACCTGGCCACAAGTTGCCTAAGTGCCCCAATAGACGGACTCAGTAGCACCATGTCATCGGCATAGCTGATATTATTAAAACACATGTTTTCAATATGGCAACCCGCATGCATGCCACTAAGTCCGGCTACCAGGTCATTCATATACCAGTTAAACAGCCTCGGAGATGTTAGGCCCCCCTGTCTCACTCCACATTGCATCCTATATTCATCGGACAAAACTCCGGCCCACCTCACCTGATTACTCTGGTTAAGGTACCAGTAATTAAGCATATTTACACACTCATCTGGTATACCTGCTTCCCTCAGTTACTGCCAAAGAAGCTCGTAATTAACTCTATCAAATGCCTTTGACAGGTCCAGGAAGCAGGCATAGACTGGTGTTTTTCTGTCAGTATAATACGCGACAGCATGTTTCACGCACAGAATAGCACTCTCTGTTGACAACCCAGCCTAAAACCGAACTGGGCGTCGTGAAGTTTAAGGTACTCATCAAGTATGACATTGAGCATACTGTCGAGTATCTTGGCCGTGGTTGTGGCAGGAATGAAATTATTTAAAATAAAAATAATACAGATTAAAAGTGAATTGTATCAGATTTGGTTGATTGGTAATATAAATTGGAATGACAAATTTCTTATATCATGTGCGAGATTAGTTAGTTTTTTACCGCAATGAAATTAATGCTTTTAGTTGGCAAAATGTGCTTCGGGAAGTGTGAGTTACACGTTGCGGCGAAATGGACGCATACTTTCTTGAATTTATATGTCAGCTATTTATACACTAACATAAACAACACTTTATACAAAAACTGGCAACCGTACTACTTGTCTTCTCGAAGATCTCACGGTTCGTAAATAAATGCCATACGATTAAATAAATAAACACTAACATACACACTCGGTATAAGGTTGGTTTATACGTATGGTTAAACGAAGCAGGCAACCTCGGGTCCTCCATCAGAGATATGTCTAATGTCTATACGTCGCGTAATGGTCGCGTACGGTACGGTTTCAGAGGAATTTCCTCACTCGTACGCTCCAGTTGTGGTATTAGCTCCCTGCCAAGGTTTTCCCGAGGAACTGTAGTGGATTTGGTGTGGATGTGATTAATCGTGTTCTTCAAGAAAGGGTTGTATACATTTTTACGGGGTCGGCAATGCGCATGCGTGATCCCCGGAATTTCAGGCTTCCATAGGGTGCGGTGAGGTGACCGTACAGCACAAGATACGTACATCAGTACCTTCATAATATTTCCAAATAATAATATACTCGCACTTTTTTTAAGAAAAGCATTGTATTAAGGTACTTCTGCGTTGTAGGAATGTACTATTTTTATTTATATATTTTTGATCTATTGATTCCGTTTACCTAACTCGTAATCAAAATAAAGTAAAAAAGAATGTGTGAAATTAATTATTTATTAATTACGTTCTACACCTGTCCCTTCCATAAAACAAAGGCCCCAAAACTCGAGAACCTCACTAAACTTTCTCAGAAGACGCGCTCCCAAGACGGCTAACGGATGTGAAAAGCCCGCAAACGATTAACCTTAGATGGGCTTTGAGGCCCCTGGAAGCAAATTTTGATTTTAAATATGCATAGACGCAAGCACCACTTTACGCTTCCATTATGCTCCTAATCCGAGTTTTTGGTAATACAAGAAAAATATGGACGAGGAAACTTTTGAAACGCTTATGGTGCGGTGTTCCTTAAAACGTTAATAATGCCCATAGAAAGACAGTATATTGAGCGTTGAAATTACTTTTTTTATTTCCTTGCGTGACTTATCATCATGCCCCATCAATTTTGGTTTTGATCGGATCGGCTAACACTAAAGGACTGAATCGCATTCAAATTTTATCCCGTGTTTCGTCAGTTGTGGTCTATTTATGTAAAAAGATTTTAAATACATATAAATGAAAAAGAACGCAATTGACTATAGAAAAGTGTGACGTCATTAGGCACATTTCCTTTCAAATTTCATATTAACCGAGCTTTTTTTAGCGTTTCGTAAAAGTTGCTGATTTGACTATCAGTGAAATGCCATGACACTCTTGACTCCAACAAAAATTAGCACTTTAAAGTTTAATATGACGCAAAAGGTTAAAGAAAACACACAATAATTTTATTTACGCTATCAAACGACACCTTTGAAACTCGATGAAAACGCATCCCCACTTTCCGTGTCTGGTAACCTAAAAAAATTGATATTTAAGATTTTGTTCCAGAGTATTGTCGGGGTGATTAATTTGTATACTTATGCCAAATTACAGCTTTCTATTAGTAGCGGGTATTGAGCCAAGCCGAGTAGTAGTAATATAATAATAGTTTACTGCGACATAAACGCATATTCATTGTAAGTACGAGTATAAGCGACAACCCTGAAAGGATAAAATTAATAAGTAGACAATGGTGATAAAGGTTCATTTATTTACAGGACTGCATGTGCTAAAGAAACAAAGTCAACGTCTGATACTCCGGATTTTCACACAAGCTTATGTCACTGTACAACTTACACTACTGAATTTTTTCCGGAGTGTCATAGCTGGTATGATTGTATCATAGAGTGCTCTCTATTTAACTACATCTACATAACATAATAAAAAAAAAAAAAAAACAAAACAAATATTGCATTGCATGATTAATAACTCCTCAGATAAAGGCACTATCAAATCTATATGTATTTCTAGATTATTTATCCCAGTCATGGAATAGAAATCCTAAGTGTCAGTACGTGCCCGGCGCTTCAAGTAAAGATTTCTTATTTACAGGTTTTCTCGTGCGTAGCTCATTAAAGTTTAAGAGCCTTTAGGCAATGTAACACGCACTGTCTTATTAAATAAGTATGTTACGTACATATAATTTATTCAACAGGCAGGCTCAATCCTTTAAAATCCGTCTTAGGTTTATCTTGAAAACAAAAGCCTCATGCCGAAGAATGTTTAATGTTCTTTATTAATCTAAGAAGACACATTAACCTATCGTAATGGAGATTATCAGTTCGTTTTCATATCTGTTTGCTTTTTAGGGTTCCGTAGACATTATTGACCGAAAGAAAACTTGTATACTTTGCGAACACGTAACTTTTTAGTGGCAAATTTATTTTTATTTCTTGTATTAAAACGATGGATATAACATAAATGTATTGGGGCGCTACAGTTAAAATATTAATTTCTTTTACACCACACCTTGCCAAAAAGCGCGTTTTCCGCACGCGGCGCGTCCGGAAAAACCCACTTTTTGGTCAAGTGGTGACGTGAAATTGTGTACAAAACACGAGTCGTGAAACAGAAAGCCCTCTCTCGCATATTTATGGCTCTCGCCTGCGGCTCGGGCCTCAAACATCTGCGATATCGGCCTTTATTTGTTTTACAATCCTTGTATCGTAAATAGCTATTACAGATTCACGTGAACCCAGTTGTATATAAAGCGATTAACTCTTTTTTGTAACACAAAGATTGTCTGTATGTCAGCTGATTTACCCCCAACCAGAATACCGTACGACATAAAACACAAACATAAGACACAAACGCCCTTTTGTAAAACTAAACTGAATAGTTGTAATCAGTTTATTTCTATTGCAGTACCGTTGTACCGTTTAACATTAATTTCTCAAAAACTTTAATCAACATTTGATATGTGGCGGAAATTCGTAGGGTTCGGTTAGGCACTATGTTACCCACTTATCCACTTTGCCGGTTCTTAAACTTACTGTGAGGAGTATAATTTATGTGCCAAATTGTTTTCAAGCCTTAATTAGTGCCAAAAGGCTGGATAAGGCCGTCTATGAAACAATATCACTGACTTGACTTTTTCTTAAGACGCAGCAGCTACTTGCTCTTTCACTGGACCGAGATAATTTAATCTAGTCCTCTTCTTCTACCTCTCTTGCCATATATTTTGCCCTCCAAAATGTTTTAAAAAAGCAGACGTGTCGTATCTGGCTCCTATCATGTAATATTTGTAACATTTTATTCTCCATTGCTATTGCGCTCATACGTTCTTACTTTGAAATTGTTAAATATCCGAAGTGCGAACTTTGGTTTCCCTTTCCTTAATCAGAAACAAATATCTTGATACTTGACGCCGTATTTCTTCAATCTTGCTAATTAAAATACATACAGAACCAACGGCAACATTACATTTATTCTGTCACACGCTTACAGCTACCACATACAATAAATAGCTGGAGGGTGTTCCAAACAAAGTAAATCAAGAAAGTAAGTGCTTTTCGACTCTATTACTTATGTATTAGGTTCTAAAACGGTATACCGCTTTCTTGGCCGACTGTTCTGCAAACGAAGTCAGTTCAAACAATTTGCGGTCTCGAGAGACATCTCTGATACGTGTGTTTTCTATAACATTAAGACTTACAGAGAATGCCTGGCATTCAAATGTTTGAAACATACGTTTTTTTCATTGAAAATAAAATGTAATTTGCTTTTGCTTTTAAATTGGTTTGGTAAAAAATAATAGTGTAGCCCGTGGGAGATGTTTTGTTTTGAATTAAGTCATTTGTTTTGGTTTGTGGTCTATACTTGGCTGATTACCAGTGATCGTAACTTTTGTAGCATTTTCGGCGCAGCGTAGTAGTTTTAACGGAGTTGGTATGGAAAAATACAATTGAAACGGTTATTTAAGGTTAATATTAACGTTATTAACGCTAAAAAATCCTAAGAATTTAAATCATTTATCCCAATTTCGTTAACACCACTACGCTGCACCGGAAATGCTACAAAAGTTACAATCAGTGCTGATTACTCGTATATTTAGATTTAAATAACTATGGTAAGTGGTTATGGAATGACTCATATCTCGTTTTGATTGCCTCTCTCATGTTATTTTTTGTCGGCCTCTTTAGCCTAGTTAGTAGTATCACTGCCTCCGAAACTATAGTTCCCGGGTTCGAATCCTGGTAATGCGGTGCCGATGCGGGGTCAGTATCCACTATATAATAGCCAATATAAAATACTTTCTACGCTCTTTTCAATAAGTTTTTTTTTAATGAGCGCCTACATTTGAATGTTATCATCGTGATCAACATCATATCAGCCGAAAGACGTTCACTGCTGGACATAGGCCTCCCAACAAACACAATATACCACAATAGCCACAATATAGGCCACAATTACCAGTCCCGCGCCACCCGCAACCAGCGGACTCCCGAGACCTTTACCAGGTCATCAGTCCACCTTGTGGAGGACTACCCACTGCGCCTTCCAGTACGTGGTCACCACTCGAGAACCTTTCCGCCCCAACGTCCATCAGTTCTGACATGACAGGCCTGATTCCTACATTAATTAAGCACTGTAAAAATGTGTATCACGCAAATGAATAGCTTAATCGAAATATATTTAAATAAATCTCATATGTTTTAACGATCTATCTTAAGATACCCAACCCGTTAGGTTTTAGAAAGAAAAAATTGCATTTCCACTTTACGTGTAGGAGAGGTACCTACCCAAAAATCCTTTTTTTTTTCAAAAATGCATGTATGCAGTCTATTCGGCGTTATTGACAACAAAGGTACCCATAGCAAATTACTGCTTATTACGTATGAATGGATATGGTCAATCTACAACATGGCCATGGCCAACTCGCGGACAGTGTACGGGTCGGTAAAATATCATCATATATTTCTACAAAAAGGTCGAGTTTGTACATTGTAATTCTGTCATAATCTTTATTTAGTTTTATATTTAAGCTGCAAAAATAACGGTAAAAAAATAACGTAACCACGTTTAAATCGGGGTCGTAAAAATCCATGAAAAAAACTACAAAAAACAAACTAATGCAAAAAACTTCATTTTTAGGGTTCCATAGCCAAATGGCAAAAAACGGAACCCTTATGGATTCTTCATGTCTGTCTGTCTCTCCGTCCATATGTCACAGCCGATTTACTCGGAGAATATGACCACTGCAATTATGAAATTTGGTGTGAAGGTGCATACACCTCTTCATAACATATTATGAACCGCTGTAGAAATATGATAAAAATATTACGAAGAAAATATTAAACTTCATTTAAGTCAACCGTTGGTTATATTAGCTGTCAAAGTCGTAAAAAGTGTGTCCTACTCTCCCCTCTAATTTCTAAACCGTGAAATTTAAAATTCTGAAAAAAAAAAGCATGTTGATGTACATTAATAAATCCTTTCAACGATTTTTGGTTTGAACATGATAGGTTTAACGGTTTTTGAGTTATTGCTGAAAAACTGTCTTGCCAAAACAAAAGGGCGTAAGTGTCGTAAGTTTTATATGAAGATACAACCTTTTGTGATTAAATATATAGTATAGTGGTTTTAAATGTAGATTAGGAGGATTCGGTACGGAACCCTTATTGTGCGTGGTCCGACACGCACTTGGCCGGTTTTTGGATATTGATATTTTTATGATAGGTTCCCGGAAATTACTTATATAGTTTAGTATAGTTGGTTTGGGTGGTGGTTGGTAATATAGTAGGTATATTATGTAATTATAAGAAAACCTTATTGCGGTTATCAAATTCAGGGTGACCCGAAATTTTTTACCGCGAGTGTAAAAGGGATGTACACTACGGGACCCTAAAAAGGACAAATGATAAAAAGAGTCTTAAACTACGGCGAAAAACCTAGCAAAAACCCTCGTTACAAGTTACAAGTGAGTTTTACTAATGGTAATTGAAAGGAACTAATTGAGCAATCGATTGGTAAAACTTTGGATTATTTTGGATCAGTTTGGAAAAAAACTTGAATTCATAAGGATTACTATTATATTTAAAAAAAAATATTTCTCATAGATCACCACAAAATTCCTCATAGCTCACAGTGAACTATGCTATTTGTCACATTCATCATCGTCCTAGCGTTATTCCCAGTACAGTTGCGTCCTGAAGGATGCCTGAGGTCCGCTACCTAATCCCAAGAATTGGCGTAGGCACTAATTTTTAAGAAAGCGATTGCCATCTGACCTTTTAACCCAAGGGAGAAACTAGACCTTATTAGGATCAGGCTAGTCAAGTGAGTGTGCAACTTGACTGTTAAGGATGATTCACAGTAGGCCGTTCCGTGTCCGGGCCGGCCCGTTTTCTTCTAGAGAAATACGCCGGCCGTTGCGTTTGCTGTCATAGAAAACGGGCCGGCCCGGACACGGAACGGTCTACTGTGAATCATCCTTTAGACGTTCTCAAGCCGCCCGAAAGCCTATAACTTGGCTTAATGACTGCTATCATATTATACAGCAGCCTGGATCAGCGGCTTAACGTGCCTTCCAAAGCACGGGAGCGCTCTGTTAGTAACCATTCAAGGTGGTCACCCATCCAAGCACTGACCGCACCCGACATTGCTTAACCTCGCATACCGCACGCGGTACGCGGGGCCACGAGCGCTCTTACTGAGCTAATTGTCACATTGTCGATATTTAATTGCATATTTTATTCCATCCTCCTAGCGTTATTTCCAGTACAGTTGCAGCCTGCAGGAGGCCTGGGGTCAGCTACCTAATCCCAAGAATTGGCGTAGGCACTAGTTTAAATTGCATATTTTATTATTGAGACATAATACCCAACCTTCAAAATTACGAGTAAAGAGCACACACGGCGCGTTTTTTCAAGGCGGCTACGAAGTACTTTCAAGTATTGAATATGTCAGTAGTAGTTAGTCTGAGTAAATGAATGCAGCTGCGATTCCATACAATTCGGTGATGTACAGTAAAGGCAACGTGAACACGCACACGTACGTGGCACCTTTTTTATGCCATATTGCCATTGTGTGGTGGTGTGTGGTTCTGGCGGAGTTTAATCTACCCATAAATAAGGCTGGGTTGCACCGACTTACGATCACAGACTGATCAACGTTAAATATGTCGCCGGCAGCTGTCATCCCATAGAAACTTGCCATACATTCAAATTTTAACGAACACAGCTTACGATTACAGACGGTTTGGTGCAACCCACCCTAAATCATAAGTCTTTGATCTACGGGACACCCCGGCCTAAACGCGGCTAAATGCAACGTTCGTTGTTTAACACCGTATATTCTGCGTTTTAGGACGTCTGTGAATAAGAAATACTCATTTAAAATCCGCTTTATAGAAGTGAACTTGAAATAAGTCTTCATTAAGCGTAAGCACTAAGCAGATTAGTAATTAGAACTTAGTCTTATTCACCATTTCAAACGAATCTCAAATTCTGAGAAAAACATAATTTGTACTTTTGTTATTAAGATATTAAATGTTACATAGTAAATTTACATTTTATTTTCAATACAGTAATTATTTTATACTGTCTGTCTATAAAATTTAAAAAGTACTAAGCGATTTATTTTTTATATGCTTTTTAGCGGGTTTACTTTAGATAGGCAGCAAAAAAAGTACAGTGGTTTCAAAGTAACCCCAATTCTTAATATAACTTTGATCGCGTTAGTTTTTTTTTGTAAAAACTGTAGCCCCTATTTTTTATATTTGGCAGGTTGGAAGAAGAGTTAAATTCGATAACTATATTTTCATTTCATATTTTTACGTTTATTAGGATCGTCCAAAAATGGTGGCAAAATCTAAAATTGATCAAAGTAACCCCGGTTTACGGTACTTAACTTCTATAGGCAAAATATTTTCCGACATGTATCCCCAATTAAATCAAACCCAACATCCGAATCGACAAACAAATTTACATTCTGATAAAATAAAAATATATCATATTCTGGTACACATAAGAAAGTTAAAAATCCGAGGGCGTTGAAAATGTTATGTTATACAGGATGTGGCCTGTAATAGGAGCAATAAATTGAAGGGACGCTTCCTTAGAGCATCTGCAGTAACCTCTTGAGTCAAAAAAATATATATTTTTTCAATTGGGAGAAATTTTGATCTAAAGTTATGACCTCCAAAGTAATGGATCTTGGCAGCCAGAGATTATAGCGCGGCAGTCAATGCTGATTTTGAGATTGCTTCAAGTTGTCTCATAATCGTGGCCGCATTTTTTGTTTAAAAGGATATTTTTGGGATTATGTTTATTTTTTTATAATTTATAAGTGATTTTTGAATAAATAGTTATTAATATCACTCCAGTAGAGTAAAAAAGTACATATAAACTACATATGCGAAAAAAAAATCCTAAAAAAAACGTTTTTTTCTTCAAATTAAACCATTTGGAAATAATTGCTGGAGAGTTCAAAAAAGTACCGTTTATTTTTTTGCTCCTATTACAGGCCACAGCCTGTGTAAGAACGTTATGATTTTATTTCAAAAGATAACATTGAAGTTGCCGAAGTGAAACTTTGCTTTTCCAGACGAATAGGCATTGTTTAGTCTTCAGATATGTTTTCAACCGACTTCAATAAAAGGAAGGAGATTCTCAGGTCGTCTGCATGTTTATTTAATAAAATAACACATAACATAAACCCACGCCTATATTCCCAAAAGGGGTAGGCAGACCACACGAAATTAATTTCAGCAATTTTGTAAATCTGTAAACCTACAATTGCTGATATTGGCACTGAAATTAATTTCGAGTTTATGCTATGTATGTAACTTCATTGGCCGTTTTGATAGTCATTTTTTTGTTTCAAAGCAGGTTTTTTTTTATACCACGTCAGTGTTTTTTTCGTGCCCCCAAGTGGGTGAAGGACTGATGATGGGATCCAGGAGAAATGGTGGGAACTCCTCAAATTTGATAGGCACACGTATGGCGATTTCTGTTTGTTGGAGTGTAGTTAATTGGAGTAGGTTTTATTTGGGTATAAGTACCAAAATATTAATATATCTGGCGGTCTGTCTAAATTGTTGTATTTGTCGCAATTTACGTAATTTCGTAAAACAGGAGTGCGCCATCCATCCGAAATAATACTAGTAGCTCTGTGAGCTGATGTACACCTCGTTTTTGTAGACCACTTACTAGATGCCGCTGTTTCTAACGTGAACTAGATAATGGTTGTTCAATTCAAATTCCTTAAGACAGAGCCTTCTTATTCCCTTCCCGCCGGCGACAACACAGACATATTATAGTCCCTATTTGTCCCGGTACCGCCGCATACCGGGTATAGTCAGTCTAACACAGGTCGAGCCTAGCTGAGTTTCTTGCGGGACTCTTCTCAGCTAGGCTAGATCTACTGAACCAGCTACAAAACTCCCAGTAGCTCGATACCACTCACATCCCAGATTAGGCTGAAAACAGTTCAAGCAATCTCGCTGGAGAGCAAACTCTTAGGGTGTTCCAGTGTTTAAACCACTCAGGCGGTCGTGTTGGAGGTTTCCCCTGTATTTTCCTCAGGCTCTCCCACCGCGTATTCCTATCGCTTTAATGGGCACGGCCTTTAATGCCACAGTCAAGTTCAAAAAAGTCATATCGGATAGGTTACCAAGTGAGTGCCTAGTAACGATGCAGTGTAACCATCCATTCATTATACTGACACGGGTCACTCGCGTATAATCACTAAAAATATCACTCGACACGTTTTATCGCTAAAGAATATCGCTCGACACGTTTTATCGCTAAAGAATATCGCCTCAACAGTGGCTCAACATGCTTTTTACCCGTAAGTAGTTCTAAGTTCATTCAACGCTAAGCAACGCTACGTGTTTGCTACGCCGTAGCACACCGCAGCAGTGCTTGAATTTGTTAACAAGAATCCTATTTTTATAGCTATTAGTATACAAGATATTCACAAAAATGCGAAGAAAGACTACCGTCATCTATATGACGTAACGAGGCTGAATTGCGACAGTTCCGCCGCACAAAAAGAACAGTATTACACTTTCTTTACTAAATCCGCCTGAATAATAGTGCTTTTGTACGATCTTTACGCTGTGACGCCTGACTTGTCACTTACTCTTTTTTTGAATGAGAATCTTTGTAATCATGTTTTAAAATTATATTCGTTTATTTTTGGAATTTTAAGAATTCGGTTATATCTCAAAATCAAAATATTTATTTTGTAAATAGGCTTAAACTACCTCTTTTACAAGTCATTTAAATACATTATATACATTTATTTTACTTAACTATACCTATTTTATATAAAAGCATATTATGACATATAAATTAATTTATAGTGTAATAGGATTTTTGTAAAAGATGTCTATTTGATTGGGCAAGGAGTGATCATGTAGTATTACTATATGTACTGTTATGTTATATTTTTACTGTTATGTTATAAAGTCGTAAATTTTGTAAGGTTTACGAGTGTTTTACAATATTCGGTTAAGGATGATTCACAGTAGGCCGTTCCGTATCCGGGCCGGCCCGTTTTCTTCTAGAGAAATACGCCGGCCGTTGCGTTTGCTGTCATAGAAAACGGGCCGGCCCGGACACGGAACGGTCTACTGTGAATCATCCTTTATACGTATATTCGTATGCATATTGACTTATTCTAAATTGTCGATATTTAATGCCAGGGTTTCTATAACAACTTTATCATTTCAGAGAACATACCCACAACAATATTAGAAATACAGCTGTATTTTAATATGTCTGCAACGCACGGGAGTTTTATGAAAAAAAAAATGGTAATAAGCATTATCTGTTATTTATTTTGTCTGTTCACTCAGCTGATACTAGTGTCAGTGGTCCTAGCCTGACCGTGTGGTAACCAACAGACTGATGCTCTCTATTGTATCCGCTCCGGAACGAACCAGCAGTACCAGCGGGTGTGTCGGTGATGGAACCTGACAACTGGTGCAGCTTGGCCGCGTGGTTTCCGTAATCGTGCTCCTGCTTCAACTCATTGCTGTTTGTAGAGGCGGTGACTAAAACTCTGCGTGCGCTCAGAATCGACCCATTTGTGTCGGCAGGAGTGTCGGCGATAACCACCAACTGTCGCAGCCTAACCGAGTGATTTCCAGTAATGTGGTCAGACTGCCGCTCCAGTTGTTCCCGCCGCGGCTTGTTGTCGAGCCACCCTTTTACGTGCCTAGTAAAGCACGCGCATAGCTTGTGTGGACTGTATAATGCATCTAGCTCAGCTAAGTCCACCTCTAGTTGCTTGTCAGTAAGCTCCATTTGTAATGTTTGGTTGTCTTTTACCTTCACAATCCTTACAACATGTCACCGTCACGTCACGACTTCACGTTCCTTCAAGTATACTCGTATAGCCGTGTATAGCCATAGAAATGACGTAGTATATTTAGTTTTTCCAAATTCAAGTTTTTTTTTTATTTTCATACAAAATAATTAATTATATCTCTAAAGGTGAATGAAAAACGGCCTTAAGAGTGGAGTTAAGCAAAATTTAATGTCAAGTATGACAATACGGAATTCGAATGACACGCACGTCAACATTGCTTAATTGTTAAGGATCTTTTATTCTGTACCAGAGGTGCTAATTAACGTAAATTCATTCTTGAATATCTCCGAAATGGTACGAAATGCAAAACTAGTGTCTTAGAGAAAATTACTTTATTTTATTTCAGAATTGTACCCTCGCAATTAACGGAATTCAATAAAAACACGCTGCATATGAGCGTTCGTGGCATATAGCAGCGCCCGCATTCCGCGTGCGGTATGCCAGGTTAAGCAATGATGGGGTCAGTCCTTGGATGGATGACCGCTTTGAGTGGTTACTAATTAAGCGTTCCCGTTGGAAGGCACGTTAAGCCGTTAATCCCGGCTGCTGTCTATGATAGCAGTCGTTAAGCCAAGTTAGAGGCCTCCGGGCGGCTTGAGAACTTCTATCAGTCAAGTTACCCACTCACAAGCTTAACCCCAATAAGGTCTAGTTTCCCCCTTGGGTTGGAAGGTCAGATGGCAGCCGCTTTCGTAAAAACTAGTTTTTGGGATTAGGTAGCGGACCCTGGTCATCGCCCCGGTCATTAACTGTACTGGGAATAACGCTAGGATGATGATGATTTATTTTACTAAATACTAGTATATGTACGAGTACCTGTGGTTCAGTCTTAATTTGACCTAGCAAAAGTTTGATATAGTAGGTATTACGGTCGACCAATTTGATTTCTGGGCCACTCCTTACCTTGTTACAGTGAAAATCAATATGGAAGCTGCTATAGATCTCATATTATTGTTACTGTGACAAGGTACGAAGTGGCCAACAAATTAAATTAGTTGACTGTACATCCGATACCTACATATTAAGGATGATTCACAGTAGGCCGTTCCGTGTCCAGGCCGGCCCGTTTTCATCTAGAGAAATACGCCGGCCGTTGCGTTTGCTGTATAGAAAACGGGCCGGCCCGGACACGGAACGGTCTACTGTGGATCATTCTTTATCCTTTGAATAAATGTGTGTGCCAATGTTTTACGGTTCAGACTATGCAATGACATAAAAAAGAAACAAAGATAAAACATAGTCTAGGTATTTTTGTTTCTCAACACAAACACTACCTAATAAAAGTCGTTTTATATTTAAGACGATCGGACAACTTTTTTTATTTTTTGTCTATTTCGGAAACTTTCCACACTTCTTCCAGACGCAAAGAAAATATCCTATTACATAAATAACATTTATGACACCCTCTTACCGTTTGAATGCATGGCTTATTCTTGAGCAACTAAGTTGATATTTGAAGAACACGAACGCGTGCTCAGGCACTACATTGTACTCGTATGAAACACTCGTCTCAAAATATTCAGAATTCTGAACATAAACACCTAGTGTTACTCGTATTTGCATGCCATTACGTTCCTTATTGTCAATACATAGAATTGTTTGTCGAGTTATGTGCGGGTTGGGAGACAATAAAGGTTACTTTGCCGTGAAATGGATACAAAGTCAATTTTGTTCCGCGAATTTCCCGGGTGCATTTCCCACTTTTTGATTCTTGCACAGAATACTAAATAGCGCTTATAGACCGAGTTCGTTGCAATGCGATTGTGTTTAAGCTTCCTTTGGCAAAAGCGCATTGTATTGGTAGATATTCTTAAGTTCAGAACCAAAAAGGCGTAAGTCTCTTGAAACTCCTATTGACCTATGACTTTCTAGCTTGGCGAGACTGGTATTGGCAAATTAAGTGAAACAGTTGACAGCGAGAATTCCATTGTTAGAATAGTTCGTGTAATTGGGTTGGTGTTAATTGTATACTAATAAGTTAACGCTGAAGTACTAACGGAGTTTCCATAAGCTGCAAAAAATATTATGAATATTAACTTTTCAATATGTTCAGCAGTGGACGACTATCGGTTGGCGGCATCATCGGATAATCATAACATATCAAACGTAACTTAACATGTATATAGTTTTTAATACTGTCACCATCATACATATAATTATATCAAGGCGAAAAAGGTGCTCATAAATATCTGAACATGACTCTATTGCTAATGTGTTAGAGTGTCATCATCATCATCCCTGTAGAGTTGCATCCTGAATAATGCCTGGGGTCCAAGTGTTGGAGTAGGCACTAGTTTTTACGGAAGCAAGTTCCATCTGAACACAAAGGGGAAAATTAGACCTTATTGGGATTAATGAGGTATACAAGGGCCTATGCTAAGTAGACTTTGAAAAATATAATTACGTATCGAGGTTTTTGTCATCAAACGTGTTTTTATCTCAGCAAACCTTCGCCCATGCGGTCTAAATTTATCACGCAAATTATCAGTATTGTCTGCCATTTGTTACGAAGAATAAAAAATCTCATAAACATAGCATCTATATGTATGTTGAGGCCCTGGAGGCTAATTCTCGGGCCGTTCTAGATGATGTCTATTCAAAACTATCTATCTACTATTGACGCAATGTCTGTTTAAAAATCTCACCAAAATATCGTACACAGCGAAATTTCTTATCCTATGGCACGATCGAGATTATATCGAACGACGATCTCATGTCTATTGTAATACGCATTCCGTTTTTTTCGATTGTGTTAGTTTGCAATCGAGTGTATAATAAAAATTCATTTTAATAGTTTTTCCACCTTATTAAATATATTTTATATAAAAAACCAAAGTGTAATTAGTTTTTCAATAATCTAATACATAATTATGGTAATTTAACACCTCAAACATATTTACGAGTATTTGCTCGTTTGTATACCACGTGAAATGGAACGCAGTAAAACTGTTTTGACTTGAAAGTTTTGAGTCAAAGACCACTTGCAATATTAGAGAGCTGTCACTATTTTCCGCCGACCGCCATTCCACCACTAAACGTATCAAAAGTATTACAAGTCATTAGCCATTAGATCGTTTAAATGAATCGACATATTTTTTGCAAATATGTTCATTTTGTGCTGCTGTAAACTCTCGATCAACTACTTAAGTTGTTATTATTCACCGCCACTGGCAGATCAAATGTCAAAAAAATTGTGATAAAACCATCTCGATCGCTACTGACCACTCGTTGCATCTCGAACGCTGGGAGTAGACATATTTTATCTCGAGTGTGAGATTTCAAGAATACGCAAATGGGTTTTCGATCGTCTTCCGCCATTTTTAACCGGCTTCAAGATTTCAAAAGAGGAGGTTATCAATTCGGTTGTATGTTTTTTTTTTTTTTTTAATGTTTGTTACTCCATAACTCCGTCATTTCTTAACCCATTTTAAAAAATATTTTTTTGATTGTAAGTATATATGGATATATATACTACCAACCACCAGCCAACTTGGACCACCAACCACCAACTTGGATAAGTTGGTCCCGTTTTTGTCAAAACGCAGTTCTGATGATGGGATCCATGAGAAATTGAGGGAACTCCTCAAATCTTAAAGGCAAAGATATAGTGATTTTTGTGTTTTTATTAACAGATTGAGCATTTTCATCCAAAAATGTGACATTTGATGAAGTGGAACTGCTGATGATGATCAGAATAGAACTCTTCAACGACGAAAAGTTCACGTTTGGCGATTTGTCCTCCTAGCTGTGTTTGTTAAGCAAATTCTATCTTCACGATTAATTTTTGTCATGCGCGATTTCTGATGATGGGATACATGAGGAATTGAGGGAACTCCTCAAATCTTAAAGGCAAACATATAGTGATTTGTGTGTTTTTATCAATAAATCGAGCATTATCGTACGAAAATGTGACATTTGATGAAGTGAAACTGCTGATGATGATCAGAACAGAACTCTTCAACGACGAAAAGTTCACGTTTGTCGATTTGTCCTTCTAGCTGTGTTTGTTAAGCAAGTTCTATTTTCACGATTGATTTTTGTCATGCTCGAGTTCTGATGATGGGATCCATAAGGAATCGAGGGAATTCCTCAAATGAGAAAGGCACACAAATAGTAATTTTAGTATTTTCATGAACTAATCAAGCATATTCATTCATAAAAGTGACATTTGATGAAGTGGAACTGCTGATGATGATCAAAACGGAACTCTTCAACGACGCGTAGTTCAAGTTTGGCGATTTGTTCTCTTCGTTTTGTTTGTCAAGCAAGCAAGGTTTTTCATGAGGAATTGAGGGTACTTAGTCTTCTACCATTATCAACATACTTATTGCCATTTTTATTTTATTGCATGGAATCTAAGAGTGCACCATCTAAGTATAATAATCTTTCACCGGCCTCCCCCATTGAAGTTGGTTTTTTTTTTCTTAAAAATTATTGTTATCGAGTTATGTCTAATAAACATCATCTCTAAAGGCCTGATAATTGGCCTCCAGAGCTATGTACTTACATCTATAAATATCACCGTACGTGCTCGTATGTAAGTCAAAAGGGCAAATAATTTAAATCGAATTACGAAGTTTACGTCAGGCATACAGAAAGTTAAGAAGATCCTTAATTGCTCGCTTAAATTGTCGCTTTATAATTAGCGATTTGAGTATGTACGATCAATTAGGAACTCAGAGTATGGAGTTTGTGTTAATATAATTATGTGATGTGTTCGATTCGAATGAGTTCAACGGCAACGGGCATGAAATTGATATACTTATGTTAAGATTTGTAGCATACGATTTATCCAGGCTTGCTCACTTAAGTTTGTTGTATTTATTTCAATATGTATTGTGTTGGGTTTGCTCAGTTTGATACGTTAGCTTGGCACGCATGAAAGCCACATTTACATTTTCCATAATGAATTTCTAGTGAGTTAGTTAGTATTCAATTTCTGTAATCATGTTAAAAATGGTTAATTTCAATAGTATGTAATTGAAATCGGGAAGACAGACAGACACATACATATTTGTACAATTTTGACTATTTCATTTAAAAATAAAAATTCAAAAATGGTAGAACAATTTTGGGTACTGTAGATAAGTCTAAACACCAAAAATGCCATTTCATGCGCAATTATTGACAGAATGGAACGTACATACATACAGAATGGGACTACAGTATAATTTTTTAAGGGTCGGCAACGCGCATGTGACACCTCTGGACTTGCAGGCGTCCATAGGCTGCGGTAACAGCTTACCACCAAGCGGGCCGTATGCTTGTTTGCCACCGACGTGGTACAAAAAAAACATATCACCATCTTCACCTCTATATTGCAATAAAGTGCAAATTGTCACAGTCAAGAAAACTTTCATCCAATAAAGAATATCGCAACAAGGACACATTTAGGCGCCTTCCTGATTTATCGATGCGGAGGCGGTACGATATGAGAAAACTGTCAGCTGTCAGTGTCAACCGATATCAATGCAGTACTGCCCCATTTTTGCGCATCGCACCTATTAGTACTGCGCAAACGTAATACTGACAGTAATTCGTCAAGTGAGGCACATCAGTAAGCTTACGTCAAACAACAAAATACCTATGACATATCGACCCCGCCCGGCCAAGTCAGGAAGTCGCCTTACTCTGCAAAACGCATTGCGTAGCACCGAGAACAATAACTCTGCTAATGAGCGTAATTCAGGCAAAGTAAAACAATCTCAATAATCCAAAGTCGCCTTATCCCTATCTTAAACCTTAGCGTGTTTTGCCTTTCGCAATTTCCTGGTCTTAAAGTAAAATCTTACTGCCACTTAGCGTTGACCTCCGAACTCCAGCTTAACCCTTCAAGTAACGGTTGTATTTAAAACATTAGTGGTTTTTTTTTATGATAGACTGACCAGCGATTGGCCTTAGTCTCACCTGATGGAAAGCGATGACAAGGCCTAAGATGTTGCTCGGTTTTGAAAAAGGGAGTTTTAGGCATTAGGTACGTTACATTATTACAAAAACGAAGATGCTTTTCCTATGTTTGCATGTTATTCCTCAGTTTTTAATTTGTCATTCTTATTATTCTTCACAAAGTTATTCATTCACATCATCAATTCATTTTTTCATCTGAATTGTTCGATCAGTGCGCTGTTTCATTATACTGTTTTTTATGATTAGAATTTTAACGGCCATTTTAGCCGATTTTTCTTCATTGTCCTGGGATATCAGAGGATATATAATTTGTCTTATTTAAGTAACTTATTATGTTTCAAAGATAACACACCGCATTATATTCCCGTTTTGAGATTATCGCATGACGGATAACGCTCGATATTTCTAATCTGATAAAAAAACAAGGTATAGTCGCACGCGCTTTTCTTCAAATATTAAATCTCTGGTCTCTTCATCCATGCTTATTGGTTTGTCATACATAAGAATAAGCATGAACATTGAATTACTATTAGGCACACGTATAAAAAGATAACTTTTATTATATTAGGCCCAAATTATTTCATTACGAGATATCTTTTTTACCATACTAACAACAATAAAACGCCTAGACAATACGAATCTTCAAGAACAAATTCGAAATGACTCGACCACTACGCCCACGTCCCAAACTAGTCTTATAAAAGTCGTAATAACTATCGTTCTAGCGACTTGACGCACGAAAAAAAATATTCTGATAATCACGAAGTGTAACAAAATTTTATTATACTTATCGTCATTACTTTTTTCAGGTGGAAACCTGTTGCTCGTAGGGAATTGCGAGTACATTTCCCTTTTTCTCGTCCCAAGTGAATGCCAAGCATTCGTTGCAAAAATGATCAAAGAGTGTCACTCTAACTTAGCCTGTGCCACTGCGACACTGCGTAGACGTCACATAGGCAGAATGTGAATAGCGTCTATATTATTATGAAACCGGGATTAGTTTATACTTGGAGAAGCTGTCATTTGATATACGTACTCTTTAATGTAAGTATATGGCAAAACTGTTACCTCTAATCGTATTCTCATCGCGGCTAAGTAATACTTAAAGAAGGTACTCTGTTTCAAGAAAATTCAAAACATGGCAGCCCGTTTTATCGCATAGAACGTGCTCTGTGCTCCAGTTAGTAATACAACCACGTTCAGGTGAATTTTTACCTCGGTTTGGGATAGCGGAGTAAAGCAGAAGCGACAAAAGTGGCATCACGCATGGCTTCGCGTGGCATTTGACACTTTCAGTTGTTCAATTAAAGAATAAACTTGCGAGGAAGTTAGGTAACTTTATGGACGGGCGATAGGTCACGATTGTCATTCATTATGATCTTGTAATAGAAGCTTGTAAAGTGGCGGAGGCGTCGCGTCGCATTTCGGTTTTAGTTAGTTGCCATTAAAAAATATACTTGCGGGGTAGTTAGATAACTTTATAGTCTGGCGTTAAGTCATTTTAGCGTTATTTTCATCTTGAAAAATAACAATAGACATAAATATCATTACCTAACGCGCGTTTGAAAAGTTACACAATTACCTTGTTGGTTGAACTATTTTCATAGTACTTGTTGGTTGATTTTTTTAATATACTATGTCACTGATTGTATTAAAATACTTTTAATGTTTTGTTTGTGTCACAGAGTACACGAGTATAGTAGTAGTATTATGATTAACCAATGCATACGAAAAATAAATGAAATAGTAGTCTTTACCGCTGTCGGTACGACACAAGAATGTTGAAGGAAAGCTTTTGCAACTTTCAACGGCTAACTTTCTGTGTAATAAAGTCAAGAGACATTTAATTGGAATTACAATCCGTAAAATATTATGGCGAACCCATACCAGAACAGATACTGCACAGGACTTCGCGATTTGGTTCAACGGTGATATTGATATTAAGATGTTATGCGTTTGAAACGCTATAACATTTTCTTGAGAATCCCTTTGTCAGAATATGAACATCGATAGAACTGGGGCAGCTCAAGTAACGCTGGTGGGTCCAGCCATATATATTCAACACCTGTTTCTCTCAGTTAACGATAACACGCCCTATTCCATCGTTAGCTACTGTTTAGCAAGGGAGAAATTAAATTAAGGGCCGGCGTAGCCTTTGGGGATTTTGAACTTCAATATTAATGTATTATAATGGTTTTCGTGCGGCCAAGTGCGAGTCGGACTCGCGCACGAAAAGTTCCATGCGGTTATCTATTAAAACGTCAAAAAATCACGTTTGTTGTATGAAAGCCGACTTAAATATTAATTTTATTCTGTTTTTTAGTGTTTGCTGTTAAAGCGGCAATAGAAATACATGTGAAAATCTAACTGTCTAACTATAACGGTTCATGAGACAGGTGTCAGACGGACAGACAGACTGACAGACGGACAGACAGCGGAGTCTTACTAAAAACATAAAAGAATGCAGCCATTTAGATAATTTTTAATAAAACGACGGAGGCAAACAAGCGTACGGCCTGGCTGATGGTAGGCGATTGTCGTAGCCTATAACATGAAAATCAAGAGGTGTCATAATACTCATTACCGACCTGAAATACGAAGATAATCTAAGGGCCGGTGCTCACCGGGACACCATGGTGACGAAACCAGTCATTGCCGCCAACAAATTGTATGCAGCTGGTTGCGCCGCCATGGTGTCCCAGTGAGATATAGCCACTGACCACTTAACGATGTAGCCCATAGAGCTGCGGCTGCATACAATTTGTTGGTGGCCACTGGCCGGCGACTGGATGCGCCGCCTTGGTGTCCCGGTGAAATATAGCCCCAGGTGAAATATAGCCCTACAACTAGATGAACTATTATTTTAGTAATAAATAAGTAAATTGTATGGATGCTTCCTATGTTGCAGGCGTTCATAGGATTTGGTGTCTGCTTACCATCAGAGAGCCTACTCCGAACTTAGAAAATCGAACTTCGTGTCGTGCCGTCCCTTTCACTCTCGTATGTATATGACGGAAAGGGGCGGCACGATATGAAGTTCGATTTGCGAAGTTCGGAGTAGGCCTTCAGGCCGCCGTAAGTATGTTTGATTGCCACGTACGTCGCATCGAATCTTGGGAGCTCTGACAAGCTATTGATTGTCCTGTTAATTTACTTTTTTTTCATTTCATCTTTTAAACTGCCACACAATGCCATCCTGCGACGTCTGGTTGCTATGTTACTTTAGAAAAATGTACCTAAGCGTGTTCATATTATTTCAAAGCAAGTTGTATTTGTCTATAATTGGGTTGATACTACATATAGACGTATATTATGTTTTTTAGTTTATGTTTAATAGTATTGTACCTGTTGGCGAACCGTAACAAATAAATAAATGACCCCAAGGCGACATGTGGTATTTGTTCTTTGACGTGACCTTACTGAAGTCGCAGAGATCTCCTCACTATATATAATGCAGTGAATCAGGGCAGTACTGCAATTGCAATGCCCCGCTTTCGCGCATATCGCGCCAGTCAGGAAGCAATCATTTAAATGTAGCGGCGCAGTATGAAGCGGTACTGAGAGTTGACAGTATTCTGAGCAAGAGTTTTGTGTAGCACAGCACACTATACCGGTTCTTTTCTATGCTATTTAAAAAAAGGTTTCCCTAAATCCTTTACTGATTTTGCCAAACCCAGTTGTTTTGATATTGCATAAGAACGTGTTTTATTTCAATCCCCAAGAGATACTTACGTTTCTATTTTTATATTACAATGTAATAGGTACAAAAGATAAAAATAAAACAAAACTGTAACTCTCTGGATATAAAGTGTCGTTTTCCCTGTTGAGTTCAGTTACAACTCAAAAAATAGCTCCCAAGATGATACTTTAAGAATAGTCTTCTTGTAAAACTTTTTTGAGAATCTCAGCGACGTTGATAATGTCCTAAAAACCAAAGATACGAAGGAAACTGAAATAAATAGCATTGGTGATGTGAATATCAAGGGAAGACTTTTTATTCGAACCCTAGATGGACCGATTTAGATCTGCTTTGCGATGTAGACTCTTATTTCTTTACTATAAGGTTGTTTTTATGTGGGACGCGGTTTCAAATTAGGTCGTTAGTATTTCAATACTTTCTTTTGACCGGTTAGTGGCATTAGGATTGTCCATATTGGCTATCATTCGTTGAAATGGGCTTGGATTTTGTTAGGTACTTGCTCTAGCTTTTAACTTGTAAATAATTTATCTTCAATAGATTAATATCTTAATTTTACTCATAAACTGATAATAATTGATATTCCTAATGATTGACATCCAAATTTACTTTATTATTGTGAATTAAGGATTGTAGTTGTTTCACTAATTGCTTAAAATTGAATTGAAGTCACATAATTTTTAAGAAAAAAAAACCGACTTCAATGGGGGAGTCCGGTGAAAGATTATTAATCTTAGATGGTGCACTCTTAGATTCCATACAATAAAATACAAAAATGGCTATAAGTATGTTTATAATGGTAGAAGACTAAGTACCCTCAATTCCTCATGAAATCATGGAAAAACCTTGCTTGCTTGACAAACAAAACGAAGAGAACAAATCGCCAAACGTGAACTACGCGTCGTTGAAGAGTTCCGTTCTGATCATCATCAGCAGTTCCACTTCATCAAATGTCACTTTTATGAATGAAAATGCTTGATTAGTTCATGAAATTACTAAAATCACTATTTGTGTGCCTTTCACATTTGAGGAGTTTCCTCGATTCCTAATGGATCCCATCATCAGAACTCGAGCATGACAAAAATCAATCGTGAAAATAGAACTTGCTTAACAAACACAGCTAGAAGGACAAATCGCCATACGTGAACTTTTTGTCGTTGAAGAGTTCTGTTCTGATCATCATCAGCAGTTCCACTTCATCAAATGTCACATTTTTGCACAAAAATCACTATATGTTTGCCTTTAAGATTTGAGGAGTTCCCTCAATTCCTCATGGATCCCATCATCAGAACTCGAGCATGACAAAAATTAATCGTGAAAATAGAACTTGCTTAACAAACACAGCTAGGAGGACAAATCGCCAAACGTGAACTTTTCGTCGTTGAAGAGTTCTGTTCTGATCATCATCAGCAGTTCCACTTCATCCAATGTCACATTTTTGGATGCAAATGCTTGACTTGTTGTTAAAATAACAAAAATCACTATATGTTTGCCTTAAAGATTTGAGGAGTTTCCTCAATTCCTCATGGATCCCATCATCAGAACTGCCTTTTGACAAAAACGGGACCAACTTGGATATATATACATACAATCAAAAAAAGAATTTTTCAAATCGGGTAAGAAATGACGGAGTTATGGAGTAACAAACATTAAAAAAAAAAAAAAAACATACAACCGAATTGATAACCTCCTCTTTTGAAATTTTGAAGTTGGTTAAAAATGTAGAGGTGGTGCAGGAAATCAATGTACTAATCTGATAAAAACGTCTTTAAAACATTCACCGTTTAAGTCGTCCTTCATAGTGAATACGTCAAATAATTCGCCATTCCAAAATAATTCAAGCAACATTCGATCGTTTCTTATTAATGGATGAATATAAGTATAGCAGCCAGCTCCTTACAAAACCAGCAAGAAGTACAGTGCGAATTAAGAACCAATCTCACAGAAATGTATGTAGTATATTGGTTTCTTTTTTTTTTATTGTGAGATTAGAGATAGCAGATAGTGGTTAAGTATATTATTCTTGGTCAAGTGTTAGTTGGTTAAACAAAATGGGTTTGAAAATGTTAAGTTTTGTTAACTAAAAAGAAGCATATTTTAATGAGAACGCTCCTTTAAGGGATATTATCGAATTAAGCACCTACATTCATTATTATCTACTCGAATTATCTTTATAAGTTATAAATCTTCACAAATCACATTTTGACATTCTAAAAAGCTTAACTTTGAATTTACCACCATAGCCATAATAATAGCAAGCTTACTACTTCGCAACAAGATAAAACAACGTCATGCCTCAAAACAAAGCTGTACCACCAAATTTTCCAAAAGGCGTAACAGATTTGAATATCTAAGTAACTTACAATATTTTATGTAAGCATAGTCGGCACCAAGTTGGCTAATTTTCTGCGAAAGTGAACCAACAAACTAAGTACGGCACAGCATTGTTGGACTTTAACCGCTCGGGTGCTATAAAAACTTTGCGCTGTTGAGTGCTGTAGAACACGGAATATGTTTCAACTGACGGCATTACGCGTGATAAGTGACGCACACTTCCCAAGTTGGATGTCGAGTGTAGAAATGTTAATGCTGTCGAAACCCAAGCACTTATTTCAAGCCTGCAAACCATGACTACCGTAGACAGGGTTACTTAAGAAAAAATGGGGCCACTTTGATAATATATAATGTAGCATCAAATCGCTACTATCGGCAATAAGGCAGATTTAATCAAGTAAACGCCAAGATGATGAACTAAGTAGTTCTACCGCCATGGGTCATGCGAAAAGCCACCCCTCGAATCAAAGTAGGCAGTTGACGGTACTACTGCAGACTGATACTGCGATGTATAAGCGACAATTGCTGAAAAGCCTCCGTACATTTACAATACGGTAATACATATGTAGTTAGTATGTTTTTTTATAGGGACACGTACCTGTAGGCAAACTGTTATAACAGATTTGCAGGAAAATGAATTGAAGTGTTTTGTACTTTATATGATAAAAAATATAAGTACTAAAGTACAGGAAAAAGGAGATCAGATATCCATGAAACATATTGTTTAATTTTATTTCCTGTATAGAACCATTTTCGTTGAGACTGGATTAAAACAATGTAAATGAAAACGTCGAAAATGCGGTCCGTTCATTTCTTAAACCAACATGATTTTAGTTTTACGGGTAGAAATATACCTTGATTCATTCATTATTATTCATTCACGCACACAAAAAGTAAATAAATAACATTGATACACGATACAATTCAATTATTTGTTTACTAATACAAACATAGGATATCTCTAATCCACAAACAAAATGAACGTGTCGAACAATT
This sequence comes from Notocelia uddmanniana, assembly GCA_905163555.1. Classification (NCBI taxonomy): domain Eukaryota; kingdom Metazoa; phylum Arthropoda; class Insecta; order Lepidoptera; family Tortricidae; genus Notocelia; species Notocelia uddmanniana. The sequence continues at coordinate 19,200,942 of LR991068.1, forward strand.
TGATTCAGGCCAGCTACCGCTATATTTCATACCATAACTTTTTATGCTCGAAAAGTAGTGTAGGCTAAAACGTCACATACAACTTAGGCGCCTTTCTGACTTGTCGATGCGGGGGCGGTACGATATGAGAAAACTGTCAGCTGTCAGTGTCAACCGATACTAATGCAGTACTGCCCCACTTCTGCGCATGGTATTACTACTGCGCAAACGTATTACTGATAGTATTTCGTCAAGTGAGGAAATCTCACATCGATAAATTCACGTCCAAGAGCAAAATACCTATGATATATCGCTCCCACCCCGCCAAATCAGGAAGTCGCCTTACTGTAATTATGTCATGGTGAGCTGCCTAGATGTACCCGTTTACGTCGGACCTTAAAAACTATAGGTGTTTCATGAATTTACACCGTCATAAAGGAAAAGTAAATATATAAAAATAAAGAACCTGTTTTTTTCTGTACGCAAACATTCTATTTAATGGATACGGATTTTTCACGTAAAAATATTACGGCCGAAGGCAACGTTTAATTGAAATTGAAAAGTTGTTTTCATCAATTTGAGGGTTGATACAAAAATCGTGTTTGTATTGATGAGGCTGTCATCTGTAAATGGGTTTTTTATTAACTTTCACACAGTGGATTCACTTCGATTAGCCTATTTACACTGCACACATACCTATATTTGAACTTAAATGCGTCTCGTGGCTCTGGGCCTGGCTGAATTGGCGATTTATAGCTTTTATTACAGGAACGTTTATCTCGAGTAAATAACTATGCAGGTATATTAAGTTTATTTTGGGAAACTACTAGAAATTGCATTGCCATGTATGTCCCTTTATTAAAATAGTACGTAGTTGTTAGTATGTAATTGTACGTAAAGCGCTGTGCCCTCTTTTCGTTACCCAGGTCTCCAATTCCGCAAAGTAAAGCTTACAAATTATTTATTTTGAAGTTTTAGTTTTACTTGTCTTGTCGATGTTGTCGACCTTGTCGTAGAGTAGAGAGTAGATGCACAGTAGATGTAGCTTAGCTTCAAGTATTTGCTGCTGGCGCTAGTAGCAGCGAGCGAATGGCTGCGTTCATTCTATTGCACAGGATTAGGCCTTATCACACAATTGTATTACTTTGAACTTATTTTTCTTTTTGTTTCTTTTAAAATTGTGATGTGACTGTTGTTTTTCTGATCTCGGTTTTTTGTTGCAATGTGTAATGTTTTTTACTTTTGTTTTGTTCTTGTAGTACTATGTTCGTTTGTATACTGTATGCTGTGTTACCCACCGTTTCCTCACTTAATGGGCCTTACGGAAGACCAGCGCTGGCTGTAAAGCCAGCAATATGCTGAGTTGGGTCCATTTCGTGGCACGGCCCTTTTTTGCTTGTCTTTCCTTCTTTTTATTATTATGTACCGTGTGTGTCACGAATAAACGTTTTTGAATTTGAATTGAATAGAAATATTTAACTTTTAAGCTGCAGCGTTTGAAGTTTCGTGAATCTATGACATTGTTAAGCAAAAAGTCGATTCCTAATTGCGACAGTAGGGTAAATTCGCCTTATTGTAGGCAAAACGTACCCTTTTGCTTAGAATGTCACGGTTTATTGCCAAATGTGTGCGAGCTAGGTGCATCGAAAACAATGTTAATTTTGTTTTGATCCAAAAAGTCTATCGATTTGAATACTCGACAGATAAAAAATACTGATAGCCATATGAATATTTTTACTAAACTATTTTCCATTGAACACATCATAATGTGACATAATATATTAAAAGGAATCAATATGATAGACTCCATATGGGCACAGTAATACAAGTTTATATCTATATTACATTAATAATTATTTGGAAATAAATTTTGAACATAACTACCGCCCTTGAATTAAACACAGGTTGGTAAACCGTATATAATACACACAAAACATAAAAAAAAACATATTTTGCATCTGTTATTTATAAAGAACAGATGCAAAATATATTTTTTTATGCCAAATATGACATATATTATCTTCATAAAAATCATATAGAGTATTTTTTTCTGCTGAAGATTGAATTCGATATAGTTCACAGGTGTGACAAATCAGCTGCCTTGTGCCAGTGAACTCTATAGAGGTATCCGCCTTAAAAATGAATTCGTGCTTTTAAGAGTAACTGCTTTTTTGATGACATAATACAATAAATAAATAAATATTAGGGGACAATTTTTTTACACGAATCGAACTAGTCCCACAGTAAGCTCAATAAGGCTTGTGTTATGGGTACCAGACGACTATACATAAATTTAATAGATATATACATAAATAAAGTACATAGAAAAAATCCAAGTCTCAGGAAGAAATGTCTCTGCTCACCACAGAAACAAATGCCCTTACCGGGAATCGAACCCGGGACTTCTAGTTTCGGAGGTATTGACACTACCAACTGGGCTAAACAGGCCAACAAGCATATTGGTATAAGCTGGAAATGTCAAAACGAGGTCTCAAGTCGGTCTGGTATACCCCGAGTGAGTTTGAAAGTTAGGTGGCAGACGCTTTCATGAAATCGAATTACACGATTCTTCCGTTATGCCTCGGGACCAATAATGCGAATTCCTTATAGCTTCTAAGGAGAAATAGTTTATTTTAAATGAAATTAAAAATGTATTCAACATCAATTTTTTATTAAATTACTTTAAATGAACCCCATACAAAACGAAAACATTTATTCAAACAATTATTATCATATAGAACGACAATTATTATTTACAATATTCAAAGTTAAGTGTTAATTTTAAAGTGCAACGGAATGTTGTAAATTGTGGGTACATTTTATCCTATATTTTGTAACGGAAATACCTCATAATAATTATTTATTTTATTAAACTATGTTTGATACTTAACCACAACCTCAGAGTTGTTTATATTTAATATCGAAAACATAACGTATATACAATATCAATGCTTATTATGACATATAGGTACAAAATTTATTAAATAAAAACGGTATTTCTCATATGGCGGATTACTTAAACATAAAATTATAGGTAGAAAAGTATTTGAACATTCAATAAAATAAAACCCTCATGTCATGTAATCTAAATGGATTATGATAGGCTTTGCACAGAATCGTTTTTCCTATTCGCAATTTATCACAACAGTAATTCTCATATTTCAGACAGATACGTTTGTTTCTAATTGTATTTTTACACAAACGTAAATGTGAACAATAATTCACTTAATTTGTTATTATCTCAGAATACTGCAACACGTTTTGTATCCGTTATTCAACACAGAATTAAATACTTATGAAAACTGAGAAGAATCATGAATGTACTAAAATGTTATTGTGATTGCGTTTTAATTATGTACTCGTAATATTGCAAATGGGACGCATCTCTAGTGTCAACAATTATTAAAAAAAACTTTTATAGAAAGTACAGATACTGTAACAGTAACAATATAAATTGAAATTATTTGAATTTCAGATGAATTGGTAGAGAGAAATAGAAATAAGTAAAATGATGACTAAATTTGCATAATTTTTTCATACGTACATTATTTCTTGGGTAATTGCTGAAGGTAACGTCCAACAAAAGTACGAGATATTTTTTACTATTTTATATACTACTACATCTGCTTATTTCTTACCGTAAATTTAATCACATAATTACCATTTTAATGTTAACAAGTAATATGGTAAGGATTATAATGCTTCACATATTTTTACCGATTCAAATTTCAATATATATTAACAAGAAAAATAAGCCCAAATTCTTATCAACTTTCAATATTTACAATAAGAAATCTATTTTTTCTCTTAGAAAAGTAGGTACATACATTAAAGTTTTGTCCTAAAGATTTATCTTAACCTAGAGCTATACATTACTTATAATTATATCACATTTCCTTATAAATTTTAATTAAAATTTACATCCCGTGAAGTTTAGAACAAACGAGAAAGTGATCTCTCAAAACAATTTAATATTCATCTCAAAACGTTTCAAATGGAAGAATACAAATGAAATGACGTCGACAGAACAAGTATAAACCGTAATTTATTGAAATACTAACTTCTCTTTTACTTTACAAAGTGACTGGTCCAAAAATTAGAAATACGGCAAATTTTCATTTTCATTATACTCTAGTAGCCGTATCTAAATAACATCAGAACCGGGAACGCAGGGAGGGCAAAATTTAATATAAGTTGCGACGCGCCCGCCGCCGACGGCTGAATGAGGTTTCTATAGTCTTTGGCCTCGTTTTGAGAGGGATAGGTGTAGGTTCTGTCGGTAACACTCTTCACTTCCTGCGGGCACGGGAGCAATTCCACCGGTATCTGCAGTAACGTCCTTTCGTTCTCACCCTTCGTCAATTTAGGTTCATCAACGTAAGTGTCATCGATTTCCTCGTGAAAAAATTCGTCTGGCTCGTCTGAGTACTCTTTTATTTGACTTTTGTCATCATTTTCGGGCAAAATGTTAGAATTTATCGCGTTGGTTTCGAAGTAGGTGAAATGTGCGTTAAGAGAGGGGTTAACACTGAATTTGCAGACGAATTTCTCAAGCGAGGTACGTACTTTGATGCTGCTGGCTTCGTGACGGAGTTTGTGCATCCAGGCCAGGTGACAGTCACAGTTGAAATCATTCCCTGCAACAAACACAGGGGTCCTTTACAAAATTCATTGCCATGCTTTTGGGAATAAACTCATTAAAATCCCAGGTAAAATATAATGTTATAAGAGCGATCAATAAAATGTGTGATTTAATTATTAGTGTGTGTAATTATTAGTATTTGTTTGAGTTTCATTATATTTTAAGTTTATTCAAGTACCTAGAATGAGATTCAGTCAAATATAATATATAGTATTTTTTATTTTTTTATTTTTGAAATAAAACGTTTAAACTTAAATACATAGTTGTAACATGTAATCTAAATTAAAATTATTCACTAATATATTTCAGCATTTTTTCTCAAAATATACCATAATAAGCTAAAGTAAAGTAATGGACCATTTTTAATTAATACATTATAAAGCTAAACAGAAACTTTTTTCCAAGTACCTATCTATCAAATAACTCCAAACGTAACTAAAGAAAAAAAAATGAAAAAACGTGTTGTGCCTTATTCTTTAGATTAGTAATAAATTTAGTAGACCATTTACTTTCACTAATTTCAACATCTTTTTTTTTATTTAAAGAATGTACTTGGGCAATAAATTGAAATAAATTGTAAATTAAATTATTAAATTTATTCATGATAAACAACAAAACGGGTGAAACTCGCGCGAGCAGCTTTCTCGCGCAGAGAATTGCAATCGCAATCCAGCGCGGGAACGCTGCCTGCGTGATGGGCACCCTACCCAGGCCATTCAATTTTGATAGGTATTTTTAATTTATAGATTTAATTATTTTAATTGTAGTTAGTTTTAGTTTTGTGTTTTTAGTTATTTATTAATACTATGTATGTATTTTTATTTTCTATTTAATAAATAATTTACCTCAAATATTCACCAATTTGTTAATTTGTTTGTTGTGTTTTTGTGTTGTTGTTTTTTATCTGGCAAAGGTCGCAGGACTACTATTTGTAAATTTCAATTCCAAAATTGACAAGATGGTCAATAGTTCGTTTCTCTCAGAATTCTAATTTTTGGTTCAAGTATTTATTTTTGACTGTACTTTTTCTGCATTATTCTTAACTACTCGTTAATTGGGTTCCAATGAGCTCAAACCCGACGGGATTGTGTTGTGTAATTAAGGTGTTGCTCTGGCCACCCTGTCTTCATCATCTGTTTAACTCGGTGTTACAATTTTTAAATATCACCTAATTTTCAAAAGTATGTATGCAAAATTTCAGCTAAATCGTTTACCAGAATGTGGCTGAAAAAAAGATAGCAAATTTTGAGGACAACTGACATACTTAACATACGAACAGCGCAAATTAAATAAAAGCTTGTAAATAGAGGCCAAAAACGTTGAAGAAACGAAGTAGTTGATATGCTGAAATAAATAATATATTAATATTACGTACCATCTAAGTTGATGTAGCTGTTTTGATTTTTCAGGTTATCGTATATCGGTCGAAGGTTGTCCATCGTGAATCTCTGTAGTTTGTTGAACCTCAAATCCAGATATGAGAGTCCTCGTACCCCCTCAAACAATCCCCCAGCAAGAGTTACTAACTTGTTGTGACTAATGCTTAATTTCTTTAACAACGATAATCCATCAAAAGTCCTCTGCGCCAAAATATAAATTTCATTATAGTCTAATAACAATTCCTGAAGATTCCACAGTTCAGTGAACGTAAATGAATCAAGTACAGCTAATTTGTTTTTCCTTAAATCTAGCCGTTTCAAATTCGCCAGTCCGTCAAAACACTCTTTCTTGAGCGTGACTATATTATTTCTATCCAGCTCTAATTCTGCTAAATTTACAAGATGGCGAAAAGCCCCGTCTTGTATCACACTAATACTATTATTAGTAAGATATAATTTTTGTAACACTGGGAGTTCATAAAAAGTCTCTGTCACCAATTCCTTTATATTGTTTTCATCCAGCGTTAGCGTGGTCAAATTAGGTAGGTTGTAGAATGCATGTTTATTCAGGATTACTATTTGGTTCTTCGTTAGCGTCATCTCCTGTACTGAGGTTAGGTTTGAAAATGTATTTGTGTCTATCTTCGGTATTGAACTGTGCTTTATACTGAACTGTCTCAGCCTCCTGAGGTACCGTAGTACTTTGGACGGTACAAAGTCTAGTCCACCGTCTGCTCTGACGTTGAACGCTAGTGTTTCTATATTTGACTGCGAGGAGAAACTCGTCCATAGCGGGTCTGATTTCTGTATGCCTCCGTTGAACACCCAGCATTCTGTTTTCAAAGCCTCATTGATTTCTTGGCTGTGTTCGCAGTAACAGTGCACTTTCGAGTCTCGGTCGCTTATGTCACAGATGTTGATTGTTGTTGGCACGTATTTCTCCTTCGCTTTCCGCCGGTTGGCATGCAGTGTATCTATTGCGATGAGCAACAGCAGCAAGGTAGCGGGGACCGTCCGAGCCCGCATACCTTTTGCCTGTAACAAACAGAAATGGGTCAGTATTTTTAGTTGTAAGTTTGGGCCCGCTTAATGGTGGAAAGCAAAAAGGTAACATTAAGTTTACAAACAGGGATGTGTATTTAAAGGCAAAGTTTGGGGTGCGCATACATATTTGTGAAGTTTATGGAGATAATGGAGCATTAAAACAAATAAATTGCGTATACGATGTAACCCATTACGTGGTTTTCTGATGTTTGGAGATTAATATTTTTGTATTAAATTGTCTTCTAAATAAATAAATAAAAACATCCTTTAAACTTGCAGGTAGTCGTTAAGGATTTTAATTATTTTAAAGTTTACTTCTATGTTGTCTCATGCTTGGAAAAATAATAAATAATTCTAAAACCTAACTAATACTCGTTGCTCTTATATTGAAAACTAAATATGATATGGCGCAATTGGTAGGATAAAAAAGCATAATAAATTATGAATAAAAAAATATTAGACACCGTAAAGGGATACTTAAACAAGAACCTACAAAGAACAATTTCTCGTTATTAGTTAGAAATTACATAACCTTTTTAACCGACTTCAAGATTTCAAAAGAGGAGGTTATCAATTCGGTTGTGTTTTTTTTTTAATGTTTGTTACTCCATAACTACGTCATTTCTTAACTTATTTGGAAAATTCTTTTTTTGATTGTAAGTATATATATTCAAGTTGGTACCGTTTTTCTTAAAACGCAGTTCTGTTGATGATATCCATGAGAAATTGAGGAGACTCCTCAAATCTTAAAGGCAAACATATAGTGATTTTTATGTTTTTATCAACAAGTCGAGCATTTTCATCCAAAAATGTGAAATTTGATGAAGTGTAACTGCTGATGATGATCAGAACAGAACTCTTCAACGACGAAAAGTTCACGTTTGGCGATTTGTCCTTCGAGCTGTGTTTGTTAAGCAAGTTCTATTTTCACGATTGATTTTTGTCATGCTCGAGTTCTGATGATGGGATCCATTAGGAATCGAGGGAACTCCTCAAATGTTAAAGGCACACAAATAGAGATTTTAGTATTTTCATGAACTAATCAAGCATTTTCATTCATAAAAGTGACATTTGATGAAGTGGAACTGCTGATGATGATCACATAGGAACTCTTCAACGACGCATAGTGCACCATCTAAGTTTAATAATCTTTCACCGGCCTCCCCCATTGGAGTCGGTTTTTTTTTTCTTAAAAATTATTTAAATATATTTTAAGTTCACATCTTAACGTTTCGATAACAACTCATTATCATTTAAATGAGTGATGTGCTTTTTAAAACTCAAATATACTTGCATGCAGGCAAATTAAAATAAATAGCAAAAATTTTAACATCTTTTTGGACGGCACTTTCATAATTAATGTAGGTCTTAATAACGAGCTAAAAATATTCTTAAAATGGTTTACCTACTTAATGCATTTAAGTTTCAAAATACACTTTGAGTAAATTTACAGGATTTTTATCTTGATATCAAAAGCAGCATTTATTTCAACACGGATTAATATAAGCTTGTTGATTTAACTGACTATTTCATCTGAATATCTATTTACTTGTTTACATTTATTTTTCGGTCGCGTAAATGTATGTGTGTCATATCTACCTTCCTGAGAAAAAATATATTATATTTATTTTGTTTCGTCAAAGTTGTTTCAGTACCTAATTGGTTTTTATGGTATGTAACACGATGCTTGAGACTAATATGAACACTAGGTATGTTATTAATAATCATTAAGGATCAGACACTACTAGAAAAACAGATTAATATGTTTTTATCTAACTGTTGCGTGACAGTGTGTGCGCTGCAGGCACCGCCAACAAATCGCGTCGCTGTGTACTCGTATGGACCTAAAAATTAATATGCAAAAAAAATACATGATTTTTTTGTTAATACAGGCCATTTGCTTGTCGTTTTTTAACATATTGTAGAGAAGTTATGATATGGATGTTGATATTGTTGATAAAACTTGACCCACAGAACGGGTGCGGCGCGGAGGCGGTTTTGAAGTTTTGATCTTTTCGAAACTGTCGACTGTCGATAGTGTCGATCACTGCGTACCGCTTCACTATTCTACGCGGTTTAAATGTGCGACGCCTCGCGGACCAAGTTCGCTTTACCGCAAAACCGCCTCCGCCTCGCAATGACGCTGCGTTGCGCTTTGTGCGTTTTTAAGCTTTAAAAAAATTATTATAACATGGTCGATCAATACTTTAATCAAATACAATAAAATATAGCATTGATTTGACATTTCTTTGTTATTCTCGAGTTAGATCGAATCGAATTTAACAGTTGACGCTGAGTAGGGCTTGACAGTTGATTAGGGTTTATTTCACAAGCGATTTTACAACCTAATTTTTAAGGTTTCATAGTAAACAAGGAACCCTTATAGTTTCCTGATGTCCATCTGTCCATTCGAGGCTTAGCTCAGTTCAGTGACCCTTATTGTTATCATTCACATAATTTGGCATGAGTGCCTCTGGCATCGTGGGCAGGCTCACTACCAACTAAGACAAATTGGTTATCTATGTGGTTATCTCACCGGCCGTCATGTATGCTGTTACTGTCCGGAAGTGTCAACTACATTCGGCTGGTGGTGTGAGTGCCGAGATTAGATGAAGTGGTAAGAGAAACAGACCTGGTATACTTAAATCTTTTGACTTGAACGAATTGTATTCAATTATTCGGTCTAAAAAGCAGCCTACTGTCTAAGCAAGATGGTTCAAAGTCTGATGGAGGTTAATTTAATAGTCGGACAGTTTAACTATAGGTAAGATCAATTTTAAAATAAATGCCCCCACTCCTAATTGATATTGTTTCAATGTTTGAGTGTCTACGTATTGCACCCATATCATCACCATTCCAGTACAGTTGCATCTTGAAGAATGCTCTGGATCCGCAATCTAATCCCAAGAATTGGCGTAGTCCCTACATTTTCTTACCTATTCACTTGTGCCAACCCAAGGGGGGAAACTAGGCCTTCTTCTAAAACCAAGCTTGACAAGTGCGTCTAACTGTTTCAAGCTCTGAAGCCACCAGAAGGCCTCTAACTTGGCTTAACGACTGCTATAGACAGCAGCCTAGATCCACGGCTTAGTGTGCCTTTTAACGCATGCAATTTTATAGCAATTCCAAAACACATTAATGAACTTATTCTAAATTCAAATCTGTAGTAAAACAAACACTTATTTCAAAAGCATATTATAAGGTAAACGATTACATCTTGGACAGGGATGTTTGGGAGTGATGCACGGCTAATCTATCTCTAAAATAGGTTTTCTACTGTAGCATTGTTATTTTTGTAGTAACTGAGACTGTAATTTTATATTTAACTATACAATTATATTGTTTTGAAAAAAAAGACACCTCGCCGAGTTTCTTACGCCGGTTCTTCTTGTGGCAGAGGTTTATTTTTCCGAACCGGTGGTAGTTTATTGACGTTCAGAGGTGCATGTAATATGTCTCATTTGAAGAATAAACTACTTTTACTTTTACTTTTACATGGGAGCGCTCAATTAGTAACCGCTCAAAGCGGTCACCCATCCGAGAGTTGACCACGGCCGACCTTGCATACGGTGCCGCTGGGCCAGTAACGCTCCTACTAATAAATATTGCGCCCTATATCACATGTGAGCGTGGTACTGGAACGTCCACTTATTGTTTTTGTATCGTTTTACTGTAACAGAACGTTTAAATTGAAAGAGCTTAGTTGGGGAGCCCAGAGTGCTAAATGTGGATAGACTAAAGCGTCATTGGATGTTATTAGTGATTTTAAAGATTGGATAGTAGAGAGAAAAAATGTTGGATGATTTGTCTGTGTGTTTGTCTTCGACGGTGGGGAGAGATCACGGGTAAAAAAAATGTATGAAAACCGTTACTCGAGCGCGTCAGATATTAATTACCCTCACATGTAATAATGGACGTGTGTAAATCTACCGGTTTGGATGGTGGGGGTGGCTGTACGGAAGGGCACAAACTGGTAGGAGAAAAACATAAAACCGAACGCGTCAGATATTCACAAGGAACCTCAAATAGACCCGAAAGAAGCTCCCTTTCAATAATCAGACGATTTGGGTGTGAAGTGAGCTCGTGACAATTTTATTTAAATGCTCTAGATGCGCGACCATATAAAACTGACACATAATTGGTGAAGGTACTAAACAGAGTACAAGCTATCCTCCTAATGTTAATCTGCTGCGCTCGAGAACGAGTAAATCCCAAATTCCCCTCTTTGGCTCCCCTACCATAAAAGTAATTTTGTTTTCAACCAAAAACTTTTAAAAAATTAATCACAAACGTAAGATTTATAAAGTAAATTTGCTTTATAAAAGCTATTTTGATTAAAAAAAGGTGAATTCCTTAAGTAACTTTTAATAAGAAGCAGGTGTAATGAACCCTTCTTTAATGAAATCGTCTAATGGCACGGTTTGGGTTGAAGCTAACACAAGCAAGAACCCGCGGACCCTTGCCATGAATATTTGAGGACCACTGGCCGTGTCTGTCTTATTAACTAAAATGTAATGAATTTTTCAAGGGACGATAGCCATTTCAGAATTAGGTTTTTTGTGACGGCTTCTTTTTATTTTTGCAGAAAAATTATACAACATGCGTAGGTGTACAAAAGTCATCGAAAATAATTATTAATATAAATAATCGATGGTCAGATTGTTGATGTTTATTGTGTTTTATATAAATTTTTAATACGCGTTTTTTTTTAATTATATTGTATTCAGTTCAGCCGGAAGACGGTAACTGCTGAACAAACCCCTCCCCGAGAAATTCCATACTGAAATGCCTTGCGGTGGCACAATGTCTTTTTAAAATCTTGACCAGTAGGGTAATTATGTAACTTTTCGACCGCTTGTTAGAACAAACGAATTAACATTTTTAAAAGGTAAAATTATCAGCTCATTCAAAATCCTATGAAAACCCTAAAAATTAGATTGTTTTACTAAAATTTAAAATTACGAAGAAAACGAATAGAAGTATAAAATCATTAAGATAAGGCTCTGTGCTTGTAGACCTTTTAATGAGTGTGTAAAACAGACAATGTCGATGTTTTTAATTACATTATAAGTTCCTTAAAGAAAGCCTTCCAGCAATTAGCAAATTATGTTTGTTTAAAAGTCCTTTGCATAAACTGTTTTATTAATATTGTTATTTTGGTGTAATTATAATTAAAGCCCAAGCAGCTACTATGCTCCTCTGCCATGCTATTAGTTATCTGTTTAAACAAGTCTTCACTTAGCAGTTCATTAATCAATTGAGGAAACTGTAGGTAAAACGTTATATTACAATGTTGTAGATGACCATTTGTTCTTACTCAATGAATAAAATAAATAAAATATTAATAGCGTACAAAGTTAACCCTCATAGCTTGAACAATAATACATCATTTGCATGTAAGCGGTCAAGGCACACTTCCAGTTCCGTGACTTCATAAGGCGGCCTGCGTGCCAGGGTGTACCTGGGCCAAATATTCCACATCTGAAGTTCCAAAAAGTAGTATGGGCCAAACCATTTGTAAATTCATGTCACAATTTTGAATTTACTGCAGAACTTACACCGCTTGCTCTATTAGCAGGTTTATGGAGTCGAACAACTACATATAGGATTCAATGATATGAAATTACAGTTGCATCTATCTTGGCTAGTTATGAAGTTGTAAAATGTCTCTGACATAGGCATTCACGCTGTGCCAAACTGTCAGAAAGATTCTGTCGATTTTTTTTTTCAATTTTTTGTTCACCCAATTTACTTAAGAAGTTCTTTCTTACCTACTAGAACACTTTACTGCATCACTTTTCACATTGTCGTATTTCCGTGTTCAATTGATGATATTTATATATTTATTATCAACAGTGGCATCAAAACGGCGTCAGTATAGTTTTGTGTTCGTGAAGCCCTTATTTCCTTTTTTATATCATGACAGTGGTAACGTTTGTACATCTGTGACATTAATATTAGAATATTAGGATTCACTGGTTTCGCTGTAACGAAATGTAGACTTCTCCTCATTCTTAAGACAGTGCCTCGGGATTCCTGCTGCAATAACTAAGTTCTAGGTTAATAAACTATTATAAAATTTGTTAGAACAACGCACTTGCCTTAAAAGGCTGCGGATCATTAACAATAGTTTTCCTTTAAAATTGACATACTTTTACCAGACCAATCTACCAAACTACAGTGAGTGAACCTATATTAAACCGCAAATATGTAAAACATGTATGACTTGTTGGCTGTAGTTGGTACTTATTATTTGACTTATAGCGTAGAAACTGGAACACGCTACGGGTCACTGAAAAGTTCAGGTCTTTGCGCTACAAACAGACGTAAGTCTTTAAAGGCAAAAACCCGGTTATGTCTTTTAACACCTGTGAAGCGGAGATATTCAATGGGAAATGCAGAAACTTTGTAAGGTAAAAGCCTCATTCTTATATCATAATGACAGGAGTTGATCAATAGGTATCATCTATTGGGCATTTGGGTGTCGAGCAATGCGACTATTACCTTATGTGCCTAATCTGAATAACTGTTTCAATTGATAATGAAACCGTGAACCTATATTTATGAAGAATACTTAAGAAAGTACCTTTTCCAAATTTATTAAATTATTATTATTATTTGTACAAAAGGCGGACTTAATGCCCCAAGGCATTCTCTACCAGTCAACCATGGGGCCAAACAGAAAATAGCGAAGGTAGGTGCAAGAGACAGGTGAGAAAAACAAAAAATAAATCCTAAGGTAGAGCTAATTACAAAAAAGGTGTTTAAACTTAACCAAATATTTTATATAGAAAACTCCCGTGAGTTTGAGACATATTAAATATAATGAAACGGGTCACTCACGTCTTAAAGGTCGAATATCGCTCGACATGTTTCAGACCGGTTCGCGGTCCTTAATCATGAGCACCTATCGCGGCGGCGGTTTTCTTAGCACTGCGTGCCCGTGCCCTGTCCGCTCGGTTGCTCGGCGCGGGTGGAGGCGGCGGCGGCGAGAATCTACCCTCGTTTTCTTCACAATTGTTCAATGCCGAACTACACACAACACTCACAACGTCATATGCTAAAGCCTCGTCCACACTCTTCACAGACGTAGTATTCAACACTGTTTTCCAGCTGGGTGGTACAACCCATCCACAATCACGATTAAAATTTGGAAAACGACCAATTTCGATAGCCTCCCGCACTTTGCGTGGTACAAAAAACTTTTCCCTCGCTAATACGGTTACCTTATCGAACCGAATATAATGTGATGGGCCCGAATCCAGTGAATGCTCCGCAACTGCAGATCCCCGAGCATCACGTTTTTTTATACTGCGTATGTGTTCAGACAATCTAGTGGAAATGTTCCGGCCTGTCTCTCCTATGTAATTCTTGCCACAGGAGCATGGAATCATGTAAACACCAGGGGTGTTCAAGGGCTCCCCATCCTTCGGTGAACGCATTAGCTGCCTGAGCTGAATATGTGGGCGGAAAATCGTCTTGATGCAATATTTTCGGCGTAACAAGTGTCCGATTTTATCCGTCACACCCTTCAGGTAAGGCAAGTATAAGGGAAGCCTTTCCACCGTGGTCGGCTGGAGCCGAGGAGATACGTTCGCAACCCTATTGCATTGCCTCCAGTTGTACCCATTGCACTCTAGCACCCGTTTTACGTGACTAAGTTCCCTATCTACGAACTGCGGGTCACACAAACTTAAGGCACGCCCGATCAATGTTCTCGGTACAGAAGATAAATGACCTGGGTGATGGTGTGAATCCGCCCTAAGGTACCGATCAGTGTGTGTTGGCTTACGATACACTGTGGTAAGTAGCTGCCCACAAGGTCTACGCATGACCAGAACATCCAAGAACGGCAATCTTCCTTCACTCTCCTTCTCCACCGTGAACTTGACCTTAGGGTGTACACCATTCAGGTGCTCCGTAAACTCCAAAAGGCCATCTTTCGGGACAATAGCAAATACGTCATCGACATACCGCCACCAATATCTAGGCGTAACTCGTGCGCTATTCAAAGCTTGTTCTTCAAACCACTCCATAAAGATATTGGCTGTAACGGGAGCTATAGGTGAACCCATGGCCACTCCATCCACTTGAAGATAATAGTCCCCACGCCACAACAAATACCCGCTCTTCAGACAGAACTCAATCGCACTCATATACACGGTAGGTAAATCAGTATTCATCACGAGGTTTGAAATAATTTTAATTGTTTCCTCTACCGGTACATTCGTGAAAAGAGACGCCACGTCAAAACTCACCATAAGTTCGTCCTCACATATCCGGATATCCTGTAGCAGGCCAATGAAATGCCTCGAATCCTTTATATAACTTGAAGACTTGCCCGTGAATCCCTGGAGTATTGATGAAAGATGTTGGGCAAGCTTATATGTTGGCGAGTCAATCTGACTGACAATCGGTCTCAACGGCCAATCAGGCTTGTGGATTTTTGGCAATCCATAGATCTTCGGTGATGTTGGGTTCTGTGGGCGCAGCCGTTTCGACAAGTTTTTATCTGGTAAATCATGCAACAACTTGTTAATTTTGGTTGACACTCTGGCCGTAGGGTTGTAGTTGACCTTCTTATATGTAGCTACATCGCTCAGCAAGTGACCTATCTTCTCCTCGTAGGCTACAGTGTCGACAATAACTGTCGCGTTTCCCTTGTCGGCCGGCAACACCAACACATCGGGATTGTTCTTCAAGTCCCGTAACGCCCTCAACTCTTCGCGCGGCATATTAGATTTAGGTAGATTGGACTTACGCAACATCGAGGCGACATCCTGCCGAATACACTCAGCGTCCACTGCGGGGATTTTATTTCGCAGAATGGTGTCTTCCAAACTAGTGACAATCACCTCAGTAGGTATCCGACTGGGCGTAGGAGCGAAATTGAGGCCCCGTGCTAAGGCTTTCTTCGCAATTGCGCTCACACTCCTCGATGACAGATCCACAACAGTTTCGGTCGCAATGTTTGAGACTGAACCTTTTTTCCTCGTAGGCTACAGTGTCGACAGTTATTGTCGACACTGTAGCCTACGAGGAGAAGATAGGTCACTTGCTGAGCGATGTAGCTACATATAAGAAGGTCAACTACAACCCTACGGCCAGAGTGTCAACCAAAATTAACAAGTTGTTGCATGATTTACCAGATAAAAACTTGTCGAAACGGCTGCGCCCACAGAACCCAACATCACCGAAGATCTATGGATTGCCAAAAATCCACAAGCCTGATTGGCCGTTGAGACCGATTGTCAGTCAGATTGACTCGCCAACATATAAGCTTGCCCAACATCTTTCATCAATACTCCAGGGATTCACGGGCAAGTCTTCAAGTTATATAAAGGATTCGAGGCATTTCATTGGCCTGCTACAGGATATCCGGATATGTGAGGACGAACTTATGGTGAGTTTTGACGTGGCGTCTCTTTTCACGAATGTACCGGTAGAGGAAACAATTAAAATTATTTCAAACCTCGTGATGAATACTGATTTACCTACCGTGTATATGAGTGCGATTGAGTTCTGTCTGAAGAGCGGGTATTTGTTGTGGCGTGGGGACTATTATCTTCAAGTGGATGGAGTGGCCATGGGTTCACCTATAGCTCCCGTTACAGCCAATATCTTTATGGAGTGGTTTGAAGAACAAGCTTTGAATAGCGCACGAGTTACGCCTAGATATTGGTGGCGGTATGTCGATGACGTATTTGCTATTGTCCCGAAAGATGGCCTTTTGGAGTTTACGGAGCACCTGAATGGTGTACACCCTAAGGTCAAGTTCACGGTGGAGAAGGAGAGTGAAGGAAGATTGCCGTTCTTGGATGTTCTGGTCATGCGTAGACCTTGTGGGCAGCTACTTACCACAGTGTATCGTAAGCCAACACACACTGATCGGTACCTTAGGGCGGATTCACACCATCACCCAGGTCATTTATCTTCTGTACCGAGAACATTGATCGGGCGTGCCTTAAGTTTGTGTGACCCGCAGTTCGTAGATAGGGAACTTAGTCACGTAAAACGGGTGCTAGAGTGCAATGGGTACAACTGGAGGCAATGCAATAGGGTTGCGAACGTATCTCCTCGGCTCCAGCCGACCACGGTGGAAAGGCTTCCCTTATACTTGCCTTACCTGAAGGGTGTGACGGATAAAATCGGACACTTGTTACGCCGAAAATATTGCATCAAGACGATTTTCCGCCCACATATTCAGCTCAGGCAGCTAATGCGTTCACCGAAGGATGGGGAGCCCTTGAACACCCCTGGTGTTTACATGATTCCATGCTCCTGTGGCAAGAATTACATAGGAGAGACAGGCCGGAACATTTCCACTAGATTGTCTGAACACATACGCAGTATAAAAAAACGTGATGCTCGGGGATCTGCAGTTGCGGAGCATTCACTGGATTCGGGCCCATCACATTATATTCGGTTCGATAAGGTAACCGTATTAGCGAGGGAAAAGTTTTTTGTACCACGCAAAGTGCGGGAGGCTATCGAAATTGGTCGTTTTCCAAAAATTTTAATCGTGATTGTGGATGGGTTGTACCACCCAGCTGGAAAACAGTGTTGAATACTACGTCTGTGAAGAGTGTGGACGAGGCTTTAGCATATGACGTTGTGAGTGTTGTGTGTAGTTCGGCATTGAACAATTGTGAAGAAAACGAGGGTAGATTCTCGCCGCCGCCGCCTCCACCCGCGCCGAGCAACCGAGCGGACAGGGCACGGGCACGCAGTGCTAAGAAAACCGCCGCCGCGATAGGTGCTCATGATTAAGGACCGCGAACCGGTCTGAAACATGTCGAGCGATATTCGACCTTTAAGACGTGAGTGACCCGTTTCATTATATTTAATATTTAACCAAATATATTCAAATATTATATACCTGAATACATACATACATATATATACACATTATATATATATATATATATATATACACATTAAATGTACATACATAATTATATACTATTGCACACACGCTTACGACTACAAATCTCTTTTCCGCTAGGAATGTTTTAGCAAGTGCTTGAAGAGCATACGTTTGAAAACAAATTTGCTTGGGGCCTGTCTTATCGTCAGAGGGAGTGCATTCCAGAGACAAATTTCTTGAACAGCGAAGGAAGATGTAAGGAAACCACTATCGTGAGGAAGTACAGATAGTTTGAGGGATCGGGAGGAACGCAGTTCACAGCCTGGACGAGGGGTGACAAAGTTAAATTTACGTTTGAGATATCCAGGAGCGGAGGGCTCAAACAGGATGGAGAAAAGCGTGCAAACGATCCTGAGAGACCTGCGTTGACGTATCGGGAGCCAGTTCAGCTTGCGGTGAAAATGAGAGATATGGTCAAACTTGCGTAGGCCGAAGATAAACCGAATGGTATTATTAAGCAAACGATCGAGTCTGGTAAGAAAGTCCTAGGAAATATTCGTAGTGCACACATCAGCATAGTCGGTGAGGGGTAGAACTAACTCCTGCGCAAGCAAAGTTTTGGTGCTAACCGGTAGGAAGTTTTTATAGCGATAAAGTGCACGTAAAGTACCAGTGACCTTTCGACTCATCTCGGAAAACTGTCCATCCCAAGATAAATGCCTATTTAAAAAAACGCGGAGATCTTTAACTTGGCTCGAAACCGGAATAACAGAACCTTCGAACATAATTGGTGCGACAGAAACCGTATCCAGCTTCAATAGCTGACGCGTACTCCCCACAACGATGGCCTGGCACTTGGCAGGGTTGACAGAAATGCTTATGCAGACCACTTGCTTATATGAATCAGGTCATCATTGATGGCAAAGATGGCCGAATTTATGTCCATTACATCACTCTGAGAGTATAATTGTAAATCGTCTGCATACAGATGGTAAGAGTTTTTGATTCCCAAAGTGATGAAATTGATAAATACGGAGAATAAAAGTGGAGAAACGATACCTCCTTGTGGTACTCCGGTATTTAAATTGCACCATTCAGACACGCTCTGGCCAACACGGAGAGCTTGGGCACGGCTCGAAAGGTAGGAGGCAAACCAAGTAACCAAATTATATGAATACCGTTTTCGCTGCATTGCAAAAAAATGCAACGAAATACGATGAAGCGTAAGCGTAGCAAACTGAACTTTAGGCTATTTAAAAATAAATAAAACGCCCGCAAACTTAAGAAGTATTGAAGTTATGTATGCCCTGGCGACACATATATTATTCTCAACGTATTTTTCCTAGTGTAGCATAACAATTTTTTAGCTTTCCCGTTTTGTCCCAGTGTAATTGTCTGTGCATATGGGTAAATTTGAATAAACTGAGACCTGCTGGTTTTTGTATCACATTTACTGACGATTTCGTTGCAATTTGCATAAAACCAATAAGTATGAAACGTATAATGTTTCAAATTATAGTATTGTAATTAGCTGCAACAGAAATATTATCTGACACACTTCTTTAAGTTGATCATAGGAATCAAATGTTAAATTAACAGTTTTGTAACAATGACATGCAATATTCCATTTTTACCAATAATGAAAGCGTGAGTCATTATAAAGTGTGAGCAAGAGATCTGGCTTAACAATTTATTCTTTCATCGTCACTTTTATTCTGGCCCTATTCTAGCAGCAACTTTCTGACAACGAACGTGATTATTTTATTGAAATATGTCATTTTAAACTTCGTCCGCATAAAAAACATAAATTCCCGTATTTTGTAAGTAAAAAGTGGTTAAAAAGTGTATTATAATCTAAAAGTCAAATTTCATCGAAATCCTTGATTTTAGCGTAAGTAACAAACATCAAACTTCCAAGTTCATAATATTAGTAGAATGTAACATTCGCCGACGTTGCCAAAACTCACTTCATTTACACATTACCAACTATCAAACTCGAAAACGCAACCTAACTCGAACTTTGTTAGCTCGATAAAAGGCACCTTGCTGGATTAAATTGTATTTTATGGACCGGACTCCTGTAATTATGGAATGATTTATTTAGCTCATGTGTGCGGAGCGGAGGTGAATAGGGTGTCAAATACAAGCGTTAGCACTTTGTGAAGCAAGGTGTTTACAGAGGCGAGGCTACAGCACTTGATACGGTTGAAACTACACTCAAGAGGCTCCATTCTAAAGCGAGCTGCTGAAACTTAAGCATATTAAGTTGGGTTTTGAAATGTATTGCTTGCCGGGTTTTCGCGCTTTCTCTTTGAATGAGTGAGCGAAGCGAGCGAAGTTCCGCTTCCCAGAACAATCCGGCGTTTGTATCTACGAGCAAATAAGGCGACAAAAGATTTTTTAAATTTGGTCATGAGCCAAATCGATGAAAGGGTGCGAGTTTGAGTTAGAGATCTTTGGGAGTTGATACGAGACGTTCCAATTTGATTTCAATTTGTTAAGGCAACACGTGTCTATGCATGCTCAGCGACGAGTATTGTTACGAAAGTTGCAAGTAGGGCAAAGTTAAATTGGAATATATATTGCATGTCTCAAATCAACTTTCGGAGATATTCGAATAAATTTTTCGTCTCACCACGCGCGATAAGCTGTTCTCTTTGCTCACGCGCGAAATCTTGACAATCAATATTTTGTCAATAAAATACAAAAACAAAATGCAAAAGATAATTTGCTGGAAAAAATTGAATGGGATACAGCATGGGACTCTTCAAAAAAGGCGTGAAAAGATTTCTTACGGATCGGCAACGCGTAACTATATATGACGCCCCTGGTGTTGCAAGCATCCATAGGCGTTGCATTGGTGACCACTTACCAAGTGAGCTATCAGTTTGTTTGCCACAAACGTGGTATATGAAAAACAGTTAAAGTGCTACACAGAATATTGCTGATCCGTATATCAGGGCCTGCATTCAAGCGTGCAAATTATGAAGCCCTTAAAAATACATTGATATACATTATAATTCCTTTAAGTATTGTCATTAACAAAGGTATATAAAACTCATTATTAACACTTTTTTATGCAGAGTGATTTATTTTTCAGAAACAGAGACATTGGGCCTAAATATTTAAATACAAGAATATAAGTTAAAAAAAATTAGATCGCCCAGATCCAAACCTTGGGGGGGGGGGGGTACCCAAAGGCTGCCTGCATTCCCCCGTTGGATGGCTATGCCAATCCGCTGGGAAAGGAAGGAGCCAACCCGGAAAATTCGACTAAAATTTTCAAAATTTGTCTAAAAAGTTTGTGGGCGCTTGAGCTCCGGGATCCGAGGGTAAAATGTTACAACAGAACATTAAAGAAAACATAACAATGTTGTTTTAGGTTGATGAATTTTGATTCTTTTCCCTATAAGTAACTACGCATACATAACTTGCTAAAATCATTTTTTTTTGCCCTTGCTTTTGGCTTATCGTAGTCGGGTAAAAAACGCCTCATTCGAATACGTTTATAAATATTTTTTATTGTTTCAATAATAATTCAAACTATAAAACTGTCTGTGACGTAGCAAAGTTTCAGATTTGTGGTTTCAGAATTTACAAGCCTCATGCTCTTAAAAATCGCCTTTATGCAAAATTCAAGTTCGTTTTAAAACAAAAACTTAGCAGTAAACATCCTAGATTTAATTCTGTTTCCACACTTAGCAGCCTGACGATGCCGCAACCGCTCGTGACTTTAGATCTGTATTTATCACGAACGCTTAAATAGCGTTCATAATTAATGACCTGGGTTTGACCAAGAAGGCATCCAGACATCGATGTAAAAAGGTTAGTAATTGAATACTTTTTGTCCATTTTGTTCGGTAAATGTCGACCTTATCTAACTACATAGTTGTCAATACGTTGCGATTATAGGGACGTCTATAATATTTATTATCAGAATCTATTATGTCTCTATATATTTTTAATAAAACTTGCTCCAGATTAGATTATTAAATTATGTATTGAGATCAATATTCTGTTTCTTAGCTGTAAAGTAACGACGTATTATATTATGAGCTAAATAGATATTGATTCAGGGCGCTGCGTTCCAGATATTCCTTTGTGGGATCTATACCAGGTACTTGCTTTGCGCTGTATACCTAATTAAGTAAATAGGCGATAATTAACGACTGTATAAGATTTTTAAGGCGAATTACGGAATATAAATATCGCAGTATTGCTAGTAGATTTATTAATATAAACATTACACGAAACACAGAAATGTACAAATAGCAGGTTTTGAAAATCAGCGTAGGTGAACTAAGTAATAATCTTTTTAAGGCGATGAAGTCAGGCCTTTAAAACGTTATGAAAATAAGCGATATTATAACGATATATTTCGTTAGTGTTTAAATTTTCATTATAATCATAATCGATATTCCTCATAACGATATCATATCATAACAAAATGAAAATCATAACCTTATATGATAATGTTATAATATCGTTTAAGATGGTGGCGGTGGCGACAATGACGTGCTCGAGTTTGACGTACATGTCACAGCGCATATAAGAGCGAGACTGTGTGCGAGACAGAAATAGCCTATAACGTTATTAAAGCGCTTCACAAAATATCGCTATATATATATTGCTCTTTATTTATAACGATATAATGGAGGAAATGCGCGCCAAATATCGCTTTTAGAAAAGCGTTTTATTGACAAAGTAGCGTTATGAATCATAACGATATACGAAAATAGCGCTATTTCAAGGCCTGGTTGTAGTCAATAAATAGTTGCAGAAGATATTCGTTTACAGTTGATCCCTCCCTTCTTCATTGGATCTGATTTGCCTCCATGTGCCTCCTTGCTAGTAGATTGTATAAGCTAAACTGAATGCAAATGAACTAATAATTAATTTGTTTAGCATATTAAATTTTATTTCTTGTAGATTGTTTCCTAAAATGAAGGTACAATGAAAAAAAATCTATCATTTTTCTGTCAACTTTCGTGTTACAACGTAATCAATTATATTGTAAAGAATCAAAGATGTAGTCCGATTTGTCCTACGATTTTGTTCACATCGTAGGACAAACCGGACAAAAAAATCCGTTTTGTTCTACGATGTGAACAAATCGGACATGAAAATCCGTTTTGTCCTACGATGTGAACAAAACGGACGGAAATAATAAGAAGTTCGTTTTGTCCTACGATTTGTTCAACGAGTAGAACAAAACGAACTGCTAATAGGTATTCTGGTTATGGAATGAGCTCCTTGCCGAAGTTTTCCCGAGGGGCTAGATTATGGGGTTCTTCTAGATAGGATTGATATATTTTTTTAGGGTCGGCAACGCGCATGTGATACACCTGGAACTCCATGTGTCCATAGGCTGTGGTGACCGCTTACCATCAGGCGGGCCATACGCTTGTTTGCCACCAACGTGGTAGTAAAAAAAAGAAAATAGAACTAGATGAAAAAAAAGAACTGCTATTAAAATGTGATATGTAATTGTAGAAATGAACTTTGGCCCCGACGGGAATAATTCCATTCTGAGTAAATTGTTACATCAATGCATGTAGTTTCTCAAAATCAGATGCTAACATTTAGGCTGTGCAAACTATGTAGCTGCGTTGGATATGAGGTGCAGCACCTCTGTCGATGGCCCTGAGTATAGGTGGGTGAGGGCGGTATAGGTTGCATCAGCCGTGTCTATAATCTAATGTTATCTTTAAACGAGTAATTATTATATAAACATTTTAGGGGTCTTGGAAACGGCTACTCTAACGATTTTAATGAATGCTATGTGGGGGCTTTGAAAGCCGCACGATCCCACCATAGCAAAGCATCCACTCCTTGGAATATGACCTAACTAGATGATACGCCGAGCAAAGCGCGGTCTCCCATGTACTTTTGTATTCATTGCTCAACGTTTTTCTATTCGACACTAGATTTCGCTACGTTGACAATAAGAGTTGTTAAGTTAACGTTATGAAACATAAAATATTTAAGTTGAATTACGTGCACAATCGGTTTACTACTCCACACTAGATGTCGCTGTGGTAATATTCTCATTGCAGTTTGAAACGACGGTGTTACTCTTGCATGAACGAGTCCTTCATCATTGTCCGACAAAGACGTCGGTGCACTGATTTTTAAAGAAAAAAATACTTACGTCGTAAACTATTGACAAGCTGTCATAATTACAAATTCATGAAAAAATATTTGTTGTGTCAGTGTTGTGTACGTTTTATTTCAGGAATTCCACTAATTGCAAAGATGTAAGTTATCAACTAGATGCAGTGATGACTACAGCTAAGAGCTCAATGTGAGTAGTTGTCCATGAAAAGTACCCAATAAGTAAGGTAGCACGACCAAGACAGTAAGCTTATACGGCTGGAGGAGAAATTAGTGGTTTCGAATTAGAAGTCGGTAGAGGAAGTACGAGTAAACTACTTTGGATAGCAAATATGTAAATTCGTCACTGTTCAACAAACATGAGACCAACCAGTTTCATCATCATCATTTTATCAGCCGAAGGGCGTCCACTGCTGGACAAAGGCCTATCGAAAAGAGTGCCAGTGACCGGTGGACTCCCATGACGTTTATCAGGTCATCATTACACCTTGGGTTGGGGGGCCGGTCTACTACACGCTGCGCCTTCCGGTAAGTGGTCGCCACTCAAGAACCTTTCGGTCAGCGCTGCCATTTATGAACAAGTAAATAAACAATACCTCATAATGTTGGAGCTATTATTTTTACAAAACATTTTTCATTGAATATATTTAAGGTAATGCCTCTATTTGGTAAACTGCGTCCCCCTTGTAAGAGACGGTTACGTCTTCTGTGCACGAAAAAATGACCAGATACGCCACTCTTCGGGATTGTCTTTTTTGGACATATTTCGTGGAGTTTTATTCATATTTCTGTATTATTTGAAGATAAACGCTTTAAAATTCAGTTGCTAGATTTGCCCGTAAACAACGTTGTAAATTAATAAAAATCCAAATGTAAAAATTCAGTTTTTAGATTTATCCCTTTGTATACACACAACTACCTAGTTGGATGCCAGATTTCACCATTCTAGGTCACTCGGAAGTCACCATCATGTCAGCCGAAGGACGTCCACTTCTGGACATAGGCCTCCCCCAAAGACTTGCACAATGACCGGTCCTGCGCCACTCTCATCCAGCGGACTTCCGCGACCCTTACCAGGTCATCAGTCCATCGTGTGGGGGAAGTAGTCAAACAAACAAAGTAATTTTTGGAAGTCATAATCTCCTGGACGGTAAGAGTTTTTACTGAAATTCAGGATTTGGTAATAGGAAGGTCTTATAAGTCGTGGGAAGTTGTGTGTAGGTCAAATAGCATTTTAAATTATAGAGAGGTCAAAAAGTGGCCCGATATGGTCCGTGTGATGTGGTCACACTAACGGCTACCCTGTCTGGCTTTGAAAACTTGAAGTACTTAGTCTGTTTTCTTTTTGTGACCTGCGGCACATAATAGTATTACATCCTGCGGCCTCAATTATTAGTATGCTTTATTGTATCGAATTAAATTTGTAAATAGCTCTTATTTACGGAAACCTTATTAACAACAACAGGATTTTTAGGGTTCCAACGCCAAAATGACAAAAGCTGAATCCTTATACTTTCGTCAAGCCCGTCTATCTGTCTATCTGTTCTGTCTGTCTTTATAAGGTGTATTTAAATACAATTTGTAATGTAGGTGTATTATATATTATATCGGCCACTACATTGTTATATATTGAAATTACTAAAAAAAAATCTTGAACCGCCAATGCAACGCACGTGTTATAAGTTTAACATGTGTATCTGTACTATCTGTGTATATGTGTCTGTCTGTGGCACCATAGCTCTTTAACAGATGATCCGATTCGAGTGCGGTTTTTAGGGTTCCATACGGTACATAAAAAGGAAAAAACGGAACCTTTATAAGATCACTTGTGCGTCTGTCTCTCTGTCTGTCCATTCGTCTGTCACAGCCAATTTGCTCCGAAACAACTAGACCGATTGTGTTGAATTTGGTACGATATCTTGTTGGTGACAATGGTTGTGGTCGAATTTAATGTTTCAAGTAAATGTTTCTAGACCAACGTATAATCTAAATCACACAATTTTTTCTATGGAACTCAAAACTACTCGTAAGAAAACACTTTAGTGAACTATAATGAAAATTGACCAATCACGTGACGCCGTTAGTCAACTTCAATAAAATTGTCTAATCACGTGTCGCTGTCGTAGTCGTACGCGGCACGGTGGGCTGAAAAATGGTTTTGAAGTTATTTAAGAAAATGGACCCTTCTCCCATTGAAAAAACACATGAAATCGTTCTATGTATACATATAGATTACAGGAAATCTTGTAAGAACTCTATAAGTCTAACGGTTTTTGAATTATCGCTGAAAAAACTGCCTTGCCCCAACAAAAGGCCTTAACTGCCGTAAATTTCTAATGAAGATATGACCTTTTTTAATACGAAGTGCAGGATAGTGGTTTTAAAATATAGAGCAGTAGTACTAGCTATGGAACCCTTCATTGCGTGTGGCCTGACACGCACTTGGCCAGTTTTTATTTATATTTGAAAACAGGTTTTCTAGCGATAGGTCTTAGGCGATATTGTAAATATAAGACGATATTTTAAAGCCGCATAATGTCACGGGTGGACAACTACAGAACCCTACATTACGCGTACTTTTAATTCACAGTATTTAATAGTGGTTTTAAATTAGGACTAGTAGGTACGGAACCCTTTATTGTGCATGAATTATTAATAGCATGCATGGCTTGATGGCCTGTTTAGCATAGTTGGTAGTGACACTGGCTCCGAAGCTAGAGGTCCCGGGTTCGAATCCCGGCCAGGGCATTATTTGTGCATTTAGCATGGATTCTGTACTTGGTTCTTGGATGTTTTCTATGTATTTAAGTATCATCATCATCATCATATCAGCCAAAGGACGTCCTCTGCTGGACATAGGCCTCCCCCAATTTCATGGGGGGTAAGTGCCATAAGCGCCATGTATTTAAGTATGTATTTACCTATATAAGTAAGTATATCATCGTCTAGTACCCATAGAACAAGCTTTGCTTAGCTTTGCTTACTTGTCATTAGCTGTCAAATTTACTATTGACCAATACCGCAGGCCGCGCCAGTGTCATTCAGCTGTGCTACCGCGAACTTCGAAAATCGAACTTCGTGTCGTGCCGTCCCTTTCACTCTCGTGCTATACTCTATATGGCGGAAAGGGACGGTACGATGCGAAGTTCGATTTTCGAAGTTCGCGGTAGCACCCCAGGCCTTATACGCCTGGCGGCTAACCATAAACAATCTCTTTAATTTGGGCGGGTAGTCGTTTATCTACTATTTGACATGACGTGAATATGACATTGAAGCAAATAATGAAGCAAATATATGACAAGGATAACAACTCTATATCCCGCTCTGTCGCCCTTTTTTCATTTAGTATATGACCATGTCGCTCGGTAGCGGTATTATTATTTGACGTCTTCTCTGGGGTACTCTGAGTTTGAACCTAAAATAGCACTTTCAAAACGTCTTTGCAAGAAGGTTAGTGTTAGACTTACACTAATGAAAATGTTGTATATTTTTTTTGTTTGTTTTTGCTGTTTGGCGTGCAACAGCCATTCACGCAGAATGATCGGATTGACTCCAAATCGAACGGAGTCGGTGGTCATCATTTTAGTGGCGAGGGTGCCGGTTGATGTCGCAGTATGTAAAACGCGCCTGAAGAGTTATATGTTGTTTATTCGTCACGTAACTAGATACAACTTAAATATTGAATCTACAGAAATCTTCGGACAGAATATCATGTGCTCTTTTTTAGGGTTCCGTAGTCAATTAGGAACCCTTATAGTTTCGCCATGTCTGTCCGTCCGTCTGTCCGTCCGTCCGCGGATAATCTCAGTGACCGTTAGCACTAGAAAGCTGAAATTTGGTACTAATATGTATATCAATTACGCCGACAAAGTGGTAAAATAAAAAGTAGAAAAAAATATTTTATTAGGGTACCTCCCCTATACGTAAAGTGGGGAGTGATTTTTTTTTTCATTTTAACCCTAACGTGTGATGTATTGTTAGATAGGTATTTAAAAATAAATAGGGGTTTACTAAAATCATGTTTTGATAATGTTAATATTTTCGGAAATAATCGCTCCAGAAGTAAAAAAAAATGTGTCCCCCCCCCTCTAACTTTTGAACCATAAGTTTTAAAAATATGAAAAAAATCTCAAAAGTAGAACTTTATAAAAACTTTGTAGGAAAATTATTTTGAACTTGATAGGTTGAATAGTTTTTGAAAAAATTACAAAAACTACGGAACCCTACACTGAGCGTGGCCCGACACGCTCTTGGCCGGTTTTTGTTACATAAATTAACAGCCAAAGACTGTCAACCATTAAGGAGGCAGCAGTCGGACTTTTTGAATGTTCTAAAAACAAAAACTTGACGGCAGCTAATGACATTCTTTTTCAGGTAAAATCGGCGATGAAAGCTTGCGTCGAAAATATGTAATAAGTAAAAATGTAATGTAAGGTTTTACAAGAATCACAAATAAATAGCGTTGACGCTGATGCCGATGAAGGTGCATAATCTCGATGTAGACTAGATTTATTTCCAAAAGGTAAGTACTGAATTACAAGTTAAGTTTGTTTAAAAAGATTTTGGTATAAATAGTTCTATGCGAGAACAAAGAAACAATTACAACTATAGCAATTTGGAATTGACGTATCAGCCCTCATACGGCGTCCCACTGCTGGGGACAGGCCTCCTCTCATAGACGAGAAGGAATGGTTAGTAGTTCCCACACGGCCCCACTGCAGGTTCGGGATTTCACTCACGGTGTTCTTCCACATAAGTATCATCAACTCAAATAACGGTGAATAGCAAATGTTATATAAGCAACGGTAGCCCAGGTGTTTGAGCATGCAGCTGTCAAGCGGCGCTCGTGGTAAGAAATGTTCGAATCCCGCCTCGTGCCAATTGGAGTTTTACGAACTTATATACGAATACTAGACTAAAAGAACTAATAATAACACATCCAATTAGCTTATGTAAGAAGAAAGAAAATTGTTAAGTTACTCAATTCCAGTTTGGTGAAATGAATGCAATAGGGTCCTTAGGAGGTGTTCAATAGCAGATTTGCTTGTTAAAGCTAAACTGATACCATTGGTAGTAGCTACGAACTAAGAATAAAGAAACTATTTGAACAGGAACTTTAAATGTTAATTTATTCTTTCAGGAACTCTGTAAATATAAATGATTAAGATTGACCAGGTGCTAAGTGCCATAATACAAATGCGGCCTCCGCTCAACTCGTCTTTCCCCGCTGTTAAGAGTACATGATCACTAATTTTAGAAGATTTTTTTCATGAGCTGACATCATTACTAAGGTAAGGTAGTCTATTTGCAAGTAACGAAATCAGGCTCAGATAATTTTAGAAGAATTGATCACAAATATATTAGGTAGGTATATGTTACGGGCAACTTCATTACTGTATAATTATTACCAGTCTGTATAGGTACGTTACGACCGTATAAAATGGGCAGGGCTAGTAAAACAGTATGTATGTGTGTGTGGGACAAATCTTGCATCTGAATTCTAGAGCTAGAGTTATCTTCAATAGATTCAGCTGAAATTTGGCAAACTCAAGGAAGCATGGAGACAGAAGTTGGCTATCATCATCATCATCATGTCAGCCGAAAGACGTCCACTGCTGGACATAGGCCTCCCCCAAAGACTTCCACAATGACCGGTCCTGCGCCACCCGCATCCAGCGGACACCGGCGACCTTTACCAGGTCATCGGTCCACCGTGTGGGGGGCCTGCCCACGCTATGCCTTCCGGTACGTGGTCGCCACTCGAGACCTTTCCGTTCTACGTGCTATGTGCCCCGCCCACTGCCACTTAAGTTTAGCGATTCGGAGGGCTATATCGGTCACTTTGGTTCTGCTGCGGAAGGCCTCATTCCTGATGCGATCACGCAGAGAAACTCCTAACATAGCCCTCTCCATTGCTCTTTGGGTGACTTTGAGCCTTCTTATGAGGCCCATAGTAAGCGACCACGTTTCAGTGCCATATGTCATCACTGGCAACACACACTGGTCAAAGACTTTTGTCTTGAGACAATGCGGAATATTGGACGAAAAGATGTGCCGTAGCTTCCCGAACGCTGCCCAGCCGAGTCGGATTCGACGATTAACCTCTTTCTCGAAGTTGGACTTACCTAACTGTAGACGATTACAAGTTGGCTATATTGACATCTAAAATTCAGAAGATAAACCCTTCGTGTTTGAACTCTCCGCAAGTGATAGGGTTCACTTTTTGACACCAAGAAACAAATGCATACACCCCTCACGATCAACAAAGCGCATCCTCGGGCCTGCCTGATGGTAAGCAGACTGAAGGACGCTTGCGACTTCAAAGTTTACGTTGCTTTCCCTTTATAGATTTTAGGATTCGTTGTGTTGACTGCTAGGTATTGACATAGGACTCTTACTCTCAGCACATCGCGTCCTCGAGAGCTCTGGCCGCCTTGCTTACCAACAGGAACACAACACCACATACCCATTTACAGAGCAATAAGTGTGTACGAGTAGTAGGCTAATATATGAAGATGTAGCACAGGCGATGAACTATCACAGTTCTCTACTATATCTACTGTTTTCATATAGTTCGATAATTATTATAGGGAATAAATACATAAGGAATCTAAGGAATTCTCAGATATTATAGGCAAGTCGATGGCAATTTCGGTGTTTTCTGCAGTCAATAAATACTCAGCTCTCGGAGAGCCTTGGCGTAAAACTAAATTGAAGGCGTTTTTTTAGGGTTCCGTAGTCAACTAGGCACCCTTATAATTTCGCCATGTCCGTCTGTCTGTCTGTCTGTCCGTCTGTCTGTCCGAGGCTTTGCTCTGTGATTGTTAGTGCTAGGATGCTGCAATTTGGCACAGATATATAAATCAATAAAACTGACAAAGTGGTAAATATAATCTAAAATAAAATGTTTTAAGGGTATAACTCACCTACACATGCAGTAGAGAAGATTTTTTTGCTTCAATCCTATGGTGTGGTTTGTTGTTGGTTAATTTTATATGAACTGTTAAGTTATTTTTGAACCCCCGATAGCCATTTACCAAACCGCTTTGAGCTGAAAGCGATACCCATAAAAGAGGTAAGTGTCTCGAAAGCACGTTTGGGTAATCTGCTTTTAGAAGCTACCAACAACACGAAGATAAATATTATGATATTTGTTTGAACAAAGTTGTTATCATCATCACCCTATTATGTCCTACTGTTGGACTAATGGGACCGTGGGACGGGCAGCAGCATCCCTGGAGTGCGGTGGAGACACTGCGATCGCCAACCCGCATGCCAAACGTGGTGATTATGGCATTTACCCCCCATGAAATTGGAGAAGGCCTATGTCCAGCAGTGGACGTCCTTGGGCTGATATGGTGGTGGGGATGGTGGTTGGACAAATGCCTGCTTTCACAGTTGAGCAGGAATGAGCAGTAGTCCCTACGCTGACTCGGGTTGCTTGGGATGGGACTTTACATACACCTTTGAATTTCTTCGCTGACTTTTGTAGGTTTCAAAGTACAAATGCCAAAGTAAGTATTGGCACTAAGGATATAAGTAAATGATTAAAAAGTAGTATACGTACAGTTAGCGTCATATAGTACATGTCAGCCAAAGTGGCCAAATAGTTCGATACACCATATATTTTGTATGGTGTTCCGAAGTATTTGGCCCCTTTGGCTGCTACGTACTATATCACGCTGACTGTACCACGCCATGACTGCCCAACAGCATCCCCTGAGCAGGAACTTTTACTTGAACATTGCCACACGCAACACATGGAGCTGACCTGGACTACTGTGAGTAGAATATAAGCAATTATATTACGGATTCGGGTGAGATTATCGTGCTTGACGATATGTACTAAGGCCAATTACTTTATTTATTTATTTATTCGTGATGGCGGCTCTGAACAGCAGCTCATAATGGTGAATACGACACTTTCAATCTATATAATTATTTAAATTGGCCAGTGAAATGACATGCGGTAGAGTCGCAAGGCCGGTTATGCGACCCCAGAGGCGGCTTGCGACCACCTGGAAGACGTGGTTTTATCAAAGATATTAATATTTTTACAGGCCCCCATAGAAACAGTGACTTGGTTAATTTTTATATAGAGTAGCTGTCGTCGGAATCTTTTCCGTCCCGTAAATTCCGTCACGGATTTCCACTCCGTCATAATATATGAAAGTTTAACTAATATTTTTGTTACTCAATCAAACAAAAACGGCTAAACGAATTTGCACACAGATAGGGCTGTAACCTGAGATAAATACCGATACTGGTTAGTTGATGAGCCGGACAGAAACTAGTCTTTAAATAATAAATAATTTTATATACCATTAGGCTTCTTTCTGCTGCTGCTGCTTGGACAGACGTCCAGGGCTCGGAAACCGGCATTTTTTTTAAACCGGGGTCATATGTTCGTGTTTTTGTCGTAAGTTTCGTGTTTTAGTAAAAATTCTGGAATTATGTACAATCAAACAAATAGATATACAAATGTCAATCATTTAATGGCATAAAATTGAGAACATGTTGGTTTACTTATTTTTATTAAAAATGGGATTGCTCTTGGCCAGCATCTAGCCAAGGGGCAAATATGAGGCCGACGATGAAGCGAGCTCACCCAGAAGATGCCTATTCACTCGTGCCTTAAAAAGGTCCAGGTTATATGAACTCGGAAATACAGACGCCGGCAGAGAATTCCAAACCTTAGAAGTGCGCATGCGCTTTACGACAGATAAATACATAATTATTTCGTTTTATTTGTTGTAACGTGTAATTTTGTGATATATGTAGTTGCAATAGCTTTTCTCAATATTATCGTGATACTAAAAATATTCACGCATGTGCCTAAGGTAAGCAATTTTAAAATACTTCTAGTATATTGTAATCTCTATTTGCTAGTAAGCTTCGTGCAGTTTAACACCAGACCTAGCCATTAGTTTAGTTGTGTTTAACCGACTAAAATTGCATTTCGTCTTTGTCTTTAAATAATTTTATTTTATTTATTATAAATTATGTACAAGCTCCCCCTTGACTTGGCCCAGCAATAGGGCTGCCTGACTGACAACCTTAGAAAAAAAGTGAATATGTTCAGCGATGATTCTTTGCTATATTGTTCGGTTTATAACCGACTTCAAAAAAAGGAGGAAGCCCTATGTTTCACTCACTGTATGTATTTTTAACCACGACGGAACGGCTAAGATATATATGCGTTCAGGGTCAGAGGTTGTATGTTTGTTTGTTTGTGCAATATCTCCAAAACGGCTTGACCGCTTTGGATACAGTTTTATGCAATGAATTACTGGTTCATTCGGGACGAACTTCAAATAAATAAATGTTACAACGATAACAAATAAATGTTACAAAGATAACTCACCAGGGGCTCTGAATTTAAATTTTCGCTTGAAAGTTCGTTTGAGCGCATTTTCTCTGGAACTGCCTGACCAGTGTGGACAATTTTGATAGGGCTTAGTGAAGATTACAAGATCTGATGCTAGAGCACAAAAACATAGTTGAGAATGTACAGATGTGAGGTATATTTTTGTCTGTTTTTGGGCCCTTTTGTTTATATTTGGTTAGGAACCGTTCTTAATGAACTTCTGAGAGTCTGATGATGAAGTAAAACAACATCACAAAATACCGTTCGAAGAAACATAGCTACTTAACCGCTTTTGGGCTCTTTACATTGTGTTTGCTGAGTAGCTTCTGTACAATGGTCTGCTGAAGTTCTGATGATGGATCAGAATAATAGTAAAGGGAATCTTGTTAAGGGGTAATTATTTAGTGAACCATGTTTAAACTTTAGGACTAGTACGATTTGTGTATAAAAATTCCCCAATATAAAAAAAAAACTGTTTTGTTAGTATTTATTAAGAAGCCTCTTCATATGAACTGCTGAAGGCCTAAAGAGCAGAACAGCATCATAGGGATTTTTGTGAAGGCAGTGTTGGGATTCTTTTTTTGCTAGCTTTTACGGAAACGACTGCCATCTGAATTCCCAACACAAGAGGGAAACTATACATTATTGGGATTAGGCTTCTAAAGAGAGTCGGCAACTTGACTGTTAGAAGTTCTCAAGCCACCCGAAGGCCTCTAACTTAGCTTAACGACTGCTGTCATTAGATCAATGGCTTAACGTGCCTTCTAAAGCAAGCTTAGTTAAACACTCAAAGCGGTCGTTTATCCAAGAGTTGACCTGTGCCGACGTAACCTCGCATACTGCACGCGGTATGCAGGCGACAAATGTGACACTGTATTTCTGTTAACTTTTCAGACTTAAGTCATTGGAGCGGGCAAAATGAAAGTTGGCATCAGTTATTTTGGGTTCATAACTCAAAGTGCCGGCCACCGAATCAAAACACTTCCAAACTGTTGTGTGAACCATTCGAAGCATGTCATACAGTGGAAACGATACGACTGAATAGTATAGTACGATACTGCTACGATGTGCTAAGAATTTATAAAATTTCAGCTGAAGGACTAGTTATGTATGTATGTACGGATGTAAAATTATTTATTGTTCATGAGTGAAACATAACAATAAAACAATAATTACAAGGATAGTTGACATATGTACAAAGGCGAGCATAAGCATAAGCTTAAGCAATTAAGAGTTTTTGAGTTACAATGGCTATGAACTTATTTAAAGAAAAGTTGCTTTAGTTACCCGCCCAAACTTGATTTAATTTTTAGCTTATCAGTCAATTATCCATGTAACTTATATCCCACTAGATTACGAAGGGATAGGTACATTTAGTTTTGCATTCATAATAAGCACGAAGCGGATATTGGGATTTTATGAGAAGTAAAGAACAGTGGACTGCCATCTCGCTCATATTTGGAGCACCTCAGCTAGGGAAGCAGCTCCACCTAACAGTAGACCGCAGCCATAATGTTATAACTCCTTGTTTTTAACCAACTAAAAAGAGGTTTTAATTTTCGCTGTATGTTTTTTATGTATGATGTTCGCCGGTTTCTTTGCATCTGATGATTAGATCATAGGAAAATCGAGGGCAACTCTCAAACTTTATAGGCATTTACTATCTGTTTCATATGTTTTACTATCTGTTTCATATGTTAATGGGCATTTACTATCTGTTTTATTTGTTTTCTAAAGCTATTCAAGTATTTGCATCTGGTAATCGTCATCTGATGTTCATGAACTGGTGAAGATACAACTCCTTTACGGTTAGGAGTTGGAGGAGGAGGATAATTCTCGAGTTAAATATTAAAGGTATTACGTATAAATCGATACCTTTATTCTTTCAGGTTATTCAGGAGAGCTGATCATTATGATCATCATCATCCTAGCGTTATCCCAGTACAGTTGCATCCTGAACGATGCCCGCTGTCCGCTACCTAATCCCAAGAATTAGTCTAGGCACTAGGTTTTACGAAAGTGACTGCCATCGGACCTTTCAACCCAAGGGGGAGACTAGACCTTATTGGGATGAGGCTTGTCAAGTGAGTGGGCAACTTGACTGTTGGAAGTTGGCATCTAACTTGGCTTACAAAAAAGGGAGCGCTCAGTTAGTAACCACTCAAAGCGTGCCCGCCTATCCAAGAACTGACCCCAGCCAACCTTAACCTCCGGCATACCGCACGCGGTACGCGGCCTCTGCTGCGGGCGACGAGCGCTCCTCATGTCATTCAGGTGAGCTGATGATGGACGGTAAAACTCCTTAACGGTTAGGAGTAAGAGGATGATTCTTTAAATATCATAATTATGCACATAATAATAGGCCATTAGCCGTATTCGTTCAAGTCATTCAGGTTAGCTGATGATGGAAGGTAACTCTAAAACAGGAGTTAGATGATGCGTTAAGTACGATTTTTGACACTACATGCAAAAAAAAAAAACAAATTAAAACTCCCTACCTATAAATAAGTTAGAATTCGGTGCCTAGGCTTGCGTGTAGATGTATTTTGTTTTTTACCGACTTCAATAGAAGGAAGGAGGAGGTACTCAGTTCGTATGCATGTTTGCTTGTTTTTTATGTATGTATGTATGTTCCCCGATTACTCTTGACCACGTTGGCCGATTTTGATAATTATTTTTTTCTTTCAAAGCAGGTACCCTGGCATTGAACCTCAGATCATAGAAAGAAATAGATGTGAAATGGGGGCGAGGCGCATGTCGCCGTGACATGGTCAAGAAGAAGTTTAAGTGATAAAATATGAAAAAGCGTGATATTTTCTGCGAGCTGTACATTGAAAGATTTGTACAATAATCACCCCGTACCGCGCTAAGCCACGGCGCAATGTATCATGCCGCTGTAGCTTTGGTCGCTGCGTAAATTATTTAGTGGTGCGCAGTCGCCGGCCCACTGTTAGGCTCCGCCCGACTAGAGTGGTGCCGGTCAAAATTGCAATTTATGCGTCATCGATAAAATAGGAATAGAATGTCGAACTAGTCATTTAATATCAACGGTAAATTCACAAATCGATATTTCATAAACATAACTTTGTTCCAAAAGACTGCAGACCAACTTCCAAATTGATCTTATTACCCAACTTTGATAGAAGAAAGAAGGTTCTCACTGTTCTCAGTTCGTATTAATGTTTTTTTTTTTTATGTATGTACCGCTATAATGCTTTACTATGTAATACAACTTTGGTGATTATATGAACACCATCTAAACTTGTTTTAATGTTTTTTTTTTATGTATGTACCGCTATAATGCTTTACTATGTTATAAAACTTTGGTGATTATATGAACACCATCTAAACTTGTTTTAATGATTTTTTTATGTATGTACCGCTATAATGCTTTACTATGTAATACAACTTTGGTGATTATATGAACACCATAAAATTTCAATAGTCATCAATATCTTAACATAATAATTTAGAGATCGATGTCGATAAAACATCATTTAACGTTTGTCTCCCTCTAGTGTTCATTGCCTTTTTTGAGGGGTGCGTAAAGCCAAGCGCAGCGCTTGTTTGCATGATGTCGTAAACTCGGCGGCACCGCCCGAGGTTTTGTTTTTACACGGTTCAATGTGTGTGTGTGTGTGGATTTGGTGGGAGAAAACTGGGGACATTGGTTTTCGTTGAAAGGAAGCAGTAGGGCACTTCTCTCTTTTTTATGTTCTGAGCATTGAACCCATATAAATTTGGTGAAGGTCTAATGATGGGATCTAGGAGGAATCGTGGGAAATCCTCGAATTTGATAGGCACGCATATGCCGATTTCGGTATTTTCCGTAGGTAACCAAGCATGTGTTTATTACCAAACTTGTGATTATTTTGGAGTCACAAGTATCCATCCATCCCTCCATAGGTTTCGGCGACCACGTCCTTTTTTTTCAAGATTCAAAGAGTTTATTTGTCCATCATAGGTAATAACAAGGTGTTAACAATTTTTCGTATCACTATGTGGTGCCTGTCGGCATACAAATATAATTGTCAAAATCATACACGTCTTGGAGTTTGAATTTATGGATCAATGTCTGTCGCACTAATGCGAGACGGATAGACTTCAAAGTATGCCAACCCAACGCCAACAGAGATGTACGTCAGTTTGTTTTAGGTCTACCGATTAATTCCGTTTAGGCCGACAGGGACCTGCCGCGTTCCACGTCTGAACTGAACGATAGAGTTCCGTTGTCCCGTCCTTCTTCCGTTAAAATCAAGACTCTTCAAGATGGCACCTTATTTCTAGAACCTACTGTTTGCCATCGTATTGTAGCTTTGTCCTATCAATAATTGGTCCTGCCATTAGTTAATAATCGACTAGTAATGTATTAATGATACTTTTAACATATTCTTAGTACAAATAAAGATTATGATTATAACCCGTAACTTTTTTATATCACTGAATTGTTTAATAATGGTACGCATTATAATTTGTTTAATAAAGTTTTCTGGGAGATTATTCTATATTATAAACGTTTTATTGTAGTAAAGGCTTGTTTCTATACTTTCTGTTATGCGGAGTTTATATGGTGGCGATAACGCGATTATCATTCCCTTTGTTATTACAGATAGTAAATAACTGGGTGACTGGTCTTCAGCAGTTTCCAAAATCCCGATATAAAGAATTGCCCGTTTAAACGTACAAGATACGTTTTGTCTACCACGGAACGTTGTTATATACGGGTATACCTATGTTACTATCCTTGTAACTAGGATACCACCTGGTATTCACGGGCGAGAAAATGCTTTTCTGTTAATACATTACATAATGGTAAAATGTCTACATTTCGCGTATTCCCAGTAGTCCCGTCGAAGAAGTTCCGTGGTGGAACTAATAGAGATTTTTTCCCAATAGTTCTGTAAACGGTAGAAAGGGGTAGTTAGGTATTCTGTACGACGACGAGCGAAGCGGAGTGTTAGTAGAACTGCGACCCTACAACGCGAGAGCCGAGCGAGCGAAGCGACCGTGCCGCTGTAGCGGCCCGCGAAGCGCCACAACCGAACATTGGAACGGAACTATCGGGAAAAAGTCTCACTAGTTCCGCCACGTAACTACTTCGATTCGACTAATGAGAATAAATGCGTATAACAACCTCTGTGGCACAGGCAAAATAATAAGTGGAAATCACCTTTGTGAAATAGACTCATGAAATTCCAAACTCCATCATCCCTACCGCACTTACTTTAACTCGAGCGACAGGGATGAATCCATCAAATTGCATTTTTTGCGATAAAACCGCTGACATGTGATTATATTTAGCTTCCTCATGCTTGCCGATGTTAGACCAACATATAAACCCCGCATTATAAGTTTAGGAAACTACTAGGTCTAAATAAAAATATTGAACCCTTTGAACGCCAAGAGCAACTAAAGAACGAAGATGTTGCATGTTGTCGTGCCTTCGGCTACGCTACCAGTCGCCGTCCTTTACACTAGGGTTCAAATTAAATCTTATGGACAGTTAGTTGGCGTTTAACGCATTCACTGCCAGAAACTACTTTCATCTAGTGCTCTGAACGCGTCTGTGAGTTCATATAATTTAGCTTGATTCGCCCAGTGCCTTCAACGCATATGCAAGTTGTATTCATTTTGCAATGTTACACATGCCTTATCTTATCCTGAACTCATATGTGTGTTTGAGGCACTGGGTATATGATTAAACTCTCATGTGCATTTGAAGAACATAGAAAAGTGCGTGTATGCCGCACTAAATGTAAAAATATAACCAGAGGTCCAGAAAAAAGGACTGTCAGCGAATGCGTTAAGTGACACTGCCGTTCATGAAGAATGGTATTCAAAGGGTTACTACAGTACATCCTTAAACCACCACAGTAGATTCCGTAAGTAGTGTCTCACACGCCAAACACTTTATAGCAAAAGACAGAAAATGAACCTTACTTGAGAGTATGTAGGTTGCCTTTACAATATTTAACATCGAATGATATGAGGTCATGGCGTGTGGGTCGCTTTTACCGACTAGAAAATCAATGGTGGCGAAAAGGTTAAGTTTACCGTTCAAAGCGCAAAAAATATCATACCCGCGTAGGAGAGCCCAATGTGCATAGACTAGGAGGACATCTAACGGCAAAATGGAGTAGAAAGTGCGCTGTACAGTAATGTCAGTCAAAAGTGTTCCTACACGGACAATTTTTTGAACAATAATTCTTCTCAATTTAATCTGTAACTGAATGTAAGAAAACTCAATTGTTCAAGGCCAACTATTGCTCAAAATGTTGCCAGTGTAAACGCACCTTAGGCGCTCTCTTTGCCTTGACACTCCAAACCATTGATAGGTACTGGATTTAATTACTAATACTGGAATTTAATTTAATTACTAATACTGGAATTTAATATTTTGACGCTATTTTATGTAAAATAGGATAGGCAAGTTTTATTTTTTAAATATTTACCTTTTATAAAATTTAAGCGTCTAAAACGATTATGTGGAGTCGGCATTATTACTAAAATATAATACGATTACTCCAAGTGGCAAATAGCCGAACTATTTAGCTACTTGCTTCCTAGAGTGTCTAATAACTTATTCTACTACACACAAGATGTCACTTTAACAATGATTTGTTTTTTTTTTTTAAGTTTTATAATTATAGTTATTACGCTTTGGTAATTATTAGATACAATCAACGCATTTTAGGTATATTTTATGTTAAACATAAATTACATTGCGGCTTAATGCAAACTACGAGGCACTTGACAGCTGCAGATGAAATCATCACATCAGCCAAAAGACGTCCACTGCTGGACCAGACCTTCTCCCAAGTATCTCATGGCAGCCCACTGCCACTTGAGTCCTGCACCACTCTGAACTATGTCAACGACCCATAGCTCTCCTACGGATCTTCAATTTCTGATTCGATCTCGTAGGGAAACTCCGAGTTCCATTGCTCCCTGACTGACATTGAGCTTTCTCATTCGGCCCACTGTTAAATACATTATATGTTTTATTAGTCATTATTCGCACTTATGCGGTACTGTGTTTCTCCTCCTCACCACAAATTTTGTACCGTTTAAAAAATCTTCGGGTTAAAGTCGTATCGAGTGGATTAATTCAGGCAATAAACCATCTATGTGCACTAACTTCCATTTAACCGTTTCTGTTTGATTAAATTTTAAATTCCCAAGAATCTAAACATACAAACTTTCACATTTATACTATGAGTAGGTATGATTACTTTATCCTCCCGAGCATGCCTGTATACGGGAATGCGTTTTAGAGATATAATGAAATAGATTGAGAAAATATATAATTTAATCTTACTTTCACAATTGAATTAATTCGACTAGGACGTTTTAACAACAAAAATATTCCACGTCCGTGGCAAACAAGCATACAGCCGCCTGATGGTAAGCAGACACCGCAGCCTATGGACACCTGCAACTCCATGGGGTTGTCGACCCTTTAGTCCTTCGGTAAAACCTCGGCAGGGAGCTCATTCCACAACCGGAGAGGAAATTCCTCCCTTCCTATTGCTTTTATTTAATTATTTCACATCGTAGGACAAACCGGACAAAAACAT
This sequence comes from Notocelia uddmanniana, assembly GCA_905163555.1. NCBI lineage: Eukaryota > Metazoa > Arthropoda > Insecta > Lepidoptera > Tortricidae > Notocelia > Notocelia uddmanniana. Next base: position 19,241,911 of record LR991068.1, read on the forward strand.
CCGTTTTGTCCTACGAAAATTGACATATAATATCGTAGGACAAAACGGATTTTTTTGTCCGGTTTGTCCTACGATGTGAACAAAATCGTAGGACAAATCGGACTACATCGAATCAAAAGCGTTGGTTCAAAAATTTAAACTTCACCCATATTCGGATTAATTTCTGTCACGAAAAATAACTAAACTTATCCATGTCATTATTTACTTCAAACAAAATACGAAATTTCCACGACAAGTTTTATATTTCCCTGAAACGTTACCAGAAATATATCCTTTTCTCTGGAGCTATAAACTGCAGGCTGTGAACTACTGCCATACAAGACCTCTAACCAGTAAACACTCCATAACTGCAGGCTGCGGTCCTGAAATTTATTGCTGCGTCGCCTTTATGATTAAACACTCCGCCTTGCTGAGATTAATGATAGCTAATCACAGTAAAAACTTGGCTTAATCCATCTTCGAACCCTTTTAGCTGAGTGCCTGGCGTTTAGCGTGATGAGTAACGGTTGCAGTGTAAAAAGTGTTGCAACTGTTTCTTGGCAATTTTTTTGGATGCTCCATATATTTGTTTTAATTACGGACCCGAGTATGTCATAAAACTAGGATAAAGACCACCAGGGGATGGGCGGAAGCATCCCTGTAGTGCGTTGGATATACTGCGATAGCCAATCCGCATGCCAAGCGTGGCGGGCGATTAAAGCATTTATGGGCATGGGGGGCCATGGAGTAGACCGGTCATAGTGGCACTCTTTGGCCTCCCCATTTCTAAATTAGGACGTCCTTCGGGTGATACGATGATGAAAATAAAGGGGTCTAAGTCCATAACATGAGGAAAGAAGTGGGGTAAACGCCCCACACCTTTTTACCTTTACCTCACAATAGTAGACAATATTGACGTTCTACGTCATTTCCTGTTTGGTGGAATACTCAAGCGAATGTTCCCCTTACAGCCAGATATAATGGCTGGGTTGTACCAACTTACGATCACAGACCGATCAACGTTATTTCCATACATTCAGATTTTAACGAACATTTTTACGATTACAGGCGGTTTGGTGCAACCCACCCTATACATGCTTTTTTTGAGCGGTGAAGTAGGTGCAGGCTGTCAGTCCAATCAGGCTCGCAGCAAATCCTTAGCCTGAGCCTATATTGTCGCACTAAGAAAGTTTTTATTTTATTTAGTTCTTCTTTTCTAGAAAAGTTTTTTTTTACTTGATATAATGCAGTTTTTTACGACGGCTGTCCAATACCTGCCATCTAACATTCCAACCCAAGGGGGAACGAATTCTTACTAGGATTAGGCTTGGAAGGTGAATAGGCTACTTAGACTTTTAGAAGTTCTCAAGCCGCCCGAAGGCCTATATCTTAGCTTAACAATTGCTGTTATAGACGGCAGCCGGGATTAACGGCTTAGCCTTCCAAAGTCCGGGAATTCCTAGTTAGTAACTACTCAAAGCGGTCACCCATCCAAGAGTTGACCACGCCTAACGTTGCTAAACACTTTCAGTGCCAGCAACCGCTAGGTGGGCTAGCTACATACGGTTTTTCACATGTTATAGCTACGAGCGTAGCGCTACGAAATCGTTGGCAGTGAAAGTGTTAATGGTTAAGTACCAAATTTTTGGACCATCATTAAGGCATTTAATTTGCGGTGCGCGGGCGCCGCTTGGCCACGAACACTTCTAGTAGTACATACAAGTACTGTTTTTTTAAATATATTACAAAACATGTTCGAATACTTCAACCGCGCTATAAATACCCCACCCCCACCCTTATCTTATCAATAAGGTGTTAAGTATGTAACATTACATTATAGGCACAGTAATGTTAACTAACAATGTATGGACCTATGTCTGAAATAATTTTTTATCATTATTATTTTTTACACCACACCTTGCCAAAAAGCGCGTTTTTCTGCACGCTGCACGTGCGGAAAGACCCACTTTTTGGCCAAGTGGTGACGTCACCAAATTGTGTACAAAACACGGGTCGTAAAACAGAAAGCCCTCTCTCGCATATTTATGACCCTCGCCTGCGGCTCGGGCCTGAAACATCTGCGATATCGGCCTTTCTTTGTTTTACAACCATTGTATCGTAAATAGCTATTATAAGGCTGTTTCAAATATTGGGATGTGTTCCATGTTCGTATTTAAACATTAAATAGTCATTTCCCCGAGGACTAATGAACCCACGAGTTAAAGCAACAAACTAACTTCGAAATGATCAATGGCAACTGTTAACTTAGTGAAGGTATTTGACAAGTTTCATGAATTTCTAACTAACAAATCATAACCAATTCTAATGTAGCTTTACATCAATAAGTTACTTTTGACGATACCTGTGTTGACGCTACCAGTGTTAGTACTGTAATTTATATCGTCTTATCCAATCCAATAAAATCATGGAAGTGATGAATCTGAAAGACCACTGTCGCCCTGCACTCATCGTGAGGAAGAATCGGTCTCTCACATATTGACCCTATTTTAGGTTAGCAACATGCTGTCCCCATCGATGAGCCAAACTAAAAACCTACAAAGGCATTCCAACCGTCTTAACAAGTAGGTCAGTCCATCGTGTTGGTCTAAGGCCTCGTGTTTTTTTTCTCGTCTTCTGCGGGTCAGTTTTAACTTCTCGATATTATTTACGAGTCTACGTATCACGAGTAAGATATTTAGCGACAAATATCTTACTACTAACCGAATGGTCGGGCCTACAGAATATTTATAGGTACACTTGTATACGAAAAAGTATTTAAATTTCAAAGGCGTTTAGAAACGGGCTTATATTAAGAAACTTCTCACGTCCTATTTGAAGGCTATATGCCACTTGATCCAACTTTCTGTTTGCCGAGAATCTCGAGATGAAATCTCGTTTCATTACAAAGATTATATTGTTTAGGAAATGGTTGCTAAAGTCTTAGCCTTTGAAAGTGAAAGTTATTAAATCTAAAATGATGTAAATAATGAATTTCCAATTGAAACGAGACTTTATTAAGTACTTTGTACTAAAATAAGAAGTTTTTTATGCTTTTACTCACAACAATAGTACTTAGAATTACTAGTTAGTAATCAATTATTATCTCAGACGCCAAAGTTCTGTTCCAATACGAAAATTTCAAACTTATAGCGCTATTAAAATTAGTAGCATAATCGAATTTATTACGTAAGCATTTTAGAGACACATTGCGCATGCTTGCAGTGAAAACTTGCCACGTTTAATTAAAAATATTGTTATTTTGTCAACTAAACAGTAGCGGGGAGTAGCGCAATCTTCTGTCACAGGTGTCTTACAGTGTCAAAATAAGAGAACTCAAACTTTGTGATCTTTAACCTTTTTTAAAGATTTATTAATTATTTATTAACCCCCGACCCGGAACGCAAAAGAGGGGTGTTATAAGTTTAATATGTATATCTGTGTATGTGTTTATCTGTCTATGGCATTGAAGCTAATAAACGGGTAAACTTTTTATTTGAAAACATGTTTTCTAGCGATAGTTCTAAGGTATGTTTTACTAAAATCGGTGTTGCCGTTTTTGAGATGAAAATGTCAGAGGTATTTTAAGTTTTCTAAGTTGTCAGTTATGACACAATATATCATATTTACTCATCATATTTTGTGCTGTAGGAGTAATGATTTGTTGCGATATATCTTACTACTGTGATTGTTACTATTTCTATATAAAAATATATACTGGGTGGAACAGAACGATGGACTTTCCTGTCAACATTGAATAGGTTAGCCTTGGTACTATACTTTTGGCAAATAAACTGTATTTATATTCGTAACTGTTTTCGAGTTACAGCTCTTTAAACATCAATTAAAAAAACAGCATGTTTTAGCCCTATCTTATAAGAAAGCAAGTGACATGTGGCACTTCAAAATACAAATACTTAAATGGTAATGTTTAAACAATAGGGTTGATATTAAAAGTCATTTTTTTTTTTTTTTAACACAAGTGTCTAATTATTACAAGTCGATTGTACATCATTTAAATGACAACATACTTTCAGGAAAGTCAGTGGTATTGTTCCTCCCTGTATAAAATAGTAGCAACCACAAGTAGCACGTTACGTATATATTTAATGCTATGTACTTTATAAAGTTATATTTCGCTGTTCACATTCCGTTAACAATAACTACCTAATGCTCTCTAACGCCATCTCTTTTCACATCGATATAACTTTTTCCCACCTGCCTTTTGCGGCTTCGACTTCTGACTATAAATTAATTCCCGTATTCAGATTCGGTCCCTTACAATCGCAGCGGTTATGAAGGGATCGGGTGCATAATTTATCGCTGTACCTCGCCCTGTGGGTGATAGAAACCTTCGGATTCGGCCATTTGTCTTTCCTATTGATGTAGGAGAAAATTTTTGGTCTCTAGATTTGATTTTCGCTTGTCATAGGATTGAGTTAGGTGGGGTATAAGTGTTTTAAAGAGCAACGAACTAGAAGTAATTCACTCCTTCATTTAACACGGTATTTATTATGTATCCATTTTTTCACCTTATTGTTTTTAATATGGTCCAAAATTGTAAACATCTATTTGTAGACGACTGTACCGTAGTTATACAAAAAGTACGCAATGAGTTTAAATGCTCTCCTTCACGAATTAAACAACTTATTCAATTATTTTCTGAGTAAACGTTAACGCAGTATAGATCATGAAAGAAAAGAAGTTTTCATCACACTTGATCGTAAAAAGTCTCAGATCGCACGCAGGCGTATAGAGCAGTTAGAGCCGATTTACTTCCTGGGGGAGTTATGAATTTTCACAAGTCCCTAGGGAGTTATAAGTATGTGTGTAATCTGATTGATATTAAAATCTAGTTGGCCGCGCTCCACAAGTATTCTTGTGCTTGGTTAAAATATTGAAGCTGAAAATCTAGTTTTCCGCTCTCTACAAGAATACTGCTCCGTGATTGATTAAGATGTTGAAGCTGAAAATCTAGTTGGCTGTGCGCCGCAAGAATACTGATCTGTGATTGGTTAAAATATTGAAGCTGAAAATCTAGTACGCCGCGCGCCACAAGAATACTGCTTTGTGATTGGTTGAAATATTGAAGCTGCGCACCCCTCTCGAAAGGCGATCATGGACTGATACTGGAGGTGAAGTTTTCGATTTTTTCAATTAGTATTGGTACAGGAGTTATTTATTTCCTTGCAAATATGATGAAAAACATTGTGGTTAACTCAGCAGTAAGAAAATTACAAACTCGAGTCATCAAATGCTTCGGCGTCGGGCTTCTTATAGACACTCGTTCGCAATTTTCCGCTTACGCCCCTCTTTAAACAATGTACTATAGTATAAAGCCTTATTTAAACTCGTACGAGATTCGAATGCAAGTTTGACTACAATTGCGCGGTTTGACAGATCAATTGAACTCGTTACGCCACAGTAACGTGTAATGTAAATAAACTCGCATGCGAGTCGTCTCGTTTATGTATAGAATCCTTATTTACAAACCAGAAAAAAACTTTTACTCCATTCAAGACCGGGCGAATAGATTATTGCCGAGGAACTGTCATTTTGCCAATTATTTCATTTATTATTTCAAGTAGTCAATAGCACCAAGTCAATGAACATTCTACGCCATATTATCATATGAAAATAAACATACTAATGTTATAAATACGGAAGTTACCATGTCTGTCTACCAGTTACCTTTTCAAGTTTAAACTGCTGACCGGATTTAGATACATTTTGGCGTAGTTTTGTCCCATAAATCATTTCCTTGAGTATGTATGTATGTTTTTTTATTTTTTATTTATTTACTTTACTTTATGTGTGAATTACATGAGTGAAACACAACAATATAACAGTAATTACGAGAACAGTAAGTTAAGTATGGAAAGGGAGTGAAAGTTTGCATAGGAGAGCGCAAGCCTGTGCCATTGAGCCAAGTTAGAGGCCTTCAGGCGGCTTGATAACTTCTTACAGCAAGTTGCCCGCTCACTTCACAAAGGGGGGTCGAAGATGAACCCCGTCCGTAGGGAGTACGCTCAGATACTCTACACGTGACCACTGGATGGTGCTAAAAGTGCAACAAACTGGCAACCGTACTTGTCTTCTTGAAGATCTCATGGCTCGAAAACAAATGCCATACGATTATTATTATTTAGCCTGTGTCATTTTTCCCTCTATAAGGTGATAAAGAGCTCTGCGCAAACAAAAAAATATAAATAAAATACAAAACGTCGGGTTTATGACTTGACTTATAATTTTCATTAAACCAGAAATTAAGTGAATTCGAAGTCAGGTAACGTTAAAGATTTCATTTCAGACGAACTTTTTTAATATCACTTAGAGTTACGTAATGAAGTTGAAAGGAACTAAAAAAGATTTACTTAGAGCTGAGAAATAGAACAAAAGCCTTCTTTGCTACACTTTTATTAACGCCAAGTTTTATTTTCATAGAATAAAAATAGATGCGCTTTACTTATTTTAAACCGTTAAACTAAAAAAATAAATGATTTTAATATTATTATTTTCTCATAAGATGAAGCCACCGCATTTTAAGGCAAAATTAAAATAACGATGTTAGTATAAAACAAACAAGAAGTTGACCGGTAATTAACTAGGCGTTTATCAAAGGTTTATCAATTTACGTGCAGTCGGATTAAAATGCATTAATGATTCGCAAAATGATTATTTTTAATCATTACCTATCTACTTATAAGTATATACTTCAAAGTCTTCAAACTAAATCAGTTTTATCTTGAAAAGAAAATATTAGCTAAATAATCCCAGCGGGTAAAATGCCTGGTGTAAAGTCACTTGACACGTCTAAGGAGCTTGATATGATATATCACAATTATGTCACGTTGATTACGCCAACCAAGCTACAAGGATACACACAATGTACAAAACAAAATTATGCGTTTAGATAATGTTTTATTTTAACCCTGATTATGGTAGATAATAGCGTTGAGAGAAAGTAATTTATTGTTTTATTTTTATTTTCATTATTTTCAAAAAAAACCCCGTCATACCCATATGCCCACTGCAAGTTACCGAAAATGCACGTGGTCCATAATTATGAAGCCACTGCCCTGCTAGCAATATGGACAACTTTTAAGGGTTAGCTACGTATCCATACTTCCACACAAATATTATAAATGCGAAAGCGTCTGTCTGTTACCTTTTCGCGCTTGAACTGCTAAACAGATTTTGATGAAATTTGGTACGAAGGTAGTTTGAGTCCCGGGAAAGGACATACGATAGTTTTATCTCGGAAATCACTCCTAAGGGGGTGAAAAGACGAGTGGAAATTTGTATGAGAGAGCGATAATTAGGCCAGTACCTACAATAATTTAAAAGCAATTTTTTCTCTACAATTATTTGCTTATTGATTTATCTTTTTATCAAATTAAGCACTATAAATTGGTATGTTCATTGTGTACTGTGAAATGTTTAATCACAACATTACATTACAGATAATAGTGTAGCAAATAGGAAGTAAAGAATTGTAGAAAAAATACCCTATGGTTGATTTACATGGAAACGAGTAAAAAATAAAAAAAACATACACAGGAAAATAAAAAGATCTTGTTGAACTGTTCTAAACAAATAAAATCACGAGTATCTAAGTCGACTAGAATGTTTTTTCGTTATATATCATCATATCAAATCCAAATCCTACCAAATCTGATTATGGATTTGGTAGGAGAGAAGAGACTGCTTTTTAAGATGATTGAGAACAGAAGAGGAAATATGTTAGGGCACCTGATACGACATGACAATTACATAAAAACTATAATCGAAGGAAAGATAGAGGGGAGCAGAGGCAGGGGAAGACCGAGACGTGCGTTTATGGATCAAGCCAAAGAGAAGGTCAATGTAATGTCGTATCAGGAGCTCAAAGCATTGGCAGGGAACCGAACAGGATGGCGATTACTCCACCGACAAGAGCTACACTCTTAAATATATGATGATGATCATCATATCAGCCGATGGGCGTCCATTGCTGGACATTGGCCTTAAGAGTGCCACAATAACCGGTCCTGCAGTACCCGCATTCAGCGGACTCCCACGACCGTTATAGCCTATTCGGAGGTTTATACCAGTTACTTTGGTTCTGCTGCGGATGGCCTATTTTCTGCGAATACGACGAGACACTACTAACATTGCCATCTCTATTGCTCTTGGTGACTTTGAGCCTTCTTATAAGGCCCATAGTAAGCGAACACGATTCAGTGCCATAAGTCATCACTGACAACATACACTGATCAAAGACTTTCATCTTGAGACACTGCCGAATATTGGACGAAAAGATGTGCCGAAGCTTCCCGAACACTGCCCAGCCGAGTCGGATTAGACAATTAACCTCTTTCTCGAAGATCGTTAATATACCGGAACGAAACCTCGAGGTGCATTAAAAACTACGATGTTTCAACATACTATAATTTCAACGTGGCATTGAGCTTGTATATTTAAAGCAAACCCGAGTGTAACCTTGCACAAACCCGTATGAGGCACAAAGCCCATAAACATGAGGGTATTTCCATAAAATAACTTCCACTAATTGAAGAGCATGGTCAAGTGAGCACAGACACAATTGTTCCACAAAAGGGATAAGCTAATACTCGTTTAGGGCACAAAGAAAGCCTGACGTTGACAAAGAGGAGGGACCGCAATCGGGAACGACGAACTTCACGGTTGCCCTAACTTTGGCGGTTTTAAGTGAATGTATAAGTTTATTTTGACATGTCAGATGAGGAGAGTTGTTTTGAGGGGTGGGTTGGAAAATTTATATGATGTTATAGAATATTATGATAAATATACATGATTACGCGAAACATTGCACCTCAGACGGTTGATTTTAATTTATTACGTGTAAATTTCATTAAATGAAACAATATGTGACGTCAATTACCGGTCAGTAGGTGGTGGGGCTAGGTTTCGAAAGTCGTGAACCCATAACAGGCTTGATACCTCAATATAGTGATGATTGTCAGTTGAGAAGCTTTAGTTTTGAGGCCTAAGAAATATTATATTTGATTTACGCTAGTCGTAACAATAAAAAGAACAGTTCATAACATTGTACTCGTATCTACATTCTTAATGAAGATTATATTGATTTGTGAAGAACCAATACGATCAGAAATGTGATAAATAATGAATCAACAATTAATATTAAAGCTGTTGACGATACAATTTATATATACAACGAAGCCCGCAACTATCCTACAAAACATTGTTAGTGCAAAACACAGACTAATGAGAGATACTACGTATGTATATATCAGACGCACAACTGTCATACTGTCATATTAGCCAATAGCGAAACGCTCGAAATGACTAAGATAGTTTTATTTTTTTTAATTAGATTGACATTTGTAGGCAATGGGTTTAATGTAATGAGCCTTTAGGTAGGTACCTTGGGTTATGTGGTGTTGGGGTAGGTGGCTGCTTTAAAAGATAAGTTTATGCTATTTAAGTGGAATGCGAAATGAAACAATATTATTGGAACTATTTTCGCATATTTATTATAGGCCTTCTGTTGCGTTACCGGCAAGTTCTTCCTTAAACGACATATATCAGATCTGTGCCGTTCATTACATTGCACTTAATAAACACCGCATATTTTATGTCTTCCTGAGTTTGCGGGTACAAATTACGAAGCCGATCACTTATACGCTGCACTCGTGGAGTCCTATCTCCGAAGGGGGGAACTGGTGCATTTTATCGTCCTGGCGTTTACCTGCACAGTTATCGACACAACACTTGTAGTACATTTTGGCTATACTTAAAACACAACCACGGAACCACAATATTACAGTTTTAAAATCAACGATACTTCACTCGTTCAAGTATAAAGCAGCAATGGCGGCTTCAACTACATAATTGTCAAAACTAATTCAAAAACTGGTGACATGTGAGGGGAGCGCGAAAATTACTTTGGTCAATTCAGTGACCACAGATAACAAAGCCAGGATTATTCCTTTGAAGATTATAGGCCGTGGTGCAAAATGCGCTTGAAAATAAGGCGAGTGCTAATATACATACGTGCATCGTTAGCCTAGGAAGTGATCTAGTCTAGCACTTACCACTCTAATATTTAGGACTTAATCCATAAGAGGTAACACTTTCTTGGCGAATGGTACATACGTATAAATAACGCCTGATTCCCGGAGGGCTTATCTTCATACATCGTCGACGGTTTAAGATCCGAGTACTTACTCTTGACCTGCCTTTTTTAGGAATTCTCCGATTTGGGTCGAACATTTTATACTTAAGTACGAAGTATTCACTCTATCGAGGATGGTATTAAACATGGGGCTTAAGCACGTAAAATTTACAGATGAGTATCTGTATTCTTTTTGAAGCGTAACGAATGTACACATTTTATGTAATATGATTTATTGTGTTTGAGAATTTTAAATTAATTTCTTGTGAAACCTGTATAACTAATAACCGCGCGTGTGACAAACACGATAATCTCACTATGATTTCAGAGCCAACACCGACATCATCATCATTATATCTGCTGAAAGACGTCAACTGCTGGACATAGGCCTCCCCCAAAGAGTGCTACAATGACCGGTCCTGCGTCACCCGCATCCAGCGGACTCCGGCGAACTTTATCAGGTCATCAGTCCACCTTGTGGGGGACTTACCCACGGTGCGCCTTCCAGTACGTGGTCGCCCCTTGAGAATCTTTCCGCTCCAACACCATCAGCCTTCAGTTCTACGTGCAATGCGCCCCGCCCACTGCCACTCACGTTTAGCGATTCGGAGGGCAACACCTGCATAGACATACATAACATAGCACATGACATTTATCAGTGCTATTTCTAGCAATTGTAGGTTTGGGTGGAGAAAATTTGATATAATCTTCCCGTCTATCTGACGTATCGATATAGGCGCGATACATTTTTTTTACACTGGATAAGTTTGCGCTTGACCACAAATCACCTGATGCTAAGTGATGTTGTGGTCTTAGGATGAAACATGTTTATCTAGTGAAAACCGGTTCACTCTCATCTTGAAGGCCGTAAGGTTGTTCACGGGGAGCAAGGATTCTGGCAAGGAGTTCCACAGTTTGTTCTACACATATTTTAACCTAAACATTTAACCAAAATGTACTAGAAGGGGGTATTTATTAGTTTGACTATACTGCAGTTACAGGTTAGCGCATCGTTCATAGCACACTAAAACCTATTCTGATCAATCTTAAAACACCCACGAGAAGTGGGTGAATTTTGAAGGGAAACACGTGATACAGTGAATTTCAAACGTAAACGCAATACGCAAATTTAATAATATATCTCATTGTTTAACTAATTTTGAAGCAAAATTGAATTTTGATCGATAGTCTACAAAGAGGATTGTCTCCGTGAAAGAGGGCAAACAAGCCGACAAAATGTTCGTGAGTATAATACCAATTCGTTGCAAAATATTGCCTTCGGAAACTCTTTTGATGGCAAGTTCCTTTGATGTCCCAGTTATACAATGAATCAAATTAATCCTCTTGTATACTTGGAAATGTCTGGAAGCCTTGAGGGGCAATTCAATTTGTGTTGCTGACAGGCAAAGTTCATTGATTTTATTGCTATCCTTATATTTAATTATATCTGGATTGGAAAATGGGGGGTGTTTTAGGGTTCCATACTAAAAAAGTACAAAGGAACCATTATAATGTGACTATGGATGTCCTAACGGCATGCCTGGTTGTTACAAGTGGGATATCTCATGAAAGGGGTTGAACTACACATTCAAAAAATGTAGTTATTTTTATGGGGATTTCAAATTATCGATATACTAAAGAAAATTACAAAAACTACAAATATACACATGAATACATGTTACTCGAATATTATGTATCATTTTTTTCATATATCTACAGTAAGATTATATTATTAGTGAAATAATATCGAAACCAGCTACTGAGAATTTGCGTAACTTTTCGAACGTGCGTTTAGAACATAACAACTGTCATTTTTAAAGCAAGCTTTTCTAAATATCAGAGTTTAAATATAGATGGCATATTTTTTTATGAGAACATATTTTGTTAAATAAGTATTTATATACATTGTTATATATAAATAACCATTAAATAACACCACACAATATTGACGTCCATCAAGTCCATGATTTTAATTTAATTCATTATTTTCTTAATAAGATTAGTTTTTTCTGAAGATACAGGAAATTCAGGAATACTACCCTAGTAAAGGCATATGTAACAACTTATGTAAGAAGAAGCATAAATCACAATCACAAAGAAGTATTAATTAATAATTGAATACAACTTACTCATATTTCATAATCATTAATGTTGTTTCAAATCTCATAGCCAGCGATTTAACAAGAGCGTGATCGATTCGAAACTGGGATACTTAGAAGTGGTTTAATCTCAATTTACATGCGATAGGTAGTGATCTAATATTACAGAATTAATATCCTGAGTTTGGAACGTCACTACCTGGGGTGAACTCGCAGTGGAAACTTGGGAAGTTACTACGGAATAATCGAGCAGATTGAGATATTTGAGATACGACTAACATTACTAATTGGACTAGATTGTAGAACAGTCAAGTTCAAAAATATTGATAAATAATAAATAAATATTGACGGGCAATCTTATATATTAAACGAGTTTCTGAAATCCGGGACCTTGGCATCATCATGGATGAGAAAATAACCTTTAACAAACATATCGACTATATAGTTCAAAAATCATTTCGCAATCTAGGTTTTATTAAACGGATAAGTAAACCTTTCCAAGCCATTAAAACATTTAAACTCTTATATTTCTCATTCGTAAGATCATCGTTGGATTATGGTAGTGTTATTTGGAGTCCATATTTTCAGTGTCATAAAAATAGACTAGAAAACATCCAAAAGTTTCTGAAAATGTTGAATTTTAGACAATTTAGTCACCTACTTAGGTACTAAGAATCCCTTGAACGATTCAATATCCTATCCCTTGATGACAGACGCAAAGTATCTGATATGGTTTTTCTATACAAACTCCTTAACAACGCAATTGATGTTCCAACTCTTGTTTCAAAATTAAATTTTATTAGTCGTAAAAAATTGCCCGTACGCTCCTCTCGAACCAAAAATCTCTTTATACCATGTAACCGAAAAATTTATAGTTATAGTTTATCCATTCCATCTGTCACTGAATAATTTCAAAAATAAAATTACACAATGTATGTTTAAAAAGTCTGATGACACTTAAGCATAATTTAATTGAATAATTTAATTAAAGAACCTTTGATGATTAAATAACCTTTGATGGTTTCAAACTAACCTGTGAAATTATTGTGATATAAATACGTTCTGTTTATTTTTATTTTGAACTAACAACTTTTAATTTTTAAGTAGCCTTACAAACTGTTTCTCTTTGTATAGAATCACTAAAGAATTTAATTGTAATTTCCGCGACGTCTATGCAGCTATTTAAGCTCAAATTTTTGTATTTCTTTATAAGTGAATTACTTCACATCTGTTTCGGCACTGTCTGGTCTATTAAATAGTAGTAAGAATTATTGTAGCACTCATGTAATGACTGTTTTGTTGCCAAAATAAATAAAATAAAAAATAAAAATAAAAAAGTATACAAATCGGCTTAGTCCCAAATTAAGCATAGCATTTTTTACTATGGGTGAGCTTATTGATGTCGAACGACGAAATACTGCCACTAGTATGTGCATTCGCGGGACTCGGCACAAATTCAGATCTGTAAAACATTTTTTCGGCTTCAACGACGGGGCCCCAACATGGCCCCTGACCCCTCTCTACAATACAACTGTCTGTTTTTATAGTTGCTGTTAAATATCTACTAAACTGAAAAAAAACTTAGTCAGGAAATTCTCATTTAGATGTAGGGGCGCAGTTTTCTTATATCGTACCGTCTCCGCATCGGCAAATCAGGAAGTTACCGTATTAGAGTACCTAAACGCAATGTGATGAAATCCAGGACCAGATTTTAAACCGTGACCATGACAGTGCCTTGTGGCGCCGCGCCGCCGTAATCGGCGGACGGACGTGGTGCAACTTCGACCCCCCTTGACAAGTGAGTGGGTAACAATACAATACAATTTAATACAATACTCTTTATTGCACACCTCAATTAAAGGACACAATACGGTACTTAATAACAATAACTAGAGGCAAACAAAAGGCGGTCTTATAGCTAAACAGCGATCTCTACCAGACAACCTTGACTTGACTGTTAGAATTAGAAGATCTCAAGCTGCCTGAAGGCCTCTAACTTGGCACAACGAGACTGCTCTCCTAGACAGCATCCGGGAACGGCTCAACGTGCCTTTCAAAGCACGCGGTCTATTATTATTTATTATTTCAATTTTATGGACTAGTTTTGGAATCAATTATTTTCATTTCATTTAAATTATTTTCATTTTTAAATCTTCAACTGAAAGCCTGTCCAGTGAAGTTTCGCTCTCGTCTGACGTAACCATAAAGGCGAATGACACAGAAACTCACACTTTGAAACTATGCCTATGGAGACCGGTGAACATTTAAAATTGGTTTTAATCTCTCAATAAATACCCGGGCCAGTATTCCATTGATAATATATGAAAGAAGGATATACCCGCTTTTATATCTCTGTCAATAAAAGTCTCAACATCAAAGCTAGCGTATAAAAAACGTTGCAGATAATAATAACTCACTGCTGGCTGGTTTAATTAATATTAGTTTTTCCAAAAGAAATTATTACTCACCAATAACAACGCAAAAACAGCCAGGATCAGCGGGCGGATAAATATTAAAATTAAGACTCAATAAATATAAATAACTAGTAGTTGGTTTTTTAACATAATATTAAAATTAAGCTTTAATAAATATAAATAACTAGTTTACAATATGTACACTCACTTTAAAATGTAAGTGGGGTTTTCAGTTAATACTTTTATAAACAGACTTAACGTTAAAGCCCATCAAACTACAAAAACAGTTGTAAACGCGGTTTTTCTCTGTTTAAAGTGGTTGTTTCATATTTCCTTATTTTATGCAGTTTTTTTTAATTTCTGCGGCTTATTGACTTGGCGGGATAGGATCAATATGAGGTACTTATTTGGTTCTTTGACGTGAGCTTGCTGATGTCGCAGAGATTTCCTAAATTGGCGGGATAATGCAGTAAGTAAGTAAATAATGCATTCGTATCGCAAGGAAACACTGATTATTTATATGTATGGGTGCAGTAAAAAAGCAGTAATAACCAGTTGATACTGACAGCTGACCGTTTTCTCATATGGCATCTATCGCCTCCACACCGACTAATAGAGAAGTGCCATAGACTAGGTCTGTGAGAAAAGCTGTTTGTGTTTGCTAAATTCAATCACGTAAATTCAAACAACAGTCCATATGTATAGGATAGAGAAAGCTTTTAAATAAATAAGAAAAAATAGGTTAATTTCCTTAAAGGAAACAATACTTATTAAACTACACTATTCTGCCAACTTCTTCACGCTTATTAAAAAAAATGTATATATAAATACATACCTCTAGCCTAACTACAATGTCACTGTAGTTAAATCGCGCACGGATGCAAAATAGTTCGTCGTTGAAAGTTTTGCTGGAATAAATGGGAGTTGAAACGAATACAGTAGTTGGTAAATTTCAATTTAATTGTGAGTGCTGAAGTGCTGTAGCATAGACAGTTAATTAAAATAAATTTATACACAAATATAACGGGTTAGTGCAGTTAATATAAATATCTAGTGGAATAAATAGTGTGGTGCTATGTCGTACATTCAGTTGCCTTAAAAACTGCAAACCCTTCAACAGAAATATTCAGAATAGTTCAATGTTCAATGAATTAAAAAAAAAGAGGTTACACGTAGAAAAATAACACTACACATAATGCTTAATTCGAATGACGATTCAATTTAAGATTAACTATCAAATCTTCGAGAAGACAAGTACGTTGACAGTTTGTTGCACTTTTAGCACCACCCGGGCGTCACGTGTCGCGTAACGGTGGGTGCTCCCTGCGGACCTGGTTCAACTTCGACCCCCTTTTGTCAAGTGAGTGGGCAACTGTTCTCAAGCCACCCGAAGGCCTCTAAATTGGCTTAACGACTGCTGTCTACCAACGGCTTAACATGCCTTCCAAAGCACGGAAGCACTCAGTTAGTAACCACTCACAGTAGTCACCTATCCAAAAACTGACCTGGGCCTACGATTCTTAACCTTGCTTACCGCTGGGCCACGAGCGCTCCTAATGAACCCCGCTTACGATCACAGACAGTTTGGTGCAATCCACTCTAACAGTGATAAAACAAAATGGCGACTGTAATCAACTGCCGTAGCCGTTTCAACAAAGCTGCGAATGATTGCGGAATATTCAGATTAAAACATATTGCCTCAATATTTCAGGCACATGCGGCTGCGCCTGCGTGCTAATGTTCTCTCGTTTATCGTGAAATGGTTGATGTGAGTGCTTAGTGAACGCAGCATTTATTTGTCCCACTCTTGATTACGAGTGGGAAGGAGAGGTATGTATTCAATTTGCAGTTTACTGTTGTTTAATAGGGTAGCAGTTAACAGTTGGCGCTAATGCTTGCTTAAGTCAGCAGGGTTAAGTCGGGTAAATCAATGTTATATTTCATTTCGACCCAATTTAAAGCATTGTATTATTAAACCTGATTTGCGCATAAATACGAGTAAATATCCAAATCATGAAACTTGCTTAGTTAAATAACTCATACGATTTTTTTTTGTCCATAAGCCTATTTATAGTGACGGAAAGCTTTAAGCCTTTGAAGAAAACGCCCAGCGTATGTTGATGTAGCAGCAGCAGTGATTAATAATGCAAGGGAAAGGTTCATTGTGATGATGTTGTGGTCAGCGTAGCCTAGTGGCAGAGCGCAAGGCGGTTTCTCTTCTTGTATTTGTTCTTTGTACCGAATTTTGTTAGAGTATTACCGAATTAATCAATAAGGAGTAACACAATATTGTATCGATTCCAATGTGCCTTTGGTCATCCAACGCACTAAGTAATTTTCTGTATAATTATTTTGAGTAAAAAATACGGTAAGAAGTTAAAATCGATAAACAACTTAAAAATTTAATGCGTTTAACTTCATCAAAAGCAAAATTGAGAGGTTGCCTAACTTAATTATATTTTTTATTGGCCTGAAATATGCACAAAGATATAACTTTAAATAAAAGCTTTTATTCAGATTTAATTTGATTCATTGTCTGTGTTCCACTGAGTGCCTGAGATGCCTTTATAATGGGCGGAAATTGGTATTTTTAATTTGAAAAGCATTAAAAAGTTTGTATTTTGATTATGAAGAACGCAGTAAAGTGCAGACCACTTAAACAAAAGTAAGTACATTTGGTTTCTTCTTAATTGAATTTAAAGTTGCTGTCATGTACAGACTCGTATATTTACGATCGTATCTTCAGAATATGAATGAGTTCAATGATTGAGGTTCTTGTTTTATTTTATAAAAATTAGTTAACGTAATTTTGAATACTATAATTACAACAAATATGCAAATACAAGTGACAGGGAAACGAAAACAAAATCTATTCTTTAGTTTACAAACATTATCTTGAACTGGGAGGCATTGATGATGAGCATTCAAAATTCTAATAAAAAATCTTACAAGATTTAGATTTATTTATTTGTTTTACATGGGTACAATGTTAATATCATATAAAACTAAAGCATGTGCACCAGGAATGAAGCAATGTACTGCGAAGAGCCCAAATTATTTACGAGAGTTAAAAAGCACTTGATTTGAGAGTTAAAAAGTCACTTGATGCAATAAGCACTTCGACTTTCTCCTAGCGTGCTCCCAGTTGTATCCTTTTTTTCGTGGATAATTTCTGCGAACCACGAACCCAGTCGTCAGAAGATGATTGGGTTAAATGTGGTAAGTATTTCATACGGAGCCCTGGGTCTGCTACGGTAACTAAGGCCAAAATTTGGCGCAGGCACTAGTATTTATGAAACTGACTGCCATATTCTGACCCTCATCCTAAATGGAAAACTGGATCTCTGGATGGACCTTGTACCTCCGCTTACTTGTGTGGTGCACTGAACGGTTCCATGCTTCCCATATTTAATAAGTATGCGCCCGCGCAATGTTTGAGCGGAGGCCCTTTGGGATTATACACGTAATCATGATGTTCATCGAGAAGCTACTGTTTCAAAATCAAAATCAAATGTTTACAAACAGTGATAATGAACAACAGACTAATATCTGGGCACATACATACGTAACGGGAGGTGTTCGCGCCAATAAGCGCGACGATTCACACTTCATTCATTCGCTCACTCTTTCCGCTCTCAGCGGCGCACACGCCGCGCCACCAGTGTCACATTTCAGCCGCCGCTAAGCGCAGACGTCACTAGCTCTCTCTCTCATTTCTGCATTCGCGTGAGAACGAACATCCGGCAGTTAACAGTGAAGTTGTGAAGTGACTATCAGCTCAGGACATTAGCCACGCGTGTGACTTTCCCCGCAGTGCTCAGTGTGTGTGTGTGCGCGAAAGACTCATCAGCTCGACTATACCCAGAAGCCATCAATCAGCTCAGCAGCAGCAGCGTCCTTCAGCTCATCACCCATCAGGGCCAGCCGCCGCATCCGCTCCAAATACAGCCCATAGCCTTCGGCACGATTTTTGACTTTGCATTGATAGGACCCATTGAGGACTTATATGCAACACCGACGAACCAGTCTAATTCAGCACACATGATCAGCTCACAAACGGAATCTGGCGCATCTACTCATGATATCTGCAAGAGCCTTGAGAGGTTCTGGGAGACAGAAGAACCCCAATCTCACACACAGATCAGCCCATTACACGAGCAGTGCGAGGACATTTTCCGCACTACAACCACTCGAGAACCATCAGGTCGTTATATGGTAACATTACCGTTTCTACCAGAAGTGCCGACCAAATCTCAAGCAGCTATTTTCAGAGAGGCAGCAAAGGCAATTGCCCAGCTCAAGGAAATCGCTTTGGACGTACTAGCCAAAGATACAAAAAAATATTCGGTGTCGGACTTTACTGCTCGGTACACAAAATTGGAGGTGCACAAAACAAAATTAGAGGACGTCTACCATGAAATACTGGATGACGAAACTCTCTCAGACGAGACCGAAAACATGTATACAGACAATTACGACAGCGCGATTGCGGATTATAACGACATCCTAGTCGCGTTCGAAAAGTTAAGTGTGACCTCAGCCCTTCCGGAGACTTCTCACCCCTCCACTTCAGCCACGCCTGCAACCGTACTGCCCAAAATTGCACTCCCAAAGTTCAGCTCAAAAATTGAAGACTGGCCTTCCTTCATTGCCATCTTCAAGAGTCTCACTGATGACATGACCACCATTTCGGATGCAGTAAAGCTCCACTACCTGCTCTCATGCCTGACAGGCGAGGCACGCAGTATGGTATCCCACCTTCAGCTCACCAGCGAAAATTTCACCGTAGCCATGGACATACTGACCCGGCGTTATGAAAATCGTCGCGTCCTGATCGACCGGTTTGTCGACATCATCCTAGGCCTACCCAACATTCACGTGCGCTCAGATATCCGCACGCTCTTTTTAACACCGCTCATTTCAGCGCAATGCGCCCTTAATAATCTCGACCTTCCCATGAAAGATAGTGACTATGTTTTCGTATCCATAGTTGTACGGAAACTTAAGGGTGAACTCCGCACCCTCTTTGAACGTAAATACGGTTCACGCCAGACTCTGCCCACCCTCAAGAATTTGATCGCCTTTTTGGAAGAACACGCGCGTTGTGTAGAGACCGAGTGGTCTAGCCCAGGTCCCTCCCAAGTCACTCAGCACTCGCCACAGCCGCACCAGTACCGCAGGCAGTCTCCGGTCAATACCCCTCGTGGCCCGCCCAGGCAACCCGCGTATCAAGAACCGCGCCCTATGACCCCGGTCAGGAGTCGATCAGACTACCCAGCTCAACACAGGCCGGTTTACTCAGCTCAACCTTCAGCTCAAGGCGCTAACGCCCCCAACAATATGCCCTGCCCATACTGCAGAGATACCGGGTACAAGCTCATCGCCTGCCCACGGTACAACGACCAACCAATTCAAGGCCGCTGGGACTTTATTCAGGCCCGCAACCGCTGCCGACGCTGCCTTGGCCCTCATTATGAAAATGAGTGCAAGTCCACACGGGCGTGCAAAGAGTGTGGCAACGACAGGCACCACACATCTCTTCATCGCCCCGGTGCCTCGTCGCCTACCCATACGTCCGCTCATCTGTTACCAGCACATTTGAGGGAACAACCCAGACAGCGTCCAGCCCATGAGCACCAACACTCCTCAGCACACGCCTCACAGGCGAACCCCACGTCCCAGAACAACTCACCCCATCACTCTCGCTCGCCCAGTAGGTGTCGTATAGGTAGTCAACTATGACTATCCACAATAACAGAACACGATGAAGAGGATACCGATCAGCTCACACACTCATACCCAAAGCCCACACACTCAGCCCATACACAGACACCACAAGCCCACCCTGCGAGATCAGCTCCAACATCAGAACATGCTTCTTATAATTCCCCACAACGAGAAGAGCACGTCAACACTCAACCCATTTTATTGCCTACCGTCTCGCTAAAAATAGCAGACGTAAATGGCCAGTTTCACACAGCGAGAGCCCTCCTAGATTGTGGTAGTATGTTAACACTTATAACTCAGCGCATGGCTCGAATATTAAATTTACCGCTAAACTCAGCATCACTAAAAATCACAGGAGTGGGAGACCATCATATGCAGGAATCAAAGGCATCAATCACAATAGTATGTCGACCTACACATCATGACACACCCACGATTACAGCTACAGCGCATATTTTGAAGAATGTCACAGGTTATTTACCATTGCAAAAGGTCCCACACATTGCACGAATGAAAGGCCAAGCTCCGATTCCCTTGGCAGATCAGGAATATAACACACCAGCTCCAATCGATCTCTTATTAGGTTCCGACGTCCTTGGCCAAGTTCTGGACGGGACTAAGGTCTCGTTAGGCCGCGGGAAGCCCATAGCCTTCGGCACGATTTTTGACTTTGCATTGATAGGACCCATTGAGGACTTATATGCAACACCGACGAACCAGTCTAATTCAGCACACATGATCAGCTCACAAACGGAATCTGGCGCATCTACTCATGATATCTGCAAGAGCCTTGAGAGGTTCTGGGAGACAGAAGAACCCCAATCTCACACACAGATCAGCCCATTACACGAGCAGTGCGAGGACATTTTCCGCACTACAACCACTCGAGAACCATCAGGTCGTTATATGGTAACATTACCGTTTCTACCAGAAGCGCCGACCTTAGGCAACACTCATGCTATTGCTCTACGCAGGTTTCTTAACCTCGAAAAGAAGCTACAAGCGAATCCGCCCCTCCGCTCTAAATATGTTGACTTCATGAACGACTATATCAAACTAGGACACATGTCACCTTGTCACCCTAGTACCTTTGCGAATAAGCCTCACTTCTATATTCCCCATCTTGGAATCCTCAAATCGGGATCCGATAAACTACGCACCGTATTCGATGGTAGTAGTAGAAGCTCAAATGGCGTCAGTCTCATTGATTGCCTGCACACAGGTCCAGCTCTCCAACAAGATATTGTTGACATTATCATGTCATTCAGGACACACCCCGTAGTTTTCAGCACTGACATCAGAATGATGTTCAGAAACATACTCATCCGCCCAGACCAACGACAGTATCAACTCATTCTCTGGCGGTCGTCACCTGACCAGCCTCTGCTCACTTATGCCCTCAATACGGTCACGTATGGCTTGAGATCAAGCCCGTACCACGCCCTCCGCACTCTGCTCCAATTGGCTGATGACGAAGGTCATCGCCACCCACAAGTGGCTCAGGTCCTACGCCATTCAGTCTTCGTTGACGATATTCTCTGTGGTCATGACTCTGTGGAGTCTGCTCAGGCACTCCAAACAGAGTTGATTGAGTTACTCGCCCTAGGTGGCTTTCAGCTCAGTAAATGGACCTCTAACTCCCCTCAGCTCCTTGAACAGTTCCCAGATGACCAATGTGACATGCCTAAAGACTTTGACATCAGCCCAGAAGCGAATTCAATTAAAGTTTTAGGTATACAGTGGATTCCTCAATCGGATGAGTTCACTTATCGCATCTCTCTCCCCTCATTGACTCAAATCACTAAGCGCTCTATTCTCAGCACAGTAGCTTCTCTTTATGACCCCAACGGATGGGTTACACCGGTCATCTTCCGCGCTAAGCTCCTTCTACAGAAGTTATGGCTTCTGAAATTGGAATGGGACGAACCCACCCCCGATGACGTCCACACAGAGTGGCAGCACATTTCACAGGATCTTCCTCAGCTCTCTAATCTCCGCTTACCTCGGCACTTCTGCAAACACAAGCCCACGTCCACTTACTCGCTTGTCGGGTTCGCAGACGCATCAGAGGCCGGTTTTGGCGCTGTCATTTATCTGCGCGAGCTCGACGCCAACGGACATGTCAATGTACATTTGGTCATTGCCAAGTCAAAGGTCGCGCCTATCAAGAATCGCCTCTCAATTCCTAAGCTGGAACTCTCAGCTGCAGCCCTTTTATCACAGCTCATGACACGAGTGTCAGCTCAACTGTCAGCTCATATTGTTATAGATCAACATACGTGCTGGTCAGACAGCACCATAGTTTTAGCATGGCTCAACACGCCCCCTCACCGACTTCAGACGTTCGAAGCCAACCGAGTGGCTAAAATAATGTCTAGCCCAATCAGCTCAACGTGGAGACATGTTCCCACGAACCTCAACCCTGCAGACTGTGCGAGCAGGGGAATGTCAGCCCAATCTCTTTCAATTCATGACCTCTGGTGGTCTCCCAGCTGGCTCAAAGAACCTCCTCACACCTGGCCCCAGATGCCAACCGCTTTGGGTCATCACGCCTTGCCAGGCCTCAAGCCAAAAAAGGTGGCGGCTCATATAGCAATTCCTGATTTTGATCATGACCTGCTTACTCGCTTCAGCTCTCTTAACAAGCTCGTCGGAGTGACGGCTTGCATAAAGCGCTTCATTTCTAATTGTAAGCGCGGCCCGGATGAACGGTGCTCTGGACCATTAACAGTTAGCGAACGTAGGGATGCTCTGTCGTTCTGGATCCGCTCTGTTCAGCAGAATGAATTTGCGGAGGATATTGATCGTCTCCAAACGAACAAACTTTGCACCAACCGACTCCAGCGTCTCTCGCCATTTATGAAAGACGGTCTCTTGAGGGTCGGTGGTCGTCTCTCTCAGGCGTCGATTAGGTACGACGCTCAGCACCCATTCATTCTGCCCCGCGCTAGTCCACTCGTTGACCTCATTATTGACTATTACCACAAAGTACACTGTCATCCTGGCGCTGACACTCTGCACGCCATTCTGCGCCAGCAATACTGGATATTATCCGCTCGCCGTGCGGTCCGACACCGGGTATTCAAATGCATTAGATGTTTCCGATGCCGCGCTCAACCTGCAGCCCCGCTCATGGCTGACCTGCCAGCAGACAGGGTTAACCCTCAGCCCGTATTTAGCCAAGTCACGACTGATTTTGCCGGCCCATTTCTCGTTAAGTCTAGCACGTTACGGAACGCTAAACTCTTGAAGGCGTACTTTTGCATATTTGTGTGCCTCACAACGAAGGCAGTTCATTTGGAGGCCGTCTCTGCCCTTACCACGGAAGCCTTTCTTGCGGCGTTACAAAGATTTACCTCGCGTCGCGGTACACCGGTCCTAATCAGATCGGATTGCGGCACAAATTATGTAGGCGCTAGAAATCAGCTCAAAGAAGTTCAGAACTTCCTCTCTGCAAATAATGATGCAATCACACACAAGCTTGCCAACCAGCACATAACCTGGCTGCTGAACCCCCCAAAGGGACCCTGGTTCGGTGCTTTACATGAAATTAACGTCAAATCCACGAAACAGTTGCTTTATCGTGTGGTTGGTGAACAGCACCTTACCTTTGAGGAATTTTCCACACTCCTGGCACGAATTGAGGCGGTACTCAACTCTAGGCCTCTCTGTCCACTTTCGTCCGATCCCTCGGATATTGAACCATTAACCGCGGGCCATTTTATCATCGGCCGGCCGCTTACTGCTCTGCCCGAGCCATCCTTTGACGATAGGCCATTATCCGCCCTAAAACGTTTTCAGCTCGTACAAGCTCTTTCTCAGCGCTTTTGGACTCTATGGACCAGATCCCACCTCCATACTCTTCAGACTCGCTCTAAGTGGCTCTCCCCTTCTTCACCCCCTCAAATTGGCGAACTGGTACTCATCAAGGAAGACGACTTACCACCGCTACAGTGGAGACTGGGTCGAATTACCAGCACAATACCCGGACGGGATGGAGTGATTCGAGTTGTGGATCTGGACACTGCCCATGGACATCTCCGCAGACCTGTACTCAAGATAGCCAGGCTACCATTGGATTCAGCTCAAGAAGAGGCTCTACTCCGGGCCCCCCCAGGATGTTCGCGCCAATAAGCGCGACGATTCACACTTCATTCATTCGCTCACTCTTTCCGCTCTCAGCGGCGCACACGCCGCGCCACCAGTGTCACATTTCAGCCGCCGCTAAGCGCAGACGTCACTAGCTCTCTCTCTCATTTCTGCATTCGCGTGAGAACGAACATCCGGCAGTTAACAGTGAAGTTGTGAAGTGACTATCAGCTCAGGACATTAGCCACGCGTGTGACTTTCCCCGCAGTGCTCAGTGTGTGTGTGTGCGCGAAAGACTCATCAGCTCGACTATACCCAGAAGCCATCAATCAGCTCAGCAGCAGCAGCGTCCTTCAGCTCATCACCCATCAGGGCCAGCCGCGGCAACCGCTCCAATACAGTCCACTAAACCACCAACTCATCACAAGTAAGCCCATTCTTACCTCTCAGCTCACCCATCGTCATATGTTTACGCAACGTACACAGGAGGTATATAGTGTCTTCGAATCCAATAACACAGAGATGTATAGTGTTTAATATCAGACCAATATAGATACAATTAAGTAATTACAGAGATGTATAGAGTGAAATAAAAATAATAATAAGTAAATTTATCAAGCTAGGTATACAAAATGTCCCATGTTACGTAAAGTACGTACATTCAAGTAATTTTTATTTCAATTGTTATAAACCGCAATCAGCCAAAATGCTTTGCTCTGAATTCGGTCGGCACGATTTTAAAATTAAAAAATATATATTCACGTATGATATAAATTAAAGCCTCGTCAGTTCCTCGGTCCATTTATTTCACAACGGCTGAAGTTGCATTCGTTGGAGATTTGATTTGCATATTAAACGTCATTTTGGATTTCCATTATTCAATGACATAAAGATATTCGTTCGATATCCAATAGTGCAAATGTGTCAAGGACAGTTCGCATGGAATTTACGATCATTTTAACTGATTTCAATAAGAAGGTTATTAATGACATATCGCCTTTTTCTCGATAAAATATAATGAAACGGCTCACTCACGTGTTTAAAATAGAAAATCCACTGCACTCACCGAGCAGACGAGCGGCCAGTCAGTAAAAGCACGCAGTGCTAAACGAGTCGCCAACACGATAAGTACTCATAATTAAGGACCGCAAAAAAGTGCCCGGTCTGAAATATGTCGAGCGATATTGAACCTTAAAGACGAGAGTTTCATATCTGAAAGTCACGGGAGTTTTTTATATATAAAATTGCTCATTCTCATAGGAGTTAACTATGGGTATGGGAATACGTAAAAGAAGAATGAGTGGGATTACACATTATCTGCATACAAATAAATACAACTTTACCTAGCTGTATATTCCTTTCCCAAAGTATTTTAGTGTAAAATTGCGCGTGTTTTTAGTGTCTTGACAAGCAACACATTTCATCCTAACGTATCGTCGTGAAGCATCTGGTTTAGTCAAAATTTACACAATACATCGAAGTAACTATACCGAAAGTGGACAAATTACTAAAAGAAAATGTACCGTTGGCGAACAACACACAAAAAATACCATCCTAAGTAAACCGCAATTACACACATGACTCGTGACACAAAACATCTTCGCATGGTTTAATTACTTATTTTATTTCATAAAATGATATAGACCTATGTTCGGTGGCCATTTTGGAAATATGGTATATTACTTCTTACAATTCCGACTTTTTACATCTAATACAGTTGTATTAGAGTACAAAGTTGCAATTATATATAGTTGTGTCAAGGAACATTTTTATCGAAGTGCTCTAGCGATGGTTTGACGCCATGTATGTCCATTATGCTTTGGCCTCAGGCTGATATCTTGGGGTAGTTTCCTTCTTCCCGCTTGCACCAGCAATTAATGGATACCAAAAATCTGTTATATTTTAAAATTGTACATAGGATTCGCTGAAATTGTCAAATTGAGTTCAATAGTCTTGTCCGAAGTATATTTTCTAGACAATTTTAAAAGCTTTAACCACAATTATATAAAAAAAATTGGGGGACAATCTTACACAAATCGACCTAGTCCCAAACTAAGCAAAGCTTGTACTATGGGTACTAGACGACGATATATATACTTATATAGATAAATACATACTTAAATACATAGAAAACATCCAAGACACAAGAACAAATATCCGTGATAAATGCACAAATAAATGCCCTGGCCGGGATTCGAACCCGGGACCTCTAGCTTTGGAGGCAGTGATATGAAATGAAATATTTAAAAAACGCCCTTAGATCATAACCTCGTAATTAAAAATAAAAGTTAAAGTACTGTAGGTTTTGTATGTATTTATAATTAACGATATAGCCACCGTTAGACCCCTGTCTCAAATTGTAATCTTTTCAGCTGAACCTAAAAAAACTTTTCAAAATCTTCCTTTAAAAACAACATGGAATACCTATTTAACGAATATCCGGATTGCGGATAATCATTTTCGCGTAGTAGTCTTTGTGACTGGCACAGATTACCTTTCCATTAATGTAAAAGAAGTAAAACGAGTAAACAAAGAATACAATAAATTTTCTAAAAAACAGAAACCAGTAAACAACACGCAATTACGCGAAATCTTTCTTCAGTACAAAATTTACATGACACAGCGTACATTCAACTAACTGGTTTTCATATGCATAATTTGGATTGTGAAGCCTTTATACATTGTTTTAAGACTTAACAAAGCAACAACAATGAGACTAGATAGCGTTTTAGATTACATTCTTGATAAGGTCTACGTTGTACTTAAGCGTCGTGGGTGTGAATATTTTTCAATCTTATCCGAGGGATTAAGTCTTTATTTATAGGGTTTAATGTCAAACAAATTGAAATGTTTATAATGTTATGTTATTTCTTAGAGTGTTTCTGGTACAAAAGTTGTCTTTCCCGATGCTTTCCCGTTACCGAAAAGTACCTCATGAGTTGATATAATTGAATTTGACAACTGAAACGTCACAAAAAATACGTTCCGCTACAGTCACTTTTTTTCGTTCGAAAATGACCTATTTTAAATACAATACAATAGTGAAATTTTGTGTTCTAGATAAAATAAGTGATCGTCTAGAAAAAAAATTGTTATGTGGTCGCTATGTGATCACTACCTGGCTAAGGGTTAAATTACTAATAAATAGCCAAATATATCTTTGGGATAAAAATATTCTGCGTCATTTCTGCGGCAATTACAATGGCGATTACATAAATGTTTAGGAGTGACTTACCTACCTCTCTTAACTCCTCCTGTAGACATAGGAGGTGTTTACGAAATTACAATTCGTATTGTGATGTTTTTATCGTCAACCTGTATTGTACATGGGTAATTTTTGTGTTATTAGACATTGATTTTCTAACATGTTAAATTGATAGTACGAGGTTATTCAAATATTGATTTCAACAACAAACAAAATTACTAGCTTTGTCTCCTTCCTGACAAATAAATTACTAAGTATGTTTGCACAGCTCACGCGATCAAGAAAGCCTGTGGTTTCTCAGAACTCATGTGGCACTTGACGGAACTATATGGAAGAACATTCTGATTACTGAATAGTTACGATCCCCATTGAGAGAACGACGGAAATGAAGAAGTCATATTATTATGTCTATTAATGTGGTATCTCAGGAAGGGCGTCGAAATCGCTTTCAGTATGGTAACGTAATAGATAATCAATAGACGACGATCAAATATTATCATGAGTGGTGCTTTGCGTGAACTAAGCCAAAATTGAAAATGATGAAAACAAATTCATGGTACATTCAGAATCAATTTCTCACAGCACATTTTCTTTTCGAGAACAAAACAAATGACTAGCGACAAATGAGAACTACCCTAATACACACGAGTTCCACATAAAAGCCAGACCCCACGTAAACTGTCACAGAAAGTTTCATTATTTTGGCTAAATTTAATTCTAAACTCCTTAAGAGTCCCGTCGTGTGGGTACCGGGTTGTTATTTCTTGGGAAGCCACGTCTTGTAATATGTACTGCATTTGGTGCGCTGTGGAGCCAGTGGCACTATAGTGGTCCGAGTAAAAGGTCTCTAAGGTCCCGTGGCAATTGTTCCACTTTTGACTTGGCTAATGTTTTGGGAGAAATGCGGGTATTTTGCACAAAGCTTTTATATCAAGATTTGCAAGTGTCTGGAAACATTTTATCAAGAAAAGAACAGGAAGTCATAGTGTTGTGATCTCTCGCCTCCACTCGTTCTGAGTAAGCTTTACAAATTTTAAAAGGTTTTGAACTCAAACTCTTATGACATTTCGAAATCCAGAATAATACAATACGTTGTGTACACTCGTACAGAAAAATCCGCAAACATTTCACAAAAGTGTTTCTTGCTAGGAATTCATACCAATAACCTATTATTCATTTGTTTTTCTACACAGTCCCCATTTTACGCAAAAAGAGTTTAAATTCTTTTTCAATTCTTCACAAACACTATGTTTGAGTAAATAAAACCTGGTTGGAATGGCATAATAAAAATAATTGCCTACTACCTATAGCTTATTGTGATCAGACTAGAATGTACTATGGCGAATTGTTATTGTGAAGAATAGTGAATAGAAATAAATTCTTAGGTATAAAATAAAATATAAATAAATAAATAAATATTACAACACAATTTTTTTACACAAGTCGAACTAGTCCCATTGTAAGCTCAATAAGGCTTGTGTTATGGGTAGGTATCACGAACAAATTTTACTGTTCACCACAAAAACAAATGCCCTTACCGGGATTTGAACCCGGGACCTACAAATTTTACTGTTCACCACAAAAACAAATGCCCTTACCGGGATTCGAACCCGGGACCTCTAGCTTCGGAGGCAGTGTCACTGCCAACTAGGCTAAATAGGCCGACAACCAACCTTAATAACCTAATTAATTTAGTGAATTTTGCACCTCGTCTCTGAAAATTCAGTTTCGTCATTAAGTTTGAAATCAATCAATCGTTTAATTGGGTATTTCAAACATACTGTAAGGCTATAGTAGGTAATTAATTCCTTTAAGTACAGTTCGTAAAACAACTAAAACCCAACACGAAAACCCGGTAAAGATTGAGTAGAAAAAAAATGCTTTTTTAATTAGAAAAGTACTTTCTTTAACGTTTCTTTAGTTGATAACATCTGGTTCAAAGGACCATATAATTTTTATTCACAAATTGCTGTACTTATAGTAGAAAATAAAACACTCATACTTTAACGCATTTTAAGCATTATGGAGTTTTTGTTGGTTTGAATAAATTCTGTATTCACTTGTAAGACTTTTCTATACTAAAACAAACATCGGGATATTAACCTCTGAAGTGATAATTTCGCTTTATAACGTCTTCCCGCTCTCTGTTTCCATCACGTTGGATTCCTGCCAACTAGACAGTTATGAGTTATAACGAGCCTTTGCGGTCCGTATAGGTAGTTAGGTTTATTCAAGATAATTATTATGGCAATTTGTATACTCCATGCCAAAAGCTTCAGATGAAAATAGGGCGCCGCAAGCTGCGCACAAGGATCGTTTGATAATCGTTATTTTAATTTTAAATTAATCATATAACTTGCGTCGTTTCATCACTTAATTGGCTTATTCACAAAGGCCGCGTTGTATCTGCTAGATCAAATGTCTGCTAAAGTTTTTGTAAGTACCTATTTAAGTATATTTTATTATAATCTTTTATATAACTTGCAATATTCATTTCACTGACTAGTAAGGGTTCAGACCGCCAACTTACGAACCAAAAATATAGACCGTAAGCAAGTATATTTAATCTGTACCCGCTGTTAGATTTTTGTCGTTTATTTATTAAAAATTTTGAATCGCACTGTAGCAATGGAAGTTACTGTGAACATCCAACGATAAATATATATAGCTCATTTTAATTTAATTTTGTGTAGAAGCTCACGGCATTTCCAATTGAACACCAGCGTCCGATGTAAAATAAAACTTGTGTTCAATTGAAATACCGTGAACTATGTTGAGCCGTATCTTAGTTAAATGAAATTAAACAAACATTTTACTTATCTGCAGATTTATATTTTAATTTATCTCTGCTCATATCCGGGAAAACGATATATCTTCGTCCTTTCACAGAGTTCTACGTTTTACAACAACAACACTCGTACATTTTGCAAAATGAGAACTTGCATGCCATGCCACATACGACGCACTTCACTATCTTCCATTTGTTGTCCAAACAATGGTTATTACGCGCTTTGAGATAAATTTTCGATTAGCTACACACTGTTTCGTTTGTTTACTGCATAGTAAACAATCAATACTATAATTTAAATAACAACATTTGCAAAAATGAAAAAAATGTTCAGAGACGACTAGACGAAATTCCGAGGAGACGCCATTTTACTTTTATTTGTCACTTTATTTTGACGTTTGACGTCCAATGGGTCAAGGCAGTAGCCAATCGGAACACGTTTCGTTCTACGTAGATAAACAGCCGTGGTTTATACACCCAGGACCTCTTTAATCCGAACCCCGGAAATATAACCCCTGTTCGGATTAGTGGAGCGTTTGGATTATAGTATAGTGAATTTATAGGGTATTTTTTAGGTTCCGTAGTCAACTAGGAACCCTTATAGTTTCGCCATGTCCGTCTGTCTGCCTGTCTGTCTGTCTCTATTTCCGAGGCTTTGCTCTGTGATTTTTAGTGCTAGAAAGCTGCAATTTGGTATGGATATATAAATAAAAAAAAATGAAGGGTACCTTCCCTACACGTAAAGTGGCGATGATTTCTTTTTCTTCAACCCTATGGGTGGGTGTTGTTGGATAGGTCTTTCAAAATGAATACAGGTCTTCATCAAACATTTTTGAATAAAATGAATATTTACGGCAATATTGACTTCAAAAGACAAAAAATAGTCCCCCCGTCTAATTTTTGAACTATGGGTCCAAAAATATGAAAAAAAATCATGAAAGTAAAGTTTAATAAAGACTTTCAATGAAAACTATAGCGGACATAATCAGTTAAACTGTTTTTGAGTTATCATTAAAGTCTTCTTAGTGAAAGAAGTATGAAAACGCTGCGAAATTATTCCCGTTTGCTTGTAATTGTTTTTTTTTTGTTGAGTTCATTGGGCACCTACAAAACCCTACACTGAGCATGGCCCGACATGCTCTTGGCCTATTTTTGTATGAAACAAAACGACCAATATTGTGAAATTTTAACAATTTAATTTGTCGGGTGGTATTGGCTATGTGCACGTCTGAAACGTCAAACGTCAAAGGTCCCGAGACAATGTCAAAATTTAGAGATGTCAAATAATGACACATGAATATTTTATTTACTTTAGTAAACGAGAAAGACCCCGTATTGAAAATTTTACTGAAATAAATAAGAGAATAAATAAATACATACAAACGAAACGAATCGTAGGAAACCGTTAAGAAACCAATAGAAAACGTGAAAGTAAATTTGACAGTGGTCCCCGGTAAGTACACATTTCTGCCATGGTGTGCGCTACGATCGCCTAGCTTACTCCCACCACCTACTTCACACATAGCCAATACTCGTACATATATTTAATGACAAATAAAGAGCTTTGTCTCACATTTTTTGTAAAAGTGAGCGGGGGAGGGCGTTCGGATTACAAAGGGGTTTGGATTAAAGAGGTCTTGCTGTATATGTATCTAATTGAACGTATGTGTGTAA
Organism: Notocelia uddmanniana; assembly: GCA_905163555.1. Lineage (NCBI taxonomy): Eukaryota > Metazoa > Arthropoda > Insecta > Lepidoptera > Tortricidae > Notocelia > Notocelia uddmanniana. Next base: position 19,274,039 of record LR991068.1, read on the forward strand.
ATGTTCAAACTGAATTTTAAGTCATTAGTCATAATAATTTATTTGCAGTTACAAGTATACAAGATGATCTTCAATTATTAGTACATGGTCGCTGTGTAACTTACCATTTAGGCATACTAAATAGTAATTTTCAATTACTAATTAATAAATTAATTATATTACATTGCTATTAGATAATTAATCAAATTTATGATTCAAGTATTACTCCACTGAATAAAAACACTGCTCGGATAACATATGAAATACTCGAGATTTGAATGCACTTAAAGGCAGCTGTTTGAACCTGTTTGGTAGATGGTTGTATAGAACAATAGGTGTGTGAAATGCGCTTTTCCTATATGCACTTGTTTTCGGACCCGTATAGCACACATTGTATTTATAGCGTGATCGTTCGGCCGTTGCGCAAGTTAAAGCAGATATCCTCAACAAATTGAGCTGATATTTGGCATACTTACTTTTAGTCACATAAGTCACGCTTGGCATGTCAATTGGCGAACGCAGTATCAGTAGTAACTTAATTTCGCTTTTAGATGATTTTAGGTAAATTAAGTAAATGTAGGTTTGCAAAAAATATATGTTCATGTTACCCATACTTAGTTGACCTAAAATTGACGTACAGGTTTTAGTATAGTATCTCAATGTAGTCTTGGACACTTTCTACTAAGAGTAATGCCGAGAGCCTCTTTAATGCTGTGCAAGCATTTGAAATTCCGCATCTTGTTGGTATTGCAACGTTCTATGAAGCAAAATATGGCTACAAAAGCAAACTTGCCAGAGGAAGGAAGCTCACTCGACCTAGTGTGTGCCGGCTCACGGAACAAATTTATTCTAAAGCTACGTTTCTATACTTGCGTCGTAATAGAAACTAAAACAAGGTATAATTAAATGTAACTACTTCACAGCTGACATTGACTTGCATTTTTTTATTTTGTGAATGTTAAACAAGTTGCTCATTTTTGACATTGTTTATAATTTCTTATTATTGATTTTTTCTTTGTTATAATTTATGCACTTACTTTGTAGACTTTTTTACAGATATTTTCACTCATAACTTGTTTATTATTAATTATTTGCAATTTTGATTTTTATTGTTTTAATATTTATGACACAATTATTTCAAATGCAATGTATATTGTTTATTGAATAAATAACTAAGAACTAAGAACTAAGAATTGAATGTCATGCGAATAATACAGCTCACAGACAAAATAATTTTGTGTGCCAATTGATTAGATTGTGTCGCAGAGCAAAATAATATTTTTACGGCGAGAGTAGTATATTGAATCCTGAGTGAAGCGAAAGATCCTAGAATAAAATCCTGAGCGTAGCGAGGCGTTCAAGTGTTTACGATCAAGACGGTAATATTTTTGCTACCGAGAGGCACATATTGCTTTTTGCATCTATTCTTATATGAGGAAAAGAGTAATTGTTACCCTCAAATGAGGAAAGAAAAGTGCGAATTTTATTGCTCATTCGAGGGCCACAGTGACTTTTCTGAATAGCATGTATGACAAGAATTTTTACAAACAACGAAGAGAGGTAACTGGACATCAATAACAAGTGCGCTACCGATATTAGAAATCGTTTCATTGACAGTTAGAAACAAATGCAAGTCCTCTGTGGAAACAGCGTATCCTCGCGAGCTCTGGAAACCATACTAACCACCAGACACGAAACAACGGATATTTACAGATTATGGTACTTTCCAAATTTCTTCTTTTGGTATTTTATCCTATTCATCCATATAATTACTGTTGAAAACAGGGTATTTACCATGTATGTGTGTTATTGTTGAGTTTCCGATATTTCAAGAGATAAATATTTAGTTTCCGAGTTTTCATTTGCTATGGAGTGTAGGTAGACCACAAATAAAACTCGCACCACGTCACTCGCATTCCAGTACGAATATTGTCATCTTACGTCAAAAATTACTTTAATTGTACTGGGATGACAGCTGTCAAAAGAGTAGTCTTATTACTCGTAGACGCTAATTGTTTTGACTGCATAAAACTTGTTGTGAGACTATTTTAACCAATGAGATTAACATTCCTATTTTTACAACCACATTTTTTCTCCTAAAATATTACTTTTAACATGCCCGTCAATAACCTTGTAAACATCTTTTTAAATGGGTTAGCGTAATCCTGTGAAAATAATCTTCACATGGCCTATTTTTATAATAAACCCCTGAAAGGTCAAAGGAAATGTGCATGAAATGAACCAGCCCTAACGGCCCCAAACAACGGATAAGTAAGGGTTACCCCGCACTAAAATTATCCCTAAACTATAATAATAATCATTAGGGCTAATGTGTTTTGTAATTGCTGGATCGATATGGGGCGTAATGACTATATATATCGTAGGCATGTGACGGTATTTTAAGACATTTTAAAGGGGAATATTCAGTCAAATTGTAACGTAAGTCGATAAAGAATAAACAACAAGAGATTTTCTTATGTGCGTTTTATTCTTGACAATATCGCTCAATAAGTATCACATTCGCTGATCCTCAGTCTCTAGAGTCTTTACTGCGTCTCAACATTAAAACGAGCACTTCCAGATTGAAGAGGGATCTGCGGAAGCGGGTCAGTACGAATGCAGTACTGAATCCATACTACCTTCGTGCAATACGAGTATCTTACTACTACGCAAAATGTAATACTGAGAGTGAACTGACAAGGGAGGAAATCTGGATGACATCAGTAAGATCTCGGTAGAGAACAAAATACCTCATGCAGACTTCAATCCGTGAAGTCAGGAACACGCCCAAGCTACTCACAAGCAGAAAAATGAAATAAAATCAATATACTCCATAACACTAGTTTTTATATAGATAACAATTCACAATTGTTGTTTACACTGCCAACATCGACGTAATATACTTTGTATTTATCATAAGTGCAAGGACGTTTGATAAGGATAGTGTCACAAATAGGAGTTTTTGCTGCCATTTTAGTTGGGTCAGGACACGTCATGTCATGTCGTCGAAATTAAGGGCGCTTACCATACACTGTCGTTTTGTTTCCTAATTTTAACAATACAGACATAATAGTAGGAAATCCTACTTCATTCCGTAATTCTTCGTTGGGTACGACGATATGAGACGGGATATGAGTAATTAAATTAATGAAAGAGCAACCCGAGGCTGACAATCAAAATACAAACTGAAAAAAATCTGGATTACACATACACGGAACAGGCATAAATATGTCTACATTTTTGGACCTGGGTGCAATAGGATAAGATGAAAAAAATATTTCATATAGGCGCTCTTGACTGTTAGTACTAGAATACGGTTTACAATGCTGCATTGGTACCGCCCGCAACCGCGTATCCCTTGCCAATCAGGAAGCTTAAAATGTACGCGTGCAGAAACTCATCCATACCGACTCATCTGTCAGTTAACGCTGACATCTTATTGATATCACCGATCCGCCTAATGTGGAAGTAGCGTAAATAAAGAATGACATGTGTTTTTACTGTGTCTACTCGTTGCATTATGTAGTTATTAAATATCTCTGCATCAGCTGCAGTACTGCCACGCTTCTGCCTAATGTAATACTACTGCATCAACTTGATTATTACTGGCAGTAGACCGATAAGTAAGGAAATCTAAGCGACGACAATATTATGCAGTGGGGAAAGTAGAAAATGCAGTATACAGGTAGCGCCCCGCGAAGTCAGGCGGAGCATTGAGCCGAGCGGAATTTGAACCCACAACCTCTGGAATCAGTCATCGCTCTTACCAAATGCACTACTGCGGTTATCGCTTGTGGCAACGAATCTTTCAATCAGTTCACTCTTTCAATTAAGATATAGGGAGGCTTGTAGTGACGTCTACCGCGTAGTTGCTACAACTTATGAAACGGCACCAACGTCTCAAATTACATTGACAATCGTTAGTAATAATGTGCTACCCCATTCTAACTGTTAATAATTTTCATTCCGGTTAATAATTGTAATTTCGCAAAGCTGACGATTCCGCTTTTAAAAATATTGCCAGCATTAATCTTATTATGTTTATTGATTGACATGCCAGTTTGGCTTACCCTATTGTGGTGAGAACACGTGTGGCTTTGTGGTTTCCAGTTAATACAATATCTATTTAGAATCTATTGGTAAACTCTGCAACACGACTCGGCTTGGCCACTTGGAGTATGCAAGACAATCATGTTGTAAACAGAGCATATTACATTAATTGCTTTAAAGTTTCAAAGACGGGGTTCTGATTTAACCCTTTAATCTTTTGGTTCCGTAAATGCGGGAAGCATCACATACGCCTAGTTCCACGCTCAACAAATACGCATTTTCAATAAGGGATTAACAAAACAGCTTTTCCTCAGCCGTTGTCTAATCACGAAACAAATCCATTTACATCCTAAATCTTCAAACGTTTGCGCAAACCCATCAATTCTTGTCATTCAAGGCATACAATCTTGCAAATTAGCTTGACACGGCTCGTGAAATCCTTTAAGTTCGCGCAGAGCTCTGAAGGGTACTCACAATGTGGAACACGGTTCTGCTCTCAATGTCGCAATCAGTTCACTTACGCACGACCTTCGGTAAGTTTTTATTTTTGGGAGGATTAAGATTCTAATGCTGTGCCTACCAAGGTCCTTTTTTGGAAGAGAAATTTAAATTGATTTTTTACTTTTCTATCAATTGTTTTGGTTACAAAGTAGAAAGGTTTCCGCCCGAGTGCTCGGGTACTAAACCAATATTAGATAATAGAGGTGAACAATAGGTATTACTAATTGGATGGGTAACTAGGGATCATCTATCTTAATTCCGCATAGTGGACTCTTGTGACACTCATTGAAAGAAAGTGCTCGGTGCTATTCCATTTAACAAAACGGGCAAAACCTCATAGACACAGGACGAAATAAATTTATAAATTCAACACTATTAGTATAACGACCTGACCTTTTTGACGACCTGTTTAGCCTAGTTGGTAGTGACTCTGCCTCCGAAGCTAGAGGTCCCGGGTTCGAATCCCGGCCAGGGCATTTATTTGTGCAATTTTCACGGATATTTGTTCTTGGGTCTTGGATGTTTTCTATGTATTTAAGTATGTATTTATCTATATAAGTATGTATATCGTCGTCTAGTACCCATAGTACAAGCTTTGCTTAGTTTGGGACTAGGTCGATTTGTGTAAGATTGTCCCCCAATATTATTATTATTATTATAAGATTGAAAATATATCCAAACTTACATTTTACACTGCGAGTCCGCAGAGGAGTTATTATAGTTCACAATTTTAAATATCTTAAAAAAAAAACCGACTTCAATGGGGTAGGCCGGTGAAAGATTATTATACTTAGATGGTGCAATCTTAGATTCCATACAATAAAATAAAAATGGCTATAAGTATGTTTATAATGGTAGAAGACTAAGTACCCTCAATTCCTCATAGAATCATGGAAAAACCTTGCTTGCTTGACAAACAAAACGAAGAGAACAAATCGCCAAACTTGAACTACCTACGCGTCGTTGAAGAGTTCCTATCTGATCATCATCAGCAATTCCACTTCATCAAATGTCACTTTTATGAATGAAAATGCTTGATTAGTTCATGAAAATACTAAAATTACTATTTGTGTGCCTTTCACATTTGAGGAGTTCCCTCGATTCCTAATGGATCCCATCATCAGAACTCGAGCATGACAAAAATCAATCGTTAAAATAGAACTTGCTTAACAAACACAGCTAGAAGGACAAATCGACAAACGTGAACTTTTCGTCGTTGAAGAGTTCTGTTCTGATCATCATCAGCAGTTCCACTTCATCAAATGTCACATTTTCGTATGATAATGCTCGATTTGTTGATAAAAACACAAAAATCACTATATGTTTGCCTTTAAGATTTGAGGAGTTCCCTCAATTCCTCATGGATCCCATCATCAGAAATCGCGCATGACAAAAATTAATCGTGAAAATAGAACTTGCTTAACAAACACAACTAGAAGGACAAATCGCCAAACGTGAACTTTTCGTCGTTGAAAAGTTCTGTTCTGATCATCATCAGCAGTTCCACTTCATCAAATGTCACATTTTTGGATGAAAATGCTCGATTTTTTGATAAAAACACAAAAATCACTATATGTTTGCCTTTAAGATTTGAGGAGTTCTCTCAATTTCTCATAGATCTCATCATCAGAACTGCGTTTTGTTTTTTTTTTCCAAATTTTCCAAATCGGTTAAGAAATGACGGAGTTATGGAGTAACAAAAAACATACAACCGAATTGATAACCTCCCCTTTTGAAATCTTGAAGTCGGTTAAAAAGCAGGGCTATCATGTAACTTTTCAAACGTGAGATAGGTAGTCTGACTGTGAAAATGTGAGTTATCTACCTTACGAACGTTCTAAAAACGTTACGTTATTACTGCGCAGTATGTACAAATATACGCTATGCAACATATGTTTATGTATGATCGCAACCCTAAGATGCGTCCCTCGAAGCGTCTGCGTATTTTAAGCATCAGTGTGGTGGCCCCATTCAGCCTTATTTTTATTGCTCTCATAACCTTCAAAGATAGTCGTAAAATGTTTTTTATTTATTGCATTGCTATTTCGATATTTTCCCTAAAGACGGCATGGCACGCGTCAAATTGTCGAGTTAAAATATGCTAGTCATGTGTTTTTGTTATTCCTCAAGAGAATTCAAAAGGTGTATATGTTTGACGTGCCAATCGCGTCATAAGTATATTTTTGACCTGACTCATACAGGAGAAGCATCATGACTGTAAAGGTATGCTGATGTAGGTATATTATATTATTGTTTTATACGCACTGTGACTTAAGACAATTGACAACATTTCAAATTTCCAAGTCGTATGAAATCTCAACTCATTTCGTTAATTTGTTAACAAGAAACTCTTGTTTTATAGCTGTTAGTTTTCAAGATATTCATGAAAATGTGAAGAAAGCCTACAACTGTCTAAATGATGTCACAAGGCTGATTTATTGTGACAGTCACTTTAGAACAGCAGCACACTTTAGTAAATCCACCTTACTATAATAATACTTCCCCCTTCCTTCTTCTTCTGTTTTTTCTTTCTTTCTTATACTTTTTTGTTTTGTTGAACTAGGTACACATTGTAAATATTCTTCCTCTTTTTGTTTCCACACTCAGATTTATTTAAATTAAGTAGGTTAAGTATTATAATTGTAATAAGCATATTTTTGGGAAAAAAATACTGACTGTCGAGTTTCTTTCGGCGTTTCTTCTTTTTCCGAAACGCTAGTAGATTTTGACTTGTATCTTTTTTAATACTACGACGGTGGCCAACAAGCGTACGGCCTGTCTGATGGTAAGCAGACACCGTAGCCTATGGACACTAGCGACTCCAGAGGAATCACAAGTGCGCCGGCGACCCTTTATTGGTATAGGTGCCATTGCGGCCTACTTGCAGAAAGTATAGTTCATTTATTTCATTTATACTTCTTCCTTCTTTTTCTTCATCTTTCTTTTTTGTAATAGTACTACTGTATAATTTTTTACGCTAAGATGCCTTACTTGTCGCTTACTCTCTTTTAAAATGAGGAACTTTTGAAATGTTGTCAATTGATGGATTCCGTGTCGTTAAATTAGTCAAAATTGTTCATATAGGTATGTATTATAGCTACAGTAACTATAAATATTAATAGAGATTAGTAGATTATGTACACTTGTATAGTCAGCGTCATATCATATAGTACGTAGCAGCCAAAGTCGCCAAATAGTTCGGTACACCATATATTTGTATCACATGTTAGCTACTAACTATATGATGCTGACTGTCAAATATTCTACTTAATGGTGTTTTTTGAGTTAATTTAATTCAGATATTGTAAGATCATTGGCAACCGTGTCCAATCGTTTTTCATGTAATGAATCACTCTTTTATTCATGATGAAAATCGATATTGATTTTAGTTCAACTCAAGATATCGACACACGTCATTGGAAAACTGTTAAAGTTTGTAATTAAAAGTGCAATTAATTCAAAAAAGTCGACACGAACACAACGTTCTGTAATTTATCGTAGTATAATGATTGATAATGATATACTCACAAGTAACAAAGATAAGTTCATGTATGGATTAATAACAAGAACATACCCTTGGACCAAGTGAAGGTCACGACCAAGTTACAAAGGGCCAACTTATTCTGGGTCTGCACTTAGAGGTATTATGTAGATTAAACGAACAGCCTCAAGCAAAATGGAAGGGAAAATATACCGCTGAGTGTTAAAAGAGCGTAAGTTATTTATTGTCCAAACAAGTTAAGCCTTTTTGGTTGAACTATATTATAAATGAAAGGATCTTTTGCAACAATGGTGACAGCGTTGGACTTAGTTATTTACTTCTTATTAAGCCTCGGAATTTGATGTGACAATGATTTAAATAATAAATGAAATTTCAGTTAGCTGTGATGAAAAAAATAAAATCCCAAATCGTGACAACAATGCAGATTCATGACGAGTTTTCAATATTTCTATGAATTCGAATCATTAATATGCAGATATTTTATTTCATGCCTATTTGCTTCATAGAATTTACTTCTTTATTAAAATCGTTTACGTTTTTAATAAATTTGTCTTGTTCGAATCATTAATGTGCGGTTATTTTATTTCATGCCTATTCGCTTCATAGAATTTACCTCTTTATTAAAATCTTTTAAGTTCTTAATAAATTTGGCTTGTTTTTAATTACCTTGCTAACATTTTTTATACAATGACAGTGGCAAACAAGCTTATGCTTTACCTGACGGTAAGCAGACACCATCTCCTATGGACGCCTGTGACTCTAGAAGATTACAAGCACGTTACCGACCATTTTATTTACTTGAGGATTATAATAATAATAATATTGACGACCCACAGGACAGGTTTCCCTAGTAAAAATATACTAAAAAAATGATTCGTCAAAATACACAAAACATGTATAATAAAATATCAGAGTCTCTAAGCCAACCTAACCTAAGACATTGCCTTAAGACTAGTCAAAAAGCCGTACCAGGCGCAAAGGCGCCCATATCACTTTCTGCATTACCATTTACCACGCTGGATGACAATGGACAACCTTTGCGCCAAGTACGAACCCGCGCGGGCTTCATATCCCCTCTCGCGAACACGACGCCCCACGTCCCTAATGAAAGCTATAGCCTTTGACCCCTAGCGCCCTGTCGTCTCAAAAGCAAGAGGAACAAAATAGGTAATAGTTTTTTCCCACGGCCGAATATTTATCTCGTTTTCTCAAAATCTGCAGTGGCACCAGCTGTCTGCATCGTTCGGCTGAGATGTGAGGTAGCGAAAGTGCCATGCTTTTTTTTTAATGACATAGGTGGCAAACGAGCAGACGAATCGCCTGATGGTAAGCGATTAGCGCCGCCCATGGACACTCGCAACACCAGAGGGGTTGTAAGTGCGTTGCCGGCCTTTAAGATGGGAGTACGCTCTTTCTATGCTCTGCTAACGTGAGGCAATCTGGCCTTTTACTATCAGTTCGACAAAGACCAGGTGGTTCTAAAACATATGGGATATTGGCAGATATTAAGGCCCTTCGAACTATGTCATTCAGAGCGTGGTGACGCGGAAATCGCCCTGAACAGCACCTTGAAACCGCAGATGCATTTATGCGGCACACAAACATCGCAGCCCAGGCGGAGAGCTACGCTGCCATACGCAAGGAATCACTGTCCAAGAGCGTTCCTAAATGAGATGCAGGCAAAGCCTGCATCCACGCACCTGTTTCAACCTAAGACACCGACTTGAGTCTAGCCACATCCACACCTGTGGCGGCGTCCATGAGCCGTGAAACCGCGTCCCTAGTCCCCACATCGTCACAAGCTCGCTGCACTTGCAGAGCCTTAGGCAAGGAGGCTCATGGAAAACGATATCTCCACGTCGCCAGTGCATCGTCCACAAAAGGAATGGCCACCGAGTCTCCATAACAATTTAACATTTTAGAGACCAGGCCACCAACTCCGTGTGCCGACGCTAGAAAGGCTAGTAAACCCCAGGTGGTGGTGTTGATTAAAATAAAATATTTATTTATTTGTTTATTTAATCTTTATTGCACAAAAGTAAAACTTATAGTACAAAAGGCGGACTTAATGCCATAAGGCATTCTCTACCAGTCAACCTTAAGGCAAAGCAGAAAAATTGTGGGCGGTGCAACTAAGATAATAAAAAAACAGTAGGTACTTACAAAGACTGGAAGGATATATACAATACGATATGATATTATATAATATTATAAATAATAATATAATACAATATACAACCACTACTAAATAAATTTACATACATATACACATATATGGATGAAACAGATCAGAAATATTGTGATTTCTTGGTTCTGCCAGCCAAAAACTTGTACAAGTTTTTTTTAAAGCAAGGCTATTAGGAGATCGTCTAATATTAACGGGGAGACTGTTCCAGAAGCGGGCTACCTGAACGGAAAAGGAATTGGACATGAAACCGGTGCGGTGAGGCGGAATAGAGAGGGAAAGATTGCCAGAAGAGCGAAGTTGACGGACTCAAGTAACACCATAAAAGTGAAAAAGTGTTTTAAGGTATTCGGGAGATTGAGGATCATTTAAGATGGAGAAAAGAGTGCAGAGCAGACGTATTTTGCGACGTAGGCGGATTGGAAATGAGCCCAATTGAGAGCGGAAGGAAGAGACATGATCGTATTTTCGAAGACAGAAGATGAAGCGAATACAATTGTTGAGAAGACGATCTAACTTGTCAAGAAGCTCTTCATTTAGGTCAGGATAACACGCGTCGCCGTAATCAATTATGGGTAATATCAATGTCTGTACCAATAGAATCTTCGTTTTGATGGGCAAGAACCGTTTCAGTCTATTGAGACCATAAAGTAACCCCACCACCTTCCGACTGACCTCAGAAATTTGAGTCCTTGACATTCTGACTGTAAGGGATAGGACTGCCATTGAAATTGACCGGAGCAATATCATTAAGGTTGAGTTTCGCATGCTGGAGACGGCTACCAGTGACAATAGCTTGGCACTTGGATGGATTAACAAATAAACCGAACCTTTCTGACTATCGCTGAATGTGCAAGAGATCCTGATAATATTATCTTCCATAATTGTATAATACAATATTCTATAAGTATATAAGACTAGAACTTGCAAGTAGAACCGATAGCCGTTGGGACGGAAAGGTTCTCGAGCGGTGACCATGTACCGGAAAGCGCAGCGTGGGTAGGGGGTGACCTTGTGAGGGCACAAGGTGGACTGATGACCTGGTAAAAGTCGCGGGAGTCCGTTAGATGCGTGTGGCGCAGAACTTTTTATTGTGGCATTCTTTAGGGGAAGCCTATGTCCAACAGTGGAAGTGCTTCGGCTGATATGATAATGGTGTATGACTATGAAATACTCTTAAAGAATCTCTTACAAGAGTTCAAAGCTAACAAACTAACCGACTGAGTCTTTGACTGTAAATGCTACTTCAACTATATTACGATCCCCAAACCACTCAAGAAAATGCGACGTATTCAGAACGCATGCGACGTTGAACTATTTCCGAATTAATCTCACTTTCGATACATACAAAGACCCTTGAACATATTAAAGGCAATAATTATTCAGGTGCCTTTAGACCTTGTTTAAATAGCGTCGGTTTTGACTAATATCAACTCTATTCAAATGTAAGGTTGGCAGGCCTTTGCTATATTATAGTCCCTTGGGGTACATTGGTAACGCTTGAGTGACTCATTATACGTTCGCTAAGAGATATTAAGTGATCGATTGCCATTTACCCGATCGGGGTAAGGCATTGCGTCATATTCTGAATTTGGCTTTTTGACCAATAAAAGTACGTTCGAATATTTTTTTAGGTTTATTGAGATATTGGCTTTTTATACAACACCGCCGTTAATAATATTTTAATGATTTATTATCTCTATATACTAGGTATAAATTATACCTAGTATAATGGTATAATTTACAAATATTCACAGTTGATGTTGTATGGCTAAGCACCGCGCGCTCTGTACCTCTACTTATCTCAAAAAACGGTTTAACGCATGAAAAAATATTGTTAACAACATACGTCGTAAATTTTATGGTCTACAATTTTTAATATATGTTGATATTAGTGGAGCTGTTGAAATCTACATAATAACGAACAACTTTTTTTTTACATTTTATCTTGAGTAACTTAGGACCCAAATACAAAAAGATTTTATGAGACTTTTGAGACAACTAGAAACTTTATAGAAAGTCAAAGTGAACGAGTATAGTACAAGATTCCAGCATATATTATTATCTCTCATTCCGAGGCTGACCAATATGACTGAATTTATGTTGTTCACGTGATGATATAATTATACATATTGTTAAATGAAATAGCATTATAAAAGTTTGCTCTGTGTGAAAAGATTTAAATTTACTATTATTTTTATGTCATGTTAGTGATCAGTTAAATTTGGCCTTATATTAAGTTTTTGTTTCGGCCGCCAACATGTTCTAAACAGAACATAAATATAATGTAATTTGCCAAAGAGGTTTTATACTCTTAGGTCATAGCCGGTAAGAAGAAGAAAAAAGTTATACAGATTGATGATGGAGAAAGTTGTGGTTTTAGTGAGTTGTGAGTTAAAGAAATAAAATAATTTTACAAGTTAAAAGTGAGTTGTTTTGTGATCCAAATGCGTTACCATATAAATTACAGTGTTTGGAACATTAAAGTTAGTGAAGGTGATCCCCTGGGGCCAGCAATTTTCAGTTTGGCAATAAATCCTATCATAAAAAATTTGGCATCAAAATTTAATGTGTGGTATCTTGATGATGGGACCTTAGGAGGCGATGCTGATACTGTGCTATCGGACCTTTCACTAATTACTGATAAATTCAAATATATTGGCCTTGAATTAAATTTCAACAAGTGCGAACTTTACATTCCAAATAACTGCAACAACGTCATAAACAAATTCAACCAACTTGCACCTAACATCAAAATTGTAGATAAGAGTTCTCTTTGCCTCCTAGGGTCCCCTATTTTCGAAGAATTTTATCCTGGTTGTATTCAAAATTGTATTTCCAAATCCGAAAATCATTCTCATCGGTTGCTCGAAATCAGTCCCCACTACGCACTTTCAATTGTTAAATTCTGCCTTTTTGTCCCAAAATTAACCTACTTGCTTCGCTGCTGCCCTCTTTGGAATCATCAAAATCTTTTGTCGAAAATAGACATTTTGATAAAAAGTAATTTAGAATCAATCCTGAATATTCAACTCAGCGAAAAGTCTTGGACCCAAGGATCCCTTCCCATCCGGTACGGTGGACTAGGGATCCGCAAAATTTCTAGTATCGCGTTACCAGCTTTTTTGTCGTCCGTCCATAGCTCGTCTAGTCTCATAGGTAAAATCCTTCCCACACACAATGAGACTTCGGGCTTGGAGGACGGAAAAAATGCTTGGTTAATTGCTTGCCCCGGTCAAAATTTTCCAGAACATCCGAAATCACAGAGATGCTGGGATGACATATCTTGAATTCCTTACTCAGCCATTCTAGTACCACGGAACGAGCCAGACTTCTAGCAGTTGGTGCAAGGGAAGCTGGTTACTGGCTCCATGCTCATCCATCCTCTTGCACTGGTACATTTTTAGACCCTAACACACTCCACATTGCAGTCTGTCTTCGTCTCGGGGTCCCGGTCTGCGCCCCACATGATTGCCACTGCGGAAACGACGTGGACCAGCTAGGGTACCACGGACTTTCCTGCCAGAGAAGCGCCGGCCGCTTCTCCAGACATGCTGCTCTCAACGATATCATCCGCCGGTCTCTTGCATCAGCCAACGTGCCTGCCATTTTAGAACCTGCAGGCATGTCAAGAAACGTGCTAAAATCGGCAAATACAGTGGTCTCGGCGCCGAATACTTGTTCACCCCTTTCGGCGTCGAGACTCTCTCGGTCCGTGTGGTCCTGGGGCTTTAAGCCTCTTCAACGAATTGTCGAAGAGGCTTATTGATGCCACAGGTGACCGAAGAGTTGGCAGCTACCTCGGCCAAATAATTAGCTTGGCTATTCAGAGAGGAAATGCTGCCAGCATCTTCGGCACAATGCCGCGGGGGCCATTTTTAGATTTAATTTAGTTTTATTTCAGTTTTGTAATTAGTTTTAATGTTATTGTAATTAGTTTTAATTTTGGTAATTAATCTGTTTTTATATAACGTTCTAAATAAATTCCTATTATACATAACAGTATACATAATATAGTAACCTGGAACCTCCTGTAATACCATAGACTATTACCCAAAAAACTCAAACTCCAAACCAAACATTAAAGAATGAATAAACTATTCACATGAAAACGGAAAATAATTAAGTTTCTTTGATAAAATGAACCCCTACAATCAACCTGCCCTGATCTCACAGTTCGGAAAGTAAATTTAATGCCATACGATTATTATTATTTATCCTGCACTGCAAGTCTACGAGAAGTTTCTACTACGAAATGATAACTAAACCGAGGGCTCACATGTATCTATGTATTCATGTGTTACATAATATAATTATGTGCTTGAACTGCTTTTAAATTTTGGCGGGTGACATCGACAAAGTACCAAAGTGTCTTCTTATCAGTTCGACTGTACGTCATTAGGTGCGGGAAGGATTAACAACTCATTTGTCAAAAGCTTTCAACTGTTAAGAGAGATACTCCCGTATCCGCTTGCATACATGAGTACTCACTTGACATTTAGCTTTGATAGCTGCTGGCTATTAAGGTAATTTTGTGATGATATTCAAAACAAGCTTAATCGGTCACCAGAGGGGCAAATAAGTAACTTTTTAAACAAGCGTTAGGACAAAACTGCAAAAGGGTGATCGGCCGATGGCCCAGGGGGGCAAGTTGATATAAATATAGTAGGAACAGTATGAATGATGGGTACAATCTAGAGTATTTCGAGTATCTAGGGGGGCACAGCTGCTCCTCTACGCCCCCTCTTCCTCACCCTTCGCGACGCCTTTGATGAATTGCAATTTCCCTAAAACAGTGCAGAAGTAGCAGGTAGTAGGGAAATGCGTTTAAAAACGCGGTGTGCATGGCCCTTAGATCTAACGTTACGCAATCTATCTGCAGTTTACACGGATCTTTTTTTAATAACAAGCTGACGGCCCATCTTCTATAAGTTTTATACCTATATTTTGGCAGCTTGTTAAATATTTTCTGACCGCCGATTAACAACCATCTTTGAATCACTTGGCCACCGTAGCCACTTGTAGCTAGCTGTCCTAGCTACTATGACTGCTAACTCATATACGAATAATAAGATATAATTTACAGCCGCCATAGAAAAAGATTGCACAAATTAAAAAATTAAGTACCATCGCCAACACAGGTAACTGACTGTTAGTGCGCTTTATTACGATTGTAATAAGGGCTACGAATGGTCAGTTATTTGTGTATTAAATAAAAAAATAAAATAAAAAGACATTTATTCATCAATACGGGTTACACCAATAATCTTAAGGTTGGAACTTCCTAGTAAGTATGCAATACCCGTGTCAGGAAGTCCCGCTCTTCCATGTTAATTAGTCATTTTGATTTGGCGAAACATAAAAAAGTAAAATCTAAATACAAATTTACGACAGTAACTTAAATAATAAATTCCTAATTAAACTATTTAGTTAATTCAGACGCTTCTGTTCGAATGTGTGTTGACATTTGTACAAAAACACCATACAAAGTAAAACGATATTTTTTACGGGCCTGGCAGGCTTAAATTGCTGTTTTCAGCCCAATATAATAAGTTATGTTATATTTAAATTGACATTAGAAGTATTTTTAACTGATTATTATTGTGTATCTTTTCAATATTCGGTATGCAATATTCAATATGTTTATTTGCTTTAAAAACACAATTAAATGCATGGTAAATCTATTTAGATAAATGATAAATAATTAATTAGGCAATAATGTAAAAAAAAAAAGATTAATTGTGTCAAGTTGAATTAGCAAAATAATCGTCAATGGAGTAAAAAAGTCGCCTATTTATAAAATAATCTTTCACATTGTTGTTTCGCATCCTTAAATCTTTGGTTAACTTTTTGTATACTCTACTTGCATTTTACCTAAACTGTTGTTAAAATGCACATAACTACATCCGGAAAGTGTTATTTTGTCACAATGATCTTTCTCTGTCTAATGTCCAGCGGTGGACGTCCTTCGGCTGATGATGATATTGATGATCTTTAAAATATTCATCACATTTACGGCTTAATTTGCAATTGTTAATAATGTACCTAGATATTTTGAATAATGTAATTTAACAATAAAGATATCATGTACTTAAAATTCTGTTGACATGTAACGTTAAAAAGATTTATATAATCTTTGCCTTATTACTAGGGAATAGGGTAAAAAGTATGAACAGATTTCTGACATCTACTCTATAAACAAGTGAGGACGCATGCAAATTGTTATCACTACTAATATTACCTTCTCACAAACAGCTCGAGACAGACTGTTGACTGCAATAACCTCTCAAAAGAAGTCGTCGCATGCCTGAAAAAAAGAAACATACATAATTTATTATTAACTTAATACGCAGTAGCTCTCGTCTATTTAGAGTGGTTTCTCATAAAATATATTGCAGTGTGCGAAAGGTTTTTTTTACACTAAGGCGACTTCCTGACTTGGCGGGTAGGAACGATATGTTGTAGTATTTTGTTCTTTGACGTGAGTTAACTGATGTCGCGGAGTCCTCACTTGACGAGATACTGTTATTATTACGTTTGTGCAGTAGTAATTCATGTGCAAAAGCGGGACAGTATTACAGTCGGATCGGCTCGCTTCCACGCATCCCGCGGTAGCCAAAAAGTACTCATATAAAATGTAGGGGCACAGTAAAAATCAGCAGTGACTTGACCCACAGTTGACACTGACTGCTAACAGTTATATACACATCAAAGAACGAAATACCATATCAATCCCGCCCCCGAGGTCAAGAAGTCGCCTAAGTGTAGCATTGAGTTATTATGTAGTAGCTGAAGAGAGCTTTTAGCAAGCCTAGCTTTCCTTGAAGTTAATTTCGAAGAGTGTGTTCTTTTCTCACTAGAATAAAACCAGTTTTAAAATAAACATCCCTTCTTGTAGATATTGTGTGAATTTTGTGTATTGCGGCTGTATACTAACGTTAGATGTGAGCGACAATACAGTAGAGTCGCGTTCAGTTTAAGATGGGTTTTCACAGCTTACAGATGCTATTGAGTCTAAGGCAACCTAGTAATAATACTCTAGGTATATATGAGGAACTTTTTGACTTGTTCGAGGCTTTCGAGGGTTTTTAGCGTGTTGTTGTTACTAGTGGCTCTTTGTTTACGTTTTTTGTATTCTACAAAGCGCACCTACCCAAAAATAACATAATATAATAATCATACCTGGTCCCAAAATTTCACGAGAATCGGTTGAGAAATGCAACCTGTAGAGGAGAAAAGCCGAACATGCGCCGGACAAACAGACGGAATAATTTTTTCGCTGTCGCTTTGCACTCGGCCAAAAATACTTGGTGATAAAATTTAGTTTTAGTTGTGTCATCCTCTAGAGGCTAAAGAGTGATACTTCTATACAAGAGTATTGTACTTAATACAAGTATAAAGACTGTTTATACACCGGAGCCAAGCTAAGCTGCGTTACCAAGAATGTGTATCATGTCCTCAATGTATAGGTAGCTAAGCTCCGTTAGGAAACGGGCTTAATGAAGCCGCTAATGCGTCTCAGGGAATCCGAGCTACGAATGTGAGCTAGATCACATCGTCATTAAATCTTCTTAGCTAGAGGAATTACACCGAGGATCCTGGAATTCACTATATTCAGAAGATAATGAACGGACGCTTCTTAGAATAGTGTAATAAAACTCCAGTCAGTCATCAAATCCGCGATGCGTGTGGACTTGCAAGTCGACTACGTAGCAATTCAAATACAAGTATACTTTAAGTAGATCAAATTGTAATTTTTCCTACAAATGATGATAGTTTAATCTACCTTACGTACATCCGAAGCGTTACGTGATCGCCCCTCTGGATCGAATACAATATTAGACCCCGAACTAATTCCTTGGCAAACACAAAAATGGACATTACAAGGCAGGCAGGAAACGTGGTACTGCCGAGGATTGCTTAATCCTGGCGGCACTTTGTGATGTCCAAGTTTTTAGGTATACCACTACGGGTGGCAAACAAGTATATGCCTACGGCCTACGTGATGGTCAGCAAATACCGTTGACTATGTACTCTGGTGATTCAAGAAAAATCACTAGCATGTAGCTGACCTTCGTTAGACAGGCATGTCCCTGACTCTCAACACAGGGTTTTGTCGATGCTCTTTTTAGGGATCCGTACCCAAAGGGTAAAAACGGGACCCTATTACTAAGACTTCGCTGTCCGTCTGTCCGTCCGTCGGTCACCAGGCTGTATCTCAAGAACCGTAATAGCTACACAGATGAAATTTTCACAAGTGGTGTATTTCTGTTTCCACTATAACAAAAAATACTAAAAACAAAATAATAATAATAATTACGGGGGCTCCCATACAAAAAATCGTGATATTTTAGCCCTTTTTCATGGCTACCACTCGCCGAGCTAGATCTCAAGAACCGTAATAGCTAGACAAATGAAATTTGCACAGATTATGTATTTTTATTGTGGCTACAACAAAAAATACTAAAATCAAAATAAGATTAAACATTTAGGGGGGCTCCCATACAACAGAGTAGTTGTTGGCGTTTTTTTCTAGTACCGAATACTTCGCGCGCGAGTACGACTCGCACTTGGCCGGTTTTTTTATTTATTTAACACCACAAAGGAGTGATTGCTAGACAGTTCTAGGACTTCGTGTCAACTAAGTGACATTATTACACACCTTAACTTCGGTGGGACTCGATTACATTGTTTCGTAGTTAGGGTTTAACTTCGTTTTCTACGTTAAAAACTGCTTAACAGGTTTGTAAACTTCACTGTTTACGCAAAGGAGAGCTATTCCGTAACATGTTACTAGTAAAAAACATGGAATGCGGCGTATTAAGATGGGGTTTGTTTATATGCTCATTTGAAATTAAATTTAAAAAAAAAGTTTATTTCAAGCTCGTGGCTCATAAAGTGTTAGCTCGTTACAAAAAAACTTAAAAAAACTATGTTAGTAATAATATTATAACAGTTATGGTTCACTACTACTAGGCTTCGGAAGTCCACAACAATGATGAAATCTTAATAATGTCGGCCTGTTTAGCCTAGTTGGTAGTGTCATTGCCTCCGAAGCCAGAGGTCCCGGGTTCGATTCCCGGTAAGGGCATTTGTTTCTGTGGTGAGCAGAGACATTTGTTCCTGAGACTTGGATGTTTTCTATGTATTTAAGTATATATCTATTAAATATATCGTCGTCTAGTACCCATAACACAAGCCTTATTGAGCTTACCGTGGGACTAGTTCGATTTGTGTAAAAAAATGTCTAATATAATAAATTAATCTGGCTGAATGATGTCCAACACAATTTTATACTATACATTCAGTGTGAGTCTGAAATACAAACATGCAAGCTAATACTCAAGTGAAGAAATATTTTAAAAACAAGTTAAAAAAAAAAAGGTTTGTATAATAACGTTCAGTTCAAACGGCCAAGACTTATGTTGCGTGGTTTTCCCGGGGGATTACAGTATGGGGTTCGGCAAGACAGAAGCGTAGGATTCAGTATGACTTAGCAGTGTCTATCATAAAGGAAAAGTGGTAGCTCGCGTGCTTTATATTTATATATTTAATGCTCAAGATCAAATATTGTCGCACATTAAATAATAATTTAGAAGTTATTTAGGGACTGTTACTGTATTTTTGGAAGAAGAATCGCTTTGGAACTTCCATTTGTTTTTTCAATTTCAATAGATATTCGAATCATATAGTAATATGTATTTGCTAAAAGTTTTAACATATTCAACTTAGCAAGCCTGTATATTGCTATTAACACTATACCCCAGGGATTTGTAAATATTGAACAAGCCTACCCACGCAATAAATACCTAAGAGTAAATAATATTTTCACGACGGGTTTTCGAATATTTTTGGTAGCTAGAATCCTTAGGACTTTATATTACTTTGGGACTATTTGATTAGGAGTCTTGAAAGTTAACAAACAAATCCCTGATCCGTAAAATATTTAGTAAGATTTCTTATTAAACCCTTTTTATATACATTTTCTCACATTTATTTATTATTTTCTGTTCATTGGCAAGTTGAACTTAATATTCAACATTTTTCATTTGAAGAGAAAAATAAGTAAAACTTTTAATAATAGCTTAAAAACTTACAAGATCCGTGTTAAATTCTTTTTTTTTACTACCTCAGGGATTAAGTTTAACTTATTTAATATGTTTTACCAATATTCTGAAACTATTTCTGGCTAGCTAATAACAATATTTGTTTTTTCTTGCTGTCAAGCCAGCAGCCAATCAATGGAATGTACAACATATTTCACATAACCGCTCACCAAGGGGTGTCAAAAAAAGTTATTATCAGGGGACTAAGCTGGTCACGTCTATCAAGTTCCTAGTGAGTTATGAAACTACTACGGAGTGTAAACATCAGAACTAGAAAAGGAGAAGCGGCAGACTTCCTCGGCGATGGCGAGATAAACAAGATTCCTTGGTTTGGTCAGAAGAAGCTAAAAACCGATATCAGTGGATGGAGCAAAGTTGCTATTTTCTCAGCAATGGGACACATTAGGCTCTATAGAGTAATAGGCGTATTTATAAAATAAACAGTTTAATTTTGTAACGCAATCTTTTTTACCTTAAGACAGGTACACAGCCATTTTATAACTACATATACGTTTATTAAAGCGACATGCTTACACATTCAGCTCAATTTTCACATATTACACTCTTATTTATGACTTTTACACTGCGTTCTCCGTCAACTCGTTCGCCATTCAAAGGCAATTGGAATTTGATCGTTTCTTATTAGTCTAGCTGCCAGTTTACACAAGTACCAATCCCACATACTCGTAAAATTAAAATGAAATGTCTGTGAACTAAAATTAGTTAGTGGAAAATAGAGTACTAGGCATATGAAAAGTTTATTCGGTTTTCACACGTGGCAACCAATTAGCATTCAGAACGGCCATTATAAACCACGTGTGCAATTAAAGTTTTGCTATAACCCACATTGTCATTAGTGTTGGAACAGTTCATTATTTCTGAGTTCCATTGTTTATAGAAACAGATAATGATCCTTCGAAATATCGGAGAAACGAGCATCGCACCAGTTCCATTGTTTGGAACAATGACTGGTTGTATAAGATTGCGGCGACTATTTTGTGCTAAAGTGGGTTTTCGCCCGTTCACTGGCTTTTTGATGACTCGATGTTTCGAGGCACGGCTGAAATTGTTTTGATGAATGCTTGAAATTGGAGAGGGTTATCTGATTGTGTTTTGAAATTTGTGGTTATGAACAGGACAGACAATGAGAACATTAAATGACGAGAAATATAAGACATTATTATTGGCTGAACAGACAAGTGTCATAATAACAATAATCGTATGGCATTTACTTTCGAAGCTTGAGGTCTTCGAAAAACTGGCAACCGTACAAGTGTCATATTGACGAACTACTTCCCCTTTTTCAATTATAAGGAATTAAGATTAATATTATCACAGTATTGGAGAAATAAACTTAATATCTTACCATGTGGGCCAGATGATCCAACGAAATTAATTATGGTAGGAAATTACGTCACAGGTTTTTAATAACAGGTTTACACCGCCAAGACATACATTTAAAACCAAAGTTTTTAGGATATCAAGAAGTAAATTGATGAGTGACTGAATAAGTGACTGGGTGAGTGAGCGGCCAAGTCGTCGTTTAGGGATCAATAAAATTTAAAGTAGAAAGACTTGATCAATTAAACTTAGTATTTCATATATTATGTTCCCTAACTACATCTCATCCTGTGAAGTAAGGCTCTCTGCTATTATCTGGGACGAAGCCATGTAAAATTTGAAAATCAGACGAAACGGTTCGAGAAAAGTTAGGTAGTGCCCCGCCTTCTTTTTTGGTCGTCTTGGCGGCTATGAAAGAAAGCGTTTTTCCGAAACCGTTAACTTTCCAGGTAGGCTTTATTGGTCATTGTGTAGAACTTATTTAGGTCTACCAGAAAAGTAAGTTAGGTTAGAACTGCGAACCTTTTGAAGCTTTCTATGAAATAAATAATTATGCGAATCAATACATCTATTATGAAACTTTTGTCTGCGAAACAAGGTACAACCATTAGTCTCCGTTGAAATAATTTTCTTCTACGCTACGGTATTATATTAAAAAGCTGATAATGTGTTATTATTAAACGTATTGTGTAATATCACTGCAAACATCTAGCTATGTATTTTTCATTAACTCGTTACTCGTATATCGTTACCCAAGTGGCCAATTTCTGCCCCAGAATGAGACCCGAAGTAACAAGAAAAGTCAGAAGAATACAATAACGTAGTCAATGATATGTTATTGAATGAAGCGTTGCCCAAAATCCCTATTATCTAACCCTAGAGAAATAATCAGGGTTTGCCAACATTTGGCGCTAAGGAAAAATATCGTTACATCTATTTTTGGCTCATGATATTTTGTAAGAAGGGAATTATAGCGGTCGAAGTCTTTATTTTGTTTACTTTTTCATATGGAAAAGTTCAAAAACAATCTATATAAAGAAACAAATTTCAAGAATGCGGGATACCGTACATATATCAAAGGACGTCAATCGACAGATTTTATAGGATTACCAATATTTCAATTTGGGAATAGATAAGTAAATCTAAATAAGTTTTAGGGACAAGGGTCTTCTTCCTTTCAAATTGTGAGACACAGGATAATTCTCCAGGCAAATGTGCTTATGGACTGAATCCCACTGTAAATAGCTGCCGATGCATGTGATAATGGGAACTCGATGAAGTAAATATAACTTCCATAACAATTTGGCTAGTGTATTTCCAAAGTACTGGTGTACAAAAAATAGTTTGGCCTAAGCGATACGTGCAGAAGTAGTTCAAAGAGAGAACAATGAAAAAAAAAATAGAAGCATGATTTGATAATGGGGAGTTAATATGTATTCTAATGGTAAAGATAAAGCGTGTGTGTATCATTGCTATTGGTTAATTTCAAAAGCCGTTCTTAGTAACTGTGCCCAGCGGGCGCGTTTTGCTACTGCATAATGAGTTATTTAAACACCATACAAATAACAAGCGTTGCGTTCGCAACACCAATTTATGTGGTTATGATTTATATGCGTGACAGTTAAAATTCCTCAGACCTCTGCAGTGCGGTATGATCGACTAAGCATACCGAGGTTTCATAAATAATATATCGATTGTGTTTTCTTTTTTGTGGATTATGGAAAAGTAAAGGATTTTTCTCTAAATCCTCAAATTCTAAAGTCACCCTTTTTTTCGCCACTTTCACCTTTGCGATTTTCGCCAAGTTTGAGCCAATGAGTACAGCATATCGCGCGAGCGTGACAAAATTTTGTATGACGTCAGCACTCGTATATACTTTCATGTACAGTCAGCCAAAAAAAGTGGTCTGTCGCTTTTCAACTCTATTATTTGGATCTTAGGGTTCAAAATTGGAAGACCATTTTTTAGTTGAATGTACGCTAACTTTGAAAATTTTTTTTTCAGTGTTATTTAACTATTGATCGTTAAACATTATGCATAATATAACTGGCTGTATAAGCAATGTCAAACTTAATTGTTCTCTTACTAGTCTGAAATAAATACAGTAAGTTCAAATATATGTGCTAGGCCTAAGTGATATGTAAGCACGACAAAAGGTTGTTATTCTTTATCTTCGGGAACGCACACACATATAATTATGAATTCAATGGCTGGATATTTTATTATATAAAACTTAATTGTGCTGCATTCATAACACAATAGCAGTTCTTTTAAAAGTGTTTTCGTGCTTCGTCCTTCGCTTTTTGTCCTATATTAAAGTCGAGAAAGCCTAATTATGTCAATTTCGTTTAGTAATAGTACATTACGATACAATGGTTGTAAAACAAAGAAAAGCCGATATCGCAAATGCTTGAGGCCCGAGCCGCAGGCGAGGGTCATAAATATGCGAGAGAGGGCTTTCTGTTTTACGACCCGTGTTTTGTACACAATTTTACGTCACTACCTCGCCAAAAAGTGGGTTTTCCGGACGCGCAGCGTGCGGAAAAACGCGCTTTTTGGTAAGGTGTGGTGTAAAATAATTTTCAATGTCAATAAAGACAATGTATATTTAATACCGCCAAAAGGATAAGTTTCCTTAAGTATGACATATATTTGGTTGGACTAATAATCTGTGTAAAGAATAACTCCAACTAATAGCTCTGCGAGCCCATAAATTTTGAAATTGAAAAATAAAAGATATTTCTTTTCAAATTTAAAAAATCCGTAAAGTTACTTGACATAAATATCAATATAATTAACAAACCGGCTCACAAAATTTCACGCAAATCGGTTGAGAAATGCGACCTGTACATGAGAACGACGAGAAATCCACCCACCATCCGCCGGCCGGACATGGCAAAGTTGTGAAAGCCTTTTTGCCTGTAAGCTGAAACACGGACTCTAACAAAATATTTAAAAAACAACCTACAT
This sequence comes from Notocelia uddmanniana, assembly GCA_905163555.1. Lineage (NCBI taxonomy): Eukaryota > Metazoa > Arthropoda > Insecta > Lepidoptera > Tortricidae > Notocelia > Notocelia uddmanniana. The sequence continues at coordinate 19,298,673 of LR991068.1, forward strand.
TCACATAAGTACTAACATATTTTTTGAAACTTTATTGTATATAGCTAACACTTTATGAGCCTCAAACTTGAAATTAACGTTAATTAAATTAAATTTAAAATAAGTCTTTAAATCAATCGTTAAAGAAAGAATAGTTAAACCACAGGAGCTACAAATCTTGCTTGTTCTATTGTAAGCCCATATTACCGGCTTGTTTCCACGCGTACCGAATACACGTGTCAACACTAAACGTCCAATATTGAATACTTCATGAATGTATATTAAGAAGTTATGTAATACAATAGGTTGTATTGTCGAACTCGGAAACTCTTTCTTGGAAACCATTAGGCACGTACACACGAAAGCCTCTTGACTCCAAGGACCCAGCTTAGTACAGATATGTATATTTGATATTTATGTTACATGTGGAACGATTAGGAGTACATTCCTTATGATTTATTGTATTATGTGCTTGCTTTTGTTTGCGACTTTACGTAGAATCAGGGAGTAAAGCTGCTTAATTTGAAGCAATTAATATTCACATGTAGGACTGATTTCCAATTCACGGCTATCATCACGAGTAATTTAAATAATATATGCTAATCTGTATTTATTTAAATTAAAGTACCTGATTTGACCACCAGTGCCTTCAGCCGATAGGAGGCACTGCAAACTATCCGCCATATTAACCACATTATTTGTTTTTATATGACGGTCGTCACACGTAAAAATAATCAAATTTTGAATAGATTTATTTTAGATATCATTAGAATAGAACTTCACATACAAGTAAGTACGTTTTTCTCAAATATGCTCGGAAATAGCCGTATTCTGTTTGAAAAACGAACCCGCAAAGAGCCAAATTTTTACCCCCACAAAATTAAAACTTAACCAAAAAAAACCGCTTGAAAACCGCGAGATTTCCGGTGTGTACGCACCTTTTTAAAAAATTTTTATATCGTCTGGGATTCCAAGAAAAATATATTTAAATAAAGTCACAATTTTATTGATTTGAACACGAAATTAACTAAATGTGTTAGTATTACTTTAAAAACAAAGTTTAAGTGTAGAATATACTAGTGTAAAATCTTTTAACTGCGTTATTAGAGATATGGCCAAATGTTTTATGCAATAGCTTTGTTATTTCCTCACATTGTTTGAGAAAAGCACCTTGGCTGAAACAGGAATTGTCTGAGCTCGGTGTTTTTGTCGGGCCTCGGCAACCACCTTGTCAGGCAATCCCTTTCTTTCCGAGCCTCGGTAATAATGTACTATTATCAATGTATAATAATGACGGCCATTTAGTTTAGCCTAGTTGGTCGTGACACTGCCTCCGAAGCTAGAGGTCCCGGGTTCGAATCCCCGCCAGGGCATTATTTGGACATTTAGCACAGATATTTGTTCTTGGGTCTTGGACGTTTTCTATGTATTTATCTAAATAACAAATTAGCCCCATCTATTACAAGTTTCTTGTGTTAATAGATGACACAATTGTGTCATATACGAATTAAATGGTACAGGGACCTCTCCACAATAATAGCTACAACAGGCTTAAGGTTCTCTGTACACACATATGCGTCTATTTACATTACGGGTTACCGCGGTATAATGAGTTCAATCGATCTGTCAAACGCCGTACTTCTACCTGATGTAATTTAGATTATGAGGTAAGGTAGAGGCCCTTATGCCAAGCGCAGGGCCCCAAATACTGAGCGGTAAAGTTCAATTTGTTACTGAAAATTCAGTCACTCTACGCCGCTTTAATTTAGTCGAAGATCACGTAGCGCAGGGTTTATTAGAACCAGGGACCGGAAATTCGGATACTTTTATACCTACACTTCGGCCTCAGTACCTAAACCGCGTTGTTGTTGAGTAGCATGGAGGGGTTATCAATTTAATTTTACTAATAAATCCAATATTCCGCAGTGTCTCAAGACGAAAGTCTTTGACCAGTGTGTATTGCCAGTGATGACATATGGTACTGAAACGTGGTCGCTTACTATGGGCCTCATAAGAAGGCTAAAAATCACCCAAAGAGCACTGGAGAGAGCTATGTTAGGAGTTTCTCTGCGTGATCGCAACAGGAATGAGGCCATCCGCAGCAGAACCAAAGTGACCGATATAGCCCTCCGAATTGCTAAACTTAAGTGGCAGTGGGCGGGGCACATTGCACGTAGAACGGATGGCCGTTGGGGTGGAAAGGTTCTCGAGTGGTGACCACGTACTGGGAGGCGTAGCGTGGGCAGGCCCCCCACACGGTGGCCACCGATGACCTGGTATAGGTCGCCGTTGTCCGCTGGATGCGGGTGGCGCAGGACCGGTCATTGTGGAAGTCTTTGGGGGAGGCCTATGTCCAGCAGTGGACGTCTTTCGGCTGACATGATAAATGAATTTGCCGGGATTTTCCGAAAATTAGGATAATATAAACACATACATATTCCGTAATCAAAACATAATACCTATGATGCCCACCACATTTCTTTTTGTTACAACCTTTTTGTCGTTAAAACTGTTTACCAACGTAAATGTTGTTAAAATCTACTGAAAATAGTCATAACCTATAAACCTTTTCGTTATGCTTTATACAATCCCGGAATCCTGGAAACTAAATAATAGAGAAATAAATTTTTAGAAGCCGACTCCATACTTGCTTAGCTTTTTCCAGGATTTGCTAGTTAGTTAGGTTTTAAAGTATCCGAATTTCCAATGCCTGATTTTAATTACGGTAGCCTATTGGTTCAAACATGTGGGTGTCAAGCGAGGGTTGTGGGTTCGAATCCCGGCTCTTACCAACGAGTTTTTCGGAACTAATTTACGGAATATCATTTGATATTAATAATCTTTTAGGTGAAGGAAAACATATTTAGGACGCCTGCATACGTTTGCAAAAAATATTAAAGGTGTATACGAGGGTAAAACTGAAAGTTTCGGGAATAGAAGAAAATATGCAGTATAAGTGAGTTTATTTATTTTTATTGTTTTTCAAAATATTCTCCTTTGTATTTCATGCACTTATGCATGCGTTCAAACCAGTCCATAAAGCACTTTTTGAACTCTGAAGTAGGGGTCGACAAAATGGCTATTTTATAGGCCTCCACTGCTTCTTCTGGCGTCTGAAACCGCTGACCACGCAGTTTGTCCTTGATTCTGGGGAATGTAAAAAAGTCGTTGGGACTTAAGTCAGGGCTATATGGAGGGTGGTCCAATATTTCGACTTTTTCACCGTCCAGGTACTCAGTTGTTGTCCGAGCGGTGTGTGGGCTGGCGTTGTCGTGGTGAAGGATGATGCGACGACTAGGGTTTGTTTTTCGGAGTTCAGCAAAGACGTTCGGCAAACAAATAGTGGTGTACCAATCAGCATTGACTGTTCTACGATCCTCAAGAGCCACAGTAGCTACGTGACCAGATTTAGAGATAAACGTAGCCACCATCTTCTTAGCCGTACTGCGAGAACGAACAACTTTTGTGGGTTTGAGCTCGTCTTCGAAGACCCATACTCGGGATTGGTTTTTAGTTTCAGGCTCATAAGCGTATATCCACGACTCGTCACCTGATACTATGCTAAAAACAGCATTTGAGCGTCCCTTGTTAAATCTTTTCAAAGTTTTGCGGCACCAATTGACACGGGCTATTTTCTGCTCGTCAGACAATAGGTGAGGTATCCAACGGGAAAATAACTTTTTCACGCCTAATTCTTCTTTTAAAATAATTTGTATTTGACTCATTCCAATACCCAGGTGCTCTTGAATTTCCCGATATGTCACATGTCGGTCTTCATTTATCAGACGACGCACAACATCGACGTTTTCTTGCGTGACTGCCGATTTTGGTCGACCTTCACGCACTTCGTCGGTGAGGGATACACGGCCACGTTGAAATTCTGAATACCACCTGTATATTGTAGTCTTTGAAGGAGCTTCAATATTAAAAGCAGCAACCATCCGCTCTTCACATTGTTTTTGTGTTAGTCCACTTTTAAAGTCATAATAAATCATAGCTCTGAAATTTTCACGGCACAATTCCATTTTAAGCAGTGACTCGACGACTTCAATAAACAATTGAAACCGAACCATACTTTTTTTTTTCTAAGTGGCCAGTGTGTTGAGATAAGGAAACTTCAGAGATTATAAAAAGGTATAATACATGTTAAAAATAAATTAATAAGTATTCGATTCCCGCCACTTTCAGTGCAAGCCTCGTATTAAGTCCCCAATCCGCACTGGGACGCACGTGGCGTCTAATGCCGGTTCATTCTCTTCTGTGCGAGGAGCCTCATATAACAATTTGTTTTCTATGTATTTATCTTTATTATAAGTATGTATATCATCGTCTAGTACCCATAGTATAAGCTTTGCTTAGTTTGAAAATATTTCGATTTGTGTAAGATTGTCCCCCTATATTGATTTATTTATTATTATTTAATTTCAACAATTTATCTTATTAAGTACAAAATGCTTAAGTGTCTCTGGTTTTAGCAAAATAAATGTCACTCATAATAGTTTCCCTCTTTGCGTTTCATAAACTGTGTTGGGTGTCACTAAAACCTCCCAAAAGAGAAAAGCCGAATGTTACTACGTAACACTGTGGATTTACTACTTTTTGTGTTAGTGTCACAAAGAAAGTGTGAGCTGAAACGTGACCAAGCACCTTACTAGCAACGTGAGTTTGCAAGTAATCTCCAAGTGAAATTGCGACACTAGCACTGAATTTCGACACAGAATAGACATGAGGATCAGTAACTCAACTCAGTCAACGTTTGAAATGCGAATACTAACAAAAACAATTTAAGATTATCTCCGTATTAAGGATGATTAAACAGTAGGCCGTTCCGTGTCCGGGCCGGCCCGTTTTCTTCTAGAAAAATACGCCGGCCGTTGCGTTTGCTGTTATAAAAAACCGGCCAAGAGCGTGTCGGGCCACGCTCAGTGTAGGGTTCCGTAGTTTTTGTAATTTTTTCAAAAACTATTCAACCTATCAAGTTCAAAATAATTTTCCTACAAAGTTTTTATAAAGTTCTACTTTTGAGATTTTTTTCATATTTTTAAAACTTATGGTTCAAAAGTTAGAGGGGGGGGGACACATTTTTTTTACTTCTGGAGCGATTATTTCCGAAAATATTAACATTATCAAAAAATGATTTTAGTAAACCCCTATTTATTTTTATATACCTATATAACAATATATCACACGTTAGGGTTAAAATGAAAAAAAAAATCTATCCCCACTTTACGTATAGGGGAGGTACCCTAATAAAATATTTTTTTCCACTTTTTATTTTACCACTTTGTCGGCGTAATTGATATACATATTTGTACCAAATTTCAGCTTTCCAGTGCTAACGGTCACTGAGATTATCCGCGGACGGATGGACGGACAGACGGACGGACAGACATGGCGAAACTATAAGGGTTCCTAGTTGACTACGGAACCCTAAAAACGAGCCGGCACGGACACGGAACGGTCTACTGTAGATCATACTTTAGTCGGTGCAGTAAGCTGTCAGTTGCCAGTGTTAACAGTCTGAGGAGTCCCTATTACGTATATATTTATATACTGTATCCCTATGTTTATATGAGACTGTCTTGAATAGCGTGGGATGTGCGGGTGCATTGTGATATCGATGCAGTACCGCCGTTTCTGTTCTACAGGCAACATCCTAATCTGTCGGTGTGGAGGAGTTACGATATTAGAAAACTGTCAGCCGTCACTTTCAGTCAAGGCAGTATCGCTTTTTACTGCGCTTAACTTTTTAATTAGTTCTTCTTGACAAGCGCGGGAGAGGCGGCAACAGGGTGATACGAATACAGCCTTTCGTCCGCACATTTTTTCATAAAACGATAGTGGTGAACAAGCTTACGGTCTGCCTGTTGGTAATCAGACACCGTTGCCTATGGACGCTTTTGATTCAAAAATAATCAAAAGCACGTTGCCAACTCTTTATTAATTTTAAACATGAATACATGATAATAATATATGATATATTACTATCGCGAAAATGTTTACCGACTGCTCCATTCCATATCTGCGACATTCAGTAAGCTCACGTGAAAGAACAAAATACCACACACCGACTCTGCCCCGCCAAGTCAGTAAGTCGCTTAACACTACTAAGCAAATGTGACGACAGTATGCTGTCGGGAAAAAAAAACACCGCAAAGAGGTTGCGCCTTGCGCCATGCGAATTGAGGAGTAGGTAACAATGTCAAAACATACTCGTGTGACAAAACTTACTATTTGGTACGCTACCGTACGGTAATACGTCATTGAACTTATTAATTCGATTTCAATGTAATACGTTCGATTCCAATGTAGGAGTAATAAGTTATTAACTCGAAACTTTGGTTGGGTTCCTGCTAAATCCCTGTGTATACTGTGAAACCGGGTGCCATTGCGAGCATATATGATCAGTACGCACGGTTTGCTCCGAGTATTAGGTGACGCCTACCTTTCTATTGGTGCGAAAAAATACGAATGTCAGGAATATTGAGCAGATGCTAAACTTGGAAGAGGTTAACTTAGAGTCAGCAAATACTGCAAGGCACCTATTGACTTGGCTTTACGATTTCCATTTTATATGATTTACTGATGTGAACCGAAGTTCTTTCATCAAATGATTATATTTAACTAAAATTTTGGGTCAGAAACAGGTATTGAAGTCAGTTTAATACATAACAAGGTACGAAGTTTTGCCATATCCGTCAAGTAGCTCAGTAAGCGTTAATAAAGAAAGCTGTAACTAGGAAAATATACAAGGTTAACTGGAAGAGATCCCTTAAAGGGATAAGTTCGCCTTTGTACCGATATAACCGAATTTGTCTGTATTTCTACCTGTGTTTTGTGTACAATAAAGTATTTACATACATACATACATACATAGATCATACTTAAGTTTTTAAATAAGCGTATGAAAAGGGCACGTATTAACAGAATTAAGGGATAATGACCCCCTCCCAACCCTGTCACATAGTTTGATACTATTAATTGTTTGTAATGCAACATAACATCAGAACTAACAGTATCTTTTAAACTACATTTTGATCATAATCCTTAAGTTTGGTTATCTGAAAATTTACATATATAATCATTATGCTCAGTAAACATAGGTACTATAACCGAAATAAAGTAATGATTACAGGAAATTATTTTTTACACAAACATATATTTAATACAAATATACATACGTAACTCACGTCGCATATCGTTGTAGAGGCAGGTGCAGGAAATGCTATTTTTTTTTAATGATAAAATATATTTGATAGGTCTGCTCCCATGGTCAATTCTTATTGAAGGGTGTGGTGCTATTTTTACCCGACCCCACACGGTATTTATTTTATAGATGTGTAAGAAAAATACCTCAAATACTTGCGTCTGGAATACAACCGGAAATGTTCCCCTAATACATTAGAAACTCCAAACTCAATTTTGGAATATCATAGCATATTAATTGTTTAATTAATTACATCCAACATTAATTAAAAATTGTTACGAAGTTGTATCAGTTATCTCCAAATTGTTGCTAAAGCCACAGGTTGGTGTATCGTACTGGTGCGTCATATTCATATCATATTAAAGGCATGTAATAATAAAATCCAATCAAAAACATTAATGTTAAAATGGCAGCCAAGTTCAATATGCGAGGCGTGGTTGTCGTTTTCAATGACAAAATAATTGAGATTTAAATGGGTGCCAAGTTTCGAAGATTAACTGAAAAGGTTCCAAGTCTGGCACTAGATTGTTTACAGTAAAACTAATTTATTGCGGCTTAATGCATTTTGAGCTTTAACTTGGCAGTTTTCTTAAATATCCAACAGATTTCATGGTTTTATTAGATTCTGCATAGAAAACTGCTAAGTTAAGGCTCTAAATGCATTAAGCCGCAATAAATTAGTTTTACTGTAAACAATCTAGTGCCAGACTTGGCACTTTTTCAGTTAATCTTCGGAACTTGGCACCCATTTAGATCTCAATTCTTTTGTCGTTTAAGACGACCACCACGCCTCGCATATTGAACTTGGCTGCCATTTTTACGTTTATGTTTTTGATGGGATATCATTACTTTTTGACAAATTTCTCCAAATGGTGCTTTTCAAGAGCTAATGCATGAGTTACTATACAAAATACCCAAATCGCTATAGGTGCACCTCAAATATTTGAAGATTTCCCTCGATTTCTCCAGGACCCTATGATCAGATTCTGACCTGATAACTATAGGACTACCCCTGGAGTATACCATTTCAAACAAAAAAAGAATTTTCCAAATCGGTTAATAAATGACGGAGTTCTGAGGTAACTAGAATAAATAATAATAATAATAATAAGGGGATGTAACGTAGGGATGTGACGACCCCATCGCCCACTGGATTTCCTGTGCAGTCAGTCAACATAGGGCAGCTTGTGGCGAGCTGTTAGGGAGCAGCGACCCTATGTACCTAAGTGCTCCTGGGGGTGTCCTGTGGATTGGTTGTATGAACAGGCCCCCCGCCTCTGGCTTGCCTTAACCGGCTGTCCAGAGTGGAGTCGCTAGAGCTGTTGCTCTGGGGTGGATGTGGTCACCTAAGTGGCGAGTTGGCTATATGTTTAAAGTCCAGTGCCACCTCTCTACCCCCAGCCCTCTGCACCGGTGTTGCCCTTAGGCCATTTTTAATGTCGCTATTTATAGGGGCCCATCTAGCAGAGGGCGAGTCACCGTCTGCCTGAGATAAAAATATGAGGCAGTTTTATTAGGCAGACGTCAGTTGTCTGACTCAATAGCCCAGCCATTAGTCCATCATATTCACCCAATAGTCCGGTTCATTTAGATTCCATCAACCAGCAATAGTTCCTGTACACCCTGGCGGGTGCTGTCTCTGTGTGCGTCCCATGACACGGGCAGGGACAGCATCCGCTCGGTGTACCCCTTGCATTTCATTAAATTGTCAAAAGGGCCTCTACGTGTTGGCTATGTGGTACTCGGTTGGTACTTCGGTTCCCCGATATGTCGGCACCGCGCACGCCTTCCAAAGGTCCGGGACACCTTTGTCCCGTGAGCGGAAAAGACATATAATAATAAAACTAATAAATCTGATTTTTCTGGTGTACTCACACAATTACCAAGCTGCATGCCAAATTTCAGCTTTCTAGGTCACCTGGAAGTGGGTTAGGTTTTTGATTACTAGTCAGTCAGTCAGTCAGTGGTAAAAATGCCGTTTTTTGGAATTTAATATCTCAATAATTATTAAACCTATTTTATAATTATTAAATAATTATTATGAAATTTTGGGGTTCTAGTTGCCCTAAAGGATCTTAATACATGTACCAAATTTCATTTTTTTATGTTAGATAGATTTGGAGTTATTGGAGGGTCAAAAGTGGCTCCAAACGGTTCGTGTAAAATAACACACGGCTGCTGTCTGCCAGTTCCTGGGGTGAACTTGGCTGGACACGCTGCCGCGTGTCTAGATTGAACGCTCTTTGTAAGTTTTTGATTTTTTAACAAGTGAGTTCAAAATATTCATCAACATCATCATCATGTCAGCCGAAATACGTCCACTGCTGGACATAGGCCTCCCCCGAAGACTTCCACAGTGACCGGTCCTGCGCTACCCGCATCCAATGAACACCCGCGACCTTTACCAGGTCATCGGTCCACCGTGTGGGGCCTGCCCACGCTACGCCTTCCGGTACGTGGTCGCCACTCGAGAACCTTTCCGACCCAACGGCCATCAGTTCTACGTGCTATGTGCCCCGCCCACTAAATAATTATCAAATTCAAAATATTGGTAAGAGTTAAACCAATTTTAAAATGAAATACCTCTAAATGTATATTGTTTTATTTGTGAGTTTTTGTATCGCTCTCACTTCCTACCTATAAATCCAACATGGTGATTGGATCACCTTGCCAAGCTAATCTTCTCAACTTCGCCCTGTCCTCGACAACATCATCCGATGCTTGAAACTCCATGATGTCTTTTAGCACTACATATTTCTATCGTATTTTTGGTCTGCCTCTGGATCTTCGACTGAGCGTGGATAGTAGTAGTACTAAATTTCCTATGTAGTCGGAGGGTCTCCTCTTTACATGGCTATACCATTATAGCCGACCCGAGCATTCCTCGTACGTATTCGTTGCGGATTTTTTCGGGTCTGGTAACGTCATATATCCAATGCACCGTAACATCTTGGTTTCGGCAGTTACAGCCCATGTCTTGCTGCTTTACACAAGAACTGGACTAATTAGACTATTTATATAGGTCTCGTAGATCAAACTTTTAGGTTTGATCGACATTATTTATCACATGTAACACCAGCCACCTCTTGCCATTTTGTCCGCACAGCGGCTATTCGGTGCTGCATGTTGCATGTCTATAGCGCGTAATACGATGAAAGGGGCCTTCTAAAATATAGGGTAAGGAAAATTGTTTTTCTTAAACATGCAATAAAATAATATTATGTCGTTGTGCTCGTTATAACAGGCCGTGAAGTATCATGTTTTGGGTGCGGTGAACCGGATGTTTCTGCCGTAATTTGAATTATAATACAATAATATTGTAAAACAATTCTATAAACGGCGCGAAATCCCATACCAATATTGTTAGGTTTATCTACGCGACGTTTCAGATTTATCACAACATCCTTGGTAGCGAGCTGAGCTGCTTAATATTAATGTGTGAAAATCATGCAAGTTTATATGCAATAAAAGAAAGTTATCAAGACATGCTCATTCATAAATGTCAAGTAAGAGTATTTTACAAAAAAATATCGTAAGTTTTCGTATATTATTATTTGATGTGTATGCTAGAAGGACAAAATACAATTTTAATTCCTCATTTTAAAATTTAGGTATATTGCTCGTATTTATAAACTTAAGTCACAAAATGGAACTTAAAACTTTTTTTCAGTTTAGTACATTAACGCATAATACCTCTTCTCGCAACTATCCCATTATATATTTATTTCTATGCAGTAAATTTTCATTTCGACACCTATCTTGCCAGAACAAGTGCGTAGCTAATAAGAAAATAGATACAAGCTAAATATAGCCTTAAATTCACGTAATACCATTAAGGACAACAATCTAAAAGAAACGTAATAATACTCTATCCAAATATTTTCGGTTGTGGAATAGTCCCTTAATTTTGCTACTTGTTCTCGGCGGCGATGCGTCGTGACCTGAATTTATGGGACGGATGACAACTGTGACTAACAGAGAGACCAACATGAACTAACCAAGATATGCAGAAAGGCGAATATGACTTATTTATGTTTCCGATGCTCTAAGCCGAATTTATTCACATACAATGAGAGAATTAGCGTTTGATTTTGAAACTTATAAAGACAAAGCGAATATCTGTGGATAGATAGGGTTGCCGCAATGCTTGATATTTTCCGATACATATATCGCCACTGATTCTATCTGCTTTCAAGCCCTTTATTTGTTGTGTACTGTACCAAATTAGTCGTACTATATCTAATACGTAAGAGACGATCAGAACCGTTACGTATTGCTAAGAGCTCCACGTCAAATTTTTCGGTTCAATCGGGCAAATAGAGTACCAGAAACCGGGGTGACTTTGATCTGCTGAGGTGACATTGATAATTCAGTTTTTACGCTCATTTATGGTTTTTGTTTTGAAGTAATTTTAGTAGTTCATACAATATTTACCGGACTAAATAGAGCATGGTAAAAATGATACCACTTTCATAATAAAATTCAAATTATCAATGTAGCCCCAATTTAAACAAAACAACCCGGTTAATGGTGCCAGATACGTTATAATTTCTTAAGATTGATATGCATTTTTAAAATAAAGATATGTGTACATCATTTTGGCTTTTGCATAATTATGCGGTGGATGCTTCTACAGCTGACTACCTAACTTAAACTCCAATTCAAATATTGTCATATTTAACTTGTCACACAATAGTAAACACAAACATAACATAAACTAACAAGTGACATAAATAATCATATAATTTGTGTTCTACCCGCGGGATAAATCAATTTTATTGTCTAGTGGGAAACTAAGAACAGCTGGCGCCTGCTGCGTACAACATAGCAATATTACAAGTTAAGATTAATAACTACGGAACTGACGGGGTGACGCAAGAAGTCTATTATACTGTACGTACTGCACTAAAATCAAAATTACATTTTTACATCTGCTATTGAAAAAAGAGTCATTGTTGCCTTGGAATGAGGGATTAAAGTCGAATCAACTTGTCTTCCCTCATATGGAGTTTTAAGTATTACACACATATTACTAATAATTGGTGTGAAAAGCAATACCTGCCACTCGATAGAAAAAATATTTTGTAAGATATTTCATGTTTTTAGCAGCGGACCTCATAGGCGGTGTGAGAAGCAGTATGTGTCACAGTCATGTGTTAGCAAAATTATTTCCGTCTTGGGCGTAATCATTTGAATTCCTCGCTACGCTCAAGAGTCTACTTAAGGATCCCTCGCTACGCTCAGGATTGTATTGTAGAATTCAATATACGTCGTGACGCGAGAGAACTATATCAGAGTATGTAGTATGTCTAGATTCACATTCGTCTGATGTGACGGCCCATACTGTGTCAGGCGTCAGAGACCATTACGTCAAATGACTTCAGACATGAGTAACGTCAGATACTTTCAGTATGGTATGAGTTGTGGGTTAAAATCTGATTGTATGGAATCTTTGACAAGTTCAAGACGATTCGAAAGTGCTTGTTGCTAGGCCTATTTGAATAAAGAATATATTGACTTTGTTTCTATAGGATAACAATTGCCGATGCTATAGAAATATGACGTTGTTTACGAATGAGCATATATATTTTGGACATATAAAGAGGACGGATGAAAGAAGATTGATAAAACGAGTGTATGAAGGAAGAGTCAATGGAAAAGTTGGAAGGGGAAGACCTCGCCGAACGTACTCGGGCCAAATCGGAGACTTTCTGCAGAAAGGACAGGTCAAGAGTACCCTAAATCAGCGCGCATACATGAAGAAAGTTATGACAGTTCATGAAGCGAAAATTGTATGTTAGGATTGTAGCAAATAGAAATCCGTGATCTCTACCTAGCCTTCTGGGAAGCAGACGTGATTATATATATATATCTGTAATATTTTTTATTAATATAAGAAGTGAGAGAGACACAAATCTCACAAATTTAAAACAATATTCATTAAGAGTGCGCAATACGTTTGGTTCTCCATACAAACGTATTTATGCTCTCATTTTAAAACGCCATGCTACAAAAACTAATTTCCGACTTAGATATCTCATAAACAAAGTTTCATGTTATTCTAGAATGGTGTTTTAAAATGAGAGCATAAATAGTATAAAAACGTTTGAATGGAGAACTGGGCGTACTCTTAAGAGGAATTTCAGTATAAAATTGGTTTAACTGTAACAAACTATTGGATTTGTGTTAAAGTCGTACTTACCTATATATGCATTGAACATTTTTTTTATACGCTACCGTCAAAAAGTTTAAGACCAAACACAATTTTTAGTTTGATTTTCATAAATTATTACGCAAACAAATCAAAGGGAAAAGATTGCAATGGGCTGTTTCTCAAAAGGATTGGACTTTAGCAAACTGGTCAAGAGTACTAAGGACAGATGTATCAAGGTTGAATGAATAATCAATCAATGTTGATCATTTGCATATTTTGTGTTTGGTCTTAAACTTTCTGTCGGTAGTGTATACTGTCAAAAATGACCGATGCCTTGTGTCCTTAGTTGACAAAGAAAAAAAATGAATCATAACGTTTATATCAATATAAATATTACAAGAATAATGTAATGTGTGTATCCAGATTATATATTTTTTGAACATCAAAAACTTTTCTTTATTGTTATTTTTATTAAAAAAAGCTTTTTTAATTTTATGAGTCTTAAGTAAGTTTGTAATTGAATACGATTACCATTTTTTTTTTGTTTTGTAAACTCCTAAGGAACTAATTATACTGAAAACACAGTTACAAAAAAAATCGTTTCAGTCTATAAAGAATTAAGTACCCTGTAAAAACCAATATACATACTACGGTACACAGTCGCACAAAATTGTAACAAAATACACCGTTCGGTGACACAGTGCAACCTAACGGTGTATTTTGTTACTATTTTGACTGTACCTACGGCGTTCAAATTTTCCTGAATTAATGAGGTTGAAACGGGTATACAATGGTTGTACGGTACCGTATGTGCGCCAGTCGGACTCGCATTTGTCCGTATTGCGTAATACCAGAGTATTCAAATTGTAATATTTAATGCATTTACAGAGGTTATAAAACTGCTAGTTTTATTTATTTATTTATTTTGACATAATTTAAAAAAGAAAAGCTTTAATTATTAATTTCCCTGTTTTCATCTTGTTTTCACGATTTTATTCTATTGCGACAAGATGGTTTTATTCTATTGCGACAATTGACAACATTTAATTTTTTTTTAGCGGTCGTTTTAGCCACGACGTCAAAAAGAGGATAAACAATTAAATATAACCACATTTTTAATTTATCAAAAATATCACAATTTCATATACAAAAATCATTTTCAAAAGTTCCTCATTCTAAAAGAGAGTGACAAGTAAGGCGTCACAGTGTACAAAATCATACAGAAGCACTATTATAATTACTAAGGGGATTTAGTAAAACACGTGTACTGCTGTTCTTTTTGTGCTTTGTGACTGTCACAATTCAGCCTTGTGACGTCATATAGACAATGGTAGGCCTTCTTCACACTTTCATGAATATCTTGAAAACTAAGAGCCATAAAAATATTCTTGGGTTTCTTGTTAACAAATTAACGAAATGAGTCAAGATTTCATACTACTTGGAAATTTGAAATGTTAACAACTCGTTACGTATATTTATTGGTATTAATCATTCAAAAAGAGCGTTGTGGCCCAGCGGCGCCCGCGTACCGCGTGCGGTATGCGAGGTTAAGCAATGTCGGGCGAGGTCAGTCCTTGGATGGGTGACCGCTTTGAGTGGTTACTAACTGAGCGCTCCCGTGCTTTGGAAGGCACGTTAAGCTGTTGATCCCGGTTGCTGTGTATGATAGCAGTCGTTAAGCCAAGTTAGAGGCCTCCGGGCGGCTTGGGAACATCTAACAGTCAAGTTGCCCACTCACTTGACAAGCCTAATCCCAATAAGGTCTAGTTTCCCCCTCGGGTTGGAAGGTCAGATGGCAGTCGCTTCCGTAAAAATTAGTGCCTACGCCAACTCTTGGGATTAGGTAGCGGACCCCAGGCGTCCTTCAGGATGCAACTGTACTGTTTCAAAAAGATAAATTCATACATATATTTATTTACAAAACATTATATGTGTAATACTTAAAACGACATATTATATATACATTTCTACACCAAACAAATATATTTTTCAAAATCCATTCATTTGGGCAAAAGAGCAAAGCTGTAAAAAACAAGGAGGGATAAGTTCGTATTTATTTTTACTTTTAGGTATAACATTATTTTGTATGTATTTCTACGTTTGTCTTGTGAAATATAAGGTATTTATATACAAAAAATACTCAATAAAGTACACTAGTAACATATATTATAATATAGTATTGCTCTAAACTCTTAGTAATTAATTTTTGATCAACCAAATATTATCATATCGTAAAGTTTTCGCCTCTCAATTCCCAATAGTTCTTGTTATATCTCAAGAATTTAAGCACAAATACGTAGGCTAATCTCAAAACGAATTACTTGAAATGTAATTATACGAGTGAGCTCAGGGGTTGTTCCGAAGGGCTTAAGGTCTCATCGATTGAGGCTTATGATTAGACTCCGATTAAGGCCACGATATAACTGCTATACTCGTATCTGCCAGCAGAATTGAACGGTAAAGGTTTTATCTACAATTTGAGTTTGGTAAAGATTTATTAAAAGTAAAAGTAAATTATTCTTCAAATAAGGCATAATTATTCAAAACTTTATCGAATGCGTTTTAACTGGGACTGTGAATAAGGTTTGTTATTTCAACTAACTGAATTAGTTAAAGTAACAAACTCAACTCACAACCACAGCTAAAACTAATTCCCTGTGGCTGCGAATTGAGTTTGTTACTTTAACTAAGTGAATAAGTTAAAGTAACAAACCCAATTCACAGCCACAGCTACAACTGATTCGATAGAGTGACAAATTTACTTAGCTGCTACAGCTAAAACTATCTTCTATGCGACGAATTATTTTAGTCATCTCAACAAAATAATTACACCACGCAACTAAACCCCTAAGTTAAAGTAACAAACGCAATTAGAAGCTACAGCTAAATTTTTATCGACAATCGCCAAGGTAATTTGATAGAGTATCAAACTCACTTAGTTGCTATAGCTAACACTTTTTTCCATGGCTACAAATTATTTTAGCCATGTCTGTCGCAGCTAATCCTATGAACGTCAACAAACTACCACCGGTTCGGAAAAATAAACCTCTGCCACGAGAAGAACCGGCGTAAGAAACTCGGTGAGGTGTCATTTTTTCAAAACAATATACATTGTAAAGTTAAATATGCAATGCTCAAGTAGAAAACCTATTTTTGCGATAGATTATCTGTGCAGGACACTATCACTGCTAAACATCCCTATCCAAGATGTAATAGTTAACCGTACGGCTGGCTACCATCCTTACCTGGTTGATATTCCTCTAATTCGAACCAAGCGCTTTGCATCTTCTTTTATAATGCGCACTTCTAAGGTTTGGAATTCTCTGCCGGCTTATGTATTTTAGAGTTCATATAACCTGGACCTTTTTAAGGCAAGAGTTAATAGGCATCTTCTGGGTGAGCTCGCTTCATCGTCGGCCTCATATTTGCCCCCTGGCTAGATGCTGGCCAAGAGCAATCCCATTTTTAATAAAAAAAAAACCTTAAAATATGCTTTTGAAATAAGTGTTCGTTTTACTACAGATTTGAATTGCCAAGTTCAGTAATGTTTTTAGGAATTTTAGGACTTTATACAATTTCCCAAGAACGACTTTTTCGCATTTACTAGTCTATAGAAGGTTATTTTGAGTTTCCCAGTATTTCTGGTGGCTATTTGTTTATCAGCGTTCGTTGGGAAATAGCACAAATTCTTTATGTAAAGTACTAGCTTTTGCCCGCAACTTCGTCTGCGTAGAACTCGTTCTTGCCTTAGAATTATTTGCATCCCATTAAGAAATGTACAAGTATAGATTCAACATGACATGCTCTTTTCTGCGCACGGACAAAATTTTAATAGAAATCCTATTATCAAAACGAATGATTAAGATTATTTGACCCGGACCCGGGGATGTCCTAAAACTATGACCAATACCACCGTGGGATGGGCAGCAGCATCCCTGGAGTTCGGTGGAGATACTGCGATCGCCAACCCGCATAGCAAGCGTGGCGATTATAGCATTTACCCCCCTATTAAATTGGGGGAGGCCTATGTGCAGCAGTGGATGTCCTTGGGCTGATATGGAAGTGCTTATTTCGGAATATCAAATGTGCTTTTTTCGGATTCTAGACGAATGAATCCCGTCTAAAACGTGAGGTTTTCCCGAAGGAGTAGTCACTACAGTCTGGGATTCTTTAAGAAAGGAGTGAATACATTTTAAAGGGTTAGCAACGCGCATGTGAAAGCCCTGGATTTGCAGGCGTCCACAGGCTGCGGTGACCGATTACGATTAGGCGGGCCGTACGCTTGTTTGCCACCGGCGTAGTATAATAAAACATTACATGTACAATGGTAAATGGTATGGCGTAACGTCGTTAGCACACACACTACTTAGCTTTTGGTAATGGCAGTGCATGAGTTAGTTTAGGTATAGGAAATAAGTAGGTACTTAATAAGTTTCAAATGTAATTTTGTATTTTGGGTTTAATAAATAGAATAAAAAAAAGTCTCGCTCTGCAGTAGCAGCAGGTTCCTCATGTAAGTATGACAACCGAAGGCCAGAGGCAGAGTGGCAAGGCATGCGAGGCCGAAGGCCGAGCATTCACACAGAGCGGGCTCCACATGTGAGGCTGAGGGCCGGAGGCCGAGCATCCCAACAAAGCAGGCATCTTATGTAAGGTTGAGGGCCGAAGGCCCAAATTACAGTGGCCATGCACGCGAGGCCGAAGGCCGAGAGTCCCAACAGAGCGGGTTCTTCACATAAGTAAGGCCCGAAGTAGACCGGCAAACATGCGTGTCTGAAGGCCGAGCATTCACACAGAGATTCCTTACGTAAGACTGAGGGCCGAAGGCCCGAAGCTGAGCGGCAAGGCACGCGAGGCCGACGGCCGAGCGTCACAACGAAGCGGGCTTCTTAGTAGGGGTTGAGGGCCGAAGTCCCGAAGCAGAGCGGAATTGCACGAAGGCCGAGAATCCCAACAGAGCAGGATCATCAAGTGATTATTATGGCCAAAAGTCTGAAGCAGAGCGGCAAGGCATGCGAGTCTGAAGGCCGAGCATTCACTGAAGCTGAATGGCAAGGCAAGCGAGGCCGAAGGCCGAGCGTCCCAACAGAGCGGGCTTCTTATATAAGACTGAGGCCCGAAAGCCCGAAGCAGAGCGGCAATGCACGCGAGGCCTAATGCCGAGCATCCCAACAGAGCGTGTCTCTTTTTGTAAGGCTAAAGGTCAAAGGCCCAAAGGGCGAGGCAACGTGACACTACTTGTCCCCTAGTGCCTTAAAAGCGAACCTAAGGGCCTCATGGATTATTATAGGAGTTCCTATACTAAATTAAACCCCTCTTTTTACCCCACCTGCACAATTTTTATAGCCTATGCCTGTCTTCGCCGAAGATTTAGTTGCTATGTAAAGGTTAAATTAGACTCCATTTGCTCGCTTTTACATATAAAAATACAGATAAACAGACACAAAAACTGTTGCAATGTGTTCTGTTATCAGATGGACCTACCATTGATTTTTGGCCAATATCTTCAATGTTCAGATTTTCGACCCTCTACAGCTTTATTATATGTATAGTTACCATCAAAAGTAGCCACGCATTTGAAAAGTTCAAAAGTCTTTATTATAAGGGAATAAGCGCTTTTGACACCTTTATATGAGAAACTACTTTTGATACTGACTGTACCTACATACATATTATCATAGATCGAACTGTCAATGTTGACGATTGGTCTGCCCAACCCATCTGCCCTGCCCACCCAGGTGATTATATCAAACAGTTATTATGGTTTCACACCAACATTCAACAATTACGTAAATAATACACGACAAAATTAAATGCTACACCGACGATACAAAGTCTACATTGAAGCAGCTGTTTTTGTATTTAAGCATATGTATAAAAACAATGCCAAAGTATCGCAAGTACATTTTGATTTACACGCAATAATAGAACCAATTGCTAAAAGGTTATGCTCAAAAATAGCGTCAATAATCAGAAGGAATCATGATAATTCGGCTTTGACATACCGAAACGTCAACTTGTTTACAATACGTTAAACTCTGCTATGATTTAAGTAAAATTCCTTGACATGCCGTTATAGTCTGAATTGGCCGAAACTTAAGTCTTAGAATGGCTTATGAGTATTTAAATCACCCCGTTTTATAGACTATATTTGTACCCCCGATTTCATCCCTTTGAGGGTGATTATCGGGACCCAGTGAACCCAGATTATATACTGCTAGTAAACAAAAAATCGTCTTGATCTGATCAGCCGTTTTTGCGTAAATGAGTAACAAACATCCAAACATCCAAACTTTTGCATTTATAATATTAGTGGGATTAGTTACGTAAAGCGTTTTAACTGCTTTATGAGCGTAATATGGTTGCAAATATAAGCATAATTTTTTGTATTAACGTTAATTAATATAAGTTAATATCCAGTATAATGGGAAGCTAATATTAGGTTTCATTTATACGGCTGCCATAGATTACGCTCTTTATGTAGGACTCAATAATGTATTTAGGTTATTACTTCGTATAATTAGATTAATAAATAATGAAAGAACGAAAGAAAAACGTTTATTTAGTATGAAGAGAATATCAGTTTCCGAGCCCTGGAGGCCAATTCTCGGGCCGTTCGAGATGATGTCTATTCAAAGTGATCTCGATTGATGCAATGTCTATTGAAAATCTCACCAAAATGTCGAACACAGCGAAATTTCTTATTCTAGGACACGATCGAGATTATGTCGAACGACGATCTCAATGTCTATTGTAATACGCGTTCCGTTTTTTTCGATTGTGTTAGTTTACAATCGATTGTACTCGTATGATAATAAATCAATTTATAAGTTTTCAACTTAATTAAATATATCTTATATCAAAAACCAAAAAGTTTATATTATTTCAAAAATCTATATAAAATTATCCTGAAACATATTTACGAGTATTTGCTCTTTTATGTACTTACGTGAAATGGAACGCATAAACCTGTTCTGACTGAAAGTTTTGAGTCAAAGACTACTTGCACTATTTGAGAGCTGTCAATATTTTTCCTCAACCGCCATCCACCACTGAACGTATCACATATTTTTTGCAAATATGTTCATTTTGTGCTGCTGTAAACTGTCGATCAACTACTTAAGTCGTCAATATTTACCGCCACTGGCAGATCAAATGTCAAAAAATCAGTGATAAGTGTATCTCGATCGCTAGTGACCACTCGTCGCATCTCAAACGCTGGGAGTAGACATATCTCGAGTGTGAGATTTTGAGAATAAGCAAATAGGTTTTCGATCGATATCCGCCGTTTTTTATCGAAATATGTCTAATAGACCATTATCTCTAATGGCCCGAGAATTGGCCTCCTGGTCGAGAGTAGCCGTTTTATTTCTTATTAAGTATAGGTTCAAGATGGCTGCAATTTGTGTCTTAATTCTATGAAAAATATGCCACTTTTCTTTGCTTTTGAATATATTTCTTATCGTTCATTATATTTACGAATTTGTAAGGTACGATCTACGACAGTTTATACATACGCAGATAACCAAGTCTGAAAGTCAAAGACGTGCCAACATAAATTAAAATCACATTCTCCTTGTGTTTGCGTGTGGGAGCCAACCATGTATTAACTTAAGGCTTGTTTAATTACATTGTATTCAGGAGTTGTAATTATTCGTGTTTGTAATCAATTCGCACATGAATAATTTTTTCTGGAGATATTATTAAATAATGGCTAGGGGTACATAGGACTGAATTAAAAAGAGGTACGTAATTAATATAATCCAATCAAAATCATAAATGTGAAAATGGGAACCAAGTTCAATAATAAGAATATGCCATGCTTGGTTGTCGTCTTCACCGACAAAAGAATTGAGATCTAAATGGGTGCCAAGTTCCGTAGATTCTGTGAAATGGTGCCAAGTCCGGCACTACATTGTTTACAGTAAAACTAATTTATTGCGGCTTAATGCATTTTGAGCTTTAACTTGGCAGTCTTCTTAAATATCCGTCCGCTTTTATAGTATTATAACATACTGCATAGAAAACTGCCAAGTTAAGGCTCAAAATGCATTAAGCCGCAGTAAATTAGTTTTACTGTAAATAATGTAGTGCCGGACTTGGCACTATTTAAAAGAATCTACGGAACTTGTGAAGACGATAACCAAGCATCGCATATTCTTAATATTGAACTTGGCTCCCAATTTCACATTAATGTTTTTGATGGGATATCATTACTTTTTGTCAATCTTCGCCAAATGGTACTTTTTAAGAGCGAATACACGAGTTACTAAACAAAATACCCAAATCACTATAGCTGCACCTCAAATATTTGAAAAAACCTCTCGATTTCTCCAGGACCCTATGATCAGATTCTTACTTAATAACTATGGGACCACCTCTGAAGTATACCGTTTTTTTTTAACAAAAAAATAATTTTCCAAATCGGTTAAAAAATGACGGAGTACTGAGGTAACTAGCATAAATAATAATAATAATAGGACGAGGATCTTAGAACTGTATAAAGTTGACACAGTTTTGAGATCCTTCTTAGTTGCTTGCATGGGGCAGTGGACCACAGTCCTTCGTCAACCCGGGGGAGGAGAGGGCCCCTCTGGCCCGCAGGATTCCAGCAGGATGGAGCGAGGTATTTTTCAGGGTGATAGTCTGAGTCCCTTGTGGTTTTGCCTAGCGCTGAATCCGCTCAGTACTCTGCTGAAGGATTCAGGACTGGGTTGCCAGCTACGGAGAGAGGGTGAGGTTATTTTTCACCTGCTCTACATGGACGACCTTAAACTATTTGCACCAAATAAATATGACCTGTTGGAGCTACTGAAAACCACAGAGGTGTTCAGTAGTGCCATCAAAATGGAATTTGGTGTCGATAAGTGTGCGGTCATGCATGTACAGCGGGGGAAAGTTGTAAATTCCACAAATTTACATATTTCTGAGACAATGGCTCTCAGATCTCTCTCCGAAGCAGAAACCTATAAGTATCTTGGTATGCCACAGTCTTTGGGTATCGAGGGTGGAGACATCAAACGGGCGGTGAAGGAGCGCTTCTTCTGTCGCCTGACAAAAGTACTCAATAGTTTTCCTTCACAACCGCGAGGTGTGCAGACTCAGGGATTACTTTCTAAACAGTGAGTGTGGGATGCATCGTGACGTAGTGGCAGTAGACGCATCTTTCACCCCGCTCTTCATGGCAAACGAGAACTGGCGCAGATTTAAAGTACTAAGCACCGAGTACCGCAGGGCGGTATGGAAGAGTAAGGAGCATCATGGGCGGTTCTACAAGGCCCTTACGGGGCCTGACGTAGACATGCTCGCATCGGTGAACCGGCTACGTTTTGGGGATCTTTTTGGGGAAACTGAAGGTTTTGTCTGTGCAATTGCGGACGAGATTATCATGACGAACAACTACCGGAAATATATCCTGAAGGACGGTACGGTCGACATTTGTCGGGCATGCCGCCGTCCCGGAGAGTCACTCAGGCATATTATTTCTGGTTGTAGTCATCTTGCTAACGGCGAGTACTTGCACAGACATAACTTGGTGGCCAGGATTATTCACCAGCAGCCTGCTCTTTTTGTACGGTATTGTGGACTTCGAAGTGCCGTATTATAAGTACACACCTGCGCCAGTTCTCGAAAATAGTCGTGCAATGCTCTATTGGAATCGATCTGTCATCACGGCCAGGACTATTGTTGCCAACAAGCCTGATATCGTGCTGACAGATCGATTGAAGCGCCAGGCAGTACTCGTTGACATCACCATCCCCCATGACGAGAACCTCGTGAAAGCTGAGAAGGACAAAGTCAGCAAGTACCTAGACTTGGCACATGAGGTAACCGCCATGTGGGATGTTGATTCAACGATTATTGTCCCGATAGTCGTCTCTGTGAACGGTCTAATAGCGAAGAGTCTCGACCAACATCTCAAGAGACTCTCGTTAGATGGCTGGGTCAAGGGTCAAATACAGAAGGCGGTACTCCTGGACACGGCGCGAATAGTCCGGAGGTTCCTTTCTCTGTCGCCCTAACCACCGGTAGCTTAGGCTAGCCTCGCTGCCGGCGGCACCCTAGGTTAGGTTTTTTATAATGCTTTTATATTTTGTATGTATATTTTTATATTGTGCTTGTATAAATTTATTGTAAAAAATCTAACTTAAGACGAAGAAATAAATAAGGTGAATAATAATAATAAAACAAATAAAAATCGCATTTTTCTGATTTTTTCTGATGAAAACACACAATTATCAAGCTGCATGCCAAACTTCAGCTTTCTAGGTCACCAGGAAGTGGGTTAGGTTTTTGATCACTAGTCAGTCCGTCAGTGGTAAAAATGCCGTTTTTTGGAATTTAATATTTCAATTATTATGAAACCTATATTTATGAAATTTAGGGTTCTAGTTGTTTGAAAGGATCTTCATACATGTAAAAAAAAAAAAGTTTTTATGTTAAATAGATTTTGAGTTATTGGGGGGTCAAAAGTGGCTCCAAGCGGTTCGTGTAAAATAAAACACGGCTGCTGTCCGCCAGTTCCTGAGGTGAACTTGGCTGGACACGCTGCCGCGTGTCTAGACATGTACCAGGTGTATGGTACATATATTAGGTATGTTATACAGAAGTGACTGAACTGCACCGCTTGTTTGTCTTGCACACATTCTTCTCCACTCTGGGTCCACGGAAGATCAGCGTCGCGGCGCTCAATCGGCGGCGTGACACGTGGCATGTCTTTCTGAGTGAATGACATTTTGTTACCCTTTTTTACTTTAGTCTCTAAGTTTAGTTCAAGTTAATAAGTGTAATAGTAAAAGTTGTCAAAATAAATTTTCTTCTTCTTGTACTTCTAATTTATCCTTTACTTAAAAGAAATTACATACTACTGCTCCCCTATGTTTTGACTTTTTTACGGTCATTCTCCAGACGTACATTTTTGCTTGTCTTCACTCTTGAACCATATAAAATCATAGATTTAATCATGGTTTATATTTTTTTATCGTAGTAGGTATTTGTATTGAGCTGTACATGAATTTTCAAAGAGATAGTTAAAAGGCTTCGGGTGGAAAAAAAATCTAAAAGTCCCATTCTCCTAATAAACACGTCGCGTCCCACTACCAAAACTACTTACGTTCCAATTTTTCCTGATGATATACATAAAGAAAACCCGATGAAAACAAGTTTATTTCACAAAAGAATATATATTTTCACTGTACAAAAAAAATCTAGTCAATACAATCATAAACCACAAAAAATTCAATTATAATTACTTTGTCTCGAAACGTATCCTAAATCACGCGTCGCGATCGTTTTTGACCACACCAGTGGTCTGAATGTAGGCACGGATCTCGCTACCGCATTTCGGTCAAGCAGTCAGTCGCGCCCAAAGCCCCGTGCGGGATGGTAATGTCAGTTGTGTCCAGGCCGCAGATTACGCACGTAAGTATCTAATTCACGCGTTTTGGTTTAAGAAATTTCTAATTAACAAGCTTACATTTTAAAAATCAACCAGCAACTTTATTGCTATGAGAGTTACAGAATACATTAAAGGTCGCAATATTTAATTGATACTAGATTCTGTGATTTATTACATGTACCTTTAAAAAGTTATTTTGTGTTTTTCAAGAATCCCTAATTCACGCGTCTAATTAACGCGTCGAAAATCAACGCGTTAATTAGAATTTGTGGCAAAATATCGTCATATGTATAGTTATATTATAGTTTAAATTCAGAATAATAATTACTTACCGTAAGAATTGACCTACATGCATAGTTACATTATCATCACCATCATCATCATCATCACCTCAGCCACAAGACGTCCACTGCTGAACATAAGCCTTGCCTGCTGAAGATTATTATACTTAGATGGTGCACTCTTAGATAGATATACAATAAAATAAAATTGGCTATAATGTATGTTTATAATGGTAGAAGACTAAGTACCCTCAATTCCTCATGGAATCATGAAAAAACCTTGCTTGCTTGACAAACAAAACGAAGAGAACCAATCGCCAAACGTGAACTACGCGTCGTTGAAGAGTTCCGTTCTGATCATCATCAGCAGTTCCACTTCATCAAATGTCACTTTTATGAATAAAAATGCTTGATTAGTTCATGAAAATACTAAAATCACTATTTGTGTGCCTTTCACATTTGAGGAGTTCTCTCGATTCCTAATGGATCCCATCATCAAAAATCGAGCATGACAAAAATTAATCGTGAAAATAGAACTTGCTTAATATGATTTAGAATATGTACAAGTTCTTTTCGATATAAGATGTTTTAACGGTACTGAGATATAATTTAAGTTGAAAACAAAGTTAACTATGAGAATATTAAATAAGTATCTCTAGTCGCCAAGAAGACTGTTATTTAGTAATTGTTACCAACTAAGAGCAAATATATAATTTGATTTGGTTTGAGATTTTGTTTTTATGGAGCATTTCATGAAACTATTTCGTAAGGGACACTATTATAATATATCCGAGAAGTATACTTAGAAAGCTAATTATCAGCATTGTAATGTTACATTTACATCTAACATCAATCTTAAAGCCGTTAAATGTTACATTACATTAAATTACGGCTTTAAGATTGATGTTGTTTCTAAGCAGCCTAGATATCTAGATCTAATACTTTTTATTTGGGTAGCTGCCATAGCGTTTCGTAAGGGACACAAACTTGATGTTTTCATGGAATGCTCATGATTATAATAAGAAAGTTCTATTGTCGGATTGTTTTAGTTCTATCATGTGTAAGTATTTAAAAAAAAAGTCGATTTGTTTTCTTAAGTGAATTATATGGTAATTGTATTCCTACCATGATGTAGGTCAAGTAGGACCTCAACACGTCCACAGATTTTTTCTTGCGTCCTTAAAGAATATTTGTTTTTATGTTTAGTGCCAAATTGGAAGACTATCTTTTATCTTGTAGTGTGTTGATTTTAAAACGATTTTGGAGAGATTTTTACTTATGTTTGTCGTAATGGATGTTTTATTAAGAATTTTCAAAATGTTTTAATTCTATTTTATTTCCATATTGCCTTTTGTAATAAAAAGACTGCTCACTAACGTTTTTGTTTTAATTTAAAAAAGATTTTTATTTATACCTAATTATTTTTCCGGGTCCGTTTTGTATGTTTTGCATCCAGCAAAAATAACATATTCTAATTAAAACGTCGTTTTTATAATTCACACGTCATGGAAAAGTGTAATATTCTAAATAACACGTCGTTTTTCTAATTCACGCGCCACAGAAATTTTAAATTATTTTTAACTAATTAACCGTCAATATATTTAATGTGCCCAATAAGGATTTAAGTTTTAATGATCAAAAAGATACTATATTTGAGATAAAACTCATTGAAAAGTAAGAGGAAAAAAAGCGACGCGTTAATTAGAATTATAACATCGTTCTGGAGAATGACCGTTTAGAGCAGAAACTAGGTAAGTAAACATACATATTAAAAAAAACTCATATTCAACTAACTCCGTTAGATCACCGAATCTAAATTAATCTTAGCCTCTGAGGCGAGGGTGCGCATCCGTTTTCGGCTCTGCGCTAACTCTTGCAAATAATAAAAACATTTATTTACTACCACGGAAAATATATACAAGAATACTTAACCAAAATAATATAAAAAAATAAATAAAACTAACTTGAATCTAAAACAGCCTTGAAGCATTGTACCGAGGATGCTGGCGGCATTTCCTCGCTGTGTCGCAATGCTGATACGTGGAGAGAGGAAGTCGCCAGCTCTTCTGTCACCGGTTTTTCAACCAGACGCTTCGTAATTTTACCAAATAACTTATAAATGCGTGCTGGGACCCCGTAGACCAAGAGTTTCGACGCCAAAAGAAACAAAATTGTACTCTTTAACGAGGCCCTTGTATTTATTAGGTACGCTTGCAAATAATTACTGACTTGTAGTTCGCGCAGATCGACAGTCGCGCGAACAGCCGTCGATCTTCAATCATCCTTTCAAAACTAATAGGTTTTCATTTGTCAAAACTCTGTCGACCTATCCATACTGATTTATATTTTTAGTGTGAAAGAAATGTCTTTTGCTCACTATTTTACGTATAAACTACTTAACAAATTGTAATGTTTAAGATAACATAAGATGCCACCAGCACCACCTCGATATCAGCCGAAAGACGTACACTGCTGGACATAGGCCTCCCCGAATTTCATGGGGGGTAATTGCCATAATCGCTACGCTTGGCATGCGGGTTGGCGATCGCAGTATCTCCACCGCACTTTAGGGATGCTGCTGCCCATCCCCCGATGGTCTCGGTTGCAGTTCTAGGACATACCCGGGTCCAATAATCATAAGATAGCTTAATCTTTATCTTACCAAATAAAAAGCCTCGTCAATTTAAGCTACTTTCTGTATGAATCGATACATTTATTTTATTTTACAGTACGTATGGTGCTACATCACCGCACGAGTGCGGTAATCAGCAGATTACGTGCATATATTATGTCGAAACTTTAAAGAGCCATATGTACTGTAAAACGTTGTACGATACACGTGCGAACAGGTAATTCGCAACTCGTGTCTATTTAAAACACTCCCTTTTGTCGTGTTTTAATTTATCACCACTCGTTGCGAATTTCCTATTTTCTGAACTTGTATCGTAATGTACTAATTTATTATAACTCATTTGTAATATTTAGTAATCTTATATATCTATTTATAAATTCAAGGAAAACTTTATAGAATATGTACACTTCGGTAATTCGGAGTAAAGAATATTAATTTCACGATGAAGCAAAATTTTGCATTTCCTATACTATGAAATTAATAAAATTTTCTTTGATTTAATACAATTTCCTTTAAATTGTATTATTTTTTAGCGCCTAGAAAAAAAAAAGTTAAAAGTATTTGATATTTCACGTCTTTTAGATACCTATCTAAAAGACGTGAAAGGTACCTACCTATCAGGTTTTTAATTCGAACAATATTTTTTTCTCTCAGTGGCATTATTTCTATCTAGAATTTACGTGTATTTGTCATTCAATCGACGAATATCAAGTTGAAAAACTTCCGCTTAAACTTTACTACACACAATAAAAGCAAAACAATAGCGGCCAAGTGCGTGTTGGGCCATGCGTAATGTAGAATTCCGTTTTAGCTGACCCTTCCGTTATGTTATGAGGACTTAAAAGTTCAGCGACTTATGTTTATTATGTGGTTGACACAACCAATAACGTTATCTAGGTAATCATAATCATAGTAGTAATAATGTGCGTGTGTTTGGGCAAAGCTGCATTGCAAACAAAGGCAAAGTTGACATCTTTTATTAATTATTTCTTATTTGTAAATAATAGTGCAGTACCGCCCTTTTGTATCCACAATTCATTGAGATTTTATGTAAATTGGTTAAAATTATAAAGACTTGAAGTCGCAGAATAAAGCTAGCTGTATAATTTTATTAGCATAACATTGATGCCCGTGGGCGCAGAACCTTAAAAAAATCTATAACGCGTCGGTATCGAGTACAAATTAATTTTGGCGTTGAGGAAAATTTATGTAAACCCCCAAAAACGTGGAGGAAGAACCTTTTTATTAATTTCAGTATTAATATCGGTCTACCAGGTTTTCCGTCAATTTAACAATTACCTTTTTACGGGGAAAGCAGTCGATTGGGAATTTATGTATTTGGGTAAAATACGGTCACTGCTCGGGGAATAAAAGGATAATTTGTAACTACAGCAATAGATGTCCATACTCGTACTTATCATAAAATAAAGTACGTATAGCAAAGTAAATTTTAGAAGTGCTATTTTCTACGTTCCTTCAACAATTTGTGATAAAACAACCTTAATTTTAGTAAAAACAGGCCTACTTCTCTTGTCGCGGAAGTGTGTGTAAGCGTTCACGTAGCTCCACTATAAACAGCAATAAGAACACCGTGGAATTTTAGACGGTAGTCCCGACGGTTTCCGAGAGTCCGTCATACCCGTCCTGGCTCCACTGGTCAGGCGGGATGCGTAAAGGCATCCGCACTTCGGCTTCGGCTTCGGCTATACTCGGCTCCAGCACACAACCCTGTTGTCGATGTACTCGATCGTTCTAGGCCCGAAAGAGCGCGGGCTATGCGGAGGGCGCGTGTAAGCGGCAAACATCGGAAGTGTTAGACAGAAAACTTTTACGTTACTGCATTCAGCATCGAAATGGTCAAAAGCTCTTTATTCCCTTTGTAATAAAGACTTTTGAACTTTACAAATTCGTAGCTACGTTTGATGCTGACTGTACTATTAACTATAATGTGGTAAATGTGATGATGTCACCGTAGATTTGTCTTATATTGCTATCCAAATTGCGAGACTTCTACTCTGTCAAAGTGCTAGATGAAAACCCGTTTCAATACAATATGAACTACGAGAGCCCAGACATTGTTTCATGTAGTACCTAGTTTACTCGGTTCCTATTTGCTTACTTAAAGTGTAAGCGGGAACCTTTACAGAAGCGTTCAATGGGTGGTACTCTACGCGTAAAACGCTTTGAAGTCAAATAAAATGTAAAATATTAAGCGCAAAATTGACCGTATGGCACGTGTAATTGTGCCACAAGTAAAAAACGCTGCTACTTGGATGCCTCTTGGCCTGCTTACTTATGAGTGGGTACATTAATCCACGCTTTAACGTGAATTTTCAGTGCTAACCGATTTCTTAGAAAGTAAAACAAAAGGTATACTTTTTTCCTGTGTGTTGAAAGCTCAGATGGCAGTCGCTTCCAAAAAACCAATGCCTACTTTAAGATACTCGGATACAATCGAAAATATGCTAGGAGGATGATGATGTGATGATGAATAAAATTGTAACACTACGGTCAAAATTTTATTCATTCGTTGCTGTTTTGTCGGCGCCAACAATCGCCGTGACACTAATATCAGCTTTAATTATTACCACCATATCAGCATAAGAACGTCCACTGCTGGACCAAGGCCTTTTTCATTGTCCATAGGAGGTAAATGCTATAAACGCCCCGCTTGACATGCGGGTTGGCGCAGTATCTCCACCGCTCTCCAAGAATACTGCTATTTATCCAACAGTATTCTTGGTCGTATTTTTAAGACATACATACCCTGGACCAAAATTCAAAACCAGCTATATTAACATGTCATCTATATCTAAGCGAAATGTTGAGTCAGATTGACCTCCAGTTACATAGCGCGCTGTAGCAACAAACGCTGGCTAAATCACCTTTTTTTCAAGCGTTTGTTTAACCTAATTGATCGCACCGCACCCCGAGACGAAAGCTTTTGTGGCAAATATTGACCTTCGTGGAATCAAAAAAATAAATTAAAACCTGCTCTCGGGCGAATCTAAATTAGGCTGTAGGCTCAAAAAGAAGTGAGGGCTTTTAAGGTAAAGTAGTCAATGTTTGCTCCCACCTAATCAAATAAATTTGGAAGCTGAAGTAACTGTAAAGATCTGATAATTAAAAGGAAGATTTCGAAATAATGCAATTTACAGGCAGGTAGTACTTAAGAAAGTTTATTTGGACTGGTTTGCTAATATATCCTTGACTATATTATATGATTGTTTCAGTAAATACCTCAGTAATAAGTACCGTATTATTATACATTTCTATTGTACCTCATCATAGCTTTCTAATTCTTACATAGGTTCTTGTAACCCAGCTTTTTGCAATATATTTTGTGAAATTTTGGTTCAAAAGCGCAGGGGGCTCTTTAGCAACGATAGTATTATGAATGTGGTTTGCAAGCGAATGGATGCTCAACTGTTAAATGTAAGGGACTTCTGGGACCTTTTGTGATATGATATTAGATCCAACAAATACCGAATCCAATTTTTCTTTTTTACTTCAATTCTAGTGACGTTTTATTGCGTTATTGCGTTGCGTTATCATTAGGATAAAAAATAGTATGCCCGTTTTATCATCATCATCATCATCATCATCATATTAGCCAACAGACGTTCACTACTGGACATAGGCCTCCCCTAAAGAGTGCCACAATGACCGGTCCTGCGTCACCCGCATCCAGCGGACTCCTGCGACCTTTACCAGGTCATCAGTCCACCTTGTGGGGGGCCCACCCACGCTGCGCCGTCCAGTACGTGGTCACCACTCGATAACCTTTCCGCCCCAACGGCCATCGGTTCTACGAGCAATGTGACCCGCCCACTGCCACTTAAATTTAGCGATTCGGAGGACTACATCGGTTACTTTGGTTCTACTGCGGATATCCTCATTTCTGATGATCTGATCGCTCAGAGAAACTCCCAGCATAGCCCTCTCCATTGCTCTTTGGGTGACTTTGAGCCTTAGCCGTAGCCATAGTAAGCGACCACGATTATTGTTGTTTAGCGACCGTTTCATAATCTGTCACAATTATTTCACTTAATGAAACTAGGTACACCTTATAATAATGATTTAAAATCGACTTCAATAAGGTAAATAACATCGGAAAATGGACAAATAGAAGAAGTAGAACATTTTACCCTATTAGGCATTACAATAGACACGAATCTAAATTGGAAAATGCACATTACAAAAACAAAAACAAAATTATCTAGATTTATATACGCACTTAGTATTTTAAAGGCAAATACAAATTATGAGACGGCACTATCGGCATACTATGCCTATGCGTATGCCTGGCTCCGTTATGGAGTAATCTTGTGGGGGGCCAGCACGGATGCTCATGAACTGTTCGTTTTACAGAAGAAGTGCCTGCGCATTCTTGTAAATGTACGGGGTACAGCCACATGTAAACCACATTTTGTAAGGAGCAAATTACTTACTCTCCCTTGTATCTACATTCTGGAAGTATGTATGTTCGTAAGGGAGCGCATGCACCTTTTCCGTCACATAAAAGATGCTCCAAATCGTAGGATTGCTACTCGCCATGAAAACAGACTTTGTTTGCCAAAATCAAACCTAGTGATGCACAGCAATAGCCCATATGATAAATTTATTAAAATCTACAACATAATCCCCAACGATTTAAAAGCTGAGGAAAAAGACCACATATTTAAATTTAAGTTAAAAAAGCTACTTATCGGAAAAGCGTATTATACAGTTCGCGAATTCTTAAATGACAAAAAATTGACATGACGTATTTTTAATTAACAATTCTAATATGTTGTTTGCTCTTTAATAATGTACTTGTAGTGCAACTTTGTCCGTTGATGTTTTTTTGTTATTATTATTATTTTAACTTATGGTAAATTCTTTTATGACATATATTATGTTGTACATACATGTTAAACCAATAATCTGTTGTGACGTTGCTATGCCCTACCCGGGCCCATATGAGACTCAATGTACCTAGTTATTAAGATCTGTACAAAACTATGGTTGCAATAAACGACTATGACTATGAAAAAATATTACAATACACAGAAAATACACTATTTGAGGTTTTTGTCGTAAAAGGCGATTAACGAGGGGGGGTCACCGGAGTAGCGAGTTCACCATTGGCCGTGCCCTGTATCGTGTTACGTTATATCGAAATATATGCCCCTATTTCGATATAAGTCTGGATTAAAATGTTGCCGGTAGTAAATGTTATAATCTACCTATACCCGGTGTTAGTAGGAATAATAATCGAAAGACCGCAAATAACAACCCTACAATATGTAACAACAAAACGATCCCGCCACACATTGTAACAAATATCAACGGAGTGAGAAAATGTCCAGGGATGTCACAGACCACATGGCTTAACAGTCCCCTTTACTTTTTTTACTTTGTCCGTGTAATTTTTTTTATCACGCTAGAGAATTATGTAAATGTTATGTTAAATTATGATAGGGGCAGGGTTAATTACCGCTGTAAGTGAATTCGGACTTGAGTATTTGTTTTTAAATTTAACTTGATAAATTCCACGCGTTCCTGAGAAAAAGGTTCAAGATAAGTGGACAGTCAAACATTGATGTATTTCAGTTTTCCTTTTAAGGTACGGGACAGAAATTTACAGTATTTCTTACCTTCAGAGACAGCCCTAGCGCTCTAGTGTAAACAATCAGCAAACTTTTGACAGTTCCCTCGCTCCGGGCACGTTTAAGAAATACGGAGTAACGAGTCGAACTTAAGCTCAGAAAACATTTTATATGTTTACTGTGTTATAAATAGGGATTCTAGTTCAAACAAGAGTCTAAAGGAAAATTCCCACCAAACGGCTCGCGTCGCATCGGATCGAAACGGATGTTACAATCTTTAAACGGTATTAAATCATATACACAGTCGCGCACAGCATCATACTTTCGGCTACGATCGCGTGTCGCGGAAGACTTCCGCGGGCTAAGAGTATTTAAAACAGGATACGCAATTAGTATACTATTTACCCCTCTGCCAAAAAATAGGTACAATGTGAACAAAATTATTAAAAACTACTTCATTAATCGATTATAAGTCAGTCTCAAAATCGTTCTCGAAAATGATGATGATGATGATGATGAAGCATATAGCCGTGTATAGCCATAGAAAAAAAATAGCATATTTAGTTTTTTATAGTTCAAGAAAAAATATTTTCAGACAATTCAATTAATTATATCTTCAAGGGTGAATGAAAACCGGCCTTAAGAGTTAAAGTGGAATTAAGCAAAAGTTAATATCAAGTATGACAATTCAAAATTCTAATCACATGCACGTCAACATTGTTTAACTGTTAAGGATCTTTTCTACTATACTAGGGGTGCTAATTAACGAAAATAAATTCTTGAACATCGTCGAAATGGTACGAATTGGGATATTAGTGTCATAGAGAAAATTACTTTATTTTAACTCAGGATTGTGCCATCGCAATTACGGAATTAAATAAAAACAGCATTATTATTATCATGCATGCACCGGATGTTTCCACTTTTGGGATGTAATTAAAGTAGTATATTTATTAGCATTTCGTCAACTCTGGTTTTTCTTCCATTTGGTGTTTATTAATTTTTTACGAACTTGTGACCTTCCTCAGTCGAACGATAACTCGAAACTCGAAAGTAGAAAGTTTTGACCTAGTTTCATTCGCAACCATTATGTTAATGTGTCTTGATATTATACATAATTTAATTTAAATATTAATTTGTGTTATAGGTCACTGAACATTATTTGGCATCTTTTAACGAATAATCTTGCATCTTGCTCAAATTAGGTAAATATTTTTTTATTTATATGCTACGACGGTGGCAAACAAGCTTACGGCCTGCCTGATGGTAAGCAGACACCGTAGCCTATGGACACTAGCGACTCCAGAGGAATCACAAGTGCGTTGCCGACCCTTTATTGACTTGGGGATGCGCTGTGTTGAGAGTGAGGGACCCGCACACGTCTGCAGCTGTTAAGCTAGAGAATATATCTCACCTCACTCCCAACACAGCGCATCCTCGGAAGCTCTGGCGACCTTACTCACCACCAGGAACACAACACCACATACCTACCTATCACGTCAATAGGGCCCCTGATCACCCGCAGGACTGTGCAGCTTAGAGAACTTAAAACATATACGTTTTCAATATACCGTTTAGAATATTTCTTGACATGAACTAGGCGACGATATTGACTTCCTTCTAATGGTTAATAAAAGTATATATTCTGGGAAACAATCTTACACGTTTTTATATATACATAAATAATAATAATAATAAATATTATGGGACATAGACAGGAACAAATATATATAAAAAAATAACAAAAGTTTTTATTTCATACCTAATCGATATAGTGGGTTAGTAACAATATTGCCTTTAACACTTTGTTAATTTATTGTATTTATTGTTTAACTGTAATACTCGTAGACAGAAACATAAGATTATTGAGACTAACAATTATTTTGGTCTCCTTATGGCGACCTCCATCCAATATTTAGCGATTGGACAGTCTAGTCTGCCAACTCCCTTGAGAGGCTGTTGCTATGCTACTAATTCGCATTTTACTTCTTAATGAGGTTATTAGTGACTCAGCGAGTGCGAGTGCGGCAGCAATAAAAGTTTTTAACAACTTGCCTGTTGAAATAAAATCTGTCGAAGGTAAACAATTCAAAATCATTTAAAAAAATGGCTTATTAGTAGAGAAGAGTCTACTAATACAGCATAAAGGAGTTTACCGATTATACTAATAGTGCATGTATTAATTTTGTTATTTAGTTATAGGTTACTCATAATATTATATTGAACGTCCGTGATGGATAAACTGTTGATTCTGAATTGTATTATCAACATCTCTGTACCCAGTTATTCAATAAATAAATCTTATTTTATCTTATATTATCTTATTACTTTCCTCCTTATACTCGTACCGTAGAAGTCATCTGTTTGCGTCCTGCGAACATACCTGACGCGCTACAGTGCTTCGGCAACCTCAAAACCATCCTCATGGTATTAATGTACTGGACACTAATTGAATCATAGTTCCATTTTGTGTAAAACTTACCCACAGAATGTATGGGTAAAACACTATAGATAATTTATTAACGTTAATATTAACCTTAATTAACCGTTTCAATTATATTTGTCCATACCAACTCCGTTAACACCACTACGCGGCACCGAAAATACTACAAAAGTTACGATCACTGGTGATTACACGTCCATGTGTAAGAAAATAAATGGGCGGGAATCTCAAAATGAGCAAGTTATTAATCATAGATATTTCAGAATGGCGATAAAACACGTTACAAAAAATTCAATCTAAATCATAATTCTTCTAATTTATTTTACATTCTAATTTGAAGCAGATTGACCCATAATGCATATTTTACCAAACCTAATTTACTTAATTAATATTAGTATTGTAGATTTTATTATTATATCAACTTTCCCGACAGAAAAATATCTCGGTATAGTTAAGTATTCTTCTGACCGAACAGTTTAAGTAAAGTGCACTTAAATTAAGTGCACCATTCCAGAAATTTCAAACTGAAACAAAATATTCTTAGAGCTGTACTTTATTTAATTTATGATAAACCGCTATACATAAATACTGCTTTGCTGACATAGTTTTATATGATTTGTGCGTGTATTATTTATTTATTCGTGGCTTACTTAAATAAAGGACATTATTTGATATTTACAATTAAGTGATAAGCGTGACAGGAAGAGCATTGGTGACTGACTTGATAAAAGCTAAGATGTAAAGCCTTGAACATTGTAGGAGACTTGTCTGCTTGTCGGTGTTCTACAGGATACATTTCGGAGAATTACACTAAATAGAGGCGCTATTTGGGTAACCTCCAAGAGTGTTTGGGCTCTTCCAGTTTCCGTAGATCCACACGGGTCTGAGGAAAGGGGAAGGGTTCTGGCCAGTGCGCCCTGGAGGCAATTGGAAGTGATCCATCTTTGTAGTGATCGCTTACCGGTGCTACCAATAACCCGGAGACGGGGTCACGCTAACCGTATGGTGTCGCCCCGCATGCTTGTCGATGGATGCGGGGGCGTTGTCCACAACCGTGAAGGAACAACTTCGGCTGTTGCAGCAAGCGGCTTTCGCAGTTGTGTAATTTGGCAATCCCGTGTCGCCGCCGCTTATGCTGCGTGATGGGCATACCCTGGAGGTTTTAGACGGTAGTCCGGGAGGTTCCCGGTCGTCAGTCATATCGGTCCTAGTTCCCCGGTTAGGCGGGATGCGTAAATGCAATTTCCCCAGGTAAAAAAAAAACACTAATTAATCCCTACCTCACTATTAAGCCATCGTTGGTCCAAGCGTCCATGGGTTCCATCCTTATATTGTGGACATGCCATTGATGGCACCATGCGTTTTGCTTCTAAGTTTTCTTGCGAGGACAGCTGACGAGGTCAATTCTCTTCCGGAAAACCTTGGATCTTTTCAGGACGAGAGTAAAAAAAACATCATGTGAGATAGTGGTTATAAAAAAGTTATTTTTACAAATGGACACAGCTTGCAAGATAGATGTGATTCCATCAACATATGGAACTAGAGCTCATATGCCGCCCACTCTGTCGTATTATAAACTTATCCTTCACTGAAGGAAACTTTCCCACGGAATTAAAATTGTCCATAGTTAAACCTTAATATAAAAAAGCAATAAATCAGACCCTAGCAACTACAGACCAAAAACTTTAATACCGGTACTATCCAAAGTTCTGGAGTAAGCGCTTCTCGAGAGACTCAGGGAATTTTTAAACAAGCACGATATTTTGTCACCCAAACAATATGGATTTCGAAAAGGAAAATCTACTACACTTGCCTGTTTAAATCTAGTAAAAAGTGTTTTTGAAAGCTTAAACCAGAAGATACCAATAATGGCTATTTTTATTGACTTAAGCAAAGCATTTGATTACATCAACCATTCGATTCTTAAAAAAACTTGGCTTAAGAGGGCGCAGTACGTTTGGTTCTCCATACAAACGTATCTATGCTCTCATTTTAAAACGCCATGCTAGAATAACATGAAACTTTCTATACACATATAATGGGATCCAGCTTGTCTAGGGCGGAAATTAGTTTCTGTTGCTTGAAATTATAATGGCGAAAAAATTCAGCGATTATTAAGGTTTTCATACAAGCCGTGAAAAACTAAAAAAACCGCTGTATTTTTCTTTTTTTTTCAATTTCTAGCAACAGAAACTAATTTCCGATCTAGGTATGCCGGATCCCATTGTGTATGCAAAGTTTCATGTTATTCTAGCATGGCGTTTTAAAATCAGAGCCTAAATACGTTTGTATGGAGAACCGATCCACACCGATCGTACTGCGCCCTCTTAACGATTGTTGCCATAGACAGCAGCCGGCATCAACGCTGGACGCTTCTAAAGCACGGAAGCGCTTAGTTATTAACCACTCAAATCGGTCACCCATCCAACAGTTGACCTGGGCCGACGTTCCGGTGTTTTTGTGTATGTTTGCAGAAATGTGTATTCGAAGATGACTTGAGTACGTTGATCAAAGCCTTGTGTAAATTAGAAGGCGCGCGTGTATGTAACAACAAAAATATAGGATTTGATTGCATGAAAAAATTAATATACTGTATATATAAATAATACAAATAGTGCCGACGGTATCCTATTACTAAGTTGCCAATATCCGTCCTTTCGTTGATCAGTGGGCTGTATTGCATGAACCGTATTATTTGACTTTTTAAAAGACAAAATTTATTACTACCTATATACCCATTATTACAACAAGCAATAGAAATAGTTCGTCCATCTACGTACGTTCTTAACGGAGATGGACGATGGTAAGGAGCCTTACAGCTGTGAGTCTTCGGAGGGAGACAGTTTTCAAAATGTATTCCTGTTTTTTTTATATAGGAAACTGAAGGCACACTACGCTATTCCCGAATAGGACGTGTTCACTTGTTTACCAGGGGGATCTTAATATTTAAAAGCATTCTGGAGTTATAAATAAAAATTCGATTCAAAAGGCTAATCTTATTCATGTTACAGAAAACTCCAACATAAAACAAAATTGTTTATGCATTCAATTCTCTTATTTATGAGTTAAAGACGTGCCTGCGTTGGTAACTATACAACGGGCGATATTTCTTCGAACTCACGTAGGTACCAAACATTATAAAGGCTGTTTATGGAAGCAAGGGTCAAAGTTTTACACTTTCATTGCCAAGGATTTCGTAGCGCTACTCTCTTAGCAGATAACATGCGAAAAACCGTATGCAGAATAAAAATAATCGTATGGCATTTATTTTCGAACCGTAAGATCTTCGAGAAGACAATACGGTTGCTGGTTTGTTTCCCTTTTAGCACAGCCCAGGGGTCGCGTGTAGGGTAACCGTGGGTACTCCTGACGGACGTGGTGATTATGACCACTCTTGTCAAGTGAGTGGGCAAGTTGACTGTTAGAAGTTTTCAAGCTACCCTTGGGGCCTCTAACTTTGCTTAACGACTACTTTCATAGACAACAGCCGGGATCAGCGGCTTAACGTGCCTTCCGCAACACGGGGGCGCTTAGTTAATAACTACCCAAAGCGGTCACCCATCCAAGAACTGACCTGGGCCCATGTCGCTTAACCTCGCATACCGCACGCGTTACGCAGGCGCCGCTGGGCCACGAGCGCTCCAGGAAAAAAAATACTTTACTCGTAGGTAGAGGAAAGCGCCTACACAACGAGTGCCCGGCATTCGGGCTCCCGACACTGAATATGTTTATTTACTTGATACAGAAGTATTTTGAATATTATCCTGTTCAATAGGAAATAAGTGAATGTTTTGAATGAGAAACTGTTTGCCCTGTTTTAAGGTACCTATTTATGAAGATTGCGTATAGTGTCGTTTTGGCTCGGCATATGGATCAGCTTTGTACTCGAGTAAACAACAATAACACCACATCAGATTTGATGCTGGGAATATTCAATAGGTATTTATACGTACATATGCACGGTGTTTCTACACATATTTGAGACGGTAATTATAATGCAGGATGTTTCTACACATATCCGAGACCATAGCGGGACTATATTCAATATACTCCTTGCTATATACTTAGTTAACCTACCTACCTATTTTAAGTATTAATCTTACTTACCGTAACTTGATTATATTTAAGTAGTTAGTGTTTCGCGGTGCTCACTAAAAGATATTTTTGCTTATAATATTCAAGTATGTTTCTCAATAAGTGAAATGTAAATTTCTTTTGAGAAAATAAAGTTCTTTAACCCGAATAAGTGCATGCTTATTGTCCATGTATTTTTTTAGCTTATAAGTTACCTTCACACTTGTTTCTGTTTGTTCTCCAATAAATAAATAAATACTATAAAGAACACGTGAAGGGTATTGTGTTACATTATTATGAATTATTAATAATCAAGTACATTATACGGCAAGCATAACAAATCATTTTATTCAGATCAAGAATTCGTGACAAATTGATAACTAATATTGTAGACATATACCTAACTGATGAATAAATATTGTAGCAAATTGCTGTCCTCCAAATTAAAATACAATTTATTGATTTTATTAACATTATTATTCAATTAATTATTATTTATTGACATAATATTTTGATTTGTGTTGTCTCAACGAAGCCAAGTGGATTTTCAGTTGTATAATATAAAGTATCTGAATTATAATTATGTTAAATATGTTTGTTTAAGATTTTTATGTTAAATTGCAACTAAATGATAAGTTAAATGTAAAATAGTTTTAAGTACTACTTAATATCTTTATTTGCTATGCCCTATTCAGGGTCCATGCTGTTCTAATCTTAATGTGTCTATATGTACCATGGATTGCATTAATAATAAATAAATAAATAAGGTTATATATAAAGAAAAAACAAAATGATGAAAAGTTGAATATAAAGGAAGAAAAAAATTAAATATTTTTTGGAAGATGTTCTCGTACAGTCAGCATCAAAAGTAGCTACCGATTTGAAAACTCCAAAGTCTTTATTGTTAGGGTTCCGTACCCAAAGGGTAAAAACGGGACCCTATTACTAAGACTTCGCTGTCCGTCCGTGCGTCCGTCCGTCCGCCTGTCACCAGGCTGTATCTCAAGAACCGTAATAGCTAGACAGTTGAAATTTTCACAGATTGTGTATTTCTGTTACCGCTATAACAACAAATACTAAAAACAAAATAATAATAATAATTAAGGGGGGCTCCCATACAAAAAACGTGATATTTTAGCCCTTTTTCATGGCTACCACTCGCCGAGCTAGATCTCAAGAACCGTACAAGCTAGACAGTTGAAATTTGCACAGATTATGTATTTCTGTTGCCGCTATACCAAAAAATATTAAAAACCTGCCAAGTGCGAGTCGGACTCTTTTTATAGATCATGCGGTACGGAACCCTTCGTGCGCGAGTCCGACTCGCACTTGGCCGGTTTTTAAGGGAATATGAGCTTTTGTATGTATGTAACTAATTTTGATGCTGACTGTACTTATATTGATACGCTTTTATAGACATCATACACAATGTTAGTTGACATTACATTAAAACATTAATTACACAAGCAATAAAAAAAACATTAAAAACATTCAACATTTATTTAACAATTTTTACAAATTCTAGATAGGTTAACAACATTCTAAAATCATTCGAAATTCGACATACAGAATCTGCAAGATCTGGTTTGCGCCATTTCCTGTGTTTCACATGGTGCCTACACTAGGCAAAGCATGTCCCGTAGGAAACCAGATTATATCCAGTTAAACAAACATTTTGCGCGAATTGTCCAAATTATGTTAAGCAAGTATTAAATTACAACTAGCTATCATAAATAACCCAATCTTTGATTTTATCATAAACGCACAAGTATTTTCAAAATATTAGTCATTTTTAATTCTTGTGTAGTACTTATATTTTTTTGACCTGTCTACAAACCGAATCTACAGAAGTGTCCACGTCAGAATAATTTTATGGTTACAGATTCAAATTTTCAGGACTTGCTCCTTACTTTTATTGCTCCATTATACCCGCTCAACCTCTCATACAGAAACAGCCTGTATATGTGATTTATTTAGAGGGGAAAGAGGTGTGTCAACGTTACAATGAATGGCCTCCACATCCTGCCCTTAACCGTAATTTATGAAAATGATATGTATTAGTATTTTGTGTAATGTAGCTTTGATTAACATATTAAACTTTATGGCATTTTGCAGTGAATAATTTTAGCTAATCTCTTTAGTTGATGGTAGTGTTATTGCGCGGTAGATTTGGTTTGAAATTGGCATGTTACCCGTATAGTTTTATTGGCGTAGGTTCACGCGCTAGCATCTATATATAAACCTTCTGTTCTACACTAGCTCAACGTGTCTCATTCTTCTGCTATATTGAAAAAAAATTGTGTCCCCCCTCTAATTTTTGAACTATGGGTCCAAGAAATATGTAAAAATCATGAAAAGAAAGCTTAATAAAGATTTTCAACGCAAACTATAGCGGACATGATCAGCTAAGCCGTTTTTGAGTTATCGTAAAAAGTCTTCACTTCTTGGTGAAAGACATATGAAACGCTGCGAAAGTATTTCCTTTTGCTTGTGATTGTTTTTTTTAAGTAAGTTCATTGGGCAACTACGGAACCCTACACTGAGCATGGCCCGACATGCTCGTGACCGATTTTTTACTTTTTCAAAATGTTATTCAAATCAAGTTTTCTTTTTACAATTTTCTTCTGCTTCAATACTATAGTTAAGTTATATTTTAATCGCTCTTGATGAAGAGAATATAATAACGATACGTTAATCTAGACTTTGCCTTTTTAATAATGATTCGTTTTGACAAAAAAATATATTACGAAAAGTATCGACGTGCGACCAGCACAGCATATCGCGCTAGTATTAACGCGCGAGCGAGATAAAATGTGGCTATATTCACCTTAACCTGGTCGAAGCCCTTGTGAAGGATGCCTGGGTTATGCCGCACACAAGAAGTGTTGACTACATATGGACAGTCGTAAATCCCCTTTCGGTGCCCGCTGTTCGAGTGCTATCTTTGCATATCAAATAAACTCATGCTATCGGCTACGAAACCATTGGTATTAAAAATGTGTAACTACGGCGTAGCACACATGACATAGATGGTGCATGAACGTACATTCATTGGTATTTAAGACAGTTGGTAACAGTAAGATTTTATAAGGTACCAGTATTTTTCCCGCAACTTCGCAACTATCATATTCATCAACATTTTTGAGACTATTTTTTTAGGATTCCGAAGCCAAAATGGCAAAAACGGAACCCTTATAGATTCGTCATATCTGTCCGTCCGTCCGTCCGTAAGTCACAGCCGACTTACTCAGATACTATGACCACTACAATAATGAAATTTGGTGTGAAGGTATATGTTATGAACCGCTATCGAAATATGATGTTAAATTAAGAAAAAAATATTAATCTGGGAGGGACTCCCCATACAAGTAAGAGCGGGGTAAAAATTTCTTTCAATGCACATAGGCGTGTGTGTTATCTATGGATAGCCCTTCAAAAAGGACATAAAGGTTTCTTTAAAATTTCCATTTAAGCCAACTGTTGGTGAGATATTAGCTGTCAAAGTGGTGGTGTGTTCCCCACCCCGTATAATTTCCAAACGATGAAGTTTAAATTCTGAAAAAAATCATGTTGATGTACATTAATACATTCTTTTAACAATTTTTGGTTTGAACAAGATAGGTTTAACGGTTTTTGAGTTATTGCTGAAAAACTGTCTTAACGAAACAAAAGGGCGTAATGGCTGTAAGTTTCCTATATATTAAGACATTTTTTGATTAAATGTATTGTGTTCTGTAATGTATTGTATAGGCTGTTTAATGTAGACTAGTGACTCTGTGAGTTGCAGACCTCGCAAAAACTAGTTTTTTCTCCAAATTTCCTAAAATTGATGCGGCAAAAAATAATATAAAGTCGAACCTGCTGACAAAATTTCACGAAAATCGGTTGATAAATGCGACCTGTAGAGGAAAACATCCGGACAGACAGACATACGAAATAATTTTTGTCGAAAGCTGAAACGGAGACGCTTGGCTCGCTCTGTCAATTAGGAGGTGTCGGTACGGAATCCTTCTTTATGCGTGGTTCGACACGCGCTTGGCTTCTTAGCGTGAAAAATAATAGATTTACCTTGCGCACGCACGAAAATGTTGCATAACTATCTCACCGATCCTTGACGCACTCACCCCAATCTTATTTCATATTCATCATGGTGAACAATAGGTATCAACAATTGGTATTGAGGTAGAAACATTGGCATGTTGATTAACTGTTATTTTTTAAATGATACACTTTATATACTTACTATATACCAGATTATAGCAAGCATATAAATATAAAGCATATGTACAAAGTACCTACCTACTTATTACATTTAACTAGATAATATCCTAACTCTAGTCAAATACAAAAGCTTCCAAACCTGGTTTAGTACAAGCAAACATCGAACTTGGTTATAGCTACAAGTTCCTTTGTCTTTATAGTTATCTATCAGATTCAATTATCTGCTCATTTAATTAATACAAGCACTCGGTATGGCTCAATGTGGCACGAAATTTTGTTTTCTAATATTATTATTATATACGGAGAAGACTGACGGAAAAGAGGGGATGCCTTTGCCGAGTAGTGGGACACAATGTA
The DNA here is from genome assembly GCA_905163555.1 of Notocelia uddmanniana. Classification (NCBI taxonomy): domain Eukaryota; kingdom Metazoa; phylum Arthropoda; class Insecta; order Lepidoptera; family Tortricidae; genus Notocelia; species Notocelia uddmanniana. The sequence goes on from LR991068.1 coordinate 19,343,010, forward strand.
GGCTTTAAAAAATGTGTTATCGTATGATTAGTGATGTGCAATAAACGGCGACGCTGCTGACAGCGTTGCATATGTTTCCGGCAACTTTAAATCTGACAGCTGACTGTCGCCGCATTTTTTTAGGGTTCCGTAGTCAACTAGGAACCCTTATAGTTTCGCCATGTCTGTCCGTCCGTCTGTCCGTCCGTCCGCGGATAATCTCAGTGACCGTTAGCACTAGAAAGCTGAAATTTGGTACTAATATGTATATCAATTACGCCGACAAAGTGGTAAAATAAAAAGTGGAAAAAAATATTTTATTAGGGTACCTCCCTGTACAATACTGCACCAAGGTCTCGAGGGAGGAGTAAGAAAAACACCGGTTTGATAACAAAACGACGTATGTAATTCTCACTTTAACCACACTGTTCTAAATCCTCGAATAACAAAACATATCTGAAATCCTTTGTAGAAACCACGGGAAACAAACGTTCGCGCGTTGTAGAATTTGCTTCACCGTAACAGCGACATCTCCCGGATAATAGAAAAACTAATCTTCTTATATTTGCAGTATGCAACAGATTATACATACCGCCCACCAAGGACAACATGTCCTTCATTACAACCGCCCACCATGAAATGACTAAGGAACTACAATCTAGATAAATACAAAGTCAAATCGGTGGAGCAGTGCAATGCAATACAAGATTCACATAAACTAAAAATAAACGTTTTGAACAATACAATCGTTAAAATATACAATACTTAGTTAAATAGTCAGTCTCAACAAACAATAATTAGGACTCTTACTTATGCATTTTGACCTTGTAGTATTTACAATTCTGGTTACAAATATGAGCCAATTTTATAATTCTGCCGAAAAGTCACTTAATTGGAGGCAGGTTATTCTCCATCACCAAAACAATGTCCCAACCTCAGATTCGGAGCCCTATTTCAAATGATTTAAGTATGATCTCAAATCTTTGTAATAATAGTAACGTAATAATTATAGTTAACAGAATGATTATGTAACTATAAGCCAACAACATTTTCACGAAAAATCAGTTATTTTATATTGAATAATTTTTATTATTAGACCTTTGGAAATGAATTAGTTTACTTACTTGTTCTTCTATTTGATAAGCAGTGTTTATGGCAAAACTAAACCCTATGTGTAATCTAAATTGGTGCATTCTATCTGTAACTCTACAAGGCAAGCCGTCTTTTCAAGGTAAGTAAGACATTGATTTAAAACATTAGCTAATGATTCCTTATTTACCTGAATTCCTACTATCTACTATTGCTATTATCTCAGCTCAGCTCAACGTCTGAATATACTAATTCGACGCAAAACATTCAATAATAATTTCCTTTTTTGTTTCAGATGGCGATAGCGGCGGTCGTTTCACCGAGTACTAAATCTATATCTGTCTCTCTACATAAGGTAAGCACAACGTATTAACTATGTTATTTATTTACATTATAGGTTGTCCTTCTCAAGTTTATTATGCTTTTTATTCTCTCTTAACCTTTAGACTTTTTATATTTACAGTTTTTCATTAATAATCCATTTCTGAAACACAAAACTTCTTTGAGTAAATAGATTCTTCTTTTCTTTGTGTAGTTCTTACCGGTTTTCTGCTTTTTGAAAGCCGGTTATCAAGATCTTTTACAAGATGAGGTAAACGCATAGCCTTTTTTCTATTTTCTTCATGTTCAGTTCCGGGTGCTTCTGTGTATTTAGCTGTAAATGTTATGTTCTTTCCACATTTATTATCTAACATGTGCAATCTTTTACCTGCAATCTGATGTGAATGTGCTTCGCAGGTTGGATCATTTATACATACCGGCAACTTCACTCCGTGACTGCGCCTCTCGTCTTTCGCCGCTGAAGATACGAACATGTCTTTGTACTTTCTTTCTTTTTTAATATACAGCTTAGTTTGAACTGGACGTTTTAATACCTTGTCTTTAATCACATGCGAGTGTAAGGCTGTTACATTTTCCTTATTAGTCGTTGAACGTACAGGACCAGACAGAATCCACCCGAGAGTGGTGCACTGTGCTACCGGGAATCCCTGTGGACCCCTCTGCACTCCATCCCTAAGTATTTGACAGTATACTTCGGCTCCCAACAGGACATCTATTTTGTTGGGGGAACTATAAGTTGGGTCGGCCAACTTGAGCTGCTGATGCTTCAACCATTCAGAAGCTGCTATTTTCTTACCAGGAATATAAGTGGTAATCTTTTTTAATACATGTGCCTTCAATATTGTATTGAAGGACGGATCAGTGAGCGATTGAACTTTTAACTCTACTATGTATTGAGACCCCAAAGAAGTCTGATCGCCGCCTAATCCTGAAATTGATCTATTGATAGGAACTTTATTTAACCCTAAAGCTTGCACAACATCCTCAGTGACAAATGAAGTTTGTGAGCCTTGATCTATTAACGCTCGAATCACCTGATAGTCTCCTGTTTGCAACTCAGCTTTTACAAGAGCTGTGGGTAACAATATCTCATTACTAACAATACCTTTCGTAAAACAGCTGACTATCGGTGTGGTTTCTGTTTGTATGGTCTCTGTCTCGTTATGTGTGGCTTCCCTCGAAACACCTTCAGCTGCCTGATCTACGTTCTCCAAATTGGCTACTGAAGTTGAGACATTCCTTGGGTGGAGCAAGGAATGATGTTTCCTGTTGCAAATTCTGCAACTGGTGGCTTTTTGGCAAAATCTAACAGAGTGGTTGCTCCCTAAACAGTTATAGCACATTCTATTATTAGATACAAACTCGTGCCTCTTGGTGTAATTTTCGCTAGCAAACCTTTTGCAAAAACACAGTTTGTGAGTCTCATTACAAAACTCGCACGACATAGCGGGTGCACTAGCAACATGTAAGACATTTGGCCTGCTGTAGTTACTATTAGACGATTTCTCGACAGCAATTGGGACCTTATTGACACTTGGCTCAATAAATTCTAATGCTCTGTATCGACTTGTTAGAAATTCTTTTAATTGATTGAACGTTGGCAAAGCATCTGAAGCCGAGTTAGTTGCTACAGTAAGCTCCCATTGTTTACGCGTCTCGGGATCTAATTTCAGCGTCAACAGATGGATAACTATGATGTCCCATGTAGAAACGTCAATGCCTAAATTAGACAGTGCACTCAAACAATCTGTTGACGTGTCCATCAGATCCTTGAGAAACCCGGGAGACTCGGTAGTTGCATTCTTTTGACTCAAAAACCTCTTTAGAATACAATATGACAAATACTTTTTATTATTGTACCTTTGTTCTAATAGGCTCCAACACCGAGTGTAATTTGCCTCTGACACGGGTATATTGCGTAGCAATTGCTCTGCCTCTCCTGTTAGGTAACTCTTTAGATATTGCATTTTTTGCACACTATCTAAGGAGTCATTATTGTGGATCATTGATAAAAATAAATCCCTAAACGTTATCCACTCAAGATATTTCCCAGAAAAGCTAGGGATGCATAATTTGGGAAGCTTAACTAAACTTGTCCTAAATGACGCACCATCTTCGTCATTGGCCCTTGATTGGCACGAATGAAAACTGTCAAGTTCAGTTAAACCATCCTTTAACTCACACCTTATACTCTGTGTACTCTTCCTCTGTCTTATCATATATCTCTTCAGTAACATAGGCATTTGACTTTAAAAGTTTGATATCAGAGGTTCGCAACAATTCTTTGTGTCCTTCTCTAAATTCAGACCAAAGTTGATTTAATGCTTCTAATCTGCTTTCTAGGTAATTCTTAGTTATTCGTTGTTTGGCTGACTTTTTGAAATTAACGCGCGCCTTAAATATCCGACTACACAAGTCATCCTGATAATTTAGTAGGGCATCCATATTTTCAAATAACTAACAATTTCCAACAGAACAAACTTTAACTTCAATTAACTAACAATGATCTGACATAAGGAAACGCTTCATAATCATTATTGAAAGCTCGAAAAAATTACAAGTGTTTGAACTTTAATACACTCTGGGCGAAATCGGGCATGGATTCCCCGTTCCAACTGTTCTAAGTCACTAACTACAGCAAATTATTCTAAGTTAATAATCTATACTAATTACAAGAGCAAATATTCTAAGTCCATTAAATCACTATTTTTGCATAAGTAAATTTCTTCTTGTTAATAGAGTTCAAAATTCCGTAACAATTTCGTAAATTTAAATCTTGATCTTTAGGTTGAAACTCGCTTGTTTTATAAATTATAAAGTACTCACGGTTCACACTTGACACACTCACTTCACTGATATGTGACGTCACACTTCGTTGAACTTCCGTAGTGCAGCTGCTTTCTCCAGATAGCACCACTATCGACGATGAACTGCTCTCTTTCAACTTTTCGTCGCTAGACAGCGTAGGCTACCTTAACTCGTCGTCCAACTTTCGGCCGCTAGATGGCGTTGGCTACCCCAGCCAGCTGCAATCCTTCCGGCTCTTTAGGCAGCGAACCACTGCCGAGCTCGGGACGAAGTGTAGTCCACCACTGAACTACCAAAAAAGCCACTCCACTGGCTATCCGGCTCGAAGGACCATGTACAATACTGCACCAAGGTCTCGAGGGAGGAGTAAGAAAAACACCGGTTTGATAACAAAACGACGTATGTAATTCTCACTTTAACCACACTGTTCTAAATCCTCGAATAACAAAACATATCTGAAATCCTTTGTAGAAACCACGGGAAACAAACGTTCGCGCGTTGTAGAATTTGCTTCACCGTAACAGCGACATCTCCCGGATAATAGAAAAACTAATCTTCTTATATTTGCAGTATGCAACAGATTATTGCGACCGCCTCCTATTACAAGTGTACAACATGATAACCAGATAAAGCAAAACAATTACAGCAGTGGAAACCGAAATGTGAATTTCCAAAAGGGTCAGATGGTTATGGTTAGGGATTACCGTAAGGGGTATAAGCCATGGATTAAGGGAATCATAGTCGAGGAGTCTGTACCCGGAGCCACCTATTTAATTGATGTAAATGGTTCAGTTTGTAAAAGACATGTAAATCAAATGCTGGAATGTGGGGAACAAGTCTAACATTACCTTTTTAGGTTATAGATAGAATTAAGATTTTCAGATTTATTTTGTGGGCGGGGAGAGTGTGAGAACGCATTCTAAATACGTAAAGACTGAACGCAACCGAAAGAATGCTCTCTTTCGCACCTCGCTCGGTCTCGCTCTCTCTCGTGACTACCGCTAGAAATTAATGGCGTATGTGGATATAACACAGTGTATTAAATTACCAATAAATACTGCGTTTAATTAATCGCACGTTTTATTCATTGAGATATCACAACTGGCGACGAGGATCGTTCGAACAGTAAAATAAAATCAGATTAAACCTGTGAAAGTGATTTTAAAGTTAATATAGAGATAGAGCAGCCATTTTGAGTTCTAAAGCTTCGCTGCGCGCTGGTATCATGACAAGAAAAAACAAATGACGCAAAGCAGCGAAAAAATTAGTGAAGAATTAATAGAAGAATTGGAAAAAGGCAAAACCAGTTTTATTTATCTCTGCAACAAGTCAATACCAAAAATGGCTGCTAAAAGACTAACACACTATGCAATATTTTTGTCTGCATTTACATATAAAATAAGACACATAAGAACAAGTCTGAACCCGGCAGATTACATGTCACGAACAGTTGAAAATAGTCATAATGATGTTGCCTTACACAAACTATGTAAAGAAGGGGATATTGGAAACATGTTTTATACTAATAGCAGTGAATTAGAAGAACTGGATTGGAGACTGATAAAAAGGGAAACAAGTAAGGACAGTAAATTGTCAAAAGTAATACGCTACCTTGTGGATGGATGGCCAAGGAAAGAAATTATAGACTCAGACCTATCACCCTACTATAATCGAAAAGATGAACTTAGTACAGATAGAGGTTGTTTATTCTGGGGGTACAGAATCATAATCCCACATTCTATACGTAAAGTGGGGAGTGATTTTTTTTTTCATTTTAACCCTAACGTGTGATATATTGTTAGATAGGTATTTAAAAATAAATAGGGGTTTACTAAAATCATTTTTTGATAATGTTAATATTTTCGGAAATAAGCGCTCCAGAAGTAAAAAAAAATGTGTCCCCCCCTCTAACTTTTGAACCATAAGTTTTAAAAATATGAAAAAAATCTCAAAAGTAGAACTTTATAAAAATTTTGTAGGAAAATTATTTTGAACTTGATAGGTTGAATAGTTTTTGAAAAAATTACAAAAATAATTTCTGAACTAAGTTTGTAATTTAACCGTATAAACAGGTGTTTATTATACCTGTCATTTCTACAAAATCACAATGAAATGACGTGCTTTTTAGGGTTTTGTGTTTCTGTACTTAATATGTCAACTTAATGTGACGGACAAAAAACTACGGAACCCTACACTGAGCGTGGCCCGACACGCTCTTGGCCGGTTTTGTATTTATATTATATATCTACGGTCAAAATCTGCGTGTAGGTAAGTTATGTTTATAGAAATGGAGACGTCGTATCTTAGAGCTTTAACACAGGAGACGCCTCTTAATATACTTAACTATCTACCAAATAATTTTCCACGTTATTAAAAAGTACTTCATTAATCGATTATATGTCAGTCTCGAAGTCGTTCTCGGCTTGTGAAGAGCTCCGTCTGAATGTCTTTATGAGCTGTTTATTGGTCAAAAAATGTTTCATATTATCCAATTTATAAAAAAACTGTGTAAGCATTTTCCCATATATTTTTGGGTTGTTTATAATTTTACGCGCAATTTATAAAAATAAATTCAAAAATAGAATGTCGATTACAAAGTCGATTCAAAAACATTCGTGCTTGATTATTACGGCTAGCCGTAACATTAACTTTAAATGTCACCTGTATTTCAAGAAATAAGGACTACTATCTATGTGAATTTCTATGAAATAATGACTTTAGTCGATTTGGCCAACCGATAGTGGACTTAGTGTAAACTTTTGTGTTTTGTATGTGGGTGCGTAGAAATGGAAGAATGTTTTGTAAGTGTGCGTAGTTTATTTAATGTGTGTGTGTGTGCACTGAAGTAGCTTTAAGAATTTTATAGGCAGGATTATTTCTCTCACCAATAAACACTAGAACACGTATTTCAGGAATTCTATACATTATTAAGGAAAACATGCAAAAGTAGTTCTGATACTCGATATTTTGCCGCGAAATGTCAAGTTATATTGGCCTTGGGGCTGTACTATTCGCCACCCAGGCTTATTCACTCAGTAAAACACGTTTTCGCTCTTAAGGTGCCCATAAACTTGCTAGTAGTTTATAATAACACTCCATATGGGTTGGAGAAACAACTGTCTATGTTCACATACACAACAAACTAGGCTGCACCAATAAAACAAGAATACTTGAATTATTAATAGGGCCACGACCAAATTTTTGAACCATAGTTAAACCTTAAATGCATGAATTTTTGTATAATTTCCTAATAAACTGAAATAGATGAGTAATGTTGTATAGATTGCAATATTGTATAGAAAAAATATATATTATTTTGAAAAAAGTTTGATGTAGATATATATGCATAATAGCGTCTTAACGCTAATGTACGAGTACGATTCTGATCAAACGGCTGGAGTCCGCTCGCACCTTACTATACTCAAATAAATTTGAACCTTCTATAGAGAAGTTAGATTTCATATTTAAATCGAGGACTAATGGCCGCGGGCAGCCAACCGGGTGCTCGCGGCTATTGTGCTGCCTTTTAATTATGAAATCTGAATTCTGTACAGAATGTTCAAATTCCTTTGAGTATATAGATTACGTTAAAAAAATAAGACAGGTCTTTTGACAGCTGTCATCCCAGTACAATTAATGTAATTTTTGAAGTATGATGATTGATGACATTATTTGTACTGGGATGACTCTTATTTCTCGTAATCTATAGTAAGGTGCGCGCCGACTCCAGCCGTTTGATGAGAATCGTACATTAGATGAATCGCGTTTAGATGCTATTATCCATAGTGATGTATTTATACATCACATATAAAACACTTATTTTCGGAAAAAATAATATTATTATCAAAACTATTCATAATAAATTATACATTACAGTTACCTTTTATCCTTAAAACAGTAAATTATAGATTTATTTAAATGAAAAGGTGGGTACAAAAAATATATATGGACACTATGAACAATAATAAAAAGTAAATTCAATCGATGTGTGGCAGGGCAGCACCGTCATCGAAACACAACCATTTTGCCACGGCCCTAAAGTGGCGAGTTCCACGTATACACCTTTTATCTTTTATCCTTTACAGAAACAATTTTTACTTGCAGTTTTACCACTAGAAAAGTGTTTTAACACTGGAAAAGTCGCCGCGACCAGTGTAGGGATTTCCTCATCAAAGATTGAAATTATAACACTACAAAAAAAACCGTCTAAAGTTTGTGGATGCGTTCAGAATGTCACATATATTAAAACAAGTAAATGTCACATTTATTAAAACAAGTAAATGTCACATTTATTAAAACAAGTAAAAATCACATTTATTAAAACAAGTAATAAATGTCATGTTTGATACCCGCCTATTGCGCCACGGACCATCAAAGTATACGATGTAGATCTACATCATAATGCATTTAAGGGTCAAGTTTACATTTGTCTACAATTTAATTAAGACTTGACCCGAAGTGGCTACCAATTACCATATTAAATGATTGACACGTTCACGTCTGTTACTGTCAAACTTTATTAGTCAATGTCAAATAGCGAAGTGAAAACTGGTAAAATTTTGTCATTTGACATGACAGATGTTAAATAATACGTACTGTGATTGATTGCCGCTTCTTCGGGCCCAGTCGTATTCCGAGTTTAGCCGATGAGAAAGCATTATTTGCTACATAATCAACTAGCTAGCATACCCACGTTCCGGCTCTTAGGGAGCATACCCAAACTACGTTGTTACGCGTTAATTTCATTCCTAAATATCTCGTTTGAGACTCACAGCGCCATCTACCGGCGAAGGATGGCGAGCAGTGACATAACGTCAATTTCTGGTTTGCCCTAAAGCTGCGTTCTGTTGTAATGTTGGTACGGTGAATAATCAATGTGTTTTCTAGTACATTATAGGTATTTTAAGCCTACACAGTTTATTAGTTTGTTAAAAGTTATCGTGGTAAAATTGGAGAATAATTTTTTGTCTTCATGCGGTGAGCGCATTTTGGTAAATGGCCCATACTCTCTATGGTCTTCAAATGGAACGCGTCGGAACGCATCCGTTCTGATTTTGACATCTGGAGAAAGAGCGGTGAGGCCTGTCACTCTCTGTCAGGATGCCGTGAGCAGTGCACACGTATCTCTGAGGGCACTCGCTAAGGCTTCGGCCATTTTTTTTATAATTTAGAGATGGGTGCTTAGACCCAAACGCATCTCGTTGAAAATAACTGCAACGACACAGTGAACAAAAGGTGAGTGCGTCGAAGTTTGTCGTGAATCAAGTGATCGTGTTATTTTTGCGGTTACAAGGCCGATCTTAACGAAATCTGTTGTTTTTTGTCGCAGCCTAACTTTAACATTTTTAACGAAATGAAGTGAGGACATCGTGGTCGCGTGTGGACCGTCACCAAGCCTAGGCTTGTATTCTTGCCAGGTGAGATGAGCAGGATTTCGTTTACGTGGTGTTCAAAGAGTTTGCGTTGAAAAGACGTGCGCGAGGTTGTAGTTCGAGGATTAAATGTTTTGTGGTTTTCAGTGATTGTTGTGCTGGCCGCTACCGGCGGGCCAACATAGGCAATTGAGCGGTCGAAGGGCGTGGCGCGAGACTTTGCTGACGTCTCTGCATGCCCCCCCAAAGTCACCGCGACGCGGAGTCAATTCTTGAGGCTTCGTGGACCGAGGAGAGACAGGCAGAGGGTCTGCATGCTGGCGCCGCAATCTTTTAAGGTGATATCCATCCGTAACTTTTGTTCCGTTCTCCTGAACATGCCACGTGTCAACGTAGTGTTACGAAATATCTTGCTAGTGCTATTAGTCGTAACGAGCTTCACACAAACACAATTCACATTAGATTAAGGCGCTAAGCCGGCCTCATCTGATATTTTATTTTTAAACTAAAAGTTAATCCTTATCCGTCCTCGGTCAGAGACATAGTGTAAATCTCCAGGTAGAAAGCCCTGCCTAAAACATTGTGACTTGCATGCTAGCATTAAGCCTACATTAAGGTACTTTATTTCTTTGTATAAGCCGAGAATGTGTGTACTGATTATACATACCATTCGGTTTGAACACTAAACTTGTTTACATTTCTCTCACCCGTAAGTAATTCCTATATAAACTCTTTCATAGTTTTGAGTGATAAACTATGTGGCGCCCTCTTCTAGCAGCACTATATGGTGATAGCTGAAAACCTGAAAGTACCTACCTCCTGAGATTCTCTACCTAATCTAGCTAGTGCGGTGCATGACATCAAGTGTGGACGACTCTTACGAGCCCGTCAAGTCGCTCTCACACCCAAGTGACTGACAACCGTCACAGCTCGCTATCATACACGGTTGCACGTTACATTCTAGCGGCCCAACGTGGAGCTTCCAGGTTAAAATTTGAACGGTTTTCACTGTATAGTGTTTTTTTGGTACTATTTTTATATCTATATCAGATGAAATTGGATTTGGTTTGTGTGAGGCTTATCTTTTGTTACTGAAACAAAACTCTTACTATATAATCTGTATCATATATTGATATCTACTGTTCATTGTGTCAAAAATATTTACCGTACTGTGTGAAATATTTAGCATTAGTGTCAACGAGTTGTGTCATTTCTTTTACCTTTACTTTGTAGAGTAAAGCATGTGTTAGTGCTCCAACTGGACACAATATATGTACTGTATGTTAGTACAATAACTGTCAAACTTGACACTTTAATTTTCTGGACCCGACTTAAAATATATTTTTATCGGACTTGTATATGAAACTCACTTAACATAACTAAGTAGGTATCAGACCTATTGTATATTTCTAAATAGAAAAGATAAGTGTGAATATTGTAATCAGCTGTTTTTACTTATCTGTTTTATTTTCTTACTGAGTGTTGAACACTACTATATCTTGTCAAACATGGCTTTACAAATTGAAGTGGATAATCTGACTAAGGACGAATTATTATTTGAATTACAAGCGAGAGGCCTAGAAGTAAATTCTAATAATACAGTAGATGAACTAAAACAACAATTTAAATCTGCCAAAGGCACTTCTCTGGATAACACAAAAGCGAACACTTTCATCTCAGGCTTGTCCATCGATGACGAATTTCAGGTCTGCGAGGGAAAACTGGATGCAGTGTTAATGGCTGATCACTCATCGTCGTCGTGTCGAAGGAGGTGTGTGTCGAAGCTGTCTCATGTCATTCTGAGGTTAGAGAAATTGGTTTTAATAAATTCTGAACAGCGGCTTAGGAAGATAGCGCTTGTGTCTAAGGCGTTCAATGCCATTGAAACTTTAAAGTGTAATCAAACACCTGGCTCATCTTCTCGAGGCGCTGGCACGAATATTGTTGAGTCTATTCCGTCTGTAGTGTGTCAAAGGCACACTTCTCAGGTGCTCAAATGGGGACTTGTGTATGATGGTAGGGTACCGCCTCATGACTTTATTTTCCGTTTGCAAGAGCTTAAGTGCTCATCTGAGGTTTCAGACTCTGAACTGTTGAGGAATGCGGTTCACCTTTTTTCTGGGGAAGCTTTGATGTGGTTTCGCACGAATAAGTCACATTTTAACACTTTTCAAGATTTTGTAGAGTCGCTCAAAGATGAATTCCAACCGGTAGAATATGAACGGTGTCTATTGAACCAGATTAGGGCTAGGTTGCAGGACAAGAGTGAGTCGATTAGGTCTTATATCAACATCATGGAAAGTTTGTTTTTGCGTTTGTCAGTACCTATCACAGATGCGGAGCAACTAGATATTATAATGACCAACATGAACCCTTATTTCATTTCGCGTCTAGCTTTAACTGAAGTACGTACCGTGCGGGAACTTAAGAATATTTGTGCGCGTTTAGAAGTGTCAAAGTTTAAATGTGAAAACCGCGGATTTTTGAACACTGGTAGAGAGCTAGTCATTCCTAATTTTTGTAGTGGGATCTCAAGCCACATTCCCTCAACTTCTAATGCTAGACCTCGTATCGTTAGCCAGGGACAAGATAGGGCTACTGTGTCTTGTGGAAAATGCGGTGGCAATCATCATCACTCTCATTGTGACGCATATCCTACAACTATCTGTTTTGGGTGTAAGAGGCCCGGAGTCCTCACTAGAAATTGTCCTTGTTCAAAAAAACTAGGTAGTAGGTCAGAGACTTCTAACAATAATAATAATAATAATTTTAGAGTCACTCGTGTCTCTGACCAATCTACACAAACACAAGTATGTATGTCTGACTCGTTAAAACAGAGTTCTTACCGTCCTCTATTTAAGGAAAATGCAGGTGACCCTAGGCCATTTCTGTCTGTAGGTATTTTAGGCTTAGAGTGTAACGCGTTGGCTGACTCTGGCGCCGCGATCTCTTTGATAAGTGAATCCGCTTACTTGCTATTGCAAAATGAAGGCTTGCAATTTCCTTTACACGCATGTGTGAAAGACTTAGCTGTAGGAAACGGTGCACGCTTGACGGTCTTGGGAAAAATAGAAATACCTATCTCTTACAAACATGACTTACACTATATCACTTTCTTTGTATGCAGAGATGTAAATACACCTCTCATATTAGGCGTAGATTTTCTGGCCAAATTCAACCTTTGTTCTGACATTTTGGAAACTAAACGCTCTTGTATGGCGTCCTCTGAAATAAACTTGTTGAAAGACTCTGGTGTGCATTTGCATGATCTAGAGGATCTCACTGACCAGCAAAAGGTTCAGTTGAATAGAGTTGTATCTGAATTTGAGTGCATCGCGGCTACTAAAGATCGGTTGGGCTATACCCCGTTAGAAGAACATGTCATAGATACAGGCGATCATCTACCTGTAAAACAGAAATATTATCCAATTCCGTTTCACCACCGGGAATATGTTCGAAAAGAAATTGACGATATGTTACGAATGGGCATCATAGAAAAGAGTAATTCAGCCTGGAATAGTCCAATTTTGTTAGTGCCGAAGGCGAACGGTGAACTTAGAATGTGCTTAGATAGCCGAAAATTAAATAGCATAACTAAAGTGGATACATATCCTATGCCAAGGGTTCAGGAAATATTGGATTCCCTAAATAATGCCAAGTATATGAGCTCTTTAGATTTAAAGGCAGCCTTTTTCCAAATTAAGTTATCAAAGGAGTCGAGAGAGAAGACTTGTTTCTCTTTACCGGGGCTCGGTAGTTTTCATTTCCGTAGAATGCCATTTGGGTTGGTAAATTCGAGTGCCCGAATGATGAGGCTCATGGATAAGGTATTTGGACCAGAGTTTGCACATAATATTTTCTATTATGTTGATGACATAATATTAATTTCTGAGACCTTTGAAGATCACATGACCTTATTAAGGAAGGCTTGTGAAAAGTTGAAACAAGCCGGACTCACTATTAATCTGGACAAATCTGTATTTTGTCGCTCCTCTTTGAAATTCTTGGGATATGTGGTAGATCGTAGGGGCTTGCGCACAGATAGTGATAAGGTACGTGCCATAGTGGATTTTCCCACACCTTCTACACAAAAGGAACTTAGACGCTTTCTGGGTATGGTATCCTGGTACCGTCGATTTATAAAGAGCTATTCTTCTGTTTGTGCTCCTTTGAATAAGCTCACTAGAAAGCTTCCAAAAGGAACTTCTTTCCAATTCACACCTGAAGCTGACGAGGCATTTAAAATAGTTAAGGAACTTTTAGTGACAGCTCCGATCCTGTCTATTCCTAAATTTGATAGACCTTTTATAATTTCAACTGACGCTTCTGATGTAGGCCTAGGCTGTGCCCTATCTCAGTTAGATGACGAGGGTCATGAACATGCCGTCGCTTATGCTAGTAGAACCCTTACTCGCACAGAGAGAAATCACTCTGTCTCTGAGAAAGAGCTTAACGCGCTTATTTTTGCATTGGAAAAGTTTAGAGGGTACATAGAGGGTTCTCCTTTTCAAACGAAAGTTTACACCGACCACAGCAGTTTGCAATGGTTAGTTAGTTTAAAATCACCAACTGGACGTTTGGCTAGGTGGGCTCTCAGACTATCGCAATTTAATTTTAACATTCAGTACAAGAAGGGGTCTGAAAATAAAATAGCGGACGCACTTTCTAGAGCTCCAGTATCACCTGAAACAGTTGAGCTTGTCTGTCCAATAAATGACGTAACTGACACTTGGTACACTGATACATATAACCGTGTCGAAAAGTCTCCTCAGAAATTTCCTGATTTTAAAATTTTAGGTAATAACTTATACAAGCGTATTAGGAACAAAAATCCATTATCTAGGGATTCTGAATGGAAACGGGTAGTACCCAGTGAGCTGAGACAAGATATACTAAAACAGTGTCATGACAGACCGGACGCTGCACATTTAGGTATTTTTAAAACTTTGAAACGGATAGCTCAAACTTACTTCTGGCCTAAAATGTTGAGTGACATTAAAAGGTATATCAAAAATTGTCAAATTTGTTTAGCCTATAAGAGTACTAATGAGGCACCGGCAGGTCTTATGGAGAACCCCAAAAAGGTTCAACGACCTTGGCAAGTTGTATGTACTGACATCCTTGGCCCTTTGCCCAGGAGTTATAAAGGCTTCAAGTTCATTCTGATAGTATGTGATTGTTTCACTAAATATACCTGTATTTTTCCGATGAGAAACTCATTAGCGAAGACGGTCGTAGGCCTAATTGAAAATAATGTTATCTTGAAGTATGGTGTTCCTCAGTGCATTATTATGGACAACGGTCCACAGTATGTGTCTAAACACATGCAGTCATTGAAGGAAAAATACAAGATACCTAAATTCTTTTTCAATTGTCGTTTCACGCCACAGAATAACCCTGCTGAAAGAAGCCTGAAAGTCATAGGTACAGCTATCGCATCTTATGTGGGTACAGATCATCGCACCTGGGACCAACAGGTCAATGCGATTGAGTTTGCTATAAACACAGCTGTTCACGAGGTCACTGGTTTTAGCCCTTATTTTCTAAACAGTGGACGAGAGGCCATTCTTTCTGGCGAATGGTATCCCTCAGGACCTCCTAGTGGTGATGATTTACAGTTTACTAATAGGAACTTATATTCCTCTTTGCTGTCGCATCTTAAGCCTATTTTTGAGAAAGTAAATGACTGTTTACAAAAATCTTATCAACGTAGCCGAGTGTACTATAACAGGGGTAGGAGACGCTTAGAATATGACGCGGGTCAAGTGGTTTGGAAAAGAGAATTTCCTCTCTCCGACGCAAGCAAATTCTTCGCTCAGAAACTAGCTCCCAAGTTTAAGAAATGTGTTGTACTTAGAAAAATATCTCCAGTAACTTATGAGCTTCGCGATTTTAATAGTCAAAAGTCTGTAGGTATTTGGCATGTCAAAGATATAATAAAATCTCAGCCAGACTAAACAGTCGTGTTAAGATAAAGCCTTTTTGCACAGCTGATGAATAGCTATTAGGTATTTGCAGAAATATTTTTTTGCAATTAAAACTTTAACAATAACATTTCTAGCTAACTCAATGTGTCAATATGAACTTTTATTTCATATTATGATTGACGGATGACCGATGTTTATCTGTTGCACTTTGATAAAGCATAATTTGACAACTGCTGATTAACAAATAATCCAAGTAGGTATTTAGGTAATAAACGAACCGTTATGTACACATTGCGTTTGTCAATGTGAAGCCCAACATGGATTTCATATAAATAAAGAAATGTTCTGAAATGAGTCGTATATAGGAACGTAGCCTTTCCTAGGTAATTTGCTTTCAAGTAATTATTATGCACTCAAACGCAGATTCCCGGAGTATACAGTCGACCTCAATATTAGGATGCATCTTCGAAATGGCCAGTCGAAAATGTTAGTTAAAATTGCATAGGGTTAAATTTTAAACGGATAAGTATATGCGCTAACTGTAGTTCGTTAGGTAAATGTATAGGTAGGAATATAACTGGACTCGTAGTCAAGATCATGGACGTGGGGACGCTCACGGACATGTCAATAAGAAATAGATTAGGAAAACGCGTTAGTTTAAGTAGGTAACTGTCGACCTTAAGTTAAGCTGCTTGGAACTTAGAGATCCATCTATATCTCATTCTGCTACTAAATAAAATAGTCGCTTTATCTAAAGACAATAAGTCTTCTTATCTCTGCTCTTGTCATGTAGACACATCTGTCTTTGTTTATTTTGATAGTTGTTATTTAAGGATTCCTGGGAGGAAAAGGTGTCTTTGTCGATTCTGTCGGATTTATGCTTTGTGCATTGAAGTGAATAGGTATTCTATCACAGGTATGTGTTTTCTTAACATATACAAGCGCTGGTTTTAATCATAGACAGAATCTCTTTTAAAGTTCTATTTCCATGACTCATGTTGTTTTATCGTGCTAATTGAAGTTGTGATATTTCAGGACATTGTGTCAACGTGTATAACCTCATGTACAGTCGGCGGAAAATTTATTTCGTTATGGAACTCTTTTCCGAAACTTGTGAAAGTCTAGCGTAAGATTATTGTTGTGTTGCGATGACACCTGTCCCAATACCTCATTCATCGTAAGTTTTTTTTTTTGAGTATGAACTCATATGTAAGTTCAAGGGTCGATGACCTCACATGGGGTCATGTTAGGTCAAATGTCAAATGGGTTAACTAGGGGCAATGTGCTTCAGTGGTGGCTTTGTTTGGAGTTTGATTACTTCACTGTCTCTGATTGTTTTAGGACTTTATTCAAAAAAAAAAAAAAAAATTTTTTTTCAAAAAAAAAAAAAAAAATTTTTTTGACTAACTGAAGCGGTAATGTTACGCGTTAATTTCATTCCTAAATATCTCGTTTGAGACTCACAGCGCCATCTACCGGCGAAGGATGGCGAGCAGTGACATAACGTCAATTTCTGGTTTGCCCTAAAGCTGCGTTCTGTTGTAATGTTGGTACGGTGAATAATCAATGTGTTTTCTAGTACATTATAGGTATTTTAAGCCTACACAGTTTATTAGTTTGTTAAAAGTTATCGTGGTAAAATTGGAGAATAATTTTTTGTCTTCATGCGGTGAGCGCATTTTGGTAAATGGCCCATACTCTCTATGGTCTTCAAATGGAACGCGTCGGAACGCATCCGTTCTGATTTTGACATCTGGAGAAAGAGCGGTGAGGCCTGTCACTCTCTGTCAGGATGCCGTGAGCAGTGCACACGTATCTCTGAGGGCACTCGCTAAGGCTTCGGCCATTTTTTTTATAATTTAGAGATGGGTGCTTAGACCCAAACGCATCTCGTTGAAAATAACTGCAACGACACAGTGAACAAAAGGTGAGTGCGTCGAAGTTTGTCGTGAATCAAGTGATCGTGTTATTTTTGCGGTTACAAGGCCGATCTTAACGAAATCTGTTGTTTTTTTGTCGCAGCCTAACTTTAACATTTTTAACGAAATGAAGTGAGGACATCGTGGTCGCGTGTGGACCGTCACCAAGCCTAGGCTTGTATTCTTGCCAGGTGAGATGAGCAGGATTTCGTTTACGTGGTGTTCAAAGAGTTTGCGTTGAAAAGACGTGCGCGAGGTTGTAGTTCGAGGATTAAATGTTTTGTGGTTTTCAGTGATTGTTGTGCTGGCCGCTACCGGCGGGCCAACATAGGCAATTGAGCGGTCGAAGGGCGTGGCGCGAGACTTTGCTGACGTCTCTGCATGCCCCCCCAAAGTCACCGCGACGCGGAGTCAATTCTTGAGGCTTCGTGGACCGAGGAGAGACAGGCAGAGGGTCTGCATGCTGGCGCCGCAATCTTTTAAGGTGATATCCATCCGTAACTTTTGTTCCGTTCTCCTGAACATGCCACGTGTCAACGTAGTGTTACGAAATATCTTGCTAGTGCTATTAGTCGTAACGAGCTTCACACAAACACAATTCACATTAGATTAAGGCGCTAAGCCGGCCTCATCTGATATTTTATTTTTAAACTAAAAGTTAATCCTTATCCGTCCTCGGTCAGAGACATAGTGTAAATCTCCAGGTAGAAAGCCCTGCCTAAAACATTGTGACTTGCATGCTAGCATTAAGCCTACATTAAGGTACTTTATTTCTTTGTATAAGCCGAGAATGTGTGTACTGATTATACATACCATTCGGTTTGAACACTAAACTTGTTTACATTTCTCTCACCCGTAAGTAATTCCTATATAAACTCTTTCATAGTTTTGAGTGATAAACTATGTGGCGCCCTCTTCTAGCAGCACTATATGGTGATAGCTGAAAACCTGAAAGTACCTACCTCCTGAGATTCTCTACCTAATCTAGCTAGTGCGGTGCATGACATCAAGTGTGGACGACTCTTACGAGCCCGTCAAGTCGCTCTCACACCCAAGTGACTGACAACCGTCACAGCTCGCTATCATACACGGTTGCACGTTACAACGTGACCAACTTTTTACAGTTTTTTACCCCCCCTCCCCCCCCTCCGGTGACTGAGCGTAGTAAACCCCCACCCTCGCCCTCTAGTTTTCACGTAGTATTATTTATTAATCATTTTTTGCGGAAAGTTAAAAAAAATGGCTCTTGTCTGTATTTTCTCATATGGCCCCTAATGCATGACGTCGAAAGTGCATGTGTAGTGAAATTCTAATTGTATCGAAACCGTGGCGCGTGAGTGTGCTTCAATTAGAATGTTTCTCAAAAATATTCCACTAGCTACGTGTCGAGAAGCTACCCCCCTAAGCTACCAAGCTTAGCTAAAAAGCTACCAAGAGTGGTAATTTCCTCCCTAAACGAGTCACGTAGTTTGGGTACGTTCTCTTACCTGGTCCAAAAAATATCTGTCGCCATAAAGCATGGCAACGCTGCCAGCACTTTTGGCATCTTTGGACCATGTCAGAGCCGGGCATAATTCATGTGTGTTTACTGTTATTTTATTCATGTTGTACATTTATTTTTGAGTGATTCTTAGTTTACTTTATTAGTAAATTTATAAAAATATAAAACACTATTTTGATACGTAAAATAACAACTAGCTACATCTGTTTCGTGGTATCAATATAACAACTTCGTTTATACAACTAACTAACTAACTGTAAGACTAACTAACTGTTAGACTAACTAACTGACTGTGACTAAGTAACTGTGAATTGTCTGTGATTGATTGCCGCTTCTTCGGGCACAGCCGTATTCTGAGTTTAGCCGATGAGAAAGTATTATTTGCTACATAATCAACTAGCTAGCTTACCCACGTTCCGGCTCTTAGGGAGCATACCCAAACTACGTGACCAACTTTTTAGCCCCCTCGCACCCCTCCGGTGACTGAGCGTAGTAAACCCCCACCCTCCCCCTCTAGTTTTCACGTAGTATAATTTATTAATATTTTTTTTCCGGAAAGTTAAAAAAAATGGCTCTTGTTTGTATTTTCACATATGGCCCCTAATGCATGACGTCGAAAGTGCATGTGTAGTTAAATTCTAATTGTATCGAAACCGTGGCGCGTGAGTCTGCTTCAATTAGAATGTTTCTCAAAAATATTCCACTAGCTACGTGTCGAGAAGCTACCCCCCTAAGCTACCAAGCTTAGCTAAAAAGCTACCAAGAGTGGTAATTTCCTCCCTAAACGAGTCACGTAGTTTGGGTACGTTCCCTTACCTGGTCCAACAAATATCTGGCAACGCTGCCAGCATTTTTGGCATCTTTGGACCATGTCAGAGCCGTGCATAATTCATGAGTGTTTACTGTTATTTTATTCATGTTGTACATTTATTTTTGAGTGTTTCTTAGTTTACTTTAATAGTAAATTTATAAAAATATAAAACACTATTTTGATACGTAAAATAACAACTAGCTACATCTGTTTCGTGCTATCGATATAACAACTTCGTTTATACATAGTAAGTAAATAATAAACCTACTTATTTTCTAAATATACCCATTTAATCATCTATACAGATTTTAGTATCGCAATGAGCTGTCAAACGCAAATGTTACACAAAATTCTATTTCCACCCACTTATGTGACTTCCTTATCCATATGACAGGTTTATTTTTTCCCACGTCTCAAGGAGTCCCATTGTGAGTTACACATGACTCACAATGTGTATAATAAAATGATATTATGAAATTACGAGTATCATCATGTGGGTCCTAAGCAACTGTTGGCAATTTATATCGATATGACAACGCGACAAAATCGCTTAGACTACTATTTATGGAATGTACTGTTTCATTTTGGGATAGTAAAAATCGTGGAAGAACTAAAATAAATAATGCGCGTTGTACTTGTAATTTGTATACGGTAAGTATTATTATTATTGGTTATTATTATAGCTCTTTGTTCCCAAGAGGAGAAGGATACTATTGTATTATATCGTGAATCATCATAATAGAAGATAATGTTACTTCCTAAAGACCCGAATTAATACCTGCCCATAAACCGTGCCGTGCCTGGCAGAAATTTCGCCCGGAATTCGCTTGGATAACTTCTTAAATAGTTATTTATTCATATTTATTCATAATACATGTACATCTAACAAACATCGCGCTATTCCTGATTCGCAACAAGTTCAAAGAAACTTTCGTCAGGCTGGTAACATTAGTTACGTTAGTTTATTAATCTAAGACACCGTTAGCTTCCTACTATTCCTTGGGTTGGATTTCGTTAAAGGTGAGGGTCGTGACCGAACAATCTTTACGCAGAATAAATCATACCACTTAGCCCTGTTTTCGGTAGCATAAATAACATCACAGAATGGTGCCCACATGTGGAACGTATCTGGTCAGTCGATTCGAGGTTGTTTTCCTGTCGGTAAAAGCTTTTGTAGGTTGTCACTTTTCTTACCAGCAATGTGACCAACATTTTCGAAAGTTCTCCGTAAGCATAAATGGTGGTGAGTCTCACGGGTCCTATAAATTAACCCAGTATGGGTTCGTTGGTCTCTCAGTACAGTGAAATCCTAACATTTCCCTCCAGCACCACATTTCAACAGCTTCAATACGTCGACGATCGGCTTTTTTTAACGTCCAAGTTAGCTCCGTGCGGAAAGATAGAAAAAATAAGTGTGGAGACTAGCCGCTTTTTGGTCCTGCGGGAGATGTTTCTGTCAACCCACACGTATATCAGTTGTGACATAGCGTTCTTGGCCATCCCAATCAGCCTTCTAACGTCTTGCTCACATGATTCCGTGTTATTCAGATTATAACTGATCCCAAGTAGACGAAATTGTTTACTATTTCCAAATTCTTGAGATCTTAATTTTACATTTTTAGAATTCCGTAGTAAACAAGGAACCCTTATAGTTTCGTCCATCCGTCTATTCGCTGCTTAGCTCAGTAACCGTTTCTACTAGAAAGCTGTAATTTGATACGGGTATATATATCAGTCGAACTAACGGACCAGTTTGACGTTATATCAGGGCTCAAGCAAGGAGATGCGCTCTCCCCGATTCTCTTCAACTGGGTGCTCGAGTATGTCATCAAAAAAACTGCAATTCCTGATGGCGGGGTGGAGTTGAATGGAAAGCACCAGATCATTGGGTATTGGGTACGCTGACGACCTGGCCCTTCTAGGAGAAAACGAAGCGGATGTCCGGGAGGTTGCCCAGAGCTTGGAGGAAGAAGCCGAGAAAGTTGGTCTACGAATTAACCATGCGAAAACTAAATACCTTCATATGAAGCGATACAGAAACGCTAACATTCGTAGGAAAAACTTAACGGTGGGACAAACCTCATACATGGGAGTCGACAAATTTAAGTATCTTGGGTGCACCGTCAGAGATACCAACCAGAGGGAAGAGGAGATACAAATCCGGGTCCAAGGCGCCCTTCGTTGTGCAGCTGCTCTGCATAAAGTGTTAGTGTCCAGGCTAATGACCAGAAACACCAAGCTCCGTATATATAAATCTGTCATAAGACCGATCCTGGTGTACGAATGTGAAGCCTGGACCTTAACACAGAAAGAGGAACACGCGCTGCTAGTGGCGGAACGGAAGGTCTATCGCAAAATTCTGGGACCCACTCGTAGAGAGGACGGCACTTGGAGACTTCGTAAAAAACAGGAGGTCGAAGATCTAGTGTCCGAGCCGAACAACATAGGAGAAACGAAATCCGCAAGACTCCGATGGCTCGGGCATGTAGTCCGAATGGGTGATGACCGTGCAGTCCGGAGAGCGTACTCGGGCCGTGTAGCTGGTCGAAGATCCGTTGGGCGTCCTAGGTACCGATGGGGCGACGAAGTGCAGAGGGACCTGACTGAGCTCCAAGCCGTCGTCCACTGGACGGAAACAACCATGGACAGGGAAGCCTGGCGGTCTTTGGTGTTTGAGGCCAAGATCCACGTCGGGTCGTTGCGCCACAGCAGTAAGTAAGTAAGTAAGTATATATATCAGTCACGCCAATATACCGTTATACATATATTTGTATATTCTACGCGTAAAGTGAGGATTAAATTTTTGCAAGCAAAAACAATTATTTGTCTGTATTTTTACCTGTGTTTTGTGTACAATAAAGTATTTACATACATACATACATACATACATACATTATTGTGGATATCTTTAGATAGCTCGCTAAATAATAAATATGATTTCTTCCTTTCAACATATATAATGGTAAGGCAATAAATAAATATTAATTGGTAAAGGTTTTGGTTGCGAAAAAAACATGGTAGTAGTGTGTACAATGATTTTAACAGGAGGAAGGATCTAAGTAGAAATTACTAGTTAAAGAGTAATAGCGGCAGTTAAGAAATGTACTTTCATATGTTGTTAAAGTCAAATATGGAGTGAATATAAGTTTTTTACATTTTAAATCCACATAATGTCACGGGTGGACAGCTACGGAGCCCTACATCGCACGTGGCCTTACATGGACTTGGCCGCTTTTTGATTTAAGGTCCAGCCACACCGCTGCTTAAAATGTACTGACGCACCGCAAACGCAGTGACGTGCCTCATTCGTGACATTTTTAACTCATAAGTTTCTCCCTCTTGTTTATTTCGATTCTGTACCGTCACCGTATGGTCGGACCCTAAAGGATTCCTTGCTGCGATCAAAATAAACACAAAATTAACTTAATACAATATAATAATAATAATATAGAATTTCATGGCATGTCAACTATCAACAGCGGTAATGATCAACAGGTCAATACGTGTTCACACACGCAACGTGCCCTATAGCCCAGGCATAGAATACGGCTACGGTATCCCTTGCCTGTTGTACAAGGCGACTAAAAGGGGTTCCTCGAGGTCGAAGACGGTTGCAGATCGCAGTTGGGGCTGCGATCGTCAGTATAGCCCCAATAGATGGTAACACCACAGAGGTGTGACTGGTGCGTTCCGAAGGAGATCCCAGAGCCGTCCGAAATGAGTTGAGGAGGAAGATCGGGGGGTTTTAAGTCGGTGCAAGTCCGACATAACCTCCGCACTGTCCCCGCGGTGCGATGGTATCCATAACGGAATTAAAAAAAAAAGGAGATTTATAGTGTTTCCGAATCCTATAATACGAACAAAATACAATCTCTAATGTCATAGAGTTATAAATAGGAATAAGTAGGTACTTTGATTGATTAGTCTCCATTACAATGATAATACGATAGAAATACAGTAAAACCAATAAATTTATGTGATGCTGATGATTTCTATGTCAGAATAATAAACAGCTTTAAACGCATTTTTTGTGTACATAAATTCTTTATAGGCCATACCGCTAAAGATAAAAAGTCACGTATAAACTGTTGGTCCGGCCGACGTGTTTCTAACTCTTAGGGGGTTCTTCGCCGCGAATGCACTCATTCTATTCTCATTATTACTCATGAAGTCGCCCAGAGTGTCAATTTATGCGTAAGTTGTAACGTTTGTAGTGGTATAGTTTTTAACATGACTTATGATAGTTTAAATTCCCTGTGTATCTCCTCTCGCGCCCTAAGCACCGCACATAATTTTTGATTTAAAAATTGGATTATAGTTGAAGTTATTTCAAATGTCATTTTACAAAACTGTCATTGGATTTTTAATCTTCTAGCGTGAACTGTAAAGTCGCTTTTTGGACAGATTGATTTGATACAACACGGCTAATTCAAATGAGATGATCTTCCCGCCTTTGCCTGGACGTATATCTCCTCTGGCACCCCGCGCAACGCAGGCGACATCTGCCCTGCTACCGCGAAATGAAAACGAACGAAGTTCGTGTATCTCCCTTTCTGTCGGTCGAATATGCTAGTGCAATAGGAAGGGAGATACATAATCTTCGTTTGTTTTCGTTTTGCGGTAACGGCTCAGAGACCAATTTGATGAAACTCAACTAATTTAAAAGAGTTGAAGTTTTCACCTTTGCCTGGACGTATCTCGTGTTGCGCTCCGCGACGCGCAGGCGGCATTTGAATTAACGTTGATTCTAAGCGGTCCGCCGACGGTGATAAACACACGTAAAGAGTTTGTAACTACAGTTTAATACAACACAACACATAAAACTGGGAAAAGACACAGACTAAGAACCTTCAATTACTCATGGAATCCTCCATCAGAACTCAAGCTTGACAAAAGTGTGTCTTGAAAACCTAGCTTGCTTGACAAACAAAACGACGAGAACAAATCGCCTAACGTGAACAACATGTCGTTGAAGAGTTCCGTTCTGATCATCATCAGCAATTCCACTTCATCAAATGGCACTTTTTTTAATTGAAAATGCTTGATTAGTTCATTAAAATACTAAAATCATTATTTGTTTGCCTTTCACATTTGAGGAGTTCCCTCAATTCCTCATGGATCCCATCATCAGAACTGCGTTTTGACAAAAACGGGACCAACTTTGATATATATACTTACAATCAAAAAAAGAATTTTTAAAATCGGTTAAGAAATGACGGAGGTATGGAGTAACAAACATTAAAAAAATACATAGAACCGAATTGATATCCTCCTCTTTTGAAATCTTGAAGTCGAAGAGTCTTTTTGAACAGACTAATTTGGCTTAACACGGCCAATCCTAATTATTTGATATTTTCGCCTTTAACTTTAGGATATGCCCTTAATATCTGTCACCAAAGAAAACTAATTTCATTCCAAGTTGCTTTATTACTACACGGGAAATAAGCGTCTATTTACTGAACTGGAAAATCTAATTACATCTCCAGAAACGTGCCAAACCATGTGTTACGCACAATAACGTCTGCTTGTTTGTAGATAACATTATTATTGTACTTCTTTGTGTACGAGGAAGAAAAATGTTGACCTTGAAGATACTGTGGACATTGTTATAAGTTAAGAAGGCTTGGCCGATGCCATAAATGCTGTCGGGAATGACCTTTCAAAAGACTTAAATAAATAAATAAAATAAATAAAATAAATATTGGGGGACAATCTTACACAAATCGACCTAGTCCCAAACTAAGCAAAGCTTGTACTATGGGTACTAGACGACGATATAAATACTTATATAGATAAATACATACTTAAATACATAGAAAACATCCAAGACCCAAGAACAAATACCCGTGAAAAACGCACAAATAAATGCCCTGGCCGGGATTCGAACCCGGGACCTCTAGCTTCGGAGGCAGAGTCACTACCAACTAGGCTAAACAGGTCGTCAACTTTTATGGGTTTTTTATTTTCCGCTGTGTGGTTAGTGATTTTTCCCGTGCGCCATTTATATTTCCGGGCAATAGGGTACATAAAACGAATAAATGAATATTTTTGAAGGAAATTGGGTTTCTTGTGATGTTAAATTTAATTTAATCGTATGGCATGTATTTACGAACCGTGAGATTTTCGAGAAGACAAGTACGGTTGCCAGTTTTTGTTGCACTTTTAGCACCACCCAGGGGTCACGTGTAGGGTAACGGTGGGTACTCCCTACGGACGTGGTGCAACTTCGACCCCCCTTTGTCAAGTGAGTGGGCAACTTGACTGTTAGAAGTTTTCAAGCCGCCCGAAGGCCTCTAACTTGGCTTAACGACTGCTGTCATAGACAGCAGCCGGGATCAACGGCTTAACGTGCCTTCCAAAGCACGGGAGCGTGGTGTTTAATGTATTGTGATTATTACATTGGTAGTTAAGACTTAATACTAGCGGTCTTTTTTTCTAATTGATTTGAGCTTATGGAAGTTCTTTTAGTATTTTTATTTAAGTTGCTTAAAGAATCACATTTTTTAAATATTTAATGGGTCTCCCAAACATCACGTAGGATATAAATAACAAAAAACCAGACATGAAACTAATACCATGTGTATTAGAGTATATTGTTTTTATTAAGAAGTCCAAGAGAGGAATATGGAAAATTATAAATGAGTCATTGATAAACATTTTTTTCACCTCCATCATTGTAATGTGTGAATTAAATGACTGACAGTATCAATGTTAAAACAATACATTTTACAATATACGAATTTTTATATCACTGGCGGGGAATCCTAATGGATTTCTATACATTATTATATAACTGTTTTTTTTTCTTTCAAGAGACAATACTACAATGAAAAAAAAACTGTGCTTCTCTAAAATCACGTTTTGTGTAGTGTTTCAAACAATTTGTAATACAATCACCAATTGAGGAGTGTCTTTTCAAAGAGAACCTTACTTAATAAAACTTAAAGTCCAATTTAGATGTAGAGTTACAGTAATAAAATAAATAAATCTGCATCCTGCAACTCGTTTTAGCGCAATATTTGTTGAAATTTTGCGCTTTTGCATACAAGATACATAGTCGAAACATAAAATTGATTTCAATAGAAGTAATTCAAATAGAAAATTAGTCGGGAGAATATGAAAACGAATGTGAAACTACAAAGGGATTGAAACATAAAAAAACTACAAAGGGATTAAAAAATGGTTTTCTACACCTGTATCTAATGAGAATCTACATTTACGTAGGCAAACCCAAAAACAAAGCGAAACACACAACTTGTGTGCAAACCAGTTCTAGATGTGGAGGTAACGCAATTTGTGTGTTCAGTATGCTCGTACTTGAGTTCCGCCCGTAATTTGATTCCTAGATATACTGTTTGACATCAAAAGGTCGTATCTCTCAAACTAAGTTCACTGGAGAAATGACTATTTGGTCGGGTCGGGAGCATGCGAGCTTCGTGAAGTCAATGCCGAAAGGTCGTATCTTTCAAAGAAGTTGTAAAGGAGAAATTACCTTTCGCACTTACATAGGCACGCCCCTTGAGGTTTGCTGGTAGCCAAAAGCGTAGGTATTAGATATAGTGGATAGCGTTTAACGCATGTTTGACTTAAACGGGTAAGTTGACCTAACTAGTTCAGTAACTGCTGATGCCACACTGTATAATTTTATTATATTAAATAAAGTTGTGTTATTCAGCGTTAAGGGGATGAATGATTCTGTAAACTACGCTTCCATGTAAGTACACACTTATGTAACAACTTAACAATGTAATTTGCTATTTGAAACTCTATTTACTACATCACACACATACATCACTACAACTACTATTATTTACTACATTTTATTTATTGACTGGTAAAATACAGAGTTTTGAAGTCGGCCGTTTTACAATTGAATTCTTGCATTTTATAGACACGACTCTAGTAATTCTGTCCGAACCTGGATGTTTGGTGAGATTCTACCTAAAAGCCACTTACTAAGAGGTAAATTGTCCTCTTTAACCAAAACGATATCTGCGACTTCCGGTTCAGGTGTCTTGAAGGCCCACTTTGCTTGATACGCTATGACCGAGTAGTTATAGTTTATATTTCATAATTTGCTCAAGTAGTATTACAAGTGGCTCTTCAGCTAAGAAGTAACCAGCGGTTTAAAGGGTTGGTTTTCTTTGGGATACTAGAAACTACTGATAACAGACGCGAGTTAAGGTACGACTCTATTTGACTAAGCAGTGTACTCATTTCTTAGTGCCTTGGCTTAACACACCTATGACTCGCTCGATGGTATTTATCGTATTTCATCCCGGATTCCCCAAGCCCACTGAAATCAGGAACACGAGGAAGTATGAAGTGTCAATCCGCATGGTTAATAGTTAAAAACGTATTTTTGTGAACATCGACCGTGGAATGCCAAAGTCTGTAAGTTGAGCTAATTCGTTACGGTAAGTATACGAACCTTTTAATATACTTGTTGTTGTTTCCTCATTCCATTTTGTCCCTGCAATCCACAATTGCTGTATGAATAGCATAACTTTTATTACGCATGGGCTCTCCACCTAAGAGGATCAAACAACCTTGCAACATCTAATATACTTTTTCTTTTTTCTTACAGATGCAGACAACTGAGGCAGCGTCACCGAGTACTTAAACTCGTCGCGACTTCTTTCTTAGGTAAGTCTTAATCTTTACAGGTCGGAACGTCTTCGCGAGACGACAATTTGGCAACGTGTCTACCGTTTTCGTCCCTACGTTTTGATGCTGATAAGAGATCTTCGCATTTTTTTTGTTGTTTCTTTGTTAATATCAGTTTACTCAATAAAAGCCCTTTTTCCAGTTCTGAAAATTGTTTTACGGTTTTGTTGTCCTCTACTTGCGCATGGAAAACAGATGTTTTGTTCTTTAAACCTGCGGCGCCTATTGCTCCAGATAATATCCAACCAAGTGAACTACACTGAGCCACCAGGGACCCATTAGGTCCTTTCAGTAAGCCCTCCTTTATAATCTGGCTATAGGCCTCCGCTCCCAACATAATACCTATTTTATTGGGTATATCAAAATCTGTATCCGCTAAGCACAAGTCTTTTAATTCTACCCAATCTGGAATCGTCACTTTTCTCTCTGGAAGTGAAGTAGTAATCTTTGGTAAAACATAGCACTTTAACTCCATTTCACAATTGGGATCCATTCTAGATATAATCTTTAAAGTCACTGCTGACTTTGATTTCATTGACCTCTCATCACCTCCAACTCCCGAAATTGTAAGGTTGGCTGGCGTTTTCTGCAGCCCTAACCCTTGAACTGTAGCTTCTGTTACAAAGGATGCTTGAGAACCTTGATCTAACAACGCTCTCACTCGCCGATACTGACCTGTTTTCGATTCAACATTCACGATTGCCGTGGGTAATAAAACTTGATTTCTTACCTGACCTTTCGAAAAACAAGTCACTACTGGTGTGTTATCATTTGAAGAATGACTAGACTGCTTATTCAAACTGTCACTAGTCACTTCCTCGTCGTCCGAACCCTCTCCAACTGGTTGACCTGTACTACCTGAATAACCAGCTGAGACACCCTTTTGATGAAGTAATGTATGGTGTCTTTTCTTGCAGACAAGGCAACTGGTGGCTTTTTGGCAAAACCTCACCCCGTGATTGCTACCTAAACAATTGTAGCAAATCCTATTATTTCTTACAAACTCATGTCTTTTGTCGAAATCTTGGCTGGCAAACTTCTTGCAAAAACATAATTTATGTTCTTCGCCACAAAACTCACAACACATTTTTACTGCATTAGTTGCATGCAGCACTTTGGTGTAGCTGCCTATACTGTTGGTAGGCGTCTTTGAACTAAATGTTGGCCTGTGTGTACTTTTTGGTTCAATGAACTCCAAAGCTCGATATCTATTAGTTAGAAATCTTTGGAATTCCTTGAACGTCGGCAACGAATCCGATGACACATTAGTTGCTACATGTAACTCCCACTGCTTCCGCATCTAGTTTGAGTGAAAGCAGGTGGATCACAATTATGTCCCAGCTTGAAACATCGATTCCTAGATTTTTCAATGCGTTTAAACAATCGGAAGACGTATCTATTAACTCCTTCAAGCAACCCGCTGACTCAGTGGTTATATTCCGTTGACTGAGCAGCCGTTTTAAAATACAACTCGAAATATATTTTTTATTGCTGTACCGTTCCTCTAATTGTTTCCAGCATTGGTCATAGTTTGCATCTGACACAGGTGTGTGCCGAATCAATTGTTCAGCTTCTCCTGTCAAGTACCCTTTAAGATATTGCAACCTTTGGACGTTATTTAATGTCTTATTATTATGTATCAGAGTCACAAATAAATCTCGGAAGGTAGTCCATTCTGTATATTTCCCTGAGAATATTGGAATACTAATTTGAGGTAACTTGACAAGAGTGGGCTTGATGTCGTCACAATCATTATTTGGTTGAACTGACTTTGACAAGGCTTGAAATCCAGTTAAGATGCTTTTTAATTCACATTTATGTGTCATATATTGCTCTTCTGTTTGCTCATAAACATCATTACTGGTATACTCATGAGCTTTCAACAGTTTCCAATCACCTGTTTGCAACAGTTCTTTATGACCCTGTCTAAAATCATTCCAGAGCTGTTCTAAAGCATTTAATCTGCTTTCCACATAAATCTCTGTCACACGTTCCTTAGGGGATTTTTTGAAGTTACTTCTAGCTTTAATTATACGGTTTGTCAATTCAATTTGAAAGTTAATTAACGCTTCCATCTTTAAAACCACTTAATATCGATACAACAAGAACAAGAATAATCACAATTTCATTTTTAAACAAAACCAAAATAAATTACAAGTTAAAATGACATCTGTCAGTATTACATGTACAACATTTCAAAACATAAGTGTTAATGTAGTTGACTACACTTAGAAAATTTAAGATAAATTATGTGAAAATTTTACAAGTGTTTTAAACTTTTTTGGACTTGGGCGAATTCCGGCATGGATTCCCCGTACCTTCGTTTTTTCTCAGATTATTCTAAGTCTAAACTAAAGCTAAAATAATATTACAAGTTGAAATTACTACAGATCTTCTTGATTATAAGGTTCAAAATGTCTAACAATCTTCAGAACGTTTAAAGTTTTGAACTTCTTTGAAATAAAGTTGTATTTTGCATAAAAAATAATTATAAATGTACTCACAGTTTGCACTTGTTATCTCACTCACTCAAATGCACCAATATTCCACCTTGATCTGCTGCTGTGTCGTGTTACTAGCGCCCTCTTCGTTGTCCTATTGGCAACAGCACTTCCGGTGACTCCGCTTTGGCACCGTTAGATGGCGCCACCGTCGCTGCTTACCGCTTCTCTAATGCTGCTTACAGCCACCCAATTCGTATCCCTCTGAACAGCAAACCACTGCTACTATGGGACCGATGCGAAGAGTAGTTCACACGCACTGAACTACTAACACCACTTTTTACTCAAAAAACACCCGAATAATTCGGTTCTAAAGGACCATGTACAAGGGTGCACAAGGGTCCGGGTAAATTAAAGTCGGCAAATAGTTTACACCGCTTTAATGGTCTAAAAACCAGTGATCCGAAGACAAAATAACCAAACATAAATGAATTACATCAATAGTCTAGGATAGCATGTCGTTACCCAGTTTCCCAATGTAACACCGCCATCTATTGGTCAGTAGAGGAAACATTATCTGTCTAGACGTAATTATACATATGTCTTCCACTCACGAGCAAACAAGATTGCTCTTAAGGCCGTATGTAAATATAGGTATATAAAAAAAATGGACAAGAGCATGCCGGGCCATGCTCAGTGTAGGGTTCCGTAGTTGCCCAATGAACGTAATTGAAAAAAAAAACAACAACAAGCAAAAGGGAATACTTTCGCAGCGTTTCATACGACTTTTACAAAGAAAAGAAGACTTTTACGATAACTCAAAAACAGCTTAACACTTTTCCAGGCGTAGTCCGTTTCATCGACCACATACGTGTCAATAGTATTTCAATCCTAGTTCTCTGATGTAAGGCTCAAATTACATTGCATTTTCGTAAAAAAAGAGACTCGTCTTGAAATGAATCACAATAACGTAACTACATATTCTGAGTATATGTTTTGTTTTTTGTAAAGCCTAGATTGTCGCGTCCTGGAAAAGGGTTAACTGATCATGTCCGCTATTAGTTTTCGTTGAAAGTCTTCATTAAGCTTTACTTTCATGATTTTCTTTTCATATTTTTTGGACCCATAGTTCAAAAGTTACAAGGGGGGGGAGCGGATAATTTTTTTTTTATTCTTTAGGAGTGTTTTTAGGGTTCCGTAGTCAACTAGGAACCCTTATAGTTTCGCCATGTCTGTCTGTCCGTCTCTCCGTCCGTCTGTCCGTCCGTCCGCGGATAATCTCAGTAGCACTAGAAAGCTGAAATTTGGTACTAATATGTATATTAATTACGCCGACAAAGTAGTAAAATAAAAAGTGGAAAAAAATATTTTATTAGGGTACCTCCCCTATACGTAAAGTGGGGAGTGATTTTTTTTTTCATTTTAACCCTAACGTGTGATATATTGTTAGATAGGTATTTAAAAATAAATAGGGGTTTACTTAAATCATTTTTTGATAATGTTAATATTTTCGGAAATAATCGCTCCAGAATTTAAAAAAAATGTGTCCCCCCCCCCTAACTTTTGAACCATAAGTTTTAAAAATATGAAAAAAATCTCAAAAGTAGAACTTTATAAAAATTTTGTAGGAAAATTATTTTGAAATTGAATAGTTTTTGAAAAAATTACAAAAACTACGGAACCCTACACTGAGCGTGGCCCGACACCCTCTTGGCCGGTTTTTTTTCCGATACATTCACTTTATCAAAAAATGTATGATTAAGATCTGTGTTCATTTTGCAAACAGATTTCTAACGCTAACTATCACAGAGCAAATCCGGACAGACAGACAGACGGACATGGCGAAACCATAAGGGTTCCTAGTTGACTACGGAACCCTAAAAATAATAATTTCTGAGCCTCTCATATTTGAGGAAATATATTCTTAATACAAGATTCATTTAAATAGCATAATTATGGTTTTCTATTATTGATAATTTTCCGTATTAAAGCAACATTGAGGTAATTCTGTTTAAATTTTAATTTTGGGATCAGTCGTATCAATATACGATTTTTTATAATTAATTACACGCATTTGTTTTCATGTTTACGTGTGGATTAAAAGCGGTTTTACAGTAGGAAAAACGCTATGTAATATTTGTAGAGTGTGATATGGCTATGCTTGAGAATACAGACGATGAAAGTGATGAGATGATCGAGATGTACCTACTGGTTGCAGGTGAAATTATTTAAGTCACATTGCACCATTTACCAGCCAGTCCAGTGATTTTTTAGTTCAAAGTAAGTACTATTTAATTATTATATTTAAGGTATTATACTAGGTCGATTTGTGTAAGATTCTCCACAAACGTTTATTTATTATTTACTCGTATGTATCTACTTGGTTACACAGACTTCTTTAATGTCGTGTCATAAAATCCCGATGTCCAGTCAACTGCTTACACGAGTATAACTGAACTTCACAACTACGGTGACCACACGTCCAAGTTAGTTTAGTAACTATCATAACGGTCATTACTAGATTTTGCCGTGTAACTGCCTTTAATCCTGTCTAGTGCGTCCATGAGTTACGACTCGAAATTTCCCTTGGGCACAGCTTTAGTGTTCTGTCGTGTGGCTACCATATGCCTCGCTTACACAACCATTTTAGCCTAGAGATATATGTGCAGACCACCTGGAGGTGAAATGGTTAATGCGTACTGCCCATGCATTTAGAGAATTCAGAAAGCGACTTCTGCTGGCAAGGTTTTAATTAAAGGCCGAATGCTCAGTGACCATACACATCTCTGAGATATTAAATTATTTCTATATACTTTTTGTTTATTCGGACACAGATCGTATTCACTAACGTCCATAATATTACATTATAAGTTTATTTTCATTGAAAGACATAAGTTTGTTAATCAGTATAGTTTTAAAATCATTATCCTTATTGTCCGTTTTTTAAATTGTAGAATGCATGCTGGGACATGTAAAAGTGCCCTTGTGGCCTAGTTGCAGAATAAATATTTGATTTTGATTTGATTGATTTTGATTTTGAATGACTTCAGTATAATTAGATCACGCTCCTTGTCCATTTGGCATCAGGCAAGTCATGTTTTTTCGACTGGCATAAACAATTCCACTTGTCTACGAATATCTACACCACGCTACTAACGGCACGGCGGCGGTAACCACACGTGGCAATGGAACACAATCTAGTTAATTTCAACGGATATATCTAATCAAGGCAAAACGGATTTTACATGTCATGTACGGTTCCGTTATTCTATACTGTATTAAATTGGTCTAACTCCTGCAAGTGTGATTTGTTGCATTATTGTACATTGTATGTATTGCCTAAGCGTATGTTCTTTTTTTTTCTTATGTAATTTCTAAACGTGAGTTCCTGTAATTGGCTCTGTATGACTATTATAGCTGCAATATTGTAATTATAGCTGTTGGTTCTCCTTATATAAATAAATAAATAAATGTAAAACCCGTTTTGCCTTGATTAGATATATTAGCCTTCGTTAGCCCCCGGCGCATTTTTCTGGGTTTCTAACTATACCTCGCAATCATACAACCGTTTTATATATATTTTACATATAAAATAAAAGCCCCCCCGACCATATTTTCGTATATGGTCGGGGGGGCTTTTATTTTTTATTTTATTATTTTGCAATTAGAAACGTCGTGGGTTTTTCATAATTTTAAATTTTGATTTAATTTATTATTTTAAAAGAGTAATGTATATACATTCCCTGCTAACGTTTTCCCAAGGGAGGGGAGAAGCTTTTCAAGAAAGAAGTGTACAATTTTTTAAAGAGTCGGTAACGCGCATTCTCACTCCTGGAATTGCAAGCGTCCATAGCTTGCGGTAACGTCTTACCACCAAGCGGACCGTAGGTACACATGTATACCACCGGTGCAGTATAAAAAAATATGGTTGTGTTTATTCTCTTTTTTTTTAGGGGACATTTCGCTTAAACCTGCTCTTCCATTGCGGGTATAAAAAGCAAAAATACTGCTACTCACTAAACACCTTTAGAAGAGCTGTATTACAGTATTCTATTTATGATTATGAGCGTTCACAAAGTTCCTTAATATGTTATTCTGATTCATCATACCTAAACACCTCAGCAGTTCATGCACAGAAGATACCAAGAAAACACTGTTAACATAATCACAACACGGTAATACCCATATGTGCCCTCGCAAAGTTCCCTAGGGTGGACTGGTGTTCTGTTCCATTATCAGTCCTTCAGCAGTTCAGGTGAAGAGGCTTCTCAATAAATACTATCAAAAGAGTCAAAACACGGTTCACTAAATAATTTCCTGAACAAGATTCCCTACAATAGTATTCTGATCCATCATCAGACCCTCAGCAGATACAGAAGCTACTCAGTAAACACGATCAAAAGAGCCCAAACACTGTCAAGTAGCTATATGCCTTCGATAGGTTCTGTGTCATGTTGTTTTACTCCAGCATTAGATCCTCAGAAGTTCGTTTACAACGGCTGCTCAGAGTTCAAATACATGTACTCCTCACCAAGCGCTATCGAAATCTTCTATGCTTGTCAAGCAGATTTCACGAGAAAATGCGCTTTCAAAAAAAAAATGTTAACTGCAGCGCCCCTGGTGAGTTATGGTCGTATCATTTATTGGGGGTTCGTCCCGGATGAATCAGAAATCAATTACAGAAAAACGTATTCAAATCGGTCAAGCCGTTTTGGAGATATTAAGGTACACACACAAACAAACAAACAAACAACCTCTCACCCTAAACGCATATACCTTCTCCGTTCCGTCGTGGGTAAAAAGTAGTAGGTGGCTACGTCACGCCTTTAGGGTGTGTTAGATTTGAGAGTTGTCAACTTTAGATTTGTTTAATATTATTAATATCTTTTACAGTACTTATACATACGGTGGTACTTTACCGCACGAGTGCGGTAATCATCAGATTACGTGCATATGTCAAAACTTTAAAGAGCCATAATGTACTGTAAAATTTTGTACGATACACGTGCGAATAGGTAATTCGCAACTCGTGTCGATTTAAAACACTCCCTTCGGTCGTGTTTTAATTTATCACCACTCGTTGAGAATTTCCTGTTCTCTGCACTTGTATCGTAATGTACTATTAAATCATGGGTTTTTGGACTATATGTCGTACCACATTACTTATATATACTCTAATTAGGCCCTACAATCGTTGGTTTAAATCGTTTGGGTTATTAGGGCCCCCGGTATATTTAAATCCCATCAAAAACATAAATATTAAGAATATGCGATGCTTGGTTATCGTCTTTTCCGACAAAATAATTGAGATCTGAATGGGTGCCAAGTTCCGTAGATTCTCTGAAATGGTGCCAAGTCCGGCACTACATTGTATACAGTAAAACTAATTTACTGCGGCTTAAGTTAAGCTTTAACTTGACAGTTT
The DNA here is from genome assembly GCA_905163555.1 of Notocelia uddmanniana. Lineage (NCBI taxonomy): Eukaryota > Metazoa > Arthropoda > Insecta > Lepidoptera > Tortricidae > Notocelia > Notocelia uddmanniana. The sequence goes on from LR991068.1 coordinate 19,379,291, forward strand.
TCTTAAATATCCCACAGCTTTTATGGTATTATAACATACTGCATAGAAGACTGCCAAGTTAAGGCTCAAAATGCATTAAGTCGCAGTAAATTAGTTTTACTGTAAACAATTGAGTGCCAGACTTGGCACCATTTCAGAGAATCTACGGAACTTGGCACCCATTCAGATCTCTTTTTTTTGTCGATGAAGACGACAACCAAGCATCGCATATTCTTAATATTGAACTTGGCTCCCTTTTTTCACATTTATGTTTTTGATGGAATATCATTACTTTTTGTCAATCTTCGCCAAATGATGTTTTTTTAAGAGCGAAAGCACGAGTTACTATACAAAATACCCAAATCGCTATAGGTGGACCTCAAATTTCAGAACCCTGTGATCAGATTCTTACCTGATAACTATGGGACCACCCGTGAAGTATACCGTTTCAAACAAAAAAAAGAATTATAAAATCAGTTAATAAATGACGGAGTTCTGAGGTAACTAGCATAAATAATACAATACAATACAATACAATACAATATGCTTTATTGCACACCTCAAAAAAGAAAAAATAATAAAACTGATAAAAAAATCACTGTTATCTGATTTTTTCTGGTGTACACACACAATTACCAAGCTGCATCCAAATTTCAGCTTTCTAGGTCACCTGGAAGTGGGTTAGGTTTTTGATTGCTAGTCAGTCAGTTAGTCAGTGGTAAAAATGCCGTTGTTTGGAATTTAATATCTCAATAATTATTAATTTGGGATTCTAGTTGTTCTAAAGGATCTTAATACATGTACCAAAATTTAATTTTTTTATGATAGATAGATTTGGACTTATTGGGGGGTCAAAAGTGGCTCCAAACGGTTCGTGTAAAATAACACATGGCAACTGTCCGCCAGTTCCTGGGGTGAACTTGGAGAGATAGATACTTATAGATTTAAATACATACAACTAACACTCAAAATCCAATTAAGGATGATTCACTGTAGACCGTTCCGTGTTTTCTATCACAGCAAACGCAACGGCCGGCGTAATTCTCTAGAAGAAAACGGGCCGGCCCGGACACGGAACGGCCTACTGTGAATCATCCTTAAGTGCTCATTATACAAATAAATGCTCTTAGTGGTCAAAACAGGGACCTTGGTACGCGTATCAGAGTCAAAAAGTAGCAAACTACTAACTAGGCAAAAGTAATGACTTAGTTTAAAATCCCCAGTGATATACAGGGTGTGGGGTGTAATAGGAAAAATAAATTAAATTGTACACTATTGAGCTCTCTAGCAATTATTTCCATATATTTCAATTAAAAAAAAAGTATTTTGGATTTTTTGAACTCAGAATTGTTTGACCTAAACGCCATCAACTAGCATTTTAGTAATCCCCGGTTAGTGTGGACGCTTCTGTGAAGCAACAAACTCTGTCCTCTCTTGCCAAAAAGCTTCACCTGTCTCCTCTGCCTTTGATCTGGGCCGTTAATACTTATTTTTTGGCCTATAAAGTTAGAGGGGAGGGCGACACATTTTTTTTCTTTTGGAGTGAATATTTCCCAAAATATTTACTTTATCAAAAAATGTCTGATGAAGATCTGTATTCATTTTGAATGACCTATCCAACTACACCTCACACCATAGGTTTGAAGCAAAACAATATCATCCCCCCTTTACGTGTAGGGGAGGTACTCTTATTTTATTTTTTAGATTTTATTTTACGATTTATCCGTTTTATTGATTTTTATGTATATCCGTACCATATTGCAGCTTTCTAGCACTAAAAATCACAGAGCAAAGCCTTGAACAAACAGACAGACGTAACAGACATACATGGCGAAACTATAAGGATTCCTACTTGACTACGGAAACGTAAAAATTGAGAGTAACCGGCGTTAGGGTGTCGATTCTGTACGCAATTAAATATTCTCTGAACACGTACACAAAACTCAAAAGCTATCCTCAATAACATTACACATAACTCATAACAATGTAACGAAACTCGGCCACTCTTAACAAAATTGTTCCGCCTATGTTACCACTCAGAACCAAAAGGCCTTCAGTCATTAGGAGTCTCGTATAGATATACGACTTTTTGAGTTTGAGTAACAATACCCTGGAATTTGTTCAAGTTTTTCACGTCCAATAGCCAGCCGAATAGTTGGGGCAAATGGGCGAACGGAAAGGGAACAATGCTGGGTTACGTGAACGAATGGATGAATGGTCATCACTTAGCCGACTGTTTTTTGTTTTGTGCCGCGAAGTCAATTAGTACTTTTTTTAATAGCGTGGCTTTAATGGTTGCGAAGATTCTGTTACAAGTGTCTTGAGTGATTTATATTGTACAAAAATGTAAGGTTTACTTAAGCATATTTTGATAGAGATCAGTCATTACGATTGTTATTTAACAATACATATATTATACATTTACAATGAGTAATTATTTAATATTTTAATACATTTTTGACGCTCAACGACGTATTAGAACCAGATGTAAGTAAATGGTGTTTGGGTTTATCAGCCTTTTATTTTTTGTGTTGGAATTGCAAGGGTCCGTAGGCTAAAGTGACCGCTTAACATTAAGCGGGCTGTACGCTTATTTGCCACCAACGAGGTATTAAAAAAAACAGAACGTGAATACATCAAAATAAATACTTCGGCATTATTACACTGGCACATAGTTTGGTTTACCACTTTCCAATTCTATAAATATTCCATTAAGGTTCAAAATCAACACTATCTTTACTAACTACACCAGGTTCCATTCTATCTGCTCCAATAGTAAACGCGTTGCAATTATATTTTTCTATGTGCTTAGATTTTCGTATCAATATTTTTTTCTTTTGTACCGTTAAATTTATTGGATACGTTTTATATTTCAAAAGAATCGGCATGCAGCATCGCTTTTCCAAAAAATGTTAGGTCATAATATTTTCGTCTGTTAATGATTTGATGTAAAAACAACGTTTTTTCAAAAAAATACTAATGTAAATATGATCAAAACTCGGGTATTGCAAAATAAACTAAGGTAGTCCGATCCATTTGAACAATAAATCGTTTTGAGGAGTATTGGTCAAAAGTAGGTCGTAACGAAACCCAAGCATCTCCTCATGATATACCTATGACTGATGAAGTGACTAATCACGGTGTTCCTTCAAACGACACGGTAAACTGCCCACTCTAATTCGAACTCAAATCGATGCGTTTTCGATTTACCTTGATTTATCGAGTTAAAGACTTCCAAAGTTGACTTTCTAAGAACTCATTATGTAACAATTTTGGGAGTTTGCTCGTTATTTAGTTAATTAGGTATCATTGCTAAAGTGTTTTACTATTATTTTATATAGAAAACCACCGAGGGTTTCAGACACATTAGAAACATCGCTCACGTTTTTAAGGTCGAGTATCACTCGACATGTTTCAGACCGGTTTGCGGTAATCAGTCATGATGATGTAATTTACATGTATTAAAATATTGTATTAATATATTGTACTACAATTTGAAATACATAAGCGATGAGACGAATAGTCGAAACAATGCTTTGACCTCGTCACTTTGCAACAAGAAATTACATGATATGGTCAGCGTGCAACGTCAAGCAACGCCAAGCCACGTCACTTGACGTTTATCGTCAAGCGACGTGGCGTTAATAGGAGATCATGTTAGGGAAGAGCGGCGACGCTGTCAAAAGCTACTTAATCATGTTCTAGGGAGAACGGAATCCAATTGTGATAACTGAATGAATTGCAGTGCAGTCACTGGCAACCGCCCTTGTCTTCTCGGAGATCTCTAGGTTCGAATTCAAATGCCATATGATTATTATTATTAGTCACTAAAACATACATAACTTAAGCAACTTGCTGACTTGCGGGGTAGGGTCGATTTGGTAAATTTGGTATTTTGTTGATGATGATCAAGCGTACTCATCATCATCAATAGCTCGGTCATTCTCCAGACGTACATTTTTGCTTGTCTTCACTCTTTAACCATATAAAATCATAAAAGGCTTCGGGTGGAAAAAAAATCTAAAAGTCCCATTCTCCTAATAAACACGTCGCGTCCCACTACCAAAACTACTTACGTTCCAATTTTTCCTGATGATATACATAAAGAAAACCCGATGAAAACAAGTTTATTTCACAAAAGAATATATATTTTCACTGTACAAAAAAAATCTAGTCAATACAGTCATAAACCACAAAAAATTCAATTATAATTACTTTGTCTCGAAACGTATCCTAAATCACGCGTCGCGATCGTTTTTGACCACACCAGTGGTCTGAATGTAGGCACGGATCTCGCTACCGCATTTCGGTCAAGCAGTCAGTCGCGCCCAAAGCCCCGTGCGGGATGGTAATGTCAGTTGTGTCCAGGCCGCAGATTACGCACGTAAGTATCTAATTCACGCGTTTTGGTTTAAGAAATTTCTAATTAACAAGCTTACATTTTAAAAATCAACCAGCAACTTTATTGCTATGAGAGTTACAGAATACATTAAAGGTCGCAATATTTAATTGATACTAGATTCTGTGATTTATTACATGTACCTTTAAAAAGTTATTTTGTGTTTTTCAAGAATCCCTAATTCACGCGTCTAATTAACGCGTCGAAAATCAACGCGTTAATTAGAATTTGTGGAAAAATATCGTCATATGTATAGTTATATTATAGTTTAAATTCAGAATAATAATTACTTACCGTAAGAATTGACCTACATGCATAGTTACATTATCATCACCATCATCATCATCATCACCTCAGCCACAAGACGTCCACTGCTGAACATAAGCCTCCCCTTTCGATCTCCATCATATATAATACATAATACCGGTTGAAAGCTACTTGCATACAGCTTCTTTCGGCGGCATAATTACATATACCTACTTATTAACAATAACTTTCTCTTGGTCTGTGTGTTTGTTCCTAAAGTTTCCTTATTCAAGTATATACTTGCGTATTATTTAAAGCATGAGCATTTACTCTTTTTTTTGTCATTTGATTCAATAATAGTAGTTTAATGTGCCTGCTACATAATAAAGTGCATTAATTTTTTATAATCATACTAAAAAGTCTTTCCATTTTAGCATGGGAAAACCAAAAAGTAACGATGCACTGGAGAAAAAAAGAGAAAGAGATCGTAGAAGACGGGAAAAGATTAAAAATGATCCTGAGTTGTATAGACAATTTAGAGCAAAAGAAAAAGCAAGGTATCAAAAAAGAAAACTAGAGAAAAAGGCTTTGCCAATAAATGAACTACCACCTCAAAAACAAAAAATTATAAGGCAAAGAAATAGAGAAGCATTTCGTGCCTATTATTATAGGCAAAAAGCAAAAATTTAAAGACTATTGAGGAAGTAGAATCCGAGCCAGAGATCACGTTACCACAACGAAACGAATCCCAAAATGAAAACGATCCATTACCATCACCAGCTGCTGCACTACAGACTTCTAGATATCATCTTCGTTCGGGTAGTCGTGCTGAAAGAAATTCCGATATGAATACAACTTATTCTACCGACACACGAGGATCTCCCAATATATTGAACAGCAATATTCCGAATGAGCCATTGCTTTCTGAGAGTTCATTAACATTTAATAACTCTCGAGAAATTACTTCTTCAACCCCTCTGCCGATGACACGCATACCAATGAAAGCTTCTGGCAAGCTGGACGGATCCTTGGATAATGTTATCAGTAAAAATGAGTTTGCCAACGTTCGTTCAACAACTTCGACGCCCACTTCATGTTGTGGGGCATCCATTTCAAGAGTTAATTCCAATAGCTCTGTATCCACCTGTTATTCTGAAAGTTCAAAGCCCAAGGTAATACCAAAAAAAAAGGTAACTTCTCCGTCAAAACTGTTGCTTCGTAGGTATAGACGAAAAACAAATAAAGAAATTAACCACCTAAACAAAAAAATATATAATTTAAAAAATATAAATAACAAATTTAAAAAACAAATTCATAGGTTACGCCAAAAAGTAAATAATGCACTTGTAAATCAAAACAAAGAAGAAAAAAATAATACTGAAACAGAATCTGAGCAAACGGTGCAGGCTATATCAAACATAGAAAAAATTCGTAAAGATGTCGAAGTGTTTCTTGAAAATGATGAAAATAGTCGCATGTGTCCCGGTAAACGTGAATTTATAACAAAAAATAAAATAAAGAAGCAAAAAAGATATTTGACGGCATCCATGCTTAATCTGCATAAAAAATTTGTAGAATCAAGTGCTTATACAATTAGTTACTCGTTTTTCTGCAAAATGCTACCCTTTTGGGTAATTGTGCCTGATGTTAAAGCCAGAGAGACTTGCATGTGTAAAATTCACGCAAACATGGACCTCATTATAACGTCACTTAAGAGGTTTAACGTTATGAATGAAAGTGACTCGCACAAAGTTTTGTCGACTCTTTGCTGCGATCCAAATAAAGAAGTTTGTCTGACAAGGAAATGTGACTTATGTGCAACCAGAACTATTAATTGGAGAGAAACATATGGTAATTGTATTCCTACCATGATGTAGGTCAAGTAGGACCTCAACACGTCCACAGATTTTTTCTTGCGTCCTTAAAGAATATTTGTTTTTATGTTTAGTGCCAAATTGGAAGACTATCTTTTATCTTGTAGTGTGTTGATTTTAAAACGATTTTGGAGAGATTTTTACTTAATGTTTGTAGTAATGGATGTTTTATTAAGAATTTTCAAAATGTTTTAATTCTATTTTATTTCCATATTGCCTTTTGTAATAAAAAGACTGCTCACTAACGTTTTTGTTTTAATTTAAAAAAGATTTTTATTTATACCTAATTATTTTTCCGGGTCCGTTTTGTATGTTTTGCATCCAGCAAAAATAACATATTCTAAATAACACGTCGTTTTTCTAATTCACGCGCCACAGAAATTTTAAATTATTTTTAACTAATTAACCGTCAATATATTTAATGTGCCCAATAAGGATTTAAGTTTTAATGATCAAAAAGATACTATATTTGAGATAAAACTCATTGAAAAGTAAGAGGAAAAAAAGCGACGCGTTAATTAGAATTATAACATCGTTCTGGAGAATGACCGAGCTAGATATGGTCGAAATAACTTAATCGCTAGTTAAACAAAATAAAAAATACTGTTTATTTCATTAAAAAAAAGATACATTATTTTTACCTAAATTTAAATTTGACAGTCGCTATTGTCATCACTAAGCAAACCTGCATCGCTCCCTAGCTACCTTCTTAATAAAGTCTAACAAATTTTGTCATAATATGAATGTAACCTAATACGGATTTTATGTGGTCCGAAAAAAAATATGTGTTTTATTTTTTTTATATATTTTGAGTTAAGGAGTGTATTAATTGCACTAAATTAACTGTTACAAGTATACAATGTTATGTATTAAGTTGTTATTAGTAGGCAAAATAGCAAATATTTCCTTTCATCGGCAGTCTGCTGTAGTATTGTTAACATGTGTTTTTACTTTATAATGTTTCGGGCTTGCCCGTTTAATCGACCTTCTAAGGAGTTTATTTAATTAAATAATTAAGTAATTCAAGATACGCGGTATAATACATTTCAATATTTTTTGACCGTATTCATTATTCGTTTAATTTTACGTTCTCAAATGTTGAAAGGTTATCTATATATTATTTCTTTTGGTATTTTATGTTATTCTTGTATTGAAGTTACAATGGACAATTCCACTTTCTCGAACACGTCACCCCGCACTAGTTGAATAGGTTTTCATGATTGATTTTATATTTATATTTAATTTTTGTGGGAACGATCATCTTTAAGTGTATGTACTTGGACGTTATAAATATCATTAATGTATGTTTTGTTCGATCTTCCATAGCTTTCAAGGCCATGTCTTATAACAAAATCCGCAAGCGACACCCTTCTCTTGTCACAAAGACAATTATATGAGATCTCTAGCATATTGATTTTCACTGTGACAAGGTACGAACTGGCCCAAAAATTATGTTGGATAACTGTACCGACTCTCTCGTCTTTACTTTTTGATATGAAACTACCAAAAAGAATGATAAAACGTAACTTTATGCATTATCTATTTATATTATCTATTCAACAAAGTATTTATTTTCAAACGTAAAAGGCAGTCTACTTAGGCGACTTCCTGACTTGGCGGGGCGGGTGCGATATGTGATATGTATTTTGTTATTTGACGTGAGTTTACTGGTTTCGTCACATGACGAAATACTGCCAGTATTACGTTTGCGTAGTACTATAATATCATGCGCAGAATGGGGCAGTACTGCATTGATATCGGTTGACACTGATAGCTGACAGTTTTCTCATATCGTATCGCCTCCGCATCGATAAATCAGGAAGGCGCCTTAAACTGAATAGGCCATTTTCCAAAGACATATTAACATATTGACGACCTGTTTAGCCTAGTTGGTAGTGACTCTGCCTCCGAAGCTAGAGGTCCCGGGTTTGATATTTGTTCTTGGGTCTTGGATGTTTTCTATGTATTTAAGTATGTATTTATCTATATAAGTATGTATATCGTCGTCTAAGCTTTGCTTAGTTTGGGACTAGGTCGATTTGTGTAAGATTGTCCCCCAATATTATTATTATTATATTATGCCATTCAAACCAGTTTTTAAAGAGGATAATTTTTGTATGGGACCAATTACGATTAAAGCATAACAAAAACCGTGAATGAGTGTCAAAGGAAGATATTGTTCCCGCACACCAAAAACACTCCATATTAAATGACAGATTATTATGACGTCACAGTGCACGCGCCCCGTACTAACGCTGTATGGAAAAACAAGAAAATTGCTATTTTACCCGTGAAATACTGCGTTTAATGATATAGTTATCATACATTTTTAGGGTTCCGTACCCAAAGGGTAAAAACCGGACCCTATTACTAAGACTTCGCTGTCCGTCCGTCCGTCCGTCCGTCTGTCACCAGGCTGTATCTCAAGAACCGTAAAAGCTAGACAGTTGAAATTTTCACAGATTGTGTATTTCTGTTGTCGCTATAACAACAAATACTAAAAACAAAATAATAATTAAAAAAAAATCTGGTACGGAACCCTTCCTGCGCGAGTCCGACTCGCACTTGGCCGGTTTTTTTTATTGAATCACATAAATTCTTTTGGTAGCCTTTGTTTAACTTTCAGATGATTTTTTTTATCTTTATACTCTCATATTTTATTATTATTCTGATTTTGTATTGTAATTTTCATTTTATTGTGTTAATTTGATGGTATATTATCCACATAATGGCAATATGTTATAAATTTCAACATGAGGAAAATAACCTATCGCGAGATCAAACTTGATTTAAACTTACAACCTAGCTTATCTCTCGAAAAACTGTAAAATGGCTATATTTAAATATGAAAGCTATCAGAAATCTCCGGATGTTAAATGCGGTTGAATCGAGTCATTTGACGAAATACCTTGGCCTCTTCAAGCTCTTCTATTGAATCAGAAGAGTCGAAGTTGCACCACGTCCGTAGGGAGTACCCACCATTACCCTACACGTCACCCCTGGGTGGTGCTAAGAGTGCAACAAAAACTGGCAACCGTACTTGTCTTCACGAAGATCTCACGGTTCGTAAATAAATGCCATACGATTAAAAAAATTGAATCAGAAATAGTTTGGTAATCTCGCATGGTAAACCATGCTCCTCTGGGTAAGGGGCACGCTTTATGTCTGACCCGGATGATTCTTCTTTTTGCCTTGAATTGGATTCGGAAATAGCTGTTTAGAGCTCCGTAGTCAACAAGTAAACCTTATATATATTTTTAATTATATATTCAGAAACAATACAGGTATTGTATTTGAAGTTAAATAAAAATTACTGGGTATTACTTATAATTGTACATAAAAAAATTGCTTAAACTATACTATTAAATAACTATAATCTTTACATTTCATTTAACTAATTACATGTCATGTCATTAATTCTTATAACTCCTTAGGTATCGCGCACAAAAATCTCTTCATTGTGTAGAAGCACCCTCTCAATAAGAATGCTTTCAATTTTCTACAAAATACCTTATAATTTGTGATAGTTACTTGTTAGGTGAGGTGCCAGTTTGTTAAAAAAATTGACGGCCTGATATTTTGTGCTGTGCTGCGCTACTTTGAGCTTCGGGAAGAGACTTTGTGTTAAGTTTTTAGTTCGCGTTTGTAGGCGCAAATCTTGTTCTATTACTGCTATTTAGGGCCATTCATTTCTGTCAGTTAGATAGTCCTCGACCCTGTAATAAGCCTTTGACGTCAACGATTATTTCGAGTAATTTTTAAGGGCTGTGAAAAAAGTTAGTTAACTATTAGTGTGTTTAGCTTACTGTTAACATTTTCATTGCCGGCTAGTGCTACGCGCTGCGCTCGTAGGCCGTAGCCACGTATTAGCTACGAACAGAGAATCCGACAGTCGGGTTCTCGGCGTTTGAATGTGGTAATATACGGAGTCACAAAAATGTTAGTGACTGGACGGAGCCTGCAAGCACGGCAAAACTAAAAAAAAATTGATTGATATTGACATACCTACTTTATTCATTTATACACTGTTTATTGTATGTACCTACATGTTAAACTTAAGATTAAAAGTTAAAACTAACAATGAGTGATACTAAAAAGGGGCTAGACTCAGCATGATGTCGTAGTGAAATCTTATATACAGGGTGTTCGGCAGATGGATGGACATACGTCTATTGGCGTTAGATGAGGTCATCTGCTACGTGGTCCAAGCACAGAAAAAATGAATTGGGTACAAACATTTTTTTTTAAAGAATTTTTTTATATTATTTTTGAAATTCTCTTTTTCAAACAACTGAATTCGTAAGATTCTGGAATTGTCTAGATTTAAATATGTAAAAATAAAAAGTTGTCCGTTTTATCATTTTTAATAATCTGTTTTCAAAATTTAAAACGTCAATTACTTAAAAACATATGAAACGGACAAAAATTGGATTTTATTTAGTTCTATATATTAGTATAGAACAAACAAATAACTAACAAATAAATAACTGAATTCGTAAGTAATTATACTTACGAATTCAGAAAAAGAGAGAATTAAAAAAAAAAATGATAATAATCTTTAGGCCCAATTTTTTTTTATGTGCTTGACCACGTAGCATATGACCTCATCTATCCCCAATACACGTACGTCCATCCATCTACCGAACACCCTGTATACGTCGGAACAGAGTGAGTGAATTGAAATGTAAGTAATTTTATTATGGTACTTATTTATATTTTGACCGTGGTTAATTACATATAGGATTTAGCAAAAATGCCCTGGTATCGCATTCTGACTATAAATAAGTAGGTAAAAAAACTTTTTTTAATTTGTATGGGGACTTTCGTCAAAATTGGCCAATCCCACATACAAAACCAAAAAGTGGAGTAGTCAGAATGCGATAGCAATTAACGCATTAAATGGATCCACATTATTTTTGTTACAACCTGTATATTTATTACAAATACACTATTTGCAGCAAATATAAGGTTATAAATATTATGGTAGCAAATATAAGACTACAAATAAATATTAACCATCATCACCACCATATCAGCCAAAGAACGTCCATTGCTGGACATAGGCCTCCCCCAAATTCACGGTATATGCAATAATCGCCACGCTTGGCATGCGGGTTGGCGATCGCAGTATCTCCACCGCACTCCAAGGATGCTGCTGCCCATCCCCCTGTGGTCTTGGTCGTAGTTTTAGGACATCCCCGGGTCCGGGTAATATTAACATAAAAACAATACTAATTAATTGACACGGCTATAATTTGGCATAGAGGTATGACGGTAGGACTCGAACGCTCGGAGATAGTGTTTTTGTATTTGTTTTTATATATCTACACCATTAGTCGATATATAAGCAAATGGTAGCCAAGCTACAGAATTGAAATAGCGCATAGAACTTTACTACTATCAGCATCACTCAATGTTCGGGTCAAAAATACCAGAAATAAGTTTCTGACCACATTTAATTTACTCGAGATTAGACTTTATTACAGTCAGTTACTATGCGTATCACAAAAATATTGAATGAAGCAGTCGCTCTAAGGTATTTACAATCTGGCCAGTTAAGTTTTGCCTGCAGAAATTATATCAGTATCTTACAAAATAATAAAATATACGTGGTTTAATAAACTGAACCCCAAGAAAATCTTAATTATAAAACGTAGGTACGCAGTAGCAGTTAAATTGAGAAACCGAGAATGAAGGCTTTTGTTCTCTATGGTTTATTATTTATTTATTTATTTATGTTCTCCATATAATAGGCAAACTCGAAACTACTTAAACAAGAATTGATTTATTTATTTATTATTTATTTAAACTTTATTGCACAAAATGTAATTGTACAAATGGCGGGCTTAATGCCAAATGGCATTCTCATTCATTTTGATTTAGGTGAGACTTAAGTCTAACCTTTATAACTTCAAAAGTAAAGAAGACCTCAGAAGCAAGACGGCTATTAGGACCTTTTGTCTCTCGCTTCATTTATTTAACGCAATCATTCGCACTGAATCTTTAACAATTGTTGGTCAACAGGTATTATTTATGATCAAAGAGGTACGAAAAATAAAAACAAGGTAAAGATCAAGACGAGATGATATCCCATCGAATAAACTAAAATAAATTTACAATGGATTAACCAAGATTATGTCCTGTGACCCTCGTGAAAAAAGGTGGTGCCAAACTAAGTGTATAATATTTGTACCCCGTTCCTCTAGAGGCACATCATAGAGGCATCATCTTAACTCAAGTCTCGCGGTTATGGTAAAAGTCAAAATTAAATTATCAATATAATTATTTTTTTCGCTCTTTGGTTTCATTTTGTAACGCATACCGTAATCCGTAAAGTAATTATTTGTTTGTAGAAAAAGCAGCTGGTATAGATTTGCCTTAAAATCTCATCAAGTGTAGCATAGGGTATCTCGGTATTCCTATTTACTCAACTTTAAGATAAAATTGTAAATAGGTTTTCGTAAAATTGCTATACATTTCCACATCCGTATAAAACGAACCTTAGAAAGGATAAAAGATAGTTTTTACGAAGGAAAATACGAAGACCTCGTGGGAAATGCAGGAAACTTATCCCTAAAGACGCAAAAAAAGATACCTTAAGTATCGTTTCTTGTGAAAGTCGTCTTAAGATGAAATTGCTTTCCTAGAAAATGTAAAAGCGCGCTCATTTCAAAAGGTATTTTGATTCAAACAAACTTTTTATTTATTTATTTAGGAAGCGATCCTACCCTTTATTTGTACAAATCATCACCTAAAATCATTATAAAGCTACGCATTAGTGAAAACCGCGTTAAAATCTGTCAAGCAGTGGCTAAGAAGATCGACAAAATATCTGAGAACAATAGGCTCATTTCTCGCCTAGCGAATAGGCATAGCCATCAAAAGAAAAAACGCATCCAGTCTTTTAAGAAAATCCTTCCCCAGAAAGGATCATTCATTCTTCAGTCGAAATACATCCACTGCTGGACATAAGCCTCTCCCTGGAACTGCCACAACGACCGGTCAATTAGGTTAGTACGAGAATAGTTTTAATTAGGTTATATTTTTAATTACTCCATATGTATGTTTCGTTTAATAAAATAACTTTTAATACTTGTTAGGTTTATTGCTATCCATTTCACAGCTGACTCTTATTTATGATATTTTGTATGGAACTCTGCTGGGATGATGTTTAACGGCTAGTATGACAACGTACACGACTCAGTACTCAAATTTAGTCAGGTTAAATATTTCAAATAATAATGTATACATTTTTATAAAACCTTTTATTCTCGTTCAATATGACAATTATCTAACGAATTAAAATTCATTTACGTATAACTAAAAATATGTAACATCAATCATTCATAAATGCGTTCAGCATTGCTTTTTATTTTTAGTCCACGAAATATGTTATACGGTGACATTTTTCTAATAAATTCGTAACATCGTATTCGTACAGCAAAACGACAATGTTCAACCGGGTACCCACGGTTTTTAAAAGCAGGTTCTTATAACGTAAAAAAACGCTTGTTATTTTTATTCCATATCAATTTCATGCTCAATATTTTTTATCAACAAATGTTACTAAAATAAAAGATTATTTTCCCGCTAAACTTCATTTAGAAAAGTTGTCGTCCCTCTTAAAATAAAGCGCTCAAATAAAAAATAACGGAAAATATTCCTACACAGAAAAACGCATAAATTATAAACAGGATTTTCACCAGAAAACTCCCTAGTTATCATGACGCGCGCTAATAAGCTCTTATGTTGCTTTGTTGCGAACAAAATGAAAAATCCGTAGTAATCTAAAAAGAAAATCCTCAAAAGCTTACGACAATAGGAACGCTCAGCTCCTCCACAGAAACACCAATTAAAAAAAAACAACACCGCACTCACCGTTTATTTTAAATCACATTTGCCGCGCAAAGCGCTTGTAAGCCTTAAACGTCACGTCACACTATACACAGCCGATTCTCTCGGAGGCTCGCGGGGTACTGAACACGCGCAGTCTCCGACTCATAACTGTACCAAAATGCCCGTAGCTTCTACGTAAAGGTGCTACACTGCGCGGGAACAAAGTGAATTTAATGTTAAGCTTAAATTATTTGGAAGGGACCCTTCCTATAGTTAATGCTGACGATCTATTTTGCATACTTTGTTCCTAAAGGAGAAACGTTTAGTGTTTTGAGTTGAAAGGGATCTTGTCCCTAGTGAGGCTCATTTGGACAAGAATGGCGTTGATCAATTTAAATTCTCAAAAATTGCAACAAAAGTAAACAATGTTGGATAAAGGGTACAGTAAATACTGTACATTTATACATTCGTATTTATTTAAGCAAATAACATATTTTATGATTTATTTAATGATCGTTTGGTAATTATAAAACACTTATTTTATCACATGCAAGATGTGTAAGATGTTTATGACACAGGGAAGTGTTCTAGATCCTCTGCTATTTTTTTTTCATATATTCGAGCTGCTTCAGCCATATTTAATTAGTTCGAATACTTTCAGAACAGTCCATCTAAATATGGTTGCATATACATATATGTATTCTGTATGAGCAGTCTAAAAGGGTTGTCAACCTAAATAATAAAGTTCCGAGATATGATCCTGATAACACGGTCACATTATTAAAGTTACTACTGTCTCCTTAATAATAAAAACGGGTAAAGCGAAGCGGGGAACCGAGAGCGCACGGCGCAAACAGCTGATCTGTGACTCACTTGCCGACTGACACCGTACCAATCACTATTACACCTATTATGTATATCTGACTTTTAAAGAATTAAATACTTAATTTACTAAGCAAGTCATCATTTCATCTAATCAGTATTTAACATAATGGCGACCGTGACAGGACAGGTTATGTATATCTGTCTTTTAAATAATTAAATATTTAATTTACTAAGCAAGTTATCATTTCATTTAATCAGTATTTAACACCTACTTAAGTATACAAGAAAAAGTCAAGGAATGATAAATGGATATGTCAGATAGATTATAAAAAATCTAACACCATAGAACAATTAAAGATGGATCCTTACTGGTATAATGCAAAATACCTATGTAATCAAGTATAATTGTGCCAAAAAAGAGCAAATAGTACATTTATGTATCCTCGTACAGCATTTGTCCCTTATCAACAAATTTGGTATTTCCTCTTGCCACCTACTATACAAAAAAATTGCGAGCTAATGAAACAATAGAATTAATTTTTGCTTGTCTTATATATAAATGAAACCGACTTTAAAAAATTGGCCAAGAGCATGTCACACCATGCTCAGTATAGGGTTCCGTAGTTGCCCAATGATTATAAATAAAAAAAAACAATAATAAATAAAAATCTAAATATATTTATTTACCATAAAAGTACACAAACAAGAAAAAGACAGTGCAGTGATCCCCACACTAGGCATAGCCTGTATCGTGGAGATCTAGATCTTTGGGAATTAGTTCAATTTAGGAATTTAGTAGATAACCAAGAAGAAGGAGAGAGATAAGTATAGAAGTTTAACAAATAGAGATATGTAACTATAATAATTTATAACTTTAACTATTTTCATACGACAGGGTTTCGGGGAATTTCAGACATTAGCAAAACAAGCAAAAGGGAATACTTTCGCAGCGTTTCATGCGACTTTTACTAAGAAAAGAAGAGTTTTTACGATAAATAAAAAACAGCTTAACTGATCATATCCGCCACAGTTTTCATTGAAAGTTTTATTAAGCTTTATTTTCATGATTTTTTCAAAATTTTTGAACCCGATAGTTCAAACGCACAATTTTTTTTCATGAAGACTTGAAGACCTCTAATCAGGTAATCTATAGCTATACTAGCCTCGACTGGAATGTCAATTGCTGGCTTATTGCGTCCTTCCATGCCTCAATAATGTGCTATTATCCTCAGAAACTAAGTTGGGCTCGTTTATTTGTATTGTCTCCATAAAGAGCAACGGTAAATAACATTTCCAATTTTTTTTTTTTTTTTATAAAAAAAAAAAAAAAAATTATACCTAATTCTAATCATATAATGCGTAATAGCTTTATGAAAATTCCCCATCGTGGTTTATTCCATATTGTTTAGTACATTGACTTTCAGGTCACTGTACCGTTGACTTTCAAACGCTCATATTGACCACGGTCATATAATCTACTATGCAGAATTAACACTACTATGCAGAACAAATACCATTGAAAAAAATGCTTTTGAAAACTTACAAAAACTGACTCGACCCAAAAATTCTATATAAATATCGAACCCGCACACAAAATCTCATCTGCTCAGAACAACAAGAAATCCGGACATACGAAATCATTTTTGTCCAAGCTGAAACGGAGACCTTCGTTTCACTCAGCCGACAAGCCTAGCGGGATAGTTACGCGATGTTTTTGAGGGTCCGTCAAGGTAGTTCTTAATGTCATTTTCCATAGTAAATATGACAGATTTACTTATCGTACGTACTCTGCTGGCTAAAAAAGTATAATATACGTAAAATCATGCTTGTACTTATAATGCCAAACGGGGTAGGCGGAGCACATGAAGTAATTTTCAGTTCCACTTCTACTTCTAGCAAGTATAGAAAGATTGTCTAGAAAAATCGCCTTTTGTTGACAAGACCACCTGTTGTTCACATTTACTTTAAGCTTTAAGTACTGTGACCTGTGTTGTATTCTTTTTCGAAGTGATATTTGTATTTTACTCGTATTGTGTAGACATTACCGATCCATTATTAGTTGAAGGATTTGCTGTAATGGTAGCTATATTTCTTTACTCTCAACACAGAGCGCATCCTCGGGAGCTTTGGCGATTTCACTCATCACTAGAGGACACAAGTAGTGATGTTATTATGCTGCCCCCTAATTACAACTATTCAATTATATTTTTTTCTACTCAAGCATAATCTGTAAATTAAATGACCGGCAGCAGTAGTAAAACAATAAACTTTTTATACAAATGCAAGTCTATACCATAGACAAGTAGTTAGTGACTGGTGGGAGGATGAAAATGGATTTCCGTACATTATTAATATTATTATACAACTGTCTTTTTTATAAGAGGCACACGCCAATGGCAGTATTCTGCGACCATTCGATTTTTAATTTAAATCAAATTATTTTGCTGTCGTACAAAAATTATTCTATGCAACGTTACATAATTAGGTCTTAAAATTCGATAGTCGCTGTAAGAAAAAGAGTATAGCGAGAGCGAACCCTTATTATGTAACTGTTGCAAAATAGTACATTACACAACTAGGGTGGTAAAGCAAAGAAAGGCTGAGTTTTAGTTCTCGACAGCGACTGCCATCTGACTTTCCAACCCAAAGAGAAATCTAAACCATGTTGGGATTCGACCAGTTTCCTTACGAATTATTTTTTAAGGGTTCCGTAGTAAACAAGGAACACTTATAATTTCGCCATGTCCGTCCGTTCGTCTGTGTGCGGCTTAGCTCAGTAACCGTTACTAGTAGGAAGCTCTAATTTGGCACAGGTATAATAATCACGCCGACAAAACGGTCGAGTAAAATTATGGAGAAAATATTATTTTTTGGGGTACCTAACCTACAGTTAAAGTAGAAATACACTTGTTTTTCTCGCAAAACCCGGCATATGGAATGTCATTAGACGTTTAAATTAAAAGTAATTGGGTTTTTCAACCATTCTTTGATTTACTTTAAATAGCAAAAATTTTTTGAAGTTACGTGTTGCTGTCAAGCTGGACGGTGGCTACTGGGTATGTTAAAAAATAATCGTAGTATCTATAATGATATTAAAAGAAAAGCTATCACAGCTAAGTACTCGTAACTAAGTAGTTAGCGAGTAATAGCCAACTTAAGAAATGTGTCCAGATCGGTACAGTCGCGGAATGAAAAGGTTCGTCACTATTCGACTCTATTTTAATGCTGTTTAGGTCGAAAAGTGACGAATCCTTCATTCCTCGACTATACATTCAATTGCAAACTTTTTTACTATTTCCTATTGATTACTTAGATAACGTTTACAGTTAGGTCAAAATTTCACTATAAATACCGTCTAGGCCACAAATGTAGAAATTCTCTCGTTGTGTTTGTTGCTAAATATTATTTAATACCTAGTTATGCTAACCGATGTGTATAAGTAAGACATTCAGTCTTTGGTGGCTGCGGGGACAAATAGGTAAGCAGCCTTTTATGGCACACTGTCGAATAGTTTTCTTAGGAAACGTTACGAAAAAACAAAACATTTTCTCGAAAAAAAAATGTAAATAAATATTCTATGCATTTTTTTACAAAAAATTGTGATACTTTCTATAAGGTAATTTTTATGTTTGGTATGTGACCCTTACGGGACAGCCTGTATTATATAGGATTTTTTGTATATAGGCTACAGTGCTTGCTCTATCAGGCAGGCAGTATGCTTGTTTGCCAACGTCGCTAGTAGAAAGAAGAAAACCAGAATGTTCTTCAATAGTACACATTAAATA
Organism: Notocelia uddmanniana; assembly: GCA_905163555.1. Taxonomy (NCBI): domain Eukaryota; kingdom Metazoa; phylum Arthropoda; class Insecta; order Lepidoptera; family Tortricidae; genus Notocelia; species Notocelia uddmanniana. Next base: position 19,398,235 of record LR991068.1, read on the forward strand.
AATAATAAATTAGGGCACAACTTTTTTACACACATCTAACTGTAGCCCCATTGAAAGCTCAATAAGGCTTGTGTTATGGGTATTATACGGCGATATATTTAAAAGATACACCTTTATTTAAACACATAGAAAACATCCAAGACTCAGGAACAAATGTTTCTGCTCACCACTAAAACAAATGCCCCTACCGGGATTTGAACCCGGGTTCCAAGCTTCGGAGGCAGTGACACTATCAACTAGGATAGACTGGCCGACAATATTGTGCAGCGTTAGCTTTGCTTGCACCTAGAAAGGAGAACTTTTCAAACTGACAATGCTCATACTCTTAGTGAACGCTCAACTGTATTGAATTATCAAAGTCTCCTTCCCGTTTGTATTTCGTATCTGTTTGGCAATTCTTTTCACATTTGACACTCTAGTATGTAAAGTCGGGTTACTTTAGCTCTGGAGAATAACTTTGGCCTTTGGTATACCTATTCGATCTAGGTTTTATTATTGAATCACATGGTTAGTTCGAACTAACCGTCGACGTTTTTATATTTTCTGTTATAAACTTCTATGTGGTTTTAATTTGGGCCAAAGTTACCTTCCATTGGGTCAGAGTACGCCGACTTTACGGTAATAATAAAAATACTGTGAAATGCTTTCTTGAAAGAGTGCTTTCAGATTTTCTTAAATAGTGTACGGCCTATGTGCGCCTCCATATTATGCGGTCAGCTGAGCGTACATATAAAACAAATGAGTGGTTTATTTGTTTCATTCACACGCGCTGCTGCCCGCTTGGCGTCATATTTCAATGGCGGTTAGCATTAGGTCCTAAGAAGTATATTTAGACAACTTATAATAAAAAATGTTATCTGTACAAAATAATTCAACACCCAACGTAATGTACTCGTAAAACATTAAAGTTAACGCTCGTTGACAGTTTATATGTCATTATTTTGCAAAAGCTCATTAAGTATGTTGATTTACAATTGCAGCTCGATGATTTTTCAAGGACCCGGACATATTGTCCTAAAACTATAACCAAGACCACCGTGGGATAGGCAGCAGCATCCCTGGAGTGCGGTGGAGATATTGCAAACGCCAACCGGGGTGCCAAGCGTGGCGATTATGGCATTTTCCATCATTAAAGCATAGACACGTTAAAGGCGTTGTGCTTGCATCGGTATGTTCGTACAGCGGATGGTCTGAACAATTATAGATTACGAGAAATAAGACTGATCTTTTCACAGCTTTGTACAAATAGTGTTATCATACGTCAAAAATGACATTAATTGTACTCGGATGACAGCTGTTATTTCTCGTAATCTATAGATCACTTTGGCTGAGTCAACGCAAGTAACCATTTTGGACGTTTTCAAGTATATAGTGATCTTCTTGAATGCAAATGATGCTGGGTGAAAATCTGTAATATTATATTGCTACTTTCGATCTCACAGAAATAAACGACTATTGCTGTAGCGCATAATATTACTCGAACTATTAGACTGTAATTGTATGTTATTTATATAACAAAAATCCATCCATTAAAATCTTTTTAACAATTCAACATTAAGAAACGAAAGATAATTATTACATGAACTCAGTCAGAAACAATCAAATATGTTCGTACAAAATAATTTTATTTAAAAATTATAATTTTTTTGTATCTTCTTGTAGGTAGTCGATTAATAAAATAACACACCATTTCAAAGGCGCAGAAAGTAAGGCTTTTCCTGAAGAGGTCGTTGACAGGGCAAGGCCTGCCAAAAGAAGAGTCAGGCAATCCCGGCTTCCACCAAGGTCACTTTTATCAACAAGGTAAAATATTACATATTTACAAAGTTAGTGCAAAAAAACCTTATACGAGATATCTAAATAACGCTTTGATATTGTGACTTTGCTGAAGCTGAAGGTATTTTTTTTGAGATCCTTCAAAAACAGTACTTAATCACAGTGTAGTAGTACCTACACTCAAAATAGACTTTTTTATCATAAATTGAAGGACCAGTTTTTTAAACTTTTGAAATACCATAAAAAATGAAAAGCGAAAATAATTTTATTTTAAACGTGCGCACACACTGACTATAATAATTTCCTAAGTCGTGTCGACTTAATACGGCACTAAGTTTAACGCAGCGGGAAATAATGGGTTTTGCAAGGATTAGTACTCGTAGAGTATAATAATAAACTTCATTACCTTTTTGTATTGGATAATTTTGGATAATTTCCGAGTATGTCTGAGAAAAAAAAACATTTGAATTAATTTTGTCTCTCAATCGTAAGATCAAAGGTTTGAAATTAGTTTGAATATCAAATCGAGTCCCAAATGACACTTTGAATAGACACCCGGTATCCAAATTAAACTGTCATTTATACCTATCCGACACCATCTCAATCCGTTCATTTAAATTAGATTCTAATCTAAAAGCTACTTGTATTTAAGCAGTTCGTGGGTTCAAGTCCCTTCTCCTACCAATGTTTTTTTCTTACCTTTTGTACGGAATATCATTTGATATTTGCTGTTAGCTTTTCGGTGAATGGAAACATCGTGAGGAAATTCAAAGGTCTATACGAAGTCCCTGAACCGCACTGGGCTTGCGTGGAGACTACTGGCCGATCCCTCTCGTCAATGACAGAAGATCTGTGGCCAACAGTAAGACGTATGATGATATCCCAATCTGTTCGGCGGACTCGTACAAATACGAAAAGAGCAAACAAAACACGATCAAATGTGATTGAAGTCGAAGTGACAAACAAAATTAAACCTTAGTGGTGTATAGAGGATATTCGACACATGGACGGTCAAAAGGTGGAAATGTTGGAAATTAGCCAACTAGAACCTCAAAACATATTGACGTTCCATGTACTGAACATCCTGTGTACGTCTTGACGACTTTAATAAAACGTCCTTCCTGTAGTTAATATCATTTCCAAAGGTTCTGGTTTACAAACGCAGCTGACCGAAGGAGATATGCAGAAGTGGTTGTATGTATGAATAAAGATGTTAATGACAAGCAAGAATTGTCAATTTTGCGGTAAACGTACATACGTGAATCATTCCAATAGTAGGTATAAAGCTTTGCTATTGGTGGCTTTTAGAAGCCGCCATTATACGAACTGTGCCAGATGGTCGCGTTTTGCTACTGCACAAAAAGTGGTTTGAAGACTACTATAGTTAAAAAACTTAAGAAAAGGACCTTTTGTATAGTTGTGACGTGTAATGAATAACCATTTATTTTGTTTGTGTTACACATTTTAAATATGTAATGTCTATTCGAACACCTCACAACTACATACAACAGGTCATTTTCTTAAGTTTTTACCTACACTGTGCTATGCAACATCCTTTATAATAGAGATCACTGGTTTTAGATGTATCTGACGTCGCAAATTGCTTGTCAAGGCCCTGCCAGACCTGTTAAGACGTCCTTGACACATACAATGGTCAAACTTGACTGCGTTGCTCCAGTGTCATTATCCGCGCCATGGCGCCTTTGAAAGACACTTAACTGTTTTGATAGATTATCAAAAACGTCCCTTTTTGTCTCGTCTTACTTGTAAAAGTGGCGTCGTGGAGATAGAACAGCCAGATTACTGTTTTTTTCTGAGGTAATTTTTATACTTTTTCCAAGGTCATCAATTTTATTGTGCATTGACAACAATTGGCGTTGATCGTTGTTGATCAGCCTAATACTATGTAAGATTTTAATAAAAATGTGTTTTTTCTAATAATAACAACTGGTTTTGTAGTTTGATACCTAACCTTCAAATTCAAACATTTACTCATGAAGTTACAAGAAGACGGTTTAGGCCGTGTCACGTAATGGATCCAGGAATGGATTTACATGCAGCGCTGGTCTTCCTCAAAAGCATTAAGTGAAGGCACGGTAGGCTCTACGAAAAACTTAATGAAAGTTTACTGGAAAAGATTTTAGATAGGCTTCTGCTTTATTTTTTTTTTAATTTAAAGGCCGCGTTCACGGTCACACCGTATAACCATTCTGGCGACCTTATCGATTCCCGCCTGAACTTCGCGCAGCGTGAAGAGCGCAGCATTTTGACGACAACATTTTGAGAAGACAATACTACTTCATCATCATCGTCCTATATATATGTTCCACTGCTGGGCACATGTCTGCTGTCATAAATGAGAGGGAGCGACCTGTAGTCGCCTCACCGGCCCAGTGTGGGATAAGGATAAGAATTTTCTGTTACTTGGATGGACATAAGAAAAAAAAACATATTACACGGATAATTATCTCCGAAACTACCAAATATCGCTGAACAATCTGTACATATATTCTTTATATGCACTAAAGGCAGATTCTGCCCTTGCGAATTTAGATTGAATTTTAGGACAACCTGTATAATAAGCGATTTCTTTTCAACATTTTAAGACAAATGCGACACCTCATTGTGTAAAATACTTTACAATTATTTTAAAATGTAACTAATCGAATTACGTATAACTTTAGTATTGCTGAAACACATTTTTTGATTTGCTGACTCGGTATGAAAATAAAGGGGCTCTTATTTCTACGTTAAAGCTAAGACAGCCTTAAACGAAAGTGATTTATTACTTCTATTTACTTTGACACTTTTATGAGAACAATTTGAACAAACTGCAGATACACGGAGAATTGGAGACGTGAACGATCACTGTCATTTAGTTTAAATTGCTTTACAAAAAGAATGAAATGATAATAATTAATCACACAAATTTATTTTTTAGGTATATTATATTTTGCTTTTGGGGGTCGAAGTTGTACCATGTCCGTAGGGAGTGCCCACTGTTGCCCTACACGTGACCCCTGGATGGTGCTAAAAGTGCAACTAACCGGCAACCGTACTTGTCTTCTCGAAGATCTCACGGTTCGAAAAAATAGATGCCATATGATTATTATTATTCGTTTTAGCTTGACTATTTGGTCGCCCCACTGGCTGTTTAGCATGTACTAGAATTTATTCGTGGCAAACTAGAGAGTTCCATCCTTTGCACATGTCGTAGCCGTCTCAAACATTGTGAATGTGCAAAAACTGTAAAGGACGTCAATGTCGGTTAAATCGTCTGAATTCCAGGAGGTATTAGGTTACTATTTCTGCTTTAACATACACACATGTATACGTCGCAGGAGGATTATATAATTGACAGCTTTAAATTATGGCTAGCCGTTTTACAAAAGAGCGCCTTTTTGTAATAAGGCGTGTTAACGATTAACCGAATTGAATACAGCTGAATAATGTAAAACATCGGTTCAGTTAGCCGCCTCTTATTCGCTGTACCACCATATGTGTTTGGTACGATACGATGACGATCGAAGTGAGGAGGAGTGTTGGGAAGAACTGAGACCCTACAGAGCGCAAGCAGAGCGAAGAAAGCAAGCGTGCTCTGGCAACAGCCGGCATAGCGCCTCTGGTACCGTTGACCACGAAGTCGTTGCTTGATTTTTGGAAAAGTAAAAAAATCGTTAGGGCTTAAGTCTGGACTGTACGGCGGGTGTTTCAGAATTTCGACGTTTTGCTCTTTTAAAAACGCAATTGTTTGCCGGGCGGTGTGCGAGCTCGCATTATCGTGGTGTAGTCTTATACGACGTCTTGGGTTATTTTTTCGAAACTCGCCGATGACTTTTGGTAAACAGACAGTGGTATGCTGACTGCATTAACCGTTTTACGATCCTCGAGCACGATGGTGGCAACGTGGCCACTTTTCGCCATAAACATGGCGACCATTTTTTTCGAAGTGCTCCGTGAGCGTATTACTTTGGTCGGTTTTGACTCATCTTGGATCACCCAAACAGTCGACTGCTGTTTAGAATCGGGATCGTAGGCATATATCCAAGATTTGTCACCACTGATAATGTCGTAAACATGTTTCGAGTTTCCTCGGTTGAATTGCCGCAGAGTTTTGCGACACCATCGAACGCTAGCCGTTTTTTGGTCTTCACTGAGTAAGTGGTATCCAGCGTGAGATCAACTTTTTTACGCCTAAGTGATCATGCAAAATACTGTGAACACTGGTCCCTGAAATACTTAAAGAAGCTTCTATCTCACGGTATGTCGCATGGCGATCTTCGACGATCAGTTGCCGTACAGCATCAATGTTCTCCTGGGTTACGGCTGTTTTTGGTCGACCTTCACGATGTCTATCACCAAGACTAGAGCAACCACGTTGAAATTCTAAATACCAGCGTTCTACAGTACGGAGGCATGGTGCTTTATCACTGAAAATCGTAGTCAACTCTTCGAAACACTGAAGTCGCGTTAAGCCCCTTTTGAAGTTGTAAAAAATTATCGCACGTAAATTTCCTTCGAAATTTCCATTTTTACAACTGACTTGTCAACTTTGAACGAACGCTGTACTAAAACGGTTAGGCCAATTTCGAGTCATTCTTTTGTTTTCGAATTCTTAATTCATATATTATTTTAAGATGACACTAGTTCTTTTTTATGCAATCACGGGAGGTTTGCAAACAACAGAACTTAAAAGGCAGCCCTCGTATTGTAGAAAGTATCACATGACAATCCGGCTAATCATCGACACGCTATAATACGAAACGGCTCTGTTTTGTACAACGATAGCTGTAATGTAAAACGGCGGATCATACAATCCGCCTGCGACAAAATATGCACATAATTAGATAAAATAAATAAATAAATATTGGAGGACAATTTATATCTATTTAGGAAACATCCAAGACTTAGCAACAATTTGTGATAAATGCACAAATAATGCCCTGACTGGGATTCGAACTCGAGACCTCCGGCTTCGTTGGCAGTTTCACTACCAACTAAGCCAATGTGGTCGTCAATATTCTGTGTTTGGTCTTTTTATTATTTCGGTAAATAATTTTAGATAGACGCACCCTCGTTTGTAACTCGATTCTTCCACGAGATCCATAAGCTGAACTGAAAACGTCGCATTTGGATATATTGTACGATTTTCTTGCTCAGAGCATCCCGAATATCGCGAATGCTTTGCTGATGCAGACTCATCACTCCACGTGCAGTGACTGGTTGTTTGACATCGTCAAACTTATATTAAATGAATAAGTTGTTGTCAAAGCCCAAGAAAATTTATTTTATTACCAGTCTTTGAAACTTTTTCCTTTGTTTGATACAGTAAAGACTTTCCTCAATTGTAATATACTTAAGTGGATAACTTGGCAAACTAAATAAAGAGGTACTAACGTTTTTATTTTATTATTGAATCTATCTGCCTTAACTAGTTGGGGATGAGGGCGCTTAAGACGCCTTCAGGCATAAACACGTGTATCAGACATCGTCACAGATGCTATGGCAGACCCATTGATCAAGGTTTTTTTGTCACTGTCCCTCTTAACTCGCGCGTGAGAAAACGAAGATTTATCACTCATGCCTTGAATCTGCCAAGGACCCGTAACAAGAGTAGTACAACGCAACGCACCCAGTCATGTCCCCAAAACATACGACACCGCCGCGGTGCACGGACGGGCGGCCGGACAAATGGCGGTGTGCGGTGCGTCGTTGCATGTCCGGTGCAGTGATTTGTGGAGACGTTTAAGTCGCATATGAAAAAAATTATTGAGAGTGGCAAATCACTTAACTATGCCTTGAGTATATTTTTGTTCGATTACCGCACGACCACACATAAAACCAGCGGAGTAACTCCAGCCCGATTAATGATGGGTAGAGAATTGCGAAATAGATTTTCGCTGTTGAGACCTGCACCCATATATCAAAATCTAGTAGAGTCTCAAGAAAAACAGCTGAAGCATGCTAAAGGTGCCAGAGTTTTAGTATTAAATGAGGGTGACTTAGTAAATGTTAAAGACTTTAGAAGGGGGAAGAAATGGTCAAAAGGTCACATAATAAAAGTTTTGACCCCTGGATCTACCTTCCTAGTGGAAGTGGAAGGAGCAAAATGGAAGCGTCACGCTAACCAATTACATAAACTGTAACCTATTTATATATATTAATATACTATCTTTGTACTTAGTAAAATAAAGTAAAAGGAAAAGCCAAAAAAATAATGGATTATAATGGGCGTCCATCGAACGGTTCTATTTGGTAATTCACCGCCATTGCTTGTATTTCTGATGTTTCTGGAATCTTATCAGGGTCTCCCTCGGTTTGTAAAAGTTGTCCACTTTTAATCACGTCCCTTAGTGTTTTTCTCAAATCGTCTAATGTTTCACTTGAGAGTTCAAGCTTTAGTTCTTCTGATAATTGTAACAAGTCACTTTTGCTTAAAGTTTGCACAAAACTTGTCCTCTTTTCTGAAATATCACTCCAAAAACGTTCACTCAGTGACATTTGAAGGTTAACCTCACACGAACAAAGTTTTACTTTTAACTCACACTTTGGTGTTTATTATAGTCCACACGCGTATTACGTTATTTCCTCGTCGCCATTTGTTGTATTCTGGTGCGAAATAAAACTGTAAATTAATTAATCACCGTTTATTCGCTATAAACCGACATGCGCTCGTATATATAACCGTATATTGACAGCCCCGTGGAGTGTTGCCACACCGGGCACTCTGACAGGTTATCACACTCTCCACCCCCTTAACCTAAGTACAATGATACTTTTCCTTTTACTTTATTTTACTATGTACAAAGATAGTATATTAATATATATAAATAGGTTACAGTTTATGTAATTGGTTAGCGTGACGCTTCCATTTTGCTCCTTCCACTTCCACTAGGAAGGTAGATCCAGGGGTCAAAACTTTTATTATGTGACCTTTTGACCATTTCTTCCCCCTTCTAAAGTCTTTAACATTTACTAAGTCACCCTCATTTAATACTAAAACTCTGGCACCTTTAGCATGCTTCAGCTGTTTTTCTTGAGACTCTACTAGATTTTGATATATGGGTGCAGGTCTCAACAGCGAAAATCTATTTCGCAATTCTCTACCCATCATTAATCGGGCTGGAGTTACTCCGCTGGTTTTATGTGTGGTCGTGCGGTAATCGAACAAAAATATACTCAAGGCATAGTTAAGTGATTTGCCACTCTCAATAATTTTTTTCATATGCGACTTAAACGTCTCCACAAATCTTTCGGCCGCTCCATTAGTGGCCGGATAGTGAGGTGCAGTGAAGCTATGTTTAACACCTGTAACTCTACAAAATTCTTGGAATTCATGGCTAGTGAAAGCCGTGCCATTGTCGGTTACTAAGTGTACAGTGATTTGCGTGCGTCAGCACCAACGGCCGCACCGCACCGGTGTCCGTGTTTGTAGAAGCAAGAAAAGGAAACTCAGTGACCCACTATCATCAATAACTATTGCTAAGAAACCCACTTACGATTCTTTAAGAGACAGCATCGAAAGCCTCAACAAGATCGAACCATTGATAGACAGTAATGTTAATAGAAAATCAACTGAAAATCAAAAGAAACGAATGAGCGATGTAATGGACATGAACGAAAATAGCTCAGATTCTAATGAAAATATATGCCCAGACTTCAGAAACCGCTTTCCTAGTATTGATAGAGACCTTAATGATACTAAGAATAAAGACACTAGAGAGAGCATGAAGAAACGCTGGAAGCAACAAAGCACTCTACTTAGAGCTGGTTTCCAAAGAAACAGACAAGAATTCGATCAATCCAGTAACAGTGGAAGTGACTCTGAATTCAATTCAAGAAACACGAATAGACGACTGACTCCTACAGGTACATTTAGTAGAAAATCCTCAGGAGAATTCACTAGTTTCAGTCCACGCAAAAACGAAATTACCGGGACATTCGCCAGAAAATCTTCTGGTGAAAACTTTAGTAACTTCAGTCCAAGGAAACAAGATTGCTTCAATATGATGAATATGAATCCAAGTGTAATGCAATCTATGAATGTAATACAGCCTATAAATATAGTGCAGTCTTCTAAAAATGGCCGACCAATACAAACGCAGATTCTGCCCCCGGCTGCAGTGAAAGTGCAAGTAGAAGATAAGGTGTTACTGATATCTCTTAAGTTAGATATGATTAACAAACAGACAATCAGCTGGCTGGTTGATGAAGTGAAGTCGAGGTATTATAAACTGACAGGCGTGCGTCCAATATTCAGCTTGATGACGTCAGACGGCGCTATTCTCTCCGAAGACGACCCCTTGAGTCTGGTACTCTCCTCGCCTGAATTGAAGACCTGCATTACTAACTGGAAGGCGTCGCCCGCCGAGGAGAGATATTTGGAGTGCTGTGAAGCGTTAGGCATATCAACATGTGAAGAAATCCAACAAGCCATAGCCCGGAGCCACACAACACACAGACTAGCGCTGGGATCAAGAACATTACCCCCATCACAAATACGTCCTCTATTCCGTGCGCTCACGCATCAAGCCCACATCACCGCCATTATGATCTCAGACAATAACATAGGGGACGACGGAGTCAAATATCTCACCGAATGCATGTGCACCATGAAGCAATTAACACATCTAGACGTTAGCAGAACAAATATAACCACCGAAGGAGCGAGGATATTGACGCAAATGTTCGAGAAAGCGTCACGACCTGTCTGCCAGTTACTGGAACAACTTGATATAAGCGGAAACCCGATATCTGATGAAGGCTTCAAGCATATCTTAAAGCTAACGCAGCATGCCAGATTAAAGACCCTGAAACTAAACTATTGCCGACTATCAGAAAACGCAGCTGGCGTAATAAACGAATGCAACCCAAATTTCAATGCCCTAGAAGCTATTGACATCAGTAATAATGATGTGAAATTACCAACTGTCAGTTGTTTAGTGTCAGCACTGAACCCTAATATGCTATTGGAACTGGATTTGGATAGTGTTGGTGTGCAAGGCCAAGTGGTTGCATGTTTGGCTTCGTTCATGGATTCTGCTAAAGAATTGAAAATGAGGAGATTCAGTTTGTCTAATTGTAAATTGGTGGATGGACAGTTTATGAGAGTTTTCAGAAGTCTCGGTCGCGCCAAAAATCTGCAGTCCGTATCACTAAAGAGTAACCAGTTAACATTCATCACACTGAAGAAATTACTACAAAGACAACCCCCAGTACCCCGGATCAACCTCGAGGGTTGCCAGGACATATTCAAATATTCCCCAGACTCGGATTTCCAGGTCTGGTTGCCAGCGATTGACTTTGGCAGGTGCATACCTGAAATAAATGTTACGCCAGTGTCGAACACTGACGCAGAAAGGGAAAGTTTCAAATCGTTCAGCAGGACTTGGTTGAACTGTTTCAAGGGGAGAGGAGTGATTGAGCATTGTGATGGTGGTGTGATCAGGTTTACAGCTAGATGAAGTTAGAAGTGCCTTAAATTAAAACATAATTTTTGTAAATATTACAAGACTGAATCACACACAGTAATTGTTCTCTTAAAAATGGGACCTTTGTGCACCTTGTTTTTATTATTGTAATGCAAGTTGCGTTGAAGAATGGTCAATTTACGGGTTGGTTAACACTACGAGTTTCAACAGTGCATTTTTGTCAAATTACGTTAACTGATATTTATGAAATAGTGACGTAACTTATGTTATCATGTTTGATATAAATACCACTGTCCGTCATAAAACAAAACAGAAACATTTTGATTAATAGATGAAGTACCTAATGGATAAGTTTATTAACTGAGTTCTGGATAGTCAGTTAATTTGCATATAGGTATAAGTAATATTATATTTACAATTAGTTAATTTATGTTATTAGAAGTTTAGTTTTGCAAACCCAGTGAAAACATTTTAGGCATGTTACCTTTTTTCGTAGTTTCATAAAATGTATTGATTCACAGAATTTTCATTTCACAGACAACTTTTGTTTCAGAAACCGTTAACTTTTTAGGTAGGCTTTTTAGGTCATTGTGCAGTACTCATTTAGGGTCTACCAGAAAAATAGGTTAGGTTAACCCTTAGGCTACCTAGGTTAGGTTACCCTTTGTGCAAAAAAAATATTTCTATGAAATGAAAATAATGGCAAACATACGTTCGATGAAACTTTGCCTGCAAAACAGGTCTTAGGCTATGTCGATTGGTTGTGGTTTTCACTAATTAATGCATTCACTGCCACCAACGCACAATCGCACATGTGCGTTCACTTCTATGCAAGTTTGTTCCTGGGGGGTGTGGCTGGCAATGAATGTGTTACACAAACAAAACGGGCCACTAAAACCCCGTGAAAAACTGGTTATAAAAAAGTTTCTTAGTTAATGCATGATACTCATTAAAAAATATTTTTTTATAAACTCTGAAATATATGTCGGTTTATAGCGAATATACGGTTATATATACGAGCGCATGTCGGTTTATAGCGAATAAACGGTGATTAATTAATTTACAGTTTTATTTCGCACCAGAATACAACAAATGGCCGGGCCCGGCAATGGCCCGGTGGCCGGGGCGGCCGGCGTGCGGCCGGTGGTGGTTGCTGCGTCCGTGTACCGCACCGGGCACTCTGACAGGTTATCACAGAACCGTTTCGGAACTAAAGGCGTTCTTGAGTAAAATGACATCTAATATGTTTTCTGTATTATTCGTACAACACGGGTAATTTAAGAGATGTGATCATGAATGAAAAAAACTTGATGGAAAAAAAAATAATATTTACTGTTAGCTTTTAAGTGAAGGAAAACATCGTGAGGTAATCTGCATACAATCTGTAAAAAAAATTGAAGGTGTATAAGGGATTTTACCCTAAACCGGGCTGCTCTGTTGTAACATGAGGACTAGTTAGGGAGGAGGTCTATGTGACACAGATGGTGTCACAAATATTACTCTCTGTCACACTTGCTCGTAACGCACAGAGCGACCGCGGCTTGGTACGGATTGGAGGCGGTTTTGCATTTTTGATCTTTCGGTTACTGTCGACTGTCGATTACTCCTTCATATGTCACACACGCCTTCTCTCTTCCCCTACCCTGCACGAATAGCACGTGAGTTTTTGGTGCAACTTGCCCCGGACGGTCAACTTACCGCGAAATAAACCTCTGCCCCCGACCGCGCCGCACCGCGCTCTGTGGGTTTCAGGCTTTACTGAGATTTGTATGCAAGACCATTTGGAGTTTTATTCCTGTGGTGAGTCTTGGATAGTCTGATCCTAAGACTGAGATACAAGACGCACAGGGTAGGTAGCAATGCGGTTAATATTTGCCTTGAATTAAAAAAATTAAAGACTTGATGTCTTTAGTTCTTTATTTATAAGTAACTACCTTTTGCCCGCGACTTCGTCCGCGTATAATTCGTTCTTGCCTTAGAATGATTTGTTTTCCCATACAAACTTTCTCAAGCTCAGGTGGACACCAGGAACTTAGGGGTGACATTTTGGAGAAAGAAAGCCACAAATAGATCGGACTGGAGATATTTGCTTGACCAGGCTAGCCTAGGGCCCACCCGCGGCTAAAACGCCTCAGATGATGCTGATGATACAATCCTTCACCCTTCTTTACACCCCCTTAAGAAATGATTACAGTCAATATGACATTCCCTAGAAATCCTATTGTCAAAACGAATGATTAAGTGCTTATTTCGGAATATCAAATGTACCGATTCTAGACGAATGAATCTCGTCAAAAACATTACATGCACATTTTACAATGGTAAAAGTCTCGCTACGCAGTTCTGCCGTAAAACGTTATCCCAACAGAGCGAGTTAAACAGACACAAATTATTAAAACTGTTGGAACGTGTTCTGTTATCGATTCTAAGTAACCCCAGCCACCTTTTTTTCGAATATCTTCCATGTACAGACTTTCGACCCTCTTCAGCTTTATTATATTTACTAGCTTTTGCCCGCGACTTCGTCCGCGTAGAACTCGTTCTCTCCTTAGAATTATTTGTTTTCCCATACAATTTTTCTCAAGCTGAGATGTTTGGACGGCGTCGAAAAGGACACCAGAACCTTAGGGGTGTATTGTCTAGAAATCCTATAGTCATAACGAATGATTAAGTGCTTATTTCGGAAAATCAAATGTAACGATTTTAGACATTATAATGATAGAAGTCTCGCTACGCAGTTCTGCCGTAAAACGTAGCCCCAGCAGAGCGAGTTCTTTATGTAGGTATTATGGCCAAAGGCCCTAAGCAGACCGGCAAGACATGCGGGCCTATCATCCCAACAGAGCAGGCTCCTTATGCAAGGCTGAGGGCCGAAGGCCCAAAGCAGAGCGGCAAGGCACGCGAGACCGAAGGCCGAACGTCCCAAACGAAACAAAATGGACGTTCAGCCCTAAGCCGAGTAGGTAGTAAAGGCACGCAAGGCCGTAGTTCGAGCATCCCAACAGAGTGGGCTCTTTAATAAGGCTGAGGGCCGAAGGCCCGAACGAAGCTGAGTGTTAAGACACGCGAGGCGGAAGATCGAGCATCCCAGCAGTGGACTCTATGAACCTGAGGGCCGAAGGCCCGAAGCTGAGAGGTAAGGCACGTGAGGCCGAAGGTCGGGCATCCCGACAGAGCGAGAGCATCCCAAATATAAAAAAGTATTATAGACGTAAAAAGGATGATTTTAAAAGAATTACAAACCTTTTTTTCTCAAAAATCTGTAACAATGAATTTTTAACGGCAGCTGCGACTCCGGCTTCTTCACCAGAAAAATCACTTCGGTTAGACGAAATGTAATAGTTTCCATCTGCCGAAGAATCATCTGAGCCACGATTCTATGGCCTGATCTGCATTTTTCCACTAATTTCAACTTTTTGGTGAGGTGTTCATACTCGCGCCGTTGATTTTATCGATAAACACTTTAATTGTTAATCATGTTAAAAAGTTACACTAACACTGACCATACGAAGCTCATACGTGAAGAACATAAATTTAACTATTTAGAAATATCGTAAATAATTTTAATGTGTAATTTTGCATAATTCCTTTCATTATTATTATTTTGCATACCAGTCATGGTTAAGCATGGAAACCTACCTGTCATTTTGTTTGTAACACCTGTTTGGTAATGTTTAACGTAAACGGACTATCCGCGCCGTGTCCAGGAGTACCGCCTTCTTTGACCCTTGACCCAGCCATCTAACGAGAGTCTCTTGAGATGTTGGTCGAGACTCTTCGCTATTAGACCGTTCACAGAGACGACTATCGGGACAATAATCGTTGAATCAACATCCCACATGGCGGTTACCTCATGTGCCAAGTCTAGGTACTTGCTGACTTTGTCCTTCTCAGCTTTCACGAGGTTCTCGTCATGGGGGATGGTGATGTCAACAAGCACTGCCTAAAGTAAAAAAAGTAAAAGTAAAAGTAGTTTATTCTTCAAATTAGGCATATTACATGCACCTATGAACGTCAATAAACTACCACCGATTCGGAAAAATAAACCTCTGCCACGAGAAGAACCGGCGTAAGAAACTCGGCGAGGTGTCATTTTTTCAAAACAATATACATTGTACAGTTAAATATAAAATTACAGTCTCAGTTACTACAAAAATAACAAGCTACAGTAGAAAACCTATTTTCGCGATAGATTAGCCGTGCAGGACACTCACTGCCAAACATCCCTGTCCATGATGTAATCGTTAACCTTATAATATGCTTTTGAAATAAGTGTTTGTTTTACTACAGATTTGAATTTAGAATTGCTAAGTTCAGTAACGTGTTTTGGAATTTTATTGTAGAATTTAATACAATATCCCAAGAACGACTTTTTCGCCTTTACTAGTCTATAGAAGGTTATTTTCAGTTTCCCAGTGTTTCTGGTGGCTATTGGTTTATCAGCGTTCGTTGGGAAATTGCACAAATTCTTCCTAACATACATTATTATTTCAAATACGACGGCATGGTTAGAATATCTATTTCTTTGAAAAATTCTCTTAATGAGTCACGCGACCCCAAGTTATAAATTGCCCGGATAGCCCTTTTTTGCAAAATAAAAACAGTTTCAATATCTGCAGCTGATCCCCACAAGATAAGACCATAAGTAATTATACTATTAAAATAAGCAAAGTAAACTAACCGTGCCGTTGCCACATTGGTAAGCTGCCTTATTCTCCTGACTGCAAATGCAGCAGAGCTCAACCTACTTCCTATCGCTGTTATATGGGAACCCCACTGCAATTTTGAGTCCAATGTAATACCTAAGAATACAGTTGATGTAACAAATTCTAATGTTTGGCCATTAAGTTTAATATTTGTATCTAAGTTTCTATTTGATGAGTTCGCTAGAGAGAATTTCATACATTTAGTTTTTTTTCGGATTCAACACTAAGTTATTGGCAGCAAACCAGTCAGATAACAGCCTGGCGCTTCAATCGATCTGTCAGCACGATATCAGGCTTGTTGGCTACAATAGTCCTGTCCGTGATGACAGATCGATCCCAATAGAGCGTTGCACGACCATTTTCGAGAACTGCCGCAGGTGTGTACTTATAATACGGCACTTCGAAGTCCACAAGACCGTATAAAAGAGCAAGCTGCTGGTGAATAATCCTGGCCACCAAGTTATGTCTGTGCAAGTACTCGCCGTTAGCAAGATGACTACAACCAGAAATAATATGCCTGAGTGACTCTCCGGGACGGCGGCATGCCCGACAAATGTCGACCGTACCGTCCTTCAGGATATATTTCCGGTAGTTGTTCGTTATGATATTATATATATTATTATATATTATTATTATTATTCACTTTATTTATCTTTGATCTTAAGTTAGGTTTTCTACAACACATTTACAAAAGTAAAATATAAAAATATAGATACAAAATATAAAAGCATTATAAAAAACCTAACCTAGAGTGCCGCCGGCAGCGAGGCGGGGCCTAAGCTACCGGTGGTTAGGGCGACAGAGAGAGGAACCTCCTGACTATCCGCGCCGTGTGCAAGAGTACTGCCTTCTGCATCTGACCCTTGACCCAGCCATCTAGCGAGAGTCTCTTAAGATGTTGGTCGAGACTCTTCGCAATTAGACCGTTCGCAGAAACGACTATCGGGACAATGATCGTCGAATCAACATCCCACATAGCGGTTACCTCGTGTGCCAGGTCTAGGTACTTACTAACCTTGTCCTTCTCGGCCTTCACGAGGTTCTCATCATGGGGGATGGTGATGTCGACGAGCACTGCCTGGCGCTTCAATCGATCTGTCAGCACGATATCAGGTTTGTTGGCTATAATAGTCCTGTCCGTGATGACAGATCGATCCCAATAGAGCGTGGCACGACCATTTTCGAGAACTGGCGCAGGTGTGTACTTATAGTACGGCACTTCGAAGTCCACAAGACCTACAGAAGAGCAATAATTAGGCATCGCATTTCTTTTCAATTAAACTAAATATTAACACACAAATCACAAAGATTTTATTAAATAAAATACAAATGGAATATCGAATTTAAATCGAAACAATCACGAGCTGCTGAAATGAAGACAAAAGACTCACTAGTGCCGAAGTAATTAATTATACGTGTACAAGTACAATGAACTGCAGAAGTGAAGTGAATAATTTATATTAGTATGATATTATAGGTATAGATAAAGGGGTGTATTCTCTGAGCCTCGTACACTATCTTACAAACGAATTTAATACCAGCTGAAATAGGTTTGGAGCGCATTTATGGGTAAGGGCATACAAATATTTTAAAAGGGTTTTTAATAATGTTATGCCTATTAAATCTTGAATTATGTAAGTAGTTGTTTTATACCCGGACCTTTGGACCCGGGTATGTCCTTAAACTACGACCAAGACCACCGGGGAATGGGCAGCAGCATTCCTAGAGTACGGTGAAGATACTGCGATCGCCAACCCACATGCCAAGCGTAGCGATTATGGCATTTACCCCCCCTGAAATTGGGGGAGGCCTATGTCCAGCAGTGGACGTCCTAGGGCTGATATGGTGGTGGTGGTTGTTTCATAAAAGAAACATATAAATAGGTTGGCTTACAATTCTGTGAAAAATTAATTTCAATCGTACCCCAGGAAACTTAGTCACTTTGGTTTGTGCTTTGTTAGCTGTTCCGTTAGTTTACTTTTCTACTTCAGCATAAGAATCTGTCAGTTAAATAACTGACAGTAGTAATTAAAACAATAAACTTTTTATACAAATGCAACAAGTCACCATAGACAAGTCATTATTATGAATGTTGGGAGAATTTTAATGGACTTTCATTTATTACCTATTATACATGCATGATTTTTGTGAGCAGGTTCGATAATTATGTAGATTTTTTTTGTCGAGTCAGTTTTTTGGAAATTATGAAATATATTTATTTTTTTGCGAGGTCTGCAGCTCACATAGCCACTACTTATAAACTGTTATTAATATAAATTCATCGTCCTAGCGTTATTCGCAGTACAGTTGCATCCTGAAGGATGCCCGTGGCCCGCTGCCTAATCCCAAGAATTGGCGTAGGCACTAGTTTTTACGAAAGCCACTGCCAGCTGACCTTCCAACCCAAGGGGGAAACTAGACCTTATGGGGATTAGGCTTGTCAAGTGAGTAGGCAACTTGACTGTTACAAGTTGTCAAGCCGCCCGAAGGCCTCTAACTTGGCTTAACGACTGCTATCATAGACCGCAGCCGGGATCCACGGCCTAACGTGCCTTCTAAAGCACGGGAGCGCTCAGTTTTTTTTTTAAATGGGGAAATGCATTTACGCATCCCGCCTAGCCCGCGAACTAGGACGGGTATGACGGACTCCCGGGAACCGCCCGGACTACCGTCTAAAACCACCAGGGTATGTCCATCACGCAGCATTAGTGGCGGTGACACGGGATCGCTAAGGCACACAACCGCGAACACCGCCTGGTGCAACAGCCGAAGCTGTTCCCTCACTGCTTAGGCAAGCGGCTCCCACCCGTCGGCAAGATGTATTTTCTGAGTATGTGCAATAAGTGCATTATAAAAGTATGTTACATATCAATACAAATTAGTAACTATTCGATGTAATTAATATTTCAATGTTTGCAAATAGTTGATACACCGTTGAATATTGCATTATTAACAAAGTTTGATGATAATTTATGTCCATGATGAATTAATGACATCATAGAATAAACCGTTTAGTATTTAATTTAAATTATTGCCAGTAACTGGTATTTTATTATTAATTTATAATATTATTAAAATTATGGAAATAGTTACGGCCCGCTGTTAGTTAGGGAACGAAATAAGT
Source organism: Notocelia uddmanniana (assembly GCA_905163555.1). Lineage (NCBI taxonomy): Eukaryota > Metazoa > Arthropoda > Insecta > Lepidoptera > Tortricidae > Notocelia > Notocelia uddmanniana. Next base: position 19,417,272 of record LR991068.1, read on the forward strand.
TTTTAAATATTTTCATTTTTGGCACAAGCTCTTAGATAACTCTCAAAGGTCTTAGATTGAACCTTTTTACCATCATTAGCTACTCATTAAGAGGGTTCTAATGGACATACGACGGGCTTATCTTTTGTAGTTAAGGTGTTGCAATGGCCACCTTCTGTCTTCATCATCAGGTCATTGGGTCATTGGGTTAACTGGCCATGTAAATATTTGTAAGAAATAAATAAATAAATAAGTAAATCAGATCAGCTCGGTAGTACAATATAAATAAATAAATATTGGGGGACAATCTTACATAAATCGACCTAGTCCCAAACTAAGCAAAGCTTGTACTATGGGTACTAGACGACGATATACATACTTACATAGATAAATACATACTTAAATACATAGAGAACATCCAAGACCCAAGAACAAAATCCGTGCTAAATGCACAAATAATGCCCTGGCCGGGATTCGAACCCGGGACCTCTAGCTTCGGAGGCAGTGTCACTACCAACTAGGCTAAACAGGCCGACACTAGGCTAAACAGGCCGACAATCATTGTCACCGAATTTACATAAGTCCAACAAATATCAGCTCAATTGGTAATCAAAATCATAACTTTTTTTCGTAGGAATACTTATTTCTAAATATACAGATGTTATGTTGTATGTAGCGGATGAGGATAACTGTTAATAAATTAAACTTGCAAGAACATACAAATATTTATAGTTAAGAGGGGGCATAACGCCAGGAAAAAAGTAGAAATCACCCGCGCGTCCCGCGACTGGCCCGCTGTGCGTAAAGGCGATGCGTCTGTTGCTGCCTCGCTCACTCCGCATAGTATATGCCCATCCAGACAGATGAAACATGATTATTTAATAACCGATAGTAATGTTTATTTGTTAATTACAATTGGAAATTAAGAACGTCCATAGACTACGGTGTTAATTAGAAATTAAGAACGTCCATGGCCTATGGTGTCAATTGGGCATTAAGAGAAGTCTATGTCAGCCGCGCGGCCGCGTTAGGTATTCGATTGGGATATTGAAGTGTTTATCTCTCGTGACGTAAGCGCTCGCAGCCTTTTGCATTTCCTTCCGCAACCCGGACATCCATATTCTGATGTGTAGCAGCCATATTCTAGATGAAACGATTATAACCTCTTTTAAAAATGTTATACTTTTGAAGTCATCATAAAAGTTATTACTTACGAGTAGGTAAGTAAATTTATAAATGCTTTTAGGAAATAGTACGTACAGACTAACAATCGTTTTTAACTAGTAACCCACCCCGGAATCTAGCGGATTATTCTTATACATATACAAAGGTAAATGAAGTATAAGTTAATTGACAAAAGCTAGCGCAAAATGTTTGTGAAAAATATGACAGTTTCGTACAAAATCCGCGCCAGCTTTAATGAATCGACCTATTATATGGGTACAATAAAATCGGCCAAGAGCATGTCGGCTCATACTTAGTGTAGGGTTTCGTACGGTATATTCTCAATGAACTTGCTTTAAAAAAATCAATAACAAACAAAAGAGAATACTTTCACAGCGTTTCATACGTCTTTTACTAAGAAGGGAAGACTTTTTACGATATCTGAAAAACAGCTCAACTGATCATGTCCGCTATAGTTTTCATTCAGTCTTTATTAAATTTTACTTTCATGATTTTTTTCATATTTTTTGTCCCATAGTTCAAAAGTTAGAGGAGGAAACATTTTTCTTTCTCTTGGAAGATATATTTCCAAAAATATTCACTTATCAAAAAGTGTTTGATGAAGACCTCTATTTATTTTGAAAGACCTATCCATATAGGGTTGAAGCAAAAAAAAAAAGCGCCCACTTAGTAAAGGCATGAACAGTAGGGTAGACTGGGGACAATAGAAACACGTCATGATTGAAACAAGTCAAATTTCTCGAAAACTATAATACCTATAGTAATATAATACCTATAATATATAGTGTAGTATATAGTGTAGTAGTATAATACCTATAGTACCTGTTTACATTATTTTCGTTTTCAACTGGCGCGTACTATACGCGTCTGACGCAACACTGAGAATATGCGGTCGGTCATGATTGAATCCTTTTACTCTTGTATTTTGACTAATCGAATTATTTTGGTGTCATAGTTAGGAATAAACAAATGTTTTTAATGGCCGTTGATCAGCGTTCGGGTTTTTTTTAATATATAATATTTGTCATTGAAGTGAAAAACGTAGTGTAGGGACGATAGAAACAACTTGCTTGTGGACGATTGAAACGTTTCAATCGTCCTCGTGTTTTAATCGTCCCCAAAAGTAACCGACTTCAAAATATAAGGTTCTGTATTAGATGCACATGTTTGTTATATTAATCTTCACATTTATTTGTGTAGCTTTTGACCTAGTTGATAAATAATAGATATAAGTTTTTTTTTCTAATACTGTAGTTTTTTTTTTCAAATACTGCAGTTTTTTTATTCGACATTATGTGAACATTTGTTTTTAACCGACTTCATAAAAAAGGAGGTTCTCAGTTTGACCCGTATGTTTGTATTTACGTTTCGTTGTCCACAATTATCTCGCGTTCGGCTACATCGATCTTGATGCGGTTTTTAGAAAAGTATTTGTCACATTCTTGAGAAAGTTTTTGTGCATGATATTAAAAAATGGTTATTAAGAGAAATGCCTAGCTGAGCCACTTTTCAAATCTCGAATTTTTGAAGCAATATTTCTGTCACGCTGTTGTGGGCGGGAGCGGGAGCTGTCTATGTGTGAGCGCACGCACACAGGCGCGACCCGCGAGCGCTCGTTGCGCGCCGTTCCGTTGACATCGCCCGCGAGCCGAACAATAGTTATTTGTTCAACAAGAGAGCAAAGTAAATTTTTGCTGCGAGTGTTGATGTTGAGTCCCGAGCAAGCGAAAGACTACAATTTAAAAAATTAGAATCTTGAGCGTAGCGAGGGACTCAAAAACACGAGATGCAAATATCTTTGCTCTCGTGTGATACATACAACTTTTCACCTCAGCGGCGAGAAAATATAACGCAAAGGCATAGTGATACAGAGAATGAAGTTACTTATACTAACCTACGATATGAAAAGTTAAAAAGTTGGTGTCGACCGAAATATGTTCAAATACTTTATCAGGTACAAAGAGCGTTAAAGTATCTTGATCAGTTTTTTGCCATTGTTGCATTTTTATGCCTCTGCATTTTTCCACTGATTCTCGTGAAATATCCTTTTCTCAAACATGCGCCTAAATGTATGCATTAATGTCACGAATAGAGCGCATGAAGTTACCTGTTTATGGCTCCCAGGCTTTTATGGAGAATGTATGAAACTAACATTATTGTCCGTTGCTCTAACTTTTTAAATTTGCTTAACAAAAACAACTGACAAAGGAAGTTTTTTGTTTTTTGATATTTTTTGGTTTTTTTTTTTTAGTTCTTTCTTGTTATTTTGTGCTTTTTGATGTTTTTGGACTTTTTAAGTGTTTTTGATTTTTTTTTTTTACTTTTCATCAGGTTTTTGTTTTTGGTTTTTTGGTATTTTTTTTACTCTTTTCGTGTTTTTTCAAGTCGTGCTTGTATTTTTGTAGTATTTTTCGTGTTTTTTGTTGTTTCTCTCGAGTTTTTCGTGTATTTAAGGTATTTTTTTAGTTTTTTCGTGTTATTTTTTAGCGTTTTTTGAGCTTTCTGGATTTTTAAAAGTTTTTTCGTATTTTTTTGTACTTTTTATCAGTTTTTCATTTTTTTCATTTTCTCGTTTTTTGGTATTTTTTGTAGTATTATTCGTGTTCTTTTGCTTTTTATGTTTAATTATATTGATATTTTTGGTTTTTCGTGTTATATGGATTTTTTTGTAGCAATTTTCGTGTTTTTATTTAATTTCCGTTATTATTTGTATTTGTTATTTTTCGTGAATGCTTTGGTATTTTTGGGACGTTTTGTATTTTTTAGTTTTGAGATTTTTTACATTGTAGTTTTTAATTGTTTTTTTTTTAACATGTTTGAGAAAAGTACTATACAATCCTCGGCCGGAACAGGGATTGCTGGACGAGTTTGGGATAAACGGCCGAGTCATAGATGAGGCCGGATAAAACGAGTCCTGCAAAAACTACAATGTAATAAAATCTAAAAACTAAAAACTTACTTCACGGCCTGTGCAGTAATGTACTATTCTTTGTTTGTCATGTAAAGTTTTGAAAAGTAAAATAAACACACTCACGAGGTCTACACAGCTCACAGAGCTACTAGATTAGTGGTTTTAAATGTGGACTGGTAGTGTGTGTGGTGTGGTGGTGTGGTATATGGTAGGTGTCGGTAGGGAACCCTTCTTTGTGGGTAATCCGACACGCACTTGGCCGGTTTTTTGGAGTGTTTCCGAAAATGTTCACTTTATCAAAAATTGTTTGATGAAGACCTCTATTCATTTTAAAAGACCTATTAGACAACAAACCACACCGTAATGTTGAAGCAAAAAAAAAAATTGTCATCCCCACTTTACGTGCAGGAGAGGTACACTTAAAACATTTTTTTAGATTTCGTTTTACCATTTTGTCAGATTAATGCTTTATAAATCCATGCCAAATTGCAGTTTTCTAGCACCAACAATCAAAGAGCAAAGCCTCGGACAGACAGACGGACATACAAACAGACAGACGGACATGGCGAAACTACAAGGGTTCCTAGTTGACTACGGAACCCTTAAATTTAGTGTAATAATTTGACTTGTAGTAAGACTCATACGTAAGAGAAATTTATCGTCTATTTTTGCATATACTACACAGAATCGTTTAACCGACGTTGACTGCCGCGCAATGATAACGTTGTAATTTGAACTGTAAAGATTGTGACATAAGGTAGATATTAGATTTTTTGTTGAGAAGTTTTCATCAAACTTTTACCTGCAATTCATAAACTATAGTGTTGGGTTTCATAAACTCTACGTTTTATTTGGGACACACTCTTGTTGATACTATTATATTTACTTCGCAGTCTTGAGCGCTCCCTACACAGTCCTCTCGTCTCAGTGGAGCGATCGGGACTGGCTCCGCCCGTGAACAGCAACAGCAGATATACTGCGCCGCGCGGAACGTGCGACGGAAGAGACGGTATCGCGCGGAAGAAAAAGGGCTTATGCGCCAAATATGTTTTACCTCAATAACTCAGAAATATTACAACATTTTGATAAATCGCTAATAGCAAAAATTTATTATGTCGTAAGGTATTTTATGTAATTTTTTTACTTCAATAGTATGCAAGGTAACGTCACACAATTGAAATTAGGTGAAAATTAGACATGTTTTGACGATTTTTTCTATCGAGCCAACTTTAGTCTTTAATGGTTTTGTTTAAACTCAAAAATAGAAAATATGATCTAGTTTTTGTGTAATTGGTTTTTTTGGCATTTAGACTTTATTATGATAGGTAAATATTCAATCTGCGAACTGCAATTTGGCGTGGTACCCCCTCTTAATGGAAAGCTTGTAATATCTGTTAATTTATCTATACTACGTAACTATTATTGAGGAAATACTGTCACGTCTAATCCCAGTTTATGTCAAAAAATCATTTTTTTTACAAGATTTTATTGTATACTGTTTTTTTCGTTATTATCAATTACTCGTTCTGACGACGGTTCGAATGAGCCCAACCATGTTGGGTTTATTTTGTGTAGTTTAGGATGTGGCCTCCTTCTGTATCCATCATCAGATCAGCTTCGTAGTATCATAATATTATACTGTCATCGAATTAACATAAGCATGCAAAATTTTAGCTGAATCGGATATCGGCAAGGCTGGAAAAATGATAGCAAATTTCGATGACAACTTACATACGTACATACTTACATATTTACATACAAGCAGTAGAAGTTAAAAAGAGCTTGTAAAAATTGTATACCGGTGCATAGTTTGATATAGTTCCAAACAAATAAATAAAAAACCGGCCAAGTGCGAGTCGGACTCGTGCACCGAGGGTTCCGTAAAAAATATTTTTATTTTATGATGTAACTAAAAATTGCGAAAACTGTACGAAGAACGGTTTGGTACGAAGCAACCTTCGTACCAAATTTCAAGATTCTGAGTTCACGGGAAGTATCCTGTAGGTTTTGATTCCCTTGCGAGTGTCGAAAATTTGCGGCATAAAGTGCTGTATCTTTTGATTGTGTTGGCTTAGAAGTTTTATTTTTTCACAGCTCCAAGGGATAGTATACTTGAGTATTTGATTTAAATTCCAGCTTGATAACTCCACGCGTTCCTGAGAAAAAGGGTCTTGACAGACAGACAGACGGACGGACGGACATTAAAGTGATCCTATAAGGTTCTGTTTTTTCCTATAAGGGTTCTGTTTTTTTCCTTTCGAGGTACGGAACCCTAAAAACATAATGACTTCGCGATTTTTTTAACTTCATAAATTTGCAAAAAACTGACTCGACTAAACAAGAAAATAGAAATCAATATAATTATCAAACCTGCTTACAAAATCTCACTAGAATCCGTTAAGAAATCTGTAGAGTGTAGATGAACGGTAAATACAGAAATGCCCCATCCGACGGCCGGACGTACGAAAACATTTTTGTCGAAGCTAAAACGGAGACCTTCGTTTCACTCGGTCAAAAATATAATGAAACGGGTAGCGAACCTATGGAATCCTCTAGGATATTCGGCATCCTTATGCAACTATACTGGGATAACGCTAGAACGAAGATGACGATGGTGATGGGTCAAGTCATGTCTAAGCTTAAGTGCTAATCGTGCCGCCACCAATGCGAGTGCTCATGATTAAGAATCGCGTACGCGTTTGAAATACAGTGTGACAGGGTTCATTATATCGTAGCGTACAGTCACCGGCAATAGTATCTTCCTACACGAAGGCCGCAAAAATATGTGACACGCTCTTATGACGCTACAAATAAGAGCGTGTCACATATTTTTGCGGCCTTCGTGTAGGAAGATACTATTGCCGGTGACTGTACAACAGATCATTCGCTGAAATAACAGAATAAAACTCTCTCTCTGATTCTCAATGTAAATTATCATTGATTTCCAGGACCTCTGATGAAATTACCATCAGATCAGAACACAACACCAAACCTAGAGAGCAAGTAGTGTTTTTTTATGGAAGATAATAAAGCTGAAATACTAGTATGGAGGAATTTTCATTCATTATTTAAAGAGTACAAAAAAAGAGGTCTTAATAAAAGCTCGCATTCCGTAAGATACCTACTGTTTAATCATAAATTTTTGCCTCGATGCATGCAAAAAGAGATGTGTTGTACGGAGTCACGGATTTCATTTGAATACATCGCTACAATGCAGCTAAAGTTTGGGTGCAAGTGAAATAATTCAGGCGTTTTGCATCGACCCGACCTCACTCGCTACTTGGTGTTAATGACCGTAAGCAAAGATTAGTTTTTGTGACTATTTATTTCAAACTTTTATATGTGTTTTAATAATAAATAGGGATACTCATGGCGATAACATAAGTCTATTTTTCTCCGCTCGTGATTTATTTGTGAAATCATAGTTACTGGCGCCCTGAACCTACCAGTACTGGCAATACGAATAAAGAACCAATAGAATAATAAATCTAATGAGGAAATAATCTGTTGTCCATTTAAATCAATATCTTTTTTTAAAGTTATGTTATTCTCAATATTCCTTCACGTATTACGTATGTATACGTGTACGTCGTATTAAGTATGTACCTACATACGTGAAGGAATATTAGATATCTTTGGATATGAACCCGGGTATGTTACTTGAGTGCGGTGGAGATACTCGTACTGCGATCGCTAACCCGCATGCCAAGCGTGGCGATTATGGCATTTACCCCCCCATGAAATTGGGGGAGGCCTATGTTCAGCAGTGGACGTCCTAGGGCTGATATGGTGGTGGTGGATATGAAAAATGACTTATCGGTATACATTCGAGTAGTGTGTGGACCCGGGTATATCCTTAAACTAAGACCAAGACCACCAAGGGACGGGCAGCAGCATCCCTGGAGTGCATTGGAGATACTGCGATCACTAACTCACATACCAAGCGTGGCGGTTATGACATTTACCCTCACGAAATGTGGGAGAGACCTATGTCCAGCAGTGTTAGTGTACTGTTGTGTGTCCTTGGCGGTTGGTGGTGGAGTAGTTAAGAATCAGTAATACATTTGCGATTACTGAAATGTAGGCGTGAAGTAAACAATATGTACTCGTACAGTACGATTTCTTCGATTTTCACTATTGTGATTACTTTTACGATTTCTTTAACGCTTATGTAATACAGTTTTTGTATTACAAAATGTATTACAAAAATACGATTTAAAGATAGTGTCTTTGTTACAGAAACTGTATTACATTAGTCTTAAAGTAGAATATCCAATGGCATAAGAGCATATGTCAGTGTCATACTAAAAGTAATTTACATGTACTGACTAGATTGACAGCTGAAAGCTTCCTGCAGACAGATACGACACCAGCTTTGCAGATATGGAAGTGGTTTACTCACATTTATCACCTCCACATCGGATCAGTACCGCCTCAACTCCTTAATGACATGGACTTGTAGCCCAAACTATCGGGGTATAGGCGGCTCATCATCGTCCTAGCGTTATTCCCGGTACAGTTGCATCCTGAAGGATGCCTGGTGTCCGCTACCTAATCCGATGAATTGACGTAGGCACTAATTTTTACGAAACCAACTGCCATCTGACCTTCCAACCCAAGGGGGAAACTAGACCTTATCGGGATTAGGCTTGTCAAGTGAGTGGGTAACGACTGCTATCATAGACATCAGCCGTGATCAATGGCTTAACGTGCCTTCTAAAGCACAGGAGTGCTCTTCTATTAGTAACCACTCAAAGCGGTCACCCAACCAAGGACTGACCGCGTCCGACATTGCTTAACCTCGCATACCGCACGCGGTACGCGGGCGCCGCGGGGTCACGAGCGCTGTAAGTAAAAGATCATCATCCTCCTAGCGTTATTCAGAGTACAGTTGCATCCTGAAGGACGCCTGGGGTCCGCTACCTAATCCCAAGAATTGGCGTAGGCACTAGTTTTTACGGAAGCGACTGCCATCTGACCTTCACACCCGAGGGGGAAACTAGACCTTATTGGGATTAGGCTTGTCAAGTGAGTGGGCAGCTTCACTGTTAGAAGTTTTCAAGCCGCCCGGAGGCCTCTAACTTGGCTTAACGACTGCTATCATAGACAGCAACCGGGATCAACGACTTAACGTGCCTTCCCAAGCACCCAAGCACGCTGTAAGTAAAAGATATTGGTTAATAATTAACGTTGCTTCTTTAAACCGTCAGTAATATTCATTTGTTGTTCGTGAATTGGTGCTGATTTTATACTCTGTTAGGGTCGTAAAAAACTTTAGCCACTACACTTCTTCTAAACGTAATAATAACATCAGCGTCGCTTACAGTCAGCACGCACCTCACTCTCGCGTTGTTGTTCTTTTGTTTTATTTTCTTTCTGCAATATTACAATGACGGCCAGCATAACTTAACCTCTCCCCTGCCGCTTTATGTTTAAAAATTCGCAAAAACAACAGACAACAGTGGAAAATGAGGTGTCTTTCGTGTCTGGCTGGTTGAATCAATATTCGCCTAACTGTTGAATGGTCTTGATTCTTTCCGGAAAATATAAGGGTTAGGTCCACGTTGGGATTATGAGACGTCGACGTGGTTTTTAACGAATGGGGTCATTTGGGAGCCATATTAACATTTTTATGAGTATTCAGTGTTTCAGTTTTAATAATCACTAAGGTGCTCTCACTTAAATGGAAAAGTTCGTTAGAAACCTCCATATCATTTTTAAAGGCCTAACCATAAATACCCCACACGCCTATGTGCATCGCTTGTTTTCTCATCCTCCAGTTACATATTTTGGGTACCCCCCCCCCCCTTATTTAGTTTTTGTTTCGTAATGTCACATAACTTTTTTGTAGCGGTTTGTAGAATACACCTTTCTATCAAATTTCATAATTCTAATGCTACTGTGACATACGGAAAAATATAAACTAACAACCTCAATAATACCTAATTTACAAATAAATTAAAATCGGCCAAGAGCATGTCAGGCACGGTCAGTGTAGGGCTCCGTAGTTACTTAATTTTAGTAGGAACTTAATTTAAAAAATCAATAACAAGCAAAAAGGCCTACTTTCGTAGCGTTTCATACGTCTCTTACTAAGAACGGTAGACTTTTACGATAACTCAAAAATACCCCAACTGATCATGTCCGCTATAGTTTTCGTTGAAAGTCTGTATTAAGCTGTACTTTCATGATTTTTTTTTTCATAATATTTAGACCTTTAGCTCGACGGGGGGCACATCTTTTTTCTTCACTTTATCAAAAATTTTTGATAAAGACCTGTTTTAATTTTGAAAGACCTATCCAACAACAACCCACACCAAAGGGCTGAATCAAAAAAGAAATTCATCCCTACTTTACGTGATATACTATTTTTAGATTTTAACAATCACAGAGCAAAGTCTCGGACAGACAGACGGACATGGCAAAACTATAAGGGTTCTAGTTGACTACGGAACCCTAAAAATGGGTTAAACTCGACGGTTGGGTGCACAGAAAATCTAAGGACTCATATCGGTGTCGGCCTGTTGCCTCCGAAGCTAGATGTCCCGGGATTGAATACCGGTAAGGGTATTTGTTTTTGTGGTGAGCAGAGACATTTGTTTCTGAGATTTGGATGTTTTCTATAAGTTTAGGTATATGTCTATTAAATATATCATCGTCTTGTACCTGTAACACAAGCCTGATTCAGCTTACTATTCTAGTTCGATTTGCGTAAAAAATTCATCATCCTCCTAGCGTTATTCCACGTACAGTTGCATCCTGCAGGATGCCTAGGGTCCGCTACCTAATCCTAAGAATTGTCGTAGGCACTAGTTTTTACGGAAGCGACTGCCATCTGACCTTCCAACCCAAGGGGAAACTAGACCTTATTGGGATTAGGCTTGTCAAGTGCGTAAAAAAATGTCCCCTAATATTTATTTACTTTATATCTCAGAAAAAAAACCTTGAGCAAAACAAACCACTTTTGTCCAAATTTCTAAAGCGCTAGTAAATATTTTGCTTATACCTTGATGAAGTGTACGGGGTTAGAGGGTGCAATGATACGTCAAGCGTCGAGTCGATAATGTTGTTTATTCCGTAAAACGCACGTCTTATATACTGTGTAAACAGCGGATTCATTGGAGTGTTAATAATTTCCATATGCATCATTGGAATGTGTCGGCACAATTGATAGTTATAACTTCTCCCATATATGGAATAATAAATCATTGTCTGTATTTACTCAGGGTCAGGTATCATATTAAAATGTTATTGGAAATAGAAAATGATTTATTTATTAACTATCAGCTGGGCTTCGTGTATGGTCTTAAGAACCATACTACAGAATCATTTACGTTTACAGAAAAAAAAACAATTGACCTAAATCAACACGAACCAAAAGTTATAAACCTCAATATGAAGAATTAGAGATGCTTAGATCCGAGAATGCGCTGTGTTGAGTGTCCCCACACTGACGTGCATAACACACTGAATCCACGTCTTAAGTTTTATATAAAAATATTAAATTTTGTTAAATATTTATTCATTATTTTGTGGCCATATGGCTACAGTATGTATACAGGGTGATTCAGGAGACGTGAGCGAGACCAAAACTACATACATAGTAAATGGCAATGAATCGTTCACCATTGTATTTAAGTGAAACACCCATACCTTTTTCTTGTATTTTAATTTTTGTTAAGTTAAATTTTAATTCTCTATAATCATAGTCACCCTAAAACAACTGGTTTATAAAGATTAAACCTCTAACTGTTATGACAGCACTTTAATTATGAAGAAAGTAAATTGTTATATTGAGTGAGATACGATATTTCAAAAGTAATCTGACACAGATGACATTCAATTTGAAACGTATCACTTGACTGAAGTATTCTGATTGTAGAGTGACCATGAATTTCGTAAAAATTTAAAACATTTTGTTTTCTACACCAAAAATAAATGAACGTTAATTTCACTAATAGCGGTACGAAGCAGTAGCTTATGATCTACTGAATCTGTAGTGTTGAGCTTGCTCACGTCTCCCGAATCACCCTGTATAATAAACAGCTCTAATATTGGTAGTAGTATTAGCAGTAGCATTATTGAGCTTACTATTGGACTAGATCGATTTGTGTAAATAAATATCCTATAATATTTATTAATTTTATTTTATTATTTATATATTTTAAGAGTAGTTTAGTTTTATTGATCTCCCGTAAAATAACTTCCAGTGCAAATCCCTTCAATTACAACCAGATGCATATATATTAAAACTATTAGCGTTTTCATCATCTAGAATTAAGATTTCAACTGAATTATTTCAAAACTTTTATATAACTTGATATTTGTATGTGTGGACTATTATTGTCTTAATAAACGAATATTATATTACAGATTTTACTAAAGTTGAATAGATTACTAACCTTGATAGCAGCTTGCTTGCTTGTCTTCAATAGCAGAAAGGACATATTTTACTTGTAGTTCATGTCTGTGGCATTCTGATATTGAGGGACAGGGAAATGAAAGTAAGTACCTTATCTTGAAGATGAGACGGGCCGTAATATTTAGACATCTCTACTAGAGCCCCCGCTGCGTAGCGGAAAATTACGTAGAAATCTTTCAAAAGCCGGATGACGTAGAGTCTAACCTTCAAATCGTATTATTCCAATAATTGACGTCACCCAGCCGAACGCTAGGCTATTTATGGAGCAGGAATATCTTACAAAACGTGCACAGAGGCGGAGCAATACGTAGCTATAAATGTACAAGATTCTTCCAAACTTACCTAATTAGCTACGAAATTCCTTAAGCAAATGTACCCGTATTTAGCCACAAGTTGGTGTTTGGTGCAAAATTAGACCATTAGCGTATGAGAAAAAAAAAACTGTACAGTAGTAAATATCATGCGGGTCAGTAATGTTTTCGTATCGTTACGCCTCCATGCATCTCGCGCCATTCAGAAAGACTGATTCTAATGTAGGCTGCAGCAAAGTAGTGATACTGTCTCCACTGACATCTGATAGCTTTATCTCGTATCATACTCCTTCTGCACCGGCAAGTCAAGAAGTCGTCTTACGATCCGATCCCGACTTCAAGCGGTGGCGTCAACGTCGTCGGCCTGTTTAGCCTAGTTGGTAGTGCCACTGCCTCCGAAGCTAGGGCTGGTTTGAATCCCGGTAAGGGCATTTGTTTCTGTATTGAGCAGAAACATAATATCTTTTAAGTCATATATCTTTTTCTCGAAGTTGTAGACGATTACATATACCTAGGACAAACTGTTACTTACAAGCAAAATTACGGCACACCACAGCTTGTTATTTTGCAGCATTGATTAAAGGAGAAAGTAAATGGTTCTACATAAAATGAATTTTAAACGTGGGTAAACAACATTATTTATCGACGAAAAAACCAAAAGCCTAGACGTTCTTTTGTATAATTTTGCAGGAGAAAATTTCATTCACTCATTTCAATTATTCACCAGGTCATCGGTCCACCGTGTGGGGGGGCTGCCCATGCTACGCCTAGAGAGAGGAGGTCACGGTGGACCGATGACCTGGTAAAGGTCGCAGGTGTCCGCTGGATGCGTGCTATGTGCCCCGCCCACTGCCACTTAAGTTTAGCGATTCGGAGGGCTATATCGGTCACTTTGGTTCTGCTGCGGATGGCCTCATTCCTGATGCGATCACGCAGAGAAACTCCCAACATAGCTCTCTCCATTGCCCTTTGGGTGACTTTGAGCGTTCTTATGAGGCCCATAGTAAGCGACCATTAACCTTTTCTCGAAGTTGGACTTACCTAACTGGACAGTCTGTCCTAGGTATATGTAATCGTATACAACTTCGAGCGTAAAGTGTCCGATTGTTACGGGAGTTGGTGCTACATGGGCATTTGACATGATCTTCGTCTTCTCCATGTTCATCCTTAGACCAACTCGCTCGGAGGCTTTACTGAGGTCATTGAGCATTGTACCTTTTATGTATTCGTATTAAATCAAATAAACATAACTTAATGTTTATGAATTGTATATTTTAAGTAAAGACATTAGTCAAGATGACAAGACAATTCCCTTATTTTTCAGCTGTCATAATTGGGCATAGACAATGACACAACACCTCCGTCGTAAATCTTTACGATAGGCTACTTGCTCTATCTACTCCTGGAATTACGGTACTCAACATCTTAAGTGTCTCTTCCAAATCTTTCCTGAATCCATCTTGATAGGCAATTAATGATCTTGCGAGTTGCAATTCTCGTGCACCAAAGGACTATCCAATCGAGGGAATATCCTGCCCTAATCCGTAAACGAATCTTCAAAATACCTACTCCCGGCACTAAAACCGTATTTGCAAGGCGCTTTCCAAATTCCCTGCATCCGTATATTTACAATGCTGTAGTGAAAGCCTGCGATATTTCTGAAAACTCTACTCGCGAAGCAAAATCTAAAATTCAGAACTGGTTAAAAGGACTCAGTTACAATCAAACCGAGATACTACTGAAGGTCACAACCTAATTATTTGCATGCTTAGTACACACAGATTTCACTCTCACTCTCACACACACACAAACACTCTTAATACACAACACCCGTACTCACACGTCCCACCAACACGTACATACTACTTTTATATTAGTTCCTCTTCTTTTTCCCAATAAATGAGTACCATTGTTTTTTAGTGAACCTTACCCATGGCTGTATGTAACCGGAGAATATTGATTATATATAAATTTTTTTGTTAGTACCTCTTTTTAAACCGAATCAGGCCGCCACGAAACAGGCATAGCCTAGTGTGGGGCCGCAGGATATTGTTGAATGTTATTAAGGTTTTCTTTGAAATAAATATATATATATATATATATATTTTTTATTGTGTAATGTAACCTGCCCTAAATCTTTGTGACCGTCCCAAACTCCCATTTATTCCTTCAGTTACTATATTCCCGTACCTGGACTCGCTGACCGACGGTAAACTTGCGTACTGTGGAACTCTCTCTCCTCACAGGGGGTATTTCTGCCCTCGCCTCCACCGCTCTCGCTCTGAACTGAACATGTAAGGCGTTTCTTATCGTTCGATTAAACATTAGTTCATATGGGGTTTGGCCGGTGCTGGCACTTGGCGTTCTCAGCAAACGCTCCTTAATCGCCAGGAGTTTTTCCTGCAGGTTTCCTGGTTCAGTATCCATGCGCTTTAGGGCTTTCTTTACAGTCTGGACATATCTCTCCGCATGCCCGTTAGTAGCTGGATGGTACGGTGCCGAGGTTTTGTGTATCACACCACTTTTATTTAGATAAGATTCGAATTCCGCCGATACAAACTGCCTCCCATTGTCAGATACCAGTGTTATTGAGAAACGAACGTTACAAATAGCTCCTGTAATTTTCTGATACACCAATTGCTAGTTGTTGTTATGGTTGGGATAATTTCGACCCATTTGGTGTAAGCATCCATTGCACGATTATGAACAGTGACTGTCCTTTTAGCGGTCCCGCGAAATCGATGTGGAGTCTCTGCCACGGGCCTGTCGGCGGCTCCCAGTGGTGTAGAGTGACGTGAGCGGGTTCATTCTGGTGTAGCCGACATTCACGACATCCCTTTACTAAATCTTCTATGTTCTTGTCTATATTTTTCCAATAGACGTAGCCTCGTGCCAGTAATTTCATTTTAACTATTCCAAGGTGTCCTGAATGCAATTCATCTAATACCCGTCTTCTCAGCGTTTCCGGAATCATGACTCGTGTCCCCTTTAGTAAACATCCGTTCTGGATGGTAAGTTCATTATCATTATAACCGTATCGACGCACCGTGCTGCCTGTCCTTAATGCTTGTAGTAGATTATTGTACTCGGTATCTTTTTGAGTTTCTTCTGCTAATTATACGATCGATAGCGATTGTGTTCATTTGATTCAATTGAAATGCTGTATGCACATCAATTATATTTAGACGCACGGTATCTACAGGAAATCTTGACAAAAATTCTGCGTTGCTATTGTCGATTGAAGTTCGGTATTCTATGGTGTAGTTGAAACCGGATAGGAAATGTGCATAATGGAACAGTCTCATTGTGCTCATAGCTGGCAAAGTCTTGTGTGGGTGGAAGATTGTGGTTAATGGTTTGTGGTCCGTCACCAGTATGAATTTTCTTCCGTAACAGTAGTGGAAAAACTTGTTTAAACCCCAGAACAGTGACGTCGCTTCCTTGTCTATCTGGCTGTATTTTTGTTCACTTTTTGTTAATGAACGGGATGCGAAAGCTATCGGATCCGTCCGGCAGACGATGCGATAATATTGCCCCGAGTCCAGTTGGTGACGCGTCTGTAGCCAAGACTAGGGGTTTTTGTGGGTCGAAGTGAGTCAGAACTCGGTCACTAAGAATTTCTTCTTTAATTTTCCTGAAACTTGCGTCACATTTCTGAGTCCATTGGTAATGTATGCCTCTCCTAAGCAAGTTGTTTAAGGGACTCGAAATTGAAGCCAAGCTTGGAATGGACTTGTTATAATAGTTGGCCATACCTAGAAATGTTCTTAATTCATTTACATTAGTGGGTGGTGGCGTATCCGTAATGGCCTTGACTTTATTCTTGTTTTTATGTAAACCATTTTCGTCGATGATGTGTCCCAAATACTCAATGTTCTCTTTCATAAAACAGCATTTTTTAAATTAAGTTTCAGATTATTTTATTGGAACTTTTGTAAGACTTGACGTAACCTAGACAAGAGCTGTTTTTCTGAGGTTTCTAGGATAATGATTTCGTCGAAGAAGCATTTAACGCCATCGATTCCTTGAAGCAGTTGGTCCATAAACTTTTGCCATAAGTTAGGGGCTACTTTGACCCCGAACATGAGTCTATTGACTTTAAATGTCCCTTTGTGCGTACTAAGAGTATGCATCATAGCACATTCATCGCTCATCATCATGTGTAAGTAAGACTGGCTGAGGTCTAATGTACAAAACAACTCCCCTCCATTCATTTCTACTAAGATGTCTTCTATAATGGGTATGGGGTACTGTTCATCTCTGATGACCTTGTTCAAGGTGACCTTGTAGTCCGCACATAAGCGTATGCTGCCGTTGGGTTTGACAATTGGTGCGACTGGAGTTCCCCATTCTGAATTATCCACCTTTGTAATGACTCCTTGTTTGCATAATCGCTCTATTTCATAGTCGACTTTGTCCTTAAGAGCGTATGGAATACGTCTCGGTTTCACGAAAATGGGTGTTGCATTATCGCATAAGGTGAAACTACCCTTGTAGTTTGGTATGCATTCCAGAGTGCCATCAAATACATCAGCAAATTCTGTCAAAAGGTTGCCGAGCTCTGGATGTACTTGCGAACTAATTTGGTTTATGTTAGCCAGGTCCAAGTTAACTGATCGAATCCATGCTCTTCCAAAAATAGCGTCCACGTCTTGTTTAATAATGTATAATTTTCCATCGAATGTTTGAGTTTTATATTTGCAGGTGACATATGTTACGCCGAGGGGTGCGAATATCTCTCCCGTGTATGTTCTCATAGTAATGTTCGTTTTGTACATTTTGCATCCTGTGTTCAACTTCTGGAATTCTTTATGGGACATCCACGAGAGGGCCGCTCCGGTTTCGATCTCCATACGTGTACCTTTGTTGTTGATGAATACGTGTATCATATATACTTGTCTGTATTACGGGATCGTATTAAGTTCATATCCCAGGGGGTGCTCTCATCGATAGTATCAGATGAGTTATCCGAGTATTGCTCAACCCTGTGCTGTGGTTTGATTTGTTTGTTCACTTGGGTACGTTGTAGGCATACACGCGCCAAGTGGCCTTTTCTTTTGCATTTGTTGCAGGTGTCATGAATGCTTCGACATTTATTAGCCTGATGTTCGTGGTTTCCACAGCGAAAGCATTTTCCTTTAAGGTCTTTGATCGAAAGATCACTTACAATAATAGCATACATTTATTTTTGTCGTATATTTTTAAGGTTCCGTAGGCAAAATGGCAAAAACAGAACCCTTATAGATTTGTCACATCTGTCCGTCCGTCCGTCCGTATGTCACAGCCGATTTACCCGGAAACTGAGCACTATAATTATGAAATTTGGTAGGCTGTATAATTATGATGTGAAATTACGAAAAAAATATTAAACTGTGGGGCACCCTGTACATGTAACAGGGGGTCATTTTTTTAATGCAAACAGGCGTGTTTGGTATCTATGGATAGGCCTTCAACAATGGTATAGAGGTTTCTAAAAAAGTTCTCCATTTAAGTCAACCGTTGACGAGATATTAGCTGTCAAAGTCTTAAAAAGTGTGTCCCCCCCACTAGTTTTCAAACTATAACCATAACCGACAGGTAAATACTACGGAGACAGAACTAACAATAGAAAGCTTGTTAAAATGGGATGTGCATATTGAAAACTTATGTAAAAGACTAACAAAAGCGGCATTCTCTGTAAGTAAAATTAGGGAGTTCTGTTCTGCGGTGTTTAAGCAAGTACGAGTAAGACAGTCTATTACGCTTATTTTCATTCTCTAATGTCCTATGGAGTACTGATATGGGGACATGCAGAGACGGCCTCTAGAGTTTTCATATTACAAAAGTGCCCACTCTGAAATATTCACAAATTTCCTGCGCGGAGACCTGTCGAAGCATGTTTGGACAAAGTAGCATAATGACATTTTACTCTTTGTTTGTTTATAAAAAAATATTAGATGCTCGTAAACATCTGAGATATTCATAAATACCCCACACGCAACAAGCATAAACTCTACCTTCCAACATTACGCCTCGTGAAAACTAAAAAAAGTTTTATTTATCAAAGCATTGATTGGTATGTACAACCATTTACCTGAGGCTGTTACTTAATTATATGCAATATAAATTATACCTTAAACATACTTTGACTGACAATGCACTGTATAATATAAAAGAGTTTAATGACATACAATTTAAATTATCTTAAATAATATTATGCAATTGAATGTTTGAATTCATACATAAAATATTATCTTTACTAAGCTTAAAATGACAAAATGTAATCCTGAACATAGTTCTTAAGACGTATTCTAGTGCATATTGTGTGCCAATGGAATAAATATTTTTTGTATTGTATTATGAAGTATAAAATTCTGAAAAATATCAAGATAATATGTACATTAATAAATTCTTTCAAGGATTTCCGGTTTGACCAACATAGGTCTAACGGTTTTTGAGTTGTTGCTGAAAAACAGTCTTGCCCACACAAAAGGGCGTAAGTGCCGTAAGTTTCCTATAAAGATACAACCTTTTTTTATTCAATGTAATGTATAGTGGTTTTAAATGTAAGTAGATTAGAAGATGTCGGTACGGTACCCTTCTTTGTGCGTGGTCCGACAAGCACTTGGCCGGTTTTTTTACTTGCCATAATATCATAGCAAATGACATGTTTACCAAATTAAAAATATATATCTACTTGTTTTGTCTACACTAGATTTAAATTAATATTTAATAGCAATGCCATTCTCAATTAAGATTTGAATACTTACTAACTCGCTGCACGTGGGCGGTGTTCGATGCAATCCTTTACCGAATTAATTTGGCTCGCACTGAGGTGTCTGAGCAATATCCTTTGAGACATATCCTAGCTAGAATACAAAGGAGCCCAATATAAACCAGTAAGGATAGACCTGTCATACCTGTAAAGTAGTGGGATGTCCAGGGTCAAAATATATTGGGACTTAGTTAGGAAGCTGCGCAGGACAGAGATAACCCAGATTTGTACAGGTTTTGGTCTTGTTTTGGTGAAATTATGATAGTAGATAGTCGTGCTGATCACTCAACAACCTACCTTTGTTGGTGATCAAGATGAATACGAGAATTGTAAAATGTAGTTTGTTTATATACCTAGTGATATTTCAAAAACCATAATGGTTTTTCAATAAGTTTTCTAGATTAAAAAATCTTAGTGAATAGATAGTTAAAATGACAATAAATTGTCCTGCTAAGTGTTCAGGTTTTACATGGTAATTAACTGGACGATCATGACAGACTTGAGTTGAAAATTGAGAGTAGGTAATGGCGTTACCGGTTAGCGGGTAGGAAAAGCGAAAGAAATCCATGTTCTCTAAGATACAATAAAAAACTGGAAAATCAGTTACATTTTATCTCAAATGTAAACTTGTATTACTTCACTTATTCCTAAAATTCAAGTAACTTCATCATCTCGATCTAGCAAATAGGCACCTAATTATGCAAATCGTCATTGAAAAAATGTGAACCTGACATTTATATTGTAAACATTCATTTATAAAATAATTTTCTATTGGCGGCCTAACTCATTCATTAATAAAATAATGCCTTACGGCCACAACTGAGATTTTTAACCCTTTACCTAATTTATTGTTCCTTACAAAGCTTTTGTTTTTAATTATTTACAAACTGCAAACTTTCTGTTATAGAAAAGTTACTTAAAAAATTACGAACAAAAATATTTTTTGGTAACATCATTATTGTGTAATATTGAATAGCACAAATGTATCTATGGGGTTTCAGTCTTTGAAATATTAAAGTACGGTTTTTTTAGTATAAATAGAACTGCTAGCGCTCCTGTATTCATGAATCAATATTCGGCGAAGCTTAAGTATTTTGTTTACTTTGAAAGTGACGACAAACAACTCCAACCAATAACAACACAATAACAGTAAAACGATATTACGTCAACGTTATCCTTTTACCAAAAATCATAATCCTCAGTAAGATGACGGGGCACTGTTAGACCGTAAACCAATCTTTCCAACATACTTATTCAATAAAAAAATCAAGTACAATGGAAAAAGTATTTGAAAGACCAGGATTTGAATTTGCATCTATTTTAAGATTTGCGGCTAAGCAATCCAATCTATTCATATTAAGATTACAAATACAAAAGTAGCTCTGTCTGTTTGTTAACTTGTCTAGCTGAAATCGGCAAACCAATTTTAGTTTTTTTTTAATAAATCTACATAAGTTCAGATGTTTTATTTATTTATTTATTAGTTAACATGTTTAACCAAAATGGGTGTACAAAAATAATGTTATATATAATATTTGGTATGGACAATTACAACGATTACAGAGATCATTCAATTCAACATTTACCGCTAAAGATAAACAATTATCACATTGCTGCCTGCCATTATGTGTCAAAAACATCATTTAGGTAAATTGTAGTTTTTTTTTCATTAAGCCTTGGGTGTATATTATTAAATTTCATTATATTCAATGACCGCAATTCGGCAGATATTTCATAATACACTTTCAAACACATAATTAATTAGCTTTTTTATAACAATTATATTTTGATAACATGAGAAATACTGTAACTTTGAAGACACCTTGGTCGTAATTATCAGGAAATAAATACAAGTAAATTCCATTCCTTAGCTGTTTAAGACCCTGAAAAGGATTATAGGATAGATACCTTTGATCTCGGAAATTAATCCTTAAGGTGGTGGAAGTTTGTATGGGAGAGAGAAAACTAAGTATATGCCTGAAATAATTGTATACTCATAGCAGTTATCCTCTAAGGCAAGTACGTGTTGCATGCGGGCGGAGTTGCGGGGAAAACTAGTTAGGATGTAAATCTCATTGCTAAGTCAATTTTTTTCATGTTTTATAGATTTTAAATGGTTTACTCTTTGTTTCAATAATGATAACAAAACAGTGGAGCATTGTACTTTAACGCTTGAATATCGTTATGGACGTAATAAGAATAAGACATCAAGATAAAATTTGTAGACCTTGTAAAACTTGTAGGCAATTTGCTAGCCTTACTGTATAATAAATAATTGTACTTAGGCTCGGAAGGATCACTGTCTCGCAGATGACATTAAGCCCCAAGTTTGACACGAAAATATTACGAATTACAGCTATTCAGTCCGTCACATAACACACTGTTTTTCAAGGTTGCGAAGGCTGTTATAGTCTTATTCATATTTTTTTATAAAACCAATTCCAGCTAAAATTCGTATGTCTTTTGTGTGTCCATTTTACATTTGTATTAAAAAAAGGATAAAGAACTTTTTAGTTATTTAGTTCTGTTAATATTTTGTAAATATTTATATTCAGTCCCCTCTACCCCTCGGGCCAATCAGGTTGCACTGTGTTTGCACTCCGCTTATTTTTATTTTTATTAGCGCAATATGACGACGAAACAACTCGAAAACCAAATACGCGAGTTACAAAAAACAGTAACATCACTCGTGAATAAAGTGGGCACACTGGAAGCTACAATATATAAGTAGAAATAAATTCCCGCTCTAAGTAAAATTGTAAAATTTTCTTATTACAATGTGATAAATAAATAATAAATAAATAAATATTGTGGGACAATCTTACACAATTCGAGCTAGTCCCAAACTAAGCAAAGCTAATAATAATAATAATAAGCTGAAGCTTGGAGGTCACGGCTTCTTAAGCTCGATTTCCTGGATCGAAGAGTGCGTGTACTGCTCACTGCGCACCGTATGTTACACCCACGATCTTCTGTTATGAGACTGTACATCCCGCGGAAGTTTGGAGGTCGCGGCTTCTTAAATGCCAAAGACCTTCACAACCGCGAGGTGTGCAGTCTCAAGGATTACTTTCTAAACAGTGAGTGTGGGATGCATCGTGACGTAGTGGCAGCAGACGCATCTTTCACCCCGCTCTCCATGGCAAACGAGAACTGGCGCATATTTAAAGTACTAAGCATCGAGGACCGCAGGGCGGTATGGAAGAGTAAGGAGCTACATGGGCGGTTCTACAAGGCCCTTACGGGGCCCGACGTAGACCTGCTCGCATCGGTGAACTGGCTACGTTTTGGAGATCTTTTTGGGGAAACTGAAGGTTTTGTCTGTGCAATTGCGGACGAGGTTATCATGACGAACAACTACCGGAAATATATCCTGAAGGACGGTACGGTCGTCATTTGTCGGGCATGCCGCAGTCCCGGAGAGTCACTCAGGCAAATTATTTCTGGTTGTAGTCATCTTGCTAACGGCGAGTACTTGCACAGACATAACTTGGTGGCCAGGATTATTCACCAGCAGCTTGCTCTTTTATACGGTCTTGTGGACTTCGAAGTGCCGTATTATAAGTACACACCTGCGCCAGTTCTCGAAAACGGTCGTGCAACGCTCTATTGGGATCGATCTGTCATCACGGACAGGACTATTGTAGCCAACAAGCCTGATATCGTGCTGACAGATCGATTAAAGCGCCAGGCAGTGCTCGTTGACATCACCATCCCCCATGACGAGAACCTCGTGAAAGCTGAGAAGGACAAAGTCAGCAAGTACCTAGACTTGGCACATGAGGTAACCGCCATGTGGGATGTTGATTCAACGATTATTGTCCCTATAGTCGTCTCTGTGAACGGTCTAATAGCGAAGAGTCTCGACCAACATCTCAAGAGACTCTCGTTAGATGGCTGGGTCAAGGGTCAAATACAGAAGGCGGTACTCCTGGACACGGCGCGGATAGTCCTGAGGTTCCTCTCTCTATCGCCCTAACCACCGGTAGCTTAGGCCCGCCTCGCTGCCGGCGGCACTCTAGGTTAGGTTTTTTTATAATGCTTTTATACTTTGTACGTGTATTTTTATATTTTACATTTGATAAATTTATTGTAAAAAATCTAACCTAAGAAAAAGAAATAAATAAGGTGAATAATAAGGAAAAAGTCAGCAAGTACCTAGACTTGGCACATGAGGTAACCGCCATGTGGGATGTTGATTCAACGATTATTGTCCCGATAGTCGTCTCTGTGAACGGTCTAATAGCGAAGAGTCTCGACCGACATCTCAAGAGACTCTGGTTAGATGGCTGGGTCAAGGGTCAAATACAGAAGGCGGTACTCCTGGACACGGCGCGGATAGTCGGGAGGTTCCTCTCTCTGTCGCCCTAACCACCGGTAGCTTAGGCTCGCCTCGCTGCCGGCGGCACCCTAGGTTAGGTTTTCTATAATGCTTTTATATTTTGTATGTATATTTTAATATTTCACTTGTATAAATTTATTGTAAAAAATCTAACTTAAGAAAAAGAAATAAAATAATAAGGTGAATAATAATAATAAAGGCGTAGGGATGTGACGACCCCATCGCCCACTGGATCTCCAGTGCAGTTAGTCAACGTAGGGCAGCTTGTGGCGTACTGTTAGGGAGCAGCGACCCGAGTGTTCCTGGGGGTGTCCTGTGGGTTGATTGTATGAATAGGCCCCCCGCCTCTGGCTTGCCTTAACCGGCTGTCCAGAGTGGAGTCGCTGGAGCTGTTGCTCGGGGGTGGATGTGGTCACCTAAGTGGCGAGTTGGCTATATGTTTAAAGTCCAGTTCCACCTCTCTACCCCCAGACCTCTGCACCGGTGTTGCCCTTAGGCCATTTTTTAATGTCGCTATTTATAGAGGCCCATCTAGCAGAGGGCGAGTCACCGCCTGCCTGAGATAAAAATGTGAGACAGTTTTATTAGGCAGATGTCCGTTGTCTCACTCAATAGCCCAGCCATTAGTCCATCATATTCACCCAATAGTCCGGTTCATTTAGATTCCATCAATCAGCAATAGTCCCTGTACGCCCTGGTGGGTGCGGTCTCTGTGTGCGTCCCATGACACGGGCAGGGACAGCATCCGCTCGGTGTACCCCTTGCATTTCATTAAATTGTTGAAAGGGCCTCTACGTGTTGGCTATGTGGTACTCGGTTGGTACTTCGGCTCCGCGCACGCCTTCCAAAGGTCCGGGACACCATTGTCCCGTGAGCGGAAAAGACTTACAATAATAATAATAAATTGGGGGACAATCTTACACAAATCGACCTAGTCCCAAACTAAGCAAAGCTTGTACTATGGGTACTAGGCGACGATATACATACTTATATAATAATAATAATAATAATAATAATAATTTTTATTTTCAGGCATATCACCCATATCAAAAACACACAAAAACACATAATTTGCATAAAAAACACGTAAAAAAATTAAAATTAAAAGAAATATATACTAAAATGCAGTTCGTTTAAAATAGTAAAACTACTATTTCTTGTTTTCGCTGTGGTGCACAGACAGCCAGTACCTAAAAACAGGGTTGTTCATATCGCGATACACGTTCTCCACGATAGTGTTCCGTGAGCGGCGCATGCCCTCCCAGAAGGAGGCAATGCGAGCGCACACAACGGCGAAGAAGTCGGGGATTCTGGCTTCTGCGAACATGGCAGAAGCGCTACATGAGCGCGGTAGCCCCATCAGTGCCCGAAATATATTATTATACTGAACCCTGATGGAGCCGTACGCTTTCCTGCTGTGCCTCACCCAAAGTTGACAAGTGTAGAAGGAAAGGCAGTATGCGTTGAATAACGTGCACTTGACTTGCCTGCTACACCTAGCAAATCTTCGGGCAATCATGTTCCCTCGAACCGCCAGCGCCCTTCTCTCGCGCTCCATATCTTGGTCGTCCCTTAGGTCTTCCGTCAATATATGGCCTAGATATTTGAACCGCTGCACAACACGCACTACTTCGCCATTCAGCCTTACCTCCGGCACATTATCCGGACCCCTTCCCGCCTTGAAAACCATAAGTTCGGTCTTTGCTACATTGTATATCAGCCCGTGTGAGTTTACATAACCTTCACAAACTGATACCAACTTCCGTAGACCCTTAATGGAGGGGCTCAGCAGCACCATGTCGTCAGCGTAGCTGAGGCTGTTCACACAGACGTCACCCACGTGACAACCGACTCCAGTGCCCCTGAGCCTCCCCATCAAGTCGTTCACGTAGAGGTTAAAGAGGTCCGGAGAAGTAAGCCCGCCCTGGCGTACCCCGCATTCTAATATATAATTATTAGAAGTCGTGTCGCCCCATTTCACACAGTTTGTTTGGTTTCCGTACCAATACTCGAAGATCCGTATCAGGCCTTCCGGAACTCCCGAGCCGCGCATTTTACCCCACAGAATTTCATAATTCACAAGGTCAAATGCTCGACTCAAGTCGAGAAAACATGCGTAAACCGAAGTGCCGTTAGTCACATAGTGGTTAACACAATGCTTGAGACTAAGTATAGCCGAATCGATCGAGAGACCGGGTCGGAAACCAAACTGCGCGTCGTCTATGCTGATGGCCTTAAGCAGCTCGGGCTGCAGCAGTCGCTCAAATATCTTGCCTATAACCGTACCTAATGAAATAGGTCGATAATTGGATGACGATGAAAGATCTCCTGTCCTATTCTTGACTATCGGGACGACAATGGTTCGGATCATGTCCGGAGGGAGATATGCGTATCGCGTACATAAATTAAATAGAGCACTAAGCCTATTATATATTGCGTCACCGGCGAAGAGTATATGCTCAAGGCTCAGGTCATCGTGACCGGGCGATTTGCCACGTTTCATGCTCCTAACCACTTTCGCGACTTCTTTAGAAGAGAAACGAATAGGGTTCGGTGGTTGAGCTCTAACAGTGTGGTTATGACGCATATCCTCGAGCACATACTCCGATACATGCCGCGGAGTAATTTTAAACCTGTCACTAAAGGTACCAGCTATCTGTGCAGGCTGCTGCAAACCGTCCACGCTCACTGGTAACGTTTGTTTAAAATTTAGTTTCCTAATGTCATTCCAAAATTTTACAAAATGTTTACTTTTCCTAGATGATGCTAAAATATCTAATCTAATTTTTTCTTCATTATTTTGACACCATCGCAGTTTGTTTTTGAAAATACTTCGGCTAGCGCGCATGCTGTCTAGTAACGGACCTGAGGACGGTTTACCAGCAGCAAGCCAGCAATTAAAATGCATCCTAAAAGTACTATGGCATTCTTTCACGTGGAAATTCCACCCTGGTACATTATTACTTTTTTGGCCTTTGCCTAACCGAGAACATTTCGTTTTCATGGCACCTTTTGTTAAAACGGATACAATATTCGTATATAAATTATTTATAAGAGTAAGATGGTCATTTAAATATTTACAGGTACTTAAAGTATCACAGTCATTTACGTCATTACAAAAATCACAGCTAAAAATATCATTAATGTTAGTCAATAACTTATTACAAAAATACATATATTCCCTTATTTGTTTGCAGTCTCTAACACCCCAGCGCACGCCCGCCTTCCCCGTGTCACGCTTGGCGGTGTAGTGTTCTTTTACTAGGTCTAGGTCACACACGATGCGCAAGGGAAAATGGTCCGACCATGCTACATCACTTATGATATTCACAGATGTTATAGTGTCCCACGCAGCTTTCGTACTAATGCAGTGATCTAACCACCGGTGCGCGTTATTTGCATCACTAATGAATGTAAATGAACCCGAATTTAGACCAAGCTTCTCAACATCAGCGCAGAGCCAGTCTTCTTCCGCACAAAAATTAAACAGCTCCTGCCCGAACCTCGCACTCGGGTAAGCGTTAAAATCTCCCAGGAGAAAGGCGACCTGTACATCACTTTCCTCTACTATTGCGTTGTCAGCGGCGAGACAGGTGGTGAATTCCGCCAGGTTATCAGGATGGTCAGTCGGCATGTACATATTTAAGATTAGTATTGAACGAGCCTCTAGAACAATACGTATGGCATTTATTCGGTCACTTTCACACTTGACAACTGAGACTTCCGGGAACCTCGATTTTCTCCACAGCAAGGCGAGCCCACCATATGGTCGGCCTCGCAATACCCCGGCTGACGTGTCGACCGAAGATGTCGAAGTACATGCAAATGCCGGGTCTATACAGTTTACGAAATCCAGATCGTGGGGGAGCAGCCACGTTTCCTGCAACGCAATAATATCAGAGTCTTTGCAAAGATCTCGCACGTATGCGGCTGATCTTTTTATCGACTTACAGTTATATGAAACTATAGTCGTCTTGGTGAGGTTGTTATTCTTTATTGTACTGTCCATATTATTTATTAAACAAAAATACAGTCTTATTTATTCAGGTTTACTGTTCCTTCAGGCTTAACAAAGCTCTCACGATTGTTATGATATCTCCGATACTTAATTCCTTTCGGCCATAAGCTACTGCTCAAAAAAATGTTCAACTTGCTTTTAGGTATAGTAATTTTATATGACCTAAACGATGTTTCATATTTCTGTTTTAGCATTTGAACGTCAATACATTCCTCGCCTTGTTCCTGCAAATACTCCTTTAAATCCTGTTCTGTAGATGCTTTACCTAGCCTCGATACATATATAGCTGCAGACAGATCCGCTACTATTATTTTGCTGGAACTCGGCGCAGCACCGCACATATTGACCTTACGTTTATTGAGTTTAGACTGCTTTTTAGATACCACTAACTTGTACTCGTCATCCGGAGACGACCCATTCTCAACCTCATTTGCTATAAGTGTAGCGTCGATATCTGCTTGGCATCGGTTAATCACTATGTCTCGATAAGTCGCCACGTGATGAGCCGAGCCGAGCCGCCGTCACAATTATTGTAGGTGTGGGTAGGCTCTTTTGGCCGCGGTGACGTAGGTGAGGATCCCCGGTCGAGCGGCGCCTCGCGCGGGGGGTAAGCGCGCCGCGGCAGAGTCTTATCAGCTGTGGAATTTGCATCTGTGCATTGTTTACTAGGTTTGTTAGATTTCTTACCCGCATTACTCGGGTTGACCTGTTTTTTAGGCGTACTGGAGTGCGGCTCCGATGCATTATTTAAGCAGATTTTACTAATCAGTTGTTTAATTTCCAACATTTCTGTTTTTAAAGCCTCCATATCCGCAGTACAGCTATGCACAGAGGCACTACTTCCTGATTTCAGTATGGCCAGCTCACTTTTAAGCAACGACATTTCTCTCAAAAACGCCGTTACGTCCACATGGTCAAATGTGACTGGCGGTAACTTTTTCAGTGTTCTGGCTACAAAAATAGGCAGACTTGAAGGTTCATATTCTTTAATTAATTTCATAATTTCCAGAAGTGATTTTTCTTCAGATCCTTCTCTACGTCTCATAACTCGCTTGTTCGGCGCTAATAGCGACATAGCTATATGACGCGCGTCTTCTATCTCCTCAGAAGTATAGGCACCCGTACATATTTGTAGCAATGCTTTATCATGCAAGACATCCACCTTGTCCGCAATAAAAGCTAACAACTCGTTTATAATAACATTACAAGATGAGCACTTGCGGTCACAATTCACGTTATTATTCGCGTTCGCACAATTCATAGCGGTCGAGTTCCGCGCACGAGCGGGTGTCATCGTGCACGCGCACAATGCACGACACACGGCACGAGACTGTTTAACATCAGAAGAAGAATATATAGATAAATACATACTTAAATACATAGAGAACATCCAAGACCCAAGAACAAAATACGTGCTAAATGCACAAATAATGCCCTGGCCGGGATTCGAACCCGGGACCTCTAGCTTCGGAGGCAGTGTCACTACCAACTAGGCTAAACAGATCGTCAAAGTCAAGCTTGTACAATATATAAAATACATACTTAAATACATAGAAAACATCCAAGACCCAAGAACAAATATCCGTGCTAAATGCACAAATAATTGCCCTGGCTGGGAATCGAACCCGGGACCTCTAGCTTCGGAGGCAGTGTCACTACCAACTAGGCTAAACAGGCCGTCGATAGTAAGTAAATCATCGTAAATTGTAAGTTATATTAATTTGTAATTTGATATCACTGTGTTATTAGTTTTGAAGCATATTCAGTGTTATATAGATAACAATCAATACTTTAGTAGGTTACTTCCAATTTTATTGTTTAATGTACCCATATCAAAGTATTTTCAGCTGCGGGCAAATTCCCTTGTGTGAGGACTAAACAGTATCATTAACTCAATTTTGCCACCTGTCTGTGGTTTATATAAATGTTTTGCTTTGAAAAGGGTGTTTTCCCTATCTAAATGATGCCTAAATGTACAATTTTATACAATATTAGGTACATTTAGTATTTTGCAAACCTTTTATTTTATATGATATCGAAATGACTAGGGTTAGGATTCTGGTGGCAGTTTAGCACAAGTAATGCAGCGGAGTCACCATTGTAATTTTTTTGATTTGAATTAATGAATAACTGAACGATAAGTCTATATTACAGTACCGGCACCGGCCAATAATGTATTACCTTTGTACCTTTTGTAGTTTCATAGTATGTGTATAGAGTAAACAATTTAGGTTTGTTCATACATCGCATATTTTACTAGTTACATATTTTACATAATTTTTTTACGACAACTGCAGTACAATACTATAAATTACAATGGTGATTTTATAATATGACATTTAAACAAATTTTATTTGCTTACTAAAATGTTTATGTATTCAAGAGCTTGAAACAACTTGCAACTGGAATTAAAGTTTCAAAATCTTGCATATTATCTTCTTCTGATGTTAAACGGTTGTCAATATTATGAAAAGAATATACTATTGCAATTTGTTCCATATTACCTTAGAATTAATATGTATTAATATCTATGTCAGTATTATACTGATACTTTATCAGTATAATACTGAAACTGAAGTATCAGTATTATACTGAAACTTATTCCAATAAAAAATTGTTCAAGAACTTGAATAGGTATAACATTATACATTTCAGCAATATATTATGCTTTTATTGAATTTTTTGAATCAATTTACTTGTATGAGATCAAAAAATTTAATGATACATTATTGGTTTATCAATCATTCATTCAATCAAAAATATATAACAGCGACTCCATTGCTCTTTGTTCACCCCAATGCCACCAAACATCCCAACTCTAGAGATGACAGTTACAGGAAATTCAGGCTCCTTTTTTTCAACTGTTTACATTTAGTAAACATATTTGGTGACTTCCCACCAAATTAGCTTATTGGGATAAGCTATATGACCAGAAAAGCAGACACAGAAAGGTTAGTTGTTTATAAAATGTGATTTTACAATTAAACATTTGGACCATATTATTACCTCAGACAAAATATAGACGGAGCGTCACGAACAACAAAATTTATTACTGTACAGTGTCTATATATATTTTGTACCCACTTATTCATTTAAATAAAATATTTTTACTATTGTAGTATGTACATACCTAAATTTATTTGGTAGTTATTGAATTTATTTAATCGTATGGCTTTTATTTACGAACCGTGAGATCTTCGAGAAGACAAGTACGGTTTCCAGTTTTTGTTGCACTTTTAGCACCACCCAGGGGTGACGTGTAAGGTAACGGTGGGTACTCCCTACGAACGTGGTGCAACTTCGACCCAGTTGAATGAGAATCTTTTAAAAATAACGAGTAACTATCCGTTCAGTTCGGTTCGTCACTTCATCTAAGCTAAGTGGTCGCAAACCGGCACATCAAACAAGCTGGTCGTTAACCGTTCTATCGACTCTACATCTACGGTTGAGGTAACCAAAAATCATACTCTGGTATCCCTCGTGCTTTATGTTACGTCAATCAACTACAACTGAATGTCGAGGTTTAGTGTTCCAAGCGAAATAAAATTTAGTCTCTAAATAGTGTTTTAAGGTATTAGTTCAAAACTTACTAATGAAAAGTTATATTTTTGGATTTACTTATTGCACGTCTTGGTGTTATTTTTGCACCCCTTAATCACGCAGGAGACCATATTTTCAGTGTTGTATCCACTACACAATTCTTATTGAGTTTACTATGGGACAAAGTCGATTTGTGTAAAAAAATGTCCCCTAATATTTATTTATCATTTATTTATTTAAGCACTCGCAAGGGATCTCCCAGAGATCGCGAACGACTTTGTTGGCATAATCGCCTCTATGGTAGTAATATTTACTTGTGTTCTTACACTGAGATTCATTATAATTTTAAATCAGCGGTAAGATTTTACTGCATTATAATTAGTAAAAATTAAAGTGAAACTTTGTATTCGCTTCCATCTCTTGATGTCATGAAAATTTATTTTTAGTGATAAGGCCTTAAGTGGAAATATATCAAGCTAAAATAGCTCGTAAAACATATTCCTTGGTAACGACACTCAACAGTCTCCTCTCAGCTTAACGCTTAAACTCCAGTGCATACCAGAAATCCCTTAATAGCTTTTTGTTTCAGAGTGCCGGAGTCGTCGACTCCGTTTATCATAACTTATGGTACGAAGGCGATGTGCGATATCAGAAGATCATTATCTTCATCATTCTGAGATAAAGCTAGCGCTACATTAATCAGAATAAAGCTCCATTTTCAACAATTATACATACATACCTATTATTAAGTGTAATGTTAATAACTTTTACACCACACCTTGCCAAAAAGCGCGTATTTCCGCACGCTGCGCGTCCGGAAAAACCCATTTTTTGGCCAAGTGGTGACGTAAAATTGTGTACAAAACACGGGTCGTAAAACAGAAAGCCCTCTCTCGCATATTTATGACCCTCGCCTGCGGCTCGGGCCTCAAACATCTGCGATATCGGCCTTTCTTTGTTTTACAACCTTTATATCGTAATGTACTATTATATGGTGCTTGATTACCGCACGAGTGCGATAATCAGCGGATTACGTGCATATGTCGAAATTTTAAAGACCCATATGTACTGTAAAACGTTGTACAATACACGTGCGAACAGGTAATTCGCAACTCGTGTCGATTTAAAATACTCCCTTCGGTCGTGTTTCAATTTATCACCACTCGTTGCGAATTTCCTGTTCTCTGCACTTGTATCGTAATGTACTATTACAGTACATATGGTGCTACTTTACCGCACGAGTGCGGTAATCAGCAGATTACGTGCATATGTCGAAACTATACAAAGCCATATGTTGTACGATACACGTGCGAACAGGTAATTTGCAAAACGTGTCGATTTAAAACACTTCCTTCGGTCGTGTTTCAATTTATCACCACTCGTTGCGAATTTCCTGTTTTATGCCATTGTATCGTAATGTACTACTAGTGTTTTTAGCGGTACTTTATTCATTGATCAATTATATAATCTTTAGGTTACTGGCGCATTACATCATAAGCTAAGTATAACGATTTGAAAAATGGGATTTCTATTACAATTATACTCGTACCGTACATATCAAATAGTTTGAAAAACATTTCGTGTTCATGACTTTAGATCTCAAAAGCAATGTTGTTTGACATAAATGGGGTATTCACAAGTAACTTTGAACACTTTTACCACGGTACGTATTACCTTATAGTTACATTTAGATTAAAAAGAACTTGACACTTAATGAACAACCTGTACAATCAGCAGGCTTTATTAATTTTACACGGACGTGTATTGTAATGGTGATTAAGATGGACCTAGGGAAACTATTTACATTAATTTCTTTACAAAATTAAGATTTTTATTTCATACATAATTATTAAGCACGCAATGTATTGCATCCATAATAATTAACGTACCAATGCGTCATGTCAGTATTTACATTGGTCTGCTTTATTAATTGAGTCAAGTTGCTAAATTCTGATTGTTCCTATCAAACGAATAACATCGTGGGAAAAAGACAGTTTCTAAAAGTTATAAAAAAACCGGCCATGTGCGAGTCAGACTCGCGCACGAAGGGTTCCGTACCAGAAAAAAAACGCCAACACTACTCTGTTGTATGGGAGCCCCCTTAATTATTATTATTATTATTTTGATTTTAGTATTTGTTGTTATAGCCACTATAAAAATATATAATCTCTGCAAATTTCAACTGTTACGGTTTTTGAGATCTAGCTCGGCGAGTGGTAGCCATAAAAAAGGGCTAAAATATCACGTATTTTGTATGGGAGCCCCCCTTTATTATTATTATTATTTTGTTTTTAGTATTTGTTGTTATAGCTGCAACAGAAATACACAATCTCTGAAAATGTCAACTGTCTAGCTATTGTTACACCTACTGCCGTATATCATGAAAAATCTATTTTTTTAAGCTATGCTGCTTTTTAAAACCCGGTATTGTAAAAATAAATCGAACTCAGCACTCATCGAGTTTACGTCAGGCATAACGCATGCGTCCGTCTCAAGAATATTTAAACTTAAAAAGACAAAAAAAAAACGATTGTTGAGTATAAATTTTACTTGTTTTCCTTAGCCTTTAAAAACAGTATTAAATGACACAATTATCTGTAATAGTACATTACGATACAAGTGCAGCGAACAGGAAATTCGCAACGAGTGGTGATAAATTAGAACACGACCGAAGGGAGTGTTTTAAATCCACACGAGTTGCGAATTACCTGTTCGCACGTGTATCGTACAACG
This sequence comes from Notocelia uddmanniana, assembly GCA_905163555.1. NCBI lineage: Eukaryota > Metazoa > Arthropoda > Insecta > Lepidoptera > Tortricidae > Notocelia > Notocelia uddmanniana. The sequence continues at coordinate 19,451,467 of LR991068.1, forward strand.
TTTTACAGTACATAATGGCTCTTTAAAGTTTCGACATATGCACGTAATCTGCTGATTACCGCACTCGTGCGGTAAAGTAGCACCATATTATGTACTGTGAAATGTATTTTAACTCATCTGAGCTCTCCAAGGGGAAAAATCCATACTAATATTATATAAGTAAATGCGAAAGTACCTAACTCTGTCTGTTTGTTATCTCTTGACGCTTAAACCGCTTAAACGATTTAGATGAAATTTGGTATTTAATAATTTTATTAAGGAAAAATTTCTTAGGGGGCGAAAAGGGGTGTAGAAGTTTGTATGGGCGAGCGATATTTAAGCCTGCGCCTAAACCAATTTAATAGCAATTATTTATATAATACAACGAGTTGCACGCGGATCGAGTCGTGAGCAAAGGCTAGTGAATAATTCACAAATTCTGATATCTATTGAAGTATTCCAAAAAAGCCATTCCATTCGTCGATGTATGCGTTCAAAGTAAAAACGGCCGTTTTATTTTTGAACTCATAGATCGACTAGTCCATCAATGTAAGAACTAGTTTGATGCATTCAAAAGGTATTTAAATACAACATATTGTACATAGTGGCCTCCTTTTTTCAAAATCCATCATTAAATTTAAATAATAACAATTATTTAGGGGTGGCGCTAGTGGACACCTTAAAGCAGCCTTAAAGGATCGTTAATTTTTGATTGAGATAATTTTAAGAAAATTTAAGGGTTCAGGTTTATTTAAAATTTAATAATGAAGTTCACCTATTTTATTAACCCCCGCCGAAAAAAGAGGGGTGTTATAAGTTTGACCGCTATGAGTGCGAGTCTGTCTGTGGCACCGTAGCTTTTAAACGGGTTAACCGATTCAATCGAATCCGGGTTTTTATTTTGTCAGAAGGTTTTATGGTAAGAGTTCATAGACGAGATATTGCACTTGAAATGAAATTCATGGGTTTGTTAACTTTTATATTTTGGGTTGGGTACTTATCGTTTAGGTACTATCTAGGTTTTGAAACGACTTATGCACCTAAGTGTAAAAATGCAAATTTTATTATTTTCAAAAGTACAACGCTAGAGATGTAGACTTCAAACTTTTCTAATTCTGCGCTCGTGACACCTTTTTTCGCCTGTTTTATTTCGCTTGCCCAGTTTAATTAAAGAATTTCGTTTAAGTGGAATTTCGTTTAATTATTCAAGTACGAGTGGCCACTGTTAATTTGTTTTTGATCACAATAAAGAAACAATTTGGCCGAGCGTTGTTGGCGGCAAGGCAAATTTAAATGTCAACTTGTGCATTGGTTGACATTGTGCATTAAATTACTTATGTCAATAAGTCTACGCATATAAACATTCTAGTTTTTGTTGTTTCCGGTAGCTGGTTAGTAAGAAAACTTAGAATAAGGTATCAAAAAACTACGTTAGATGTAAGACCGTAGCAGAGTAAGTTAGAAATAATAAGCCCTTTGTTCCGTACTAAGAGAAAATTAACATTGACAACTTAAAGAGAGTATGTTATAAATTTTACAGAATGTCTCTTAGGTCGGCGTGCCGGTTGGCAAAGGCCTCCTCCATTTTTTTTCTATAACTAGTCATTAAATATTCCCGCAATATTTTATATTTATATATATATGTCTAGTTGATTTACGTTCGAAGATAGATAGTTAGATATAGATATAGATCTGACCATATATTTTGTGTTTCTTTCAGTCGGAGAATTGCAAAAACAGAATTTCAAGAACGCTTTAGTGTCCCATGAGGCTACGTTCAAAATGATACACTTCTTTTTTGTTATTTTTTTTTTCTGTATAAGTATTTAGTCGCCTGGTGTATACCGTGGATTTGTATAAGATTATTCACAAATATTTATTTATTTATTTAAAGTCTAAAAGTACAATGATTTTTCACGATATTAACACGTCAGCTTGACAAGCGGTTATTTAACCCGCTATCAACCAGCTTTTGTGACCAACGATGTTGTGACACATCCAGAACATCAAATAAATAAAATTTAGTTACCTATTCAGTTTAGTCCCGTTTAGTCAAAATAAGGTCTTTAATACACCAATAATCTAGTCAACTTTAGAAATTCTTTAGAAGTAGCAAAAGAATCACAGGTATAGATGTCAAAGGGTACACAGCCCAGTCTGATCACGTAGCGATGACGCGATAAATCCCCAGGTACACGGTACTTGACGTTTTTTTAGTGAGAATAGCAGAATAGTGCGTTATTCACGGAAAACTATAGAAAGGAGATTGGGTTGCTTTATAGTTAGATTTGTAGTGTCAGACTGGAAATGGTATCGCTGAGGTAATCCGGTTTACCTGCAAAACAAATACGAAGTGATATGTGATAAGCTAATGCGTGTCTTTCAATGATATTTTACTTAAAATATCATTGGTGTCTTTGAGGTACCTAAACGTGGTACAATTATGTGATGTCATTATGTATAAATATCCTGCTTAATTAGGTTGGTACATTCATTTTCAGAACAGATAACTTAATATTAAAGATTTTGCGATGGTTAGAAAAAGAGTCACACGTAATCGATGGTAATTGGTAAGTATATACTAAATGGCAATTATTCTATGTATAAATAATAATCGTTTGACTGATTGTGTTCAAAAAATATTTAATGCACATTTTAAGTAAAATGAGGAGTGTAAGTTTTTATGGGGGTGCGATTATTTATACGTTCTACGCCCGTGAGAAATCTTAAAGCAAACATTTCCATTGCATAAAATTGTTTTTTGATTTCTCCAAGGCTCTTCTTGGGAACTTTTGAATGATTAACGAGTTTACAACTCTATTGTAAAAAAGGAACAAAATGCTTACCTACTAATTAAATTAATTTACACATTCTGAATAACCGTACTATAAGTTTTCGAATACATGCCAATGGGAATATGAAAATTATTTTGGTTACGTAATTACTATCAAATAAACCTCAATACCGAAGCGCTAATTTGAGGCTTTAATCATTGTTCCATTGATTATTAGTTTCACATTTTTGATGAGCTTTGCGTACAATCAGCAACATTTACATTTATATAAATATATTATTAAATTGAGCTATTATTAGCGTTTGATCAGAATTTGTTATTGCTGACTGTACAGTCACCTTAATTAAAAGGTATGCAAATTCAATGCAGATTGTAAACTACGTCGGCATTGGTTTGATTTATATTTGTTGCTAGCTAGCTTACTATTTCTAGGATACAAAACTGTCAAAAAATTGTCCTCTGAGGAGGTCTCAATAAATTTCCATGGGCAATTTCATATATATAAATCAGTTCGACGGTTTAAACATTAAAAGATAACAGACGGATTAGAGTTGCTTACAAATCTTTAATATGAGTATATTATGAAATCGACATCTAAATTGTGTCTTATTTAACAGCGATGTCCAGGACGTTTTACATTTTCAGCATACATTAGGATTAAGTTCAAATTATAAAACAGTGTAAAAGGAACAGTAAATGATAAAGACAAGTAACGTTTACAGAGATTACAATACAGAAATGCCAGAGATCCAAAGTCATGCTTTTATAGTTAATACGTTTACTATTTATTCCCACTCAGCCTTAACACTTTTACTCCAAACTCATCTCTTGATGAAAAGTTTCAGTTAACTTTGACAAAATGGTAATACTGAAATAGTGTCGAACGTGTACAAACCACTGGATTACAGAAGCTGCACTTATTAAACGATCAAAACAAACTAAGTATAGTTTTTTTGTGACTTTGGAAGAAGATAAATACATTTTAATTGCATATTATCGTATATTAAACAAATGTTATCGCTGATACCATGAAGTTTTCCGCTCTTACTTGCTTTACAAGCGCACAATTTTGGTAGTGTCAATGTTATCTCGACACTACCAAAATTTTGCACTTATATCATGATATAAATGACTGAAAACCCACTGTAAAATATAACTGTGATATGTGTTAACTACATTGAAGTAGTCTTCAACTTCACGTGCTCTCTGTTCACTGATTGTGAAGCAGTAAATCAGTATATGTGTAGTGTGTACACAGAAGAGCACTTTTGCGCCGTTAATATTATTAAAATAACATGATTTTTTTTATTGGATTTTTTTATTTAAAAAAAATAATAACTAATAAGGTCTGCTCGAATATGATTGAAAAGGGATAATATATTTACTGATACGGGTCATTCTCAAGTTTTCCTGGGTAAAGCTAACTACGAGTAACTAGGCTGGCACGACGACCCAAAATGAGTCTTGCCCTCCGAGTCATAAGAGAACGCCACTTGTCTCTGGTTTCTGGCTTCTTTACTTTTTTCTTTTCTTTTTTTCTGGGTAAAAATTTCTCAAAAACATTGACGACGACGATTGACCGATAGGGGTTGTGATCTACATTCCGGCTCTAACCTGGTTTAACAAATATCTGTCGCTTTACAGCGTGGCAACGCTGCCAGCATTTTTGGCACTTTTGGACCAGGTCATAGCCGGACATTATTAATGTATACATATTGTATCCGTGATGTTAATTTCTGTTTTATAATGTACTTATTGTATATAATTTTTTTCTATTATTAAATTCAGTATTAAAACATTTTAAAATATCAAAATAAGAAACCGCAAGGTGAAATTGTATAGAGATATAATCCCAGCCATCTTATTGAGAGCGATAAGGATCGTCAAAGAACAATTACAGCTAATGAAACAAAGTGACGAGGCTGCCCCACCCAAGCTTACCCTGTCCGAATTGCTAGGGTCAGAGCCGAAACCTGTGACATGCAAATCTCCGGGATTACGCCCAGTTGTCACAAGATTCACTTTAAGCTTCTTGTAATTCGGCTTCAGTCACGTCAAAGAGAAATATCCTAGCGACTATGCACTCTAGGATATGCACGAATACTAGGACAACGTGTTTTTGGCCTGTCGGGTGCGAAAACTAATTTAGACGGCTTCTAGTCGCAACGTGCTTTCGTGATGGATTTCACATGTTTTCTCTTGGAATCGAGAGATTTTTGAGCATAGAAATCGAACTCTACTTGGCGATTTCTTAAAATAAATAACGGGTTTGAGACAATTATGCGCAATTTTACTTCATATTTTAAATCATAACTATATGTTATAGTACAAACATTAATTGGCTTAAATGAAGTAAAAGTTATTTCGTATCATCAAAAACACATTGTATAGAATAAAGTTTTGATATCTTATTTTGAAATAAGTGATTATCTGTTGGTGGATGTAAATGGATAGATAAACTAACTTTTGCATTACCAAGCTGTATTATTGTTTGGACGATATTACATTAAGAGGAATAATTTTAAAGCTTCCTCTACGCACATTCTCGTAAGAGACGTAAGACAAGGAACACATAAATCAACCTCAGTAAAAGCTTACCTGTATATACACGTATAGAGCACTCTGAGTGTACTGATTCAATTCGACTAGCATGGCATACAAGTAGATACAGTTGAGCACTATGCTGTAGTGTTTGAATTACACTCAGGTTTTGCGGTGACGTTTACCTAACCACAGAATACAAATACCTACGAGGACCTCGTATTATAAATACCTAGAGAAAGTTATGTTTATGCCTAAATATTATCAATTTACTCTTAGCTTTTCCCCAGGTTAGTACTCGTAATTGTTGAAGACCATTTTTAACCGACTTTAATAGCAGGAAGGCGGTTCTCAGTTGCTTGTTTTTTTTTCATGTATTTATGTTCCCCGGTAACTCTTGACCACGTCGGCCGATTTTAATAATTCTTTTTTTGTATCAAAGCAGGTACCCCCAAGTTGGTTCCATATAAATTTGGTGAAGGTATGATGATCGAATCTAGGAGGGATCGAGGGAACTCTTTGGATATGAAAGGCACACATGTGCCGATTTCGGTATTTTTTGTAAGTAACTAAGCATTGGCTAACGGAAACCAAAAATTGTGGCATTACAGTGTTAATTGTTCATTGACCGAGCGAGCGAAGCTTCTCCGTTTCAGCTTTCGACAAAAATTCTTTCGTATGTCTGTCTTTCTGTCTGTCCGGGTGTTCTCCTCTACAGGTCGCATTTTCAACCGATTCTACTGAAATTTTGTAAGCAGGTTTGAAAATTATATAATTTTTTTTTGTCGAGTCAGTTATTGGAAATTATAAAAATTTGAAAAAAAATGCCAGGTCTTTAACTCAAAGAGCCCCTAGTATTATTTAACAACAATGATTTGAACTATGTCAAATAATAGATAACATTAATTAATTAATTAGATAATCCATGGACTTTAATTCGTACTCTGAATTGGGACTAAAACCATAATTAGTACGTAACAAGAAAATGCCAGGCTGTGCTATAACGATTCAAGAAAAGAGTCGCCGGGACTATACTTAGTGTGTCATCAACTCATCACCATTAAAACGTAGTATTAGGTCAATTTTTTATCTTCCTTTAAAAAAATATTTTGGACTTATCTTGAAGGAATATACTCACGCCAAACAACATACCCTTGTATCATTAGGGGACACTAAATCCGAAATTACACCCTTGGGAATTTACCACAAGAATTACATGAAGGCGCACGTGGAACAGTTCCGATTCCCTGGGGCGTTGTAAAATTCACTTTTACCGTGTTTAAACTGCTCAGTAAAGCTCGCCTAATTTCCGAATTAGGTCAATAAATTGGTAAAATGTGATGTACTACATAAACTGATTTCGCTAATTGACATCTAGAGACGATTGAAGGTGATTTTATTGAAGTGAGTAACATTGCCTCTTACAAGATCTTAACCCATCCAAAGACCAACAGTTTGTTTTTAAAGGCTTCTATCTTAGATATAAATGGTGATCGATCATCGACTTGAAACATTGAAGTGCTAAATTCACTCAGAGCCGTCCTTTGTCACATCAAGAGATCTTCATCACTTCATCAGTGAACAACTGAACGTACCAGTATTCTATGAAAATGTGCGGGCACCCTCAAACTACGAGTGAGTTAATTGACAATTACTTTAATAAAATATATTGTAGGAATTTACACTTCTCGGTACGATTTATTACTTAAAAAAGTAGAAAAAAAAAATGTTGCAAACTTTTGACAAACATCATTAATTTCCCCCTTGACCTATAATAGAAAACATTGCCAATAAATTTAAAACAAGCAATTTCCTTACAACTTGTCTTTTACGTATTAATTAGATTCCTTTTGTATATTTTTCAATTCAAGTGAAGTTTGTTGAAGCGTAGAAATAAACGATAGGTACAAAATAAAAAAAGATTAAGTCTTGGGAGGGTTCCTTACAAATTTAATCTCATTTTATTATTGACTATTTAAGAGCTAGGCTTTTGTCGGTGGAGTAATCGGTACTCCTTTATTTATTAACTGCCAGCCTCTTGACTTCCTCGTTAGACGCGGCATCAACTTTCTCCTTTATTTTACCTACATAAGTGAATCTAGGCCTTCCACTACCTCTCTTGCTATCTGTTTTTTCTAGTATACGACCGAAGTTTCGGTAAGTTTCGGCATAAAAATTATATTTCGGCCAAAGGTTCGGTTTCGGTCAAAAATCTGCCGAATCTTTTGGCCGCGCTTTTGGATTGTACTTTCGGATCGTGGGCTCGCTTGGTCGTGGTAATTAGTATATCGAAGCTGATTATGATCTTTTAAAATTAAACTGCGAAGACAGTTTATATTTGTTTTATATTATATCATGTTCAGAAACTGTACGGTTCTGTTATTCTCAAAGGCATGTAACAAGAGTGTCGTGTGTTATTCTTCAAAAAGGGAAATAAAATCCTGCACAAAAAATATGGGCCCATCTTACTTCTGAGCCATGCCTACGAGTTATTTTGGAGAGTCTTTACATACCGTCACACTCGCAGGCTTGAGGCATCCTGAGCAAGTCGGTTTCAGGAAAGACTTAAGCACCGTAGTCCGAATTTACACGTTCCGTCAGATTATACAGAAGATTAAGGAGTATAATCTGCCCCTGGGCTAAGCGTGTGTGGACTATGACAAACCCTTTGATTCGATCGAGACTTGGGTTGTGCTACAGGCTAGACTCCCGGTATATCGAAGTGCTGAAGTATTTATACGTTAACAGAACGCCATTATGTCAGTCCGGTCTCCAGGACAGTACCTCTACACCAATATCATTGGAGCGGTGAGTTAGGCATGGATCTCCAAAACTGTTTACTGCTGCATCGGAAGTTTTTTCTAAGATTCTGCATTAGAAGCATGGATCAACATGAAGGGCCAGTATGACGATAGTCAGTCTTTCGCATTCATTAATGACCTACCCATGAACTGTACCGTTTTAGTTTTACTGCCCTTAAAAATAATTTTATTTATTAAAGCAGATAAGGAACCCTTAAAATAGGGTGGATAATAATTGACCCTTGAATGTCTGGGGTTGTAAATAATGCGTAAAATTAGCCCCGCCTAATTACTGAGCACAGGAGCATTTACTTACGGACTTAAACTTACAAGATAGGCCTTTGAGTTTTTGGTAGTGGTCACAGGTATTTGTGCTATTCACAGGCAAAAGGTACCATTTTTTTAATAATAATACCAACCTGAACATTTTCCACACACTGTCATACAAAAGCTGTCACTCACACGACATGACATCAGAATGTCAAGCGCGAAATTGAACTCTATATAAGTAAAAGTGCACGTAGGTCAACATTACATTGCAAGCTGTGACGGATATATTCGTCGTTGGCGGCCAAAAAGTTAATTAATTGTACGCTGATAGCGCCTTGTGACCAAGGAAGGAAGCGTTATTTTACTTGTGGTTGAGACGACACATTTTTTATGTTTAAGCTGAAAAAGTGAGCAGGTCAATAGATGGCGCTATAGTTCAGTGTACCGAATTAAAATTCTGTACTGTTACTCGTAAGATTAATTATTAGTGAATGTTAAGTTGAGTACAAAATCTGTCAAAGAGTAATATGCATAACAATCCATTCACATTAGCACACGAGTTTCAGTTTATGAAATATTATAATAATACATCAGTATTCTGTGAGATGTCTCACAATGTTACGGAACCATATCATTTTAATCGTCATGTTTCTTCCAACTCAGTGACTTATACGATATGATATCTATATGATTTACATTATTGGACCCATTCCAAGGCGTCAGGTTTGTGTTCTGGATTTAAGGCGCCGTTGTAATCTACATACTCTTACTAGTGTTCCCATCGAAAATTCGCAAAAAATCGAACGCTTGGATAAATTAGACTTAACGCATTGAAAAGGGACGGACGGTTATAAAACGATAATTTTAGTGCCAGTAGATGCGGATGTCCGACAAATTAAATAAATTTGCGTATGTTTTGCATAATCTTAAAGAGGTAATAGTTAACCCATCGACAGTATTTATAGCATATCACGCGTATGTTACGTCTAAATTAAAGTATGGAATAATATTTTGGGGATATTTAACGGAAAGAGAATTAGTGGTTAGGGGGCAAAAAATTATGTCTGAGAACCGTCTGTGGTATCCGACCTACGGAGTCATGTAAATCATTGTTTATAAAACACCGAATACTGACATTATATGTGTATACACAATTTGACATTTATTCATCAATTTATAATTTAATTGACATTTTAATTCATTGTATACTTTTGAAATTTTGATAAGAAATTGTATATTTTAAAGAACTTTGTATGTCTTGTGGCAAAACACAGTTGGATCTTATTTATTATAATATTAACACCTTTGTACCTGTGTTTGACAAATTAATTATTCTGATAGATTGATTGAATACTATGTGAATCGATATCCAGATAGACACAAATGAGGTGTTGCCGGTTGTACCCTAAAGCCTTTAGGCCTCCTTTAGGCTAGAGGACTCCGGGGTCAGTTGTACCTTATAACAAGATGTGGAGTAGCCACTAGTTTTATGAAAGCATTTTTAATTTCCAACCCACACATAGAAAGCTAGATCTGGTTGTGATTAACGCGGTTTTCTCACGCTGCTATTGTTAAATATAAAATGATATTTCGTACAAAAGTAGTTTTAAAGAGCCGGCGTTCAAACCCACCTATACTTGGATGGATTGAAAGTTGTGTACTGTGCCGCTCAGCTCAAGTGGCTACTCAAGACGCGTACTTATAATACCTGCATAATACTCGTATATTGCAATACAATACAAATCCTCTTTATTGCACATATCACTCAAATGAAAAATAATAATAATAATAAACGCGCAGGAAACTGGCAGTTAAGTAAGGTCAGTTTATAATCCGCGGCAACCTATCGAACCGCTAAGGCATTTTGCTTTGCAGGCATTTTAATTTTTAGTTGAATTGCCACGTCTTATAGCGGTATAGACCATATCCTTCAAAGCCATTTTGCGGCGTAGGCAATTTGATCAAAAAGGATGTCAATGACAGTCGACACTGACAGCTGACAGTTTTCTCATATCCTAATGCCTCCGCACCGACAAATCAGGAAGTTGCCTAAGATTTACCTACGAAGTTCAGAATTAAATCACTAAATCTGTTAAATCTGACGTATAAACTGTCACTCCGGCCGACACGTTTCGAACTCTTCGGGAGTTCTTCTTCAGTATGAGAGCATTTGCCGGGAAGTTGTACCTACGTAAAGTTTGAAATATGACTCACGAAGTTCTAGAAGTCAAAAATTTTATGGTGACACGCAAAAAACATTTAAACTCGAAAATGCTCTAATGTACTCTAAATTCTTTCTAAATTTTAACAATAGGTCAAAGGCTTTGGTTATGTGTTTGCTGCATGTCGTTTGCACTCAGAGCAAAAATGCATTAACCCTTGGCGGAAACTGTTTTGACCTATGTATAAACTATATTGTTTTCTATACATTTGTGTTATACGCTATTTGTTTCCCATGAAAATAAAAAAGCATAATAGAATTCAAAAGGTTAACCGTCCAGTTAATTGTTAAATACACTTATCCCATCCAGTCTCTCTCTAACCAGAGTTCAAGCCATACTCGTACTAATTGCTTACGGTGCTTTCAGCTATTTACAATTTGTTTGCTGGCTCATTTCCGAGCTGTGTCTTAAGTATATTTCCTCCGAAAATTGTTAATTTTTCCACCGACTGCGTTCATTCCAGTGCCGAAAAGGTTGTACTTTGTTTAGAAATGAAGATCTGTTACGGCGTTCTAATTCTAGGAACAAGCGAAGAGTTATCAAGGTATAATTGTTAAATTAATCTTATTATGATAATTGCGATGTTATTTTATGGGATTTTATGATAATTGAGTGTCTTTGTCGGGTGTATGACACGGGAAAAACTGGAAATTTATTTTTAACACATTCAGTGCCGGGAATCCTAGTGTGGGCACTCGTTGCGTGGGTGCTCTCCTCTGCATATGGATTTTCACATGTTACATTTTAGCAATGAAAGTTTTGAATTTACTAACGTATTTAAGTTCTTTGAAAATCACGAAAGCGGCTAGAGAATTTTCATCCACTTTCTTTTTTAAATAAAAATCCTTACCTTCAAATTTGGTCGCAGTCATTTTGATTTTAAAATACAGATATAATAAAGTAGGACGTATCGTCCTGTTAAATATTGCGAATGGAGTACCTACCAGTCTACTCGTGATCTAGTAAGTATATTTATTGACCTTTCATTATTATTATTACTTATTTATTTAAACTTTATTGCACAAAATGTAATTGTACAAATAGCGGGCTTAATGCCAAATGGCATTCTTTACCAGCCAACTATTGGGCCAAACAGAGATTTATGAAAGGTGCAAAGAAAAAAGTTTGATAATATATACTAAGAAAATGCGAAGACAAAATCATTATTATTCCTTTCAAGTAAAAACAGTCGACAATAGGTAAAAACATGACATTAAAAATACAAAAATAACATAAGGTAAATGTCTTAGTGTCCGCCACTGACAAATACATGGCACTTCCAATGTCATTTTTTTATAAATAAATATTAGGGGACAATTTTTTACACAAATCGAACTAGTCCTATTGTAAGCTAATAAGACTTTGTGTTATGGTTGTAAGACGACGATATATTCAATAGATACATGGAAACATCCAAGTCTCCGGAATAAATTTTTTCGCTCACCACAGAAACAAATGCCCTTACCGGGATATGAACCCGGGACCTATAGCTTCAGAGGCAGTGTCATTACCAACTAGACTAAAGAGGCCGACGAAATATAATGACAGAGATGACCAATAGGGCACTCTATTGGGCATTAAGTTGTCGAGCATTCAGACGTTTACCTTACTCGTAAAGCTAACTTAAAATTATATAAATACATAATTTTTTTTTTTTGGTTTGTTAGGTAAACGAAGTTAAATTTAGTAATTTACACAATTATTTTGAAATCTTTATGATTACAATTTCTTTATGACTTAAAATCTTTGTGATTTCAAAACCGTTATGATTTCAAAATATTTATGATTTCAATATATTTATGATTTCTAATTAATTATGTCTGTAAACTTATAAGTAATTATTTTGCATCTAATAATTATTGGTATAAGTAGGTTTTTTTCTATCATATCAGTGGCGAACAAGCTGACAGCCTAGCTGATGGTAAGTAGTCATCGTTGCATATGGAAGCTTGCAACACCAGAGTCGTCACTCGCCGACCCGTAGGAAACCTTTGCACGCCTTTTTAAAGATTCCATGGTGTAGCCCATTAGGAATACGTCGGTAGGAAGCTCATTCTACAACCTAAGTAATGGACATTCTCAGTAGGTACATAAACTCTACAGCTTACATCTTTAAATTACAAATTAAATTACCCGCCATTCCATTTTTCCGCACCTCGTCTAGATTGCGGACATTAAGTGGATGTTTTATTCATACAAGTAAGCATTTTGCGCGGTTTCATTAGTCCGCTAAAACTACAGACACGCCGTCACCCATTCTCATGCAAAATGTCCTAGATTAAGCCATAAGCGGAGCGTGGATTCACGAATGGAGTGGAGAGGTCAGGTATTATATTCATTATTCTCGTAGTCTTAAGCGTAACTAGAAACTTAAAGGCAAATATAGGCAACCGATTTATACCTGACACAATGACCGGTCCTGCGCCACCTGCATCCAGCGGACACCCGCGACCTTCACCAGGTCATCGGTCCACCGTGTGGGGGGCCTGCCCACGCTACGCCTTCCGGTACGTGGTCGCCACTAGAGAACCTTTCCGCCCCAACGGTCATCGCTTCTAGTTGCTATGTGCCCCGCCCACTGCCACTTAAGCTTAGCGATTTGGAGGGCTATATCGGTCACTTTGGTTCTGCTGCGGATGGCCTCATTCCTGATGCGATCACGCAGAGAAACTTTTAACATAGCTCTCTCCATTGCTCTTTGGGTGACTTTGAGCCTTATTATGAGGCCCATAGTAAGCGACCACGTTTCAGTACTATATGTCATCACTGGCAACACACACTGGTCAAAGACTTTCGTCTTGAGACACTGCGGAATATTGGATGAAAAGATGTGCCGTAGCTTCCCGAACGCTGCCCAGCCGAGTCGGATTCGACGATTAACCTCTTTCTTAAAGTTGGACCTACCTAACTGGACAGTCTGTCCTAGGTATATGTAATCGTCTACAACTTCGAGCGTAAAGTGTCCGATTGTTACGGGAGTTGGTGCGACATAGTGCGACATTTGACATGGTCTTCGTCTTGTCCATGTTCATCTTTAAACCAACTCGCTCGGAGGCTTTACTAAGGTCATTGAGCATTGTACTTAAATCTTCCATGGTCTCAGCCAAGACTACTATATCGTCAGCAAACCGAAGGTGAGTGAGGTACTCGCCATTTATGTTGATGCCTAGCCAGCTCCAGTCCAGAGTCTTGAAAACATTCTCCAGTGCAGCGGAAAACAGTTTAAGAGAAATAAAATCTCCTTGCCTGACTCCCTGCTGCAACGGAATAGGCTTCGAACTCTGGTCCTGGAGTCGGACTGACATAGTGGCGTTCTCGTACAAATACTTCAGCACTTCGATATAGCGGTAGTCCACTTGGTACCGCTGGAGAGATTGTAGTACAGCCCAGGTTTCAATCGATTCGAAGGCTTTCTCATAGTCCACGAACGCTAAACAGAGGGGCAGGTTATACTCCTCAGTCTTCTGTATAACCTGACGGAGCGTATGGATGTGGTCTACAGTGCTAAAGCCTCTTCGGAAACCGGCTTGTTCGGGAGGCTGGAAGTCATCTAGCCTGCGTACGAGACGGTTCGTAATGACTCTTGAAAACAGCTTATAGACATGGCTCAGAAGTGAGATGGATCGGTAGTTCTTCAGCAAGGCGTTGTCACCCTTTTTGAAGAACAGCACCACCACACCTCTGTTCCATGCCTTTAGAGTTTTCCCTTCCAGTAAGACGGAATCGAACAACTTCTGAAGGGCCCTAAGGACCGGTTTTCCACCCGCCTTCAGGAGTTCCGCTGTAATTCCGTCTTCACCGGGTGCCTTGTTGTTCTTAAGCTGTTTAAGAGCGATTCTAATCTCGTACAGGGTGATGTCCGGGATATCTTCGGTAAACCGATTTATTAACCTAATATAATGCATATTTGGTTCAGTTTTTATACAATTTTCTACGATTTTGTGCCAAATTTAAAGCTGAGTATAAAGAAGTGGGAAATTAGGAATGGTTATATATGAGCTACAAAAACTGTCCGAGGCGACAGTAATAAATGACTCGGTCAAAGCTAACCAAATTAATATTCCGTTCTAGAACGGTGTGACATATCTTCCAGTACGTACACCCTTTGAAAAATTTAACCCTTTGCAGGCACAATACACCAAGTACTTAACTTAGGCGCGGGTTGTCCTCTCAGACTTAGGCGTGGATTGTACTCTTAGTTTGTATAATTATTAATGGACACGTTAATAACCAAATCTATAAATAACTTCAAGATGTGTACATTGGTAACTTATTCAGATTGGTTTATTAGTGAATTTGAGGGTTGGTACCGCCAAGTTTCGGAAATTCAGCAGATTTATAACATTGAGTTTACCGGATGCCTACTCGTAATTCGGGATAAAAGAATTCTTGGCCAGGATAGGACTATTGAACAATTTAGATTGTAGAAATGTAGAATGTCTGACGAGGATGAGATGTCACTTATTGTGTGAATGCTAGAAAAATAATGGATGACTTTGGCAATAGTTAGCCAGAAACAAAGGAATTGAGAGTACTCCCGGCCGAGAATCCTCCATTCGGTTTGTGGAAATGTTGGAATAAGGCTTGAAATAGGTATAAAGAATAAGGCAATTACACAAAATAAACCATTGGGTCGAGGATCATCCGAAAGGGTCATCATCTAGTGAAAATGATAATATCACCTGTTTTTTCTTCTGCGGCTGTCTGACAAATGATGGATCCAATTTATATAAGCAGCTGCTGCAGGCAGGCAAAAACTAGCAACTCCATAATTTCATACATCATAGAGAAGCTTGGAATTCCTTAATATTACAGTGCATTCTTGCTGCGCATCTAGGTATAACATAGTTCGCAGAGATATTAAGATCTTACATCGTAAGAAACTTGTTGGGGCAACGGCCATTTTCGACTTGAATATTAGATGCAGGCACTTGAGAATGGTTTAGTGATACATAAATATCTTGTATGCTTTTGCGCTGACTGGTGAAATACAGGTATTTGGGTTTGGTTGTGTAGTTTGTGTGTAATATCAAGGCAATAATAATATAATATCACCAAAAACATCACTAAATACCTAAAGGGGAAGAAACTACAAAATTTGCATAACTGTTTGTAAAAAAACATAACTATTGTTAAACAATGCAGTTTTGACAGCGATTTCGCTTATATTGACAGCTGCGTTTAGCAGCCCCGTTATTCACAAACCGGCTGACATGCTATAGAATTATATTATTGAACGCCATTTATGACGAACATCTGAACTTTCAGACAATTAACTATTCTTAGGTATTTGACTCGTCCTCAAATGTCATTTTTCCATATAAATATCATACAAAAAGTCGGCTTGTGCATAACACCCCTGGTCGTCCGGGCAGGCTGTTGGGGGATGCCTCTTTGGGGACACACTTCAACTATTTATAAGTTATAAATATTATTATAATATATAAGTTATAATAGCTGTTATGTTTTCTAAAGCGCAGACAGATCCGTATAGTCAGCTAGTGTAAAAAGCCTCAGTATTATACTCATGAACGAGCTCATGAACAAAGCTGAGTACACAACGGTGAAATTATACGGCTGATGCATGTAACCGCCCGCTGTTCACCCGAGCCACTTAGCTGCATGAAAAGATGATGCGCGCCCGTGAGGCTTTGTTTCACCTACCATGCAGTATGGAATAGTTGTCATTTATATTTTTTGTTGCAGTCATTTTAGTTACGGCTATAAAAATATTCACAAGGTAGTCTTACCTTAATCATCATCATCATCATCATGTCAGCCGAAAGACGTCCACTGCTGGACATAGGCCTCCCCCAAAGACTTCCACAATGACCGGTCCTGCGCCACCCGCATCCAGCGGACACCCGCGACCTTCACCAGGTCATCGGTCCACCGTGTGGGGGTCTGACCACGCTACGCCTTCCGGTACATGGTCGCCACTCGAGAACCTTTCCGCCCCAACGGCCATCGGTTCTACGTGCTATGTGCCCCGCCCACTGCCACTTAAGTTTAGCAATTCGGAGGGCTATATCGGTCACTTTGGTTCTGCTGCGGATGGCCTCATTCCTGATGCGATCAC
Organism: Notocelia uddmanniana; assembly: GCA_905163555.1. Classification (NCBI taxonomy): domain Eukaryota; kingdom Metazoa; phylum Arthropoda; class Insecta; order Lepidoptera; family Tortricidae; genus Notocelia; species Notocelia uddmanniana. The sequence continues at coordinate 19,468,153 of LR991068.1, forward strand.
GCAGAGAAACTCCTAACATAGCTCTCTCCATTGCTCTTTGGGTGACTTACCTTAATATCCATATTAAAATTTTCCAAAAGTGCAAATTGAAGGTTTGTCAACGGGCCATGGAGTGCAGCATATTAGGTGTTAAGAGGATTGATCGCATCCGAAACACCGAGGTGCGCTCCAAAACACGCATAGCTGATGTAGGCGAAAAAACTGCTAGGCCGAAGTGGGACTGGGCCGGTCACATCTCTCGCACCCATCCTGATAGGTTGGCTAGTATAGCCACCAAGTGGATTCCGGAAAGCAGATGCGGGCGGGGCAGGCTTAGGCGGAGATGGCGGGATGATATAGACGCCTTCCTTGACAATTGACCGCAAGAGGAACAGACACGGGAGTCATGGAAATCAAGGAGAGAACCCTGTGACCCCACATAGGCTAGGAAAAAAGTGTTTTTTGTTGGGGAAAAGAGATTGGACCAAACATTACCTATAAGTTTACTGTTTTAACTTAGTGCCTGAGTGCCGCGTGGTGTGAGATGGTGACCCTCTGACGTCACCCTCGTTACGCCGCGCGCCGCTTAGGCGACGTCTTTTTTACACTGAAAAGGGAATTGCGTTTGACCCTCATGAAAAGATAAGCCAAGATCTAAGATGGAACACGCTCACCCGGGAAGATGCCTGTCTGAGTTAAATGGTAACCCTATTACATAATCACCGTAATTGTGTCAGGTAAGAATAGTGCGTAATACAGTGGTACCCAAGAGACGGGACTAGAACACGAGGCAGACAGAACAGACGCTGGAGCGACGACATAGTGCAAGTTGCAGGAAAGAACTGCTATGGACCGGCACAGATGGCACAGCATGGAGGAGGCCTTTGCCCGGAAATAGGCATCCAAACTAGACGTCATTTAAATTGTATTTAGTTTTATATAATTTAAAATTATTAAATAGATATTGTTATGTTTACATACTAAGTAAATTATTTTTTAAAATTTAGATATGCACGACTTAATTTATTGTAATGAAACATAGAATTGTATAATAAATTAGTTTAATGAAATTTCTATATAACTAGTAAATAATTAAAATAATTAATAATTAGCTATAGTCATACTAATTATTTAAATTTGTAAAACAAGTTTGGAATAAAGAGGCTTTATTATTATTATTCTCCTTATTTATTCTTTTTCACATGTTAGGTTTTTTACAACAAATTTATCAAATGTAAAATATAAAAATATACATACAAAATATAAAAGCATTATAAAAAACCTAACCTAGAGTGCCGCCGGCAGCGAGGCGGGGCCTAAGCTACCGGTGGTTAGGGCGACAGAGAGAGGAACCTCCTGACTATCCGCGCCGTGTCCAAGAGTACCGCCTTCTGCATCTGACCCTTGACCCAGCCATCTAGCGAGAGTCTCTTAAGATGTTGGTCGAGACTCTTCGCAATTAGACCGTTCGCAGAGACGACTATCGGGACAATGATCGTCGAATCAACATCCCACATAGCGGTTACCTCGTGTGCCAGGTCTAGGTACTTACTAACCTTATCCTTCTTGGCCTTCACGAGGTTCTCATCATGGGGGATGGTGATTTCGACGAGCACTGCCTGGCGCTTCAATCGATCTGTCAGCACGATATCAGGTTTGTTGGCTATAATAGTCCTGTCCGTGATGACAGATCGATCCCAATAGAGCGTGGCACGACCATTTTCGAGAACTGGCGCAGGTGTGTACTTATAGTACGGCACTTCGAAGTCCACAAGACCGTACAGAAGAGCAAGCTGCTGGTGAATAATCTTGGCTACCAAGTTATGTCTGTGCAAGTACTCGCCGTTAGCAAGATGACCACAACCGGAAATGATATGCCTGAGCGACTCTCCGGGACGGCGGCATGCCCGACAAATGTCGACCGTACCGTCCTTCAGGATATATTTCCGGTAGTTGTTCGTCATGATAACTTCGTCCGCAATTGCACAGACAAAACCTTCGGTTTCCGCAAAAAGATCCCCGAAACGTAACCAGTTCACCGACGCGAGCAGGTCTACATCGGGCCCCGTAAGAGCCTTGTAGAACCGCCCATGTAGCTCCTTACTCTTCCATACCGCCCTGCGGTCCTCGGTGCTTAGTACTTTAAGTCTGCGCCAGTTCTCGTTTGCCATGGAGAGCGGGGTGAAAGATGCGTCTACTGCCACTACGTCACGATGCATCCCACACTCACTGTTTAGGAAGTAATCCCTGAGACTGCACACTTCGCGGTTGTGGAGGTCTTTGGCATTTAAGAAGCCGCGACCTCCAAACTTCCGCGGGATGTACAGTCTCATAACAGAAGATCGTGGGTGTAACATACGGTGCGCAGTGAGCAGTACACGCACTCTTCGATCCAGGAAATCGAGCTCAGTCTGAGTCCACCTTAATATGCCAAAGGAGTATGTGAGGAAGGGCATCACCCAGGCGTTGAAGGCGCGCACCCTATTGCCGCCCGACAAAAAACTGTTGAGTACTTTTGTCAGGCGACAGAAGAAGCGCTCCTTCACCGCCCGCTTGATGTCTCCACCCTCGATACCCAAAGACTGTGACATACCAAGATATTTATAGGTTTCTGCTTCGGAGAGTGATCTGAGATCCATTGTCTCAGAAATTTGTAAATTTGTGGAATTTACTACTACACCAAATTCCATTTTGATGGCACTACTGAAGGCCTCTGTGGTTTTCAGTAGCTCCAACAGGTCATGTTTATTTGGTGCAAATAGTTTGAGGTCGTCCATGTAGAGCAGATGAGAAATGACCTCACCCTCTCTCCGTAGCTGGCAACCTAGTCCTGAATCCTTCAGCAGGGTACTGAGCGGATTCAGCGCTAGGCAAAACCACAAGGGACTTCAACCCCAATTTTGCGCATTTAGAGGGTGAATGAAATAGAGCGCTCGTGGCCCAGTGGCACCCGCCTACCGCGTGTGGTATGCGAGGTTAAGCAATGTGGGCGCAGGTCAGTTCTTGGATAGGTGACCGCTTTGAGTGGTTACTAACTGAGCGCTCTCGTGCTTTGGAAGGCACGTTAAGCCGTCGATCCCGGCTGCTGTCTACGACAGCAGTCATTAAGCCAAGTTAGAGGCCTTCGGGCGGCTTGAGAACTTCTAACAGTCAAGTTGCCCACTCACTTGACAAAGGGGGGGTCGAAGTTGCACCACGTCCGTAGGGAGTACCCACCGTTACCCTACACGTGACCCCTGGGTGGTGCTAAAAGTGCAACAAAAACCGGCACCCGTACTTTTCTTCTCGAAGATCTCACGGTTTGTAAATAAATGCCATACGATTAAATAAATAAAGAGGGTAAATTTTGAAATACCGCAAAGCACAGACTATCACCCTGAAAAATACCTCGCTCAATCCTGATGGAATCCTGCGGGCCAGAGGGGCCCTCTCCTCCCCCGGGTTGACGAAGGACTGTGGTCCACTGCCCCATGCAAGCCACTAAGAAGGATCTAAGAACTGCATCAACTTTATACAGTTCTAAGATCCTCCTCAGCCATGAATGAGGCACCGAATCATAGGCCTTCTTATAGTCAATCCAGGCGGTCGAGAGGGTCCCTCTGTTTCGCCGGACTCGTTGGCAAATGGTCATGTCTATGAGGAGGAGCTCTTTAGTACCACGTGACCCAACCCTACATCTATTTTGAGCGGGGGCCAAAATGTTGTTCGCAACAATGTGCGTGTTAATTTTTCCTCTCAAAATGGATGTAAGGAGCTTGTATAGCCTCGGCAAGCACGTGATTGGTCTGAAGTTCTTCGCTTCCGTGGTACTACCGGACTTGTAGAGCAAGGAGGTGACACCAGTTGTTAAGGGAGGCGGTAGGGAACCGAGCTCGAGTGCTTGCTGGAACTGTGCTGCCAAACGCGCGTGCGAGCACCGAAACCACTTTAACCAGAAGTTGTGCAATCCATCCGGACCCGGACTTTTCCAGTTCGGAGCCGTACGGATGGCACAACTTACGTCTGCGGGGCTGATGGTTACAGACCCCATGGGTTCGATGGACTCACACTCACGCTCGACAACACCCATCCAGGCGCCCTCATTGTGTTCGACAGGCACCGACCAAATACTACGCCAAAAGTTAACCATGGCAGTAGCATCCGGTCGCTGTCCATCAGACACACGATGGTCGGTTCCATCCCACTTCCGGTATACCTTCCTTTGATCGCTTTGGAAAAGGCGATTCTGCTGGTATCGGTCCAGACGCTCTCTGTAGCGACGAATACGGCTTGCCCATGCATAAACTTTCTGCTTCAGAAAGTCAATGCGTTCCGTGACACAGGTCATGTAGTCACGGGGCCTGATACCAGTCCCCGCGAAGGCCTGGTTCACGAAGCGCATGACTCGGGGGCGGCTATTGCCCCCTCTGAAGCAGATCAGCTTTGCAATGAGAGTCCTATACGTATCGACACGCCGCTCAATTCGCACTTGCCAGGTAGGGACACTCCCGGCGGTCCTAGGTGCCCGGTCAGCGTCCGGAAACTTGACGCGAGCAACACGGCACGCCGCGATGGCCCCGCAGTACATAATTGAGTGCGTGTCAATTAAATCTTCGCTAGCCCCTAAATACGGGACTAGGAGATCGTTCAGGGCTCCCATTAACGCTAGATTGCGTCTATTCACGGGCAAGCGTGGTAGTCGCGGCCTAGAATTGGGTGTGGAGCGATACTGCGTAATCGCCTCTTCCAAAGCCCTCCTCAATTGCTCATAGGCTTGGCTACTTACACTCTGATTCGCACAGCCTTCGTCGGCACTGGGTTCGGCCCCCGGTGTTGTATCGAGTGCGGGCACCGGAGCCGGCAACGTGGCGGATGGGTTCCGCGCCGAAGCGGAGGCTGCGCGAGCAGAAAGTGCCTCCAGACGGAGCCGATCAAGTGTCGCGTCATCCAACCGCTTGAGCCGTTGGATGACGCGCACTTGATCCGATAGCCGTTGCGCAGATACAGAGATGGCAGGTTCAAGCGCCCGAAACAGAGGAAGCATCCTATCACGGTACGCGGACAGATTTGTTCCTCCGTCTGTCGCCCCATAGTAGGCGCGCATGCAGTTCTCGTTAATCGATTGCGACCACTGCATGCGGCGCACTATACCACCGGTAGCGGGAGCCGTGGGCGGAGCAGGATGCCCCGCAGGCCCCAAGCGTGCCGGCAGCGGTGGCCGCCCGCGCCGCGCAGGTGGTCGTGGCGGCGGCGGCGGCGGCCCGCACTCGTCGCTCGAACTGCTGCTGCTGGTGTCGGGAGCGGTGGCGAACTCCTCCGACGACGATGCTGACGAGAGAAGAAGAACTTATTATTATTAAGAATAGTGCCACCCTTCCACTTGGACATCATAAGAGCCATTATGAGAATAAGCTTGGTGTGTTTAGGAATATGGTCTAGCAAATTACCTATTACCGTAATATCCCCACTCCCGCCCTTCTGTCTCGCTTGCGCCGCAACCCCAACAGCATCATGAGCGTGTTAGCTAATCGCTGAGACAGTCCTGAGGGCCTACTCCGAACTTCGAAAATCTAACTTTGTATCGTGCCGTCCCTTTCCGTCATATAGTGTTTACCACGAGAGTAAAAGGGATGGCACGACACAAAGTTCGATTTTTGAAGTTTGAAGTAGGCCCTCTGTGTATGTTCGTTTGACGTATATGCATGTTTCAATAAATAAGAAAATTTAAGCTAATTAGACACTAGATAACTGCTATAGTTTTTAAGGTAATTATAATTACATATTGACTGACTAACAAATTTGTATGGACATGATCTGAAATGAATGATTATTGTTATTATATCAGGGTCTCTTCATCTTAACCTATAATTAATTGCCCGTAGCGGTACTGAAAAATCGGATTGCATGAGCGCTCTGCCTACCTCTTTTGAAGAATACAAGTGAAAGGGTGTGCATGTTAAAATAATATACATGAAAAACTTTTTGCTGCATATTAATAGACTTTTAAATAAATCACGAGCCGTGTTTTTCCTATTAAATGCTGGTTCGTAAAGAAAACTTGCTAATTTTCTCATGAATCTCAAGAAAGTAACTTAAGGCATAAAACCAACTTAGGTTAACGGCTCACAAGCTTAACTAGTTCAAGTTGAGGTCGTCCAGAACGTTAATAGCTTGTTCGTGAGTCATATTAAGACGTGAGGGTCTATTCGAGTCCGAATACGTGAAGTAAAATGAACTAAGAGACATATTTTCGGTATAAAAAATAGTCCTAATAATATAAGTCCCTGAGTATTGTTATTACTAAGTACAGTAAAACAGGAGAAAGTGATAATAGGACTTATTCAAAATACAATTTCTGCATTAAGATGTTATACAGGGTGTGGCCTGTAATAGGAGCAATAAATTTAAATATGTTTGTTGTCACCAAAATCACGCACGGCCCGCGTTTACCGCTCGCGCTCGCCGTGCCGCCGACGTTGACGCCTTCGAAACACAGGGTGTTAGTCATAACTGAATTTTGTGGCGCTTTATTGGTGTTATTGTTGTATTGCTGGGTGTTGCGCTCCTTTGACTGTCTTCCCACGAGCCCGGATGGTGGACGCCGGACGCACGGCCCACGTAGACCGCTCGCGCTCGCCGTGCCGCCGACGTCGACCTCCTGGCGAGCGACTTCGAGGTGAATTAACTAAATTTTCCTCTGGTTTTGAACCATGCCCGGTCCAGTTGGGATTGTTGTAGTATGCTGATCATCTGTCCTGGCGGTTGGATTAACCTTTTCAACACAAAGCCTCGTTGTGGTGTAAAGGTTAAAGAACGATTACAAGGATGCAAGCTTTAGTGTTAAAATATTATATTACTATAATTGTAGTTAGGAACAAAGCGTCTACTCGGCCGGAAGGCAGGGGTTATTTTATGTGTACTTAGTTAGTAATTTCTTTCGGGTATTTTTCAACGGATTATATCCCTCATAGTTATTTAATATATCGCTTCCCCTCGTTCGCAAGGGCTTTCTAATATTTTTTTGTTTCATTTTTATTGCCTGATTTACACCTGAGATCGTCGGACGTACGGCCCGCGTTGCTCGCTCGCGCTCGCCGTGCCGCCGGCGTTGTCTAATCGTCGTCAGGAGTTATGCATGCTTAAGTTTCTAAATTGCTGCGACGTACATCTTGTCTGTTGAGTTACTGGAGTGTCTTCACAGCTGGGGACCAGCTGGAATTTCCCGCTTATACGGGAAATTCATCTGGTTAGGGGGGTGTGTAAGGTTGTTGGCTGTCAGACTTTGACGGCTGTCAAACCTGAGTGTCACTGTCACACCGTTCGAGTCGAATATTTTAACTCGGCGGATGTAGCTACTGGACTTTCTTTCCTTTCATTATTATTAAATGTTATAACCAAGAAGAAAAGTCTTTATTGTTGGACAAGTATATGTAAAGTAAATAAATAAAAAATAAGGAGGTGGCAGAAGGTCCTTGCTCAAACTCCTGTGTGTTGTGGCTCAGTCTTCAAATAATAAAAAAAAAAAAAGGTTAGGCAGAGAGTTTTGTCGAGTTGGTATATACTCTATAGCCTTTTACTAGAAATTGTCGTCTCATGTTGGATTAAAATTCTCTTCGTTTGGTGTTGGGTGGAGCAGTAACGACGCCGATGCCTTGCCTCATTTGAGGGTGTAGTATGTGGACGTGAGGGCTCTGCTGGTGGCCATTGGACGCCTCTTCGAGGATTGATAGCTCGGCAGCGTAGCGGTCATCTTGTATGCCCTGCATTCTTCTCGGGAGGCGTCTTACCGAGGCTACCATTGCTGGTGTTTAACTGCTGTGGATTGAAAAGGAGGCGGACAGCGTTCCGGAGTTAGTGGACTGTTCTGGCGGCGCTGAGGGACAGTAGCGCGAAATATTGTTCCTCGGCTACACCAGCCGGGGTGAAGACCTCTGGGCGCAGGTTTGCTGTGCTACCAGGTACCAGTTTTATAGTGTTAACGTGGGGAGTGTAGGATATGTTTGTGCGAGGACTATTGCCCGGGCTAACCCAGGCGCGAAACTGGGTTAACCGGGGACAGTAGGCCTTCGTCCCAGGCATCCTCGTCAGGTTTAGCCAGGACCAATTGCACATACCGGACCCAAATTGTATTTAATATAAATCTAGATATACCGAAGTGATGGTAACTAGAACTTAAGTGAACTGAAATTAAATTGTTGTCGCAGCAGTTCTGGTTTTATTTTATTAGAAAAAAAGAAATATTACATGGCCATGTAATATTTCTTTTTTTTCTAATAAAATAAAACCAGAACTGCTGCGACAACAATTTAATTTCAGTTCACTTAAGTTCTAGTTACCATCACTTCGGTATATCTAGATTTATATTAAATACAATTTGGGTCCGGTATGTGCAATTGGTCCTGGCTAAACCTGACGAGGATGCCTGGGACGAAGGCCTACTGTCCCCGGTTAACCCAGTTTCGCGCCTGGGTTAGCCCGGGCAATAGTCCTCGCACAAACATATCCTACACTCCCCACGTTAACACTATAAAACTGGTACCTGGTAGCACAGCAAACCTGCGCCCAGAGGTCTTCACCCCGGCTGGTGTAGCCGAGGAACAATATTTCGCGCTACTGTCCCTCAGCGCCGCCAGAACAGTCCACTAACTCCGGAACGCTGTCCGCCTCCTTTCCAATCCACAGCAGTTAAACACCACCATAACTGTAGTGAAAATATGTTTAAGCTCGCCCAGATTCTCGTAGAGGTCTTTACGAGATTCAAATATTATCTCGTCTAGATCTTCAAAGTCTCGGTAAATACCTCCGTCGGCTATAGCTTCCCGACCGTGATTTAGGAAAAATGGGCTATATTTAGTTGCTGCACTCACCGAAGTATTAATTGCAAATTGAATCTTGTGTATATTTACATCCCAAGTGCGATGATCAGATCCGACTAGGCTAGAAACAGCTGTCATAATAGTTCGGTGCTGCCTTTCTACCGGTTGCGTCTGTGGGCAATACAGCGGGCCTAAATTGACATTAGGGACGTGATATTTATCAAAAACTGATAAAAGGTCTTGGCTACAAAATTGCGAGCCATTATCGGACATAATAGTTTGAGGAATTCCATGTACCAGAAAAACATGGTCCTCTATTCGTTGAGCTATTACCTTACCGGTGGCTCGGCGCAACGGGAAGAGTAAGCAATATTTTGTAAAATAACACACTACCACAAGCAAATAGGTATTTTGCATCCTTGACATAGGAAGTGGGCCGACCAGATCAATACTAATGGTTTGAAAGGGCCGAGAGCAAACCCTAGCGGTACCCATTAACCCCGGAGTTTTCATATTAGGAATCTTATACGCACTGCACGTATCACACGCGGCAATGTATTTTACGGTATCCTGGTACATTCCAGGCCAGAAGAAACGCGTCTTTAATCTCTGGTATGTCTTAGCGATACCCAAATGAGCGGCCATCGGGTCTGAGTGGTTCGCAGTCAACACTGCCTCCGCGCAGTCCCGAGGAACGACTTCCTTCCAACTATACTCCGATCTAAGGTTGCCGTTTGACTTGGTGTATCTAAATAATCTGCCATCTATTATTTGAAAGTTAGGACAGCTGCTGGGTTTGTCGCGACAACGCTTATATATATCACAATACCATTGATCCGTGTAGGTCTGGTCAATGGTGGATACTGGCACTGCTCTGGAGAGCGCGTCAGGCACCACATTGTCCACTCCACGTCGATGCTCGATTATAAAATTATATGGTGATAACCGGCAACCCCACCGTTCGAGTCGTCCGCTTGGATTTTTTAAGTTCAAAAACCACTTTAAGCTGGCGTGATCCGTATAAATTTTGAAAGGCTTGCTTCCCTCTAAATATGGACGGAAATGCTCCACTACAAAAACAACCGCCAGTGCCTCACGCTCTGTCGCAGAATAATTACGTTCGCAAGATGTCAGTGTGCGGCTACAGAAAGCTATAGGATGCTCCTCGCCCTGCAATACTTGAGTAAGAGTACCCCCAATGCCGTAGTCGGAGGCATCTGTGTGTATAGAAAAAGGCTGCTCAAAGTCTGGGCAAGCTAAAACTGGTGCAGTAGTTAAGGAGCGCTTTAAGTCCTCAAAAGCTTTATTAGCCTCTGCTGACCACACGAACGGTGGTGCGTTTTTCCGCGTTGATGTTAATGAATTCAAAGGGCCCGCGATAGAACTAAAATTTTTAATGAATCTCCTATAGTATGAAGCGGTCCCCAGGAAACGTTTAACGTCTTTCCTACATGTAGGTACTGGGAAATTATTGATCGCACTAATTTTGTCAGGGTCGGTTCTTAACCCGTGCTTATCCACGATGTAACCCAAGTACTTCAGCTGACTGCGAAAAAATTTCGACTTTGATAAATTAATAGTCAAATTAGCTTGACGGAATCGTTCCACAACAGTACTCAACAATGCCAAGTGGTCCTCAAAGGAGGACGAGACACATATCAGATCGTCCAAGTAACACCACACTTTACCCTCAAATTCGGGGCCAAATAACCTGTCCATCAAACGTTGCTGCGTAGCCGGCGCAGAGGTCAAACCAAAACTCATAACCTTATACTGAAAGAGGCCCCGACCTTGAATTTGGAACGCTGTTTTTTCCTTTGAAGAAGGATGCAATGGTATTTGATGGAAGGCAGACTTCAAGTCTATTGATGTCAAGTACCTGGCCTCCCTTAAGCTGTCTAGTATGTGGGCAATGTAGGGTAAGGGATATGAGTCGTGTCTCGAAACAGCATTGAGCTTCCTACTATCTAAACAAAACCGAAGAGACCCGTCTGCCTTAGGAGCTAGAGTAACCGGGCTACACCACGGACTAGTACTAGGTTCAACTACGTCGTCACGCAACATTTCGTCTAACTGTCGGTTGAGTTCTTTCAGACGCTCTGGCGACATCCTATATTGTCGTTGTTTGATGGGGATGGCATCACCTGTGTCTATTACATGAGTAATAAGATTAGTTCGGCCTAATCCTACGTTTTCCGCAGCAATATCCTCAAATTTTTTTATTATCACTTGAGCTTCATTTTTCTGAGTCACGGTCAGCGAATCAAAATCGCTCAAGTGTATCTCAGAAACGCTACTGATATTATTCCGGTTACCATCCGGAACTCTACACAAGGACAAAACCTCTGGTGCAATGCCAAAGGCCTTCCAAAAATTTATACCCAACAGTAGCGACGTTGTCACCCCTGGGATTATATAAAATTGAACACTAACCGTCCTGACACCAACCGTAACTGGGAGGCAAACGAACCCAGATACGGGAGACGCCGATCCATTAGCGGTTCTAATCTCGTCCAAGTCAAGTGACCTGTGCACCTCAACAGTGTGTGGTAATAGGTTTAATATAGTGTTATTAATAATTGAGATCTCCGAACCTGAGTCTAAAAGGCCATCGTGCATAACGTCAAATATCTTGACCGGCATAAACGGCCGACTATCACTACCACCTATCACATGAACCAAGGGTTTGTCCCTTCTAACCCCATTCCGCAGCGAAGAGTTAATAAAAATGCGGTTGTGAATTGGTCTATGACCATGCGCTACCTGTTTAGAAGGAACATACTCGTGGTTCGAAGCTATTCGTTTTTTGACGGTTCAGAATGATTCTGCACACACCGGGGGCAGCTGCGCATAGTAACCCCTTTATGACCACAGCGGTAACAGATAATAATCTTCGGAGCTCTGCAATCCTTTAACAAGTGGCCCACAGTTCGGCACTGAACACAAAATAACTCGTTTGCACTTGAGATTGCATCCACCCTTCTGTCCGCCGAGGCACTGCACTGCAAAGTGGTAACTTTGACAGCTAGGTCCGGGCACAGTAAGTTACTGGTAAATTGTGGGGGTTCCTTGAATGACAATGCACGGTAGTTCGCATGTTCTAATAATCTGCACTTGTTTTTAAGTTCCACCCATGATGTTACGGTTACCAAGGCTAACTGCGCCGAATAAAAAGGCCTAATACCATACTTCACTATGTTAAGTTGTTCCTCCTCTGTAATAGGCTTTCTAAGTCTATTGAAATAATTTTTCATTATACTAAGATAAGTTATAATACCTTCCTCGGGACCCTGGGTCCGGGAACGGATCTCTTGCATTAGTCTATAATCAAAGTCGAATGGTAAATATTCATCTAACAATAGTTGTTTTAATTCACTCCAACTATTCACCTCCGCACATACACTACGGTACCAAAAAGAGGCATCATCCACAAAAAGCTCTACTGCTGAAGCAAACAGTTCATCATCTGAGATTTGCCTACTCAAACACAACTCTTGCAGACGCTGTATAAATGCTACGACACAAGATCTCCCTGAAAATCTGACATTAAGTGTGTGGACTCCCTTATTCTTTGAACAAGACACCCTAATTTCTTGTGTTTCTACCCTATCCGGAGCAGAAGATGGTCCAGGTTCTATGTCTGTTGATTCCTGGCTGCTTTTAAATGTTTTTAGTAACCCGTCCACTTTTGCTTTGACACCCTGGAATCTACTGAAAAGTTGTTCATATAATTCAAGTTCCTCCTTTTCTAATGGAGTAACTCTACCGATCCGGTGATACAAATGATGTGTCACAGCTTGTATCCTGTTCAAATTTTTTAAAGCCAGACGTGGACCCCTAATCACAGCAACCAGTTCGTCCACTTTGTCTTGAATAAGGGCCAATTCACTTGACACATCACCCTCAAATGAATCAATTTCATCACTTGGATAGCGCTGTGACAATACACGGATTTGATTTTTCAATTCCGGGTAGGTATCTGCTGGCTTTTCCCCTCTAATTGTAACCTCATAAACCAACTCGTCCTTGCGGAGCAAATGAAATGTTATAGGGTATTCTTCCATTTTGACCAAGTGCACACACTAACAATAATTTTCACTTAATTTAATTTCAACTATATCTATACGTTTGTAAATATTAGTAACTAAATTTTTGACACTTTTATGAGTGTATCTATAGGTATAAATTGCATAGGTATTGCATACAATAGTCATAAAGTACATTCAGTACCACACTAAATGCACATGTTCAAGATAACCTCTATTTCCACACAACAATGGAATTGCAATCACATGTAAGTACTTATTATAGGTATAACAACAATATCAACCATGGATGAATTAACTATTAGGATTCCGTTTAATAGACCACACTTGATGTCATACAAATTATGATACTTTAAACTTCAATGTTACACAAATATATTCAAAGGTTATATCACTGTACTGTTTAAAATATTATGTAGTTTTAAATGTTCAATATCAAATTGTAGTTATTCTTGTCCACACACACAAAATATGGTCTTTAGACACACTATTGAGACACACTATTGTTCACCACTTCAGTCAGTCATATGCCCAGTATAACCATGAACCAATTTGAGAATTAGCCGCAGACAATTCTCAAAGCAACCACCTTGCACATACCGTGTCAAAAATGTTCGAGCGCCATGTAATATTTCTTTTTTTTCTAATAAAATAAAACCAGAACTGCTGCGACAACAATTTAATTTCAGTTCACTTAAGTTCTAGTTACCATCACTTCGGTATATCTAGATTTATATTAAATACAATTTGGGTCCGGTATGTGCAATTGGTCCTGGCTAAACCTGACGAGGATGCCTGGGACGAAGGCCTACTGTCCCCGGTTAACCCAGTTTCGCGCCTGGGTTAGCCCGGGCAATAGTCCTCGCACAAACATATCCTACACTCCCCACGTTAACACTATAAAACTGGTACCTGGTAGCACAGCAAACCTGCGCCCAGAGGTCTTCACCCCGGCTGGTGTAGCCGAGGAACAATATTTCGCGCTACTGTCCCTCAGCGCCGCCAGAACAGTCCACTAACTCCGGAACGCTGTCCGCCTCCTTTCCAATCCACAGCAGTTAAACACCACCAATGGTAGCCTCGGTAAGACGCCTCCTAAAAGCAATATCTATGATTAACTAGAATACAGCGACGTAGGCATATCCCACCCGCCAACGTGGCATCTACGCGATGACTAGGTTAGCATACCCGAGAAGAATGCAGGGCATACAAGATGACCGCTACGCTGCCGAGCTATCAATCCTCGAAGAGGCGTCCAATGGCCACCAGCAGAGCCCTCACGTCCACATACTACACCCTCAAATGAGGCAAGGCATCGGCGTCGTTACTGCTCCACCCAACACTGAAATATTTTAAAACCCCGATATAGAACGATGCGTTAAAGGGAAAGCTAATCGTTGAAAACAATTACAGTGAAATTGATAGCGATTTCACTTACCCAAACGAAGAGAATTTTAATCCAACATGAGACGACAATTTCTAGTAAAAGGCTATAGAGTATAGACCAACTCGACAAAACTCTCTGCCTAACCTTTTTTTTTTTATTATTATTTGAAGACTGAGCCACAACACACAGGAGTTTGAGCAAGGACCTTCTGCCACCTCCTTATTTTTTATTTATTTACTTTACATATACTTGTCCAACAATAAAGACTTTTCTTCTTGGTTATAACATTTAATAATAATGAAAGGAAAGAAAGTCCAGTAGCTACATCCGCCGAGTTAAAATATTCGACTCGAACGGTGTGACAGTGACACTCAGGTTTGACAGCCGTCAAAGTCTGACAGCCAACAACCTTACAAGGTGCCCGGTCAGCGTCCGGAAACTTGACGCGAGCAACACGGCACGCCGCGATGGCCCCGCAGTACATAATTGAGTGCGTGTCAATTAAATCTTCGCTAGCCCCTAAATACGGGACTAGGAGATCGTTCAGGGCTCCCATTAACGCTAGATTGCGTCTATTCACGGGCAAGCGTGGTAGTCGCGGCCTAGAATTGGGTGTGGAGCGATACTGCGTAATCGCCTCTTCCAAAGCCCTCCTCAATTGCTCATAGGCTTGGCTACTTACACTCTGATTCGCACAGCCTTCGTCGGCACTGGGTTCGGCCCCCGGTGTTGTATCGAGTGCGGGCACCGGAGCCGGCAACGTGGCGGATGGGTTCCGCGCCGAAGCGGAGGCTGCGCGAGCAGAAAGTGCCTCCAGACGGAGCCGATCAAGTGTCGCGTCATCCAACCGCTTGAGCCGTTGGATGACGCGCACTTGATCCGATAGCCGTTGCGCAGATACAGAGATGGCAGGTTCAAGCGCCCGAAACAGAGGAAGCATCCTATCACGGTACGCGGACAGATTTGTTCCTCCGTCTGTCGCCCCATAGTAGGCGCGCATGCAGTTCTCGTTAATCGATTGCGACCACTGCATGCGGCGCACTATACCACCGGTAGCGGGAGCCGTGGGCGGAGCAGGATGCCCCGCAGGCCCCAAGCGTGCCGGCAGCGGTGGCCGCCCGCGCCGCGCAGGTGGTCGTGGCGGCGGCGGCGGCGGCCCGCACTCGTCGCTCGAACTGCTGCTGCTGGTGTCGGGAGCGGTGGCGAACTCCTCCGACGACGATGCTGACGAGAGAAGAAGAACTTATTATTATTAAGAATAGTGCCACCCTTCCACTTGGACATCATAAGAGCCATTATGAGAATAAGCTTGGTGTGTTTAGGAATATGGTCTAGCAAATTACCTATTACCGTAATATCCCCACTCCCGCCCTTCTGTCTCGCTTGCGCCGCAACCCCAACAGCATCATGAGCGTGTTAGCTAATCGCTGAGACAGTCCTGAGGGCCTACTCCGAACTTCGAAAATCTAACTTTGTATCGTGCCGTCCCTTTCCGTCATATAGTGTTTACCACGAGAGTAAAAGGGATGGCACGACACAAAGTTCGATTTTTGAAGTTTGAAGTAGGCCCTCTGTGTATGTTCGTTTGACGTATATGCATGTTTCAATAAATAAGAAAATTTAAGCTAATTAGACACTAGATAACTGCTATAGTTTTTAAGGTAATTATAATTACATATTGACTGACTAACAAATTTGTATGGACATGATCTGAAATGAATGATTATTGTTATTATATCAGGGTCTCTTCATCTTAACCTATAATTAATTGCCCGTAGCGGTACTGAAAAATCGGATTGCATGAGCGCTCTGCCTACCTCTTTTGAAGAATACAAGTGAAAGGGTGTGCATGTTAAAATAATATACATGAAAAACTTTTTGCTGCATATTAATAGACTTTTAAATAAATCACGAGCCGTGTTTTTCCTATTAAATGCTGGTTCGTAAAGAAAACTTGCTAATTTTCTCATGAATCTCAAGAAAGTAACTTAAGGCATAAAACCAACTTAGGTTAACGGCTCACAAGCTTAACTAGTTCAAGTTGAGGTCGTCCAGAACGTTAATAGCTTGTTCGTGAGTCATATTAAGACGTGAGGGTCTATTCGAGTCCGAATACGTGAAGTAAAATGAACTAAGAGACATATTTTCGGTATAAAAAATAGTCCTAATAATATAAGTCCCTGAGTATTGTTATTACTAAGTACAGTAAAACAGGAGAAAGTGATAATAGGACTTATTCAAAATACAATTTCTGCATTAAGATGTTATACAGGGTGTGGCCTGTAATAGGAGCAATAAATTTAAAGGACGCTTCCTTAGAGCATCTGCAGTAACCTATTGTGCCCAAAAAAAATTATCTTTTTTCAATTGGCAGAAATTTTGATCTAAAGTTATGACCTCCAAGTAATGAATCTTGGCACCCAGAGATTATAGCGCGGCAGTCATTGCTGATTTTGAGTTTGCGTCAAGTTATGACTCATAATCGTTGTCGCAATTTTGGTTTAAAAGAATATTTTTGGGGTTTTTTTTGTTTTTTTTTATAATTTTTTATTGTTTTTTGAATAATTTGCTATCAATATCACTCCAGTAGAGTAAAAAAGTACATATAAGCTACATTTGCGAAAAATAAAATAAATAAAACCTTTTTTTTAATTAAAATCATCTGAAAATAATTGCTGGAGAGCTCAATAGTGTACCGTATAATTTTTTGCTCCTATTACAGGTCACACCCTGTATATTTACTTATCTATATTCAGATGACAAATGACAAGGGAATCTAGTGCAAAGAAATGTATCACTAGAAATAAGAAAATGTCTAAGGTTACCCTTATTACCTATCTGAATTGTATGACAAATTTTGTGTTACAACGAAATCTAATAAATTGTAGACCATTTAAATGTCTTAAATATGGTCCAAACATTCGATTTCCATCAATCTCTGAATATTATTTTACTTATTTGTAGTAATTATGAGTGCGCGAAGATCCTCTCGTGACAATTATATTGTGTTTTTGTCTCAAATAAACCTTTTTTTTGTATTCCATCGAAGATGTATGTGAAGTCCACAATCCGCACTGAACCAACCTGGAGACTAATACCATTTTTTCTCATCGAGAAGATGAGGCTTGTGCCCATTCGTGGGACGTAATTGAAACGTTCTCAAGAATGTGAATTCGTATTATCAAAGAAATCCACTATATGAGAGACACTGTAAATCCCAAGACTTCGGCTTCCGAATGTCAGAATGTCATATTCTATATTGCGCGAGGATTTTAAAATCCAATAAAGCAATGTCCCACTGACCAGAGCTCAGGACAGATCAAGGCTCAATCCACTGAAGCCAACTATCGCGCAGTTCACAGTGTATTGTAACAGTAGGAAAAGCGGATTCGGTGCGATATGAATTCTGTCAGTTTCAACTGTCTGTAAAGTCTGTGGGAGTTTTTACTCAAAATTGCACCTTTTGCTTTTTTCTCGGAATTTGGGAAGTTTTTTTTATCACTCAGGATCGTGAGCAATCTTTATCCTAATATAAAAAATACGCTTTTCATACATTAGTATTGTATGGACTGTCACAAAGTGGAAACCCAAAAATTTGTATGAAATTTTTTTATCCTTAGTTATCTGCTTTGTGTAATTCGAGTATTCATTTAAGAAATTAAACTTTTCAATAGCAAAAATTGTTGTAGCAGTTAAAATAAGAATTTGTATTTTTAATTTATTTGAGACTTTTATGTTCTTACTGTTCTACATAAATATCAGGATATTCTACGGAACTTGGCACCCATTTAGATCTCAATTCTTTTGTCGGCGAAGTTGACAATCACGCATCGCATATTCTTTAATATTATACTTGGCTCACATTTTGTCATTAATGTTATAGATTACCATCTTATTTCTTTGAAATGGTACGAATTGAGATACTGATATCTTAGAGGCGATTACTTTATTTCATATCAGAAATGTGCCATCGCAATTAAAGAAATAAAAAATCACCATGTTTACATAGCTACGAGATTTTTAGCAGAAGAAAAAAAATACCGTTATATATTAATTTAAACTAATGCATGTGTATATTTTTGGAGGAGCTGTAAGAATTTAAGCAATTTGCCAAGCGATTCTTAAGCTTGATTCTTAGATATTTGTTACAAAGAGAAAGTTTAGTATGTATTGGCACGCGTAAAATTAGTGCACACACATAAAAACAGGGACAAGTCATCAGTAAACTCTCGGTAGGAAAGGTATACAAATCCAAATAGCATACACGCCCCGTCAAGTCACGAGGTACCCTAATCTGTGTACTGTGGAAGAGCACTCCAAAGCCCCTCATATTGCGATGTGTGATCCCAGCAATTGTGATTTATAAGCACCAGTCGGGTATTATTCTTCACTTTAAAGCGTATTTATGGAATTTAGCACTACATCTATGGAGTTGGGAGAGCTGGAACTAAGCATCTCAATCTAAACGATGTATTGCTCACACACAGTAGATATGTGCTATGGCAAGAGCGAGAGTATGATCCGAAACCAGTTTCTCCGTCTCAAGGGCAGAATAGGCAGAACAGACGAACTTTCATCCTAAATTGCTTCTTTATCGATTCATATATCATTTCAAAACGTTAAAACCGCGTTCCTTATATTTGCGTTTTTAATTTGATCAACGATTCTTCGATCACAAAAATTCTTTATCAAAAAATTTGTACCATAACAAAGCTTTCAAGTTATTCGTATTTTTAGGTGTTTTGGCTAGTTTCTTCTTTCTCACGTAAGTTGTTATATGTTGTTTTATGAAAAGACGCCAGCAGTGGTTCAAAGTTACGAACAGCAGGTTAAATGTTATGTAATAAGTTTTAAACCTTTTTTTTAGAATAAGTTCATTAAATTCCAAAGAAAATGATGTGCAAAGTAACCGTGTTGGCTTATTGTACAAACAATGCATTTGAACGTCTTAGACAATTTATTATTTAGGTAAGTACTTGTACTTACAATTAGAAAACGCTTAAAGTTCATAATCTAACCATAGGTCATATAACTCTATATGGAATCTGGTTAGATTTTGGATTTCAAGCGCTCTACTTACAAAAGGTGACGTGATCAAAAATAGAATGACAGGCCTGACCCTGACTTCTTAATTTACTTTCAGCTTCCCTTTTGAGAGGAAAAGAAAAGAAAAACAAGGTTTACTTTAAAGTTAAAGTCAAAGTTTTTACTTAGGATTAGTTTTAGGTTTCGAAGAAAAGGTTTGCCTTTTGTTTTCATTTAATTTGTTTATCTCGTCTTCCAATTACTTAGAAAGCGACCTAATACGAAAATGTATATAAAGAAAAATTAAAATACAAGCAATATATCAAAATACATACTCATGAAAAAACCTAACCTATGGTGCCACTGGCAGCGAGGCGAGTCCTACGGAGTGTTAGGGTGACAGAGAGAGGAACCTCCTGATTACCCGCGCCGTGTCCAGGAGCACCGCCTTCTGTATCTTACCATTGACCCAGCCATCTAGCGAGAGTTTTTTGAGGTGTTGATAGAGACTCTTTGCTTTTACACCCACGGGCGCGGCTAGGATTACTTTCAGGGAGGTGTATCCTTATCTACGTCCTACGCATTAAAAGGAAAAACAATCTACGTACTTTCTTTCCTGACATGAGCGTGCAAATGCATCCCCTTGCACCCTGATGCCGGTGCCTGTGATTACACCGTTCTTAAAGACAACTATACCGGGACAATGATCGTCGAATCAATTCTCCATTTAAGAGTTTGTAGCTATTAATATATTATTATTTCTCATTTCTTGGCGGTTAACACTGCTTCGACATAGTACACTATTTTTATAAAGAAATATATTTTAATTGGTAACAAGACAGTGGAAAAGTTATCTGGTATTCTTTATTGCCTTTGGGAATGGAATACTAAAACTTCTTGTTCTAAGCGGAACAAATAATGTAATAAGGCAAGTCATGCTTATAAATTCTCTAAGGTACTTTTATAAAATTGAACGATTATTAAATTATGTGGGCGCTAAGAAGATTTAAGCAGAAATATTTCTTATAAAGGTGAACGTACTACCGTGAATTACGGGTTCACGCCAACCGCACTGGAGAATGAACAACTAGCGAAGTCACCTAGTTTTATTCACTTTCAGTAGTGTGTTGTATACGGTCTGCTAAAGAGATACGTGAACCTTCTTTACTGAAGTTTGTGTGCAGAGGGGTCAGGATTTTTGCAGCTAACTACACTAGATTATTTTACTGACAAATTAATCTCAGATTTCAGGAGGTAAGTCTCTTTATTTGTGATAGACAGGTTACATAATAGGATGACAGCAAAATGACTTGTACAGTGCTCTGTGATCTACCCACAAGAGTATAAAAATATTTGGCCTTATAATTAAACTTTCTCTTAATTGGATAAATTCGCTTTTGTTCATTATGTCAACTGTTCTTGTACATCTTGTTTTTTTGTTGTGTTCTACTCATCTCATGTACTATTAAGGATTTACATACATACAAAAAATACTTTTATAGAGTCATCGCGTTGGGACGATGACGCAGAGCGCTTAATCTGGGTAATGGCATAGTAAATGTATAGCTTGAGGCATTATTTCAACTAGAGTCTGTTAAGACCTTTTTGGACCTGCGCTCCGTTAGAGCAGTAAGGTAGGGTTTGCGCGGCATAGGTGACCGAAAAGAATCCGAGATGCCGTTAAGTTGTGTCAGTGCACTGCTGGAGATAGTCCTCTCCCGTGGCACGCCACTGGTCTCGGTCTTCAGCTCTTCTCCTACAAACCCTGCCTACTGCCTTAACGGATGTTGTTACCCCACCTAGTTACAGGGCGTCCTAAACTACGTTTGCAGACACGTGATCTCCACTCAAGAACCCAACGGCCATCGGTTTTGCGACATACATATGTGACCAGCCCTCTGCCACTTCATTGTCCTAATTCTGACGAATAAGTTCTTCAATTTGGACCTTTATATGCATTTGTTTTACTGCTATAAGCCATATTTCTACTGTAGTAACGGACTGGCCAAAACTTCGAGCGGCAGCGGCAGCGTTTTTCCTAAAACATTGTGTACGATCCCATCTAATCGCATTGCGTTGCGCATCTCGACCAAGCAATGAAAATATAAAACGCTTGCCGGGCCACAATTCGCGCTAAGTCGTGGTAAAGAAACTCTATAGATTAAAAGCTGTGTAGTCGGTATAAATCTACCTAATGCTGAAAACTGAAAGCAAGTCATTTAGTTTAGTACGTGGAAATATGTATTCGGTTTTCATTTTACGCTATTAAAGTTGCTCGTTCTAGCAATGCTCGAAGTGTGTTTTATACGATTAAATTACGCTATTTTTTTAGCTCGAGCGATCGTTATGAAAGAAGCTTTAGAAAGGAAAAAATCTTGAAAAAACGTTCGCTTATGCCATCCCAATCTTCTTTAATTCTATAGTATTTTTGATGTAGTAAAGGTACGCCAAAACATACACATTAAAATATTATATGTCTCCCATTGCGTCACGTTCATACGCAATGACATTTTTAATATGTGTAACACAAATAAAACAAATGTCTATTCAAACATGTCACAACTACATACAACAGGTCCTTTTCTTAAGTTTTTTACCTATAATGGTTTACCTAAGTTCCGTCCCGTAACATAAATTAGGCTCCTGACATTTTCTGTGCTCACTAAGCTTGCGTTGAGCAGCTCGAACTGTTGTCACCATACAGCCATTTTCTAACTAAATATTAGGTACCTACAGGGCATACCAAATTCCTCAACAAGGTATTGTCGTAGAAATGCTATAGTTCAATATTCCACATTCCCGTAAATGTCAAGAAACGTTAGACATTTCATAGCTTTTCCTATTACATGACCAAATAAATAATATTTTATCATTTCTTTACATAATAATAATGGAGTGACTAGAGCTGTTGCTTGATGGTGGATGTGGTCACTTAAGTGGCGAGTTGACGCTGACGGTATGTTCAAAGTCCAGTGCCGCCTCTCTCCGGTCCCGCAAACCTCTGACCGGTGTTGCCTTTGGCCAGTTTTTCATGTCGCCATTTATAGGGGCCTAACTAGCAGAGGGTGAGTCACCGTTAGCCGTTGGTAAAAATGAGAGGCAGCTTTATTCGTCAAGCGCCAGTTGTCTCATCATTAATTCATCATAATATTCACCTAATAATTTGATTATTTAGTTACCTACAATCAACCAGCGATAGTCCCTGCACGTGTATACAGGGACTATTGCTGGTTGCGGGTGCTGTCTCTGTGTGTGTTCCATGACAAGAACAGGGAAAACAATCGTTCTGTGTACCCCTTGCATAGCATTAAATTAAATTGTCAAAAGGTCCTCTATGCATTGGCTATGTTAGGTACTTTCGGTACTTCGGCTCAGCGCACGCCTCCCAAAAAGTTAAACAATGTCAAATGGCGGAATGAAGACTGGTAGTTTTAGCACTTGGCATGACAATCTACTGTAAATGATTTATTTATTTATTTAACCGACTTACATTAACAGTTACACCATACATGTAAGTTATAGGTTAGGTACATATCAAACTTATTACTAGATATTAAATATTGAGCAATACATTATCAAATTCAACTAAGTAATATATATTCTCGTACTTACTTATATTCTTACATTATTAAGCAACGCTAACCTATACATTATTGATCTACACTTACCTACATTTTAATAGGTTACACTAGGTTATGGTTGAGGGTGTAGAAATCGACTCCAGATAACGAGCTGCTGTGGCCAGGAAACTCGGTTCCGTTTGTGAAAATATGTCCAGGGAGGAATTATGCAGAAGGATGTTATTAATGTGGTCTAGTGCTATATACAAAGGACTAGTGACTAAAGTTACTGTGCTGGTGTTGGGAATTACAAAAAGGGGGCAGACGCGAGGACGAAGGGTTCTTCTTGCAAAAAGCGTTGGTACTTTAAGATGTATGTATTGCAGTAGCCACGGGTTTGGAATCGACACTCTTCGGGTCTAGCCGTGCTCCTAGTTTAGTTTATTCATAAACGTCCATCAAGCCTCTATTAGTTAACAAGCCGCTAAAGTTGATTTGTCCTTATCTGTCACTTTGATATTTATGTTTGTGAGAAAGGGACAAAACAACTTTTAGTTAACAGAGGTTTGTTAAGTTTTATGAATAAGGGGGTAAATCTTTATGCAAGTACCTTTATCAACTTGTAAATGAACGTTTATTAACAACAGCGCCATCTATACCCATTAAGCCAACACCAGTTGCAAATTACTACCGTATTTTACCAACTTACCCGGGATGGTGGTAAGTAGGCAAAACTCTGAAGGATAAAATTCTCACGTTAATGAACAGTTTTATTAATCCTAATATTACCTAGTAAGTTATTTTGTGTAAAGCGCTGTTATTTAGATTTCCTGCGCCCATACCCCGCCATCCAGTCTCTGTAATGTTAAAAGAGTTTATATTACACAGGTACAAACTAATTAGATACATATTTAATAGGTTTTTTTTAAAAGCATAAAATTAAAAGTAAGCTGGAATAGTTCCCTTAAAGGGATAAGTTCGCCTTTCTACAAATATCTACAATTAAGTTTGTTTTGTGCTATGAACTTGATTTGTGTAATAAAAAGTTTTCTCCTACTACTAAATATACATATAGGGTGCTCGCGAGGAACCCGAAAGATCTTAACCACGCATTGCTGTGGCTAAAAGTAGTAAAAAATATAATAATAATTAAAATCAACGACGTAAAAAAATATTAATTAATTTTTAGGTTTTTTGAATGCTATTAAACATTTCAAGTAAATTTTATTTGGTGAAACCATGTCTTAAATTCGATCGGGAACGTTTTTTTGGTAGAATTTGGTTTGCGAAAACATGAGAATGTCACTTTGAAGTCTGTCAATCAGTATGTCTAGACTCAACCATATAATATTGTTGACCATTGTTGTATATGTAATGATTAGTTTTTTTTTTTTGTTGTATGTGTGTATCGTTTTTTTTTTCAATTGTTTTAGTGTGTATTGACTTTCAAAAGTGCTGTTTTATAAGGCCTACTTGAAATATGAATAAATTGAAATTGAATAGCAACATCGTGCGCAAAAACGCAGTATGCGCTGAGTTACGAATAAAAAATGTTGTCTGAAAAAATGGTAATACCTCTGAAACTAGCCTGAATCCAGTGAACTTCACATGATGTTTTAGTCTCTAAATATGATCAGGAATACGCTGGTAAAGTTATGTGGGTTCCTCAGGAGCACGTTGTATGTATACGTTCTAGGTCCTAAGATCTATAATTAAATTACCCAACGCCATTATAAAATGGAGGAATATATTAGCACATTCACTAACAAAATAAAAATAAAAATGGTTAATTGGACATGCCTTTTATAATTTAATTAATTTCTATAATACTAAGCACAGTGATTGACTAATTATCTTAATATCTGACATAGGTATAATATTTTTGTAATATTATCAATCAATGAGTATGGAAAAGTGGTACCTATACCTACATGAGTGTGCCGCATACAATTGATACGATGGACTCATTCGATTTATGAGAACTGTACGCAAGCGCACTTTAGGGCAACAGACAGTGGGAACTAATCTAAGTATCCGCGTTCAGTCAAGCGCCAAACCAACCATCGACGTGACTGCGGTCTAATAGCGAAGTATCTCGACCAACATCTAAAGAGACTCAAGCTCGATGGCTGGATCATTTACAGGCCCCGCAAAACTGATCGTGTGACTCGGATGGGACATGGTGAGGTTCTTTAGATTAATAAAAAAGAAAAAGCAGTAAAACATCGATCCAGCTAACTTTCAAACAAATAAAAACATTGAGAGCAAGGAAATACTGCACATTTATCTTCTCTCCGCTATCCGCTCTGCGTCAGTGGAAACGCATATTTAATATTGTAAAATATCCGTGACACTGAAATGTAGTTAGGAGACGAATTTCCCTTGTATACCTCCTATAATCACTAAGTAAAGTGTAAGTTATAGCACTAATGATAAGCAAGCTGAAGTGGCAATGGGCGGGGCATATTTGCCGTAGGCCGATAGCCGATGGGGCAGACGGGGTCTGGAGTGGATAACGCAAACGACTCGCCTTGTGGGACGACCTGAAAAGAGTGGCGGAAAGCGGTTGGTGGACGACGGCGGGCTGATGATGAATCACTTAGTATTGCCGCAAAAAAGGAAAAAGTTTATGTTTCATGAATTTCTGATACTGATACAATTATGGAAATATTTTCTTGCTAAATAATAATTTGATCTTGTTAAACAATCATGCAAATGATTGCTTCGCGTTCACTTCGTAATATCAATTAATGAAACAATCAACTTACAATTTCATTTTACCAATCCAATTTGGTGCCGCTGGCATGAATCAATTTTTCTGCACGTCGAACAAAGGAAAAATAAAACAATGTTTTTGTTACTATTTAGTAACTATCGATATTAAAATTTTACTATTACAGAATCAAAATATAATAATTATATTTTAAAATATTATTCTTGGGTGGGACATCCTAACGTACTAACCTAAGAATCGAAGAATTAGTTGATAAAATGATTAAACTTGACTCCTTGTGTAAAAAGGACCACCACCATCCACCATATCAGCCCAACGACGTCCACTGCTGGACATAGGCCTCCCCCAAATTCACGGGGGGTATATGCCATAATCGCCACGCTTGGCATGCGGGTTGGCGATCGCAGTATCTCCACCGCACTCCAGGAATGCTGCTGCCCATCCCCCGGTGGTCTTGGTCGTAGTTTTAGGACATACCCGGGTCCTTTTAGGACATACCCGGGTCCAAAAGGACATATTCATATATTTACCAATTTAATCATCAAAATTATTTTTCTAAGTCTGTCATTTAATGTAGACATAATCAGCTGCAAAAAGGTCATTAAAAATATTTTCGACTGTATCAATCGTCAATAGAGTTGCGTTATATTAATGATTAGACTGACTGGATATCCTGTAGTAGTAGTAAACTTTTGCATATACGAGTACTGGATCAGTTCACATTGAATTTGAATCAAATAAGCCAAGGCGGCACCTCAATATGGCATTATTAAATTTATTAACACTTGACTCCGACATTCTGCGAGCTTCATAAAATCGAATCAAGCCCACACCTTTAGGTTGATAACACACCACACCGAGTCGAGTCCGATCTTCACGTCAGTCGGCGCTCGCTCGGGCACCGAGTTCCTGTCAGGGCTACATCTCTTTGCACCTCCAAAGTTTCGGTATTCACGATCGTGCTAGGAAGGAACGAAAGACTATGTGTTACGCGGCAAGTGCGTTCGAGCGGATTTTGTCGTCCAAGCCTCAGTTTTATTAGAAAGAGAACCTTCTGTAAAGTACCATTACCTGGGTGACGGAGCTTTGCTCTACATTTTTCGGCGTTTTCTAGAGAATACAAGTTTTCCCAAAGTCATCATAGATCTAGTTAGGCTAGATCGATGTTTCGGCCCCGTAAATCCCTGTATTGAAGATTTCATCAAATTTTGTTCGAGCTGTTTTCGAGATCCCCAAAATAAATAAATATACAAAACTTGCTCGTACCAAAATATTTGATTGATTATTTTGTGTTCCGTGCCGCATCCGTGCATCGGTCGTCAATAATCGCGTAGGAAACCGAATATCAATAATTAAGCCACGAAAATATGTACTACATCGAATATATTTTTTCTAGTTAGAAAAAGGTATCGGCACGAGCATAGCTCAAGCGTGGTCCGGGCTCGGCACGGTGTGTTATGGGTCATGTTTAAATCGCATTTACCTACCGCGAAGCATGCATCATCTTTTAAGGAATAATTTAATCTTTGACGTCAAGAAATTGGCAATAAATTATACTTTATGAATGCCAAAGCTGTAAGACGGTGAAATATTGTTAGGGGTTTTGTATGTAGAATTTCAGAAAAGTTTAACACTGGGCCGGTATTCCATTTTCCATAATTGGCAAAACACTTTGATATAAGACGGTGAAATATTGTTAGGGGTTTTGTATGCAGAATTTCAGAAAAGTTTAACACTGGGCCGGTATTCCATTTTCCATAGTTAGCAAAACACTTTGATATCTCTCTTAATGAGATATGGGATGTGTACCCTTTCCGTCAAATATTTTGATCAATAACCGGCCCTCTATAAAACAAATATATCTCTTCGAGATCATTTTAGTTACGTCTTACAAAGATTGATGCTTTTTATGCATCAATAGTAAAGTTACACAAATGTCACGATGTAAATCTTTGTAACTTCATTTCATTGCACAACCTAAATGACAGTCCGGGGGTGTTTTTCATAAACCGACTGGTACTGATCTGGCACCTCACACCTCACCTGTATTTATATGGAAACTGACAAAATTTGACAAATGACATTCGAAAGTTTCCATATGACACTCCTGGAGTGTTATTCACAAACCTGCTGGTCCTCACCTGGTTTTTATATGGAAACTCAAAAAAAAACACAAATGACATTAAATTTGACAGTTTCCATATAAAAACGGGTGAGGTGTGAGGTGTGAGGTGACAGGTGAATACGAGTCGGTTTGTGAATAAGAAGGCAGCATGAAAAAGCTTTTGAACTACTACTACTACTTTTTTTACATACGTAAGTGTAGGGCGTGGTCTCTTTTTCACAAACAAATGAAATTTTTCATTTCTGTTTCATGTTTACGGGGATGTCCAAATAGTTATTAGTACAACAAGAGAGCAAAGATTCTATAATTGAATTCAAAATTAGAATGTTGAGCGTAGCGAAGGACTCAAAGACACGAGATGCATATATCTTTGCTCTCGTGTGATACATACAACGTAAATTATATTGGTAAATTAAGTATAACGTAAATTATATTGGTTTTCCTTTTTATTTAGATCCTCCGCCTAAAATTTTTCTGCTTTGTCTTAAGGTTGACTAGTAGAGAATACCATATGGCATTAAGTCCGCCTTTTGTACGATAAGCTTTCTATAATGCAATAAAGATTAAATAAATAAATACAACTTTTCACCTCAGCGGCGAGAACATATAACGCAAAGAAATAGTGATAGAGAGAATGAAGTTACTTAATTTAACCTACGATATGAAAAATTAAAAAGTAAGGTTTTTTCACGCTCGCAGCAATATTGCATTTTGCTCACTGGTTTCAAGCCGGAAAAGTCGTTTTCACGCTCGCAGCAAAATTGCATTTTGCTCACTGGTTTCACGCAAAAAAACCGCCATTTTCGAGCCGCTGAGGTGAAAATTTAGAGGTATTTTGTTATTAACAATCCAGTTTTCTCAACCATCATGATTCATAATAACTATTGATTATTGTACAAACAATGTAGGTATCCCAATTTATTGTTCCATATGGCTGATCCTATTTTTATTAGAAGTTTTCTCATACTATAAACCGAAAACTCCATCTCTTCATCAAAATTCCTTCTAAATTTAATGTTCTCAAGAGAACACCATTTCTGTATCAAGAACAACAAACTAAAATTAAAAAAGTGTAATAAAAACTAGTAGCAATATATAAATTGGTGTACGCCGGCGGTAAATACAAAAGCTTACGGCCCGCGGTGGGATATCGTTTGTCATACAATTACTCCGGCCTCGTGTAACCTTGTTAGTGGGGCCACGGATATAAATAAAAGTCATCTATATTAGCCAGTATTTTTTTGTGCTGAACACGTCGTACCCTTGGAATTATAGTGACCTAATGCAAAAACTAGTATAGGTATTAGGTCACTATAATTCTAAGGCGGCGACGTACTCTTCTCAAGGTATATCATTTAAGATTTGAATGTCCAATTATTTGTGCATTTAGCACGGATATTTGTTTCTGGGTTTTGGATGTTTTCTATGTATTTAAGTATGTATTTATCTATATAAGTATGTATATCGTCGTCTAGTACCCATAGTACAAGCTTTGCTTAGTTTGGGACCAGGTCGATTTGTGTAAGATTGTCCCCAATATTTATTTATTTTTAGGTTTCCGTAGCCAAACGGCAAAAAACTTAACCCTTATGGATTCGTCATGTCTGTCCGTCGGTCCGTCCGTATGTCAAAGCCGATTTACTCGGAGACTATGACCACTACAATTATGAAATTTGGTGTGAAGATTTTTATAAACCGCTATAGAAATATGATGTGAAATTACGAAAAAAATATTATATTGGGGGCCACCCCATACATGTAACAGGGTCAAATATATTTATAGGCCTTCAAAAATGACATCGAGGTTTATACAAAACTTTTCCATTTAAGTCAACAACTATTATGTTGGTGAGATATTAGCCGTCAACGTCCTAAAAATTGTGTCCCCTCCTTCTAGTTCAACTATCAACAACTATGAAGTTTAAATTTCTACAAAAAAAAACAAGATGATGTATATTAATAAATCCTTTCAAGAATTTTTGGTTTGAACAAAATAGATTGAACGGTTTTTGAGTTATTGCTGAAAAACTGTCTTGCCAAAACAAAGGGGCGTAAGTGCCGTAAGTTTCCTATACGACCTTTTTTGATTAAATGTATTGAATAGTGGTTTCAAATGTAGATTAGGAGGTGTCGGTACGGAACCCAACTTTGTGCGTGGTCCGACGCGCACTTGGCCGGTTTTTTTATTTTATTATAATGAATAATGCCCATAAGTTCAAAGTCACGCAAAGAGAGGTGGGGTACAGCGGGAACACACACATCTCGCTTATAGTTGGTGCAGCGCAAGTGGGGAAGGACTTCCACATTACAAAAAACTGTAGCCATAAAAGCACTAATACTTGCTCTTTAGCTACTATGTGGTGTTGAGAACCCTGACGATCTTTCGCTAGACGCGCCATAGATGAGCTGCGTTGAGAGTGAGGGGCCCGCATAGGAGTATATCTCTACCAGACAACACGCTGAATCCTCGGAAAAAATGGGATATGTTCAGCAACACGTTCTGGCATCGCAAGCGTCCATTTGTTACGGGTTCAGGCACGCTACGGGTTCTATGAGCCTAGCATAGCAATAAGTGAAAGCAGCATCTTTTGGATATAACATTTGGCACCGGAACCTAAATGTGCGAAGTTAGGGTTACGCACTCGGCCGGATTTTCTAGATTAACGGCGTTCTTTTTAGTTATATTTCTCAAACATACGCTTGTGATGGGTCACAATTTCAAGCACACTGGGGTGTGCTTGAAATTGTTCTATTAGGTGGGTTATTTACATTACATTACCATTTATTCGGTTTAAAATTATTGAAACTTTCCAATTTACCTATATCTGTGTAGCAAGCTCATAAAAATCACCAGTTCAGTTTCTGCAGCAAAACCCAACTTGAATAATATGTTAAAACATGGTAAATTATGCTTGAAAATTCCAGAAAATTGCGTTCACTGGTTTTTTATAAAAATAGCAGCTTTTAGTAATGTTTTTTTCACTGTATACCAGTGTGTGGTTATTATTTGCTTGGTTAGGCTGAATACGATTGAGTAAATATTTCAGTCCCTTTTCAATTATTGACTGGTATAATTATGTATTACTTTGCAGAATTCAAATGATTTAAAGTATATCTTGAGAAATTCGCTAAAAAAGTTTTTGTTTTGTGTAAACCGGAAAATGGTATCTGCAGGATGTTCCCATGTCTCTGTAGTAAACATAAGTGATTTTTACTTCGAATAAAAAAACAAGTTTTGAATCTTGCTTTAAAATAATCAAAATGAAAACTATGAATTGCCTTGGTTTTTGTTTCCTTAGTAAAGATTTTTCGTTTGATGCGCCAACCCACATTTACCACGATTCCACGTCAGTGGCAAACAATCCGCCTAATGCTGCGACTACCGGCGACGCCTGCAACTCCAGGGGTGTCACATTACCCTCTGCTGGGGTGCAGGGCTTGAATCAACTTCCTTGGCCTTTGGTATGTTTGGGTTACTTTTTCCTATTGGGTTACATCGCTCCCAGTCCAGGTAAAGTAAGTACTATTATTAAATTATTTTCTCCAAGCAAACAGGGGAAAATGTAGCTTTTTTCGCATCTCGATGAGCGCTATTTATTTCATATTATACGACCGAAAAAACTTTATTTATAGACTACCAGTACGAACGTTAACAACGCCATTTAAAAAAGCACTTACCCAAAGCCCGTTGTCCTATCAACCACTTACAACTTTAATCAATTGCATTAATTGCATCTGCTGTTGGGGTGTGTCGTGGCCGAGTGATTTTTGTGTAACTATATTATCCACCAGACGAATATAGACTTTAATAAAAGTAAAATAAGGATGGGATCATATTGAAGTCGTGGACTATTTTATTTTAATCACTGGTATCGAACAATCGAACGGTGCCGCAGACAATGAGCGGTAATTACGTCGTTCTCTCTTTGACAGGGTTTTACCTTTCTCTTTACAGTGCTGAGTATTTAAATGCGATCCTTTTAGTATCCTTTATACGGATTTATTTGCTTCGTAGTGGCACACAAGTAGTGTTCTTGCAAGTACGTAGTAAAGTCAATTGGCTTGCCTATTGGGGACATTTCTAAGCCACGTAACTTGTCTTAGTGCTGGTCTTGTTGAGTAAATTGAAATGAAAGTCTTATTTAGTAATAAAAGAGACCAGCTCCTGCTCGTCTAATTATTGAAAACAAGGTATATCAGCATTGATACGATAGTAAAGGCACCATAATAAATATATATGTATACACTTCTCGACTTTATCTCTAAGCAGGAACATAAAAATATATTATATTTCTATGAACTTATAAAAATACAGTACTTTAACTTAAAAATCTAGGTACTCAATAGCAATAGTCCTAAAATATATATCTATACATATAATAAAGCTGAAGAGGGTCGAAAGTCTGTACATGGAAGATATTCGAAAAAAAGTTGGCTGGGGATACTTAGAATCGATAACAGAACACGTTCCAACAGTTTTTAGAATTTTTGTCTGTTTGTCTGTTTATATGAACGCGCATCACGTGAAAACGGCTGAACGGATTTTGATGAAAACTTTACTAATCTGTCGAGTAAATACCCGGTCAGGTTTTAGGCTCTAAAAATTATGCAAATTTGGGTTAAAAGGGGATAGAAAGAGGGGTTGAATTGTGTATGGGAACTCCTATAATCCATGAGTTACAGGTATAAAAATTGGTAAGCATATACTTGACGACAAAGGAAAAACATCCTCATTCAAAATTTCTGAAATCCTAAGATACAAACTGAAAAAAAAGTAAACGCAAGCGCTGCGCCGCGGCGCTGCCCAGTGTGCGCGCCAGCCACCACGGTCTCTTCAAATTTTGAACATTGTTATGATTTTGTTCCATTAACTAACTGTGACTCTAAACCCAATTTCAGTCTCGTTTTCTAGATTTAAAAACTACGTATATAACTTTGTAATCGCACTAATATTATAAATGCGAAAGTTTAGATGTTTGTTACTCAATCACGCAAAAACGGCTGAACAGATCAAGGTGTTTTTTTTTAATACTAAACAGTATATAATCTGGATTCACTTATAGTATACTTTTTGTCCCAATAATCACCCTCAAACGGATGAAATTGGGGGTGCAAATATGGTATAAACTGGTGATTTAAATACTCATACGCCATTCTAAGCTTTAAGTTTCAGCCAATTGGGAGTATAACGGCGTGACGATAAATTTAACTTAAGCCATAGCAGAATTTGACGTTTCGTAAACAAGCTGACTTTTCGATATGTCAAAGCCGAAATATCATAATTCCTTCTGATTGATGACGCTATTTTTTAGAATAACTTTTAAGCAATTAGGTCTATTATTGCATGTAAATCAAAATAAATTTGCGATACTTTGGAATTGTTTGTCTTTATATGCTTAAATACGAAAACAGCTGTTTCAATGCAGTCTTTGTATCGTCGGTGTACAGTTTAATTCTGTCGTGTATTTTTGTGTTTTACGTAATTGGTGACCCTTCACACTATAATAACTGTTTGATATAAGAGGTTACTTGGGCTTGGCAGCCCAATCGTCAACATTGACGGTTGAAGCACAAAGTACAATATATATACTGAGATAGAGATACCAGTGAAATACTCCACATAGATCGTAGCGCCGTTGTGTATTTAGTAAGAACTAACCGCACGACCGCTGCATCCCTGTCACTTCAATATGCAAGTGCGATAGAGATAGCACCAAGTGACATCTGGTACAAACAAGTTAAAATAACATTTCCATAAAGAAAAAATCGTACTTTAAGCTTAAAGGCCCTGGATCTATGCTTATCCGTATACATATAATACAGCTGTAGAGGGTCGAAAATCTGTACATTGAAGATATTGGATAAATCAATGGAGCGATTGGAGGGCCTTCGGCATCAAAACAGAACACATTTCAACAGTTTTAAGAATTCGTGTCTGTTTGTTTATCGGTTTATAAGTCTAGGCATTGTGACTCTCGGTCTTCAGCCTCACGTGTATTGCCGCTCTGCTTCGGGCCTTCGGCCCTCAGCCTTACATGAGGGGCCCGCACTGTTGGCTACCTTGCCACTCTGTGTGAATGATCGGCATGAGGAGCGCACTCTGTGTTTATGATCTGCCTTTAGACTCGCATGCCTTGCCCCTCTGCATCAGGCCTTCGGCCCTACATAAGGAGCCCGCTCTGTTGGGACGCTCGGTCTTCGGCTTCGCGTGCGTGTCACATGGCTCCGGGCCTTCAGCCCTCAGCCTTATATAAGGATCCCGCTCTATTTGAATGCTCGGTCTTCGGCCTCGCATGCCTTGCCACTCCATTTCGGCAGAATCTACTCTGTTGGGAAGCTCGGCCTTCGGCCTCGCGTGACTCGCCTCCCTGTTTCAAGTCTTCGGCCCTCAACCTTACATAAGAAGCCCGCTCTATGTGAATACTCGGCCTTCCGCCTTGCATGTTTTGCCACTTGCTGTTTGGCTTTGCTTCCGGCTTTCGGCCATCATACTTACATGAAGAACCCGCTCTGTTGGGACGTTTTACGAAAGAACTGCGTAGCGAGCCTTTTATAATTGTACATGTAATGTTTTACGGGCTCCCACGATGGCCCAGAATGCGGATGGCAAAGGACCGATTATTGTGTCACTCTTTGGGAGAGGCTTATGTCCAGCAGTGGAAAAAGGAAAGGAGTCCTATTAAAATTTGCCGTGCGCGGTAAAGAGCATGTCATATTGAATGTAATCATTTATTAATGGGGTGTAAAGAAGTGTGAAAGATGTATCGGAAAACAAATAATTCTAAAGTGAGGATGACTTCTACGCAGACGAAGTCGCGGGCAAAAGCTAGTATATATATATAAATATTGAATTGCTGTATGTCAAAATTAAGTAACCAACTATACTAACATATATATTGGCAATTCAATATTTTTAATAGCAACATCAATTGTTCTAAATAATTAGCAAAATGTTTCGTCACCCAGCGGCATTCGCGTACCACGGTCATCTCTTGGGTGGGTGACCACTTTTAGTGGTAACTAACTGAGCGCTGTCGTGCTTTGGAATTCACGTTAAGCCGTTGATCCCTATAGCAAAATAAGAGGCCTTCAGGCAGCTTGGGAACTTCTGTCAGTCAAGTTGCTCACTCGACAAACTTAATTCCAATAAGGTCTTGGTTACCCCTTGGGTTGGAAGGTCAAATGGCAGTCGCCTCCATAAAAACAAGTGCCTACGCCAATTCCTGGGATTAGGAAGCGGACTCCGGGCATCTTTCAGGTATGTAGCAAGCAAGTTCTCAGCTCCATACGAAGTAGGTATAATAATATGAGACTGAGCCCACATAACATCATCCATCACTCATAACTTCTAAAGAACGCATCATGGAAATTGATATCATTTACTCATATCCTTTATTATTGTGAGTGTGAAATGTTGACTATTTAACTCTTTCCACAGCTCTCTGCATTCACTATGCAAACTAAGTGCAAGAAGCGCTACCACTTGCAAATAACTCACTCAGTTGTCACTTTATGTTTGTTATGATTATTATTTTAATCCCAGACTGTTACAATTAGGGTAAAGACTATAAATGAACACTAATTACAAATTTATACTAATGTTATAAGGGGGATTAATTTGATTGTTTGTTTGTTTGCATTGAATAGGCTCCAAAAGTACTGAATCGATTTGAAAAATTCTTTTCTCTGTTGGGAAACTACACTATCCCAGGGTGATAAATGATATATTATATTTTCAAAAAATCAGGGATCCTTACTAAAACTCCAATCATGTAACCCGACGTGTAAAAAAATTACCAAAAATATTATTTACATCGCGTGCGCTGCGAAAAATACCTATTGATGATTGTTAAATACCCGTGCGAAGCCGGGGCGGGCCGTTAGTTACTTAATCTAAACTATTTTAAAATTATGGCAGATTTTTTTTATTGACTTATTTTTACATGCACGGCTACGATACCCTACACTATTAACTATTCTCCTTTCCGTTTAACCTAATGGCTAAAGTAATTATATAAAGATGATATTTCGATTGCTTTTAATGTGGATAGAAAAAACAAACATTACATTGTACCCTGTGATTTTGCTGTGATATTAACTAACTAAAAATTCTAACAAACAATGTAAGCTTAATAAACTTTCAATCTTATGCCGTAGAGATCAACAATTATGCCGTGTCGTGTAGAGATGAACAATAGGCCTCCATTATTTGGTATTAAGGAGGCAATCATTGGGAACTTTTCCTTTGCAGATGATAATCATTGATCATCGTCATGATCATAGCGTTATCCTAGTATAGTTGCATCCTGAAGGATGCCCGGGGTCGCCTAGGCTAAGCCCAGAATAGGCGTAGGCACAAGTGACTACCATCTGACCTTTCAACGCAACGGGGGTAACTAGACCGTATTGGGATTAGGCTTGATAAATGAGTGGGCAACTTGACTGCTAGAAATTTTCAAGCCGCCCGAAGGCCTCAAATCCTTCCAAAACAAGGGAGTGATGAGTTAGTAAGCAATGTCGGCCGGAGTCACCTCTTAGGTGACCGCTTTGAGGGTCACCTAAGAGGTGACTCCGGCCGACATTGCTCAATCTCGCATACCTCAAGCGGTACACGGGCGCCGCTGGGCCACGGTTGCTTCGTATAGTATTATAATCATAGGTATCTATTATTACTATCATAGTTTGATATTTTAATTGTATATTTAATATAATTATGAATCTAATTTGTATAACTATTTGAGTAATTTAATATCACCTAATCTGCAAGGTCAGCCGCAGCAGGGTATTGTGATAACTGGTCAGTTCCAATGCACAGTGCATTGGAACTGACCAGTTGCGCAAGAGACGGCGGCGGAACCTTTTGAGTTTGAAAACAAAGGATTTTGGGTCGATGACTAAGAGAAAGGAGGTGCAATCCTGGTTCTAGATCGGTGCATCAGATTTCTCTGATACACAGGATGGACGGCAGCCGGGATCCGTTGGGCTACGAATGCTCCTATGTAATAGATATTCATCTTTGTGTTTCAACATAAATTTTGCAACATCCAAGATATTCAGGCTCGGATCGGAACCGTTAAAATTTCTTTCATTTTTTGCTCAAGTTAAAACAATTGGAATCTTAGCCCTGTGCATAGCCATTTCCATTCCAGAACGTTAGAAATGTTGGCGAGTTAGCCGTGACTTCGCGACAAGTAGTAACGCGGTGGGGCTGACGGTACACGGAATACATTACGATTTTACTTTGCTGCCCCTGGCTTATGTTTCCATTTGTGAATTCACTAATCCCTAAAAACTAAACTTTAGAAACAAACATTTCACAGGAATAAAGTTCTTATGGTCTTCACATATACGAATGGTGGTTTTATCGGAAATAGATACGTATACGTAGATAGACAAATGAGAGAATTGTATTCAGATTCGCAATACAGGAATATTTTGTGGTATTCCTATATCAATAGTGTTTTTGAGTTCATTGTATGAGGTAGGTATTTTTTATGAGCTAAGGATATTTACAGTCAACAGCAAATGTAGATCATTTTTGTACTTTGTCGCACTAACGTAACAATACTGCGACAGTTGGGATGCGTCAAAAAAGTGAAAGTGATAAGGTACTAAAATGATCATCTACTTTTACTCTTGACTGTACAACCGATAGCCATTAGGGCAGAAAGGTTCTCCAGTGGCGATCAGTCAGGTGGACTGATGACCTGGTAAAAATTGCGGGAGTCGCTGGATGCGGATAGCGCAGCATTTGGGGAGGCCTTTTCCCAGCAGTGCATTCTTCTTCTTCTTCTTATGTTGCCTCTCCAACTAACTAGTGAAGATTGGCAGTCAGCTCTGCATACCTCTTTCAGTCTTTTGCAAGGTTGAAAAGCTCCGCAGCACTTGTGATACCCGTCCATTCTCGGATATTGCGCAACCACGATTTCTTCCTGCTACGGCCAACTGATAGTTTGCCTGCCACTTTGCCCATTGTAATTAGTTGTTGTTACAAACGCATTGCCAACTCTTTATCGATTAGGGGATTCATTTTGTCGACATGCAGGTCCATTGCTCTCGCTCGCCACTAAGAACACAATAAGGCTGAGTTGCACTAAACTGTCTGTAATCGTAAGCGGTTTTTTGAATTTGAATGTATGGAAAGTTTGACAAGTTTCTATGTGATGACAGCTGTCGGCGCTATATATAACGTTGATCGGTCTATGATCGTAAGTTGGTGCAACTCAGACTAACTCTTATCTAAAAATAACTACTCATGCAATTCAGTTTGCTGGTTGCAAATATTGAGCTGTTAGCTACCTGGTCTCAAACTCCCTGTATTTTTCATTGTTTACATCAAAATTGAAATATGTTGGATTTTAAATATATTTTTTATCTAAACTGAAATATATGTGAAATTTTGGGGTATTTTATGATACTGTTTTCCGAAGGTGGGTATATCGAAAAATATGTCTTATTTGTCAGTCTGGAATAAATGTTGGTTCGGATCATCTGCTCGTTTCGTTAATCTCCTTAGCAAGGCTCCCGATACCATATTGGCGACGAAATCGGACTTACGCAACGTTTTAAAGTGTGACTCATAACGACAAGATGACGATCGGGAAGCTGGAACCGTTTAATGTCGAAACGGACAACTGGTCGACATACGTGGAACGGTTGGAGCAATATTTCGTGGTCAACGAGACAAAGGAGGAGCACAAAGTACCTACATTGATTACAGTGATGGGGAATCAGGCCTATGAACTCCTGGTAACGCTGTGTACGCCCGACAAACCTGCAAGCAAGAAA
The DNA here is from genome assembly GCA_905163555.1 of Notocelia uddmanniana. NCBI lineage: Eukaryota > Metazoa > Arthropoda > Insecta > Lepidoptera > Tortricidae > Notocelia > Notocelia uddmanniana. The sequence goes on from LR991068.1 coordinate 19,506,592, forward strand.
TTTCCGGAACTAGTTACAGTGATGAGCGGCCATTTGCAACCGAAGCCGAGCGTACTAGCCGAGCGATACAGGTTTCGTAACAGGAAACAAAAGCCGGGTGAATCGGTTGCTGATTTCGTGGCGGAACTTAAAAAGATGGCGAAGTATTGTGCGTTCGAGACTAGTCTGAAGGAAAATTTGAGGGATCAACTCGCGTGCGGGCTTCGGGATGAAACAATACGTCAACGGTTGTTTACTGAAGACAACATTTCATTCGACCGAGCGCGGCAGGTGGCGGTAGCGATGGAAGCGGCGCAGATGAACGCGGCGGCAGTGGAAGGTCATACAAAGGACTACGAGCCCGCCGCGAGTACGTCCAGTGGATGCCATGCGGTATCTGCGCAATCGTGGCGCGGCAACGGCAAGAAAGCAATGGCATCACACCAGCCGGCTAGTAACAGGGCGGCGCGGCCGGCGGACAATAGCGGGGGACGGCCGCCAGCGCCGCGGCGCTCGTGGCCCGCGGCACGGGAATACCGCCGTACACCGTCCGCCTCCGAATGTAGCGTTTGTGGACGTTCACATGATTCGTCGAGTTGTAAATTCGCCAATTATGTATGCCGCGTATGCAATCAGCCGGGCAAGAAGATGTGCCCGAGACTGCGCAGGGACACGGGTACGCACAACAACGAAGTACAAGAAGAAGCGAGCAGCGACTTTAGTGATGAGGTACCATTTAATGTTTTTAATGTGAATAGTATTCATCAATATAAGCCGTTTATGTTGCCGGTCAGTTTAGATGGGAAGTTAGTCACTATGGAAGTGGACACGGGCAGTGCAATTGCATGTATCAGTCGAGACTTATATGTTAAATTGTTTACTCATTTGCCTTTATATACTAGTGATTTAATTATGAGTTATTACACAGGGGAGAAGAGACAGCCTATGGGGAAAATATATGTAAATGTTACCTATAATAGTATAAGTAAACCGTTGGAATTGTACGTAGTAGATAAGGGCAAGACGCCTCTGCTAGGCAGACAATGGTTACATGAGTTAGGTATCAAATGGAAAGAATTGTCATGTCACACGTTGAAGGTCACTACACCGTTTAATTTAAAGGAACTTAATTCCAGATACAGTGAAGTATTTTCGGAGGGGCTCGGTCGGTACACGGGGGGTGAGGTGAGCTTGCGGGTGCGCGAGGACGCCCAGCCCGTGTTCCTGCGAGCGCGGCCCCTGGCGTACGCACTGCGCGAGCCGGTGGAGCGCGCGTTGGATCAGCTGGTGCGCGACGGTGTCATCACGCCAGTGGACACCTCGGACTGGGCCACTCCGATAGTACCCGTGGTTAAGGCGGATGGAACTATGTAACGTGGGCGCTGTGACGTCCACTGGCTACGGCGTCTTCCGAGCGCGCCCAGCGTCACAAGTACCGAGGCGGCGCGCGCGCGAGGCAGCGCGCGCGCGATAGCGCAGTATGAATCACCGCCCGGCCCCGCCACCGAACCGGCCGCCCGCTCCCCGCGGGGGCACATAAAAGCGAGAGTGCGACGCGCGCCGACAGCAGACAGAGTTACGGCAGCGGTCGAGTGAGGTCGTGCTTTCCGTGCGCTCTTGCTCTATTGTTGTTGTGACCTGAATTCTATCTCCGACTACTTACTCGCTCTTATCGCTCCCCCTCGTGGTGATTATCGTAATTACCACGTGGAAGCATCGGGTGTGTTAGTTAAGACTTTCTTAAGTCTCCAGCTGACCCGCGTGTCTCGGCCCCTCTGGAAATCCACGCTCGTAGTGGTCGCAGTCTTGTCAATCGGCTGTGGGCTAGACACCTTGGTGGCTACCCGTTAGTTAAGACTTTCTCAAGTCAGACCCGGGTCTCTGTCCCTTTGAAAGACCACGCTCGCAGTGGCTGCGTTGCAACGGATCCTAACGGTGCCAACGAAGTTGCAGTGTGGGGTGGATACCACCACGAAGCCCAGTAATTGCGGACAGTCCGATTCCTTCCCTTCGTGAGTAGGACACTTAGCTGACACTGACACGGCGGACAAGTGGACAGGACTCGACAAGTCGTAACTTGTCTAGTCCGGACTCGACAACGACTTTAGGTTAGCCTTTCGGTTCCCAATAGGCGTAGTGTTAGGCGGTGACCGACATTATTAGGATGGAGATGCAAGCCAGGATCGAGAGGATGGAGGAAACTATGCGGGCAATGCAGGCCGAAATCGATCGCCTGACCGCTGAGAATCAACGGCTTAAGTCGGCTCGAAGCGGTGAGGATCTTGAATCGGCCCAGGCGGCTCCCATGCGATCCTCCACCCCCCCGATCCCTGACTCGCACCACCAGGCCCCTCCGGCCGCTCCGGTAGCCACTCTGGCGACCCCGGCCCCTAAGGCCGTCATGGGACCACCGCTGCCGCCGCCGGCAGATGTGATCCCATTGCTCCAGTCCCAGGCCCCTAAGGCCACTCCGCCCAAAAAGGGCAAAAAATCTGTAAAGGCAGCCGCGTCTGCCCAAGTCAACCCTCCGGCCCCTCAGGCCCGTCCCGCAGCGGATTCAGGCATACGGCAGCCACGTTCTCGTTCCCCAAAGGGGCGACCCTCCTCGCGGGAGGAACGTGCTGCCGCTCGCCCCCGCTCTCCCCGCTCTCGCTCCTTCAATCCCTCCAAGCACATAATGACGGAAACTGAAGTACTCGACTTACTCTACAACAACGACGAGATGGACATGTCAGACACATGGGAATCCGTAGGCGGCAGCCGCAAGGGAAAACGTGCGCGGTCGAAGTCTCCGAGGGCTGATTCGCCGGCGAAGAAAGCCCTGCGGACTCCTGTCGTCCCTGCGCCTTCTGCGCAGGCCCCTCAGGCCCGTAGTGCCACTCTGGCAAAGGACGGCGGGTCTTCGACTCCCAGTTCGACTGCGACCCCAGCAGTCAACCCCGACAAGCCGGACTCGTGTGTCCTAATTGACGCACATAGGTGGCCCACTGCCCTGACCATGGTCAAACAGCGGGGCATCCGTGTGCTCAGTTCGGACACACTGAAGCCGCCCTTGGAAGGGCTTCGCGTAACAGTCCAGGGACCCGAAGACTATCGCGCCCTGACCCGACTCTTCGACGAGCTGTCAATGGCCTACAACCGGAGGCAGACCGCCGAAGAGAAGGGTTACAGAGCCATCATCCGGGGTCTCCACAAGGACATCCCGGAGGGTGAGATACTCGCGGATCTCAATAGCAAGGGGATCGCGACCAGGGAAGTTCATCGCCTCTACCATAAGACGAGGGGCAAGTACGACATCGTACTCATAGTCACCGACCCAGACCAACGTAAGGCAGTTCATGCTCTCAAAGAGGTCCTTAAGATCTCAATTAGGGTAGAGACTCCGAACAGGAGGAACTACATCTCGCAGTGTCACAACTGCCAGAGGTTCGGCCACAGCGCTCGTGGCTGTTTCTCTCCCCCCCGATGCGTCAAGTGCGCTGGTGATCACGCGTCTCGGGATTGCAACCGTCCAAAGGGTTGTAAGGACCCGGCCGGCGTCCAGTGCTGCAACTGTTTGCAACGCAAGCTCCCCCATGGGCATACTGCCAACTTTGGGGGATGCCCTTGTCGCCCAAAGAGTCGCAATACTGGTGCAAAGCCAAAATCCTCACCCCCCTCTGGGCAGAAGCAGAAATCGAGCCGGGCTGCTCCCCAACTTACTTCGCAAGCTTTCCCTGCCCTTCCGGCCGTAGGACTAGGTGCCCCCAGGAACCTGCCGCCCTCTGCGGCCGTAGGCCCCCACCCGGTGCCTTCCGCACCCCAATCCCAGGCGTGCCCTCCTGCATGGGGGCCCGCCGCCAGTCAAGCGGGCCGGCCCGCTCTAGCTCCCCACTTTGCGCTTATGCAGGTTCTTCAGATGCTCCCCGCGGAGGCGGCGAGCGGTCTGAGTGCTTACCTAAGTGCTGCGACACAGAAATACTTCGCCGCTCAGTTCGGCAGTCAGGGTCTCGGTGCTTATTAGTATGGATCGTACGGCCCTAAAGCTTAAACCTACTTCGCTTACCATTGGTATTTATAATGCCAATGGCTTGAGGGGTATGAAGGACGAGGTGATAAACTTCCTTCGCGATCACTCAGTAGATATATTCCTAGTCCAAGAGACCTTTTACAGATCCGGTACTAGAGCCTTTCGCGTCCCTGGATTCAATCAGATTAGAGATGATAGGCAAGATGGTAGGCCATTCGGGGGCACGCTCATTTTCTATAAACGTAGCTTACATTGCATAAGTCTTACTCCCCCACCCCTGACAAATATGGAAGTGTCAGTTTGCCGCATATCGATGGAGGGCCACCCCCCGATATCGATTGCGTCAACCTACCTTTCACCTCAACGTGACTTACTTAAGACCGACCTCGACTCGCTAGCCTCCCTAGGTCCTTCGGTCATCGTGGCTGGGGACCTAAACAGTAAGCACATTAACTGGGGTTGCACGGCAACCAATCCCAACGGCAATCGGCTTCATCACCTTTTGATCGACAGCCTCCCTTTCGATCTCCTCGCTCCCCTAGAACCGACCCATTTCCCTCATAACGTAGAGCACCGACCTGACATACTCGACATCGCACTTCTAAAGAACGTAGCGTTAACTCTGCGTTCTATAGAAGTGATACACGAACTTGACTCGGACCATAGGCCAGTCCTTTTGAGACTAGGACCTCACCCCAATAGTACACCTCGTACCAGAACACTCGTGGACTGGGACAAGGTACAATCAGGTCTCCTACAGACAGATCCTCCCCTGCTTAGAGACATCCCCGACAATATAACCACTACTGAACAGACCGACCAAGCGATCGATTCTTTCACTAACTACCTCAACACTGTTCGAAGTGAGGCCTCAAGGGAGGTATCGGCGGAGGATATCCAAAACCGGCCCCTACCTAGGGAATTGAGAGAGTTAGTGACTAGGAAAAATCGTGCCATCAGGACCTACTCTAATCACCCTTCTGCCGAAAACCGTCAAATCCTGAGGGACTTGTGCAACGAGTCCAAACAGAGAATTGCCGAGTTTCGGGAGAACTCGTTCAGGGATCTGATGGGTGAGATCGCGCCTAGTCATCTGGCTTACTGGAAACTGGCGAGATCTCTCAAATCAGACACCTGTTGGACTATACCCCCCTTGGATCGTCCGGATCACCCTACCCCTGCGTTCGAGGATAGTGAGAAAGCCGAATGCCTTGCGAGTAGCTTAGAGTCCCAATGTTCGCCTAGTCTCCTGCACACCGACGAAGCCCATATTAGATGGGTCGATTCCGAGGTGGACAGGAGATCGCGTCTCCCCGTAACTTCACCCGTTTTACCGGTGTCGGTTAAGGAAGTCAGTGACCTCGTCAGGCGTCTTCGTGTTAGGAAGGCTCCGGGTGCGGATGGTGTATCCAATCGTATCCTGAAACTTCTCCCCGAAACCCTCCTCCTCATTTTGGTTGGCATCTTCAATGCCGCGCTGACCAATGCTCACTTCCCAGCCGCGTGGAAAGGTGCATCGGTCATAGGGATAGCGAAGCCCGGCAAACCCAGGACTTCGCCTGCCTCTTACAGGCCGATCAGCTTGCTTAGCTCCCTTGGAAAGCTATATGAGCGGATCCTACTCACTAGAATTCTCAGATTTACGGCTGAGAATAACGTCATCATCGACGAGCAGTTCGGCTTTAGATCCGGGCACTCGTGTGTCCAACAAGTGCACCGCGTCACGGAGCACGTGCTGGACGGTTTCTCTCGTTTCCAGGGGCTCAAGACCGGTGCGATCTTTCTTGACGTGGCGAAAGCCTTCGACAAAGTTTGGCATAACGGGTTGATATACAAGTTATATCTGCTCGGCATGCCGGACAGACTCGTACTCACAATACGAGATTTTCTCAGGGATCGAAGCTTTCGTTACAGACTAGAGGGAACGTACTCGGACCCACACCCCATCCGAGCCGGAGTCCCGCAAGGCTCCGTGCTCTCTCCCACTCTGTACTCGTTATTCACGAATGACATTCCCAGGCACCCTAAAGTGCATCTGGGGTTGTTCGCGGACGACACCGCGCTCTTTACGACTCATTGTAAGTACGCTTTTATCCGGCGATATCTCCAGGAGGCAATCACCGACCTTGGTCGTTGGTTTAATCTTTGGCGTATCGAAGTCAATCCGGAAAAAAGCACTGCAATAGTCTTCCACCCTTCTGACTGCGTTAGCACAGAAAGGCGGGTGGCTCCGATCCAAATGTTTGACCGGCCTATCCCCTGGGCCAACGAGGTCAAATATCTTGGAGTGACCCTCGACAGGAAACTGACTTTCCGCAGCCACATCCGTAGGGTACGCAACCGTGCGTTGTTCGTGCTAGGAAGGCTTGGGCCGATGATCAACAAGTTTAGTAAAATGTCACTTAGAAATAAGCTGACACTTTACAAAACTTGTGTTCGTCCAATCATGTCTTATGCAAGTGTAGCTTTTGCTCACGTGCCTATGACATCGCTCAAGCCGCTTCAGGTCATTCAAAATCGTTTTCTCCGTAGGGCGACTGGTGCCCCGTGGTACCAGTCGAACCTCAGCCTGCACCACGACATGGGGATTAGCACCATGTATGGTTTCTTTAAGCAGACTGCCAGGCGTTATTTTGACAACGCTCCCCATCATAGGAATCCGTTAGTTAGGAAGGCTGTCGACTACGTTCCCATCCCTCCCCCCTCTGTCGTAACTCGGCGATCACTGATTAGGGGCCGCACGGTCCGGCGTCCTAGGCACACACTCACGGACCCGGACGACGTAATCACAACGTCCATCGAAAGGTGGAACGCTGCGCTTACGGCGTCCAACTCAGACACGACGCGTACACTTAGGCTTTCCCGCCGGCGGGGACGTCCACCGCGCGATCGCGACAACACAGACACATATAGTCCCTATTCGTCCCGGTACCGCCGCATACCGGGTAGAGTCAGTCCGACGCAGGTCGGGCCTAGCTGAGTTTCTTGCTGGACTCTTCTCAGCTAGGCTAGGTTTAGTGAACCAGCGACAAAACTCCCAGTAGCTCGATTCCACTCACACCCCAGATTTGGTTGAAACCGTTCAACCAATCTCACTGGAGCGCAAACTCTTAGAGTATTCCAGTGTTTAAACCGCCCACGCGGTCGTGTCGGAGGTTTTCCCCTGGATTTTCCCCAGGCAACTCTCCCACCGCGTATTCCTATCGCTTTAATGGGCTCGGCCTATAAAGCCACAGTCAGGTCAAAAAAAAAAAAAAAAAAAAAAAAAAAGCGCCGACAGCAGTGCTGGCTACAACGCCGTGGCGAGCACTGCCCTCCTCCCTTCCTCTCCGAGGCCGCGGGGTTCCCCCCTCGCGACGCCCGAGCTCCCGTCTTCGAGGCAACGGGGTTCTCCCCTCGTTCGCCCTGGACACCTAGCCTGAAATCAAAATCAAAATCAAATATTTATTCTGCAAATAGGCCACAAGGGCACTTTTACAAGTCAAAGCGTGAATTTATACAATTAAAAAAAACTGACAATCTTACTTAATAATAATGATTTAAAAAATATACTGATTCACAATTAAATAAAAATAAATTTACAAATATTAAGGACGTATTGAATACGATCTGTCCGAATAAACAACATAAAATTAATTTAATATCTCAGAGATGTATATGGTCTCTGAGCGTCCAAATACGATTAAATACAATTATTTCAAAGTCCTTAGAGATGTAAATGATCTCTAAGCGGTAAAATTAAAATAAGTAAACTTAATATTGTTAGAGATGTATAAGGTCTCTAAGCGTCAATAACAATAAAACTAATCCAGAACAGGATTATGTCTCTCGTCAATCTACATACAATAAAATAACACTAGTATTAAGGTATTTACTTTGCCCTTGCAAGCATGAACAGACCGGACTCCACAAACAGCACCCGATCACGAGTATGACGCGTATCTCAGCCATCGCCTCCCTCGACCATCTGTTAGGGAAGGTGGCGACCCGATCAACGACGCCGCCGTAAGCAAAGCCCTTTAAGCGAGCATGACATATTCAGGCTGCCGGACATTAATAATGTGAAAGATTAAAATGACTCTTCGGCGAGAAACAGCATCATGTTTCATAAAATAAAACGACAGAGCTATTTATACAAGGAAATATGCTAAGTGAAGCATATGTATATTAAAACTAACAGGATTTAACTATCACTGGCTTAAAAGCATTTTTGTCATTTAAGAAATCGTTGACAGTATAATAGGCCTGGCTTAACAAATAACGTTTAATATGAGACTTAAATTTACTGAATGGAAAATTAACTATATCGATGGGTATTTTATTATAAAATCGTATACAGTTCCCCACAAACGACGTGCTAATCTTCCGGAGACGACTGGCCTTCACTGCAATCTTGTGTTTACTTCTAGTGTTGTAGTCGTGGATATCACTGTTAAGTTTGAATTCTTGAATATTTTTTCGAACATACATAATATTTTCAAGAATGTATTGACATGCCACAGTAAGAATATTTGCCTCCTTAAATTTTTCCCTGAGAGATTCTCTGGCCTTAAGTTTATAGATGGAGCGTACAGCTCGTTTCTGTAGCACGAAGACGGTCTGGATGTCAGCCGCTTTTCTCCACAACAGGATTCCATAGGACATAACACTATGAAAGTAACTGTAATATACCAGCCTGGCCGTCTCAACGTCAGTTAACTGTCTAATACGTCTTACTGCATAGGCCGCAGAACTAAGTTTGCCGGCCAGAGTGGCAATATGCGCATGCCATTGCAGTTTTGAATCTAAGGTGACACCTAAAAACACTGTTCTATCTACAAATTCAATTTCATCAGACTTTAATTTGATCTTAGAATTGTTTGCCTGCTTGACATTAGGCATAGTGAATTTGATACACTTTGTTTTCTTGGAATTTAAAAGCAAATTATTTGCTGTAAACCAGTTCACAACAGTACCTAGTGCCTCATTAATACAGTCAAAGTTTTTGTCTTTGCGGCCTACCTTGAAGATAAGCGACGTATCATCTGCGAATAGCACTATATCATGTTTATCTTTTACAAGGTTTGGTAAATCATTAATATAAACTAGAAACAGAAATGGGCCCAGAATTGATCCTTGAGGAACTCCAAGAGCAACCGTTGTCCCTGCAGATTGAGTCCCGTTGATGACTACCCGTTGAGTTCTCTCCGACAGATACGATGTAACAAGGTCAAGGGAACCGTTTCTTATCCCATAATGGCTTAACTTTCTAATTAAATTCTCGTGATTAACGCAATCGAATGCCTTTGATAGATCACAGAACACTCCAATAGCATCTTGAGCCTCTTCCCAGGCATCAAAAATATGTTTAATTAGTACCACACCGGCATCAGTGGTGGAGCGACCTCTAGTGAACCCGAACTGATTGCTATTGAGTAGTTTATTGCGATTAAAATGGGACATCAGCTGATTAAGAATAAGTTTCTCAAAAACTTTGCTTAATGCCGGTAGTATTGAGATTGGTCTGAAGTTGGTAGGGTCAGTTTTTGATCCTGATTTAAACAACGGGATGATTTTACTGTGTTTCATCAGGTTAGGAAAAACTCCAGTTTCAATACATTTATTGAAAATATCAGCTAAGAAAGGTGCGATTGATTCTACAATGGAATGTAATACTTTTACAGAAAGGCCCCAAAGATCTTCAGTCTTTTTTAAGTTTAATGATTTAAATGCTTTAATTATAATGTGGGGGGTCACGTCAGTGAAGCTAAAGATTTCTGTACATTCTGTTACATTTTCTTTCAATAACGATTCAGCGACATCTGGTGATGAATTCAAAGATTTCGTGGTCTCGACGGGTACATTAGTAAAGAACCGCTCAAAATGATCTGCTACTTCGTGGTCAGAACTCACTAGAGTATCATCGACTCGCAGGCTGAAGTGCGCATCTTTTAACTTACTTTTCCCAGTTTCATTGTTGATAACTTGCCATACAGTTTTAATCTTATCACTAGAGTTCTGGATCTTTTTTGACAAGTAATCGGCTTTAGCAGCGACACACATTAACTTAAAAGATTTTGAGTAGTTCTTAACATACTCTAGAAATTCCGGCCTTTTATCAGTAGTTCTTGAATCATACAAGTCATAGAGTCGGCGCCTCTTCTCGTGAATGTCTGGCGTAGCCCAGTCGCTAAATTTAGTCTTGAACTTGCTTTGAATCTTCTTCAAATTAAAACAGACATCGAATTCCGTTTTGATACAATTAAACAATCGAGTACACAAACGGTCAGGGCTTTCCTGAGTGAGTGGAAGATAACATAATCGTTTCATTATATTACGATTGAATAAATCTAAGCTCTTTTCAGAAATAGGTCTGCACATAGTGTGTCGTGGAACTTTATCAGTTTTCCCGCTGAAGGCGACTTGTTGTCCACAGTGGTCAGAACTTAAGTTGTTTATAATAAATTTACTAATCGCATCCTTGTTACTGAAAATGTTATCTATACATGTAGCGCTGGTTGCTGTAATGCGAGTTGGCTCACAAAACAAGTTCACCAGGTTAAAAGATTTAAAAGTATTCACTAGACTCACACTCATGGGCGATTTCTCAAGTAAGTTAACGTTAAAATCACCGCAAACAATAACGCATTTTGTACTCTTAAAAATACTGCTGAGCACTTCTTCCATCACTGTCTCAAATAGACTGTAATCCGCCGATGGGGGCCTGTATACGCATATAATTATAAATTGGTCTAACTCCACACAAGAGAGTTCTATGTGACGCTCGACAGACATGTCAACAATATCTTTACGCTCTTTACATTTCAAATTATGTTTCACCATAATCAAGGATCCTCCACGCCTACATGACTTTCTAGAGTATGAACTTACTACACTATGATTGCTAAAATTAAACATAAATTCATGATCTTTCAGCCAGTGCTCCGTTATACATAGAATATGAATATTTGAACATTGTATGAACAAATCAATTTCAAGTTCCTTACTAGTAAATCCCTGTATATTTTGATGAACCATATTAATACTAGTGTTACATCTATCAACGGGTTCGGGGCCGGTGGTAACACGCGTTGTCTTATCGGTCAGTTTAAATTACTCGCCGGCACCGACCCCGTTTCGAAGCCCACGCTACTAAAACGTAACACAGGAACCGCCTTAACATTATCAAACGTCGTGCTAGTCACGACGGGGTCTACAATATTATATGCTAACAATTTAGCACACTCACGTAAGTACCTTTTCGGTAGATATGGACGCTTTTCAGTCAAAACTAAATTCTTAACAAATTTGTTCGTATCGAAATACGAAATCGTACAGCTGTATAGAGACAACCTATACAAAATGGAATTTAAATAATGTAAGTTTATATTTTGCGTTGCCGACAAAGTATCCGAAAAAGGCAACGCACATATTATGATTTTACCTATACCTCGCTGGTCTATTTCAGTGAGGGTCTCCGATAGTCTAATAATGTCTCGCTCGGTACAGTCTAAAATATCACCGACGAACACTACCAGCGTAGAGTCGCAGTCGAAGTGGTCAGCGGCGATGCACGAGGCCAGACGATCGACGGAGGCTCCCGGGAGACAGTTGTTGGTCACCCTCTGAGTCAAGCGGCCGGCTAGCAGCGCGCCGAGGCCGACGCCCGCCCGGTCCGAGTACACGACGGTGCGGCGCGGCCGGGCGGGTGCGGGCGCGCGGGCGGCGACAGGCACCGGCGGCGATGCCGGCTCGGCTTGGCTCAGCGACAGCGGCGGCGACTCGATCATCAGGAACGGCGGTTCTTCTCGGCTCGATGGCTGGTCTACACTGACCGGTAGCGGCGGCGCCGGCTCGGCTCGGCACGGCGGCGGCGGGGCGGGCGCCCCCCGGCGCGGTGTGGCAGCGCCGGCGGCGGCGCGGTGGAGCCCGAGTGAGGCGGGCGCGGGGGCGGCGGGCACGCGGGCGGCCGGCGAGTGGTCGCGGCTCGGCCCGGGGCAGCGCCCCGGCACCCGGGGCGACTCGAAGTGTAGTGGGACGCCGCTCCCCGGTTCTAGAACATTATTCATAAAGGCTATGTATTCGTGCAAAGTTTTGCTTGAAAGGTCATGCTTGCTAGTGATATCTTTTAGTTTTGACTGCAGCATGATGACCTCATCGGAGCGATTTTTCAGCTCTATTACTGCCTGGTCTAATTGTTGCTGACAGTTAAGAAGCTGGTCGCTCAGTGACACATGGCTGTACTTAGACAAAACTGCTTTGAAAATTGTCTTGTGACGTTGCAATAAAAGTTTAGATTTTTTAATAAATCTATTCAATTTTAAATATTTTTTTACTTTGTTTGAGCCTCTTACTATGACTCTGTGATCAGAATTACTCTCTACATACACAGAGTTGGTTAAATCTATTGTTTCCACTATGGGGGCGCTTACTAAACTATCATGCATCATGTCTACTTCACAAGTACTAAATTCGGCAAAGATACTTAAATTGTTTTCACCCAACTCCGAGCAATACTTGCAAATAGTGGTCTGCTTTGCCTGAAGTTCTTCCAGTTGTTGCTCCAGATCTCGAATACGCCGCAAAGCTTGCTCATGTATCTCCTGGCACTGCTGGAACCGGTCCACGGAGAGTTGAAGTTCTGTCCGCTGGCTTAGCATGTCTTCATACTGCAGGTCTTGTTCAGCGAGCTGGGTTTTGAGGGTAGTGTTCATCCTGACAACCCTCATGACCTCCTCCTCACTGTCATCCCGTTCCTGCAGGAGCTTTTCATTAAGCTCTGTGGCCGCTTTGAGTTCTTTTTTAGTTTGTTGCAGTTTGCTAATTAAAGCATCTCTGCGTGTAACTGGTTTAGTGATTTGGGCTGAAAACATATTGAAAATGTAAATACCTGGGTCAAAACTTTATACCAAGGGCTTATATACTCTTACAAGCAAGATATATATAGACCTTATGGTAATAATTGTAACAACTAATAATGTTGACTAAACCATTAATTTAACTGGACTATAAGCAAACTAAGCGCAGTAAGATACACTTATACTCTTTAAAATATGTATTATGCACTAATTTGGACTAGTTCTGCTTTGGTTAACAGTGAAAGCATTTATTTTTGACTAGTAATGGAATATACAAGATTTTCTAGAATTGTAACCTACAAAAGTGACACATTATTTTTATTATTGTGACCAATTATTCACTTAGACCAAACTTAAGGTAATAATAATGTAGAAACAATACTTCCCTGCTTTCAAAATCCGTTGTAATGCACCTTACACTCGGTAAACTTTTTTCATTTCAAAATTTCAACGGTGACGATCTGTCAAATATTATTTTGTAGATTTGTGACCTTTATCGTTAATTTAATTCCCGGATAACATTCTCACAACTAAATTATTCACTCTAGATCACTTTAATGAACAATACAAGACCAATTTTGGATAATTTACATTAATTTTACAATTTCTAAGTACGCTACTCGTTATTGACGTCTAGTTCCGAGTGAAGGCAGCGGGGTTCACCTCCCTCGCTCGCCGCAGGATAGGCCAATCACCCTAGATTCCTTCCGAGGCCGCGGGGTTACCCCCTCGCGAAGCCGAGGACTCTAGGTTCCTATAGCTGAGAGGCAGCGGGGTTCCCCCCTCGCTTCGTGCCCAGGCTTCCGCATTAACCATCCGCTCCACAACTAATACCGCTATCCGCGATTTGATAACTAAATCTAGATAATCTAATTTCATAGCAGAACCCGTCTAGGTCCTCGTTAACATTTCGACACCGTAGTTCTCTCTTAGTTTTAAGGTTTTTCATTTATTAATAAACGGGCGAGAAGACCCTTATTTGTGACTGTCCGATTGGTGTTTTGATTTTCACTCATCCCCGATCCCTCTAGGAACCTCTGAGCTAGTCAGGAAACCCTCGTAAGGCCGTAACGGTCGAGGGATATGTGTGGGTGCTGAAATCACTCATCACAACTATAAGGGTATGTGGAGACTTTAAGTCAACGCTTAATAAATGCCTCGAGGTAGATCGTTTTCCGTTACCAAGGGTAGAGGACTTATTAGCCAAAATTAATGGAGGGGATAAGTTTACCAAAATCGACTTATCGCAAGTATATGCCCAGTTCGTTTTAGATGAGCGTTCTAGACAGTATACAGTTATTAACACTCACCGAGGGTTATTTAGGTACAATAGGTTAATTTATGGCCTGTCATCTTCACCAGGGCTGTTCCAGCGTAAGCTGGAACAGATGTTTGCGGATCTACCCATGGTAGGCGTATTCTTAGACGACGTTATTTTAACAGGGAAAAATGATCAAGAACATATAGAGACGCTACACAAAGTGTTGGGTAGATTACAAAAGTTTGGGTTAAAGGTTAAAACAGAAAAATGTACATTCTTTGCCAAGTCTGTGACTTACTTAGGGTATGTAGTAGATAAAGAGGGAATCCATACAAACCCAGACAAAGTAAGGGCTATCGAACAGGTACCAACTCCCACTTGCGTTACCGAGCTGCGATCATTCTTGGGAATGGTAATGTATTACGCTAAGTTTATAAAAGATATTAGTACAACTCTGGCACCTCTTTATACACTATTAAGGAAAGGGGTCAAGTTCGAGTGGTCTGAGGAGTGTAGCAGAGTATTTTGCGAGGTTAAAAAGTTATTGACCAGTAGTACGGTGCTAGCTCATTATTCCCCAGGGTTGCCAGTGATACTTACGACAGACGCAAGTAGTGTAGGGGTAGCCAGTGTCATTTCCCATATAATGCCGGACGGAACCGAAAGACCGATTGCATACGCGTCGCGAGTACGTAATACGGCGGAACGTGGGTACTCACAAATAGATCGCGAGGCGTTGGCTATCATTCATGGCGTAAAGAAATTTCACCAATATTTATATGGGCGCAAATTTCTTCTAAAGACGGATCATAAGCCACTAGTTTCTATTTTCGGCCCTAAAGCGGTAATGGCGGCTTCGAGAATGCAAAGGTGGGCGGTGATATTATCAGGTTACGACTATGACATACAGTATGTTAGAACCAATCAAAACGGAGCCGATGCATTGTCAAGGTTACCGCACCGAGGGGAAGTTAGGGAGAAGCAGCCGGGTTGTACGTATATTAATTATGTTGATGATTTTTTACCTATTACCCATGAACAAGTTTGCGAGGAAATAAAGAACGATACCTTCTTGCGCAAAATTGTATTATACTTACAGTCCGGCTGGCCTTCGCACATCTCGAGCACGGATTTACAACCCTACTTTGTTAGGCGAAACGAATTGTATTTAGAATCGGGGTGCATCATGTGGGGCTATAGAATTATTATCCCCGCAGCGCTTAGGGAACAAATACTTCAGGAATTACATGTCGGCCATTTAGGTATCGTAAAAATGAAAGCAATCGCTAGGAGTTATGTATGGTGGCCCGGCATCGATGCGGACATCGAGCGATGTTGTACGGGATGCGGCACGTGTGCGGCAGAAGCGCCGGCGCCGCCGCGCGCCATCCTCCGCCCCTGGGAATACCCAGCGGAGATGTTGACGCGCTTGCATATTGATTTTTTAGGGCCATGGCACGGAAAAACCTTTCTAATATTAATAGATGCGTCTTCTAAGTGGATAGAAGCATTCCTGATGGCTAACACCACAGGGGCGGCAGTTGTGAAGGTTTTAAGGGAGACATTTGCGCGTTTTGGCTTACCCAAGCAGGTCGTATCAGACAACGGGCCTCCGTTTACATGCCGCGAGGTGGATGCTTTCATGCGATATTACGGTATTACACATACATTCACACCAGCTTACCATCCGGCATCAAACGGAGCCGCCGAAACGGCGGTGAAATTGTGTAAAAGGGCCCTTAAAAAAGCCTTTAGGGAACATGCGAACGTGGAGAAAGCCCTTCAGGAATATTTAATGGCGTACAGGAATACTCCTCACAGTACCACCGGCCAGTCACCAGCTATGTTACTGCAAAGGCGAGCATTGCGTTGTCGTCTGGACATGCTGCGGCCGGGACGCCAACTCGAGCAGAACGTGGCGGCAGCACGGCGCCGGCAGGTGCAGAGTGCAGGGGGAACAGATAGGACGTTCAGGGTAGGAGACCTCGTGTGGTTTAGAGATTATGGCTCGGGGGAGAAATGGCTGAGGGGAAAGGTAGATAATCTGATAGGTTCCAGGATCGTGGTAGTGGTAAAGGAAAACGATTTATCATCCAAATTTAGGAGGCATGTAGACCAGGTTAGATCGCGCGCGCCAGTATCGGTTTTATCTTGGCCCGGTTCGATGGACAACACCCACGCCCCTCCACCGCCACCAATGCCTTTCGACCCTCCGTTAGTACAAAGACCCCGACGGAACATAAGGCCTGTTGAACACTACGGTGATCCTTTGTTATATTAAGAAAATGTTTTTACTGACCTATTTTAATTAGTTAAGTATATGCTTAGGTAACTACAACTGGTTACCTAAGCATAGTTTAAGTGGTGAGGTGTAATATATGTGAAATTTTGGGGTATTTTATGATACTGTTTTCCGAAGGTGGGTATATCGAAAAATATGTCTTATTTGTCAGTCTGGAATAAATGTTGGTTCGGATCATCTGCTCGTTTCGTTAATCTCCTTAGCAAGGCTCCCGATACCATATAAACCTTCGTCATGATGATCTCACACTTTCCATGTCGATAGGTGACATCGACATGAAAAACGTGAGCTTGATCGGTGTAGCGTCTAGGATGAGTACAAACTCAAACGAAATACATGTGTCGCCTAAGAATGAGCTTCGCTGAGCACAATAAAATTTAGTTATACTTATATAATAATAATAATAATATTGGGGGACAATCTTACACAAATCGACCTAGTCCCAAACTAAGCAAAGCTTGTACTATGGGTACTAGACGACGATATACATACTTATATAGATAAATACATACTTAAATACATAGAAAACATCCAAGACCCAAGAACAAATATCCGTGAAAAATGCACAAATATATGCCCTGGCCGGGATTCGAACCCGGGACCTCTAGCTTCGGAGGCAGAGTCACTACCAACTAGGCTAAACAGGTCGATATACTACCGGGACTAGTTGGGCTGCTCCAAATACTCGTATTTGAGCGAGATGACATTCTATTGTGCCGTTCCTCTCTCCATGGCAATGATTTACTTTCTTAGACATCTCAATTTTAATAACAATGTGAACATGTTGCACGCTAGATTTTAGATGTACATTTTGCACGCTGCAATTCAGCTAAATGTGTGATCCTTTAAAATTTTACTACTCAAGACCTTTTGTTCACCACATTTAATGCAGTAAAGAGCTTACTTATTTACATTTCGTCAATCATATCCAACTAGGTGATAAAGTAATGTGTCTATCTTCCGTTATTTTTAGTATGGAAGCTAGAAAAAATAGGTAAATGGATAGATCAACCTTAGGGGACTTCCTGATTTGGCCGGGCGGGAGCGATATGTCACAGGTATTTTGCTCTTTGACGTGAATTTACCGATGTGAGATGTGTGTGTGTGATTAATATTATAGAATTGATTATATAGAATACATAACATACATTTTTGACATGTAATATTAATATTATGAATAAATGAATATGAATATGAATAAGAGATTTCCTCACTTGACGAAATACTGTCAATAATACGTTTGCGCAGTACTAATACCATGCGCAGAAGTAGAGCAGTACTGCATTAGTGTCGGTTGACACTGACAGCTGACAGTTTTCTCATATCGTACCGCCCCCGCATCGACAAGTCAGGAAGGCGCCTTACACACGCTCGACAACGTTACCTTATCACCCCTCAGATCATAATTAAAACTAAACAAGCATGAAATCTAGCCCTATCTGCCAAACTACGAGTCATAAACATGTAAACGCAGCACGCTTGTAAATCAGCCGCGATCCGAACACCCGTGAAACTGTCACGGGCGACACGAAATAGAGCCATAACTCAAAACGCGCATATTGCGGATGTACGTGTGATTAGAATGCATCAGGGCTTAAATTTATATGAAACTAGTTGGTGCCGTAATATAGGTAGAAATTTGGTTATTACTCCAGCTTTGGGGGTTGAAGATTTAAGAAAAACTACTTTTTTTATTTATTTATTCACATTTGTCGACCTGTTTAGTCTAGTTGGTAGTGACACTGCCTCCGAAGCTAGAGGTCCCGGGTTCGAATCCCGGCCAGGGCATTATTTGTGCATTTAGCATGGTCTTGGATGTTCTCTATGTTTTTAAGTATGTATTTATCTATCTAAGTATGTATATCGTCACCTAATACCCATAGTACAATCTTTGCTTAGTTTGGGACTAGGTCGATTTGTGTAAGATTGTCCCCCAATATTTATTTTATTTTTATTTATTCACAATACCGGCACTAACCGCTATACTGTAAGAGCTAATTGATATTGATCATGAGATTCCACCACCACCACCACCACCATATCAGCCCAAGGACGTCCACTGCTGGACATAGGCCTTCTCCAAATTCAAGGGGGGTATATGCCATCTCCACTCTCTAGGAATGCTGCTGCCCATTCCCCGATGGTCTTGGTCGTAGTTTAAGGACATACCCGGGTTCAAACTATACGCTCAAGTCGGTATAACTAGCGTTTCCCCGATGGTCTTGGTCGTAGTTTAAGGACATACCCGGGTTCAAACTATACGCTCAAGTCGGTATAACTAGCGTATTTTCACACCATCCTTTTTGTCTATGAAAATTATACAAATTAAATATTTTGGTTTTACTATGGCAAAAATTTATTGTTAACTACGTAGATTTTCTCTTCGTCCCCGTGGAACTCGTTATCGCCTTAGAGAAATAATTGCTGTTAAATTGTTATAGGCGCAGGCTTAATTATCGCTCTCTCATACAAATTTCTACCCGCCTTTTCATCGTCTAAGGAATGATTTCCGCAATAAAACTATCCTATGTCATTTTCCGGGACTCAAAATACCTCTATACCAAATTTCACCTAAATCAGTTCAGCAGTCTAAGCGTGAAGAGGTAACAGACAGAAATACAGACACACTCTCGCATTTATAATATTAGAATGGATTAGTATGGATACGTAGCTAACCCTTACCAGTCGCACGTATTTCTAGAAGCAAGACAGTGGCTATATGGACCACGTGCATATTCGGTAACGTGCAGTGACCATATAATAAGTGCACCACAGGTTTTTTTTTGAAAATAATAAAGCAAGAAATTACTTCTTTTTGACGCTATTATCCATAATCAGTATTCAAAAGTAGATAAATCGCTAGGCCTGTTTAAGGGTTAGTTAATATAAAAAATATATAAAGAATATATATTTTTTACAGAAATACGAGATACCCAGACCAGATCGGTTTTTTTTTACTAAAAATCGTCATACTTAGTCCTGGTTTAAATACCCCAACTTTTAAGTTTTGTGTTGCGTTTTATTTTTTACTACGGTGAAAGGTAAAGTAGATACTACTCGTATAAAGACTGTCTTGTGTTTCATTATTACGATACAAGTGCAGAAAACAGGAAATTCGCAACGAGTGGTGATAAATTAAAACACGACCGTAGGGAGTGTTTTAAATCGACACACGATCGACGATTACATATACCTAGGACAGACTGTCCAGTTAGGTAAGTCCAACTTCGAGAAAGAGGTTAATCCTCGAATCCGACTCGGCTGGGCAGCGTTCGGGAAGCTACGGCACATCTTTTCGTCCAATATTCCGCAGTGTCTCAAGACGAAAGTCTTTGACCAGTATGTGTTGCCAGTGATGACATGGCATTGAAACGGTCGCTTACTATGGGCCTCATAAGAAGGCTCAAATTCACTCAAAGTGCAATGGAGAGGGCTATTATTGTGGAAGTCTTTGGGGGAGGCCTATGTCCAGCAGTGGACGTCATTTGGCTGAAATGATGACCTCTCTATCGCCCGTCATCTTGTCACCAGCACCCTTCCTCTTCATATCATCTCTCACACAATCCTTTCACCTTTTCCTTGGCCTACCCCTGTTCTTACTCTCGATGAAACTAAGAAAGGTTTTTATGCGTCTAGTAATTGTATGTAAGAACATTATGTGAATTTTCCGTTTGAATTCATCGGTTTCAATAATTAGCCTGGCTAAGTGACAGACTTTCTGTCTCTCTAATTAAAATTCAAATGGAACTCTGAGCTGTCTGCCACAAACTAAGCTGACAACCTATTTAGGGCTTTAATTCCAAAACTCTAAACATGAAAGGCCAAAACTTCCAAATCAGCCCAACATAAATTATCCAATCTATTATAGTTCTTAACGACCTCTAAACTAGGTATAATTTGGCATATAATTTGTTTGGCTAGGCCCCGCCATCTAATACGGAAGTACGCAGAGTAAGTTAAAAGTAATAAATTGCTCTTCACCGTACCGCGTCTCTGCACCCTGGTGGTTTCGGGTTGTGAAGCTATTAAGAGGATTAAAGAACTCAAAGGAGGCGTTTTAAGATTATTTTACAAGAATTAAATTGCGTACACTCCTGAGGTCCTACTGCGAAGTAACCTAAAACAAAGTTGTTTCGTGTATCTCTCTCTGTCCGTAACATATAGAAATTCAAGCGACAGAGGGAGAGATACACGAACAAAATTTCAGTTCGAGGCAGGCTCTCTTGAAATTTGCTACAATATTGTTCTCAATAGCAGTGATAGAAAGAAGCCAACTTGGTTTCCTGAGAAAAGTCGTCAGCTGCCTTTTTTTAACCGCCGAACGCAGGGTGTTATAAGTTTAATAAGTGTTTTTTCGTCCGTCTGTGGCATTGGAACTCCCGAACAAATGAACCGACTTTTTTACGCAAATCATTGTTATTAACTTCAGATTAAGAGTTTGCGCTTGTATCCAAACAATTTAAATGGTATTCAGTGACAATAACACAGATTTTTTTTTTTTTTTTTTTTTTTTTCCTCCCTAGCTTTTTAAGTTGGTCCCCGAAGGGGACCTCTACTAATTGCCCTAACTATTTTAGCAGGATCAATGGATCTCTGCTGGCAAAGACTAAACATTACTACTGTTACTAAGCTGAAACTACTATCTATCCTAAAAGTTAGCAACTGCCTAACTGCTAAAAACGGGTTTCCTTTATTAACCAAACAAACAAAAATATGACAATGATCTTGAAGTGAAGTTGCGCCACTTCTCTTCAGTCTTCATTCTTCATTGGTGGCGGCAAAGGAGAGCACCCCCGCCCCCTCGCCGCAGGGGGCGTGGCCTCCTATGCGGCAGAAATACTGCGCGGTACGGCACGCATGGCGACCGCGCAGTGAAGTCCGACGTCCCATCTTCCGAGCGGTGTCCCGATGATCCCGAAGCCCCACCCCGCCCCCCGCAACCAAGCAATTTCGCACGAGCCTCAGACTGCCATACCTAATTGACAGCGCAAAGACCCGCACTACTTTCACAGAGTCGCAGGGAGCAAGGGCAAACGACAGTCCCGCCGAAACTGTGCCCGATTGACGAGGGCCAGTCCGAAGGTCCGGCACTTCATCAGTCATGCGGCGCTCCATTGGTCCCGAAGCCCGGCCCCACCCCCCACAGCCCAGCAATTTCGTAAGCGAGCCCCAGACTGCCATACCTAACTGGCAGCGCAAGGACTCGAACTACTTTCACCGAGCCGCAGGGAGCAAGGACAAACGCCGGTCCCGCAGAAACTGTGCCTGACTGACGAGGGCCAGTCCAAATCCTAATGTGGTACATTGGGGACAGCACCAGATTGACTGACAAGGCGAGTCCCCAAGTCCAAATCATGAGATCTTCCATGGCGTAGGCTCCGTGTAGCGTAGAACCACGACATCCACAGCCGAGCAATTTCCCCAGGGCCTCAGACTGTCCTCCTGACTGACAGCGCAAAGACCCCAAGTACTATCGCAAGGCCGCAGGAAACGTAGAGGCGACGATCCCACGTAGTCTCGCAGTAACGTCCGTGTAAAAGCAGGCTCATCCGCAGACATGGGCCGCATTCCCGCAGATACCGAGGCCCAGCCACCCGCCGCCGCCATCGTTTTCCCGAAAGCCCCAGACTGCCTTACCTAACAGGCAGCGCAAGAGCCCCCAGTACTCTACACAAGCAACGACGAGCAGCCAGACAACAGCACCACGAAAACACGGCGCAATAAACAGGAACATCTTCTTTTACTATATACATAGTATGTACAAACCATCAAAAGATGGATATAAGACGGCAGAATAAATTCCGCCGACTTGTCCTAAAAAAGGTTCCCGGTACAGGTGGTCGACCGGGGCGCGTCCGCTCGGCGCGGCGGACGCGCGCAGACTCACAATAACACAGATAATTCACGTGCAGTATAAATATTGCACTACGAGCGCCATCTAGGCAAATTTGAAAAAAAAAAAAAAAAAAAAAAAAAACATTTGGCACTGACTTTAGAAGGTGATAAAACTTTAAGAAATTGTATATTCGTTAGGTGGCTAATCATTAAGAGGGTATCAACGGTTCCGCTAGCGGCACTCGTAAAAAAATGAGATTATTTAAATTTAACCATAGATATTAAAAAAGGGGACTGCTATGTACTGTATTTTCTGATTAAGAACCTTTTGAATACATCAAACTAGTAATCACGTTGCAGGATTTGTCGATGTTTTAATTCAAAAATAAAACCACCGTTTTTTTTTCGACGGTAAGTTGACGAATCTAGCAACGTTATACCTGTTTCAATGTATTCAAAAGGTACAAAAATACAAAACATACTACATAGCAGTCCCTTTTTTAAATATTTGTCGTTAAATTTAAATAATCACAATTTTTTCGAGTGGCGCTAGTGGACCCGTTGATACCTCTTAAAAACGTATTTCGGAATATTTAATTAAACAATTGAGAATTAAAGAATTCTTCGCACATTTTGTGTAAAGAAATTGTAAGTTTAAATTTCATCTCATGATAGGATTATAAATCGCAGTGTTTTTGCCTATAAGTTTTCTGAAGGTAGTTTAATTATTTAAAATTATGAGACTAAATGTTGTAAAATATCCCAGATCACAGAAAGTTTTGCAGCTTAGGTAAATCTTTCTCGGTGCACCACTAATTTTAAATCAAACGTCCCAAGTCGAGTACCAAAATATGAAGCCCTTGTTTTATATTTTTGTGAGTTTAGCGCATCCAAAGTGACGGTTCGCACCTCAAAGTCCGTACAATGAGTTCGAGGGAAGTTCTCAACAGAGCTCCGACTATCTAGCACTAGTTAAATCGCTTAATTGTTTTCGTTTGCGACTAACAAAACTTTTTACTAACAAAATTGGCAGCGAATTTTCCGATTAGCCTTCCGACTGAAGTAGTTTTCTGTTTGAAAACGTATCGTTCATTTAAAAAATAACGACGAAAGTTTTTTTCATGTTTGTGCAATTACCATCAAACACAGCAATAAGTGAGAGTGTTCAAAAACATTTATTAAACTCCTAGGAGCCTATGCTGGTAGCCGTTTTATCACTTATTGTCATGGATAAGACATTTGCCACGTACTGACAAGTATCCGAGTGCAAGAGTGACGGGCTGGTTGGCAATCATCATTCGCCCGGTGAACGTCGAATCTAGATTTAGGGTGATTTCTTCGAATAAACGAGAGTACCTATTCACTAGGTAGAAGTATGTATTTATTAAAAGTTGTACTAAAAGTGTCATTCTTCCGCACATCGGCGTCGTTATTCTGAAGAGTAAATGTCCAAGTGCTCTTCACTGACCACCCTGTAATATTCGTCACATTCAATGTTAATTCATACGTGAAAAGAGGTGAACTACAACGCAATTAACGTTACAATTTAAAGAACTTCATTTATTGGCTACGGCTAGAACTAGCTAGTTGTGAAAATGTATTTCATTTGATAATAAAGGATCACTGCTGTCTTAAATTGTGTTCAACATTTTCTGCAACAGAACATCGATATGAAACCAATTTAAAAATCTCTTATAGTTAAGTTCATTCTGTGTATTGCTTCGACGTAATATTTTTAGCTTCCGTTGTTCGGTTCCGTATAAGATTTTAAAACAAATCGTTATTTTTTTTTTATTTTTTTTTTATTTTTTTTTTTTATTTTTTTTCAACTGTTTATTTCAAATTTCTTTTTTTAATATTTCACATTTAGTTAAATTACTTAGCTAAATCTTAATATTCTAAGATTGTGGTGCTAAGCCTAGTATTTTTTTTTAGTCTGCTGTTGTTAGTTTTGACTTATATTACATTATTGATTTTTTGATAATACTTTTGGCTTGCTTTGGCTTATTTACTAATCTATTGATAACATCTAATGGGAAACCATTTAGTGTATGAGGTAGGTAGTAAGACCATATTCTCTTGCCATATATATTATTAGTATTTCTAGGTAAGATGTAGTTTTTCTGGTTTGTTAGACTTCTCAGACCAGCTGGCCTCTCATACATACTTAGTTTTCCCATTCTGTCTTTATATTCTAATATTATGGCCAGTTTAACTTGATCATATACATTTAAGATTCTACAGTGCTTAAACAATTTATCATAGTTATGTCTATGCTTATATTTAATTTTTAGTGGTACTATAGCTTTTAATAACCTTACTTGTATGTTATATATGCGCTGTAAATATGTCTTATATGTTCTTCCATAGCTTGAAATACCATAGCTTATTACTGAGTGGGCCATAGCCATATATAGTAGGCGCAGTGTGCTATATGGCATTTTGTGCTTTAATATAGTAATATTACAGAGGATGGCTCTGAGCTTTTTGCAAACATGATCAATGTGGGTGCCCCAGTTAAATTTATTATCAATTATTAGACCAAGATAGGTGTGATGAGTTACTAGTTCTAGGGGGTCACAGTTACAGTTAGAATATGAGGCATGTAGACAAGAGTGTTTATGGGCTATGATTGTTGGTTGTAATGATGACTTAATGTATGGTGAGTGGATATACATAACTTTGGTTTTTTGGTAATTAAGAGATAGTCCAGCATCATGCGCCCATTTACATAGTATGTTGAATTCAGCTTGCATCATAGCTTCAGCTGTATGTTCATCTTTATGTGCCGTGATTAGGCAAGTGTCATCAGCAAACTGGTATACGGAGGCATCCCTAAAGATGTTACACATATCGTTCACATAAATAAGGTACTCGGTCGTACCGATTATGGAGCCTTGTGCTTTGCCTTGTAGTGAATGCAACAGCTCGCTTTTCTCTCCTGCAATGCTAACAGTGTTGTACCTTTCTGTGTGATAGTCGACTATCTATTTCAGGGTAGGGCCCTGTATACCATTCTGCTGCAATTTATTGAAAAGCTTTACATGATTAAGCACATCGAAGGCTTTGCTGAAGTCAACCATCACTGCAACTACATATTTTTATCATTTAAGTGCTGGTTGACCTCGTCAGTAAAGTGTGCCAGTAACTGTGGAGCACTTTTCCCTTTTTGGAAACCAAATTGTCTGTTATGTATGATCCCATTGTTTGACAAGAATTCATTAATGGTTTTGCCGAGGAATTTTTCTATTATTTTGTCAATGACAGGCAAGATTGTAATAACATGCATTTTGTTTATCATCATTATCTTTTTACATTGTGCGATGGTCGAGCGCATATTCGGAGTCAAACAGGTTGGAGTGTGAGGTGAGGCAGGGGAGATGACTTCGCCCAAACTCTTCAACACGCTTCTGGAGGAACTCAGCAGCACTCGTGCCGGATGCCAAATCGGTGACATTTGTATAAACTATTTATTAGTTATGCAGATGACATAGTGCTCCCCTTGAGGAGGCATGTATTGTGTTGTCAGAAAAGTGAATTTACATACGTTAATTCAGAGACAAAGATGTACCACCTGTACCGCCTATTGGGTTGTACGGAACACTGTTAACCCTTTCGCCGCCATTTTGACTTTATATCAAGTCATGGCAAGTGATGTAAAGGCAACCTACGTGCTGTCAAGTAAGGTTCATTTTCAGTCTTTTGCTACAAAGACTTTGGCGTGTGAGACACAACTTACGGAATCTCCTGTGCCGGTGAAGAGGTAAAACAGAGTTACTTATTTTAAATATTTAAGACACGTGGTAACTTCTGACCTGAAAGACGATGCAGTCATAGAGCGGTACCGGAAGGCGTTGTCTGTTACGGTGAAAATGGTTAGGGGTATAGGGTTTACCCACTGCTCTGCTGAAGCTAAGCTGACACTCTACAGAGCATTCTGCACCACCTTCTATACAGCTAACCTATGCAAAAGCTATTCACAAAGACAGTACAAAGCTTTTTGTGTACAATACAATATTTATAACTCTACGCAGACTCGTTGATACTTAAAATAAAAGATTTTATGAAGTAGATATTTTTGGCAATAGTATAGGTGTTCATAAAAAACTAATTATCGAAGTACTAACACGCAAGAATTGATATAATTTACTGTTTTGATGTGAAATAGACTGCTTTACAAATAGTTTATGTCACTTTTTAATAATTTTATGTTACTATTGTTGACACTGAAAGTCCTTAAGAATTTACGGTGCTATGAATATCTCCGAATGATAAATTTATGTTATTTAATATATGGTAAACGGAGTGGGTCATACATATTGTAAGCATTGATTTAAAACGATAAGTATAAGAACCATTTGTAGTGACTGTTAGTTTACCTAAATAAATTAAAAAAAAAAAAACAAAAATAAATAAAGCCTTCAGCGTATTGATGGGAATTTACATAGCCTACAGTTTATATATTTGACTTGTTTATTATGTATGACTATGTATGATCAATGCAAATAAATGATATGATATGATGGGGCTGCCCCGTTTCTTTAGCGCCTCAGGAATGTTCGCAGAGGCCAGGGTAGATTGCTTTTATAAATACCACAATGAAGAAACACTGCACATCGCCGGTGCGCAAAGTCCGGTCTAGACCCAATAGCAATTACCTGAATCATTGTTATTTGATTCATGTAATGGCAAACAAATCGTATTAAACTGTGATGGTAATTGGGAGTAACTTACTACATAAAAATGTAGTAATTTATCTTAAACTGCACTTAACTCTATCCTATCATTCCTGTCTTACGACAACCACTTTGGCTTAGTTGGTAGAGACCCTGCCTACAATGCCGGAGCCCCGTGTTCGAATCCCGGTCAGGGCATTGTTTGTGTATGTTTCGCACGAATATTTGTTTCTGGGTCTTGGATTTTTTATATATAAGTATGTATATCATCGTCCAGTACCCATACTACATGCTTTACTTAGTTTGGGACTAGGTCGATTAGGTGATCCCAGTTGGTCGAAATGATAGTACAATATTGCAGAGGCCGGGAAAAAGCAGTTCGTAGACTTAATTTATTTTTATTTTTTTATATTGGGGGACAATCTTAGACAAGTCGACCTAGTCCCGAACTAAGCAAAGCTTGTACTATGGGTACTAGACGACGATATACATACTTATATAAATACATCCAAGACCCAAGAACAAAATCCGTGCTAAATGCACAAATAATGCCCTGGCCGGGATTCGAACCCGAGAAATCTAGCTTCGGAGGCAGTGTCAATACCAACTAGGCTTAACACGGATGGCTTCCACGCCATCATACGGAAGCGGGTGGCGTCCCTGGCGTGCCGCGTTCGAGGCAGCGCCAATAGCATCCTATCAGTAGTTTGTTCTAAGTTGGACTGCCCTTTTCAGAATCATTGGATGCAACTCCACCTACAAAGGGCAGTCTAAATTAGAAATATGTTTTGTGTATGTACTTGTTTCGTTTTGTGTGTATTGTAATAAAAAAAACTAACAATAGGAATTAAGTATTATTATTATTATTGTAACCAACATATGATATGGATCACGGTCCGAAATAAATAATTTCAATTAACAGACCAGGTAGTTGATTTTGATGGACGACGCGAAGCGGATTAAACAAATTAAATAAATAAATATTAAGGGACAATTTCTTACACAAATCGAACTAGTCTCATAGTTAGCTCAATGAGGCTTGTCTATAACACAAGTAGGAACCTGACGACGGTATATAATAAAGAGATAAAATATGAATTTAGTGACACTGAATAAATTTTGGTCTCAGAATTCCGTGCCAAAAATTGTAGTTTTTCGGATACATTTTAAGGATTGTAAATGATTTTTAGATTTTTTTGTTTTGAGTTTAGAGATGGCAGATGGAATTGTGATAGGTAAATTTTTAATTGTTTCATGCTAGGTCATAGAAACCAGCTACTTATGGTGAGTGTACGTACCAAATACGAGTAGATAAGGAAATAATAAATAAAAGAAAAAAAAAAGAAAAAATACTTTCGATTTAGGCGACTTTCTGACTTGGCGGAACCAGGAACGGACCGATGTGTGGCATTTTGTTTTTAAGGTGAGCTTAGTGAAGTTTAGTCGCCGAGATTTCTTTACTTGACGAGGAAGTAATATCATGCATTTTCGCCGTAGTAATATCATGCGCAGAAGCGGGCCTACACACTGCTACTGCATTCGTATCGCCCCGCTTCCGCGCCAGTCTGAAAACACCCATTTAATTGTAGGGGCGGATTAAAAAGCGGTGCTGACTCAACTGATGTTCACATTGACAGTACCGCCACCACGCCGACAAATCAGAAATTCACCTTAAGAAAACACACTCAAATCGGTCCATCCGTTTGGGAGCTACGATGCCACATTGCTTCGGGGGTTAAACATAGTGTGACGTTACTTTTGTCTATCTTCCTTCCTAAATAAAATTCCAAGAAACCCATTTAGAACCCGTCCAGCGGAATCTTGATTCAACAGTAGTTAAGGCCATTGGGGAAATTTATTTCGCCCGGTCGCGCCGCTTAAGCCTTTTCATCATCCTAATAGGTTTCCCACAAAGGGATCTAAACTCGAGAGCCAATGCGCTTAACAATTTATTGTTTGCTTCATTTGTACAGGTGTGTGGGATTTAGGAAATTATCGAACAATGGACGAGCTGCGTGTGTGTGTGTGTGTGTGTGTGTGTATGAATTATTTAGGCCGGGTTCGACCAAACCGAATAAGGGACTTAATTTGAGTTTTAAAGTCAAACGGTATGGGTTAATCTGACAAAAAACTTTTAGTACGGTTGAATTTACCCCCGGTTTGCCAGTGTTTAAACTTAAGCAATATAAGCATGTAAAAAAGGTGTACGTTATTGTATTATAAACTCGAATACCACCCGTAAAAGAATAAAATAATAGTAGTTTATGAGTCTGTTCGATAATGAAATGCATTAAAATATGAGTGTGGGTTAATGAAACGAAACAAAGGTGAGTTTCATAATAAGATCACATGAGTGTTTTAATACCTAATTTTGTGCAGTTGCATACCTACATAACTTTATTAAAGTAGTAACATATCGTGTGAACTGTCATAATATTGAGATTAACCGTAATGTTAATGAATACTAACGAGATTATTTGGTTCGGTGGATAATTCACAAGTTGTTTATCGTCATCCTCCATTTGTTTTTAATAAAATCATTTGCTCAAAGGTTAGCTGGAAGAGATCCCTTGAAGGGATAAGCTTGCCTTTGTACGTCTACTTTTATTTTGTTTATCGTTTTGTCGTGTTTTATGTACAATAAAGTAATAGATACATAAAGAATAAAACTAAAAAAGTCAATTTCTAGATACATTATTTCACAATCAAAATTATAATGGGAATAACAAAAAGTATTAGTGTATTATTGGATCATTATGTTTCAAAAATCTTGTCCGCTCATCAATAATAAAGGCACTAGTTAATACGTGAAAAACGCGACCATAAATAAAGATACAAACATAAAAGGCTATCTATAACCCATCCTTCATAAGCGTGTTGTATGTCAAGCACGTCCTTTCCTTCGCCAAGGTTCCATCTCCCATGAAAAGGGTTAAGGATTTATAACCTTTGCTAACTTGCTATATCGTATCTGTGACACCTCCTATAATATGTTAAATAGCTTGACGTTTTTATCTCGAGATAAGCTAATTTATGTTCGGGGATTAGTAATGTGTTGTTCGAGTTGAAATAAAGGATTTTACTGATGAAAATTCGGTAAAATTTGTAATTAAATGTTTCGTTGCGAATACAAATTGCTGGTTGCGCATGCAATATTTATGCCTACGGAGATGAATAATTTTTTCATCATTTGGTTGTTTATTACAAATGTAATCGGATGTTATGGTACTTAAAATAAATAAAAAGACCTAAAAAAAATATTACTATAAAAGGGCAGTCTTGTGGTCAACCTCAAATTATACCTAATAATATTTTTTGACAGAATTTAGTCTTACAGTTTTGTTCCTATACTAAGTATAACAAAGTTAGGTAGCGGACCCCAGGCATCCTTCAGGATGCAACTGTACTGGGAATAACGCTAGGAGGATGATGATGATGATGATGACTAAGTATAACAAAGTAAACTTAAAAGTGATTTATAGGCGTTCTAAATATCTAGTTTATAAATCATAATTGACACAATCAATACTATTTTTTAGTTAAGGTAGTAAAGTAGGTATTTGAATACAATAGTCTTACGATACGACACACTTTAAATATGATATAATAGTACATTACGATACAAGTGCAGAGAACAGGAAATTCGCAACGAGTGGTCATAAATTAAAACACGACCGAAGGGAGTGTTTTAAATCGACACGAGTTGCGAATTACCTATCGCACGTGTATCGTACAACGTTTTACAGTACATATAGCTCTTTAAAGTTTTGACATATGCACGTAATCTGCTGATTACCGGACGAGTGCGGTAATGTAGCACCACATGTAGCTACTGTAAAATTTATATAATTATTTGTGAGATGTATAAGTGGCGTCACGATAATGGATAGCATAAGGAATGGGTATATATGAGGATGCCTAAAAGTAGCACCCATAGTTGACAAGTTAAGAGCTAATCGCCTACCGTGGTGTGAGCATGTTATGGGGAGGGATGAAAGTCATGTGACAAAAAAGGTAAATTAGGTATGAACATGGAGCAATTTAAGAGGAGGGGTAGGCCAAGGAAAAGGTACCCTAGGTATATGAAGAGGAAGGATGTGAGTGACGAGATGCTGCACGGACCCCAAGTAAATGGAAAAAGAGTACGCGAATGACAAATTTGGACCCTTTTTTAGTCATCATAGTAACAACAAATGGAGGCGCGTTCATATAAATATTAGTTTAACTATTCGATGGACGTACAAGTGTTAACCGAATTTGTATTCATTATCACGAAAAATCGACTAAAATGTATTGATGCGGAGGCAGAGGTTCATACTATACATCACTTTGCACGCCAAGAGCTCAGTTAGGTACACAGTTTTGGAGCTTCAAACGGAAATCTTTATACCATTGGGGTGGTTCCACTGTACCTTTTGTTTAATTTTGTCTATATTATTATGAACTATTTAGGGTTGACTGAAGCTTGTTTTACTTGTAAGATATTAATGTTGGATAAAAAAAATCAGTCTCTGAAGATTTTTCTCGTATATTTTCATTGTATGATAACCATAGTCATAGCACCAGAAACCCGTCTCAGGGTAGTATGCTTGTTTGCCACCAACGTGGTATTTTTTTTTCTTAATAGGGGAGCCTGGGGTCAGTTGAAACGTGGGTCATTATGCAGTATATTAAGAAAATAAAATACCACGTTGTTATTAAACAAGCGTGCTACCCTGATGATATAGCGGGCCTCATCATAAAGATTATCATTTACGAGTACCCTTTATTTAGGGCACACAACCTGAAAAAATAATCTAGTGTATCATAAAAATGGCAGGAACAGCGTTAGTGTGCACAGGTGTTAATGAATGCTTACTCATTAACACAGAGCCGAACTTAAAGCGTAGATGCGTTAGTACTAAACCTACTGCGATAAAGAGGCGAGTTCGGTAAATACTAAATAGTGGACAGCGTATGAGCACAATTTCAACCAAAAACCGCAAATCAATGTACAGTTTGACACATGTAAGCTAGAGATCAAAACATTTTTTTTTACCTGAAGTACTTAAAAAAAATCCCTTAGGATGGGAGTGCTGAGTTATTATTTTTTTGTTTGAGATTTTATTTCAGAAACCTTGAGTGTGTTTATAATATGAAAGGGATATTTGAGGCGATTTTAAAAATATACCACTTCATTATATTTCAGTCATATTTTTTATTAAAACAAAAATAATTTAAAACATACGAAGTTTGAGCTCCTCCAGACACGCTGTACCTGTTTGATTTTTGTATAATCTATACTATATATTCTATAATATTATAAAGCTGAAGAGTTTGTTCTTTTGTTTGTTTGAACGCGGTAATCTCAGGAAGGAAAAATTCTTTTTGTGATGGATAGAACGTTTATCGAGGAAGGCTAGGCTATATAACATCACGCTGCGACCAATAGGAGCGAAGACGTGGACGAAATCGTGGGAAACAGCTAGTGGCAAATAAAACAATATTGTTATTAGTGAATTATTATGAATGTAAGCTTATTTCTTGTGCATGCTTCAAGTAACCTTAATTGTATTAATTTTAAGTTCTCATGTAAGCGAATATTATAAATAAATTCTTATGTGAATAAAAAACCTTTAAACCGAAGATTTGCAGGAAGAAAACCCGTCATAGGGATAAGATTGCCTTTGTACTTTAATCCTGTTTTGACAAGTCTATTGGTTTAACCTGTTATTGTGTACAATAAAGTTCTTACATATCTAATTATAACTATAAAATGTGTACAATGGACAAGCATTAATAGAACCATAATTATTAAAGGAGCGAGGGAAGCGAGCGAAGACGTTTAAGATTTCGCCAAAAATTCTTCTGTATGTCTGCCTGTCCGGATGTTTTCCTCTACAGGTCGCATTTCGTAACCGATTATCGTGAAATTTTGTGAGCAGGTTCGATAATAATATACATTTCTTTTGTCGAACCAGTATTTGGAAATTTTGATATTTGAAAACTTTTCTTTTTGCGATGTCTACAGCTCACAGAGTGTTAGCTAGTATATACTGAGTAAAAACTATTCAATGAATATTGCTAATAAATTATTTGTGTGCCGAATTCCAACCAAACCAGTAAAGTGTTTTGCGTGTTTTAAGTAACAAACTTCCAAGATTTCACATTTTATAGATATGGATAGTTTAATTAATCGCATCGGCAAGTGTGATAGGTACCTTTGCGTCAGGTACAACTCGCGGGGGCTTATTTGACTAGGCTTAAACTGTTTTAAGTCGGATTTTTCTATTCGTGTTTGTGTGTGTAATTGTGCATGTTTTAAACTGTAATAAATCTGTTTAATTTTGTATTTAGCTGTAACGCTGCTGATTGCGCCTTTCTAAGGCGTTGCAACAGGAAACTGGGGAAGTATTTCATGCTTAAGCTTGATTGACATGCATAAGCGATTGGCCGCGTATGCAAGATGTTGCAGGTTCGAATCCTGCTCGGACCACATTTTTTTCCTTCATTAATTTTCTATTAAGCAGTAACGCTGCTAACGAAAATTCCAAATTGCAAATTAAAGGAAAAAAATAAAAAAATACCTATAATGCTCCGAGCAGGATTCGAACCTGCGACATCTGGCAAACTCGGCCAATCGCTCTAGCCTCTGAGCTATCGGGACAACCATGCTCGTTTGAGATGTTGGTGCCTTTAATGGAAGCCTAGGTCTTCTGCGGTAGATGTCGCTGTACGCCTTCCTAAGGCGTTGTAAGAGGGAATTATTGAAGGATTTTGTGCACGAGCTTGGTTGTTCCGATAGATCAGAGGCTAGAGCAATTGGCCGCGTATGCCAGATGTCGCAGATTTGAATCCTGCTTGGAGCATTATTTTTTTTCCCCTTTAATTTGAAATATAGATTGTTGTCCGTATCTAACATTTGAGAACATCTAAGTCGTTAACGCTGTAACCGCACGGCTAACTTGCTGTAATGAAGCTTTGGCGCCGAATAAAGGAGCTTTTGATAAAACACTACACCGGCTAATTCGGATAAAGAGCTTTTTTTGCGTGTAATAAAACACACTTTAATAATTAACGCGATTAACTCTAGTTGCTAGATCAAATAAAGGGATGCTTAAGTACATTTTTTTAGTGTTTAATATGTTTGGAATTTAGTTCGGGCTTCTTTTAACAGTACTTTGCGGTATTTCGTTATTAGTTCATTAGAAAACATGAAAATAATTAGAAATTCTTGTTTAGTTTTTAGATTGAATATACGACATGCATTTTTTATTTGACGGAACAGCATATATGATAAGTAGATCTGTATCATTTTCAATTTAAGTATGAATGAATGAATCTTTATTCACAAAGAATATTATAGTCCAAAGAACGTCCCCTTTTGGACATAGTATTATAGAATTTACCCTCCCCCAATTTTATGGGGGGTAAATTCCATAATCACCACGCCTCACTTGCAGGTTGGCGATCGCAGTATCTCCACCGCACTTAAGGAATGCTGCTTCCCATCCCCCGGTGCTCTTGGTCGTAATTTTACCTGGAGTCCTGGAAAACGACTGCCATCCGACCTTCCACTACCCTATGGGTACGAAAACTTATAGGAGTGAGGCTGGTCAAATATATGAGCAACTTGATTGTTAGAAGTTCTCAAGCCGTTTGAAGGCCTCTAACTTGGCATCCGTGATCAACGGCTTCAAGTGATAAATAACTTCCTCTTCTTCAAGTACCTTCCAAAGCATAGGAGCGCATAGTTAATAAGTTATTAACCACTTAAAGCCATCAACCATCCAAGAGTTACCCATTTTTTTGAACTTCGAAAGATTCCGCCACGGGGAGACGCGGTGGATATGTGGTATTACTAACTAAAAAACCTGGATTGTTTGTCGGGGCTGCTAGAACGCACCCACCACGCACCTGCCAGCAGCTGGCCGTCTGACCTTATCACTGGAAGATCAGCTTGTGTATACCCCATACGCGGGCGCCGCTAGGCAGCGAACGCTTCGAGTCCATCTTTATCTGATACGTTAATTATTAGTATCTCGCACTCGTTCCTTTCTCATGCCATTATTTGTCTCCTTTCACTGGCTTACAAACTTGGAGCAAAGTTAATTCTAGTTGACACCCCACATACTAGCGCGGCAACAGAAAACTGGAAAACTTGGGGAGCTTAAAATATTGTTCAACTTCCCAGCAGCTTTATAGATGCACTGGTTCTTTCCGTTTCAGACCAGTTACGAAACTAGGTATGAAATACTACCTTCGTTATTTTTAAGACTTAAAATCTATTCGGGATTTTATTTAACTAAAATGATCCAATTAATATATTTAAGTACACATAATTAATTAAAATCAAAAAAGCTACTCCAATTATGCCATAAAAATAAATAATAATAATAAATAAATATTAGGGGACAGTATTACAACACTAATCGACCTAATTCCAAACTAAGCAAATCATGTACAATGGGTACTAGACGACGATATACATACATACTTATACAGATAAATACATAGGAAACATCGAAGATCCAGGAGCAATATTCGTGATAAATGCACAAATAATGCCCAGACCGGGATTCGAACCCGGGACCTCCGGCTTCGTAGGCAGGGTCACTACCAACTAAGCCAAAGTGGTCGTCGTTATGGTTGTTACTACAGAAATATTTGATGAGAGGTATTATAACTTGCCCTAGACGATCTTGAAAACTAGACCCATCCCAATAAAAAATAAAAATAAAATAAATATTTAGGAACAATCTTACAACACTAGACCTAGGCGCTAACTAAGCAAAGTTTTAGGTACTTACAATGAGTACAACACGGAGATTAATAGAAACAATCTCTGACTCAGGAATATTCCTCATAAAATTAATAATGACATTGCTGGGATTAAAACACGGAACCTGCCAGTTTCGTAGGCAATATCACTACAAACTAAACTAATGGAGTTACACTACAGTAGACTACTGCTACTGTAGTAGTTCATGTGGTCCATTGGATATATGATTATGTCTGCAATCCAGTATTCCATTTAAAAATATAAGAAATGAAAATCTTCCCAAAGTTCCCAATTCAATGAAAATCGGCCGATGCAAAAAAATACTAGGTACAGTCAACTGAATGAATGACATGTCACAAAGGAACGGGCACGATTAGCATTCAAATTGAATCAGCTCGTACGGAGGGACAAAGCTTTGCGACTTCAGACTTAGTTTTTTTCCATTTTTAAAAACGCATGGTTGTGTACGTGTAAAAGTGTACTTTATAAACTTAATGAGTTCCTTCT
Source organism: Notocelia uddmanniana (assembly GCA_905163555.1). Taxonomy (NCBI): domain Eukaryota; kingdom Metazoa; phylum Arthropoda; class Insecta; order Lepidoptera; family Tortricidae; genus Notocelia; species Notocelia uddmanniana. Next base: position 19,542,759 of record LR991068.1, read on the forward strand.
ACATGGCGCTTTCAGTCTGGGTATAAGTTGACATCATTAATATTTGGGCTAGCAATCAAAATATCATTGCAAATGTCACATCATCCCCATTTTGGAACCTAATTTTCCTGTTTTTGTTGAGCAGTAGACAGTTTACTAACAAAGTTTAACGAAAGAGCATAATGTGCTATTGTAGTCTATTGGTCGTAGGACAGAATAACAATGGAAAAAAGTTTATTAACCCAAAGATACTCTAGAAATAGGTACGTGGAGGCAAAGGTTAAGATTGGGGTTCATTAATGCAAAATTATTCACCAATTACAAAAAGAAACTGAATAAAAACAACTATTGATAGTTTTAAATGGATTTTACAAAATAAATGCAGTGCTATGTCTTCCATTGAAGAATATTGCCAGCAAAGAAGTATTATCACTTTTCATAAATAAATATTATTCTCTAGCCTCTGAGCTATCGGAACAACCAAGCTCGGGCACGACATTCTTCACTAGTTCCCTCTTACTTGGAGCGTTCGTGGTCCAGCGGCGCCCGCGTACCGGGTGCGGTATGCGAGGTTAAGCAACGTGGAGGCAGGTCAGTTCTTGGATGTGTGACCGCTTTGAGTGGTTACTAACTGAGCGCTCCCGTGCTTTGGAAGGCACCTTAAGCCGTTGATCCCGGTTCTTGTGTACGACAGCAGTCGTTAAGCCAGGTTCAATCTACCGTAAAAGACTGAGGCTTCTATTAACGGCACCAACGTTTCAAATTACATTAAGAAATCGTCAGTAACGATGCGCCACTTACTTACTCCTCTGGCGCAGCGACCCAAAGTGTGTCTTGGCCTCCAATACGAGTGCACGCCACCGATCCCGATCCTGCGTCATTTCATTCCACGAGTCCCCATCCCACCACACCACATGCGCCACCCCATCCTAAATTAACTCACTGACGCTACTTGTGTAAAGCTCCACGTTAAAGCGAAAACCACGAGTAGAAGCATGACCCATACCCCAGGTGTTATAATGGACCTTGGCCTTGTTTATCATCATCATCATATTAGCCGGAAGACGTCTACTGCTGGACATAGGCCTCCCCCAAAGAAAGAAAGAGTGCCACAATGACCGATCCTGCGCCACCCGCATCCAGTGGACTCCTGCAACCTTTACCAGGTCGTCAGTCGGGCCTCTCCACGCTGCGCCTTCCAGTACGTAGTCGCCACTCGAGAACGTCTCCGCCCTAACGGCCATCGATTCTACGTACAATGTGGCCCGCCTACTGCCACTTAAGTTTAGCGATTCGGAAGGCTATGTCAGTCACTTTGGTTTTACTACGGATGGGCTCATTTCTGATGCGGTCACAGAGATACTCCTAGGGTAGCCCCCTCCATTGCTATTTGGGTGACTTTGAGCCTTCTTATGAGGCTCATCCATAGTCATCGACCACGTTTCAGTGCCATATGTCATTACTGGCAACACACATTGGTCAAAGACCGACCGTTCGGTCTTGTTTATAGACAAACAATATTTCCCGAGTCGGGACTCTCACAGACACAAATATATGTCATTGCTCAAGGGTAAATACACGTTTACATGCCCAACAAACATTTAAGCGTTAATACAAGCTGGAGTGAAGCAGTATATCGGTTCTACTTAGATATAAAAGAGTTAACTTTGCTTTTAAATATTTTTTATACAACCATTTTCAAATGTTCGTCAGGTTCGGCACAGTATATTATCTATAAAGAAAACATCTAATTCTCAGATCAAGTCAAGGAGGTAAGGTTTCTGGTCACCACATAAACAAATGGTCTTACCAGGATTCGAACCTAGGACCTCTAGCTTCAGAGGCAGTGTGACTAAAGCTTTAAGAGGTTACGTAGATTATCCACTAAAACTTTAAGAGTTAGATGCTTTTAATAATGTCATTAATAGATTATAACCCTCCACCAAAACCCCAAATCCCAAAACCCTTGTACACGTATATAAGGATCGTACCAAACTGCTTTGATTATTTAACCTATCATTGCCGTTAGTACGAGTACAACAAGCATAGCACTTAATTAACTCGGCCGTAGAACCAATGACGTTAATTAAGGTAGAATACAACCTTATGCAAGCAACTTCAATATATCCGATTTACAGCAATTATAGTTAAAGGAGTTTATGAAGATCTTTAAAAAGGTTCTTATGTTATACTTATGCCATTAAAGCTCTTGTTAACCGACTTCAAGATTTCAAAAGAGGAGGTTATTCATTCGGCTGTGTTTTTTTTTAATGTTTGTTACTCCATAACTCCGTCATTTCTAAACCGATTTGGATAATTCTTTTTTTAATTGTAAGTATATATATATCCAAATTGGTCCCGTTTTTGTCAAAACGCAGTTCTGATGATGGGATCCATGAGGAATTGAGGGAACTCCTCAAATCTTTAAGGCAAACATGTAGTGATTTTTGTGTTTTTATCAACAAATCGAGCATTATCATACAAAAATGTGACATTTGATGAAGTGGAACTGCTGATGATGATCAGAACAGAACTCTTCAACGACCAAAAGTTCACGTTTGGCGATTTGTCCTCCTAGCTGTGTTTGTTAAGCAAGTTCTATTTTCACGATTAATTTTTATCATCCTCAATTTTTGATGATGGGATCCATTAGGAATTGAGGGAACTCCTCAAATCTTTAAGGCAAACATATAGTGATTATTGTGTTTTTATCAACAAATCGAGCATTATCATACTAAAATGTGACATTTGATGAAGTGGAACTGCTGATGATGATCAGAACGGAACTCTTCAACGACGCGTAGTTCACGCTTGGCGATTGGTTCTCTTCGTTTTGTTTGTCAAGCAAACAAGGTTTTTCCATGATTCCATGAGGAATTGAGGGTACTTAGTCTTCTACCATTATAAACATACTTATAGCCATTTTTATTTTATTGTATGGAATCTAAGAGTGCACCATCTAAGTATAATTGAATAGAATCTTTCACCGGCCTCCCCCATTGAAGTCGGTTTTTTTTTCTTAAAAATTATTTCGTTCTAAGCAGCCACTACCATTAGGCGCTACTTACTAACTTACTACTATACTTTAATTACTAACTGTAACTGTAATACTGTATCGTTAGTTATAGTTGTAATTCAGCATGAAGAGCTAAACTTGTTTCATAAGTGAATACCTTTAGTAACAATGGGATCTATTATATATATTTTTTATTAAAAATGGGATTGCTCTTGGCCAGCATCTAGCCAGGGGGCAAAGATGAGGGCGACACGACGATATGAGTAAAGCGAGCTCGCCCAGAAGATGCCTATTCACTCGTGGCTTAAAAAGATCAATACTAAGTAGCTAAGCTTTAAAATTACCTACAACTAAACCGTTACGTGGTGCTAAAAGTGCAACTAGTCTTCTCGAAGATCGCACGGTTCGTAAATAAATGCCACACGATAAAAAAAAATTAAAACAAAATCTACAACTAACACCTTATTAATTGTTGGGTATTACACTGAATATGTACAGATAAGCTGTCGTGATGACGATGATGACTTACCTATCTAAAATTATCGATCATTACGAAGGACATCATAACATTACAATATTTTACGCAACCCGAAATTAATTAACTACAATTTGATAGCCTTACTCAATTTACATTCAGAGTACGTTTCGGTTGGACAAAGGAATTGTCGGCAGATTAGAAAAATTTACGAGATTCCTGCCTAGATAGCGAAGCGGACGAAATTCGGCGAAGAAGTTTGGTCACTTATCTTGACTTGTGACAAGGGTGCCTGAATTTATTTTGCCGACTGTACGAGCTTTACGGTTCTTTAATTTCTGGGTGGGGTTAAGGGACCCAGGATTTAGGTAGTGCGGTTGTGCAACGTTTATAATATATATATATAGTGGGGGACAATCTTATACAAATCGACCTAGTCCCAAACTAAGCAAAGCTTGTACTATGGGTACTAGACGACGATATACATACTTATATAGATAAATACATACTTAAATACATAGAAAACATCCAAGACCCAAGAACAAATATCCGTGAAGAATGCACAAATAAATGCCCTGGCCGGGATTCGAACCCGGGACCTCTAGCTTCGGAGGCAGTGTCACTACCAATTAGGCTAAACAGGTCGTTTATCTACCGACTAGACTAGTTTACGTACTTAAGAGTCTGCGGACTCTTAAGTCCGGTAAGGTCGGTTCTCCATACAAACGTAGTTTCGCTCTCATTGGCATGCTGAAATCATTTGAAACTTTGTATACACAAGGGGATCCGGTATATCTAGGTAGCAAATTATTTTCTGTTGCTTAAAATTCTAATGGAGAAAAAATTCAGCGATTATTAAGGTTGAAAACCTACAGCACCTGAAAAATTCCAAAACTCTCTGTATTTTTTTTCCATTCAAGTTTCTAGCAATAGAAACTAATTTCCGACCAAGATATGGCGGATCCCATTGTGCGTACAAAGTTTCATGTTATTTTAGCATGGCGTTTTAAAATGAGAACGAAACTACGTTTGTATGGAGAATCGAGTTCAGTCGAGCGTACGGGGGACTCTTAACACGTTTCTTGTCCAGTGTATGGATACACGGATCCCAAAACTGCGTCACCCTGGAATATTTGTATCCAAAGGGATGCATGACATTCAAACATAAAATATACACACAAAAACATATCAGAATTGCTAAAAATAGAAATAAACATTGGGCAGCAGAAATCACGTACTTTTTGTAATATTAAAGTTTTTAAAAACTGACTCGAGAAAAAATTACAAAATAATTTGACGAGAATCATTTGCGAAAAGACCTGTAGAGGAGTACAGGAAATCCGACGAAAGTAGTTTTGCCGAAGCTGAAACAGAAATCTTCGTTTTACCCGGTCAGTAAAAAAATAAACAAACCTTGCCGGAATCCTTGTTCCCTGAAAACTACAACCTTACGTTCTTCAAGACGAGAGTGAACCGGTTTTTACTAGGTAAGCGCGCTCCATCCTAGACCGCAATATCGCTTACCATCAGGTGATTTGTGGTCAAGCGCAAACCTATCCGGAGTAAAAAAAAAAACATACATCAAATATAATAACATTAAAATTGACTTTGTATGGGGGACAGGGAACGTATTAAACTATAGAAGTTAAGAAATGTTTTTTAATCCATTTACACTGTAATACGCAATTCTTCATGTATCGCCTTTTGTGACAAGACTACTCACAACTCCGCTACTTAGAAACAGCAGTAAATAACCTCATCATTCATCATATCAGCCAATTGCTGGATATAGACACAGTTGACATAGGCACAGTATAATAAAAGTGACATAGGTTTCCCCCAGATAACCTACAACGTATCCATTTTTAGATCAACGCGGTGATTACGTAACGTTTTCCAGCTTACCTCAGGTTTATCAAAATGTTATTATCAGGGGTCGGAATTCTCGTAGTACTTTTGAGCTGTCATAGGGACTTCTCATTTATCGACTTCATCATTCATCCGATTAACAAATATATGTCGATAAATACAGAATATTAAAAGTGTAAAGTAAACAACAGGCAGTCTTATCGCGAATGAGCGATCTCTTGGATGCCAACTTTTTGGAAATTTTTAGTAGGGATTATTATAATAATATTTTATTGTTACTTATAAATAGTTTGTGAATTTCTCATTACGAGGCATTCATTTTAGACATTTTTTTCAAAACAAGAATTGCCATCGTACCTAATGATATCATGTTATGTAGGTACTGGCCATCAATCTGATGACCTTTGATTAATAGTTTTATGAAACACTGAACTGAACTAATTAAATGTTAAATTGTTAACTATTAACTTTTCATTGTTTTCATTGCATATCACTATTTCACATTTTCAACTACTCAAGTTATCTGAAAGATATCGCTCTTTAGCGATAAGACCGCCTGTTGTTTACCTCTAATGTTAAGCTTCATCAACATGTTATGTTCTATAATATATCGATATAATATGTAGATTGTAAGTCGATAAATGACAAATCCCTATGACAGCTCAAAAGTGCTACGAGAAGTCCGACCCCTAGTTATTATCCACACTAAATAATAATCTACCTAGCATGAGTTTGAAATTAAAAGTTATCTCTCTGCAGGCCTAATAAAAGCATAACGGGGATTGCTTGGTTTGCTGTACCTTTTAATTTATTAGGGCTTTCACCAGAATCGAGAATGCATTATTGAGAGGGATTGAAAATTCGCCGCAAATATCGGGCCTTCATCGGGTAGGATACTTGTCAACAATTGATAAAGGCACAGCAGAATAGTTTGTATAAATATTTTTTTATTAGCAATCCTTTAATGTGTTTGTTACATTTGCATACATTGTTCAGTCGTTTGGGCAGTTTTCTGTTATTTTTTAACAATTATACAGTATTACTTTAAAAGTACAAACATGACAACCTTAAAAGAGTTTATAGTTTACCACTTCTAAGACTCGTGTTATCCGATCACGTGTAAGGTCTAGACTTCTAGAGCAAGGCAATTAAACGAGTCCCTGTCTGATACGTCATCATAAGTATCTCGCTCATTTTCTATCTCATGTCGAAATGTTGCCGTGTTGGCCATCCCTTAATCTCCCTTCTGGATTGCAAGATCCAACGTTACATTTGCGCAATAGTATCTTATTCTGCTCTTCCATGCATTCCACGACAATCAGGCCGCAGTAGATATAGATGCAGGCAAAGTGGAATTGTCATCTCGCTCGCTCTTCACCTTACAGAAAACCGCAGCAATAATAACTCCTTGCTCTGTCGGTATATTAGTAGTGTTGCATTCTTGGTGGCGAATAAGGTCGCCAGAGCTCCCGAGGACATGCTCTGTTGGGAGTTGATCTGCATTTGTCTCTATCAAAATAACGAAACCTCATATCAAGATGGATTGGCAGCGCGCTCGTGATTGCCCTTCAGTTAACAGTATCCCTAGGCCACGGTGTATGCATACCATCAGGTCGGATGTATGCATGATTTAACGGCCTATTTAGCCTACTTAGTAATGACACTGCCTCCGAAGCTAGGGCTCCCGGATTCGAATCCCAGCCAAGGCATTATTTGTGCATTTAGCACGGATATTTTCTCCTGGGTCTTGGATGTTTTCTATGTATTCAAGTATGTATATTTATCTATATAAGTATGTAAATCGTCGTCTATATCATAAACTACAAGCTATGCTTAGTTTGGGACTAGGACGATTTGTGTAAGATTGTCCCCCAATATTTTATTTAACTATTTATTCATTGACACCGTCATATTGTAATAAAAATCTGCACTGATTTGACTGAGAGTTCAGAAATGCTGACAGCTTACTGACACAACACCAAATGCTTATATATTTTATTATCAATTGTTCCTTTTTTCCAGTCATCAACTACTCGTTAAGACGGTCCCAATGACACCAAACATGACGGGTTTACCTTGTGTACATACTTTACCTGATCAGCTTGGATGTACCATAATATTATATTGTCTTCGATACCGGCAAGTGGCTGAAGAAAGCATTGGAATTTTGATGAAAACTTACATACAAACAGTGCATGTACCTAAAATAAATGCTTTTAAACAAGTACGATCAACCTGGCCTACTGTCACTTGTCTTTACTGTAATTTCAGTAACACAAAACGGATGTACGTAGTTTAATAATTAAAATAGATGGGAAAAATGGCCTGAGGCTAAACCAATTAACGTTCGGACGTCAGCGGGAGAAGCCTTAAAAACTTTAGAGGCGTTTAATACAGCTTTAAATTATAATCGGGGCGTCCGGTATTTTGGGCCTCTTTTATTTTAAAATAGAGTCGTATATGGATTGTGGTATGGTTAGACTCACAAACTTAACGCTTAGCATGATACCTACAATAATACAAGGTATGACACTCCGGGAAAATTCGTTGTGCGAGTGACACAAGCCTACGTCATCTCAGCTATCGAGCCTATCGGTGGTTGGCGGTCGTAGTGTGATTTCGTGTGTGTACAGGCTATACGAGTACAGTGACATAGGCTTTGTCACGGAGTAGCAGACCTTGCTTCCTATAGACCATGACGCATAGCGTTTGTAGTAATTTGTCAACCAGGCAGTGCGGGAAAATGGCAAAAAGGCTGGAATGGAGTTTAAGAAAGAATGTATTCACGGAAATACTAATAAATACACAAATAAATAAATAAGCTATAATTTATAAAAGTTGTGAAGTGCGTGAACTCGTGAATAAATACTCGTATCTGTTTATTGTATTTCTTACCAATTAAAATATATGTGTCTCAATTTGATATAGAAAACACCCGTGAGTTTCAGACATATGTATTATAAATTATAATATAATGTAATGAAACAGGTAACGGGTGTGCTAAGCGTGCAGCTGCAGGTGACTTGCGCTCATGTTTAAGGACCGCGTTTGCCGGTTTGAAAGTGATGTTTCAACCTAAAACGTCGGTGACCCATTTCATTACAATGTCTCTTTTTGACAGAACATTTATTATTTTTGTCTTAAAATGAAGGTCAAAACCCACGAACTCAATTAATTCTTATCTAATTTTATATGACATTAAAGAGACAGAAATTGCAAAAGTTCAAGTCTATTCCATCTTGAACATTTTTCTTTCGAAGAAAGTTATTACAAAATAGTACTTATGATTGACGTGGTTTTATTCGTAGGCTTACCTTTTTATTAAAAGATCACTTTTGAAAATAGTATTTTTATTGTGGTTACTTAGATATTTTTTACTCCTGTGTTTTTATTTATTACTAACACACTGGCTGACTCAAAATACTCAAAAACATGACACCAATAATAAGTCGGTGAAGACTTTATGCTTTGTGATTATGACCCATAAAAGCACTGCTTAGAGTGTTTTAACAATTTATATATTTTTCTTAAAAACACAGGTTACCTCGATAAAAGCCTCATTTTTTTTAAAACTTCGGTCATATTTATTCTATAATACTTACAGTGGTACCAAAAAAATAATACTTATCGATTTCAAATAACATGTTTGAATATTAGAATTATTTACTGATACAAATATAATAATATTACACTATTCATAATCTTTTATGTGTTACTTAACATGTTTTATCAATGCTTGATAATATGTATAAATAATAATAAACTTTTGAGATTCGGTCTGGATTAGGCTACAGTTTGGTTGGGATGCCAAGTGCAGCAAAAAAATATATAAACATAGCTATATTCTTTTTTTTTTACTAAAATTTCATTAGCATACCATTTTATGGATTAACATATCAATCACGGTATTCACGGTGGAACAAAACGTTTAAAAATGTTGTTTTTTTTTTGCAGAACTCGTTGTGTGGGGTCTCATTAGAAAAATGAGTAATATGGGATTTATTTAACACTGTTTTGACTTTTAAAGATTTAAACTTTAAAGTGTTAATTTAAGTTGTAGTCAAGTGTCTAGAGGTTAGTTATTGAACTTTTATGTCCACTTTGTGAACAACTTTAATAAACTCAGAAGAGCAGGTAGCAAATTTACTTATACCTAGATCAAAATAGCTTTTATCAAGTTCTTTATAAATAATGAAATAAATCTATGAAACCTAACAGAAATTTACAGTTATTTATTGAAATAAATTCTGACAGAATAATTGTTCTAAATTTTGTTCTTATAATGTTGTTATATAATTGTTTTAAAATTTATTATATAGAAAAAAATATTTTTAGTTAAGTAATTAATAATTACAAATAACAGGAACCCCTCTCAAGTGAAGGCCTCTTCCAAAGGTGGCCATTTTTCTCGGTCTAGAGAAATGCGTTGCCAGTTAAATCCAGCAATTTAAAAAATGTCGTCCTCCCAACCTTAGTATGGTCTTCCTTTTTGACGTTTACCCTGAGGGTCTTTCCATAATGTGAGGCGTATCGTTCACCGCCATTTGATCTTTATGGAATGATTAAGGGCATCTATTGTTTTGTCGTTGATCTCCATATATTTTGTGTGTCTAATTTTATGTTTTATTTTTTAGTTAAGAACACTACGTTCCACTCCTAAGAAAGACGTTACATAATATTAAATTTTTAAAAAGATGCTATAACACTGAACCTAAAAATAAATCATATTTATACGACTTAATTTTTTTTATTCAGACTTTTCCATCTTTGAAGAGCCTTAGTGTTTCAAGGAAGATCATTCATTGGTCTTTACTACTCTTAAGACGAATGATGAACTTATTAACGTTAAGACATAAGTAATTATGTGATCAAAAAGCATGTATGTACCTTTAAATATCGTAACAAACACCACACACCACGTCGCCGTCAAAATTAAACACAAACACGGAACTTCAGAATGTCCTTGTTTAAGTTGAACTCCAGTTACTAAATTAATTAATACATAAGTGCGTCGTTAGGGCGCATATCTGTAGCGCAATTATCTGAGTGAGCTGCACTGTTTACTAAGCAAACTGCTGTATAGTGGCATCAGATAGCTGTAATTGCTCGTCCATTGTGCAACTTGGTCTTAGGTTAGTGCTCATGTTTATTGGTTAGGATATGATCGTGTGCGGTCAAAGTATTCATGTTGAGGACCGACAGTAACCAGTATTTATTTATTTAAGCAATTATTTCGAACAGATCTTCGAGAGGACAGCACGGTTGCCAGTTTGGTGCACTTTCAGCACTACTCAGGGCTTATACGATAACCTGTAACGTAGTTACAACGTAAAATCAATGAAAGAGAAAGGCCGATACGTTTGTGTACTTACCTTACCTGTTGATTAGTACTTTAGTACCCTCAACATAACTTTAGTTCTATCATATGGATAGACATATTATGTGTAGAAGCGGATTTAAATTTTATTACATTGCGGAGCTTGACCGTACTCGAGTTACTGTGGTAGACCGCAGCTCCGCAACGTATTGAAAACTACAACCAAGTTCATGGAAATGTGAATAGGACTTTATTTTTCCAAATTTGTGGGGTTACTATACTTTATGTATTTATGTGTGTTATTTATGGGTGCCATAATACTTGGACCAGGAACAAAATATCTACAGTAATTTTCTCTCCAGCCATAACTTATAAGATGCTTAAGAGAGTTGTATTCTTGACGTCGTATCTAAAATATGATTTATTTAATAAGCTTCCTAAAGACCTAAAAGACCTACCCCTGAAACAATTTACGAGTAAGAAGAAACTTTATGCATGGCTGTGCTGACTATGCGTATATTCTGTTAAGGAGTTCTTAAATATCAAAACTAGTAATAAGTAATTTAGAAATAAGAAATGTTCTGGTTTTGTCTGATGTAATCGACAGCAAAATGTGGATCGTACCTATGTTTGCATGCTTATTTAAGTAGAGTGTGGTGGACTGTAATTGAATGCTTAATCTGTACCAACTTAATGTGACCCATATTCCGCAAATAAATTAGTTTCATTTAATTTCATTTCATTTCATTTCATCACTGGAACTTGGTTTAAAAAAGTTAATACGAATATTTTCAAGTTTTCTTTCTTGACGTTTGATATGTGTAAAATATTTTTGGAATCATTCATATAGCAATGATAAATAATAATTGTTGTCAGTTAAGAAGTCAGTTATTTATAAATGGAAATAGTAGGACTAAGCACATCATTTCCGCTCTGTGCAGAAATGCGTACATTATAGTTCTGGCAGATAAGGCTTCATTAATCCCTCACAAGCTTGTAATCCTTTGTTATCCCCTCTAAATTATGATACAAAATTACCATAATAATCGGCCAGCTAAGACCCACTTGTTGTCACCTTGCAAGCAAATTACTGCTATAACCTAGCCTCTATGGATTTAAGCGTTTTAGCCAAAGAATATGAGATGAAGACATTAACAGTGCTTTTACTATGTATAATGTATAATCTGCCTAAGTCAAGCTCGTCTTCATGAGTTGAATTAAAAAAATCGTTTGAAGCACGATTTTCAGTAGTTAAGTACTTCATCGTACTCTGCACGACAAGTAGATATTACTAGTGGCTATTTGAGCTGTTGTAGACCTCGCAATTTTTTTTTTCAAATTTCGAAATTTCCGAAAACCGACTTTACAAAAAAATCTATATAATTATCGAACTTGCTCAAAAAAATCACGGGAATCGGTTGAGAAATGCGTCCTGTAGAGGAAAACATCCGGACAGATAGACAGACATGCGAAAGAATTTTTATCGAAAGCTGAACAAAATTAGTGCGCTATAATGTGACGCTCAGCCTTCAGCCTCGCTTGCTTTGCTGCTCTCCTTCCAGCCTTCGGCACTCAGGTTCGCTTATAAGACACTCGGGGACAGGACGGTAGTATCACGTAGGCACGCCCTTCGGGCCTTCGGCCTTTAGCCTTACAAAAAGAGCCACGCTCTGTTGGGATGCTCGGCATTCGACCTCGCGTGCCTTAACGCTATGACCGCTCGGTCAATAATTATGGGTAATGAACGACACCTTCTTTGGGTATTCGCCTGTTACAATTTCTTTTTTCGTTAACCCCTTGAACCCCACCAAGTGTTAGAACAATCGTATTGTATAATGACTTAATAATATTATAGCCGGTTTTTGTTACATTTTTCCAACCTATAGGTAGAATCCGATTGCGAAATATTATGCTGTAAAGTGTTATATTTCTTAAAGTGGCGGTAGGCATCACCTTGCCAGCCAAAATGGCTACTATTGGGTGTGCGAGAGAATTCACGGCAGTAGTATACTAGTATAGTATACCTGAGTACACCTAATACATAAATACGTAATACAGGACCCGGGTATGTCCTAAAACTACGACCAAGTCCACCGGGGGACGGGCAGCAGCATCCCTGGAGTGCGGTGGAAATACTGCGATCGCCAATCCGCATGCCAAGCGTGGCGATTATGGCATCTACCCCTCATGAAATTGGGGGAGGCCTATGTCCAGGAGTGGACGTCCTTAGGCTGATATGGTGGTGATGGTGGTAATACAATTCAAAAGAAAACTATCACAGCTAAGTAACAAGGCATTACAAGTTAACAATGGTCGATCAACTTCAAAGATGTACTTGAAAAAACGAACTCGGACTGGGTAAACTATCTACTAACTTACATCATTACGCGTGGCCCGACACGTAGTAGGCCAGTTCCATTAGTACTTTTCACGATTTGGTATTCAGACTTAAGGTATCTAATAGGATCTTGTAGAATAGTCAATCAGGAGGAACCTTTCATAACAGCTGTTCTTTTAATACAGACAACTTTACAGCTGCAATTTTTTTAGGGTTCCGTAGCCAATATGGCTAAAATGGAACCCTTATAGATTCGTCGTGTCTGTCAGTCCGTTCGTCCGTTCGTCCGTCCGTCCGTCTGTCCGTCTGTCCGTCCGTCCGTCCGACAGTGTGTCACAGCCGATTTACTTGGAGACTGTGAGCACTACAATTAATGTATTTTGTGCACTCGTTTTCATTGTTGACATTTGTATATCGATACTTTTCCGCACTCGTCGATATCTTCCAAACGAAGTAAGTTTTAAAGGACGTAAAAGTAAAGACTGATCGAGATAATTTCTTGTAAATGTTAAGAATATTTTTGTAATGGCATATTTCTACCTAAAATTAATGAACGTCATTTTTAGACGCCTCCAATTTGATTCCAATGTAACGGTGATGCCACTACAAGGTTGTGTCGTGGGAATAACTGTCTGTGTCATAGGGTTCATGTCTGGCCGCGATACCTATAAACCAATTTGACATAGTCTTGATTAGATAATACAAGGAAGTATTCGTTAAAAGACCTCGACGAAAGACCTAGCTGAACTATCGGCCAAGACATTCATGCAGATTTAATTCAATCAAATGCCTAACCTTACAAGCTGCATGATGAATAATTAAACTAAACGAAACAAAGTACTACAGCGACGATAGAACAATAAATATTTCGTATTTTAATTACCGACTACTGTTTCGATTAACGCTTACTTTGTTTAAAAAAATTGTGATATTCTAATTCCGCATAATCTGCAAGTACGGAACCATACATTATGCGTGGCCCCATACACACTTAGTCGCCTTTTTGCCCCTGAAAGTAGAAATTGCAACAAATCCTTTAGTTACATAAAAATAGACAATGTAACGCATCTGTTTTCTAACTGCACTTTGGCAATTCTGTTCCCACTCACAGTCTCCGGAACTACCTAATTAAGTGCCTGCAATTAATGTCCACACGATTTATAGACCCTGCTCTCGGCACTGGTCAAAAACTAAGCCCAACATGAGACACGACTCTGTAGAGAATAAGACTGCAAGATTAGTTTAATAATGAGGTTATGAAGGTATTTTGAAACGTTCACTTAAAGTTTGATTTGGGTGATAGCTTGTAAAATGCTTCAGAGCTGTATTGAAGCTCTGTGAATACTGTTGCAGATGCGGTTCTGTATGTGACTTGAGCAGTGATAGCAAACGCACGTAGAAAAACAAATGCGGAACCGGCAGCCATACTTATCTTTTCGAGGATCTCACGGTTCGAAAATAAATGCCATACTCCTTTGCAGTTACCCTTGCAGCATCCCTGGAGTGCGCGAAGATACTGCGATCGCCAACTCGCATACCAAGGTGGTGGTAGCTCGAGAGGAAATACTAACGAAATTTGTACCTGGCTCGGGGACTATAAGGATACCTTTACTAGAGATGCCAGGGATATGTCCCTTTCTGTGAAATATAACTCTGGAATACCGGCCTAGAACACGAAAAATAATATTTGTGTGTAGGTATGTAGTTATTCTCGTAAATACCAGTCACAAATATAGTGAGCTATATACGTAGCTTACTCTTAGACCCGTTTTTAAACACCACAAAATATTAACCCTGACGTGTAATGAAGGGTTCCGTACCTAATACTACTCGTACTTGAATTTATTATTAACCAATATTAACAAGACTAGAACTAAAAGATAATAATAATCATTATTAAAAAGGAAAAAAAAAAAACTAACTAAAACTAAGCATTACAAATCCAGGTCAGGTCCCCTTGGTAAGGTTCCCAACACGCAGGCAGCATTCCCGCGCTGAATTGCGATAGCAATTCTCTGCGCGAGAAAGCTGCCCGTGCGTGGGTCGCCTGTTGCCTCCTTAAGCCGCTTGCCGAGCGCCCTGTGGAGCTCCCGCGCGCCTCTGCCCCACGGCCCAAGTGTCTCGACGCCAAATGCGACAAAGTCGTATTGGGCGCCGAGACAATTGTATTTTCCCACCTTGGAATTCTCTCTGGAGTCCGCTGCCGCCCCGGCACGTTTGCTGGTCGAAGAGAGGTAGGACGCAGCCAACGTGTCGGCGCAAGTGGCGTCCCACACGAGCGCTCGTCCCTTCTTCCACGGGATCAACGACATCCCGTCGGGGCGCTTACCATCGCTCCGCACGATCTGGGGCTCCAGAGCGGCGGGAACATTGGCACTGACGAGCGCCCTTCTGATGATGTCGTTGAGAGCGGCATGGCGGGACAGGCGGCCGGCGCCCGAGGAACAGGCGAGACCGTGGTGACCGAGACGGTCTACGGGGGCCCCACAGGAAGTACAGCTGTGATCTACACAAACCTCAGCCCCAAGCCGGAGACCAACGGCTATACGAAGTGTGGATGGGTCTATGAAGGTGCCGGTATTAGGGGAGGGATAAGCATGAAGCCAATGACCTGACTCAGGTTTAGACACGGCCAGAAGCCTGGCCCGATCTCTGCCTATTGCGTTGTCAATTAAGGACTTCAGGGTAGAAATAGAAGTGATGTTATCCCAGGCCCTTTGAATTTTGGGTCGCGAAGGAAAATTTGGGCTCGGTCCAGCCAGCCAGACATTCGAGGCTTCAACCAGGCACGAAATCTCGCAGTTTGTAGCCGAAGGGGCTTTAAGGATCTTACCTGCGAGATCGGATGTGCTATGGATTGAAGCCAAGAATGCGGGCAGAGCAATACTGATAATTTTGCGTGTCCCCAAACCACCGTACCTGATCGGTAGGGAGGCTTGCGTAGCTTACTATATTTGCGCTTATATATATATAAAAAGATCTAGTGATTTCGGTATTACATGAGGTCACAGCTCTGGTAGTAATATGTCAGAAGCCCTGACATTATTATATCAGTGGTTCTGTGAGCTGAAGACCTCGGAGCCCCCGTCACTCCGACATATTGCAAAAAAATCCAATATCTGTCTCGCCAAAAAAAAATCATGTGCCTTAATTATGGCGGCGTAATTTTGAACGTAAGAGTGTGTAAGGTAGATCTAACTGTAATTTTCCATAGTAAAAATAACCGGCCAAGTGCAAGTCGGACTCGCGCACCAAGGGTTCCGTAAAAAATATTTTTATTATATGATGTAACTAAAATTTTACGGTTTTCGCAATTTATCCTTTATCTGTGCTATGAGACGTTACTTCGTACAAAATTTCAAGATTCTGAGTTCACGGGAAATACCCTGTAGGTTTTATTTCCTTGCGAGTGTCGAAAATTTGCGGAAATTTGCGGCATAAACGGTTGTATCTTTTGGTTGCGTTGGCTTAGAATTTTGATTTTTTCACAGCTCTGAGGGACAGACCTCAGTATTTGATATAGAATAGAATAGAATAGAATAGAATAGAATAGAAATTATTTATTTGCATCAGGCACACAATACAAGAATAATAAATGAAGAAAAAAAAAAAGTTGTGTGCCAGCAAAAAGGATCAGGCTCAGCATGATGCTACAGCCTGGCGGCTGCAGCGCTGATTTTCAGCCTGATCCCTGTGGGTGACATCCAACCACTCGCACAGAACAATATGTGTAAAAATAAAAAAAATAAACAATTATAAAGTGCTACGAAACAAATTAACAACTAAACCACACAAATCAAAACATAACATGACAAAATAATAATAATAGTGTACTAATTTTAACAATATGCTTAGAACAACATATGTGGAACAAGGAGAAAAAAAAAAAAAAAAGGAACTTATAACTCCGAATCTAACACAGATACGCTGCTCAGCTGTGTTAAGCTTTTTGCTCGGAAAGAAGTATTATTTTATAATTATGCCTAAAACTTCCCATCGTTTTAGAACTACGAATGGGTGGAGGCAGATTGTTATATATACAGATAAATTCCAGCTTGATACCTCCTCGCCTTCCTGAGAAAAAAAGTCTTGACAGACATACAGACGGACGGACGTACAACAAAGTGATCCTATAAGGGTTTCAGTTTTTTCCTTTTGAGGTACAGAACCCTAAAAATGACAGTCAGTTCTACCTATCCTACGTTCAAAAAGTTACTTGATTATCCTGCCTCTCACAAGAATCAGTTGGGAAATGTGATGTGAAGAGGAGAACAGCTGGACGTACTGAAATAAGATAGTATTTAATGCAACTGTTACATACAATTTACTCGCTACGCTCGTTTTGTTACAAGGCCTCTCGGAATTTAAGACCTAATTATGCAACGTTGCATTCAATATTTTTCCTACGGCAACGAAATTATATGATTTAAATAAAAAATCGATATGGTGGCAGGATAAGGGCATTGACGTTTGCCTCTTTTAAAAATAAAAAAAATATTTATATAATAGTGTATGGAAATTCATTCTGATTATCCCACCAGTCATATAATAGTGCCTTGTATATGGTATAGTAGACTTGCATTTGTATTAAAGTTTATTGTTTTAATATGGCTGTCAGTCATTTGATTGACAGAACGGTAGAAAAAAGCATTTTAGCCCACGCTGAAACAAAACTTATTGATCGCGCTTGGCGGATATTCGGTCAGTATTGGTTGGAATGACTCCGTAAATAATTTTTAAGAAAAAAAAACCGACTTCAATGGGGGAGGCCGGTAAAAGATTATTATACTTAGATGGTGCACTCTTAGATAGATATACAATAAAATAAAAATGGCTATAATGTATGTTTATAATGGTAGAAGACTAAGTACCCTCAATTCCTCATGGAATCATGGAAAAACCTTGTTTGCTTGACAAACAAAACGAAGAGAACAAATCGCCAAACGTGAACTACGCGTCGTTGAAGATTTCCGTTCTGATCATCATCAGCAGTTCCACTTCATCAAATGTCACTTTTATGAATGAAAATGCTTGATTAGTTCATGAAAATACTAAAATCACTATTTGTGTGCCTTTCACATTTGAGGAGTTCCCTCGATTCCTAATGGATCCCATCATCAGAACTCGAGCATGACAAAAATCAATCGTGAAAATAGAACTTGCTTAACAAACACAGCTAGAACGACAAATCGCCAAACGTGAACTTTTCGTCGTTGAAGAGTTCTGTTCTGATCATCAGCAGCAGTTCCACTTCATCAAATGTCACATTTTTGTATGATAATGCTCGATTTGTTGATAAAAACACAAAAATTACTATATGTTTGCCTTGAAGATTTGAGGAGTTTCCTCAATTTTTCATGGATCCCATCATCAGAACTGCGTTTTGACAAAAACGGGACCAACTTGGATATATATACTTACAATCAAAAAAAGAATTTTCGAAATCGGTTAAGAAATGACGGAGTTATGGACTAACAAATAGTAAAAAAAAAAAAAAAACATACAACCGAATTGATAACCTCCTCTTTTGAAATTTTGAAGTCGGTTAAAAATGGTAAATTAGCCTTTTATTATTTATAAAAAAGAACAAATATTGGGAGACAATCTTCTTCTTATTCTCTAATATAAAATTTATTTGACAGGAGACTTGACACTATCATACTCGTATTCCTGCTTAGAGTGATTAGCTTAGTTTGCGAGGTCGTTATTTTATTGACTTTGATGCTTGTTCAAGTTCAATAATTTAATTTAAATTAGATACTTTAGTAACGGTTCAATGGAATTAATGTATTCTAATGCGCTAGCAGTAATTAATGAATATTCGGTATCTTCACCACATCTACTTCGAAAAGCAATTGTTAAAAAAATAAACATTTAAATTTATACAAACTATAGTAAACATTATGTTGGAGATCCGCAAATGGAATACAATACGATACAGATACTCTCTATGAAATAAAAACAGCACGTACTTACAAAATAATTTAGGGAGACAGAGGTAAACTAAGTTTTAGTAAAAAAAAAGCTATTATTGCTTCCGACCGTACCTTTTTAACTTCCGACGCAAAAGAGAGGAGTGTTATAAATTTAACGTGTGTGTCTGTATATCTGTCTGTGATATCGTAGCTCCCAAACGGATGAAACAATTTTCGTTTAGTTTATTTTTTGTGTAATGGATAATTTTATCCCATGTTCAGCCGTTTTTAAGACATTAAGCTTTGAAATGAAAATGTCGGGGGTTTTTAACTTTTCTAAGTTGTAGTTATCTGTCCACAGTAATCAACCACTCTTTGAGAGGGTTCCAATGAGCTTAAACAAGCCACCATTTGTCGACATAATATTCGTTTAGTATTGTCACCGAAGGTTTGAGGAAAAGGTGATCTTAAATTCAGTTGCAAGATTTTTTAAATGGTACGTTACATTTTGTTTTAAACTAACTTGACCCCGAAATTTTCTCCGAGTAAAGTCCCGTATTAACTTCTGGTATTTTTTTACTATAGGATTAATAATGCTACGGAACCCCTAACCTTTTCGGACCATATTCATTTCATTACCTGCGTCACTTTATAAGCACAGTCTTGCTTAAACTATCGTAAATTCTCGCCATTGCTTTGATTGAAGACAGTCTCGTCGCCAGCTATCTACAGAACTGTTGAACATGGCTCCGGTACCTCAAGAGACCGCCGTTGAAAAAGAGGCCCCTACGATAGTGGAGAGGCCTCTGACGGGGGAAGAAGTGGTGATTAGTGGGATGTCTGGGATATTCCCCAAGTCGGACAGTGTACAGGAGTTTATGGAAAATCTTTTTAATAAGGTGAGATTTTAGTTTAAAATACACGTGTTAAATATTTAAATATTTTGTAGCATCGTAGGTTTTTTTACGGTTAAGACGCAAACAAATAAATAAAATAAATGCCATAATTACGAGGTTTTCCGGGTTGAAGGAAAGGTGTAATATATATAATTTAGAGGTGTGTGCTGCAAATAGCACACGGCGTTTTAGATTTAGATTCATCAATTTCACAATGAAAATGGCACTTAAAATTAAACAACTTTTGAAGAATTTATATAGTGATCGTCAGTTTAAAAAAAAAAAGTTAGGTAGATACATTTAAATTGTTATTTTGTAAAGTATATTGTGTTTTTTTGCTAAGATTTGTGTTTAAATTATTCAGTAGTAATTATCATTATAATTTTGTCTTTCCTGCTCACGGGACAATGCTGTGTGGCAAATGCTAAGGATACATCTTTTACACTTCAACAATCATAAGATAAACTCTATCGCATTGACAATAGGGTCGTTTTTAAAGGTTTGTGACCACTCTGTTCGCTGCGATGTATGAGTATCTGGAGGCGACAGTACCAGCTCACATATTTACCTGGACTCCTAATCACACTTATTCATTTATTACCTCTAGGTGGACATGGTAACAGATGACGACCCTCGTTGGGTCTTCAACCACCCAGAAGTGCCGAAGCATCTGGGCAAGGTCTCCGGCATGGGAAAGTTCGATGCTCAGTTTTTCAGGGTGCACTATAAGCAAGCGTGTTCTATGGAGCCGATGAGCAGGAAACTTCTGGAACACGCGTATTCAGCCATCTTTGATTCTGGTTAGTATAGTGCAATGAATAAAACTACTGGTCCTAACCTGGAACATGACATCTAAGGTTATTTCCTGACTAAGCGGGTTAAAATCCGGATCCGTAACATTTTCGACAAACATGTTTAATAGCTTTAAAATGCCCAGAACCACGTCATAATCAACAGTTTGTTAGTAAACATTAAGACCGTCCCACTCTCAGCGTTTATTTCATTTAATATAACAACTGTTGACTACAAAAACACTACAGAAGAATTATTCGTTTTATCAAATATAGTGGGTATCCAAAATCTTAGTTTAAATGAACCACACCATCCTTCTGTTTTCAGGAATTAACCCGTTGCAACTTAGGGGAAGAAAAGTCGGTGTCTTCATCGGATCTACCTTTTCGGAGTCGGAAAAGATTGTCATTTACGAAAATATCCAACGCAACGGCTTTGGAATCACTGGGTAAGTACTTGAGACTATTGTAATAAATACTGGCATTTGCCCGTGACCTTGTCCACTTGAACTCCGTTTCGACTTTCATATTCAATTTCAATCCTTTGGAGCATAAACATAACTAGCGAGCCGGCTGTATGCTATTTACTTTTAGGCAGTCTTGATGAATCTTGACGCTAAACGCTAGTCCCTTAAAACTCGGCCTACGTTCTCCTTCCAATACACTTTTGACTCTAGTCGACGGGCTCCACTGTACTTCTTGCAACCGCATGGTCAAAATAAATTTATTTTAGAAAACCACTTTTGTGGTCAGGCGCGTGAAGTCTCCCGACGTTAGATATTAATTTTGACGGCACCGTCGACGGACTTACACGTCTGAGAGGTCATCATCATCATCATTTGATTGTTACCTTTGTTTATTTTGAGGGTTCAAATATAATATAAAAGTTGTATTGTAGGTAAATACCGAACGAACAGACGAAACGACAGATGAATCATTGTAGCTTTAATAATTTACTGGGACCCTAAACTAAATCCAGCATTTAAAAGCTAGGTTTAATTTATAAAAAAACATGCCATGTTCTTTTAAAGGGCCTAAAGGTATTTTATTACCTTGTTAGACCTAACTACGTTAGCCCTAAATGCTTCATTTGACCTAATGTTTCAAATTTAGAAAACTCACTACAAAATAACGTTAAGCTATTCTGGAATTACTCTACAAATCTCAGGAAATCTAACATTGGCATTCCTCAAATCATGAAACATGGCACCACAGCCTCAGATTGTCCAAAATAAATATGCAACATGTTTACCAGCTATTTTCAGTCTGTATTTGAACCCTCAGAGCCTAAGGCTTATGACACAAATGTGCTCGACCAACTGGTAGATAGTTGTAATGAAACAGTGAACCTCTGTAATATATCATTTTCTAAATCTGAAATCCTCATAGCTTTAAAACAAATTGATGACTCTAAAGGCACTGGCAATTGGTGGGCTGAACCCAGTCTTTGTGAAGCGGGCGTGCAAAGCCCTAGCACTTCCACTTCAGCTCATTTTTAATAATTGTATTTGCAAAGGCATCTTCCCAAACTCATGAAAACTTGCACACATCACGTCCATTCCTAAATCGGGACTAAAAGATAACCTAGAAAACTATCGCCCAATCTCTATTTTGTCCTGTATCCTCAAAGTCTTCGAAAAGCTGGTACATAGACGAGTTTTTGAGTCTGTTAAAAACGTAATTCCGGAGGACCGATTTTGTAAAAGGCAAGTCTACGGCAACAAATCTTACTTTATTTGTCGACTCAGTATTTTGGTCGCTAGATAATAAGGAACAGATATATACTATCTATACTGATTTCCAAAAAGCCTTTGACAAAGTTGACCACCTAATCATCTTAAAAAAACTATCGTACAACGGAATCAGGGGGATCTTCTCAGATGCTTTGCATCCTATCTCCAAAACCGCACCCAAAGTGTAAGAGTTCATGGGTAAATCTCATCGCCCACAAGCGTAACATCTGAGTGCCGCAAGGCTCTATTATTGGCTCTCTCCTGATTGTTTTAATTATCAATGATATCTTATCGTGTTTTAGGCACTGCAAGTTTTTGTTATATGCCGATGGCATAAAAATCTACCAAATAATTCGATCACACAATGACGTCCAACTTGTCCAAGACGACCGAAATAGGTTCAACGAATATTGCATAAACATAAAACTATTTTTGGCATATGGCAAATGTAAGCATATGACTTTTATAAGAAAACACAATGTCGTACATACTTCATTTCATATTAACAATTTCGTTTTGGATACGCGTCTTAGGTTAGGGCTAGTCTTCGATGCCAAACTCACATTGGATGCTCATATTGACAATATAGTTGAAAGCGTATCAAATGTTGGGTTTTGTGATACGAACAACCAAAACTTTCAAGCAAAGGCATAGCCTATTGTATCTCTTTAACTCATTAGTGCGGTCTGTTCTCGAATATGCCTCAGTGGCATGGAATCCTTATTACAATATCTATATAGACAGAATTGAGATGATACAAAAAAAGTTCCTACGCTTCTTTAATTACAAGCTGCGGTCACCCCGTTGTTCTTATGATCAGCTTTAAACCCTCTATAACCAACTGTCATTGCAGGACAGACGTTCAATCGCTGATGCCGTCATGCTACGTAAGATTTGTTTAAGCGTCATCAACTGGTCACAACTTTTAGCGAGTACGAGTATAGTATTACAGTTCCGTGCGCCACGTAAACCAATAAGAAGCAAAAACCTTTTCGTTCTTCCCAAAATAAGGACCAGTGCTGGAAACTGTGCTCCTTTGTACATAATATGTAGTCACCACAATACATTTTTAAACGAAGTCGATCTGTTCTCGCACTCCCACTCCCTGTTTAAGTTTGTTGTCACTAAAATGTATCTATAGTTCTGTATTTTTAACGTCATCCAAGTAATCTAAAGCTTGGCCTGTTCAAGTGTTCATTTCTTAGTCATATTATAATAACAGTTCAGCTACAATTATTATGTTTCTATTGACTTCTAACTTAGCTTAAGCAAAGATTATCGCTACGCGCATTTGAATATGAATATACTATATGTACTCAGTGAGATATATCTAAGGAAACATCTGTATCTATTGTTACTATATATTTGCCACTGTATTCACTTTGTATGATTATTATTGTGTTATCTGCATAAAAAAAGAAGAAAAATAGACCTACTATTTTTTGTATAAATAGTAAACTATGCGAATATTGCAAAAAAAACGTATCCTAACCTGAATAATTCTGTTTGTTATATTCAAAGGGAACCCGGAGACATCACTGTTTTGAACAATGAATTAGATTCAGTGAAACATTAGATCTAATGAAACGTTAGGGCGAAATATATTAGGTCAAGTGGCTGGTTTCCGGTCTAAAAGGTTGTTGTTGCTGACTTATGGAACTACAAAAATATCTGAATACCTGTCCGCTACAACTGTGACCACGCCTTTACCCCGTTAATGTTACGTCACTAGACCGAGCGTAATTAAATTCGTTGTTTAATACAATTTTGCTTAAATTATTTTCTTAACTTAATTTTCCATGCAATTAGTTCTTCGTTAGGATATTCTACTGCTGATTTAAGGTAGTCCGGTTTTAGTTGACGTTCACGTAAGTACAGTAGCTTGTGTATATACAGGGTATAAAATTTTAAAGCTACCTTAACAAGAACTTGGTTTTACTGTCATTTTTGTTGACAGAAATGTACTAACACGTCATATAATCCATGTCGATAAAAGCTATCGTGCTTGTTGGGCAGGAGTTAAAGTACTTTGAATACTGTAAAAAAAAACATACAGACGAACATAGAACCTCCTCCTTTTTTGAAGTCGGAAAAAATAAGATTTTTTGCGGAAAGAATACATTAAGTTATTTCTACAATCAAACAAAACACACAAACAAACAAACAAAACAATTGCGTATTCAGGTTTTTTAAAGTAAATACGCTCCAGTAGAAATGTTGTATCTTGTCTGAAATTTGCTTAGAAGTTTATATTTAATGATTATCCTTTAATTTAATTATTCTTTATTTATTTGTTTTGGTTGTGTGATGGACTCGGGTGTGTCCTAAAACTACGACCAAGACCACCGGGGGAAGGACAGCAGCAGCAGAATCCCTAGACTAAATTAGTTTAGTTTATATTTAATGATATTCCTTTCATTTGATTATTCTTTATTCATTTGTTTTGGTTGTGTGATGGACCCGAGTATGTCCTAAAACTACGACCAAGACCACCGGGGGATGGGCAGCGGAATCCCTAGAGTGCGGTGGAGATACTGCGATCGCAAACCTGCATGCCAAGCGTGGCGATTAAAGCATTACTCCCCATGAAATTGGGGGAGGCCTATTAGTTTTTAAATAAACTTTTCACGTTTGATTCGATGTGACTATTAAATTAAAGGCGATCATGTGTAGAGTCCAAGTAGACTCTGAATAAATTACTTGTGATTACCTTTTCGATTTCACCCTATAAAAAAATAGAATTAAATATCGTCTGAGATCAGATCACAACCACACCACCACCACCATATCAGTCCAAGGACGTCCACTGTTGGGCATATGCTTCCTCCATTTCACCACGCTTGGCATGCGGATGCGGAAAATATCTCACTGGTCCCAACCGCTTTAAATATAAACGACAAAAATTTCAAATAAAAGGCGAACGTAAAATATATTTACTAAGCACAAAAACAGGTCAATATACATTATAAAAGGCTAAACTAACTAGGTAACTAAAAGAAAGGAAAAAGTATAAATTAAAACTGCGCCCCGCTCTGCGTCATGCTCGAACCAAAGGTCCCCAAAATGCTTGCGGCATTGCGTCGCTGAACAGCAATTGAGACCTGTTGGACGAGCCATGACCGAAGGCGAACTTGACGTAAAATAAAAATAAATGTAGCGGAGCTCAAGATGTTTGTACCAATGAGCTAGAATAGTTACATATTATGATTCAGTGATCTGAGAAATATTTTGATTATCTTCAATTGTAACGTTTTGTTCTTTTTGAATTTATGAATGCAGTTTTTCTATCATTAAAATCGATGACATGATTCCTACAAACATATCTCTATATGTTTTAAGTATAGTTTTAGACTTGACTGACTCAGACTGATCCATCTTAATAGCTCAACCTGAATACTATCCTTAAAAAGATGCTTTATTACGAAGAAACAGCGAGTATAATAAAGACAGCGATAAGTAAGGTGCGCCAGGTCAGAAAGCTGACCTGGGCCTACGAATTATTGCCTAGACATGTGAGTGAGTTATGGTGTATCTACCTTTAATATAACGCAGGCTAGCTAGCGGTAATTTTGGTCCCAGACCATTGGCAGTCTATTGCGTAGTCAATATTCGTTACTGTGAATACCTTGGTAAGCCAATCAGGGCTCACGTAGCTAGACGTGTGGATTTTTTCGTCTCGTAGCGAAAATTGCAGTTAGAGGCATGACACATAGGTATCATCGTGGGTATTGAATTTTAATTTAATTAACAGATAATATTCAAACTAGTGGCTCCGTGAGATGTAGACCTCGCAAAATCTTGAAATGGTTTTTTTTTTTCAAAATAACTACGCCATTTTTGATGATTTCTAAATTAAATGCCTCGACCAAAAAATCGATATACTTAACTATCCAACTTGCTCACACAATTTCACGAAAATCGGTTGTGAAATGCGACTTGTAGAAAGAAGAAAACAATACTTTTGCTTATTTTATTATGTGTAAACTTCCCGCTTTCCCCCTTCCGCCCCTTTCGAAAACTTTTTATTCACAAAAAGCTTCAGATAGGGTTTTAGGTACTTTATGTTTCCTCTCAATATAATTGAAATCCGTTTATAAACAACCCTACAGAAAACTTCCCCCCATTTTCCCCATATTTCCCCTACAAATGAAAACTAATTCAAAAGAACATATTATTTCCTCCGAATATTATAATCCGTTTAAATTAATAACGCTACAACAAACTTCCACCTTTTTGCCTTCATTTTCTCCCCAATCTAAAAAAACTCTCGACAAAAAAAACCATTACGTCGAGGAATGCAAACTTTCGTAGGGATCATTCCAAAAATGTGGCCTCTATACGTAACATCTGAACAAAAATAAAGTCGGCCATTGTATGGTTGTTGTATGTTTACGGCTTAATTATTAGCTCTCCCATACAATATAATAACAGAATTATTGTTATGACTATTTTCAAACGTCTCAAACTACTTGATGGAATAAAATAAGCGGGACAGTCGCGTGACTTTTCGAGCGCGTGCTAGAATATCAACTTTTTTATACTATTTCGATTTGTGTAAAAATTGTTTACTAATATTCATTTATTATTTTATTATTATTTATTTATTTTTATACTAGAGCGGTGGCAAACAAGCATACGGCATACCTTATGGCAAGGAGACACCATAGCCGATGGACTTTGGATTCCAGAACAATCACATACGCGCAGCCGATTTATTTTTGATTTGAGAATTCGTTAGGGGTTACAGCTTGTCCATTAATCTATTTTTTAATTAGACGACCTGTTTAGCCTAGTTGGTAGTGACTCTGCCTCCGAAGCTAGAGGTCCCGGGTTCGAATCCCGGCCAGGGCATTTATTTTGTGCATTTTTCACGGATATTTGTTTTTGGGTCTTGGATGTTTTCTATGTATTTAAGTATGTATTTATCTATATAAGTATGTATATCGTCGTCTAGTACCCATAGTACAAGCTTTGCTTAGTTTGGGACTAGGTCGATTTGTGTAAGATTGTCCCCCAATATTATTATTATTATATTATTATAATCTTAATGCCTTACTCACTACTAGGACACAACAGAACACTTTGAAAATCGTCTAACATTTCTTCGAGACGCGTGATTTTTGTATAAAGTGACAAATGTCAGCTTAAGTCATCATAAATTAACATCTCAATTAAATGCCTACGTCACACACTCATAAATAATTTAAACGCTAATCAATCACTTGACAAAACGTATGAAACAGTAGTGGAACGTTTAATACGTTAAATAACTAAACATACTCGTAATAGTAGCGTCATCGACCACTTCCCGTTGCCTTGGTAGTTTTTATTAGTTTTCGAGTGTAATGTGAAAAACTTAAGGGACCGCACGTTTGACTTAGGAACTTGATTCTTTACACAAACGCATAGTAGAAGGTGTACGTAAAAAAAAACCACAAATCGATGTACAGTTTAGCCGTTTGCCACAAAAACTTTGAATCGCAGTTCTTAAAAAAACCCTTAAGAGGGAGAGTGCTGAGTCATTATTTTTATTGTAAAAGGGCTTTTTAAAACAATTCTATTTCTGGTATATTCTGGTATATTTTTAGAATCGCCTCATTAAGCGCTTTCATGTCAACACACGACAGGTTTCTAAAAAAAAAAAAAATTTCCCCTTACAAAAAAATAATAATGACTCAGCAGTCCCTCCCAAGGGTTTTTTTTTAAGAACTGCGGGTTAGAAATTTTGTTTTGACCTCTATTATGCGTGTACCAAATGGCTAAAACTATAAATCGATTGCGGGTTTTCTTTGGGATAGGGCTCGTACGCGGTCTACGAGTAGTTTCGTTCTCATTTTAAAACACCATATCCAATCCCGAAACTTTGTATGGAAAATGGGATCCGCCATATCTAGGCCGGAAATTAGTTTCTGTTGCATGAAATTAAAGTTGTTTTTGTGTTTTTTAGATCCAGACTAAAAAAACTACAATTTCTTACAAATACTCGTACAGCAAGATTTCCATACAAGTATGAAAACCTTAATAATCGCTCTATTTGTTCTCCATTATCATTTCAAGCAACAGAAACTCATTTCAGGCCTAGATGGCTGGATCCCATTGTGTATATAAAGTTTCATGTTATTCTAGAATGCTGTTTTAACATGATAGCGAAACTACATTTGTATAGAGAACCGAGCTTCCTGCGGACTCTAAGGCTGGGTTGCACCAAACCGTCTGTAATCGTAAGCTGTGTTCGTAAAAATTTGAATGTATGGAAAGTTTGACAAGTTTCTATGGGATGACAGCTGCCGGCGCCATATTTAACGTTGATCAGTCTGTGATCGTATGTCGGTGCAACCGGCCCTAAGTGAAGCCCATCTTACTTGTTGTTGTAGACTGTTCGAATTGGCATTGATATAGTTTGTTATTTCAATTTTAAATGATATTATGTAATTAATCTCTTTTTGAACAGAGGGGTGATTAGGACACAAGTACATACACAACAAACTGACAGGGACAAATCCGGAGGGAGGCAACAAATACATACTCTATGTTACACCACGACACAAATTACACACGTTACATTTCTTTTTGTATCATACGTGACATAAAAAACCACCGTACGAGAAAGAATACACGAATTATCGTACCCCTGTATTGTAGACAGAAGCAAAACAGGTGGTCTTATCGCTCTTCTAGATATATAAAACATGTAACATTTTGTATGAAATGTATATACAAAAGGGCTTTACCCATAATCTTTTACCAATAGACGTAAATAACGGTGTGTTGCCAAACAAAGGTGGATTTTGAAAGTATTACGGACTTCTTTTGAGTACTTTGTAGAAAGTTTGCGTGTTATATTAATAAAAGAAATGAAATGTGTGTTAATCTGAAGTAAGAGATTTATTACTTGCTTATTCAATTATTAGTAACAATTACGATCGTCGTCATATCTTATTGATAACAAATAATACGACCTGACATATGAATAAATGTTTGTATATTTAATATAAAATAACATATAAATAACTGAGCTAGAACCAGCTATTCATGTCCTTTTATTTAGAAACAGATGCCAATCCTTCTAATTTGTCCTTATAATTCACACGTGACGAAGTTACAGGATAATCTAATGAACAAGTAAACAATTTTATTCAATCGAAAGGGTGACGATTGCCTGAGGCTTTTTGATGCCGCCCCTAAATATTTTGACTAAATTCAGTTAGCTGTAATAGAGTTTTACTGAGTGATGGACGGTTGCAATTTACTATAGTAATGGGTCGCCTATCCTGAGGGGTTTTTGAATGAAGTGAAAATTAGTAAGACTAATACAGGTTTTGTAACAAGTCACTCAACTCAATTCACCTTATGCTAGCATTATATCAGGTTTATTCTAAAGAAACCATGGAACCATTAGCCGCCTGTTTTCGTGGATGGAACAACCATCAGTTTTCCCAACCCAAAGGAAAAAGTAGACCGAGTTAGGATTGGGTACAGAAAGCAAGGAAAAAAAATATTTATTCCACTTTTTTTTTTGTCATATAAATAGTAGTCCAAACAGCAGACTGTATGAGCCACGACTAAAACTGGCAGCCCTAACGTTGAAAGTCGCACTTCTGACGTATGAGGACCGATATAACCAAAAAAAAGTAAGCTTCTTGTTACAAGTTATTTAAGTATTGCACTGAGTCAACTGGATGAGACACTAAGGGCGAGTTACATCAACTTACAATACGATTACAGACCGATCAACGTTAACTAGTAGCTGTAGACGTCGCGTTTTTTTATATAGCCTTTTTTTTTTTTTTTAATTGACTTGACAAAAAATCTAGAAAACTGTCAAACATGCTCACAAAATTTCACAAGAATCGGTTGAGAAATACGACCTGTAGAGGACAGCCAGACATTCGGGAATCCGCCGGCCGGACATGCGAAAGTATTTTTGCCGGAACTGAAACGGTGACCGTCGTCAATTAAAATTATGTACTTACCTCCCATTGAAAACCGTGTCGCGTATTCTTAACGTTAAATCGCATCATATCCGTCATACAAAACGTTGTGTCAAAAATAGCCCATTTTGCACAACAACGGAACGTCGCACAGTGACACGTCGGACAACAATTTACTATGAAACACGGCATAATATTGTATTGTTCTTTACTTCCCGATATTAAATCGTTGGGCGGTCGCACCGAGTCGTCTTGGAATCCAATAAGCACCAATATAGCTCCTATACCTACAATGGTTCGCTATGAATTTTATAGTAATAAAATTCTATTTATATTACCGACAAGACTTGCGGGGAATATAAAATTTTATAACAAGATTTTTAACTTGCTTTTTCTATATCTATTTTTTTAATCATCGCTAACTCGAGCTTTTCTTATTTTAATGTAAGTATCGCAAATGATTTTGAATCTAAATTATTACCTCAATATTTTACAGCAATCTTTAAGAGACAATTTTCTCGCTTTTGTGGCAAAAAGCCACCTCCTAGACACCAAATATTATTACGAAGTAACTTGTATTTCATCTGTGATATTGTAGACATAATGCCAAATCTGGTATTTTTTTTTCATATTCGTCCCAGTCGTGTCTGCCTCAGTCCACGACGCCGCCATATCTTATTCATATTCATATGCCGTGGCTATTTTGGCACACCTTTGCATACGGCATATTTGGCCAGCCCAGTCAGTAAAGCGAGTAGTTTCAAAAGAGACAAATTTGAGATACAGAATCAATAAATAATATTTTAAATTATTTTTGAAAAGAAATGAATTATAATAATTCGTTTTAAAGACGGACTATGTCTATTACATCAGTAAAAAATTGATGCTAATATTTTAAAAACCATTCTGAATTAGATATACTTAAACGTAAGCTGGTAGCAAGGCGTTTCACAAAATGATTAAACGTGGGTTTTAGGAATATGTACAAGTATGTTAAAGTTTAAAACAATGTTATTACTTATTAAGTAATCTAATCACCATTT
Organism: Notocelia uddmanniana; assembly: GCA_905163555.1. Taxonomy (NCBI): domain Eukaryota; kingdom Metazoa; phylum Arthropoda; class Insecta; order Lepidoptera; family Tortricidae; genus Notocelia; species Notocelia uddmanniana. The sequence continues at coordinate 19,574,062 of LR991068.1, forward strand.
GCCTTCTTACCGTAGTTAATAATTTGCAGTTAACAAATCCTAAAATTAGCGAGTTTTGGCTCCACAGTGCGCAACCAAGATTTGAAACAACGACTTTTTTATTTTGACAATTCCTCTTCCACTCCTGTATTATTCAATCTGTAAAATACGTGGCTAGGGTTGTATATCTAGGACAGCATGAACAATACGGGGAATATTCCCCATGACATGAACAATATGTGTTTGACACGGCCGAGAGTAAAGTTCCTACGCTTAGACTGATGGCAGTCAACAGCATGGACCCGTTTCCTCTTCAACTAAAAATATATCTAAGGGAACGCTGGATAGCTGCATGTCTTGAAAGATTCACCCTTTCAATGTCCCATACTAGAATTCGTCCATTGAAACATTTATCTGTTCCTTAACCTTTATTCTATTATCTATTATCATCGTGAAAAAAAAAAAATTATAACGTTTTGGTTAATCAAGATTTTTGTCCCGAAAAATCCCCATAACAATCGATCATAAATAATAATGTAACGGGCAGTTTCCGGTGGTTTCCGTTTCAGTGCTTCGTCAATATCCTGTGCACTTTTTTATTTAGCTCTTTGTTAGTGTCTACGACTGATGGAAAAAATGAATCTGCTCAACTTATCGAAATTATCGAGTAGAATATAAAATCTATAAAAGAAAACCCATTTAAACTAAGTTACTGTATACGACGCCATATATGGCGGATATCATTTGAGAATTTATTGACATCGTGTCAAGGTTCAAAATTATGCAATAAATTTTAAACGTGTAAATTTGATCAATAAACCCTAAATGTGATCCGTTAAGTAAGTTGTATGTTAAATTAAAGAATCATAGCGCAACCAGCTTAACCTTGACGTATGGTCGCCAATATTTTGCTCAAAAATCTAATGCATTAGTTTAAGTTGCGTTCACAATATATTTGTTCATTTTATTAACAAGTACAGTTCAATTATTTTAGGTACATAAAAACTTTTCCCCACAAAAAAAAAACTGCACTGCAGTTTGACTGTAGGAATATTCACACAATATTAAAGAAATGCCGCTGTTTTCTGTTTAAATCTCATTTTTCACGATTCAAAAAACTGTGTATACCTCCGCTTTTCGCTTCTATTTTGTTTCTTAATGTCAGTAGCACTCTCGCTACTCCACTCTTTTTAAAGTTCTTGTTATACTATGTATGTACATAGTAGATATACTTCATAGTGCCGGCACTTCTTTCAATAGCCATTTTACATGAATATGTAACTACAAGAAATTAATTTTTCGTTTAAGAATTAATGCTACAAATTCGTCAAAGCCGGTTTCCGAAGAGGCTTTAGTGCCGTAGACCACATCCATACGCTTCGTCAGGTTATATAGAAGACTGAGGAATATACCTGCCCCTCTGTTTAGCGTTTGTGGATTACGAGAAGGCCTTCGATTCAATCGAAACCTGGGCTGTGCTACAATCTCTCCAGCGCGGTGCTAAGTTGACTACCGCTATATCGAAGTGCTGAAGTGTTTGTACGAGAATGCCACTATGTCAGTCCGACTCCAGGACCAGAAATCATAACCATTCCAGCAGTTCCATTGCAGCGGGAAACTGTTTTCCGCTGCACTGGAGGACGTTTTCAGGACTCTGGACTGGAGAAGGCTAGGCATCAACATAAACAGCGAGTACATCACTCACCTTCGGCTTGCTGATGATATAGTAGTCTTGGCTGAGATCATGGAGTATTTAACACGTTTACTGCGTTACGGGGGCTTCTGAACCCCGTACGATGCCGTCATTCAGTGCGGGGGATAAAAATCGTGTTTATTTGCATGCTCCCGTGTCCACTTGCATTTTAAGAGATTTCCCATTTTGTAGTCACAAAGGCATCCAGGCAGCAGCGTCTCCTCCCTTAGTTATTTGTTGAATACTGCCCAAGATATTTTTTTCTGCATCTTGTTGTTCTTCAATATTCTCTTGTTCAGTTAGCTGCTTAAGCCGGAAATATCACTTAGTTGCTAGATGACCCTGACTATTGCAATTGTAGCATGTCCACCCCTTTTTAAAACACTTGTCTGAGGAATGGGTTCCTCCACATCGGGTGCACTCAATTTTACTTGCCGTGTTCTGCGTGAACCACGAGCCTGTTCCTGCGCTCGCAATGGAGGTCGCCTACCTGGCAGCTTCTGTACCATTTCCGGTTGAATTATCCTCATTTCGTTCTCGGCACTTTCATAAACTGTAGCGACTTTTACAGCCTGATCAAAAAAGAGACGTCGTCAATCATTTTTGAGTTAATTGTTCCTTCATTAATCCGCAAATTAACCTATCTCTTAACGCTTCATTTAAAAAGGTTCCGAAATTACAGAAAGCTGCTTTTCTCTTAATCTGAACGAAAAAATCGTTCACACTTTGTCCTTCCTTTTGTTTACACGCGTAGAACTCGTATCGATCGGCCACTGCAGACTCCTTTACTGTATACGGGTCGAAATGCTCGCTATTTCCAATTAACGCCATAATGCTCCGATCTCGTCGCCAGTTTGAAGTTTATTAATTAAACGTATGTTTTACTTTATAATTACTTTTATTATCCCCAATAGAATCACAATCCACCATCCAGTTCCACTTAAGCCACAGACAAGAAAACCTATATACGAAGGTTGTCAACAGAATATCTCATAGTACAGAACAGAGTACACAACACTCCTGGTGCGGAAGCTGTATCTTTAGTATTATTATGTCTAGGATGGAGACAACTACATATTTGCGTTTCCCGTTTAAAGCCAAATTATGAAGCATATCAAAGATGTACGGGGTCCTATGAACCCCGTACTGACCACAAAGTAAAAATTTCATTCTAGTGCGTTACGGGGTCCTTAAAACCTGTATACGTTTTAGTTGGCCCGTACGGGGTCAAGTGCTTAGTATCATTAGAGCGGTCACAATTACAAGTATTGTGTTTAAATTGCTATAATTTAGAGCACTAATTTCAGTTCAATTTATAATATATTAATTTTAACTGATGTGTGTTTAGTGAATTTTGTGTCATTAAGTCATATTTTTGATATAAAATGTACAAAAAGTGTCTTAGATATGTTAAGATAACGTTATTTAATAAGTGTTAAAAATATAACCTTTGTTAATTTACTTTTTTATAAATAAATTCAAGTTTACAAAGTATCGTTTGTTTTTTTCCCATCGCTATCAAATTATCGGCATAATCAAATCCCATGCGTTACAGGAATTTTAAAACCCCGTAGTTTTTAAACTTTATTGCGGTACGGGGATAAAGAATAAACCCCGTATTCTCTTTTCTATATAACTTCGTTAGTTTTTATCGCGTCTGCGTGCGAAGAGACTATAATATAGGAAATTTCACACTCTTTAAATTAGTCAAAAAATGTATTAAAAAAAACAAGATTTCAGGACTCTATAGCAATTGAAACGGACTTGGGTATACGGGGCGCTTTTATACCCGTAACGTACCACGGTGTACACCACTACGGGGCAGATTAAACCTCGTAACGCACTACAATTCAGGTTTGGATTTTGGGATGCCGGAGTGAACGTGTTAAGTACAATAGTCAATGACCTCAGTAAAGCCTCCGAGCGAGTTAGTTGGTCTTAGGATGAACATGGATAAGACGAAGATCATATCAAATGCCCATGTAGCACCAACTCCCGTAACAATCGGACACTTTACGCTCGAAGTTGTAGACGATTACAGATACCTAGGACAGACTATCCAGTTAGGTGGGTCCAACTTCGAGAAAAAGGTTAATCGTCGAGTCTGTCTCAGCTGGGCAGCGTTTGGAAAACTACGGCACATCTTTGATGTCCAATATTCCGCAGTGTTTCAAGACGAGGGTCTTTGACCAGTGTTTGTTGCCAGTGATGCCATACTATATGGCACTGAAACGTGGTCGCTTACTCGTTCTATGGGTCTCATAAGAAGTCTCAAAGTCATCTAAAGAGCAATGGAGAGGCCTGTGCTGGGAGTGTCTCTGCGTGATCGCATCAGGAATGAGATCGTCCACAGCAGAACCAAAGTAACCGATGTAGCCCTCCGAATCGCGAAACTTAAGTGGCAGAGGGCGGGGCACATAGCACGTTTAACCGATGGCCGTTAGGGCGGAAAGTTTCTTCAGTGGCGACCACATACCGGAAGGCGTAGCGTGGTGGACTGATGACCTAGTAAGAGTCGTGGGTGTCCGCAAGATGCGGGTGGCGCAGGACCAGTCATTGTGGAAGTCTTTGGGGAGGCCTATGTCCAGCAGTGGACGTCCTTCGGTTGATATGATGATGATAATGACGATATATTAAAACAGTGGCAAATTACATGCATATTTTTTTATTTTGTTTTGTTTGTCTGTACTCCATAATTATAATAAATCTCGGTACCACAATTTCAAAATGCTTTAACATTTGCGGCTTTAAAAAACAAAGGCAAAAAATATATCGTCCTTACGTTTTTCCAAAGCCTTTTTTCCGTAATAATATAAAAATGATCCCGGCACCCGTCGGCCGCAGGTGTTGCGCTACGGAACTAATAAGGAAATAATTATGAATAAGGATCCAACTTGGCTTTAGCTCGTTTATTAAAATGGTAATAAAATACAGCCTTTTAACGGTAAATAAAAAAAGAGTTCGTAGGTTTTTAAATGCCTTCTGTTTTGGATGTTGCTCCCACTAAATGTCTACCTTTATGAGGGCAGCTTTACGTATAAATATTTTAACTGGAAATTAATGAAGATAGGATGAAAAAATATTATTTACAATTTTATGGAAATCGCTTTAATCCTTGGATGCCGTATTTTTTTTTAATAAATTGATGTTTAAAAAATTAAATATAATAAATGATGATGGCAATTTAATCAGTCCCTTTTATATATGGCTTAACAATGATTTCCATACTAACGCAGATACTTTAAAACGTATTAAGTTAAATAGCTATAAGTCTGACGCGCTCGCGAGGGTACCACGCCTGTTTCCCAGAGGGGTAGGCAGATATCACGGGTTTCCAGTTGCTACGTTCCTGTCATACAACTTTCGTTTCATGAAGTTTCATAACATTATTCATGCATGCGCGCTGATTTAGGGTATTAAAAAAACAGATAATGATAGTACTTTTCTTATTTTTTATTATTATTTATGTATTATGTTCGGTAGCCTTAATACATATCTAATCTTGCCTCTCTTAAGTAGACTTTTGGTCAGTCTCAAAATTGAGTAAGCCTACTGCCTAATTTGTCACTGCGGAGACGATTCGATGTGAGAAAACAATCAGCTGTCAGTGTCAACTCTCAGTCGAGTCACTATTGCTGTGGTATCAATCTTATTCTCATCACTCATGTACAGGTAATACAAGCCATACAGTTCCGGTGAATAATATATCAACAGTATGTCTGAAAGAACTAGCAATTTTTCCTTGACAACCGTTTTATGTTTATGACACAGATCTTCTAGACGGTCTTTCAAGGAGTTTAAATTATATGCGCTAACGAATGACATAAGTCTTTCACGAACCAGGTATTAAAAACAATTAGTTAAATATAACCTCGTTGAGAGGAAGAGAAACCTGCAAATGTCTGTTGTCTCTAGCTGTCAACATAAATAATTCTCAAGTCAATAATAAAGTCAGCGTTTGCGCTTGATTCTTCTGATATCGTCGTCGCAAGTACTTATCCATAGGTTACGGTATCTGACTTCACCGTCAGACAGGCCGTAAGCGTTTGCCATCGTCGTTGTATAGATAGATAGATAGATAGATAAATAATAATATATTCATCACTCAAGGTATACATTGTTGTACACCTTGAAACATACAACAATTATATTACAACAAAGTGTAAGTAGTCAAAACAAAACATCTAAACTATTATATTATGCTATTATCCAAATTTACACGTGTATAGAATTTATTTTTTAAGCTATTATCAAAGTCAAAAACACATGAAGGTGATATATCATTGGCCAGTGCGTACATCCTATTTCAATGATACGGACATCTAAAGCATCACGTTTCGTCTGACGAATACGCCTCGTTACCGGAATCTGGACCATCCTCATCCCCCATTAGGCCTATCACAGTATATGCCCTTAACCCCGGAGTATCCATCGTTATATTGATAGATGTGGCCATTTCTCCCCAACGTCCCCAGTTACGAAGCTCGCAAAGTTACTTTTTATCTTTGATGCAACAATATAAATCTTAGATATTGGGGGAGGATGGGCTATGTACAGATGTGGCAAAGTGATTTTAGATAGTTTTTAATTTAAGATTTTAGTTTTGACAACACGTGTTAAGCGATAATAATGTCACTTGTAACTAAATCCGAAACATGATGAATTCATCCATTAACGTTTTAGTTTATTTTCATCTTTTCTTGGTAGGTACCATCACCGGCATTAAGTAAATAACATTTTCCAGTTTTGAACAGGCAGATTATAGTAATATTACATAAAGTGGATTGTAAAAATGTTACCAAGAAGATAATGATGAATCTGATTCTGATTCTGATAATTCTTCAAAAGATCTAAGCCTTTTTTTCAACAGTGTCTTTGTAATCATATTGAAGGGATATTATTATCATTATACTAGCTGTTGCTCGCGACTTCGTCCGCGTCTTCGCTCCTATTGGTCGCAGCGTGATGTTATATAGCCTAAAGCCTTCCTCGATAAATGGACTATCCAACAAAAAAATATTTTTTCAATTCTAACAAGTAGTTCCTGAGATTAGTGCGTTCAAACAAACAAACAAACTATTCAGCTTTATAATAGTAAGTATAGATCAGCCGAAACCACCACCACAACCGCCACTGTTGAGCAAAAGCCTACCCCAAAGATCTCGACAATGACCGGTCCTGGCCCACCCTCATCCAACTGCTTTTCGCGATGTTTCAGTTTCACTGAAAATATGCACATACGCGTGTGAGATATAGTTGGGGTAAAAAAGGTTCGTCATCTTAAAGTCGACATTTGCTTGCACCAAGGCAATCAGTCCTGCAACGTTTCAATTCTATCAAAACAGAAGTATCGCATTGACGTTTTCAATAATAGTGACAGGTCAACTTATAAAAGATATTTCGCGTTTGGTATAGCCAACTTCATGATCTGCAATAATGGCAGCTCATTCATAGATATTTAAGTTCCTCAGTAATCTCAGTATCATCAAATTGAATACGACACAGAACTATTACTAGTATTGATCGCGAATTATACAAGATAAAATATACATAGACACTGACAAACACTGACAATTAAATAGAACAACATAATATTTGATTAGAACGCTTACGAAGTTTTTTATTTGACTAGGTTATTATCATTAAACAGGTTTGATTTTGATATGAAACTAGATTTGACCCCTGTTCTCAGATCAAGTATAATTGTATATACCCTTGTCTACTTAATACTTTCATTTCAAAACGTACTAAGAGTCTACTTTACAAGGGAAATGAAATACTTGTCGAAGATGTTCGTACCCTGAGTATTATATGTGAGAGGCATTTTCATCGTCCACTCTAGGCAGATTACCACCAGTTACTCTTTGCAAAGAATCGGACCGGTTTCGATTTGCGCTCATTTTGTTTTACGACCGTATTTTGTGTTTTATTTATGAGTCCGCGACTGGATTACGGGTCGAGAATGGAGGGAAGTGAAAAAATGAACCGCCACCACTTTGCGTTCGCAAATATGAATGATTTATATATTAGGATCGTTTGCAAACGACCATGCGGTCAATGACGGGTGATGGGTAAATTGCGTCTTCTATCATATTTTAGTATCGGATGACTATTCATTTACCATTTTCAATTTTATGTCGTTTACGAAGACGAGCTTTAATTGAAGTTGTTGCTACGTTGTGCAAGCGTTGCGTGCGTTGGTGGCAAACGAGCGTATAGCCCGCCTGATTGTAAGCGGTCACCGCAGCGTGTAGATGCTTGTAGCTCCAGGTAGAGTTTTTTTTATACAAATAAAATCTTAGAAAGTGAAAGTTAGTTGTTAGTTGTGAAGTGAGTGTTAGGAAAGTGGTGTTAGTAGGTGGTTAGTGGAAGTGGGGTTTCCCATGTAGGAGAAATATATCTTAAATTGCAAGCATGAACTAGGTATTATTAGGTTGTTTTTTATGATGTTTGAATACAAATATCAACAAGCAAATTCTTTCAGACGCTTATTTCAAAAGTAGAACGTGGTATTATAAAAGCCAATGTTGACATTACATTAATAGTTACGACATTATTTACTTAATGGCAATAGTTACATACCTAAAAACATTTCCATTACAATTTCATGTTAAATGAAGCTTAACAAACAAGTCCAAAGCTTTCCTAATTGCAACACGGTACATATAAGTTCCACGCGTACCGAAAAACCGCGAGTCTATTTTATAATTATACGAACCAAACTGCGGAAGTTTTAGCATTCATGTTAGTGCCTGAGTGAGAATCTAATTAGAACTTGCGCGGTATGTTAAATTGGCTTCCACTGTACGGATGTAATTTAAGCTTTTGGTGAAGTTAAAAACTGAAGTGGTAATTTAACGTCAAAACGCAAACATTCATTTTTAAATTAAAAATGATAATGCTTTTTTTTATTTTTTTACATCGATCTTTGCCGGTGGATTTGTGGAGGGTTTGGGAAGGAATACATATACAATGTGTACATGTTTCATTTGCTTGCTCTTTGGGTATATAGTGCTGTGTGCTTGTTTGTGAGTAAGGCCGCAAGAGTTGCCAAAGATGCGCTTTGTTTGGAGCAAGGAACCTGCATTTTGTTTATAAATCTTAATGCAACTAATTCTCAAAGTGGATCTGCAGCATGCTTATGATTGAGTTCTGGAGTAGCAGCATAGGTTACGGTGTCTGTTTAATATAAAGCAGCCGTATAGTTGTAAAAACAGTCGTAGTATGTATGAAGTACAATACATTGACAAATATTGGACTCATTATCATCATCATGTCACCCGGATGACTTCCAATACTGGACAAAGGCATGCCCCAAAGATCTCCACAATGACCGGTTTTGCGTCACCCTCGTCCAATGGCTTCGCGCGTATCTTATATATCTTAACCCACGTTTTGTACAATCGAAAACGGTATATGTAGGTAGTGGATTGTTATTATGACCTAAAATACCATAAAGTGTCAAAATATATATATATATATTTAACGTTTATAAACATCCATGTTGCGAGGGGTAAAAACTTTGTATAAAAAGTTAAATGACATCAAAATATACTTTTTAAATTGCGAGGCCTAGAGTAATAGTAATATTCAGCCAATAGCATCAATGAAGCTAGCACAGCCACAGCGTTTAATTTCCCAACTGCATTTTCTGCACCTTCACTATTCTGCGCACGGTGTATTTGATGACCGACTAGTATGCTCCATTGTTCCTGGATTGTTATTCGCAGTGCCTCACCTCAAGCGAGCCAGGATTAGTTAGACCCCGAATCACACGTTGTCAAAACGAATCCTTGTCTCAACATATTCTAAGGGTGAACGTAGTAGTGAGATGAAACAAGTTGTGAACAGCATACTGGTTGCCAGTTTTCATACTTTATCACAATTAATTCTGGCTTCCGCTTCCCGTCAGTAATATTAACTTTAACATTTCACGTCCATTCAAAAATATGACCGGCAGACTTGGTTAAAAATCATTATTAAACTGGCTTTGTTTGGGGTTTTAAAGGCAGATTTCACTGATGGTGGATGTTACAATATTGAGAAATGGTACCTAATAAACATCAGTGCTCATAAAATATGGTTGTTGTGGAAGTCTTTGGGGGAGGCCTATGTCCAGCAGTTGACATCTTTCGGCTGACATGATGATGATGAAAATATGGTAATAAATTTTATAAAAGTATATTCTAATCATAGCTACGCTGATTGTGGGTGGCACAGGACCGGTCATTGTGGCACTCAACTAGGGATGGGCCTACCCCTAAGAGTGCCACAATGACCGGTCCTTCGGCTCAGTGGACGTCCTTCGGCTGCTAAAATAAAATAAAAAATAAAAATAGTCTTTATTCTATAATATACAATATTCCCTTACATGCTTAAATCATGTTGTATATTGTAATGACTCATAATTTCCACATTAATTTCATTAGACTCAATATAAAATTATAATCATAATTAATATATTATCTGATTAGTGGCATACACTAAATAGTAAATAAATAATCTAATTGAATATTATATGTCATTCAAAGTTTTCCATAAACACAACTTGATTAAGAGATGATTTATGTACGATGTACAACAATTATTTGTTAGTCATTAATTATGAAAGTCGCCTCTTTGGCGTAGGCTATCCCACCGTTATCTATGTTTCTCTGTCTCGAGCTAGGCGCAGCCATATATATGGTGCCACAATGCTTTCTAAATATGTCTGCCCACCGTTTCTTTGGTCTACCTCTCTTTCTCAGTCCCGTAAGTGGTGTCCATTCTATAACTTTTCTCGTTCATCTATTATCCTTTAATCTGCAAGTACGTATGTCTAGCCCACTTTCATTTCAGACTTCTTACTCTTTCTACAATGTCGGTAACATTCGTCTTTTTTCTAATATCAACATCTCACTTTGTCCACTATTTGAATTCCAAGCATACTTCTCTCCATCTTCCTTCGGCTGATATGATTATGATATTCTAATCTGAATTTCGCTTTTTTGCGCAATTACGCCTCTATTTTCATAATTTACTGGATGATTATTAAATTTAAGAATTATTTAATTTTATAATTTAGACGGTTTTATTATTGGGAAAGTACAAATGGGACTTAGTTCCTTTTCATATTAAAATACCTACATTACATTTTAGTTTCTGGGTAAATTAAGGTTTTCGACTTTCGGGAGCCACTGAAAACTCAATCAGACTTAATTACTCCCCTGTCATCACTACAAACAAAACAGAAAAAACCCGAGAGAATGCTACAAAATCCTCCAAAAGTAAACATTTCATGTATCCTTTGTGGGGCTTTAATCACAGCTGTGTGCTTTTTAATTATTCATTCACGAGCCGTCATGTCTTGTCAGCCATGCTTAATGCCGTTGACTACCGTTCACGACCACAGAAACTGGTTGAGTTCAATTTAGGCTTTGCTAGACTTATGGGAGTGAAAGTAAGACTCGGTATTGTTATTTTAAATATTTTTTTATTGTAAAACAGTACGTATAAAGAATATTTTATCCATATACCCATCTCACGAGATACGTAACGGTATTTGTGAAGTAATTGTTTATGGACATTCTGCATTTATTAAAAAAGACTAATCGAAACCACACATGACCCTAAGGCTGGCTTATTCCTCGGACAAAGAATAGGCATCGCCATTCAACGGGGGAATGCAGCCAGCCTTATGGGCACAGTTCCGCAGGGAACAGACTTGGGAGACATGTTTTAGAGTGTAGTTTAGTTTTAATTTTATTTATTTATATTTAGTTCTAAGTTTCTTACATTATTATTAATTTTAGATATATGTTAATACACATAGTATAAAGTCAAATAAATTAGTTACACTCTCGTTTTAACTTATTTACTTTTTGGTACATGGATAAAATCTTCAAAACTAATTATTGAAGTAACTATTTATTAGTAATATTTGTTAATTTTGAAGGTATCAATAGCCGTTTCAATTAAAACAAAAAATATGAAATTTGTAGGTACCTTAATTTGCATATCTAGGTACTTTTGAACCAAAACTGTATTTCTTCAACATTTGATTATAATCGATGCGCCGGGTTCTTTGTGAGTAACAAAAACTTATAATTGACGGTGATCTTGACAGCACGAAATATTAGCAAAATCAATATTATATGCTTTTTTTCTGCCATGTTCTACATGAGGGCGGGCTTGTGCGCTGAATCAAATGGCTTATTTATATTATTAGCTACAAAGTGTTTTATTAGCGACAAGTGAATTAATGCAAAACCCGAATGCTCATTCAAACGACCAACTCTATTACAATAACCGACAATAACATCCGTACTAATACACAGCAACTAATTTTAAAGCCATTGATGTGAACGAATGGAATGGACCACCCGTGAATATTCAGTGCGCTCGGCCTGCATAATGCGTGTTGACATGAATTTTTAAATTCGAAGCCGCTGCATTATTCCGCTGGTGATCTGTTGTCGTCGGGTTTTGCCTGTTTAATAAATTATTCGGCTGTTTTTGGTTTGTGATATTTGTCAGAGTATGTATTTTATAACGTATTACAGAAAAACGTGTTGCCACAATTTTGTGACCTTCTTGCGTTATTATTATTATTGTTGTTGTCAATTCGACTTAGTCCCAAACTAATCAAAGGTGGGAAAATATAGTGATCTTGGCACCGAATATAATTTCGTCCCATCAGGTGTCAAGACCCTTGGTCCGTGGGGCCCTGGAGCATTCAGCCTCTTAAAAATTCTTGATCCTCCCCGTGACCGTAGAGGTGGCAGCTACCTCGCATAAAAAATAAGCTTGGCCATTCCGCGAGGAAATGCTGACAGCGTCTTCGGCACAATGCCGCAGGGGCCGTTTTTAGGTTAGTTTAATTTTAATTAAAGTTTAGTTTTTTAGAATTAAGGCCTATTGTAGTATGATTTGTTATTGTTTTTTTTTTATTTCATTTTACTTTTTTAAACAAATTATCCTAAAAAATCAGAGCTTGTACTATTGGTGCTAGAAGACGAGATGTATATTTACATTATAGATAAATAACTTTACTTTTACTTAAATACATAGAAAACGTCTAAATACTCGTAAATGCCCCTGACCGGGATTAGAACCCAGGACCACCAGCTTCGTATGCAGGGTCACTACCAACTACACTAAAGTGCTCATCTCACGTCGAAATCATAATAAATGCTTATTTTTACACTCGACTGTGTTTTAGGGACACTGAGCTATGGGGTAGAATTAATACGTTATATTTTCATAAGCTTCTATATTGCAAGTTGCACATTACAATTCAATCAACTTTACTCCAGAACCATCTCACGTAATCTGAAGCCTACAACTATTATTACATTAGACAGAGACAGTTGACATTCTAAATTCAATTTGATCTAACTGCCATTCCCCGTCTTGGAAGCAGATCTGTAAAGGTGGTTATACAACCTTTACAGTAACTCTTTATGTTCTCATAGGTATGTATGGTGCACGGACTATTTCTAAGGCAAAGATAAAAAAATATATTTTAAATTGTGTTGCGGTTTTCTGCAATGCCTTATTTTTAATGTCCTTTCCATATTTCTCTATGATGAAATGCGGATTTGGTAGATTAAAGTTACTGATCGTTGCTGATTATGGTGACGCAAACGCGTTTAACTGAATGATTATCATTATCATAAGTTATATTTAAGAAGTAGTTTCTATTGATAGGTACTCTTAGGGCCTTAAATATTAGACTTTTTAGTGAGTTAGTGTTAGTACCACATAACCCAGTTGTCATCCAATGATTGCAGGTTTTCTCCATTAAAGGGCCTTCAATATTTCAGACGCGTCATCCATTATTTTTGGCGATTGTTTGCTCTTCCCGTTTCAAAAACATTACAATCATCCAGATAACATTCTCCCCATTATTTTCACGATTATAGCTTGCTTAAATTCTATTGTTCTAAAATTCTATTGTTTTGATTTGTTTCAGGTGCAACAAAGCCATGTACGCCAACCGCATCTCCTACTGGATCGACGGTAAAGGACCGTCTTTCGCTCTGGATTTGGCGTGTGCCAGTTCCATGGCGTGCCTTGAGCATGCCTATAGAAGCATCAGTACGGGAGAGTGTGATGCAGCTATCGTTGGGGGATGCAATTTGTGCATGCACCCTAATGTTTGTCTTAATTTGAAAAGGTGTGACTTTTTAGTATATTATCTAAATCAAGGTACTACTACAATCATGATATTCACACTCACAAAGTTTCATGAGTTCACAATATCATTATACAGCAATTTATACGCACATGTTTGCATGACTTTGAAAAGGCACTTTCTTTATAACACTTGTGTAGTCTTTTTATCAATTCTTCATTTTCTATTTACCTTGTCAGTTTAAAAAAAATACAGACAATATTTCCCATCGAGCCGAATTACCATTTCTGAAACATTATTAAAAGTCACTACTTTATAGCAACATTACTTAAATACCGTCGTCGTGAAATTGTGTTCTACAAATCCCTTGTTTTGCTCAGAAATCATTCTCCCTGAAATTCTAATGAAATCAAACTAGTAAAAGAGTACCCTAAAAGAAGAAACTACGCGGAGAATTAGTATTTAAAATTGGAATTTTCTAAAGATTTCTTTTTACAGAGCTGGTTTCTTGTGCTTGGACGGCAAAACAAAATGTTTTGATAAGAATGGTGACGGCTACGTGAGGTCTGATTCCATCAACGTGCTATTTCTGCAAAGGGCTAAAGACGCTAAAAGGTAATAAAGATCTTATTTATGTTTTAGTGTTACGTGTTATGATTGTTATGAAAGAAAGAAAGACGCGCGGCGTTTCTTTAATTGATGTTGACAGTATTCTATTCCTAACTGCTGATCTATTTGGCTGTGTGTTTTTTATTGGCTTTGATTTTTTTGTTCTCACACATTACCCTAAGGTCACAAGTTACTTCAAAGCAAATCGGTTTGGCATTCCCAACATAGCTCATGTTGGGAATGCTAAACCGATTACAACTCAAAAAATTACTTTGGAATAGACACTATGACCACTTTCCAGATGTCATTTTCTACCAAGTCACATTGCTGAAGACTGAGCGAACTCCTGTCTTAATTTTATAGTATATGTAAAAAGAGTAGGATTAATGACAATATTATTCGGTTGGTTGGTTTATGATAATTCTCTGTTCATGTTTTTACCAATTTGTATACACAGCTGTAGAAATTAGATTAGATTAAAGCCTGACCTTTACGTATTGTAACTGAATCTCACTTACAGAATCTACTCGCAAGTCTACCATGCTAAAGGCAACTACAGCTTAAAGGCGGATGCACAATTCATGCCAGTAAGAGAATCTCAAGACATCCAAGATTTCCTCAATGAGTTCTATTCCGAAATTTGTGTTTCGCCCAGAGACGTTGAATACGTGGAAGCGTGTGGTTCAGGTATGTCTAGTGTATACATAAGTTACAAAATAAGTGCGTAAATACTAGTAGCCACGTGAATTTAAAATACCGTCATTTGTTGTCTTTATGCCAATACCAACTTGAGATATATACAAATACAAATTGTATATATACATATTTAAATTGACATTTAGATTGATTTTTCAATTATATTTTTTTTACTTAGCTATCGCTGAAGCAGATGCCCAAGAACTCGACGCGATTGGTAAAGTTTTCGCAAAAGACTCTATTGTTAAGGTTGGCAGCGTTAAGTCTAACATGGGGCACAGTGAACCAGCGTCAGGAACTAATGCTGTCACTAAGGTAAGCGGGAGTTTTCAGTAATTTTATATTTTTCACTCTTGCTGCTGTTACTCAATTGGTTACGAATAAGAAGGAGCAGATTGCCATTGACTGGAATGTTCATAACTTTAGGGATTATTTCAATTCCTAAATGTACAACAAATATAAAAAATAGGACAGTTTAAAATTATAGGTTCCGTTAGGCAGATATTATATTTTGTATTCAAATAGTGTCTTGACATATCTGGTAGAATAATGACTTAAATACGTTTTCCAGCAACAACAACAATAATAAAAGTCAGACTTTTCCACATTTCAGGTTTGCTTAGCATACCTCAAAGGTCAAATACCAGCGAATCTGCACTACTACACTCCCTTAGATGACATCCCAGCCATCAATGAGGGTAGAATCCAGGTTCTTGAAGATCATGCGAGTTTCAATAGAAGTTTCACTGCTTTGAACTGTTTTTCATACACTGGAACTAATATTCATGTCTTACTGAAGGGACATTATAAGCAAAAGGTATTTAATTTAATTTGCTATTTGATTTAATTTTAGGTCTTCTCATTAAATTCAGTGTTTATAAATCCTATTGACTATCTCCTTCTGACGTCATCATCAGACCAGTTTGATGATATCATCATCGGTTTATAACTAATGTACTTCCCACTGCTGGGCATAAGTCCCCTCTCATAGACGAGAGGAAACGGGCACCGCCTTAAATCATATCATACGATACAGGAATACCAAACTTTAATCCATCAATGGACATATTAAAGTATTAAAAGATTGTCTTCTTTCATTTGCAGGATACGGAGCGTTACCTAACTAGCCTCCCTCGCTTAGTAACAGTTTCCGGAAGACAAGAATCTGGTGTGCAGAGTATTCTGAACTCTTTGAAGAGCCGTCCAATTGATCCTGAACAGATAGGGTTGCTCCACAGTATCCATGAGTTCGAAATTCCTGGACATTTGAGCAGAGGATACACAGTTCTTGGTAAGATGATTTATTTATTTATTTATCAAACGAATAAGTCACGGTACCTAGTCCAGGTTACTGGCTAGTTTAAACTATGGCGGACGACAATTTACGAGACTTCGTTTTAAAATGTATGTACCTACAGTAATTGTTATAAATAATGTGTAATCAAAGGGACACACCTATACAGAGTATACAGTTGAAAAACAAAAGTTGTCTTCCCTGTAGATAGAATAGATAGTTACTTAGATAATAGATACTTCAAGGCTTTTAAGTTGTTTTTATTACATAGGTTAAAAGACACCGTTTATGCGTTTTAAAAAAAACACGAAGTAGTGTCTAAAAATACGCTGATAATGTGTTGTGGATAACTTTGAATCTGCAAGAGTGAGTTTTCTAATCACAGTTTTGTATCATAGTTGATAATTTTATGTGTTTCTTTGAGAATGCTTACGTGGTAGTGCTTTGAATGGGGAAAGCGGCTATTTTCTTTTCTATGACGAGATTTATTTAAATAATACTTTGATGGAATGTACGGGTCTACATTGATAATTATCAAAGTAACCTGGTACCCTATGTGATTAAGTTGACTTGAAAAGTGTACTATTTTCAAAGTGACCCCACGTCATTTTTGTTTTAAGTTTTACTGTGGTGCGAACGTACAATCACGTCCGTGTAGCCGGAACTATAAAAATTACAAGCAAGATCTGGAGGATGCAATACATAAAATTACGGATGGAACTTTGAATATCTCACTAAAAAGGCTGTTAAAAACTAATTAAGATCCTACAAATTACTTTTATGTTAATTTAGGCTAAGGATAATTTAATTCCTACGAATGACAATTTTGTTAAAGTTTTAGTCTATTTTGGCTGTTGATTATTTAGTTCCTACGAATGACTGTTGTGTGAAAGTTTAAGTTGGGCTGTTGATTATTTAGTTCCGATGTATGTTCATTTGGACTGATAATAATTTAGTTTCTACGTCTTGATTGAATATACTCGTAATAGAAATAAATTATATTAAGTGATTTTTGGGTACATTTTGATGGTTGAACAATACAACTTACAGTTTATCAAATTAACCCCTATAATCAATCACGCCCCATCAAAATTTTAAACCTTATATCTTAAAAAAAAAAAAACAAATAATAAAAATCATTTAGTACTGCAATCCTGTAAGGGGTTACTTTCGCATACCGTTGATAAATAATGAGCCATCAAAGTGACCCCATTTCAAATATAGAGTTGATAGGACACAATTTTTATTTTCACTCCAGAAGTATAAAAGAAAAAAAAATATGTCCAAAAAAATACTTTGTGGAAAACTCAAAATATTTTTTTTATTTCATATTTTTTGCATTTAAACTGACAAAGTTATAAGAATCTCAATTTCAAAATTAATCAATGTAACCCCATTTTACGGAACCTAAATCTGTGAATTACCCCAAAGCTTATGCTTGCTGATATATAATAAATCGTTCAATACACAAGGTAGGCTCTTAATATTTCTTATTGTGTACTAGTTTATGTTTTAAACATAGCAAAGGTAATAAAGAAAAACGTGATGTTATGGAACATTTTACTTGTAAACCGTCTGTTAAATAAAGAAGCTTAGTAACATAGACAATGCATGCAACTGTTTTATTATCCAACACACTACTCAACGAAAATCTCCCCTAAAGACTCCCACCACAAAGGATGACATATTTAAATCTTCATTTGAAACTGTATATTTGTTCCAAAAATTAATTAGCTTCATATCTTTTCAGATACCAATGAGAATAACGAGACAGTATGCCTATCAGAGAGCGCCAACTATTACGACGGGACGCATGGACCTTTATGGTTCGTGTACAGCGGTATGGGGTCCCAATGGGCTGGCATGGGAGCTGAACTTATGAGGTTCCCTACTTTTGCCGCAGCGATTGAAAAGTAAGTATATATCATTAAACACCACAGCAGTTTGTCACATCGTGGATGAGTGCCCTAACCATTGTTTTGCTGGTGGCACCAAGGAGCTTAGCGAGTGCTGTGAGGCGGCTATAGACTGGCAGTAAATTCTAGATTTAAATATGTAACACGAAGGCCATATTAATTTTGATCTTCCATGGAAGTGTTGCTTCCGTTAATAAATTTTCCCTTGGTTTCATTGTTGGATTTGTTTTAAAACTAAAGCTAAACTAAGCGTAAGCTTTTTTCTGTTTTTTTTTCAGTATTGGCTATTTTCCTTAAATCTATTATTTCCTTCACAGATGCCGAAAGGTGCTTGAACCAAAAGGCATTGACCTCTTGAGGATTATTTGCGATCCAGACAAGACTATTTACGATAACATCTTGAATTCTTTCGTCGGCATTGCTGCCGTTCAAATCGGTCTCACCGATATTCTTGCTGAAATGGGGATTGTTCCAGATAACATTATCGGTAACTATAATTGCATGTTTGGGCTAGATAATATGTGCGATTTTACCGTTACTGACTCATTTCCTAAAATTGACAGTGTATTATATACAAGAATGCTTCTAGTTTTTCCACCGATTCACGCGTTGAAGTACGATGGTCATGGTTGTGATCGTGGTTGTCGTTGACAATCATCTATTTGCATTTATCGCTATATGTTACCATCATATTCTTACAACAAAATAATAATCAAGTGCTAAAGTCAAGCAACCATAGCATTAATATAAGCGTGACCAATATACAGATTCATATGTCCGTCTTCCTATTATATCGAATGACCTCACCTGGTAATGAAAGGCACATGTTGTCTCCACGTACATACGAGTATATCTGTAAACCATCTGTTCTTTACTTTTACTTTGCTAAGACTTTACTTTTTAGAATTTTAAAATTGCAATCTAATCAGCAAAAGTTATCGCTAATTAAAAACTGTCCGTCTAAAAGTATAAGTAGTTTATTCTTCAAATTGGGCATATTACATGCACCTATGAACGTTAATAAACTACCACCGGTTCGGAAAAATATACCTCTGCCACGAGAAGAACTGGCGTAAGAAACTCAGCGAGGTGTCATTTTTTCAAAACAATATACATTGTATAGTTAAATATAAAATTACAGTGTCAGCTACTACAAAATAACTTAAATAACAATGCTGTCTTTTTTCAGGTCATAGTGTTGGCGAGTTAGGATGCGCTTACGCCGATGGTTGCTTCACAGCTGAAGAGATGATCCTCGCTGCCTATAGTCGCGGTTTGGTTTCCGTCCAGACCCCCTTCATTAAGGGATCCATGGCTGCCGTTGGCTTGGGCTACAACGATGTACGTGCCTCCTCTTCTTCATTTTAGTGTAATCCTGTTTACATCCTTACAGAGTCGTCCGGAGTCCGCTCCCAATATAATCCTTAGTATCCGTATGTCTAGCTATCGATGTAGTATAAAAAGTATCAAATTTAATTTCAACTCCTTCTTATGACTAATTAGCGACTTCTTCTAATTACTTTCTATTCGCGTTTCTTCACAATCTGGAAGATTCATAACAGCAGAAGACAGATAAAGATTGTTGTCTAGTAATCTGTATGGCTTTGAAAAAACTTATATGTAATAACAATACATACTCGCACCTACACCACAAGTGTAATGTTTAACACAAACATTGGTCCAATGGTAACTGAAATTAACAAGTTTTTTTTTTATATCTGCACAATTTAAGTGCTTCGTAAAAAATAATAAATGTTTAATACAGGTGCTCCCGCTGTGTCCACCGGAAATAGAAATCGCATGCCACAACAGTGGCGAGTCCGCTACAATATCGGGTCCTGCGGACATCATGAAGGAGTTTGTGGCCAGCCTTACAGCGAAGGGCATATTTGCCAAGGAAGTACCGTGCTCAAACATCGCTTACCATTCCAAGTATATTGCAGGAGCAGGTAACCCTTTATTTTTATTTTTAACCCTCAGACATTATAACTATTTGCTGAAACGAATCCGTTGCATTTTAAAATAACTACGTATGAAATCAGTTAACACTAATGGCAACTACTCGTCTAAAAATTAATTTTGCTGATGTACGAAATTCTTAAAGGTGTTGGTTCAATGTTTAGTTGGTCACCACTTACTAAAATTTTAATTTAAGCTTGCATCTGTTGATATTGTTTTGTACACAAAAATTTAATCACAACAATCTCACATCTTTGCTGATTGAGTACTTATTAGTGGTCACACAAATTTTAAATTTCCTTGAACATTTTTTTGTTGTAGAATAACTTTGAACCTGATGGCATTTATTTTCCTGAAGATATTTTTTGCGTTTCATTTATACTGAAAGAAGCATATTTTATTAACCTTAACATTCATGTAAAATTGTGTACTCTTATTTACTAATCAAATTATTCGTTTTGATCTTCTTTGTATTTGTTATCTGTATCAAATTACTAATTAGCAATGATCGGAGACAGGTAGCAATTTTAGGATGAAAGTGTAACATGGATGTGACTTTATAAAAATTCCTTATATACCATACAATAACAAGAAAAAATAAAGTTTTTTTAAGCCCGACTGCGCTTGGAGTTCCATACCAATAAACTATCATGATTTACACACACAACGACACCTTTGAAGCTAAAATCTTTTAAGCAGTTCAGGCTGCAGAGCGTGCCAAACAATTATACATACATACTTTCCAAAAAAACCCTCCTGGCGCAGTCAGCTAAAACTGGATTCATTTTTGTTATGGTATGATACGCTGAACTACTGCTTTATACTTCGGCACCACACACGTATGTAATATTGATGTAGAGAGGTCATTATCTCAATGTAAAACGAAATCCATTGAAAATATGAAATAGAAAAAACATCGTGAATGTACTACAAAAATAAAATTCTGTAAGTTTTTACAGCATAAGTTTTGTTTTATTTTTAACGATCTAGCCTTGTCCATGTTATTTATTATGTTCGATTTCTACATTACTAATTGGACTTATGTATTTAGTGAGAAACAACCATAAATCATGATGTGTTAATCAGTAATTGGTTATTTATATCAGGACCTGGACTTTTAAAATACTTGAGCGAAGTGATCAAGGACCCTAAACCACGAAGCGCAAAGTGGGTTTCTACTTCTGTACCGCAAGAAAGATGGGAGGAACCTATGGCTAAATTCTCGTCTGCTGAGTACCACACCAACAACTTATTGGTAAATTAGTTGAAAAATCTAATCGTTACTAAATATAGACGTAATTGAGATGACATTATTTTCAAATAACTGTTCTTCGTCAAATTATTGTTCTTCTACAGAACCCCGTGCTTTTCGAAGAGACGTCATCACTTATTCCAGAAAAAGCGGTGATGATTGAGATTGCACCGCACGGCTTACTTCAAGCTATTTTGAAAAGATCGCATAAAGAATGCGTCCACATCCCGCTTACAAGGCGTGGACACAAAGAACCCGTGAAATTCTTATTGGAGTCAATTGGCAAGTAAGTATTTGTGATGAGTGTTGTTTTTGATGATATCCTAAGGTACCCTAGAGATGCAAAGGGCCTTCGTTAACTTGTGTCACTCCTTTCTGTCTTAAGCCACTGTGGTTCTGGCCTTACTCTAGCTCAGTCCAACAGCTTGGAGTTCACTCTCGAGGGTCCGCCGACTATTGCGATGATTAGAATAGCTTAAATGTCTATTTTAAGTAAATTAATACTATGAATATGTAGTAAGAATACTGATCAAGTGTTATTATTTAAATAAATGGATTAAAATAATATTAGAATAAACGTCTAATGCTTTGCACTGTCCCAATACTTGACACTGTCAATCTTAATTATTGGTGACAGTAGAAGTAAACAATTAGGTGATTCCTATTGGTTATTAAAGCGTCTGATTTGCACGTTTACCTTATACCAGACAGACTATACTGATAAAATATGGAAAATATATACTAACTTAATTACAATGAAATCACAATGGTACAGTTTACATTTATTTTTGTTTTTAGAATGTACGAATCTGGACTTAACCCAAAAATTGATGCCTTGTACCCAAAGATTGAATATCCTGTATCAACGGAAACCCCGATGCTATCGCATCTTGTTGAATGGGTACATAATGAAGAATGGTGAGTTTTTTCGAGCATAACATGATTATAGTCATGAGCCAATAAAATGAATACACTGTTTGATTTCCATACTGCTGAATCGTTTTGAAGCTTGCAACTCTTATAGTGTAAAATTGTTTTTCTTAAACATGCTCACAAGTTCGCGATAATAGACTGCAAAACCCATCGACAGGTCGGTAATGAGATAATTTGTATATAGGAAATTTCCGGCGAGGTCTGACACTGCAGGAGGTGGGTCGCAGCCAAGCCGGGTGGTGCAGCGTGTTTTTATAGCTGAATGATTAGAATTTCATTTCGATTTTTATTGTTATTTTTAAATTTCCTTTCAATTTTCAAAAAAGCAATATACCTTCCTCGGCCCGAACAGGGATTGCCTGCCTCTTGTTGATAGAAGTACTAGTCTATAAAACACTCGGTACCTAGGCTAGGTATTTTCTGCTGACAACTAATCCAGACCAGTACTCCGTGTCGGTTTCCGCCCCCCTAGGGTCAACCGACCATTGTCTGGTGAAGTCCGTATCGATCCGATCTCCTCCTGATGACAGCCCCAGAGGCACAAGGAGAGTTTTGAGATACGAGTCAGCAGATTGGGATGCGATGCGGCACTTCTTTGCGTCTTATCCTTGGCGGCAAATGTGTTTTTCTTCGAACGACCCCTCGCTCTGCGCTGACGCGATTGCTGACGTGATACGGCAGGGAATGGAGTTTTTTATTCCGTTCTCAGACATCCCGCTCGGTCACAAAGCCCGGCCATGGTATAATGCGGACTGCGCGCGTGCTGAGGCCTGCAAAGAGTCTGCCTACCAGGCCTGGGTTCAAGCTCGTGACCGCAAAATTCGAGCTCGAAGGGTTCGTTCTAAGAAGAGGGCATTCAACTTAGCCGCCAAATCTTGCAAAAGGGTGATCCGTAAGGCTCGGTTCGATCACATTCGTAGAATAGGGGCCAGACTAGCAACCTACCCCCCAGGTAGTAAGCAGTTCTGGTCCTTATCTAAATCGATCGAAACCAATTTCTGTCGTCCGTTGCTTCCTCCCATGCAGAAGCCTGATGGCTCGCTGGCTTTCACCGCATTAGAGAAGGCCAATCTCTTTGCCTCTCTGTTTGCCAGTAACTCGCGTCTGGACACTGGCTCTCATCGACCACCATCAATACCTCAATGTGGCTCCTCGATGTCGGAGGTCACGATTCATAACAAAGAGGTCCGTAGAGCACTGCAGAGTCTAGACGTCAACAAAGCTAGTGGGCCTGATGGTATACCTGCAAGGGTTCTGAAGCACTGTGGTCCCGAGTTGTCTCCTGTTCTTACACGTTTGTATCGTCTCTCTCTCAAGACGAATACCGTACCGGCATCCTGGAAGCTTGCCAATGTGCACCCAGTGCCCAAGAAAGGTAGTCGTGCCGATCCCTGCAATTATCGACCTATCGCCATTACCTCCGTACTCTGTAAGGTTATGGAGAGAGTTCTGAACAGTAAGCTGCTGACTTACCTTGAAGCTAACGACCTTCTCAGTGATCGGCAATATGGGTTTCGCCGGGGCCGTTCCACTGGGGATCTTCTTGTGTATGTTACGCACTACTGGGGCGAGGCCATCGAGAAACACGGTGAGGCTCTTGCCGTGTCTCTTGACATCTCGAAGGCTTTTGACAGGGTTTGGCATGCTAGTCTGCTTCGCAAGCTTCCTGCATTCGGTATTTCTTCTGACCTCTGTAGCTGGATATCTGATTTCCTGAGTGGGCGGTCAATCCGAGTAGTCATTGATGGCTGCTCGTCGGACCTCATGGCCATTGATGCCGGTGTTCCTCAGGGATCTGTTCTCTCCGCGACCCTTTTCCTGCTTCATATTAACGACCTTCTTCTACCAGGAGTGGTCGCATACGCAGATGACAGTACGGTCATGGAGCGATATTTGTCCAGCACGGGGGCTGGTCGAGATGAAATTCAGTCTGAGAGAGAGACAATGGTAGAGCGAATTAACTCAACCTTAAGTCTTGTCTCCCAATGGGGTGATAACAATCTGGTTAGTTTCAACGCCACCAAAACGCAAGCGTGTCTGTTTACCGCAAAAAGGAGCTCATTCAATCTGGCTCCTACTTTCCGAGGTACAACCGTGTCTGTAGCCAACGATCTCGAGCTGCTTGGCATGACGTTAAGCTCAAACCTTAACTTCGGCACTAACATCGAGTCCAAAGCCGGAACAGTGGCCAAAAAGCTGAGCGTCTTAAATAAGGTCAAGCGATACTTCACCCCTGGGCAGCTTCTATCTTTATATAAAGCCCAAGTCCGGTCTTGCATGGAGTATTGTAGTCACCTTTGGGATGGCTCGGCTAAGTACCAACTTGCCGCACTGGACTCGGTGGACCGCAGAGCCAGGAGGCTCATTGGCGGCAGTACGGTAGTGGGAAATAAGCTGCAGAGCTTAGCACATCGACGCAAAGTAGCATGTCTGTGCGTCTTCTACAAACTGTACTTCGGTGAGTGTGCTCAGGAGCTCCATGAGCTCATACTGCCTTCCCCCTTCTTCCATCGGACATCCAGACGTACGGCTGGCTACCATCCTTACCTGTTCGAAATTCCTCTAATTCGAACCAAGCGCTTTGCATCTTCTTTTATAATGCGCACTTCTAAGGTTTGGAATTCTCTGCCGGCGTCTGTATTTCCGAGTTCATATAACCTGGACCTTTTTAAGGCACGAGTGAATAGGCATCTTCTGGGTGAGCTCGCTTCATCGTCGGCCTCATCTTTGCCCCCTGGCTAGATGCTGGCCAAGAGCAATCCCATTTTTAATAAAAAAAATAAAAAAAAACCCTTTCATCCCGGCATTTGCAGTAGTGTGTACTATTAATATATTTACTGTTTATAGGCCTCAGGCGAAATACAATCAAACTAGAGGATTTGTTGCTACCGCTATTCGTGATTTTTATCTCTCAATACAAGACGATGAACACAAGTTTTTGAAAGAACACATTCGAAACGGTAAGTTATCTGCGAATTAACGGTATCATGAATTGTATGACATCTGGAAAGTGTAGGTACCTTCCCAATAAATTTAAATTATATGCCTCCTTGATTGTCTGTGTACCTGAATAAATATAATATATATAGAATATGTAAGTATTAGGGCAGTGGTGACATGTGGTACTGAAACGTGGTCGCTTACTATAGGTTTCGTAAGAAAGGCTCAAAGTCATCCAAATAGCAATGGAGAGGGCTATTTTGAGAGTTTCTCTGCGTGATTTCATCAGAAATGAGGCAGTCCGCAGCAGAACCAAAGTAACCGATATAACCATCTCAATCGCTAAACTTAAGTGGCAGTGAGCGGGGCAATTTGGCTGATGGAATGTAAAGGTTCTCGAGTGGCAACCTTGTACCGAAAGGCGGTAGCGTGGATAGACCCCTGAAGGTGGACTGATGACTTGGCGAAGAACGCAGGAGTCCGCTGGATGCGGGTAGCGCAGGACCGGATATTGTGGCACTTTTTGAGGGAGGCTTATGTCCAGAAGTGGGCTTCCTTAGGTTAAAGATTTATATACCTAACAGTCATTGAATATTTCAGATAAATACGTGTATCCGGAAGCAGGCATCTTGGTCCTAGTGTGGGAAACATTCGCTATGTATAATAATGCTGACTACAGACAGTTTCCAGTCATATTTAAGGACGTACAATTTTACCAAGAGGCGGAAATACGGGCTGAACAACCTGTCCAGCTTCGAATTTCCATTCAAAAAGGCGGTAACGTTTTCGAGGTATGGACTTTTTTTACAAGAGTGTCCAAAAAGTAGTGTTCAGGTTTATGATAAATTAACATGTCATAAGTTTTAATTGCTTTGAATTGTTTTCATTAGAGTTATTTTCCACGAATATAGTTCCTGAGTCTTGGATATTTTTTCTATGGATTTAAGTAAGTATTTATCTATATAAGTGTATTTATCGTTGTCTAGTACCCATGGTACAAGCTTTGCGTAGTTTGGGACTAGATGGATTTGTGTAAGATTGTCCCCCAATATTTATTTTATTTATAGTCTATCTCAAGCTTACATGGTCATTAATATTAGAATTACTGTTCAGTACGGGGTATTTACCATGTATATATTCTATTTATTGAGTCCCTGATATTTCGGCGTTGTTGCAAGCACCATTTGCAAGGGATAAATGACGTGCTGCGAGTTTTATTTGTGGTCTACCCACACTCCATAGCGATCTACCCTCTTCTTGGTTCACTTTTTTCGCCCTGTTTCACATACTACCACCGTTCGTACTCTCACCTAAAACTCGAACACGATCATGACATACCACACTTACAGTATCAACTCGCGCGTTCTCAATAGATATAATTTACATGTTAAATACCCCGTTCTGAACAGTAATTCTAAAATTATAGTCTATATTTGCTGCGAGGTGCTTTTAATGCTATATTTCTTGTAACGTTTTAGATGTATGGACTTTATGTTAGTTTGATAATTTTTTGTTTAAAAGTGTGTGCTTAAAAAGTCTTTAAGTCTTAACTTTATCATTTTTTTTGTTGTTTCAGGTTTGTTATAATAACAGCAAACTTGCAACGGGTATTATTATTGCAAGCAAGCAAGCCATATGCCGCAATATCCAGCCGGACAAAGAAGAAAATTCCGATAAGGAGATCCTTCTTAGCTCTGATGAAATATATAAAATGTTTGATCTAGCTGGTTTTAACTACAGGTACGTTTACAGAAACATCTTGTGTAGTTGGAATGATTACCAGTAGATCATGTGTCATTATCTGTTGGTTTCATCTTTTCCAGGGGTGAATTCCAGTCACTACAATCAGCAACTACTGGAGGTTATAAAGCAACAGTCATATGGAATCAGGAATGGGTGATGTTCTTAGATGCTCTGATCCAGCTTAATGTCCTTGCAAGAGATGGTGCTGGCAGTTTGACACCTAAAATGATAAAAAAGTTGACTATTAATGCCAATTTGCATGACGCTCTACCAACAATTGAAGTCAACGGTCAAAAATGCTATACTGCTCATTATTCTAAAGTACTTAATGTCACCACGTAAGTAAAAAAGAAAAATTATTTAAGGATAGAAATAGATCTTTATTTTGTTTTACTTAAATTACTTAAATTAAATTAATTAAAGTGAACATAATTATATAATATATTTTGTTAGATGCGGTGCTGTTGAATTAGATAACATCGTATTTAACCAAAAAATAGCAGTGGAGGAAGAACCGGAATACTTGGAAACAAGAACATTTGTTCCGCATTTCTTGACAGGCGATATTGATGTAAGTATTTATTAAGGATTTTTAGTTTTGAAATATATTTTGTTTAAAACCGATGTTACAAGATTTATTCAAAAACATAAATTGAATACAGCAATGGAAAAAAATTAAGTAGATTAAGCTTTTTCCGTCGTTAAAAGCTGAAGGTCGTGCGTGACCACCGTAAGTCAGTTTAGGCTGCTGTGCTCTCCAAATGGACAGATGTTTTCTTTTCCCGAAGAGCCTTGAAGTATCCAGTGCGTAACTTCCTCAATTACATCAACTTACGGCTTGATATTCTGCCTCTTATATACTAAGATCTATGTTTAAACAATTGCAGATCAACAAAGCGTTGCAAATAAACTTGCAAGTAGTTGCTGATAACGTGGAAGGCAATGTCACAATAACTGAGTTTGTAGGATCTTCACCTAGTATGACAAATCAAATCAAACAAGTTGCTCATCAAATACCTACTGCTGAATTCAATGTACACTTAGTCCAGATTGAAAACATTGAATTGGATAATTTGATTGGCAGAGAACAGAACATTGGAAAATCAGATTTGTTTATAGTGTACAATTTGCTGGGAGATGAAAAGGTGAGGATTTATTATAATTTGTAAAGGATTTGTAAGTCATAAGGGTTGTCGTTTTTTTCTCATACATGGGGAATAAACATTTTATATTTAAGAAAAAAATCACAATGCCTGACTCGTCTCTTGGCATGGCTCGGCGAAGCTTTGCCTTGGCAACCACCTCGTCAATAAATGCTTTACTTTCCGTACCTCAGCAATTCAATTACCAAATTGCAAGCGTGTCTTTTTACCGCAATAAGGAGCTCATTCAATCTGGATCCTACTTTCCGAGGTACAACCGTGTATGTAGCCAACGATCTCGAGTTGCTTGGCATGAGGTTAAGCTCAAACCTTAACTTCGGCACTACCATCGAGTCTAAAGCCGGAAGAGCGGCCAAAAAGCTGAGCATCCTAAATAAGCCTGGACCTTTTTAAGGCGCGAATGAATAGGTATCTTCTGGATGAGCTCGCCTCATTGTCGGCCTCATCTTTGCCCCTGGATAGATGCTGGCAATCCCATTTTTAATAACAAAAAAAAACCTCAGCAAATATCTACTTTTATTATCAAAAACTAAATCACAGCTTCCTATTGTGGTCTCTTTTCTATTATGTATGTATGTATAACACTTTATTGCACAAAAAAAAAAACAATTACAATCGAAACCAAATATACAAGTACAAAGGCGAACTTATTCCCTTATAGGGTTCTCTTCCAGCTAACCTTCGAAAAATGAGAAAAATAAATGTAACACACAAAGGCGGCAAACAAATTATGCACAAACATGGGTATTAAAGAAAAAAAAATTAGGAATTATGACGGTCGTTTTCCCTATTATGTTTTCATAGTCATTCCTATCATAATTTTTTTTGCTCAATCTAATGTAACTTTAAGTAAACTCAGTCCCTGGACTATTAGCCTGCTAAGAGCTCAAGTTGTTGGCTTGACATGTATGTTATTTTATTTCAGAAAATGAAAAACCTCTACAATATTCTTTCAAACGATACCTTCGTCTTAGCTATAGAGAAAGACACAACCAAAATTCACCCCAAATATAAACTTTTCAACGTGATTACTGCCATGTCGGTACAGAAAGAGATATTTATATTATTGAAAAAGGGAGATGTAAGGAAGGAAAATGTTATTTACCTACCAATCGCACACGATAGCAAATTCAACTGGGTCCCCAGGGTACTAAGCGAGCTGCAGAAACCACGACATATAACTTTAGTGTCCGAACGACAACCTTTCTGTGGCATCATAGGTAAAGTATCAACATTTCTAGTATATGAAGTCTTCAGTATTGTCATCATAATCATGACCATAAATTTGATAATATACCTATAAATTAAATGAAACATCAAATTTATTATTTAATCTTCTTTAATGACAGGTTTAGTGAAGAAGTTAAAGAAGCAGTACCCGAACAAGATCAGCGTGATTGTTGTGGATGACTATCATGCGCCATCATTCACTCCCGATCACACGATGTTTAAAGAACAGATTCAAAAGAACTTGACTTTCAGTGTACTGAAAAAGGTAATATATCACTAATTACATTAAAAAGTTTTTCCTTTATAACGCATTTTAATAAAAATTTCGATCAATATATTGCAATTTCTAATAACATTCAAAATAAAACATAAAGGCATGCATATTTTAAGAGGAGTAAACAATGTGCGAATTTTTTGTAGGGCAAATGGGGCGGATATTACTCCCTTCCATGTCCAAAATCATCTGTAAGCCGGAACGTTAGCCTGGCAGTAACTTCACCAGGCATGTTGGATTCGCTACGGTGGATAGAAGCACCTCTGAAGCCAAACAACGCATGTTTGGTTCAGGTAGGTATTTTGATTTAACTTAGCTAATAAAGTTGTTCCTTTTTTTAAATCAATTAACCCCTCGTCAATCGTGCCTGGAGATTTGCTAAGACGTATCTGTTTTTTTTTTAATTACAGGTGTGTTTTGCCGCTCCATCATATAGGGATGCACAACAAATATTAAAACGAAAAGAATTCGAACTCGGAATGGATTTCAGTGGTGTTGATAACAAGTAAGTTTCTTATTCGATTACGTCTACTACAATGAGTTTAATAAAAATATATATCTAGTTTATTCAACGGGAACCTTTTTTTAACCGACTTCAAAATTTCAAAAGAGGAGGTTATCAATTCGATTGTATGTTTTTTTTTTTTTTTTTTTTAATGTTTGTTAGTCCATATCTCCGTCATTTCTTAACCGATTTGGAAATTTCTTTTTTTGATTGTAAGTATATATATCCAAGTTGGTCCCGCTTTTGTCAAAACGCAGTTCTGATGATGGGATCCATGAGAAATTGAGGGAACTCTTGAAATCTTTAAGGCAAACATATAGTGATTTTTGTGTTTTTATCAACAAGTCAAGCATTTTCATCCAAAAATGTGACATTGGATGAAGTAGAACTGCTCATGATGATCAGAACAGAACTCTTCAACGACGAAAAGTTCACGTTTGGCGATTTGTCCTCCTAGCTGTGTTTGTTAAGCAATTTCTATTTTCACGATTAATTTTTGTCATGCTTGATTTCTGATGATGGGATCCATGAGAAATTGAGGGAACTCCTCAAATCTTAAAGGCAAACATATAGTGATTTTTGTGTTTTTATCAACAAATCGAGCATTATCATACAAAAATGTGACATTTGATGAAGTGGAACTGCTGATGATGATCAGAACAGAACTCTTCAACGACGAAAAGTTCACGTTTGGCGATTTGTCCTTCTAGCTGTGTTTGTTAAGCAAGTTCTATTTTCACGATTGATTTTTGTCATGCTCGAGTTCTGATGACGGGATCCATTAGGAATCGAGGGAACTCCTCAAATGTGAAAGGCACACAAATACTGATTTTAGTATTTTCTTGAACTAATCAAGCATTTTCATTCATAAAAGTGACATTTGATGAAGTGGAACTGCTGATGATGATCAGAACGGAACTCTTCAACGACGCGTAGTTCACGTTTGGCGATTTGTTCTCTTCGTTTTGTTTGTCAAGCAAGCAAGGTTTTTTCATGATTCCATGAGGAATTGAGGGTACTTAGTCTTCTACCATTATAAACACACATTATAGCCATTTTTATTTTATTGTATATCTATCTAAGAGTGCACCATCTAAGTAATAATAATCTTTTACCGGCCTCCCCCATAGAAGTCGGTTTTTTTTTCTTAAAAATTATTATTATTTACAATTGATAAAACATGCAGTGGTTTGACAGAAAAGTGTCGTTAAACCCTATCGGGTATTTAATCAGAGTAATTAAAATAATCAGCTTTCTACGTTTCATCTAAGGAGAAATAAACACGGTCTTTGAATTTAATCATGGACAACAATCTATTTCAACAGTGGTAATAAAGTGATGGGCCTCGTACAAGGAGGTGCACTTGCATCTACTGTCCAAGCAGACAAGAATTTGCTTTGGCCCGTTCCTGAACATTGGTCGCTAGAAGATGCTGCTACTGTACCGCTACCCTATGCCTTGGCATACTATTGTTTGGTAAGTCTTGCATATATTGTATGTCCCAGCGGTTACATAAAATTAACAATTACAAAAATAAACGAGCAAGTGTTTATTTTAATCACAAACGTTGACTTTCGTAAGCATTTTTACTTCAAACATATTTCTAACATAGAAATGAAACTTGTCGTAACCTATATATAAACTGCGAAGGTATTTAAGAAAATAACGTTTGTTCTAGGTTTGTTGTAGATAAAGCCTATAATGCCTTGCCAAACAAAATTAAGTTTGAAAATGTATCTTATTGAATTATGTCCCTATAACCTATATGAATTTTACAATGGTAATGTTTTCTGATTATTTTATAATGTAAATTGACTCTGATTTAATATTATTGTAATGATTTTTAGTTTATAGCATATGAAATAACATTTAATAACGACTGTATTTATTATCAATAGTTTTAAGTAGTGTCAATGTACGGCCTGTTTAGCCTAGTCGGTAGTGACCCTGCCTCGGAAGCTAGAGGTCCCGGTTTCGAATCCGGGCCAGGGCATTATTTGTGCATTTAGCTCGAAATTTGTTCTTGGGTCTTGGATTTTATCTATGTATTTATCTATATTAGTATGTATATCGTCGTCTAGTACTATACAAGCTTTTCTTAGTTCGGGACTAGGTCGATTTGTGTAAGATTGTCCCCAATATTTATTTGTATTATTTATTTATTGTTTTTTGTTTTTTTTTTTTGTTTAGGTATAATTAATATTTAGCTACACCCTGTGGGTAAAATTGTATCCTGCAATTTAACGCTCATAAATAAATAAATTAAATAAAATAAAATTAACTTAGCCCAGTTAGCGCCTCAAAATGAATCTTGGCCTCCAAAACGAGAGTGCGCTATTTTTCTCAGTTCTGTGCTAACTCTTGGCAATTGCTGACTTGGATTTGGCACAGATGTGCCTCGATCATGTTGCTTCAGTGACCACTTACCATCAGATGGGCCCTCAGCTTGTTGGCAACCGACGATCTGCATAATTTCGTGTTATATACAATCTTTTTATTTGACTGGTTTTGTTTAGATATATTGTTTTTCTATATTTGTAATTATAATCATCATATTTGTTACAGGGTATAAGAGATAGATTGCTTAGCGGTCTTCGGGTATTTGTAACCGGTGGAGCAGGAGCATTGGGTCAGGCTGTGATCTCTATTTGTCTGGCGAGCGGCTGCGAAGTGTATACGGCAGTGAGTGATATCCACAAAAAACGGTTCCTGATGAGGCTGTTCCCGCAACTCAAGGGTTAGTGATTGGATTGCATCTTGCACGGCTAATAATTTTGTACAACTGAAATTATTATTCTTCTAAGAAATTACTTCTAAATTTAAAAAAACATAAATCTTATCAATTTATGTATGAAATTTAAGTCATTATGTGAGTTTAATTTTTTTCCGGAATAACATACAATAAACACATGCCAATGTAATATGCAAGGAAAGACTTTAATACTATGTAATGTAAAACTGATTAAATGGACGTTTATGAATTAATTGCGTAAAAACTTAGTATTGCCAATTAATTTTGTGGTAAAAGCTAGACATGTTTTTATTTATATACTTTTAGTAATGACGATTGATGATTACTTTCACCAGAATATCAGATCGGCAATTCCCGTGATTTTTCCTTGCAACAAACGATGGTGGAAAAACAAAAACGGTGCAGTTTTGTGATCAACTGCCTCCACGGAGTGCATCGAGAGGTATGTAATAAAGAAACCTTCACTCTATGTTTTAGTTCCCATTATAAATATATAGCGAGGGATTTTCCTAAAGCATAATGTAAGTCATTATTTAATTATACTTCTCGTGAGTGTCCTGCTGCTATTATACTAGGTTGTGTTTTTTTAGTGAATAAAAATCATAAAAAATAAAGTTATACTTATGATTTCCTATTATAAAAATACTGATAATTAGTATGACTCTCGTTGTTTTTTTTTCAGCTTATAAACAAAGCGTTTGAAACATTTACTAGGCAACACGCTTGTAAATCAGAAACATCGAGTCATAATTAACTTTTTCCACAGTTTTTTACAGACCATTCATCTTAAGTATTTTTTTCCAGGTGGCTATGCAAGGCCTTGGAGAGTTTGGTGTTTTCTTAGATGTTAACGATGAAGACATGGAAGCCAATGAGAGCTTTGGCATGTCTTTTGTCATAGATGAAAAGAACTACAAAGCGGTTCGTCTTTCAACCATTTTCAAGCCAGAATACTCAGGATCAAGAAAGGTAATCAAATATTTACTTCTTTTTAAAAAGCTTACTTATTGTACGTGTAGGTAGAATATAATTATCAAGAAGACATTTACACAACTCTCTCTCACACACACCCATACACACACACACACACGCACACACACCACACACACACACACACCACACACACACACACACACACACACACACATACACACACACACTCACACACACACACACACACACACACACACACACACACACACACACACACACACACACACACACACACCATAACGAGTTCTGCGCGGACGAAACCCCGCCTTATCAGCCGCCTGTGACACTTACTACAGAGCACCAACACTAAATTTGGAGCGATAAAACGACTCGAAAAATAAAAATATAATTAAAACAATAATAGTACATTACTACAGAGGCCGGGACGAAAGGGGTTGCCGGCCGAAGACATATAGACGGCCGAGCGACGCGAGGTCGGATAGGTCTCAGGCGGGCAACCCCATATTTCCCGCCGAGGTATGTATAGTGCTTTTCTCAAGCATGCAATGAAATAAACAACAAAAAAATCAAAGTTTTATTTTTAACACGCATAGTGGCAGAATGTCATGATGCCTTTGCCACAAATTTATGTGGAATGGAAATTAAAAAAGAGGACTTTGCCGGCCTAGGCCTGCAACATTTGTATGAAATTGCATTAACGACCTCTTGTCCTAGCCGCACCTGAAACGTGACACTTCGCAGCCTATTATAAGGAACATAACATCAAAATTTCATTGCATGTTTTAGAAAAGATATTTATCAGTCTTATCACAGTAAAAACATTAGCCCCAAATCTTTTTGCATTCACTGCCTAATTTGTCACATTGCAGCAACTGCAAGATATGATTTGCCAAGGCATCAAAACCGGTGCCGTTCGACCATTGAGCCGCGTGGTATACCCCCCTACTGAGATCTCTAGAGCCTTCAGGCTTTTGTCAACCAGCAGGCATAGAGGCCGTGTCGTGATCAGGATGACGGATCCCATCACCCTTAATAACGGATTCAGCGTGACGCCGAGGTAAGTTTTTATAAACGTGAGCGAAGCAGTGATTTAAAACTATTATAATAAAGAGCGATGGTCAATAATCTTTATTTTACAATAAGCAAATAAAGTGTAATATAAGAGTATGTAAAAATATATGTTTTTATAAAATAGCACTTTCATAACGTGCCGAACTAATTACACAGACCACAAAAATATAAAAAATTAAAAACTGCTTCTTTGGTTAAAACAAGTTTTGATTTATGGTCATTATTATTTTCCAGAATGTGGTTATCGTCGAATAATTCATATGTGGTAGTATGCGATGACAACGGCCTTGGAATTGAGTTGGCAGATCACATCGTGAAAAGGGGCGCATTGAAACTCGCCATACATATCAACTCAAACTCTGTTGGAGGATACTTCTACAACAAGCTCGCGTAAGCTTTGATGTTTTTAATACATTTATTTTTCCGCTACTCAAAGGTTGCCTGAAAGACATCGCTTTTTAGCGATGAGACCGCCTGTTGTTTACATCTAGTTTTAAGTTTTTACACCCTGTATTAATGGTTTTATTTATTGAGGTGTGGGTTGCGGTTTTTATAATGATAAATAAACACAATAACATTTTCTCCTTATGAACAATTATTTAGTTTTTAGTCTAGTAAATCTCTGGTAAATAGTATCTGTAGTAAAACAAACACTTATTTCAAGAGCGTAATAATATAAGATCAACGATTACATCATGGATAGTGATGTTTAGCAGTGATAGTGTCCTGCACGATTAATGAATGAATCGCGAAAATAGGTTTTCTACAATAGCATTCTTATTTTGTAGTAGCTGACACTGTAATTTTATATTTAACTATACAATGCATATTGTTTTAAAAAAACGACACCTCGCCGAGTTTCTTACGCCGGTTCTTCTCGTGGCAGAGGTTAATTTTTTGACGTTCATAGGTGCTTGTAATATGCCTAATTAGAAGAATAAATTACTTTTTTTTACTGTTTTACTTCACCCTGAAGTTTCCCATGTCGTTTTATTAGAACAAGGCAAAAACAAAAATGAATATATATATATATATATATATATATATATATATATACCTGTAGGTCCTATTTTTAATCTTCTATAGGACATAATATAACTAATTTTAAAAATCTGTCTTTCAGGAAATGGCAAAACACCGGAGTATCAGTAAAAGTATCTTCCGAGAATCTTCAAACAGAAAAAGGTTGCGCGAATTTACTTAAAGAGGCAGCTGAATTAGGTCCAATTGAAGGTCTCTTTATCGTTCACGACCCAGACATGATCGAGAAAAGTTTGGAACAACGGAACTTCGTTGACAAGTTCAACAATAAGAGTCTGGTTGTTAATAATCTTGATTTGGTGTCGAGGAATCTTTGTAACGAATTAAGGTCAGTTGTTTCTGCAAATTTCATATTTTATTTTATCAAAGGCAACGACGAGAGTGCTCAACAGCTTAATATGTGTAGTAAATTTTATTATAATATTTTGGACAATCTTGTGGATGTGACATTGCCTGCTTTTGACATTTTATTTCGATTAACTCTTTTTCTTATCAGGTTGTCCAGTAGGTATTTGGTGTTTGCATTAAGTCATTTGTAGATTTAAATAAAAGTATGTAAATATAAATATATATCATCACCATCAACTCATTGACGTCCTGACCATTAGCGTCATCTTATTTACAAAAGGATATTATCACCATGCTGATAAATCATATCTGATGTGTATCTTGTGTTATATTTTAGGTATTTTGCACTGCTCATCCGTTCATCTGAAAGTGTAACTGATGAATTTACGTCATCTGTAGTAGAGAAAATCTGCCAGTCGCGGAACGAAATTGGTTTACCAGCACTTGCTTTGCATATCGACTCATTAAAAGTGGTAAGAATCCCGTTCACATGTTTTTATCAAAATAAAGCTGTGATTTTGACTTCTTTGCAAAAAATCGAAGTACAGATGAGTTTCAGGGAAATTTTACCTGATTGGTAGTACGGATCCATTACTGCTTGAGCTCCAGTCTTAACTAAACCATTTCTTCATTTATCGCTGTTCAGTCAGGTGCAAAATGGTGTATTCAGTGATAATTTTTAAGTTGTACGTAGCTACCCACATAATATGCCACATACGCAGTACAGGTTTGACAAAGCTACAAACTTGGACCTACACTACCAAAACTGGCCCTGATTAAACACGTCATGATTCTGCCCCGCAATTTTATGTCGGCCTGTTTAGCCTAGTTGGTAGTGACACTGCCTCCGAAGCTAGAGGTACCGGGTTCGAATCCCGGTAAGGGCACTTGTTTCTGTGGTGAGCAGAAACATTTGTTTCTGAGACTTGGATGTTATATATATATATACAAACATATGTTATATATGTATATATATATATATATTAAATACAACGTCGTCTAGTACCCATACCACAAGTCTTATTGAGCTGACTATGGGACTATTTCGATTTGTGTACAAAAAAAATCCCTAAATTTATATATTTATTTAGTTTTAATGTCTACGTTTCATTGTCTTAAAATTTTCAAATAATCCAATAATTATGTTTTATAGATAAGACTGGAATCAGCTCTTATATCTTCTTTCTAACTAAATTATAGACTGCGGCTACATGGGAAGTTTCGTCAGTTTTTTTTTACTTTTGTAGTTTGACCAAAATACAGAGAGTTCGAAGACAAAGGCGCTGTCTGTGTCTGCGGCGTTCAAAGCATTAGAAACTAGTTTGAAACTGAAATACAACAGTGTTGTTACATTCAATTTGAAGAAGAATGTACATAGTAATTTCTTGCAGAAGGTCGAAAAAGTTCTGGGTATGTATTATTGATTTTATCACATTTTTAAATTATAAATAGTTTTACAAGCGGACTCGTCCGTTTAGTTAAATTATTATAATTTCCAACCGGAGTGAAAAATTTATCACCCCTGGCGAGATTTGGGCCCTCGACCTCTGGAATCCGTCCATCGCTCTTAGTACCGTACCGTACGTGCTATGGCCTTAACATTCCGAAAAAAACATTGTTAATATTGTTTAGACATACTTAATTGAAAAAAAAGATATGCATATAATTAATTGTGTAAATGATACACAACTGACAACATTTCAAATTTTTAAGTAGTATCAAATCTTAACTCATTTCGTTAATTTGTTAACAAGAAACCCTAAAATATATTTTTTATATTTTTATAGAGATTAGTTTTCTAAATATATTCACGAAAATGAAAGAAAGCCTACCATCGTAGTAATGACGTCACTACTATGAAATTGTGACAGTCTCAGCGCACAAAAAGAACAGCAGTTCATTTTCTTTAGTAAATCTGTCTTATTAACAGTGCATCTGTATGATTTGTTACGCTGTGACGCCTTACTTGTCACTTACTCTCTTTTAGAATAAGGAACTTTTTAAATTGATTTATGTATATGGTTTTACTTTTTTTATGATACACTTTATTTTTATTTTAAATTATAATAATATTGTTTTTACTTTACTTTTTATTCTCTATTTGATTTCATCTAAGAAAAGACTGCTTAAAAAATGAAATGTTGTCAATTATTTAATTAATCAATATTAAACGAAATCGGTAGTAATTTGAAAACCTTCAGGATTCCTGGAAATAAAAAAAAAATGAACAATATTTATTACTAGACAGTAAGGTAAACAAACTAAAGTCTCAATGTTTGACACCTAAATGCCCAATAGATGACACCTATTGATCACTTGATTACCTCTGTCATTATGAAATAAGATTGAAAGTGCCATGACAGAGTGGTGGTCGACCACCACTGTAACATTTACCTTATCACAAATTTAAAATCCAGCTTTTAATTGATCCAGGAATTTCTATTTCATAAAAGAAATGAGTATTTTCGGATATTAGAGATGTGAATTAATATATGTTCATGCAACATTAATACAGATTATATAATACTAATATTATAAAAGTTATGCATAATGTAAAACATCAGTAACTTGGCCAAAGGATATTACTTGATTTTTCTAGCTAAATATTATATCCTTATTAATATTATATAACTAAGAACCAATAAAAACATGTTTTAGAACAATCTTACCGAATTATCACCTAAAAGGGAAACAAACTGACTACAAAGAGTATCAAACAGAGTAAAACTATTTATTATTAGAACATAGTACGTACATTAATGTCTTATTAAGAAATACATAAATAAGTTCTTATGTTTTACCATAAAGGCATGCGCAATAATGTGTGCGCCTGCTGTTGCATTGTTCTAGTCTTACTTTTTTTTACGTTATTAGTGCGCAATAATGTTTATTATAATTATTATTATCATCGGTAATTAATTCACAAATTAAAATTTAATAATACAAAGATATCACAATAATAATTTACTAAAATAAATTTAATTAATATCTCTAAACGCCGTTATTTTTATCTACAACAGGGATTCGAAGAATTGACGAAATCAATGATAAACTTGCCTTAAATAACTTAAGTTTGCCCGATATCAACCTGGAGGAAATTCGTTTACATATCAACGAGACGTACGATATCAACATTTCAGTTGATATGCTGAAGAAACTAACGATTTCGAGGTACTGTAATGTAATTTAAATTATTGTTCAAATAAAAAATACTGGCATACAGCTGGCAAACAATTTGAAAAAGTTAATGAACGCTAAAACAAGACTTTACATGTATTGTAATAGGTCCTAGTTAATCTTTAAAATATATTTTTGCTATCTCAATTTTTTTTTTATAATTACAGTATCAAAACCTTAGGAAACAATTTGACCATGTATAGAACCAATTTCAACAGCGGTTTAGGTGCTTTCTACACATACATAGATGTGGATGAGTGTATGGCAACAGAGCCTATGGTCAATATGCCAACAAAATTAGCTAACGTAGCGCAGGTGAGCTTGGATTACATATTTAGTGAGAAAACAATGTATATCCCTTACACAAAACATAAAAATAGCATTTGTTTGTAAAAATATGAATAATAATTTTAGAAAGAAGAGGAGTTGGATCCCAAAGCAACATACCTGATGATGATCCCAGGTTTCGAAGGACACCAGAAGATGCTGATACCAATATGCCAAAGACTAAAAATGCAGGTTCAAGTGCTCCAGTTGGGGCCAGATCTCACCAATGACAGCGTGCAGCAAATGGCGGTTAATATAATGAAGGTAAATTTATGAATCCTTGAATTCTCAAAAAGTCAAAAACTCAGTAATTTTCACTGTAGTCTGCGACTGGCTATCTGTTACCATAATTTGGCTGTATCTTTAGATCTTAAAAACATTTATATATTTTTTGCCAAACATAGAAAACATGTCACGGATAGTGCCTCTTCGAGTCTACCATGTCGCAACACAACTATAATATCATTTTATCCGGACAAATTATGACTTTAATGAAGAAAATCACGAATCTTGTTAAAATATTTCCTAAAATATTCTTCAAATAAAAGATCAAAAGAACTCATCGCAAAAATCTCCACATAAATTAATGCTCTAACGATCTCCAGTAATAAACGCAGAATCAGCAAAATTTAAACCATTCAAGAGTGTTTTAACTCCAAGCAAATATTTTTCTTTTATGTTGACTGTAGTTCGAATGCCCGCAGCGATTTCGCTTTGATTAACAAATTGGAAATATTTAAGTTTCTTTGTTCATAATTGATATTTTAATATTTTCAGTTCCTGAAAAACCGTTTCGAGCTGAAGTCGAAGTTTTATCTGTTCGGTTATTCGTTCGGTGTGAACGTTGCCTTGGAATTAGCGGCGCTAATTGAGAAAGAGGGTAAGTTCCTTAGGGATAATATTGTTTTACTTTTGCTTACTTATAACTTTTCCATAAATATTACTCACATATAATCCCACAACATGACACAATTAACAAATTAAATACCTTCGCATAAAAATATGTTTTGAACAAAGAAAATGTTAAACTTTGAATTTCTTTTGCAGGTCATGTAGGCGTTGTCTACTGCCTAGATAGCAGCCCAGATGCATTGCGATCACAACTCAATGCCTACCTCGGTAACCTCTCTGACACCAAGCTCCAGGACACCATCATTCAACACATGTACCGCTTGATGGCTGGCCAAGATGACGACGACCTCATAAAAGACCTAGAAAAAGCAGAGTCCTGGTCCGACAAAATTGATTTATGCTTGAAAAAGCTTAGAGGCCTCGTACACTACTCCAATCAATACTCACGCTCTGTTCTGGAGTCAGCTTACAACAGAATCCTGACTGCAAGAAGCTACCAACCTAGCTTCCAACTGCAATCAGAAATCATCCTTATGAAAGGTATTCCTCATCCGAACTCTCAAGGGCTCTCTGATGATTACAATTTATCGAAATATACTAAACAACCTGTCAAGATATTTCATTTGGCATCAGACCATGCTATGGCACCGTATGACAGCAGGGTTGCCAATATTATCAACAAACTATTTGAGCCGAAGCTGATCGAGGAGTTTAAGGGAAAGAATCTGTGTGAGACATATGTTACTGAGTTGTTCAAAGTGTTTTAGTTTATAATATTTTTACGATCTCTTTTTGATCTTAATAAAATTGTGGGTGTTGCATGTGTCTTATTTTTTTTGTTTCCCTGCCTATATTGAAATAAGTAACTAGTACCTAATTTTGTTTTCTTTGTTTAGACTTGTTGTCAACTGCCAAGCACAGATTAAGGGTTGCACCAACTTACGATTACAGACAGATCAACGAATATGATGCCGGCACATGCCATCCCATAGAAACTTGCCTACCTTTTCATACAATCAGATTTTAAGAAACACCGTTTACGATATCACACAGTTTGTCACAACCCAACTTTTATCTACTTCCTAATTTAGCGCGGCCAAATCTGTAGCGATATTTTCTACTTAACTTACTGAGTTCTTACGGATATTACATATTTTCCATGTTACGGCAGATATTGATACTGGTGACTGTACATACTGCATGCTTATAACGCCTATAAAAAATAGAAATATATAATAATTAATATTTTTTATTTTGAATAATTTATCAAAATTATTGTGAAGGGAAAGTAGAAGGAATGCGGAAGATAGGGAGACCAAGAAAAACATATACATATATATATTATATTCACACAATTAAAGAAACAGTGAACGGCATGTCTTATCAGGCTGTTAAAAGTAAAACTGAGGAAAGAAATACACGGGTGATTGCTCCACCCACGACAGCCTAGCTCCAAAATACATGATGATGATGATGATTGTTATTCACCTTATTTATTTCTTTCTCTTACGTTAGATCTTTTACAATAAAATTATACAAGTAAAATATAAAAATATACATAAAAAATATAAAAACATTATAAAAAACCTAACTTAAGGTACCGCCCGCAGCGAGGCGAGCCTAAGCTACCGGTGGTTAGGGCGACAGAGAGAGGAACCTCCGGGCTATCCGTACCGTGTCCAGGAGTACCACCTTCTGTATTTGACCCTTGACCCAGCCATTTAAGTCTCTTAAGATGTTGGTCGAGACTCTTCGCTATTAGACCGTTCGCAGAGACGACTATCGGGACAATGATCGTTGAATCAACATCCCAAATGGCGGTCACCTCGTGGGCCAGGTCTAGGTATTTGCTGGCTTTGTCCTTCTCGGCTTTCACGAGATTCTCGTCATGGGGAATGGTGATGTCAACGAGTATTGCCTGGCGCTTCAGTCACTGTCAGCACGATATTAGGTTTGTTGGCTACAATAGTCCTGTACGTGATGACAGATCGATCCCAATAGAGCGTTGCACGACTATTTTCGAGAACTGGTGCTGGTGTGTACTTATAGTAAGGCACTTCGAAGTCCACAAGGCCGTACCTTCAGAAGAGCAAGCTGCTGGTGAATAATCCTGGCGACCAAGTTATGTCTGTGCAAGTACTCACCGTTAGCAAGATGACCACAACCGGAGATAATATGCCTGAGTGACTGATTATTATTATTAT
The DNA here is from genome assembly GCA_905163555.1 of Notocelia uddmanniana. Classification (NCBI taxonomy): domain Eukaryota; kingdom Metazoa; phylum Arthropoda; class Insecta; order Lepidoptera; family Tortricidae; genus Notocelia; species Notocelia uddmanniana. The sequence goes on from LR991068.1 coordinate 19,617,089, forward strand.
TATGATCGATTTTTAAAATACAAATTGAAAGGGTAGGTAAACATTGATTTTATTGGTGCTAAGCCGCAACTTAAAGCATTTGCATTACCTTAAATGCTAGGCCACGATATAAACGGCCGGCGATAGATTTATTTATTTGCTGCAATAATACCATTAAAGCATTTGCTCAGGCATGGCTTGAAATGCCTCCAAATGGAACCCTCCATTAGGCTGACCATTCCATTTTATAGGGAGTTTATACGATTACTTTAATTTTGATATGGTGAATTGTCCCGCTGTTTGACACCTTTATAAACGTACCTTATTAGTTGAAATTTGGTTCACCCGTATTATCTATACTATATATAATATTTATTATAAAGTTGCAGAGTTTGTTTGTTTGAACGCGATAATCTCAAGAGATACTGGTTTGAATTGAAAATTTATTTTTGTGTTGGATAGTCGATTTATCGAGGAAGGCTTTAGGCTATATAACATCACGTTGCGACCAATAGGAGCGAAGACGCGGACGAAGTCGCAGGCAACAACTAGTTATGACATAAGATTAAAAAAGTATTGGGTCAGTGGCGAGCTCTGAAGCGTTTACTTTATTACGAGTAATGTGTTTTAGGTAAGGTTACTAACGATCTACGGAACCAAGATCTGCTACTCCGGATCCTTCTAGCCTACGTGTCTATACAGCCTGTACACACACAAACCAGGCTTGTGTCACACGCACAACAATTTTTCCCCGGAGTGCCATACCTTGCTATATATTCTTGTATCATGAGATTTATAACGTCTAATAACTCATTACGCAACGTTTTGGAGAGAGCTACGAGTGAATTTTCCATATGAAAAATGACATAGATTTACCTATCGTGCATTCGAAAAGTTACGTAATTACCCTGCTGGTCACAATCCGCAACCTCGATCGATGTCCCCGCAAAGCTTTTACTGCGACTAAGTGCGAGTGCACTTAACTCTACCCAGTTTTTAACGGCGCCCTAGTTACATGTCCGATTCCTAAATCAGCCTGAGTGTATGTATGTGCGCTCGAAGCTCCCGAACCATTTACCTAATCCCGTGATAGACGGCCTTTCCCTCGTTTTATTTTCTGTTGGTCTGAAAATTTAAATGTGATCCTGTTTGCACCGGAGAATGTGAATGTGTAAGTGTTTAGACCGGTGATAAACACGAGTAAATTAATTTTTTAGGTATTTATTACGCTTATAAAATTTATTACCTTTAGTATCTACAAATGTTTATTAGTGTATTTATATAGCTTGTTATAAAGTAACGTAATTTACAGTACATATGGTGCTACATTACCGCACGAGTGCGGTAATCAGCAGATTACGTGCATATGTCGAAACTTTAAAGAGCCATATGTACTGTAAAACGCTGTACGATACACGTGCGAACAGGTAATTCGCAACTCGTGTCGATTTAAAACACTCCCTTCGGTCGTGTTTCAATTTATAACCACTCGTTGCGAATTTCCTGTTCTCTGCACTTGTATCGCAATGTACTATTATCTTGATTTTCCTTTTAGTTGTTACATGCACCGCCTACAATGTTGCTGCGTTGCCTTAAGGTTGACTAGTAAAGAATGCCATATGGCCATATGGCTTTAAGTCCGCCTTTTGTACGATAAGGTTTATTTAGTGCAATTAAGATTAAATAAAATAAATATAATTATTATTGTTATTGTATTATTTATTCATATAAAAAAACTTTTTTACACAAATAAAGTATAGAGAAAACTTAAACATAGATGCGCAAAGAACAGAAGAAACCTGTTTAAGGTTTATGCGTGGTGCAAATGGATCAGTCTAATTGAAATGTAGAGAATTAAATTTATTTTCAGGTCACTCAACGTCTCGGTTTGCTCGTAACCAAAGATTTCGAGACTCATCCGAAACTTTTTTCGAAATTCAATTACTCGTACGTATATATGCGATAAATTCTCGTGCACAAATGATGTGTGCAAATTGTAATAGCTTTTACCAATAATACTGAGACTTATTACTGAGAAATTTGAAAAATTATGTTTACTAAATGTTTAAAAAACCGATCAAGTGCGAGTCGAACTCGCGCACGAAGGGTTCCGTACCAGAAAAAAAAACGCCAACAACTACTCTGTTGTATGGGACCCCCCCTTAATTATTATTATTTTGATTTTAGTATTTGTTGTTGCAGCCTCCAATAAAAATACATAATCTGTGCAAATTTCAACTGTCTAGCTATTACGGTTCTTGAGATCTAGCTCGGCGAGTGGTAGCCATGAAAAGGGGCTAAAATATCATGTTTTTTTGTATGGAATTCCCCTTTAATTATTATTATTATTTCGTTTTTAGTATTTGTTGTTATAGCTGTAACAGAAATACACAATCTGTGAAAATTTCAACTGTCTATTACGGTTCTTGAGATACGGCCTGGTGACAGACGGACGGACGGACGGAGAGCGAAGTCTTAGTAATAGGGTCCCGTTTTTACCCTTTGGGTACGGAACCCTAAAAATGGTGGTAAATAGGTACCTAAATATGCCAGATTGTTCGCTTCCAATTTCAGCCTTCGTTTTTACAAAATATAGTTTTTTTAATGATAGTTAAGTTAATTAATTCAACACAACAAGTGTTTGAGTTAAACACAATCTGAAGTACCTACCCTTTAATAAAACAATTTGACATCATTTAATTTATTAAGCGTGCTTTTTTCCGATGAAGTTGAATAGAGGATAAAAAATTAAGATAACCGCAATTTTAAAGTATTGAAAATGTCCCCATTTTGTGTAATAACTGGATTACCAATATCACCCCAGCAGATCAGTCACCCCGGTTTACGGTAATGGCCTTAACCTCTCAAGTATCCTTAAACGTATAACAGGTGTCGTTAACTATCTGATTCTTAACGCTATTCACAAATGTGTTAGTTGTTTTAATATGTGGAACTGAATACAATGTATTCATGGTACCAACACTGAAAATTCTGTTTAATGTGATTATTTATTACAGTTGACTCTCTTTACTAAAATTTCAAATACTCTAAAGTTATGGACAGACTTTTATACTCGACCTAGTAGCTGAATAATTTAGCATCTAGCCGCTGCCACTGATCTCAGTTTCATGCGGTATTAAGAAGGTTACTTTTGAAGCCTCATGAAGGCTTATAAAGAATTACTCTTCTATAATAATTGGTTCGCCGAAATCGTGCGTACAAAACTGGACATGTCGAATGACACACATTTATCCCATATTGAGTAAGGGGGCAAGGCGCGTCATCTCGCTAGTATTTGGTGCAGCCCAATGGGGGAAGTGCCAGTATCTTACAGAGGACCGTAGCCATTTGATAGCGCCACTATTTGCTCTTGAATTAAATGGTGTTGTATTCCTGGTGGTGAATAAGGCCACCGGAGCTCCCATGTTGAGTGTGAGGAACCTCCATATATCTCTAGCTGTCAACACAACAAATCCCCTAGTCAATAAATTAGTCCATAGGTTACGGTGTCGGCTTTGCATCAGGCTTGATTGCCATTGGCGTTGTAAACAAAACATAAACCTTTTCCTGAAGTTATCAATTGAAATACCAGTTTCATTATTTTATTTAAAATCATTTTCCCAATTGCGAATAATTTGCAATGCAATTATAATTTCAGTTGAATCAAAGCCGTATTCGAATTCAAGACGACTTCGCAACAAAACTGATTCAAATTTGGCCTATTAATAGCGCAGAAGTGACAAGCGCAGAGTTCTGCTATAAATTGCAGTTGAGCTACTAAATTTAGGACTTAGCAAACATTTTTGACACCATAATAAGAAGTAATAAGCAAGAGATTTTGAAGTAATATTTTTGGTATTTTATTCGAAATCTTGACCTGGTTAGGGAAACAAATCAACAATCATTTTAAACTAGTTGTTAGTGAACACGCTAGGAAGCTGATACAAGAAACAGTCACCACTACACAGTTAATAAGGCGAAGAACCACTCCGTAAAAGGAAAATATCGTGCTAGGTCAGTATCAAAGTAGCAACAGTAAGAAGGAGCAATTGAGAAAAATAAATGATGATGCTGATATTGGAATGGCGAATAATTTGACGTATGATTGAGTGTAAAAGACGACTCAAATGGGTAACGCAGTTTTTATTAATTTTTGTAACTAAATAGAAGTTTTATCAGACACATTCATTGTTTTCCTGCGCCGCCTCTACATGTTATAATTAATTTGTTTCAACTCCGGACGGACATAGAATCCAATTTAACTCTTATAACTAATCTTCATATCTGTATACGAAAGTATAGAGTTTACTATGAAACCTGATAGAAACGGACGAATTATGGATGCATTGAAAGTGAAGAATTTTGAAAACAACTGTGTCCAAAATATCGAAACAGCTAAGCAATTTTTTTTATTCATTTTAAGACGTCGGCTAGGTTTTTAGAAAAGTGATATAAATGTAGAGCCTATTGCTTGATACATGAGACGGATTAAATGTAAACACACAAAACAAACACGTAACACATAAAACATTACAAAAAACCTGTACAGCCAAGCTGGGTAACAGCTTGTTGTCAGCTCGTGTGCTGTTGGTACACTTGTGTTTTCTAGTAATATTTATGTAGTGAGTATTAATTAAAAAGTATGCAATTATAAATATCCCTATTTTCTTTCATTGTGGTCTAAAATTAAATATTATTCCTCCATGAATACCAACTCTTTTGTCTGTAGTTGGCTACAAAATGTACGATGCCCGAGACAAATTGACAGTGGGAGTCCCAGCGCGACTCGGACGATTATTGCGTCCAATATGCAGCGATCGGCGAAGTTCCTCCTCAAAACTACTGCGCTTCAGACAGTTTCATTCAAATGGGTACTAGATTAATTCGAGGGCGGTCTTTGTATGAGAAATACTTGGTACTTAGATATTATTAATCCGGACCAGACGAAACCAAGCGGCAATTGTTTTGAAGATAGAATTGGTTGGAAACTTTGTTTTTATTTAAGTTGGTGGTGATTAATGGTTAACTCATTCAATACCCATAGTAAAACCTACCTATTCGTCAAGCCTCCACCCGCAATTCTCGCTATAACAAGGAAAAGTGCTGATACACCGCCGTCGCCTAATTCAAATACTTAGTAATTATACAAAGTAGGAAGGAAGTCTGGAAGTCTTTGGGGCAGGCCTTTGTCGGGCAGTGGACGTCTTTCGGCTGACATGATGATGATGATGATGATGATACAAAGTACTGTGTCCTCTCATCAATGGAATTCGCGTGTGGTGATACTATCAGCATCACAGTAAACTGACCATTTGTGAACCTTATTTCAAGGAGTTAAAATCTACTGACGGTCAGTTACTTGTGCACCGAAAAAAACCTCGCAAAACACTTTAGTGGGTCAAGTGTCAGTTTGGAAGAATATATTCCGCCAAAAACTTGCATGCAAGAAATATCCAAGTTCTCGCATGTTTCTAAAAGTATCAAAGAATGCTTACGCCAAACACTAGTTTTAAAATGTTTATTCTTAATGCTTGAGAACAATCAATTAAAATATAGGTATAGTGTTGGTACTTGTAAGATTTCTATGTAACTTTTGCTACTTATTGTCTTTGAGCAGTATAACATATAGTTATCAATAAAAACGACCCAAGGCTGGTGAAATCCGAAGACCAAGTGTGTGTGTGTGTGTGTGTGTATGTGCCCAAGGTTATCACTAATGGAGAATTATTTAAAAAATCTTGTTTTGGCTTTAGTTAGAGAAGCCACCGTAAGTTTCAAAGAACGCGTAATTGTAAAATTCTTATGAGAGATGATTTTGGCTGCATTAGGAAAACCCAATTTCCTTACTAACGCGATCGTCCAAAGAGAAACATTTTGTTTGGAATTAACACAATTTTCCTAGGCACACCCTTAAAGGTATTGCACTGTTGCTTGAATATTGGCCTGAAATTCAAAGACTATTTTATTTGAACCATGAATGTTTGATTTATAATAACGCTGTGGCTTTGAGCCTGATTTCATAAAGCAAATACCATTGTTTTAAAAAGCCCAAATTCAGCGGAGCAATTCAAAATTATGCAGATTTCATGAAAACATTTGATTGATTGGGCATATTAAAATTTGAATGTATAATTAAAAAGGTTTCTCTTAAACAAACTAGAAGGCCCTCCAGGAGGTAGACTGATGAGTAATGACCTGGTAAATGTCATGAGAGGCCGCTGGATACGTGTGGCGCAAGAATGGTCATTGTGGCACTCTTTAAAGGAGGCCTATGTCCAGCAGTGGACAGAGTATACTTAATTAATTTTCCGGTTGTCAAAACTCCATAATCTCACTCATATACAAATTTTCAAACCCATTTTATTTCCAAACAAGAAAGCATGTACGAAATACAAGTATCCTTTTACAACGTACATCCATCCTTCTGGACACACTACCCATTTAGGAGGATATTTTTTATTTAGCTCTTAGTTTTTAGTTTTTTATTGCAATGTTTTTTTTAAAACTCACATTTTATGATGCAGAACAAAACGTAGATCCAGCTTATTTAAACGAACATATCCTGTTATTATCTTCTTATCTATCCTTCCGTTGCAACTTTAAGAAGGGTTGGTTTACTACGTAGTACCGAGCATTGGTGAAAGCAGTATGTTATATGGAAGCGACTGCCATCTCACTTTCTTACCCAAGTGGGATACAATAAGAAAATTTGTACTAGGTTTGTTGAATTGAAGTGGGCAACTAGAGTGTTTGTATTTCTCAAGTATCCCAAAGGCCTATGATGAGAGAGAGTGCTTTAATAGACAATAACCAGGATCAACGAATGAATTTGCCCTTCTCTAAGAGTTGTTTACTTAATATATGCGTTGCTTAACGCATTATATTAATGTATATCCTCATCAGCATAGTGATTGGTTTGTAAAAGTTTAAGGTTTTTTTTTAACTTACCCTCTTTGTTGTTTCAGTTAATTTACCTAACGTTAAGTATATTCCACTATCTTATCTGTATTATCATAATTTTTCAAATTTAAAGTGCTTATTATTTGTTTTGAGTACACGTGGTTAAGCAAATTAAGCAACTTTACAGTTAACTTGAAACAAGTTACAATATCCATTCATTTTCATTGCAAATTAAATAAGTTTTTTTTTTATTGTTAATGGGATTACGTTTGACCTTAGTCTAACCTGATGGAAAGTTAAGACAAAGCTAAACTTGAGACCAATGTTACTCATGAATAACTAATTAAACCGAAAATTATAAGATGCTTTACTACGCGTAGGTAATAGGTTAATTTAATTTATTCTGGAATTCATCCAGTCTTTATTCAGACCAACAATTATGATGAATTTCAATAGTTAATTAAAATACACGAATCAATCTCGGTTCAGTGCACCTATGATGATGAATCAACTATTCATAATTATGTGAAGTCTTTCATCACTCTCACCTTAAAGGAAACTTAGCGTACAATACAACACTGGTATTATTTTTCTGGCATTTATTGTTTTCTATACATGTAATAAGATGTAATTTGCTTGTTTGCTTGTTGTTTGTTTGTTTGAACGCGCTAATCTCAGGAACAACTGGTTCGAATTGAAAAAATAGTTTTCTGTTAGATAGTCCATTTAACGAGGAAGGCTTTAGGCTATATAACATCACGCTGCGACCAATAATTTTGTTTTCTATAGGTTTGGATTTTGCAGAAAAGAAAGGGAACTACTGTAGGTCAAAAATTAAGATTATTTTTATGGGCCCGCGCGTTTTTTAAAAAATTCGTGTATGTAAAGAAATTCGTGTTTTAGGCCACGCGTTCCAGTTTATATTGATGCAAATTAATTCCTTTACCCTACCAGAAATTTCACTGTTAATAAACAGGAAACTAAGTGAGCTAGTTAAACTTTCGAGAAGTTTACGAGTACATCAGTATCTGATGTTGGCTTCGATTTAGGGATCACTATATTTCTGAAGTCTGCAAAAGGTACTAAATCTCTGCAAGTGACTGGCAACAGGAAGGCTTTATTATCCTTTCAATCTCAGATGCACATCATTTCGCCTTCGTATCATTGATTTCGGCAACCTAATAAAAAATATTCTGCGATATTTTTTTAAGTGTTCTATATCGCAGGAGTCTCAAAAGAATTAAAGTTTGTAACGTATATTTATTATACAGATTGATCCAGCGCACTGCATGGAATGCGTTGTGAAACATAAAAAGATAACTGCACGAAAGAGCACGGCGAATTCGATATAGAAACAAAGCATCGTATGCTTTCGTGTAAAAAACAATCTTTGAGCAAAAATAAAAAAAACAGCCTTTTCAATAACTCATCTTTCGTGTAAAAAACAATCTTTGAGCAAAAATTAAAAAACCAGCCTTTTCAATAACTCATGAGAGGTAATTTTTGCTTAATCTAATAATATTAATTTTCAAAGAAAGTTTGAATGCAGTAATATCTGATGAGAGTGTGATTTTTATCCGAAAAATATTATAAGAAATTGGATTTTCCTCGTTCAGTCACGAAAAGCAACTTTTGTGTGAGATCCGAATATTTTCGGTAATGTTTTTATGGTTATTTTATAGAACCATGAAAATATCAGCCACCTGCGACCGAAGTCAATTTGAAGTATTGAAAACAAAGATAAAAATATACGGCTACGTACATTATTCCGATTACTTTTTTCAAGCCTTTGTAATAATCAAAATAAATGCTGGAACCATTGTTATTGACTATAAAAAAGGTTGTAAAGGAAGTAATTACTTTTATTTTGTGATTTTGGCACTTGACACTTACGTTTGTTCAGCTGAAACAAGTTTCTTTGCAAATACCTATAGATTTCAACGTTCATTATTTGGTTCTCGGGTTTTACATGTTTAATGATTATAGATATGTAATTAGGTAGCGTGAATTTAATATTTGAACATCACCTCGTGTTTTACATAACAAACAAAAATACCTACAAATACAAATTCATTTATTTCGTCAGACAGGTAGATAATGTTGACAATTGTGTGTGTACAGTACAGACTGATATGCTGTGCCTTATGGCGTACATAATTATATACCTAATTGTTGCCCGAATAGTATTATTAAATTAAATAATATAAAATCACAAAAAATCTGAATTATTACACAAAACAAATACAAGTTAAAGGCAAATGTCAATATCATTTAAATAGTCATTTAGGTACATTATAATAGCATTTATATATTAATAATTTGGTCAATAAATATTTAAAACTATTTTATTTCGAGTGCCTCAGGAAGTTTATTGAATATCTTCGGGGGTACTGATATACTCGTAAAGCTCTTCCTCATAAGCGCAGTATTTCCTGAATTTAATTTAACTGAATGCTCTTTTTGCCGAAGATGGGTTGATCTCATGTATATTTTACAACCCTGTTTGTAGACATGTTAGAGCGCTTCAGATATTATCGCAGTTAGTGGACGTACCTACCGTTATGTATTTATTATATTACCGTTATGTATTTATTTATTTGGATTAATGCTTTCAAGGTTGATAAAAACAAATGATAATGATAATGGTGGCTACTACTTAACCTAGAGTTATCCCAGTACAGTTGCATCCCACAACTTCCCTGGAATGCGCGACCTATTCCCAAGAATTGGCCTATGCAACTACCTATGCATTAGTTTTCATGAAAGCAACTGCTATCCTGACCTTTTAATCTAAGCGGGAAAGTAGACTTTATTGGAATAAGGCTTGTCAAGTGAGTGGGCAACTTGACTGTTACAAGTTAATTTGGCTTACGATTACTGTTATAGACAGCAACCAGGATTTTAGATGAGGGCACAGCGAAACGTTATCTCGCTCAAATTTGGAGCAGCCCAACTCTGGGGAAGTACCTCCGCCTTACAGAAGACCGCAGCCATAATAGCATTACTACTTGCCGCTTAGGTAGGTATGTGGTGTTGTGTTCCTTGTGGTGAGTAAGGTTGCCAGAGCTTCCTTGGGAGTGAGGGACCTGCATATGTCTCTAGCATGACAGCTGGAGACGTCTGCGGTTCTCTCACTCTCGACACACCGCATCCCCAAGTCAATAAAGGGTCAGCAACGCACTTGTGATTCCTCTGGAGCTGCAAGTGTCCAAAGGCTACGGTGTCTGCTTACCATCAGGCAGACCGAAAGCTTGTTTGTCACCGTCGTAGTATTAAAAAAAATCAACAGTTTAACGTGCGTTAAAAAAACGGGAGCGCTCAGTTCTCAGCCACACGTACAAGAGTTGAACACGGCTGGCGTTTACCTCGCATATTGTACACGGTACGTAGGCACGACTAGGCCACGACGTTCCAGCTACTAAGTACTAGACCAATTTTTTGATATTTTAGTATTCCGAGCCCAGTCACTAAGTGTACTGTTTAAACTGATGTAGTTACGCGCCTCGCAGCGTGATTTTCACAATGCAGCCTTTATAGAATAGAATAAAAAATAATGCTTATCGTCACTTTACGTACATTATAAATATTTGTCGGCCTGTTTAGCCTAGTTGGTAGTGTCACTGCCTCTGAAGCTAGAGGTCCCGGGTTCAAATCCCGGTATGGGAATTTATTTCTGTGGTGAGAAGAGGGATTTAATCCTGAGATTTGGATGTTTCCTATGGATTTAAGTATATATCTATTAAATATATCGTCGTCTAGTACCCATAACACAAGCCTTATTGAGCTTACTATGGGACTAGTTCAATTTGTGTAAAAAAAATTGACCAGTAATATTATTTATTTAAACCCAAAAAAATTGCTCCTTGTCATAAGGCACGTTTCTGACGTACCAACGCCATCTAGTTCATGTAATCGTATCGAACGCAGTACGAAGACACCCGATTATACTGTTAGGTTCTACTCGGGCTTGTTGAATGTAAACGCCGTGATTATATGTTGTAAAGAACGTTTTATTAATCAGTCTTGGTACAGACGCGTAATGGCTGACATGGCCGCAATCGCAAGAGAAGGGAAAAGGAAGGGACACAGATAATATATCTTAGACCATTGTGTTGCTATCTGACATCTTCCCCTTTTTAAAAGAAGACTAAAGAATCCAGGATCGCTGATAAAGGTAAGTACATTTTATGTTATGTAAGATTTAAGTAATTGGATCATAGATTCTTTTTAATTACATGAAACGGAACGTTGCTGTCATTTTGACAACTCGTTATTTCTACTCTATACGTACAGGTTTGATTGACATAATGACATTGACATTTGAACTTAACCTGGTTAGGCTAGTTACTTAACTTAGTATCTAATCTATTGATTAATATTAATACAAGTGATATTGTTCATATTCTTTTGGGAATTTAACAATACGCCCAGATCGCGTAGTCTTCGGCAGATTATCAGTACTAGTGCTAGGAAGATCACTGTCATTATTGCTTACATTTAATTCTGTTTTGTTCGCAGGTACAACATCGGACAACGGGGCGGCCGGTTTGAAGATGTGTTCGCGATTTCTACGAAATGTCCCTTGAGGAGACGAGATTACGAAACTACGTGGCTCATTACCTGCTTCGGATATTCTACCTGGAACCCATACACTGTGTGGTTTATGCTTAAAGTATACATCTTCATTGACCTGTAAATCTGGCAAAGGTTTAGTGTGTTTATTATAATAAAGTGTTGAATATTCTTTTTGTTTTTCAATGTTAGTCTTGAGCAATTCCAGATCAACAAGTGATGGTGAAAGTTGTGATTCTGACATTGGAATATTAGAACGTAAGTATCGAGACATACATAGTTGAGAAGGAGAAAATCCTGTTCTCTTAGGCGTTGTTCTATACATGAGCAATGCTAGGTATGGATCTGAGTTATCCGATTCACATTTCCTTAGCATATTCTTAATCATGCCTATAGCTCGTTCCACCATTCCATTAGAGCGACTTAAATATGGACTTGAGGTAATGAACTGTATATCCCAATTATTTGCAAATATCTGAAATTCCTTACTGTTAAACGGAGGACCATTATCTGAGATCATGGTTTCAGGTTTGCCATGTCTTGCAAATATAGACTTTAAATGAGTTATAATGATATTTGCATTTGAGCCTGTGGGTAATAATGCTAACTCAACATATTTAGAAAAATAATCAACAACAATTGGATATTTTGTGCTATTGAATTCAAAAATATCTATGCCTACTTTGTTCCATGGCAGGAATTTATATTCATGATGAATAATAGGCTGTTTAGAGTTATTTCTGCGATATGTCAAGCATGTATGACATTGACTTACATATTTTTCGATATCATTGGCTAAGTTAGGCCAATACATAGTAGTTTTAGCTAACCTAATTGAGCTATTTACTCCTTGATGTCCTTCATGACTTAATTTTACTGCATATTCTCTCATTTGTTCCGGGATAACAATTTTATCACTCAGGAAAAGAATATTATCCATGACATGTAATTTGTCTTTAAGTGAAAAATATGGCTTTAAAAGCTGTCCAACTGATCGTTTATGTTCTGGCCAACCTTTTTGACAATATTGTATGATTTGGCTTATAGTTGGATCTTTACTGGAACAGTCCTGAATTTCTGAAAGTTTTTTCTGACTAACTGACAGATTTGACATGATAAAATTAACGTGTATATCTATATCCTTATCGAGGTCTAGCAATGTTTTTTCAGAGAGAGCTGCACACGATAGCGTGTCTGCTATATATAGGTATCGTCCAGGTTTGTATGTAACATTGAGATCATAGGGCTGCAAGCGAAGCATGATTCTCTGTAGCCTGGCTGGTATGTCATGTAAGGCTTTTTTTAATAATGTTATTAGGGGCTTGTGGTCTGTTTCAACCTTGATTTGCCTACCGTAAATATATTGGTGAAATTTACCACAACCGAACAAAATGGCCATAAGTTCCTTTTCGATTTGGGAATAATTCTGTTGGGACTTGGTCAGAGAAGCAGAAGCATATGCGATTGGCTGGTTTTCATGTGATATTACCGCTCCAACTGCATCTTTTGCCGAATCAACTGACATGTTTAGGGGTTTATTTGGGTCATAATAAGTGAGTACTGGTGCGCTACTTATTAGTTTCTTTATATTACTAAACTCAGTCTCATGTTTGTCAGTCCATGTCCATTCATTTTGTTTTGACAATAGCGTTCTTAATGTGCCATTTTCTTTTGACAGGTTGGGAATGAAAGGACTGAGGTAGTTGACCATGCCCATAAACCTTTGAAGGTCGTTGACACAAGTTGGACTTGGCATTTGGCAGATAGCCTGAACTTTACTTTGGTCAACTTGGACTCCATTTTGGTTGAAAATATGACCTAAATACTTAACTTCAGGAGCACAAATTGATGATTTGTCCTTGTTGAATTTAAGGCCTATTTCCATTGCTCTGTCTAGGACTTTCTGGAGAGTCTGGTTGTGCTCTTCTAGGGTCCTACCGTAAATAAGAAAATCATCCATCATGATCTTGACATTTGGTATGTCACGAAATCTATTAATCATTTCCCTATGAAAGATCTCTGGCGCTGCATTGATCCCAAATGCTAAACGAGTGAACCTATAACGTCCAAAGGGAGTTATGAAAGTGCACAGGTAAGAGGACTTTTCTGAAAGGCGTAGCATCCAGAAGCCTTTATTACAATCCAGAGTTGTAAAGAATTTAGCTCCAGCGAGGTCGGACTTTATTTCGTCTAGAGTGGGAAATTGATAGTGTGATCTCATTACGGCCTGATTAAGTTTTCGCGGATCTATACATAGGCGTAGTTTACCATTCTTTTTTGAAGTTAATACAATGGAACTCACCCATTCAGTTGGCTTCTCAACCTTGCAGATGATTCCACTCTTCTCAAGTTCATCTAGTTCAGATTTCAGGGCTTCTCTCAGTTGGAAAGGGACTCTGCGACATGCATCGATGGATGGGGTTGCATCTGGTTTGAGTGTCAGATCACATTCGAAATCATTCAGACAACCTATACCTTGGAAGAGATCAGGATGAGATGACAATATTTTATCACATGCATTATGAGGGATTACATTAACTTTAAGCACTCTTTTTATTAGGTTAAGCATTTTACATGTGTCCCTGCCTATTATATCACGACTGTCATCAAGATCTACTATGTGGAAAGTAACATCATATGATCGTTCGTTGTGACATATTGTCAAAGTACATTGACCTATTGTTGGTATGTTTTCACCACTATAAGTTGACAATTTATATGCACTTTTTGTTATAACATTTTGGGCAATGTTTAATTTATTGAATGTTTCCCTAGACAATATATTAGTGTCTGCACCTGTGTCCAAAAGAAAGTTAACATTTGTATTGTTGATGGACAATCCCATCTGCCAGGGTGATGTATTAACATTATTAACAGCTATTGTGCCTAAGAACAGTGACTGCTCAGAATTGTTATGACTAATAGGTTTTACATCTATTTCTGATACCTGTTTGTTGCGACACACTTGTGCGAAATGATTATATTTACCACATTTTTTGCATTTTACGCCTTTAGCAGGACATCTAAACCGGTGGATTTGGCCACATCTGCCGCACGTCTCTTCTTTATTGGTGGACTGTGAACGACGTGATGAAGTACCTCTGTTGTGTCTTGACATTTGTTGCCTCGGTCTTGACTTGTGAGAAGCGGAGCTGGACTTGACTCGACCAACAAATGAAGATTCTTCCAGTGTTTTCGCCTGCTGTCTTGTGGCTTCCATCTGCTTTGCGAGTTGGACGGCATCGTCTAGTGTTTGTGGTTTATTAGTAAGAATGCGCTCTTTGATATATTGATTGTTGGAGTTGAGGTTTAGGCTGAATATATCACGGAGTAAGTCATCGTGTAGCGCCTGAAAGTTGCATTGCCTGCTAATATTTCTCAGATCTGTTATATATTCATCTATGGACTCTTGTGGTCCTTGACGCCGGTTAAACAATCTGTGGCGCTCCATAGTTACGTTTACTTGGGGAATGAAATGATTCGTAAACCTTTCTGTGAGCTCTTTAAACGTAACTTTGTCGATGTCCATGTCGAAAGAGTAGAAGATAGTACGTGCCTCGGTACCTATGTAATGTAGCAAGATGGCTACCTTGCGGTCATCTTTTGCTTGATCCAAGTTGTTGGCGCGCATGTAGATTTTCAACTGCGTATACCAGTTCTTCCATGTCACTGGCATGTTGTTGGACCGGAGGTCTAAGGGCTTTACTCCTTGGCCTATAGGCAGTTCCATTGTACACGCGTCGTCGTACTCGTCGTCGTCGGCACCGTCACCGTCTAAATCTTCGTTTGTGCGCGGAGCTTCAGTTCCCATTTTAGCACTCTGACACCATGTTAGGTTCTACTCGGGCTTGTTGAATGTAAACGCCGTGATTATATGTTGTAAAGAACGTTTTATTAATCAGTCTTGGTACAGACGCGTAATGGCTGACATGGCCGCAATCGCAAGAGAAGGGAAAAGGAAGGGAAAAGGAAGGGACACAGATAATATATCTTAGACCATTGTGTTGCTATCTGACATATACGACGACGCTAAGTATATGCGGAGTTACCTTTTTTTCAGCAAGGTCTTGAGATTGGACCCAACAGCCACTGGCGACGTTCGTACCAAGAAGAACACCTACACTGAGAATTGTAGGTATAAGTTGTAGTTTTAAATTATCTTCCGCGTAAAGCGGACGAGTTCGGTTCTCGAAGCGGGTTAGGAAGTGAACAGATGGATTAATAAACAAGGAATCTTTTACCTTAAAACACTTTTTCACTTGTCGACTTTATTAGTTTAATGTTTGAATAAAGACTTTGTAGACGAAACTAAAAGTTTATTATATTATATATAATTACATACTTTTTGTCTATGAAATTCATAAGACAAGCCTACAATAGAACTTTAATGAAATTGACTAATTACGCGTCGCCGTGGAGTATCTTAACGAACGCTATTGGGCCTGCACTTCGTTTCCGCTGGAGAGTTTGTTTTTTTAATTTGTTTATGTTGATTCTTAGAAAAAGTATAGTAATAACGCGGTACCCAACTAAAAGCATACATCATATTATAACGATTGCAATAACTGCTTTTGGAAAGGTTTATTGATAATAGGTTTTTAATTAATTTATGAAGGTCCATTAGACAACCGTCCCGTTGTCCACCAGTTACTAATTCCCACAGCGAACAATTCTCCATTGGTCCGTCTGTGCGGGCGTATAATCATTAATCTAGCGCTGGACAGTTGGTGACGAGCAAAGCGATGGATGGATGATCATGGTTAACTTGGATAAGGCACTACTGGAAGTGACATTGGACGTAAAATCACACACAACAATAGGGAATCTAATAACAATCATGACATTTGTGTGCTGTGTAATCCATAGAAGTGTGTACGTCGGATTGAGCCCTTTTCCCTGATGGAGGTAAATTTTCAAACTTTATCTTGATAAAAAAAATAGGTAGCTGATAGAGCTAGGGGGGCAGCGCGTGAAATGAGAAGAGCGTCGGCTTTTAAAGGTACCTACCTTTCTTTCTTACACACATACACATACATTGTTATATAGTCAAGTAAAATTCAATGGAATATAGAGCCTTAAGAGTTCCATTGCTCGGCAAAGGCCTCTCTCTATTTCTTCCACGCATCCCTGTCCGACCCAGTCCCATTTGAGTTAAGCGGCTCTGTGGGCCACGTCAGGCTATCTGGGTTTTGAAACGCAGTATTATATTCTTCATGCGATCTGTTACTGACTCTCTAATAAATCTTGAGGGAAGTTTTTGACAGAAATCTTTCTGTCAAAAACTTTTGTCAAAGACCAAGTTTGTGCTCCGTAGGTCATTGGAAGAATGCACATGTTCATGAGTTTTTGTTTTAACGATCTTGGCAGGTTTTCTTTTATGTACTCTTTTATGGACCACTTATTTGAATTATCGGCCCTAGAAGGAGACTATTTGACTCAAGCATGCACATATTTCATTCTTCCGCCACCTTGAGATTGTTTATTTTTATGACACCTTGTTATTTGTATTTGTGGGGAATGACAGCACATCTTAATTCTGAAACATTTTATGAATTGGGGGACGTTACTTTGGATAGTTTGGACAAAATTATGCATTTTGTCAGGATGTTGTGTTCGGCGCATACGCCTCGGAGAATATCATAAATACTATAATCAGCGGTTCTACACAGTTTCCGGTACTAGTCCCAGTTCTTACCAATGTTTGCTTAGTCATTAGCTTCATCTACGATTTTAGTTCTTCCAGCTGGGTATATCTGCGTCTATTCGAGTATGAATTCGACCCAGTTTCTGAACTGCAGAAAGATTGATTTAGTAGTTTAAAGCGCGCAATAACCCAGTCCGGGATATTCACCAGTATTTTTGAGACGCAAGCAAAGTTTTTTCATTTCAATTTACACTTTTAACTTTAAAAACTTAGAATGTTATTTGAACTTTGCCGTGGAAGGTTCCCAAATTTAACTAATATTTTACTATGGATTTTGAAGTTAAAATAACACTACACAGGTTTGGATAATTACCCAAAAAAAAGTGGAGAAGTAGCAATTCTTAAGATATAGAAGTAAATGTGTAATGTGCGTAACCTTTCAACTACGCTAATGAAAGTATTACTTACCTACCTTTGTCGGCCTGTTTAGCCTAGTTGGTAGTGACACTGCCTCCGAAGCTAGAGGTCCCGGGTTTCGAATCCCGGCCAGGGCATTATTTGTGCATTTTACCACGGATATTTGTTCTTGGGTCTTGGATGTTTTCTATGTATTTGTCTATATAAGTATGTATATCGTCGTCTAGTACCCATAGTACAAGCTTGCTTAGTTTGAAACTAAGTCGATTTGTGTAAGATTGTCCCCCAATACTTATATTTTATTTATTCATTTATTTATTTATGATTTAAAAAGGTTTGAGGTAGCCGTCATTCGAAAAAATGGCCGAAGTTGGAATACTCACTGTGATTATTCATGGCCAAACCAATAATACGACGCACTGTGGTTATAATATTCGAACACACACAAACACACAACACAAAGTGGACATTCGGGGACAAGATTGAACACAGAAGATCAGGATCGAATTCACATAGTAGTCATTCGGGGAATAGTGCAATTAGGAAAGGCACAAAGGAGAAAATGTCTGTACAAGGCATATGGTCCGTGTGCGTTCGTGGAATTGGCCCTAGTTGACTTGATCCGATAGTATAGCCTAAGGAAGAGCAACTTCTCGGTCTGAGGAGTAATAAGGAATATTATAAATATCATTTATTTATGTACAAAGCAAATATATACAAGAATACTTAACCAAAACACTATAAATAAAATTTAAACTAACTTGTAATATAATTGAAATATACCCATAACTGTTTATGACTTCAAATCCGATCTCTCTAACACGTAATCCGAATTAGTGACAATCATGCAGTCCGGAGAGCGTATTCAAGTTGTCCAACTAGTCGAGAACCTGTTGGGCATCAGACGTAGAGGTGTCTGGAAGTCTAGCAATCTTTGTTGTCGAAGACCAAGATCCACTTCAGATTTATACGACACAACAATATGTAATATAGACATAAATCAACACCATTTAAGGTTAATTGTAAAAAAATAACAATGATCAATACGTGGAATAGCGGAAAAGGCAAAGTTAAGACCAAGTTACATTTCTTGTCCTTGTCATCTACTCGATTCCCATGAGGGTGGTGAATAAAAGATCTAGATCACTTAGCATATTTGCCAACGACGTGGATTCGGGCCATGCATCATGCAACAATGCAGTTTCCGACTGCGAACCTTAGTTTTTCTTTACTACCTCATTTTTTTGTGCATTGTGCTAACACAATTTCCTTATAAAATCAAGACATAAAATATTTTTTATGTCTTAAACGTATATGAAATGAATCGAAACAGAAACGTGTGTCATTGTAAACGCTAAACATATTGTTAAAACAATTAACGCAACCAATGAACTTGTACAGTTGAAACTATCTGCTTTGTTTTGTATTAAACTAAAAAAAAAAATTTGATTATGAAATATTTTAGCTTCTCTCTCCTTCTAATAAGGCGTCCGGAGTTGATATTAAAAACTTGTAAGAAAAATGACCAAGCCGTGCAGCTTTGGCAAGAGCTTGTCGTCATAATTTGCATCAAATAAGCCTTCGCAGAGCAAAATGTTGCCTTATCAGGCTTGTGCATATGAGACGCCGTTCCGTTTGAGTTATTGCACCATTATTGTGCAAATTTTGTGCATTCACGTAGGTTATCGCATACCAAGGTGTACCCTAATGTATTATGCAGCGGAAGTATGCTTTGTGACGCCAAAAGTATTTTACTTTTACCGCTTAATCGTCGTGTTTCGCGAATTTTAAATGAGCTATGCAAAAAGCGGTCTTTGTACGTCTGGGAATGTCACAAATTCACGTTTTAAGTTCAAAATGTTTGTCACTCCGGCGGGTAGAATTCATTCTTGGAATTTGCATACTCACCACATTGACTACGTAGCACAATCACTTGGAAGATGATTTTTTTGTACTTTCATGTGACACGACGTAGTTAAAAAAAAACATCACTTTGTAATCTCAATTTTGCGTAGGAAGAATCGAAATTATGAAAATTGCAAACGTTGAATTTTGCTGAGGTATTGAAATGATTCGGTGGATTCTCCAGTAATATACGTGAATACGAGTAGCTTTGATATTTGTGGGCGTTTTGTGATTCGGATGCGCTCAATTTGGTATTGAAATTGTATTGGCTTCTGTACAACTGAGCAAATTGGAAGTTATTGTACGAGCGGTTGTGGTGTTTAACAAGAATTAAAATGGCTTCTCGATACAAGTTTAACGTAAAGGATTGCAGTTTCGTAATTCTTTTATAGGCTGCGTTTTGTATTGTTTACGGGCGGTCAGAATTTTGTTCATTAGCAAGTTTTAATAATGTCTGCTAAATAGTGTTATTTCTTGAAGTTAATTATCATTTTAGATTATAAACATTACAACTGTTCCGACGAATGGAAGCAAAGAGCATCTTACTGGGACTTGACGTCAACCATGCCGAAACCAAGCTGATGTTTGTCCACAGGTACATTTTGCCTCCTCGTAGTTTTAAGTTCCAAAACCTAGAATGTGTCAGTTCCTTCCCCTACCTCGGCTCACTTATTTGCAGTTAGGGTAGCTGTGACAAAGAGATCATTCGGAAGATTCAAATAGCTAAGGGGGCGATGAGTCGGCTAGATAAGATATGGAGGGATCGCGCTATACAGAGACAAACTAAGATCAGACTTGTACGCTCCTTGGTGTTTTCGATGGTTCTACATATATGGGTCAGAGACATGGACTATTCGAGCCAAATTAAAAAGTCGCATCGATACGTTTGAGATGTGGTGCTGGCTTCATGTTCTGCGAAAACCTTGGACTGCAAGGCGAACTAACCAGTCCATCCTAGAGGAGTTACGAGTAAGTCGGCGTCGTGCCATGATTTCGGTCATCTCTCACGACGTTCTTTGGATAGCCTGGAGAGTGGAGAACATTATGATGACGGGAAGAGTTGAGGGCCGGAGGTCCCGGGGCAGACCGGGCGTTCTACATGGCTAAATGGAACACCTGAATCACTGCGCCCTTGCAACTATATCTGCACGAGGCCATACATAAGGCGGGTGATAGTAGCTTATGGAGAAGTTTGGTTAGCAATAAAAGGACAATATGATGTCACAATGACTGATGATGATCAACATTTTAGCTCTTAACTTCCAGGAACTAAGGATATACATATATTTTTAAGTATTTTTTAAGTTTGTATCTATTAAATATATCGTCGTCTAGTACCCATAACACAAGCCTTATTGAGCTTACTATAGGACTAGTTCGATTTGTGTAAAAATTGTCCCCTAATATTTATTATTATTATTATTATTTAGACTAACTAGTAAGTCAGATATAATAAGAAATAACAAAGGTTTTTTTCTTCATAATGTAACCCGTGGATCACTGGGGCGTCAGTTTGAAGTAGTTCCACCTCTGTTTTTCGCATTCTAAGAGGCGTTTATGAGCTAGTAGTAGTAGTAATAGACTTTAAGGATAACATCGTCAAGAATTCCAAGTAGACAACATGATATGTGGTATGAAGGTTTATAACTCAAATATTTTTATTTTATTTAAATATAAATAACGGGAAATAATACTTTTTCATAAAACTCGGTCACCTTATCTCAATGTCAACTCTCCTCACAATCTGTCAAAGAGATTAGTGTAACTATGTTTTTTTTTGTTATTTTGTATTATTCTGATCGAAATAACGTAAAAAATAAATTTGTTTGCTTCGTGTCATTACAATTTCCTTGAAATGGCTAACAGATACCAAGTATGAAAAAGTAATTCATGATCAAGGTCCCGAAATCACCTTGTATAACTAAGGCGCCTCCTGACTTGTCGATGCGGAGGCGGTACGATATGAGAAAACTGTCAGCTGCCAGTGTCAACCGATACTAATGCAGTACTGCCCCACTTCTGCGTATGGTATTACTACTGCGCAAACGTATTACTGACAGTATTTCGTCAAGTGAGGAAATCTCACATCGGTAAATTCACGTTGTTTGCGAATGGACTGTATACGAAAATTTTACGAAACGAGTTTAATGCCGCTAATAATAATAAACATACACCCACGATGAGCCTTGAGGTTTAATCAAGAAGACAATCATCTCTGCCTGTAGATGCTGCTGTGCTCCTTTGTCAGGTGTAGGGCCCTCGGGGACTGGCTCGTACTGTACAGACTTACCCGCCGTCCAAAGGTTACCTGCCACCTGATTGTACGCGTCTGCAGTGAGATCTTCCTGACTCCTCCAGGCACCGGTGTATTAAAGCGACCTTCGACACGATTGTAATGGGAATAACCGCCCACGAACGGGATCTGCTCTAAAATACGCGACAATTGGCGCGGAGCTTGATTTTGGACCGAAGTTTTGAACCAAAGTGAAACGACAACTATTTTTAAGTAACTGTTAAATGCGGGCATAGAATGTTGCCATACTAAAAATCGATTCAAATCTGAACACACGTCAAATAGCAAAATACC
Organism: Notocelia uddmanniana; assembly: GCA_905163555.1. NCBI lineage: Eukaryota > Metazoa > Arthropoda > Insecta > Lepidoptera > Tortricidae > Notocelia > Notocelia uddmanniana. The sequence continues at coordinate 19,639,093 of LR991068.1, forward strand.
TATGACATATCGCACCCGCCCCGCCAAGTCAGGAAGTCGCCTTAGAGACACATTTTCTCCACCTTTAAATGGTTATTTCCCAAAGGATCAAGCAAAACGTCTTTCAGTTGTTCCGTTAGCTGATGATGTAACGTGTCAAACTAACGTAAGTAGATCTAACTGTCATTTTTATTTTGGAAAATTACAGTCAGATCAACCTTCCGCACGCTCGTAAGCGTAGGAATTCTCTCTGCTCACCCCTTTTGCAAATACAGCCATGAATTCACATTATCGAATGTCGCCATTGTGTTACACCCACACAATTTCTCTCCCACATAATTCATAAATAGCGCCTATACGAAAAATACATCAGCATTATCATTTTTCAGCTGTCACAGAACACATTCAGCTGAACCTAACGACACGAACTGGCTTACTCTTTCAACATAAACCTATTTATCAATAATGATTTAGTTAATACCATTGTGGCCGTGGATTAAAAGTACTCAAACCGGGCTTAATGCCTTCCCATTTTGGGTGGATGGATTAAAAATCGTTTTCGACGTACATATAAGGCTTAGTTCTAGCATCATATTGCAATTAAGTTAACCCGTTTTGTAGCAAATCAGTGTTTCTGACATTGATTTTTATTATATAATATAAACCTACAGATATTTCGAAATTTATTTTGTCCACTATGTAACCAAAACATCCCTTTTATTTCATACACGAGTGTTGTCTTTCTAAATCAGACCGAGGTGACTAATGAGCGATCATAAGGGAGTATATCCTATGGGTATCGTCTTCTGTCAAGACGGAGAGGATCGCGGCCATTATTGATTCGACCGTCTCGGGCAGGTATTTATTTCCTTGTTACCGCACGCGGTCCCGAGGATGCGCTGTGTTGACTCAACACAGCACATACTGCATACAGGTTCATATAACTTGAGTGTAAGGGTTCTGCATTTGTCTCTAGCTGCCACTACAACGTATTCTCAAATCAAAAAGACACCGACAGCGCGCTTAGGATTGTTCTGGAGCCGCCAACGTATTCTTGTTTGGCACCGTCATATCATAAAGTTAAGTGTTCCGTTAGATCAGTTTAGGTACTGAACACAAGTTTATCCTCGTAAGTACAAACTAAGAGTAGTGCTTCAGACCCAGCCGTGACATTTTCGATTTTGTATAAATTCTTGCCATTGGATATGTTCAGTATGTCTGTGGTTTTTAGCGCATTCTTAATTTGACACGTGCGCGAAAAATAACAAACCAAATCCAACGCAATACGTTCATTTTAATGGATCCTCTGGTAAATATCACGTGTGCCGTTGATACAGACAAATATGCAAATACTTGCGTAAACGACACAGTATATCAAGTTAAACACACATTGTGTTGAATAAAATATCAATTATGGTTCTGAGGCTGCCGATTGTTGCTTGTTTCGTTCCCAAATGTGGATTTAAAATTATTTTAACATTTAGTACTACTGGTATCTCACAAATTTATGCTGGAAATTCTTATACAGAAACGAGGAATATACTGTTAGGTCTTATCTGTCGGATGATTGTCACAGACAATTATCTCTGGATATCTCTGGGCTATCCAGAAGACATAATTCAAGAAGAAATTATTTTGTCTGAAATTTATTTATATAAATTATTTCAAAAAAAAAAATATTCGAGGCGGAACAGCAAATGGCAAGAGCTACCGTAGGACGGAAAAATAACGTCCTCCCCTGTCGTAGGTCAAGATTCATTTCGAGTTGCTGAGCCAACGGGGTCTGTTATGTAATAAAGTATTTTTTTTTTGTTTAATTTGTCTGAATGATAACTGGTGCCAGAACCTTAATACCGTTTGGCGACCTTCTGCTGTTAGGGTGTTTACTTATAGATGCATGTCTTTCATGTCCTATGACATCTACCTATATAAAGAAAGAATGTATTAAAATAATTTTTAAGAAAAAAAAACTGACTTCATGGGGGAGGCCGGCAAAAGATTATTATACTTAGATGGTGCACTCTTAGATAGATATACAATAAAATAAAAATGGCTATAATGTATGTTTATAATGGTAGAAGACTAAGTACCCTCAATTCCTCATGGAACAATGAAAAAACCTTGCTTGCTTGACAAACAAAACGAAGAGAACAAATCGCCAAACGTAAACTACGCGTCGTTGAAGAGTTCCGTTCTGATCTTCATCAGCAGTTTTACTTCATCAAATGTCACTTTTATGAATGAAAATGCTTGATTAGTTCATGAAAATACTAAAATCACTATTTGTGTGCCTTTCACATTTGAGGAGTTCTCTCGATTCCTAATGGATCCCATCATCAGAACTCGAGTATGACAAAAATCAATCGTGAAAATAGAACTTGCTAAACAAACACAGCTAGAAGGACAAATCACCAAACGTGAACTTTTCGTCGTTGAAGAGTTCTGTTCTGATCATCATCAGCAGTTCCACTTCATCAAATGTCACATTTTTATATGATTTGTTGATAAAAACACAAAAATCACTATATGTTTGCCTTTAAGATTTGAGGAGTTCCCTCAATTCCTCATGGTTCCCATCATCAGAAATCAAGCATGACAAAAATTAATCGTGAAAATAGAACTTGCTTAACAAACACAGCTAGGAGGACAAATCGCCAAACGTGAACTTTTTGTCGTTGAAGAGTTCTGTTCTGATATCATCAGCAGTTCCACTTCATCCAATGTCACATTTTTGGATGAAAATGCTTGACTTGTTGATAAAAACTCAAAAATTACTATACGTTTGCCTTGAAGATTTGAGGAGTTCCCTCAATTTCTTATGGATCCCATCATCAGTACCGCGTTTACACTTACAATCAAAAAAAGAATTTTTCAAATCGGTTAAGAAATGACGGAGTTATGGAGTAACAAACATTAAAAAAAAACATACAACCGAATTGATAACCTCCTCTTTTGAAATTTTGAAGTTGGTTAAAAATAACTAAACGTGCAAAACCAGGGTAGTAAACATAATACATAAAATATGACGGTATCGGACTTTTGAAGCTTGTTCGTTCAAACTTTCACCAGATCAGATGCCTGTTTTCTGTGAAACACGATGCAACCCGTTCTCGCGTAAAGTTCTCTTCAACGAAACAGCAGCTGTTACTTTTGTTTTCTACTCTAGCCGTTGTTTTCGAAGATTCATAAATCGAGATACGTATTCAAATCCAGAACAGTATTATTAACCCTTATTTTGACCCAATCCCTACGTAGTGATTGTAAAGGGTGAATGTGAAAGTATGTTTTCATGTTTTCACTAACAAACAACTAAGTAAACTAACATTGATAAATACTTTCTTCTTCTACTTAGCCGGCTTTTGCAAGGGACGCTTTCCTACATGCGATTCTCCACTTTGAACAATCCTGGGCGTCCTCTTTAGTGAGCCCGTGTTAGCTCATGTCAGCCTTGACGACATTCAAACATCACTTTTTATGTCTACCCCATGGTACTTATAGGAGAAAGGAGGGGAGACATAGGGTACTTTATGAAATCTATTCTATGAGTAAATAAAGGGATTTGACGGATGGAATCTCACGCAGGGGAAGCCACAGAGACATGTGTATAACCACAGGTGTATAAACATAGAAGTGATGCGTACTTTTTTGGTATTATGAATTTAAAAAAAAAGCATTCGTTCATTGAACAGATAAACGTCAACTCATAAAAAAGTATCATTCTGATACGACTATCGTGCCTATTACCTACAATGTCTGCTTAATCTTTCTCTCAAAACGCAAGTTTTAATAGAACTCCTGCTAATAATGTCGAGATAAATTATGTGATCTGATCTATAGGTATACGGATAATGTCGTTTGATTTGCTTATATGATTAATGCTGACATAATATCTTGCATCAACAAGTAACTATTCGCAAGGAAAATCCTTTAGCTTCATCATTTTGCCACTCGTACTAAATTTGGGCACACATCAGCACTATTACCCAATAACTGCTAATAAATGTGGCTTTGACTCCATTTCTGCCGGCTCGGTTCACTTCGGAGATTTATCGTATTAATCGGTCGGTTTGGGATCGGATTCCAGTCTGAAATCAAAGTAACAAAATGCACATGATTATTAGGCTATTTCTCGACACGGCGGCGTGGAATCTGTATCCTGTATTTTTTAATTTATTGACTTTAAATGAATCTGACTGATATTCTCACTTGACCGTTTACTCCAGTAATATGTATTACATTTGCACAGTAGCAAACTCATGCTTTGAAGTGGGGCGCTCAGCTTCTGCCCGCGTCGGTCAGGAAGCATTCTATTTACAGTAGGTACGCAGTAAAGAATCGGTACTGACTCAAATGACAGTTGTCATTGACAGCTGATCGCTTACTGATATGTGATATGATATCATATTGCCTAATGCACCGACAAATACTAAAGTAGCCTTAGTAAAAACTGTCTAACGTAGTGACTTTTTGCAAAAACATGGTCTATGATGCGAGTGCTTTCATTTATACTAAGGGCAACGAGTGAAAGAAAGTTGGAAGGAGTGCTATATCGATGTTATACCGCAGCATAAAATCTGTGTGTTATGCTATTAATGGTGATCGTAACGATCGTGCCCAGTACAGAAGCTATCCTGACATTGGTGGATATATTTCATACTAGCTTTTGCCCGCGACTTCGTCCGCGTATAATTCGTTCTCGCCTTAGAATGATTTGTTTTCCCATACAATCTTTCTCAAGCTCAGGTGGACACCAGGAACTTAGGGGTGACATGTTGGAGAAGGAAAGCCACGAATAGATCGGACTGGAGACATTTGCTTGACCAGGCTAGTCTAGGGCCCACCTGTGGCTATAACGCCTCAGATGATGATGATGATGATACAATCTATCACCCTTCTTTACACCCCCTTAAGAAATGATTTAAGTCAATATGACATTCCCTAGAAATCCTATTGTCAAAACGAATCATTAAGTGCTTATTTCGGAATATCAAATGTACCGATTCTAGACGAATGAATCCCGTCAAAAACATTACATGTACATTGTACAATGATAAATTGTCAATGTCTCGCTACGCAGTTCTGCCGTAAAACGTTATCCCAACAGAGCGAGTTCTTCATGTAAGTATGATGACCGAAGGCCGGAAGCAGAACGGCAAGGCATGCGAGAATAATCACACAGAGCGGGCTTCTCATGTAAGGATGAGGGCCGAAGGCATGAAGCGGAGAGGAGAGACGCGCGAGGCTGAAGGCCGAGCCTCCCAACAGAGTAGATTCTTCATGTAAGGCTGATGACTGGAAAGCCGAAGGAGAGTGGCAAGGCATGCGAGGCCGAAGGCCGAGCTATGTCGTCGCCGAAGATCCAGTTGCCATATTAATGAGGGTAAATTGTACTCCATTCGTTCGTATTCACGTGATGCCTAGACATATAAACAGACAGACAAACAGACACAAATTCTTAAAACTGTTGAAACTATTTCTGTTATCGATTCTAAGTATCCCATGCCAACTTTTTTTTCGAATATCTTCCATGTACAGACTTTCGACCCTCTTCTAAGTGTACATCTAAGATGCTCCAACTGTCTATGCTGACGATTGGGCTGCCCAGCTCAAGTAATCTCTTATATCAAACAGTTTTTATTGTGTGAAGGGTCAACAATTACGTAAAAAATAACGCACGATAAAACTAAATGGTACACCGACGATACAAAGTGTGCATTGAAACAGCTGTTTTGTATTTAAGCATATGAATGCCAAAGTATCGCAAATTCATTTTGATGTACACGCAAAGTAGAACTTATTGCGAAATGGTTGTGCTCAAAAATAGCGTCACCAATCAGAAGGAATTATGATACTTCGGTTTTGACATAATGAATCGTCAACTTGTTTACAATTCTGCTATGCTTTAAGTTCAATTTCTTGACACGCTGTTATACTCCCAATTGGCTGAAACTTAAATCGTAGAATGGCGTATGAGGATTAAACCACCCCGTTTCATAGACCTTACTTGCATCCCCGATCCAACTCGAGAACCTTTCCTCCCCAACGGCCAACGGTTCTACGTGCAATATGCCCCGCCCACTGCCACTTAAGTTTAGCGGTTCGGAAGGCTATGTCGATTACTTTGGTTCTACTGCGGATGGCCTCATTTCTGATACGATCACGCAAAGATACTCCCAGCGTAGCCATCTCCATTGCTCTTTGGGTGACTTTGAGCCTTCTTATGAGGCCCATAGTAAGCGACCACGTTTCAATGCCATATGTCATCACTGGCAACGCACACTGGTCAAAGACCCTCGTCTTGAGACACCGCGGAATATTGGACGAAAAGATGTGCCGTAGCTTCTCGAACGCTGCCCAGCCGAGTTGGATTCGACGATTAACCCCTTTCTCGAAGTTGGACCTACCTAACTGGACAGTCTGTCCTAGGTATAATATATAATCATCTACAACTTCAATTAAAAGTGTCCGATTGTAACGGGAGTTGGTGCTACGTGCTCGTGCTTTCAAAACGAATGATTAAGCTTATTTCAGAATATCAAATGTACCGATTCTAGACGAATAAAGCCCGTAAAATATTACATGTACAATGATGAACGCAGTTCTTCCGTAAAACGTCCTAGCAGAGCGGGTTCTTCATGTAAGTATGAGGGCCGAAAGGAGGAAGCAGAGTGGCAAAACATGCAAGGCGGAAGGCCGAGAATTCACACAGAGCGGGCTTCTTATGTAAGGTTGAGGGCCGAAGACTTGAAACAGGGAGGCGACACGCGAGGCCGAAGGCCGACCTTCCCAACAGAGTAGATTCTTCATGTAAAGTTGATGACTAACGGGTCGAAATGGAGTGGCAAGGCATGCGAGGCCGAAGGCCGAGCATTCAAATAGAGCGGGATCCTTATATAAGGCTGAAGGCCCGGAGCCGTGTGACACGCACGCGAGGTCCAAGGCCGAGCGTCCCAACAGAGCGGGCTCCTTGTGTAGGGCCGAAGGCCTGAAGCAGAGTGGCAATGCAAGCAAGGCCGAAGACCGAGAGTCCCAACAGAGCGGGCTCCTTACGTAGGGCCGAAGGCCTGATGCAGAGGGGCAAGGCATGCGAGTCTAAAGGCAGATCATTCACAAAGAGTGGGCTCCTCATGCCGATCATTCACATATAGTGGCAAGATAGCCAACAGAGCGGGCCCCTCATTTAAGGCTGAGGGCCGAAGGCAAGCAATGACAACCGATAGACAAACAGACACGAATTCTTAAAACTGTTGAAATAAGTTCTGTTTCGATGCCAAGGGCCCTCCAATCGCTCCATTGATTTATCCAATATCTTCAATGTACAGATTTTCGACCCTCTACAGCTGCATTATATGTATACGGATAAGCATAGATCCAGGGGCCTTTATTTATTTATTTATTTAATCTTTATTGCACTAAAGAAACCTTATCGTACAAAAAATTGTAGGCGGTGCTTCTAACAGTTAAAAGGAAAATCAAGATAAATTACCTTGCTTTATAACAAATCTACATAATTACACAAATACATATTTGTAGATACACGTATATTACACATATTCAAATACGATGAATGCCTTTCAACTCGAAGTACGATTTTTTCTATGGAAATGTTATTTTAACTTGTTTGTACCAGATGTCACTTGGTGCTATCTCTATCGCAATTGCATATTGAAGTGACAGGGATGTAGCGGTCTTGCGGTTAGTTCTTACTAAATACACAACGGCGCTACGATCTATGTGGACTATTTCACTGGTATCTCCATCTCAGTATATATATTGTACTTTGTGCATAGATCTAAGGTGCTTCAACCGTCAATGTTGACGATTGGGCTGCCCAGCCCAAGTGATCTCGTATATCAAACAGTTATTATAGTCTGAAGGGTCACCAATTACGTAAAAAATAATACACGACAAAATTAAATTGTACACCGGCGATACAAAGACTGCATTGAAGCAGCTGTTTCTATATTTAAGCATATGAAGACAAACAATTCCAAAGTATCGCAAATTTATTTTGATTTACACGCAATAATAGACCTAATTGCTAAAAGGTTATGCTCAAAAATAGCGTCATCAATCAGAAGGTCGAATTATGATATTTCGGCTTTGACATATCGAAACGTCAGCTTGTTTACAATACATCAAATTCTGCTATGGCTTAAGTTAAATTTATTGACACGCCGTTATACTTCCAATGGGCTGAAACTTAAAGCTTAGAATGGCGTATAAGGATTTAAATCACCAGTTTCATAGACCATATTTGCACCCTCGATTTCATCCCTTTGAGGGTGATTATCGGGATAAAAGTATACTATAAGTGAATCCAGATTATATACTGTTTAGTATACAAAAAATCATCATGATCTGTTCAGCCGTGTTTGCGTGATTGAGTAACAAACATTTTATAATATTAGTGGGATTACAAAGTTATATATGTAGTTTTTGAATCTAGAAAACGGTACTGAAATTGGGGTTTAGAGTCACAGTTAATTAATGGAATAAATCATTATAGTGTTCAAAATTTGAAGAGACCGTGGTGGCTGGCGCGCACACTGGGCAGCGCCGCGGCGCAGCGCTTGCGTTTACTTTTTTTTTCAGTCTCTATCTTAAGATTTCACAAATTTTAAATAAGGATGTTTTTCCTTTGTCGTCAAGTATATGCTTACCAATTTTCATTCCTGTAACTCATGGATTATAGGAGTTCCCATACAAAATTCAACCCCTCTTTTTACCCCCTTTAAGCCCAAATTTGCACATTTTTTATAGCCTAAAACCTGACCGGGTATTTACTCGACAGATTAGTAAAGTTTTCATCAAAATCCGTTCAGCCGTTTTCACGTGATGCGCGTTCATATAAACAGACAAACAGATAAACAGACAAACAGACAAAATTTCTAAAAACTGTTGGAACGTGTTCTGTTATCAATTCTAAGTATCCCCAGCCAAATTTTTTTCGAATATCTTCCATGTACAGACTTTCGACCCTCTTCAGCTTTATTATATGTATAGATTATTATAATTGTTTAGTCAAATATACTTAGCTTCTCTAGTTGCTTCCGGTACAAATCTGCCCGTAATGCCTGCGATATTTCTCAATTGAATGCCCATGGTCAGCCTTTGGACAAGAACCGACGCTGAGTTGATATCCTCTCCCTTTTACTGGATATAAATGCTAGTTGCCAGTTATAAACAGTTGGAGGACTACACAAAATATAAGGTTGGAGCTTAAGGGCGGACAAGCAAGCATATTTAATATCATCATCGTGCTTTAAATAATCGAAAATTCAATAAAAGTGCGTATTAACACACCTTGTTTGATCTTGATCAAGTTTTTTTACAGTAGCCCAATAAAAGCAAAGTAGCGGAAAACCACTAGTTTATGCTCAAATGCAGGAATTCCTGTTAGTTGTAAGCCGGAACAATAAAAACGTCAAGCCAGTGTTTGTTCCATTTACGACTGCTATGAAACTGAGATTGGTTTTTATGCAGCATAAAAAAGAAATATTACGGATATAAAATTCTAATCACGTTTCATTGTTATTAATAGGAAACTTTGTCAAGAAAGCAAAACTTTTATTATGGCTTTGGTGGGTTTTTGACCCAAATTGTTATCGAAATAAATTGATGAAAAACGGAAAAGTGAAGTGCGAGCATTAGATAGAGTCAAATGTATAAAATCACCTTTTTTTCATACATACATATCAAATCCATTTCATTAAGGCTTACTTTTCAAAATTGGGGTTAAAAAAATGTACGGCTACGAGAGAACCACACTATGGACCGCAATAGCCCAACGTACAAGACGCAATTATGCGCAGCGCTATAGGTAGAAAGGCATACTCGTATTTTCATCTTGTTCAACCGCATTACTGCATCCAGACGTTGGGCCATCATGGTCCGTGGTGTACTTCCGGCACTAGAATAATCAAGACCGGTAATGTTCACAAACGTATGCTCTACTTGGACGTCCTCATATAGGACCGTCACAAACCAGACTGGACAGCCAAACTTTATGCATAATTTCTATTCACTTTTTCTTCATTATTTCCCATCGAGAGGTCATTTTATCGTCACTTTTCATAACATGTTTCACGCCCTCATTTTGACATGAAAGATTAAATTAGTTAAAAGTAAAAAAATATATATACATACAAAATTCCTTAGCCAAAATAATATAAATAAAATTAAAACCAACTTAAATGTATAAAAGGCCCTCGAGGCATCGTACCAACGGTGCTGGCGGCATTTCCTCGCTGTATCGCAATGCTGATACGTTGAGCGAGGAAGTCGCCAGCTCTTCGGTCACCAGTACGTCAACCAGACTCTTCGCAATTTCTGCAAAATAAATAAATTCGTTTGAGATCTCAAATATCAAACACAACGTGATTTTGACCAATGCCAGGCCTGCTCCTCTAGTCACTTTCAGTAAAATCGGCTTTTCACACTCACCACCACCACCATATCTGCTGGACATAGGCCTCCCCCAATTTCATGTAGGGTAAATGCCATAATGCCACGCTTGGCATGCGGATTGGCGATCACAGTATCTCCACCGCACTCCAGGGATGCTGCTGCCCATCCCCCAGTGGTCTTGGGCGTAGTTTTAGGACATACCCGGGTGGATTTTGTCACACTTTTAGTATATAGGCAATAGCTATATATATTTAGGTATATAAAAAAGAAAGTTTTTGTACACGTGTTAGTTTGGTTCCTGTGCTCCAGTCAATTGCTTAAAGGTTAACTGGAAGAGATCCCTTAAAAAGATAAGTTCGCCTTTGTACCGATATAACCGAAATTATCTGAGTTTGTGTACAATAAAGAATTTACATACATGCATACATACATCGCGCTACGAGCGAGAGAGTGCGTGATATGCGGCGAGCGCCGGGAGCGAGCGGGATTCCATGTATTGAATTTTTTAAGATTTAATCGGTGTTGTTAGATAGAAAAGCTTCTGTATTTTTAATTTATTCTTTGCCATTGCACTGGATGAGCAACTAAAACAAAGAACCATTTGCTTAGTTGTTTTAGTACACGAGCTAACAAAGTAGTTATTTTAAATCAGCGGTGCGAGAAAATACTCGATGATATTTGTAATTCAATAACCCGTCGATTTTAAAAATATTCCTTGATTGTCGAACCGTTTTGTTATTGTTAAACGAATGCAGATTGGCTGAATAAAACAATTTAATTTCGCTGGCAATGTGAAACGAAGCAAAGATAGAAAAACAATGTTAGAACAGCAAGATAAATTATTAAGTAAAGTTTTTCTGTTTTAGCCTTATTAGCCGTTAATTAAATAACTGACATCAGTATTAAAACAATAAACTTTTTATGCAACAAGTCTTTACCATAGGCAAGATTAGACACTAATTATGACTGGTGGGAGAAGCAAAATGAATTGCCATAAACTATTATACCTACAACTGTTTTTTTATGTTTAAACGAGGCACACATCAATCCCCGTATTATGCCACCGTATCGATTTTTTATTTGAATCAAATAATTTTGCTGCCATAGAAAAAATATTGTATGCAACGTTACATAATTAGGTCTTATTTTTCTAGAGTCTTATATTAACAAAACTGCGACTCTCGAATTTTAGGCCTCTTATTATGTAAAACTGTTGTATAATATATTATAAATTTATATTGTGCGTGCTATATAATGTATAGTAATTATAAGACGTCATCATTTTCAATGCCCGCAAAGTATGAGCTCATTTCGTAGGCGCTTTCCTCTACGATTACAAATGGTTTTACGCATATTATCGGCTACGGGCGTAGTGCTACGAAATCGTTTGATGTATATAGTGTTAAAAACCAGCCAAGTGCGTGTCGGACTACACACAACGAAGGGTTCCGTATTTACTAATACTACTATACATTTCAAACCACTCATCATCAACACGCATGCACGCGCATGTGACACCCCTGGAATTGCAGGCGTCCATAGGCTACGGTTACCGCTTACCATCAGGCGGGCCGTACGCTTGTTTGCCACCGACGTGGTATTCAAAAAAACATGTCAGCCGAAAGACGTACACTGCTGGACAAAGGCCTCCCCCAAAGACTTCCACAATGACCGGTCCTGCGCCACCCGCATCCAGCTGACACCCGCGACCCTTACCAGGTCATCAGTCCACCGTCAAAATCAAAATAAAATATTTAATCTGCAAATAGGCCACAAGGGCACTCTTACATGCCAAAGCATGACTTTATACAATTTAAAAACTGGCAATGTTACATAATAATAATGATTAATAAAATCCCCCATATTTTGCCCACGTTACGCCTTCCGGTACGCGGTTGCCACTCGAGAACATTTTCGCCCCAACCCCAACGGCCATCGGTTGTGCTATGTGCCCAACCCACTGCTACTTAAGTTAAGCGATTCGGAGGGCTATATCAGTTACTTTGGTTCTGCTGCGGATAGCCTCATTCCTGATGCAATCACGCAGAGAAACTTCCAGCATAGCTCTCTCCATTGCCCTTTGGGTGACTTTGAGCCTTCTTATCAGGCCCATAGTAAGCGACCACTATCCACTACTAAGTGGTCAAATGCTCATCAATTTTTAAAAGAAAAAAAGCACGCTAAACTACAAAAATCCTATTTGCAATCGTTTAGATCCAAAGATTCAAAGAATTTATTTGCTCAGTATGTTTGAATTTAAAATGTTTAAACTAAAATATGTTTGTCGGCATGCAGGCGTACAAACATTATTAAGGAGCGACATAATTTATTAAGTCAATATATTATAACAATACGATATACTAAATTGGCGATATCAAGCGTGGCGATTATGGCATATACCCCCGTGAATTTGGGGGAGGCCTATGTCCAGCAGTGGACGTCCTTTGGCTGATATGGTGGTGGTGGGATATACTAAATTTATAAAATTGTATCACGGTAGTTCAAACACGGAACTGTTATGATAATAATATAAATGTTAACATATGTACTTAATTAGTACTTAGCGCTATATATTTACTAATCTTTTGATCTGTGAACAATATCGTTGGTTTCACATTCTGTAATTGTACCTACGTTTTCTACACTCTTGCATAAAATCTTGTGTGTCTGTCTGTTTTTTGTCCCCATTAAAATGAAAAAAAAAAATGTCAATAGGAATAATTCATTAAATAACAATGTCAAACCTGATCCAAATATTTTTAAATACTATAAGAGCGTTTCTTCAGATGCCAGCTAGTTGTTTTGTCCTTAAAAGTATTCTCATAGTAATAATATTTCTTCCAGTGGTAGAAGATAAGAAGATTCACCAGAAAAATATCGCGTGACGTCAAATGAAAATGCACGACTTCGTTTAACATGGAACTATAAAAACTCACGTCGCTTGTTGCGTCACTGGCAACACGAGTCACGACACGTGACATTGCTCTGTAAAATTCCAAATAAATTGTTGTCCCTGTAAATAAATTTTGAGGTTTTCGCACGCATAACTTATTCTGCCTAATTCCGTTGTTGACTGAATTGACAAGGATGAACGTGGTTAAATATAATAGGTACTTAAAACACGATGGAGATCATATTAATTGTCATAATCTTTAATTATGTTCATGCCTTTATAGATTTCCATAATATAAATCTCTATGTTATTAGAACAGAAAGTTGGGCTTATTAGTTTCATATATAAAAAAATACATCCATGCCTTTACAGATCTGATTTTCATTAAATATTCCTGACTACTAACTAGCTCTAGATTAGTTCAGAAAGGTCATGTTTAATTAGCAAAGTTTTCAACCTATTTCAGAAATCGAAACCGATATGACTAACATTCCATTGACTAACTCCTACACCAAGTTGAACGGATTTACTCAACGTATATTAATATTTACCACTAACTAAGGCTGCGCTTCCACCGGAGATTTGGTAGGTTGTGTTTCTACGCAAGGGACAAAACCCTCGCCCATGGCCTGCCTCAATGACAGGTTTTGCGCCGCCCTCATTCAACGGCGTTCTTGGCCAGATCGTAGTTCCACATTTTGTCCGTGGCGTGGGGCATTCCATGACCAATTTCCTGTCGAATAATAATTTGTATAATGCTTTAGAAAGTTGCTTTAGAATGTGACATGTAATATTGACAATATTATGAATAAAGAGTATGAGTATGAGTATGAGTATATAGTTGTCGGCCTGTTTAGCCTAGTTGATAGTTGACACTGCATCTGTAGCTAGGGGCCCCGGGTTCGTATTCCGGTCAGGGTATTATTTTGTGCATTTCACATGGATATTGGGTCCTGGGTCTTGGATATTTTCTACATCGTCGTCTAGAGCTCATAATAATAGCTTTGCTTAGTTTGGGACTAGGTCGATTTGTGTGTGGTCGATGCTATGTTAAATAAATAAAAGAAGAGGTAAAATCGTCAGCTGATTCCCTAAAGATTTTAATGCAGTAACCATCCATAAACATTGATCGTTTATTCAAATGCAGTAACTGACGAGGTTTCCCTCGTTCTTGCTCAATCCACCAACACAGCGTCAGCTGAGGCCCACGGGACTTTTTATACCACGTCGGTGGAAAACAAGCGTACGGTTCGGTCTGACCAGTGCCAAAAAGTTGTTTTCAGTGACTGATAAATTTACACAGATAATTAACTAATGGACTATTTACACATCAGTAGCTCCTAACTCCGTGTGCCGTATTATATTTGATTAGAATTCCCGTGTGGTTTCTGGTTAGAATAGCACCATATTGATTCAAACTTACGCGATTTTCATACATTATTTTTAGTATTACGGGATTAAATCATGTGTCGTCATCATTAAATAAGAACACATTATTTTATTTTATCGCGTATAACAAATTCATTTTCCCTCTTCAATTATTAGAAATACGTCAGTTTCTAGTGAGTTATTGCTCGAATCGGCACTACAATTTAATATGGTCCTAAGCAGCTGTTCTTCCCGCAACAGCAAAGGAATAAGGTTCAAGCAAACGTGTGTTGTAGGCAAGCAACCGACCATTGAATTATAATAGTAATTCATAATTTTTTGTGTTTTTTTCTGCTCTGCCCACTCCTTTTGGAAGCTTAGGCGTGAGTATGTGTACTTTGGTATTTTTATTTCATATTTCGCCATCAAAAACACCCAACCTTAAAACCGTTGCATACAACAAAAACACAAGTCACATTTTTATCTCCTCGCCGGTAATTATCCATTGTTTTTTCCGGGAGTTTTTTGTTCTATGAAAAATATCATGGATTAGTCCGGCTAAATTAATAAAGGCTAACAATGGACAGAATCGGGCCCGTATATCCACGGACAATGGAGGGAGGTTTTACGGGAGAATGTGCGGACCTATAGCTAGGTTTTGTTTGGGGACCACTAGCCAAACAATGAAGGAGTTTTCTAAACGTCGTCGTAAGGTTTAGTACAATAATGTACATAAATCTTACAATTTAAAACCTGGGTTTATAGGTACTCACAATCTATGAAGCCGTTCAAAAACAGCATAAACTAAGTAAAGTTTATAATTCTTAATTAAATCTAATCTGTTATCTTTTTTTAACTTGTAATTATTGTCTAGTTAAGAACTAAATAGTGATCATCATCATGTCAGTCGAAAGACGTCCACTGCTGGACATAGGCCTCCCCCAAAGACTTCCACAATGACCGGTCCTGCGCCACCCGCATCCAGCGGACACCCGCGACCTTCACCAGGTCATCGGTCCACCGTGTGGGGGGCCTGCCCACGCTACGCCTTCCGGTACGTGGTCGCCACTCGAGAACCATTCCGCCCCAACGGCCATCGGTTCTACGTGCAATGTGCCCCGCCCACTGCCACTTAAGTTTAGCAATTCGGAGGGCTATATCGGTCACTTTGGTTCTGCTGCGGATGGCCTCATTCCTGATGCGATCACGCAGAGAAACTCCTAAAATAGCTCTCTCCATTGCTCTTTGGTTGACTTTGAGCCTTCTTATGAGGCCCATAGTAAGCGACCACGTTTCAGTACCATATGTCATCACTTGCAACACACACTGGTCAAAGACTTTCATCTTGAGACACTGCGGAATATTGGACGAAAAGATGTGCCGTAGCTTCCCGAACGCTGCCCAGCCGAGTCGGATTCGACGATTAACTCTTTCTCGAAATAGTGATGTTACGTACTAATTACGTGTTTATCAGCTTGAATGCATTGGCTTTGAAAAGGAATACATCAGTACAGATTTTTAAAGTAATAAATAAACCATCTAAGTCATTTTTTGATGATCCAATATAAATAAAAGCATGCCTTGGAAAATTACGATTTCTTTCAAACTACTCATATTAGGAAACAATAAGACGTGTTTATCAGATAAATATTTATGATTCTTGACTTTATGATTGTTTTTCAAATTATTACCCAGGCATGGTATCGTATACTTACAATGGTATCGTTAGAAAAAAATTGGGTTTACCTTTCGCAGGAGTATGATCAAATCCATAAGAGATATAATCAAATTACGCCGGGTGTTAAAATAGCTACTCCATTTCATCATTTTCGTAAAAATATCCGATGAAACGAGTTAAACGACACAAGTAAGCTAAAATGATTGTATTTACCTCGTCTAAAATCTTATTAGGAGGAAATGAGAATCCCATCAAAAACATAAATGTGAAAATTGGAGCCAAGTTCAATGTAGTAAGCCGCAGTAAATTTTTAATATTGAACTTGGCTGGCGAGTTGGCTATATGTTGAAAGTCCAGTTCCACCTCTCTACCCCTCCAGCTCTCTGACCGGTGTTGTCCTTAGGCCATTGTTATATGTCGCTATTAATAGGGGCCCATCTTAGCATGGAGCGAGTCACCGTCTGGCAGAAATAAAATGTGAGACTGTTTTATTAAGCAAGCGTCCAATGTCTCATTATAAAAATAACCCGGTTCATTTAGATTCCATCAACCAACAATAGTCCATGTGCACCTTGGCGGGTGCTGCTGTCTCTGTGTGCGTCCCATGACATGGGCAGGGACAGTATCCGCTTGGTGTACCCCTTGCATTTCATTAAATTGTCAAAAGAGCCTCTACATGTTGGCTATGTGGTACTCGTTTGGTACTTCGGTACCTCGGTACTTCGGCTCCACGCACGCCTTCCAAAGGTCCGGTACACCATTGTCCCATGAGCGGAAAAGACATACTAATAAAAAGTCCATGTTTTCTGTTTTTTTCTGGTGTATACACACAATTACCAAGCTGCATGCCAAATTTCAGCTCTTTAGGTCACCTGGAAGTGGGTTAGGTCAGTCACTCAGTCAGTGGTAAAAATGCCGTTTTTTGGAATTTAATATCTCAACAATTATTAAATCTATATTTATGAAATTTGGGGTTCTAGTGGATTTAAAAGATCTTAATACATGTACCAATTTTCATTTTTTTTTTTGCTAGATAGATTTGGAACGGTTCGTGTCATATAACACACGGCTGCTGTCCGCCAGTTCCTGGGGTGAACTTGGCTGGACACGCTACCGCGTGTCTAGATGAATAAAATTTCATAAAGTTAGATATTTATTTTATCATAATATGGGTTAAATTGTCCTTTGTCCTTGTCACTCCCGAAGAGTGTAATGTTGCATCTCGTTTTCTCGCGCGCTGAAGACAGAAACATTGACATATTTTTGTAACACCATAAAAATCAGCTTTTTGTAAATAATTGTAACCTGCAGGGTGATCACGTTAAAAAGCAGGCTAGGTCAAGAGTACACTAAAAAAAGAAAACTAAATAAGGCTAAGGCTGGGTTGCACCGACTTACGATCACAGACTGATCAACGTTAAATATGGCGCCGGCAGCTGTCATCCCATAGAAACTTGTCAAGCTTTCCATACATTCAGATTTTAACTAATACAGCTTACGATTACAGACGGTTTGGTGCAACCCAGCCTAAGAGTACTAAATCGGCACGCATGCATAAAGAATGTTATGAGAGTTCACGAAGCGGAAGTTGTTTGTATATCAGAATCGTAGCAAATGGAAATCCTTATTCTCTGCCTACTCCTCTGTGAAACAGGCGTGATTATTTGTATGTATGTATGTATGATATATGATCATACTTTTCAAACGCACTTAAATCTAAATGTCATTTTTGGCTGCTTGAAAACGTTACGTACTTATCCCGCTGGAACCCGTGATTCAAACTGGGACACGTTTCCATCATGTCATAGAGATATCTCCACTTTCATGTATTTGTCACTCAAAGTAATAATGACAGCGATATTGATTTTAAATACTAAATTCAAGTTTAATTAACTTTAATAAAGTGTTTTATTAACGTGTTTCTTACACAAAAACTTCTTTTAATGCTATTCAATCGATTTTCTTACAAAGTAAACTGAAACCAAAAGTGCTTTAAAGGCCAATTTAGGTAAATTGTATGACATTGTGTAGCACTCTAATTTAACACCAACTCAGATTGCGGAAAATATGTGATAAAGTCCCTAAAATAAAATAAAATATATATGTAGTACAATTAATATTCTCACTCTTATTCTTAATTGATAAATTAATATCAGTAGCTATTTATAGTCACTCCCACGCCACTTTTGGGAAAAGTGTAATAAATGGCGTGGTAGCGCCCTAGTATAGGATCGCTACCAGGCCAGGTGGCGTGGTAGCGCCTTAGTATGTGATCGCTACCTGGCCAGGTGCCTGTTAGTATGGAGATCCCTACCACGCCACGTGTGTGCTCACACGCCACTTGTAGTAAAAAAGCAATAAATGGCGTGGTAGCGCTTTAGTATTTAAAACGTTAGCAGGTCGTGTACGGCCTTGACGGGGCGCGGGGCGTGGGTGTAAGGGTGTGATGAGTGTTGTATGTGGATGTATCATGAGGGTGTTGGATTAGGAAGACATGTTAATGTGTGTTTGGAATCTCATTCCCATGCTTTAGGAAGTTCGTTTGATTTTAAAATTGGTTATTAGCTAATGATATAGGTAACTAAATGATGTTATCGGTTGTTATTTTAAAATGAAACATGGAATGTATAAATGTAATGGTAACTTTATTAAAAGATTGTTAATTTTAATCGATAGTTTTCACTTATTTATTACTGAATAATGTCCCCAAGGTAGCGTTGATATGTGATAATTGCAATATATCGCTTATCATCTAAACCGCACAATTTTTTTTCTTGCGTGGTCTGGTGAATAAAGTATGTTTATCACTGTTGATGGTGCACAATATAAATGAATCAGTGTCTGTGTACTTGTGTAGAGCAAGCTACTATTGTCACCATATTTAGACATCATATAGTTGTAGTGGAAATCATACATCATCGTTTTAGATAGCTCTAGAATCGTAAAACCTACATAAGTAGGTTTGTTTTAAGTTACTTTGATTGAATTCAGCTGAACGGCGAAAATTTTACGAGCTGAACAACAAGGAAATATACTTATTTTTTCCTGAAGCATAGGTATGCTATAAACACATCACCGCTGACTCCAACTTATGCATTCATCAATTTATCAAACACATTAACATGTCTTCCTAATTCAACACCTACTCATAAACCACGCCGACGGCGTTGTCAACAACCTATCTGACAACCTCATCAACGACCCCCTCATGATACATCCACATACAACACTCATCACACCCTCACACCCACGCCCCCGCGCCCCGTCAAGGCCGTACACGACCTGCTAACGTTTTACATACTAAAGCGCTACCACGCCATTTATCGCTTTTTTACTAACACGGGCCTGAAAGCGCACACGTGGCGTGGTAGCGATCTACATACTAACACACACCTGGCCTGGTAGCGATCACATACTAAGGCGCTACCACGCCACCTGGCCTGGTAGTGATGCCATACTAAAGCGCTGCCACGCCATTTATTACACTTTTTCCTTAAAGTGGCGTGGGAGTGACTATAAAATAAATAGCTACTAATATCTTTTGGAAGTTGAGAAATCCATAGAACAATTTTTTTTTAATACCACGTCCGTTGTAACCGGTTAATCTCAAAAACCCCGAAATAGCCAAATAATTTGAATTAGTTTATGCTCTTTATCTAGGTCTGTGTAATGTATTTAGGTTATGACTGTGTATTTTTAGATTGCCTGATTAAACATGCAATAGTAAACGAAAGAACGAAATTCCTAACCGGTTTTTTGTACGGAGAAATTAAACGGTTACAAGCCCTGACCACGTCGGTGGCAAACAAGTGTACGGCCCGCCTGATGGTAAGCGGTCCTCGCAGCCTATGGACGCATGCAACTCCAAGGGGTGTCACATGCGCGTTGCCGACCCTTTTAGAATTCATACATTCCTTTCTTGAAGAACCCCATTGTGTATTCCCCAGGAAAACCTCGGCAGGGAGCTCATTCCACAATCGGAGCGTCCGAAGGAGGAAATTCCTCTGAAACCGTACCGTACGCGACCATTTAGGTTCTAAGGTGTGAGGATGAATGCCCTGCCGACAGCGAGCGGTGCGATGGTAGAAAGCGGCCGTAGGCATCATGCCGAACAGTTCTTCGGAGCACAACCCATTATATAAGTGATAGAACACGCACAAGGAGGCAAAATTTATCCTTTAACTCAACGGCTTAATATCACTCGTGAGCTTGGGATCGTCCACGATTCGCACAACACGTTTCTGAAGCGAGTCAAAAGGCCCAAGCTGGTATCTAGGTGCTCCCGCCCAGAGGTGACAGCAATACTCCATATGGGGACGGACTTGCGACTTGTATAATAGAAGTCTCTGTCCTGGGGTAAAGTTTTGCTTCGCTCTATTGAGTACACCTAGCTTTTTAGATGCCAGCTTGGCTTTGCTTTCTAAATGGCTCCGAAACTGGACGTCGCTGAAAATATCGACACCAAGGATCCCAATACTCTCTGATATGGAGAGGTTTGCGTCTTGGAACCGCGGGGCTACAGTTAATGGGTTTTTTTTAGCATTGAACGCGCATACTTGTGTCTTGGTGTGGTTGAACTGGACCAGATTATCCTGGCCCCACTCAGAGACTCTGACTAGAGTGCTCTCGATTTCGGACATAAGTTGTTCGCGACTCTCTAACACACAGGAATGAGCAATTTTGGCATGGCCCGTGTAATAAGCATCCTCGGTGCTGTCATCCGCATTGCAATGGATGCCGTCAATAGACAGCATGTCATTGATATGCAGCAAAAACAGCTTAGGGGATAGCACGGAGCCTTCTACAAAAACTTCCATGTCTGATGGACATAAATCAAAAGCAGAAATGGAATTGCATCCTAGATTTACACTTACCTACCGGATAGTTTAGGAATACTGCATATAACAGCAGCGCGACAGTCGCGGCGCCACACTAAAGTTATTAAACATGGTGATCTGCATAATGCAGACGCTTATCTTCAGTGGAGCAACTCTGCAATAAGTCAGTCGGCGTAATGAGAGACCGCTAATGCACTTACCGACTTAAGATCTACCTAACCGAAGGACGTTCACTGCTGAAAATAGGCCTCCCCCAAATTCATGGTGGATAATCGACACGCATGGCATGCGAGTTGGTGATTGCAGTATCTCCACCGCACTCCAGGGATGCTTCTGCTCATCCCCCGGTTGTCCTAGTCGTAGTTTTAGGTCGGGTCCGGTCCGGGCACGCAATCATAATCATTTTAAGAGCTGACCTCCTGTTGGTAAAGTACGTAAGATAATCGTCATTCTATTGTTTTCTCTGCCATTTCTTTAAGCTCCTGGTACCAGAATACATTGACCTGCTAACTAGGTACAAAAATGCCCGTCTTAGTTTGCCCCCTTTCTCTCTTTCCTTCTATTTTCCTTTCAATTATAGTTACTTTTATATAATTTTCGTATCAGGTGTCCCAACATATTCACTCTTATATTTTCAATAACTATAACTTCATGTTCCTTTGCACGCAATAAGTCACCAGATTTGTGTGAGTTGCAGGCAATGTAAGAATCGCTTGACTCTTTACGTTCTCTGTCTGTGTGACATGGCAGCGGCGCCAGAGGCCTGAAGTCAAAGGGTAGCATATGGGAAATGGGTGGCTAAAGCGTTACACCTATTGGTGAGTTCGCATGAAAAAGTAGGTAAAGTATATCATAATATAGGTAAATTACTTTCAAGACGTTTTTGCATTTGTAGTTGTGACCTCTGTAGCCAGCCTCACACATACACATACGTGTGTCTGTGTACGTCAACATGTACGTGTGTCTCTGTAAATATACAAATACTACTACAAATGCAAAAACATCTCGAAAGTAATTTACCTGTAGGCATCTGATTTCATAAAACAAATGCAGTTTGAATACAAAGAAATTATCTTGTCTATCCTTAGCTATCAAAATTCAGCACTCGAGGGCATGTAAAGTCAATTTTCATATAGAAACGCTTGACAATATTTTGAATCTTCTACCGTACAAGATGCTCGACACGAAAATTTATTGTCTTTTATGTAAAATGTAGCTCGCTTTTCTGAAGCTGAGCATCTCCGATGTAAGCTTGTTTTTACTGGTATTTATACTGAACAAAGTTAAGTCGGTCGAAAATGAGTACTATAGTAACCTCAACACGTGAGGTTACTAGTACTCATTTTCGACCGACGTTGAAATGATCGAAAAATTTATTTTGATTATTTTGATGTCCGATAGAATTATTGATATATTGACGACAAACATTATCCTACTATATTATAATTTTTTAATTTTTCACAAGAGCCGAAATGCAATTTACAAATATAAACCATAGCCAATGTATTATTTTTAAGTTAGGCAATAACAAAAGTCAGTAAAGTTAAAAACATTGTGTTAATATCACGTCTGTGGCAAACAGGTGTACGGCCGTACCGTCTTATGGTGGTCACTGTAGCTTATAGACGCTTGTAAGTCCAGAGGTAATAAATGCGCGTTGTCAACACTTTAAATAAATATTCACTTATTTTTGAGGATTTCCATAATGTAGTCCCTCGGGAAAACCTCAGTAAAGAATTTTCAGTTCATTTTACATTTACAAATACCTACTAAGGTAAACTTCCCATTGCTCGAAAGCTCAAAGCTCAATATCTGACACCACCATATGAGCCGAAGGACGTTCACTGCTGGACATAGGCCTTCATGGGGGGTAAATGCCATAATCGCCACGCTTGGCATGCGGTTTGGCGAAGGCAGTATCTCCACCGCACTCCAGAGATGCTGCTGTCCATCCCCCGGTGGTCTTGGTCGTAGTTTTAGGACATACCCGGGTCCCAGATCCTTGATGGAAACTGATATGAATTGGGGCAGTTTAAATAGTTCAGTATTATAACGAAACAAATAAATTACCCGCTTAAACCTAAATATGAACCTAAGGTGGAAACCGTAAATACAAAGCCAACAATAAACATTTTATTAGAACCCAACTTCAATATGCACTTTGCACTTCACAGGTTTTATATTTTAAAATGCATCGCAAATCGACTCTCGGGACGACAGTGCCAAACATAAATTCTAGTTTAAGAGCCAGTGAATTTGCTTTGTTTTTAAATTCGGTGTAAATTGATTCTGGGCGTGATAAGCATTTAAATGGTGCGTGGTTTCGTTTGCAGGTGTAGCATTTAATTTGTGGATTGTAAATTGATAATGTGTTTTATAAATGCAATTTTATATGTAAGTAGTTATTAAGTCTATTTTGGGTTACGTATACTTTGTCCTAGTCTTTTTTTGTGCGAGTTTCTATGTTTTGCATCTTACTTTACTATCCACTTTGAACAATAATACCTAGTAATACCAACAATATCGCAAATGTAGTGATCATTTTAGTACTTTGTCGCACTAATATAACACAATATTGCGACAGTTGGGATCCGTCAAAGTATTGAAAGTGAGAAGGTACTAAAATGATCATCGACTTTGCTGTTGACTATACTAGTTTAAAATTAGTATACATCCAGGCCTCTTATTCTACCAGGCAACCTCTTATTCAGGCAAAATGTAACGTAACACACATACCATAACAGTTGGTTTCAATCAAACTATATAGAATTACTGTTAAAACGGAGTATTTACCGTGTAATCATTTTTGTTGATGTGAGTTCCCGATATTAAAATACCCCGTTTTCTAACCCTAATGACCACGTTAGATTGATAATGTATAAAATCAATCAAATTTCAGAGATATTAGAAACGACAATGCATACTGAATTTATTAGTATGTTTTTTTTAAAGATATCAAATAACCTATGTTTATGGCGGTTTACTCTCGTTAATTATGGAAGACGCACATGACACTGAAAACACGCATGTAGGTGTCAGAAATACAACGTAAAATAGTCCTTTCAACAGCCCATACTATTATCGCGAACAATTCATTGTGTTAATCACTATTTGCTCCCATACATTTGCAGCGTATGCAAACTTAAACTTTGCGCTCAAATATTGACACAATCTGTATTTATGCCTTCATTGCTGCTCAAACATGAAACGAATCGAATATGCATGCCACCGGCATAATTCAACAAGCTTCTGGGCCTAATTGTCGTATGCGATTAGTATTTTAAAATTCATAAATTTACTTTTAAAACTGCATTAGGTATTAATTATACATGGGTCACCGTACTATTGCAAATACTTTTTAGATTTAAATCTATCTCGCGGTATTATAAACTGTCTAAAGATTGTGAACCGAAAATTGTTTAGTGTCTTCTCCAGCGAGTCGACGAAGCCCCGCTGCGCGGGTCTTTTATTTCCGCTCTGAATAGCACAAGATAACGAACGAACCTACCTAGATTCCAATGTAGAACTTTCCTCCAGCGAGTCACAGCAGATTGTAAGCAGTTTGTTACGGTACACAATTTTTCTAAATATATTTTCTAGCGACTTAAATTATAATCTAACGGTATTTGCAATTTTACGGTGACATAGGTACATATTTCATATATGGGCTCTTGAATGTTTTTCTATATGTATACCATGTCAGTCTGATTATAATCAGTCTCTGTAGCCATGGACGACAGCGACTCCAGAGGTATCTGATCACATGGCCGTTCGCGACCCTATTAAAGTTTTGTATATACTCATTTCTTAAAGGAAAGGATTAAGGTACTGTAGTCTCATGGGAAAACCTCGGCAGGAAGCTCATAACTAGTTTTCTGATGATATCTTTCTTACCGTGCTCCATAATTAGATTCCATCAAATCTACCAAAGTGTTGTCGCATTGATATGAAACATATCTATTTCAGATCCGGCCAATACATTAAATTATAATACAATTACGTTACTATAATTCGAAAATAAATCATCAATATAATGCAATCAATTACAAATTATTTATTACTAGCTTTTGCCCGCGACTTCGTCCGAGTATAATACGTTCTCGCCTTAGAATGATTTGTTTTCCCATACAATCTTTCTCAAGCTCTGGTGGACACCAGGAACTTAGGGGTGACATGTTGGAGAAGGAAAGCCACAAATAGATCGGACTGGAGATATTTGCTTGACCAGGCTAGCCTAGGGCCCACCCGCGGCTATAACGCCTCAGATGATGATGATGATACAATCTTTCACCCTTCTTCACACCCCCTTAAGAAATGATTACAGTCAATATGACATTCCCTAGAAATCCTATTGTCAATACGAATGATTAAGTGCTTATTGCGGAATATCAAATGTACTGATTCTAGACGAATGAATTTTGTCAAAAATATTACATGTACACTGTACAATGGTAAAAGTCTTGCTACGCAGTTCTGCCGTAAAACGTTATCCCGACAGAGCGAGTTCTTCATGTAAGTATGTTGACCAAAGGCCGGAAGCAGAGCGGCAAGGCATGCGAGAATAATCACACAGAGCGAGCTTCTCATGTAAGGCTGAGGGCCGAAGGCCTGAAGCAGAGAGGCGAGACACGCGAGGCTGAATGCCGAGCCTCCCAACAGAGTAGATTCTTTATGTAAGGTTGATGACTGAAAAACCGAAGGAGAGTGGTAAGGCATGCGAGGCCGAAGGCCGAGCTATTTCGTCGCCGAAGACCCAGTTGCCATATTAATGAGGGTAAATTGTTGTTCGTTCGTTTTCACGTGATGCCTAGACATATAAACAGACAGACAAACAGACACAAATTTTTAAAACTGTTGAAACGATTTCTGTTATTGATTCTAAGTATCCCCAGCCAACTTTTTTTTCGAATATCTTCCATGTACATACTTTGGACCCTCTTCTAAGTGTACATCTTAGATGCTCCAACTGTCTATGCTGACGATTGGGCTGCCCAGCTCAAGTGATCTCTTATATCAAACAGTTTTTATGGTGTGAAGGTTCAACAATTACGTAAAAAATAACGCACGACAAAATTAAATGGTACACCGACGATACAAAGTGTGCATTGAAACAGCTGTTTTTGTATTTAAGCATATGAATAAAAACAATACCAAAGTATCGCAAATGCATTTTGATGTACACGCAAAGTAGAACTAATTGCGAAAAGGTTGTGCTCAAAAAAAGCGTCAACAATCATCAGAAGGAATTATGATACTTCGGTTTTGACATAATGAATCGTCAGCTTGTTTACAATTCTGCTATGCTTTAAGTTAAATTTCTTGACACGCTGTTATACTCCCAATTGGCTGAAACTTAAATCGTAGAATGGCGTATGAGGATTAAACTACCCCGATTCATGGACCTTACTTGCATACCCGATTTAATATCCCTTTGATGGAAGATCTTTGGGACAAAAAGTACACTTATAATATATATAAGTGAATCCAAATTATATACTATTAGCATACAAATCATCTTAATCTGTTCAGCCATTTTTGCGTGATTCAGTGACAAACATCCAAACATCTAAACTTTCGCATTTATAATATTAAGTAGTGGGATTATGGTATAAAGTGAGTGCACATGAAGTGAACGGCAAAAGTAACATTGTACTTGCATGTTTTAAAGAGACCGTGGTGTCTGGCGCGCACACTGGGCAGCGCCGCGGCGCTTACTTTTTTTTCAGTTTCTATCTTAAGATTTCACACATTTTGAATGAAGATGTTTTTCCTTTGTCATCAAGTATATGCTTAATAATTTTCATACCTGTAACTCATGGATTATAGGAGTTCCCATAAAAAATTCAACCCCTCTTTTTACCCCCTTTTAACCCAAATCTGCACAATTTTTATAGCCTTAAACCTGACCGGGTATTTACTCGAAGGATTAGTAAAGTTTTCATCAAAATCCGTTCAGCCGTTTTCACGTGAGGCGCGTTCATATAAACAGACAAACAGATAAACAGACAAACAGACAAAAATTCTAAAAACTGTTGGAACGTGTTTTGTTATCGATTCTCAGTATCCCCGGCCAACTTTTTTTCGAATATCTTCCATGTACAGACTTTCGACCCTCTTCAGCTTTATTATATGTATAGATAGATATAGAAGATAATCTTAGAAACATGCGAATTTTTCCAAAATCGAAAAATTACGTATTTTTCGAATTTTTACTTTTGTTAATAAAATTATGACAATAAGAAGTACCTGAACGCAGTATTTCACGACCAAAACAGCGCTTATTTTCGCATGTACAGCGCGCGATCCAAACATTATAATGTAACATCATAATAATAATGTTAATTTGTAGGAGCCATTTCGAAGGCCAGTAGAAGGAAGCCATGTTTGTCTCAAATGTTTGGCTTTTGGTGAGCTCTAACTGTAGTTGATCTCATATATACTTTATATCCTATTTAGAAATGGTTCAAATGTCACGATAAAAAATTGACAAGTAGCCAGTTGACGTCGTGAATTCCTTCATTGTTTACTATTGAAACCATAATGCGTATTTATTACATAGAAATGGACAAAAAAGTATTTGAATCGTGCCGTAACTTTTCCGCTCTGCGTTTCATTCCCTAACAAAAAAATCCAAACTTATGTGTATTGCATTGTTTCAATAGTAACAAAAAAAAAATTATAACTTCAGCGTTTTTACGCAGTTTCAGTACTTACAGAAAAGTAGACCTAGGGAGAGAGAGACTTTCTAGCAGTATGCCCTTAGCCTACGGAAAGTCATAAACCTGTACAGAGTTTATTTGACTAAGAAAAATAGAAGACAAGCTGAAATAAATCGGAGAAGCCTCATACT
This sequence comes from Notocelia uddmanniana, assembly GCA_905163555.1. Taxonomy (NCBI): domain Eukaryota; kingdom Metazoa; phylum Arthropoda; class Insecta; order Lepidoptera; family Tortricidae; genus Notocelia; species Notocelia uddmanniana. Next base: position 19,667,109 of record LR991068.1, read on the forward strand.
AGTTAAGTTGAACAATGCGTATGTTATTTAAATACATAATTACATTATTAAAATGACAGAAATATATTAATGTTTATTACACAAATACCGGAATTCGAACCCTGGCCATCAGCTTCGTAGACAGAGTTACTAACCATTAGATGTTATACCGGTCGTGTAACTATATTTTTTAGGTTCTTGTTACCATAAGTTTATAAGTTATGTTAAAAAATGTCTACCTGGCCTTAATAGTTGTCAATGATACATAAAATACTAGGGCGTTTTGTAAAGACGAAACAGTATGCAAATAAATTGTCTACCAATGTTCAAACTTTAACTTTATCATATAGGTAAATAATAGAATCGATGAGTAAGTGGTGGACTAATTTCACAGGCTCCACACCGGGTCAAATGCACAGCTGCAGCAGCTTATTGAACTCCCCAACACCGTGGAATAGTTCAATGTTCTTATTTATAAGACAGTCTTTGCTTTTAATATTAGTACCAGTATTCTCCATTACGCTATCAATTTTTACAGTATCAATCAGTATTATTTAATAACTTAAGTTTTATTAACGAATCTAACCCCAAAATTGGTCTAACATTTTCATTAATAATTAAAAACACAGTATTTTAAAATCATAATTGCTTTTCATATTATTATTAGAGACGTTTAATGTGACCCTGCCTACTGGGATTAATTTCCTACCATCGAAGACCTCTATTGGACCCGGGAATGTCCTAAAACTACGACCAAGACCACCGGGGGATGGGCAGCAGCTTCCCTGGAGTACGGTGGAGATACTGCGATGGCCAATCCGCATGCCGAGCGTGGCGATTATGGCATTTACCCCCCATGGAATTGGGGGAGGCCTATGTCCAGGCACACACACACACAAGGTTATGTGTGTATATTGGGATCATCACCGACAACTTCTTTCAAAGCGGTAGCTACACACACACACACACACACACACACACACACACACAGCGGGCTAGGCACATTTATCTGGGCTCCGGTGTCACATTTAAAATAAACCCTTTTATTTTCAACCTTATATGTTTCATGTGCTTTGCCTACCCCGTTTAGAAATAAAGGCTTTACGCCAACAATCAAATGCGACATCCGCAAAGTATTACATTGCGGAATTAACCACCCTACTAGCCTGAACCGGACTTGTCGACCCAGAACGCATATCGAATTATCATTTCGAGGTGACAATTAACAAGTTCATATAGAAGATAGAGGCTATTTACGGTTAAATCTACCTGGATTTAAATGGCATGGTGCCATATCAACATGACGTTCATTTATCATGAAGTAAGTATTATTTATCATATAACTCGATATCAATTTATAAAAACAACAAAATTATTTGAGCATCATGGTAAATTGAGCCCAAAGTATTACTCAATAGGTCTTCAATACACAATAGAACGAGTCATAAAAAGGGCACTTGGGAACCCTTTTCCACCGTATTTTTATAATGATATCAATCAAAAGCCTCTTTAACCTAACCCTTTAGCCCTTCAGCTTTGAATGACCTTTGATTGTCATTTTTGGGATTAAGAGTTTTGATTTTGACCGCTTTCTGCCAAAAAACAAGTGACGTGATTGTTTTCTTAGTATAAAAATGGATGAATTAAAAAGAGTAATAGTTAGCAGTAGATACTGCGGTCGCCAACCCGCATGCCAAGCGTGGCGATTATGGCATTTACCTCCCATGAAATTGGGGAAGGCCTATGTCCAGCAGTGGAAGTCTTTCGGGTGATATGGTGGTGGTGGAGGAATTAGTAAAAATATATATAAAAAGAAGGTAAATACCTACAGTGAGTAAAGTCTGTAATTACGGAATCTATTAAAAAAGCGGTCAAGTTCGTGTCGGGCCACGCGGATTGTAGGGTTCCGTAGCTGTCCACCCGTGACCATAATGTGGACTTAAAACGTCACAAACTTATATTAGTTAGTCACAACTAATATCATATCTTTTTAATCAATAGAAGTTGTACGAAAGCCTACTTTTCCAAGTACATTTTCTCGAGTTCGGCTATTACTTGTTGACTAGTGTGGCAACACTGTTGCACAACAGGCTGGTTAGGCTGGATAGAAAAATAACCTTCTGTCTAGACAATTAACTGTCACAGATTCTTCCTACATATTTCAGAATGTAAAGATGTGTTTTGATTTATTTATAATATAAGATGTCTAGTTCCATGGTACATTGTTAAGTTTACATGGTGAAGCAAATACACCGTTTATATTCCATTCCGGCATTTCATTTGGCTCGACATAACCGAGGAAAGAACTGAACACGCAACCACCCCAAAAGGGCACAGGAGGCTCCATGCGGCGCCCAGATCGGCGCCCCGTATATTGGAGTCGGCCTCCCATACTAGTAATGTCTTTATTGTTGGCATGTTTAATAATGCATACGTATGTCAAAAATCTTTCGTTTAGAAACGGTTACTGAACTAAGCCGCAGACAGATGGATGGACGGGCGGAAATGGTGAAACTATAAGGATTCCTTGTTTACTACGGAACCTTAGATACAAAATATTCTAAAAACTAGAAAGACAAAGATTTTATCTGATCCTATGCAATCATCATGTCAGCCAGGACGTCCACTGCTAGACATAAGCCTCCCCCAAAGACTTCCACCCGCATCCGGCGTACAGTCAGCATCATAAATATGTATACAATTTTGAACCTTGTTCCCCAGACATTAGTTCCGATAATGTATACATTTTTATGATAATGACTGTACACCCGCGACAAAGATTTCATCCCATCTCCCATCCTATGCAATAAATCAGCCTAATACCCAATTGACAAATTTCAAATTTTTAAGTAGTTCCTATAAAATCTCAACTCATTTCGTTAACTTGTTAACAAGAAATCCCATTTTTTTATATATTTTAATAGCTATTAGTTTTCTAAATATTCACGAAAATGTGAAGAAAACCTACATCATAGTAATGACGTCACTAGTATGAAATTGTGACAGTCACAGCGCACAAAAAGAAGAGCAGTTCACTTTCTTTAGTAAAGTCTTAGTAACAGTGATTCTGTATGATTCGTTGCGCTGTGACGCCTTACTTGTCACTTACTCTCTTTTAGAATGAGGAACTATTTAAACTAATTTATTTATATGAAATTGGGATATTTTCGAGAATTTAAAAATGAGGTTTTCTTAACTTTTTATCCTCTCTTTGATTTCATCGGAAAAAATGCCTGCTGAAATGTAGTCAATTGTTGATCTATATTATTATGAATTAAGATTGAAAGTATGAAATATCAGTGTCAGTTTCTGCCACTTAGACGTTTACCTTAGGCGACTTCCTGACTTGGCGAGGCGAAATCAGTCTGTATGTGGTATTCTATTAATTGACGTGCCCTTACTGGTCACGCACAGATTTCCTCACTTGACAGATGTCAGTCAGTCTGTCATTTGCACAGTTGTAATATCATACACGGAGGCGGAACAGTACTGCGTTCGTATCGTCCCGCTTCGCACTTCCCGTGCCATTCAGGAAGCACTTATTTAAATGTTGGCGCAAAGCAAAAATACCATACTGATTCGACTGACAGTTGACAAGACAACTAACAGTGTTCTGGTATAAGTAAGTACAGCACTATCTCACGAGCACCATAGTTGTTGTTATGTGTTATGACGTAGACGAACAGTACGAACATGCGAACCATGTGAATTTATAGCTCATGCGCTGATGACCACATAGACAATGTGCATGTATATCTTAAAATACAACCATGGCTCAGCTGCATTTGATTCGTGAGGTAAAAGTACTATACCTACATATCAGGAAGTTGCCTTAATTAATTAACTGTAATGCAATAAGGAGTGAAAGTAAATCATTTGACATTGGTTTTATTCTAACTGAAATAGCAAACCATGAAAATACTACGAGACTTTTATTAAGTTAAAAAAAAACGCCACTCTCGCTTAAAACTTTTATTCGAAGGTCCCTGTCTACTTTTGATTTGTTTTTTTAATACTTCTACTCCAGCATTGTAAACTGTCAATTCAATGAATGACAGCAGTATTAAAACTCTTTTTTTGTTGTTTCTAAACTCGAAAACTGTTTCTAAACTCGAAAACTAGAAATAGATAAGATTTATGGAAACAGTTTAATTGTTTAGAATAAGTGATCACTTCATCTTGCTTCATAATTTTCATTTATGAACAAAATAAATTTACCTATTTGTTGCATGCTTACCCAAGCCGAATTTGGCGCACTGTAAATAATATATGTATACCACCTTGTTTGTACCCATTTTCTGCAATAATCATTATTGTTATTAAACGAAAAACTTTGTATACTAATGCAAATCTATATCATGGACAAATCATTTTTACTAATAATCAAATTAGCAACTTTTTCGAAACTTCAAAAGACTCTACTAATATATATATTAGTGATTTAGGATGTCTCAATTTATTATTATCAAACTGCATCCTTATTCATGTTTATGTGTTTTTTAATTGCGTAAATTTGTTTTGTTTATTGGACATAAATCATTTTTTTAGTGTTGTAAAATATGAGTTCACTATTAGAACAGATAAAATAAGTTTGTAAACGTTTACCAGTATTTACGAGTGTACATAGGGAACATAAAGGTTTGGTATTTTAGAATTCCGGCTTGGAGCAACATATGCTGGGTACCCTCATATTTTACACAGGCGTCTTTAGATTTTAGTACTGTATTGAACGATTTTATATTGTAGCCGTTTTTGTGAATCGAGGACATTTTGCCATTTTGTTAGGTTGGATAACGGCCAATAAAATTTTTGCTGTCTTCATATTCTAGTGCCCTCGACTAAAGTGATAGTGTACTCGTAGTTGAATATATTTACAGTGAAGTTTATTCAGTTTTATGTTTAGACTCGCCCTCCATATGTAAGTACAATTATCGTAAAGAAATGTAGTTTTGTAAACATTTTATACATTAATTATTGTGTTGTTGGAAACTGAAGACAAGCGAGTCACGTGGCCATTGGCTGTTGTCAAAAAAAAGTGCCCTGGTGCAGATGGCGTCGCTAGAGTGGTGCGAGTACGAACTTCAGCTGGATCTAAGGTAAGTCTGTCCAACGTATTTGCTCTGGAATTTCATGAAAAACATGACGTATCGGTACTAGACTCCACTCTTGAACAACGTGAGACTAACTTGACTGAGCATGCGGACACTACTGAGACTAATAACGCACGGCCAAAGCGAAACAAGAAGTTGCAGCAGCACGATGATGTATGATAATGTCTTGGTGTGACAAGGTAGCCTCCCGGTTTTTCCCTCTTGTTGGGAGAGTGACGTGCGTTGCTTGGTTACAGTAAAAAAGTAGAATTATAATATGATGTCTACATTTTCTCTCCGAATAAAAATATTGCTGTACGTTTCACAAACGCCTTTTCTAATCCATAAAAGAAGATAAATATATTCTAGCTTATCTTTATTTTCCACTTGTAATCATATTAAATACAGTTTTTTTTACCGAACAAATTGGAAAACTTTATTAGTAATGTATATTGATATTATAATGAATCAATAAATGATTTGTAATCCCTTTCTTGTCTCAACGTTTATGATCCTGCACCATTATATTTTCTATTTGGACCAATGGTAGAAAATGCCCAAGAAATTGAGTTCCCCGATTATACTTTTTGTACATACCTGTGCAATTAAAGTTTAAATAATAAAATGATTAAGGTACAAAAACTTATTTTTCTTGCTTTACGTAAGATTGTTAAATAAAAAAAAAACTTGTTCTCATGCCTATTTTAGTATGTTTCTAAACGCGGGCGAAGAGTACAACTTAGTCGTCATACTTCTAATGAATGAGTAATACAACATTTTAGGGGTTAAAGTGATTTAAGTAGTATGATTTAAGGGGGTTTGTGTAACTAGCTTCCACGCGCAACTATCTAATGTGGCAGAACAAATGCCCAGCATATTGATTTTCGCTCAAATTATCAGAAGTATGCTTAACGTATATTGAAATTAATAACTGACTCTCATTTAATGTTTTTTCATGCCTCAACATTAGAAGCTTCGTAAGAGCTCATTACGGATATTACATTTAGCTTTTGATAAAGGACAAGTCGCGTAGAAATTAGCAGCTTCCTTCTCTAGTCTGTCCTCTAGAGATCCGTTTTTGTCCCGTTAATGCGCACGCCACACATGGATATTATGCAGCCTTGTGACAGTAAATCTTAAAACAGTAGGTCAGATTTTTTTTTACAATTGAACTCATCAAAAATCAAAATCAAAATCAAATATTTATTCTGCAAATAGGCCACAAGGGCACTTTTATAAGTCAAATCGTGAATTTATACAATTTAAAAAAAAAACTGACAATCTCACTTAATAATAATGATTTAAAAAATATACTGATTAACAATTAAATAAAAATAAATTTACAAATATTAAGGACGTATTGAATACGATCTGTCCGAATAAACAAAAAGTACATAAAATTAATTTCATATCTCATAGCATAGGTAGCTGAACACGTAGAGTCTAGTCGTATTCTGAGTTTAGCCCCGAACGGCGGGAGTCAGCGCGCACCCCACTAGAGTCAAATTTGAACCCTCCATACAGAAGTTACATTTCATATTTGAATGGGTTGCGGGCAGCCGGAGCTGGTCGGCTGCCGCCGGCTCTGCCACTGCCGTTTGGATACGAATTCCAGCTTCTGAATCGAGGGCCTGAATTTCTTTGACTCTGGTGGAGTGCGCGCCGTTTGGTGTGAAACGTCCATTACTCACTACATCTGTATTTCATTGGTTTCACCCGTTGGATGTTTAGTGTGGCAGTTTTAACATTACCTTAACGCAACAAGGCACAAATATGATAAACCAGAAGTAAAGAAAGGCAAATGTAACTAGTTGTCTTTCTTTACTCCCTTTAAAAGTGAACTTAGAAGATAAGTTTATCTCTTCCTGGATATACATTATCAGTTCAATACAGCGCCGTCCTAGATTTGAGCATTATACAAGAAAAATCTTCTAACTTAGTACAAAATAAAACTAAAAAAATCTGCATATTAAGAATCTTCTATCTGGAACTTATTTGGAAATAACCGTTTTGCGTCGCTGTTTTTACCACAACTGCGTTACAAAACTGGACATTACACGCGCGACCCCTAACTTTCGTATATTCACCCCTTGTGCGCTCTAAGAGCAACTTTGTGGTCATCCCGGCACATAAATGGCAACACTAATTTATTTATTTATTACCCAGGAAATGGGTTGTGAAGATGAGCGGGGGATTGTTCGGAGTTCAGAGGTGAGTTTTGGTGTTATGTAAGGAATTAAATATAAAAGTTGTGGGTTTCAAACTAAAACCACCAATCCTAAAAATAATGTACGCAGTTACTTAAAATATTGGTTATGGTGACCTATGGCCGCAGTTTTAATCCAGCTCAAGGAAAGTAACTTAAGTAAGAATTTATTTTTATTAAATATGTATTTGTTTTGAAGACGCAAGTCTTTATAAACGATGAGTATAATTTTCAAAAAAATCTCTTTTTTCTACTATAAACGATGGCAAATAGGTATTTAAACGGTTATGGTATCAATGGTATATGCTTACGCCGTAACTTTATTGGTATTACTTTTTTGGGCGGACCTAAAACCTGGCCGGTGAGAGGACAAAGAAAAATTAACATAATGTCAAAGTCGAAAAATCCGTCATTGAAATTGGAGCATATATTGAAGAAAAAATACGAATAGAATTAAATCCCTCCATACAAATACGATAGTTAAGCGCTGCAACCGTTCTATAATAGTGTGTCAAGCACAAGAAAAACGAGCAAGAAGGCCCTAAAATAACAGGTATCATTTAATTATTCCCCTGTATAATAGTTAGCCAAAAGAAGAATCTATCGATTTGAAAATTCAGTGTGTTGAAGGTTAGGGACAAAATACAGGTGCCTTAATCTCACCGCAGCAAGGCGTATCACTAGAAGCACAACAACATATACCTATAGGCTAAGTAAAGTGGTGTTCCAAATTAAAGGGAAAAATTTAAAAATTGAATGCTCCGAGCAGGATTCGAACCTGCGACATCTGGCATACGCGGCCAATCGCTGTAGCCTCTGAGCTATCGGAACAACCAAGCTCGTGCACTAAATCCTTCACTAGTTCCCTCCTACAACGCCTTTGGGAGGCGTACAGCGACATCTACCGTAGAAGACTTAGGCTTCTATTAACGGCACCAATGTCTCAAATTACATTGAGAAATCGTCAGTACGATGCGACATCCCGTACTAAATTAATTTTGTATTAAGCAGTAACGTGGTGTTATTATGGCTGTGGACTTCTATAAGGTCACTGCTCCTGTTGGGCTCAACAATTAGTTAACAATAGAGTCATATTTAAATATTCATCAGCAAATATATCGGTTTACTCCGATATATCGTCAAATTTTCACGTTTGAATTAGCATTTAACTTTCCCTAAATAAGAAGGACCTTTCATGAAATCAAAACAACATAACCTGCTACTAAATCAAGTTAATCGCATCAAGGAAGGTTTTACTATTACTCCATCTCTGTCGCACTCACGGACCATCCCATAAGCAGGATTAATACGGCAGATTACCTCGTAAATGTGCCATTTCAGGAGACTGAATGTTTAATTTGGGCCTCTTCATAAATTCTATGGAGAAAAGATTTGGTACAGGCGTTGAGGTAATCTTGTGAGGACTGAGGATGGAAGTGCATGAAATCTTTTTTTTAAACATACAAACGGTTATAAAATTTTGCATATTAGACATTAGTTTCTAGACAATTTTAGGTACAATGTAACGTCATACAAGTTAGTTTTAAGTATATTTTTGTAGTGTACTAACCGTTTATATCTTTTTTTTGGATTCAGCTCGTTGTGACGGACATTGTCTTATTATCCATAGACGGTAATAGTGCCGACAATCACTTTAAATGCTAAGCCCAACCTTTGTTTATGTAACAAATGAATTTGCCACTTTCTTACAAGCTCAGACGACAAACATCTAAGAAAGAAAAACAAAGTTTTATTAATGATTCAGTGTCGCACTGCTGCATAGCTCTTTGCCATTTTAATGATTGTAAAAATACTTTGCACACATATTATTAGTATTATTAACTGCAATTCACAACCAAACAGATATTCAACTTACTAAACAAAGTATCAAACTTCATGTCTAACAACGAAATTTGAAAAATGCTTCCAAATTCAAACTTCGCATTTCTAAAACTGTTGGCAACGCCGCTTGGATCGGCAACTGTTTTTGCGCTTTGGCACCACCGCCTCGAGTGCCCACTGATTTATGTCCTGGGCCCCAATTAGCCGCTTCAGAGTGGTTTTATTTATAGCACTCTTCCCATTTTCCGCACTTTTGGCTTTCCGAATAGTGGGCTTAGTTATAAGTAACGTTGCTGCAACGATTTTTATTAGATTTTAAAAGCGTCAAATATAAATAACGCAGTTAAAATATTATGAGGTACTTGTTTAAGTTTGTTGCACTTATTAATTAATAATAATTTTATAGAAATAAGTGCTAGGTATTTTTTCACCAAATAGGTATTTCTAAGTTCGGTTTAAAAACTTAAGAGGCGCAGGCAATGATAAGTTCAGTAATTGATAAATAAATTATGGCTTTTAAATAAGGATGTTCCTTTTTATGATATTTTTTATCCGTAATGCATACCCAAAATACATACTTGTTTCATCCCCAATAACTCAAAAATATTTAGCAGGATGAAAAACATACAAATTTCTTACATTACGACCAACAAAAATGCTGTACGACCATCATTTCACAAACAAATCTAATTTTGGACAGACAATCAGAAAAAAAATAGTAATTTAACTTCCGCCTGTTTACGGAATCAGGACAGTTATAGTTACTAGACTGAGGATAATGTAAGTAAATAAGTGGTATGCGATTTTAATAAAAAATATGGAAAAATAAAAATAAAATAATATTGGGGGACAATCTTACACAAATCGACATAGTCCCAAACTAAGAAAAGCTTGTACTATGGGTACTAGACGACGATATACATACTTATATAGATAAATACATACTTAAATACATAGAAAACATCCAAGACCCAAGAACAAATATCCGTGAAAAATGCACAAATAAATGCCCTGGCCGGGATTCGAACCCGGGACCTCTAGCTTCGGAGGCAGAGTCACTACCAACTAGGCTAAACAGGTCGTCGCCTAATAACTTTATTTTTATTTATTTCATAAAACCGAAAGTTACATGCGTGGCTTACTTGTGCCTAGCCTAAAAAAGCAGTGTCTAAATAGCGGGCAGCACTAATGCCCAAAAGGGATGTAACGTTTTCAGAGTTAATGTCAAAGAAACTCACAAACGTGCATATTTCTTTTCTCCACCTGCTTCAAATTTAAGTCATTTCAAACTGACATTTATTAGCACGGAAAACGGCATTTAACACAACGTTACGTAATCACCCTTTCTGAATTACTTAATCGATGAAGACGAGTAAGTTAAACCAAACAGAGTATAGTTAGGATTAAAATGCCAAAGCCGAGTAATATGTTACTTCACACTGTATGAGCGTTCACATAAAAAATGATATATATATATCTTGTTATTATTATTTATTAAATTTATTTTTTATTTAATTTGATGCCTCAACTACGATTACTATTATAATACAGTTTGACAGGGCTGTCAACCTTAAGGGGGTCCCAAATTAAAGTTTCTTACGTCCTTACCTATGTTTGATCTGTTTTTTTTAACAGTCGATTAATCGTTACAAAAATCGTAAAGAAGTCGTCACGTTAAAACAGCTGTTGAATGTAAAATGCTCTCCACTAAGTCTTGATCTGCGGTCGCACCCGGTAACGTATGGGTGTTTTGATTCAAAGAACGCGTCCATTTTGTGAGCCGGGTAAACGGGGTGATATTTTTCTAAAAGACCTATGTTGGAAATTATTCATAAGATTTTATCCGACAGCTATATGTTAATAGCCGATTTTTATTTTGAATTTTTTTTTACTTGATATGTTTTGTTTGTGTTTTGAGGATTTTTCTATAATTTTTGGTATCGCTAGGAATATATATTATATACATTTTTTAATCGTAAATTTTTATTAATTGTATTACCACTTCTTATTCATTGTATTGACATGATGCTAACTGTAACTAGACATATTTAAAGGTCCAGCAAAGGCGCAGTTTTTAGATATATTTAGACTTAGCTAAAAGGATTCCTGAAGTTATACTTATTTCGTATACTAACATTGTAATGCGGAGTTTGAAACTTCGAAGGACATATGAATAAAAATATGAAAGGACATATGATAGTTTTTATCCCCCAAAATCATCCTTGAAGGGAGTGAAAAGGGGGTTTGAAGTATCTTAAGGTAAGCTATAATTAGGCCTACCAGGTAAAATAATGTAAACGCAGTTAATTATCGAAAGCAATAAAAAGTTCTATGTGGATAAACTCACGAGAATGTATTAAAATAATAAAATATAAGTATCGAATTATTTCCATACGACCTACTTACTAACCTCTTACGGAGACATTTCCCGAGGCTTTTACCTGTACAAAGCTCAGCAATATTGGCATACAAAGCCATTGCTTGTTTGACAATCACACAGTGTACGGAATAAAATGTTTTGTCAAGCATATTTGTTTCAAATATTTAGTTCTCAGCAGATGTTGATAGACAAGTCGTCCAAGGCAATAACTTATAATAAAGCTTGATGTACGGTGCGGTGCTGTGGATAGGATGACCCAGTGGTTTCCTCCGAACGTACGCGGTACAATAAGTCAAGAATTTCTCAAGCATTTCACAAAATACGAGTATAATCCGGAGGAATTTAAATATTTTTAAATCATTAATACCGTTCGCCGCCGGCAGGGCATTCATCCTCACACCTTAGAACCTAAATGGTCGCGTACGGTACGGTTTCAGAGGAGTTTCCGGTTGTGGAATGAGCTCCCTGCCGAGGTTTTCCCGACATACTACAGTATATAAGGGTTCTTCAAGAAAGGAGTGTATACATTCTTAAATGATCGGCAACGCCATGTTACTCCTCTATGATGAATAACAGGCGTCTAAAGGCTGCGGTGACCGCTTACAGGCAGGCCGTACGCTTGTTTGCCACCGACGTGGTATAAAAAAAAATTAAATATAATGAAACTGGTCACTCACGTCTTTAAGGTCGAATATCGCTCGACATGTTTCAGACCGATTCGCGGTCCTTAATCATGAGCACCTATCGCGGCGGCGGTTTTCTTAGCACTGCGTGCCCGTGCCCTGTCCGCTCGGTTGCTCAGCGTGGTCGGAGGCGGCGGCGGCGAGAATCTACCCTCGTTTTCTTCACAATTATTCAATGCCGAGCTACACACAATACTCACATGCTAAAGTCTTGTCCACACTCTTCACAGACGTAGTATTCAACACTGTTTTCCAGCTGGGTGGTACAGCCCATCCACAATCACGATTAAAATTTGGAAAACGACCAATTTCAATAGCCTCCCGCACTTTGCGCGGTACAAAAACATTCATTTATTTAATATATTTAATATGTCTCAAACTCACGGGAGTTTTCTATATAAAAAAAAATCTAATATAATGTTATTGGAGCGAAGCCGCACAACTCCCGATTCACGTTCTTCGTTGAAGTTCTACTCCACCTGCACCATTAATTATAAAATAACCAAATTTACCACCGTGATAGACACTCCGCGTAATTTTTATTTTTATATTTATGCAGCTTTAGCGATGCATACCGTGGCGGTCGAAACTGAATGTATACATAGGGAGAAACAATACCATGGACTTTCTTGAAAGTATGTTGTTATTTAAATGATATACAATCGACTCTAAAATCTATTAGAAACTTTTGTTAAAAAGAAATAAAATATCATTAAAATAATACTTTTTAATACTAGTAACAAGTGTAACAACCCTATTGTTTCAACATTACCATTTCAGTTTTTATTTTTTGAAGAGACTTATGTCACTAGTTTTCGTATAAGATAGGGTTGAAACATTCTGTTTATTTAATTGATGTAAAAAAAAAATTGTTGCTATAACTCGAAAACGGTTACGAATATTAACATAGTTTATTTGGCAGAAGTATAGTAGCAAGGCTAACTTATTCCATGTGTACAGGAAAGTTCATCGTTCTGTTCCACCCATTATACATAGACAATAGTTTCACTCAATTACCTAGTTTTAGAATCAGGACGAGCTTAATCAAAACATCTTTTTCCTGTCACATTATTATATGTAGATTGTGTACCCGCGAGAAATAGGGTGGTCCAAAAAAATATTTTTTCGATTTCCGGTTTGAAAACTCATTCAATCAGTTGCTTATGCCTAGTGATTTAACGTCCTCAAATATTGTCTCACTAATCGTACTTCAACTTGGTGATAATAGGTTGTCAAATACAAGAGCTGTGTGATTTGGTGTCTCTGTTACTCACAAACAACTGGTCTTTTAGTGATAATTGTCTCATAGAAATAAAATTGGTAAGGTGTCTTTTCAGGTGCAGTTGATGGAAAGTCAGTTAGTTGACCGAAAAATGCTCTATCAGTCCTTTGAAAAGAGGTCTTTGAGGCGGAAAAGTCTTGCTTTCTTCCTGTTGGATTTCAGAATCTGGAGCTTTTTCAATTATCAACTGTCAATATATGTCTAGACAAAACCTACAAAATTATCATCAGCGCCTAAAAGTAGCAAAAAGTGCGTCCAATTAATCGTCCAATTTTATGACGTACAGCAGAAAATCGAAAACAACTTGTTTTCGAAGCTGCGAAGCCATAAGCAACAGATTGAACGAGTTATCAAACCGGAAATCAAAAAAAAATGTTTTGGACCACCCTAGCGAGAAATTAAGTTACAATGAGTGTTCGCCAACTACATCTTATTAGGAACTTATTTACACTAATCAGTGCCAAATGATTTCACACCGCGTGCGTAGCCGATACCGTAGAAAATTATTTTTAATCATATTTAGCGAAAATAAAGCACACCCACTCGTAGTCAGTCATCAACTAAGCTTTTTCATACTACGACGGTGGCAAACAAGTATACGGACTGCCTGGACACTTTTTACATCAGAACATTTACAAGCGTTCTGCGGATATTTTGTTATATGAGGCTTCGTTGTATTAACAAATGCAGATCCCTCACTTTCAATACGACAACATCCTTCGATTCCTTGCGAGCTCTAGCGACCTTCCCACCATAACACCACAATTTAACTACAGCGAGCGTTTTATTATACCATTTTATCACTAATCGTCGTGGATAAGACACCCGTGACTCTCGCACTCAACTACTTGTTAGAACGTGACGAATATCTTATCCACGACGGTAAGCTATAAAATGGTAACCATCATACGCCTACAGTGCAAGTAATGGACGCGGTCTTCTGGAAGGTGGACGGACTTGCGTTAGGGTGCTCCAAATATGAGACAGTTTACATTCCGCTAAGCCCTACCAGTCTAAATACGCTAAGCTATCCTCATAATAATAGAAGCTTACTGATGTCTATTGTATAATGTGTTGACATCACTGCTTTAAACTGGAGTCAGCGGAATCTCTTTGTACGATCGCGATATATTACTTGGCTTTTACTGACATACTTTAGTTATGTGTAATGTTGCGGCTGAACGGAGATGGCGACAGGCTGTGACTTAAAGGTATCGATATTTTCTACAGAATAACATAATTAAATATTTTTGTAGTAGATACATCTTTGTTGGCAACTTTTATAGTTAGCCGCCCTACAATATTTTGGATTTTTGTTCCGTACGTAGTACAGTCAACAGCAAAAGTAGATGATCATTAGTAGTTAGTACCAGTACCTTTCACTACTTTGACGCATCTCAACTGTCGCAGTTTTGTTACGTTAGTGCGATATACTAAAATGCTAACAGTTGCTGATGAGTGTACTACTCGTATTGCTGATGAGTGTCCTATTACTTACTCTGTGGTTAAATTACTAACGCTAGATTGCACTAAAATAAAATCGATGTCATCGGTGATTACCATCAAAATCATCATCATCATCAGTCGAATGACGTCCACTATTGGACATAGGCCTTCCCCTAAGAGTTCCACAATGACCGGTCCTGCGCCACCCGCATACAGCGGACACCCGCGACCAGATCATCATTCCATCTTATGGGGGGCCTGCCCACGCTTCGTCTTCCGGTACGTGGTCGCCACTCAATCTTTCCGCCCCAACGGCCATCGGTTCTACTCGATATGGCATATATCCGCCCACTGCCACTTAAGTTTAGTGATTCGGAGGGCTATATCGGTTACTTTGGTTTATTCCTGATGCGATCATGCAGAGAAACTCCCAGCATAGCCCTCTCTATTGCTATTTGGGTGACTTTGAGCCTTCTTATGAGGCCCATAGTAAGCGACGTACTTGTGGGTTGCGGAGTCAAATAAAAATGTCATAATATGGAATGAACAAAATTTGCTACATTTGGATAAAAGTTATTATCCAAGTAGTCATTGTAAAATAGTTTATTAAATTCAATCATACTTCCATACTCTATTATTATTGCTAATTAAATTTTAATAAAAGCTATTTCGCTTATTATGGCAGTCGTTAAGCACTAATGGATATCTGAGTGCGGTAACCCATATACAGATTAATTTATTTTTATGTTCTGTACTTAAAAATACGTATGATTATTACTAATGCATTCTTCCAGTTGTATAATAAATTTTAATACATAAACCAATTTATGAGTTTTTTTTTGTTATATAGATTGAAGTTATTGAGGGGTTAGAAGTGGCTCCGAATGGTTTGTGTAAATAACACACGGCTGCTGCTCGTCAGTTCGCTTTAGTGTGAACTTGACTAGACACGCTGCCGCGTATCTAGATAAGTGGCGGTGGTGGGTAGGTATATGTGAAGACTCCAACCCGCACTTGGCCAGCGTGGGGACTACTGCCCCTTCCCTATCATCTATGAAAATAGGCCTGTGTCCAGTGGGACGTAATAGGCTAAAGATATTTTTTTTTCAATTAATCACGATAACTACAAAGTTCTTACATATACTCACCTGTATATTCCCGAAAGAAGTGGTAAGAGTAAATTCATTTAACTTTTAGTAGCAAAGGCTATCAATTATTGGTTTGATGATAGAGAGAATATGTCGTGGCAATGCTAGGTTACACACCCATCACCCACAACACTGTCCAATCTTTCGCATAGTTGAATCTTACGATCCTCACGGGAAGGCATTCGGAGTAGTGCCATTATCTAAAGTCTGTATTATTCAAAACAAAAGCATTGTGAATTATCTGCTGAATAATATTTCAACATCGTCATCATTATGCCGTTAGCTAAGTCCAACTTCCAGAGAGAGGTAATATTTGAAGGCACATACACAATTACACATACACATATTTCCGTCGTGTGGTGGTGTGTCCGGTAGTGGCTGAGATCGCAGATTTTGTATATGCGCTCGAGGGCTTTATTTATTACTTTCCGTGTTGTATACATCATGTTATTACTACACTTGGCCAGAAAGCGGCTTTTTTTCGTACGCGTAGCGTGCGGTAAAAGCCACTTTTTGGCCAGGTGTGGCATAAAATTCTTTACAGTAAATATGGTACCACTTTACCGCACGAGTGCGGTAATCAGCAGATAACGTGCATATGTCGAAACTTTAAAGAGCCATATGTACTGTAAAACGTTGTACGATACACGTGCGAACAGGTAATTCGCAACTCGTGTCGATTTAAAACACTCCCTTCGGTCGTGTTTTAATTTATCACCACTCGTTGCGAATTTCCTGTTTTCTGCACTTGTATCGTAATGTACTATTACAGTACATATGGTGCTACATTACCGCACGAGTGCGGTAATCTGCAGATAACGTGCATATGTCGAAACTTTAAAGAGCCATATGTACTGTAAAACGTTGTAGGATACACGTGCGAACAGGTAATTCGCAACTCGTGTCGATTTAAAACACTCCCTTCGGTCGTGTTTTAATTTATCACCACTCGTTGCGAATTTCCTGTTATCTGCACTTGTATCGTAATGTACTATAATTGTTTATTTATTTATTTATTTATTATTACCATTAATATTAGCAATGTAATTGTATACTATGGCGTGCAATAATACGTCTATCATTATTTAAACCTGAAGATGTTTGGGCGGTCAAAAATCAACCTGTATTCGATGTCACAGTGATACAATCCTCTAGTAACACTTTGTTACTTATGACACTTTTTTTATAAAAAAGAGATACCTATAAAATACTGGCGATATTTATCGATTGACTCACATCTGCACACATTCATCGACAACCTTGTTATTTATATCGACATCTGGTTCCATCACTATCTACTTAAAACGCAGCGGAGTCGAATCAAGACTTGTGCAGTGGGGTTAAATCGGGCGAGTCGACGGAGCGAGTAAGTTACAATTGCGAAGGGCTTAGTTTGTTAGTTGTTGGAGATGCGACACGCATTTTAAACAGCCTGTGAATTTTGTGAACTGTATAAATGGAAATAAAATTAAATAAATACCCTATCTATTGGGGACAAATTTACTGAATTCTAGATGGCATTCAATATACGTACAGAACAATAAATATACAATGTGTTACCGAATGCGGGCTTTCCATCAGCTTAGACTAAGGTCAAACTCAGTCCCATTTACAAAAAAAAAAACATATCTGACCGCAGGTAAACAACTGATTTCTTTACATTGTAAACCTGAATAATCCATTGTTCATTTTTTTACAAAGAACCAAGAGAAATATACCTATTATTTGTCAAAAAATCAAACTTTTTTAATCAGAAGCCGCAGCACATTACCATGTGTTTAAATTAACCTACTTTTCTAATAAAAAACTTTCCTTCCGTTCAGGAACCGTTCATTGCTTTCCTTGGCCATAAATAGCCCCGTTACAACAATACAACTTTACTCAGACTTTGGTCAAAGACTTAAGGGCTCATCTTTATATAGGCTGAAGCCAGTTAAGTCTTTGTTTGTTGAAAGACCAAGTTTTCACAAAGAGTTTGTTAAGTGGTCTAGGCAGCCTTACTGGCTTTTAATAGGTGTGAGTATCGTTTTAAAGTTAGTATCACTTAGGTTAGTAGAAGATTATTTTTCACCAAAGAGATAACAAGTTAAAAACTGGTGATAAACAGATACTTTTCAAACATAACATGACAGATACATCTGAAATATTTTACATTGGAAAACGACATCTTTACACCTGCTATTCAGAAAAGAGTTATCCTTGGCCTTGAATATGCGATTAAATTCGTACTTCCCTTGCCTCGTTTAAGGAGAAACAATGACCTTTTTCTTCATAAAATACACTCGCCGCGAAAACAGTATGTCTCGCACGATAGCAAAATTATTCCCGTCTTTGAAGTAAACACTTTAACCCTTCGCTACGCTCAATATTGTACTTTAGAATCCCTCACTACGCTAAGGGTTCTATAGTAGGATCTTACGCTTCTCTCGGGATTCAATATACCGCCCTCGCCGTAAGTATATCATTTTAGTCCCTCTAGACAAAATCTACTATTGGATATTACGTTACGCATGTTATAAATATTCCGCTAATTTGTCTTGGAATGAGCGACACCAACAAGTTTGTGTGCTGCCTGTATGAGTGTATATATGTAAGCCTTACAACAAAAACATTACTGCATTTATGCCACACGCAACCGCTTTGTCATTATACCTACTCTTTGAATCTATAACATTCGGAGAGTTAAAAAGAGAGTAAACATTTTTAGTACCCTCTAAACCCTTATCTTACTCACTGTGGATGAAACTTGCGTTTTAAGCCGTTCTTTTTGGTAACAACCGTCGTAGATTTACGTTATTTCCGCCTCGCTATACCGATGAGATTTTATCCTAGTTCTTAAAAATGGAGAACACGGTGCATGCGTTTGTGCAACAACAGGGAACCTATTGTAATAAGTAATTATAGGCTTTGTTACTGATATTCCCATTATATTATTACGGTACGGGATAGATTTAAAATACGTCTTTACCACGACGATAGGTATATTAAGCGATTTAGATACACTGACAAAGTTTACTGATTTCCCCCACGTACTAATAAAGACTTAATTGACACTCACAAGTCGACCGAGACCACGCCTAATAGTACGTGACACAGCTAATAACTTGACCGTTACTGTGCGCTATATCACTTCTCTTAACTCCACTTTAACTCTACTTTAACAAATCACTTCCGAGCTTACTAAAGGTCTCTTCGATTTCCTCTCTAATCCTCCACTTTACTTATTCCACACTGTACTGCCTTGTACCGGGGACTTGGTCCCCGTATATACCCCTTTCCGGATATTCTAGACGATAATTTCGATATTCATTTCGGTATTCATTTCATTACTCGTTTGTTTCGAGTAGCGTTGGCTATTCCAGAAATTTGTGCTGTAACGACGTTTTTGAATATTCTAATCCCATACATTTTCCTATAAAAGTTCTTAAGCATCGAATATTCCATTCAGTTACTTTTTCTTAAACTTTCCACGCTACTCCGCGTAGTGAAAATGTTTTCATTTAGACTTTAAAAACATGTTACAAAGCATGCCGGTGGCTGGACGCAAACCCGGTTGCGTCTACTCCATAGACCAATGTATATACCACTGAGCCACGAATTTTCGAATATCTTGCTGACGTGTCTTTATAGCAACGAAACTGTTATAACCCCACCACCACCATATCAGCCAAAGGACGTCCACTGCTGGACATAGACCTCCCCCAAATTCACTGGGGGTATATGCCATAATCGCCACGCTAGCATGCGGGTTGGCGATCGCAGTGTCTCCACCGCACTCCAGGGATGCTGCTGCCATACCCCGGTGGTCTTGGTCGTAGTTTTAGGTCATACCTGAGTCCCGGGTCCGGGTTATAACTCCATGGCAACAATATTATTTCCATTCTATTTCAGAAATATTGCCTTAAACATACAATTACCTACAATGTTCCTGATACATAAAAAGCTATTAGAAATAAATTTAAAATACTGCAAATTTAAGTTTGTCTCTGGTTTTAGTGATGAAAATATTCACAATTATCAAGAAGATATTTGGCGACTACCCGATTTCAGATATAAAGTTACTGGTTTGTGGCAAGTAACGGTGGTAGCAGCAAGTACGAGTTACTGCTGTCGTACAGGTAAAAACATAATTAGGATACATATTGTTTACTAAGCTCTGGTTTATTACAAGAGGCCTCTTATAATAAACAATAGTAAATATCACTATTCTATCATTTTCGAACAAGCGACAAAAAAATCTTCTGTTAGTGTTTCGACAAGAAAGTGACATTTAGAACTACATGACGTAAATAACTTACTACGCTTACGCATATATATACACGTCGCGTGAATATCCCAAAAAACAATATACAACCGTCGTCTACCGCGGTAACTTTTAGGGTTCCGTACCAAAATGGTACAAAAGGGAACCCTTATAGTACCGCCCTGGCTGTTTGTTTGTCTGCCATTTTATATATCAGATTTACACCGAGGCTAGTAACTACTACCTTTTTATTTCATGTCGTATGGTCGTAATAAACCATCTCACATACACACTTTAAAGGCATGCAAAGTTAAAAACCTAGGCTTCGTCACGTACAAAATTAAAACAGCCGAATCATTGGACATGACGTTTCCCGTAGCCAACGATTTCCTTGTTTTCTCGGTATGAAAAGGGAATCACTTACGCCTTACACTTACGCCACCTGGCACTAGGATGGTGTTGATTTATAGAAAGTTTTTAGAAGCACGTTTTAAAGTATTAACTGAAGCAGCAAACACTTCAATTCAGTAAAAATTGCAAGTTTTATTCACCATCCGTACCATCGGTGTGTCCGGACATTTCTTAGGATTAATTGTTTTTTTTCTTGAAAGTCTCTCGTTCCGGTTTTGTCTCCGCGGTTTCCAAAGCACTGCACGCCGCCACCGTGCTGTTTTAAGTGAAACACGAAATAAGCAGTAGGAGTCAGTGTAGATAGTATCTTTATATAAACTTGGAGCAGTGGATACCATACGTGTAACGTATAAATAAAAAATAAACTGGAATTCCATGACTTAGTTCCGCCTTCCCCATTCCATCACCGGGCGTCCAGACGTGGTGAGCGGTTACATCCTTACGTGGTCAGCCTACCATTTATTCGCACGAAGTGATTTGCTTCTTCTTTCCTAAAACGAATAGCTGAGGACTGGAATTTACTGCCGCCGTCTGTATTTCCTGATACATACAATCTGGGTCTCTTCAAGACAATAGTGAATAGGCTATTACTGAATCAGTGAGCAACATCTTAGGCCTTGTCATCGCTTCCCATCAGGTGAGACTAAGGCCAATCGCTGGTCAGATTTACATAAAAAAAACTGGTTCTTCTAAGGCGCCTTCATGATATGTCGATGCAGAGGCGGTACGATATGAGATAACTGTCAGTTGTCGGTATCAATCGATACTAATGCAGTATTGCCCCACGTACCGGAAGGCGTAGCGTGGGCAGGCCCCCCACACGGTGGACCGATGACCTGGTAAAGGTTGCTGGTGTCCGCTGGATGCGGGTGGCGTAGGACCGGTCATTGTGGAAATCTTTGGGGGAGGCCTATGTCTAGCAGTGGACGTCTTTCGGCTGACATGATGATGATGATTGCCCCACTTTTGCACATGGTTTTACTACTGCGCAACCGTAATACTGACAGTGTTTCGAAAAGTGAGCAATTCTCACATCAGTAAGCTCACGTCAAAGAGCAAAATACCTATGACATATCGCTCCCGCCCCGCCAAGTCAGGAAGTCGCCTAATAAAACTACGTTGAAGGGCGAATTAAGGGCTTGTTTATTTTATGCTAAATGTAGGGCGGTATGGCAAACAAATGTACGCCCCCCACCTTATGGTAAATAGACACCTCAGCCTAAGGACGCTTGCGACTAAAGAAGAATAAGAAGCAAGTTATGTTTTTGATAGGATATGAATACTTTTTGTCAAACTTCACCAAATGATGCTTTTCAAGAGCGAAGGCACGAATTTCTATTCAAAATACCCAAATCGCTATATCGCCTACATCATCACTGCTATCGAGCCTATCGGTGGTTGGCAGTCGTTGTGTGAGTTCGTGTGTGTACAGGCTGTACAATGACGTAGGTTTGTGTCACGATCCAGAGAAGCAGACCTTGTTTCCGTAGACCATGGATTGTAAGAATATAATATGTACAACAATGTTTCCTATTTTCACTAGAATTCCATTCACTCCCTAATTTGAGGTAGTTTTAAAGCAGCCTAATAAAGAAGTAAGGAATCAATTTAAGGGGTCCACAAACACCATCGAAAATGAATTGTGCGTGATAAGTAGTCCAGCATGGCTAGCACAAGAGGGCGCGCGAACTATCTCACGCGCGACATATTAGTCTTTCCATCTTTTTCTATTTGTACCAATTAGAAAAGGATTATTCATTCCTTACTGGATACTAGTTACGAACAATCATACAGGTATGAGTAAAGGAAAAAATACTATTACTTGGATACCAGTATCCTATGAGGATCATTTTTTATTTTTATGTAGCTGGTTACAAAACTCCGGTTACATACGCGGCCGAAGGGGAAGAGTCTATCTCGCGCGTGAGCTAGCTTGCGCGCAGTCTTCTGCTAGTCGTGCTGTATTATTTACTTAATTTATTATTTACATATTTCGTGGGATCTGAAATTTCCTTCCTTTTCCGTTACCGATGGTAATGACAGATCGGTTAAAATGATTGCTCTAAGCTACCGATCTACCGATGTGTCATGGGGACTTTCGAGAATAAGTAGCAATTCTCTGATATTAATATATATTAAATTTCTTCTATTGACTACCATATTCATTATTTGCTTATTGCCTCCTTTAATTATTTTGAGGACTCGTTGTGTTGACGCACGCACGCACACACGCACACACCCACACACACACACAACTTTGAAATTGCTTAAAAATAATCTGTATATTAATAGGAATTAACAAAAAACGTATTTGTTAAAAGGCACCTACGTATCTGAAAAAGCAGTAGAGTCGAGGTACCTACATAACTAACTCTCCAATACAAATAAAACTCCAACCAAATTTTCTCGCAAAACCAAATACGAGTAAAACGGTTGCTGTCAGTTATGCCTAGGATTTTCACAAAATAATTTGGTAACAAGTCAAATGTGCGTTCTGTTGCAACGTAGAAAGTCAGCAAAATGTATATTGCAGTAAAACGCCAAAAAATCGTATATCAAATATTGGTTTCATATCGACATACGACCCTCCGTAAGATAACAGTGAGTGGCCAGGTGGAAAATAGAGCGGATACGAATACTTTTGCGAATTTTGCAATGTGAATATTGCAGTTACAGTTCCAAATTTGAGAGACTTATATTTCAAACTAAGAATAAAATACTGGGGACTAAAGTAACAGTGATTTTCCACTTGGAAACTTAGCACTTTCAGTGCCGGGAACCCGAGCGGCAGCGCTTGTCACATAGGCGGTTTTTCGCATAACAGCGTATTATATACTCGTAGTTAAAAAATCAGAAAAGGACCTGTTGTATGTAGTTGTGACGTGTTCGAATAGACATATTTAAAATGCTTGTTGTGGTTTCTGTGTAGACCGCCTCGGCCACCACGGGCTCGCCTGCTCTTCGGGTGCCGGCCGCCTGTCTCGTAATGCTGCCATTAACGACATTCTGAGAAGGGCGCTCGTCAGTGCCGGCGTTCCCGCTGCCTTGGAACCCCAAATAGTGCGGAACGATGGCAAGCGCCCCGACGGGATGTCATTAATTCCCTGGAAGATGGGGCGTGCATTGGTGTGGGACGCCACTTGCGCTGATACGCTAGCGTGCGGGCAGCAGGCATGCGGGCGCGGCGGCGGACACTCGGGAGCGCCAAAAAATAGTTAAATACAGTTGTCTTGGCGTCCAATATGAGTTCGCAGCGTTTGGCTTCGAGACACTTGGCTCGTGGGACAGGGGCGCACAGATTCTCCACAAGGTGCTTGGCAAGCGGCTGAGGGAGGCAACGGGCGAACCTCGCGCGGGCAGCTTTCTCGCGCAGAGAATTGCAATCGCAATCCAGCGCGGGAACGCTGCCTGCGTGATGGGCACCTTACCCAGGGCATTAAATTTTGATAGGTATTTTAATTTATAGCTCTAATTATTTTAATTGTTTTTAGTTTTAATTTTGTGTTCTTAGTTATTTATTAATCCTATGTATGTATTTTTATTTTCTATGTAATAAATGAATAGCTTCCCTTATTTAAAATGTGTAAAACAAACAAAACAAAATTTCTATTCGAACACGTCACAACTACATATGCCAGAGGGTCTACTCCGAACTTCGAAAATCGAAGTTCATATCGTGCCGACCCTTTCCGTCATATAGTGTATAATACGAGAGTGAAAGGGACGGCACGACACGAAGTTTGATTTTCGAAGTTCGGAGTAGGGGCCCCTCAGATCCTTTTCTTAAGTTTTTTACCTATGCTATGAAATCGTTGTTAACTAAAGTGTCAGGAAATCTATGGACATTTTCCTGCATCGTACGAGTATCATCATCATCACAGCTCTATAAATAACATTTACAAAAGTTTCATAATTTGAAACATCAAATTAAAATGACGTTCACTTGCGTTATATTTAACATGGCCAAGCGAAACACAACTTACTCTTAATATTAACAAAGTAGTGACTAAGTATTTACTTGTGTATAGTATGTTTGTAGGTTGATCTCACCCATAAAAGTTTTTGTAACCAAAACCTCTTTCCCTGTTGAGAACTTTACCTCCAATACGCCGTTTCCTCACAGAGCTTATCAACGACATCTATCGAGCAACAACATTACAAATTCCTAACTTATTAAATGGTGGCAGTGAAATATCGAGCCTACTGCCAACAAATTTAGACTCGTATTCGCATACGGGTGAGCGCCAGTTGATACTTTATAAACGCTTGTAGCGACCTACGTGGCATTACGTGCGTAGCGATGTCGAAGGGTATGTGTAGATGTCGCTACTAGGTATGCAATACAATTATATAGTGGCCGTAAAGTTTACCGTTCCTTTGTCACGTCTGCCATTTGACTATGAACCTTGTTTTAAGGGTGATAAAACAGTTTTTACCTTTGGTGGTTTACAGGATTCGGCCTTTAGTTTTTTGCAGGTGTTCGGCAGGAAAAATAAAGTTTCAAACTTTAATGGCTGGGCGTTCATATGCTTAGTTTGAGGTTTCCGTGGTTAGAGGTACGTTATTTTGTTTTTGACAAGCATGTAATATATCAATTTGCATTGATTGGTGATTATATTTATTAATTAAAAAATTGGAAATATTATCACTGTTTAAATGTATATTTAGCCTCCGTTGAATTCAATAATACAATACAATCAATAATTATAAATACTTATCTGTGAATGGCATCAAGAATTGGGTGTAGAGTTATAAAAACATATTTATTATTTGATTACCATTAAAAATGAAAAACTTGATTTACTATCTAATTTGAAGGAAATACTCAGTCGGTATAGCTTAAAACAATTAAAAGTAACTACATTATATTTTAATAAACGCATAACAATACCGGACTGAATAGAGTATAGTAGGAATGGTGCCAATTTAATTAAAAAAGAAATAACAATATAGCCCCAATTTTATCAAAGTCACCTTGGTTTACGGAATATAAAACAATAGTGATATCCTTGGGATGTCAAATGGAGCCAATGGAATCGCTGCCCATCTTATCAAATACGAAAGCATACCTAACTGAATCACCTCATGAATTTTAACTAGATTTTACCAGTTTTTCTTTCGTTCTCACCCGTTTCTAAACAACGTCCTAGAAAAAACTAGCGCATTCAGGATTAATTTTTCTTTTAATTAACTTTCTGTTCAATGTTGGGTGCAGACCCAACACGCTGTTGCCAGGCAAAAAAACGTCCGATTACCCATCCCATAACAAAGTTAATGGTTGGTCTCACCTAGGTTTAACATGGGTATTTGAAATAAAGGCTTGAGCGATCCGTATTCAACTGTTTTGCCCCATTGGTCAAAAGGATTGGTGACGTCAAATCAGCCTACTCTCTGATTTGACGTCACCCTTTTGGCACTGCCTGAGCTATCAGCTAATAAACGATTCTCACTGAATGGCTGGAGTCGGCGCGCACTCCACTAGAGTCAAAGAAATTCGAACCCTCCATGCAGAATTTAGAATTCATATTTGAATGGGTAGCGGGCAGCTGGTCGGCTCCGGTTGGCTGCCGTTTGAATACAAAGTCTAGCTTCTGTGTGGTGGAATCGAATTCCTTTGATTCCGGTGGCGTGCGCGCCGACTCCGGGCGTTTGTTGTGAATCGTCCATAAGCAGCAGGGAGATGCAGAACGGGTAGTAGACTTCGACTTTGATGATAAGGCAGGCGGCAAGATCTGATGCCCCTTCTAATTTTCCTTTTCGATTATATGATACAGAACAGATATAAATCGTAATCTCGCACGCAGCCTTCGATGGGAGTCGAACCCGCACCTTTGGTTTGCCGGACCAGCGCCCTTACCACTAGTTCACCCAGACCACTACATCATCACAGCGAATCTTTGCCTTGCATTCTGAGCCGCTACTACTAGCGACCACCCCTCCTCCCTCCTCACCTCCTGTATTTTTATTCAAAGGCTTACAACCTTTGGGCAATTTAATAGCTAAGCTATGCGCTTGACTACATTCTTACCGAGTTACAACAGGTAGCCCCTGGTTTACGAGAGAGGGCACTGTTTTACACTACTCTTTTTCACGGACCAAACCACCTTTTTCATTATTGATCTTTATCTTCACTACTTTTTCTTTAATTGTCCCGGTCTTCATCATTATATATATTTGAGGCAACTCTATGGCAGTTGTAATAGGAGGGTGGGTGGCTTAGGCAAAAAAATTAAGCTACCAAAATTAGCGGAGTTTATGGCCTATGAATGAAAACGCTCCTATTCTGTTGCTTGGGCCATCTTAACAAAATAACTTCCACTTAACCTGGCTATACCGTTAACTGTTACTGCAGTAGTTTGTTGCCCCTTCGGATTCACAATTAACAAGAAAAAAAATCCATATGAACGCCATTTTATTACCCCTTAGCGTGCTTTTAACGAATTTATACGAAAGCCAAATGCGACAAGTTAATAAGAAAAATATAAATGTAGCAGTCGTTTTCCACCATTTTCGACTTTCGTGTTACATCAGAATTAGTCAACGGAAAAGCTGTTTTCTGGCCGAGCATTGTTTAAGATAAGGAATAAGGTATTTCCCTGGTAAGAATGCTTAAGTTTAATTATAATGACTTGTGAACCGATTTTGACGTTGAAATTGTAGTGAATTCGAGCTCGTATTGGTCATTTCATGTAACTACGCATACTTAAAATGCCACTTTACAGTTCAAGAAAGGTTCAAATCTAACCACCATCTTATCAGCTGAAGGACCTCCTCTGTTGGACATAGGCCTCCCCCAAAGACTGCCACAATCACCGATCGTGCGCTACATGCATCCAGCCGACTCCCGTTATATTTACCAAGTCATCACAGTATACTGGACAGTGGCAGCGAACTTGATATATTCTACAGTTCAGAACCTAGGTTCCTTGCAACCGCAAGCCGGTATTTGGAGTCTATTTGAACACCAAGCTCCATAGTGTAGTTTAAGTACTTACTTGCACCTACCTGTCCTACCTGATGTCTGTTATGTTATTATTTACATTTTTATAATGTTACTAATTGCGTGTGAAATATTATTATTCTTCTGTTAACACGTGTAGCTGGGTTGTAATGTGTTAATTTATGGAATTAAATAAATAAAAAAAAACAGTCTAACTTGTCCCGACAAGTCAAGAAGCGTAGTCTCCCTACGCTTGCACCTTATGCTACGTGGTCACTACTCGAGTTTCGATTCCTCCAAACTTTCCCTAACTTCTCCATCGCAGTAAAACTACTGAATATTAAATAAAAACATCCATTGTGAACATATAAGTAGCACGGAAGTAACGATAACAAGATTAGCATGTACGTAAATTTCCCGCAGAATGATAAAAATAAACAGTTGTCGGCTTTCTATGGATATCGGCACGTCATATTTTGATAGTTCCATGCGGTAAACAGATGTGACTCGCGAAGCTTTACACTTTACGGTTGAACAATTCAGTTAACGACATTGTATACACGACGACAGTTTGCTTTAAAATGAATAGTAACATACTTAAGTAAACACATTTATCTTAGAATGCTTATCATTAGTTTCTCTCATTATATTTCAGTCATTAAATTACGGAGATTTTAATAATATCAAATTTAAAAAAAATGTGCAATTTTAAACTCTTCTGTTTAAACTGCGTAAAAATACAATAAATATTACTACGAACCGGGCTTGCACACTTTGCAACAATGCAAAACTGGCTTGAAACAAATCTACGTTAAGGTAAATGATCAAGTGGTCGACCCCCGGCCCCGTACGGGTACGAGGTCAGTGTCACCTTCAGTCTTATGTTATAATGACAGAGGTTTTTTTTATGACATAGGAGGCAAACGAGCAGACGAATCGCCTGATGGTAAGCGATTAGCGCTGCCCATGGATACTCGATGATCGCACTCGGTGATCAATAGTTGTCATCTATTTGGAATTAGGGAGTCGAGAAATAAGTATTTCCAAGTCTTTAATTTTCAATGATGAACTTCAAATCTATCTATCCTTGTGAAATTATCCCAGTCGAGCTCTTACAATATTTATTTATTTAAATTTTATTTTATAATGAAATTGTACAAATGGCGGACTTAATGCCAAATGGCATTCTTTACTAGCCAACAATTGGGCTTAAAAGACATTTATGAAAGATGCAAAGAAAAAAAAATGTTTGGTAACATCTACTAAGAAAATGGGAAGACAAAACAATATAACTACAAATAAAGATACACAAATACAAGATAAGTTACAAGATACATACAAGAATACTACTTCGTATTCAATACATACTATAATTATAGGGATGGATTCTAGTCATATTCTTATTTAAGCAGATGCTTACGCAGCATTTGCTTAAAAGCAAACTACGACAACATTAATAATATAGTTACCATCATTCATATAAACACATATTGGTGAGTTTCTGTACCTAATTGGTTCCATACTTCTATTTAAAATGTTAACATGTTTATAATGCTGTTGAAACTCCTATAATAAATAAATAAATATCTCAATCGGGGTTTTAAAATTATTGGCATGTACAAGTTTCATCTAACTCTAGCGGGCGCTTGTGGCCCAGCGGCGCCCGCGTACCGCGTGCGGTATGCGAGGTTAAGCAATGTGGGCGCAGGTCAGTTCTAGGATGGGTGACCGCTTTGAGTGGTTACTAACTGAGCGCTCTCGTGCTTTGGAAGGTACGTTAAGCCCCTGATCCCGGCTTCTGTCTACGACAGCAGTCGTTAAGCCAAGTTAGAGGGCCTTCGGGAGACTTGAGAACCTCTAACAGTCAAGTTGCCCACTCACTTGACAAAGGGGGGTCGAAGTTGCACCACGTCCGTAGGGAGTACCCACCGTTACCCTACACGTGACTCCTGGGTGGTGCTAAAAGTGCAACAAAAACTGGCAACCGTTCTTTTCTTTTCGAAGATCTCACGGTTCGTAAATAAATGCCATACGATTAAAAAAAAATCGAACTCTACATCTATCCATCATCCTAGTATTATCCCAGTACAGGTTGCATCAACTGAAGAAAGCCCGGGGCTCGCTACCCAACCCCAAGAACAGGCATCTAACTCCACATACATTAAATTCTAACTTTCTAAAATCGTGAGCTGTAAAACTCAGAAGCCTGTACAGAAGCACATCTGTCTGAATCCAGACTCGGAGATAAAGGGCGGGTCGGCCAGGATTACGCGACGCGACGTCTGTAAGAAACATTTGCTGAAAAACTTTAGTGTTGTTCACTAAGCGTGTTTTTACGTGTTTCTTTAGGAGTTACATTCAACTGCTGGCAACGATCGCAAACGACAATAAACAGAGGATAAAATAACAGTTTATAAAATCATTATCCAAGAAATAATAATAAAAAACAATTAAACTGTTTATTTCATAAATAAGTTATAGTTTTTCCATAAATCTTAACGACTAATCTTAAGTATAATTTTATTTTAGTTAAGGAGTTTTCATTTGCAAATGCGTGCTTGAAGTATTTTTAATACAGTGCAGTTTCGATTAGCTATCCTGTCAAAGTTTAACATATTTTTCTTCATCATGCTGCTAATATAATCTTAGCGTTCTCTTTATCATAAATATATTTATTAAAATAAATAGCAATATCACCTACAAATATGAGAATATGAAAAAGTAAAGGTTTAGTTTTACACTGTTGGTTTATTCTAACCAAGTCAAACGATAAATAATTATTAATTAAAGTTGTTCTTGTAAAACCTAGAGCAGCTTCCAACGAAACTAAAAAAAAGAAAAGAGGCTATGGG
Source organism: Notocelia uddmanniana (assembly GCA_905163555.1). Classification (NCBI taxonomy): domain Eukaryota; kingdom Metazoa; phylum Arthropoda; class Insecta; order Lepidoptera; family Tortricidae; genus Notocelia; species Notocelia uddmanniana. The sequence continues at coordinate 19,697,611 of LR991068.1, forward strand.
GAACGTAAAAATGATAGCTTTAAAAGTTACAGACTCATAATTGTACATATTATAAACTTAATTTATCGTATATATGCGACATGTGCTTTCTACTTAACTACATCTGTAACATATAAACAAAACAACTTCTAATAAATAATTAAATAGGTTATACTTAGAAAGGAGGACCAAATGAGTTTACCTGCGAAATCGAATAGGCAGAAGAAATCCCAACACTCGGGAACTTGTAACAGTCTGGTGGCACGCACGTTTTCCATTTATTCCCTAATTAACTTGTTTGGTCCGATCGATGTGCTAAATTATATCACGTATACTCGTACCGAAGTGTTTCGCTCGACATATGTTGCGTTGGAGTTTTCGTTTGCTGACAGGGAGTTTTCTTGGCACGGAAGAGTGAGGTAAGTTTATTTGGATATGGTTCTTTTAATTGGTGAATGTTTACGCTAAGTTTCAGATTTTTGTACCTACTTAAATCTGGGTCATCACATTTCTTCCGACTCAAAATTACTCGTCGACCGCTATTTCCCTTTCGAAGGATCTCAGGAACTGCCTGCGCCCTACTTATACCTACACACATTGGTTATTTATTTATCTACCGGCCTCCACGGGTCATGTATGACCGCGCAGATATCTCCAGCCACGTCCACTTAGAGGCTATCGCGTTGCAGCATGCCCGCTCTTCAGAACGCAGCTTCCGGAGAGCTACTCACCATCAATAACTGGAGTCACAACACGAAGCGCACGGGCATCCCCAATAACCCCCCTAGGCGAATCATAACACGGATGGAGGAGACTATAGACCTATATTAACATATTATACATCCTTATTGCACACACTCAGCGTAAACTATTACTTCTTATAACAGCACATCAAAGTTTTCTCTGTCTTGCGTTCAGTCCAGCTCCGTTTTTGTTTATCCAGCACTAAACATATTTTTTCTCTTATCTTTCTTCTCACATCCTGACCCCAATGGCCACAGATTAGCCAAGATCAGACGTCGGATCGTAAGAAACTTATCTCGTTAGTCAGTAATGTACAAACTGGCCATCAAGTCTTATCCAAGTCGGATAGTTTAATAAATAGAGATTATTGGGCTCTTGTGTTTTATGAGGTCTCCTTAAGCTTTAAGAAAATGAGGAAAGTTTTTTCGATTATCAGGTCAAAGGTGTTTTGGTAATGTCAATTGCTTTATTGTACCGTTTAGTTTAAGATATCCACAACACTATTTCTGAATAATGTAAAAATATACATTTGTCGAGTATATCTCTAAAAGTTCCACTTTGTGGTGGTTTACACACGTACAATTCGGTTGAATCTATTAACCTATGAACAATTCATATACTTAGTAGATTAGTAATCGGTTAGAATATTTTACAATTCAAGCTATCAACTGATTTTGCTTCAATCGTAGGTGATCAGAGTATCAACGAGCAAAGATTTTTTTTCATACATTTGATAACTACCTATTAAACAAGCGAGATTCAGAACCGCTTGTAGATTTTGAGTTGTAAAAATAGCATTTCGGCTTACTTGCAGAAAAGTTAATCAAAGAGGATAAAAACACAGCTTCGCATATCTGTAGTTATCTACTACAGATATGCGAAGCTGTGTTTACGCTCGAATAGGTCAATCACCAGACTTCTTTTGTATACATAATAACGATTTTGCACTTAAATTTGAAATGCATTAGCGATATAGATAGGCTAAATATTGTCGTAAACATATGAACAACTCTTCTATATAACTTAGGCAACATGTTTAGTCCAGCTTTTTCCAACATCAGTTAAAGGTACTTTGAATACTAAAACCCCTATGAACAAGCACAATAATAGGAAATGGAAGAAAATGAAATTACCGTCGGAAACGATTTATGCAGATATTCGGGTATAATGGAGTCCTCTGTATTCCGAACATGGCCTTATTGATATTACATGTCACTGGGCCACTCGATACAATATTGAAACTGCGTACTTATTCCACCAATAAGGTTGATCAAATCAAATACTTATATAATATTATTATGCAGCGTAGCTGTAATATGATTATGTTGAGGTAAACATTACATACATGCATGTTGATAGGGCATAAATTTAACAAAAAAACATAAACATAAAAACTATACTTAGTAAAATAAAAGGTGCCTAAAAATAAATGTTAGCAGTATTTTGTACGGTATTGCAATACTGATGCATTGAAGAGCTGCTAGAGCTGTGATCTTCCGTGGTGTTGGTCATCCTTTTACAACCTGTACAATTCATTGAAGAGGCCGTGCTCGTTCAAACCCGACAGACCGAGAGTCTCGACGCCCAACAGTACAATACAATATACAGCAAAGGAGACCCCAATAATTTTGTACCTTTTTTATATCCACACCCACCACCACCATATCAGCCAAAGGATGTCCACTGCTGGACATCGGTCTCCCCCAAATTCACGGGGGGGATAGGCCATAATCGCCACGCTTGGCATCTCTCATCGCAGTATCTCTAGCGCACTCCAGGGATGCTGCTGCCCATCCCCCCGGTGGTCTTGGTCGTAGTTTTAGGACATACCCGGGTACCTTTTATATATTTGTTGTTTATTATTGGGGTCGACTGCTTTTTTGTGACTGATACATGAATGCTAAGCCAGGGTATTTGTATTTGCAAGCGCAGTTGTATAAGTTACAATAAAAGTTTATTGCGCAAGGATATTTATGTTCTATTTAGGTGCAAATCATATAGTTTTAGCCTTTGGTATATTTGACCCACAGTCAGAAAATTGACATAAAAAATCAGACAAAATAATAATTGGAGACAGTTTAAGGCCCTTTTTAGATACTGTTAATGGTATATGTATATGTACTAGACGTAAAGTAAGGTAGTAATAGTACCGATAGTATAAAGTCTGTCCGTAAGAATTCATAATATTGAAAATTATAAATTTTAATTTTTCCCAAAAAGTTTTAATTAAGTATTGAGTGAATTTTACTGTTAGTTGTGAATATGCTTTTACATTGGTACCTAAATTTAGTACCTAGTTTTTGTCCTAAACTAAATAAAGAATAAATAAAATATGGATTTTTTAAAGGAAAAATTTGTTTCATTTACTCAACAAAACATTATATTAGAAATTCAAAAAAGAACACCAATGGGTTAGAAACATATCGAAGTTCTAAGTTTGTTTTATAATTCGTTAGGTTTGTCAATCAGCATTTTTTCAATAAAAATAGAAATTGAATCGCGCCATCAGTGAATTTATTTGAACATATAAGTAAAGTTGTTTTGAATGTCATCGTAGCAGAATGTCACAGATCAACATTGATAAATATTAACTAGCGCGCTAAGACGTAATGTTTCTTTCAGGATCACGTATATGACGTACGTTATAACTAAGCAAAATAATACCGACAACGTTTAATTATTTTTAAATTAATAATTTGAAGTGTTGTACTATTTGGTCTGAGATAATGCGAAATTCATCAGATGATAATGATTTACAAGCCTGCTACCATCAAATGCATGCAAAGCCACGCAAACTGTGTGCGAGCATAACACTTTGATAAGGGATGGAAATACATGAGCACGTTGCATTTCCCGTTTGAGCATAACCAAGTTATTTACGTATAATGAATTTAAGTCACCCGAACGTTTGCCAACCTAAATCCCTTAATCTACCTCACTTGTGTTTCCTCTATCCAACTGATTTCACAATCCAAAACTCGCACCAGTTCAAACAAAAATCATCCTTACCACTTTATTTTAAAGTCCAAGACGGTAGCATTACCTGGTTTGTTAGTGTCTCAGACTAGAGAGGCGTAGGTGATTTGTGCTGTCACCTCTCGATTGTCGATTATCGAATCAAGGTATCGAGTTGATTATTTACGCCAAGTGCGATGGAGCGTTGTCTCGAGATACGTACGTGGGCCGTGTTGCGCATTCTGATTTAGTGGCTGTCATGTGCTTAGGTGCAAAGGGGGACTAAACTGTAAACAATATGCGTTTAGTTTCAAAGGATTAAATTACATCGGTTGGTTTCCTTATCCATATTATTACAAATTTTGACTATTTAATTCCTTAGAAAATATTTCATTAATATTGTAGTTTATTTGTTATTCCTTTCAGGTATTATTGTCGCTTCAATTCATTTGACAGCTAAGTTTAAATATTTATTGGTATACTACTTTAAAGTAATAAAAAATGAGTAAGTTGAGGTTAACTTATGAAGAGTTTATGTATGGACAAGACGCATGAAAGATGATTGTTTGGAAGATGATGATGATTTCTAGTCATTCTAATGTGTATATAATGACTAGATTTTCTTGCGTCTTTTACATACATTTTAGACGTCGTTTGTCGTTTTGAAGTTGGTTGAAATATATTTACGTGGCGATAAATCATACAGAAAATAAAATATGTTTGTGTGCATTGCAGCAAGACAAAAAGGGTCCAACTCAGTGTGTAGAATTGCTCGCAATTGAGCAAAACACTGGTATTCTGTCAGAACCCAAAAGCCATATGTGTAGAATATATACAGACGGACAAACATGCATAAATAAAAGAACGAATGTACCTATCCGAAAAATGTAAAATAACGTGTAAAGTGTGTCTATTTATAAATAAATAAAATAAAATAAAAAATAAAGAAAAGGAAACAAAACGAAACAACGATAAAAAGAATACATAAAATTTTGATGAAGATTAAATGACGAGATCCATGTAGCATAGGAGGAACTCCTCAAAAAATATAGGCACATCTATGGCGATTACAGTGAGTTTTATAGTAGCAGGCGTTTTTAGGAGGTGATTGTAGTTGTTTTTTATTGGTATAATATAATTTTGTTACTAAACCACAACTACGTAATATTTATATAATCGCATTAAATTATTGGCTAAACCCTAATTCTTCAAATAAATAAACTTCACAAATACACACAGTGTGTAACTGTTTATTAAAACCAATCGAAACACTCCATCACTAGCGAAGCACTCAGCTGTGTCCGCATTCAGTTTCCCGCATATCTTGATTGTGCGCTCAAACAAATCGCAGCACATCGTTTTCTGCCTGATTCTGTCTAACTGTTTGCATCCAACACCCAGAACAAGTAAATAAGCTTCAGTGGTTTTGTGTACTGTTTTTGTTTTGTCTTGTTTTCTTAGGTTTTGCGATCATCGTCTTAGCTTTATCGCCGTTGTGTCCTTAAGGATATCACAGGCTGCATACATCTGTGAAGAAATTGAAAGGTGTAGGTACTTATGTGAGTATGCCAGCGTGGATACTAAATGCCCATCACGTCTCATTTGAGAGGCGGCCAGTGCCCAGCAGTGAGATGTATATACTCGTACTAGGTGATGACGATCCTAACGAACCAGGGGCCCGCTTTGGCATCTAATTCCAAGGTTTCGTGTAGGCACTAGTTTCACGTTAGTTACTATCCAAATGTGGACATTGATTATATTGTACCGGTTTCCTCATAATTATCTTTCTTCGTCAAATTATATTTTGTAGGTAACTGCATAAGTTTTGTTTTTTAAATGTACTAGTACGAAATCTAAATAGAAAGTCGCATGCCTCAGCTCGCAACAGCTCAGTTACAGTGACGATGGTGAGGTTTTGCTATTGTAGTTCGTGGTATCGCAAAAAAATCTTTGAGTTATATGGACACTGCCTGTCTTACCGTTCCCGAAACGACACACTGGAACATTCCATTCGTAGTTTTGGCTTATATATCACTAGTTGCTCTGTGAGATGAAGACCTCGCGAATCTTTTTTTTTATATATTTTTTTTTCATATTACAAATTTTCCAAAAAACAGTCTAGTCAAAATAAACTTATATATGTAATTATCAAACCTGCTTACAAAATTTCACGAGAATTGGTTGAGAAATGCGGCCTGTAGAGAAATACAACCGGAAATCCGGACATCTGGATATCTAGGCATCCGAACGTACGAAATATTTTTTGTCAAAGCTGAACCGGAGACTTTTGTTTCCATCGGTCGATTAATGCAAGTAACTGTACCGTCTGTTAGTTACATTTTGACGCTTAAATTACTCAACGATTTGATATGAAATTTGGTATAGAAATAGATAAACATAAAGTAAACTTCGGTAAGGATAGTTCGGAGGATAGTTCTTATTCTGGAATTTTTTCCTTAAGGTACCAAAAAGAGGGGCGGAAGTTTGTGTGGGAAAGCGAAAATAATGTGATTATTTGTCAAAGCATATACGAGTTCTATTTTAGGTTACGTCGCAGACAAAATGCTAGTTGGCACGTAAATATCTGTACCTATCATACTAAAACATGCAGATGGTTTTTTTAACAGTACGAGTACCTAAACACTATACATTCTTACTGTACATAATTAGATTAGAAGCATTGAAATCCTATGCTCTAAGCATACTAACGATATGAATCAAAATCCAAAGTAAAAACATAAAGGTTAACCTTCCCCCGATAAGGAAAACAGGGCGCTCATAATCTTTTTCGACTTATACGAAGCAATAAAAAAGTGCTTACAAAAACAAAATAGCTAAGCGTTAATGAATTTCATATTGACTCAGTGCGTTCCATTCCACCGATAGATATATCAATATACAATCTGCAACGATTACCAAAACAAACCAACAAATAGTGAAATGAAAGTCGCAACATTCGCTAAATCAACAATCGATACGGTGAAAGGGAACTTAGGGAAAGCTGTGTAATGAGATTTGACGCAATAATTCGATTCCTTTCCATTAGCTGACCTTAAGTTTCAAGCAATCGGTTCGGTAAAATGGGGGTCTATTCTGGAATTGGTAACTTAATTTCGTTATCATAGATAGTTAACAAAATTAAAGGTGTTGCTTTGAGAAATTCTGTAATGTACACTTGGTTTGTGTAATGGTATTAACAGTGAGACTTTGAAATTAGGTTTTGTCTCTTAATCGTTATATACATACGTTGTATAATCGAGGTCAAAGATATGTTTATGTAAAACCGTCACATTTTTTAGGGCTTCGTGCCTCAAAAGGAAAATAAGGGAACCCTTATAGGATGACTCATAGCTCTATCTGTCTGTCTGTACTGTCCGTCTGTTTGTCACAGCCAATTTACTTCGAAACCACTGGCTTGGTGCGCCAAACACGGACGTGTAAGGTATATAATAGTACATTACGATACAAGTGCAGAAAACAGGAAATTCACAACGAGTGGTGATAAATTGAAACACGACCGAAGGGAGTGTTTTAAATCGACACGAGTTGCGAATTACCTGTTCGCACGTGTATCGTACAACGTTTTACAGTGCATGTGGCTCTTTAAAGTTTCGACATATGCACGTAATCTGCTGCTTTCCGCACTCGTGCGGTAATATAGCACCATATGTACTGTAAACTGGATTTTTTTTTCGCAAAAGTAGCTTTCATGTACATTTTTACTATACTGGAGTGATATCACTAAGAATTTATTAATTCTTAGTGATTAAAAATGATAAAATTCAAAAATTCCCAAAAATATCCATTTAAACCAAAAATGCGACAACGATTATGAGTCATAACTTGAAGCAACCTCAAAATCAGCATTGACTGCCGCGCTATAATCTCTGGGTGCCAAGATCCATTACTTGAAGGTCATAACTTTAGACCAAAATTTCTCCCAATTGAAAAAATATATTTTTTTGGATACAAGAGTTAAGCTGCAGATACTCTAAGGAAGCGACCTTTAAATTTATTGCTCCTATTACAGGCCACACCCTGTATAGCCTAAAGCCTTCCTCGATAAATGGACTATCCAACACAAAAAGAATTTTTCAATTCGAACCAGTAGTTCCTGAGATTAGCGCGTTCAAACAAACAAACAAACTCTTCAGCTTTATAATATTAGTATAGATATGAAAAAAAGCTTGTTGTGGGCATCTCAAATATATATTTTTATAATTGTGAGATAAATACTTTTGAAGTTGTGTGCCGAATTTTTTTATTTTTTTTTTCAACGTGAAGAAATGTTGTTCATAAATTATGACCTCCAAGTAATGGATCTTCACACTTGAGATTATAGAAAAAAAGAAAGAAAAAACGGTGGACGGTTTTATTTTTGCTCCTGTTACAGGGCCCAACCTGTATAGTATATTGCAAACTTAATTATTATGCGTACAGTGAAGCTCATCCAAAAACTTCCAGTGTGGTTACGTATTAAAAAAATTACACAGTTTTACTAAAATGTTAATTATATAAGTTCGTATTTGTTTTGTGTGTAATCATAGTACTGGTAATATCCAATTTTGTTTCAGTATTTGATGTTATTAGTATACGTAAATAAATTGACAATACGATAGATAATCTACTAGAATCAAATAATGTCATAATAAGTTTGTTATTGAGAATCTTTTATTTTCTACAGATTGCAATACAGTATTCAAAATATTATATATTTTTTTCACATTCGCATAAAAATAACCCCTCTAAATCTTTTTCGGACACCTACAACCAAACGTCAAAATAAATCTCCCAATCTGAATAGGGCCGTTTCCATGTCAAATTGTGCGGCGGACATTTTTCCTATTACCAAGTGACAAAAGCCCGTCTTTTTCGTTCATTTTCTTTCTTTTTTTGACGCTCCAATTTAATTGGTGCAAATGCTTGCGGTCCTGCCTCGGCCTTTCCCGGAACGATTTCTCTGGCTAGTGATGTGCCTTGTTTTAAAATTGTATCAATTTATGTACGTCCGTTATACAGATAATTTAGTAATTTATATTTTTCTGCCGTATAGTACCTATGTTGTGTATTTATATAAATATTTGTACATATGCAGCACAACATTAAACATTATTTTAATACTTACATTAAATTCTATTATTTTTCATTCGCATTTTTAATCATCATCATCCTAGTGTTATTCCCAGTACAGTTGCATCCACCCCGGGGTACGCTACCTAATCCCAAGAATTGGCGTAAGCACTAGTTTATACGAAAGCGATTGCCATCTGACCTTCTAACCCAAGGGGGAAACTAGACCTTATTGTCTTGTCGAGTGAGTGGGCCACTTGCCTGTTAGAAGTATTTGAACCGCCCGAAGCCTTCTAACTTGGCTTAACGACTGCTATCAGATACAGCAGTCGGGATCAATGGCTTAACGTGCCTTCTAAAGCACGGGAGCGCTCAGTTCTTAACTATTCAAAACGGTCACCCATCTAAGGACTGACCCCGTCCGACATTGCTTAACCTCGCATAACGCACGCGGTACGCCGGGGCCGCTAGGCCACGAACGCTCCATTCACTTTTTTAATATAATTGATTAATTTTGGCGTTAAATATTACAATGCAATAAGTATGATACTAATACCTTTCACTGCATATCTCAATAAAACACAGTTGGACATAGGACATAATCACAATACTTATATGTAAACACTGCAAAAAAAATTTTTTTTTGCAGTGTTTACCTATAAGTATTATGTTTGTCGCATCACCTAGTTTTGAGAGCACTCCCTTAACTGCCACAGCCAATTTCGAAATCCTTGGCGTCAACATCTCGAGTCAAGTCCAGTTCCGCGAGTATTTAGAGGGTAAGGCCAAATTATTCTCAAAAAAGCTCGGTGTGCTAAACAGTTCTAGACAGTATTTCACGCCGGCCCATCGCCTACAGCTTTATAAGGCGCAGGTCCACCCACATACGAAATACTGTTCTTATATTCTGTGGGCAGCGGCACCCAGTACCAGCTTCTCCCTCTAAAACGCATCCAATGGAGAGCGACTCGAATTCTCGTCTGCCAGCGTGTTTCTGATCGGCTTGACTCTTTGGCGCTGCGTAGAAATGTAACCTCGCTCTGCATTTTGTTCCGCATGTACTACGGGGAGTACTCCGAGCCATTGTTCGGATTAATCCCTGCTGCTCCTTTCCACCATCGCCCAACGCGACAACATTTCCACCCTCACCACTAAGATGGTTGGCAGTCCTCAACGATGCGTTTCTCAAGAAATTTCCTGCCTTGCACAGCTAAACTGTGGAATGAACTGTCGCCTGCGGCATTTCCGGACCGATATGACCTTCAAACCTTTAAGAAAAGAGCGTACTGCCATCTTAAAGGCCGGAAACAGACTTACAACCCCTCTGGTGTTGCGAGTGACCATCGGCGCCGCTAATAAAAAGTCATAAAAAACAACATACATCCAAAAGAGTTCTAAACATGTCACCAATAGAGACAATGAATCCTCAAGTCAATAAAGGGTAAAATATAAATGACAACATGAGTTTTACAGAAAAAATATTAGAGTAATCTGTCCATTATAATGACATGATTATTTTCTTCTTCGTTCTTTACAGGCTGATATCTTCATTCCAACCACTACACTACCAATAGTTATTGCCATTGCTTAAAATAAGTCATTATTTCTGACAGTTTCTGGACCGCATACGATTTAACGTCGACCGCATATTACAAAGTTGTAATTATCCTCATTTATATCCAACAATAAATAAACAAATGTTAAAAAGTAACTAATGGAAACAAACAAACAAATTCAAATTAGCAAAATTCTAATATCCTGATCGCAATTACAAATAGCATACATAATTGAATCGTAATACTGATATCGAATTTAATGATTCTTGAATTCAAATTAATCTATTTCCAGTGGATATAACAATCCCTCATGTCAAATATTTTAGTTAATAATGCAATATTTCACTAGGTTAATTTTATTTCAGACTGACGTAATATAATTATCCGCTAATCACAAATGAATAGTGATATAATTACCGAAATAGCATTCCGTGTGCAGTTGCATTCCAACGTCAAAGCCAATGAATGTGTATTGAAACATTATTATACATGCATACAGAGTGTGGGTGACTGTAGGTGCTCTAAGGAAGCGTCCTTTAAATGTATTGCTCCTATTACAGGCCACACCCTGTATAGGCAGAGTGAAGGCCTGTAATAGGACCAAAAAAATAAACAGTACGTTATTGAGCTCACCGGCAATTATTTTCAAGTGGTTTCAATTGATAAAAAGAATATTTTTATACACAAAAGGTTAACCCAGATGCTCTAAAAAAGCGTATTTTTTAAGTTTTTCACAGCCATCAAAGTATTGAACCATCAACCCGTTAGGCTAAAAATGTTAGACGGAAATCAATTCAAAACCACGGTTAATTGAAAATATATTTTACAATTAAAAGAATAGGCTGTGAGGCACACACCAACCAGGCTAATCAGGCCAACTGTTGCCCAGGACAATGGTCTTTAACCCCGTGTTCCACAAATTTATAACTTCTATCAATCAAAAAGCATATTATTTTTTAAAAAGACTCATTTATTAATAAAGTTTAGTTTTCTCCTCTGGTTGGTAGATCATGTCTAAGTCAATTCAGCAAAAACTAGACTTAGAATAAGGTAGCTGATAGAGAAAACTGACGAACGGTGACACTCTTAAAAATCACGTAGGAAACAAAACGTTATTAATTAACAGGTGAAATATGAGAGTAACTAACACTTAGGTAAGGTGTTGGTTCATACAGTAGACCCGGGTATGTCCTAAAACTACAACCAAGACCACCAGGGGATGGGCAGCAGCATCCCTGGAGTGAGGTGGATATACTGCGATCACCAACCCGCATGCCAAGCGTGGCGATTATGGAATTTACCCTCCATGAAATTGGTAGAGGTCTATGTCCAGCAGTGGACGTCCTTCGGCTGATATGGTGGTATTTTTGTGGATGGTTCATGCACGGCTCGGTTGATGATCTGAGCTTCGTAGTACCTTATGCGAGCTACCTATATCGTCAGTTCAGATAAAAACGACAGGACCACGAAGTCATTTATGGTGTAAAATACCGCAGGCTAGAGACCCGTTAAAGAGCTATTTATGTTAGTAGCTTTCATCGACTAACAGTAAAGTCATCGACCTTTTCCCATCCCAACCCAATGCGGATATTGAATGGTTCAACATATTATTTTTCTTCGCAATGTTGGCCTCGGGGGTATATTTCTTCTTTCACTTGACCGTCGTTTTAAAAGCGATTGACAGTTTTTCGAGCACCGGGTTGACATTTCTCATCAAAACATCTTTTTCTGGATGAACTTTGATATGACTTATCATTTTAAATTATATCCAGCGTTTGGCAGTGAGAAAACTCAATTTAAAGTATTTTTATGTATCCTATCTGCGTTCTGTATTGGTACATACATAATCGACATTTCGACTCTGGGTTCCTTTTAATTTAAAACACAAGCGGGAAAATTCTAGGAGGGTGATGGGTTTTGTAAAGGATTTTTTTTAACAATACAGATAAAGATATCTAGCTATCACGGTAGACAGAGTCCAAATAAAATACTGTGTTCTAAATAAATGCTCTCGATGTATATGCTGTGTAAATAAAAGGGTATTTTATGGAAAACAGGCGGAGCGCAGCTAGTCAAAACGAATGAACTCACATCTGTCCTTTATTTACAAAAGGGTCAAATAGCGCATTTGAAATTTAATTTCAGTGGTGCTTCTAACATTTGTGTTTAAGCCTAGGATAAAAAATAATGAATTCTAACCTGGTTAGCGCTCTATGAAGCATAAATAATCGTTCAAAACAAAGCTAAAAATTGTGTGCATCATTGCATAGACACACACGCACATACTGTAATGTTGTTGGCGGATGGCTGTCAGTACTTATCAAACTCTTTGACTTGATTAGAACACTTTAAACTTTCGCGCTTTGTACACATTCTTAAAATATTCGCACGAAATTTGTTGCTTTACCTTAATTAACGTGGGTAATAAAGGTACATAAACTTTCGTGTTAGACCCGTATACGAATATTTTAAGAATGTCTTTGACTTGAATGTTTTAATTTGGCGGAGAGGTGTTATTACAGCGACTGGACTTTCTCTTCAAAAAGAAAAGTCTTTACTGTTGGACAAAGTACTCGTATATTTAAGGTCATCAAATTAAAAAAGAAGTTTCCTTACTTAAACTTGTGTGTCGTTGTGCCTTGAAAGTGCGTTCAGAACTATAAAAAAGCATTGATTTTGCCTAGATTGTCTATTCTATTGTACTACAAATTGTCATCGATTATCGTGTCCGATTAAAATCTCTTCGTTTTGGATAGATAGAACCGCTAAAAAATTGAACTTAATGATTTCCAATGATTAGCTTTCGTCTAACGCATCATTTTATATCGTGGTTAAGAATTATTTCAATGTTAGATGGAGCGATGATGAGCAATGCCTCAGTCCCTATTCGGGCGCCATGTGATATTGGTGATTTTTTTATCTTGTAAGTAAATAAAACCTGCCGATTTTAGGGCGATGAAAAAACATGTGACATTGCAGTGAACCTAGCTATACCTTCGCCCACTACACATCCACGTGGTCTGGTTTCCATAGTTAGTCAATACCCACACCACAGGAAAAAGGCGTGTAATAGTACCAAACACTTTTCCTTTCCGTTCTGTTCGCTATCCGTTAACCAACACCATGCTAGGAAAGTCAAAACTTAACACTTATACATATAGCAAAAAAAAAGCAGAGTATAATTACGTTTACGAGTAAAAGCAGAGTTTAAAAACTTAATTATACTCTGCATTTAACTATATGTATAAATGTTAAGTTTTGACTTTCCTAGTTGGTATTGGTTAACGGATAGCGAAAGGAACGGAAAGGAAAAGTGTTTGGTACTATTACACGCCCTTTTCCTGTGGTGTGGATATTGACTAACTATGGGAACCAGACCAGGTTGATGTGTAGTAGGCGAAGGTTCGTTTCGGGAATCGTTTTTTCAACTTTATTTTACTTTTAAAATAACAAGAAATCTATCATTACAGGTTACCAATGCGAAAGATACAATTTTATAAGCTATGTTACACTATTTTCACAATAAAGTCTATTAAACAGATGTAGGCTTCAAAATAGATTTTTTTAAGAATGTTTTTATATACATACAGAAGTATAAGAAGTAACCAAGAACTCGCTCCAACTAGATAACGCAGTCCCCTCATCCCATTAGGCGATCGTCACCCATAAATTTTGTTTCAAGGGTGCACAGGGATACGAATTGTCTCATTAGATCGTTTGGTTTCTGATAGGTGCTTTTAAAGTTCGCCTTTGAACAAAAGGTCTTAATTGCCAGCTTATTCCTATTGGTATTCGTCATTTAATGAAGAGAACTAGGGTAGGGGAACTGTAAGGTGATGGATCTTGAAGGGTGCAGGGAGCAATGCAGCGTGAAATAGCTGAAGGTATCTTTGTCGATAGGGTGACTTGCAATTTATTAAGATGAATGGCTTTAATTGAAGTTGTACTTGATTTTATAATCAGGGGTATTTTAAAACTTATTTACAAAAGTAATTTAGAAATTTGTTCACGAAAAACTGATTACTAATTCTGAAGTTGGTCAGATATTAATGATCCTTTGGAAACGTTTATAAACAATATGTACTTATATATACATATTTATGAACTGGAGGTCCTTCTCCATAGATCAATTTAAACCATTCTCAAATAGAGAGAATAATAAAAAGAGAAAATAATGAATAGTCGTAATTCGAGTAACGGTACTGGAGAAATGTGCAGACAAACACAGTTCCAATAAAACTAGATAGATAGGTACATACATACTACTTTGATCGATATACTGACTCCCTTTTTTTGCAGATGAATTATGCTGATTTCTATTTGGCTTGGCTATTAAATTTCGATATATTCGCGGCAATTACAGATGATAATGTGATTAAATGAATATATATATCATGTGTAATTATTTTCTCCAGAACCGGAACGGTGAAATAAAAAAACTTAACTGTGTTGCTCTGTAAAGAGAACGTCATTTTTATTATTTGAACATTTAATAAATTGTTGACGCGAATTTACACTACACTTATAGAATAAGTACAATTCTTACCTGTAAAGAGAAACAACATTTGAAGCTTTTATTTTACTATTTCCTTTACAACTAATATACTTGTAATTCTTAACTAATTATTACATTTACTCTCATTACTCGCGATTTTTATCTCAACCCAACATACGTAACCTCTAAACTCACTGTCACTCAAATGTGTAATAATTACTGATGTTTGTATTGAATCAATTTAATTTTAAATGTATTTATATGGACATTCATTATTTTTTAACTGGCTTGACGATTCCAAATGGAAGATGCATTTGTTTTTCTTTTTACTTTTTATCGTTTATATTATTTTACCTATGTTGACATTGTGCTATTATTATCATTATTTTCCTTGTTATGACGATCATGATAGCAATTCGTATAATTTTGACATGTATGCAAATTTATATTGTAATTCCTTATCATGAAATAAAATAATCTAATCTAATCTAATGTCAATGTCCAGCACAGATTATATCGGTCCAAATGGTACCTTAAACCTATTGCGCAGTTAAATTAAGTGAAGATCAATTTCACTTACATATATATTTAAATCAATGAACGTAGCTCAAAAACTTTTAAATCTAATAAAACTAAAACTCCACACTAATTTTTACCCTTACGTGTTTACGTAGGTATAAAATAATACAAAATATCAATTGTTGTTGTGACTGATATGAATTCGCTTCCTTATTATTGACATACCTACTTACTTACACTAATACTGCCAATATTTGTAAGCCGGTTATTTCAAATACTACGATATTGTTTCCTTATTGCTAATACCTTCAAGTATTAAGCTGGAGCTTATTGCATCCTCGTGTCCAGTTAGAGGGAGAAAATAAATAGTATTAGTTATGATACAATTCTCTTTAGGAAAAACTGTTTCTAGGTTACAATATTCTCGCTAGAAAAGAGTATTTGGTCTTTTTGTTAACATATACCTTAGAACCTAAATGGTCACTTATACGGTACGGTTTCAGAGGAACTTCCTCCCTCGAATGCTCCGATTTTGGAATGAGCTTCCTGTCGAGGTTTTCCCGAGGGACTATGGGGTATGGGATTCTTCAAGAAAGGAGTGTATACATTTTTAGAGGGTCAGCAACACGCGTGTGACATCTCTGGGGTTGCAAGCGTCCATTGGCTGCGGTGATCGCTTACCATCAGGCGGGCCGTACGATTGTTTGCCACCGACGTAATATAAAGACAAAAACATATTCTTTACATAGAAAAAATTTGGAGCAATCCCTTTGAGGTGTCAATGATACCTTATTCTGACTAGAAATAAGTACCTAAATAAGTTTTGTACGCGCTTTGTCAATATTTGGTAATTTCCAAGAAATTTCCTCTGAGTTTTAACGACGACTTAATGTCTATGGAACAGATGGTTATGGATAACAGATTTTTTTTATAATTGACTGACTAACGATTAACCTTCTTTCAATTCGAGATAACGCTAAGCGGTAGGTGGCCGGATGACTTGGTAAAGGACGCGGGAGTTCACTGGATGCGGGTGGCGCAGGACCAGTTATTGTGGTTCCCTTTGAGGCCTTTGTCCGGCAGTGGACGCCCTTCGGCTGATATGATGATGATAATGAGCTAACCTTAATATTACAATGTTGGACATCTACCAATGCGAACGATTGGTATTTTGGTTCGCCTCTATTCCACACATAGACATTTGTTCCTGAGACTAGGATGTTTTCTATGTATTTAAGTATATAATAATAATATCATTTCCGGTTGTGGTCATCTTGCTAACGGCGAGTACTTGCACAGACATAACTTGGTAGCTAAGATTATTCACCAGCAGCTTGCTCTTCTGTACGGTCTTGTGGACTTCGCAGTGCCGTACTATAAGTACACACCTGCGCCAGTTCTCGAAAATAGTCGTGCCACGCTCTATTGGGATCGATCTGTCATCACGGACAGGACTATTATAGCCAACAAACCTGATATCGTGCTGACAGATCGATTGAAGCGCCAGGCAGTGATCGTCGATATCACCATCCCCCATGATGAGAACCTCGTGAAGGCCGAGAAGGATAAGGCTAGCAAGTACCTAGACGTAGCTAGTGTAGGTGTCACTATACCTTGTAATCTGTTACTTCAACCATTTGACACATCACAACACCCATAGAACGTAAACACGCAAGACTTATCGGAATTATAAATAAAATCACGTAACAGTATTAAGACTTTACAAGTAAATAAGAATAGTATATTATTGATTTTCTTAAACATAATTTAAGTTGTATTACATTTTTTTAGTCCATTGTTGTTGAGTATTTTACGATAATAATTCACCACCTAAACAGTTACGTGTTATGTCGTTTTCCTTTTAAAAATAGTGTTGTGGCGAAGTCTGTTGTTTCGATTCAGAAGTTATTTTCGTAAATTAATAGAAATCGATTAGGTACGCATATATCTATAACCAAAAAATATCTGTTGACGCTGTAAACCTAAATATTAGTAAAACTCCTTAAAGTTGGATAATATGCGCAATTTTATTGATTGATAAATGACAGAAAAAAATCTGTGAAGGCTATAAAAACATATATGTACAACATAAGAGCCACTGATACCAGGGGCCTTACAACTCGAAGTACGATTTTTTCTATGGAGATGTTAGTTCACTTGTTTCTACCAGCCCGGCTAGTATGATAATTTATACCGTCACGTTATATGGCCAAAATGTAGTAAAACGTGACATAAAACGTGACGGTATAAGCCATCATACTAGCCGGGCAGATGTCACTCTCTATCGCACTGAAGTGTAATCAACGCCTTTCGTTGTTTGGCCCTATAGTTCCAGCCGCGTCAGTCACTGACTGCTTTAGTGTGGAACGGAACGTCACCTGTCAACTTCACTTTAAAAGTTTAGAGGTTACATATATGTTTTAAGGTTGGTAACGGTTTGCGCGGTTTAGCGGCTTCCGTATTATGGTAGTTTTTGAGAAAATGAATGGTCATGAAAACAAGGCTGAGCTAAGTCAGGTTTGTAGTGTTAAATCACTACAACATCTATTGAACTTAGTGCTCACCGGCTAGTCCTAGTTTTTTTTTTAATAAGTAAGCCAAAATTGTTGCGACTTTTCATCATAATTGTGATATTACCACTTGATAAACCCTTTAAAGTTTAAAATTATGCAAACGGATTCAGGAATCCGTTCATTGGGATTTGGCTTCAGGAGGCCAAATTTGGTTTTTAAAAACCCACAAAAATGCATGACGCACGCACCCCTCTTTATTGTTGCTACTTTAATATTTTTTTTTGTTTACTACGGAACCTTAAAAACTAAAAGTACTAACGACGACACAAACATTTTAAAACAACAGTCAATCATTACGATATCGACCACAAAACCAGGTTTTAACTGTTTATTTGTCTTCTTTAAATCCCCCCGTGTTACCCCTTAGAAGTCACTCGTAAGAAAATACTTCTCGGCCCACTTTTTTTCGTAATGTTGCCTAAAACAATGAGACAGTGATAAAACTAGACATAAAGACAAGTTAACGAGACGTAAAAAATAAACGGGACCAAAGAACATAATAAAAACTCCCAATTATACAAGAGGGAATTAAATGGCGACAACCCAATTATTTATCTGTTTGAATTAGCTGACACTTAGAGGAGAAATGGTCTTTTAAGGGAATGTAGACTTTATTAAATACGCTCAAGTTTGAATTTTAAGTTAAAGGTTTCAAAGCATCTTAGTAATAAAAATATTACAAAAGTGCTCACAAATTCCAAGACAAATTGGTTTAGTATTTAAATAACTTGGTTACTTAGGTCCCGGACGGATTCAATAAAATGTTAATTAAGTAGGTATTCAATAGATATTTATGATTGTGTGTCCAAGTTAAATTAGTTCCTAGAATCCTAATTGGGAATTTGATTCTTGCACGTTGTTGTTTATGCATGGAATAAGGGGTAGATAACGATTATGATTGTGGATCAGCCCGAAATAAATCAGTTGTACCTTTGACTTGGCGTTTGCTTTTGTCCCGAGTACAAAATTATACATAAAATATAATGAAACGGGTCTCTCACGTATTTAAGGTCGAATATCGCTCGACATGTTTCAGACCGGTTCGCGGTCCTTAAGCATGAGCTTTACGGGAATGTCCACGCCCCCTATGTAAAGTACACTCCAATGTCTTCCGCATGTGAGAAATGCACCACACGCCGGGGTTTCATGGCTATCTTGGACAAATTGCGTTAAATAAATATCTGACTTTGTGAAGTTTTACTCTTTTTTTTTCATCCGCGTCGTTGTCCTGCCTGATGGTAAGCGTTCACCTTAGCCTATGGACGCCTGCGACTCCAGGGGTGACACATGCGCGTTACCGACCCTTTAAAAATATATTATATACACTCCTTTCTTGTAGAACCCCATACTGTAGTCCTTTAGTCGGACGTCGCGGGAAATGTTACCAAGGATCCTAATTCTCTCTGTGATAGAGAGGGCTGTATCTTGTTTCTGTGGGGTCCCAGTGAATAAATGAATAAATTTCGGTGTTTTCCGTCGCTGCACCAGCTTTTACTGTAGTCCATTTGAGGTGAGCTCGGTGCCAGTGTGTCTACACCGGTAGCATAGCACACCAACATCCGTCCCTAGTTCCAAGGACCTAAGGACACACCGACAGGTCTGTTACCATGCATGTTCACACAGTCACAAAAGTATCTCAACGCCCACAAGGGTAAAATTAAAGGAATGTTCGCTTTCTTTGTCATTGAGTGCGTACAGATATTTTCAATATTCATTTAAGAGGGCGCAGTACGCTCGGTCTGGCTCGGTTCTCCATACAAACGTATTTACCCTCTCATTTTAAAACGCCATGCTAGAATAACATGAAAATTTGTATACACAATGGGATCCGGCATATCTAGGTCGGACTATAGTTTCTGTTGCTAGAAATTGTGAAAGAAAAAAAATACAGCGGCTTTTTGAGTTTTCTACGGCTTGTATGAAAACCTTAATAATAGCTGTATTTTTTCTCCATTATAAATATTATAATTTCAAGCAACATAAACTATGGTCCGACCTAGATATGCCGAATCCCATTGTGTATACAAAGTTTAATGTTATTCTAGCCTGGCGTTTTAAAATGAGAGCATAAATACGTTTGTATGGAGAACCGAGCGTACTGCGCACTCTTAACTCGTCATGATTTCCACAAAGTTATTTGCTGCGTGAACGCGGCGTCAGTGTATTTTAAACACTTTTAGTGCCGGGAACCCGCTTGGTGGATGCTTGTCTAATAGGCGATTTTCTTTACATTCGGGTTTTCGCACGTATCGGCTACGAGCATAGCTCTACGAAAAAATCGGCACAGAAAGTGTAGCTTCTTTTTGACCGATCCCTTAACGTAACTTTTATCCAGACCTCTATATTATTATATTTAAATGTAATGAAGCGAGGCACTCATCGTCTTTCAATTAAGATATCGGTTGGTAAGTTTAGAGCCGGTGATTAAGACTTTTTCATCACACTTGCTCGTAAAGGGTCTTATTTCACGCAGGCGTATAGAGCAGTTATAGCCGATTTGCCTCTCGCGGGAGTTGTGATTTTCACAACTCCCGAGGAAGTTATAAGTTTGTGTGTGATCGGATTGTTTTAAAAAACTCTACAGTTAGCCACATTCCAAAAGAATACTCTTCTGTGATTAGTTGAAATAATGAAGCTAAAAAATCTAGATGGCCGCGCTCTACAATAATACTCCTTTGTGATTGGTTGACATATTGAAGCTCCTCTCACAACGACGCCTCGCCCCAGCAATCATGAACTGATACTGGAGGTGAAGTTGTTGATTTCGCCAATTGGGGTTGGGGCTAGAGTTCCTCGCAAATGTGATAAAAACATTTTTAATTAACTCGGGCGTAAAAAAAGTTGCAAACTCGGGTCGTCAAAAGCCCTCCGCCTTCGTCGTCGGCGGCGTCGGGCTTCTGATAGAGTCTCGTTCGCAATTTTCCGCTTACGCCCCTTGTTAAATAATGTACTAAAATATGAAAGTGTCCCGTTTCCTTATATACCGAACACAAACGTCCTATTTAACACATTCGATGCATGTGACACGAAATCGTGTCATTTTTGTATGTATAATCGCCTTGTCGGCCCCGAATGTGTTAATCCCCTCTGTCATTATGACATACCTATAACATAAGTTTGACTGTGCCATGCTATTGGGACCAGCACTGGGAATACTGGGGACATGTATCTTACCTCTTTATTGGATACTTACGGAAAATTCAACATCTCTTGTCTGTAGAAGTCCGTTACACCGCCGAGCTGCATTGTTGTTTGCTAACTTAGGTAACTTAGGTTAGGTTTTCAACAAACTTATTTAATGAAAATCTGTTTGATATCTTACCTACCGGCCGTACTTGTACTCTTGTCATGGCTGCCGTATACAGCGGTACACAGACAAGTAATACAGGAGTATAACAGGAGGCGACACTTGAGCTACAATGCAACAAATTTTACCCGAATAGCAATAGTTTTCATGATATTTATATTTCAAGATTTCTTCTGATTCCACCCCGAATTAAATATTTAATTCCTAATTTTAAAAAAACGACTTATAATTATTGGATTTTATATAAAAATTTGTTGTATATAAAATAAAATAAAGTAGAATCCAATAATATAAGTCGTTTCTGTCCATTTGTAGGTGAAGGCATTACTGAGCTAAATTAGAAAAAAAACCTGGAAAAAATAATACATCTATTGGTTTTTGCCCATATATACAGAGGGTTAAATTTGTTGCATTTTAGGTCCTCTACCGCATTGTTGTTTTATATCTGCGTATTTTTAGAGACACAGAAGATAAAACAACTCGGGCGTAAGTTTTTACATGGCATCATTTTATTGCAAGCAAAACTAGTTAGAATCTCAATTTGAATTAGCGCTTCATTTTTAACTAGCGAAGAAAATGTGGGTACACTTTTCAGTTCAAGTCTAAGATGAAAATCCTTATCTTATAACTCTCAGAGTACAAATGTCGGCAAATGCCGTAATGACGACCGGAAAACAGAGCGTTGAAAGAGTTAAAAGCGTTTTATGACGTCACAATACCAAGAGCAAAGACGATCGTAAAAATGGTGCAAAGTCAGTGCGAATTTCGAGATAACATAAAACTTATTTTGTCTTATTTACATCTTTTCGGCGTCTAGGCTAGACAAAATTTACGAGCCATATAAAGTAAAATAGAATGTAAGTTTAAGACGACCTAACCAAAGAATAAGTAATAGTACATACCTAACGTATCTCTCAGTGTCATGGCGTAGGTACTAATAAGTCTTACACAGGTAAGGCTCGAAAGGTGTAGTTATTTGGAATCGCCTTATATATATCAGGCGGGCTATGATGGTTAATCGTTTGTCGTTTGTCACTTATCGTTTATTACTCGTCGTTATCGCAATCTTGTCGTCTCCTTTACTATGCTTCCTGTCAAAGGCGTCGATAGCTTTGTCACTTATCGAACGATAAGAGTTAGTCTTGACAACCTTCAAAATGTAATGTTGGATAAATGTTTGCTCGTTAGTAGGAAGCTTTATTATTATACCAGTAAATTAAGACGGTTTAGAAAAGCCTTGTAGTTAGCAAATTTAAGTGACTTTTTAAAATACACGGTTAGTGTTTGATAAATGGCAAGTCGCACGTTTAAACAAGGTTCAAAAGTGTATATCTCTTTGTAGTCTATTACATGTCGATTTGTTCTCTGCATTTGTCGATATATATGGAGTGTTTGTATTGATTTTTATTCTCAAAATATATGATGATTATCACGATACACGTATCAAGTGAATATTGAAGTAAAATCCATACAATTATGAAAAATCGCAATTATATTGACATCCCAGTAATACTAATCGTGTATTGGGCCCCTATAACAAGGTCCCATTCGTTATGACCACAGACTAGTAACGGACCTAAACACTTTTGACAACGATAAACGACAAGATATCGTTTTGCATAACATGACGTACCAACTTAGTTAATTTTATCTAAGTGCTTCTTAGGTCACGATAAGCTTTCTCGCGTATAAATATCTTGGTTTTTACCAAATTAAATAACAAGTGAGTATTTGATTTTAGTTATAATCATATTAATTAGTTTATTATACTTTTTTATTTATTTATTTAGGTAAACAAACAGTCACTACAAAAAAAGTTAGATAGATTTCTTAAAATAAAGGTTTACAATATGTGTGACCAACACCGTTCACCACTTATTAATTTAAATTGATTGTATCACTCGGAGCTATATGTGCGAGTCACAGTAGCCCCTAGCGCCTCAACGACATTAATCAGTAGGTATGAAGGAAAGGAAATTTCTATGCTTAAAATAATTTGCTAATTGCTTAAAATATACTTCTCCAATTATTTAGATACTTTTTTGTAGGGATGTCAAGATATCATTTTTATCTAATGGAGGTTGCTGATGCTGAAAAGCAGCGTAGGAAAATTCAAAGGAGAGCCATCCGGAATGCCTCCAATCCATTTGAATTGCCGGACGCTGAGTTCCATCAGAAGGAGCTGGCATTCTATTTATGTGATGAACTGAACGAGGACCTCCGGCCTCATCATGCCGACGGGTTGCTGGTTCATATAAAGGTAACTTAGGTACATTCTTTCTCGAGTAGAATGATGTATGGGAGTAGGCTATAGAGTGTGTATAAATAACAACACAGTAAATAGTAACACATTACCTTGGTCCTTGTGTTTTAGGTACTAACATCGCTGCATCTCCTGGGTGATGACAGCTACCAGCATGGGGCTGGACAAGACCACGGCTTGTCCATCGCACAATCTACAGTTAGCCATTACCTAGGTCAATTTGTGGACGCCGTAATAGAAGGTAGGTATCTACATTTGTTGGGCGCGACTATTGAGCGCAAAATTCGCTTACTTCATTCTATAAACACTGATGTGGATTTTAAAACTGACAGTGACACCTTTTTTATGAGTTGTATTGTAGTA
The DNA here is from genome assembly GCA_905163555.1 of Notocelia uddmanniana. Classification (NCBI taxonomy): domain Eukaryota; kingdom Metazoa; phylum Arthropoda; class Insecta; order Lepidoptera; family Tortricidae; genus Notocelia; species Notocelia uddmanniana. The sequence continues at coordinate 19,721,435 of LR991068.1, forward strand.
CACTCAACAGCAAAAGTAGATGATCATTTTAGTACTTGTCACTTTCACTACTTTGACGCATTCCAACTGTCGCAGTATTGTTACGTTAGAGCGACAAAGCACTAAAATGATCACCTACTTTTGCTGTTGACTGTACCATCTACTGTAGTATGCGTGTAGTAAGTACCATTCGAATAATATAATAATAATAAAGTTTATTTCATAAGTACTTACAACTATGTCACTGTTACATCATGGTTTGAGATAATAATAAATATTAATAATATGTGACGTATTATTTATAATAGATATTGTGAGGAGATCAGTCTAAACCCAATAAGGTGTAGTTTTCCCCAAGTCTGGGTTGGCAGTCACTTTCAAAAAAGTAGTGCCTACGCCAACCCATGGGACTATTGCTCCTTTAGGATACAATCGGGAAAAAACGCTAGAAGGATCATGATTACCAATGCTTATTTGATATCAGTTTCCTTAAATAATGCTTTGTTTTGTTTGCAGACTCATGGGAAGGTGGATAGTTTTCCCAGGACGACCAGTCCCAGCGATCCACAACGGATGCCTTTTTACAGGCATAAATATGGGGTGTCGCACATCTTGGGTGCAATACACTGCACCCAAGTTAAAAATATTTCTCCCGCCACTGCCGCACGGGGTTCAATACTTAAATAGAAAGTGTGTGCACTCGCTCAATGTACTGTTAGTTAAGTAATATGTGATTTATTAATTGATAAATATATACAGGATGATTTTGGGGTCGTGATCCGAAATAATTGAACATGGTCAAAAATTAAAAGTAGACAACATCACAGTCGGTATGAAGGTTTATAACTCAAATAATTTCCTTTTTTTTACAAATTTTAATTGGAAATAATACTTTTCATAAAACTTTGTCACCCTACCCCACTGTCAACTCTCCATACCATCTGTCAAAGAGAGTAGGGTAACCATGTTTTTTGTGATTTTGTATTTTTTTTATCAAGATAAATTAAAAATGAAATGCGTTTGTTTCGTGTCAGTACATTTTTTTTAAATGGCCATCAGATACCAAGTCTAAAAACTGGTTCTTGATCCACGACCCCGAAATCACCCTGTATAATAACAGGGACATAGCACATACTCTCTCATTTGTCAAAGGCGTTCATGCTAATATTATGATTCTCTCCCACAGTGGAAATATTATGTTGGTATTATATTTTTAACTAACAAAGTATGAGAAATAGTGTTGTCATATCAACTGTCAAATCTCTGTCTGTCAATGGAAATTAATTGACCGAGGGAGCGAAGCGTCTCCGTTTCAGCTTTCGACAAAAATTCTTTCGTATGTCTGTCTGTCTGGATGGAAATGGGCGGGACACGTATGTAGAATGCCATGTGATAGATGGGCCAGAAAACTGGTATGCCCGCTCCACACTCGCGGCGCGAAAGCCCGTGAGAGCTGCGAAACGCGAGTGTAGATGTTGTTCACGCCTTTGCATTCGCGCTTCGCGCCGTTCCCCGATCAGAGTGCCTACCGCGAACTTCGAAAATCGAACTTCGTATCGTACCGTCCCTTTCCGTCATATAGTGTATAACACGAGAGTGAAAGGGACGGCATGACACGAAGTTCGATTATCGAAGTTCGCGGTAGCAGGCCAGTGTCGGTTTTTAGGCCCGCGACAAAGGGTTCGCGGCGCGCGAACGTGAACAACATGTACACTCGCGGCGCGACAGCCCGCGAAAGCTGTGAAACGCGAGTGTAGATGTTGTTCACGCCTTTCGCACTCGCGCTATGGCAAGCAGTGACACGTCCATTTTCGTTCAAGTCGCGAACAAGACTGCGAAGTGCGAAGCTTTGCGAGTGTGGATGGACACAGGTCACGCGCGAATCGCTGCGTAAATTCACGGAGCGACTTCGCGCGCGAGTGTGCAGCGGCCAGTAGAGTGGGTACCTAGAGATGGACAAAGAAACAAAGGTAGACCACGGAAAAGTTGGGAAGATATATTTAAAGAAAAATGTGGACCAGGCCGGAGAAGACAAGCCAGAGACCGAGACAGATGGAGGATACTGGGGGAGGCCTACACCGCAGAGGTGACTTCCACATGAATAGTACCTAATTAATAATAACAATGTTGCATTTAATTATGATACCTGCTATCTGTTTCTTCCCAGCTATAGATACACATATCCCACAAGATGGGTCAGCTCTCCTTAAATTGCTGCCCTATACCTACTACGAGTATATACATATTATAGACCGAACAAGTGAAGAGTCTCCGTTTTAGCTTGCGACAAAAATTCTTTCATATGTCCGGAAGACGAGAACTCCTCTTACGAAAATCGGTTAAGAAATGCGTCTCAACCGATTTTCGTGAATTTTGTGTTCGATAATTATATAGAATTTTATTGTCAAGCCAGTTTTTGGAAATTTTGAAATTTGAAAAAAGAAAATTTTTTTTTGAGAGCTCAGAGCCCAGAGCCACTAGTGATAACCTATGCATGGGCTTCTTCCTGACTTGGCGGGGAGGGATCGATATGTGGTAGGTATTTTGTTGTTTGACGTGAGGTTACTGATATGCGATTTACTCATTGGACGAAATACTAACAGCATATGTTAGCGCAAAAGTGAGGCAGTACTGAAGCGCTACCGCAAACTGAAAACGAAATACAATGCCTCTCTGTCGCACTTGCATATTCGAGCACATTAGCATTCGTCTCGGTTGACACTGACAGCTGACAGGACAGTCTCAAATTGTACCGCCTCCGCATCGACGAATCAGGAAGTCACCTTACTCTACAATCCCTTAGACAGTATCACTAAAGCGGCGCGGGTGCGAGCCAGAAGCGGAGCGAGCGCGGTTATATAAGAATTTATGACGCATACAGCTCTACACTACAACGCGGGCCCACGAATTATGTGCTTGCTGTAGAAGTTCCACTATACTGAGGTCTCTATGCTGTGTGCGCCATAGAAAGCGCTAAAGCGCTATTGTGGTAAACACTCTATGCGCCATACCAACTGAATGGTATAAATAGAGTCCTCTATTAGTTGCGGCAACTATATATTAGTAGTATGGTCACGGACTTTAATTGATGAGCCATCTAGAGCTCACTTTATACTGGATACTTTATAGCTAACTATGATGCCCAATATAAAGCGAGCTTTAAATGGCTGAACAATTAAAGTCTGTAAGTGTACACTTATTGCGTTAAGGGTGTTCCTCATGCAAGAAGTAGTCAATGCACAACTTGACGTAGATAGGCAAGTAAGACAAAGGCTAAAATTTTAATGTATATATAATTATATAATCAAATGTCAAGTTATAAAAGTTCTTCTAAAATTTGGATTTCCTCCATAACATATCTGAAACAAAAAAGACAATGTTATAATCCGTTACATTGATGAAAATATCTAACGCGCCAGCGTGTCCATCCAAGTTTAGCCCAGGAACTGGCGAACAGCAGCCGAGTGTTATTTTACACAAACCGTTTGGAGCCACTTTTGACCCGACAATAACTCCAAATCTATTTAACATGAAAAAATGAAATTTGGTATATGTATTAAGATCCTTTAGTACAACTAGAACCTCAAATTCCATAAATATAGGTGAAATGTGGTAGTAATCAAAAACCTAACCCACTTCCAGGTGACCTAGAAAGGTGAAATTTGGCAGCCAGCTTGGTAATTGTGTGTGCACACCAAAAAGTCAGAAAAAAGGGATTTTTTCAGTTTTATTATTATTATTTATGCTAGTTACCTCAGAACTCCGTCATTGAACTTGGCAGTTTTCTATGTAGTATGATATAATACCATGAAAGCTGTTGGATATACAAGAAAACTGCCAAGTTTAAGCTCAAAATGCATTAAGCCGCAGTAAATTAGTTTTACTGTAAACAGTGTAGTGCCAGACTTGGCACCTTTTCAGAGAATCTGTGGAACTTGGCACCTATTTAAATCTCAATTATTTTGTCTGTGTAGACGAGAACCAACCAATACAAATAAATAAATAAATAACCAAGTATCACACATTCTTATGTGATTATATTGACAAATAAATAAATAATAGGGGGACAATCTTACACAAATCAAACCAGCCCGATAGTATGAACATATTATGAGATTATATTTTAAAATTAAATTTTAAATTAAGTAACAAATAATAGTAATCCTTAATCCTATATGTTTAATGTCTCTTTGGTGTTGTCAGGGCAAATATGTGCGTGACAAACATGCATATTTATTTGTTGCTGAGACTTTGATGGTTTCTACATACTTATTTAGTTAATTTTTATATAATAATAATAATAATATTGGGGGACAATCTTACACAAATCGACCTAGTCCCAAACTAAGCAAAGCTTGTACTATGGGTACTAGACGACGATATACATACTTATTATAGATAAATACATACTTAAATACATAGAAAACATCCAAGACCCAAGAACAAATATCCGTGAAAAATGCACAAATAAATGCCCTGGCCGGGATTCGAACCCGGGACCTCTAGCTTCGGAGGCAGAGTCACTACCAACTAGGTTAAACAGGCCGTCGATAATATCAATTAAATATATCATATACAAAATGTCCTAACGGGGATTCAAATACGGGGCCATCAGATTCGTTTTTAAATTTTAAAAATGCCTTAACAACAAGATCAGCATTGGCCTAGTTGGCAGTGACATGAATTTGATGGCCCCGGGTTTGAATCCCCATAAGGGCATTTTTTTGTGATAATCATTTGTTGACATGTTTTGGATATTTTCTATGTATTTTATATAAATATTATACAAATGTTTATTGTTTTCTGGTACCAATAGTAGGTAATCAACTTCAAAAATATGGGTGCATACAACTTGCTCAAAAATATGTCCTATAGCTCTTATGTCGGCGGATTAAGGTTGCTGTACGTATTTATAAGGATTAAATCGATACGTATTTTTGCAGTTGACCGTACCAGTCTTTTGAAATGGTCCCAAAATATTTATAAATTGTTAATTTATTATTTTACTTGATTTTATAATCACAAAAAGTGTATACTCACATCACCGATCCGGGACTCTGGAGACCAACCTCCTCGGAAGACTCCAGCATAATCACCGAGGGCACCATCTACTCTTCCTCCCCCACTGGCGGAATGGCGAGAGTGTTTCCGGTGGCCGCTGTCGCCCGCTTTGCCACAGCTTTCTCCACCCTCACTTTCCGTTTTAGGTCCCTCCGTGTCTGTGAATATCACAATGCCATGTGTGTGTGGTCATATCATATACCTTCATTAAGTTCCTTCATATACATCTTTATTAATTCAATTCAATTCAATTAATTTATTTCAGATTATAATCCATATACACATTTGTTAGTAACAATTAGAAACTTACAAAACTATGTTAGTGAAACATTAAGTTGATTAAATACAAAAGCGACACAAGTCAAAAAACTTGAAAATGACTTTTATTGCAGAAACGGTATTATAAACACTACTTTTATTCCGTAGCACAAAGACACCTGTTCATTCATCGTTAGAAATGACCAAAATACGCAAGTGCCCGTTTTGCACTATCGTGACTTTGCAACTAACTTCAGTGCTATACCGCCATTTTGTCAGTTGCGACTCGACGATCAACCCGAGCGCACGTTAGTTTGGTGAAAAAGGGCCATAAAACGAAAAAAATCCTCGCTTTATAAAAAAAAATCTATGCAAGAGTGCCATATTTCCAAATGTTGCAGTGTTGAATAAAACAAAACATGTAAGTATTGTATTTTTGTATATACAAAGGGGCCATAATACAGATTGTGGCAGTTTTGATTTTATAATATACATTTTTATTGGATTTTTTCAAAAACAAAGCTGCCGTATTTACCTTTGCGACCGTGTTGAAATAAAAATACATTTAAATATTGTTTTATTTTTTTTACAAAGGGGCCATATTAAAGAATGTAGCAGTTTTGATTTGAAAATGTTAATTTAAATTGGACATTTTCTAAACCAAAGCTGCCATATTTAGGTTTGCGACCGTGATGTTTTAAAAATGCAAAATAAATATTATTTTATTTTCTACACAAACGTGCCTTATTTCAGTATGTGGTAGTTTTGTTTTAAATTTATTACTTGAATTGCACGTTTTCCAAAAACAAAAACGCCGTATTTGCCGTTACGACGACTTTGAATTTAAAATAAATTTCTATCAGAAAATTATTTTCAATCAATAGTGCCCTTTTTATGAATGAGTTTGTTTTGCATTAACTTATCACTAAAATAATTGAAAAAGCTATACAAAAAAACACATTTATTTGTAATGTGTCTATTTTGCATTATAAATTTAATAGTGCACACCCAATTTTTTTTTAAAACAAGACTGAAATTTATACTTTACTGTGTAATTTTTACTTTTAAAAATTTTTTTTATGTTAATTTCTTGCTGTTATATTCAAAAAAACTCACTCGGTAATAGTTTTATTGTTTTGTTTTAACAGAATGGTCAGCAGAGCGAAAAGAATTTTAGGAATCGTGAACGACACAAAAAGAACTACCACACGTCCTACTGCAACTAATACACGCCCTTTTGCAACTAATACATGCCCTATTGGAAAAAACGATTCTGATTTAGATATACAATTAAATTCTTCTGACACAAATTCTATACCAGACAGTGAACCTGCCATTGATATGTCATTTCTTGATGAAACTGATGAAAGTTACTTAAGTAACTACAAACAAACAGTCACAAAAACAAATATTGTGGTTGAAGACAGTGATGATGCGTCCGACAGTGATAGCAGTGAATCTACGAGCTCCAGTAGTTCAGAAAATGATTACTCGTCAGATGACGGTGTACGAGATCCTGATTACCAATGCACAGCATTAAATGGTTCAGATTCTGATGAAAATGCGTCGCCAAAGCCTGGATGCTCTGGATTGCAGTTCGCAAACAAGCCAAGGAAACCAAACGATTACAAAACTTAGCTGATGGTAAATATACAGTAACTGAGGATGGAGAACAGATAGTATTGGGAGACATAAAGGTTATGAAAACCAGTCGTGATGAAAAATACAAGTTTTTAAAAAAATCATCTTATATTGATGAAGATTTTAAGTCGGTATCAACGTTAAAACGGGGCCAAAAGAAAAGAGCCCGGCCTAGCATTAAGTTGAACAAACTTTATAACCAAAGACTACAAGTTCCTGAAAAAAAGATACGCGGTATTCTGAATCTTATTAAACAAAATGTCATACCAAGATACTACGAAGCATTCTATGCTAACCTTTTAAACAATAATTAAAGTAGGTAACATACAAATGTGATTTCAATGAAAAATCATGATGTTGTAAACATCTAGAATTTTCATTTATTTTTATGATTTTATTTTTGATATTGATATTGCAATGGCATTGACAGTTAAAGGTTTATCATAGTATGGTAGTAATAGTTCTAAAGCTATTGGTAAAATTATAGTTTTTGTGATTTAAGTGCCTTCAAGCTGTGATTTGGTTATTAAAATTTTAAGTATTAGTACTTGACAAGCTCAAGAAACAAAGTTGTTTGTAGTTCATGTGATTTTAAAATTGACATATTTTGTAATATAACGTAAGTTAGGAATAACTTTTATAGAAATTTAATGAGAGCCTAAGTATAACCATTACATTGTGCCAAAAATTATATTTGAAGAGTTTATTCCGTGCCTTAGAAGTTTTGTAGTACTTATCGTGATTTACAAATTAAAATATATGTAACTTGTTAAGTAAATGTTGATCTCAATGTTACGGGTGATTTTCTATTATTATTAGTAGTTTTCGGATCTATAGTATCCACGTTTAGTTTTTATAAACATAATTATTGTATCACAGAAATGTATGTGCTGATATTTTTTACTTTGGATAAAAGAGTTTTGATAAGAAAGATAGTTTGGTTTATTATAGAAGTAGTTGAAGACTACGTTGTGATTTTGTTATTAATAAATTATTATTTTGTCATTTAGGGGCGAAAGACCTGAGATCTCACCACGTTGATTAGTATTTTTTTTATTAAGACTTATAGTTTGTATACTCTCTAGCATATTCATGTTCAAGTTTTGTTTCATTTGTTTTGCTAAGATTTCATATATTATGACATAACACGATTTTTGTAACTTTAAATTACAATAAACGCATTTTTTTCTCTAGATGTGGCCTTTACTGTTAAAAAATAGACTCAACTTGACAATTTTTTTTATGCAATACGGACTTTTTAGCTAATATATAGTTCTATGCGCAAATTTACTTTTAAATCAATAAACATTATAAAAAAGCGTTAAAATACCTACAGTTTGATACATAACACTTATACATTCATAAATTAAGTAAGATGAAAATAACAAAAAATATTTTCAAAACTTTGTAATTACTCTCCTGTAAAAAAGTGCCACTTCGACTTACGTCGCTTTTGTATTTAATCAACTTTATGAAAATAAATATAAAATAAAATTAATTTTTAATTAATAATTCATATAAAACAAGTATCAGTATCTGTCAATATAAATATATTGAGGGCATCAAGCTATAGGAGTTTATCATGTTTTATGGCTGGAATGTACTCTTACAAAAACCGTCACATACAATACAAGTAAAACATAGGCTGTAGTGACCGGTTACCATCAGGTGGGCCGTACGCTTGTTTGCCACCGACGTGGTATATATAAAAAAACATGACAATATGATAGCATGATAAGTCATGCTAGAAAGACTAAAGCCCTCTTAAATATAATTTTATACTATATGATTCAGACAAGATTAAGTCACAACATGGTTTATAGCCATAAAACATAATTTAAATCCCTTTTGTAGCTTGTGTATAAAAAAAATTTAATATTTCCATAAATGTTACAATTTTATGAGCAACCATACTTTGAGGAATCTAAGTATGTAGTTGTGGCATGTTCGAATATGCATTAGTTTTTTGTCCGTTCAAACACACCAGAACTACATACAAAAGGAGATTTACTTAAGTTTTTACCTAATATACCTCATAAACCAACTTCAATAAAAGGAGGAAAGTTTTCAGTTTGTCTGCATGTTTGTTGTTATTTTTTTATGTATGCATGTTTCCTGATGACTCTTGACTATGTTGGCCGATTTTGATAATTCTTTTTTTGTTTCAAAGCAGATAACCCATAAAAATTTGGTGATAGTCTAATGGTGGGATTCAGGAGGAATTGAGTGATACATAATTATTATGTATCCATTACTTACGATTTTCCAAGCCACCGCGGACTTCTCCGGGCCAAACTTCAGCAGCACCTCGGCCATAGCTTGCCAGTTTCGTTCATGTTTTTGATCACCGAGTGGCTAGTCGAACTCCCCGTTTGCAAAAAGGGGGTTTGCAGCCATGTGCTCTATTAATTTCTGTTTTTGAACGGCGGAGCAGCGCTGCGGCTGAAAGCGTATTCATCATGCAAATAAGGAAATATGAAACGAACATAATTATTTACTAATATTTTTTGATTACTATGAAAATCTTTAATTATATTTTATAATTATTATAACTTACACTTTCGGCGGCATTGCCGCGATTTTTTTTATTATAGTGGCCCACGCAAAGGCCTTCTTCACTTTTCTTACAAACAAAAACGTACTGTTTATATTCTCATTGTTTACAAACAACCGACCACCCGACATTTTAGTTTTCGAACAACGCATCGCTCCGAATATAACCTCAACTTTCGCAGTGTTGCCAGGTCCAATCTGAAAAAGTCTCTACTCAAGTGCTGTACACACCCGAAAAATCAAGATATTGGAATGAAAAATAATAGTCGATATGATTTATATGTCAATACTTACCTAAATGCAGTTTTTTTACTATCATTGTGACATAACTTATCTAATTATTAATCTCTGTATTGTAAAAAGCGTCAGACGGTTATTTTCAAATAATTATGTTGTTAAAAAAAGTCGGAAGACTAATTTCTCTATTTAAAATGATGCACACCTCAGGATTTTCAACACTAAACACAGTCTACCATGTCGCTATATCAATTCCAAAGGTCAATTTATCATAAAATTTTGGAGGTAGAGGTTGCATTGCAGACTCATAAAATCATTTTAGGCAATTTTTATCTACAGTTCGACAGAGGCCTATCACATCAAGCTAGTCACGCACGGCTCTATTCAGTAAAAGACTCGCTTTATCTTTGTGTAATGGGTGTTACCACTCACATATTGCCATCTTAGTATGGTGTGGGGCGTGCAATATTGGATGGTTTTCAATTCCAGAACTGATTTTCGATATTGGGCTCCAATTCCGGAATTGGGATTTATCTAATTCCTTGATCATGTCATGATACCATGTCTTATAACTATTAATAGGTACTTACCTCCTGAAGTCAAATAAACGTTAACATTACTTAGCCAGATGACCTGACTACAAATGAAACCTTTCATGGCCAAATTCGGTAGAAAACTAAAGCAGTAGGTATGGCCGATTCAGGGCATGGTCCATCGACCATGTACCTTACATTAAAATAGAAAATCGGCCATATTGCTTTAGTTTTCTACCGAATTTGGCCATGAAAGGTTTCATTTGTAGTCAGGTCATCTGGCTAAATAATTTTAACGTTTATTTGACTTCAGGAGGTAAGTACCTATTAATAGCTATAAGCTTTTAGTCTTAGCCTTGTGGTAAATCCGCCACTGCCTCCTCGAATGTCAAGTGCTTCATATAGACTTATTGTGTCTGCTTACTATTAGGCAGGTCGTATGGTGTTTGCCGCCGTGGTTGCACTATACAATCTTAGGCCTTGGCGTCTTTTATTATGTATATACGATGCGACGTGCGGCATAAAAGAGTATAAATTCGGAAACTGGTTTCATTATGTGGCAACTCCATCAATCATGCTGTCAATGCTGTCATACGTTCAATAAGTTCAATTCTGAGCTGAGGGCCTAGGTACTCCAAATTTCAAAAATCGAACTTTGTGTCGTGCCGTCTCTTTGCTCTCCGTCCTCACTCTTGTGTTATATACTATATGACGGAAAGGGACGGCGCGTGCGACGGACTTGCTAGAAATTGTAATAGAAAAAAAAAAAGTGAGTTTTTAAAAATACAGCGAATATTAAGGTTTTCAAACAAGACGTACTTGTTTGAAAACCTTAATATTCGCTGTATTTTTTCTCCATTATAATTTCAAGCAACGGAAACTAATTTCCGACCTAGATATGCCGGATCCCATTTTGTATACAAAGTTTCATGTCATTCTAGCATGGCGTTTTAAAATGGGAGCGAAACTACGTTTGTATGGAGAATCTAGCTTACTGCGGACTCTTAAGTTACTGTAATTTTATTTTCTTTCCAGATATTTTACAAAGAAAGAAAGTTATCTACTTGATTGTGATAAACAAGTAGGAAACAGCCAAGTCATAACAAATCTAGGAACATTAATCTCCATTGTCATAGCATTATCACGATACTGTTACATCCTGAAGAGTGCCCAGGGTCTGCTACCTAATCCCAAGAAATGGCGTAAGCACAAGATTTTATGAAAGCAACTGCCATCTCACCTTCCAATCCAAGGGAGAATCTAGACCTCATTGTGATTAGGCTTGTTGCCCGTTGGCCTTTTACTTGGCTTCATGGCTGCTGTAAATTTAATAGCAGCCGGGATCAATGGCTTAACATGCCCTCTAAAGCACAGGAGTGGTCAGTTAGTAACCACTTGAAGTGGTCACTGCTGGGCCATGAGCGGTCTTTAACAGGAACATTTATAAGTTTTTTTTTTAGTGCACACTTAATGTGACATAATATTACGAAGAAGTAATAAAATGGACCCCAAATGAAATATAAAATTATATATATGAAATACCTACTATTTTGTTTAATTTATACCTTTACAATGCTACCGAAGAAGATATATACTAAATGCTACTCATATACAGGGGGTGCGCAGAGGAAGGTGAGTGTTACAGAGACTGTGTGTGAATTTACTCCCACTTGTCGGTTTTCATATATGTCACCAGTAAATATAGTTTGTAAGCTAGTAAGAATACAACTTTGAAGAACTATTATATTAATCTGTGGTACAACTAAGCAAGGTAAGCTATAGCCAGTTTATCTATTAAGTATTAAGGTTGTCAGGAAGAGATTGCTCTCTAGTGTTAGGACTGCCAATTTTCTACCATTATTTTATTTTGTCTTGGTGAACAATGAAGAAGTATTGTATTGTACAATGCCATACAAATTATATGTAAGAAACAAATAAGTGTGACATACATTTTACAATGGTCAGTACTTAATAGATAGAAAAAACTGAGTATAGTAAGATACAATACAATACAACAAAACTTTATTGTACACTTAAATGAATGATTACAGTGAACAATTAAAGACACATGATTATTATATTTTTACTTTAATTACTAAGTAAGAATAAATAGGCTACTCTTTATATATTACAAGTTTAAGTACAAGGCGAACTTATCTATTTAAGGGATCTCTACCAGTTCTTGTCTCTCTCTCTCCTGAATATAGGTTCCATTCCCATCTGAAACTTGGAACCCTGAAAATTATTTTTAGGAACATTAGTAACAGAAGGAAATTTATTTAGACAAAATCGTAGAACAAAAAGGCAGAAGGCAGATGAATACCTTTACAGCCATTGAATACATAATATACATATGCTTTAAATTTGCCTGTTTATTTTTATGAATCTTAAGTTGAAACATTTGGCAGTGAAATGTTGCACAATACACAGATAACCTTTTACAATACAATATAATCATGACAATACAGATTATTTTGTCTTTCAGTTTAGGTATAGATCCGTGTTTCAGGTAGATCCGGTGGTTTGAAATATATTTAAAGAACTGAATTTGCTTTAGGCTGACAAGTAGTCGCTGTAAACGAACAAACTTAGTACTTATGTATCACAACTTACAGTATACTTTCTTAAAACTTGTGGACTAGTTATTGTTGAGCTAATAATGGTATGTTTCTATTCGATACTTTGCTTTACTTTTTACACGCTTTTCTATGCAAAATTATATTCCTAAATATGTTATGTTGATATTATTTTATTACTTTGTAGTTTGTTAAAGTTGACATTGACATTCGCCTCACACTACTAACCATACATTTTCAAAGGCACTTAAGTTTGCTGACCACCAAACATTTCTAAACCATCTTAAATTTATGGTATAATAGTAAAGCTTCCTACTGACGAGCAAACATTCATCTAATATTACCGACAAATGGATTAAAAACCCAAGACTTTTGAAGCTGTCAAGATGTCGCTTATCGATCGATTAGTGACAACTGTCGACGTTTTTATTATATCGTACGTCAAAACCATAGTAAGGATAACGATAAAACTGAGATAAAGACAAATGACATGTGATAGAAGACTTCTTTTTACTAAGATTTTAGACTTAGATTAATAAGTAATACGTGATTTTAGAGCTAAACTCTAGTAACTCAGCATGGACGCCAGTGTGGATGAAGGGATACCACAGGGGGAATGATGTCTACCGATGGTTTACACTGTTAGGTCTTTAGTATACTGTTCGGTTTGTTGTTTGGGGTGAAAGTGATGGTCCTCCCCCAACTCTGGAGAGCTGGGAAATCACCTCTTCCATCTCTGTCGTCTGTGAGGTCTGTTACTTCAACTCCCTGGCCGCCTGGCATCGTTTTGTAACATTTTCTTTAGTAGGTCTTGAGTCGATTAATACGTGCTCTTAGTTTGCGACCGGAATGTAATTTGCTGCTGCCCTGATGAGGGGATTGATGTTGTGTGGCGTAGCATCGAACTATCGCCTTGACGCCAGTGTCATATATTATTTAACTTTTTCAAGCCCTTCCCTATGCAGAATCAGTGTTCCTCCAACCAAGGGGCTCCCACTGCTCCCCTGAGGAACCGATTTTGCAGGGCCTGGAGCTTGTTCAGGCGATACTTCAACAAACAACTAGCTATCATAATGGGTCATGCATATTCAAATGCTCGGCTACAGTGCTACTCTCTTCAGATGTTAAGAGTAAATATGCAGATATCTTCGAGCACCCTGATGACTGCAATTACCTTAAACAATGTTGTGTAACAAGGGGTTGAGGTTATATGCAGACTTTATGTTCGATCACTGACAAAATTTACTTTTGCCCTATGAAATTTCAACTTCACTTCCACTTAGCTAAGTCCAGCACACAGAAGGTCTCTGTAACATCAGGGACTAGTAAATTATATAGTCTAGCCTTAAGTAGGTAGTTTTACCATGGAGAGGTCTGTATCATTCGTTTTGTATGACACTTAAAACACTTTCTAACTACTTGGCACCATCTGTAAGAAACTTCTTTGTTGTGGCACTATTGTGATAGGCAGAGGCCCAAGTGTTATACAGGGACCTCTCCATAGTGAAACTAGCTACAGCAGCCTACCCTAGCTCTACCGCCACTTTATATGGCCAAAATGTACTAAAACATCGCATGAAAGACGGTATTAGCTATCATGCTAGCTAGGCTGGCTCATTATTTTATAGATTTGCCACAATGTATAGGCATTGACAGATTTGACAGTCTATATAATTAACTGGTCTCTGGAAACACTCGCCTATCAAACCTCTATATGTATAAGGAGCATGCAAAACAAAGTTCCCAATGAAACAAAATAGTAGTAAAAATAATAAGCCCTTTATTCCGTACTAAGAGAAATTAACATGTACAACTTAAATGTAATTTATTCTACAGAATGTCTCTTAGTTCGGCGTGCCGGTTGGCAAAGGCCTCCTCCAATGATTTCCATTGTTGCCTGTCTTGGGCAACCCTTCTCCAATTTATTTATTTATTTATTTATTTTATCTTATACATCATTTTAATTATGAACTTTTCTGGTGAATTGGCTGTTCCTATGCATTTGTAACATTGAAGTAGGTGATCTTCATCCTTTTAAGATCTGAAAAAATAAAGATGAAAAATTAAACCTCAATAATAAAACGAATTACCGGGTATCCTCTTAATTTAATGGCAATAAAAATATGTTTTTCTTGAAGCTATAAACTGACCAGAGAGGGCCAAATACAAATAGACATTCTTAGCCAAGTTCCCTGGCAATAAGATAAATGGCAATAATAATGTACCATTGAGGAATTTGATTTCTGGGCTGCTTCATACCTTGTCCCAGACAACACAACAACAATATGATATCTCTAGCAGCTTTCATATTGATTTTCACTGTGAAGAGCTGACAAGTGGTCCGGAACGGACAAGTAGTTCTAACAGAATAGGTAGCGGACCCCGGGCAATCCGGGCATCTTTCAGGATGTAACTGTACTGGGATAACGCTAGGATCATGATGATGATGATGAATAATGTACATAGCTCCACATAAATATACTATTATTTTGACTGTGGTAAACTTTCTACATATTTTATGCATAATGCATTAAGGTGTCTTATTTATACTTTAGATCTAGTTAATCACGTAGGTGCTCTGTAAAACTTAACATAAACGTATACAGGGCATTGATGACATTCCTTGTAATGTAACCTTTTTAGTTCTTGGTCTGTCTTTGGGAAGATACGGAACTATGGATTTCTTTGTGTTCTCCATAGTACCTAAGTAGTTTATAGAGTTGCGTAGCCAACTGTACAATGGAAAGCAACATTCAAATAATTGCAGCTCTGCCCAGTAAAGGAATTTTAATCTATCACAGTTATGGCAAACAAACCTTACGTACCATTTTGATAACAGCACATCAGTCAGAGATTCATCCTTGTGCACTTATAATACCCAGCTAAACATCCGGCTGAGGAACTCAAAACTGGCAAACAGTGTCCGCGAAGACTCTTCGTGATAAAATATACGGCTGCTTCTCAAATTGTAGGTCGATGATGCTTATGTTCCCACATTTTGTACCTAAACATATATACACAAATCATCACTAACTTATACTCGTAGGTAAAATATAGCAGCGTATTAAACTAATTTATATTATTATCACTAGGAAATCAAGTACTCACTTGTTATTTTGGATAAACCAATATTTTACACACGTGAAAGCGTAGCTATATGATATGAGGACGACGTGACATCGGAAGCACAGATAAAATAAAAGTTGAGTTGAGACGTCAAAACGTCAAATCACGACAATTTATCGTTTTAACTAACGACCATGTTCGCAAAACGATATCGTTTATCGTTTGTCGTTTATCGCTGTCAAAAGTGGTTAAAATCGTGATAACGAGGTAAACCATGTTATGTATCGATAAATGTCGTGGATAAATCGACAAATTTACCGTTTATCGTTTATCGAGCTCATATCGACGATCCATCATAGCCCTGCAGCTGTCAGAGTCAAGTCAGTCGGAACAGTACAGATTTTTTACTGCGTCCCTATATTTCAATTAGTACTTCCTGATCGAAGCGTGATGCGAGGAAGCTGGGCGGTATAAATGCAGTACCGTACTGAATCTATACCGGTACTACTGACCAAATATAATAGTATCAGTAAATCAACTGTGAGGAAATATGAACGACATCAGTACGAGTAGGAGCTCGGTAGAGTAGATGAGTAAAACTGACGATAACTTAAATTTTTACGCAAATAAGCATGCGGCCTTCCTTATGGCAGGTGGACACCGCTGCCTATAATATAATGCAGTTTTATTGCTAAGGAGAAATAAAATAATGTTTCCTTACAGCAAATTGAGCTATCTCAACGTTTAAAGGTAGTTCCCCACTAGGGCCCATAAATAACTGCCATTCTGTATAAGTCACCGTTAAATTGCGAATAACGTTTATTATAACCCAGCTAACGAGATTGTAAACTGCCGAAAGATTGTGAACTACCGGTTCACAATCTTTCAATGTAAAACTTGCAACTTAGCTAGTTAGTTCGGTAATTTGTTTCCCTCGGAGCATGATTAGCAATCGCTGGAAGAAAGCATAAACAATGTTCAGTTCACAATCTCTCGACAGTTTACAATCTCGCTAGATTATAATGTAACGGTATTTGCAATTTCATTTTTCGGTAGATTAAAATCTTTCGACAGCGTACAAAGTTGCTAAATAGATTATAATGTAATGGTATTTGAAATTTTACGGTAACATATATACCGTTGAAACTCGAAACTACGCCTATTGGTGCTTATCTTTGCCTGGTTTCATCTTCATATAAAAGCGCTACTTGGTGCCTTCATATCCCGTTACTACTTGGCCAGTACTTGCCTTTCTTCGTTTAATCTATTTTTGAATTGAAAGATAGCGTGGTGGCAGTCGTAGAGTTTGTAGGCAAAAACGGGCATCGTAAGCGAAGTTACGGGTTTTCAACGGTACGATTATTTAACGCACGTAGGTCTATGGTATGACGCCACTCCACTGCTCGTCAAGTAGCTAGCACACATTAACGTATAGTTTTATAACATAACAAGTTTCTTTAAAAAAAATCTTTTTTGGTACAAGCTTTATTGCCAATTTTACTTTTTCCACAATCATCAAGAAAGTTGAGACGGTTTGAATGAGCCCGAACACGATTGGATTATCTTGTGTAGTTTAGGAGTTGCTACGGCCACCTTTTGTCTCCATCATCAGATCAGCTCGGTGGTACAATAATATCAGCACAATCGGATATCGGCAAGTGGATAAAAATAAGATTCCAAATTTTGATGACAACTTACATACTCGTACAGTACGAAACAGTGCAAGTGAAACAAAAAGCTTTTAGGAAATGAATTGCTATAGGAACAAGAGCTATTTTATTACGGTATTTATTTTAAAGACATTTGAACTGGGTATTTTTCTTCCTTGAAGATCGTAAATTTATTGTCTTTCAGAGTCACTTGTTAAAAATATTGTTTTAGTCTACATTTCTTTGTAATGTGGCCTAAAACATTGAGACTTACAACAGAGTTAGACCCACGTAAAATCGGTGGCAGTCGAATGTTTCGGGCTTGGCTTGAATAAATCTCATTCTGACAAATTAATCCAAAGCAGAGTTTACATACCCTTTAAAACCCATCTTAAGCCGTGACGCTAAGTGACCGGGACATTTACACTTCATTTATTCCTAACATTCGCCTATCTATGCCATCCCGTTGACTAACTTTCTATTTTAAAACAAGGATGTATGACACTACTTGCATAACAGGACATAAGACGTTTTTAGTGAAGAGAGGAAGGCATTTCGCAAATCCCGGGAATCCCGGGACTCGAATAAAATTTATGGGTGCTGGGTAATTTGCTATTCCCTTAGAAATTAGACGTAGACGGGAGTTATAAATCTGTAGAAGGATTATGATATTAGGGATGGCAGTTAGGCTAATCAGTGTTTGAATAGTACGAGTAATTCAATCGTGGAATTTTATCCCTAAAAGTTGATAAAAGGTTAACAATTAATAAAACCCTTACTGAGTTTGTTTTGATTTTAGCTTTGGAATTAAATCAATGAGTCACGGCAAATCTAAGTTCATAAAACTGAAAATTTTTAGCGCCGTCTTTTTTCACTATTAAAAAAAAAACTAATTCTTTTACTACTTTTAGGCTACTTCACAGGGACTTAAGACGTCAATATGTAAGCAATTTCGAGCCTTAAGTTACAGACAGACTTTCGAAAACGTATAGGTACATATTTACACAATAAAACAAACGTTTTACAAAACTTTACATCGTTTATCTTTATTCATACAAAAACGCCTTGTCAAAATACTTTTTACATAGTTAGGAGTAATGATACTAATGATTGTAAAACTATAAACATAAAAGTGACAGTGAAAGGCTGGGGCAGTATGTATACATTTTAAATTACGACACGAGGAAGAAAAAGGAGCGAGATACTATTTACCCATTCGAGGCCCACGAATGCTATAAATACGACGTAGTGCGTAGCAGCATTTTCCGCCTTGCACATGAGCGTAGCGTAGAGACGTGACGCATAGGTGAAGTTATGAACATTGAATGGGTTAATGAAGTAAAATACTCGTCTCGGTTTTCTTCAGTCAATAATGGGGAGTCAACTCTTAGACCTAGACTGTTCATGAATTACGCAAAATGTATCATACTATAATTTTATATTACAAAGGCTGTTACAGAAATGGTAGCGATAAGGGTGTTAATTGCTATTGCATTCTAACTAGTAATGCATGTAAATAATAATCACGAAATTAGCTGACACACTGCTGTCTAAATCTATCTTTAAAATGAGTATGGGATGCTGCTGACACAATGTATTTTAATATGGATCTAAAAGTTGATATACCCAGTACACATTACGAAGTTGTAAAAACAAAATGTCTTAGTGCACCTATTATAGTAAAACTCAACACGCTTCGCTATGTATTCAATTTACTACCCTGTGTCGTAAGTCATACGTGCTAAAATCCTGTTTATTAATATCAACCACACTGAAGCTTACACCGCGTACGTAGTGACACGTTTTATGTGTGAATACTTTCTGACTTGGCGCGGCGAAATCTGTTTGCGGTATTTTCTACTTTACCGAGATCTTGCCGAATGTCGTTCTGATTTCTTAACTATCGTTGATTTACTGTTAGTATTACATTTGCACAGAAGTAAAAATTAATATATTGCGGGGAGATTGAGCGCTATGAATGTAGCACTGCTTTCGTACCGCCCCTACGTATTTCGCATCCCACGCATGTCAGAAAGCACTCATTTAAATGTAGGGACGCTGTACTGTCTCGACTGACAATTGATTGCTTACCGCACCGAATTATATGGAAAGTGTCAAATTTCATTTGTTAAATTTTGACAGTTTCCATATAAAACGGGTGAGGTGTGAGGTGAGAGGTGAGGACGAGTCGGTTTGCGAATACCACCTCATAAATAGCCTGCGCTTACACACAGTCGCACAGATAAAATCGATTTCCATTTATTCTGACAAGCGCGCGCGTTTACGCGTGTGAGTGAACGCGGCTTACGCGGCCTTACGACTTACTGTATTCACTGTAGCAGCATAGATAAGTTGAACTGCCATCGCAGTTATTACAAATAGATTTGACGCAGCTTCATTTACGCTGCTTTTAGTTTCTCTGCAGCTGACTGTACATACAAAAATGACGCGCCAGGCACGTCATTACGCATTTAAGGCGCGGTGTTAACATATTGTCAACTTAAGTTTGGTTCATCCTTTACCAAGATAAATCTAGATTCCAATGGCTCCAATGGGGGCTCTCAGTTTCTAATAGGTATGTACAATGTTTAAAGTATATAAACTGATTGGCGATTTTATAAATACATGTATGATTTTGTTATGATAATGTACTTAATTATAATAATATCTATACAGTGACGTTTACGACAAATGGTATCTTATTCATCTATTGTGCATATTAATTAAATATTCAGTTATGTGACAGTTTAAGAACTGTTATGGCATTTTAAGGAGGCCCATCTAAACCTCCCTGATTGAAACAGAATTCAGTGACATCAAAAATAATCCTGCCTAACTAAACTCAGTAGAAACGAAACTAGGTAAATTTTTACGGATTTTGTGCATATTATACCTGTTTTCCTTGCTTTTGGCTATATCTATTTTAATGAATATGACCATTCAATTATTTTTATGATAAATGGAAATAGTAAACTAATTCTTTTATCTTAATGACTGCAATGCAGTGTTTTTTATTTCACTCGAATTATCACTTAATTACGTGTTACAACGAATTAACTTTACCATCAAGTACCCTAATAATACTTATTTTATTTTACAACATCAACGGTGATTAGGTATATTCACATTATTGTTTGGATACATACATAAGTGCACATAAATCTTAAATAAACAGAGAAAATTAGTCTGTATTCCGCTTATAATAATGACTAGATCACGAAATTGACGATGTCGACATTTAAGTGAAGAAGAAAGCCAAAACCGAACTCCATAATATAAAAGTGTTCACAGCACACGACGGGCCACAATTAATATCGTGAAATCTGTAAGTTTTCATTTCGTTTTGTATTGGAATGACTGGATCAATCATAAGGTGAGGAGTTTCAGTGGTCTTTTTAGTTTCTCTTGGACATGGCAGAGAGTCAGGTGGGATTTTGAGGACGTTTCTTTTAACACCTTTTTTAGCAACCGTTATATCATTGCTTTGCACCTCATCTGTATCTGTCGAATTCGGTTTAGAGAGCGCTGTTTCGATAGTAAGCCCTGCGTGTAGTATTTCTTGGTTATAATCTAGTTTTTTGACGACTGGGTCCGGAATTTTGTTGTAAGCCGAGCTGACAACGGCCGAGTCCATTTTGCAAGTGACACCGTCGAGTGAGGCCTTAGTGTTCTGGCTTTTTGTCTCGTTGCGAAGAGAGTGCATCCATTTCAGTCTGCAGTCGCATACAAAGTTGTTTTCTGTAAACAAATGGAAAAATGACTTTAGCTTTAAAATTGACCTTTATTTTTACAAGAGAAATTTGCTTCCTATTTTATGCCAGCAAAAACACCTCTTATCCGGGTTGTGTTGAAGTAAATAGCATAGTAGGGGCTCATATTTCTTCTATGTACAATGTAATTGATTTCTTTTTGATAGATTTATTTGTCGTGCAATTAATATAAGTAACTTTCAATCTCAAAAAATGGAATTAAATTGTAGACGAAAAAAATAAAACGCCTTGAGTTGGTAGTGACACTGCCTCCGAAGCTAGAGGTCTCGGGTTCGAATCCCGGCCAGGGCATTATTTGTGCATTTAGTATGGATTTTGTTTTTGGGTCTTGGATGTTCTCTATATATAAAGTATGTATTTATCTATATAGTACAAGCTTTGCTTAGTTTGGGACTAGGTCGGTTTGTGTAAGATTGTCCCCAAAAAAATAAAATTACTGCAATAATTTGAATTCCGCCGTTGTTCTGAGTGACACCGAAAATAATGAAACCAATTTAATGTGAACGATTAGTCAGATTTTTAAAACTAACATACTAGCCACAGCACCAGTAATGGACAAGGACCAATTACGCACATTGACTCTTATTTAAAATAAATTAAGAGTTATTTATTTTTCATACAGCAATCAATTTAAAACTGTAACCGATCCTGAACCGTTTATTATCTTTGAATTAGGAATAAAGTGACCACTGGTACTTGTCAGCTTGAAGTGTCCAACACTAGTGCCATCACCTAAAAAAACAATGTTCGGGGAGAGATTTTGTTCCACTGTAAAGTACTATTTTATTGTATCGTCTGGGTAATTATAAGACAAAATAAATAATAACTTTATCAAAATGGAAACTGCTTTAAAATCTCTTAATGGCATGTACCTATTCACGTATGAATTAAAAATGAATGCTGGTAACATACTCATGCATAGCAAATAGCGTGCAAATTAATTCCTGGAATGGCAAAATGCAATGACAATGGAACATACCTCTTTACCTTTGCCACTCGTGTTCTGTTTACATGCCATGCAAAATGGTTTGTAATTATATTGTGTTTCTAAGTACCTTTGAGTAATTTATCTTTTGGTACCTACGGCCTGACCTAATGCACCTGACTTGTAAAAATTTAGAGTGAAATTAAATATAACAAACACTCATAAGATAAAATTATTTATTATATCTGTATAATATAAAAGAAAAATAAAACTTATAAGATAACATAAAATATTTCAAATTAATGAATTTAAAGCACACTATCCAAAAATACGACTTTAAAAAAATACATCTATTATAAATAATTCTAAACGATGTAAACTACTAATTGTTACATAAATGTAATTTCGAAGTAACCCAGTACAACATTTCCCGCTCTCGCGTCCTCTACCCGGAGTCTAAGAACACTCGGCGGGATCATAAAAGTGGAAACTTCCTAAGCATTATTAAAGTTAATATAACGTCTCTGTTTCAACCCGCTTAATATTCAACGTATGTTTTAAGTTCGTCAAACTCAACATGGGGACGTATTAAATATTCATAATTACCTTCGAGGAGCAAATTGCTGTTCTGTGGCTTCAAGTTGTCGAATATGGGTTTGATGTTTTCGAAAGTTAATGCGTATAGTTCGTTGGAGCGCAGATCCAGGGAGCTTAGGCCCCGTGCCCCCTCCAGCCAGCCCGAGGGAAGTGCTACCAGTTTATTATCATCAAGGGACAGCTTATCGAGTTGAGACAACCCATCGAACGCCCTTTCGGAAATAAACTTCAAATCGTTCTTGCCTAAAAGCAACTCGTGCAAGTTCCACAGCTCGGCAAACGTGAATTCAGTGAGATTGTAAATGCGGTTCCTTCGCAGATCCAATTTCCTCAAGTTCGCCAATCCATCAAACGTGTGACGGTTCAAATGGAATATGTTGTTTTTGTTCAAGTCCAATTCCAGTAGGTTGAACGTGCGCTGGAAGGCTCCATCCTTTATCGATGATATGTTGTTTTTGGTTAACACGAGTTTCTGGAGTTTCGGAATATCGTAAAAAGCATCCGTGCCAATTTCAATGATCATGTTATCTTCTAAGTTAATGGTAGTTATATTAGGTAGGTGGGCGAATGCGAATTGTTGGATCGTTTCAATCTGATTGGTTGATAACGTGGCTTCTTTTAGATTGGTTAAGTTGGCGAAGGCGAAAGACGTTATTTCGACGATGTTCCCGTATTTAATGTTAATGGACCGGAGCTTTTGTAGATAGTGGAGCGCTTTGGTGGGCACGTAGCCTAATGCGCCATCGACTCGGACATTAAAAGACAAAGTTTGCAGAGTTGGTTGCGAGGCGAAACTCTGCCAGATGAGATCGTCCCGCGGTATACCGCCGTTGAACACCCAGCATTCTGCTTTCGTTGCGTTCCGGAGTTCCCTGT
Source organism: Notocelia uddmanniana (assembly GCA_905163555.1). NCBI lineage: Eukaryota > Metazoa > Arthropoda > Insecta > Lepidoptera > Tortricidae > Notocelia > Notocelia uddmanniana. The sequence continues at coordinate 19,745,156 of LR991068.1, forward strand.
TATTTTCACAGTAGCAATGCACTTTAGAATCTCGGTCCGTGATATCGCAAATGTTTTTCTGAAAGCCTCCTATTTTTTCTTTTGCTCGTCTTTTGTTGTTGTCTCTCGCTTGAACGTTAATTGACATTTCGTTGACCAGCGCGAAAGTGATCAGAATGTACATTATTCCGGCAATACGGCGCTCCATTTTCATTTAATCTGAAACAAGTAAAAGTCGTTACGTTAACAAGGAATCGGGATTACAATCTTTCAGAGTTTGTTTTGTTGGATTACGCAGGATTCAAGTTTTGTATTGAAGTTGAGAGAAAGGATTGATTTGCAATCTAAAATATTCAACAAGGAGATTGTAGTATAAATTCTTGATTGATACCGCTAAAAGGAACGCCAAGCCAAGAGGCTAAAATGACTGTTTTTTTTTTATCAAATGAATAGCTACAAATAGGTTTTTTTTGTATAAATAACTGTGTGTACGTACAGTATGGTGAATAAAATCGCAAGTATTAATGGAAATTATACAAAATCATTTCTAAAAGTATTCTTCGTAAATGCCGCAAGGTTCAAAGCAGATTTACAGCTAAAAAATGTCTGTGGAAAATACTTATTCAACATTAAATGACAGAAATACCTACTTTGACTAGATATATTTCCTAATTAAATATCTCAATAGATTGAAAAAACGATACCAAAATTTCCATATATAAAAATGATATGTACTTTTTAATCTATTCAATGACGGAGTGATAAACCGGATAGCCCACCCAATTTAAAAAAAAGATTCTTCCTACGGACTTTACTTAACTTCCCTACAGAACAGTAGTCAGGCCCTGGGTTGCGACCAGAATTTTCAATTCAATAGTTTGATGAACATTTTCACACCAATCGATTCACCAAGGATCATTAATTATTTATTAACCATCCTTCATATTTTAAATAATTGAGATACATTTTATATAAAACGTTTGGAGTACATCCGCATACTCATGTAATCAGAATCACTAAATATTACAGTTATTCCAATGAACAATAATGATTAAATTCAATTTCAAACCAAACAATTGAATAATTATGCTTGTAATTAAAACCACAAAGCATTTCGAGTGCGAAACTAACAGCCGGTCCACAAAACTAAGGGTGTATCTCCCTAAACGTATTAAATTGAAATAAATGTCGATTTTTATTTCCTTTTTACTTATTTTCGTCACAAGAAGACGAATTTTAAAGGTCGAAACAGGTGTCATGATTTAACCCGAACTATTTTACAAAACTACTTTCCACTGAGTCACAAATTTTCCAACGGCACTAAAAATAAGTTGAAATCAACCACCCCCTCATTTTTATAATAATCTTACAGGTAAATTAATTTAAGTATGACACTGACATATATTATTATGCTCTTATTCCATTGGATATTCTACTTTAACTTTAATGTAATAGAATTTCCATTATAAAGACACCATTTTAAAGTCGTATCTTTGTAATAGAAACTCAATCACTGTAAGCGTTAAAGTAGACTATACAATGCTAATAAGAGCATATCTTGGTGTCAAACTCAATGTTATCGTACTGTAAAACTAAAAACGCTCATATTGGTAAATACCTAAGGATATTGTCTGTGTTTAACTGACAGGTATCTTGACATTTCTTCTTCAATATGTATTATCTTGTAAAGGACTATTGTCAATTAAAATAGATTTTAAAGTTTGTATTTTTTTTAAGAACAATCGTTTCAAAATTCTAAATATCTTTTTAAACTGGTTTTTTGGGCTTTCAGAGTTTTTGTATATTTGATTTTGATAACTTTAATGAAAGCATCGCGTATCCTTTATCAATTTGTTGAAATTATCAATAATTTTGTAATGATTTGAGTAAAAGTCATTTTGTCGTTTGTAAAGGCTTTTAAGCTAAATAGCAAAAAGAAATACCAATTACCATTTACGTTTGAGATACATGTCAAAACGTGTCAAAAAGTGTGGCCCAGTGTTGTTTCCAAGACTTATCTAGAACTGAAAAAATTTGCCTCAAAAAAACAAGTTCAGAATACAACCGACAACGCCACCTATAATATCAACGCCTACAATTTTAAATATGACTTCAATTTAATACGTCAAGTATAATAGATGCAAGAAATTAATAAACGGGGAGTTTTAGAATAACATTGTTTTGTAGTAGTTAACGTCATTTTCATAGGTATTTGTGAAATTGGTTTCTGGTTTAATATGTTACCAATCAAACTAGCTAATTTGATTAACCTTCCGGAGCTTAACCGTGCTAATATTGTACCTTTTAGTCATGGCGGCAATTTAATTTCATTCACTTTCCCTACTACCTATATATGTAAAAGTTTTTTTTAATCACTAATATGGTGGCAAACAATCACAGGATTTCAAAAAGGAAACACCGAAGCATATGGACGCTATCAAAAAGTTATCATACGCATGATGTTGACATTTTGCTAAAAATGATTTTACTATTAAAATTTTGACATAAGTTTGAATTTTGGAGTTATCGATACGGAACCCCAAGAATGTTGCCATCGATCCTCAAAATCAAGTTAACTTTTCAATATGCCCATACTTTCACGAAACGAAAATTGTAATAATGAATGTACAAAGCGAACCTAAATAACGTGAGTATTACTGTACTAATCTCTTTGAGGGATTACCATGTGGCGACACAGATTCCAATGTAAATTTAATGTATTACGAACTGGCGGTGGCAAGCCGCGATGTAATCCAAATGAGTTTTAAATTATTAATGAGCGCAATGCCCGTAATTATTAGTAAATTGAAATACGATTATGTATTCCTGAAAGTAATTCAGTGTTAGGTTAACCAATCTTTGACGCCAAATTATGTACATCTTGATGGAGTTTTTACTTTGAATTTATTGTCGTTGGTTTATTACCATGATTACGTTCTGTTGATGAGTCAAGTTTAGTCAGTTTTGTTTTTGAAATAATAGAATTACAGGTCAATTCATGAAAGCTGGCACAAATGAATTGAACGAAAGTAATGTCACTTCTCACTATGAGTGTAGTGTGAGTGCCGTTCTTATACAGAGGATTTCTTCTAATATTTTGTAAAAATATATATATACATAATACGTTTCAGTTATACAAGAAATAATAATAAGTTAATCCTGTTAGTAATTATTATTAAAGTCCTTTGTAAATAAAACATGTATTTATTTGTCAGACTAATTTTAATGTCAAGAATCAAAAGGTGAATGCTTGTTCGAATAGTAAAAAAATCTAAGAAAGCGGTATAATTTTTTAGACATATATTATTTAGTTATCGTTGGCGTGGTAGGCACGGCAGTGTTATGTTTGGCACCTTCAGGTGTTCATGGCGTCCAAAGAGTTAATATTTTGAAAATATATCTAGTTGCAGTGCATTTTGGCAGTTATGCGTCTAAAATTTCTAAATTGTCTAAAACACAATTATAATATTGTGATGCACACATATTATAATTTATCAATCACTCATTCAATTCCTTCGTGCCAGCTCTCGTGAGCCGACCTGTATATCTTGTACGGACAATAAACATTGAACAGTTTTAATAAATATTTTACACATCTTTTAATGTCACTTAAGATTGAAATTGTCAAGTAATGGGGGACTGTCCAGCACTGGGACCTTTACCTATAGTAAATAACATATTCTTAATGATGCTATGTTGAGAAAAAAATGCTTAAAAGCTGTTTGGCGTTAGTAATAGACCAAAAAATGTACTTTCTCGGGGTGCATGAACGTATCGAGTTGAAATTAAAACCATATATATACTCAGGCCTAAAATCTTTTGATGCTGTGAAAAATTTAATTTCTACGTTAACATAAAAAAATGATACGGCTATTTATAACGTAAAAAACGTACAATTCAACGCTCTTTGTCCTTTCCGTTGACCTAGAACTATGAAATTTAGAAATATCGTCATATACTACAAGTACAGTACGCGTCATATAATACATAGCAGCCAAAGTGGCCTAATAGTTCGGTACATAACGGTAAAGTAGGGAACAAGGTCAACTACTATTTTCTGCTTCCGACCAGACCGAGGCACCTGCGAGGCTATCTTTTCTCAGTCTTTAGTCAACCACTATTTCTTTGTTTTGTTGACCTCGAGAAGGCTTTTGACAGCGCACGCTCAGCGCGCGCGGTTCACAAGGCCTTGTGGAAGATGCTGGCAAAACTGGAGTACACGGCCAAGTTTGTAAGGCTTATAAGACTCCTGCATGACTACATACAATTTTGTGTCGGTATGAAGGGCGAACAGTCTAAATATTTTTGTATAAGCTGTGGTGTCAAACAAGGATGCTTTCTAGCACCAACCTTCTTCGCCCTTTACTTTGCAGTTGTAGTCAGAGACTCCTTACATTCTTTAAGTGATGGCATCCATATTGGTTTCCGCACCGATGGTGGTATTTTCAATTTTGCACGACTGAAGGCTCGCACGAAAGTCTCTTATGCCAACTCATAATCTGAAAACTATCTGTATCTGAAAATATCTCATAAAAATATAATCTTTAGTGAAAGTAAGTAATGCTTTAAAATTTATATGGAACGCTCGGTGGGAGAGTCCAACTCGCACTTGTCCGGTTACTTTTTTATAAATGCACCAACTAGGCATATTATGTTAATACGATTAGATAATTTTTTAGTACGTGTATGAGATAAGTTTGAGATAAAATAAAAAAATAAATATAAATATTGGGGGACAATCTTACACAAATCTACCTAGTCCCAAACTAAGAAATGCTTGTAATATGGGTACTAGACGACGATATACATACTTATATAGATAAATACATACTTAAATACATAGAAAACATCCAAGACCCAAGAACAAATATCCGTGCTAAATGCACAAATAATGCCCTGGCTGGGATTCGAACCCGGGACCTCTAGCTTCGGAGGCAGTGTCACTACCAACTAGGCTAAACAGGCCGTCTATCCTGCCATTGATTGCTCATACTCTTCGGGTGACTTCCTGATCTGTCAGTGCGGACGCGGTACAATGTGAGAAAACTGTCAATTCCTCTTAGCTGAGTCATTACCGCTATTTATTGGGCCCCTACATTTAAATGAGTGCTCCCTTCCACAACAGCGCAGCGAGGCGGTACGAATGCCGTAACTGACCCGATCTTGAGCCTCATATTACTCGCACTACTGCACAAACGTAACACTGGCAGCATCTCGTCAAAGTGGGGAAATCCTATGCGTCATCAGTAGGTAAGAGTAATTTCACGTCAAAGAAAACATTACCGCACATCGACCTCGCTCCGCCAAGTCAAAAATCGCCTAGTACCTCTACTTATCGACATCCGAATTCGAAGAAGTGAAACGCGTTTATGCATAAAATGAGTGTAGGATATGTTCAACGTTCCGACAAACTTACAAACTACCATAAAACCACTTGAACCACTTCACAGACTATTACGACACGACCATTTACTCTAAAATCACCTCGGGGATGCGATAAGTTGAAACAAAAAGACGGAACCCGCTTTGCCCACATCTTGATAAAAAGCGAACTCAAAGGTCGTCTGATACTGAGAGATTTATTACTGTGGATCTCTGGGGAACCGATACAGTCGCTGCTTAGCTGTTGGGTTTGATATTCGCGATGCTTACCGAAAACTCGACTGGGACATACCGAGGCATCTACTACATTTGTCGGTGCCTGCATCAGTAAGCCGAGTAAGTACAGATTCGTCACTGCGTACCTACATTTAAATTAGTGCGATCTAAATGGTGTGGGATGCGCGGATAGCACTGAATCCATACCGGCCCAACCCGCGCAATATATGTAATGCTGTCAGTAAACTCACAAGCAAGGCGAATCTGGACGATATCAATTAGATCTCGGTATATAGAGTAGAAAATACCGCATACGGATTCCGCCCCACCAAGAAGTAGTAGAATTACGTCCATCTCTGTATATTTCGTGCTTTCTGTCATGTATTGTCTGCTATTTTTTTATTATTATAATTCTTTTATTTACCTAATTACTTAAGTCTACTATTTAAGGTTTCTTACGAGTCGGCAACGCGCGAGTGACGCATCTAGTGTTGCTATGGTGACCATGTATCATCAAATAACCCCACTGCGCGCGGTGGTACTGTCAGCTAATTTGCCATCAACGTGGTACAAAAAAAACTACAGGTAAGTGTCAAAACGACGACGCTCTACGCCGACATATTTTTTGCTCTATAAGGCGACAAATGAAGCTTGGACTCACGATTTTTTATTTATTTTCGAAAACTAGGGTTAAACACGAAACAAAATTAAATTCGAAACATAAGAGACAACCGAGGATATGACATTATCGCCTGTGATATACCTTGATAAAAAAAAACTTGTCATGTCAAGAGTTGCTAATAAACCAAGTAGAATCGCATCTTTGAGGGCTTGTCAGGAAACATAATATTCACAAGCACTTGGATTCATATTTTATTTTACTACCTTCTTAATGTAAATTAGTAATATTTAACGTGATAAAATTGAGAAGAAGACTTCATTGATTCGTATTCATCTGCAATATTTTTTTATGCCTTCACTTTGACGTTGTGACTTATGACATTCTTATTGACAGACATGAAAGCGGAGATATCCCTTTCTTTCAAATACAACGGATGTAATACCAGCCTAGTACCTCATTACTTTAAAGTATTGGTCGCTTGCATGTCCAGAACAATCACAGGCGTATTGCCGACCATGTTTCGATTTGAGGATTCGTTGTACTGATGAAATTGAACTGACCTCTTTAAAACTCTCATTAGGTTGAAAACTTTTTTGCTTGGACAGTAAAGTCGCTTTTCCGTTCAATTTAAAAGACTCAAGTGTACTTACAAAGCAAGTATTAGCGGTATTAATATAGCCTGTGGTCTTCCGAAATGTGCACGTAATTCCACAGTCGGGCAGCTCCAATTTTGAGCGAGATAATATTCCGCTGCGTTCTTTTTCTCATAAATGACTTCAAAATAATAAACACATTTTATTCGCAAGTTATAATTGTAGCCACTACGGCGACATCTAGTTGAATACGATTGAACTAAGTACTTACAACAGCGGCTAATGTAATCTACGCGAGGCAACTTAATGTACGTTTGTCGGAAAGGCGGAACGGGAGGTTGGTAACATGTATTTTAGAAAACAGTTTCCCTCAGTTTACAATCATCACCGCAGTACTTGGAAAAAGGGTTTGACCTACAAAATTCGAGTTTTATCTGCCTCGTATCGAGTTGAATGGAAATGTGGATTCTATGCTCGTAATTCTGTAAAGCGGATATTGTTTGATGCAGAATAGGTTTCGTATTGGCGCCCAAAACATTGTTTTAGTCAACTCATAGGATTTGTTTTTATCTTTTTCGATAGGTCTTTTATTGGAAATTGTGGTTTTATACACCGTGCTTTAAAAAAAAGTTTTAAATATTCTTTTTCAATTTGATCAAAAACTTGGCGAAGCGTATTTGATATTAAATATTTTGTTCTTTGAGCTAATTGATATCGCAGATATTTACACATAGAGCATGCAAATTCCCGGGAATTACCGGGAATTTTCATTTAAATCGCGACCGGGACTGCAAGCCCTACTTATATACACTAATGACGGGGTACTGTCGGTATTTAAATTTGCGCAATAGTAATATCATGCGAGGAAGCGAGACAGCCGTGCATTCGCATCTCCCGTTGATGTATTCCCTCTTGCGCCGCCCGCCCCGCAGGAACCACTTCAGTTAAACGGTACAGTTTCATAAGGCTGTCAATTGGGTACTTCCAGATTTGAAAATTAATAACATGGCAGTACCGTACTAAATTATTAAAATATCGCAATAAATTTAAAATAATGATATTTACGAAATCATAAAAACATTTGCGTCATCAAAAGATAAATAATATAATATGTTTTTATTGTCTTAGACAAAATTGAAAGAAGAATCTCTGCATACACCTACTGCTCACGCAAAAGGAGTAGGCAGAGAACACGAACATTAATTTCCATTGGCACTTTTAGCTATTGCAGGTTTATAGATCATTGTGGAAGTCTTTGCGAGAGGCCAGCAGTGGATGTCATTCGGCTGATATGATGATGGTGATGATGATGAGTAGGAGAAAATGTAATATTGCAGTGACAGATTGCTAGCACTGCAGCCCCACAACACACTTCAACTAGTTTCCCATATTCGACTCTTACGACAACCAAGGGAAAAGATGGTGGGTGCTATTCTATTTTAACCTGGTATCACACGCGGTAAATAATCTATAATAATACTTATATACTAATAATATTATAAAGCTGAAGAGTTTCTTTGTTTGAACGCGCTAAACTCAGGAGGTTCGAATTGAAAAAATATTTTTGTGTTGGATAGTCCATTTATTGAGGAAGGCTTTAGGGTATATAACATCACGCTGCGACCAATTGGAGCGAAGACGCGAACGAAATCGCAGGCAACAGCTAGTGTATGATAACTATGTATCTCAACGCAGTATTTCAAGACCAAAAATAGCGATTTACTTATTTTCCCAGACAACCCACCACCACCATATCAGCCCTAGGACGTCCACTGCTGGACATAGGCCTCCCCCAATTTCATGGGGGGTAAATGCCATAATCGCCACGCTTGGCATGCGGGTTGGCGATCGCATTATCTCCACCGCACTCAAGGAATGCTGCTGCCCATTCCCCGGTGGTCTTGGTCGTAGTTTTAGGACATACCCAGGACCTGTCCCAGACAACAGCTGGCTCGAATATATTATGTAACGTCATTATATAACTGACAGAGCTAGCAAAGCGTCTCCGTTTCAGCTGTCGAGAAAAATCTTTCGTATGTCTGTCTGTCTGTCCGGATGTTCTCCTCTACAGGTCGCATTTCTCAACCGATTCTCGTGAAATTTTGTGAGCAGGTTCGATAATTATTTATAAGTTATTTTTTTTTCGAGTCAGTTTTTGGAAATTTTAAAATTTTAAATATAAAAAATTGTGATGTTTAGAGCTCACAGAGCCACTAGTGTTATTTTGTAGTAGTAAATAATTTGTTTTACTGTAATTGTAGTGGGTCCTATATTGTTATCCTCTTCAAGAAATTGTTCAAATCGCACGATAAAAAAGTCGAGTCGCCAATTTTGACAGCAAACAAGCGTCCCTCGTTAATTTTATTTAAGTTTTAATGTGTATTCATTAGATTTTCGTTTCTATCCCAAAGTATTCGTACTCTACTAAAGGGTTAAATTAAATAAACCACACTCGCTACATTCGAAAGTACTCACTTTGCACTACGCTACAAAAAGTGACATCTCCGTCCGTACCGTTTATATCACAACTCGGCGACACTTTGAAATTCAAATATTCATACATGTCTTCTAGTCTTATCTTTATTCCATTTTGCATGGTTCTCTGTCATTTCGCGGATTAGAATTTCCATAAGCCTTTTAACATAGGTTTAATTTTAACCGCGTCAGTTGATAGTGACAATGACAACATTAGCATTTCGTACATGGGCGTTAATAGACGAGGCAGAAAGTGTTAATGGCTATGAATATTCAGTTTTACGAATGTTATTTTAATGTTGGTATTTAAAGGAGTTTCCATTAACTCGAGCATCGCTAGCGTTCTACGCCGTAGGGCGTAGCAAAATTTTTTTGCTTTGAATTGAAAATTGCACATATATTCGTAGAAGCAGGTACATAGGTATGGTGATGGACCTTATTATGAGTTAATAAATAGCTGTAAGTGCGGATTCAGACACATTTTACAAAAAACTCTTGAATTTTTATTGGTTAGTACGAGTATGCGGAGTGAATAAAAGAACTGTTAATCTCAGAAAATGCAAATTATTATTTTAAATTAATCGTATCGGTATTATGATTTATTTAATTAATGATTTATGTATCCGTTAAATTTTGGTTAATACATGTAATGTACTAGCTGTCCCGGTAAACTACGCTCCGCCCCCGACCTGTTCCATAAAAAATGTATCATGTTTTTTTTTTTATATATTTTACCGATATAATATTAATAGCTATTCTGCTAATGAAATAGCTATGAGAAATCCCCAAAAATCAAATATAATAACAATCGGCTCAGCAGTTCTCGAGTTATAATTGGAATTCTAACACGACTTTGCTTTAAACATGTATCTAATATAACGACGGTGGCAAACCATCTTACGGCCTGCCTGATGCTAAGCAGATACTGTACTTTATGAACACTTGCATCTTCTTAGAGACATATGCAGGTCCCTCACTCCCAACACAGTGTATCCTCGGGAGCTCTGGGAACCTTTCCCACCACCAGAAATACAACACAACATGCCTAAAGAGCAAAAAGTTGTTTCATTTTGGCTGCAGTCTTTTATATGGTTGAGCGGTATTTCTCTTCAAATCGGCTGCTCCAAAAATGAGCGAAATGATGTTTCACTGTGCTTCATCATTATTACTAGCCCTCTGAAAATCGTCTACTCTCAATTCCTATTTTTTTTATATGAATATATTTACACGCCGTGCTTAGGTATTCATTTCCCCTCATTTGCTACCACATACCAATGACGATTCAATATTATCCCGCATTGCCGATTTTTTGGCAACTCGCATTAAACCGGGCAATCAGATAAATGGCAGGAATATGAAAGTGTAACGGCATTATCCCCGACGTGCTCATTCGCACCGGCGGGTCTTTATCGGAAAATGCTTAGTTTGTCTTTGGTAAGCACTCTTATGATAACTGGCACGGTGATGTGCTTGAGCGGAGGTGTACTTTATGGTTATTTTTTACAGCATCCACCATCCACCACCATATCAGCCAAAGGCCGTCCACTGCTGGACATAGGCCTCCCCCAAATTCACGGGGGGTATATGCCATAATCGCCACGCTTGGCATGCGGATTGGCGATCGCAGTATCTCCACCGCGCTCCAGGGATGCTGCTGCTCATCCCCCGGTGGGCTTTTACTGCATACAATTTCTTATTAGTTACATATTATATCTTCGCAGATATCTATGCAGGTTTCCTCACGATATTTTCCTTATTTTGATTCAAACTTGCACTGTTTTTAGGCGTGCCCGACTTCTCAAATGCTCATCTGTGCTCGCTGAGTTTCTTACGCCGCGCCGGTTATTCTCGTGACAGAGGTTTATTATCAATATCAATAAACTACCGGTGGCAGCTTATTGACATTCATAGGTGCCTATAATATATCTTTGTTAAACAATAAATTACTTTTACTATTTTACTTTTTCATTTTTGCCACATGCCACGACGACTTTACGTGAAATGATGAGGACGACGACGATGAAGCGGACTTCTAGCGGCAATCTACTTTTGTACCGAAATTTTTTACTTGTGTTGTATTTTAATTGTAGTAGGTCCCATTCTCACATAGACTTTTTACCGATCTAAAAACTGGTTTAAATGGTCAGTACCATTGGCCTGGGCTTTATAAAATATATGTAAATCGCCAATTACAAACACCATGAGTATAACTGATGTCATCATCACGTTTAATTGTATGGATAATTTGAATGCTGGACTTACAGCAAAACATGTATGTACCTACTTGAAACTCTGAATTATGACTCCTATGTGATCCATGTTTTATCAAATAAATTATATTATCTTATCTTATCTTTATGAAATATATAGAGTCCCATCCAGCAGTACGTATAATTCGGTACGGTATTCACCTACCTTACATACCTACGTGCCTCTCAAACATCTTAAACACCTATTATCATAAACGAATGACACACAACCTTTTTCACGAAATACATGGGATCATCTCCGCTAAATTTCTCACCTCATTCCTTAAACACATTGGGATTCCGAACGAGTACGCGGTGTAAATTCAAAGAGGTTATCCGATGAGGCAAATTTCAGTCGTTTAATGTCTTACGTTCATTGTTTTAAGTGCTATTATTGGGTGCTACTTGTTTTGAACAAAATTTTATTGTACTTTGAGTAGGTTGAATCTGAAGGGAATTAGAATTCTGGGCCGGAACAGGGTTAGTCGGTTCATGCGATGAATTTGATCGATACTTTGTTCACAATTTAGAATCCACTCAAGCCGAGCGAAATGGCACACGAAATAACTGGAAGTTAAAAGTTGTGACATTTTTAGAGTACTAGGGGTATATTTGGCTTAACGTTTTAGACAGATATCGAATTTGCATTTATCGCACGTGCATGTTTTGACACGTTAGTTTACACACACGTCCAGAGTGCCTACCGCGAACTTCGAAAATCGAACTTCGTCTCGTGCCGTCCCTTTCACTCTCGTGTTATACACTATATGACGGAAAGGGACGGTACGATACGAAGTTCGATTTTCGAAGTTCGCGGTAGGCACTCAGTCTACATGCAGCGCGATCGTTCACTATTGGCTAGCAAGCCGAGGAGGCGGGAAGCGTCATAGTCGCCTGAATGTTAGCGTGGCATGTAGCGCAGCGTTATGTCAGCCTATACATAAATGTGGCCGGCTTGGCGCATGTGAAAGTGATCACGAACCGATTTCACAATAACTGCGGTTTCTCAACAATATCGGTTCATCGATTTCTAGCAAAAGCGAAACTTATCCAAAAATCTAATTAAAAACCAACCCGGCTTGATGGCTTCGGCGTAATCTAAGGTCCGTCAATCTTCTGTCGGCGTCCAATCTGCAAAATGGCGTAATGACTTCCGCTAAAGTAATTACTTTAGTATGTTTATCTATCGATCTTGATGAGGAAAAACCGAAAACTTTTATTATTATTACGGCATTTAGCTTAATTTCATATATTACATTAACGACTGGGTACTTAAGCTAAGTTTTTTTTAATACCTCGTCGGTGGCCAACAAGCGTACGGCTCGCCTGATGGTAAGCGGTCACCGCAGCCTATGGACGCCTGGAACTCCAGGGGTATCTAATGCGCGTTGCGGACCTTTTAAAAATGTATACACTCCTTTGTTGAAGAACCCCATATTGTAGTCCCTCGGGAAAACCTTGGCAGGGAGCTCGGCATTCCACAGTCGGAGCGTCCGAGGGAGGAAATTTTAACAATCAAGGTAATTTTCCAAATTATCTATTTTACTGATTTTACATGTCCCAGTTCGCGACACTGACCCAAGACTTGTCACTTTCAATCTTATTTATTGATGACCATGATAAAATCATTCGGTTTTTTTTAGCAAAATTATAAGAAAACTAACGTGTGTTATTTGATGTAACAACTATTGCATTGAGAAGGTTATTATTTGTAGAACAGATAAAACCATTGATTATGTCGCCGATTTCACTCTGCATGTGTGATGAGCACGGACATTTCCACCACCACCGTATCAGCCAAAGGACGTCCACTGCTGAACATAAGCCTCCCCCAATTTCATAGGGGGTACATGCCACAATCGCCACGCTTGGCATGCGGGTTGGCGATCGCAGGATCGCACTCAAGGGATGCTGCTGTGGTCTTGGTCGTAGTTTAACGTAAACGCTATACACTTGTATCTGACCCAGCTAAGTTCCAAGACTTCGTAGCACTAAGATCATACTCACTGTTACATCTGTAAAGCACTAAAACTGTGCAAGGAACACTTGAAATTGGATGCGGGTTGAGCTGACTTATCGTCGGTTTGGGCGGACTTCGTTGCTCCGTCTAGTTTGTAACGAGCTGCGGACAAGGCTTCGGACTTGGTCAGGCTTCGTTGTACAGCAAACCAAGAAAGTTATCTATCACGTTTCAACCTTAATATTCAATGAATATAGTCTAAAAGCGTTAGACTACTTTCTTGATATTTATAATTAAATCATATATGATATTTTGACTGAATATACTAAGAGTATGTCCTAAAACTACGGCCAAGACCAACGTAGGATGGGCAGCAGCATTCCAGGAGTGCGGTGGAGATGCTGCGATCGCCAACACGCTTGCTAAGCGTCGCGATTATGGCATTTTCCTCCCGTGAAATTGGTGGAGGCCTATGTCTAGCAGTGGATATACTTCGGCTGATATGGTGGATAGATACTGAGGGTTGATTTGAGGCCTACACGGAGGAAAAAAGGCAAGCAAGCAGTATTGGGCTTGGATGTGATCCAATAACAGGAGTCCGAACGATGCTCGCTCAGCTGAAACCAATTCTATATTAGATGTAACTGCTATTAGAGTAATAGTGAACCCGCTACTTGTTTGCTAAAGTTGTGAGTTAGGTAACTTTGTCCCGTATCGTTGGAGTTATAGATATCGGGGCAATTTCGCTAACGGCCTGAGCCGTTTTTTCGGTGAATTAAACTGGATTAATTTAATGCTCAAACTAGCTATGAAATCTCTGCTCCTACATGAAAACGTTTTCAGATCAAAGTAGATTCTTGTGTTTTAAGGGTTTCACGTCTATAATAAAATGGCTAAAATTAAATCTTAATGTGGTTGTTTGAAACATAAAATAAATTCATGTTCATGAATCAGTTGAAATAAAATACAACGTTTTTAGCCAATCATATAATTTTGTGATTGTAGGCGCGAAATATTTTAACGCCTTGAAAAAAATTAACAAACCTTTTTTAACCAGAATGTGTTTTGCCCTTATTTTGTAAGAAAGTACGATTTTCATTTTAGTTAGATGTCCTAGTGTGGGTATTGTGCCTCCTTCACGCGTGCCAAGCCAGTGATAATCGGCCTGTCGCGGCAGTGCGGGTCAAACATCAGTTTTGTAATTCAGAAGACTTAATATGTAAGTACTTTAAATAATTATGTGCTAGCGAGTCAGAAACGCACATAATCAATTGAGATTAAAAAGGAATGTGAATGAACGCCTTGATCACCCACTTGTTGAAGTTACAAATATATGAGCGTTGGAAGTTTGTTCTTACAATTTTAGTTTCGGATTGTTCATCATTACAGCTTCATTATTTTGCTCTTTGACGTGAATTTACCGATGTGAGATTTCCTCACTTGACGAAATACTGTCAGTAATACGTTTGAGCAGTAGTAATACCATGCGCAGAAGTGGGGCAGTACTGCATTAGTATCAGTTGACACTGACAGCTGACAGTTTTCTCATATCGTACCACCCCCGCATCAACAAGTCAGGAAGGCGCCTTACGATCACAGACTGATCGACGTTAAATATGGCGCCGGCAGCTGTCATCCCATAGAAACTTGCCAAACTTTCCATACAGACAGATTCTAACGAACGCAACTTACAATTACAGATGGTTTGGTGCATCTAAGGCTAATATTTCCTTATATGCGACAGTTATTCAATATGTATAGGTACAAAAAATCGCATTAAGTAAATTTTGCTGCGCTATAAACATTTTTTTGCCATTGCTGTATCCACATTTGATATTTGGACATTATTGTTGTTTGTGTATAATTAAATATTATATTTTCTCGTAATTAGTTTTTACCTAATAAGTCTTTGTAGCGGGCCACGTGCTCTGAACCAAATAACTGAACATAATACCGATATGATAGATTAGATATTTTCCCCAAAATCTTTATTTCCTTGTAGCGAATTTCCTTGTCCAAAAAAAAACAAAACGAAAATCGGTTCATCCGTTTAGGAGCTACGGTACCACAGACAGATACACAGGCACGTTAAACTTATAACACCCCTCTTTTTGCGTCGGGAGTTAAAAATGTTATTTAGAATTGGAGTTAAAAATGCTACCTAGTACTTTGTTTGTTGAATTAATCATATTGAAAAACTAATTATGAACATAAATGTTGGATCCGTGAAGTTTCTCCTTACGAGGTATCAAGTTTTAATGATAATTAAAATAAACAAGGTTGCTTTTCAGGGAAAAATACTGTTTCAGGATATTTCTTTTAGTAAAGAATAAAAAAATAGGTACGATATTATTTCGTAAGTTTTGGTAGCTTAATAGTTATATAAACAAATCAAACTTATTTATATACAAAGAAAATATATACAAGAATACTTAACCAAAATAATATAAATAAAATTAAAACTAACTTAAACTTAGAACAGGCCCTTGAGGAATTGTACCGAAGATGCTGGCGGCATTTCCTCGCTGTATCGCAATGATGATACGTTGAGTGATTGTATTTAAGGTTTTAAAGTTTTTGCTTAAACGAACGTTACCTATTTTATGTAGAAAACTTCTGTGAGTGTCAGGCAAGTTAAAATATAATAAGACAGGTCACTCACATCATTAATATTGTATATTGCTCGACATATTGTTTTTAGCCGGCACACGGTACTCATAAGCGCTGGTTTCGGCGATCCGTTTAGCATCAGCCCCATGACCCCATCAAAATCAAAACATGTTAATATCGAGTGATATTCAACCTTAAAGACATCTATTCAGCTCGTGTATTTTAAAGCAAAAATACTGACCGAAAATAGCATAATGCAAATTTTATCCGGCTACTTTGTCCTAGGACACAATGCACAATAGAAAATAATGTCATGATAGTTTTGGCACCGCCCCTCCGATCCTATGCCAAAGTTGGGTAACTTCAAAATGGCCGATGGCAGACCACAGTTGGAAGTAAGTAAAAAAAGATACAGTAACTAGTTGCTGTTCTATCTACGCATATGAATTATATCCTATGCCCTATTCTGATGTAGTTTACATTACTAGAAAGTTCCGTCAAATTCGTTCACTGGTTTTTGAGATTTAGAGGAACAAGCATAAGCTCAAACTTTCACTTTTATAAATCAATACAATATATTCCCAAAAGATATTCAAATATATTAAATATGCGGTATTTCCGGATCGATACATCCTTCAAACTTTCAAGAAAGGAGCGTACTCCCATCTTAAAGGCCGGCAACGCACTTACAACCCCTCTGGTGTAGCGGGTGTCCATGGGCGGCGCTAATCGCTTACCATTAGGCGATTCGTCTGCTCGTTTGCCTCCTACTTCATGAAAAAAAAACTTTGCATTATATTTAGGTAATAGGTAATGTTTTATATATTATATTCCCTAATGTCAGATGCCCGCATAAGTCATCATTCGCGTGCCCTTTTCCCATTTACTTGGGGTCGGCGCAGCATGTTTTTTTCTTCCATAACTCTCTATCGCCCGTCATCTCGTCACTCACATCCTTCCTTTTCATATCGTCTCTCACGCAATCCATCCACCTTTTCCTTGGTCTACCCCTCCTCTTACATCCCTCCACATTCATGTCTAATACCTTTTTTGTCACATGACTTTCATCCCTCCGCATAACATGCCCATACCATCGTAGACGATTAGCTCTCAACTTATCATCTATGGGTGTCACTTTCAGGCTTCCTCTTATATACTCATTTCTTATGTGATCCATTCTTGTTACGCCACTCATCGCATAAGTCTAACTGGTAAATTTACGTTAGGCCAAAGAACCGTCATAAATAATGGCATAAGACCGAAAAAGAGCGAGATACTAATAATGTCGTACCAGACAAGGATGAATTATATCTAGTTTTGTTGGCTTTGCTTTAATGCCACTTTTCCCTCCTCGATAGGTAAAGCTCCTATTAGTCACCGGAGATCTACCTGAAACGCACAAAAAGCCTTGATTGAGTCGTTTCACGCTTGACGTAGTTTTGTACTCTCTGCTATTTTAAGATTGCTTTTTATCTCGCTTGTATTGCTAGTTGCTTGTTTCTAAACTACGTTCAATTCATTATTTAGATTAGCTTTTAGAATAAAGAGGATATTAAAATAAAGTCACTGCAGTTGGTTGGCAAGGAACGCACTTTGTACATATTGGTAAGGACTTGAGTCTTTGGAGTCTTCATTCCGAAGACTCGACTTAGTTTTTAGACTAATCGAAGCTTGAGTGTTTTGTAGAGACTCGAGTTCTTTAAAAATACTCGAGTTTTCTATAGAGACTTGAGAGTTTTGTTTACTAAGTGTAAGCAAAAAGGCTTTATACTCATTATTATTAGAACTCAACCGTACTTGTAGAAACACGTAAGGTTACGCGGCCTTCTCAGTGAAGTAGGTACTGTAGAAATCAGTTCTTTGAATAGAAACTTCAAAAGTGAGTTTTTGCTATTAGATTCAAGTATTTTGAGGCACGCCTAAAGTAAAAATAAAAAAAAAATACTATAAAAGATACGATAGTTCGAGTCTTTTCTAAGGCTCGAGTTGTGACTACAGGACTCAATAAGACTCGAAAAAGGACTCGACTCATGACTCAAAAGAC
This sequence comes from Notocelia uddmanniana, assembly GCA_905163555.1. NCBI lineage: Eukaryota > Metazoa > Arthropoda > Insecta > Lepidoptera > Tortricidae > Notocelia > Notocelia uddmanniana. The sequence goes on from LR991068.1 coordinate 19,763,286, forward strand.
TCGAAGTCTTTTAAGCTTCGAGTCCCGTAAGTATGTTCGAGACTCCAATAACTCGAGTATTTACCAACACTAGAAATAATACTTGATAACAGTAGCTTTCAAGTGAATGATAACACTGTGAGAAAACCAGTGTAATCCAAAAATGTATAGTTTTCCATAGGAAAAACTAGATCTCGTTACTAATGCCTACGCCCAAACTTGAAATGAGGTATCAAAGTAGAGCCCGGCCTCCTTTATTATACAGTCAGCGTCAAAAGCAACTATGCGTTTGAAGGGGTCAAAAGTTCTTATTCCCTAGTAATAATAAAGACTTTTGAACTTTTCAAATGCGTACCTACTTTTGATGCTGACTGTACAATAGAAAAACACTCAAATTATGGACCATTCACACCAAACGGCCGAAGTCGGCGCGCACGCCACCAGAGTCAAAGGAATTGGAACCGACCATATACTTAACTAAAAGAAATTACAAAAAATTGGTAACGGACTGGCTTTGAAAAAAAAATACGAAGAAACAGAGGATATTCTCAATATAATCACATGACACACACACACGCACACACATACACACACACACGCACGCACGTATGCATGCACGCATGCACGCAAGCACGCACGCACGCACGCACTCAACACATTATGCATACTCATATTTTTAAAAGCATGCTTTACTCGTATTAAGTTAGGTTATCTCTACTGTCAATATTCTCGCTTTACTTGTTTTGTTTTTATTTTCAAATTTATACGGGGAGGAGTACTGTTTATCCTAAAACACAGGTTATCCTATTTAGGAATCAGCGTTTCTAGTTTTAATCCCACATAAAGACGCTAGACTTCGTATCCAAACGGCAGCGGCAGAGCCGTCGGCAGCCGACCAATTCAAATATGAAATCTAACTTATGTATGGAGGGTTCAAATGCCTTTGACTCTAGTGGGGTGCGCGCCGACTCCAGCCGTTCGGTGAGAATCGTCCAAACTCGTATTCAAATTCAACTGTGTTTTGCATGTACGAGTATGTAGATTTTTTTTGCATGAAATCTGCTGCATCAAACCGGTATACTTTTTCTAATCCGGACGTAGATTCCTAAATTTGCGAATTAACGTGCTGAGACTGAATGGGGAACACACCGCCGTTGCCAGTGACCTTCTAGTTCTTGGGAAATTGTATCAAATTCTACAATAAAATTCCTAAACACATTACTGAACTTAGCAATTCTAAATTCAAATCTGTAGTAAAACATACACTTATTTCAAGAGCATACTCGTATTATAAGATAAACGATTACATCATGGATAGGGATGTTTGGCAGTGATAGCGTCCTGCACGGGTAATCTATCGCGAAAATATATTTTCTCCTGTACTCGTAGCACTGTTATTTAAGTAATTTTGTAGTAGCTGACACTATAGTTTTATATTTAACTATACAATGTATATTGTTTTGAAAAAATGACACCTCGCCGAGTTTCTTATGCCGGTTCTTCTCGTGGCAGAGGTATATTTTTCCGAACCGGTGGTAGTTTATTGACGTTCATAGGTGCATTTAATATGCCTAATTTGAAGAATAAACTACTTTTACTTTTCTTTTTTAGTTTCATTAGTTCGGTGGAATTGTCCGGTCCTGAACTACCCCTTCAATTTTAGTTCCATCAATTTGATTAGGAAACCAAACAGGTGACAGTTAAATTAAGGTTAAGGATGTTGGTGAATAGATTTGCTATTAAATTACTTTTTTGCGTGAAAACTGACATAATAGCCTCGTGACACCACTTTATTAACCAAACTATGTAAGTTCATCAGTTCGGTTTTACGTTATAACCGAACTAATGTGAACAAAGGACCAACCCACGGAACTACTGAAGTCAGCGACTACGTCGGGTGAGGTTGCGGTGATGGTATTGTTGCTGGATATGTCTGTCGTGCGATATGTGGAAGTTGGAAATCCCAGCATCAATAGGCAGCTTTAATATTAAATTAACCTTAAATATGGTGCATTCATGGGGATTTCGGGTATCAGGCTAAAATAATCTGATGTATATTGACTCAATCGCATCAGAAATAGGCGATAGGCGACAAAAGTTTCGGTTAAATTATATCTAAATATGTATCCAGTATTCGTAAAAGGGGGTCGCAGTTTTACTTTAGGAGGTAGCCTTCGTTACCCTACATGCAAACCTGTGGTGCTAAAAGTTTAACAAATTGGCAACCATACTGTCTTCTCAAAGATCTCACGATTTGAAAATAAAATGATATGCGATAGAAAAAATATTGAGTAATTCATAGCTCTTCATTGGATATCTAAGATTATGATACTGCAAGGATATGATACTGTAAAGTCATTATGATCAGTCTTCTTCTTCTTCCTCGTCATTATACTCTTGGCAGAGTGGTCGTGGCCGTCATGTTGTGGGTGGCGAGCTTTACCACCCGGCGCTATTCCTCTCTGACGTCTACACGCCTGGCACTTCCGTGCAACGGGCAGTTTAATGCCGCTTTAATGATCAGTCTATAAGTCAAAAAATCTCGACCCTGAACAACGTACTCGTAATTAGCAGAACAATGATAAGGATGATAACAGGAGTTAGTCATAAAATGATCTGAGAATGTTGAATAGTATTATCAATACCATGGCAGAGCTTTGATCTTAACATGATTTCGCATAAATTAATTTTGTATTAAGCAGTAACGCTGCTAACGAAAATTCCAAATTTCAAATTAAAGGGAAAAATTAAAAAAATTATGCTCGTGCAAGATTCGATCCTGCGACATCTGGCATACGCGGCACATCGCTCTAGCCTCTGAATTGAGCTATCGGAACAACCAAGCTCGTGCACGAAATCCTTCACTAATTTCTTCTTACAACGCCTTAGGGAAGCGTCCAGCGACATCTACCGTAGAAGACTTAGCCTTCTATTAACGGCACCAACGTCTCAAATATCATTACAAAATCGTCAGTAACGATGCGCCTTCTCATACTAAATTAATTTTGTACTAAGCAGCAACGCCGCTAAAGAAAATTCCAAATTCCAAATTAAAAGGAAAATTTAATGCTCCAAACAGAATTCGAATTTTGAATCGCATGGGATATTTTTCACAAAAAGAGTGCATCTATATTTTTCATTTTAATGTGTTTTGCATACTTGCTACGAGCTGTACTATTGTATCAGAAGGAGAGCTAGGAAGATATTAAAATGAAATTGGCATGTGAAATTTATCTCCCAGATGTGGCCCTATACGGTTTGTCCCAAGCTTGGCACGCGACCGAAAACTCGATGCCAATAACGTGTTAGGTCGTCAGCTGTCAAGAGTCGGTATTTTGAAACACAATTTATATTTACTTTCTCTGTACTGGTTTATATATTTCCACCCAAAAAGCAATGGAGAAGGCTATGCTGGGAGTTGCAGTTAGCAATTTGCATGATCGCATCAAGAATGAGGACATCGGCAGCATGACTAATGTAACCGATATAGCCCTCCAAATTGCTAAACTTAAGTGGCAGTGGGTGGGATACGTATAACGTAGAACCGATGCCGCTGGGACGGAAGGGTTCTCGAGTGGCGATCACGTACTAGGCGTAGCATGGATAGACCCCTCGCAAGGTGGAACGATGACCTGGTAAAGGTTGTGGGAGTCCACTGGATGCGGGTGGCGCAGGATCGGTCATTGTGGAACTTTTTGGGGGAGGCCTATGTCCAGCAGTGGACGTCCTTTGACTGAATAATATATTGAGGGGTGTACACAACAGAAATATCGATTGTGTAAATCGCGCCCTACGTGTAGACAGGCTTATGTGTTTGGCATACGAGGAAACGAGATGCGCTTTTCTCTCCTTCTTCTCTTCTGCTTCTCTTCTTCTTTTTTTCAAGCTAAGGTAAACGTCCCAGTCCTCATCACTAATCTCCTATTAATAAAGGTGAACAATAGATGTCAAATACTGGGTTTAAGTTGTCGACCATGGGACGTTTATCTTATATGGTTTCCCCAAACCTTGGCACGTGACCGAGAACACGTTGCCAATATCGTGCTCCGACGTCGTCAGCTGTAGAAGCCCTTTTTTGTAAAAAACGAAAGCGCCTTACCCGTACACTTAATACTTAAGAAACTGGGTCGATGCTTTTTGTAGACCACTTTCGGTCATAGTTACTGCACCCTGAGATTTTGGAGATTAATACTAGGATACTTTAAACTAGGTATGCTAGAATGGTTACAGAATACGGTACCTACTTCACAATAGTAAAAATTAACTATTTTATTTTAATTTATCAATATCAATAATAAAAAAATTACAAAAACAATTGTTAAATATTAAGTTTTAAGATTTTTTTCATAAAAAACAATATTCTGTCTTTTTTAGGGTTCCGTACCGAAAGGGTCCTTACGGGATCCTATTACTAAGACTTCGCTGTCTATCCGTCCGTCTGTCAGTCACCGGGCTGCATCTCAAGAACCGTGATAGTTAGACAATTGAAATTTTGACTATGGAAAATTGTGTCATCACTGGTTTAATCATCTCTCTACATACTTCACACAAAGAACAGAGTGGGTTTGGCGTTTCATAAAAGTTGCCGATTAGGCTACATACCGATTTACACTTGCAAGTGAACTTGCATGCAATGTATTGTAACCGCAGTTAGGCTGCTCGAAATACAAGCGAGATTACGTTTCACTTGTGCCCTACCTCTCTTATTTCGCCGAGGTACATGCTTACGTCAGCTGTGAGTTAATAACAAGATATAAGATTATATTTATTCAACCATATTTGGAATACACCATGACTATGCATATTTTGTTCCCTTACACGGGTCGGACCCCTGTCCATCAATGAGAGAAAGTATCAATAATGGTAATTAATAACGACATAATACTACAATGACTGTGTAATGTGTCCAGTAATGTGTCGAACCAGTGACGAATCAACAGGGCGAATAAAAAATTACCTAACAAATAAAAAATGAAGAATTCAGAGTTCATAGGTAACAGATTATGTACAAACTTGGCATGCAATATACTGATATTTTATTACATTGAACCTCAAAACATTATAAGATCAGTACCACCACCTACCCTTGGCAGGGCGCCTGGTCAAGATGCCAAGAATATATCTACTACAATTTTATAAGTGGCAAGAATTACGCAAGTTTAGGTATTTAACTCATTTTTACTACCACCACAAAATGTTCGTTCCACGATACCTTCTAAAACGACATAATTGAGATGATTTCCCTGCTGATAATAACCCCCTTTTGTAAGCGGAGCACCAAGCAATCATGTCTCAAGATCCATCAAAAACTTATTACACTTGACTTTAGAACGATTCTGGAACGTTCTATCTGTTTTATGGTTTCGGATTTTACGGCGATGGAATTTTAAATTCGAATGCTGATGATGCATGTTGAGGTTTGTGTGAGACGGAAGAATCTTTTAGAAGGTTTGAGAAGGCTGCATTAGACGAGTAGTGATTTCATTTCGTACAATCCTTTCGTTTTCACTCGACTATAGCAGAAGGAAAGTTATATTTATAACAGTTTAGTAGTATTATTAACTCCTGCTAGAAAGTGAAAAATATTATACCGGAATCAAAAGATTCAATATGATCTATTTGTTTTCAAAGTCGTTACTTTAATTATACCTTAAGAAATGTTTGCGTTCTTATTCAGATTCTAGGTAAGAAAACGACTTATAAAATTAGACTTTGATGAAATAATAGATCATCAATGATATCCTGCTTTATTTAGGTTTCAGTAAATTTATACTACGTGGATTGCCACAATTGGCAAGCAGCTTTCTGGGCACGCTACACTGTTATAATCTATGACGCTACCCTCAGAAGGCGATTTAGGTTAAGTTTTTAAATTTTAGAATGTATATTACTTAGGCTAGTTTAAAATTTTTCATCATCAAATCATAGGAAAAAGGCATCTCGGAGACCCAAGAGGTGAGTCCCGTAAACTGTCTTTGATGCGTGAGTCACTGTCTATTCACCTTTGAGGAACCTTTAGTCTAGAATATACGAGTAAGTACAGATATTGCGACATGTATTACTATGACTGTATATCAACCGCAATGCACGTGACTCCACTAACAATAACCGAAATCATTATAGATATTGGTCGAACAAAGATTTATTCGTTGCTCATACAAATGAGAGTAGAGTTTATTTAAGCCGCAAAAATATTACGGTATCTATTGGAAATAATGCAATTTTGGTGTATTATAATAAACCAGGTAATTCTTTATACTTTTAGAGTCACATATAAATATCATGTATTTAAATTAGTGAAAAAGGCACTGCATGTAGCAGGTACAGGTATTACTAGCATTCCTAAAATTAGATACCATAAAATTAAGTATCCAACTACGCAAAAAGCCATTCCGCCGGTATAAACGTAGTAAATGTGGGATTTAGTGCGTAAAACAAAATGTGCATAAACAAAGTATTATCAGCTAATTCATAATATATCCACGTCCACTTTTGTTTGTTTTCTACCCCAAAATAAACCGCACTCGTGTCCTCAGGCGCCATCCCTTATTTATACCTACTAAATCATGCGGAACAGAATTCAATCACACACCCCAAGATCCCAAATGGGATATTTCATAAGGAATATTATTTTTCAAACTGACACCTTTGAACTGAATATTTTATTGCTTTATGATGTTTAGTTGCTTAAAATTCGCTGGAGTAATAAATAATAAAATGATAACGGAAAGATAAGTATTTGACTGTTCTTTAAATGGGACAGACCTAAAATAATTAAATGACAAGGGTTAGGGTTCCGCAGTCAACTAGGAACCCTTATAGTTTCGCCATCTCCGTTTGTCTGTCCAAGGTTTTGGCTCTGTGATGGGGATTTTTTTTTAGCTTCAACCCTATGTTGTGGCGTATTGATGGATAGGTTATTCAAAATGAATACAGGTCTTCATCAATTTTTTTTGATAAAGTGATTATTTCTGAAAATAACTTTAGAACCAAACAATATAAAGTAAATCATGAAAGTGAAGCTTAATAAAAAGTTTCAACGAAAACTATAGCGAACATGATCAGTTTAGCTGTTTCTGAGTTATCGTAAAAAGTCTACCCTTCTTAGTAAAAGACGTATGAAACGCTGCGAAGGTATTCGCTAGGTAGGTGAGTAGGTTATCTTGTTGTTGTTTTTTTTTATTAAGTTCATTGTGTGCAACTACGGGGCTCTATACTGAGCATGGCCCGACATGCTCTTTGCCGACTTTTTTAAGCATTACATGAAATTCATCCCCTAAAGGGATGTAAAAGGTTTCGAAATTTTGTAAGTGGTATCACTCATTTTTATTGTAAGAGACTTGAAACTTTATATATGTTAAAATTCACGAAAAAAAATCTTAGCGTTTTTAGGAATTCATCATCCCCAGCTAAGACAAAATTAATCATCCCCATAAAAGACTGAAGATATTAAATAGGGGCTTAAAATTTGTTAGGGTTGTTAAAGTAGCTTTATCTTATTTTTTTTTCTTTTACAACCACGCACGACACGAGGTTGATGCTCTTATAAAATCAACTTTTGGCTTCCCGCAGAAGAAAATTTATTCGTAATGATTCGTAATGAAGATACAAAAAGTTTGTTTGATGGAGCCACGAAAGACAAAATATTCCCCTCAAGATTTTTTCATCCCTTCTTCCAAATTGAAGGCTACTATCCTGTTACTGCGAATAATACTTAAAGTCTATTTACGAAATTATCTCGTTGAGTTTATTATTGTGCTGAAATTCCCATTATATTTGAGTCCAATATAATCAAGATGGTTAAGCTTGATATTTATAGAATATGCGAAAAATATTTGTGAGGTGCCTAGTCGCGTAAATGATTCGACAACTGATCGAAAAACAAGGCAATACGAGTAATTAGGCCAATAAATGTATAAACATTGACATTATCCACTTCAAAATTTGACAAAAATAAATTGAATAAAACACACGGCCAATCTGGGACACTACTACTACTACAAAGATTTGCACTTTAAAGTTTAATATATTATAACGCAAACGGATTTCTGAATGAAAAAATGGTAAAAATAACCCACATTACTTTTAAACAAGCTAATCCAACAATTAAATACCCTACAGACGGACGTAGCGAAACCAAAAGGTTTCCTTGTTTACTATGGAACCTTGAAAAACCGCCCAAGTGCGTGTCGGATCACGCACAAAAAAGGGTTTCGTACCAACACCTCCTAATCTACTTTAAAAAACACTATAAAATACGTTAAATTAAAAAAAAGGTCGTATCTTCATAGGGAACTAACGGCATTTGATCCCCCTATTAAAACAATAAACTTTTTAAAGAAATGCAAGTCTATACAATAGACAAGTCATTATATGACTGGTGGGAGATCCAAAATAGATTTACCATACCAAATATAAAATATTTATATTTTTTTCAAAGAGGCACAAGTCAATGCTCGTATTCTGCCACCATATCGATTTTTAAATTAAATTACTTTATTCTGACGTAGTAGATAAAATATTGTATGCACCGTTAAATAGTCTACTACTACTATTAAAGTCTTAAAATTCTCGAGTCTTTAATAAGAAAACTCATTACGTTCGTTTTGTTACAGCGACTCTCGGATTCTAAGAACCCTTATTATATAACTGTTGCATAATAGTACATTACGATACAAGTGCAGTAAACAGGAAAAACGCAACGAGTGGTGATAAATTAAAACACGACCGAAGGGAGTGTTTTAAATCGACACGAGTTGCGAATTACCTGTTCGCACGTGTATCGTACAACGTTTTACAGTACATATGGCTCTTTAAAGTTTCGACATATGCACGTAATCTGCTGATTACCGCACTCGTGCGGTAATCTAGCACCATATGTACTGTAAAATACATTAAGCACTTTTATTGGTATACTTCACATAAATAAATGTGTTTGTCTCTGCAGTACAATTCAAATTAGTAGAATTATATGAGTGTTTGTTTAAACAAAATTGAATCAGAACAGGAAATCCCAACAAGGTCTATAACACCTTAAGGAGGCGGACAGCAACAGTTACCTAAAATACTTAGGCTTCTTTTAACGGCACTTTCTTTTAAACGACGTTAGAAAACAAAGGAGATGACAAAGCCTCTATTATGACCAATTTTATTATAACACCGATATTCAATATAATATTTATAACAGGAAATCCCAACAAGGTCTATAAGATAAGATAAGATAAGAACTCATTTATTCAAATAGGATTCATTGAACCACTTTTGCATCGTCATCAACCACAACAATCTCAAATAGGTACATTAAGGTCTGTAAAATTTAAACCTATCAAAATGACATTAAGTATTATACTAATATAAATATACGAGCATGTTTACATGTGATAATATTTTAAAATTAAAGCTTCTTATAAGTAACATGGTAAATTATTCAGCTACGATTAAGTGCATCGTCAAAAGAACAGGAAATATCACACACATCATATCATTAATTGCATTAGTAAATATCATTAACAAATATTATTAAATCGATTAAATAATCAAAGCTCGATTAAATCATCACAGTTAAATAAATGTATAAACTAACAATTATCGAAATGCTTAAGTATACCTTTCAACTAAGTAAGCTAGGCCAGGCATTTTTATCATTTAAGTAGTCCTCGACAGTATAATATCCTTTTTTTAATAATGAAGATTTTAGATATTTCTTTAACACAGTAAGTGGCAACCCAATTGCTTCAAAAGGTAATTTATTGTAAAATAGCACACTTTGACCCATAAATGATTTATATGCTTTACGAACACGAAACTTAGGAATTGCTATTTTATGTTTATATCTCGAACTATTCATTCTTTTAAAGGAATCCATATTCTTAAGAGCATAAATAATACAGTCGTAAATATACTGAGAGGCTACTGTCATTATATTTATCTCTTTAAACAGGTCTCTCAGCGACTCTCGTGAACCCATCTTGTAAATTGAACGAATTGCCCTTTTCTGTAAAATGAATATTGTTTGTATATCTGCTGCTTTTCCCCACAGTAAAATTCCATATGTCATTATACTATGAAAATGGCTAAAATATACCAAGCGTGCTGTCTCTATGTCAGTCAATTGTCTTATTTTTCTTACAGCGTAAGCCGCTGAACTTAATCTACTGGCCAACTTTGATATGTGACGACTCCACTGTAAATTTTTGTCCAAAGTTAGACCTAAAAAGATGGTTTTGTCTATCGTTTCCAAACATTCTCCTTTCATATATATATCGATATTGCAAGCTTTAACATTTGGTAAAGTAAATCTTATGCATTTTGTTTTAATAGAATTTAGTAATAAATTATTTACTGTGAACCAGTTTAACACTTTTACAAGAATGTTATTGATAGTATCAGAGTCATTTGTATTTCGAGGTACTTTAAAGACCAAAGATGTATCGTCTGCATATAATATAACTTTACAATTATTTTCAACGATGAATGGCAGATCGTTCACGTATGCTATAAAAAGAAAAGGACCCAAAATGGAGCCTTGCGGCACGCCTAGTTTGACATCTGCTCCATTAGATTGCGTTCTGTTTATGAATATTGTTTGTTGTCTGTAACTAAGATACGATGAGAGTAGATTCAAAGCATTCGTACATAGCCCATAGTGTTTAAGTTTACGTAAAAGAGTTCTATGTTCAACACAGTCAAACGCCTTCGAAAGGTCACAGAAAATGCCTATTGCGTCGCAAGAATCTTCCCATATATCATAAATACATTTTATTAATTCAGAAGCGGCATCAGTTGTGGAACGTCCTCTCCGAAATCCATATTGTTGGCAGTGAAGAAGGTTGTTGTTGATAAAATACTTCTGTAACTGATCTAACAATATTTTTTCGAAAACCTTACTTAAGACTGGTAAAATAGATATAGGTCGAAAATTCGTGAGATTATTTTTGTCACCTGATTTATGCAACGGTATAACTTTGCTTAATTTCATAAGATCAGGGAACACTCCCTCTTTAACACAGCAATTAAAAACGTGTGTTAGGTATGGTGCAATAATGTCAATAACTTGATTAATCATTTTCACAGATATCCCCCATAAATCTTCGGTGCTCTTTCTACTTATAGTTTTAAATGTTTTTAAAAGAGTTTCTAAGTTAATTAGGCCAAATTCAAAGCCATTTTTGCGTGTACCAATACTCGAGCACATTAAGGACTCTGCTTGCTGATTTAAGATCTTTAGTAGCAAGAAAAGCTATGTTAGAGAAATACTCTTCAAATGCTGCTGCTATTTTAGATTCTACCTTGATCTCCTTCCCATTGTGTACTATGTTAGAAATAGCATAGTTTTGAGGTTTACCTTTGCCACGCTCATTGTTAATGATTTTCCAAGTGGTTTTAATTTTATTGTCACATTTTAAAATCTTGGATTTTATGTAATTGGACTTCGCAACTGTGCAGACCATTTTGAATATTTTTGAGTAATTTTTAACATATTCAATAAAAGCTTCATTTTTATTAAATTCCCTTATGCTGTAAAGTTCGTACATCCTATCCCTACTCTTCTGTATGCCCACGCTGGCCCAATCGCTGAACTTTTTCTTAGAGTGGCTCCCTTGAACGGTCTTTAGCTTAAAAATATTATTAAATTCTTTGATAACTATGTCAAACAGGACTTTATATGCTCGATTTGGATCGTTTTGGGAAAAATTATCGAAAGGTAAATTGTATTGAATACTATTCTTAAACTTAGCTATATTGGTATCAGTTACGGGTCTAAATGTTATACAGTGTGGTTTACATTCGACAGTACTTTTAATTGCAATTTTTTGGCCGCTGTGGTCTGAGTTGAAACAATTGAAAAGTTCTTTTTCTATACACTTACAGTTACAAAATATGTTGTCTAAACAGGTCGCACTAGTTGCCGAAACGCTCGTGGGTTCAAGGAATATGCCACTTAAGTTAAATGAATTAAATAAACTCACTAACCGAACACTTAAACCAGAGGGGTCAAGCAAGTCGACATTGAAGTCCCCGCAAACTATAATATATTTCCTACTCTTACAAGCTACGTTTAACACATTCTCCAACGCTGATTCGAATATGCTGTAGTTAGCAGATGGAGGTCTATAAACGCATATTATTATGTAGTACAGCAACTCGACACAAGAAATTTCAACCACGTGTTCGATTGAAAAATTTACAATATCCCTACGTTCTTTAGATTTTATGTCAGTTTTTACAATAATAAGAGAACCTCCATGGATTTTTGTTTTCCTAGTAAAATAACTTATTAAATCATAGTGAACAAAATTAAACGCTAATTGATTATCTTTCAGCCAATGTTCAGTAATGCACATTATGTGTATGTCATGTGCTTCCAAGAATAAACCTATCTCCAATTCTTTGCTGGAAAAACCTCGAATATTTTGGTGTACAAGTTTAATATTCGAAGGTTTTTCCGTTGTCTTACATTCTAGTTTAAATTGATTTTGAGATTAAGATCGGATCGATCGGCGCTGTCGCTAATAATACTCTGAGATTCAGTTTTAGTTATGTAAAAATTTGGTTCTAAATTGAATGCTAATAGCTTTCCAAGTAATATTTTATTTTTATTTGAGATGTACAATTCGTCAGACATTAAATTTATATCTTTTATAAACTTATTAATGTCGATAAAATGATATTTATTGTTTAAACAAATAGCGTTGTATATAAAAGAGTTAAGCTGACTTATTTTATTATTACAATGGTAAGGCAATGATTGGTAATATGGGAAAGCACAAAGTATTATTTTACCAATGCCAGATTTTTCGACAAGATTCAAGGTTTTAATCAATCTAGTTATACCTGCTCTATTTACATGAAGGCTATTGCCAATCAATATTTTCAAAGTAGTTTCAGTACAAAACATATCTTTGGAGATTAATTCACAGATTTGATCTATACTGGCATGATGGTGACAATTGTTTATTATATTTTGACTGAGTCTATAATTTAACAATGGAGCCAGACCCGCACCTATTTGGTCTGAATATATAACTGTCCTTTTGTGGGTTATTTTTCCAACTGATTTTCGCTCGAGTGACTTTGAAGTAGTTTTCTCCATAGCTGGATCCTCTGTAGACAAATCCTGAGGTGACGGCTGGACACCCGCGGGGGACGTGGACGCATTACAAGTCGAACTGGATTTCTCCAGTATAGAATTTAGAAGTTCCATTAAATCATTGAGTATTGTAATAAATCCCCGACAGTTCACATTCCCGAGACGAGAGAACATATAATTGTCATATGTCAAATTTGTATTAGAGTCCAATATGTAGCTATAATTATGTGTCATATTATCCTTGTATAAAAGGTTATTAAATGTTTCCACACGTTTGATAAACACGCTAGAATTTTTTTTGATTTTATATGTAGGCAAGCAGATAACAATATTGGTGTGTTGGACTACTGCAAGCTGTTCCCTAATAAAGTTTACTAATTTATATAAATTTACTTTGTTTTTAAAGTCTTTATCTCCGATATAAAAAATGCAGAAGTCGGACAGGCTAAAATCTTGTAATTTATTTGGTAGCTCGCGAAAAAGCTCGCGCGTTCCCCCCCCAGGTGTTAGGTAGAGACACACTTTATCTGTGGAGAATGTCTGCTTTATCCGCTCTAACATATAATTAGTGCAGTTGCTAATTACACATAGTTTTGAGTGTTGTAGCGTTGATTCGATTTGTTCCATTGTACTAGAAAGCTGTTCATTGCCTTGCTTAAAATGGTCTAGTGGAGCCATTGTGGGCAAGTTTGCACAGCCATTATAATTGACCATGTCTTGAGAGAGATGATTTTTTTGTGTCAAGATTTCTAATTTATTCGCGATGTTTATGATCTCATTTTCCACATTTTTCATTAGCTTTTCTAGGTCAACGATTTTTAGCTGTAGCTTGAATAAATGTTTGTAGCTATCAGAACTTTATCCTGTGTTTAGACCAGTAGTAGGCGAGGATGGTGTAGACAAAGCGTTATATAGCAGAGAGTGCCTCTGTTTTTTTATCGTTCCTGTTTTTGTTTCTATCGTTGTGGAGTAGCATAAGGATTGCAGTACTTTTGTTTCCCTACTTAATTGGTCGACTTTTTTTTGGAGATCTTTATTTTCAAGGATTTTATTTTCGAGTTCATTTTCTGTGCTCTCAAGTGCAATTTCAAGTGCAGATATTTTCTCGTAGAGTTCATGGCTTCCTGGACATGTCTCCCTTGTTGTTAGGCCGTCAGCGCTCTTATATAATTTGCTTGGCGGTGTCATAGGTTCAGACGAAGCCGAAGAGTCTAGTAAGTCACTGTCAGTAGTATATTGGGTCTCCAAAATGAGCGGGCTAGGTTTATCTTTCGCTGTTGAATTTATATTCTTATTTTCTCGAGATTCATTATTGTAATTATTTTCTAAGGGTGATGATGTTACGATTAAATTTTCATTAGGTATTTTTCTATTAATGTTGCTTTTCTTCAGAGCTGATCTAGAGTCCAATTCGTTAATTATTTTGCTATTATCTGGGGACAAGTACTCCAGATCATTCGATATTTTGCTATTAATATCGCTATTATTTGATGGCAAGCTAGAGTTCATTTCGTTGGGTATTATACTATTGATGTCTCTGTTCTCTACAGGCAAGCCAGGACTCAACAACTGAATGCTAGGTGACGAGACACTCGATGATGAGGGCTTGGAGGACGTGGTCGCTGTACTGTTTACATTCAAATTTTGTTTAGGTTTATTTCTCATTAGGTCCGTTTCTACCTTCGTCTTTATTTGTTTGTTCCGTCGTAAGGGAAGTTTTTGTAGATGTGCATCCTTGTCTTGACTTTCCACACATTGTTTACATTTCCATTTCTTTTTTGTGTCTAGGCTTTTCAAGCGATGCAGTTTTTCAGATACGCCGGCACAGTCGAAATCAAATCGGTTTTTGCATACAATGCATAATAATGTGCTTCTGATACACATATTATTTTTACATTTATAGCACGTAACTGGTGTCGCCATCTTTTGGCTACTAGTAGTACCTTTTAGAGCTCCCTTTTTCGCCATCGTTAGAGCACGCTAGTGATATTGAATTTGCAGCTTTGCGTGTATCAGAACGTAGATGGATACGTCAGCTGTCACTGCTGTCAGTGTCAGTCAGGGCCTATTTATCCAATTGGATTAGGCCGGTTCCGTTATAATTTGCCGAAAAGTAACGAATATTTAAATATTTAGATGTTTTGGATGGTAGTTCTGTGTGTAACGGTTACGAGATTTATCTTACCAGCGTCTGTGTTTGTTATTTTGTGCCTCCTTGTGCTGTTTTCATGCGAACAATCAATAAACAGTGTCTTCTTGTATTGTTGGATACACAATCACTAATATAATCGACTTGTGAGTATTTATTTGCATTTAATTTAGTTAAACGGGCGCACTACAGTGTTTACATGGCTAGTGTTGCCATACAATAATAGTGTTGCCATATAACACCTTAAGGAGGCGGACAGCAACAGTTACCTAAAATACTTAGGCTTCTTTTAACGGCAGTTTCTTTTAAACGACGTTAGAAAACAAAGGAGATGACAAAGCCTCTATTATGACCAATTTTATTATAACACCGATATTCAATATAATATTTATAACCACGCCCACCACACTTGGTTTAACTGAAGCGGAAGCGATAGAGCTATTTTCAATACATGTAATATCAAATTTCAATTAGATTTGAGCGATGAATATAGACTTTAGATTCGGAAGTAAATAAATAGACCTAAATTTTGATCGGATTTTCTATTTGATGTTGGTCTTTGGCGGACTTTGATTGCCATTTGTGAGGTTCGGTTAGAAATAAATTGCTTTTACAATTTCGGCAACGTTTCGGTTTTATCACTACCTGAAATATTCATAAGTATTTCATAAGGTTTTATTTTGGAGTTCTCAAAGAGGATTCTTTTCTATTATGAATATATAATTTAACAGTTTTTTTTTTATTATTGTTGATTAAAGTGCTTCAATTTTTAGTTTACACGTGATTAGTTAAACATTCTAATTTTTAGGGATTTTTGCATTGAATGGAGAGTTCCACGTCAGATAAATAGTTTATTAATTACATTATAATGAGCTGCTTTGATAAAGATGAAAAGTTACTATGGAAGTAAGTAGTGTCTAACTTAATGAAGCTCATAGTTAAAATAAGGACCCCGACACGACTTGTATTTAATTTACAAACACATTCGGTATAATCATGGCTACCATCCTTACCTGGTCGAATTTCCTCTAATTCGAACCAAGTGCTTTCATCTTTTATAATGAGCACTTCTAAGGTTTGGAATTCTCTGCCGGCGTTTGTATTTCCGAGTTCATATAACCTAGACCTTTTTAAGGTACGAGTGAATAAGCATCTTCTGGGTGAGCTCGCTTCATCGTCGGCCTCATCTTTGCCCCTTGGCTGGATGCCGGCCAAGAGCAAACCCATTTTTAATAAAAAAAAATAAAAAAAAACATCTCAATGAGTATTCGACAAGTTTATTTTTATTTTATTTATTTAAATACAAAAAATAATAACAATAATATAATTTTATATAAGTCATCGTGAAAAATATGTAATTACAGATGAGTTGATTTCTTTATTAGATAATAACAAAAAATATGCCTGCTTTCGCTTAAGCACCATTATCAGCCTATAGACGCCCACTGCTGGATATAGACCACCTCCAATTTCATGGGGGGTAAATATCATAATCGCCACGCTTGGCATGCGCATTCTGAGCATTTCAAAATTCGGTTTCTCTCAAGATTGAATCCTTTATAAATAATTATAAATATTAGGGGACATTTTTTACACAAATCGAACTAGTCCCACAGTAAGCTCAATAAGGCTTGTGTTATGGGTACTAGACGACGATATATTTAATAGATATACCTATATACTTAAATAGATAGAAAACATGGCCCAGTGGCACCCGCGTACTGCGTGCGGTATGCGAGGTTAAGCAATGTCGGGCGAGGTCAGTCCTTGGATGGGTGACCGCTTGAGTGGTTACTAACTGAACGCTCCCGTGCTTTGGAAGGCACGTTAAGCCGTTGATCCCGGTTGCTGTCTTTGATAGCAGTCGTTAAGCCAAGTTAGAGGCCTCCGGGCGGCTTGAGAACTTCTAACGGTCAAGTTGCCCACTCACTTGACAAGCCTATTCCCAATAAGGTCGGTTTCCCCCTCGGGTTGGAAGGTCAGATGGCAGTCGCTTCCGTAAAAACTAGTGCCTACGCCAATTCTTGGGATTAGGTAGCGGACCCCAGGCATTCTTCAGGATGCAACTGTACTGGGAATAACGCTAGGAGGATGATGATGAGATAGAAAACATCCAAGTCTCAGGAACAAATGTCTCTGCTCACCACAGAAACAAATGCCCTTACCGGGAATCGAACCCGGGACCTCTAGCTTCGGAGGCAATGACACTACCAACTAGGCTAAACAGGCCGACGACTTTATTTCTGATTTAAACCTTTTAAAACAATATTTACTACAATGAGCACTACCTACTTTGCTTGTGGTCCTTAACCCGAAAACAATATTGTATCTTTAGAGGCTAATTATATTTGGAACATATCTGTCAAGTTACATACGTAAGCGACCAATTTGTCAAAATGGCCATAATACCAAAACAAAAGTCACTCTGACTAAAATATGAATATCTCAGTTCCGCAATGGAACTCAACTTGGTGCCAATAGAACGAAATGAAGTAGAATCTTCTTATAACTTCTTGTAATAAATACTTAATTTCCTTCTATTTTATCTGATTTATTAAATCTGATTTAAAGACCTATTGATTTGCTTTGGCTTTGTTGGTTTTACGACCAGAACCCATACAAAGTTCTCCGTGTTCCTAAATGCAATTCAAATCTTAACGCCCTCATAGACCCCTCAACCATACGTCGATGCGTCCATTATCGACGCCCTGGGCGAATCGATCGGAAGCCGAGTTCTATACAAACGTAATAGGATCCGCGATGCACAGTCAGGTGAATCGGTATTCAGCAACGGACGATTTACTTCCCAGATAGGCTGCTGTGACAAGTGCGTCATTGTGCAGTTGAATAAATCAAAAATTTGGATCGTTCTGGAAAATCAAAAGCGCATTTGGCTTTACGAGTATAACCTTTGATTTTATACAGCGTGTATTTTTAATATTACCTCAAACCGTAACCAAAGGTAGGTTTAAGTACTATGAACAGATATTGCATAGGTAATTTTAAGTTAGTCTTAACCACTAAAGCGTAATTAATTTTTGATTTTTTTCGAGCGGCAATGTATTGCGTACACGTATTTGACACATCGAAGAGAAGGGTCTAGTACTGTTTAGTTATTATCGTTACGTCTTTCCTTCATGAGACTACATGGCAGCCAAAACCGAATAGTTATTGCGTGAATCATTATTTACTAGCCAAACATTAAAAGCAAAGAATTCTTATTAGAAAATAATACCTACTTACCATTTTATTACAAAACAAATGTATTGCTCCAAAAAATCACTTCATTTTCATTTCATACTACCACATTTTTTTAAATTCTTCAGAAATTATTATGAAACTCTGATCCTACTATTAATTTAGTATTATTTTAATGTAGTACATTTGTTACAGTAAATAATCAACAATCAATTGACAAGATAATGCCAATGACACACTTCAACCCGATAGTCGACACCTAGCACAGAAATAGCTACGTACTTGAATAAAAAGTTTCTTCAAGGAGTATTCATTTCATTCAAAATCGATTTTAAGGTATAATACAAACCACCAACCTAATGATAACTAACTTCAGCAAACTCAGGCAGACTACGCATAACTGTTCACTGGCTGGTAAGAATTATGCTATGGTAAATTTTACAATTTGAAAGAAACTAATTTGTTTTGACGTAGATTGTCTTGTAAATCGGTGTCATCAACTTCTGCACACTGCCAAGACCATCGATTAAGTTCTCGGGAACTAGCCGATATGATTTTATTTCATGGTGCAACTGGAAAAAGTGGACGGCGAGCCATAGCTTTATACAGGGAGCGATTTCCAGATGGTAGGGCACCTCAGGACCCTCGCCTTATTATTCGTGCATTACAGCGAGTTCATGATAAAGTGACAGTTGTGACGTCACGCCATCGCCAGTAAGACAAAGTAGCGATACATTGCGTGCTGAATTATAATATAGGGAAAAAAAATGTTAAGAGTTTTTTTTATGCAACATCGGTTCATAGCACTTATTCCTATGTCTGGTTAAAATTTGAGGTAATATTAAAAATACACGCTGTATTGTGAATGAGTAAGACATAAGTACATACGTATCATAGAATATTTAATAGTTTATTATTATCGAGACATAATGTTTTCGACTTGGCTGGGCAGCGTTTGGAAAGCTAAGGCACATTTTTCGTCCAATATTCCGCAGTGTCTCAAGACGAGAGTCCTTGACCAGTGTGTGTTGCCAATGATGACCTATGGAACTGAAACGTGGTCGCTTACTATGGGCCTCATCAGAAGGCTCAAAGTCACCCAAAGTGCAATGGAGACGGCTATGCTGGGAGTTTCTCTGCATGAAATTAGGAATGCGGCCATCCGCAGCAGAACCAAAGTAACCGATATAGCCCACGGAATCGACTTTGTATTCGACCTTCCGAATAGATAGGCTATATTCTATCCGCGCGGCTTCGCTTGCATTCTTCTTAGTACGTAGACGCGGCGGAGCCGCGCGGGTCACTAGTAAAACAATAAAAACGCTTACCTATAACTCATTATGTCTCCAAAGGGACTTTTGATTACACGTAGATACTTAAATCACCTTTATCTCTGAAGGTTGTTTCCCCATGGTAACTACCACCAATAGCCAGTGAATAACGATTCAGATAACCCCCACTTACCCGGCAACACAATTGAAGACGTGGAAGAAAAATGGGCGTGTTTAAAATTGCCGCGAAGGTGCCCCGGGGGGTACTAACACGTTACGAGCCCACTTAAGTTACGGCGGGGAATAGTGGGACTGCGGCTAGAACATTAAGGTCAAAGGGCTAATGATAAAAGGCATTATTTAGGTAGGTACCTTGAACAAGTAGTTGAATACATAGATAAGTGAGTACTAGGTACTAGCCATTATTGGGCAAATCGGAAAATAAAATAAAAAAGATATAAATTGTTATAATTATTTGACGTTGGAAACTATGTATCTGGGCCTGTTTATTTTTATTTACAATTCTCTGACATTGAAGAGTCTGTACCTAATTATTTTTATTCGTCTGACGTTATGTTCTTAATGCATGACTTCTGAAAGTGCCCTTGAGACCTAGGTACTTACAGAAAACAATTCATATTGACTGACATTCAACACAAACTAATAATATTATAATAAAATATGGAAAAAATAACAATTTTAAACTCTTGCGCTTGTTACACGGGTCTAATGCGATATCTATTTATTTATTTACCTTTACTGTAGTTTCACTTTATTTTTTTATCATAGGGATGGTCAAGTGTCAAATCAAAATATAAACGAAATAATATAAAATATCAATAGACAGCGGACCACAGGCATCCTTCAGGATGCAACTGAACTGGGAATAACGCTATAAGATGATGATGATTAATACAAAGTCAGAATTTTTGTAAAATCGTATATATTCAATAATAAAAACAAACAATACCTAATTATGAGATTTAAAAATAAATAGTTATTATGGACGTCCAGACATTGGGAATACATCCAATTCAAAAGTTAGATACCTAAGTAATTACCCTGTGGGATTTGGATTCACGACGAAAACGACTCGAACTAAAATTCTCATGCAAGTTTTAGTTTACAATATCAAATGAAAGTTTGTTTATTAATATGAAGTTTTGAGCGGATATATGAAAATATTCTAATTTAATTTAACCTAACCTAAAGAGCAAAATATTTTTAGGATTACCTAGAATAACCTGACAGCTACGTGATCAGCCGATTTCGAAACTTATCTATTCAATTAAGTATATATTATGATAGTCAACTTTTTATCCATAAAAACGGCACACAAAAATTGCGCAATATTTTCTAAACGTTTACTTCGGCGGTCGTAACGTACTAAATCACGAGCTATAATTGTTTTTGTTACACAATAGAATAAACTTCTCTGCACATTACTCGGCGCCCGGTTTTTTACTCCTCTCATATTTCTTCATAGCACTTAAGTGGGAGTTCATTAAAACCCAGTTTTACTTTATTTAATGTTTTTATTACGATGTGCAAACGACAGTTTCAGAGTGTCGGGGGAACATGAATCCGGAATTTATGGGGTAAAGTTTCGCATTTTCAAGCTAAGTTAAACATACTGCTGGAAGCGTAGCCATCGGTATGCTGGAAGGTCAGTGGGTAACTATGCTAGTTGAATAGAATAGTGGGATCATTTGCTTTGGTGAGGGAATATATTATTTGCATTGTGTCGCGTTTTCTTGCGTTTTTTAAAACCATTCTCTGTATTGTTCAGATTTCTACCTACAGTTATTTATAAGAATTACATATTTTGTTTACAACAGATGAAAAAGAACAGTGAAAACTACAAACCCCCTCCCCCCCTTTTTGCAAGTGCAACAAGGAAACTACAAAGTGACCCCAAAACACAATTTTACTTTAATGAAATTTATTACAAAACATCCTGTGTGTATTTTCAGATTGTAAAATATAAATTTGTAAGAAAGGTATAAAATAGTACGTTAGACGCGGTAAATACATTTGCAATATAATATTCAATTCCGTATGGCTAACTTTGTTCAAAAGTTTCGTCACAGTTGTCCCCAATCATAAGCTCTCATTTCATGAAGATTCGTTGAAACAAACATGTAAGCATTGAATATAATCTCTTAGCAGTCCAACGGAGCAGTAATTTAGGCTGAAGAAAAGGCTAGGAAAACGGGTCACTTTATTTTCGGTCTCGGTTTATTTTTTAGCTCAAAATATTCAAAATATTCATTAGCAAAATCGCTGAGTATAAAATCTTTCAATCAACAAATAATCACTTCATTGGTTAGTTATGATCAAACACAATAATATATATTCAGAAAAAGTACTATCAAGTAGATTAAACTGTCTATAAATAAATAAATGTAATATTATGTATAATGTGTTAATATCTGATATATCATACCTATTGATCTGTAATGTGTTATTACCAATAAATAATGTGTATGTCTATATACAAAATAGAGGAGGACACTGAATAGTCTTACACTAATAGAATTAAAAGTTAGTTATACGATATTTAACATTAGTTAAAAAATTATAATAAAAACAGAACTAGAAAGACTTGAAAGAATACAAAATGTTTTCTTGAGGTCACTGTGTTACAGGACCGGTACACCTCTGGAATCGTCAGCAAAGATAGCCAAACATTTTGGCATGTTCTCTCTCTGCAATAGAAGACTTTTACTAGACACAATTTTCCTCTTCAAGATTTAAAAAAAAAAAAAAATTGCTAAAATTTGCTGCAAAACATAATGTTTCATATACTGCATCGCACCTTACGTCCACGTTATTTGTTTTATGTG
The DNA here is from genome assembly GCA_905163555.1 of Notocelia uddmanniana. NCBI lineage: Eukaryota > Metazoa > Arthropoda > Insecta > Lepidoptera > Tortricidae > Notocelia > Notocelia uddmanniana. The sequence continues at coordinate 19,785,819 of LR991068.1, forward strand.
AGTTTCGCACGTACTAATTATTCTAGACATACCTTTTCCAAACGAGTGTTAAAAAACTACGACATTGATCCATTTATGCATTCTCTTGATGTTTTAAAATAACGTACGAGATCCAAATTGTCATCGCTATAAAATATTTAAGTCTTCTATATATTTTCTAGTGTATCTTATTTTATTTTCTTAATATCCTTACTCGCTAAGACGCTTTCGTATATTTATGTGTGTATATGTATTTATGAACCTCCAGGTTTGTTTTTATATATATTTCAACTTACCTCTATCTTTTTATGTATGACTGTATGTGTTCTGAACAATAAATAAAAATAAACTATTACACATTACATACTTATATACGAACGTGGAAGTTCAATAAACGCTTTTAAAAAGTCATTAGTCGTATTTCCCCAGTCCTCACAAACTTTGTACTAAACGAGGGTTTATTTTTGATGTTTCGTAAAAGTAGTTGATTTGACTATCAGTAAAATATCATATTGTACTATATTGTATTTTATTTGTAAAATTGATAATAGATCGTAAGTTTGGAACACTAGGAGATTTATCAGCCAGTGACCTAACATTTATTGACCAGTGAGGTGACTTCCTGAGTTCCTGACTTGGCGGGGTGGGATTGATGTGGTATTTTGTTCTATGACGTGAGCTTGCATATGTTGTAACTATTATCTCACTGTTAGTAATAGCATGCGCAGTACCGGGAAAGTACTGCATTTGTGTGTGTGAAGGGGCATTAATAAGAAACTGTACTGACTCGACTGACAGTTGAGACTGACAGCTGGAAATTTTCTCATATCATACCGACTTGGTGCAATAAATCAGGGTCCTCTGCCTTACCGGGACGCCATGGCAACCACTACCACCATCTTCCTCCAATTTCATGGGGGGTGAATGCCATAATCGCCACGCTTGGCATGCGGATTGGCGATCAGTATATCGACCGCACTTGAGGGATGTTGCTGCCCATCCATTAGATTTGTGTTATTTTTAGTGTTAGATGTGTATTTTACATTGAAATTAAGATACTACAAAGAAAACGCCAGGAGGATAATGTCTCGGATTAGGTGAAAGATTTATGTCTGATATATGCAGAAAACACATTTCTATATTGACTTATATTTGCATGATTTTCCACATAAACCAAGCATATTGAGACACATGTGAAACGTCGACTTCAAAGATGTAAATTAATTTTACTTTACCAAATGAAGTGCTGTTATGCCATGCTTTTTCAATACTTTCCACTCTACTTTAATAGCTTATTGTATTTTACTACGTTTTTCTGCGCTATTAACATGCTGCATTGAATACTGCAATTACGAAAAAGACATGCAAAATGCTGTACCTGTCGTCTAAAAGCTTTAAAAGGCAAGGGCAATTACGCAAAACATTGTACATATTACAGGAAAAAGGCGGTCTAAAAGTCTTTGTAGCGCCTTTCACATGCAAACATGGCTTTTTAACTAAAATTGTGTACAAAATCTAGTTATTACCCAAAGTACAGTACGAAGTTTATAATAACGAACGTGGCTGAAATAAGAATACATTTTGAGCTATAATCTTATAGGAAACGCATCTGAAAGAGCCTGGAAGAAACCGACTCATCAAGATAATAATCACCAAAATACTATACGATTGACTGAAAATCGTAGTATTTTATTTCAACTAATTCATGAACCGCCTAATTTATTACAAGTTTCAAACTTCTAATTTTAGCTTTTTTTTATAGTCATGAAACCCTTGTAACAAAAGAAACTACTTAGATCTGAAAACGTTTTCATGTAGGAACTGAGATTTCATAGTTAGTTTGAGCATTAAAAATGATTTTCAATTTTCTCTTCAATTTGAGAATCCAGTTTAATTCACCGAAAAATCGGCTCAGGCCGTTAGCGAAATTGCCCCGATATCTATAACTCCAGCGATACGGGACAAAGTTACCTAACTCACAACTTTAGCAAACAAGTAGCGGATTCACTATTACTCTAATAGCAGTTACATCTAATATAGAATTGGTTTCAGCTGAGCGAGCATCGTTCGGACTCCTGTTATTGGATCACATCCAAGCCCAATACTGCTTGCTTGACTTTTTTCCTCCGTGATACTCATTTTTATGACGATTTCTGACGATGGACAATTTTCGCGAATAAATTTACTTATCATATTTTACTGCCCGGCCCCGATAGATTCGGCCAACTATATTCATGTTTATTTATTAAGCCTCATACGATTTTGGGACCGGCTGTATACTAGCGTATCCCAATAAATTTGGTTCCCCAGTAAATCGAGTGGCTTTTGATTTTATAACATCATTTGTTGGCCTAAGGGGGTCAGTGAAGTCTTTCTGCGCAAACAAAATAATAAGGGTTGTTAGCTTACCTTTTTTAGCTCGATTTCAGACGAATTGGGTGATCTGAAAAAAAGAAATATATTTTCAGAAGGTTGATCTTACCTTAGATAGTGAGTGGCTGACAAATGTAAATTGCGCGACAACTACGTCAAAATGTTATCTTCTATATCTCTATACATATAAGCTGAAGAGGGTCGAAAGTCTGTACAAGGTAGATATTCGAAAAAAATTTGGCTGGGGATACTTGGAATCGATAACAGAACACGTTCCAACAGGTTTTAGAATTTTTGTCTGTTTGTCTGTTTATATGAACGCGCATCACGTGAAAACGGCTGAACGGATTTTGATGAAAACTTTACTAATCAGTCGAGTAAATACCCGGTCAGGTTTTAGGCTATAAAAATTGTGTAGATTTTGGTTAAAAGGGGGTAAAAAGAGGGGTTGAATGTTGTATGGGAACTTCTATAATCCATGAGTTACAGGTATTAAAATTGGTGAGCATATACTTGATGACAAAGGAAGAACATACGCATTCAAAATCTGTGAAATCTTAAGATAGAAACTGAAAACAAAGTAAACGCAAGCGCTGCACCGCGGCGCTGTCCAGTGTGCACGCCAGCCACCACGGTCTCTTTAAAACATGCAATCACAATGTTACTTTTGCCGTTCACTTCATGTGCACTCACTTTATACCATAATCCCACTACTTAATAATTATAAATGCGAAAGTTTAGATGCTTGGATGTTTGTCACTGAATCACGCAAAAATGGCTAAACAGATTAAGATGATATGTATGCTGATAGTGAATTTGGGGGAGGCCTATGTCCAGCAGTGGACGTCCTTTGGCTGATATGATGGTGGTGGTATGCTAATAGTATGTAATTTCAATTCACTTATACATATATATTATAAGTGTACTTTTTGTCCCAATGATCTTCCATCAAAGGGATACTAAATCGGGGATGCAAGTAAGGTCCATGAAACGGGGTGGTTTAATCCTCATACGCCATTTTTCGATTTAAGTTTCAGCCAATTGGGAGTACGAGTATAACAGCGTATCAAGAAATTTAACTTAAAGCATAGCAGAATTGTAAACAAGTTGACGATTCATTATGTCAAAACTGAAGTATCATAATTCCTTCTGATCGTTGACGCTATTTTTGAGCACAACTTTTTGGCAATTAGGTCTACTTTGCGTGTACATAAAAATGCATTTGCGATACTTTGGCATTGTTTTTATTCATATGCTTAAATACAAAAACAGCTGTTTCAATGCACACTTTGTACCGTCGGTGTACCATTTAATTTTGTCGTGCGTTATTTTTTACGTAATTGATGACCCTTCACACCATAAAAACTGTTTGATATAAGAGATCACTTGAGCTGGGCAGCACAATCGTCAGCATAGACAGTTGGAGCATCTTAGACGTACACTTAGAAGAGGGTCGAAAGTCTGTACATGGAAGATATAAAAAAAAAGTTAGCTGGGGATACTTAGAATCGATAACAGAAATCGTTTCAACAGTTTTAAGAATTTGTGTCTGTTTGTCTGTCTGTTTATATGTCTAGGCATCACGTGAAAACAAACGAATGGAGTATAATTTACCCTCATTAATATGGCAACTGGATCTTCGGCGACGATATAGCTCGGCCTTCGGCCTCGCATGCCTTGCCACTCTCCTTCGGCTTTTCAGTCATCAACCTTACATGAAGTATCTACTCTGTTGGCAGGCTCGGCCTTCAGCCTCGCGTGTCTCGCCTCTCTGCTTCAGGCCTTCGGCCCTCAGCCTTACATGAGAAGCCCGCTCTGTGTGATTATTCTCGCATGCCTTGCCGCTCTTCTTCCGGCCTTCGGTAATCATACTTACATGAAGAACTCGCTCTGTTGGGATAACGTTTTACGGCAGAACTGCGTAGCGAGATTTTTACCATTGTACAATTGACATGTAATGTTTTTGACGATATTCATTCGTCTAGAATCGGTACATTTGATATTCCGAAATAAGCACTTAATCATTCGTTTTGACAATAGGATTTGTAGGGAATGTCATATTGACTGTAATAATTTCTTAAGGGGGTGTAAAGAAGGGTGAAAGATTGTATCATCATCATCATAATCTGAGGCGTTATAGCCGCGGGTGGGCCCTAGGCAAGCCTGGTCAAGCAAATATCTCCAGTCCGATCTATTCGTGGCTTTCCTTCTCAAACATGTCACCCCTAAGTTCCTGGTGTCCACCTGAGCTTGAGAAAGATTGTAAAGGAAAACAAATCATTCCAAGGCGAGAACGAATTATACGCGGACGAAGTCGCGGGCAAAAGCTAGTCCACAATAAGGATATTTCTGGAAAGAATGGCAACAGGAGGAATATATATTGTAAATAATAGAAAACAAAATGTTGTGGTGTATTGTTAGTTTTCTATTTGTTTTTTTTTAGCTCATTATAATTAACTACCCACATGATTAGAAACAATTACTTCTTTAAACACTTTTATAAGTACCTGGTATTTTATGAAAACTTGTAAGCTAACCCTATATCTCATAATTTTTAATTTTCAGAATCTAATTAATTAATACTATACCAAATAATAGAAAAAATAAGGTAAAAAGGTGGCCATGTGCGTGTCGGACCACGCGCAATATAGTTCTCCCGTGACAGTATGCGGAACTAAAATGTCGAAAACTTATATTTACTCTATATTATTTTGACAAAACTAACAACATATACCTATCTAAGTAATCAATGAAAAGTGTACAAAAGTTTGTTTTTCCAAATACATTCTTGAGTTCGGCTATTACTCGTTAACTACAAAATAATCTTTACTTAGCTGTGATAGATTTTCTTTTAAATTCATTATAAACACTATTATACCGTGATTTTTTCACATACCCAGTAGCAACAAAGTAACCGTTTAGCTGGTAGAGGGCCGGGGAAAATTGACTCCAACAAAAATTGGCACTTAACAAAATGTATATCACGCAAACGAATAGCTTAATCAAAAAATCTCATATTCTTTTTTATCGACCTATCTAACGATACCCAACACGATGGGTTTTGCAAGAAAAAATATTGCATCCCCATTTTACGTGTAGGGAAGGTAGATACCCTATTTTTTTTTTCAATATTTTATTATACAGTTTTGTTTGCGGCATTAATATTTATACCGGTACTGGTTGGTATATACGGTTACTGAGCTAAGACGCGGACAGACGGAAGAAAATGCTCCAATATTTTCATAGATTCAACTATCCATTCCGTTACTTACAAGCGTCTATGAAAAGTAACGGAATAGATTAGTACGCTTTTTTCTCCCTAGATTTTCAATTCTGAGTGGAGATATTATAAAATTTTAACACGTTCACGGACATTACTGTCACACCTATTTGACACTAAACATTCGGAACTGTTATAGCAGTTTAGTCATGAGCTGTTATCGAGTACGATTTGTATGTGATAGTTTGTATGTGTGTCGAATGCTACATATATAAGCGGCGTCCATATGATGCGTTTTTATAGGTCGCTATGTGACCACGAATGCAACACTAATACTATAGCGAATTAGTGGTGATGGCGGTCATGGCAGACGCGGTGACGACATCTGCACGGTGTCCCCACGTCGGGTTCCGGCAAGAACTACAGGTGTTCCCGGTAGATCATCGTCGGGTACCCTAGTAGCATCTGGAATTACATATGGTGAGTGTTCACCTTTTTCAGTATAGAAGTCGGTGTACAATTAAACCAATAAATTTAAGCGTGTTTTTTTTGTCCTTTTTGTATACCCATTACTCATTGTATTACTGTGTACTTATACTGAAATAAATTATCTGTTTCTTCTTCAAATTTATTTAGTGCTTCGAAGCATTATAAGCAAAAAAAATCTTCTCGTTATTTGCATCCGAAATTTTAATCAAAGTCCACGATATTCTCTGTCACAAACAATACCCGTTAGCCACCTTTTATACACAACATAAGAAGGAATGATATAAATTAATTTCCTTGTAACACTTTTACAAAATTGTGAAAGAACTTTGTTGTAGATAAATTAACCAAAACCGGTAAAACTGTCCACACGATATATTTACAAAAATATTTTATACCATAATGGAGCTAAGAAGCATAAGTCCTGCTTGTTAAGTGGACATAAGCATCAGAGTACTTGCTTGATCAACCATTTATTGTTTTAAGAATAAGAATAATCCCCTTATTCATAAAACTTAACAAACCTCTGTTAACTAAAAGTTGTTTTGTCCCTTTCTCACAAACATAAATATCAAAGTGACAGATAAGGACAAACCAACTTTAGCGGCTTGTTAACTAATAGAGGCTTGATGGACGTTTATGAATAAGGGGGTAAGACTTTTTGTGCTTGACCACGGTCGTAGCTGATGACCTCATCTGTGCCCTATATATGTATACTTACGTATGTTCATCCATCTACCAAACACGTTGTATATAGCATTACCAGCACAAGCTAATAATGATACTCGTATTTAAAGGAAAACGGTACAGAGAACGTGAATATACCAAGCTTCCACATACAACCTCAAATGAGGCGGAAACCCCATCTTTAAAACGTACAGTCAACCGGATAAATGGGCGCTCCGAGCGTGCACGTAAAACAAGAGCCAAGTGGTTGTAAATTTTTCATTCATGAACCTGTCTTACATTCTAATTCACAATAATGGCTGCGTTCGCCCGCGTCATAACGTAACTGCTAAAAGATCCCGCGGGATCGAGGGTTTGGAAAAAATGTATGTACGTTTATATAAAATGGGTAATGCTGGAAGTGACACAGAGTATTAAACTTATTTAAGATCTTACACACACAAAAAAAAAACATCTTTACTGTAGTCATGGCCTTACGTGCATGTGTATAAAGCCTTTATCGAATAAAACTATATAAAAAGAGACGCTGTTTATGCGGCTTTATTGCCTTTAGAGGAGTTTAAAAATAAATGGGGCATTTTAATATTTCCTCATAATATCGACTTAGAATCAATAACGCTATCGATCCTAAGACGAAAAAAAGTGTCCAAAAAAAATATATACTAAATTTCGATGTAGAATGAGCCCAAAGAGTCTATATTCTGGGGAAAAAGTTTAACACTTTCATTGCCGGCTAGTGCTAAAGCGCTACGCTCGTAGGCCGTAGCCAAGGAATCCTCATACTCGTACGTAGCCCGTAGCTGCTACGAACAGAGTACCTGACAATCAGGTTCTCGGCACTGAATGTGTTAATTAGCACTTTTTTAACCGACTTCAAAAAAAGGAGGAGGTTCTCAATTCATCGGTTTTTTTTTATGTATGTTCACCGATTACTCGGACCGACCGAATTCAAAAATTCTTTTTTTGTTTGAAAGGGTGTGTTTTATTTTTGGTCCCATTTGTCACTAAGTCTGGATCTGATGACGGGATCTTGAAAAAATCGAAGGAACTCCTCAAATTATAAACCAAGAGGATGGGTATGGCAAAAAATAAGGAACTCAAATTACCAAGAGGATGGGGTCTGGCAAAGTTTGGAGTCGGTGATTTTTTGTTAAAAATTTACTGGTTAAATTACCCTTTAACCTTTAGCATATCCACAGGAATGATACAAACAAACCAAACAACCAGATATAAAAAAAGTTTATTTATTACGTTTTAAAGCTAAGGGTGCCTTTCCACGAGAGATGTGATATGCTACGTTGCTATTGGATGCGTTTGAATCCACCAATCATATTCATTAGTCCACATAGCACATCACTGGTGGAAACGGGTTTTCGTAGCGTAGCTTGCAAATCTTCGCAGCATAGCTGCATTGCACAGCTCTGGCGGAAAGGCACCCTAAGGCTAGTAAATAATAAAAAAGAAACAATAATTCGTTTTCATAAAAGTATTAAAAATCGTCATTAAGCTCTATATCAAGGTACCTTGTGAGTATCTTGACGCTGGTCTTTCGTGGATAGCCTTTGAAGGGAGCACTTCAATACGCTTCAAATATACTTAATTATAGCGACATTAACGCATTGTTTGTGATCACGATCAGATACCGGTACATCTATAAATATAGCTTGCAATTTACTGTATGACATAAAGTTCTATTAAAATGGTATTTCTAATAAAGTCGAATACATTTTAAAGGGTATGTTTTTCTATATTCACTTGCACATCTTTAATTAAGTTACTTTCTTTGTGTTCTATACAAAATAGGTCAGCAGCAACTCTTTTTCATAAATACCTTTTTTCGTTCTTAGATTTCATATAAACATTAAATTAAGTACCTTTTTTATAACACAACTGAAAAAAATACGTTCCTTAATTCAACTACGCACGCAGAACCAAGTCGCTTCTATTCTTTCTATATCATCACACCCTCACCTTATGTTAGCTTAAGCCAAATAATAAAGATCATGTTTTACGAACAAGATTTCACCCCACGTGGCGTCCCTTTGGCCCATCTTGATTGGCGAATACTTTATCTTGATGTGTACTTACTTTTTTAGGGTTCCGTATTGCTAATGGAATCTTTTGGAAAAGTACAAGGAAGTTCAATGGTGTAGGTATAACATTAATACTTTTTATGATTAGTTAAATTTACTTTACAAGCCCATTGTTAAGAACTACGTTCAGTGCACTCCATTCCAAATAGTCTGAGGATTAAATAGTAAAAAACTAATATAATATCATTAATGTTAACTGTATGTTTTACATTCGTAAAAGTATAATTACAATAATATGTAAAAAAGACTTAAAATTACTTTCAAACGGTTACTTTTCGAGTATCAAATAGATTTTAATCGGAACCTATCGGTATATATTTGCTAATTATTTCTCAACAGTATTATCGCAAGTTTTACTTTGAGGAATTGTGTATTGCACTAGAAGTGTTGTACCGAACCAATGCTATCAATAGCTTTTACCAACTTGCCCAACTTTTTACGTTTCGATTTAAGCCGCGAGGCATTTTTTATGAACCCCATTTTGTAAATTAAAAAGGGTGGTGGGCTTAAGTTATTTATGAAAGCAATTTAAGTGTATACATTAAGCTTGAAATTTTGTTTATGTCGCACTTTTTGTTTCGCAAATTAATTTGGAGAATTAGGTTGATTGGTTTATTACGTTGTGGAGTCTCGTCTGAATTAATGAGACAGATGAAATGGGGCAGTTTTTAAGCGTATTTAGCCCCTTGTTTCATTAATTACGTGAAGTTAAAGGTCAACTGTCACATTCATTGTCATTGTCAACGTAGAAAGTTGTAACTTACACGACCACTTTTGCTTAGTTGGTAAGGACCCTGCCTTCGAAGCCGGAGGTCCCGGGTTCGAATCCCGATCAGGGCATTGTTTGTGTTATATTAACGTCCGTGTGCAACGCATCGTCGGCTAATGGTGTAAACCTGATAACGTAATATTATGAAAGTTTTCAGGAGACACAATAAAATTAAAATTAAAATATTAAAACCTGGAAATGAGTGGGTTATTTTTTCCACCAATAATATATATATTGGGTGTTGTGAGAAAATATTCATCATCATCAATTCAGCCGGAGGACATCCAGTGCTGGACGCCCAGCTCACCCGCATCCAGCGGACTACAGCGACTTTCACCAGGTCATCAGTCCATCTTGTGTGGGGCCTACTCACGCTGCGCCTTCCGGTAAGTGGTTGCCACTCGAGGACCTTTCCGCCCTAACAGCCATCGGTTCTACGTGGAATGTGCCCCGCCCACTGCCACTTAAGTTTGGCGATTCGGAGGGCTATGTCAGATAATTGGGTTCTACTGCGGATGGCCTCAATTCTGATGCGATCACGCTGAGATACTCACAGCATAGCCCTCTCCATTGCTCTTTTGGTGACTTTAATGAGGCCCATAGTAAACGACCACGTCTCAGTGCCCATATGTCATCACTGGCAACACAGTGGTCAAAAACTCTCGTTTTTAGACACTATAACAAAATTCTTTTGAGAATATAAAAAATACCAGCTAAGTACGTATATCGCAATGGTAAGAGTAATAACTCCTTAATCTAACCCCAAAACAGTGATTGTATTGGATTTACAGCTCAAAAGCCGCGAAATATAAAAAAAAATAGTAATTACATACCTTTACGATGTTATACTTCTTCGTTTACACCAAAAAACACTAAACAAAGTTATCTTTTGCGAGAACACACATCTACGCGATCAAAATTCTTACAAAAATGGCGGGTGTGTTGGAGTTAGCAGCATAAGTTTTAAACTCGTGGAGTTGACTGTTAATTTACTCATCATGTGATTTAAGCAATTTTGGCGGTAGCTGTTTTTCTCAGGCGATGCATCTTTTTTTGCGACATAATGGTGGGTAAAACGAAAAAAATGTTAACGAACGATTTTCAGAATAAAAACTATCCTATGTCCTTTCCCAAGCCTCAAACTATCTCTATACCAAATTTCATCTAAATCGGTTAAGCGGTTTAAGCGTGAAGAGGTAACAAACAGACAGACGGGTGAACTTCGCATTTATAATATTATTAGTATGGATATGGATATGGATGTATTTATCTATATAAGTATGTATATCGTTGTGTAGTGTTTTTTTTATTTGCTTAGATTGGGACTAGGTCGATTTGTGTAAGATTGTCCCGCAACATTTATTCATTTTATATTCTAAAATATTTCTCTGGGCCGCGATTTTATCATAATTTATAAAAAGATATCCCTAGGATATCACATTTGTATCGTGTCTCTGTCATTTCAATATAAAAAGATAATAAATTAAATTGGGATATTTAAACATGGAACGTTTATATTTTATCTATTAGTAGGTATTTATCTATACAGGGTGGGCCCTGTAACAGGAGCAAAACATTAAACGGTGGACTATTTAGCGGGCCAGCTATTATTTCAAAGTGGTTTTTTCTCAAATATGGCTTACGTGTAGTATTTTTATTACTTTTCTGAAGTGACATTAATGTCAATTTATTTTAAAAAGTCGATAAAATTTAAAAATAAATTAAAAATGACAAAAATATCTTTGAAAACATAAAATGCAAAAACAATTATGACTCATAACTTGATACTACCTCAAACACTGCATTGACTGATGCGCTATAGTCTCGTGGTGTCAATATCCATTACTCGGAGGTCATAACTGTAGACCAAATTTTCTCCCAATCGATTTTTTTTTGGAAAATAAATTGGACGCTTCCTTAGAGTATTTGCTGTAACACCTGGTTTACTGAAGATGCTCTAAGGGAGCGTCCTTTTAAATAGTTGATTCAGTTACCCCACCTTGTATAAGTATGTATATCGTCCTCTAGTACCAATAGCACAAGCTTTGCTTAGTTTGGGCACAGTATTGTTGTAGGTTTGGGTTAGATCGATTTGTGTAAGATTGTCCCCCAATATTTATTTATTGTAAATTCTAAAAGATGTATAGCAACGCACTTATGATTCCTCTGGAGATGCAAGTGTCCATAGGATACGGTGTCTGCTTACCATCAGGCAGGCCGTAAGCTTGTTTGCCATCGTCGTAGTATAAAAAAATATCTGGGCCGCTATTTTATCGTAATTGATAAAAAGATATCGCTAGGATATCACTTTTGTATCGTGTCGCTGTCATTTCAATATAAAAAGATAATTAATTAAATTGGGAGACCAAAACGTAGAATGGGTTCGTACATATATTTTCTATTTGTAGGTTAAAATCATATTAGGCTTAGATTTGTGAATTAATAAATATTGCCGTATAATCGATTAGCTAAACAGCAGCAGGATCGGGGATACAAACGCAAATTATATTAAGTGGATACTTCTTACATTGCCTACCTATTTATCCAGCCAAGATCACCCCAGGAACTGGCGGACAGCAGCCGTGTGTTATTTTACAGGAACCGTTTGGAGCCACTTTTGACCCCTCAATAACCATCGAAATATAATAAGTATGGAAGCATAACCGTCGCTCAAAACCGGTGCCACAAAATCTAGTGCCAAAGGCGGAGCTTACGTTTCCAGTGACGTTTCAGTGCCCGATCGCAACTCAGTCAACTATCCGACGTAGAGTTGAACGGTTGACATTGTGTCAAATGAAAATAATTAAATTTTAATAGTTACCGGCAACAAATTTATATAAGTGTTGACCAGCACTATTAATTGCTGCCAAAATAAAGCTAAAAATGCATTAAATTAGTTTTACAGTAAACAATGTAGTGCCGGACTTGGCACCATTTCAGAGAATCTACGGAACTTGGCACCCATTCAGATCTCAATTCTTTTGTCGGTGAATATTGAACTTGGCTCCTTTTTTCACATTTATGTTTTTGATGGGATATTCGTTACTAAATAGAATAACTACCAATGTAAAATAAACCTAAACATAACAGTATTATGCTTTAGTTTTTGGTTGATAATCACCGATATCATCACTTATATTATATTAGCGCCACGTGGCGTTAGTAATGGAACTAAAATTGAAAACTTTGAGTATAGGGCAGCTAATATAACTCATACAAGTTTCCACCAAAGAAGTATTTATTAAAAAAAAAGGGTAATTTCACTACAATGTACCTAATCTTATTGTAAGTTACCTTAGCAACGTAAGCTTCCAGCACCATATTAGTCGTAAAAGTAAAACCACCATACAATATTTATGTGCCGAACGGCAAAACAGCGGAACCTAGAACTATTGCAACAACTTGTCAATGTATGTTTACTAATATACTATTTGAATCTTTGAAACATTTCGAGTCCCGTTAAAGGCATTTGTTACCGTGGTGAGCAAAAACATTTTGTTCCTGAAACTTGGATATTTTCTATGCAGGTATTTAAGTTTATATCTATTAAATTTATCTTTATCTAGGACCCGTAATACAAGCCATATTAAGATTACTTTGGGACTACCATTTGTTTAAAACATTCCCCTAATTTATCGATTGAGTGAAACGAAAGCTTCGACAAAATTGATTTTCGGATGTCCGGATTACTGGTTGTACTCTTCTACATGTAGCATTTTCAACCTATTCTTTTGAAATTTTGTGACCAGGTTCGATAATTATATAGTTTTTAGGGTTCCGTACCCAAAGGGTAACAACGGGACCCTATTACTAAGACTTCGCTGTCCGTCCGTCCGTCCGTCTGTCACCAGGCTGTATCTCAAGTAGCGTAACAGCTAGACAGTTGAAATTTTCACAGATTATGCATTTCTTTTGCCGCTTTAACAACAAATACTAAAAACAAAACAATAATAATAATTAAGGGGGCTCCCATACAAAAAACATGATATTTTAGAACTTTTTCATGGCTACCAGTCGCCGAGCTAGATCTCAAGAACCGTAATAGCTAGACAGTTGAAATTTGCAAAAATTATGTATTTTTATTGTGGCTATAAAAACAAATACTAAAATCAAAATAATAATAATAATTAAGGGGAGCTCCCATACAACAGAGTAGTTGCCGCAAAAACAACAAAAACAAAAAAAAAAAACAATAAAACAAGTGTTTAATGGCACCAGCTTTTAGCCTTTTTTCTGGCACGGAACCCTTCGTGCGCGAGTCCGACTCGCACTTGGCCGGTTTTTTTTTTGTCGGGCCAGTTTTTCGAAAAATTGAAATCTCAAAAAAATTTTTTTTCGAGCAGTCTACAGCTCACAGAGCCACTATTTTTAACATTAAAATGAAAGCCCCTATTATAGAAAGTAGACTTTGTATTAATATGTGGCTTTCTGTGTGTTGCGCATATACCGTGCCCGTCGTACACGTACATACGCACGCACGTTTACGCCAGATATAAGCGATAACAAACAGCAGCGGCGCGGCATTCAGAGAATCTACTCCGAAATTTGAAATCCGAAATTCGTGTGGTGCCATTTTTTCACTCATATAGTGTATGACAGGAGAGTGAAAGCGACCGCACCATACGAGGTTCAGATTTCGAATTTCGGAGTACAGCCCCTGTTAAGTTAGTCGGACCGTTTATTCGTAGACACTGCCTTCGAAGCCGGAGGTCCCGAATTCCACTCCATGTAAGGGCATTTTTGTTTATGTGATGAACTAAATTTTAATTAACACCAACTTCCGCCTGTCCCTGGCAAAATAACCTAATCTTTGAAATAATGAACTCACATAGCTTATAATTTGAGAAAATCCATTTTTAAATTTGAAACAAATAATATTAATCACTAGGAATAGCCAAAACCACCGTTACTTATTCACCATTTATTTCAGAGTGACATAAATCAAACAGAACACGAAAATAATTAAATATTCAAATTACAAAAGTATGTCACATCACCATAGAGTTTCCAACATCCTCCCACCTTTGGGACGAAGACCCAAAACACTTCATCTTCATAGAACTTCGTCAGGTTGTACTTCAAGTGGGTACAGACGTTGATAAGCCCGAGTGTACTCGCCGTCAGTTGTGCGTACTTTCGCTACTCTGGCGTTACCATCCTTACCAGCATAGACATCTACTACAATTAATCCTAATGGCCATTTTATACGTTTTGCGTCAGTCTCTACTAGCACAACATCGCCTACCTTTAAATTAGAGTCCCTCTCCTTGCCCTTCTGTACGAGCATACTCAAATACTCGTTTCTAAATGGCTCCCGTAAGTCTCATCTTAGCTTATGCAAATACCTTAGACGCCTATTTAAAGAATCATGATCTAGCTGATCTAAATCTGGAGTCTCGCTAACAGGAAGCCCTTGTATGAAGCAGGCCGGCGTAAGAGGTTTCAAATTCTCTGAATCGTCCGCGATATAAGTTAATGGTCGTGAGTTCATTAATGCTTCGCAATCGCAGAGTATAGTTGACAGCTCTTCATAGCTTACTGTTCGATATCCCAAATTAGGTCGCAGAAGTTCCTTCAGGGACCGGATCAAGCGCTCCCACCAACCTCCCCACCAAGGTGCTGCGGGAGGATTAAACTTCCACTTTATACATCGCACGCTGGAGTAAGCTGTTATCTCATCCCAATTTAATACACTTACTTTATACACTTATTTTATACACTTTAATGTAATCTGATTGTGTGATGGGTTTATACCTGTAAATAAAGAACCTTTATTATTATTATTATTATTATTATTATTAATGACTTTAACAGGTTGTCAGCTCCTTTGAAATTTGTTCCATTATTCGTCTATATTGTGTCGACTCTTCCACGTCTTGCTATGAACCGACGTAATGCCATGAGGAACGCTTCTGTTGACAACGACTTGGTTAGTTCCAGGTGCACAGCGCGGTATACTGCACACGTAAATAAAATTTCCCACACCTTCCCTCCCGACCGCAGAAAGAGAGGGCCGGCCAGATCAGCACCTGTCACTTCAAAGGCAGCAGCCGGTTTTACTCTGTCAAGAGGCAAAGGGGCCAATGGTGTGTCCGCATGCCTTACAGATTGCCGCTTCCAGGGTATGCATTTTGAAACGGTGGAACTGACGAGTCTTCTAATGCCCGTAATCCAATACTTCTCCCTAAGTACGCTTATTAAAGTACCAGGGCCGGCGTGGTGCAATATTTAGTGTTTCGAAGCGACGAGTCTTTTGATTATTAGATGCTTTCCGGGCAAAAGTAACGGACAGATGAAGTCGGCAGGCTCATCACTAAGTACAAGCTTTGTACGAATTCTCAATAAGCCTTCATTGTCTTTAAAGATCTGCAGGTTCTTTGTCTTTTTAATGCCATCCGTCATTATTTCGGCCTGAACCATCATCAAAAGTTTCTTCTCAGCTCTTTAAAACTCTTCACAAGTCAGTTCACCTCTTTGTTTATTCTTCGTATTCTTGCAGTTGTACGCAAAACGTAACATCCACCCTACCATTCTCACTATCATAGTGTATTTAGAAAAGTAAGTAAGTGTAGACAAAAACGTACTTGTATCTGCTGTAGTACTATTAGCAAGTACTACTTTCTTTCTTTCTTTTTTGACTTCTTGCTCGTTAACGTTTAAATCAGACGAAGGCCATTCACTTTCTTTTTCTTTCAGCCAAGCCGGTCCCTCCCACCATTTACTCTTAAGCAGGTGTTTGGCGTTGCAGCCCCTGGAAGGTAAGTCAGCAGGATTCATTGAGCCTGGTAAGTGGTCCCAGTCTTCCACGTTAGTATGTTGTCTTATCTCCTTCACTCTGTTTTTGACAAAAATGTTCCAGTCTCCATCAGTACTTATCCACGTGAAGGCTACGCTCGCGTCAGTCCAGAAGTATACTCAACAGTGAGGCAGTTCTATCGCTTCCTTGACTTAGACATACAAGCGTGTTGCTATTAGTGATGCCATCAACTCTAAGCGGGGTATGCTGACTTCGCGGACCGGCGCGACTCGTGACTTCGCTTGAACCAGTTGTACCGTAACTGCCTCAGAGGTCAGTCGTCGTGGAATGCGGCATTCGTTAAGTAAGTGAATATGTTTAGACCATTCGATATATTCCTTTTGTAAGTTGCTTGGTAGCACTGTATCCCAATTCAATTTCATATTCCATGTTTTCTGAATAATCACGCTAAACCGACCGGGTCGAAAACTTTTTGAATTATAGAAAGCAAGCCTCTTTTTGTTATGTTTTCGGCGTTTTCATTTATGACGTTGACATTGCAGTGTTGTTGCTCACTTTTGATATCCCATATTAGGCCGAGTACAGACATGATATCTGCTTGCATAATCTCTTTTTTGGTCGTGGGAGCTGTGACCCAACCACGTAAGTCAAATTTTGCCTCTGACATTATTCTCTTGGCTTCTTCTATGAAATTATGCGCCTCATGATGACTTTCCAAATTTGTCACGCAGTTATCTACATAGAATGAATTCTTTAGCCGTTCGGCTGTGTCCTTGTAATTTTCGGTGTACTTTTCTAAGTGGTAATTTATAGTAGCACCCAAAAGAAATGGACTACAGGTTATGCCAAATACTACACGACAATGGCGGTAAGTCATTAACTCTTTCCTTTCGTTATTTTTCCACCACAGAAATGACAAATATTCTCTATCTTTATCTTTCAGTGATATCTGAAGAAAGGCTTTCTTGATGTCGGACGTTATCCTAATCGCATGTTTTCTAAATTTTATGAGTAGTTTCGGAATCAGTTCAAGACAATTGACTCCTTTTTCCAGGAAAGTGTTGAGAGAATTCCCATTCCAATCACGAGCAGACGCGTTGTATACCGGGCGCACCCTGGTTGTCAGGCTGAAGTTCTTGATGACAGCATGATGTGCAAGGTAGTGTTTAGGCCTCGCTGTGTCATCCACCTCTTCGATTATGCCCTCCTTTAACCAAAATTCGAAGACTTGACTGTAGTTATCAAACTCGTTCAGCTTTAGAAGTCTTTGTGTTGTCGACATCAATCTTCTTTCAGCCAATTGCTTGTTGTCAAGAAGTTCTCCATGATTTGGTTTCCACGGTAATTCTACCTCGTATCGTCCTTCGTCGTTAATTTTGATCGATTTTCTAAACTGGTCCATTATGATAGTCTGTCTTCGCTTTGCTTGCAACTTCAGCTGGGTCCCGTCCAAGAGTTTCCAAATCCCAAAGCTCCGATAATTGCAAATTAGCCGATACTACATTCGTCGTTACACTGCATGCGTTCATTATGGGTCCTTGTAGTGTCCATCCTAATTTATTTTTCATTGCCACGAGGTTATTGTCCAGACGTATGAAACTGTCAGTCAGCAAGGCGCCAGCGTAGTCTGCGCCGATTAGCAACCCGATGTGGGGCACAGCATCCTCGCCAACATCGCTTAACGTGATGTTATGTTTCCTTAACTCTTGGATCAAGTCATGGTTCATGTTCAATCTAGGAATATACCCGCAGATCGTGGATTTGTCGAGCGCAGTCATCTTGTATTGAAACTGGTTGTCTAGACTCGCGACATTGAATTCATAACAACTGTACTGCTGTTTTTCAGTTTCAATACCGCCGAAGAGACAATGTGACATAATTTCTTTACTGACAGGCTTCAGATCTAAATCCTTAATTATGTCGCGGCGTAGGTACGATTTCTGAGCCCCCGTATCAATAAAAGCGCGTACTTTGATGCATTTATTATCGCTTATAATATTTACCATAAAAGTTTGCAACAGTGTAGTACTAGCCTTATTTTGGGCTACATTGTTATTTAATTTTGACGTTCCAGCTTTTGAAATTTTATCGGTCTCATTTTGAATTGACGTTTTAATGTCAGGGCACATCAATATTGAATGACGTTTGGAACAGAAAAGGCATTTTGTAAATTTTTTGCATTTTTTGGAATTATGTCCCGTTTTCAAACAAATAAAACAAGCTCCCTTTTTATTTAGCATTTCCCTCCTAGCTTCATATGACATCTTGTTTGCTTTGTAGCACTCAAAGCTGTTATGCGATGCCTTTTCACACCAAACACAATTCTTCTTACCTGCATCTTCCGTTGACACCAAGCATGCAGCGGTGGGTTGTGTAGGAACGGTAGGAAAATTGTCACCCGATGTTATTCCGCTGCAGGCGAGCTGGATCCGCTCCTCCGACTCTGCTTCGCATTTCAGGAACTGCATAAGCTGGTCCAGCCGATCATTGTCCTTCCTTCCATGTACATGAGACCTCTCCCACGCTCATAAAACAGATTCGGGCAAGGCGGACTCAACTAAAGGAAAAAGTAAAGCGGCGTATTTGTCTATAGTAGCTCTGAAGTGCTAGTAATTGCGTATTTAATTTATCATATAAGTGGCCTAATTTAAAGGAGGTATTACCTTTTGCTTGCGCTAGTACGAGATTAAGGAGCTCACGTACGTAGATGTCGATCAACATGTCATCACGGGCAAACCTGGACTTCAACTGTTCAATAGCCTTCTTATAGTTAGCTCCTGATGGAGGAAAGCTATCGACGAGTTCTCTTGCCGGAGTATCAGGAACTGTGCACTGGTACTGGTACTGGAACTTGTCTCCGTCGCCCATCTTATCGTCGCTGTCGATCTTCTGAAATTGACTCCAAAATCCAATCCAATTCCTCGTATTACCGTCGAACTTTCGCAATTCAAATTTAGGTAGCCGGAACCTTCTCGATTGACATGTCGAGCTGCATGTCGACTTTTGACAAATGTGATGAGACTTTATACTCTTCACCGTATTATTTGACACGTCAATGCCGTTAGATTTGTATGACCTTTTTATGCGTTCGTCGTTCCGGGAAGCATTCTCGTAGTGTACCTTCATGCGCTCCCAATCGGATTGATAATTATCGCTAGTCAAACAAGCTTCGAAAAACTCTTCTTCGGTCATTTCTCCCGTGTTTAACCATTGCTCTTATATACGCTCGTCGACGTAACAAACAAGGTTTCAGCACGCAGTTGTAGTTTCCCGAAGGCAGCCGTAAGTTCGTCAATGTGTGACTCTAAATTGGCTTCAAAATCATTTTTGGCTTTTTTAAATAGCCTCCTAGCGATGCTCCTCTCTTTAATTAAACTTTTCATTATGAAACAACGGTCGCCAATTAAAGGAAATAATATTAATTACTAGGAATAGCCAAAACCAACGTTACTTATTCACCATTTATTTCAGAGTGACATAAATCAAACAGAATACGAAAATCATTAAATATTCAAATTACAAAAGTATGTCACATCACCATATAGTTTCCAACAATATTAGTTTGAATTAGTTTCACATACTAACTACTAACTAAATCATTAAAAGTCTATTGATTAAGTTCGATTCTGCCAACTCAAACCATTATCAAATAACTCTTACGTTAATTAAACCCGGCCCTTACTAGTGATGGGCTATATATTATATTTCAGAAATATTTTATGATTTTATAAAACTGTCAAATATTCAGCTGTACAAACATTCTTAATGTTATTGAAAGTAACATTACAAGTTTAATTTCATTTAAGTTCTGAAATGTTTCTGTCATAATTACTTTGACTGGCCGAATGACTAGTAAACACCTGTCTTAAATGAGAAGTACCATGCCAGTAAGATAATTTAATTACAGAAAGTTTGGAACTCGTACTTTAAACAAATGAACGTGTTACTTAAACAATACTGTAATCGCTATAGTTATGCCTATAAAGTTTGAGGAGTTCCCTCATTTTCTAAAAGATCTTGCCATCAGATACTGGTTTGATGACAATGGACCAACTAGAAAGCATATCCTTTCAAACAAATAAAAAAAATGGAAATTGGTCTAATAGTCTACGAGTAATTGGCGAAGATACATAAAAAAATATTCCAACGAATTGAGAACAGCCTCCTTTTCTTGAAGTCAGTTAAAAGTATTAATAAGAATAATTATAACTGGGGACTTAGACCCATTACCAGAATATATCAATTTTTGTTACTTAAGTGAAATTTAAATGCAACTTTCATCGTGGAAGATTACAAGCCGCCCTTCACTAGCCCTAACTCAAACTTCCACGTTTCCTTTGTGAAACCCTAAAAACCTTGTTCCTCCAACATGTACTTTCGCCCTTCAAGAAACTTGTCAAATATTGACGCGTGTCATGTTTGAGTGTTTGCGTACAATGGCGCACTGCGTTGGTTCGTTCCCAGGTGTAAACTGTTCATTTATTTGAAAACTCTTGGTTTGGAGTTCCGTGAGAAAGATTTTAGTATAAAAAGTCGAATGATTGGATTCAAAGGACACACATTAATAGGAACCGTGCTACTTCTTCCCATTCCTTTTGTAACGGGTGCTCAACATTGACTTGTATCGCTTTTAAATAACCAACTAAGCTATCATGAGGAATCCTCGTGGTGAGGAATCTTGGTTCGCGGACTTGATATTTAAACTCATCAAAGAGAAACAGAAAAGAAAGACAAACAGAGAAAAAATGGTTTTCGAATATAATAAAATAAATAAATAAAATAAAAAATACATATTGGGGGACAATCTTACGCAAATTGACCTAGACCAAAACTAAGCAAATCTTGTACTATCGGTACTAGACGACGAATTACATACTTATATAGATAAATACATACTTGAATACATATAAAACATCCAAGACCCAAAAACAAAATATCCGCACAAATAATTCCCTGACCAGGACCTCTAGCTTCGGAGGCAGTGTCACTACCAACTAGGCTAAGCAGGCCGTCAAATAAAGGCGTACATGCATTGTAAGAGGGAACTAGTGAAGGATTATGTGCCTGAGTTTGTTTGTGCGATAGGCCGCGAATGGCCATCAGGATGTCGCAGCTTTGAATCCTAATCGGAGTAAGTTTTTTTTTTAATTCCCTTTAATTTGCCATTTAGAATATTCATTAGCAGACGTTACTACTTAATACAAAATAAGTTATATTTTAATGGCTATTCGCAACGAGTGGTGATAAATTAAGCACGACCAAAGGAAGTGTTTTAAATCGACACGAGATGCAAATTACCTATTCGCACGTGTATCGTACAACGTTTTACAGTACATATGGCTCTTTAAAGTTTCGACATTTGCACGTAATATGCTGATTACCGCACTCGTGCGGTAAAGTAGCACCATATGTACTGTAATAGTACATTACGATACAAGTGCAGGGAACAGGAACTTCGCAACAAGTGGTGATAAGTTGAAACACGACCGAAGGGAGTGTTTTAAATCGACACGAATTGCGAATTACCTGTTCGCACGTATATCGTATAACGTTTTACAGTACATACTCGTATTTGGCTCTTTAAAGTTTCGACATATGCACGTAATCTGCTGATTACCGTACTCGTGCGGTAATGTAGCACCATAATGTACTGTAAAGTATATTTTAGCTTCCTTGTAACACAGAGAACCATTTTACTTCTGGCATTTTATATTGGAAGCCAGTGAATCGTCCTGGGACATTACAATATAGGTACAGACAGTTTGCTCATATACAAGTTGTCTACTGTAAACTAGGTGTCGCTATTCAGCCAGATGTTTTATATTATTCACAAACCGCTAGTACACATCTTCAAGGAGGTATTCAATTAGGTTATGTTAGGCGGTAGGGAATTTGAATTCGGTATTTTCTACTTTACCGAGATCTTACTGATTTGGTTTATATTTTCTCACATGTCAGCTCACTGGCAGTATTAGATTTGCGCAGTAGAAATATTGTACTAAAGCGGGTCACTACTCCATTCGTGTCGCCACGCTTCCGCGTATCTCGCGTCTCAGTCTCGTCTCAGTCAGGAAGCACTTATTTAAAGAAGCTGTACTGACTAGACTGACGGTCGATACTGACAGCTGACAGTTTTCTTATATCGTAACGCCTCCGCAGATGTGAGATTTCCTCATCAATTCGCGAAACACTGTCAGTATTACGTTTGCGCAGTAGTAATACCATGCGCAAAAGTGGGACAGTACCTTCTGCATTAGTATCGGTTGACACTGACAGCTGACAGTTTTCTCATAACTTACCGCCTCCGTATCGACAAATCAGGAAGGTGCCTAACCAACGTAGAAATGTTGAAAATTCCTCGAGATCTTCATTTTAAAGTCCAATATGTCAAAAACGGCTGAACTGATATGACAAATCATTTCTAGAAATCATCGCTAGAACATAATCTTACAAATAAAATCGAATTGCGCTCAAATCGGTTTCTTCCTTAAACTACGTTGCTACGGACAGACACATATACACACACATACACATGTTAATTTTTAACTTTTGGGTTTTGTCGGGGGTAATAAATACCGCATAATTAAGCAGATCCCGCCGCGCTAAATCAGAAAGTCGCTATTTACACAAAATAATGGGTATGTGATATTACCAATGTTGGTTCAACAATTCGCCCATACAGCTACGTTTGAAATAGCAATTAGGTTAACATCAACACAGAACCCACCCATTTAACCAATCCCGAAAGTATTCCAACTCTCATTACGATACGCAACGTGCTTGGTACTTACGGCGGTTTTGCCGTTTTCCTCGCAAACCAGAAAACAAAATATAATTTGTCCAAGATAAAGTGACCCATATAATTCACCGTATACCCTGAGTTTTAACGATTTTCGGGAGTAAGACGAGCTCTTCTTATACTGGTTATGAGTCGAGTATGGAACCCTCTTTTTCACCCCCCGTTGCTTGGTTTATGAGTATTTCTGTGCGATATTCCTTGAGTTTTATTTCATTTTTTATTCGTTTTAATACGGGATAAAATACTTATTTTGATTTCTTAAAGGAATTATTGTATTTCCCTTTGTGTTCCCTCTGCACATTACAGTCTGAAGAAAAAACTTTGTTGGTTGTGTTACTCCTTTTAAAATAAACAAAGGTGTATAATTTAAGCTTTCAATAACTGTCGATGTCGTTGCTATAAGTAGGATAATCATTTTATATTAATTTTGTTTTTTTTTTTTTTATATATTATGTAGTTATGTTTAAAAACAAATCTAGGTACTTTAAAAAATCGCTTTGTAATTTTATCTTGAGGTTATGAAAATTCACTAAAGACAAGGATGTATTAGTTATACACTATAATACATAAATACATAAAGTAAATAATATACATAAAATAAATAATATAAGTTTTGTTTGCTACCCACATGGCATAAAAAAATGATGTGAGGAGCAATTCAAAATCAGAATTATAGGTTCATCTCTTTCACAGTTCAATTGCATTTTAATGTACTATTGCGTTCTCACTTCCACACGTGAAGAATCAGAACGACAATAATGAGCACAAAAACATCATTATGATATCAGCCGAAATTCGCCTCTCCCAAAGAATGCCTCATAGACCAGTCATGCGCGACCCAACACATATTAGAAATGCAATTATAAGGGATGAATAAAAAGTACCGTTAAAGCACGGTGATCGGCGGTTGACTAAAATAGATTTTTACTCGGGAACTATAGCCCTGTAAATATTTACTGATAATTACAGTTTCACGCTTCAGTATACTGTTCAATTCTCCGCTTAGCTGAACGAAAAACGCGACAAAGCATGAGTGATGTACTATCCCAGTTTCCACTTAATGACCTCTGTTGCCAAGCTAATATGTGCCTTAAGCCCACCAAACAAGGTTGACAGATTGCGACACTTTGACCTCAATGTTCTCCCTTTTTATACTCACGAGTAATGTAGCAGTTAAATGAAATAGTATCTAAAGTCGGTTATAATTTGGTTGAAATAATGGGAAACTCACGGCTCGGTGCCAAGCTTAGTCCGTTTTCATTATTGTGATTTCAAATGAGACAAAAGACTTTGCGTTGGCGTCATTCAAGCTCATTGACTTTTCAATCATCTTGCAATTACCCTACCTGTGAATACTTTGATGTGTAGTATCCGGGTCTTTAAGAGGGCGCAGTACGCTCGGTTCTCCATACAAACGTATTTACCCTCTCATTTTAAAACGCCATGCTAGAATAACGTGAAACTTTGTATACACAATGGGATCCGGCATATCTAGGTCGAAAATTAGTTTCTGTTGCTAGAAATTGTAAAAGAAAAAAAAATACAGCGGTTTTTTGAGTTTATTACGGCTTGTATGAAAACCTTAATAATCGCTGTATTTTTTCTCCATTATAATTTCAAGCAACAGAAACTAATTTCCGACCTAGATATGCCGGATCCCATTGTGTATACAAAGATTCATATTATTCTAGCATGGCGTTTTAAAATGAGAGCGTAAATACGTTTGTATGGAGAACCGAGCGTGCTGCGCACTCTTAATGTTTCTTTAATTATGTACTGCTACTGAGTTTATGATTAATCTAAAATATGTATGATTGTATGTATCTATGTATACGTACTTGCCATGCTCATATACTTTTGCTGAAAAGCTAATCCGCTTTACAGCACTTGGTTGTAGAAGTTACATTGAACTTGAACCGAATATATAACTTTAAATATCAATAACATTCAATGTCCCTTAACTATCATTCATTGTCACATCACAAAAAGCCATATAAAATTACCTTTACAGACAAGTTTTACTGTTTTTCAGATTTCTTACAAGCACCATTAGGATAAAACAACCAAATGCCATTTTTGCCCCCAGCCTAATAAACTACGTCGTGCATTAGTGTAATACGCCTTAATTCCGCGGCTGAGGCTCTCAAACCCTTGCCATTTGCCACGAGCCCTACAAACGGAGAAACCGCTGAGAGGTTCCGTAGAAAACACGTTTCCGGAGGCCAGAGAGGCAGGAATGTAAGTAGTGTTACTCCTTACCATTTATTCTCTGGAACAGTGATTTTAACGAAAAAATAGAGGGCTAGACGGACGGTATTTCTAGTCTGCTTATGTTCATATATTTTTTAATCAGGAATGGATTTTAAATAAAAAATAACATTAATTAACGTTAATAATAATACTTTATGCAGTGTAAAATTCATTAAAAATTACATTAGTATTTTTTTTTCTTCTTTCTAATTTAGATTACGAAATTTCATCGGTTGCTGCTGTGCCAATGACCTTAAGTGAACTATTAAGTAAGTTACTATTTGTGAACTATTAAGTAAGTTACTATTAAGTAAGTAAGTTACTATTAATTAAGTAAGTAGAGTAATCTTAAACTAAAAGCCCCCCCCCCCATAGTTTCTGCTCACATCTGACGTAAGCTTATTATGTCGGCCTCTTTAGCTTAGTTAGTAGTGAGACTGCCTCCGAAGCTAGTGTTCCTGGGTCCGAATCCTGGCCAGGGCATTATTTGTGCAATTAGCACGGATATTTAGTTCCTGGGTCTTGGATGTTTTATATGTATTTAGGTATGTATTTATCTATATAAGTATATCGATACCTTTAGACTCAAAGGGCGTAAACGCCATTTTGGCTAAAATGACTTTTTGATGCAGCATTGTTCAGTTTTTTTTTCTCTATCGATCTGTGTAGTTAAAGCTGCGATATTCGCAAATTTAAGGCAAATACGACCCACGTTGTATTTGAAGATTTTGCATAAAGGTGGGGCGTAATTGACATGATTTTTCATTTTATTCTCTATTTAGGTAATACACACAATGAGTAAATAACCTAAAGGTCGTATCCGCAGTCGTAATCCAAAACTTGGGTATACACCCTTATTATTCTCGTATAAAAATAAAGTTGGCTCATACAGCCTTACATTCATATTGCTAAATTCAGGTCGTATTGTCACTCGTAGACTAAAAATTTTGCATACGCCCCTATTATTCCGCTTTAAAATTGAAGAGGACTCATACGACCCAACTTTGATTCTCTCTGGGAAACAAGTGTACCTCATACACTGGTCGTTATTTTACCATAGTTGTCTTTTTTGATGAGTTTTACGACCGACATTAATTTATGTATGTATTCGTGTGCTTTAAGCGATTTTTTGTTTGCCGATCGAAATACGACTCTCACGCCAGCAAAGGCTCTTAGAAACCTGAAATAGTTTTTGATAGTTATCTCTTTCACGTCCACGAATACTGCCGATTATGTGCGAGCAAGAAAGCGCGATAGCACCCAACTTCAATGTCACGCACCGGCCGGCTTTCCGTTGTTGGTAAACAAGCGAAGAAGCAACATGGGATTTTATCTGCTAATCACTACTGGTGTATTTGGTGTTTAAATTATGTAAAAATAGAGAAGGACAATAATAAAAATAAACTGGATGCCTTAAAATTTTTAACCTTTTATATTTAGATTTTTCACTGTTAATAATACGCCAAAAACTCGTTAAAATCTGCACTTTTTTATAAAAAAAGGAAATCCATACAATTAAATGATATATTTTAATGTGGTACCAATTTACATGCTAGCGTGACAGCATTATATTATATTTTCCAACGCAATCATAAGTTTCAGGGTGTATCAGTCTAATAGTTTTACTGATTACTATTAGGTTGATGTATACACCACACAATTACGTAGGATTGTGGCTTATACGCCCCACAATAACGTAAGACTTTGACTTACACGCCCCCACAAAACAAAAACTCGGTGTTTTTACGTTCGAGTTTTTTAAGGTCCATGACGCTTACAAACTGCAACATACCTACTATTTATGCGGCAGTGACCATTATTTTACAAGCTTTTATTTAACTAGCAATGTATGTAAGTATGTTTGTTCGGATGGAATCTTGCAACTCAATTTTGAAGCAAAATTATCTTCAACCGATTGAACTGAAATTTTGGGTTTAAGTATAGTAAACATCTACGGAAAGCAACAAAGAACCAGCCAAGAATGAAAAACATCAAGCACAATTGGAAGAAAAAATACAACAAATCGGAGGTTTAAATCCTAACAAAATACGAGTATTATTAGCGAACGATACCACTAAGACATCTTTCGATTTACAGAAAGTGTTAAAAACCCCATATGGAGAAAAAACGCTCCTCTATTATTGGCGTAAATATGCAGTTTAACTATAACTTTACATTGTATGAGAGTGGGACACAGGATGTATTTTGCTTAACCTGGGGTAAAAACGACGGTCAGCGAGGTAGTAACGAAATTGCTACTTGCTTATTAATATTTTAATAAGTAGCAATTTCCTAAAAGAAATAAACAGTAGAGGAGTAAAAAACCTCCCTTTACATATTGCGATTATTGCAGCGGCCAAAATAAAAACAAAACAGTATTAGCACTTTGGTTTTTGAAGACGTCGAATAATTTGGAAGTTATATATACAAATAAGTTTTTTGTTGCCGGGCCATACTTACATGCCGGTGGATTCTGTTCATGCAGTCATAGAAAGAGACGTAAAAAAACTAATAAGTCTTTTTACGTCTCTTTCTATGTATAGAGCCCGTCTCAATGGCCTACATATTTCCAGTCCACCCGGAAGAACCCACGACCCTACCGAGTTGAAGTTCTCAATCGTACAGACTTTTTTGATTTTGAGGTGCTTGCTGAAAAACATCATTAACACCCTCCTCAGTTTAAAAAAAGCGCGGATTTCATAGTTTAAAATAGCCACATTTAAAAAAAAGTATCCTGACCAAATTAGACTTAAATATTCAATGTTTGAAGAAGCAGAGGAAATTCGAGTTATATTGCATCAGGGGATCTGAGAACTAAAAATGTTACAGGAAAAGGGAAAAGACTAGAAAAATCCAAGGGTAAAAAATGCAAGGATAAGATAAAGTGGAAATCAAAGGCAAATAATACTCAAGATACTGTTGATGACACCAGACAAGATAATCCAGGTCCTATAATAACGCCTGCCTGTAATGTCAGATTGCCCATATCAAAGGCCAAATATAAAGAGCTCAAAAGGCTTTGAATGAGTATCTTCGAATTCCTTATGAAGACATGGTTTGTGACTATTTTCTTCATAGCGATTACGAAGAAGCCGAAGAAATGAATGATTAGGGACTTGTCTTCAACTGTTACTTTTTATTGATTATTTTTAACGTTTTTGTTAGTAATTTAATAACCAATTCAGTTTTCTATCAAAAATATAAACGCGCTGAATCCCATTTCAATTTTGATCTTTGACCATACCATAACCCATAGTGTAAAGATCCATGTTTTGATTTGCGTACAATATTATAGGCGCACTAATCAAAGGATGAAGATTGTTCTAAAGTATTTTTTTCTTAGTGAAACGAAAAGTCAGAAAATCCTTTTCATGACCTTATTTAGTCTTAATTATTGTGTTGATAATTAAAATGTCAAAATTATTCCAAAGATTTTATTGTAATTAAAGTCAGTTAGAGAAAGTGCGACTACTGGTTATAGTGCCGGTAACTGTTACCCTCTATTAGTATTTACAGAAAAGAAGCACTTCCCCATGGGCGCACTTATCCTTCCTGATAATGATTATGTTGTTTGTATGCAACGTATGATTACTAATGTCATAATCATAATGATTAATAAAGATTCCGAGATGGTTTATTATTTAATTTGTTATTTTTTGGTTCCTTCATAGTACCTACGTTGAAAACCTTGTTTATTGAGTTTTCTGGGTTTTCCTTTTCCAATAACATTTTTGTACCTTAGTTATATAGACGACGATTTGAGACAATGATTGCCAAAGTTTTTAAAAAGGAGATTTTACAAAGATATGTAAAATTTTTTTTAGCCATTCATCAATAATGACGAAGGCATGACAATGATACAAAAGTTACAATTGAGAATTAAAATGCATTTTTAAAATTAGCTATTATACCTTTCTGGCAGCTGTAATATACACCCCATTTTTATAAAAAAAATCGGTTTTCTTGACCTTTACACCTTAACAATTTTACATACACTGCGAATTAGCTAAATACCTTTCTGGCGACTGTAACATACACCCCATTATGACAAAAAAAAACGCTTTTCGTGACCTTTACACCCTAACAATTTTACAGACACTACGAATTTTGGGGTCGTATAAATATATTTTTTTATTTTTTTGGGGCGTATAACGATCCTATTTTCTTTATTTATTGGTTTATCCTAAATATTATAAAACCACTATGTTTAACTTCAAAATCTAAGATTTTGAGCCAAAACTCAACTTTGTAAGTCTTAAAATGAAAAAGTTATGAATTATTTTCCAAATTTTTTTTAGTTTTTTGCTTCTCCTGTAAAGTGGCGTTTTGGCGTTTACGTCCTTTGAGTCTAAAGGTATCGATATATCGTCGTCTATTACCCATACCTAGTACAAGCTTTGCTTAGTTTGGGACTAGGTCAATTTGTGTAAGATTGTCCCCCAATATTCATTTATTATTTATTTATTTTGACGACCTTAACCTAGTGGTAAGTGGCTCTGCCAACGAAGCTGACGATCCTGGTTTCGAATCTAGTTCAGGGTAAATATTTGTGCCATGAGTATGATCATTTGTTTGTAGATCTTGGATGTTTTCTATGTATTTATATCTATTAAATATATTGTAGCGTTTGCAGACCTCCCTTAAGGTGGACTCATTACCAGGTAAGGGCGCAAAACTGGTCATTGCAGAACTCTTTGGGGGAGGCGTATGTCACCCGTTATTTACCGAGCGAGCGAAGCTTTCGACAAAAATTATTTCGTATGTCTGTCTGTCTGTCCGGATGTTCTCCTCTACAGGTCGCATTTCTCAACCGATTCTTGTGAAATTTTGTGAGCAGGTTCGATGATTATATAGATTTTTTTTGTCGAGTCAGTCTATGGAAATTTTGAAATAATTTGAAAATAAAAAGTTGCGAGGTCTATAGCCGGCAAAGCCACTAGTTTAAAGTGTATCATTGTCTACAGTGTCCAAACACGTATATTTAATTGACCGAGCGAGCGAAGCATCTCCGTTTCAACTTTGACAAAAATTCTTTCGTATAATGTCTGTCCGGATGTTCTCCTCTACAGGTCGCATTTCTCAACCGATTCTCGTGAAATTTTGTGAGCAGGTTCGATAATTATATACAGGGTGAAATTTTATTGCCTGTTCAAATTTTCACAGTGGATTCCTTAGCAAAAAATAAATCGTACTTGTTTTTTCTTTCAGTATCTTACAGTACAAAATTATTGAGACAGAGCAGCTGAAAGATATCCTAAAAGAACATGAGTTCGTGGATACCGCCGTGGTACGCGTTGTGCGGGAGGAGGCAATAACGCTCGGCTCACCCCTACATTGTGACGCCAAGACAAACTTACGTGTCGAAAAACTGTTTTTTAATGAAAGTTACAATGATATTAAAATATCATTGGAAACTAGTAAAATAAACATAAGTTGCAAATTTTCCTTCATTCGCGGGGGTACTCCCGCCTCTTAAACATTGTTTTGTAAGTCACGTTCGCGATTGCGCGTCTTTACGAGAGATACAACACGGAAGTGCACAACCGGTCACTGCAGAGATGCGCGTTGGACTAATATAAATATTGCAATTTTGGTGGAGATAAGATAGGTGAGCGCGCCCCTCCCCCGCACCGCTAACCCCGAGCGTCATTCAGCTTCCAATTATCCACACCCATATCAGCCGATGGATGTCCACTGTTGGACATAGGCCTCCCCCAATTTTATGGGGGGTAAATGCCATAATTGCCACGCTTGGAATGCGGGTTGGCGATCGCAGTATCTCCACCGCACTCCAGGGATGCTGCTGCCCATCCCCGGTGGTCCCGTTATCCACACGTTAACGGTGGTTATACACATGTTACTAATTATTTATTCGGACGGCACATTTTAGTGTCAAAATTTTACTTATGTTTTTTTTTTCAGAAATGTCAACTTTTATTGATACCTAATGCCTGGGAAAAAATTTGAACAGTCAATAAAATTTCACCCTGTAGATTTTTTTTGTCGAGTAAGTTTTTGGAAAAAAAATTGCGGGGTCTACAGCTCACAAAGCCACTATTATAAAATGTATAAATTATGCAGCCAAACCCTTTACACCTCCAACATCTACCTCAGACCACCTTTAACGTCTAACTTCAAATAAATCTTACCTCCACGGTAATCTTCAAACGGCCTAATGTTCTTAGCTACCTATAATTCAGCCGGAGGCAACTGAATACGCATGAAATTGGCTCATCCTCTTCTGTGACCGCTGTATGACTATTGATGTCTTTGATCCTTTTGTGCTTGTAAAGGTAGTCAAGGGGATACTGGCAACTAACGATTTTGGCTCTCAAATATCTCAAATATACCTATTGATTTTATATTTAAGGGAAATAGAATTAATTAAAGTGAAAAGTCTCAAGATAGGATAAAGTGGAGAGAACTGCATGATTCATCAGCTACACCGACAAGATTTTACCTTTTAAATTCATGATGATGAACGTGAAAGAACTATACCTACCTCTAGTTTTCTTCTTATGGTAAGAGACATGCTGGCAGCATTTTCCCTCTGTATTGCGATGCTAATACTTTGTGCGAGAAAGCTGCCAGCTCTTCGGTCACCAGTGAAGTCGACCAGTCTTTTAGAAAGTTCTTACAAAGTTTTAATAAGGAACAGAAAAATACAATTTTTTGCATAACAACCTGGTGCTTGGTATACTTCGCACGGGGGACGGTATTTTTTTTTTTACATTTTCCTTCATAAATTAAAATTTATCCACTGTAAAAAAGATAAAAACTGTTTTAGAATGTGCAAGTCGAGCCGTTTCACATGACATGCCATTTGGCTTTGAACTTTCGGCCATTCCTTTTATCGGTAATTTTTCACAAAAATAAAAAGAAATATGTTTAAAAACACAATGCATTTGAGTTAGAATTCTTTATAATTATTCCAAATTTCAAATTGATATCATAAGTAGTTCTTGAGATATTTAGCAATTTGACAGACAGACAGACAAACAGACTAAGCGGCACCGTAAGGGTTCCTTTTTACCATTTTTCTAGGGGTACGGAACCCTAAAAATGTACATACATACATACATACATATAATCACGCCTGTTTCCCAGAGGGGTAGGCAGAGATCACGGATTTCCACTTGCTACGATCCTGACATACAACTTTCGCTTCATGGAGCTGCCTAAAAATGTACTTATATCCAAATCTAAAAATATCTCTCTAGTGAATTCATTTGGGTCCGCGACCCAATCAATTTAGTAAAGAGATATTTTTAGACTTCCCAGCTCAGCGAGAAGAGATAAGAATCAGATGCAATAACAAACACAAAAATAAACATTATTTTATATCTCTGACATTGAGTATCAATCAGGTAAATACTATAGTAATAGTAATACAAGTAAAATGGTGTTATATAAGTTTTTAAATAAATTCGACCAAAATATGCTTGTGTCTGTGCCTACTTCATGTGCAAAAACAGGACATATAATTTTACCCTGAATCGTGCTTGTTTTTACGAAAGTTATTTAATGATATTGAAAATATTGAGAAGTCGTGGTGAAGATTCGTTGCGGAAGTCCGGGCACTTGAACAAATTAATTATGTTAAAGTGAAGCCTAGTAGTTTATATTATAAAATTGCTTGATTTGCGAACATCGCGAGTATGGATTTATATTTTAAGATTTACAGATGACATTAAAAATACCGTAAACTATTTACTATAAAATAGTAACCTGTCACTGAAATACCACATTTTTCTTCATCTATAAACCTGCAAAAGCTAAAAGTGGCACTGAATATAAATTTTCATGTGCTTTGCCTACCCCTTATGGGCATATAGGCGTAAGATTATATATGTAGGTAGTAGGTAAGTATGTATCTATATATTTTAATACATCTACATGCATGTTCATAGGACTTCAAGCCTCTGCAAGTTAAAATTCGAAGGACTTAAGCGGGGTTTCCACTACGAGCGAAGCAAACTCCATAATGACCCGTTTTAAATCGCAATATTAAATTGCATTTTTAAGTGCTTTTCCCAACAAAAAATAGCGCGAAACATAAAAACCCGACTATCAAAGATACATGACATGACACTGACGACCTGTTTAGCCTAGTTGGTAGTGACTCTGCCTCCGAAGCTAGAGGTCCCGGGTCCGAATCCCGGCGAGGGCATTTATTTGTGCATTTTACACGGATATTTTGTTCTTGGGTCTTGGATGTTTTCTATGTATTTAAGTATGCATTTATCTATATAACTATGTATATCGTCGTCTAGTACCCATAGTACAAGCTTTGCTTAGTTTGGGACTATGTCGATTTGTGTTAGATTGTCCCCAGTATTTATTACATATGTATTTAAACAAACAATTGCAAAGCCCTTTGTACTTTAAGATGGGGTTACATCATCCACGACTTCTTCAAATAATTGTCTCAACGCTGGCCTAGACTACCAGACACCGCAAGACTGGCAGCTTATTCACTCAACGCGACAGTATTACAAAAAAGATAGGAAATGCTGCTATAGCATCTTCGGCAGCATGCTTCGGATGTTTTCCTCGGGGAACCCCTTATTTTAGTCTGATTTTATAATTTTAGTCCTAAATTATTTTTAGGGTTCCGTATCCAAAGGGTAAAAACGTGACCCTATTACTAAGACTTCGCTGTCCGTCCGTCCGTCTGTCTATCACCAGGCTGTATCTCAAGACCTGCGATAGTTAGACAGTTGAAATTTTCACAGATGATGTATTTATGTTACCGCTATAACAATAAATATTAAAAACCAGCCAAGTGCGAGTCGGACTCTTTGCCGTTTTGTAGATAATGGTACGGAACCCTTCGTGCGCGAGTCCGAATCGCACTTGGCCCGTTTTTGTATATAACTCAACATTAACCGGTTGATTTTGTCTGTAATCGCCTCAACTCTATTAGTTCTTCAACCAAAATATTTAGTTTCCACCCCATACATCATAAAGCCATTTGAAAAACTTAACCCGGCTATCTACAAGAGCGCATATGTCTTGCCCACGTTCGCAAAAGGGTTACAAAAAATATTTCCTCTGCGATACCGTCAGATGGGACTCCTACGGATTTATTCTTGGCTACGGACGTGCTAGCCAAGACTAGGAAAATACATGGAAAGAGATAAAAATTCTTGCTAGTTATCCTGGACGTAAGATAGTTGAGTTTTTAGAATAAATCGATGTAGATGACCTCACGTTCTAACAAGTATGTCAATGTCTTGCGTGTGAATAGATATTATAAATAATTAGGTTGTGATAAAAAAATAGGTAGTGTTCACCAGATTCGAGACCTCGGTATCATTATGGACTCAAAACTCACTTTCATACCTCACATTGACGACATGTTAGGTAAAGCATTTAAGCAGTTAGGATTTATATTACGCGTAGGTAAACCTTTTAAGAGACTTTTAACGTATAAGATTCTGTTTAACAGTTATGTTCGTAGTCGGTTGGAATTTGGAAGCGCTGTGTGGAGCCCTCTGTATAAAATACATAGTGATAGGATAGAGAGAGTTCAGAAAAAGTTTGTTAAATCAATAGAATACAGAATTAGAAATAAATACTTAGATTACGCCACCGCAATGAGAGTACACAATATAGCATCCCTTAGTTATCGCCGAGAACGTACTGATATTTTAACCCTCTATAAAATTATTAATAATATTATTGATGCTCCGTTTTTATTACATTCCATTTCTTTTAGGGTTCCTCGACGTTGTGAACGCACTTGCAGGAAAAAACCCCTTTTTTACATCCCCAGTAGTCGGACTGCTTACGCAAAAAATAGTTTTGTCAGAAGGGCGTGCAGGTTGTACAACGAAAAATTTCTGGGTCTTGATATTTTCTGTGGGAAACTTAATAGATTTAAAACACTATCTTTGCAATGTAATAACCAAAATCACTAAGACTATGGCGCTATTAAGAAATAATTTATATATTAAATGTTAACAAAAACCTTTTTACTCTTTACTCTTCAGGTCTACTTTTGCGTTAATAATTTTTTTTTTTTTTAATTTTGTAGATGCATACATAAATAGCTCTGTTTTACTCAGTGTTACAATTTATCGAACACGATGTTAATAAATATTATTATTAAGGAAACTGTAAGTCTAGTTTTAAGGAAATTTTCTAGTGTTACATATAATTATAAAAGACTGTTTGTTTCTTAAATAAATAAAATAAAAAATAAAAATTATAGGCTATGATAATGTGAAAAACCTAAGGAAAGCCCCTATTGCATGTAGATTTGGAGAGTTCGAATGATGGATGTGAGCAAATATAAATTATCTGTGAACTGCTTGAGGCAAGGTCATCGCGAAAGTGAGTGCCGTATGGGTCCATGTCGCGATTCCGGCTACACCGAGAGGAACAACAGTCTGCTCCACAGCCTATCTCACTCTTCAAACCACCTCGCTCTTGTAGATGAACAAGACGAAATACAAGTAAATTATTGTAACCAGATTACGAGTCAAATCCTATTATCTACTGCTATGATCGAAGTATCGAATCCACTTGATCATCGAAAGTTCATGGTTCGTGCACTCTTGGATTGTGGCATCCAATCTTCATTTATTTCTAAGTCTCTGAAGATCAGGCTTTCATTAAATGCCCGCCTAATTGACACTCTAAAGGTCATACGCATCGGCAACACATGTTCTTAAAAATGTTATCGAAAGTTGTAATGTGCGAGGCATTTCCTTTGTTTGTGTCATATTTTGTAGGGTTCCGTACCCGAAAGGTCCAATCGGAGTCCTATTGCTGTCCCTCGCGTGAACGGCTGTCGTTTTTCACACATTATGTTCCGAAAATTTTTTTACTTTCCATTGACCTATGAATTTGGTGACAATGTTTATTATTACGTATATTTTACCAACAATCACATTTGTTATTTAGTTGGACGGTACAAACGAACCCTCTGTGCGCGTCTCCGACTCGCACTTGGCTGGTTTTTTTAATCTGTAATGTCTATTCGAACACGCTACAACTACACGCAGCCAAAGCCCCTCTGCTTTACTTTAGTTATTTACCTATTCATAGTAACTCTGTGAGCTGTTGACCTAGCGAAATAATAATTGGAAATTTCTCAATTTCCAAAAACTGTCTCGTCAAAAAGTCTCTAAAATAATCAAACCTGCTCACAAAATTTCACGAGAATCGGTTAAGATATGCGACATGCTGGAGAGAAAGTGGGATATCCGTCGGCCGGTCATACAGCCAGCATCAAAAGTAGTAGTATATGAAGTAAATAGCATATTTTACATGAAGGGGTCAAAGACTTTTGAACTTTTCAAATGCGTAGGTACTTTTTTATGTTGACTGTACTATAGGTACGATAGCATTTTTCCCGAAGCTGAAACGGAGACCTCGTTACTCGGTCAATAAATACAAAATTAACTTGTTGTTATCTTTGTACGATGAAACTGCTGACCCAAGTTTAATGTAATTCGGTACAAATAAGTTTGATATCGGCAACCCCGGTTAGTTGCATTTTTTTTTTCAATTTATTTAGGTAAAGTAACAGTCACTACAAATGTACTTATACTTATCGTTTTAAATAAATGCTTACAATATGTATGACCCACTTCGTTTACCACATATTAAATAACATAAGTTTATCATTCGGAGATATTCATAGCACCGTAAAATCTTAAGTACTTTTAGTGTCAAAAATAACAACATCATCACCATCATCATGCGCTCGTGGCCCAGCGGCACCCACCTACCGCGTGCGGTATGCGAGGTTAAGCAATGTGGGCGCGGGTCAGTTCTTGGATGGGTGACCGCTTTGAGTGGTCACTAACTGACCGCTCTCGCGCTTTGGAAGGCACGTTAAGCCGTTGATCCTGACTGCTGTCTCGACAGCAGTCGTTAAGCCAATTAAGGGGCCTTCGGGCGGCTTGAGAACTTCTAACAGTCAAGTTGCCCACTCACTTGACAAAGGGGGGTCGAAGTTGCACTACGTCCGTAGGGAGTACCCACCGTTACCCTACACGTGACCCCTGGGTGGTGTTAAAAGTGCAACAAAAACTGGCAACCGTACTTGTCTTCTCTATGATCTCACGGTTCGTAAATAAATGTCATACGATTAAATAAATAAATTAAATAAATCATCAGCATGTGAGCCAAAAGACGTCCACTGCTGGACATAGGCCTCCCCCAAAGACTTCCACAATGACCGGTCCTGCGCCACCCGCATCCAGCGGACACCCGCGACCTTCACCAGGTCATCAGTCCACCGTGTGGGTGGCCTGCCCACGCTACGCCTTCCGATAAGTAGTCGCCACTCGAGAACCTTTCCGCCCCAACGGCCATCGTTTCTACGTGCTATGTGTCCCGCCCACTGCCACTTAGTTTAGCGATTCGGAGGGCTACATCGGTCACTTTGGTTCTGCTGTGGATGGCCTCATTCCTAATGCGATCACGCAGAGAAACTCCCAACATGGCTTTCTCCATTGCTCTTTGGGTGACTTTGAGCCTTCTTATGAGGCCCATAGTAAGCGACCACGTTTCAGTGCCATATGTCATCACTGGAAATACACACTGGTCAAAGACTTTCGTATTGAGACACTGCGCAATATTAGACGAAAATATGTGCCGTAGCTTCCCGAACGCTGCCCAGCCGAGTCGGATTCGACGATTAACCTCTTTCTCGAAGTTGGACCTACCTAACTGGACAGTCTGTCCTAGGTATATGTAATCGTCTACAACTTCGAGCGTAAAGTGTCCGATTGTTACGGGAGTTGGTGCGACATGGGCATTTGACATGATCTTCGTCTTGTCTATGTTCATCCTTAGACCAACATAAAATTAAAAAAGGGACAAAAACTATTTGTGAATAGAAGCAGTCTATTTCACATCAAAACAGTAAATTATATCAATACTTGCGTGTTAGTACTTCGATAATTAGTTGCGTGTTAGTACACAGACCTATACTATTGCCAAAAATATCTACTTGATAAAATCTTTTATTGTAAGTTTCAAAGAGTCTGCGTAGAGTAGAAGTTCGATAATTAGCGTCTTAACGGTTACGTCTATTGAGATGAAGGCCCGAAGGTGCGAGCTAAAGAAATTTAGCAATGCGAGGATCATTACCCTCTGAAATTTTGGTTACAAATATAATTATCTATTCCTACTTGTATTTCAAGATAGGCATACAGAAAGGTGCTACGTAACGTTTTTGAGCATGTAATGATGTAAGGTAGATGACAGTTTACGTGATCAACTAGCAGGTTGTTGTGTGACGTTTGTACGACTACGTACAGTCAACTAATTTTATTTCCGGGCCACTTCGTACCTACCTTGTCACAGTGACAATATATGGGAACTCTAGCAGCTTTCATATTAATTTTCAGTATGACAAGGTACGAAGTGGACCAGAAATCAAATTGATTGTCCCTTAAACGTAGTTAGGGTTCCGTACCTAAATGGTAAAGAAGGAACCCTTATTTGTGCCGCTTTATTTCAAGGCATTTCACATACAATTTCAATCCTGTCAACAAGATGATGTAGTTTTTCCTCGTAATTAAGGCAGAACTTGTCGTAAAACCCTTTTGCGATACATACAAAACTTGTTTTGACTTTAAACTAATAAGACAGAGTAAGTTTATTGATGCGTTTATTCTGTCTCAACGCAAGAAGAGGTAGGGCACAACGAAACGTCATCTCGTTCAAAGTTGGAGCAGCCCAACTGGGAAAGTATCTCCGCCTTAAAGAAGACCGGAGCCATAATAGCATCACTATTTGCCTCTTAGGTGCCTTCCTGATTTATGGATGTGGAGGCGGTGCGATATGAGAAAACTGTCAGCTGTCAGTGTCAACCGATATCAATGCAGTACTGCCCCACTTCTGCGCATCGTGGTAGTACTGCACAAACGTAATACTGACAGTAATTCGTCAAGTGAGTAAATTTCACATCATTAGGTATGTGGTCTTGGTTCCATTCACGGCCAAGAGGGGAAACGCCGGTGTGGTTTTAGTGGGTAGGCTTCTCCCCTCCATTTCGCTCAGAAATGGTGCGGGAGAAGAGAGTCCCACATAACCCCCCATCAAGTTTCCCAGCCTGGGGGGTATGCGTAACGCATATCCACAACGTTAACAAAAAAAAAGGTAGGTATGAGTGGTGTTGTGTTCCAGGTGCTAAGGAAGATCGCCAGAGCTCTCGAGAATGCGCTGTGTTGGGAGTGAGGGACCTGCATGTGTCTCTAGTGTGACAGCTGGTGACATCTGAGGGTCCCTCACTCTCGACACAGCGCATCCCAAGTAAATGAAGGGTTGGCAGCGCACTTGTGATTCCTCTGGAGTCGCAAGCTTCCATAGGCTACGGTGTCTACTTACCATCAGACAGGACTTAAGCTGTTTTGCCACCGTCGTAGTATTAAAAAACATATAATTACACGCCTGTTTTCGTCAAAGCAGCATAGCACTCACGAGAAGAATTTAAAATCTCATTTAAATCATCTGATTAAAACCGCAAATCATATAAGTTAACCTACAGGAAGCACTAAAATATATGTCCCTTAAGAGGCACAGAAACGAAACATACCGCCCACATGTCGGCCCCTCGCACCACTTGTCTTATCTCACTAAGTCCCTGTCACCTCAAGAGCACTACACTGCACAAAGGAAGAAACAGGCAAGTCTGCGACTTAGATCGAGTGTTGTGATAAAGTTAGTTTATGTTCCTTATGTGGGACTAAGTGAAAATTAATTTTGGACGGGATAATCTTTTGATAGCAGTTTCCATTTCCTTCTGAAGATACATTGTATAGATATAATATTAATTGCTCATCCAGACAGTCAATCAGCTCTGTGATGGAGCGTTTGTGGCCCAGCGGCGCCCGCGTACCGCGTTCGGTATGCGAAGTTAAGCAATATGGGCGCAGGTCAGTCCTTGGATGGGTGACCGCTTTGAGTGGTTACTAACTGAGCGCTCCCGTACTACTTCTAACAGTCACGTTGCCCACTCACTTCACAAAGGGGGGTCGAAGTTGCACCACGTCCGTAGGGAGTACCCACCGTTACCCTACACGTGACCCCTGGGTGGTGCTAAAAGTGCAACAAAAACTGGCAACCGTACTTGACTTCTCGAA
The DNA here is from genome assembly GCA_905163555.1 of Notocelia uddmanniana. NCBI lineage: Eukaryota > Metazoa > Arthropoda > Insecta > Lepidoptera > Tortricidae > Notocelia > Notocelia uddmanniana. Next base: position 19,826,339 of record LR991068.1, read on the forward strand.
GATCTCACGGTTCGTAAATAAATGCCATAGTATTAAAAAAAAAGCTTTGTGATATTACAATACCTATATTGCATTGATATATTTTTTAATAAATAATTATGGTTCGATTTCCATGTAAGGCTGCATGCTAGATCATGGTTCATTTTTGTATATTGCTTGCAAATAATCTGGTTAATTTGAATTCATTTTAGCCACTGGAAGTATATAATGAATTTTGGTAAAAAACAAAATTTTTAATACAGATACATTCATATTTCCGTAGTTCCCACCGAAGTAGTACCAAAAAAACATAAAATTTAGTAAATCCACCACCACCATATCAGCCAAAGGACGTCCACTGCTGGGCTTCTCCCAATTTCATTTGGGGTAAAAGCCATAATCGCCACGCTCGGCATGCGGATTGGCGATCGCAGTATTTCCACCGCACTCCAGGGAAGTTGCTGCCAATCCCAAATGTAGTAAATAAACGAATGAAAATGATTAAAAAAAATTTTTGTTGTACAAATCTACCTAAATAGTAAACACCAAGGAAAAAGTAATAATTTACATTTATAATTTAGGAGGGAAGGTTTACAACGTAAAATCACCACTAAAAGATTATCTGTCCTTAAAAGTTATTGATTGACTTAGCCAAATATTCAATTCTGAGATGGAACCGTAATCGGATCAAAGCCACTCCACAATTATCAATCCGGCATTTCCATGGTAATGACTGCCTCTTCCAACTGTCAATAGATGTCGTGGCAAAGCCCAGGGGCGATGGCCGACGATGACAGTTTCTGCGGCTTACGGGAGAAGGGTTTTGCTGCACTACAGTTCAGCAGGCCTTTTGGACCTTTTTGGGGCAGGCGTGTTAAGCCCAATGAAATGTTCTCGGTAGCTTAATACCTCTTACTAAGTGTGAACGTTTAGTTGTTATGTGTATTTTTAAGTCTTGACTCAATGAATCACTAATATTTGAAGAAGTGAAGAAGAAAAATGCAGTGAATTGATTACTCATGTACCAAGTTCTATGTGTGCTATTGATTGATTATTATTATTGTACTGAATTTTAAATTACATTAATAACTAAGAAGCGGTGTGTTTGTATTGTTCAATAAGTAGGTATGATTCACCAAATATACAATTGTCAAACTATAAAGTAGTTTCATTATAACACTGTTCCTTAATAATACATTACGATACAAATAAAGGCCGATATCGCACATGTTTCAGGCCCGAGCCGCAGGCGAGGGTTATTAATACGAGGGCTGTTCCGAAAGTTTTTAGTTGCTTTCACTCTATTCATTCAATATATGTTTTATTGAAACCATTATGCGGGTAATTTCGATACATATGTGTTGGGGTGAAACTGTTGATGAAAGAAGCTACGGTTTTTTTATTGCGTTTTAAGTACGACGTGTCAACAGCCCTATCTAATATGCGATGAACGGGTCACAAAACCAATTTTGTGTTGCGGGCCAATTTTGATTAATACGTCATCACCACAACTAAACGAAATTTTATACACCGCAAACTATGAATCTTCCCTGTCTCTACCCACGTAATCTGTTTCGATTGCATGAAAATTAGCGACAATGAGCAGGTGTGTCGAATATTAGTCTAGGTCGCGAGACTGGGGACTGGTCATCATCACAAAAAAAACTTAAATTAAATAAAATCATTTAGTGATTTTAAATTAAAATCAGCAAAACTAAAATAGGAAGTCATCCCGGGTAGTTTACACTACAGCTGTTAGGGATATTGTTGCCAAATCAATTTTTAGGAATAAAAAATAGTACTATTTTCGCAAATATTTAAAAGCCAATACAAAAAGCCTTTTGGTATAAGAAATGTTGTGGAAAAAATACTTGCTGCTTACTAATGATTTTATGTCAGCTCATAACTATTGAAATTACCCACATAATGGTGTAAATAAAAAATATATCGCATGAATAAAGTGAGAGCAGCTAAAAACTTTCGGAACAGCCCTCGTATGCGAGAGAGGGTATTCTGTTTTACGACCCGTGTTTTGTTCACAATTTTACGTCGCCACTTGGCCAAAAAGTGGGTTTTTCCGGACGCGCAGCGTGCGGAAAAATGCGCTTTTTGGCAAGGTGTGGTGTAATAGTACATTACGATACAAGTGCAGATAACAGGAAATTCACAAAGAGTGGTGTTAAATTGAAACACGACCGAAGGGAGTGTTTTAAATGTACACGAGTTGCGAATTACCTGTTCGCACGTCTATAGTACAACGTTTTACAGCACATATGGCTCTTTAAAGTTTCGACATATGCACGTAATCTGCTGACTATCGCACTCGTGCGGTAAAGTAGCACCATATGTACTGTAAAAACTTTTATTAAACTCTTGCCTATAGGGCATCTTGCATATATAAAAAAGGAGTAGGCAGACATATTGACCATTAATCCACGTCCTAGCTCAACAAGAATCATTAGATAATTTGCACTGATTATGTTTCAAGAACAATAACCAATAACATTACCCACATTACCCAATAACAACAAAATAATGATTAATTCTTCTGCAATCTACAAGTCAAAGTCAAATATTCTTTATTAAAATAGGCCTAGCAACAAGTACTCTTTACAACTTATTATATTAACAATAATATTTTGGAGCAGCATGAAGGACATTAACAAACACGAATTCATTCACCCATGTATTTACCAATGTGGACATTGCGTTAAAACAGAACTCAAAAAAAGAAAAGAAAAATTTGTTAATTCTCACCTTTTCACCTCATAAAATAAAACCCAAATTCACGTCACGTCATGTTTACAACCCCAAAATATTATAAAGGCCACACGAACGGTGCGTTTTATTACGGAATCATTGGTGCGAGAGTGATACATGGTAGTTTATCATTCCCCTGTCATATTTAGCCGTGTTTTTTGCCAGAGGAAACGCTTGGAATACGTGGCGGTGCCAGGGGACTGTTAACTTGTGGCTTAACCCTGAAAGTTTTTGAATGAGCAATGTGTTTCTTTATCCGTGTTTTTTGGTTAGAGAATAAAATATTATGCCAGCATCAGTGTTGTGAAATTAGGTACAGTCTCTCAGTCATTTTGCCTTCATATATCTAAACTTTGAAGCACAATACTTTTATTGTTACGAAAACTTCTAGCTGATACATACTATGCCTACGACAATCAACCCTATACCGACCACTCCCCTCCAGAATACAGATACGTTCTCTTTATTTATATGTTTTTAATGACTAAGCGAGCGAAGCGTCTCCATTTCAGGCTGGGCATAAATGCCTTCGTATGTCTGTCCGGCTGATCTTCTCTACATGTCGCAACTATCAACAGTATATGGTGAAATTTTGTTAGCAGGTTCGATAATCTAAGAAATGAAAGTCGGTTTTAAGAAATGAAAGTGATATAACTATATGACTTTCATTTGTCGATTTAGTTTTTTTGAATTTTTTTCAAATAGGAGGTGTCATGGTGTTGAACATGTAAAAATATCACTCACGAGGTCTAGGCTCCGGTTATTTAGTTTCGAGAACTTTCTGTTACGTCAATATAAGGTATAATGTAACTGTGCTGGAACAAAACACTACTTCCATAAATTACGAGTAGTAAACATCTAATTTCGGTACGTTTCATTGAATTTACATATGCTTTAGGATTACTCATTTTATTACAAATTAATTAAAAGTTATTTTACTTTTTGCTTGTGCTTACTGTTGTGTTTTTTTTTTATATTAATAATAAGGCAGTTTCAAGGTTGTCTCAAAAGTTTTACTTCAGAAATGAAAAACAAGTGAAGACCGTTTAAGAAAGAAGTGAAAGCCGATTAAATGAAAGCGTTCGTAACTTAGTTATTCGGTTTTTAATGATTAAGTTATCAAAAAACTTTGATTTTAAAATTAATATTTAAAAGATCAAGTAAAATATTTTAAAGACGCTGCATTTGCGTAAATTTTGGTTTGAAAAGAAATCGGCGGTATATTTAGAATTTTGGCGCCTATGCTAGGGCCGATATTCAGTCCGGAGTGTTTGATATGTGAAGTGTACGATGTTCGAGGGTTGTAATGATAAAACGAACCTTCAAACCTTCAAGAAAAGAGCGTACTCCCATCTTAAAGGCCGGCAACGCACTTACAACCCCTCTGGTGTTGCGAGTGTCCATGGGCGGCGCTAATCGCTTACCATCAGGCGATTCGTCTGCTCGTTTGCCACCTATGTCATAAAAAAAAAAAAAAACGAGAGTCGAGGTAATACTCCTTTACTCCGGACTGAATATCGGCCCTATCCTCTTCACATTCAAGTTTCCGTCATTCTGATTTTGAACGACAGAAACGATCTCTCTTTGGAAAAATACCAATGGAATATCGTTTAAGCTGTATCTGCATAAACAATAGCCCCCTTATTCATAAAATTTAATAAACCTCTGTTAACTAAAAGTTGTTTTGTCCTTTTCTCACAAACATAAATGTCAAAGTGACGGATAAGGACAAACCATCTTCAGCGGCTTGTTAACTAATAGAGGCTTGATGGTCGTTTATGAATGAGGGGGTTAGAGATTACTCACTTACTTGAAACTGTGAGCAGAGTATATATTTTTCGAAACAAAAACGCAAACCCAGTATAGTTACCACCTAAGGCCGCCAGAGGCGCTGTTCCCGTTGCCTAATAAATTGAGACTATGCGAAAACGCGTTCGTTTGGGTTTATGTTTTGAATAAAATTACGAGTGGTACAGAACCTTGTGCAAATTAATTTTATGAGCTCAATTTCAACCTGTGCCATTTCGATCGACAGCCATTCAGAAACGATATAAAGCCCGATATGAAGTCCTTGCATCATAAGTAAGTGGTCTTATCTATATTTACCGTACTTACATTACTAATGTTCAAAGTTTACTTAAGCTCCATGTGCACCAAACGTCAAAGTTTGGGCTATTTACAGACTAGCAAACCTGTCAATGCGTCAGTATTATTGAACTATCGGCTGGCCGACCTTATGCAGTATGCAAGCGTGTGCGGGTGGGAGTATATTTGGCTGAACATATCGAATCGGGATCGGTAATCTAATAATTACACGCTTTTATAACTATGCAGGTATATTTCGATCCTAATAATGATTTCTATCGATGAGAGCAGGTGAGTAGATACGAGAGTTTTCATATTATCGGTGTTAAATTACTCAATTTTCTTACCACCCACGGTATAGGTCAATTCACAAGAGCTGGCGCGGAATGTCTATGAAATTAATGACAGTTTCATACATTTTCCGCGCCAGCTCTTGTGAATCGACCTATACCAGCGTCGATAAATATTAGCTCAATTTCAAAATTATTGTGGCTTAAGACTTTCCTCATTTTGAAATTACATGTTGGTGCCCGTTTTTAGGGTTTCCAGTTCCGAACTTTCGAAATTGTTTAGCTTAGTATAAGTTTCCCTAGACCAGTCATAATGCCCTCGGCCGCCTTTTACCATCGCACCGCTCTCCATCGGCAGTTTATTCATCCTCACACCATTAGAACCTAGGCGTAAATTGTCACGTACGGTGCGGTTTCAGAGAAATGTCCTCTCGCGGACGCTCCGATTGTGAAATTCGATGTTTTCCCAGGGGCTGTATGGGGTCTTTCAAGAAAGGAGTGTATACATTTTAAAAGGGTTTGGCAATGTGCATGTGACCCCTGAATTCGCAGACGTCTACCGCTTGCCATCGGGCGGCCGCCGAACGCTCGTTTTCCACCGTGGTGGTATAAAAAATATTTTGACTTAGAGCCGATGAATGTATCCATAATAATTAAGTGCTATACACTCTTAAATAGATAATAACACTTAAAGTTTCCCCATTTCATAGCCACATACCTAATTGTAACATTAAATATCAACAAACTACAAACGGCAGACATAAAAAAGATACTACAGAAAAGTCGCTCGTTATGTCACATTTTCCCCTTTTTTCCGTTTACGAGGCAGTAAAGGCAAGTTTATTATTTATTGTGTGTCACGACATAGCAACGTTTAGTTTACCCTTAATATTCTCCAATGTAACAAGAGAGGCCTATACGACTTTTGATTATATAAACTTGGAAAGTTTTTCGAGTCTACTTTTTTCCAAGGTATTTTGATACGCAAAGTTAGTTTTTACTGAACTTTTAAGGACGCGTTACCCATAACTGCTTCTAATATTGCTGTTAAGGTATTTATTTCATCAATATTATTTGTTGGAAATCTGATACAGAAATTAAATACGAGGGAAAATTATAATTACAAGAATCTTCGTAATTTTGTATTTGCGAATCCAGGACAGCCTCCTAATTTCTAGCTAGACCACTTACACCACTACAACATCACCACTCTTGGGGCATCATCACCATCACCCTAGCTTTATCTCAGTTCATTTGCATCTCAAATGATGCTTGTGGGGTCATGTACCGACCTCTATTAAATACGTACTTGAAAATATTTCAGACATTATAGAAGAAATACACATTCTGTTCCATTACAACCAGAACATAGCCTTTATTTTAAATAAACTGGTTATTTTCAAAATAATATGTGTACCCTAGTCGGTACAAAAGCCCTTTAAAAAAGTAAAAAGAAATACCGGGTTAGCACTCAAGGCGTAGACAAGGCCTGTCTCCGTGAGTTCCTCACGTCAACTCGACCTGACACGCGGCCATTTTGAATATGGGACTTTGAACGTAACATCAGAGGGATGAAGAATATAAGAACAGAGCGCTCGCAAACGGTTTAATGTACATTCAGCCAAAAAAGTTGCTTACCAGTTATTTAAGTAATAGAGTCGAGAGCTGACTGGCTTTTTGAGTACTCTAATATAATGTTTATCCAATTATAGAGTCATCAATCAGTTCTGTTAACGTAATGACAGAAATTAACCGTAACTGGCATAAAATGACAGTAAAATATTGCTACGTGGGGTTGCTACGTAGGTTGGATGTATGTCTTGGAACAATAGAAATACTAGTGTAATAAAATTCAACTTTCCGCACGATATACAAAAAGTACCACTTTTTAAGCAACTGTATTAAAAAATACTATTAATTGAGAATATTTAATAAGCACTATGATTACGAATAATATGTATTAAATACATATAATATATTTATGATTTTTACGATCTTTGACGATCATGAGGAAACTATGAGGCTTTCGATTATGCCAGTTTGGCTACGCAACCCTGAAATGTACAAATTGAGTAAGTGTAAGCACGAATTGTCAGTAGTGGGCAATTAAGTATATGCTAAGAGCGGTTACAATGATGCTGATGAGCATGATGATGAGTATTTGTATAAAAAATGCAATGTTACACGAGAATTACGGACAAAAGGAGATAATATATAAATGACGATCTACTGAATTAAATCATTTTGTCGGTAAATAAATATCCCATACCAAAATAAATGAAGAATATAGTCTACAAAAGAACCTATATCATAATTTTCGTTTTCTAGACAGCTGTTTTCAAAGCAAAAGAATGATGTATGGGGCGTGCAAGTTTCTAGTTTCCGACAATTGAACAATTTTGCACAAATCCGTTGTGTTCGCAAACAATTCTTTTAAAAAGCCCAGGCCAACTGCATTGAAATGCCTAAAGTGAAATAAACGAGGGTATTTATATGTGACTATTGATTTATTCTTATAGCTCTCAAAAATAATAAGTTAATCTTTAATATCACACATTTTGTTACATTGATTTATAGGCACCCACATACACATAAATAGCTACAAGAAAAAATATCGATCCCGGTTCCACACGCGCTTGCGTCTTCGCTTGAAAAGCCCATCTTGTCTCAACAAGTGCGCGTTACAAATGTGAATTTAATATCAAAGCAATCATTTTAGTTTGATAGACACCTGCACAGTTACAAATTGACATTGCAGGTGCTAGCAACAAATTTGCACTGTGATGGAGAAAGTTTAAATGCGTGGCAAAGTTAAGTTTGTTTATAATATTTCAGTTCATTTAAATAAGATAATATTTCATGAATTTGGTAACATCATATTTGCTTTATTAAGTTAAGATAGTACGGGAGCCCAAGATGCTTAATGTGCATTTACTCAAGCCTCGGAACTAATATATGTTTGTGAGGGTGAACGTTTATTAGAGACATGCGTAGATGTATTGTGCTTTCTGTCAGCGTTGCAGTGATGTTGTGGGCTGGTTACTCGTGTGGAAGGAGGTAAAGTAAAGGCCGGCTTGTTCACTAGGAGACGTTGTATTAATTTTCTCACTTTTATAACTAGGTTACATGTCGATGCAGCGGCGTGCTGAGTAAGAGAGAGAACGAATGTATATAAATGAATGCAAGATTGAATCGAATGAATGAAAGTACAAAAAGAGCGACAATTACTTGTCGTATCTGTGTTGGGGATGCCAACATGCTGGGGGGGGGCGGGACCATACTTGAAAATATAATATATTACTGGAGTAAGAATATAACCTTGATACCCCCGCATAATGGCATAACCAATACAAATTATATCAAATCATCACATTTTGAATAAAGTTTTTAAATGTATTTATGAATTTAACTTTTTTTATACCTTACAACAATATGAACAAAGTTCAATGATAATGATCCTGAACAGTCTATAACAACAATATTCAAGTATTTAGAGTTATGCAACATCTTTCAAAGCCATAACACAAAGACAAAAATTAACTACTTAAACCAGTATGCACTCTTTAACTCCTGAGTGGTATAATTATTGTAGTAAGTTACATTAAAAATAGCATGTACCAAACTTATGGGTACTTAAAAATATAATCAGAGGCAATAATCACAATTACCATCAAATGCTTGATACGAGCTTTACTCGCGTATCTATGTTTTACAGTATGTAGTGGCCTCTAATAAGCAAACACATTATTACACTAAACCAAATGTACTTATAGCAAACTATTTAAACCACAGTATAGTACGTTAAGGTTCTATAATGCAGTATGATTTATACATCTTAAAACCTATTCTATTATTATAAAATGTCTGTTTATACACACATAGACATGCCTATTGGTGCTTCATAGTGGATACATTTATTGTATGGGTAGAACAGCAAAACCACTTAATGAGCGCCTGTACACCTTTTTATTAGGTGTCATGAGGTCAACGACCCTGACCTTATTATCATCACCCGGATAAACCTTCACTATCCTGGCCATAGGCCATGTCATGGGCGGGCAGTTAGGCTCCTTCATGATTACTAAGGCACCTACCTCGACATTGGGTTTGCTATCGCGCCATTTGGGACGACATTGTAATACATTTAAATAATATTTATGCCATGCCTTCCAAAAGTGACCCCTGACCTTGTTACACATTTCCCAGAACTTTAATCTATTAGTAGGTGTGTCAGCTAAGTCTGCTTCTGGAAGGGATGTCATTGCAGCACCAATCAAAAAATGTCCAGGACTAAGGTAGCTATAATCATTAATATCATTAGCTGTTACAGGTAATAGCGGCCTAGAATTTAATACAGCTTCGATCTGGCACAGTATGGTATTTAACTGCTCATATTTTAGTACATAATTTTGTAGGACACTCTTTAAATGGTATTTTGTGCTTTTAACAGCAGCTTCAGCGAGCCCAGCAAACACTGGTGAGTAGCTAGGCACAAAATGAAACGCAATATTTTGCTGTGCTGCGTATGATTGCACCAAAGTTTGATGAGCTTGTGATTTATTTAATTTGTACAGCTCAACTAATCGGTTCTCTGCCCCTTTAAAACATCCTCCGTTATCGCAAAATACGTCCGTTGGAAGGCCTCTTCGCGCTATAAAGCGTTTGAAACATGCCAGGAAGGCATCTGTGGTCAAGTCTGAGGAGAGCTCCAGATGTATGGCCTTTGTCACAAAACAAACGAACACACATATGTATCCTTTAGTCTGTAAAGCTCTTCTCACACGTGAGTTTTTCACTGTTATGGGGCCCGCAAAATCTATACCTATTTTTTGGAACACTCGGTTAGCGTTAACCCTTGCGGGTGGCAGAGAACCCATCAGCTGTTTTGCACATTGAGCCTTCATCCTGAAACAAGGCAAACATTTGTTAACAATATTTTTTACATAGCTGAGACCGTTTACAATCCAGTATTTTTCATTTAAGCTTGACAGTAACAACTTGGGCGGAGCATGTAGCAGCCTAATATGTTCATGGTGAACAATAAGTTTGGTTATGCTAGATTCTCTCGGCAATATTATAGGATGCTTTTGTGAGAACGACAAATTAGAGTTTTTAATCCTGCCACCAACCCTCAACATGCCTTGCTCATCAAGAAAGGGATGCAAGGGGTTGAGCGTACCTTTGACATTATCCTTGTTATTTTTTAAACTATCTATTTCATGTTTGAAATAAATGCTCTGTTCATGCTTTATTATCTTAAGTAAAGCTATTTTAAGCTCCTTATTAGTGATATATTTAGTAAAGTTCTTGTTTTTATTTTTTAAATTGGAACAAAACCTGATTATATAAGCCATTATTCTTACCATTTTATTAAGATCAGAAATCCGGTGTAAAAACACGTATAAATCTGATCCCTTTTGGGTAATCAGAGCCACGTTGCCGCCAGGAGGCGCTTTCTTCAATTCTGGTATTTCTTCAACTGTATGTGAGTTGTTTGTATTATTAAAATCATAATTACCGTCATGTAGAAAGCCTGGGCCGTGTAGCCACATAGATGTGTGATGCAGCTCATCTGGATCTGTACCTCTGCTCACGCAGTCACTTGCATTTTCTTCACTGGGAACGTACAGCCAGCACCATCTATCAGTGAGATCTCGAATCAACTTGACCCGATTGGCGACAAAGGCCTGAAGCCTTATAGGCTCTGTTTTTACCCATGCCAGAGCAATTTGCGAGTCAGAATACAAATACACCCCTTGTATATTCAACTCTAGTTTTAACGTTTCATACACTCGAGTGATTAACTTACTTAGTAAAAGCATAGAACATAGCTCAAGTCGTGCTATTGTAAGCGTACCTTTGTTGCGGGGGTTGATTCGAGATTTCGCACATAGCAATGAAAGTGAAGCGTTACCATGTTCGTCGACCACCCGAAGATACACACAGCAGCCATAACCAGTGGTGCTACAAGCGTCAGCAAAACCGATTAATTGCAGTGCAGATGGATTGGAAGGGATATGTAGGTTCCTATTAATCGTGAAGGGTTCCATTTGAGATAATTTATTTGCAAATGAAAACCACTCCTCTCGCAGCGGTGCTGATGGAGCCTCGTTCCAGCCAATCTTTTCAGAATATATTTTTTGCATGAAGGCCTTCGCCTTCATGATAATTGGCGCTATAAATCCTAGCGGGTCATAAAATTTTGAAATGTAACTCAATATCTCCTTTTTTGTTGGATTTTCCTTTTTAAAGGGTTCGGGGCAAGAGAAAACAAAACTATCATCCTGCATATTAAGTTTTAAACCTAATGTCTTTAAATATAAGCCCTTTTGCAAATCTAGCTTTTCAAATTGCTGTTTATCATGAGGAATGCCCTCTAGCACCCGTTGATCATTTGATGCCCATTTATGTGTATAGAAGCTACCCTTGCTTAACAATTCACATAATTGCAACCGTGCCTCTATTATGACGTTTAAATGCATGCAGTGTGAAAAGCACGCATCATCTACATAGGTGCAATTTTTCAATATATAAGATGCCAGCGGGAATTCGTTTTTATATCTATTAGAAAGTTCTTCTAAACAGCGCGTACTCAAAAATGCGGAACTTTTTTGGCCGTAAGACACAGTATCTAATTGTATACATTTTAGTGGGTCATTAGGATTGCTTCTCCACAGAATATTTTGCAATTTAGCATGCATCGGGTTAATGCTCACACAGCGAAACATATGTCGTATGTCTGTGGAAAAGGTGTATTTACCCAGGCGGAACAAAAGCATAATGTCAAACAGTTCCTTTTGTAGTGGAGCACCATTAAGCAAAATATCATTCAGAGCTATCTTTTTGTTAGTTTGCATAGAACAGTCAAAGACAACCCGGATGCGAGTGCTTTTGCTATTCTCATTAATAACAGAATGGTGGCTCATAAAGTACAGAGGATCATTCTCAAAGTCCAGTGAATTGAAGTCAATATAGTGCCCATGCTTCAAATCCACATATTCATTGATGAACTTGTCATAATCTGTGAGCAAATTAAAATTCTTTTGTAGCCTTTTCTCGAGGTTTAGAAACCTGTAGTAGGCAAGCTCAAATGAGGATCCAAGGACATCATTGACTTCACTCAAGGGAACCTTTAAAGGCAGGTCAACCTGGAACTTATTGTTTTCATAGACAGTTGTGTCTTGAAAAATGCGCTCACACTGCTCATGCTCAGGCATGCTTTCGCAATAAGTCTCAGGGATGCTTTCGACCTTCCAAAATTGTTGCAAATTATCGTTAAGACTTGAGTCACATTGTAAGCATAATAAAGAGATCTTACTTGTATCAGAATTTGCATTTTGAGGTAGGGCCCTAGCAATGACATGCCCAAACTTTGTGTTTATGAAGCGTGGTTGGAGTGTTGGGTGCTCAGTATACTGCAGCGCCGATTGCTGAAGTGCAGCTTGCGGCTCTGGGAGCAGCGCCTGGAAAAACACATCCGCACCTAGGAGCATGTTGATTTCTGATGGTTTATGCAATTCTGTGTCAGCTAAATTGACATTTGATGGAATTTCAACAAGGTTTCTGTCAATTTTAAATTGCGGAATTTTGCAAGTTATATAATCCAGCACATGAAAGTTAGTTGTGACCTTGTAGGGTGTTGTCAGTGAGAATACCTCCAAAGGAATTGAGTAATTTGCAGAAGTATTTTTGTTGCTCACTCCGACTATATTTGTGTTGTGTTTGTTCGGGGCCACTCCCAGTGTATTAATAACCTTACTTGTTACTAGGGAGATCTGTGACGCCGAATCCAGTATTGCCTTTACATGTACAATTTGTCCTGTTTGAGTAAAAAGTTTTACCTTAACTGTTGGTAACAATACCTTGTTATCATCAAGAGTAGAAATCAAAGACACTGGTTGCGTGGCTTGTGTATTATTTTGCTGTGTTGGTTCCTGGTGAAGTAAGGTATTATGGGGTTGCTTACATAAATTGCACCTAAAATGAAATCGACACTTGCCACGGTGAGCATTCAGACAGACATTACATAAATTATTATTTCTACAGAAGGCTATTCTGTCATTAGGTGTTGCTATTTTGAATTTATTGCATTCATAGATTTTATGCTGTGCAGACTTACAGTAATTGCAGTTGGGTCCTGATGTAGAAGCTGCAGCAATATTCACCGCTGCCTTGAAGGACTTGCCCGGAGCTACCGCCTCAGCATTTTCTAATGCTAAAGCCCTTTTTTCCATGAAGAGCAGGAAATCGGCCACTGATGGGTCCACGGCGTCACTCCGTTCCAACTGGTACGCCCGCGACGTGTAGGCATCTAATTTGCGGTACAAAATGGCTAATATCATAGGGTCCCAGGATTCAGTGTTGATATTGAGGTTTTTTAAAGAAGCCAAACATTGCTTAATGCTGGACACAAATGACCTAATGTTGGCCGGGTTTGATTTGAACAGAGCATTTAAATCAAGTAGTGAATTTATGTGTTCATTTACGATTTTTGACCTGTGATTATACCTATCGTCTAACAATTTTAATGCCTCCTCGTAACTGTGCATAGTTAAGGGCAGATTTTTAATGATATCTAGAGGCTCCTTGTCCAAAAAGGACCTCAAATAATATAACTTTTGTACATTGTCAATCGATCTGTCATTGTGAATGATAGCACGGAACAAGTTCATAAATTGCGTGTACTCACTGTATTTTCCTGAGAAGTTAGTTATTTGAATGGTAGGCAAGCGGGCTTTAAATGCAACATTAGCGTCAGAGATTGGTGTTGATTTAGCTTTGATCGCCTCGTTGATAACTGTAAGAATATGGAAGTACCTTGCCTCCATGTCCGCCACATCTTCGTTGTCGTTGTCGTCATGAGCTAATATTTGTTTGTTATAGGTCTCATATTCAATGTACAGCTCTGTGAGCCGGTTCCGCTTAGCTTGCAGGGTGGGAAGTGCACTAAGGTCCACATCTTGTGGGATAGCTACGAAATTATACAATCGCGTAAGAGCTGCCTTAGTGTAGCCTCGCGAGGCTTTTAACTGTTTTAAGTCTGACATCTTGTACACTTTTTTACACGATATACTTCGCAATTAGGTATCAATAATCGAATTACACTTAATTATAGACTACTGCACACCTTGCAACAACTGTAACTTTGTGTTACCTGTAAAACCATAAAAGCAAATGGCGCTGGCGTCTAAGAAAACTTCGTTTCGCTTGACGCCTGCGCAAGGGCGAACCCGAACACAGAGTACCTGAGAACTTGAACGAAACCAACGGAATGGAATCTTAAGTACTTAAGTTGTTGCTAGGAATGATGTATGAAAGTACGAATAATAATCCTTCACCGTTCCACGTTGAAATTATGCGATTTATGCGCAGAAATGAAATGGATGCAAATGAACACTATTAGATACCCTAAAAAAATTGTTGTTGTCGTTGCACGATGCGACGATGGGGATTCGCGCCGCTCGCTGGCTCCAAGGTTGCGCGATGTGACGGTGGGAATTCGCTTCGCTCGCTATATATTCTCTCTTGATAAGGAAACTTGGAACTATTGTTGAAACTTAGAACTGTTGCGTCGATCACGATGAATCCTCGCGTAGATCGGCGTATTTGCGCAACTTGTCTTGCAGGATGTAACAATATGGCTTCGTGTTGATTGATCCCGAGTTGTTGTTTTGCTTGCGACGATGTAGTTTCGCGTCGTTGTCTCTTTTTGCGATCTTGCGTGAGATCGGTGAACACGTTGCAGCCTGGGGCCGGGAGAATTGCAATACCAGTATGTATCTTTCTTCCTTTCTTTCTTCGCGAAGGACCAATGTCAGCGTTGCAGTGATGTTGTGGGCTGGTTACTCGTGTGGAAGGAGGTAAAGTAAAGGCCGGCTTGTTCACTAGGAGACGTTGTATTAATTTTCTCACTTTTATAACTAGGTTACATGTCGATGCAGCGGCGTGCTGAGTAAGAGAGAGAACGAATGTATATAAATTAATGCAAGATTGAATCGAATGAATGAAAGTACAAAAAGAGCGACAATTACTTGTCGTATCTGTGTTAGGGATGCCAACACTTTCATAGATTCGACACGTATCAAATCAAGCAAGGTAGCTGTCAAGGTTGAGAGGTACCAACGTGCAATGAATTCTTTGATGGATAATTATCCTAAGGCCGCGGTCTGGCGGCTAGCGGGCAGCGGTGGAGCGTGCTGGCGCCCATAGATTTAAGCATTTTGGCATCCAGTCCTCGGCCTGATATTGCATAGAAAAAGAGTGGAATTAAATTTAAGCATTTTTTGTAATTGTTAGACTGGATAATTTTCGTGAATGTTAATTACTGGGTGAACGTTAATTGATGATGATTTACCCAGTTACCTACTGCTGTGCCGCAACGCCCCGAAGTGGATCTTGGCCTCTGACACCAAAGACCGCCAGGCTTCCCTGTCCATGGGTGTTTCCTTCCAGTCGACGACGGCTTGGAGCTCAGTCAGATCCCTCTGCACTTCGTCGCCCCATCGGTACCTGGGACGCCCAAAGGGTCTTCAACCAGTTGGACGGCCCGGGTGCACTTTCGTGCAACGGGCAGTTTAATGCCCCTTCAATTTGGTCCGTCCACCTCATGGGAGAGCTGCCACGTGGTCTCGTGCCCTCAACTCTACACTGTACCACAAGCCGTTCAATCGACAAATCTCCACGTCGTGACACATGGCCGAAAAATGACAGAATTCTTGACTGCACCGTAGAGAAGAGACGCTGCTTTATGGCACTGCTACTGCTGCACTGGCGACTGATACAACGTAGTGTCATCCGCGTATCGCAGGTTTGAAATCCTCGTTCCGCCAATGGCCACGCCGTCCGTCCAGTCCTCAAGGGTAATCTTCGTAACCAGCTCGGTATATTTATTAAATAAGAGTGGTGATTTATACAATTCATTTTTATTATACATTTTAATTTGCATTTACTTTAATAAATAAATGAAGAATTAAGTCCTTTATTATACAAAACTACGTCTCGTAAAAGGACAAAATTAGTAGTCTTTTCAATTTACTTGTGTCTCGTGAAACTATCTTAAAAGAAATAAACTGAGTTGAAAGAAAGACGAGTTCAATTTTACTCGCAAATAACTCCAATTTGGCATTTTAATCTTAATCTATCGACCCTTAATTGAGTTCACGATAAAACTAATTTTCTAGAGGAAATTAACCCCTGCAAATAATTTTTCGTATAAATTAGTTTCCGTACCTTTGCAGAGATTTAGGTCGTCTCCTTAATGACCTAGGCCTTGTTAATTATGGCCGCTAAGCCATTAATTACAGGAGTAAGTAATGACGCCAAACTGTGTCATCAATGAAAAGAAAATCTATCGATGGTTTAATCATAATTTTCAAGAGCGTCAATTTTATTGCCTATAATTTTCACTTTCTACAATTTTATTACTCTGCCATTTGTACAGACATTTTCATGTTTTGAACAACTTATAATAAAAAAAATGGTTTCATAAGAATACTGAACTTTCATCTAGTATCCAATATTTCAAAGTATTTCATCCTTAAAGAGGCCCCGGTTTGCCCACTTAAGCGACATAAAATGCTGTCATAAGGAATCTCTAAGCGTGCTAGGAGTATGTGCTCTTAAATATACAATAATTCTTATAGGGACGCGCCCCTATAATTTAGTGAGCGCCGACATAATAAATATTACATACAAACTTGACACCATTAGGAGACGTGAGCTCTTATGGACTTTAGAAAATCAGCCGAGTGTTAAATCGCCTTAGCGACAAAATCACTAGCTGATCTTAAAATGTAAAGACTTATACTAAATCGGTTTAAGGAAGCTCAAAAGCATTAGGGGAAGTAAAAAGTGTACGGTCGCCAGTGTAATTTGTTGAGGGCTCTAGATCTTAATAGGTTTCGAATTGGAGAAGACGTTGATAGAATATTGGAAATTGCGTGATTTGTGTTTAAAAAAATGTTGTAACCTTTGCGAGATTGAAATCCAATTGTCACTTTTATTTGTGACATGCGTTGAATAAATTTGGAAGAAGTGCCGCTCAATTATTGAAAACTGATTCGTTTGAGAAACATACGTATGTAACAGCACTCTGCTGTTGTCGGCTTCTTTCGAGGTAATTGGAATAAAACAACGTTATACGAACACTCCACACTTCTATATTAGCGAACAAAACAATTAATTATCACTCAGACAAGCTAATGCTAACAAGTCCACCGTTCAACTGCCTCGTTCGACATCGGCACGGCCTACCCCCTTCCACTTATATTGCCAACTACCCTCAGACTAATCATTACTGATAATATTGATAATCATACCACCCTCAAAGTAATGAAGTTTACAGTCGGCCATCCGATTACGAACGAGTCCCTTCGTTCGAGAAACAATAGAAAGTAGTTTAGTAGTACTACTACGTAATACATAACTGTATACAATACTACATTCTAGGAGCTACACTTCTTTTACAGGTAACAATCTAATCAAATAGTTGTTTAAGTGACAGCCTTTTAAGTATATATATATATTTATTATTGGATATTTAATCGTACTCCAAGGATCATACATTTTTTTTTATAATTGAAAATTAATTCTAGCCTTAACTAAGATGTTAAAGATCCTTCTTTAACATTCAGACAAGACTCAATGAGTCATGGTCAGTCATGATTATTATAACCATGCTCCAGACGAGTACGGGTATTGATTCAACATCTGTTTAGCCCATATTTATTTATTTATTTAAACTTTATTGCACAGTAACAAGTTACGGATACAAAAGGCGAACTTAATGCCATAAGGCATTCTCTACCAGTCAACCTTCAGGGCAAACAGAGAATTAATATAGTAGGTGCGAGACAAAACTAGAACAAAGAAACGAACAAAGCCGACAAATTATTGGTAGTTATATATATATATATATATATAGGTACGTAAAACAGTTATATAGGATACAGCACATACTACATACTTAATATAATATAATACAAGATAAGTACAATATACCATACATACAATACATAAAATACATAAAATACCTGCTACTAAAACTATGAGGAGCCTTAGTCTCGAGAAGTTTCAAATAAATGCTTGCGCAACTTGCGTTTGAATGAAAACTTACTCTGAGCCTGTCGAATGGTGAGGGGGAGAGCATTCCACAGTCGAATAGCCTGCACGGTGAAAGAACTGGACATGGAATTGGAGCGGTGATAAGGGACAGATAGAATAAGACTACGGGTGGAGCGGAGTTCACAGCCCGGGCGGGGAGTTACAAATTTAAATTTAGAATTGAGGTATTCGGGAGCAGCGGGGTCATATAAAATCGAAAAAAGGGTAGTTAGAATCTTAAGTGATCTTCGCTCACGAATACGAAGCCACTGAAGTTGCCTGCGGTATGCAGACACGTGGTCGTATTTGCGAAGTCCAAAGATAAATCTAATACAATTATTTAAGAGCCGGTCCAACCTGTCCAGTAGTTTTTGAGTTACATTGGTGTAGCACACATCACTATAATCGATAATTGGCAACACGAGGGACTGGATGAGGAGAATTTTCGTACTGACTGGCAGAAAATATTTAAATCTATACAGAGATCTCAAAGTGTTTGTAACTCTGCTTTATTCCGAGCTTTGGCAAGATTATTGATTATCCTGTCCAAATTGCCTACGTCTACCTAATTTAATCAACTTTACTCTTCTGAAGAGTCACTATCACTAGAGGATTTGCTAGTAGGGTCATTATCATAACTCGTCCACGGAAACAATTTATCGAGTGACACTATACCTTCATAACGTCTACCTCTCCTTGTCAATGGTGTGTCCTCAATCACGAAACGATCATGCGGCAAAATCTTTTTTATTCTGTAAGGTCCCTGTAACTTTGACTCAAGTTTCTTTGATTGTCCTGTACTAACTAAAGCCCTGACTACTCTAACAAGATCTCCTTCTTTATAGTGAGTGCCCTTTTTCCTACGCTTATCGAATCTTTCTTTGTTTTTCTCTTGATTTTTATTTATTAAGTCTTTAGCCTGATCTCTGATTTCATCCAAATGTGGTTCTGGTATTTCGTCACCTATCTCATTTATAACCTCATTCAAAATACCCTGGGAGGGGTTAGTAACTTTCAAACCGAAGAGCAATTCGGTTGGGGACTTCTTCGTTACCTCATGTACTGTAGAGTTAATCCCAATTTGCACGTCTTGTACATAATCTTCCCATTTATCAGGGCTTTGACTGTGACACATCGTGCCAAGGGCGGACAAGATCGTGCGATTATATCGCTCTACTTGTCCGTTAGCGCGTGGTGTGGCAACTGAGTTAAGTATGTGTTTAACTCCGAGCTTTTGTATGAACGTTTTAAATTTCTTGCTCGTAAAGCTAGTGCCTCTGTCGGTCACTAATCGAGTCGGAGGTTTAAAATAGCTAAAGTAATTTTTGAAGGCTTTAATACTTTCTTTCGACTTGGTACTACGAACCGGAGTGAGATTGACATATTTGGTGAACGCATCCACGATCACCAGTAGATAGGAATTCCTGCGCTTACTACGTACGAATGGTCCCAAATGGTCGGCATGTATTGTATGGAAAGGCACCTCAACTTTTGGGATAGGATGAAGTTCTCCTTCTTTTGTCCCCGACGGCATTTTGTGATGTGCGCATTCCAAACAAGCCGACACGTACTTCTTTGTGAAACGGCGCATCTTTGGGAACCAATAAAATGACCGTAGTCGTTGTAGGGTCTTTTCGAAGCCATAATGACCGACGTCATCATGGTTGGCTTTCAGTATTTGCCAACGGACCCCTCGAGGGACAACCCAACGCATGGTGTTCTCATCAATGATACGGAATACACGACCATTCTTTAGCTTATATTCTTTGTGTATGCCGGCGATTTTGGCAGTTGCAGCGTCTTCTAAAACCTCTTTTATAAGCTTTATTTCAGAATCACCAGACTGAACTGTTGTGATCCAGTCATCAAGGTTCACCGAGAGGATATCAATGATATGTGGTTTATCCACTTTTTCATCGATGGGGCTCCGACTCAGCGCATCAACGTGGGCCATTTTCTCCCCTGGACGATATTCAATTATACAGTCATACTCTAAAAACTGAATCCACCATCGGGAGATACGTGGAATAAGATCCCTTTTAGTGAAGGTGGACCGTAAAGCGTTACAGTCTGTAATAATCGTGAACTGAACTCCGAGTAGGTACACTCTAAACTTCGCTAACGAACTCACAACTGCTAACGTTTCGAGCTCGAAAGAGTGCAGTTTCTGTTCATCTATGGTCGTCTGTCGACTATAATATGCTACAGGGCGCCAGGGATCAGAGCGTGAACGCTGTAGCAAGATGCCTGCCAAGCCCAGTTTACTTGCATCTGTATGAAGCTGTGTCTCAGACGTGTGATCGTACAGCGCAAGCACAGGCCTTTCGACCAGGCAACTTTTCAATCTTTCGAACGAGTCTTGCTCATCTGACGTCCATTTCCAGACGGTATCCTTCCTCAACAGATTCGTCAAAGGTCTGGCTATTAAGGCAAAATCCTTGACGAACCGTCTGAAAAAACTCGCCAGACCTAGGAATCTGCGGACTTCATGTTGATTCCGCGGCACTGAGAATTTAGAGACCGCCTGAACCTTTTGCGAACCTGGTTTAATTCCTTGTTCACTGATTTCAAACCCAAGGAATTCAATGCTTTGCTGAAAGAAATTGCATTTCTGCTTTTTAAGGGTAAGACCACTTTTGTGTAATGCGTTCAATACTTCTTCTAGCCGAGTTAACCCTTCATCAACTGTAGATGCCGGTATCAGAATGTCATCCATGTAGATGACAACATATTTGAGCTCGGCCAGAACCTTGTGCATAACTCTTTGAAACACCGCTGGTGCGTTTGCCAAACCGAATGGCATCCGAGTATACTCATACTGCCCATCCGGTGTGACAAACGCAGTCTTTTCTATGGACTCCTCTGCTATGGGTATCTGGTGGTACCCCGACGCAAGATCAAGAGTCGTGAATACCGTTTGCCCAGACAATTGATCCAGCAAATCTTCAATTCTAGGCAGAGGATAGTGATCACGTTTAGTTTTATTGTTGAGCGCGCGATAGTCCACGCAGAGTCGTTTTTCACCTGATTTCTTGTGCACCAAGACAATCGGACTGGCATAAGGTGATTTTGACTCCCGTACTATCCCGCACTCAATCATGTCATCTATCATGCCCCGCACCAGTTGGCGCTCCGAATGAGCCATCCTATAAGGTCTGTACACAATAGGTTCAGAATCCTTAAGTCGGATGACCATCTCGGCTTCTGTTGTATAGCCTAAATCATGCAACCCAGTCGAGAAACAGGTTGAATATTTGTCCAGTAAATCGTCCAACTTCTGTTTCTCAGTTGAAGACAATTCTGCTCCGCACCTAATACCTGATGTATCCTGCAGATCTTCCTGCTCATTTGTAACCGTTACACTGTGAACGTGCTTCACTGCGTCTAAATATCTAGCTCGAGTGACTAGGGACCCCTTTGCAATGGTTAGAGGCGTTGTTCCCAAATTTTGTACTAACAGCAGACATTTCCCAAGATTAACTTCATATTCGCCTGGTAGAAGGAAATACTCATTACCAAGACAGCCCCTCACAGAACCACCAACGTATATATTCCCGCTCAACTTTTCATCTGCAATAACGGGAATGGCTTTCATCGTGCCTTCCGTAACGGTGGTGTCGTCTTCGGATTTTAAAACTAACTTCGTCTCGCCACACTGATCAGCCTTATCAAATTCCAAATCTGATGACGTTTTTGTGATGCGTACGTTAGGTCGTTCGGTGAAAGTATGTCCCAAAAGAACAGGATTATTTATCAGATGGTCATCAATTATGAAAACCTCCACTCCTTTTTCAATGACGCCCTGAACCTTGATAGTCACATGAGTACGCCCTAAGGGAATGTACGATATATTACCTAGGCCCCGCAGTAATGGTCCGCCTACAGTTGACCAGGATAGTCCTAACATTTTTGCATCTGATTTTCGAATAAGAGTAGCCTCGCTTCCCAGATCAACTTGACATGCTATAGGTTTTCCATTGATTTCGATTACCATTCTGTATTTGCTGCTGGAATTAACATCTAAAGTGTCACGCAAAGGGTCTTTGTCATTGATCCGTGTAAGATTGGAATCTTTTAAATGTCCGTTCACGAGGACTCTCATTACGCTCTTGTCTTTAGGTTCAGGTTTGTTGACCTTTTTGGGACAATCACCGATTGCGTGACCAATCAGACGACAATATGAGCATTTAATAATAGGTTTAGGGCATTTAGAGCATGGGTGCCCCTTTTCCTTGCAATTGAAGCACACTACACTATCAGAGTTTTGCCGTGAGGTATTAACAGATTTCGTCGCGCTACTATTGGGGGCTCTCCTATCTCTCTTCGAGTCTAAGCTATTTTCTTTCGTTTGAACCCTTACAGATTTAAAGAATTGCAAAACCTGTTCCGTCTTCTCAAAATTAGCCGCTTGAGCTCCTACCCTAACTCCGCGATCATCTACGCCATGAACAATGCAATCGATGGCTTCCTTGCCGAAAATTTTGCAGCGATTTAATAAGTTCAATTTCGTGAAATAGTACATTTCCAATGATTCACCGAAACGGGCCCTTTTAGCCAGCATTTCTGTTAATAATTCTGCATAATTTTCGGTTGCCGGAAATGATTCTGCTAAAAGTACCTTCCATTCGGACCAAGTTCGTTTCAAGGACGGTAACCCCTGGTACCATAATTTAGCGTGCCCACTTAGCTTTGGCAGAGCATAGTGGATGGTTTGTCTATCATTCCAATTATATATTTCGGCACATTCATCGACTTTACTCAGCCAAATAGTAATGGGTTGCTCTTTGCTTAGGGGGTCAAAGTCCGGAACGACATTGTTCAGAACAGGAAAACTATTATGATCGTTATTCTGTTTCTTGAACACATTCAAAAATTCTTCAAAGAAATGAGATGTTGAATCAAACCTGACCTCGTTGTCCCTTCCCGGGCTCGGTCTCCGATTTCGGAGCTCAGTGAACCTCACGGTTCCCTCATGATCCCTCTCGGGTATCCGTCTCCGATTTTTGAGCTCCATGGACCGCCTGGTCTCTCCCACGTCCCTCCCGGGACTTGGTCTCCAATTACGGTGTCTCCCGAACCTCTCGGTATTTTCACTTCCGCTAACGGCACTCGGTCTCCTAATAACGAGCTCTGTCGCTCCCTCACCTCTTCCGGAGCTCCGTCTACGTCTGCGTAGCTCTAACTCCCTCAGTCGCGCACGTTCCTGGATCTCCTGGCGCTCACGCTCATTCTTCAGCTGGCTTTCTAAAACGCGTAATCGCTGCCTCTCTAGCTCTAACTCCTCCTGCAACCTCTCGTTGCGCAAATAACTTCGGCTGCGAGTGTGGCTTCGTGTGTATACGCTTCTCCGACTGTTAGAGTAATTCCGTTCGCGACTACGCCTGCGGCTGCGACTACGACTTTGCCTATCAATTGACGAAGCAGCACCAGCACTTCGCTGTCGACTGCGACTTCGTGCGGTAGCACTGTTGCCAGCACGGCTCCGACTGCGACTTCGCCTAGGAGTAGATAAGGTTCTTTCTGACCTGACGTGTCTTCGCTTACTGGTGGATGCTGTTAGATGCTGTTCAGCGGCAGCAATCTTTGGCCCTGGTAGCACTGGACTCCTCGGAGATGCCTGCTCCCCTGGTACATGGTCATCGTCGTCCTCCATAGTAGGTAATTTCCAGTCTGAAACTTGAAGAAATAGGCATGTACATGTTGTCGCAATCGTCATTGACGGAAGGAGCAATCAGATGCTGCCTAATAAAAATGGTCGACCCGTTCGTGCGTTAACTCAGAAAATCTAACCTGACAATAATTATACTTAGACCATTTAATACGTACAGTACGGTCCAGCTTGATCCGGCCCGACCCGACCAGCACTAATCTGATCCGGTCGGTTCCGGTCCGACACCGTCCGGTTCGGCCCGGTCCATCCGGTTTCGTCCGGTCCGGTCCGGTTTACATCCGGTTTCGTCCGGCCCGACCCGACCAGCCCTAATCCTGTCCGGCCGGTTCCGGTCCGACACGGTCCGGTCCGGTCCAGTTTACATCCGGTTTCGTCAGGGCCAACCCGATCAGTACCTTTTCGATCCGGTCGGTTCCGGTCCGACACGGTCCGGTTCGGTCCGGTGTCCTTCCGGCTTCGTCCGGCCCGACTTGGTCCGGTCCGGTCCGGTCCGGTCCGGCACGGATCGATCCGGTTAGATTCGGTTTACACAACTTTTATTGTCTAAAGAAATTACCGAAATTTCACTTATAAGACAACTTAAAAAAAATATTTACGCAATATTCAATCAATATTGATTCATGTACCCAGAAAATAGATATAAGATAATAATTTAAATTCACGTTAAAATAGTAGATTATACACTAAGGGGACAAAGCACTGTTTTATGTCACGGGAGCGAATTGAATCCCGAACGTAACGAAGGACTCATAATTTAACTCCTGAGCGTAGCGAGGGAGTTATAAGTTAATTCCTGAGCGAAGCGAGGGAATTAAGACTGAGTCCTGAGTGCAGTGAGGGGTTCAACCGCCCAAGACTAAAACAGTCTTATCCCCGAGGTGTATACTCTACTTTTCACACCTTATGCGAGACAAAAAAACAGGCTCAGTAGATATACACCACAGGCTACTTGGCTTCTTTGTAGCTGACAAATATTCAAAATAGACCAGAAGCACTGATTCAGACACAGACTTTACGCCTTTTACAGCTTTCCATTTGTCAAAATCGTTGTAGGCTTTTAGGTATTTTTCCTTTGACTTCTCTGGCAGCAGATTGTTGACAATGCCTATGGCATCTAATTTGATAAACTCAGGAGTCAAAACACTTTCATCACTCGACATTTTCAATATTATTTTTGAAATTAAATCTTCTATAGGCACCTACAAGAACTCGATTTGTTCGTCACGCGTGAACAAATGAAGGCGCGCGACGTTCCAAATTCGAAAGCACAAGCCGTGGTCCTAGATTCGAATTTCGAACACCGCGCTCCTCCGGACCGGGGTTCACACGGAGGCAAACTTCATTTATTTTGTCAAATCAAGTAGGCCATGGCCTAGGACAAACTGTGTTTAGCAAAATTAAACTTTATGCATATAGTAATAAGAATTATGAAAAGTGAAATCATATTATTAACCAGCGGGTTATAATGAAATTCAGTACAACATTATAACCCGGCTAATACCAGGGGATTTAATGTCTTGCTTTCGGTAGGGTTTACATGACCTATAATTCGGCATTGTCGAGCATGTGGTTTGAAAAAAGTATTACAACGTAAAATATGTATGGATATCAATTTAAAGAGCTCGCCCGCACAATTAATTTCTGTGGAAATTATTTTGCGTAAACATAGATACATAATGCGTTAAATTAACGTTCAACTATTGCTCTTAGCTCAAGTTAATACCAATCCTCGTAAGTTATAATATAATTATGATTATGACGCCGCCGAGATATCTTTATAATTTTTGACTAAATTAGATCATACCAGTACCTCAACGGATTAGCTACTTTTTGATATGCATCCAGTTTAGAGCGGTGATATAATAAAATGTATATTAAATATATAAAATATGTATAACCAAGGAGGAAACAGAACGTTCGTACCAAGAATCCCCTGATTTCAATTGTTTCCTAATAATTACAACTGATATTGAACTCAAGTCACAATCAGATTGTCGCAAGTTATCGATTTTAAGTTAAGAGAAAAAAAAACAACCAATTTAACGGTTACATACCTTCGTGTGGGCCTGTGATTTTATCCCCGCTTCTGAAGTTGTAACAGCACTCTGCTGTTGTCGGCTTCTTTCGAGGTAATTGGAATAAAACAACGTTATACGAACACTCCACACTTCTATATTAGCGAACAAAACAATTAATTATCACTCAGACAAGCTAATGCTAACAAGTCCACCGTTCAACTGCCTCATTCGACATCGGCACGGCCTACCCCCTTCCACTTATATTGCCAACTACCCTCAGACTAATCATTACTGATAATATTGATAATCATACCACCCTCAAAGTAATGAAGGTTACACGTAACATTAACCTTATTTAAATTCACTATTTTACTTAATTGTAGTGTCAATTACATGGATAAGTCTTGCGTCATCCAACAGAAAAAAAGTTTCTTTCATGCCAGTTTGTTACAAAAAAAAACCATATTTTTCCTCTCAAAGAAAATTTTCAACCAATGCCAAAACCCACATGCTATAAACAAAGATTAATATTGGCCTACTAGCCAAACCTATCGACGCTCTAAAAACCAAAACACTTAAGAAGCCTAATATATCTGGGAGAAAAGCCCAATATATTTCCCAGCAAATATTAAAGTTTGTGGCTGCGGAGCATTGTCAAACGTGGTTGCTTTGGATCTGAGCCAAAACGTCCGAATTAAAACACCCGTATATCACCGAAGAACTTCTGGCTGTAAGGTGGGCGGTGAATTTCGATATTCAGTACTACCTTTTGCTCGCGACTTCGTCCCACGTGGGACTCGTGTATAATCGGACCCCATACAAATTTTTGCTCCCCATTTTACCTCCTTAAGCGATGATTTCAGGGATAAAAACTATACTATGCCCTTCCTCGGAGCTTAAACAATCTCCATACTCACCGACATCGGTTAAGCGGTTTTACATGAAGAGGTAACAGACAGAGTTACTTTCGCATATTACTCGTAGTATGGGTAGGTGATGCGTGGCGTGTGTATGTGTATATAACGTTCGTCGCGATTCGCCTATGCGTGGAGATCCGGTCTATGTCAAGATTCCTCTTCCTACCAAGAGAAAATAAATTAGCTTTTGTTCATCGTCAATACTTCTTTTATACAGCAACGGAGGCAGACAACTTACACCCTGCCTGGATGGCAAGCACATGTCGTAATCTAATGGACACTTGCGACCATCGCCAGCACGTTGGCCAACCCTTTACTACCTTGTTGGTTTGTTGTATTGATAGCTACACATATTAAGGTCATTATTAGTCCTCTACAAAGTCGTAAAAAAATTAAGGGTACCTTCCCTACACTTAAAGTGACCATGTTTTTTTTTCTTCAACCCTATGGTGTGGGGTGGTTGTTGGATAGGTTTTTCGAAATGAATAGAGGTCTCATCAGTGAATATGTTTTGGAAATATTCCCTACACCAAAAAAACAAAAATATGTCTCTAACTTTTGAACCGTGGGTTCAAAAATATGAAAAAAAGCATGCATGTAAAGTTTAATAAAGACTTTCAACGAAAACTATAGCGGACATGATCAGTTAAGCCGTTTTCTGAGTTATAATAAAAAGTCTTCTCTTCTTAGTAAAAGACGTATGAAATACTGCGAAAGTATTTTTAGGCTTTTGCTTGTTATTGATTTTTAGGGTTCCGTACCTCGAAAGGAAAAAAACGGGACCCCTACAGGATCACTTTGTTGTCCGTTCGTCCGTTCATCCGTCTGTCAAGATCCTTTTTCTCAGGAACTTGTGGAGGTGTCAAGCTGGAATTTACAAATTTACATTATCAAAAGATACAGCCGTTTATGCCGCCAATTTCCGCAAATTTTCGACACTCGCAAGGGAATCAAAAATGTTCCTGGTAAAGAGTTTTCTGATTGGGCTTATTTTACAGTCTTTTGGTATATTCGAATCATAATGAGTTGTTTTTACAAAATTTCATTATAAAAGACCCTACAGTCACTTTTTTGCAATTAAAAATAATCTTTGTTGCATTAACGATAAAGTTCAAATGAAAGTAGAAAATTGTAGTAATACCGCGCTAAAACTACGTGTACTAGTATTTCGCAATTGAAAACTGTTTTTTATTTTAAAACGTGCGCTTTATTGTAGTCCAATAGTTTTAAATTGCAAATAAATTGTTTTAAAGCAAACGGTTTGAAGTTATTTATTGGCTTTTGTGGACAAAATGAATCGTTTACACAAATAAACCCAAAAAAAATGTTTCGCTTTGAATGATTAGATTATTTTATTTAGAGGTCAGTTAGTGCACGATATAATGCCACCGTTATCGTGAAAGAGAACAAACTACTATCTAGAATTATGCTAGGGTGAAAGAAGTATCTTGATTAATTCTGATTACACTGCATTTATTTATTGACTTATATTGTGTTTGACAATTAGTGCATTAATTCAGAAAATTAGGTATGTCCCTAGAAAAGTATTACAAGGATCCTGGGCCCTCTGCTCTTTTCCTGGGCCCTCTGCTCTTTTTATTATATATTAATGACCTGCCTAATATAATTGATTATCAATGTATTTTATTTGCTGACGACATCTCTATTGTAATACCGTGTACTGACATAAATACGTATAATGATGACATTAACAAATTAGTAAGCAATGTAATTGAATGGTTAGAAATGAATAATTTAACTGTAAATCTTGATAAAACTCATTATGTACAATTTTATAACAGAAAAGGCGGAGTTGATTTAAATGTAAGATATGACAATAAATGCATACAAGAAACGGAAGAAGTAAAATTTCTTGGTATTATACTTGACAAAAATTGTACATGGAAATCGCAGATAGACAAAAAATGTAAGATGGTCAATAGTTTCGTGTACCCCCTTCGCAGACTAACTACGCTCGTAAATAGAGAAACGGCACTTCTTGCCTACCATGACTACGTAGCATCAATATTAAGGTACGGAGTCTTTCTGTGGGGTAATTCCTCTGAAGCATCTAGATTATTTATAAGCCAATAAAATGCTTAAGAGCCATTTGCAATAAACCGCCACTAACATCATGTAGGGATTTGTTTGATGATTTGAAGCTACTAACGTTGCCTTCATTATATATATTTGAAATGACCAAGTTTGTAAAATGTAACTCTTATTTATTTAAGCAATTGAAAAACGCATATAATTTCAACACAAGATATCCTACAAGACTTATTGCACCAAAAACTACCTCTAAACTAGTTAGCAAAAATTGTTACTGTATGGCCATAAGAATATATAATCGTATCCTTAATGACATTACAAGCTTGCCATATAATTTGTTCGTCCCTAAATTATATAATTGGTTACTTCAGAAAAGATTCTACAGTATAAGAGATTTCTTGACAAATAAAAGTTAAGTATTGTGCCTCCATAGAATATTAAAAAATAGTTAAGGATACTATCTTTAAATTATTTGCATGCTGCTATGTAGCAAAATAATTGTTTCTAAATTGTTTTATCCACCACATTTTGTACTCACACTATTTTCTGCGAATAAATGACTTTGAACTTTGAAGGAATCAAATATCTCAGTGGCGACCACGTACTGGAAGGCGCAGCGTGGGTAGGTAAAGTGGACTGATGATCTGTAAAGGTCGCGGGAGTCCGCTGGATGCGGGTGGCGCAGGACCGGTCATTGTGGCACTCTTTAGGGGAGACCTATGTCCAGCAGTGGACGTCTTTCGGCTGATAAAATGATGAAATATCTCAGTTCGCACTTTTGCAGGTATCTGACGCCCTAACCGAAGCAAGGATAATTTTCTTTACACAACGACGGTGGCATACAAGCTTACGACCTGTCTGGTGGTAAGCAGAAACCGTCGCCTATGGACGCATGCGATTTAAAAGAATTTTTAGAGCGTGGCCGAACTTTCACAAACTCGCTCTTTACTAAATATGATATGCGATTTATTATCACCTGTGGTAAGTTCACAATTCTGCGTTTCCCACTGGCCAGGTGTGACGTAATAATACATTGTTTAACGATGAGCGTAAGCGGGAAAATGCGAACGAGAGTATATGATTATTATACTTTTGATACCTCGAGTTTGCAATTTTCTAACGCCGAAGTTAGTACAATGTTTTATAACACATTTGCGAGGAAATAAAAACTCCAGTACGAATCGAAATGGACGAAATTCTAAGCAATGAAGATCCAAGAAATGTCTGTCAGGAAAGCGCCACCATAACATTCCCCCTTTAGCAATTGCATTATACAAAGTCAAAATAAGAACAAACACTTGTATAATGACATCAAAAGAAAAGCATGTCAAGCGTCTGTTTCCACGTAAATATTTGTGTTTGTTGGATGTGCGGTCGTGACTATCGTCTCCTTTGAGGGATATAAGACAATATTGATGGTACTCACAACGTATGACTTTACGGCCTCCTTATTTCCTGGCTCGTTCGCAAAGGTCATATAAAAATATGTCGGTAAACCTAAATGTGTAGAAGTAGGTTTAGTAGCTGCCAATGCGCTTACGTGAAGCAATGGAACAATTTTGAGTGAGGTATGGCGTACTTTATTGGACTTGCTGGAACCTTTAAACAAAAGGAGTCAGGTTTTTTACTTTTGATTTCACTTGTTTGTCCTTCAAGTTAAGAAGCACAGCGTAGAGTAATAATATACCCCGATAATATGATTATAAACTTGTTATTAAGCCAGAAAACCTTTGCGCCGCCATAGTTCACGCCCAAACTACTTACAAACTTATAACACAGACGCAATTTTCCTTATATCGCGTAATGTCGGTAAGTTTTTTCTGCCTGTGTTTTTGCCGAACGCACTGAGCCAAGAAAGATATATGCCATTATATTCCTCCCACCTGGAAATTACAACGGCTTTTTTTTGGATAAACGATGTTGAAACTAAGTTGGGAAGTTTAACGAAGAAAGTTTTGAGGTTGCTTTTTGTAAATAGGCTCTAGTGGGAAAACGTCTGACCTTTTCGTCTATTGGTATTTACCTTACACGTGCTCACTATTTTATGGATGGCATAGTTCATCGGGCCCCCATTCGTGTACTAAGTAACTCATAAGTTTTTGTTTAAGTGAAAATGCTGGGATTGTAAAAGATAGAGAGCTAATTGCATTACTTTTCGAACAAGTTTCGAGTTTCAACAGTCATATTTCCTTACAAAAAATATTTAGATCGTAATACGTACGTAACGTTGCGCAGTCGACCGACAGAAGTAACATGACTGGATAAAATGAGAAACAAATTCATCAAAGGTAAACTAATTTGTGGCGTTGGCCGTGGGGATACGATGCGATTAAACTTGTCAAAAGATTAAGTTATTTGCTCATCCAGTCCTCAGGTGACCGTAGGGCTGGCTCGTTTCTCGCACAGTGTATCGGCATTGCCATTCATTAAGGCAACGTGGCTAGTCTTATAGGAACCCTGCCCGGTGGCAGTGATTTGGGCGAGACTACCTTCCTACAGTTTAAGTTAGTCAGTAAGTTCTCTTTGTATAAAACCACTTTAATTGCTTTTTATATTAAATAAACCGATATAATATATACCAATAATAAAGTATATTATACCGATATAATATATACCGATAATAAAGTTTACTATACCGATATAATATATACCGATAATAAACTTTACTTTGAATTCATTTATGATGATTTTTTCATAGCTGGCTAACCACATTCTCATATTGTGATGAAACTAGGTAAAAACTACGCCAAATCTTGCGTTTAGGTAGGTACCAAAGCTTACCACATTCTCGTTTCAAATGAAACCAAGAAAGCTCGCTAGTAGGATTTTTTATAATATAGCTAAACCCATTCCCTAGTACTAATATTAAATAACTAGACAATATTATAAAAATAAATCAAAAACTGGCTCGCTCCGAAAGCACCTGCTTACACTGAGCCATTCATTTCCCAGAACTGCACGCGTATCTTACGTACAGGAATCGACAAACTTACAAAAAGCCCTGATAAAGCTTTTGTGTCAAAGTAATAAGCGTTGTTTTCGCTTAGCAAAGCTGTAATGACAAGTTTGGCAAGGTAAAGTGAATAGGAGCAGTTTGCCGCGTTAATCTACAAGGTTACTCAGGCGTTCCTTGCACATATTTTATTATTCCTAGTTTTCTTTGTAAAGTGCGTCATTTTAAAGGATCAGGCGACAAAGGTTTTCTTTATGAGTGAAACTTGTCGCGAGCTAAGGATACCTATATTAGAAAGGTAGGTGAGATAATGCATGATACCTAAATAATTATGTGGATAAGACTAGCACAGGTCAGGGATGAGAGGCGTAGGTACTCTAAGAGAGAGAGGCTACACTCGTTGTACACGGTATATATGTATATGTCTATATGTATTTTATAAATGTATTTGTAATAAGTTCTCTTGTAAAGTTAAATGCCTGCACCTGATGTTTCTGTTTAGCCCAATGGTTGACTGGTAGAGAATTCCTTATGGCATTAAGTCCGCCATTTGTACATATTCATTGTATTGTGCAATAAAGTTTAAATAAATAAATATATCTCTAAATTTTATTCCCGTGCTTTGTACATATTTCTATCTTTGAGTTCCTTGAATTGGCTTTGTACTAATTACCCAAGTTAATATGATGATTCTATAGCAAGCATGAATAAAAATAAATAAATATGATGTTAAAAAATACTACAATATTATGTTACAGTTAGATCATCATCATTAATTATTAGATACTATGGAACCTACAATACCTATCCAAACATATTACAATGATATTGTAATGTAATTTATAAATATAGTTATATTTATTGCAATAAACATATAGGAGACCTACTAGTGAAGACAAATTAAATACTCTCATTAAACAGGTTTCCTATAATTAAAAAATCAATGAAAAGTCGTAATCTGACATAACCTAAATCAATCATCTTCTTTTGACCACCATAGACAAGTGGCTGGCCGCCACAAACACACAATAGGAATACATAAACGGTACGTAACAAAAAAATAAACTAACTTATCTATACAATAAAACTAAATTAATACTAAAATTAATTTAAGAAATTCGGCCGCTTTAACATGGCGCCGAGGATGCTGGCAGCATTTCCCCTCTGTATTGTATTGTATTTTAAAATATTTCTTTGATGTCTCTGACATCCTGATTGATTTATTTATTATCAACTCACATAAACTGGCACAACTCTTTATAAATTGTAAATGTACGAGTACCTATACTATACACATTCAATTATTAAAAATGAAAGCATTTGTCTGTCGCAGTCAAGTTAAAGTAATATATATTTCAAACAAAAACATTATTATGTCACATTCATACTGATTCCCACACTAGGCATGTCCCAGGGGCTAGATACTGTGATAAACTTAATTACATTTAACGGATGCTGGCAACAATGTGGTAAAATTATAGCTAAGCTTATTTTTACACAAAAATGTTTACACAAAAATTGAATAAAAACAAAAGCTTCAGAAACTGTCAAAAAACAGAATACCTACTCATTAAAATGTTCATAATATATATTTTTCTTGTGCCTATTTTTAAAGCTGAGTATTTAACGGAAGGATTTTTGTTGGTGAAATAAAATTAATTCCAAAAAGATTTTACGTATAACTTGATTAAATCAATGCTGAAGTAAACAATATCTTGAACGTAAACAAAAATAGGATTTCTTAAAACAGATTGAATAGCAGTTCTTAATTTCTCAATTGGAATGTTTAACCTACAATTGAGCAAAAGTTTCCGAAACTATTAACAAACAAAATACCCAGTGATATTTTCATAAAATATCTACTTTGTACCTATTTATCAGCCCGTTTATACCTCGAGCAGGACAGGACTACATTTTGTGCAAAATTTCACGGATCTTTTTTGTCTAATACCTACGCTCATTTCATACTACAACACTGAGTTTTTTGAATCTGAATTATGAGAGCACTCCGTCTTAGCCACGTAAATAATTACTACCACATATTACTGTAAATAACACACTTACTGTAGGTAAGAAAAACTAATCTCAACAGGCAAACAACTATTACCCTTCATCGTCATTTGTGCCTTAACAGGACGGCCTAGAATCGATTTCAGCGTGACACGACGAATGATGAAAGACTGCTTTGCTCTGGCATAAATTCTTGTTTGTAACGTTGGCCGAAGCCCGACAAATGGCACATTTACCTCTTGGCAAGGACCAGACTACCATAAATTGTGGCATTTTATGCACATATTAATGATCTGTTTACTATGTGAGGCGTTGGAAAGTTATGCATGTTTGTGTAATTTGCCGTTTAGTTCATATTTAGTGTTTAAGTTATGCAAAGTCAGTCAAACGGTGCATGCTAGACTTTAAAGCGACCGGGATGAAGAGAATGAGTAATACTTAACACTTATGTCTACTTAGTAACTTGTAAGTAATTTAGTTTTCAGGAAGGACGAATCGCACTTTTTGCTTACCACTCGTTCTGTAAGAAAATTTATATGTTAAATAGAGTAAATCTTTCAAAAATTAATGATAATTCAGGTATCTATTCGTATTATTTATTGAGTTAGACCTCATTTATTAAAGTTAGGTGTATACCTAACTAAACATGCATTCTTTCAAACATTGCAAAAGAAACAGCTTTCCACAATCACTATATTTTTTTAAATTTTCTTGTTTTTGTCGTTTGCTTTATCACCTAATCCCAAGATTTGGCGTGGGCACTCGTTTTACGAAAGCGTTTTCTTACCTTCCAAACCTGAGGGAAAAGTAGTGCTTGTTGCGTTTAGACCAGTTTCTTAGAGAATGTTTTCCATTACCAAAAAGCTGCCTGACTGTTAAAGATTTTAAATGATATTTTTGTACCTAAAAAGGTGTTTTTTTTTTCAAATACAAAGCCATTCAGAATTAATTTGACTGTCGTAATATTTTTCCACAAAATAGCAAAATACAAAGATACCACCACCACCACATCAGCCCTAGGACGTCCACTGCTGGACATAGGCCTCCCCCAATTTCATAGGGGGGTTAATGCCATAATCGCCACGCTTAGCATGCGGCTTGGCAATACAAAGATACATAAATAAATAAAAAGAACAAAAGCTCAATAAGGCTTGTGTTATGGACACTAGACGACGATATATTTTAAAAAAGAAGATATTCCCATTCCATTACTGCGTCACATGCGTGCTACGCTCACTTGACAAAGGGGGGTCGAAGAAGGGGGAAGAAGCACCACGTCCGTAGGGAGTACCCACCGTTACCCTACACATGACCCCTGGGTGGTGCTAAAAGTGCAACAAAAACTGGCAACCGTACTTGTCTTCTCGAAGATCTCACGGTTCGTAAATAAATACCATACGATTAAATAAATCACGCCTTGGTAACATTCGTAGTGGATTCTTGCTGAACCACAAAATTGATAAGAGAATAGTACTGGCTAGCGAATAGCGGCATAAACACGCTCAAGAAATTTGTCAAACATCACCCTCAAAACTTAATTAATTAATTACCTAGATAGTTTTACTGGGTTTTTTGCACAAGTCAACAGCCAACGTGGCTATTTTGCGTGAGAACCAGGAGTAGCGCTCCTTTAACCATCCTAGTTCCTGTACGAGGTTTACCAGTGCCTAATTAATTACTTATAATTTGTTAGAGAATGCAGAACTCTACTTGCTTCCAGTCGCGTCAGCGCGTCTTGGTAACTCTTGTTTTTTTATACTACGTCGGTGGCTAACAAGAAAACGGTCTGTTTAAGGTAAGTGGGCATCATAGTCTATGAACGCTTACGATTCAGGAACAATCAAGAGCCCATTGCCGACTCTTGAGTCGTGATTTGAGGAATGTATTCATAATTTATCATCATCATAATCATATCATCCGAAGGACATACACTGCTGGACATAAGCCTCCTA
Organism: Notocelia uddmanniana; assembly: GCA_905163555.1. Taxonomy (NCBI): domain Eukaryota; kingdom Metazoa; phylum Arthropoda; class Insecta; order Lepidoptera; family Tortricidae; genus Notocelia; species Notocelia uddmanniana. The sequence continues at coordinate 19,862,127 of LR991068.1, forward strand.
ATGATTGGTCCTGCGCCACCCGCATCCAGCGGACTCCCGCGACCGTTACTAGGTCATCAGTCCACCTTGTGTGCATAATTCATAATGCATTTATATATTACTTTGTGTGTTACAATAGGTCGTCAAATCTAGGCGATGTCCAACTAAACTAAGCCCTGTTAGTGCGCAGCAGGTCTCTCAATGTCAAAACGCATCATCGGGAGCTCTGGCGACAGCTTATACTAAACTTACTGAGCTCCCTACCGATGTTTTCCCGAGGGACTACTGTATGGGGTTCTTCGAGAAAGGAGTGTATACATTTTTAAAGGGTCGCGCATGTGACAAATCTCTTGGAGTTGCAGGCGTCCATAGGCTGCGGTAACCGCTTATCATCAGTCAGCCCGTATGCTAGTTTGCCACCGACGTGGTATTATAAAAAAACCTACTGAGCGAGTAGTATGCCGCCATAGGCATACGTCGTCTTCTGTAAGGTTAGGCTGCTCCAAATATTATTAGCCAGATCATATTTCGCTAATCCCTACCTGTCATCTCTACTGTTGGAATGGGCAGACGGAACCATATTCCCACTTTGATGTATCTTTCTTTCTACATATATCAGATTGTTATATCAATACATGCACAATTGCACAACATGCATCATGTATGATGTATTAATGTATCAGATTGTTACATAAATACATCATTGATTTATATTTTAAATTCATTCTCTCACAGCTTTTTATATGATCAATTTTATTTCAAATTAAAACTCAACACATAAACCGAAATATTACCTTTTTGCATGCACTTCAACACATACTTATACATTCTAAAATTCTAATACTGGTTATAATATACATATTACTGATCAGTTCCTATTCGTAGTATCTTTTTTAATACGTATATACTTACTCGTGCTTCAAAAGCCGTTGAATTAATGATAAAACAACGTATTAGTTAATAAACCTTTCACTGCAAACCACGAGCCGTCAAAGGCAGCTTTTCAATGGCGGTTTTGTATCACTGGTTATCGTGTGTCTCGGTCGTTCTATATCATACCGAGGGAGAGGTGAGAGGGTGTTTCTTGTGATATGTCTAAGTTATTACAGCAGTTACGTAACTTAGTGAGAACAGATGATTCAGAGCTTGCTTTTCAACAGTTGGATTTGTGGCGACATAGAATAATGCGCTATATGCTATACTAGTATAATAGTCACGCCGTCGGCAGTATGTACTACTTGTACATAATTGATTTTATAAAACACAAATAAGGCTCCTTATTGGCAAACCATCGAAAAACTGAGTAGGCTTTTTCACTATTTTTGAATTTACTGTTATTATTTGATTTTCAGAAAACATTTTATCTTTAATTTGCAGGATATAAAGAGTAATCAGTAATCAGTGTCTTTATTGCTTTCATAGGTAAATACAAGATGGTACATTTTATTCGTTCAGCTATGAAACCCTATGGGGAACTGCAATATAACTTAAATCTAAATTAATTACGAGAGCTTAAGGCTATTCTTATACATATGCAAAATATAAAAACTTTAACAAATAATCTTTAACTGTGCTATGTCTAAACTATACTATACAGGGTCTAAACAAACCAAAAATGCGACAACGATTATGAGTCACAATTTGAAGCAACCTCAAAATCAGCATTGACTGCCGCGCTATAATCTCTGGGTGCCAAGATCCATTACTTGGAGGTCGTAACTTTAGATAAAAATTTCTCCCAATTGAAAAAAGATAAAAAAAATGTGGACACAAGAGGTTACTGCAGATGCTCTAAGGAAGCGTCCTTTAAATTTATTGCTCCTATTACAGGCCACACCCTGTATAATAAACCAACTTTCTAAAAACTCTTGTAATGAGTAAAAACAGTTATCTATTTGATATTCGGTTTTTTTTTATAAAATATATTGTTTTTCTCTTCGTCCCTAATAAAAGTCTTTGGGAGTTTATTGTACACCTTTATGCATATTACGTGGGGACTAGAGTGAAGAGTGTTTTAAAGAATTACGTGTTTTTTCTCAAAACCCATATTAATTAAAATAATTTAGAAAAAAGAGTTCACAAATTCACCCCTATTTTTCCACAATTTTACTGCCGTATATTCTATCGGAATATTTTGACATTTTGTAATATAAGTTTCAAAACTAAATACAAATACTTGGTTTTCTTACTTTTTAGACATAATGATTCGTTATGACAAGAAACTTGTTTTACCCCAAAGTTCCCGCGCATATTGAGCTAACCCGAGCGTGCAGGACAAGATTTTAACAACGGTCGAGTCCTTACTGGTACATATTTATGCACATAAAATTTTATAATTTATCCTGACATATTATGTAATGTATGTATATTTGTATGTTTATTATTTCTCCTGTGCCCTTTGTACATGTTGCTGCATTTGTCTACCTTTATTCATTTTTACTCTCATTCCCTCAAAGGTTAACTGGAAGAGATCCTTTAAGGGGATAAGTTCGCCTTTGTACTTTACTTTTCCTTTTGTATTTTTTTATTTGTTGTGTTTTTGTACAATAAAGAGTTTTACTACTACTACTACTACTACTAATTCGAAGTCAAATAATCGTCATAGCCTATGGCAATACCTCAATTCTTGTTTCGTACTACTACTAGTAGTAGTAAACACTTTATTGCACAAATCAAGTACTTAAAAAAAAACTTAATTTAAGACGTTTGTACAAAGGCAAACTTATCCCTTACTACTACTGGTAGTACGCAACAAGAATTGAGGTATTGCCATAGGCTATGACGATTGACTTCACTTCGAATTAGTAATTAGTAGTAGTAAAACTCTTTATTGTACGACTCTTTGTTGTTTATTGTACTTTATTGTTGTTTACTTACTAGTTTGTGCTGAGATAAGATTGAGAGCTAGGAGGCAACGCGCATTTGATTCATGTGGAGCACAGAATGAGCAATAGTACTATCTGGAGTCGCAAGCGTCTGTAGGCGACGCTAACTGCTTACCAACAAAGACACCTTGAGCTTGTTCGTTGTATGAGAAGAGAAATATTGTGGTTTTTTACCCCGTAATTCTTGAAGCCTGTATCCAGCTAAGTAAACTATACGTTGTTACTCGTAATACCTGAAACAAATGAAAACCATGGTTATATGCATATATATATATATATATATACCTCAGAATGTAGTGGAAATCTTCATTTTGAATATGTTAGTACCCCAGATGTAATAAAGGCGTTTAAATCAATTAATGTCAAAAAAACTGGTGATCTCTGGGGAGTCTCTGTCCATGCTGTCAAATCTCTAATAGAAGTCATAGCGCCTGACTTGGTAGTTGTATTTAATAACAGTATTGACTGCGGTGAGTTTCCTGATCTAATGAAACATAGTAAAATAACTCCTTTATTTAAATCAGGTAGCACTTCTGACCCTACTAATTTTAGACCAATATCTGTGCTACCAACATTTAGTAAAATTTTTGAAAAATTAGTTTTGTCCCAATTAATAAGACATTTTAATACAAACAATTTAATGCATAATAAGCAATTTGGTTTTACGCGGGGTCGCTCGACAACCGACGCGGCTGTTGAGCTAACTAAACATATATTCGATGCCTGGGAAGAGTCACAGGATGCCTTAGGTATTTTTTGCGATTTGTCCAAGGCCTTCGACTGCGTATGTCATGAAACATTAATCAGGAAACTGCACTACTATGGAGTTAGAGGATCGGCACTGAATTTGCTAAAATCTTATCTATATGGTAGAATACAAAGGGTCGATGTGAATGGACAGCGATCACCGGGATCAGTGGTCTCGATGGGTGTACCGCAGGGATCAATATTGGGACCTTTCCTATTCCTTATCTACATAAATGACTTGCCATACCTCGTAAAGACCCACCATGATATAGTATTGTTTGCAGACGATACCTCTCTTATATTCAAAGTCAAACGACAGCAACAAGCTAATAATGATATAAACAATGCTATTGCTAAAGTAGTTAATTGGTTCAATGTCAACAATTTATTGTTAAATGAGAAAAAGACCAAATGTATCAAGTTTGTCACGACTAACGTTAAGCACAATCAAACAAGTGTCATTGTGAAAGATGAGGAATTGGAACTAGTGGATAGTACAGTTTTTCTTGGATTAACATTAGATTCCAAACTCCAATGGGGTCCCCATATTGCTAATCTCTCGAATAGACTGAGTTCTGCAGCTTTTGCCGTGAGCAAGATCCGCCAACTGACAGACGTGAAGACAGCTCGATTAGTATATTTTAGTTACTTCCACAGTATTATGTCGTATGGTATTTTACTGTGGGGCAGTGCTTCAGATATTAATACCATTTTTGTTCTGCAGAAGAGGGCTATTCGAGCAATATATAAAATGAACCATAGAGACTCACTTAGAGATAAGTTCAAGAACATTAATGTAATGACATTGCATTGTCAATACATCTATGATAATATTGTGTATGTACATAAAAACATTGTAAATTTCAGGAAGAACTGTGACATACATAATATTAATACTCGAAATAAACACAAACTCGCGGTGCCCACCACTCGCCTCAAGAAAATTAGAAAATCATTCATGGGTAATGGTGTGAAGTTTTATAATAAGCTTCCAAGAAACGTAACTGAATTATCTATTAATAAATTTAAAAATTATGTAAAGCGTCAACTCATATCGAAAGCATATTATAGCACACATGACTACATGAATGATAAAACACCGTGGGATTAATTGTGACTGAAATATTAATGAATTAATCATTATGGCATTAAATATTAATATGATCTTTTTTTTTTTTATTTTGATTTTATTCTAGAAACTGTCTAGATTTCTATTTTTTATATATTTTTTTATTATTATTATTATTTATGTTTTGACGATCCTATTGTGAATTTTACTACAAAATAATTTTAAAGAATAATAATAGCATCAATAAATTGCTCTAAATAATTAATTAATATATATGTTAATACATGTTATAACTGACGATTCGAAAGTGCTTGTTGCTAGGCCTATTTGAATAAAGAATATTTTGACTTTGACTTGACTTTGACTTTATACATATAAAAATAAACAATAGTAGCTCGAAATACTAATATTAATTATAAATAGGTACGTATTATTTTCATATATATATATATATATAGAGATAATCCTTCTGATTATCGTCCAGTTTCTATCCTACCTGCGTTTAGCAAAATATTCGAAAAAATAATGCTTACGCAATTGGTTTCTCACTTTAATTCTCACAATATTTTGCACGCCCAGCAGTTCGGCTTCACGAAGGGTAGGTCAACTACTGATGCAGGTGCAAGTTTATTAAAATTTATTTTGCAGTCTTGGGAAGAGTCGCACGACGCCATCGGAGTGTTCTGTGACCTTTCCAAGGCTTTTGATTGTGTAGATCATGGTACTTTAATTTGTAAACTTAAGTTTTATGGCATCAGAGGGCATGCATTAGATCTCATGAGAGATCAAAAGGTAGTGATAAATAAAGCCATTTCGTCAGAGACAGTGGTAGAGATGGGAGTACCTCAGGGGTCTATTCTAGGTCCGTTCCTGTTCCTTGTTTATGTAAATGATCTGCCATATATGGTAAGCCGACGATCAGGCATTGTAATGTTCGCAGACGACACCTCATTACTGTTCAAGGTAAATAGGAGAGATACTGAACTCATTGAACCAAATAATACCCTCTCCATGATATCTGACTGGTTTGCTGCCAATAACTTAGTATTGAACCCGAAAAAAAACGAAATGTATGAAATTCTCTCTAGCGAACTCATCAAACAGAAACTTAGATACAAATATTAAACTTAATGGTCAAACATTAGAATTTTTTACTTCTACTGTATTCTTATGTATTACATTGGACTCAAAATTGCAGTGGGGTTCCCATATAACAGCGATAGGAAGTAGGTTGAGCTCTGCTGCATTTGCAGTCAGGAGAATAAGGCAGCTTACCAATGTGGCAACGGCACGGTTAGTTTACTTTGCTTATTTTAATAGTATAATTACTTATGGTCTTATCTTATGGGGATCAGCTGCAGATATTGAAACTGTTTTTATTTTGCAAAAAAGGGCTATCCGAGCAATTTATAACTTGGGGTCGCGTGATTCATTAAGAGAATTTTTCAAAGAAATAGATATTCTAACCCTGCCGTCCCTATACATATTTGAAATAATAATGTATGTTAGGAAGAATTTGGGCAATTTTCCAACGAACGCTGATAAACCAATAGCCACGAGAAATACTGGGAAACTGAAAATAACCTTCTATAGACTAGTAAAGGCGAGAAAGTCGTTCTTGGGAAATTGTATCAAATTCTACAATAAAATTCCTAAACACATTACTGAACTTAGCAATTCTAAATTCAAATCTGTAGTAAAACAAACACTTATTTCAAGAGCATATTATAAGATAAACGATTACATCATGGATAGGGATGTGTGGCAGTGATAGCGTCCTGCACGGGTAATCTATCGCGAAAATATATTTTCTACTGTAGCATTGTTATTTAAGTTATTTTGTAGTAATGTAATTTTATATTTAACTATATAATGTATATTGTTTTGAAAAAATGACACCTCGCCGAGTTTCTTACGCCGGTTCTTCTCGTGGCAGAGGTATATTTTTCCGAACCGGTGGTAGTTTATTGACGTTCATAGGTGCATGTAATATGCCTAATTTGAAGAATAAACTACTTTTACTTTTTTACTTTTACATCTTTTTAAAGGGTTTGTGTACAGTACGTAACAATGTAATACTAATATTAATTATAAATAGGTACGTATTATTTTCATCTTTTTAAAGGGTTTGTGTACAGTACGTAACAATGTAGTACATTTAGTTTTCTAGCTTATGTAAAGGCATCCATCGTCTAAGAAGGAGTTCACTTACGACGTAAAAAGTAACTTTAATATAATCTCGCCCAATTACTGAAAAGGACGTATTTAGTCCAGCATTAAACTAATTTATTTTTAAATAATAATAATAATAATATTGGGGGACAATCTTACACAAATCGACCTAGTCCCAAACTAAGCAAAGCTTGTACTATGGGTACTAGACGACGATATACATACTTATATAGATAAATACATACTTAAATACATAGAAAACATCCAAGACCCAAGAACAAATATCCGTGAAAAATGCACAAATAAATGCCCTGGCCGGGATTCGAACCCGGGACCTCTAGCTTCGGAGGCAGAGTCACTACCAACTAGGCTAAACAGGTCGTCGAATAAACACACCACAGTAGGTATTTGCGACACAAATTGAGAATGAATGTTATTCCCAACTAGTTGGTAGTAAGCAAAGACACAAGCGTTCAGCGAGTGATTTTAATCGAGACAGGTTGGGAAGGAGGTTCCTTGAAATTTAATTATGTACTCGTATTATATGAGGAATAGTAAATTTATAAAGAAGGTAATCAAACCGCAAAGATAGAAGCATGCCAATAAATTAAAATTATCAGTAGCTAAATTAGCGATGTAGAAAAATGGTCCTTATTACAGATGCATAATAACAGAAAATAAAATACCAACGTATATTAGAGAAGAAACAGAATATGAATATTTGAATACGAATTTAAAAAATATATTAATACAAAGATGTTATTATTCAATAGAGCAAGTTTATAAAATGATACGTCAATTTCAAATTGTTATTTGTAAATCTTATTTATTTATTTGTATAAGTTTTATTCTCCAATCTTGTATAATGTATCATGTTAGATTTGTTAGAACTAAATTGTACATAGCTGTGCCCTAACAGGGTTTATGTCTCAAACCAAAGTTTATTGCAATAAATTGAATTATGAATTAGAATTAAGTTGGGTTTGATAAACTACTTTAAATGGAAACACACATTGCGCATTCATAATCAATCGTCGAGGACCGCGGGTCACACATAAGCACTTTGTCTTACCATCAGGCGGGCCGTACGCTTGTTTGCCACCGACGTGGTATATAAAAACTTTCTGTGTATGCATTATAAAGTTCTTTTACCTCATATGAACCTTTATACTACGTGAGAAACGTTAAAAAACTGCTGCCATTGTTTAAATTAACGGTGTAATAAAAAACGACCGTTATGAGTATTGTGACTATCTCTAGCTTTGCAAAACGTCCATAAACTAAAACATTTATTCAACTAAAGGACTCTCATTTAATTTAAATTAGCTAAATGACTTGGCTGTCCCGTCATCTGTACGGAGCGATCGTGAAACTGACGGCACGGAAATTACGGCGCTCTGAATTACCGCAGCCGCATTCATCGTTTGTTCGATGAGTAAACGGCAAAATGGCGGACGGTCTGACAGGTTTTAAAGCCGCAGTACCGTGCTTAGAAAAAAATATAGATACTATGGGCTACGTACATGTCAGAAACGTCAAACATCATGGGTGGGACAATGTCAAACTCGGAGCTGCCAAATTGACACACGAATATTTTATTTATTTTAGTAAGCGAAAAAGATCCGTTAATGGAAATTTTAGTAAAAAAATAAGAAAATAAATATGAACGAACGAATCGCAGGAAACTAATAGGAAACGTCAAAGTAAATTTGAGAGGATGTCCTCGGAAGCTACACATTTCTGCCATGGTGCGCGCTGCGATAGCATAGCTGACCCCTACCACCTAATTCGCACATATCCAATAGGTGGTAGAATTTATCGTATTAAACTTAAGAGAGGCAGATCTGTCATTTTTAGTATCGAAAATGACATTTCGATTTTACGTAATTAGACTACGTAATCACCACTCAGTTCCAGAGAAGAATGATTGATTACGTAGCGGTTTCGAGCGGAGAGTAAGGTTGATTTCTATACTAATAATCAACAAGTTAAATCTATCTAACAGTAAGTTTCAATGAACTAGCAGTTTACAGTAAATAAGTTGAAAAGTTATAAGCATAATCAATATTATTTCTAAAATATTAGCGGAAAATTTTACAGAGTAAATCGACCTCGCTCCATAGTCAAGTTATTAGAACTTGTGTCACGGTTTCTTTAATTGACATTATAGACGATGATATATGTTTCATCATTATCATCATACATCAGCCGAGGGACGTCCACTTCGGGACATAGGCCTCCCCGAAAGAGTGCCACAATCACCGGTCTTGCGCAACCCGCATTCAGCGGACTCCCACAAACTTTACGTATACATATACATTCTTAAATACATAGAAATCGTCTAAGACTCACAAACACTGTGGCCACTAAACAAATCAATGCCCTCGCCGGAATTAAAACCCGGAACCACTTGTTTCGTAGATAGTCATCGCCAATTAGTTGGAAGTGGTCGTGAAATGGGACGTAATGCGATAGCATAATGGAGTTGGCATACTAACTTATATCACTGCCAATTCAACAAGCAACTCTATACAACATCTAAATGCTTTTATTTCATTATTTACCTGCATGTTTTTTTTTATTTCGTTAATAAAGGCAAAATTCATTGAAATCAAACCCGGTTAAAACTGATGACATGTATTATTATTGCAGGAAATCTCACATCAGTAAGTTCACGTCAAAGAACAAAATACCTAGCAAATATCGCTCCCACCCGGCAAGTCAGGCAGTTGCCTAACTTTAAACACGACCAAATATATAAAGTTGTAAAGGTAACGTTAAATATCATTCAGTGCAACGTCACAACAAATCTTGACGTGAGTTTTCATGAAATGTGGTCTAATTTAAAAAAAACCGCTCGTAGCCGATAACATACGACAAACCGTATGTAGAGGAAAGTGCCTATGCGACAAACGCCCACCGCTCGTGTTCCCGGGAATGAAAGGATTAGAAGTAAGGCAAAACGAAGCCACACCATTTGCTAGTTTGCCACCATCGCATTATAAAACAATTACTTTATAAATATCTCAGTTAAATGTTTAGCATACGAAACCTTAAGCCGATAAAGAGTCGGCAATCCACTTGTGATTCGTCTAGAGTCACATGCATCATAGGCTGCCGTGTCTGCTTACTGCCTGGCAGGCCGTAAGCCCTTTGTTCTTCGTACGCTACTAGCAATGTACAGAGAAAAAGATATTCTTGTCACTAATCGGGTAATGTACAAAGAAACCTTTGTTCTTTGTAAATTACCAGTTATGTTGCTAGTTGCTAGTTTTTCTCTACATGACCCGGTTTTGTGCCAAGACTTTGTTCCTCATCTTTGGTTCTGTAAAAGGAATCACAATTTCTTAGCAAAATACTGGGTCATCTAGCTTGGCACAACCTGGTTTTGTGCGAAGAATATTATTTCTCTACTTATATACATTGCTAGTAATGTACGAAGAACAAGGGACCGTAAGCTTGTCTGCCACTGTCGATCTAAAAAAAAGTTTCATGTTAGAACCTCTCAAGCCGCTGTTACATGAGACCGTAATATGTCGTGAAAGGGTGTAAAAAGGAGGTCGATCGGTAGAGAGAGAAATGTGCTCAATGTCAACAATGCTCTGGCTATTTTTTATTGCGTAGGCATTTGCTGAGGAAGGTTGCCGTAATTTACCGTGCGAAGTGATTTAGTAGTCATGCTTTTTGTATGTATGCGCAAATATAATGTTTTCTAATATACATTAACGGCCTTATTCAGAAACTTATTTTACATTTAAGAGCAAATAAAACAGGTATACGTAGTGTGCATGGTATCTTTTCTTTTGAGTGTAATTCAAATATCGTTTTAAGTAGCTTTGTTCATTTTATTTAATCCATTTGATTTTTTCATAAAATATTGTCCCTTTCAAGAAACAAATTTCATTACTATAGAATTTTAAAGCGTAGTTTAATTATTATAATTTATTTATAGGGACCATTTCGGGACCCGCTATCTTATCTCTAATTTTGCCCTGAATTGTACTATGACTATAATTTATTTCTTTATTTGACAAACCAACAAAATACAAAGCTTAAACATTCATAATAATAGACAATTAGAAAAAAAATGTTAAAAGTGCAACAAAACTGGCAACCGTACTTGTCTTCTCGAAGATCTCACGCTTCGAAAACAAATGCCGTACGATTAATATTAATATATAGACAATTAGAAGAAAATAGTCTTGCGTGTATCTCAATAACAGGCGTGCAACAGCGTTTACCTATAGTTAAGGTACGTGCAAATACAATATACTAAGTAGTAGTTGAATATTTGATCGACTCTAAAAATAGTTCGAAAGGGTTCATAAAAATCATTAATCAAATAGCGTATTGGGTAGATGGGCGCCAAATATTCCAACGTTTACGTCTATTTTTACTTACCTTATTACTAAAGGAAAATCTGTACTATATATCCCTTTTCAGGCAAATCATGCCACAGAAACCCCACGATTGCTAACCATTGCTCTGTAAATAAGGTAAAAGCCAAACAACGGCATGAAAGAAGTCTCATTTGGCGCGAGTGGCTCATTCGAGGGAGTCTAAAGGTCCCGTTTGTTAGCTAGGATGAGTTTTCTAGCCCGTTGTCGGATTGCGATGCAACGAGTGAGATTTGAAACTAAAATTTTGAGGTTACATGATAATTTGCGTATTTCAAACAGCGAGCAATGGTATAGAGAATGCGTGTGAATATGAATACTGATGCGTTCTTGACAGGAGTTTGATTCAGTCAACACAATAAACACTGGAATCGGATATGTTCTTAAACTATGTCCAGGATCACAAGCGGATGCAGCAGCTTCCCTTTAAGATGGTGTAATTTACTGCGATCATCAACCCCCATGCCAAGCGTGGCGATTACGGCATTTCCCCCCATGGAAGGCACACTAAACAACGGCTCATAGGTGTCATTGTCGAGATCCATGGGGGAGGTTACAGACATAGACACTATTAAATATAATGAAACGGGTCACTCACGTCTTAAAGGTCGAATATCGTCCCGCGCCGAGCAACCGAGCGGACAGGGCACGGACACGCAGTGCTAAGAAAACCGCCGCCGCGATAGGTGCTCATGATTAAGGACCGCGAACCGGTCTTAAACATGTCGAGCGATATTCGACCTTTAAGACGTGAGTGACCCGATTCATTATATTTGACATAGACACTGTCTTAAAATCGTATGTTTGTAATAGAAACTCTTTTACATAAGCGTTAAAGTAGACTCTCCAATGGAATAAGAGCGTATATCAGTGTCACCCTCGAAGTGATCGTACTGTAACACGGCTGACCATGCCGGACAGTGACAGCATCCTTAAAATAGTCTTATTAGGTGACGGCGTTGGCACGCAAACTATTATAAGATAAACGATTACATCATGGATAGGGATTTTTGGCAGTGATAGCGTCCTGCTATGCTAATATATCGAGAAAATAGGTTTTCTATTGTAGCATTGTTATTTTGTAGGAAGTAGCTGACACTGTAATTTTATATTTAACTATGCAATGTATATTGTTGTGAAAAAATGACACCACGCCGAGTTTCTTACGCCGGTTCTTCTCGTGGCAGAGGTTTATTTTTCCGAACTGGTGGTCGTTTATTGACGTTCATAGGTGCATGTAATATGCCTTATTTAAAGAATAAATTACTTTTACTTTTACTTTTTAAACGAGACAACCTATCTTAGCAACAGAGCACGTGGTATTTTCTAGCTGTTTTTGTTAAATAGAAAACCTGTACTATGAACTATTCGGCTACAGCTTCTGCTTGCCACCTGGTTGAGCGTACGCTGATAATTTGCCGCTGTACGCTGATAATTTTGGTGTTGTTATTATTTATTTTATTTATTTATTTATTATTTATTTTTATTTCCCATCGGCTAAACTCGGCATATAACAAGACCCGAAGAGGCTACCAATCATTGTATTAAATGATTGACAAGTTCATGTCTGTGAATGTGAAACTTTATTAGTCAATGTCAAATGTCAGAATGAAAACTGGTAGTTTTTTGCCATTTGACATGACAGATGTTAAATAATACAGTAATTGATTGAAACTTCTTTCTGTTAATCGTGTTCCGAATTTAGCCAATTATTTATTATAGAGCCAATAGGAAAGCATTATTAACTACAACTGTATGCTAAATCATATATGTACATTTTCATTGTATCATGTCTAGGAAATTAGTTACAATCAAACGATTTAATTTATAGTATACAGGAAGTAATATCCATCAATGATAATAATAATAATAATAATAATAATTACATGAACAATTTATAACACAATACCCCGGAGTAAACGTTTCAGAACAACGAGTTTCAGACCAACGAAGGGCAATTATTCGAAATAAAATGATTCCTGACGAAGTTCTAACGCAAATGAGAAATGAGATTAGATTAGAATTAGGTCATACGATTAGATCACCCTCTCCACAAGCCACACTACGCAACAACGCACCAAGTATGGAATTATTGTCTGACCCAGCGGTAAGTACAACGCCCTTATCAAATCCAATTGATCAGACTCCAACTGAAGTAGCAGGAGTATCCTCGACGCAGACACTATCGCAGCAAGTACAGGTTAGATTTTCATTAATGCAAACAGAAACAAACAATGTACAGAGTGACACTGAAAATGAAAGTCTGTCACTCTTACCTGATACTACAAGGAAAAGATTATACGAAAACCTGCAAACTGCAATAGCGCAATATACAGACTCAGACCCTACCCTTAGACCTAAATTACCCAGATTAAGGTATAGCAGACAGCTTACACAATTAATACTACTATTTAACCATGACATACTTAATCATTTTATATCAGACGAGTCCCAATTAATAGAAATTCATACGCTAGTGTATTGTAGTGCATTAGTCATATCACAGGACCTGGGATATAAAACTGAAGAAACTCACCAACCACGATGTTTCAAGGACAAGAAACCTGCCTGGTGTATCAGGTTAGAAAAAGACATCAGCCAATTAAGGTCTGACATAGGTAGGTTAACACAATACATCAATAATAACAGGTCAAGAAGAGTAGTAGACCGGGTAAAGGAAATATTTAGAAACTTTAGCGTACACAGTAGCCATGAAAACAATAACAAGACACCTGAAGAATACTTAGATACATTAAAACAAAAGCTAAAGCTGAAAGCTCATCGGTTAAAGAGGTATAACAAAGCACTTAAACGGAAAAGGGATAACAAACTATTCAGCTTTAATGAAAAAATATTTTATAGGCAGCTTAATAATCCGCGAGAAAATGAAACACCCAGCGAACACGAAATTCCAAAGGTAAGTGAATTAGAAGAATTTTGGGCAGATATCTGGGAAACCGAAAAATATCATAACGAAGATTCAATGTGGATAAATGAAGAGGTAAGGAGATGGGACGCAATGGAGCAAATGAATTTAGAAGCAGTAACTGAATCGGACATAGAAAATATCACGAGTAGATTACACAATTGGAAATCCCCGGGGATAGACAGAATTCATAACTTCTGGTACAAAAAATTCCACACCCTCCATAAAGCGCTGGCTAAATGTATTACAGAAGTCATTCTGGGCCAACAAAATACACCAGAATTTATAGCAAAAGGAATAACTTACATGCTACCTAAAGGTAAATATACAACACAACCATCACAATACAGACCAATAACATGCCTACCTACTATTTATAAGATACTTACGTCTGCAATAACCCGGAAAATTACCACACATGTAGAGAAAAATGATATAATAGCTGAAGAACAAAAAGGGTGCAGGCGGAATCACATGGGGTGCAAGGAGCAGTTAATAATAGATTCAATGATACACAAACATGCAGCAAGTAATAAAAGAAACCTACATTGTACATATATAGACTACAAAAAAGCATTTGACAGCATTCCTCACTCTTGGCTAATAAGAGTATTACAGATTTACAAAATAAATCCGGTCTTAGTGAATTTCCTCAAGGAAACCATGAAACTATGGAAAACTACATTGCACCTTAACCGAGTGACAACCAGAGAAATAAGTATTAAAAAAGGTATTTATCAAGGTGACTCCTTGAGCCCCTTGTGGTTTTGCCTTGCTCTTAACCCAATATCCCATTTGCTACATAAACATCAATCTGGATATCGCCTGAAACACGAAAATCAAGAAACATGCATATCACATCTGGTTTATATGGACGACATAAAACTTTACTCAAAAACAGAGGCTGAAATGAAAACATTAATAGATACAACCGTAGAATTTAGTAACGATATTTGCATGGAATTTGGCTTCGAGAAATGCAAAACTATACATATCGTTAAAGGCAAGATACTGCCCGGTGACTATACAGTAAATAACACAGACTCAATAACAGCTATGGAACCGGATGATTTATATAAATATTTAGGCTACCAGCAGTCAAAAGGAATTAACCACAGTCAAATAAAAAAAGCATTGACAGCAGAATACAAGAAACGAGTTCACATAATTTGCAAAAGTCAACTCACAGCAAAGCACCTGATAAAAGCAATCAATAGTTATGCAGTACCGATTTTAACATACTCATTTGGAATCATTAAATGGTTCAAAACTGATATTCACCATATGGAGATGGCCACTAGAACCATATTGACAAAGCACAACAATCATCACCCCAAATCTGCAATAGAGAGAATCACAATTAAAAGAGAAAATGGAGGCCGAGGTATAATAGCCATATACTCACTTTGGATCAAACAAATCAATAATCTTAAATCATTTTTCTTCCATAAATCTAATGACAGCGACATTCATAAAGCAGTAGTAGTTAACGATGCAAATTTTACTCCCCTTAACTTAACAGAGCAGGCATTACTTGCCGCAAATGGCTCCGAAGCCGTGAAATTAGAGCAGTGGAAGAAAAAAGTTTTACATGGTAGGCACCCGCAAGATCTCTCACAAGCACATATTGACCCCATAGCTTCAAACAAATGGCTGAAATTAGGATCACTGTTTCCAGAAACGGAAGGTTTCATCATTGCAATCCAAGACCAAGTGATTAATACCAAAAACTATAGGAAACATATTATCAAGGATCCTAAACTTGTAGATGATAGATGCCGTAAATGTCATAGCCATCCTGAAACAATACAACATATCACTGGAGCATGCCCTAATCTAACCCAAACAGACTACACACACCGTCATAATCAAGTAGCAAATATCATACACCAAAAACTAGCAGTTAAACATAGCCTCATACCGCACAATAATACACCATACTACAAATATAACCCTAGCCCCGTATTAGAAAACAATACCCACAAAATGTACTTCGACCGCGCCATTCTCACTGATAGAACTACACATTTTAACCGACCAGACATAACCCTCACAGATAAAATAAACAAAATCACGTACCTAATTGATATTGCTGTACCCAACACTCACAACCTGCAGAAAACAATAGCAGAAAAAATACACAAATATACCGACCTTAGAGACGAAATCACCAGAATCTGGAATCAGGAAAAAGTGTACATCGTTCCCATAGTTCTGTCAACCACCGGCGTGATTCCTAAATACCTCCATCACAGTCTGAAACTCATTGACCTTAAACGGAATACTTACATGGAAATGCAGAAAGCCGCAATATTAAATACATGTAGAATTGTGCGAAAGTTTTTACAAGTAGACGATGACCGAACGGACTCAGACAACGACGGATAAGACTAAAATAATATATGTAATGTACTGAAATGTTATCTACTTGGCTTTAGCCCGTAGATGGCATCAACTACCAGCAGCTCATGCTGAGAAATAAAAATCCTAAAAAATAATAATAATAATATTCGGGGACAATCTTACACAAATCAACCTAGTCCCAAACTAAGCAAAGCTTGTACTATGGGTACTAGACGACGATATACATACTTATATAGATAAATACATACTTAAATACATAGAAAACATCCAAGACCCAAGAACAAATATCCGTGATAAATGCACAAATAAATGCCCTGGCCGGGATTCGAACCCGGGACCTCTAGCTTCGGAGGCAGAGTCACTACCAACTAGGCTAAACAGGTCGTCATGATACTATTATATATAGAGATACTATTTCCATTATCGCTTATCTCGACTGTGGTAATATAGTCTCGACATGTTGTCTTGTTGAATTAGGCATTGTAGATGTTTTTCCTTTTTTTGTATCCTTTAACTGACGTGGTATACGTCTCACAGATGTCATGTCTATATTTTGAACTTTGTCACCGTGACATAAAGTGTTACTTTGACAGTGCTTTAAACACATCGTCAGTTAAAGGTTAATCATACTCAGATTTACTTATATAAGTATGTTAAGTATTATCATTGTAATAAGCATATTTTGGTAGAGAATGAGTGACTGTCGTTTGTTTTGGTGTGTCTTCTAGGCAGTGGTTTGCTTTTTCAGAAACGCTAGTAGATTTTGAGCTAACAGAATAAAGTTCATTTCATTTTACCTATCTCATTTATTTCAAAATGCGCCTTCTTCGATGCGGGTGCTCATGATTAAAAACCGTGTACCCGTTTGAAAGCGATTACCGACCTTAAAGAAGCGAGTGAAACGTTTAATTGTCATGTTTTTATATAGAAAATACGTACGACGCTACGTGTGCCCGTAAACATCTTAAACTCACGCCAAGTTAACGCCACATAACCGTTCCAAAACTATTACTTTTCCGGGTATCCGTCCCAAAGGGGCACTTTAAGACATTTTACATGGTCAAGCTACTTCAGCCCCGGGGCCCAATATGCCCCGGCCCGACATAAATAATGTAACCTTTGCAATTGTCCCTAAGACGTTTGGGGGTATTTTCTGGACTAGTGTAATTATCTTATTTTAAGGGAGTGTTACCTTATGCTATGTAAACTTTGTATAAAGATGCTAGCTGTTTCTTTTGTTTTATTGAATTAGGGGTTAAATACACACTAAAGTGCTTTCACGCACATGCACAGGCGTAAACGCACGCGCCTATTAAAATGTAGAAATCCGATATTCGCGACTTGCCGTCAAATTCATGACACATTAAAATCATTTTTTTACATTTTTGCATAGAACATCCCAGGGGCACGGCAAGGCTACAAAGTACAAGAAAAACCTCTTACACATTTTAATCCAAAACCATAATCCGATTTGAAGCAAGATTTATGAAAGCTAAATAAAATATACGTTTATTAATTCAGGCGAAATATGCTGCTTGGAGATTCTAGGAAGAATGCAGGATAATTATAATGTACTAGCTTTTGCCCGCGACTTCGTCTGCGTAGAAGTAATTCTTGCTTTGGAATTATTTGTTTTCCCATACATCTTTCACCCTTCTTTACATCCCTTAAGAAATGATTACATTGAATATGAAATGTTCTTTACCGCGCTCGGAAAATTTTAATAGTAATCGTTTTTTCAAAACGAATCATCATCATCATCATATCAGCCGAAAGACGTCCACTGCTGGACATAAGCCTCCCCCAAAGAGTGACACAATGACCGTTCCTTTGCCATCCCCATCCAGCGGACACCTGCGACCTTCACCAGGTCATTAGTCTACCTTGTGGGGGGGCCTACCCACGCTGCGCCTTCTGGTACCTACTCGCCACTCGAAAACCTTTCCTCCCCAACGGCCAACGGTTCTATGTGCTATATACCCCGCCCACTGCCACTTAAGTTTAGCGGTTCGGTGGGCTATGTTGGTTACTTTGGTTCTACTGCGGATGGCCTCACTTCTGATGCGATCACGCAGAGATACTCCCAGCATAGCCCTCTCCATTGTTCTTTGGGTGACTTTGAACCTTCTTATGAGGCCCATAGTAAGCGACCACGTTTCAGTGCCATATGTCGTCACTGGCAACACACACTGATCAAAGAGCCTTGTCTTGAGACACTGCGGAATATTGGACGAAAAGATGTGCCGTAGCTTCTCGAACGCTGCCCAGCCGAGTCGGATTTGACGATTTACCCCTTTCTCGAAGTTGGCCCTTCACTAACTGGGTACCTTGGACCTAACTGGACAGTCTGTCCTAGGTATATAATCGTCTGACAACTTCAAGTAAAAGTGTCCGTTTGTAACGGGAGTTGGTGCTACGTGCTCGTGCTTTCAAAACGAATGATTAAGCTTAGTTATATCAAATGTACCGATTCTAGACGAATGAGGCCCGTAAAATATTGCATGTACAATGATAAAAGTCTCGCTACGCAGTTCTTCCGTAAAACGTCCCAACAGAGCGGGTTCTTCATGTAAGCATGATGGCCGAAGGCCGTAAGCAGAGAGGCAAAACATGCAAGGCGAAAGGCCGAGTATTCACACAAAACGGGCTTCTTATGTAAGGTTAAGGGCCCAAGGCCTGAAGCAGGGAGGCGAGAAACGCGAGGCCGAAGGCCGAGTTTCTCAACAGACTGGATTCTTTATGTAAAATTGATGACTAACGGGCCGAAACAGAGTGGCAATGCATGCGAGGCCGAAGGCCGAGCATTCAAATAGAGCGGGCTCCTTATATAAGAATGAGGGCTGAAGGCTCGGAGCCGTGTGGCACGCATGTAGGGCCGAAGGCCTGAAGCAGAGTGGCAATTCACGCAAGGCCGAAGGCCGAGAATCCCAACAGAGCGGGCTCCTTATGTAGGGCCGAAGGACTGATGCAGAGGGGCAAGGCATGCGAGTCCAAAGGCAGATCATTCACACAGAGCGGGCTCCTGATGCCGATCATTCACACAAAGTAAAGTGTAAGGCTGAGGGCCGAAGGCCCGAAGCAGAGCGGCAATGCACGTGAGGCTGAAGGCCGAGAGTCACAATGCCTAGACATATAAACCGATAGACAAACACACACGAATTATTAAAACTGTTGAAATGTGTTCTGTTTCGATGCTAAGGGCCCTCCAATCGCTCCATTGATTTAGCCAATATCTTCAATGTACAGATTTTCGACCTTCTACAGCTGTATTATATGTATACGGATAAGCATAAATCCAGGGCCTTTCAACTCGAAGTACGAATTTTTCTATGGAAATTTTAGTTTAACTTGTTTGTACCAGATGTCACTGGGTGCTATCTCTATCGCACTTGCATATTGAAGTGACTGGGATGCAGCGGTTGTGCGGTTAGTTCTTACTAAATACACAACGGCGCTACGATCTATGTGGAGTATTTCACTGGTATCTCTATCTCAGTATATAGATTGTAATTTGTGCATAGATCTAAGGTGCTTCAACCGTCAATGTTGACGATTGAGCTGCCCAGCCCAAGTGATCTCTTATATCAAACAGTTATTATAGTGTGAAGGGTCACCAATTACGTAAACAATAATACACGACAAAATTAAATTGTACACTGACGATACAAAGACTGCATTGAAGCAGCTGTTTTTGTATTTAAGCATATGAAAACAAACAATTCCAAAGTATCGCAAATTTATTTTGATTTACACGCAATAATAGACCTAATTACTAAAAGGTTATGCTCAAAAATAACGTCATCAATCAGAAGGAATTATGATATTTCGGCTTTGACATATCGAAAAGTCAGCTTGTTTACAATACGTCAAATTCTGCTATCGCTTGTTACGCGTTAATTTCATTCCTAAATATCTCGTTTGAGACTCACAGCGCCATCTACCGGCGAAGGATGGCGAGCAGTGACATAACGTCAATTTCTGGTTTGCCCTAAAGCTGCGTTCTGTTGTAATGTTGGTACGGTGAATAATCAATGTGTTTTCTAGTACATTATAGGTATTTTAAGCCTACACAGTTTATTAGTTTGTTAAAAGTTATCGTGGTAAAATTGGAGAATAATTTTTTGTCTTCATGCGGTGAGCGCATTTTGGTAAATGGCCCATACTCTCTATGGTCTTCAAATGGAACGCGTCGGAACGCATCCGTTCGGATTTTGACATCTGGAGAAAGAGCGGTGAGGCCTGTCACTCTCTGTCAGGATGCCGTGAGCAGTGCACACGTATCTCTGAGGGCACTCGCTAAGGCTTCGGCCATTTTTTTTATAATTTAGAGATGGGTGCTTAGACCCAAACGCATCTCGTTGAAAATGACTGCAACGACACAGTGAACAAAAGGTGAGTGCGTCGAAGTTTGTCGTGAATCAAGTGATCGTGTTATTTTTGCGGTTACAAGGCCGATCTTAACGAAATCTGTTGTTTTTTTGTCGCAGCCTAACTTTAACATTTTTAACGAAATGAACTGAGGACATCGTGGTCGCGTGTGGACCGTCACCAAGCTTAGACTTGTACTCTTGCCAGGTGAGATGAGCAGGATTTCGTTTACGTAGTGTTCAAAGAGTTTGCGTTGAAAAGACGTGCGCGAGGTTGTAGTTCGAGGATTAAATGTTTTGTGGTTTTCAGTGATTGTTGTGCTGGCCGCTACCGGCGGGCCAACATAGGCAATTGAGCGGTCGAAGGGCGTGGCGCGAGACTTTGCTGACATCTCTGCATGCCCCACCGAAGTCACCGCGACGCGGAGTCACTTCTTGAGGCTTCGTGGACCGAGGAGAGACAGGCAGAGGGTCTGCATGCTGGCGCCGCAATCTTTTAAGGTGATATCCATCCGTAACTTTTGTTCCGTTCTCTTGAACATGCCACGTGTCAACGTAGTGTTACGAAATATCTTGCTAGTGTTATTAGTCATAACAAGCTTCACACAAACACAATTCACATTAGATTAAGGCGCTAAGCCGGCCTCATCTGATATTTTATTTTTAAACTAAAAGTTAATCCTTATCCGTCCTCGGTCAGAGACATAGTGTAAATCTCCAGGTAGAAAGCCCTGCCTAAAACATTGTGACTTGCATGCTAGCATTAAGCCTACATTAAGGTACTTTATTTCTTTGTATAAGCCGAGAATGTGTGTACTGATTATACATACCATTCGGTTTGAACACTAAACTTGTTTACATTTCTCTCACCTGTAAGTAATTCCTATATAAACTCTTTCATAGTTTTGAGTGATAAACTATGTGGCGCCCTCTTCTAGCAGCACTATATGGTGACAGCTGAAAACCTGAAAGTACCTACCTCCTGAGATTCTCTACCTAATCTAGCTAGTGCGGTGCATGACATCAAGTGTGGACGACTCTTACGAGCCCGTCAAGTCGCTCTCACACCCAAGTGACTGACAACCGTCACAGCTTGCTATCATATACGGTTGCACGTTACATTCTAGCGGCCCAACGTGGAGCTTCCAGGTTAAAATTTGAACGGTTTTCACTGTATAGTGTTTTTTTGGTACTATTTTTATATCTATATCAGATGAAATTGGATTTGGTTTGTGTGAGGCTTATCTTTTGTTACTGAAACAAAACTCTTACTATATAATCTGTATCATATATTGATATCTACTGTTCATTGTGTCAAAAATATTTACCGTACTGTGTGAAATATTTAGCATTAGTGTCAACGAGTTGTGTCATTTCTTTTACCTTTACTTTGTAGAGTAAAGCATGTGTTAGTGCTCCAACTGGACACAATATATGTACTGTATGTTAGTACAATAACTGTCAAACTTGACACTTTAATTTTCTGGACCCGACTTAAAATATATTTTTATCGGACTTGTATATGAAACTCACTTAACATAATTAAGTAGGTATCAGACCTATTGTATATTTCTAAATAGAAAAGATAAGTGTGAATATTGTAATCAGCTGTTTTTACTTATCTGTTTTATTTTCTTACTGAGTGTTGAACACTACTATATCTTGTCAAACATGGCTTTACAAATTGAAGTGGATAATCTGACTAAGGACGAATTATTATTTGAATTACAAGCGAGAGGCCTAGAAGTAAATTCTAATAATACAGTAGATGAACTAAAACAACAATTTAAATCTGCCAAAGGCACTTCTCTGGATAACACAAAAGCGAACACTTTCATCTCAGGCTTGTCCATCGATGACGAATTTCAGGTCTGCGAGGGAAAACTGGATGCAGTGTTAATGGCTGATCACTCATCGTCGTCGTGTCGAAGGAGGTGTCTGTCGAAGCTATCTCATGTCATTCTGAGGTTAGAGAAATTGGTTTTAATAAATTCTGAACAGCGGCTTAGGAAGATAGCGCTTGTGTCTAAGGCGTTCAATGCCATTGAAACTTTAAAGTGTAATCAAACACCTGGCTCATCTTCTCAAGGCGCTGGCACGAATATTGTTGAGTCTATTCCGTCTGTAGTGTGTCAAAGGCACACTTCTCAGGTGCTCAAATGGGGACTTGTGTATGATGGTAGGGTACCGCCTCATGACTTTATTTTCCGTTTGCAAGAGCTTAAGTGCTCATCTGAGGTTTCAGACTCTGAACTGTTGAGGAATGCGGTTCACCTTTTTTCTGGGGAAGCTTTGATGTGGTTTCGTACGAATAAGTCACATTTTAACACTTTTCAAGATTTTGTAGAGTCGCTCAAAGATGAATTCCAACCGGTAGAATATGAACGGTGTCTATTGAACCAGATTAGGGCTAGGTTGCAGGACAAGAGTGAGTCGATTAGGTCTTATATCAACATCATGGAAAGTTTGTTTTTGCGTTTGTCAGTACCTATCACAGATGCGGAGCAACTAGATATTATAATGACCAACATGAACCCTTATTTCATTTCGCGTCTAGCTTTAACTGAAGTACGTACCGTGCGGGAACTTAAGAATATTTGTGCGCGTTTAGAAGTGTCAAAGTTTAAATGTGAAAACCGCGGATTTTTGAACACTGGTAGAGAGCTAGTCATTCCTAATTTTTGTAGTGGGATCTCAAGCCACATTCCCTCAACTTCTAATGCTAGACCTCGTATCGTTAGCCAGGGACAAGATAGGGCTACTGTGTCTTGTGGAAAATGCGGTGGCAATCATCATCACTCTCATTGTGACGCATATCCTACAACTATCTGTTTTAGGTGTAAGAGGCCCGGAGTCCTCACTAGAAATTGTCCTTGTTCAAAAAACTAGGTAGTAGGTCAGAGACTTCTAACAATAATAATAATAATAATAATTTTAGAGTCACTCGTGTCTCTGACCAATCTACACAAACACAAGTATGTATGTCTGACTCGTTAAAACAGAGTTCTTACCGTCCTCTATTTAAGGAAAATGCAGGTGATCCTAGGCCATTTCTGTCTGTAGGTATTTTAGGCTTAGAGTGTAACGCGTTGGCTGACTCTGGCGCCGCGATCTCTTTGATAAGTGAATCCGCTTACTTGCTATTGCAAAATGAAGGCTTGCAATTTCCTTTACACGCATGTATGAAAGACTTAGCTGTAGGAAACGGTGCACGCTTAACGGTCTTGGGAAAAATAGAAATACCTATCTCTTACAAACATGACTTACACTATATCACTTTCTTTGTATGCAGAGATGTAAATACACCTCTCATATTAGGCGTAGATTTTCTGGCCAAATTCAACCTTTGTTCTGACATTTTGGAAACTAAACGCTCTTGTATGGCGTCCTCTGATATAAACTTGTTGAAAGACTCTGGTGTACATTTGCATGATCTAGAGGATCTCACTGACCAGCAAAAGGTTCAGTTGAATAGAGTTGTATCTGAATTTGAGTGCATCGCGGCTACTAAAGATCGGTTGGGCTATACCCCGTTAGAAGAACATGTCATAGATACAGGCGATCATCTACCTGTAAAACAGAAATATTATCCAATTCCGTTTCACCACCGGGAATATGTTCGAAAAGAAATTGACGATATGTTACGAATGGGCATCATAGAAAAGAGTAATTCAGCCTGGAATAGTCCAATTTTGTTAGTGCCGAAGGTGAACGGTGAACTTAGAATGTGCTTAGATAGCCGAAAATTAAATAGCATAACTAAAGTGGATACATATCCTATGCCAAGGGTTCAGGAAATATTGGATTCCCTAAATAATGCCAAATATATGAGCTCTTTAGATTTAAAGGCAGCCTTTTTCCAAATTAAGTTATCAAAGGAGTCGAGAGAGAAGACTTGTTTCTCTTTGCCGGGGCTCGGTAGTTTTCATTTCCGTAGAATGCCATTTGGGTTGGTAAATTCGAGTGCCCGAATGATGAGGCTCATGGACAAGGTATTTGGACCGGAGTTTGCACATAATATTTTCTATTATGTTGATGACATAATATTAATTTCTGAGACCTTTAAAGATCACATGACCTTATTAAGGAAGGCTTGTGAAAAGTTGAAACAAGCCGGACTCACTATTAATCTGGACAAATCTGTATTTTGTCGCTCCTCTTTGAAATTCTTGGGATATGTGGTAGATCGTAGGGGCTTGCGCACAGATAGTGATAAGGTACGTGCCATAGTGGATTTTCCAACACCTACTACACAAAAGGAACTTAGACGCTTTCTGGGCATGGTATCCTGGTACCGTCGATTTATAAAGAGCTATTCTTCTGTTTGTGCTCCTTTGAATAAGCTCACTAGAAAGCTTCCAAAAGGAACTTCTTTCCAATTCACACCTGAAGCTGACGAGGCATTTAAAATAGTTAAGGAACTTTTAGTAACAGCTCCGATCCTGTCTATTCCTAAATTTGATAGACCTTTTATAATTTCAACTGACGCTTCTGATGTAGGCCTAGGCTGTGCCCTATCTCAGTTAGATGACGAGGGTCATGAACATGCCGTCGCTTATGCTAGTAGAACCCTTACTCGCACAGAGAGAAATCACTCGGTCTCTGAGAAAGAGCTTAACGCTCTTATTTTTGCATTGGAAAAGTTTAGAGGGTACATAGAGGGTTCTCCTTTTCAAACGAAAGTTTACACCGACCACAGCAGTTTGCAATGGTTAGTTAGTTTAAAATCACCAACTGGACGTTTGGCTAGGTGGGCTCTCAGACTATCGCAATTTAATTTTAACATTCAGTACAAGAAGGGGTCTGAAAATAAAATAGCGGACGCACTTTCTAGAGCTCCAGTATCACCTGAAACAGTTGAGCTTGTCTGTCCAATAGATGACGTAACTGACACTTGGTACACTGATACATATAACCGTGTCGAAAAGTCTCCTCAGAAATTTCCTGATTTTAAAATTTTAGGTAATAACTTATACAAGCGTATTAGGAACAAAAATCCATTATCTAGGGATTCTGAATGGAAACGGGTAGTACCCAGTGAGCTGAGACAAGATATACTAAAACAGTGTCATGACAGACCGGACGCTGCACATTTAGGTATTTTTAAAACTTTGAAACGGATAGCTCAAACTTACTTCTGGCCTAAAATGTTGAGTGACATTAAAAGGTATATCAAAAATTGTCAAATTTGTTTAGCCTATAAGAGTACTAATGAGGCACCGGCAGGTCTTATGGAGAACCCCAAAAAGGTTCAACGACCTTGGCAAGTTGTATGTACTGACATCCTTGGCCCTTTGCCCAGGAGTTATAAAGGTTTCAAGTTCATTCTGATAGTATGTGATTGTTTCACTAAATATACCTGTATTTTTCCGATGAGAAACTCATTAGCGAAGACGGTCGTAGGCCTAATTGAAAATAATGTTATCTTGAAGTATGGTGTTCCTCAGTGCATTATTATGGACAACGGTCCACAGTATGTGTCTAAACACATGCAGTCATTGAAGGAAAAATACAAGATACCTAAATTCTTTTTCAATTGTCGTTTCACGCCACAGAATAACCCTGCTGAAAGAAGCCTGAAAGTCATAGGTACGGCTATCGCATCTTATGTGGGTACAGATCATCGCACCTGGGACCAACAGGTCAATGCGATTGAGTTTGCTATAAACACAGCTGTTCACGAGGTCACTGGTTTTAGCCCTTATTTTCTAAATAGTGGACGAGAGGCCATTCTTTCTGGCGAATGGTATCCCTCAGGACCTCCTAGTGGTGATGATTTACAGTTTACTAATAGGAACTTATATTCCTCTTTGCTGTCGCATCTTAAGCCTATTTTTGAGAAAGTAAATGACTGTTTACAAAAATCTTATCAACGTAGCCGAGTGTACTATAACAGGGGTAGGAGACGCTTAGAATATGACGCGGGTCAAGTGGTTTGGAAAAGAGAATTTCCTCTCTCCGACGCAAGCAAATTCTTCGCTCAGAAACTAGCTCCCAAGTTTAAGAAATGTGTTGTACTTAGAAAAATATCTCCAGTAACTAATGAGCTTCGCGATTTTAATAGTCAAAAGTCTGTAGGTATTTGGCATGTCAAAGATATAATAAAATCTCAGCCAGACTAAACAGTCGTGTTAAGATAAAGCCTTTTTGCACAGCTGATGAATAGCTATTAGGTATTTGCAGAAATATTTTTTTGCAATTAAAACTTTAACAATAACATTTCTAGCTAACTCAATGTGGCAATATGAACTTTTATTTCATATTATGATTGACGGATGACTGATGTTTATCTGTTGCACTTTGATAAAGCATAATTTGACAACTGCTGATTAACAAATAATCCAAGTAGGTATTTTGGTAATAAACGAACCGTTATGTACACATTGCGTTTGTCAATGTGAAGCCTAACATGGATTTCATATAAATAAAGAAACGTTCTTAAATGAGTCGTATATAGGAACGTAGCCTTTCCTAGGTAATTGCTTTCAAGTAATTATTATGCACTCAAACGCAGATTCCCGGACTGTACAGTCGACCTCAATATTAGGATACATCTTCGAAATGGCCAATCGAAAATGTTAGTTAAAATTGCATAGGGTTAAATTTTAAACGGATAAGTATATGCGCTAACTGTAGTTCGTTAGGTAAATATATAGGTAGGAATATAACTGGACTCGTAGTCAAGATCATGGACGTGGGGACGCTCACGGACATGTCAATAAGAAATAGATTAGGAAAACGCGTTAGTTTAAGTAGGTAACTGTCGACCTTAAGTTAAGCTGCTTGGAACTTAGAGATCCATCTATATCTCCTTCTGCTACTAAATAAAATAGTCGCTTTATCTAAAGACAATAAGTCTTCTTATCTCTGCTCTTGTCATGTAGACACATCTGTCTTTGTTTATTTTGATAGTTGCTATTTAAGGATTCCTGGGAGGAAAAGGTGTCTTTGTCGATTCTGTCGGATTTATGCTTTGTGCATTGAAGTGAATAGGTATTCTATCACAGGTATGTGTTTTCTTAACATATACAAGCGCTGGTTTTAATCATGGACAGAATCTCTTTTAAAGTTCTATTTCCATGACTCATGTTGTTTTATCGTGCTAATTGAAGTTGTGATATTTCAGGACATTGTGTCAACGTGTATAACCTCATGTACAGTCGGCGGAAAATTTATTTCGTTATGGAACTCTTTTCCGAAACTTGTGAAAGTCTAGCGTAAGATTATTGTTGTGTTGCAATGACACCTGTCCCAATACCTCATTCATCGTAAGTTTTTTTTTTGAGTATGAACTCATATGTAAGTCAAGGGTCGATGACCTCACATGGGGTCATGTTAGGTCAAATGTCAAATGGGTTAACTAGGGGCAATGTGCTTCAGTGGTGGCTTTGTTTGGAGTTTGATTACTTCACTGTCTCTGATTGTTTTTAGGACTTTGTTTTTTTAAAAAAAAAAAAAAAAAAAAAATTTTTTTTTTTGACTAACTGAAGCGGTAATGTTACGCGTTAATTTCATTCCTAAATATCTCGTTTGAGACTCACAGCGCCATCTACCGGCGAAGGATGGCGAGCAGTGACATAACGTCAATTTCTGGTTTGCCCTAAAGCTGCGTTCTGTTGTAATGTTGGTACGGTGAATAATCAATGTGTTTTCTAGTACATTATAGGTATTTTAAGCCTACACAGTTTATTAGTTTGTTAAAAGTTATCGTGGTAAAATTGGAGAATAATTTTTTGTCTTCATGCGGTGAGCGCATTTTGGTAAATGGCCCATACTCTCTATGGTCTTCAAATGGAACGCGTCGGAACGCATCCGTTCGGATTTTGACATCTGGAGAAAGAGCGGTGAGGCCTGTCACTCTCTGTCAGGATGCCGTGAGCAGTGCACACGTATCTCTGAGGGCACTCGCTAAGGCTTCGGCCATTTTTTTTTATAATTTAGAGATGGGTGCTTAGACCCAAACGCATCTCGTTGAAAATGACTGCAACGACACAGTGAACAAAAGGTGAGTGCGTCGAAGTTTGTCGTGAATCAAGTGATCGTGTTATTTTTGCGGTTACAAGGCCGATCTTAACGAAATCTGTTGTTTTTTTGTCGCAGCCTAACTTTAACATTTTTAACGAAATGAACTGAGGACATCGTGGTCGCGTGTGGACCGTCACCAAGCTTAGACTTGTACTCTTGCCAGGTGAGATGAGCAGGATTTCGTTTACGTAGTGTTCAAAGAGTTTGCGTTGAAAAGACGTGCGCGAGGTTGTAGTTCGAGGATTAAATGTTTTGTGGTTTTCAGTGATTGTTGTGCTGGCCGCTACCGGCGGGCCAACATAGGCAATTGAGCGGTCGAAGGGCGTGGCGCGAGACTTTGCTGACATCTCTGCATGCCCCACCGAAGTCACCGCGACGCGGAGTCACTTCTTGAGGCTTCGTGGACCGAGGAGAGACAGGCAGAGGGTCTGCATGCTGGCGCCGCAATCTTTTAAGGTGATATCCATCCGTAACTTTTGTTCCGTTCTCTTGAACATGCCACGTGTCAACGTAGTGTTACGAAATATCTTGCTAGTGTTATTAGTCATAACAAGCTTCACACAAACACAATTCACATTAGATTAAGGCGCTAAGCCGGCCTCATCTGATATTTTATTTTTAAACTAAAAGTTAATCCTTATCCGTCCTCGGTCAGAGACATAGTGTAAATCTCCAGGTAGAAAGCCCTGCCTAAAACATTGTGACTTGCATGCTAGCATTAAGCCTACATTAAGGTACTTTATTTCTTTGTATAAGCCGAGAATGTGTGTACTGATTATACATACCATTCGGTTTGAACACTAAACTTGTTTACATTTCTCTCACCTGTAAGTAATTCCTATATAAACTCTTTCATAGTTTTGAGTGATAAACTATGTGGCGCCCTCTTCTAGCAGCACTATATGGTGACAGCTGAAAACCTGAAAGTACCTACCTCCTGAGATTCTCTACCTAATCTAGCTAGTGCGGTGCATGACATCAAGTGTGGACGACTCTTACGAGCCCGTCAAGTCGCTCTCACACCCAAGTGACTGACAACCGTCACAGCTTGCTATCATATACGGTTGCACGTTACACGCTTACGTTAAAATTATTGACACGCCGTTATACTCCCAATTGGCTGAAACTTAAAGCTTATAATGGCTTATGAGGATTTAAATCACCCCGTTTCATAGACCATATTTGCACCCCCGATTTCATCCCTTTGAGGGTGATTATCGGGACAAAAAGTATACTATAAGTGACTCCAGATTACATACTGTTAGTATACATAAAATCATTTTGATCTGTTCAGCCGTTTTAGCGTGATTGAGCAACAAACATCCAAACATCCAAACATCCAAACATCCAAACATCTAAACTTTCGCATTTATAATATTAGTGGGATTAAATAAGTTACTACCTACGTTAAAATAAAATTATGCAAGGATCTTTGCATTTTAGAATTTCTAGGTATTCTTTATTATAATGCAACTAAAATTTTATTTTAACTCCATCGGCAAGGTAAATAAGGTGTAGAATTTGTTTTGTAATAATTTCTGCACTACCTACTCGTTAGAGCCGTCCCACACTGCTGCGTTGCATTGAGAATTAGTTGTCTAGAGATTGCTCTTTAGCGATAAGACCGCTTGTTATTGCTCTTTTTAACTGATTCGTTTGTGTAAGGACATTGCAAAATTTTAGGACGTACGAAAAGTTTTGCAATCACCCTGCTGATTTGCGAAGACCTAGGGTGCAGGGACACCGGTGCTCAAAATACGGTGATGGTGCGGTAAATTTATGAGTTAAAAACGTCATGCATGAGGCACGTCACTACGTTTACGTTGTGTCAGTGCATTTTAAGCAGCGATGTGGCCGAACCTTTATATACGCAAGAGGGATTGCATTGGAACAGACAATCAACATAATAATTTAATTAAATTTTCAATAACGGTTGCTGTATTACTCCTCCTCCTCATTCGGTCCCTCAATGCTGCGGGTCGTGACTCTACCGACGTAGCATATCCAGTATTCTTCTACAGAGGGCCTACCGCGAACTTTGAAAATCAAACTTCGTACCGTACCGTCCCTTTCCGTCATATAGTGTAAAACACGAGAGTGAAAGGGACGGCACGACACGAAGTTCGATTTTTGAAGTTCGCGGTAAGCCCTCAGGAGTTTCGGTTGGCTGCGTGTTAGATGCCTGCTGTATAGTAATGACAGATATTTATACGAAAAAGAACTTTAACAAAGGGCGAGTAACAAATTACTATTACAGACCGAACAAAGTTAACCGTGTGTAGCCGCCTGTAGGTATCTCATTTAATCTTATCAAACTTTCAATACAATCAAATTTTCACAAACACAGCTTTACCATTATAGATGCACCCCAACATTATACTCGTAGATGCAGCTTTACAAATAATGCACCCCAACTTTAGAGCCTAATAATAAGCGAAAGTTGTGTTTCGGTGGTTCCGAGGCAACTTACAGACTCCTACACTGGAGACGACAACGAAACGAAGTTACGTCACCTAAATAATGTGTTTTAGTTTTTAATTTTTTATTTCTTTATATGTCTTCACTCTGCAAGGTATATGTTAAATATGAGTATTTTGTTGCCTGAAGCAAATGTATAAATAAATAACTGGCCTAATAATACACCGCAAATCATACAGCTAAGGTGCGTACAACAGCAAAAGACAAAACCAATTATTAATGCATTCCCTAATACGTTAGCGTACACCAAATGTTATTCACGCAATTCTGTCGTCCATTGCCATTTAACCGGGACGTTTCCATTTTCTAAATCCTCGGCTTACTTATTCGACTGCCTTTTGTCTAAACACCGGAAAAACATGTTCACAAGCTAAATGTAGACCGGAAAATGTTTCCAAACGCAATGCTAACCCGGAAAGAAAAGTCCGGACCACGGACACTTTTCGTCACTAGTCACAACCTAATGGATTTTTCACATGGACATGTTTATTACCGGAAAACACCACTAATCTTCTAACTACTTACTGACGAGGGTCTAGAGATAAAAGCGTACATATATCATGCACCGTGACGACAGCTTGTTTGGGAACTTGTTTTTTTCACCTGTTTTACATTATGTTGGCGACAAATTCGAAGGTTTGTGGTGCAATGTTTGTTACACGGAGAAAGAAAATGCGCTCATATATTATGACGGCCTATACTACTGCATTAAGTAGGATTGTAGGGATAATGGAATTTGTAGAATATGATTCGTTTTTCGGACCCGGGTATGTCCTAAAACTATAAACAAAACCACTGGGGGTTGGGCCGCAGCATCCTTGGAGTGTGTTGGAGTTACTGCGATCGCCAATCCGCATGTCGAACGTGGCGATTATGGCATTTACTTCCCATGAAATTGGGGGAGGCCAATGTCTAGCAGTGGACGTCCTTTGCTTTTTTATATACCACGTCGGTGGCCTGATGGTAAGCGGTCACCGCAGCCTATCGACGCCTGCAACTCCATGATGTGGTGGTGGAATCGTTTTATTCATTCAATTATTCAGTTTTTTGTAAATGAATTGGCGCTATCCATAGCAGAGGCAGAATAAGCAATTTTTTTTTCGAACGAAAAATAAACCATTTTGTTCAATTGTCAATTCTAGTATACAGCATTCATGTCTTATATCAGGCAATTAATCAAAAGTCTTGTTAAATGCGTTACAGTTTTTTCATTCAAAAATCATCGAGCGGAGAATTTCTTTACAAAGCGATTCTATTGAAAAATTCCCGATTCTCCTTGAGCACGCTTTGCGTAAATGATCTTGTAGAGTTTTCCGAGGAAATCTTTTCTTAACAAGATAAGTCGGTATAAAGAAAACGTACTTAAGTCAAATGTTTTATACTCTCGTGCTTAGACCATAATAAAATAATAATCTGTTTAAGGGTAAGGTTGGACACAGATACAAACATAAAGTACAGTTGGATATCACGTAATACATGAAATAAATAAATTACTTTATTATGCAAGTAGGCGGCAATGGCACTTACTACTGACTTACAAGTCAAAATCTACTAGAAATTCTGAATAAGAAGTCCGCTACCGAGAAAAAACTCCCAAAAAAAACTCGTCAGTCAGTAATTTTCTCCCAAAATATGCGTATTACAATGACAATACTTAACCTATACAGATAGTTCAACTCGGCTGTGCGCGCGGCGCCATGTGTGCGTGCGTGTGTAACTACGCATGTTTTATTTGTGTGGCAGCGGCGCGGCAGTCTTAGTTACAAGCGCAGGCACGCACACTACGGCAATTAGAAGCGCACGCACACTACGGCGATTAGAAGCGCACGCACACATAGCGCGGCGCGCACAGCTGAGTGGAACTATGTGTAATACAACATACATATAAGTAAATCTGAGTATGATTACAAATAATTTTTAAGAAAAAAAACCGACTTCAATGGGGGAGTCCGGTGAAAGATTATTAATCTTAGATGGTGCACTCTTAGATTCCATACAATAAAATACAAAAATGACTATAAGTATGTTTATAATGGTAGAAGACTAAGTACCCTCAATTCCTCATGAAATCATGGAAAAACCTTGCTTGCTTGACAAACAAAACGAAGAGAACAAATCGCCAAACGTGAACTACGCGTCGTTGAAGAGTTCCGTTCTGATCATTATCAGCAGTTCCACTTCATCAAATGTCACTTTTATGAATGAAAATGCTTGTTTAGTTCATGAAAATACTAAAATCAGTATTTGTGTGCCTTTCACATTTGAGGAGTTTCCTCGATTCCTAATGGATCCCATCATCAGAACTCGAGCATGACAAAAATCAATCGTGAAAATAGAACTTGCTTAACAAACACAGCTAGAAGGACAAATCGCCAAACGTGAACTTTTCGTCGTTGAAGAGTTCTGTTCTGATCATCATCAGCAGTTCCACTTCATCAAATGTCACATTTTTGTATGATAATGCTTGATTTGTTGATAAAAACACAAAAATCACTATATGTTTGCCTTAAAGATTTGAGGAGTTCGCTCAATTCCTCATGGATCACATCATCAGAACTGCCTTTTGACAAAAACGGGACCACCTCGAATATATATACATACAATCAAAAAAAGAATTTTTCAAATCGGTTAAGAAATGACGGAGTTATGGAGTAACAAATATTAAAAAAAAAAAACAAGAAAAAAAAACATACAACCGAATTGATAACCTCCTCTTTTGAAATCTTGAAGTCGGTTACAAAGAGGAAAAATACATAAAATGCGTAGTTCAAGAAGACAACACGTCGAAACTGTATTACCTACCGAATTTGCGATAGGAATAAATGGAAATAAGAGATACAATCATGGAAATTACTTCCACTCGACTATAAATTAAATCCTTTGATATGCTTTCTACCAAGAATTATGTTAAATCCTAGACGTGATACAATTAAAATATACATTTATAAATATACTTAAAACGTGATACAATGAAAATAATTATTCTTGGATATAAATCTTCCGCCTGTGTATTTCTAACCCAATTGGCTTTTCAAGGAATTCAAAGTTTTATATAATTAAATATATATATATAAATCATATGTTTTTTTATACAACGGTGGCTAAAATACTTCCTTCATACGTGATGGTATATAAGTTTACCCAATCTTACCAACGCTTAAGACTCCAGAAGAATCAGAATTGCGTCGTCAATCTTTAATTGACTTGAGGAGTCATAGTTTTGGCAGCTATAATAGACTTATATCCAGGTCCCTCAATTTCGACACAGCACATCTAAGCTCTGGCGACCTTATTCACCATCAGGAACACAATACCATTCACTATTTAACGATCCTTAAGTACCGTTCTGGAATGGCTCAGAACTCGAATAGGCGTTGCCATCATACGTGTCACCAGCATGTGCATACGTGGAACTCGCCACAAATTTAAACCCGTGGCAAAATGGCTGGGTTTCGATGACGGTGCTGCCCTGCCACACATCGATTGAATTTACTTTTTATTATTGTTCACAGTGTCCGTATATATTTTGTATCCACTTATTAAATAAACTATATCTTACCTATTTAACGAATAGGTTCCGTTCCCCAGTAAGGTTTCTCCAATCATGAGCGGTTCCACTGTGCCCTGTCGTATAAAATATAAAGTACCTGGGAGACCGACCTTTGGTCGTGTTTGCCCTGAAAATACGAGTTTTCCCGAAGATGAGACCTAGCTAGATATTTTTTCCTTATCTATTTTATATTGTAAACTTCATTAAAATTATTACAGTGGTTTTCGAGATTTTAGTTTCAAACAAATAATTACATAAATGTTGCTCGTTTAATAGTATGGGATAGAACAAAATATATTAGTTAAAAAATTTAAAATGAAAACAAACTAACTGCATTTAAAAAAATCCTATGTTTATTATTTCTTTAAGAGTATGACCATTACGATGAATCTAGTGAAGCATCACATTTCAAATATACTACATATCACGGGATGAATCATATACGATGTAGTTATTCATAATAAGTAGCCTTCCTTAAAATGTATACACGTTGTTTAAAAACGTTGTGTTCCATCTAATAATTCGTGGCCAGTTACTAGTTGTTAATGTGCATTTTGGAAAGTACTAAAAGACTTTCAAGAAAATACAAAAACAGCTGCTATAAACCCTGTAACTATTACAATCACTCCGCATGACCTCAATTGTCAATATGATTCAAATGAAAATGAAACTTATACGAGTTTATCATTCGATATGAATAGAATTTAATATTGTTTCAACTGGCAATATACGGATGAGAGCGTATTCCATCAAAATGAGAGCGTGTTGACATAAAAGAAAATGAAAAAAAGGAGAAAAGGCAATAATTCTTCGAAATATGCAAACAACCGTTTCAATTTCGTGCCATGTTTATATTTGAACGTATTTTATTATAGAGTCTTGCCAAAAATAGAGAAAAAAAATACTCTTATAGTCTGGTTTTTTAAATAAGTTTAGAAATAAATTAGTTATCAGTTTAAGAAATGTTACACTAAATGAATATTTTATGGAAGGCGCATTTACCCCGTTGGCGCACTTCTGAACTTCTCGTCTGAACTTTACCTATTATTTGTATGTAGAGTCAAAAGTAAAAGTAAATTGGATGTGCAGCTGTTGTATTAAGAAACTCTGGAGTAACACTATAAAAGGCTGCGTTATTATTATACGAAATTTGTATTGTATTGTATATAAATCTACTAATGTTACTAGTGTAAGTAAAGAATTTGTAAATAACAAGCTAAGCTATGGATCTCTGATATCTGAAAATAAACATATATATTATTATCATTATTAAATTAACAATTTTAACCTTGTTACCACGGCATAAGATGCAAAAGTGTTAGGTAACAATTTTTTTTGCTCTCGGCTTATATATACATTCATCTTTCTAGATTGATTCTTGGAACAAACTTGCAACCGGAACCGTAAAGGATAGTTAACATTTTTAGTTCTCCGAGTACTAGGGAAACATAAACGTAAAAGTGTAATTGTAATAAAAGTTAAGTTCCCGCAATTTATGAGTGCAGTCCTTAGCTTAGTCTGAAACGGTGAAACATTGTTGCTCTTAACAAATCCTTCTTTAACGATGATATTATTAAATGCAACATTGTTGATTTTCTTGTAATAATACAACAGTGGCAAACAAGAATATGGCTTGCCTGATGGTAAGCTAACACCGTGTCTATGAACGCTTCCAACTATGTCAATTAGACAGTCCCAGTCTGTCGCGTCACTCAAGACTCAAGAGTAATTTGAAGACGACTTGTGATTTGGTTGAGTACTATATTTGTGTATGTATAAAATTTTTGAATATATATATGTTAATAAACTCTATTTAGTATATGTATGTATACTTATTACATATATGTACTGGGTGGAACAGAACGATGGACATTCCTGTAAACAGGGAATAGGTTAGCCTTGGTACTATACTTTTGCCAAGTATATTAATATTCGCAACCGTTTTCGAGTTGTAGCATTTTAAACATCAATTAATAAATCAGCACATTTCAACCCTATCTTATTCGAAAGCTAGAAGTCACTTCGAAATATAAATATTTAAATGGTACCGTTAAAACAATAGAGTTGTTAGTAATATTATAAGCCATTATTTTAATGTTTTTTTTTTCTTTCCAACAAAAGTTTCTAATGATTACAAAATGATTGTATATATTAATATGTATATCGTTTAAATGACAACATACTTTCAGGAAAGTCCGTGGTATTGTTCCTACCTGTATATAATTTATTACGTTACGTTCGGTCAGCGTCAAAAAGATGTAGCTGCGCATATGAACAATCAAAAGCTCTTATTGAAGACTACGTCATCATAATGCGCAGCTACTTTTGATGCTGACTGGAAAGTTAAGACAATGAAATATTATTATAGGATCACATTTACCTAAAAAAAAATTAATTTAAACTGTTTATTTCCACATATTGATTATACATATTGACATAAAAACTTAGCTACTTTAATCTCTACTTTTAGAGATTAGTTGCTAAGCAAATGGTTTCTAAATTTAGTTACAATTGTACCTAAATTACCGGTCAACGAATAGGTATCGATATCCAGCGGGGAAATGTGGCCAGCCTTATGGGCACCCTCCCCAGAGGCAGCGACCTCGGGGAATGTATATAGTAATCATAATCTGTATTTAGTTTTGACATTTTACTTATTTGTCATGTATAATTGTAGTTTTTGCTCTTATTCAAAGAAATAAATCATTGTTCTAAAATAAAAAAAAATAAAAATTACCTAACTTATTACCTAACTTTCTTATGATTACGGTAGTTCAGCACAATCATAATCACTTTTCGGACGTGCGATAGTATAATATAACTGTTATATTTATTATGAAAAGTGACATATTTAGATCTACCTTACGAACGCTCAAAACGTTGAGTAATTATTCCGCAGGAGTCTACTTGTCTAAACGTATTAAATTAGGATTGGCTTGGTTGAGCCAGTTTTTTTTTATAAATAAGCAAACACTCGCTATAAGTTATTTTATCAATAAGGACAATAAGTGAGTTTATATTATCCCTAGCCTTTACATAACCGATGTTAAAAAGCGATTAAAAGAGATGCAGCGCATATATATTATAATACACACTCACGGTACCCGATTTAACAGTCTCTTTACAGTCATTTTACGACTGACGAGTATATAATACATGGACGTAGAATCATATAAAAACACATTACGACCTCATTCCGTTATATTGACCCATAAAACTGTTTTTAAAGTTTCCTCGCTGCGGTTGTAATATTACAATAGCAAATTGCACTTCAAAATATGCGCTGTAAAGTTGTTGTTTACCAGGTTTTATGTACTGCAAGTTTCATTATGAGCTCGTTTGAACGTAATTTATGACAAGGAACTTATCGGTTCTTATGTACGTGAGTAATAGGACTCATAATGGGTACAATATTAACTTTATAGGCGACTTCCTAACTTGGCGGGGTGGCAGCGATATGTAGTCAGTATTTTGTTCTTTGACGTGAGCTTACTGACGTGAGATTTCCTCACTTGACGGAATACTGTCAGTATTTCGTTTGCGCAGTAGTAATAACATGCGCAGAAGTGGAGCAGTACTGCGTATTCGTATCGGTTGACTTGACACTGACAGCTGACAGTTTTCTCATATCGTACCGCCTCCGCATCGACAAATCAGGAAGGCGCCTGCGCCTTAGTCGTAAACGTGAAAGTAACATTGTTTGTCTGTTTTTTGCCTTGTCAAGGTTTGTAGATAATTTTGTATGTAGATAGTTCCAGATAAGAACAGAGTATTTTTATTTTAGAGAAGGCACACGAGAGACTCCAAACCAAGCGAAAAACTACCTAGTTAAGAATAGACCGCTTTCCTCCCGATGTCTGCCTTCACCGGAAAGCTACTGTTAAATATAAAATGATATTGCGTACAAAGGTTTTATGAAAACAGTGGTACGAGACGAGGCTCGATCCGAGTTTTGTTTTTTTAATACCACGTCCATCGCAAACAAGCGTACGCCTGATGGTAAGCGGTCATGTGAATGTCTCGTGCCTTACCTCTTTGCTATGGCGGCTTATGGCAGAAACCAACTAATAACGCTTTGTCGTTAATCTCGAATTCTAAAATAAAATAGTTTCCTCAGACCTTTTTCAACATAATAGCTACGTAAAGTTCCATTTTAATTAGCATTACCAATTTCCAGGCTAACTTTGCAAGCGCTGAAAGCCCAGCGGGTCGGAACACATGGGGACAAAAAGCGAAAACGTCCAGTTTCACCGGGGATTGTTTTGCTAAAGCATACCCTTTTTACGTTTTCATGCAGTGTGAACAAGCTCCGGCAAATTGTGACAACAATTTTTTGGCAATGACTCTGTTACTATAATAGACTAGCTCACTGGTTTTTGGAATGAGTATAAATATTTTTGAGGCTACGGTCCAGAGATAATACCAGTGGTATTTCTATACTGAAATGGTACCTATTTCTTTTCTTGTTGACCAGCATTTATATATAAAATATATTGTTTCAATGCATGATGCTGAGCAGAAAATACACCAAGGCATTTCGCCATTTGTATTTCTGCGGTATTCCATACGGGTGCTAATAATTCCATATAAATAAGGCTCGTTATGTCTGTTTGTCCGTCACAAGTGTGTATTTTCAGAAGCATAATCTCGGCACCTCTAGACCGATTTAGCTCATGTCCAAACATAAACGAAATAAACTTATAACATACATACTTAAATAACAATGCCAAATTCATCTGGTACAGTCGAGAAACTTCGCTCGCTTAGCTCACTCGTTTTAAAAAAAGACAAATGTCTATTACAGGGTGATCTACCGAGTTTAGTTTTATGGTGCGGAGCACTTGGTACGAATTTTATTTGGGCTATTTTTGAAACGAACCCATACACTTTATAAGGCCTTTCTAAATGGTAATAAGGATAGTTAATAGACATTGAGTTATCATTGAAAACAGACCCAATTTCGAGCAGAACCCTAAATTTGCATACGATCAGCTCCGCGTGTCTTTATTTGGCAATCTATCTCGGATGCTGGGCGAGTTGACTAAAATATGGGAACAAAAACAATACATTTACACTTCCAATGCCGTGCTTTTTATAAAGTGTACATCTAAATTTGGTCAACCATCATTTTAAAAACATATTTCTTCATTTTACCCAACTAATTGTGAATCAAATTTATAACGTGCGCCTAATAAACTTTATTATTAATAATTTAAAAATATATACCCTTTAAAGTTAAATTTTATAACATTTTTAAAGTTTAAGTACTTAACTTGCAATGTACGTATGTATGTATTTATGTTCGGGTGGTATTTTGCAACTTAATTTTGAAACAGATATCGTCAAGCGATTAAGTTGAGGCAAACTCATGTAAGTTCCGTGACAATACAATATTATGTTACCACCGAGCTGTTCTGATGATGGAGTCAAAAGGTGGCTGGCTATACAAACTCCTAAACTACACAAGATACCATCCAGTATAATACCATCGTTCTTAGGATCATTCGAATCGCCTCAACGAGTAGTTAATGAGTGTAGAAACAAAATAAAATAAGCAATAAAAGCTTACAAGGTGGTACACCACTTTTTAAACTTTATTTTACTTAAAAAAAAAAACACTTGTGCATTTCCGATGACCCTAAAAGCTTTTATTCATAATCAATCATCTGCTCCCAGCTTTTACCATGCTGATTTAAAGTCGTATCATTTATTCAAGCTGCATAGTAACAAGTTTTTACCGTGCTCACAAGTATCTGACACAGCTGGCATGCAAATTCGTAACGATAGCTGTAAAACATGCGGCACCATAAAACTAGACGAGACGAGACACGTACATAAATACTTGTATTTTGAAATTTTCCTTATTTTAGTTGCAAAACTGAAGAGGTTTTAGAAATTTTGATTGAATTAGACAGGTTTTTGTTATTTTAAAACTTAACCATGGCCAATTCCACGGTAAATCATGTTAGACGACATAATTAGTACCATGTAATGTTAGTGGTTAGTAGTAGTATTATGTTGTTAAATAAATAAATGGTATAATCAATATATATAAAAGAAGAAAGTCCTGACTGACTCATCAACTCACAGCCGAAACTATTAAAGCTAGCGAGTAGATTTTTGTACAGTCGGTTACATTTATAGCGTAGGCTAGGGATAAGAAAGGATTTTTCGAAATTCATGCCCTAAGCGGGTAAAAAAGGGGATGAAAGTTTGTATGGGAAAAGTAAAATTTTTGGACTTAGAAACTTGAAATTACGTTTATAGGCTCTCTGTTTTAATATATCAATAGCGTATATCAGCGCTTTTCGAAATTCTTTCCCAAAAGGGGTGAAAAAGGGGTTTCAAATTTTGTATGACGAGCAAATATTTTTGAGGTTAGAAATTGGAAACGTCGTATATAGACTCTCTGTTTAAATACAACAGATACGTATTTAAGCGTTTTCCTAATTACCCTCTATGCAGGGGTGAACTGGGGGTTCAAAGTTTGTACAGTTAGAGATTTGAAACTTTGTATATCGACTCTCCGTTTAAATACAACAAATACGGTACGTCTGATGTGATAAATAACCTAAATATAAATTGTTTATGGTATCATTAGGTCATTAATTAACATAAGAATAAAGTTTCTAATATCAACTCATACTCAACCGGTGGCGTTGGTAGTTCTAATTTGATTATCTTTCAAACCATTTTCTTAATTACTTCACGTCTATATTAATAATTTCGTGCAGGGGTACGGTAGACCCGAACGAGACCTGTCTCAAATTGAAGAACGTATAAAAATAACGATTTCGAGTTGAACATATGTATCCGCAAAATTCGGATTGTCGCGTATTTTGCATTAAAAAGTGTTAATTTTATGACAAAAGGTCGGCCATATTAAATTCGTTGGTTGACAGCGTCGGGTCGGAAGTCGGGACGGGTACGTTCGGAAATTGTAAACTATGTTTGCGTCCGGTGTGTTGGCCAAGTTGCTGGGCTGCGTTCTGGGTGATGGGCCATCATCGCCCATTGTGTGGATTCGGCAAGCCGCGTCTGCAGCGTTTTGTTTTTGTAGTTTTCAAGCGTTCTATACCTACACCTATCAGCCTAGCTAGCACGATAACTTATACCGTCACGTTATATGGGCGAAATGTATTAAAACGTCACATAAAACGTAACGGTATAAGCTATCGTGCTAGCTAGGCTGATTGTCACAACAACCGCCTTCAAAGCGAATGTATGGGGCCTGTTACATAGTTATTATAATCTCGTGATATATTATATTGACACCCCAGTATTGTAATAAAATTAATCGTATAAAGGACACCACTTGAATGTTTGCTGAGTCTGACCGCCATCTTAAAGCTGCGTCTCTATTTTGTTGTGACAAACTACTAGGTGACTTATGGCTTTTAAACGTCTAGCAAAATTCTTTCCCTATCTCGCTCTATCTTACAACTTAGTGGTACTGGGGGTCTACTCTGAAATTCGAAATCCGAACTTCGTATGGTGCCGTCCCTTTCACTCATATAGTCTATGACAGGAGAGTGAAAGGGACGGCACGATATGAAGTTAGGATTTTGAATATCGGAGTAGACCCCCAGCTCAGGCCGTTCGCCGCACTCGAAACGAAGTATCTGCCTCTCTCTCGCACATGTATATTCGAACGACAGAGAGGAAGATAGTTCGTTTTTGGTTCGCGGTAGGCCCTCAGGCGTCAACTTTAAAACGAATAGGGTATTTTACTATATGAAAAATAAAATTTAAAATGTAAGAAAAACCGGCCAAGTGCGTCGGACTCGCGCACTGAGGGTTCCGTAGAACTAAAAAACAAATGTGATTTATCAATATATTGATATTTTTGGTAAAATATACTTCATAATAAACATTATCACCTAATTTCAAGTTCATAGGTCGATGGGAAGTTAAAAAATTATATGTGTGACAGACAATACACGGAAAGTTCTTTGACTTTCTTCGACCGTCCGCCGCGCTCGGACTAAAGTGCTACCAACCGAAAACTAAATATATATGCCTCTCTGTCGCACTTGCATATTCGAGCGCGGAGAGGGAAATACTTCGTTTTCAGATCGCGGTATCCCTCTGATCTGACAGCTCCTATTCTTGGATGGTGCGCGTATCGGAATGTGAAATACATGTGGCAAAACGGAACAAGTTGTTAAATAGCTTCCATTAATTGGAGAAAATATTACCAACTGTTATTATTATCACACGAAACACTGAATATTGAAGCAACATCCAATGGGGCCTGTTACATGGTTATTATTATCACGCGATATACTGATATCACGATCCGTATCACGTGCTGTTTAATGAATATTGAAGAACAATCCATACGATTATGATAACCACGATAATATTAACACACCAGTATTGTGATATTAAGCGACAGACCTCATACAATTTTGAAAATCGCGATAATATTGACACATAATATTGAGTGTAAAGGGCCCCACTGAATAGAATTTGGCGGAGAATAGAGAGCTGCTACCGCGAAACGAAAACGAACGAACATCGTGTATTTCCCTCTGTGTCGCTCGAATTTGCAAGTGCGACAGAGAGAGAGATACACGTACTTCATTTGTTTTCGTTCGCGTTAGCAGCTCGCTTCGCACCAAAAATACTGACTGGCACATCAATATTTAACAATTGCACATCTGAACTGAATTTTAATGAATGATTAGTATTGTAGCTATACAAATCAGTACTGATTACGGCGTCAATTTTTTCATGTGGCTTTAAATACTACCCTTATAAAATTGCTTAGGATTAACTTGCAAAGATACTAGCCTTTGCCCGTGACGTCGTCAGCGTAATATTTTACTCCCTATTCCATATGTTAATCCAGACTACAGACTATATTTCTATACGAAGTTTCATCATAATCCGTTGTTGTAATGTTTTTATTTTATACATTTTTGTACACTATTTCTTTCGTCGTTAGCATAACTGTCACGAATAAATGTTTCCTTTATTTCTTTCTTATTTAGTTCACCCGAGCGAAGCCGGGCTTTCATCTAGTTTTAAAATAATTTTGTGTACATATAAGAAATGACCAATGGCATTTGTTTGATTGGTGTGGTTGCTTTTGTAGCCTTAGGTGCTCGAATTATTCTTTAAAAAATTCGTCTAATTAAACTGAGGTTTACTTTATCATTGTTGAAACACTGTTGGTAAACTCAGTCATGACGACTACTGCTTTATTGAAAGTGCGTGGTGTAACGATGCCACATACCATTATTCCTATTGTCGGGGATGGTGCCTGTCTGTTTCGAGGACTCACATGTTGTACGGCACTATCGATTAGAAAAGAAATCGTAGAGCACGTCGTAAACCATTGGGATGAATATTCTGTTATGACTCATGACGAAAACAGGAATAATTATTCAAGTGCTGACGTTTACTACAACCAAATGATTCGCCCTCATACGTACGGTGGTTTAAGCGAATTATTTGCTGCTGCTGAAATTTTTGGTTATGTTTTCGAAGTCTATCGAAATTGTGTGCTATATGTTAGTGCTGGTTAAGAAAGCAGTAAGTTGCTGGTGAAGCGAAGCCTGCCAATAGGATTATTGGCAGGTTTCGCTTCACCAGCAATTTATCTAGCGGACATTTATTTATTTATTTTAATGTTTATCTGCCATGTGCCCAACAAAATCGTATGTCACCAGCTTATACTGATTTTAATCCCAACAACTGCCTT
The DNA here is from genome assembly GCA_905163555.1 of Notocelia uddmanniana. Taxonomy (NCBI): domain Eukaryota; kingdom Metazoa; phylum Arthropoda; class Insecta; order Lepidoptera; family Tortricidae; genus Notocelia; species Notocelia uddmanniana. The sequence goes on from LR991068.1 coordinate 19,906,795, forward strand.
GAAAATCCGATAAGACTTTGTAGTCACCCAGTTTTACTCCGAAAGTATCGAACATAAAATTGCATTCACTGTCAAACGTAAATTTTTAACCGACTTCAAGATTTCAAAAGAGGAGGTTATCAATTCAGTTGTATTTTTTTTTAATGTTTGTTATTCCATAACTCCGTGATTTCTTATTCGATTTGAAAAATTCTTGTTTTGATTGTAAGTATATATATCCAAGTTAATTCCGTTTTTGTCAAAACGCAGTTCTGATGATGGGATCCATGATGAATTGAGGGAACTCCTCAAATCTTTAAGGCAAACATTTAGTGATTTTTGTGTTTTTATCAACAAGTCAAGCATATGCATCCAAAAATGTGACATTGGATGAAGTGGAACTGCTGATGATAATCAGAACAGAACTCTTCAACGACGAAAAGTTCACGTTTGGTGATTTGTCCTCCTAGCTGTGTTTGTTAAGCAAGTTCTATTTTCACGATTAATTTTTGTCATGCTCGAGTTCTGATGATGGGATCCATTAGGAATCGAGGGAACTCCACAAATGTGAAAGGCACACAAATAGTGATTTTAGTATTTTCATGAACTAATCAAGCATTTTCATTCATAAAAGTGACATTTAATGAAGTGGAACTGCTGATGATGATCAGAACGGAACTCTTCAACGACGCGTAGTTCACGATTGGCGATTTGTTCTCTTCGTTTTGTTTGTCAAGCAAGCAAGGTTTTTCCATGATTCCATGAGAAATTGAGGGTACTTAGTCTTCTACCATTATAAACATACTTGTAGCCATTTTTATTTTATTGTATGGAATCTAAGAGTGCACCATCTAAGTATAATAATCTTTCACCGGCCTCCCCCATTGAAGTCGGTTTTTTTTTCTTAAAAATTAATGTAATAACTGAATCGCCTACTTTTTCTCAACCTGATGACTCACTTCGGATACAAGTACAGTACCTGAATTATTGACTCCTTATCATCCTATTTCCTAATGCTTATCATCATTGTCTCAACGGTCAAAAAAAATGTTATTACCTAAAATCTACGTGCACGAAGTCGCGGGCGGCCGCTAGTAATAAATAAAGTAGTGTAACTTTGGAGTATGACAGAAAAAAGTTCCATCTTGACTAAATAACTCATATTATAAAGCATCTAGCTCAGCGTCTGAAAGGACGGTATAAGATCTTGTTTCACCACGTACCTGCGTACATTTCGGACAAGCGAGCAAAATGGTCCATTAAGTAAGACACACTTCGACTTTAAGTACGACTGTAAAAATTCCGTGTCGTTTTAACGTCTCGTACGTGTTGTAGAAGGAAAATATCAAATAATTTAACGCGACATGTGACTTTCGAAGTGTGGTTAGCTGTATGCTGTTTTTTTCTTAATAGGAATATAAACTAATAGGGTTTATAAATACAAAACTATGTCTTCACAAAATATTTTATTTAAAATGTGATAAAACACTACCTAAAATAATTATTTAAAAGAAAGTGATTCCTCGTTGTGGACCCGGGTATGTCTTGAAACTACAACCAAGACCACCGTGGGATGGGCAGCAGCATCCCTGGAGTGCGGTGGAGATACTGCGATCGCCAACCCGCATGTCAAGTGGCGATTATGGCATTTACTCCCCATGAAATTGGGGGAGGCGTATGTCGAGCAGTGGACGTCTTTGAGCTGATATGGTAGTGGTGGTTTAGTGGTTGCTGATGTTGGCAACTTGCCTGGCAAAATTAGGTGTCGATGGAGGAGAAGATAGGGTGGGACAGTGTTGTCTACACCTCAGACGGGCTCATGGAGTATCTAGTTTAAAAATACTTCATCACATCAGCCGAAAGACGTCCACTGCTGGACATAGGCCTCCCCTAAAGAGTCCCACAATGAGTGGTCCTGCGCCACCCGCATCCAGCGAACACCCGCGACCTTTACTAGATTATCAGTCCAGCTTGTGGGGGGCCTACTCACGCTCCGCCTTCCAGTACGTGGTCGCCAGTCGAAAACCTTTCCGCCCCAACGGCCATCGGTTCTACGAGCAATGTACCCACTGCCACTTAAGTGTAGCGATTCGGAGAACTCTGTCGCTCATTTTGTTCTACTGCGGATGGCCTCATTTCAGATGGAATCGCTCAGAGATACTTAAAAGGACTATAATAAAATTTAACAATTACCTGTCGCCGTGGAACGCGCGCGCGTGAAAAACTATCAACGACCCGTTGGTCCCGCACTTCTTTTCCGCGGGAATAATTATTTTGGTTTGAGCAGCCAGAAAGTGTTAGGAAAGGCGTGGCTGGCTGTTCATAAAGGAGTGTTGTTGGTACCGACACTAATACGGCATGTATTATATAACGATTGCATAGAATATATAACAAGTAGCTGTGTGTGCTGTAAACCTCGGATTTTTTTTCCAATTTCAAAATTTTCAAAAACTTACTCGCAAAAAAAAATCTATATAATTATCTAACCTGATTATAAAATTTCACGAGAATCGGTTGAGAAATGCGACCTGTAGAGGAGAACATCCAGACAGACAGACATACTTATACATACGAATGAATTTTTGTCGAAAGCTGAAACAGAGACGCTTCGCGCGCTTTGCTCGCTCGGTCAATTATTTTTTACGTTTATAATTTGTCATTTTCGTTTTTGATAGTATTAATTTGACTTTGCATAAACGCCTTCGTTATAATATAGAAAATATCCAAAATTATTTTTAATCACTATTGAAACAGGATGAGTGGGTAAAGAACGAAGACAATCCCCCTTAAAACGATTAATTCAAGCAATGGCGGTTAGTATTACGTTTGCGCAGTAGTAATACTATGCGCAGAAGCGAGGCAGTACTGCTTTCGAATCGGTTGACACTGACAGCTGACAGTTTTCTCATATCTTACCGCCTCCGCGTCGATAAATCAGGAAGGCGCCTTAAGCAATACCTCTTCATGGTAAACACAAAAAAATTACAGTAGCAAACAACTATACGGTATGCCAGATAAAGATGGTAAGCTGAAATCGTAGCCTATGGACGCTTTCTACTACAGAACAATAAAGAACACGCTGTTTAACTTATTTGAAATAAGGACTTATGTGACATAATATTGTATTGATAACTAGAAACAAAAGCAAATCTCTCAGTTTCACCAAAGCGCATCCTTGGGAGCTCTGGCTACCATATGCTCCCACCAGGAACACAATACCACATGACAAGGAAAGGTGAAGTGGAGTATTTCCCTAAAATGGCTGCTTGAAATACAAGCGAAATCATATTCCGCTGTGCACTATTTATCTAAAAAAATTAAAGTATATTTACAATGTTAAACTATTTAACAACTCTCTCTATTCATAATGCCACTCTTCGTGTTTCAGAAAATGTAACCCTCTTAATTTATAACCTAAAATCAAGCCATATTTTTAAAACATAACCTTTAAAAAATTACCGTGTCGCAGTAAATTTTACTCAAATTCGCGTTACAATTTCACATTTTTAATGTTGACACCGTTTTGTTAAAATAAAGTCTCGGGTTTCTTTTAGATACCCAGCCAGTTATGACGTTGTCGCTTTAAAACAGGATGAATTTGGCTTGAACCCTAAGGTCAGAGGCTGACCAAGGAACGCGACGCGATGTGAATAAAGTATACCGCAAGAATGATGTTGTTTTGTTTTAGCACCTCGAAAAGGGTACACTTAAATGTGGCAATTTGCAAATGCTCATAAGCAGTGAGCGTAACTTTTGTAGCATTTTCGGTGCAGCATAGTGGTGTTAACGGAGTTGATATGGACAAATACAATTTAAACGGTTAATTAAGATTCATATTAACGCTAATGAATCATAAGAATTTAAATCATTTATCCCAATTTCGTTAACACCACTACGCTGCACCGAAAATGCTACAAAAATTACGATCACTGCTCATAAGTTGAATTCGAAGTTAAGTTGGATTTTTTCAAACTGTTACTCTTAACTACATTTACTTATAAGATTAACTATAAAATTGGGCAACCGACCTCGGTTGAGAAACGGGTTAAGGCTAGTAAGATGATGTTGATGAATTGCAGGATTATTTCTTGAGTTGGCAAAAAAACGTTAAGGTAAATAATACATCGATGCAACTAATCCCATATAGTTATCAGTTAATACCTAAATTGTTAAAATACCCCCCTTCGGCCAGACGCGCCGGAGCAGCGAACGACATCAGGCTGTCGGGTTGTCTTGGCACCAAGTACGATTTCATATGTTGGTGTTGAGACGATGTGGTACTCTTTAGGGAACTACAGTATGGGATTCTTCAAGAAAGGAGTGTATAATTTTTAAAGGGTCGACAACGTGCATGTGACACCTCTGGAGTTGCAGGCGTCCATAGGCTGCGGTGACCGCTTACCATCAGACAGGCCGTACGCTTGTTTGCCACCGACGTGGTATAAAATAAAACTGGCCAAGTGCGAGTCGGACTCGCGCACGAAGGGTTCCGTACCGCATGATCTATAAAAAGAGTCCGACTCGAACTTGGCAGGTTTTTAATAATTTTTGTTATAGCGGCAACAGAAATACACAATCTGTGCAAATTTCAACTGTCTAGCTATTAAAGTTCTTGAGATCTAGCTCGGCGAGTGGTAGCCATGAAAAAGGGCTAAAATATCACGTTTTTTGTATGGGGGGCTCCCATACAAAAAACGTGATATTTTAGCCCTTAATTATTATTATCATTTTATTTTTAGTATTTGTTGTTATAACGTCAACAGAAATACACAATCTGTAAAAATTTCAACTGTCTAGCTATTACGGTTCTTGAGATACAGCCTGGTGACAGACGGACAGACGGACGGACGGACGGACGGACAGCGAAGTCTTAGTAATAGGGTCCCGTTTTTACCCTTTGGGTACGGAACCCTAAAAACTCTTTAGGGAAGGCCTATGTCAAACAGTGCACCTCATTCGGCTGATATGATGATGATAATAATGTTGATGGTGTCTGAGACACTGAACTTGACTCGGGGCTAAGGCGCGCGTGGACTCCACTGAGAGCTGAGCAAACGCTTGAGTGGGGCAACAGACGACACTTAAACGAGGGGTAGGGCAAGGCCTTCTCCATACAAACGTTGCGCAAGTTTTGTTCGTTAGTTTCGGCACTACATCATTTTATTTTATTTCTTGCTTGTACATATTGGATATATGCAGAACCTGATGTTGAAATTTTGCTTTGAGTATATCAAAAAAAAAACCAAAAAAAAACAAACATCAACTGTAGCGCAAACATAAATGAAGAAAAACTTGCACAAAGTTTGTATGGAAAGAGCTTGCCTACCCCTTCGCCTTAACTCACCAGGTATCTTTCTCGCACCAAGACTTGCTATCGCAATTCAACGCGGGAATGTTGCCTGCGAAACATCTTGCCCTGGGTTTATAATTTGGATCAGTATTTAATTCAATAATATTAGTTTAGGTAGGTTATATAAAATTTGTTTTAGTTATATTATACATATCTAGTTCGTTTTTATATCGCGTCGTCATTGTGTTAATTTTGTTTTTTTAAATGCTTTGCTAATAAATGATAATTTACAATTCTATTATGAGTGTGTGATATCATTATTTTAGGCCATTACGTTACTTTCATCGCTCAATTTGGGGTCCAATAATGTCGGTAGGTCGTTATTATAAATCAACCATACTTTACCGACGGGTAAAACCTAAATATGGCGCTGGCAGCTGTTATTTTTTTATTTATTTTTAAATCCCACATACAGTATTTACATCAACTCTAAGAAAACTGTCAAACTTCTCAGCTGACAAATTTAACCATGGTTGAAAGTAGCCTATTATTAACGTATTATTTTGTGTTACTCGAAGATATTTTCCTTAAAAACCAATAATATCTTCAAAACAGCTTAGAACATTAATTTGAAGTAATTAATTTAGGTTGTTAACTGAACGTTATATTTATCATTTAAATATTCACAATACCATTTATATCACTCCTTTAACAATTTAAAGCATTTCGTATTTAATTAAGCAAATATTATTAAAGCAGACCGCAGATATAAATAATTTGGGTTGTGTGAAATATAATTAGTCCAGTCATTTGTGAAACAGGTGAAAAGGTTACTTACGAGCAATATAAATAATGATGAATAAAAATGAAAGCAAATTTTGAAAGTAAGCCAATTTAATTTTGATAAGTAGGTAAGCCAGAGTGCAACATTCATTATTATGCACAAGGTAAATAGGATATTGAAAATCTCATGTCAGCATCCTTAATTTTTCAATATACCACCCCCTAATGTTCATAAGAAGTTTTTAGTTTTGCTTTGCCTTTTGTTTTTAGTTTTGCTTAATTTACATTTTATAGAACGTCCTTGTTACATAGAGTAAATTATGTAAATTAAATTATGAAATTCAATTATTTTTAGGGTTCCGTACCTCGAAAGAAAAAACGGAACCCTTATAGGATTACTTTGTTGTCCATCTGTCTGTCAAGATAATTTTTCTCAGGAATGCGTCGAGGTATCAAGCTGGAATTTTCAAATACTCAGGTCTATAGTCCCTTGGCGCTCTGAAAAAATCAAACTTCTAAGACAACGCAATCAAAAGATACAGCTGTTTAAGCCGCAAATTTTCGACACTCGCAAGGGAATCAAAACCTACAGGGTACTTCCCGTGAATTCAGAATCTTGAAATTTGGTACGAAGCAACGTAGAAGATAAAGGAAAAACTGCGAAAACCGTAAGTTTTGGTTACATCACATAGTAAATATATTTTTACGGAACCCTCGTTCCGACTCGTACTTGGCCGGTTTTTTCTCTTAATTATAATTTTAAGTTAATCTCGTATCATTGGTTGATTGGTTGTATCCACTCTTGTTTTCTGGAAGAGTAGGTTCTCCTGGCACAAGTTCCGCTTAAAATCCTAACCTTTATAATAGGTAACATTGTTATTAACCAATGAATCACTTCATTTCATTTCATTATGGAGTACAAATTAAAAACTGTTTGCTACTTATAAATAAAAATCACACCTCAATAGAAACGAAATGATAAGTATTTTATGGGTGTTTTTGAAAGCCAATACGATGAGAATTCTGATAAGTCACTATTGCTATCTCGGCGCTTTTCTTTCTCTGATGTCATACCTACTTTTTGACCGAGCGAGTGAAGCGAGCGAAGCGTCTCCGTTTCAGGGGTCCACAAAAATTCTTTTGTATGTCTGTCTGTCTGTCCGGATATTATGCTCTACAGGTCACATTTCTCAACCGAGTCTCGTGAAATTTTGTTAGCTAGTACGATAATTATATTTTTTTTGTCGAGTCAGATATAGGAAATTTTGAAATTGGAAAAATAAATTGCGAGGTCTCACAGAGCCACTAGTTTAGTCTAAGTATTAGTGTTACTCTTGTGTCCAAACGATTTATTTAATCTTTATTTCTGAAAAAAAGAACTAAACGTACAAAATATATTCTAGTATTTATTTATTTATATTTAAAAGGCGGACTCAATTACATACTCCAACACAATGCCAACGATATTGCTGCACATTACAAAATCTTTAAAACAAAGAACAGTTATTGAATATAACGTCTTAGTATCTTGCAAATAAGTAATAAATCTAAAAATAACCTAAAACACGGAAAGCTTAAAAACAACAGTTTCACCGAAGCTTTAAAGTTTAAGTAAGCAAAGAAATGCAAGCACCCCAAACTCGAAGACTCCGAACTTCGTGTAATTTTGCAGGGGTTAGGTAAACCAAAATTAATTTGTAATCAGCCATTTACGTTTTAAAGTAAAAGAAACTTTTCCCGAATTTGGCATAATTTTCACTTGCAGGTAAAAGTTTAAATGTTCTTGTTGAAGCAATTTTACTTTATGTTTGATATTCAAAAACGGAGGGGCATAACATTCAGATTACATTCGACTCCCGATGAAAGTTTAATAATTAATAACGTTTTGTAGTCGGTTTCTTGTATCAAAATATCTTTTAGGCATATTTAGTTTACCCGTAACACCACTTCTCTCTACTACTTAAAAAATAGATGGAGATAAAGGTCTGTGTGCGCAATATGTGACCGGACCAGATAAAAATAAAAAATAGCTGTGATGTCATCCAATATCCAATATACTTAATAAGAATTTAAAGAAGAATATTACCCAACACACGTACCCACAGACCATTAAAAACATGTGATATAATGTTGAATTTTGGCGATTTAAAATTGTAATTATAATGTACGTTAGTTACCACATGTGCAAGAGCGGTGACTTTTTATACAGGTATTGTTAATACTTACAAAGAGGCACCCGCCTATGTTAAATAGTACTTACCTATAATATATTGAATAAATGAAATGAAAAAAAAAAAAAAAACAATACGTTGGCAATACCATCTGACCTTCCAACCTACCATCCTTATTTGATTGAAACAACAATTGAACATCAACAGCTTGCTAAGCCAGCGAGCCTCTTTTCCCTCACTTGTCGCACTGACAGCGGAGACATTAACTTTACGACGTCTATTATGACGGCGTCACCGTAGCTGGTACGCAGAACAAACGACTTTTGTTACGGACTGCAACTCTGCGGTTTTGTTTCAGGGTTCTACCGTCGTGAGGGTCGGTTAGGATCATCAGGCGAGTTCGGAATGAGGGCATTCACTTTTAATAATTTATCCGACCCAAGCCCACAAAGTTTGTATCTGCGGGCTTGATTTGGTTCATCGTCCTCATATCTGTATTTCAATGTGTTTCACACGCTTGTCTTGGGACGTATCTCAGCACAGCCCGCTTGCGCGGAAAGCAAATTGAAAGAAATCAAAACGAGTGGCTCCATTATTTTAAATAGGAAACTCACATGAATTTCACGTGTATTAAACTATAATGAAACGGGTCACTGAATTTATGTCTTTGGTCGAATTCTGCTAATGTGATGAGATAAAAACAACACGAAAAAGTAAAGAGGTATATATCGAAGGTTATTGAGGATAGAGTAGTAGCCCCTTTTATGTGCGCTCGTCCCTGCGGTGACACCGCAAGCGGCACCACAGTGCTACACTGCGTGCCCATGCCCTGCCCGAATGGTTGCTTGGCGCGAGTGTCGGAGGCGAGAATCTAACTTCATTTGATGAACGTGCCGCCGCCAGGTCGATCGCTCATGATTATGGACCGCGTACTGGTTTGATACATCTCTACCTTAAAGACGATATTCTACCTTGAAGTTGTGAGTGATCGGTTTTTTAAAATAATGAAAAATAATGTCTCTGCAAAGAGTCTATGCAAAGGCGTGATTTACATTGGATTGCGTCTTGTTAGTCTCCGATTGACCCCTTGTTTTATCATCGGGGCTCGAACGTTTGGTGCCGATGACGTCAAACCCTATATGTGGTTTGATGTCATCGGCACATGGTTTCAAATAGTATTTTCGTAAACAGTTAGAAACACTTCTCAAGCTCTTTAATTATACGATATCGCCACTTGAAATGAACAGTATACGTCAACAATAAATCGACATTGTAGTTGTCTTGTTTAGTTGTCGTATTTTTACAATCATGTGTTGTTTTATTATGGTTACAAATACAGTATATAAACTAAAACCCAAATTTCTTCAATAGTTTTACCTAACCGTAACAAGTGACATAAAATTTATATACTTTGTCACAGCATCCTTTGTGCAAAATGACGTAATTTTTACGTCATCGGCACCAAAATTCCGAGCCCTGTTTTATGATTATGGAACCTATACTGGACCAATCTTACACAAATTAAACTCAGCCACCAGTAAACTCAGTAAGGCTTGTGTTTCAAGTACTGTACGACTACTTTTTTTTTATATTTATTCTTATATCGTAAATACATAAAAAATCAAAAACTCTGAGACCGGTATTCGAACCCAAAAAGATCACCTTCTAATTCAGGGGCTAGGCTAACCCGTCACCGCATAAGTTAAGATGTTACTAAAAAAATGTATGCAGTTTTTGAAGCCCCTCGTACTTAGACACAGCTTAAAAACTTATAGTTCTATGAAAGTTACGATGTTAATCACACGAACCCTTAATCACCTTACAGCGGTCATCAGAGGAGCGAGTCGCATCTCTTATAACTTTCATGGCCAGGAACCCTCTAGGCGGATTCTTGGTAATATAGCCAACTTGGTAATACAGTTTCGACATGTTGTCTTGTTGAACTACGCATTGTAAATATTTTTCCTCTTTTTGTATCCATACTCAGATTAACGTATAATATTGAATAGGTTAAGTATTATTATTGTAATAAGTATATTTTTGAGACTGACTGTCGAGTGTGTTTCGCGGTTTCTTCTCGGCAGTGGTCTTCTTTTTCAGAAACGCTAGTAAGTACTTATGCGGCCTACTTGCAGAATAAAGTTCATTTAAATCACTTGTCTTGTATGCTCTTTTCTTTAAATAGGTGCGGTTTTATTTTCAGTTCGAAATAATTGTCAGGGAAAGAGTTACGCTGCACTGTATAAATCATCAGCCTAAAAACGTCGGACTACTGAGCACTGGTCTCCTCTAATAGAACAGAGGTAACGGGAAGTAGTCCCCACGCTGGCTTAGAGCGGGTTGGAGAATTGACATATATCTTTGAATTTCTTCGCAGATGTATGCGTAGTACGTCTAGCTTTCTTTACGATGTTTCTCTTCTCAGAAAAGCTAACGATAAAATTTACCAAATGATATTTCATACATAAGTTCAAAGAGCTCATTTGTACGAGCCGCGAGCCGGGATTCAAACCCACTGCTTGAACTGGGCTATCGTTGCCTAGGTATATAAGTTCGATAATGACCGAAGTTCACAGTTTGGACCGAACTACTAGTATAAATTGATCTACTCGTACTTCCATAGAAAGTCAAGCTACTTGGCGCACTTGACTTACCGATGCACTTCGCGAGACGCGAAAACCCATCTCCATTTACGTGTGGCTTCGATAGTTCAAATCGCGTTCAGAAAATTCTCCAAAGATAAAATTGAAATTGGTAATTTTTTAAAGAAATTACACACAAGATTTGTACAATGATTTAAAAGAAAAATTTAAAAGAAGCGGTAGAAAACGCTTTAATTCTTGTCTTGAGAATTACTCTTGGTGCAGCATTGTCTTTTTCTACTCGTATTAAGCGACAGCCTGGCTTTACAACGATGTACCTTATATAATAAAAACAAAACAAACAAAACATACGAGTATCCAGGTTTTAACAAGTCTGATACCAGTCAAATTCATAACCTCGGCAATAGGAATCCAAAATATGACATTCCCAGCTCGTAATTAGGAATGCTATTTTCGTGACGGTCAACTTCCTATATGATTGATTAAATAACGTAAGTTTGATACTTTAAGTAGATTTTACAGTCATTTTAAGTAAGAAAAAAAACCGGCCAAGAGCGTGTCGGGCCACGCTCAGTGTAGGGTTCCGTAGTTTTCCGTCCGTCACTTTTTTTTTTTTTTTTGAAAAGTTACAAAAACTATTCAACCTATCAAGTTCAAAATAATTTTCCTACAAAGTTTTTATAAAGTTCTACTTTTGAGATTTTTTTCATATTTTTAAAACTTATGGTTCAAAAGTTAGAGGGGGGGGGGGGACACATTTTTTTTAGGAGCAATTATTTCCGAAAATATTAACATTATCAAAAAATGATTTTAGTAAACCCCTATTTATTTTTAAATACCTATCTAACAATATATCACACGTTAGGGTTAAAATGAAAAAAAAAAAATCACTCCCCACTTTACGTATAGGGGAGGTACCCTAATAAAATATTTTTTTCCACTTTTTATTTTACCACTTTGTCGGCGTAATTGATATACATATTAGTACCAAATTTCAGCTTTCTAGTGCTAACGGTCACTGAGATTATCCGCGGACGGACGGACAGACGGACGGACAGACATGGCGAAACTATAAGGGTTCCTAGTTGACTACGGAACCCTAAAAATGTCATTTAGGTTAAAATTATGCGTGCTCAAAAATGTGTGTAACAAGTCAAAACGAAAGCGATTTCCTAGAGATATTCCTTCTATCAATGAAGGTGAATAAAATTGAGGCCCTACAAAATAAAGATTTCTAGGTTTTAACTTTAATAATAGATACACCTTAAAGCCGCATTAAAAAAGGCAAGTCATTTTTAAACAGCCCCGACTCGCACTATACTCAAAGAAAAGGCGGCGTAAATTGCTTTAACTCGTGAACTTTCACACAGGAAGTCAAACAGCGACTGTTCCAGCAAAAGTGGAAATATGACTCGAATAGCAGAAGTGTTGCTTAGACCGGGAGCGTGCAGTGAAAGTTTTTACGAAAGTAAAAAAAAAAAAATACTTAGGTTTAGGATAAAATAAATAAGCTGAGGTACCGGTGTTAAGTAAAAAAAAAATAGGTGCGCAATTTAACCTGAGTTGTCGTCCCTCTTTTGTTTATTCCGAGACCGCGCGCCGAGTCGTTTCTGGTACAAAGGCAGTATTATTATTAGTTATGTAACAATAAAATATCGCCTGTTTTTTTTACCGGAAACTTGAATTTGGTTAGTTAGCATGTATCTGTTGTAATCAAATTTTATTTCTTTGTTTGTGTTATTAAGATACTTTCAAAAACATAACCTTCTTTAATTAATTTATCACGAATATTATTTCTGGATCTTGGATGTTTCCAACATATTTGAGCATGTATTTATCCATTTATAAGTATGTTTATCGTCGTCTAGTACCTTTAGTACAAGCTTTGCTTAGTTTGGGACCAGGTCGATTTGTGTAAGATTGTCCCCCAATATTTATTTATTTTATGCCAAATTTTGCCAAATCCACAAACGGTTGAACCAGCATTTATATGAAAGCCTTTTCTGCTGTCATTTGGTTATTTATCCTTTTTCACCTGTCGGCCTGATAAATGCATTTTTATCTATCTCGTAACTACTTATTACGTAACTATATACACCGCAGGCCAAGGCAAATCAACGCCAGCTAGCAACGGACAAAATTAATAAACCTAAACTAACCAACACACTTTGTGGAAAACGAGACTGCAACTTGATACAATACCAAGCTTACCTCCGCAACTCCCGGTCTATAAAGTGAAAATATGAGTACCTAATTCGTACGAACTCAACGAGGAGTGCGACGGAAGCGGAACCGTCACGTACCCTTCCGAGACATTCAAAATCAGAACACTTTTGAGTTCAAGTTTCGGTTGCAGATGCCGTGATGCTCATGAATAAATTTTCTCTTTCTGTTGTGTCAATCGGATTTTGTTTGGTCCTAGACTGATGACAGTAGTTTAAAATGCCCTAGACTAGACAGTCACAAAGAAGCGAGGAAGGCAAGATGATATTTAATAGTAGATTATACACTAAGGGGATAAAGCACTGTTTTATGTCACGGGAGCGAATTGAATCCCGAACGTAACGAAGGACTCATAATTTAACTCCTGAGCGTAGCGAGGGAGTTATAAGTTAATTCCTGAGCGAAGCGAGGGAATTAAGACTGAGTCCTGCGTGCAGTGAGGGGTTCAACCGCCCAAGACTAAAACAGTCTTATCCCCGAGGTGTATACTCTACTTTTCACACCTTATGCGAGACAAAAAAACAGGCTCAGTAGATAAATAGGCAGTAGGTTGTAGGCTTTTAGGTATTTTTCCTTTGACTTCTCTGGCAGCAGATTGTTGACAATGCCTATGGCATCTAATTTGATAAACTCAGGAGTCAAAACACTTTCATCACTCGACATTTTCAATATTATTTTTGAAATTAAATCTTCTATAGGCACCTACAAGAACTCGATTTGTTCGTCACGCGTGAACAAATGAAGGCGCGCGACGTTCCAAATTCGAAAGCACAAGCCGTGGTCCTAGATTCGAAATTCGAATTTCGAACACCGCGCTCCTCCGGACCGGGGTTCACACGGAGGCAAACTTCATTTATTTTGTCAAATCAAGTAGGCCATGGCCTAGGACAAATTGTGTTTAGCAAAATTAAACTTTATGCATATAGTAATAAGAATTATGAAAAGTAAAATCATATTATTAACCAGCGGGTTATAATGAAATTCAGTACAACATTATAACCCGGCTAATACCAAGGGATTTAATGTCTTGCTTTCGGTAGGGTTTACATGACCTATAATTCGGCATTGTCGAGCATGTGGTTTGAAAATAAAATTACCTATCGAAGAAAGACTGTTTTACTCGTATCATTCCTTACAATCGCTTTCACTCAGACTATAATGTTTACAAACGGATATATTATAATGTAACTAGGTACTAGGTAGCTACTGGTAAAATAACTATATGTTATGCTTATAGTGCTAAGTATATACAGTCGACTACTGTAACAAAGAGATAAAAATACTCTTTTGAACAAGAGAGAGAGATATCTGTTGTTAGTGCCCAAATGGAACGAGGTCTCAGTTTTAGCTTAGGCAAAAATCCTTTCGTATGTCCGACCGGTAGATTTTCCGGTGTTCTCCTCTACAAATCGCATCACTCAGCTGGTCCTCGTGAAATTTATGTGAGCAGGTTTGATAATTTTCTAGCATTTTTTTTGGAAATATTAAAGTAAAAATGTTTTTTTGAGGTATGCAGCTCACAGAGCCAACAGTTTTATCTCTTCGGATTGCGTTTGTAGGCGACGGGTGCAGGCACAGGTCGAGAGGAGCGAAATTAAAACAATGGAATATGCTTTTTTTAGGTAAAATGCTAGAGTTCATGGACATGCGTGTATCGCTCGGTAGCTTTAAGGTAACTGAATCAGGATTGGCCGACAGCCGATGCACACATATGCATGCCCTCGCGCACACGTTTATTCAACACATACATACATACGGAACAGCGGCGGTAAGTACCCACATGTTGTTTTATGAAAATATAAAGTACCTACTAACTAATAATTTTGATTTTTATTTTTCAGGTTTACGTTTCCAGGTTTTAGCGTCGTCTACAGCGTTCTTAACGTATTGAAATCACAAGTAATCATCGTTTTAGTTCAGATGTTTTGTCTTGCGACTCGAGTAAAATAATAGCTTGTTCCCTTATATTACTGAATAGCTACTCCAAAAACTCATTTGATTCATGACAGGCCTCGAATCTACCTAGTCTATCCTAGAGCCTTCTGTTTCGAAGCCGCTAGCCCTAATCACTTGGTATTCACAGTTTAATAAAGTACAGTCACGACAAACAAAGACTCATCACCTTTTGAACCTAAATGCCATTGGAATAGAGTCGAATATTATAAAGTATTTGCAATCTAAACTCTTTGTTGTCAGCTGTATGATCAAAACAGCAATTATCCTTTGTCAAACGGAGCAAATGAAACCCGGTGGGATCGTTAATTGCAATTCGAACTATGTTAAATGAGACTTGCAATCATGAAGCTTCTTGGAAAATGTTTGTCTTAGGCAACTTCCTGATTTGTCAGTGCGGAGGCGGTACGATATGAGAAAACTGTCAGCTGTCAATGTCAACTGTCGGTCAAGTCAGTACCGCTTTTTACTGAGATAACCCTTCTATCAATGTAGGCGAATAGAATTGCGGCCTTATAAGTGACGCATTGTTTATTTCAATTTATCTCTACGGTTTTTATAACTTTAGTATATTATATAATTTTATTGGGTCTTCTTTATGCCTCACAGTCGGCACTTAAAGGCCCATTAAACCCTACTTTTAATATAGTGAATATCAGGGTTTTGGCAAAGTATGATTTTCATGTTTTTTTTTTATTTTTAATACTACGTCGGTGGCAAACAAGCGTACGGCCCGCCTGATGGTAAGTGGTCACCGCAGCCTATGGACGCCTGCAACCCCGGGGCATGTCACATGGGCGTTGCCGACCCTTTAAGAATTTATACACTCCTTTCTTGAAAAACCCCATACTGTAGTCCGTCGGGAAAACCTTTGCATGGAGCTTATTCCACAATCGGAGCGTCCGAGGGAGGAAATTCCTCTGAAACCGTAACGTACGCAACCATTTAGGTTCTAAGGTTTAAGGATAAATTCCCTGCCGACGACGGGAGGTGCGAGATTTACTTATATGCACCGTTAGTTGGGTACTCACCTTAGCTTATAGTAGCTTGCGAGTCCAGAAGAATAATAAGCGTGTTGCTGACTCATTATTGACTTAAATGTCTGTCATGTTGGCAACTAGATATATTACACAAGTACGTACATAGGTCCCTCAATCTCAACACAGTGCATCCTCGGGAGCTCTGGCGACCTTCCTCACCACCAAGAACACAACAACACATACCTACGGTAATCGGCGAATGTAGGCACCATTGTTTCACAAATACCCGTTTTTAGTTGAACTAATAGGAAGTAATTGTGGCTCTTGTTAGCGGGTCTCATTGGGAAATGCTAGATAGAAAGGCCTCGTCCCGCGGTGGAGTTGCGGGCAAATTGCAGACTTCGTATCCATCTATTCGACAATGCTAACCTTTGACTTGTGTTTAGATTGGGCGAGTCGCTTGTACCAATAGTGTACTGTGGATGCTGTTAATTGTAACATAATCATCATACTAGCTACATCTAGTATGATATAAAGAAGCGGAAAACTTTTATATGCGTTTAATACTTTTAAGTTTGATAAACATCCAGACAAACATTAAAACGTAAATAAATAAGCAAAAAAATTAATTTTCTATTTAGGTTTAAAAAGTTACCAGCCAATTAAGACCACCTCCATCGTGGTACTTTAAAACAATTATTTCAATTGAACAATTGCTGTAAGCCTCACAATTAATAAATAATCAGTGTAAGGGATTGCACGTCCATCAATATTTTTGAAAACTTGAAATCGAAATGTCAGTTCATGGTCTTCTACTATTTTAAATCGTGACAATAGCTTGGTTTTGCGTCAGCTCGGATTATGCAAAGCACGCCAGCACTTCCATCAACTTGAAAGTCGATTAAGCTATTATACTGGCCCACACCAAACGAGCGCTCTCGCTCGAACGGTGTAATTGCCGACCTATTGTGCCCGGACGCCGAATCGTAGTATTACTTTCAGATTGAACATTACCTGTCTCCGCGGGATTTTATTATGTCATCAAACGCAGACAGGATTTTATTGCAATTTTATTTCACTTTTTAACAGTTGCAGAGTTAGAACTGGGTTATTGGAGATTTTATTTTGATGCAGTTGACCAACTCTAAACCTATTACAGCACACACTAGTTGTAGACCTTACAATTGTACTTCGGGGTAATTACGCAACGATGTCAAGCGCGGGTAAAGTAGATCTAAATGTCACTATCCCTACTAAAATTGACAATTAGATCTTACATTCGAAAATTCACGTGATCACCCTGCTGCTATTCATAAAATAATTTATGTTTAAAAATAAATTTCCTACGAAATATGAAATAGTAACCTTCTTAGAATGTTACATAATATGTGGTGGGTAAGTTATTAATAATAGTACATTACACAACTAGGGTGGTAAAGCAAAGAAAGGGTGAGATCGCAGATTTTGCGGCCCGAGCTGTAGGCGAGGGACGTATATATATGCGATCGAGGGTTTTACTTATTACTTATAACCTCCCGTGTTTCGTATATAATTTTATTACTACACTTTGCCAGAAAGCGGCTTTTTCCATACACGTAGCGTGCGGTATAAGCCACTTTTTGGCCAGGTGTGGCATAACTCAGAAAAGTAATTATAATCATGACGATATTTACCAAATATATCTATAGCTTATTTTGATATCACACAGTATATGATGGATAAACTGAAAATAATTAAATTTTCTTGTTTATTTTAAGAAAATTTGTTATCCATAAAGTACTTGTTTAACTCGTTCGAGGTCTACGAATGCTATATAGGTGCTTTCCATAGTGAAAATCGATTTTTTTCCGCCTTTAGTGAAAATCACACGTAGCGGCATGATGTATGATTCTCATCATAGCCCCAAATTCATTAAGTGTACTCCATAATATATTTCTTAATGTTAGAAATATATACTCTTTAGTAGTAAAACAAGTAAATTTAAAAAACAATTTAGAAATTGTCGACAAAAATAGAAATGTTGGACCTTTTTTAGAATGTTGCGTTGATAATCCATGAAGACTTTTACACGCAAGCGCATTCAAAGTAAACGGACAGCACCGATATTTTGCGCTTGAATGAACCGTCAAAACACTGACACAACACAAAGGCATGTTCCGTTTACATTCCGCGAGCGTTTGTTGAACACAAAGTCCTTTGTTGCAAATCTGGACATTGAATGGTAATGGGAATGAGATATTGTGACTTGTTTCAGAAAGGCCAGTATTAACAACTACTGACCATTGATTTGTACTGAGTTAAGTGTGTGAGAGAGAGAGAAGGCCACTCCGAAAATTGCCTCGGCAGTGCTGCAACAAGTCATTATCATCTTAGCATTATTCCAGTAGAGTTGCTCCCAAGAACATCTGCCATCTGCACTTTCGACACAACGGAGAAAGAAGACTTTATTGGGATAAGCTTGACACGCGAGTGGCCAACTTGACTGTTAGAAGTTCTCAACCCACTCGCCACTCACTCAATATGGCTTAACGATAACCATCGTCATGGGCAGCAACCGGGATCAACGGCTTAGCGTGCACTCAAAGCATGGCAGTGCACAGACCACTCAAAATGGGGTGCCTATCCAACAGTTGAACTGGATCCACCTTGCTTTTATCCTCACATACTCGTATCGCCAGTGGTGCGTTAGCGCGGCTGGGGCGCGTGCGCTTCTGGTCCCACGGTGATGTGACAAGTAGCTTAAAAGAAGTTGGAACCGTTAATTAAAAGTAACAGAAAGATAAAAGCCTTAAAATGTTTAATATGTAATTTTATTCCGCTCTCTGTAGTTATATTCGCATACAAACCGCAAAAAAACAGCAGTAGCTACCATGGACCTAATTTACTCGTATTAGTAAAAATTACACGGAATCCCGGTTTCCCAAGATTAACTTTTGGCAAAAAAAAAACTCCAAAGCAGCGGCAATAATTTTCCAAACTCAATTATGGTTATTTCTCAACTGCCCTAATGCCGGGTTCTCCTTATAGAGCCACGTTTTCATCCAACCTGGCATTTTAAGATTATTTCGATGAAAACGCCAGACGTGCTGTAAACTTTTTAATAATTGTCGGGTACCTATTACAAGATTGGGCAAAAAAATCTATAGAAATTGAATAATTGAATTGGACCGAGGAAGATTTCAGGGGAAAGTATTAAATTATCTTGGTGTGAAGCCTAATTGTAAGCGTTTCACGAATTTCACTTTTTCGTTACTGACTAGTTAAAATTCTTTAATGTGTAACCGCGTGAATCCGCTTAAAAAGAGTGTCAGGACAAACGAGTTGGGCGTTCAGCTTTCGTAATTGTGTAATTAACCTTAATTATTTCGGAGTTGAACAAAAAGTACAAATTACTTTATCCCCAGACTCCGCTAAATTATATCATTTTATTATAAAAAATACTCGTAACAGACAAATTACGGATTAAGGTAGTACATACAACAAAAGTTATTACCAACTTCAATAGCGGGAAGGAGATACTCAGTTCGTCTGCATGTTTGCTTGCTCTTTTTTTATGTATAAAGGTATGTTCCCTATAACTCTTGACCACGTTGGCCGATTTGGATAATTCTTTTTTTGTTTTAAAGCAGGTACCCTGCTTTGTACGACATTGGTCCCATATAAATTTGGTGAAGGTCTGATAATGGGATCTAGGAGGAATCGAGGGAACTCCTTGAATTTGATAAGCACGCATATGCCGATTTCGGTATTTTCTGTAGGTAACAAAGCATTGGCTCACGAAAACCACAAATTGTGGCATAGCAAGTGGAAAATTGAAGTTTGTTTTTTTTGGTATAAATTATTATTTTAAAGTTAGTATAGTAACCGATGGCCGTTGGGGCGGAAAGGTTCTCGAGTCGCGACTACGTACAGGAAAGCGTAGCGTGGGCAGGCCCCCCACACAGTGGACTGATGACCTTGTAAGGGTCGCGGGTGTCCGCTAGATGTGGAGGCTTTCTAGCACTAACAATCACAGAGCAAAGCCTCAGACCAGACTGACAAACTTACATGGCGAAACTATAAGGGTTCCTAGTTGACTTCGGAACCCTAAAAAAGTGTTTCCGAATTTAAATAAAAAACGATGTCGGTTTTGTTACTTCTGTATAAAAAATATGTATGGAAAGTAACAAAACTGATCAGGGCACATTTTTTCTCCTTCTAGAATCGATAGCGTTATTGATTCTAAGTATATTCTGAGAAAAAAGTTAAACAAGCTTGCAAAAAAGTTATATTTGATATCCCCCAAAAACAAAGATTGACAAACAGTACTGTGGTCTGTAACATGAAAAAAAAAACATACGGATGAGTATTAATCATGTCAGGTTACAATTGAAAAAATAAATGCAAATGTAATGTTATGAAAAGACAGTTTTCGTGTATTATAATTATTAATGTTTTTGAGTAATAATTATAAAGGTTGAAAATACTACGGAATTTAAAAATACATTAAAAAAAACACAAAATACCAATTTAAAGCAAACATGCTAAAAACCACGACGACAACATACTTGATGCTACATTTGAATCTGCATTGTCTGACGTGCTACGACCTCGTTGTGTCAAGATACTCGAAGGTCATACATTTTGATCATTTTTTTCCGAATTCAAAAATGTAAATAAAAATTTGAGTACAAGGAGTTATTTCAGACACTCTAAGGAACCGTTATTTTTAAATAATTGCTTCTATTACAGACCTGCATATCCTCATACAAGTCCCATTGAGCCATTAATTCTAAGTGGGATTGTCGACTGTGCCTACAATAATAAAAATGTTAAATAAAAATAATACGTGAAAATAACACAAAAGAAAACAAAATTAAAAATCGAAATCGTGGCAGAATACGGGCATTGACACGTGCCTTTTTCAAAATAAAACAGTTTTATAATAATGTATGGAAATCCATTATGATTCTTCCACCTATGATAATGATCCATCCATCCATTCCATTATGATTTCATTATGATTCTTTCTTTTTTGATTATGATTCTTTTTGTTATAGACTTGCAAGTTTATTGTTTTTTTACTGCTGTCTGTCATTTAATTGACATTGAGATTACAATGTGAATAGAAAAATATTTTATTGATTAATAACACATTAAAGTTTAGTTAAAATACAGCCATCGTTCACCAAAATGGCACGTCTAATGGGACGTCACATGTAAATCGTTAAAACAGCTGTATCGGAAACATTCGATCAATCATCAAACACTGAACGCGACTGCATGGCAGGTAATAAATGATAGACATATAACAAGAGTAGAAAAATAAGAGAATTTTATGAAAATTTGATACAGTATTTCCTTTTTTAAAAGTAATGTCTTAAGAATCTTCAATACAATTAATGAAAGCTTGGATGTTTTTCCTGTAGATACTTTGCTCTTTCTATTAATAAGCTACGAATTATAATTTGTACCCACCTAAGATATTTGTTTTTTTATGACAGTGTGAAATGGCTCGAAGATTTTAGCATTCAAGAGAATTAAATGAATAATTAATTATGTTTATTACAGCGTATTCGGTCGTATTAAATATATTTTTAACATTTCCGGGTTTTTGAATATGAACTTTAATGCCTTAAAAACAGAGTCGGGTTCAGTTTGTAAGCACCATGTTTGCCCCTATGTCTGTAAAGGCGACTGTAGGTACCTGAAAATCGATCGATCTTGTGTGACATAGCATATGTTTTAACCTGTTATTATGTACGATACAGTGCTTACATACATACATTACATTTTCTGCAAGAACCCAGAAACCCTATTACGGCAAAGATTGTCTGAACTAAGCTTCTAAATTCGTTGAAACCTAGCTCGGAAACAATTTCGTAGCTACACGTGTAATTTAAGGCCCACTTACGTTTGTGTGCTATAGCAGTGTTTTACGAGAGCGAACGTGAGAGCGCAGAGGCTTTGTGGTTAGCCTTAGTCTCGTGAGACTAATGTCGTGGGTTCGCACTAAGAAGTAGCTCCCAAATTTTTCGCTACTTGTAGTAATTGTAGTTGCCTTGCGAGCGGCACACTGACCAACTTGGGAAATTGTATTGCAAATTCATTTTATCAAATTCAGCGATTATGATCGAATGTCAAACAGTTATATTTGAGATTAATTAACAAACAATATTTTTTCAAAAGAACCGTAAATAAATTACTCTTTATGATTAAAATATTGTTTTAAGTTCAAAACGGTCCTACTTTTCTTTTTAAATTGATATTTTTCTATAACATAAGTAACGTTGAAATTAATATAAATGCATAAACGTTTAACATATATTTTTCTTTATCTCGAAATACATGCTTTTCTTGTTGTTCGTCGCATTAGCGTTTCAAACAAACCACATTACGTTATTGTTCCTCTTAAAACATTTGACTTTTAGAAGTACTCCCTAATCTTATTTGCATGAAATCATAGTACAGACGTGTATAAATCACTCAGATCTGATTTGAAGACAGATTCCCCTAGAGAGTGAAGGTGTGGATCCTACCGACTGTGCCATATCAAATATGAATCAAACACATCAATATCCATCCAGCGTGGAAACGCTGCCAGCATTTTGGGCACAAATGCCGCAGGGGCCCTTTCTAGATTTTTAATTAGGTTTATTTTTATTATTTTGTTTTAGTTTAGTTTCAATTATTTTGTTATCAGTCATAGCCTTAGATACTATCTTATAATAAAAAAATACTATTATAAATAGAATACAAAAATATGAATATATAAGAATATCAAACACAGTATTTGATATTGACTCACTGATATTCGAATATTATGGGGAATAAAATGTATAAAATCATGTTGTATCTAAGTGCAAAATATTTAAACTAGAGCAGTTAAGGTATTTAAATTTGAACGATGTTAGCTTCTAATCGTATGGTTGCTCTAAAAATTTTCCCATTGAAGTTTTCACACAACACAAATTATACAGCAATGGAATTAATAATACTTAAAGTAACAAATAATCATACAATAAATAAATTGAAATAAATTGAATAGATACTTTAAATGGGTATTTCGTTAAATTCATGACCCGATCTAGAAAACCAAAATTAATCAGATAAAACTCTAATAATAATAGAAATCGTATGGCATTTATTTAGATAAAACTCTTATATCATTACTCTCTTAACCGCTTATAATCATACAAACAAAATGTCCTTTAGGTACAATCACCATCATATAATATATCGGAGCAAAGAAGGCGCTCACAAAATATCAGTACATACTCAACTTTATTGTTAGGCTTTAAAATGCAAGTTCAGACATTTTGAACACCCTGAAGTGTATAAGTACAGATGTATCTGATGGTGCATACAATAGTTTTATAAAAAAATACACATTACAGATGCTGCTGCACTGCTGCCAAGTATCTATGTTAAAAAGAAAAGAACTAAATTTTACGTATAAGAAACAAAGGAATCTAATCCAGTGGATCAGCCATATAAAATATAATATACACTACCGCTCATAATTATTTAGGCACCCATACCTTTTTCCATACATCTGTACATACAAACACACTACAATTTCTATGAACCAGCAATTATTAGTTATTTAAGTCGTTGCAAAAAGAAAACTACCATTTCAAAAGGGGGGTCTCTGGCACCGATTTAAGGCTCAATAAGTCAGCTAAATAAAAAATTCAAAATGCAGGCAAAATTGTCAAGGTACTGTGACTTGGCAGTGTGTAATTTTTGTACACAGATGTATGGATAAAGGTATGGGTGCCTAAATAATTATGAGAGGTAGGGTTACTGCATAAACGTGTTCATAAATAATTAAACCAAACACGATAAAACAGCAAACGCCGTAATTCCAAAAACATTGCCATTCGACATTCAAACAGCGCATTGTCAACAAACGTTCCAAAACAAAGCTTGCCGGCATAAAAATTCATTAGGGTTTGAAAAAAAAACTATCCGTGACTCATGAACGTAGCGGGGCATGACTACAGAACATACCGAAAAATGCGAAGCGTACGCTAACTTCATTCTACGCGCGAGCCCGCAATGGGAGCCGAAAAAAAAACAAAAATTTAACGTACACAGAAATGTTCAGGTGGAAAATATTTTTCACCGCCATTTTTCAGGTAGGTTTATTAAACAAGATTTCGGTAGTAGCGAATGGTTTGGACGGTTTTGAAAATGTATACACTGTTTCGTGTAGGTACACAGAAACGATGAATGTACAGTGAAATATGCTATACTTTAATTTATATTTCAGGGTTCCGTAGTGAACAAGGTACCGTTATAGTTTCGCCATGTCCACCCGCGGCTTAGCTCAGTAATCTTTACTACTAAAAAACTGTAATTTATAACAGATGGACAACTACGGAACCCTACATTGCACGTGACCTGATCGTCAAGATAAAACCAGTTTTCTTACGTTTATGTTATACATACATAGCACTAAGAATCGAATTACTAATTGCGAAAACCTGGATGCTGGATGTCTCCCTCAACTTTTACAAAGAAGGTGTCACTAAATTATAATTCGAAAATATGATACGGATGACGAAATAGGTACAACTTGCATTTTTCGCCGATATACTTATACGAGATATACTTTTGAGTAAATTGTATCCATCCATATTTTTGCAATCTATTGTACTGCCGTCATCCGTAAAGCCTAACAACTTTCTATTTGACCCTCGCCATGTTGCGGATTTTCAGTGATATTAATTTCTTCTACTGGCAAACTTTGACATCAGACGTTGAATGTCATCGAGTGTCACCGATGTAAACAAAAAGAAAATATAGCGATTTAAACGATTTTATCATAAAAATGCCGAAAAATATACCAAAAGATGCAAGAAAAATCATCTTAAATAAAATGAAATATTTAAACCAAAGAAAGGACGAAGGATTGAATAGCATTCCATTGAAAAATGTTTTGCAATTGGTTACTGACATGACCGGTACTGACACTTTATAGTGCGGTTGTATTGAACTGGTTAGTTGTTATAATTAAACTTAATAGATTTTATTTCCTCATTTAAGGTGTATGTAGATCTACGATTAAAAATATTTCTAAAAATAATGAAAAGGTCTCGACTTTGCCAACTGTACAAAATAAAGCCTCACGCAAAAGGAGAATTAATATAGATAACTTCGATAAATGTGCCAATAATATTTTATGCCGTATGTGCGAAAACAAGTACCAAGTATCAAAAGTCTGCTTATCGCTTTGAAAAAGACATTGGATTTACAGGCAGCAGAGAATACTTGCGAAATTAAAACTGATGCACAGCAGTATGGGATTCAGATATAAAAAATGCAGAAACCAACGCTCTATATTAATGGAGCGTTCCGATATTATGGTTTGGCGTGAAAGTTATTTGGATGAAATTAAAGAAGCTAGAGATAAAGATATGCCAATTGTTTATTTGGACGAGACCCATATTCATACTTCTCTAAACCACGCAAAATGTTGGCAGAACGACAATAAATCCGGAGTATCGAAAGCCGTTTCAACGGGGAAACGATGTACTATTGTACATGCTGGCGGACCATCTGGATTTGTTCCTAATAGTGTACAATGATAAAAAAGCCGATTATCATGATTCGATGAATAAAGACAATTTTAAAAATGGGTTACTCAGAAACTAATTCCTAATTTGAGTGAACCCACATGTATAGCGATGGATAATGCCCGGTACCATTCTTTTCGCATTAATAAACCACCAACATCTGGTGATAGAAAACATATAATTGCAGAGTGGCTCCGTTCGAATAACATATCATGTTCACAAAAGGCAACCAAAGCTAAATTGGGTGAGATTTTGACACGTCACAAACCGGAACCAACATATGAAATAGACACGATTCTCTCTACACATGGACACAAAGTGATAAAATTACCGCCATGCCATATCACTGTGATATGAACCCTATTGAAATGATTTGGGGCATTCTAAAATCAAAAGTGGCCACTAAAAATGTTTCTCTAGATAATGATGCTTTCCTAAAGCATGTTGAAGATAGGTTTCAGGTATAAAAAATACTTTGATGTTTAGAATTTAGTTGAGTAGTATAAATTATTTAGGATTGAGTTTATGTAATTTATGCTTTATCTGTTATTTTTTAAATTTATTACTACTATTTAGGAAGTCACTCAAGAAAACTGGACCAACTGCTGTGACCATGTAAAAAAATTGAAGACGATTATAGGAATAAAGGTCCTATAATCGAATCCCAAAATGAACGATTATAATAGAGGTTGGTGGTCCTGAAAGCGACACAAAATCTGACGAAGATCAAACTTCATCAGAGTCAGAATATGAAGAATACATAAATATTGTATTTGGAATCAGATTTTGACGAAAAGGTAATATTACAAAGCTCTGATTCTCTGTAAACAATGTTTTGGTATTATTCAAATATCAACACGAAGCCAATACACACCATGCTGACTATACATGACGTATGCACATTATTGCCATACGTAAACTGTTTGTAGCGACACTGTGTCAGGGCTAAATAGAAAGTTGTTAGGCTTTACTTAATCACTACACTAATCAAGTAATTAAATTATGCCCGAATAGTTTCGTATTCTATGTGTCCGTCCTATCCAAACGTCAAGTTTGTGATAATAATTAAATATTTAGGTGAAATTATATGCAGCCAGAAATTGAAATTTAATGTTTTACTGGCTAACTTAATTACGAATTTGTTATAGCCATTAGGCACTTGCTGTGTTGGGGCTTAAGTTTTAATGGTTTTATCCTTTTCACCAATTATGTCCGACGAATATATGAGATGGTATTCGTACTAATAATAGAAGTAATACTAAAATTTTATTTGCACATTACATTATGTGATGGGTTCCAACTAGATTGTAATAATCGTATGCGGTGTTTGTATAAAATTTGTATAGAAAGTTTGACAGGTTTTAACAGCTGGAAAGTATATCATAAGAGTGCAACCCACTTAAAGTGGCAAAGCCTCCTTAAACATTTCCCAATATTTTAAGTCCCTCAAAACTCTTATTCATTAAGGTAGATGTGGTGAAAAATTTGAGCTTATATTTATCAAATTTAGATTTTTCAAGCATGTCATAAATAATTTAATTATTATTAGTACACACAAGTGCAAATAAGAAAATAGAAGTACATAAGTACGAAAATTCGTAATGACAATAACGAGTTAAGAAGGTATGTGTTTACATTTCCTTAACTGTACCCAATTAACTTGCTCTTGAACGTAATAATTTATGTTTAAGAGGAAATCAAATGGGTTGAGTAGGGTTAGTGTTTTTTGCACTAGGCTACCGAAGCCTACGCATATCACTGTACCCGTATTTTTACACTAGACTACCAAATATACAATATACAATTGAAATCGTAGCGCTATATCTAAAGTTCTGAAGTTTATTTCCAATCAACACCCAAAAAATTGAAACTAGGCGTAAAAACGACCCATTTTCGATTCAAATCCGAAAGCGAAAACTAACCCGGTGCTACATAGTTAGGCCCGCATAACCTAACTAGCGGGCGGTATACCGGACACCGATCCAATGGACAAAGAGCTATTGGGCGTTTGACATAAGATAAATTGGAAACAGAAAGTTTACTGATAGTTATATGCGAGAAAAAATTAACCTAGATTAATTGTAGCCCAAGACGCGAACTCGCACCTCTTTTTACCGGAAGTGTTGTACTTATCTTTCTTGCAGTGTGTTTTGTACTGTGCCCAGACTAGATTACAGCGTTAAGCAAACACGCATCAAAAATATTTAGAAATCTAATTTGATCGATTTAAGTAAAAAGTTAACATTTAAGTACTTTAAAACTATGGTCCTTAGAGTTAACAACTGTCTTAGAGAAGTATGTTTTTTTTTTGTATAATTACCTAAATAAAATTTTACAAATTGACTACTTTCATTAACAAGCAAGCAAAACAGAGTAGAAGGTTTCATAACTAGCTACACAAATTGAGCGCTGTTCATTGTAAGCCACCATAATCGTTACATATTACAAACCTACTTATTATACGGGATTCGACGGTAACATGCCGCCAATGAGTTTGAAACATGCCACCAATGAGTTCGAACCGCTTCCAGCTCGAGAGTTTAAACTGAATTTTAAGTGAGTGTTTAATTTACTGACAGTTTACGTCTAAAGTAGTCTTTCTGCAGCAGCATACGCTGTGGTTTTGCCCACTGCAATCGACACCGTTCTCGATGGATTCCACAAAAACCAACCGCCTCTGGCGTTGGCACTTTTTAATTTGCACTGCACATGTTTGAGCCGATCCAAACTACCTACGTGTAAAGATTGTAATCCATGACCAGATAAATTATTTGGGAAATAATGGAATCTTGACGGCAACGACACGAACCTTTTAAAATCGATATGGGGTTATATCAGAGAAAGTTATTGAATCGATTTTTTATTATGGTTGGTTTAAGTTGGTTGATCGGTACACGGTGTAGACACAGCGAGTACATAATCTCTTCACAAACGTGTGCCCAGATCTGATATTTATTCGTTGTTTTATTATTGCTATGTGTTCATATTACTTAATGATATCATTGTAATTGTATTATAAGCTATGACATGTAAGAGAGTTTAGAGGATTTCATTCTTTGATTTCATTCACAGTTGACGTTGCATTACAGTATGTTATGTTTAGCGCTCTGTCTGCTCTCTGTCTCAAAAACGGATAAAAAATAGCGCATGAAAAAATATTTGGGTAAAAAATTGACGAAACGAAAATCCCATTCTTTTACGTTTGGCCTTGAACAGCTTACGACGTGGACATGAGATTTTATTAGAGTTTGAGACAACTTATAGAAACGCCAAAATGAAGATGTACACGAGTTTAAATTCATTTCCCATGTTTATCATTTTTGTCATGACAAATGATAAACATGGGAAATGTTACGTTCATAGAAAATTAAACAAGAATTTTATTAGTAACCCATATAACATGTATGCATCTTTATACATCCAACCGGTCTCATCCGGTTTAATGTTCTATGTAATAAAAGTTTTATAAGAGATAGTAGGTATCTCGGTACTAACACTTTATTGGTACTACCTGAAATAATTGGTTGTATCATAATTCTCTGTATTTATTTTCTTGCTTAAGCTAGGTTTTTTACAATAACTTTATAAAAGTAAAATATATAAACATACATACAAAAACCTCACCTAGGGTGCCGCCGGCAGCGAGGCAGCAGGGCCTAAGCTACCGGTGGTTAGGATGACAGAGAGAGAAACCTCCGGACTATCCGCGCCGTGTCCAGGAGTACCGCCTACTGTATCCTTTGACCCAGCCATCTAATGTCGATACTCTTCGGTATTATACCGTTCGCAGACCCGACTATCGGGACAATGATCGTCGAATCAACATCCCACATGGCGGTTACCTCGTGTGCCAGGTCTAGGTACTTGCTGGATTTGTCCTTCTCAGCCTTCACGAGGTTCTCGACATGGGAAATGGTGATATCAACGAGTATTGCCTGGCGCTTCAATCGATCTGTCAGCACAATATCTGGCTTGTTGGCTACGATAGTCCTGTCCATGATGACAGATCGATCCCAATAGAGCGTTGCACGACCATTCTCGAGAACTGGCGCAGGTGTGTACTTATAGTACGGAACTTCCAAGTCCACAAGACCGTATAAAAGAGCAAGCTGCTGGTGAATAATCCTGGCCACCAAGTTATGTCTGTGCAAGTACTCGCCGTTAGCAAGATGACTACAACCGGAAATAATATGCCTGAGTGACTCTCCGGGACGGCGGCCTGTCCGACAAATTATCGACCGTACCATCCGTCAGCATATGTTTCCGTAAATACGGGAGTCACGACGCCAACTACAACTTCGTTGCTTTTGGAGTCGAGACTCTTGGTCCGTGGGGCCCTGCGGCACAGAAACTCTTTCAAGAGTTAACTAAACGGCTGGTCGATGTAACCGGGGACAAAAGAGCTGGCAGCTTCCTCGCCCAACGCATGAGTATTGCGATCCAGCGAGGAAATGCTGCCAGCATCCTCGGCACCATGCCACAGGGGCCAATTTTAGACTTAGGTTTTTAGATTTGTAAGGTTTTAATTTAGTTTATTTAGATACTAAAATATCGATATTTAATTAAATTTTTACAAATAAATTTAATATCTCAGAGATTTATATGGTCTCTGAGCGTCTATTATTCCGGTAGTTGTTCGTCACGATAACCTTGTCCGCAATTGCACAGACAAAACCTTCAGTTTCCCCAAAAAGATGCCCAAAATGTAGCCAGCTCACCGAAGCGAGCAGGTCTACGTTGGGCCCCGTAAGGGCCATGTAGCTCCTTACTCTTCCATACCACCCTACTGTCTACTGCCACCACATCACGATGCATTCCACACTCGCTGTTTAGGAAATAATGTATATGTAATTATTATTATTATTATAAAACCGAGCAGTACAAGTTCTCCTAAATCCTAGTGCGCTGAACAGTAGTTAAACTAAATATTTTTGCTTAAGTTTATCGTAAAATTTTCTTAAACACAAGCGAAACGCTTGTGCAGCAAATATATGACCTACATTAGTAACTAAGAACACAGCAGCAGCTGTATATTTCCGAGTTCAAACATTTCAGCGCACAAAATTTTTGCAAGGCGGTTCACAAAACGGTTGATGTTTCTAAAGAAAACTTGAGTTGCGTACCTACTTGTGTTTAACCAATGAATTTTCTCTATTCATATATATTTCATTATGTTTGCGCAATACAAATGCATACGGAGAGGCTTACGGTACCATCTGCTTTTTCTCCGAACTTCTTTTGGCCGATGATTTATTTTAAAAAGTAACTATAAGCAAATACTTATATTTTATGTCAATTGTGTAATGACGGTCCCTTTTGGGAAATATTTTTATTTATCATTATTATTTTTATATATTAATTGACGATCATGATGCTTATTCATGTATTTTGACATGAATGCAAACTTATATTGTAATTACTAACTTTTGCCCGCGACTTCGTCCGCGTATAATTCGTTCTCGCCTTAGAATGATTTGTTTTCCCATACAATCTTTCTCAAGCTCAGGTGGACACCAGGAACTTAGGGGTGACATGTTGGAGAAGGAAAGCCATGAATAGATGGGACTGGAGATATTTGCTTGACCAGGCTAGCCTAGGGCCCATCCGTGGCTATAACGCCTCAGATGATGATGATACAATCTATCACCCTTCTTTACACAATATGACATTCCCTAGAAATCCTATTGTCAAAACGAATCATTAAGTGCTTATTTCGGAATATGAAATGTACCGATTCTAGACGAATGAATCCCGTCAAAAACATTACATGTACATTGTACAATGATAAAAGTCTCGCTACGCAGTTCTGCCGTGAAACGTTATCCCAACAGAGCGAGTTCTTCATGTAAGTATGATGATGATGACCGAAGGCCGGAAGCAGAGCGGCAAGGCATGCGAGAATAATCACACAGAGCGGGCTTCTCATGTAAGGATGAGGGCCGAAGGCATGAAGCGGAGAGGAGAGACGCGCGAGGCTGAAGGCCGAGCCTCCCAACAGAGTAGATTCTTCATGTAAGGTTGATGACTGGAAAGCCGAAGGAGAGTGGCAAGGCATGCGAGGCCGAAGGCCGAGCTATGTCGTCGCCGAAGATCCAGTTGCCATATTAATGAGGGTAAATTGTACTCCATTCGTTCGTTTTCATGTGATGCCTAGTCATATAAACAGACAGACAAACAGACACAAATTCTTAAAACTGTTGAAACGATTTCTGTTATCGATTCTAAGTATCCCCAGCCAACTTTTTTTCGAATATCTTCCATGTACAGACTTTCGACCCTCTTCTAAGTGTACATCTAAGATGCTCCAACTGTCTATGCTGACGATTGGGCTGCCCAGCTCAAGTGATCTCTTATATCAAACAGTTTTTATTGTGTGAAGGGTCAACAATTACGTAAAAAATAACGCACGATAAAACTAAATGGTATTGAAACAACTGTTTTGTATTTAAGCATATGAATAAAAACAATGCCAAAGTATCGCAAATGCATTTTGATGTACACGCAAAGTAGAACTTTATTGCGAAAAGGTTGTGCTCTAAAATAGCATCAACAATCGGAAGGAATTATGATACCTACTTCGGTTTTGACATAATGAATCGTCAACTTGTTTACAATTCTGCTATGCTTTAAGTTAAATTTCTTGACACGCTGTTATACTCCCAATTGGCTGAAACTTAAATCGTAGAATGGCGTATGAGGATTAAACCACCCCGTCTCATAGACCTTACTTGCATCCCCGATCCCACTCGAGAACCTTTCCTCCCCAACGGCCAACGGTTCTACGTGCAATATGCCCCGCCCACTGCCACTTAAGTTTAGCGGTTCGGAGGGCTATGACGGTTACTTTGGTTCTACTGCGGATGGCCTCATTTCTGATACGATCACGCAAAGATACTCCCAGCATAGCCATCTCCATTGCTCTTTGGGTGACTTTGAGCCTTCTTATGAGGCCCATAGTAAGCGACCACGTTTCAGTGCCATATGTCATCACTGGCAACACACACTGGTCCAAGACCCTCGTCTTGAGACACCGCGGAATATTGGACGAAAATATGTGCTGTAGCTTCCCGAACGCTGCCCAGCCGAGTTGGATTCGACGATTAACCCCTTTCTCGAAGTTGTACCTACCTAACTGGACAGTCTGTCCTAGGTATAATATATAATCATCTACAACTTCAATTAAAAGTGTCCGATTGTAACGGGAGTTGGTGCTACGTGCTCGTGCTTTCAAAACGAATGATTAAGCTTATTTCAGAATATCAAATGTACCGATTCTAGACGAATAAAGCCCGTAAAATATTACATGTACAATGATAAAAGTCTTGCTACGCAGTTCTTCCGTAAAACGTCCTAACAGGGCGGGTTCTTCATGTAAGTATGAGGGCCGAAAGGAGGAAGCAGAGTGGCAAAACATGCAAGGCGGAAGGCCGCAAATTCACACAGAGCGGGTTTCTTATGTAAGGTTGAGGGCCGGAGACTTGAAACAGGGAGGCGAGACACGCGAGGCCGAAGACCGAGCTTCCCAACAGAGTAGATTCTTTATGTAAAGTTGATGACTAACGGGCCGAAATGGAGTGGCAAGACATGCGAGGCCGAAAGCCGAGCATTCAAATAGAGCGGGATCCTTATATCGGGCTGAAGGCCCGGAGCCGTGTGACACGCACGCGAGGCCCAAGGCCGAGCGTCCCAAAAGAGGGGGCTCCTTATGTAGGGCCGAAGGCCTGAAGCAGAGTGGCAATGCAAGCGAGGCCGAAGGCCGAGAGTCCCAACAGAGCGGGCTCCTTATGTAGGGCCGAAGGCCTGATGCAGAGGGGCAAAGCATGCGAGTCTAAAGGCAGATCGTTCAAACAGAGTGGGCTCCTCATGCCGATCATTCACACATAGTGGCAAGATAGCCAACAGAGCGGGCCCCTCATGTAAGGCTGAGGGCCGAAGGCCCGAAGCGGCAATGCACGTGAGGCTGAAGGCCGAGAGTCACACTGCCAAGACATATAAACCGATAGAGAAACAGACACGAATTCTTAAAACTGTTGAAATAAGTTCTGTTTCGATGCCAAGGGCCCTCCAATCGCTCCATTGATTTATCCAATATCTTCAATGTACAGATTTTCGACCCTCTACAGCTGTATTATATGTATACGGATAAGCATAGATCCAGGGGCCTTTCAACTCGAAGTACGAATTTTTCTATGGAAATGTTATTTTAACTTGTTTGTACCAGATGTCACTTGGTGCTATCTCTATCGCACTTGCATATTGAAGTGACAGGGATGCAGCGGTCGTGCGGTTAGTTCTTACTAAATACACAACGGTGCTACGATCTATGTGGAGTATTTCACTGGTATCTCCATCTCAGTATATATATTGTACTTTGTGCATAGATCTAAGGTGCTTCAACCGTCAATGTCGACGATTGGGCTGCCCAGCCCAAATGATCTCTTATATCAAACAGTTATTATAGTCTGAAGGGTCACCAATTACGTAAAAAATAATACACGACAAAATTAAATTGTACACCGACGATACAAAGACTGCATTGAAGCAGCTGTTTTTGTATTTAAGCATATGAAGACAAACAATTCCAAAGTTTCGCAAATTTATTTTGATTTACACGCAATAATAGACCTTATTGCTAAAAGGTTATGCTCAAAAATAGCGTCATCAATCAGAAGGAATTATGATCTTTCGGCTTTGACATATCGAAACGTCACCTTGTTTACAATACGTCAAATTCTGCTATGGCTTTAGTTAAATTTATTGACACGCCGTTATATTACCAATGGGCTGAAACTTAAAGCTTAGAATGGCGTATGAGGATTTAAATCATCAGTTTCATAGACCATATTTGCACCCCCGATTTCATCCCTTTGAGGGTGATTATCCGGACAAAAAGTATACTATAAGTGAATCCAGATTATTACTGTTTAGTATACAAAAAATCAATTTGATCTGTTCAGCCGTTTTTGCGTGATTGAGTAACAAACATCCAAACATCTAAACTTTCGCATTTATAATATTAGTGGGATTACAAAGTTATATATGTAGTTTTTGAATCTAGAAAACGGTACTGAAATTGGGGTTTAGAGTCACAGTATATATGATTATATTGTTCAAAATATAGTGTTCAAAATTATTATAGTAGTTCATAAATGATTATAGTGTTCAAAATTTGAAGAGACCGTGGTGGCTGGCGCGCACACAGGGCAGCGCCGCGGCGCAGCGCTTGCGTTTATTTTTTTTTTCAGTTTCTATCTTAAGATTTCACAAATTTTGAATGAGTATGTTTTTCCTTTGTCGTCAAGTATATGCTTACCAATTTTCATTCCTGTAACTCATGGAGTTCCCATACAAAATTCATTCCCTCTTTTTACCCCTTTTAAGCCCAAATTTACACAATTTTTATAGCCTAAAACCTGACCGGGTATTTACTCGACAGATTAGTAAAGTTTTCATCAAAATCCGTTGAGCCGTTTTCACGTGATGCGCGTTCATATAAACAGACAAACAGATAAACAGACAAACAGACAAAAATTCTAAAAACTGTTGGAACGTGTTCTGTTATCAATTCTAAGTATCCAAAGCCAACTTTTTTTCGAATATCTTCCATGTACAGACTTTCGACCCTCTTCAGCTTTATTATATGTATAGATTATAATGAAATAAATGAATCTGAATCTATATACTCCTTAATTGTCACTAAAACAATATGTGTGTGTATGTATGTTTGACTGTGTGTTTGTATATGTGTGTGTATGTTGTAATTTAATGGGGGGGGGGGGGAAGTCAGGGTCTGGTCTTGGTGGGAATCGCTGCATGTGAGAGCAGCGTTACCTACAAAATGCCAAGAAACCATCTGCTGTGTTAGTGGCGGAACACCGAGATAAAGCAGAGCCCTGGCCAGTCCGAGTCACCCACGTCCCCGCCGTCCCTCCTGGGAACTGCTGCAACCGCGCCACCGCGCGACCGCCAACTAGAGTTGCAGCTGAGCTAAGGGTGTAGGGCGAAAGGCGAATCTTCTGCGCCTCAAAACAGAATCGACTCACCAGGGAGGAAACCCGAAACAAAACCGAGTACGCTCACAGACTCTAAAGTGGCAGCCCCACCAGTGGGCTAGGGTATAGTGGGCCAATCCCTCGCTTACCCGAACCTTATACTGATTAAAGAAACCGAAATAGTGCAAAACCGGACCGATCATAATACGACGACCTTTGGCATGAAAATACGGACACGAATTGCTTGCTGGAATGTACGAACACTGAGCGAGGATAGCCGACTAGCCCAAGCAGAAGCAGAAATGCTAGAATATAAACTGCAAATACTCGGTCTTAGTGAAGTGCGCAGAAACGGATTCGGGGAGCTGAGAACGTCAAGAGGCTTTACGTTTCTTTACTCCGGGAAGGAAGATGAAGAGGCCGTCCGTGAAAACGGCGTGGCGTTCCTCCTTTCTGATGCTGCGAAGAAGAGCCTCTTAGACTGGAAACCCATCTCAGAGCGAATCATCACAGCTCGGTTCAACAGCAAAGCCCGCAAGATAACCGTCGTTCAGTGTTACGCGCCCACATTTGGCATCTGAGGAAGAAAAGGACGATTTCTATAGTGCACTCAACCTGACTCTGAAGAACATCCGCAAACAGGACATAGTTATCGTCATGGGGGACCTGAATGCCAAGGTTGGCACAGAAAACGACGGCTGTCAAAGACACATGGGCAGACACGGGCTGGGAGTTCGGAACAAAAATGGGGAGAGATTCTTGGAGTTCTGTCAAGATAACGACCTCACCATCGGAGGTACTCTATTTATCCACGGAAAACATCATAAGTACACCTGGAACTCACCCGATGGAGTAACCAAGAACCAAATTGACCACGTTGCTATCAGCTCCAAGTGGCGCTCATCGTTGCTCGATGTTCGCAACCGTCGTGGCGCAGATATCGACAGTGATCACCACCTAGTCGTAGCAGAGGTGCGGCTCAAAGTAGCCGTAGCTCGAACGGCTAACGTTCTTTCGCTCGTTCTTGGACATAAAACACACACACGCGAAGACTGGATGTCACAGAGAACCTGGAGCCTCATTGAAGAAAGGCGCGAACTCCACCTTCAATTACTGGCAACCAACGATACGGCGGTGCGTGAAGACCTAAGGCTGCAGTATAGACAGATACGCAGGAACATCTACCGCAGTACCCGTCGTGATCGGCGAGTATGGGCGGATAGTATGGCGGATTGCGCCCAACGCGCTGCGGACTCTGGTAATCAAATCTCAGAGAGATATACAAAGCGACAAAGACCTGGGCCGGAAATAGGAACCACAGGAAGAGGAAGCCCTTGAAAGACAAAAGAGGACAGCTGATCGTGACGTCAGAGGGGGAGCTTCAACGCTGGAGGGAGCACTTTGAGGAGATCTTCCGAGTCCCAAACGACCCCGTTACTGCGACACCTGCTGTCAGCTTGCCCGCACAAAGCCTCGACATTGACATGTCTCCCCCCACTGTAGAGGAAGTAGTGAAAGCCATCCGATCTCTCAAGAACGGCAAAGCACCAGGAGTAGACCTCATCACGGCGTAAATGCTTAGAGCAGACGTACCTACCGCCGCGAACATGCTGACACCTCTTTTGCGGAACATCTGGTCAGCCGAAGAGCTACCCGATGACTGGAATAAAGGCCTTCTCATCACCGTGCCCAAAAAGGGAGACCTCAGTGAATGTGGCAATTGAAGAGGCATTACTTTGCTCTCGATCCCGTCTAAGGTGCTCTGCAAGATTATTCTAGACAGGTTGTCGAGGGCCGTTAAACCTCTTCTTCGCAAAGAGCAGGCTGGTTTCCGACCTAGTCGCTCATGCACGGACCAGATCAATACCTTGCGCATAACCCTCGAACAGGCATCAGAATGGCAGAGGGACATGTATTTGACCTTTGTGGATTTCGAAAAAGCCTTCGATACGCTAAGGTGGAGCTGCATCTGGGACCAATTGCGCGAAATTGGAGTCCCCGAGAAAATTATAAACATTATTAAGGCCATCTACGGGAAATATTCCTGTAGAGTTATACACGACGGTCTCGTATCGGAGGACATACCGGTGCATGCGGGTGTACGACAGGGGTGTCTTCTCTCACCTCTCCTATTTCTTGTTGTTCTCGATGGCATCACGAGCGATACAATAAGCAACAAGCGCCGCGGCATAGAGTGGGGACTATCCAGCGTCTTGGAAGACCTGGATTATGCCGATGACCTATGCCTGCTGAGTCACACATGCGCCTACATGCAAGCCAAGCTGGACGACCTACAACGAGAGGCAAAGGAGACGGGACTGAAAATCAACACCCGGAAAACTCAGGAAATGAGGTGCGGGGCGACAAGCTCATTGCCGTTGCTCATTGGCACAGAGGCTGTGGAAAGGGTCCACAAATTCACTTACCTCGGTAGTGTAGTGTCGGAAACTGGAGGGACCGAAGAGGACATCGCTTCGAGAATCGCCAAGGCAAAAGCAACCTTCGCACAGCTCTGTCCTGTGTGGCAATCGCGGAAACTGACTAGGAGAGTTAAGCTCAAGATATTCCGGTCCAACGTAAAAACCGTGTTGCTGTACGGATGTGATACGTGGAAAGTTACTAAGGACATCTCGCGCCGGCTTCAAGTTGTCATGAATCGCTGTCTTCGCCGTATTCTCGGAGTTTACTGGCCCGAGAAAATTTCCAACATAGAACTGTGGGAACGTTGCGGTGAGACTCCAATCGACCGGCAGGTCAAACGCCGCAAGTGGAACTGGATCGGCCACACGCTCCGAAGGGACCCTGATCACATACCGAGGCAAGCCCTAGACTGGAATCCCCAAGGAGCGTAGGCGTGGCCGCCCTAAGCAAACCTGGCGGCGGACGATCATCGCAGAGGCTAAGAACATAGGGAAGACTTGGAGCGAATTGAAGCGCGAAACTCAAGACCTAACGGGATGGCGGCGCACTGTGGAAGCCCTTTGCCCCATCTAGGGGACATAGGAATATAAGTCAAGTCAATGTTGTCATTTAAACTAACACCGGCCGATATTTACAAAAGGGGTATGCTAATCACATTAAAATTATTTAATTATTCATTTGCAAATGAGGCATCTCGGCCCATATTCCTTTCATACTACTCGTAACAATCAGATCTTTAAGTGATGCTTCTGGTAAGAGTAGGTTTAGAGATAGATCGGTGATACAAGAACATTTTCTGGAAATTGAAATATTTTTAACAAAACAATGCCAATACTTAATCAACATACATAAAAGTAAATACGTATTAACAAACAACACCTCAAACCAGTTAAAAACCTTTCACACCACCCTTTAGGCGTATAACGAAATTTGAAGACCACAGCGGTTAAAACAGAACTCAAACAATTTTCAATAAGTAACAAGTGCTGTTTAAACATAGGAAAACTGGATATTGTAAGTGAAAACGTTCCGCATTTCCTGTTTTAGTATATTTATTTGCCCCTCTGGCACGCCATAACTGTGGCAATTGTTTGAAGACGTCGAATATAAAAATGTGGTGAGGTGCGGTCGGGAGCGATGTTTAGTTTCAGGGAATATTCGACTTTGGATGCCCGGAATCTTCTCGGGAGATTATGAGTTCTGGAACTAAGAATGTTAAGGGCAAGTTAGACCACTTATGCGCAAAATACAACAGATTGCGACCCAATTAGCATATAAGTAAGCAAACATTTTGTAATAAAGTATAAATTAAATATTTATAAGTAAGCACTTAGTGCACTCTCTCAACACAATGAACGCTAATGAGAATAAACTGCCAACTGAAAATAGTTGACCGCGACCACCGCAAGCACCGCTGTGGGATGGGCAGCAGCATCCCTGGAGTGCGGTGGAGATACTGCGATGGCCAACCCGCATGCTAAGCGTGGCGATTATGACATTTACACCCCATAAAATTAGGGGAGGCCTATGTCCAGCAGTGGATGTCCTTGGGATGATATGGTGGTGGTGGGAGAATAGTTGAAAAACCCCTGACATTTACATTTCAAAGTTCAGTATCTCAAAAAGGGATAAACCAATTTTGATAAAAACATGTCTATGAACCATTGCTAGGAAACCTGCTTTCGAATAAAAATAGCATTCAAATCGGTTCATCCGTTCAAGAGCTACGATGCCACAGATGGACACGCATATACACGGCTACACATGTTTAACTTCGAGCATCCCTCTTTTGCAATGCGCGTCAGGGGCTAAAACAGCCCACGAAGTAAGTTAATTCATCTATCTATCATTCATTTGATTACGTAAACGTTCCAGTATGTCTCTGGCATCACTAGGTGCATGTAAAGTCAGAGAAGTTTTCCCTATAAGTCTTTAAGACATTGACATAAGATTCAATTTCTCTTGGCCTGTGACGAATGTTTTTTCCGTGCGACAGAACCCAAACCCAAAAAAGGGGCGACGCAATAAACAGTACCATAAACATCTTCAAGTGTCTCGCATTGCAGAAAAATATTATTTTCTTGCGGGAAAAATAGATAAGAATAACATCTTAACATCGTGCTTTTGTTATTTATTTCAGTTTTTGCTGGACCGGTTATTATCACATTTTGTCATGGACAATGCGTAGGAATGTAGTTATGAACCGACGCCAGACTATATTGGCAACAAACAAGTTGTTTGGAGCAGTGGGACTGTATTCTGCATATACTCACGCCAGAATTTGCGAAAGGGGTGGGTAGAGTACGTGAAAATTAATTTCAGTGCCGCTTTTAGCTAATTGTAGGTTTGAAGATATAAAAAAAAAAGAAAAACAGTAAGAGACGTGTATTTCACATTTTTGTTTAATCATTTTCGACCGAATAGAAAAAATTTAAAAACTGACTTAATTTTTTTACTGAAATGAATTTGATTGATTCAATTCTTGTTTAACACTTTGATGGACACTATTCCAGACACAATAGAAATAACAATAGAATTACGCCTAAAGGCGTCTACTGCCCATCAATGCATTAATAATAACTCATTATATTAAAGTAAAAAAAAACAATTTTCATAGCTAGTTATGAATACCAGTAGCGAAAGTGAATAAAATATTTTCACTTATCTCAACCCTTAGTTGATAAATGATTTTACGGTACATATGGTGCTACTTTACCGCACGAGTGCGGTAATCAGCAGATTACGTGCATATGTCAAAACTTTAAAGAGTCATATGTACTGTAAAACGTTGTACGATACACGTGCAAACAGGTAATTCGCAACTCGCGTCGGTTTAAAAAGCTCCCTTCGGTCGTGTTTCAATTTATCACCACTCGTTGCGAATTTCCTGTTCTCTGCACTTGTATCGTAATGTACTATTATAGTA
Source organism: Notocelia uddmanniana (assembly GCA_905163555.1). Taxonomy (NCBI): domain Eukaryota; kingdom Metazoa; phylum Arthropoda; class Insecta; order Lepidoptera; family Tortricidae; genus Notocelia; species Notocelia uddmanniana. Next base: position 19,947,676 of record LR991068.1, read on the forward strand.
TTCCCGAAATTCGTGTAAAATGTTTTATACTGGAATATTTTTCCTAAACCAATTATTTTAGCAATTATTCACTTACTTTGGTTACCTGTAAAATTGATAAAAGAACTTGTGGAACACAATATTTCATATTTTACGTTGAAAAACATTATAATGGACCACCAGTTTCAGCCACTAGGAGGGTAATCGATACCTTTTAGAACATGCCTTAAATAAACTATCATTTTTTATCATTTTTTGCAGATAAAAATTTCTTAACGCTCACTATAAAATTCACACAATTACCCTATAAGATAACTTGTTTGTTCTTTGAACCAATGGTTTACTCACGTACACTACCGTCAGAAAGTTTAAGACCAAACACAAAATATGCAAATGATCAACATTGATTGATTATTCATCCAACCTTGATTCATCTGTCCGGAGTACTCTCGACCAGTGTGCAAAAGTCCAATCCTTGTGAGAAACAGCCCATTGCAATCTTTTTCCCTTGTTTTTTTTGCGTAATAATTTATGAAAATCAAACTAAAAATTGTGTTTGGTCCTAAACTTTTTAACGGTAGTGTATGTAGATGTTAAGAATTGACAACGGATGGTTAAAATAATCAAGTATATGTTAATAAGCGTTATATTTTAGAACACTTATTTCTGGGACAATTCGGAATAATATGAATAATAAAAGTCATTATTGCAAAAGCTTTTATTACCGACTGTATTTTTCCATAATATTCGTTGAATATTGAGTTGCTATGGTCACCTTCAGTCTCCATCATCAGATTGTAACTCGATGGTGACAAATAATAATGTATTGTCACCGAACTTACTTATTCTTTTTAGCTCAATCGGATACCGGCAAGTGGCTGAAAAAGGGATTGCGAATTGTGATTACAACTTACATATTTATTATATTATTGTATACTTACTTACATACGAACAGTGCAAGCTAAATAAAAGCTTGTAGAAACAAGAACATATCGCATTTCAACAAAAAACATAAATAGATGAATCCCAAAGCCCAAAATTTTAAGGCGAACACAACACAATCACACCTAATTCCGAGTCACGTGCTCCTAAATCATAAGGCACCTCTTTGTCCTTATTTATCGTCAGCCATTTTCTCATATCTTCATTCCTCCGAGTTTCCGTTAAAGTGGCTCGTAGCAAAGAAATACGACGCGGATTATGAAATTAGAAAAAGAATTGGTGGGATTTAGGCGTACGAGCGGTGTTAAAGAAAATAGGGGATTTCAAGTTAGGAGTTTAGTTCGAGTAAGGTAGCATTAGTAGATTGGTAGCACATTTGTCTTCTTACAAGCTTTTTAAATCCGCTGCAATAATGGAATAATTATGCAGATTCTGCTTAATCTAGGATAAGAGCTTCGTGTTACGCGGTGTCACTTACTTATTCCAATTATAATACGTATAAGCTATACCTACTTTACATTTCAACTAGAGCTCAACTTAGCTTCATTTTCGTATAGTTATTACATAGCTTCGTAACTTATGCTTGTTTGGCTTTTATGCAATACCGTATGCTTTTATATAACACTGAGCTCGTGCCGTGTCAGAACCGTACCTGGGTTCGGCCCGTGTCCGATCCGTACAATACATTATTATCATTTCCTGCGCACCAAAAACAAGTGCATAAAAGAAAACAAAATAAAATTGAACATTAACAACGGTAGACCACAGACGAACTTATCGCTAAAAAGCGATCTCTTCTAAACCTTAGGATAGTGGAGACCTGCACCTGGGCTGAAGTAGTTAATATATAAAGCGACTACACACGTGAAGCATGAAACACACATGAAGTCTCGTAAAAATAATAATGCACATTATGTTACATACAGCAAACTATACCACTGATAACTCTAAATTCATAGACTTGTATAAATTGACATAACTTCAATTCTAATCCTATCTCGGTCTGATAATACAATTCTAAACGCAGTTTGTGTTCTAGTATTGCAAACCTCGCAATATTTAAATCACATTTAATCGGGGGTTCCCGGTATGAAACAAATGAAACACGATATCAGCGTGCCATTCACTTACCATAATGTCCTCTTATAGAACATGGCCGTGGGCAGAATGTATGTCGATATTGCATTCGATGCAGTGATATGGGCTTAATTTTACAGTATTAAGTTTAGTACATTATTACGATTGGAAACTTGCAATAATAGTATTGCGAGTCTGTAGTATTAGTTTGTATATAAGGAGAATGTTTGCAGAGGAGGTATATTTGACATTTAAAACGCGAAACAGTTACATATCTGTAGAAATGTACAGCAAATATACGAATCAGATTGACCCTCAAGATGCACACCACATGTGTTAAGTTCTGCATTAAGATTTAATTGCAAAAATAACGTTTTGTAGGTTTTTAAAATAATTTGGTTTTCATCCCTTTCATGCATTAATTGGTGACCACACTTTTTTTCGTCATTGCTTTGTTTCAACACGAATCCTGATACTAATTATTGTCATATACTGGTCGACAACGTAACTGAATATCGGCTTTTATAATTTTAACCCGTAACTCATACTAGCAACTGTCAAGAATATTTAGCCTGAATATCGATGCTACTAACCACTAATAAAATGAACCCTACCCTAAGTTCTATTGTGATCCTTGATCGAGATAGTCATCCATCTGGTGGCATGCCGCGAATGTTTTCCTTTTTTCATAAACAAAAAGCAGGACACTAGCGTAGGCGCTATTTGCAAAAACTAGCATTGTTTTGTTGATATATAAAATATTGTAAGTTGTGTCAACAGAAAAAGTTAACCCCTATATTTCGTACCTAACAGAAATGAAAATAAAATTGTAATACCTATTTGAGAATGAAACTCGTGGTCCTCTTCCACACTGGCTGTTATTGATGTTATATAACATAGTGTAACAAGAAAAAGGCTATATAATACTATTATTTTGAAGAAAGATAGTTGCTGTTAGCCAGAGTGGGAGCACCACAAAGCGCTTTCAGTGGTCTTCAAAGCCCTTCTTGACGTCTTGTAAGAAAAGAGCGTACTCCTATCTTAAAGGCCGGCAACGCACTTACAACCCCTCTGGTGTTGCGGGTGTTCATGGCCGGCGCTAATCGCTTACCATCAGGCGATTCGTCTGCTCGTTTGCCTCCTATGTCATAAAAAAAATTTATGACAGTGATTCCAATTCTTTTTACTAAGGCGACTTCCTGACTTCGCGGGACGGAGGCGTTGCGATATAAGTCATATATGTAAACCGTCAGCTGTCCGTGTCAATTGACATTACAAAGTATCACAAAATGATCCTGCCCAGCGAAGTCAAGAAGTCGCCTTGAGCATAAGGCTGATACTTCTAGGTAAATTCCAAGTATAACATAACTATATTGAGGAGAGTTCGAAAACAAAAACATTACAAAGAAAACTAATAAACGAAGTCATAATTACTTATTGGAAATTCTGTCATGGCCGGAACGATTATAGTACCTGAAACAACAGAAGAATAAATTAGTAAGTAAGTAGAAAGAGTCATTATATCATAAGTTTATAAGATTTGCCTTTGAGTTTGTTATTCAACTTAAACTAAAAAACCGACTCATGCTGCATTAGGATTTGAACTCTTCTTCTTGCACACTTTTTTATACCGCGACGGTGGCAAACAACTCTAACGGTCTGCCTGATGGTACCTAAGTAGACAACATAGCTTATGCACGCGCAAGCCTGATCCATATAAATATGTGAGATTCGAGGTTTGGTACTCGATTGTTTCCTCTGCCTCAAAAAAATTTAACTGCGCTTGAACGTGTAAAAAAGTATTGAGCACGGGGTCAGCATGTTTGTTTCTATCGTTTCATCTTAAGGCTGCCAATAATTTGCAGACAGGGACAACAACAAAGAACTATGAAATTTAGAAAAGGCCAACAACAAACCAATAGTAATTGTAGTAAAATACGCCTCATGAAGGACGTAAAAAGCAGGGTTGCGTAGTAGTCTTCAGGATTGCCCAGTGTGGGTTAGGGCTTCCTCTATCCTTCTTTGCAGATGTATGCAGATTTCTTCGCGATCTTGTTATCAGTAGAAATCTGATCTAATGCCAATTGCAAATGGTTTTTCCACGAAATAAAATACACTTTTTAACGTCACAAATAAGTTACGGAAAAACGACAAACAATATCAAAAAGGGTCCCACTCAGCACAATGCTAAGGCAAATCCCATTTTGTACACAAGTTCTAAAATGCTCCTAGAGCCGGGATTTGAACTCATGATCACCCTTTGAGAGGCTTCATTTCATGATTGAAATATGAGCGAACAACCCCTTGAAATCTCTTTAACTAACGAATTTAATCCTAATTGGAAAAAGTTTACGTTATTCAAAACGAAGGCGGATACGTAACTCACTATTCACATGAGTAGGATACCGACCCTCAGGAATTCAATTATACTTTTGAAAAGCCTCTCAATGTATGACGGATTTCCGTTCTGAATCCCGTCTTAAATGATTTTGCTTCTTGAAATCTGTCTCAATTTCGTTTCGTTTCACTCCTCTTTGCAATTTCGCCCATATTAAAGTGGAGGAGCTTGAGTGACAGCGGGTATGATTCAAAAAGGAGAAGAATGTGAGTGAAAGCGGAATTGAAAAATAAAAAAAGCATTTAGTCGTGACACAATAAATAAATAAATAAATAAAATAAATAAATATTGGGGGACAATCTTACACAAATCGACCTAGTCCCAAACTAAGCAAAGTACTATGGGTACTAGACGACGATATACATACTTATATAGATAAATACATACTTAAATACATAGAAAACATCCAAGACCCAAGAACAAATATCCGTGAAAAATGCACAAATAAATGCCCTGGCCGGGGTTCGAACCCGGGACCTCTAGCTTCGGAGGCAGAGTCACTACCAACTAGGCTAAACAGGTCGTCAAAACAATAAAGATAATAATAAAAGTACGTAACTGTCAAAGCAAGGAAAATGAGATTGCATAACGAGATTGTTGGCAGGGCGAGGCCAAGAGACGAATCAGGAAATTCAGGTTCCCGCAAAGGTAAATATAGTGCAACTTCAAACGAAAGTGAAAAAATAGTACAAAAATATTGCGGAAAATATTTGGTTACATATCAAACGACGCGATGATATTCTTCCTTTTATTCTGCTGAAAGATAATTTCTAATATGACCTATTTCAAACTTAGCAACTCTTTTAAAATACAGTCTTACAATAGCTGGGTTTTGGCGAGCTCAAATAATTGAAAGTACCACTTTCTTTCTAATCAGAAACAAGCAAAGCAATAAAAGAATAATTAAACTACATATCATATTAAAACACGCAGTTTGTGAACGGTTTTCTTGACGAAATGTAGTTTCACCTCACGTCTTTCAAAATCAGAATGATACACGGCGGAGTCAGAAGCTTCTTGCCAACTCTCAATTGATTTAAGGATATGTTTTATCAACAACTATACTAGTAATGCGGGTTTTCGGGAGCTGTAAAGACCTTACTCATTACCAAAAATACATCACCACATACCTACAGAGAAAGTTGTGGTGTTACTGTCTTCTGCAAAGAAAAGACTTTTCCCAGTCGGATAGCTCAAAATACTGAGGGATGACATTCTGCTATGCCTTACCACTCTAACCTGCCCGACAGCCACAGAACGGTACCCGCTACACGTTGCTACCCGCTAACACTGTAACCCAACCCTCTGGACTATAACCATATTTTATATGTGTACGAAATTCGTCTTGCTGCTAACGCGATTTGAGATGTCTTTACTGGATTAAGAAGGTCTTCGAGTGAATGCTACCGTTTATTTATGTATCGTCAACATTACGGCGTTTATGGGACTGGCTGATAACTCGCACTTGGGTATAAAATGTATTCGGAGTAAGTTAGAAACTTCAGTGTTTTAGAGCGTTAATTTCAACTCAATTAGCAAATATTTTGTTAGTATTAGAAAACGTCATCCTGTAGACGAAAATCATTGAAATCAACATTTTAGTTTACTTTCGTTATAGCTTTATCGCTCGTGGCCCAGCGGCGCCCGCGAACCGCGTGGGGTATGGGAGGTTAAGCAATGTGGGCGCAGGTCAGTTCTTGGATGGGTGACCGCTTTGAGTGGTTACTAACTGAGCGCTTCCGTGCATTGGAAGGCACGTAAAGCCATTGATCCCGGCTGCTGTCTATGACAGCAGTCGTTAAGCCAAGTTAGAGGCCTTCGGGCGGCTTGAGAACTTCTAACAGTCAAGTTGCCCACTCATTTGACAAGGGGGGTCGAAGTTGCACCACGTCCGTAGGGAGTACCCACCGTTACCCTACACGTGACCCCTGGGTGGTGCTAAAAGTGCAACAAACTGGCAACCATACTTGTCTTCTCGAAGATCTCACGGTTCGAAAATATATGTCATACGATTGTTTATTATTTATTATAGCTTTATGATTGTAGTCGTACAACCAAACTTTAAGATGTGTCGTACCAGCAGATTTTTGTAGGATGTTAGGTTTCGTTCTCATTTCACAAAACAATATAACAACGTGTCAACTCTTGTCTCTAGTTCAGTTTTCGTTAAAAAGTTAAAAGTAAAAGTAATTTATTCTTCAAATTAGGCATAATTACATGCACCTATGAACGTCAATAAACTACCACCGGTTCGGAAAACTAAACCTCTGCCACGAGAAGAACCGGCGTAAGAAACTCGGCGAGGTGTCATTTTTTCAAAACAATATTCATAGTATAGTTAAATATAAAATTACAGTGTCAGCTACCACAAAACTACAATGCTACAGTAGAAAACCTATTTTCGTGATAGATTATCTGTGCAGGATGCTATCACTTCCAAACATCCCTATCCATGATGTAATCGTTAACCTTATAATATGCTTTTGAAATAAGTGTTCGTTTTACTACAGATTTGAATTTTAAATTGCTAAGTTCAGTAATGTGTTTAGGAATTGTGTTGTAGAACTTGATACAATTTCCCAAGAACGACTTTTTCGCCTTTACTAGTCTACTTATATAGAAGGTTATTTTGAGTTTCCCAGTGTTTCTGGTGGCTATTGGTTTATCAGCTTTTGTTGGGAAATAGCACACATTCTTCCTGACATACATTATTATTTACGGTTTAAGACATTTATTTCTCATTAACAGAATACAATTCACTTGACATGAGAAATATAGTTTAACAAAAACGTTTGTTTACTTAGCTAGCATGCAGAAAGGTAGGTAGCAAAATAAATTTCCACTTTTACAATATAAGTACTACGACAGAATTGGCAATTATTAAATATTACAAAGATAAAATGCAACGTTAGTTATTATTACAATATCTGGTAAAAGATTTGATAGTGAGTGTGTACTCGTATATCGTTAGCGGGTTACGATTGTGTTATAGTATAATATTACTAAAACACTGTATTCTTTCATTATCACAGCAACCGCGTAAGATGACAGGACTAATTTAGCATTACATTTAGTTAGTAGAATATGGTATTAACATATGGTATTTGTAGTTAAACTTAAAACGAAAAATACATTATTTTGTAGTGGTGGGTAGATTAGAATGAATGCAAGCGAGAAATACACGTCGTCGGCCGGTTTAAGTTTGTGTTAGGATTTGGGACTTATTACGTATTGAATATGTGATAGCAATTGCAATGACCATTACCAATAGAAATACGGGCATTGGTTAGTTTGTCAAGCCATAAAAGTGTTTAAGGACATGATGTTTAAGGACTTTATTGTACAGCATCGGTGACTTAATTTGTTTAATATCAATTGGCAATTTGTTGTACAGCTGTGCTCCCTCATAGAGAATATTACGTTTACCGTAGTTTGTGCTCTCTTTTTCTCCTGACTGCAAATGCAGCAGAGCTCAACCTACTTCCTATCGCTGTTATATGGGAACCCCACTGCAATTTTGAGTCCAATGTAATACCTAAAAATACAGTTGTCTTACACGTTCTCACTTCCTAACTGAACTACATTAATAAAATTGTATGTACCCACATGCATAGGAAAGTGATTGTCCTTTGGGACTGATTCTATTGTAATGGAGTATATGTACAGCCTGCCACTTCCGAAGTCATGATATTAAAGTAAATTCATTATATTGTTATACATGACAGATCTTATCCCGCTTTGCTCAAAATATTACCTACTGCTTTTGAGCAGGCACTCCGTATTCATGTGCATTAGTGATATCTTAATAAATTCCGCTAATGACACGTTAAAGTTAATTTGCTAAGATAAGCCGGCTGGCTGGATAAGGCTTCAAACTAATTAGGCTGAGTACGAGTACTCCGTGTGTATATGGTGGAAAATGTCTAAGGCCATATTTAAGGAAAAACGGAGCGATTGACGGCGGCGGCGGCGCGGCCCAAGCCGGTACGCGCTTACATTAGTTTGGGTAGGCTGAGTTCAAAAGGAAAATAAAGACCCAACTAAAGAGTTTTCCAATTGAGAATTTCACAAGCACGCATTTGATATTATCTGAATCTTTAGATGATCGTCAGGTGTGAAAACACCGTAAGTTTTCCGTCTGAGTTGGATGGTCAGATGGCATTTCCTTTCGTTAAACTAATGCGAACGCCAAATTTTGGGATCAGTGCACAAGGTTACTCACTGAGTCACAAAAGAAAAAAAAACATCCGACGAGCTATGGCACGTAGCATGCTAGGCGTGAAATGGATTTACCGGGTCTGCATTGAAGCTCTACGCTACGCTCAGAAACCGAATTTTCTGACTTTGGAGTCAAGATTACAGGCTGAAATGGAAATGGGCCGGCCATATCTGCCACATGCTCCCGCAGAGGTGGGACTGATCACGGGGTGGGTACCGAACGATGGGTGGCGACGACAACGGAGATAGAGGGACGACCAAGACTATTATCGCGACGATTGCCAGAGATTTGGACGAGTGGAAATCAAGAAGGAAGACTTTTGCCCAGTATTCAAATGAAACGCTCCAAAAAAAGGTACTCGAGCGGACCCCGGGTTCGTCTTAGATAATAGCAGCTAAGGGCTAGGAAAATGATGACATTTTTTGGCTATAATCAAAGAAACAATAGTACAGACAAAATACAGACATTTATTACCTGTCAATTATCATAAATTCGAAAATTAGTCCTTATTGTTTAGGTACTAGGGTTGCACACTTAAAGAAAAAGCAGAAAGAAGAAGAAAAGGCATTTATTTATGACAAACAGAAATACATATTAATAGTAGATAAAAATAAGACTAACATTGTTTGCCAGAAAAGGGCCACAGCTCAGCATGAAGCTGGCAAAGCCAGCGCTGTTCTTCCGTTGTGGTCCAGGTGCAAGTCACAGCTCGTTGACGAGGCGGCTATACTACTAACTTAACTTTAATTTCTAATAGTTGCCTAACAATATTATGTAATGAAGAACAAAAAGTAAATGTACATACGTGCATACCACACTTAAACATGCTTAAACTATTCTTAATCTATGGTACAAACTTCCAAAAACGAAACACAAACTACCAAGAAACTAAACGATACTTCACTGTCACGCCGCCCTGAGAGAAGAGAATATTATCACTTGACTCTTTTACGTCACAGATGTCACATCACAATAAACTTAAATTCTAATTTTAAAATTTAGATTACTGGGCAATCAATTGTAAAACAAGCAATACAAGGCACAAAATAGCACAGAATGATTGGCTTATGGGACATAAACTACAGGTATGTCAGGGGTTGTTTACAGAAAACTGGTATCATGTCTGAAATCTTCCTGTCTTGGCTGGTGTTCGTACAACTCTTTTTTTAGCTTATGTTTGAAACTATGCACACATTGCAGGTTCCTCAAAGGCGGCGACAGGTTATTCCAACATTTAGTTGCTAAATACCAGAAACTTCCACGAAATGCAGCTGAGCTGTGCTTCTGCATTGACAACTGTAACCCACATTGCCGAACTCCCCGTAACTTGCGGAAGGAAAGCTTCTTATAGAGATAAGCAGGGGACTGGTGGTGTACTACCTCAAAAAGAAGACATGCTAAATAAAGCTTTCGTCGGTGTAGCATTTTAAGCATGTTACATTTGTTTAAAAATGGAGTCACATGTGCTCTTAACGGAATATTGAAGCAAAAACGAACACATGCGTTCTGTACTCGTTGCACAAGTCGTTTTATTTTAGTAAGTAGACAAGGACCATACAGGGTGTAACAGAGATGGTATAGGAAGCGGTTAAGGGAATCATCGATATCGAATTGCGATTCCGAAAATCACCTACTATACTATTTCCATATAATTTAATTTTGATAAGATGAGTGAGTTTGATATGTAAGTTTAATACAAGATACCCTGAACGACTAGCGAGTTTCCGCCTAAGAAAACAAAATTGTATGGCAAGAACGCATTTTGTATGTCAGTCAGAATTTACAATCGATTGCATGATGACATTAAAGAATTGCCACTTAATTTATTTAAATCTAGATTAAAAAAATGGCTGATACAGGAAAGTTTTTACAGCGTCAATGATTATTTTGAATATTATAGATCTTGAAATATTTTATATAGGCTTAAGTAATGACTTTTTATCTTATAGATTGTTGATATAGTAATTTTCAAATGTGTTGTGAATATTAATTTATGCTCTTTGACTTGTGTTCTTTTTGCATACCAGCTACTGGTGAAATGTGTGTTCCATTAGTTATGTAAATCACCTACTATACTATTTCCATATAATTTAATTTTGATAAGATGAGTGAGTTTGATATGTAAGTTTAATACAAGATACCCTGAACGACTAGCGAGTTTCCGCCTAAGAAAACAAAATTGTATGGCAAGAACGCATTTTGTATGTCAGTCAGAATTTACAATCGATTGCATGATGACATTAAAGAATTGCCACTTAATTTATTTAAATCTAGATTTAAAAAATGGCTGATACAGGAAAGTTTTTACAGCGTCAATGATTATTTTGAATATTATAGATCTTGAAATATTTTATATAGGCTTAAGTAATGACTTTTTATCTTATAGATTGTTGATATAGTAATTTTCAAATGTGTTGTGAATATTAATTTATGCTCTTTGACTTGTGTTCTTTTTGCATGCCAGCTACTGGTGAAATGTGTGTTCCATTAGTTATGTAAACCACCTTTTCTATACCATGTTTCATGCAAAATAAATTACTTATGACTTATGAGTCCACTAATTGAATGCGCAGTATTTCACTCAAAAAAAGTCTTATCTTGTACAAGACTTTCAATTTATAGAAGCAGCTGCTTACAGAATTTGATATATATTTATCATATCTGAGTTCCGAATCTATTAAATGGCCTAAGTTACGTGCTTTACTGACACGTTCAATAGGTTTACCCATCAACTTGACATCCGTTGTAGGATTGAGCCTAGCCAACTGATATTTACTTCCGAATATTAAGTACTTTGTTTTGGCAGGGTTCAATAATAATCCGTTGTTTGAAGATCCTGGTTCAGTTTGCCTATTGCATCGTCAATGTCCTCTTGTTTGAATGAAATGTACACCTGTACATCATCTGCATATATGTGGTATTTACATTGTTTTATATAAGTTGTTATATCGGCAAAGTACAAAATAAACAAGATCGGTCCGAGGATGGAGCCAAAAGCTATCTCTTCTGTGGTCTTCAGTTATGTCTTTCTTAGAAACGGGGACGCTGCTTAATGCAATCATGAGTCCAATCAAAAATTAAGCTTTATCGCCAGCCATTGACATTGACTATGTCCACAGGAAAGACGTGAAACTTTTCTTTATGACCTAACTACATGTAACATCTGATCAGAACGGGATTTTACAAAAATGCGTTATTTTTCAAGGCACGCTCTAATTTAAATTATGGATCTACGTTTTCGAGCGTGCGTAAGGTTGTTCTTACTGTCATATTCCACAGAATAAATAACAATTAGATCTATCTAGGTATACTCGTATTGATGGCCTGTTTATCCTATTTGCTAGTGACACTGCCTACGAATCTAGAAGTCCCGGGTTCGAATCCTGGCCAGGGTATTATTTGTGCATTTAGCACGGATATTTGTTCCTGGGTCTTGGATGTTTTCTATGTATTTAAGTATGTATTTATCTATATAAGTATGTATATCGTCGTCTAGTACCCATAGTACAAGCTTTGCTTAGTTTGGGACTAGGTCGACTTGTGTAAGATTGTCCCCCAATATCTATCGTACATTCGAAAAGTTACGTCATTAGACTGCTGAAATTCAAATCGGAAGCTTAATCAACGTGAATTCAATTTTCATTGCTATTTGTATCACTTTCCTACTCTTTATTACTATCCTAATTAATCTCAATAAGACACGTCAAAGCCTTAACTTGAACATTTCCATCTCCCACTTGTCCAATCAAATTATGACTTTGAGGGGTAAAGCTTAAAATGTTTTCCACGGTTTCCTGCTTAAGCATACGCTGGGTGAAAAGCGAAATTTTACTGAAATGACTGACTATTCACTATAAATAACAAAAAATCCTCCGTCCATTAAACCAATTCGCACACAGTTCATACATCGACACTAATCCGCGGACACTAAAGAAGACAAACGATTGCAATAAAATAACAAATGTCGTTTTTATTGCGTTTCCAATACAAAAGTGAGTCGTTAAGTCTATCTAATAGCCTGTAATTCCCTTAACGGTGCACAGATAGGTGAGGTGAGTTGGCGTTTTTAGTCGATTTATAATGGATGGAAGGAAAACTAAGCAATATGTAAAATGAGAAAAAAACAGAGTCGAGGTGATAATAGATATCATCATCGTCCTAGCGTTATTCCCAGTACAGTTGCATCCTGAAGGATGCCTGGGGTCCGCTACCTAACCCCAAGAATTGGCGTAGGCACTAAATTGTACGAAAGCGACTGCCATCTGACCTTCCAACCCAAGGGGGAAACTAGACTTTATTGAGATTAGGCTTGTCAAGTGAGTGGGCAACTTGACTGATAGAAGTTCTCAAGCCGCCCGAAGGCCTCTAACTTGGCTTAACGACTGCTATCATAAACAGCAGCCAGGAGCAACCACTTAACGTGCCTTCCAAAGCATGGGAGCGCTCTGTAAGTAACCACTCAAAACGGTCACCCATCCAAGGAATGACCGCGCCCGACATTGTTTAACATCGCATACCGCACGCTATCTTGGCTAAATTACTACTATAGATAATCTTGGCTAAATTACTACCGCTGAATCAGATACTCCTGAAAAGTCAGATTATGAGATGGGTGGCTACAGCTGCTCAACCCACCCGCAGGACCGCAGCTGACGTTCACTGAGCTCTCTAAAGCATTTCACTAGTTATCGCCCAATAGGAAAAGCTGGCGAAAGTACCTGGACTGTAACAAAGACGATATAGACTCCTGACGCCTGGGTATCAACATTTGCCAGAATAAATTATACTCTGTCAAATTGAGAAAAAGTCGAAACTTAATTGGGACCTATGTACTATGTGTAGGACGCTGGGTGTCAGGAGGATAGAGTACTTAAAAGATGCAGCGCGACTTTTTTTTGATCTGACTGTGGCTATAGACCTTGCCCATTCAAGAAATCGGAGTGCGCGGTGGGACAGGGGTCTAGCCCTAGTCCTAGCATCCCCCATGCCTGGGCGTTTAGCCTCTTCGTTGGCCGACCGACACCAATATGATTGGCCGACTTACTGACAGCCTATTCGAATGATGGATTCTAAATTCAAAGACCTGACATGACTTGAAAAAAATAGAAGACTTTGACAGTACGACTTAAACAGCGGATACCAGTCCTCCAACAAGTTTACGATAGTCGCAGACAGCGGCAAAGACCCGAAGACAATCGTACGAGACAAGACTCAACACCCCGTTTTATTTCCCTAAGAGATAATTTCTGAGATCAAAATTCTCCTGCCCTTTCCAGCATCTTAAACTATTTTTAAACCATATTTAATCTCAATCGGTTCAGTGGTTTAAGCGTGAAGAGGTAACATACAGGCAGAGTTACTTTCGCGTTTATAATTATTAGTAGCTGGACGCTGTTTGTGAGAGAACTAGGTTAATCTCTGATAACAAAGGATGGCTTTGAAATGAACAGAGGACATTTTTGGTTTGAACTTTAAAGCAATATTGTTGTGATGTATATTGTAGACAACTTCTTGATCTGTCAGTGCGGAAGCGGTACGACATGAGACAACTCTAAGGCCTCAGATGCCAATCGAATCACGAATTGCGCGCCTTAGATGGGTGCTTTCTGACTGGCGCGGGATGCACGGAAGTTGGGCAATACTGCCCCGCACTGCACCCGAGAGTAGTAATAACTACTGCGCTAACGTAAAACTTGCCGCACTGCACACGATATTACTACTGCGCTAACGTAAAACTTGTACTGATAGTATCTCTTCCAGTGAGGAAATCTCTTTCAAAGAACAGAATACCACATATCGACCCAGACCGCCAAGTCAGGAAGTCTCCTTCGACAAATATCACAACACGAGAGAATTGGTTAAAGGGCAAGATGATATTTTTGCTCCTGTTTAATTTGCTTGAGTACGTACCGCAGACCGAAAACAAACTTCGTTAATGTATTTCTCTACTCACTAAAGAAACAAATGCTCTTACCAGGATTCAAAACCCGGGACCTCTAGCTTCGGAGGCAGTGACACTACCAACTAGGCTAAACAGGCCGAATAATCGTGTCAATAAGATGTATATCTTCTTGATACAAATACCTAGGTGTATTACTTACAGAAATAGCGCATGGGAAAGCTTGTTCCCAATAAATAAAAGCAAGCTCTAAGCCAAATTGGCAGAATCTTATTTTCCAAGATTTACTCCAATATATTTGAATAAGCTTACACAAATCTGCAATGTTTGAGTACACATCGCATAATTTTTTAACCGACTTCAAGATTTCAAAGGAGGAGGTTATCAATTCGGTTGTGTTTTTTTTTTTTTTTTTTTAATGTTTGTTACTCCATAACTCCGTCATTTCTTAATCGATTCGGAAAATTATTTTTTTGCTTGTAAGTATATATATCCAAGTTGGTCCCGTTTTTATCAAAACGCAGTTCTGATGATAGGATCCATGAGGAATTGAGGGAACTCCTCAAATCTTTTAGGCCAACATATAGTGATTTTTGTGTTTTTATCAACAAGTCAAGCATTTTCATCCAAAAATGTGACATTGGATGAAGTGGAACTGCTGATGATGATCAGAACAGAACTCTTCAACGACGAAAAGTTCACGTTTGGCGATTTGTCCTCCTAGCTGCGTTCGTTAAGCAAGTTCTATTTTCACGATTAATTTTTGTCATGCTCGATTTTGATGATGGGATCCATGAGGAATTGAGGGAACCCTCTAAGAGTGCGCCATCTAAGTATAATAATCTTTTACCGGCCTCCCCCATTGAAGTCGGTTTTTTTTTCTTAAAAATTATTATTTGAAATAATTGTTTTTAGCGGCACATTCTAACTCATTAGGATAGATTTACTGCCACGTTGACTATATATGCACTGACAGGCCAATGTGTATTAGTAGCTGAGTACCTTTACCCTAAATGCCGCCGATTGCACCGAGCAATTTTGGATTTTATTTTAATGGAATTAAGGTGAAAAAATTTCACTTCACTCTGCCATTAGTCGTATTACGTATTCATATTCAGCTGACGTGATTCTGTCTGGTACCTGACAGTATGAGCTGCCAAGTCAGGGTATATGAGTTGTGAATCTATTTGTACAAAATTTAAGGAACCGATAACAATCTGTCACTTCTCGATATACAAATATGAAACCGGCTGCTCGATTTGCACCAGCGCCACAGCGTAATCAGCGTGAAACTAAAATCAGTTATTAATACAGAGCGCAACTAAATACACATTAAAATCTAATTGGTAAATGGAATCTAACCGAATATAGAGTCAGATTTATCAATGAGTTATATAACAGTATGTCCGAGATGACTTTGTCTGTGTTCGGTCTGCGGTGCAGACAGTTTTAACCCTTCAGCCACGTAATCGGGGTATGACCTTGCTAACTATGTTAGCTTGATGTTGTTATAATTAGGTAAGTGCTTTTCCAAGAAGTACTGACTAAAATTGAAACGAAATGATTGGTGAATATATTTTGTAAGACGATCCATTCAAATTCTATTTCGTTGCTGCAGCGAGTTATTTGACCAATTCCAGAACTTTCAACAGTCAACAAACGGACTGACGAGAATGGTGCTCTGTGGAAATTGTCTCCAGTACTCTGGCCTCGGCGAAAATTGCAGCTTGCTTTGAGCATATTTTATCGTACTGACTGAGTGTACTGTTCCAAATGCGAAATTATAAAAAGTGTTTAAGCTGGGCTAGATAATGCTAATTGAAATATGCAGGGAGTTGGGTCGAAAATACAGCAGTGATAAGGAAGAAAAATATTCATAAGAGATGCTTCTTTTCATGATGATCAGCCTAATTAGTGAACTTCCCATCTCCTTTTATTGTCTTTTATTTCCATTTTTAAATCACTGTTATCAATTTCCATTTTTTAAGATTTAAAATCTAGTTGTTATAATTTGTCATCCCAACGGTTGTTACTACTAGGTTTGTGAAAAAACCCATGATAGGTAGATTTTTTTTTATACTACGACGGTGACAAACAAGCTTACGGCCTGCCTGATGGTAAGCAGACACCGTAGCCTATGGACACTTGCGACTCCGAAGAAATCACAAGTGCGTTGTCAACCCTTTATTGACTTGTGGGGATACGCTGTGTTGAGATTGAGGGACCCGCAGATGTCTCCAGCTGTCAAGCTAGAGATAAATGCAGGCCCCCCACTGCCAACACAGTCCATTCTCGGGAGCTCTCTCGACCTTACTCACCACCAGGAACACAACACCACATACCTACCTAAGGGGCAAGTAGTGATGCTATTATGGCTGCGGTCTTCTATAAGGTACGTACTTCCCCAGTTGGCCTGCTCTGAATTTGAGCGAGATGACGTTTTGCTGTGCCCTACCTCTTCTAAAGATACCACTACCACCACCATATCAGCCCTAGGACGTCCACTGCTGGACATAGGCCTCCCCCAATTTCATGGGGGGTAAATGCCATAATCGCCACGCTTGGCATGCGGGTTGGCGATCGCAGTATCTGCACCGCACTCTAGGAATGCTGTTGCCCATTCCCCGGTGGTCTTGGTCGTAGTTTTAGGACATACCCGGGTTCTAAAGATACACTACAAGTTAAAAACGCAAACTTTTACACAGTTTGTAATAACTGATTACTTGGATAAGTTGTTAGATATTTAAAACACATAGTCACTGTAAGTTTGTAAACTAAAGAACCCTACATTTCGCGTGGCCCGCTGGACTTGGCCGCTTTTTAAAGTTAATCCGAAATAAATTGAATGGATAGATACAGCAAGCTTCAGAGAAACCTAACCCCCTTGCACAAAACCTTATATGCAGGGGATCACGATTGTGTGCAGGTGACTGTACAGTGTACATTGCCAAGAAAATCGTACATGTGTTCCAGCAACAATCTAATCTACAACACCCGAACCCTGGCGCAAAACAATCAAACAAGTACTCGTGCTGAAATCCCTACGAGTGACGTGTGGATCTAATTAACACATCTGCTCAGACTCGTTCCATTAATCACGTTGGCGCCTACGACTTAATCAGTCCCGACGATTGTCTTCTGTCCAAGCCCATGTCGTGATTCGGGTAAAGAAATAATCGGGGTCTTTTATTGACCGAACGGTTTATGGTAAACATAGGTATTTGGGTCATCCAGTGTTAAAAAACTGGTGAATTGCGATTCGAACTTACGCACCGAGGGTTCCGTACAACTACAAAACAAATGTGATTTATCAATAATGTATATTGGTATTTGTTATTAAAATTTACGTCCTTATACGTGATGGGTGAATTGCCAAAATGTTGTATATATTTAAGGACTTCATTATTATGTCTATTTTAGTTGATTCCTTTGTATTACAAACAATAGTCATACAATTTTTATGTGTAACTCCCGTAACACAAAGGAATCAATTGAAATGTAGACATAATTAAGTCCATTATATGTAAAAAAAATGGCAATTCACCCTAATAATAAATAATTTCAAGTTTATAGGTCAATGGAAAGTTAACACATTATACTATGTGTGACAAACGACAGATGGACACGCGAGTGACAGCAATAGGGCGTCGTTTGCGAAACGAATGGTAGATATGTGAATTCATACTATGGAAATGTATATTCACAACTCACATATGGCATCATTTATTGGGGTGATTCTGTTGATGTTCTTATGTACTACATTCAGGTTACAAAAAAGATGATTACGAAACATGTTTGACTTGCACCAGCGTCACTCAGTTAGAAAGCATTTCAAGGAAAAGCAGACTTTGACTTTAACTGAAACCTACATACTCGAGCTTTGCCTCTTTGTAAGCGTAATGGAGAGTATTTCACAAAACTGTCCTTGCGCATGGAATATAAATATATCTATCGTATTTCAAAGGTTAACAATAAACTTACGAAAAAGTACCTACATTGCAGCAATAAAAGTTTTAAAACAATTTAAAATCATATTTAGAAAACGTATTTTTCCCCTCACTAGCTCGGAAAGCCGTCTTTTATCCTTTGAAACAAGCGGGTTAAAACGCATTTTATCCACAAGTGGGGAAAGTAATTTGACCTTGGAGCGTGTTTGAGTAGCTTTTGACACATAACAAAACGTAAATAATGGTTCTAATAATGATTCATGGTTCGTTTGATATCAATTATCATTAAATAAATGGTTTGAGAATTTAATAAAAAGTACCAAATTTAGCTTTATTTAATTGATTTTAAGTCGTAAACCTGAAAATTTTATAACTAACATTTTTTTAATAATGATATTGAGTATAATTGTGAACGCACAAGTTGAGTCGATGCAATTTCAAAACGCATCGTCAGAAATGTCATCATTGTCAATGTCACCTAAAATAAAATTTTGTCACCGACTCCGACTCACGAAAATATACACAACTTCCAGTTTTCTGTTATAATATCGTAAAAAAATCAGTGATTCCAGTGATGTAAATCATGCCTGTGGAACTGTGTTAATTTGCACTTTCCTCGCTATAGTGAGGAGAAAAGTTTTGTGTTACACACGGGTGCAAAGTTGTATTTTACTTCTCGTGTGTTGAAACACTCGCTACGCTCAGGATTCTATTTTAGAACCACTCGCTTCGCTCGTGGTTCTACTATAGAATCCTTTCGCTGGCTCGTGTTTCAATTCCACACTCGCGGCTTAAATACAACTTTGCACCCTTGTATAACAAATAACTATTACAGCATAAAGGAGTTTACCGATTATAATAATAGTGCATGTATTAATTTTGTTATTTAGTTATAGGTTACTCATAATTATTATAATATATATTATTGTACGTCCGTGATGGATAAACTGTTGATTTTGAATTGTATTATCAACATCTCTGTACACATTTATTCAATAAATAAATCATATCTTATCTTATCATGAATTAAATAATTGGTAAGTTAAAACTATGTAGCAAAATCAGAGCATTCCAGTCCTATCGGGTTAGTGGTAATAGCATTGCTTACCCAAAACTACTTTAAATGATGTTGTTAAATAATTTCATTGAGTGTCTACGTTTCAACTCCGATGGCTTAAATACTCGTCATCAAAATCATTACAAACGCGTAATACTCGTAGTACATTACGATACAAGTGCAACAGGAAATTTGGACACACAACAACAAGGGAGTGTTTTAAATCGACACGAGTTGCGAAATACCTGTTCGCACGTGTATTGTACAACGTTTTACAGTACATGTGGCTGTTTAAAGTTTCGACATATGCACGTAATCTGCTTATAACCGCACTCGTGCAGTAAAATAGCATCATATGTACTGTAATAGTACATTATGCATTAAGGATGGTAAGAGAATGCCAGCGAGAGTCCATTAGAAGCCTGATGCCGATGACTTGAGTTTGTATACTTAAAAGCACTTCTGCCACGCTTTTACACAATGTTTTTCATCATGGACGAAATAAATAAACAGTAAAGCCAAAAACAATAGATAAATAATGGCGCCATTCGATTCCGGCAAATGCATGCATGAGACAAAATGAGAAGTAGTACTGTAGCACCTGCTGAAGTAGTACTGTGCTTATCATATCACCGTTTATGAGTAAATGTGATAAAAATTACATTTCGCCCTCTTAGAACTACACTCATCGGTACAATCATCGGTATGTCAATATTCTAAGAAAATCTAATATAGAACGTTATGGTTTATACTTACATAATCTAGGGCGTGGGTAGATAAGCATCAACAGGATGTTTGCGTAGGCGTTGGTTGTTTCGGAAATAGGGTTTGTAAACTTAACAATAACAATTTCTTACTACTTAGGTAGGTAAACATTCATAGGAACTAAACTATACTTCTACTAAGCGTTTCATAAAACTTTCTCTATCTGCTAGTGACCTTATTTCTCAGTTAACTTAATTACACTTAATAATACAATAATGCCTTTCGGTAACACTTTTTCTGTTTAGTCATACCTATCGTACCATAATAATATGTACAGGAAAGCGCCTACGAAACGAGACCCTGTTGAGTTGGTTCCTGGCATTAGTTAAACGTGTATAGAGTGAGTTTTATATTTAACCGACCGATACGACCTTCAATAAAAGAGCGTACTCCCATCTTAAAGGCCGGCAACGCACTTACAACCCCTCTGGTCTTGCGAGTGTCCATGGGCGGCGCTAATCGGTTACTATCAGGCGATTCGTCTGCTCGATTGCCTCCTGTCAAAAAAAAATAATTACGTACTGTCGAATTATTAACCAATTTCATTCCTCTTACAATACCGCGTTTTATACAAAAGACACCATGTATACAGGTACATACGTTTATAACATTCATTTCCGTCCGGAGAGTTTTTTTACAACTAAAAGCCAATCAAGAAAGAGCTTTCAAAGTTTGCTTTGTACTCAGGTTTATGAACTCTATATAAACATCGCTACATCTGTTGGCAAGGTTTGGTCCAATTTTGTTTTAGAAACCAACATCTTAGCTTGTTTTTTTATAATTCTTTAATGGTAAAGAAACTCCCGCCGGATGGTAAGTTGTTGCTGTAGCCTATAAACGCCGACAACTCCATGGGGACCTTATAAAACTTGAACCCTCCTTTCTTGAAGAACCACAAAACCACAGCGATGGGGACTTTATTATATGTATAGCCAGAGCGTTCGGGACAGGAAGTGTAAGAATCATCGCCCTGCTGACGGTAAACGGTGCTATTTGATATATTGATATCATATTCTTGACACCACGACTATGACAAACAAGTACCCGGCCTGTTTAATGGTACGCAGACATCTATTTATTTATTAATAAGAGGTATGCGTTTGACCCTACTAAAGTAGGCACATGGCGGAAAGTTAAGATAAAGGACATATTTAGCATGGACGCTTTATTGTGTAATGTGACTTCTGGGCGATATGGTGTAACAAAAACGATAACAGGCATTTTGGACTCGATTGTATTAATCGACGAGTCTTTTCGTGCAGACGTGGTCCATAAACTATGTCTCCGTAATTCAATTTTGAGAGAATAAGTGACTCGCATATAATCATGCGTATCTTCTCACTCAGAAGGTTTCGTATCTAGTACAAAACCTTCAAGCGGAAGAAACATGACTTCACCAACTCTCCCACATGCTTTTCAAATCTCAACTGGTCATCTAGCACTATCCCCAGGTTTCTAGCCTCGTTCACACGTTCGATAGATGACCCTCTGATGATCAACTGTGGGTCGCAATGCAGAATTCGAGATACTTGAGACTTGTAACCCAGTATCACGTACTTGGATTTCTGTGGATTTAACAACAAGCCATTTTTTTCAGCCCAAGAGGAAACGTTTTCCCGATCCTCATTTGTTTTTTGGATAGCATCGGCGAAATCACAATAAACATAAGACCAAAGAATTTGATTACCCTATGACTGCCGATGTTAAGTCTGTCTAAAGCTAGTTTAGTAGTCTGGTAAAGTTAATTACTGAGCTGAAGCTTAAAATATTAATACCTAACAACGATGGACTAAGGCCGTTGGATACAAAGTATGACAGTTAAACATGACGTTAAGGGGACGCGTTGTTAAAGCGACGAGGCACAAAGGTAAAGCCCCTTCTAAATCTGACCCTATAAAATCTGAATTGGCGCATCAGTTAGTAATTAAAATCACATCTTAACAAGGTAAATGTACGTCTGGAACGCCTAGTTAGAAGTAAAAAAATTACAAACTAATCTTTAAGTACACGACTAATAAATTATAAAAGGAAAAATTCTGCGATACCGCAGATTCGGTGAATTGTATACTTACCCCATCAATTCGTCGCAGTCACTCACACCTACATAAAATAGCGCATGAATCAAGGCTATCAACACTTAATTTCAGCACTCTACACGTCAAAAAATCGTTACACAACACATTGCTGCGGAACAGCGTACTTGACTCAATGCGTATATATTTGTAAAATATGAGCTCGTAGCTATTCCGATATGAGTGTTTATGAAAAGATCGAATGAATTAGAATAGGGTTTCCCAAACTATAGGTGCGAATATTAAATGGGCCCTAGAGATCTACTCCGAAATTCGAAATCTGAACTTCGTATGGTGCCGTAAGACAAGAGAGTGAAAGGGACACCATACGAAGTTCGGATTTCGAATTTCAGAGTAAACACCCTGCCTGTAGAACGACACACCAACCGACCGAGCCAACGGCCGGACGCCTGACGACTGAAATGTACTATAATTTTGTTTGTTATTTGAATTTTGTTTGATGTTCTATGAAACATTTGTCTGCGAAAGAAGGGTATACGTTTTTAAAGATTAACTAATGTGCTGCGAGGTTAGATCGAAGATCGTTTAGAAGGAGGATCGTTTTATTGCGAGGGTAGATCGCTCGCTACACTTGCTGGTGTATGGGTAGACCACAACTCAAACTAGCAGTTAATCCTTGAAAATGGTGCTTGAAAGTGCTGAAATATTTGGATCTTCCAAAAACTATTTAATAAAATAAGTACATGGTAAATACCTTGTTTAAACAGCAATTCTAATTGAAATGAACAAGTTAGTTTTTTTTTCCAGTCAGCTATAACTTTTATTTACAGTATTTACAAGAATAGTAATAACGAAAGAAATATTTTAAAAAACATAACTAAGGCTAAATGAATAAAAAAAATATATCAGTAATACTATAAATAAAAAAACCGGCCAAGAGCGTGTCGGGCCACGCTCAGTGTAGGGTTCCGTAGTTTTCCGTCCGTCACATTAAGTTGACATATTAAGTACAGAAACACAAAACCCTAAAAAGCACGTCATTTCATTGTGATTTTGTAGAAATGACAGGTACAATAAACACCTGTTTATACGGTTAAATTACAAACTTAGAACAGAAATTATTTTTGTAATTTTTTCAAAAACTGTTCAACCTATCAAGTTCAAAATAATTTTCCTACAAAGTTTTTATAAAGTTCTACTATTGAGATTTTTTTCATATTTTTAAAACTTATATTTTTTTACTTCTGGAGCGATTATTTCCGAAAATATTAACATTATCAAAAAATGATTTTATTAAACCCCTATTTATTTTTAAATACCTATCTAACAATATATCACAGGTTAGGGTTAAAATTAAAAAAAAATCACTCCCCACTTTACGTATAGGGGAGGTACCCTAATAAAATATTTTTTTCCACTTTTTATTTTACCACTTTGTCGGCGTAATTGATATACATATTAGTACCAAATTTCAGCTTTCTAGTGCTAACGGTCACTGAGATTATCCGCGGACGGACGGACAGACGGACGGACAGACGGACGGACAGACGGACGGACAGACGGACGGACAGACATGGCGAAACTATAAGGGTTCCTAGTTGACTACGGAACCCTAAAAACTTGAGCCAAATCGGCGCCAGGCGGTAAGGTGCCCAGGAGGCTGGCCGCGTTGCCACGTTGTATAGCAATGCTAATACGAAGTTAGTTTTAATTGTGTATTATTTATTTACTTTACTAAAATATTTAGAAATATTTAAAAAAACACATGTCATGGAAACCCTTTATTTATTTATTTGTATACTTACTACATTTGTATTGAATGAATTGTATAAACTTTAAAAAAAAACAACCATTTGAACTTTAAATCTTAATCCTTCATGGCCAAGTTTTTTATTTATTTTTGTTCGTTCTTCTGTTTGAATAAAACATATAAATCTGCTGAAGCTATGGTGTCACCGTTCTTATTTTGCGACAGTGTTAATTCTATTTTACATCGCTCGTAGGGCCAGACGTTAGGGAAATCTTGTAAAGCTACTGAAATGTTCATTATCCTCTGTCGTTGCTGAAAAATAAATAAATATGCACTGAATACCTGTGACTAGTAAAGGTAATATTATTAAGTACAATTGGAGATTGCGAAAAAATAATATTTTCCTATTTTATCTGCGATTATTTGTTTGTTTTATTTTTACTTATTACTATATTAAATATTTATTGGGTTAGCTTTGGTTTTAGCATTAGGAATGGAGAAGGTATATGCATGAATCATAAACGAGAAAAGGAATGAAAATAAATATAAGCAAGACGAAAGTGACGGTATTTGAAAGAGACGTTGGTACCTATGTCAGTTTGTGAAATTGCAGTCGATGGAGACAAGTTGGAGCAAGTGAATGAGTTTGTGTATTTGGAGACTTGGTTCACGAGAGACGGTATGCATGAGGGAGATATTGAAAGTGATAGCTAAGAATCGAGTCAATGGGGTACTTCATCCGTTATGGGCAACCAGAAAGTGTCAGAAGAGGCGCAGCTGGCTGTGCATAGAGGGGTGTTGGTACCGACACTAATGTATGGTAGCGAAAGTTGGGTGTGGCAGAAGAAACATCAGAGTCGAGAGAATTCAGTGGAAATGAGCGCTGAGAAGTATGTGTGGCGTTACTTTTAAGAGATAGTGAGAGACGCCGTCATAAGACGGTGAGGTAATTGTGCAGGGAGGCGTAATTGTAATAAATAAATAAATGAATAAATAAATAAATATAAATATATTGGGGGACAATCTTACACAAATCGACCTAGTCCCAAACTAAGCAAAGCTTGTACTATGGGTACTAGACGACGATATAAACACTTATATAGATAAATACATAGAAAACATCCAAGACAAAGAATAATTATCCGTGAAAAATGCACAAAAAAATGCCCTGGCCGGGATTTGAACCCGGGATCTCTAACTTCGGAGGCAGAGTCACTACCAACTAGGCTAAACAGGTCGTCAAATACACGCCTGAACTATAAAATGGGTAATTTATTACTGAATGACAAGGCATGGTCCAGTGAGTGATATAGCAAATACTTATAACTAGAGCCACACGACCTCATCTCCAGGGATGAAGAAAAAAGAACAATTACTTAACTAAGTACTTTTTTTAACTATGAGATGAGTAGTTTATTACTGAATCACAAGGCATGGTACAGTGAGTGATATAGCAAATACTTATTACTAGAGCCACACCACCTCAACGGAGGTGTGGAGTGAATGAAGATATAGTGACGAAAATTGAGAAAGGTATGTTAAGATGGTTTGGACATGTAGAGAGGATGGATGAAATAAATGGATATGAAGGAAGAGTGGATGGAAGAGTTGGAAGGGAAAGACCTCGGCGAACGTACTCCGACCAAATCAGAGACATTCCGCAGAAAGGCCAAGTCAAGAGTACCCTAAATCTACGCCGCCTTTCAATCGACGGCTGTTCCAGAAGGCGAGGCAGCTCAAAGAGCAGCACGGCTGGCGATTCGTGTAAACCCGCGACGGCAGGATCTTCGTGCGCCAAAACCCAGGCGCGACCTCACCTCGCTACCGAATTCGCACTGAACTAGATTTAGTTCGTGTTTTTGGTGCAAATAATGTTTGATCTCTATGTATTTCTTATTTTTGTTCTATTTAGTCACCACTCGGACACAAGTAATCCACATATTACGTTTCACTCAATCGAATTCACGAATAACCTCAATGAAATACTCTTTGCCACAGCATTTGTAATGAAATCGAACCGGTTTTCGCTTCTAAATTACTTTATTATGTCCCGCTCCGCTTATTTAAAATATTTTCATAATGCAATGTTAACACTTATGGCTACTGATAAATATTATCTCCAACTATCGTTTTATAATGTGGGCTCGCTGCTCGCGCACTGTGCTACCCGCCTTGTGGCAAATATTGAATCTGATTTACCGAGTCACCATAACCACAGTTATATTTTCTAAGCTGATCTTACTACAATTATATCTAGTGAACTACATGTGTCAAAATAGTGTGATATTAGGAAAAAATGCATACTTAACACAGGATAAACAATACCATATAATTATATTGATCGAGCTAATGCATGAAATTGAACACAAATCAAAACTAACTAATAGTAATACGACTTTAAGCTACTTGTACTTTTATTCTAATTGCAGCGAAGCATATAGGCTACTTATTTTTATTACTGTTATTTCTGATTGGCGACATGCTACCTGGCTCAGATTCTATATCTTAAACAACAAGTATACTATTTTGGTATACGCGATTAAAATTCAGTTCTTAAAAACTAAAATAAAATACTTAGCCATTGGTTTTCTGAACCCTGGCTCTCTAGGAACTCGCCATGACGAATTTCTGATGGCAATGGAACGGCATGGGGTAGATATTATGGCCATAAATGAGACCTGGCTCCGCACGGGCGAGGAGGCGCGCGCTCCCGCGCCACCCGGGTACCGATTACATCACATACCAAGGCCGGCCGGTATACGCATGAAAGGAGGCGACGTAGGTTTTTATCTTAAGAGAGGCATCAACGCGCGCTCTCTCGCACACCCTCAAACACCGTCTGTCGAACAGCTAGGAGATTTTAATGTAAACTTATTAAATCCCCTCGAGCCTAATAGCAAAAAACTTATGGACTTTCTTTTCTGTCACAATTTAATCCAGTACGTTAATCTTCCCACTCATTTTACCAAGGATTGCCAAACATTAATTGATATTTTATGCTCAACTTCTCGAGTAAATAGCATTGTTGTTGATCATATCCCTGAACTTCGTAATCACGCTTTTCTAACATGTGAAATTTCCATAAAAAATTGAGAAATCGATGCCTAAATGGGTCATGTATCGTCCGCTAAAAGATATTGACTTCGTTACGTTTAATTCGGACGTTGATAATATTAAGTGGGAACGAATATTGTCAAGTAATGGAAATGATTCAACAGAGGCATTTAATGCGTACT
Organism: Notocelia uddmanniana; assembly: GCA_905163555.1. Lineage (NCBI taxonomy): Eukaryota > Metazoa > Arthropoda > Insecta > Lepidoptera > Tortricidae > Notocelia > Notocelia uddmanniana. The sequence continues at coordinate 19,974,978 of LR991068.1, forward strand.
TTATGCACCTTTTTGATCGCTATGCACCGGTAAAGAAAATTTGTATACGAGATCATAGCTCCCCTTGGCTGACCTATAACATTAAAGAAATGATGCGGAAGCGTAACGAGGCTCTAACGCGATACAAACACTCGCAAATTGAATCTCACAAAGAATATTATAAATCATTAAAAAAATATGTTGCTTCAGCAATTGATGCAGAAAAGTCTGCTTACTTTAATAACCACGTTTCTTTCAAATCGAATGATCCCCGAATTTCGTGGAAAAATATAAAGCGTAACATAGCCGATTTTAAAAGCAAAGATTTTGAAATACCGCAATATAATGAGAGATCCAGATCGCATCAACTCGCACTTTTTGGATGCACCGGATACCTGTGAAGTAAATATATCACAGCTGACTTACTTTGAATTTCACGGACATTCAACTGCGACCTTTAGTTTGAAACCAATTACCGAATCGACAGTCGCCAAGATCATCCAATCTATTCACACCAGCGCCAAGGGCGTCGATGGGATATCCCTTGATATGTTGCTGCTTACACTGCCTCGTACGTTAACCATCATAACGGCCATTGTGAACCAATCTATTACTACCGGAGTTTTCCCGGATTGTTGTAAAGCTGCTTCGGCGAAACCTCTTCCTAAAATATCTTTACCCACGGAGCTAAAGGACTTGAGACCTATAAGCATACTTCCGCTCATGTCCAAAATCCTAGAAAAAGCAGTTTACTTACAGTTGACTGATTACTTAGAATATAATAATATCTTGCCTCCTAACCAGTCCGGTTTTCGGAAGAAACGTAGTACCGCTACAGCCTTAATAGATGTTGTTGATAATATTCTTGATGCACAGGATAATGGCAATGGGACTTTTCTCACTTTGCTTTATTTCTCTCGAGCGTTTGACACGATACATCACGCATTATTGCTCTCTAAGCTCTCATATTATGGGCTAGACCCCGGTAGTGTTAAATGGATTTCTAGTTATCTGAATGGGCGCACTCAGCTTGTAGAGTTGCTCAACCCTAATGGAACATCTGCAGTTTCTACTACTCAGCTTGTTACTAGGGGAGTGCCCCAGGGCTCTATTCTTGGGCCAATCCTTTTTATATTATACAGTGGCGATATAGTTAACAGTATTAAAAACTGCAGTTGTCACCTATACGCAGATGACGTACAAATTTACGTTAGTTTTCATCCAGATAGTACTTTGGAAGCCGTTGATAAAATTAATGAGGATTTGAGTCGGGTAGCACAGTGGTCCAAGCGAAACGGTCTTGTTTTAAATCCCCTTAAGTCAAAGTTTCTGGTTTTGGGCACAAAACAGCGCGTTGCCAGGGTTATGTCTCTCAAACCACAGCTATCTATAAATCATCAGAACTTAACATGTGTCTCCGAAGCCAGAAATCTTGGTATTCTCATGGATAGCTCGCTTCGTTTTGAGAGGCATGTTCTTGAAACTATTCGCAACTGCTTTTACCGGCTCAAAGTGCTTTATAGAGTTCGAAGTCATCTGACTGTCGATACACGCATAAAACTCCGCGACTCTTTGATCTTATCAAAATTTAATTATGCCGACACTGTTTATGGTAAATGTTTACTATCACGATCTAAACAAATGATCCAGCGCTTGCAGAATGCGTGTGCAAGGTTTTGCTTTCCCATTCCTCGGCGAGCCCACGTTACTCACGTTAAATGGAATCACGACGAACTCTGCACCTCGCCACCCTCTTATTTGGTGTCATTAATTTCTAAGAGCCTTCATACCTTTTTCAGAAGCTTCGGTTCATGAATCCTAAAGCCAGGCGGATCCCTCGTCTTATTTGTCCTCGACATGGAACTGCAGCTTTTCGTGGCAGTTTTAGCTATGCTGCCACGAAATGCTGGAACAATATTCCTCCTCCTATTAAAGTCTCCATCAGTATTCATTTTCAAAAAACGATAAAAAAGTTTCTACTGGAACATCAGACTAATCCAGCTTCGCATTTCCGTGTCGTTTTTAATTTTTAATTTATTAGGCGCTTCAACCGTAGATTTAATTTATTACTTAATATGTGTTCATTTCTGAGCTGTACATTATAATAAGTCCTAGCTCAAATATTGTTGATTTTAAGAAAAATATTGTATGTGGTTAATATAATAAACATGTATATAAATCACCTAAGTGCGGTCATGTGACACTCAACAGGATCCACATAATATCACCGTCGGGTCATCTACTGTGGCCGACATTGTGCCGAATGGACTCCTTTTTGGCACTATAAAACACATGAGTAATCGTATTTACCTAAATTATGTTTTGCGAAATAAATTTCTTTATTATTATTATTATTAAATCAGCGCGCATACATGAAGAATGTTATGAGAGTTCATGAAGCGAAAGTTGTATGTCAGGACCGTAGCAAATGGAACTCTGTGATCTCTGCCTACCCCTCTGGGAAACAGGCGTGATTATATGTATGTATGTACATAAACGTATTGTCATAAATCTACTGTAGTTCTATAATAAAACCCTATCTATAACAATCTCAATGAGGGTGACATAGTCACTGTGTGACGTTTTGTTTTTATAAAATAAAAAGATATTTAAGAAAAGTAGTTGGAATTGCTTCACAATGACGAACGAGTTGACGGACGTCACAGTGCAAAAGAGAACCTGAACGAAATACCTAACACATATTTTGTATTTCTCAGGGCTCGGAAACCGGTATTCTGTCCATACAAAAATACCGGTATATTTTTAGTTCCTATCGTTCTTTCGTCTACTATTTCATGTTTAATCAGGCGATCTAACAATATGAAGTAATAACCCAAATACATTATTGAGTCCTACATAAAGAGCATAAACTAATTAAAAATATTTGGCTATTTCAGGATTTTGAGATTAACCGGTTCCGAGCCCTGGTATTTCTAAATAAAAGAAGAGTATTTTAAAAGACGAGTATTTCTCAAAAAGATGTTTTAGTACTTGAACATTGGATCCAGGCAATGATCTACATATATACAGAATTGATTATGTAGAATAGACTAACCGGAGGTAACGGACACTTGATGCCAATGAGTTTCAAGGCTGCGCCGATGTATTTATCGTGGTTTACCATATCGCAGAACTTGTTAAACTTTATCTCCACAAAACTCCGTTTGTACTCATTGTGCAAAAACTCGAAGAAGACCAAACTCAACTGAAACAAATATGATCAAAGCATAAGTAAACACGCCCGGTACTTCCTGTTTATCAGGCTAGTGCAACAGATTATTAAATACTTGTCGCTTTCAAAATTATCAATCTTATGTTGTATTACGCTGATAACATCTGTAGCAGAACCATAAATTGCTGGTAAAACTTCGTGTAAATCGTAGCTTATAAGCCTGATTTCGTAATAACATGTATAGGAGACCGGGAAAAAATTGGATGCATCGGTGGTCATCGGAAAATTTGGGACGGGTTGGAAGCCATACTCTTAGGAGGCCTTTGGATTGTTGATGAAGAGCGTAGCGACTAAGCTAGTTATTACTTTTAACAAATCCAGGATGAGTGGGAGTATTTCCAAACTCTATTTTGTTGGCCCCCTCTATAGTAGCAGTAATTTATTCTACCATACCTCCAAGAGTCAGTAGTTTTTTTTTTCCTTTTCTCGAAGTGTTTCATCGTATTTTAATACTTTACTACAGTGTGGCTAGTGATATATTGTTATGTTGCTTACCGATACGTTGTTTCCAAACTCCATTTTGGTGGTCCCATCTATATTGATATAGTAGCCACTTTTTCTTCCATACCTCCTCACATTGATGGTTCCATTCAAATACACGTACTTTTCGTTGAGGTACGTCGTCATCGCCCGCTCAGGAATCATTTGCAGATTCTAATTTTATGTGGAAATATTATTATGTACACTGGAACTCATAAGTACCAAGGCACTTTGGTCATTTGTCGCTTTCATTCGTTGGAAATTTATTATGACAATTAAAAACATATGCGTAACGGGACAGGATACGTAGATATTAAGCTCTTTGTAAGTCTGGTGGTACCAAACATACAATACAATACAAATATTCGTTATAACAATACAAAATATTCTCTTTATAAGGATCTGACTAACCACGGCGGAAATATCATTGAAAACAAATTACGCTTCAACATTTTCAACCAGTATAATGCATTGCACACCTCATCATCATCATATCAGCCGAAATACGTCCACTGCTGTACATAGGCCTCCCCTAAGCAGAACTATTGCATAGTTTGCATACCTAGTTATCGACTAATACGATCGCCAAGTCTTCTTTTTTTTAATACGTATAGGAGATAATTATATTACTGGCTAGTATTGCATGATTTATTGATTTAGTTCTAACTTACTAAAATATTTTTCCCGCTCACAATCACAAGCACTGCCACCAAAATCATAATTTTACAGTAAAACATGTTTTTAAGACTGAAACTATAGTGTCTGATTTGCGAGCGGCTGTCAATGTTTAATACCACTAGTTCGTTTGAATGCAAGCGAAACATGCAGTAAACACGTACTTACAGCCGATATTTTAAAACTAGATTGTTTTTTAATAAATAGGTAATAACCATAATTTTAATACGATTTAGATTCGACTAATGTCAAACGGATGTGTTTCTATACAGGAGGCATCTTTTTGTCTGTTTTTGGGCCCTTTTGTTAACGTTTGATTTGTTGTTCATAAAATTTCGGGGGCCTGATGAAGAAGGAGAATCTTGGGAACCCTTAAATATTAATAGTAGCTTCTGTAAATGATCTGCTGAGGGTCTGATGATAAATCAGAACAATGTTAAAGTTAACTTTGTAAAGTAATTACTGAACTCTGAATCTTTTAATACTTAGTGTGTATAGAGTAGCATCTGTAGCTATTGAAAGCTTTGTGATCAAACAAAAGAGCATTATAGGGAACTTTGCAAAGTTTCATTGGTGGATTGCGTGTTGAGACTCTTTTATTAGGGTTCCTTAGCCAAAGGGTAAAACGGGAACGGGACCCTATTACTAAGACTACGGTGTCCGTCCGTCTGTCCGTCTCTCTGTCTGTCTGTCTGTCCGCCTGTCACCAGGCTGTATCTCATGGACTGTGATAGTTAGACAGTTGAAATTTTCACAGATGATGTATTTCTGTTGCCGCCATAACAACAAACACTAATAACAAAACAAAATAAATATATAAGGGAGATCCCATACAAAAAACTTTTAAAAAGTTGCTCGTCGTGTTCAGCAGGCGCTGTGTCTCAAAATGTATGGGAAAACTAAAATCCGATAGTGATAAATAAATTAAAAAAATATTATTATATAAATTAAATAAAAATGGTTATAATAAAGTGTCTAATGGTGTTTATATAATAGTAGTGTAGGGCCTCATAAGAAGGCTCAAAGTCACCCAAAGGGCAATGGAGAGAGCTAGTTGGAAGTTTCTCTGTGTGATCGCATCAGGAATGAGGCCATCGGCAGCAGAACCAAAGTGACCTTTTAAAGGCCCTCCGAATCGCTAAACTTAAGTGGCAGTGGGCGGGGCACATAGCACGTAGAACCGATGGCCGTTGGGGCGGAACGGTTCTCGAGTGGCGACCACGTACCGGAAGGCGTAGCGTGGGCAGGCCCCCCACACGGTGGACTGATGACCTGGTGAAGGTCGTGGGTGTCCGCTGGATGCGGGTGGCGCAGAACCGGTCATTGTGGAAGTCTTTGGAGGAGGCCTATGTCCAGCAGCGGACGTCTTTCGGCTGACATGATGATGATGATGATGAATACATTTAACTAGAATCTTAGTTTCTAACATTAGTCATCAGAGATAATATTAAACAGTTCTTTTTTGTAACGGCTTATGGACGTGTCTAATGATTACAACTGAGATAAGAGCCTTATTGTACGCGTGACACATGCACGCCGATATTTTGATAGTTTGACTATGTGTTAATTAGCTTCTGTGCATGAACTACCGAGATCCTAGTGATGGAATAGAATACCATCATAAGCAATTTTGTGAAGGTTCAAAGATAGAATTCAGTGATTTTATTTTTAAAAGTGTCTGCTGAGACTCTTCTGTAGGTGGACTACTATGAGCAGAACTGTTCCTAATTTAACCTACAACAGAAGGGTAGGTTTAAGCGATAAGTCCTCCAAACATTTTTACCAATTAACATGGTAAAAGTTTTATTATAAGGTTTTAGACTCATTGGTGATGACTGACGAGACTTAAATGGACACTATGACGTAAATTTGCCACGAAGCACTAGTAAAAATATCATGTTTTCTCATTAAGAGGCTGACAAGCGCCAATGACCTTGGCTATGTCTGTCTGCGTCTAATTGCGCCGGGGTGAAAGAGAAACTATGTACCTGTTATACAAGCAGATAATCAGAAATATAATCGTAAAATTAAATATATTCACCACATGTGTAGGTAATATAAATCGTCTATGCTTTAGGTTTGAGTATGTTGGAACTGTGTTTTTAATTATACTTGTTTCAGTTAAAAAAAGACATTATGATAGTATAAGATGATTTGAAGACGTAGCTTTGCGATTTTTTTCTATCGAGCCGATTTACTTAAATCGTGTTTTGGAATCATCCGCACCCTTTGAAATATAATGAATATTAACGTGTATTTTTTTTTACGCAAACAAATAGTTTTTGTTGAATCATCATTTAAAAATGGTAATTTAGCTCTTAAAAGAAATTAAGGTTTGTAGCGCATTTTCCTGATACAGGTTTACCAATTTAGATGTACAACTGAGCCCAAATAGGGTGAAGGCTACCTAAGACGGGATGGCTACCTAAGAAGGTAATATGTGTTTAGGACGGTACGAAGTTGCTCCAAAAGGGCTTGAACGATTGATACGTATTTGTATATTTGTTATTATTGTTTGTTTATTTCAAGTTAAATAAAGTTATTATTTGTCAAAAAAGACTGCCTGTTTTTACAGCTATTGGCAATCATTACTGAGATTTCTATCGTTGAACATATCGTATGATAGACGATTACATCATAGATAAGGATCTTGGGCAGTGATAACGGTATGCAGTGGTAATCTATCGCAAAAAATAAGTTTTCTATTGTTGTATTCATACTTGGGACGTACAGGATTGATTAGGGATATGTTAAATAAAATAAAATATCTTAAATAAACTCATTTAAGTAACGGGTGTATTTCCATGAGGTTTACATTCTACTTTATTTAAAATCTGCATCTAAATTGTTACTGATATCATTTACATAGCATATAATATTGTTTTAAAAGTATAATTTGTTTATATTGTTTTAAAAGTTACTAAGTACCATGTTTGATAATAATTGTTGGAAGAGCAGGGCGTCCCAACACAGGCTCTGTAAACCTAAAGGGAGCCCCCCGAAACTGTAAATCTATATACTTTATTAATGTTAATAAAGAATTTTGATTTCGATTTTTTTTTTACTTTTTGTTATACCGAATTGGTATTTTAATACATTATGTACATACTGATGATAGCTTATACTGAATTGAAAAAAAAATATGCCTTGCCGAGTGTACAACGCCTGAATTGAAGAATAAAGATGTGACTTTAGTGATTTGGTAACTTTGTGAAAGTACCTAAAACCAGAAGCATCTAATGTTTTACTTTTAAAGTATTGCAAGAGTGCTATATTAAATATTTTGTAAACTTCTAAGTGAATGTATACCCGGCAATGGGAATACGATTATTGACAAACAAGACGAATCAACACGTCAAGAAAACTTTACTAGTAATGTGCTGTATAAGCACTAACAATCTATGTATCGTGAGTTGTCTAAAAAATGCATTTTGTTTTATTTTATTTTATTTATTAATATTGAGCATAGATTTGCTACTGATTGGTGATTATTATGTATTTAAGATTATGTCGGATATATCTAAATCAATCCTCTGTCTTGCACGTAAATACTGGCTTGTAAGGGACGTATCATCAACATCATCTTCATCATATTAACCGAGGGACGTTTTCTGCTGGACATAGACTGCTTTTATTTTTTTAATACCACGTCCGTGGAAACAAGCATACGGCCCGCCTGATGGTTAGCGGTCAACGCAGCCTAGCCTGCAATTCCAGGGGTGTCACATGCACATTTCTGACCCTTTAAAAATGTAGGTATACACTCCTTTCTTGAAGAACTCCATACTATATGAAACGAACCTCATTAGGGAGCACATTCCAGCCCGAGCGACCTCCCCCGAAGAGTGCCACAATGACTGGTCCTGTGCCACCCGCATTCAGCGGTCTCCACCTGGTCATCAGTCCAACTTGTAAGGGTATGTTAATACCCAAGCTGCGCCTTCCGGTACGTGGTCGTCACTCGAGAACCTTTTTTTAATTTAAAATAGGATTGCTCTTAACTAGCATCTAGCCAGGGGGCAAAGATAAGGCCGGCGATGAAGCGAGCTTGCCCAGAAGAAACTTATTCACTCGTGTTTTAAAAAGCCAACTAACTATTCATGACCCAACAGCCATCGGTTTAACATGCTATGTGCCCCGCCCACTGCCACTGAAGCTTCGCAATTCGGAGGGCTACGGCTATTCAGGGACAAATGCTATGTCTGAAATAAACTTCATCATTCCATGGTGCATTCAAAACCGACTGAACTACGAGTATCAACTGACTTGTTTGCATAACAGCCTTTCGCCTGTGAATATCGTGTCAACAACACGTTACTATACGTGCGAGTCTATTCTTGCGCATTGTAAAAGTTATTATTTAAGTTTCAATTCCATTGCTAATCCCCATTCAAGCTAACATAATAGAAGTCAACAATACCGCGTCGCTTTCAAATAAGGACATATTTCATTGCAATATTCTGGTCTGTTAAGGCGTTTTTCCTTTGAGGCGCAACGCAGTCAAAGTTGCGGGCCATAAATGTGTCTAACAAAAGTAACAATGGCTGAGACGCCGCAAAGGGTTGACAACAATGAAAAGAACAAATACTTAGTTTGTCTTGGGAAATTAACTTTGGGTTGGATCGATGAGAGTGGAGCGAATGTCAATACATACAAACCTTGTTGAGATCATTTTAAGCTGTTTCCTTGATGTCAAATTTTATCTAGCAATTTTAAATGTCATCATTGTTAATTTGATTTATAAAAAGATATCGTTTCGTAGAAGTTAAAGAACGAGGAGTAAAATTTACATGTGATGTGAGGAATCATATAACCGATATTTTTAAGAAAGCTTACAGAATACTGGGATTTTGTACTTCGTCGTTCCGAGGGTTTTACCGGTATTGAAGCAATCATCGCTGTATGCAACGCGCTAGTTCGTCGCTCGAATGTAATGCAGTCATCTGGGCTGCACACGTAGCTAAATGATGGAGCGTAATCTAAACCAACATTGTTGTATTGGTATATACTTTCTAGTATGGAGTATATCCGTTTTATAAAACAGTGAGGTGTAGAGTTATCAGATCTGAATGTGTGCGTGCCTGATCAAACGTACACTACGTTTGATGCCGCCGCGGGCCACGGCTGCTGGCCGAGCCGCGCGGGCGCACCAACCTACTCGCCATAGCGCCGTTGAAACTATAGACTTGTGTTCGTGTTCTATGAATGAATTTCAGCACTGTTTATTATATGTTTTAATAGTACAATATCAATATTCAAGTACTAGTACCCGTAAAAATAGTCGTAAAAGAGGAAATAAATATCAAATGCCAGATATACCAAGAGAGATTTCATGGATACGGCAGTATGTAGATACGGCTTCTATGCGGCTTCTAGACTTGTTGATGGGAAGGCTATACGATATCATAAAGCTGTCAACTGTCGGACGAGTCAGTATCGCGTCTTTAATGCACGCCTACATTTACATATATGAGTGGTGTCTGAGTAGTACCAAGGCGCGATCAGTATGTAGTATTTTGTTTTATGAATTTAGCTTACTGAATTGAAGTCGCACGTATACTGGTGTCGCACATATATTTATACTGATGGTACCGGGTACTGTGCCCACAGCCACTCACCGGCCCGCCTGCGTGCAATATATAGTACTGCCCAAATGTCATACTGACAATTTAAAGTAATAAATACCTCATTTTTTCCTCATTTGAAATGAGGAAATCTGAACGACATCTGTAAGATCTCGGTACAGTGCCAAATACCTTATGCATATCAGGAAGTAGCCTAAGGTTTATTTTTATTCTTCAGTTAACAGCTATAAAATAATTAAAATGGTATTTTCTTCATTTATGTCTTATGAAACCATGTAAATGCGAAGAGACGATATAAATAGAAGGAAATGAGACAAGCATAACTGAGTGGAGTAAACTATTTTTTTATTAAATGCAGAATAACTCCTTAAAGCTACTAACAAGAGCATAATGGTTTGATTTCCGTCCGTACGAAACTTTTCACATTAACATCACATCACAACATTGTTTCTTTTGTTAAGATGGTAAGAGTTAAATTGAGAAAGCTCTGTGTTTGACGGGTATACATTTTCACCCCTAATTACACACTCGTAGCTGTAAGCATTGAAATATGTAGATTATTCTTTATTTCATTTTAATTACGTTCTTTTTAAATTAAGTAGGTAATATGAAGGTGTCTAAATATCCTCAATGTATACCGTCAACGTGAAATATATGTTTGGTTTACATTTATTTAATTGACGATGACTACAACTTGGGGCACTTATACTAAATTGACGTAGCAAAATATTTTATCGACAATTGAATATATCGATGTTTTACTGTCAACATCTGTTCTACAAAATAATATTATTTTTTCTCTCTTCATTTTAAAATAAAAGCAATATACAAATTACGAGTAACGTTTGGGCTGTCTAGGGCATTATAAATAAGTTAGACCAACACTTTTTGTTGTATATCAGGATAGTCACTATATCACGAGTTAATAGAATATTCACTTGACGTGACTTTTTCTTGGGCGGCATGATTGTTTTGGACTTCGTAAAAATCGTAGCGGAATATTACCTCATATATTATTCTTACTCTAAGCATAGAATGGCAGTGACAGTAAATTGTAATTTTGTTTGAAATGACATCCGCATACATTTACTATCTTAAGAGGCTTGATATCAGGTGTGATATCGAACTTTTTTAAAGTTATCGAAAAAATTTAATGAGCACATGTACTATTATATATCGACACCTTTTTTTATCGATATCAAATCCCTAGAATATGCCCCGAGTTATCCCAGGCGAAGATATAAATCGCTGTTGTTTCAATGACTCGACGTGTTTATTTTATAATAAGACAAAAATTAATTGTTTATAGTAGCTAAAGGCTGATAATATGTCACATTAATGTAGTCTTTGACTAGCTTTTTAATACTTCCTGAACAATGTTAGGGTTCCGTGGTCAACTAGGAACCCTTATAGTTTTGCCACGTCCGTCTGTCTGTCCGAGGCTTTGCTCTGTGATTGTTAGTGCTAGGAAGCTGCAATTAGGTAAAGATATATAAATCAATAAATGTAACAAAATCGTAAAATAAGACCTAAAAAAAATATTAAGGGTACCTCGCCTACACGTAAAGTGTGGATGATTTGTCCCTCCAAAATCGTGAGAGGTCTTCATTGGACATTTTTGATAAAGTAAATATTTTCCGAAAAAATCACCACAAAAAAATGTGCTTCCTAACCTATTCTAAATTTTCAACTATAGGTCCAAAAATATGAAAAAAATCGTGAAAGTAAAACTTAATAAAGACTCAACGAAAACTACAGCGGACATGATCAATTAAGAGACTTTTTCTTAGAATACGAGTGTTATTGATTTTTTATTGAGTTTATTGGGCAACTACGGAACCCTATACTGAGCATGGCCCGACATGCTCTTGGCCGGTTTTATTATATTATAACATCAATAAATGTAAGGATATTAGACAAGCCGTTTAGTTTGCCACCAACATGGTATAAAAAAAATTTGCTCCTCTTCACAAGAATATTTTTACACATAATATGGATATTTCAGAAAATTGAAATTTTTTTTAGGCCTTAGCCTTACCTAGCCGGAACTATTATATACCTACCATGATTAAAGGTAGGTATCTCATACTCAGGAAGCCAAAATATATCTATACTAAAAAATCTTGACCACGTTACTGACCAAGATGAATATATTTACAGTCGTTGCCTCGCAAGCTTTATTACACTTTGCTTAAATCAATAAAAAAGCAATGAAAAGTCTCCCCACAAGTTGTAAAGCCTTTTGTCAAAAATCTGTTTAAGCCTAAAGAAACGAGTTAAATCTGGCTAACAAGGAAAAATCAGCGTCGAATGGCTAATTCATTAAATCGCACCATCAATCATGATCTTTTCATGAATCACGGCGTTAAGGTCAGAGCATTCTGACAATATGATTAAATGGGACACTTTGGTCAAAGCTTCAGTAAGAAATTAATTTCCCTCAACTAATGATGGTGTTAGCGTCAAGTATTTTAGAGGTCATTCATTTGAGTTGTTGATAACGATGGCTGTAAAACAATAAACAGTAAATTTTAGATATCATTATTGCAATTTCATAGCATAAAAATCGGCCAAGAGCATGTCGGGCCATGCTCAGTGTAGGGATCCGTAGTTGCTCAATGAACTTAATTTAAAAAAAAAAACAAAAACAAGCAAAAACCAATAACCTTTGCAGCGTGTCATACGTCTTTTACTAAGAAGGAATGACTTTTACGATAACTCAAAAAAAGCTTAACTGATCATGTCCACTGTGGTTTTTATTTCAAGTCTTTATTAAGCTTTACTTTCATGTACTTGGTACATATTTTTGGACCCATAGTTAGACAGTTAGAGCTCTCCCCCCCTTTAACTTTGAGACACATTTTTTTTTCTTTTGGAGTTATTATTTCCGAAAACTATACGCTTTATCAAAAAAAAATGATTAAGACCTTGATTCACTTTGAAAAACCTATACAGGGTGTCCCACGGCTATGCCACGTGGAAGGAAAGTACCTTGAATATTGTAGATGGAACATTTTACTGAAAAAAGACATTATTTTAATTTAAAAAACAGTTTAAACTGCATTCATAGATTTTTAAATAATTATATGGTTGAACCGGGAATCGAACCCGCTACACGAGAAAAAAAAATACCCAGTAGCTTTATCATGCCAATCTTCATCATAAGGATTATTTTTTTGCTAAATAACATAGTGTCAGAAATAAAAGGAAGACCATGAATATTAACATTTTTAATTCAAAATAAATCAATTTAATTATAAAATGCCCAAAATGAGTCCCATTATGTTGAATATAAAGTCGCACTCTTGATTATTTCGCTCCCTGCCTATTTTTTGATCATGTTGTGGTGGATATTTAGAATAATACGTCTTCTTGTAGCTCGTGGACACTTTCATTCTAGTTCTTGTAAACTATTTTTTTTACATAACCCCATTGAAAAAATCCAACGGGGTTAGATCTGGGGATCTTGGTGGCCATCTTATTTGTCCATTTGTCCCGATCCAGGAAAGTAAATTATAATAGGAATATGATGCGTACTTCTCAAGTGGGTACTGATGCATTAGTAACAGATACTTTAAAACGATAATGTCAGTTGTATGTCCGTACGGCAATGTCAGCTTTTTCATTTTTCTGAACAAAATTTCACATCAAATGTGAAAATTCATGGTCTTCCTTTTATTTCTGACACTATGTTATTTTGCAAAAAATAATCCTCATGATGAAGCCTTTCGATCGGCCTGATAAAGCTACAGGTTATTTTTTTTCTCGTGTCGCGGGTTCGATTCCCATTTCAACTATGTAAATATTTAAAAATCTATGAATGCAGTTTAAATTGTTTTTTTTTTATTAAAATAATGTTGTCTTTCAGTAAAATATTCCATCTACAATATTTAAGGTACTTTCCCTCTATATGGCATAGGAGTAAGACGTCCTGTATAACAATTATGTATAAGTATATAGGGTTGAAGCAAAAAAAAAACATCCCCACTTTACGAGGAAGGGAGGTAACCTTATTTTTTTAGATTTTATTTAACCGCTTTTTTAGATTTATTGCTTTATAGTATATCCATGCCAAATTGCAGCTTTCTGGTAGGTATTAACAATCACAGAGGAACGCCTCAGAGAGACAGAAGGACAGACAGACAGACACATGGACATGGCGAGACTATGAGGGTTCCTATAGTTGACTATGGGACCGTAAAAAATTAATCTTACAAAATATTATCCCTAAAAAATATTTTAGACATGAAAAAAACGTAAGAACCTATGAAATTTACAACATACCTTTCACTTTTTTCATTTGGTAAGACTGGCTGGAAACACACTCCTTCCTGAAACAAGCAAGATATGTAATTAATTATATCAGAACAATAACCACGTTGCATTTTAGAAAAGAGGGTATCATGTGAAATGAATATTAATTAAAATTAAGCATTGTATAGACTTTCCGCAGTGTCTCAAAACCAAAGTCTTTTTACCAGTGAGTGAGTTTTGACGACCTGTTTAGCCTAGTTGGTAGTGACTCTGCCTCCGAAGCTAGAGGTCCCGGGTTCGAATCCCGGCCAGGGCATTTATTTGTGCATTTTTCACGGATATTTGTTCTTGGGTCTTGGATGTTTTCTATGTATTTAAGTATGTATTTATCTATATAAGTATGTATATCGTCGTCTAGTACCCATAGTACAAGCTTTGCTTAGTTTGGGACTAGGTCGATTTGTGTAAGATTGTCCCCCAATATTATTATTATCCTTATTTATTCTTTTTCACATGTTAGGTTTTTTACAATAAATTTATCAAATGTAAATATAAAAGTATACATACAAAATATAAAAGCATTATAAAAAACCTAACCTAGAGTGCCGCCGGCAGCGAGGCGGGGCCTAAGCTACCGGTGGTTAGGGCGACAGAGAGAGGAACCTCCTGACTATCCGCGCCGTGTCCAAGAGTACCGCCTTCTGCATCTGACCCTTGACCCAGCCATCTAGCGAGAGTCTCTTAAGATGTTGGTCGAGACTCTTCGCAATTAGACCGTTCGCAGAGACGACTATCGGGACAATGATCGTCGAATCAACATCCCACATAGCGGTTACCTCGTGTGCCAGGTCTAGGTACTTACTAACCTTGCCCTTCTCGGCCTTCACGAGGTTCTCATCATGGGGGATGGTGATGTCGACGAGCACTGCCTGGCGCTTCAATCGATCTGTCAGCACGATATCAGGTTTGTTGGCTATAATAGTCCTGTCCGTGATGACAGATCGATCCCAATAGAGCGTGGCACGACCATTTTCGAGAACTGGCGCAGGTGTGTACTTATAGTACGGCACTTCGAAGTCCACAAGACCGTACAGAAGAGCAAGCTGCTGGTGAATAATCTTGGCTACCAAGTTATGTCTGTGCAAGTACTCGCCGTTAGCAAGATGACCACAACCGGAAATGATATGCCTGAGCGACTCTCCGGGACGGCGGCATGCCCGACAAATGTCAACCGTACCGTCCTTCAGGATATATTTCCGGTAGTTGTTCGTCATGATAACTTCGTCCGCAATTGCACAGACAAAACCTTCGGTTTCCGCAAAGAGATCCCCGAAACGTAACCAGTTCACCGACGCGAGCAGGTCTACGTCGGGCCCCGTAAGAGCCTTGTAGAACCGCCCATGTAGCTCCTTACTCTTCCATACCGCCCTGCGGTCCTCGGTGCTTAGTACTTTAAGTCTGCGCCAGTTCTCGTTTGCCATGGAGAGCGGGGTAAAAGATGCGTCTACTGCCACTACGTCACGATGCATCCCACACTCACTGTTTAGGAAGTAATCCCTGAGACTGCACACTTCGCGGTTGTGGAGGTCTTTGGCATTTAAAAAGCCGCGACCTCCAAACTTCCGCGGGATGTACAGTCTCATAACAGAAGACCGTGGGTGTAACATACGGTGCGCAGTGAGCAGTACACGCACTCTTCGATCCAGGAAATCAAGCTCAGTCTGAGTCCATCTTAATATGCCAAAGGAGTATGTGAGCAAGGGCATCACCCAGGCGTTGAAGGCACGCACCCTATTGCCGCCCGACAAAAAACTGTTGAGTACTTTTGTCAGGCGACAGAAGAAGCGCTCCTTCACCGCCCGCTTGATGTCTCCACCCTCGATACCCAAAGACTGTGACATACCAAGATATTTATAGGTTTCTGCTTCGGAGAGTGATCTGAGATCCATTGTCTCAGAAATTTGTAAATTTGTGGAATTTACTACTTTCCCCCGCTGTACATGCATGGCCGCACACTTATCGACACCAAATTCCATTTTGATGGCACTACTGAAGGCCTCTGTGGTTTTCAGTAGCTCCAACAGGTCATGTTTATTTGGTGCAAATAGTTTGAGGTCGTCCATGTAGAGCAGATGAGAAATGACCTCACCCTCTCTCCGTAGCTGGCAACCTAGTCCTGAATCCTTCAGCAGGGTACTGAGCGGATTCAGCGCTAGGCAAAACCACAAGGGACTCAGACTATCACCCTGAAAAATACCTCGCTCAATCCTGATGGAATCCTGCGGGCCAGAGGGGCCCTCTCCTCCCCCGGGTTGACGAAGGACTGTGGTCCACTGCCCCATGCAAGCCACTAAGAAGGATCTCAGAACTGCATCAACTTTATACAGTTCTAAGATCCTCCTCAGCCATGAATGAGGCACCGAATCATAGGCCTTCTTATAGTCAATCCAGGCGGTCGAGAGGGTCCCTCTGTTTCGCCGGACTCGTTGACAAATGGTCATGTCTATGAGGAGGAGCTCTTTAGTACCACGTGACCCAACCCTACATCCATTTTGAGCGGGGGCCAAAATGTTGTTCGCAACAATGTGCGTGTTAATTTTTGCTCTCAAAATGGATGTAAGGAGCTTGTATAGCGTCGGCAAGCACGTGATGGGTCTGTAGTTCTTCGCTTCCGTGGTAATACCGGACTTGTAGAGCAAGGAGGTGACACCAGTTGTTAAGGGAGGCGGTAGGGAACCGAGCTCGAGTGCTTGCTGGAACTGTGCTGCCAAACGCGCGTGCGAGCACCGAAACCACTTTAACCAGAAGTTGTGCAATCCATCCGGACCCGGACTTTTCCAGTTCGGAGCCGTACGGATGGCACAACTTACGTCTGCGGGGCTGATGGTTACAGACCCCATGGGTTCGATGGACTGACACTCACGCTCGACAACACCCATCCAGGCGCCCTCATTGTGTTCGACAGGCACCGACCAAATACTACGCCAAAAGTTAACCATGGCAGTAGCATCCGGTCGCTGTCCATCAGACACACGATGGTCGGTTCCATCCCACTTCCGGTATACCTTCCTTTGATCGCTTTGGAAAAGGCGATTCTGCTGGTATCGGTCCAGACGCTCTCTGTAGCGACGAATACGGCTTGCCCATGCATAAACTTTCTGCTTCAGAAAGTCAATGCGTTCCGTGACACAGGTCATGTAGTCACGGGGCCTGATACCAGTCCCCGCGAAGGCCTGGTTCACGAAGCGCATGACTCGGGGGCGGCTATTGCCCCCTCTGAAGCAGATCAGCTTTGCAATGAGAGTCCTATACGTATCGACACGCCGCTCAATTCGCACTTGCCAGGTAGGGACACTCCCGGCGGTCCTAGGTGCCCGGTCAGCGTCCGGAAACTTGACGCGAGCAACACGGCACGCCGCGATGGCCCCGCAGTACATAATTGAGTGCGTGTCAATCAAATCTTCGCTAGCCCCTAAATACGGGACTAGGAGATCGTTCAGGGCTCCCATTAACGCTAGATTGCGTCTATTCACGGGCAAGCGTGGTAGTCGCGGCCTAGAATTGGGTGTGGAGCGATACTGCGTAATCGCCTCTTCCAAAGCCCTCCTCAATTGCTCATAGGCTTGGCTACTTACACTCTGATTCGCACAGCCTTCGTCGGCACTGGGATCGGCCCCCGGTGCCGTATCGAGTGCGGGCACCGGAGCCGGCAACGTGGCGGATGGGTTCCGCGCCGAAGCGGAGGCTGCGCGGGCAGAGAGTGCCTCCAGACGGAGCCGATCAAGCGTCGCGTCATCCAACCGCTTGAGCCGTTGGATGACGCGCACTTGATCCGATAGCCGTTGCGCAGATACAGAGATGGCAGGTTCAAGCGCCCGAAACAGAGGAAGCATCCTATCACGGTACGCGGACAGATTTGTTCCTCCGTCTGTCGCCCCATAGTAGGCGCGCATGCAGTTCTCGTTAATCGATTGCGACCACTGCATGCGGCGCACTATACCACCGGTAGCGGGAGCCGTGGGCGGAGCAGGATGCCCCGCAGGCCCCAAGCGTGCCGGCAGCGGTGGCCGCCCGCGCCGCGCAGGTGGTCGTGGCGGCGGCGGCGGCGGCCCGCACTCGTCGCTCGAACTGCTGCTGCTGGTGTCGGGAGCGGTGGCGAACTCCTCCGACGACGATGCTGACGAGGATGAGGCGGGCGAAGGTGGTGGGCGTGCGCTTTGTGGATTTGACGCTTTTTTGTCGAGACGTGCTTTACTTCTCGTTATCATCTTATTACATCCGTTCCGTGCTCATGTGCGCTAATGGGTACATTTTAGGTGTAAGTATGTACAAAAATATAGTAATATGCACGGATAAATGAGTATTATAAAATAAATCAAGAAAAAATTGTAGAAAACACGTCTGACTTTGACGGCGTCATTTTTTTTATTTTTTTATTATTATTATCTCTGTATTTATTTTCGTACTTAAGCTAGGTTTTTTACAATAATTTTATAAAAGTAAAATATATAAACATACATACAAAATATAAAAGCATTATAAAAAACCTAACCTAGGGTGCCGCCGGCAGCGAGGCAGGGCCTAAGCTACCGGTGGTTAGGGCGACAGAGAAAGGAACCTCCGGACTATCCGCGCCGTGTCCAGGAGTACCGCCTTCTGTATCTGACCCTTGACCCAGCCATCTAACGAGAGTCTCTTGAGATGTTGGTCGAGACTCTTCGCTATTAGACCGTTCGCGGAGACGACTATCGGGACAATGATCGTTGAATCAACATCCCACATGGCGGTTACCTCGTGTGCCAGGTCTAGGTACTTGCTAGATTTGTCCTTCTCAGCCTTCACGAGGTTCTCGTCATGGGGGATGGTGATGTCAACGAGTACTGCCTGGCGCTTCAATCGATCTGTCAGCACGATATCAGGCTTGTTGGCTATAATAGTCCTGTCTGTGATGACAGATCGATCCCAATAGAGCGTTGCACGACCATTCTCGAGAACTGGCGCAGGTGTGTACTTATAGTACGGAACTTCGAAATCCACAAGACCGTATAGAAGAGCAAGCTGCTGGTGAATAATCCTGGCCACCAAGTTATGTCTGTGCAAGTACTCGCCGTTAGCAAGATGACTACAACCGGAAATAATATGCCTGAGTGACTCTCCGGGACGGCGGCATGCCCGACAAATGTCGACCGTACCATCCTTCAGGATATATTTCCGGTAGTTGTTCGTCATGATAACCTCGTCCGCAATTGCACAGACAAAACCTTCAGTTTCCCCAAAAAGATCCCCAAAACGTAGCCAGTTCACCGATGCGAGCAGGTCTACGTCGGGACTCGTAAGGGCCTTGTAGAACCGCCCGTGTAGCTCCTTACTCTTCCACACCGCCCTGCGATCCCCGGCGCTCAGCACTTTAAGTCTGCGCCAGTTCTCTTTTGCCATGGAGAGCGGGGTGAGGAGTGTGTCTACTGCCACCACATCACGATGGATCCCACACTCGCTGTTTAAGAAATAATCTCTGAGACTGCACACCTCGCGGTTGTGAAGGTCTTTGGCATTTAAGAAGCCACGACCTCCAAGCTTCCGCGGGATGTACAGTCTCATAACAGACGAGCGCGGGTGTAGCATACGGTGCGTAGTGAGCAGTACACGCACCCTTCGATCCAGGAAATCGAGCTCAGTCTGAGTCCATCTTAATATGCCAAAGGAGTATGTGAGCAAGGGCATCACCCAGGCGTTGAAGGCGCGCACCTTATTGCCGCCCGACAAAAGACTGTTGAGTACTTTTGTCAGGCGACAGAAAAAGTGCTCCTTCATTGCCTGCTTGATGCCCTCACCTTCGATACCCAAAGACTGTGACATACCAAGATATTTATAGGTATCTACTTCGGAGAGAGATCTGAGTGACGTTGTCTCAGAAAGCTGTAAATTTGTCGAATTTACAACTTTCCCCCGCTGTACATGCATGACCGCACACTTGTCGACACCAAATTCCATTTTGATGGCACTACTGAAGACCTCTGTGGTTTTCAGTAGCTCCAACAGGTCATGTTTATTTGGTGCAAATAGTTTAAGGTCGTCCATGTAGAGCAGATGAGAAATGACCTCACCCTCTCTCCGCAGCTGGCAACCTAATCCTGAATCCTTCAGCAGAGTACTGAGCGGATTCAGCGCTAGGCAGAACCATAAGGGACTCAGACTGTCACCCTGAAATATACCTCGCTCAATCCTGATAGAGTCTTGCGGGCCAGAGGGACCATCCCCCCCTCCTGGTTGACGAAGGACAGTCGTCCACTGCCTCATGCAAGCACTTAAGAAGGATCTTAGAACTGCATCAATTTTATACAGCTCTAAGACCCTCCGCAACCATGAATGAGGCACCGAATCATAGGCCTTCCTATAGTCAATCCAGGCGGCCGAGAGGGTCCCCTTGATCCGCCGGACTTGTTGGCAAATGGTCATGTCTATGAGGAGGAGCTCTTTAGTACCACGTGACCCAACCCTACATCCATTTTGAGCAGGGGCCAAAATGTTGTTCGCAACAATATGTGCGTTGATTTTTGCTCTCAAAATGGATGTAAGAAGCTTGTACAGCGTAGGTAAGCACGTGATGGGTCTGTAATTCTTCGCTTCCGTGGTACTACCGGACTTGTAGAGCAAGGAGGTAACACCAGTTGTTAAGGGAGGTGGCAGGGAGCCGAGCTCAAGGGCTAGCTGGAACTGTGCTGCCAAACGTGCGTGTGAGCACCGAAACCATTTTAGCCAGAAGTTGTGCAATCCATCCGGTCCGGGACTTTTCCAGTTTTGAGCCGTACGGATGGCACAACTTACGTCCTCGGGGCCGATGGTGACAGACCCCATGGGTTCGATGGATTCACACTCACGTTCGACAGCACCGATCCAGGAACCCTCTGTGTGTTCAACAGGCACCGACCAAATACTACGCCAAAAGTTAACCATGGCAGTAGCATCCGGCCGCTGTCCATCGGGCACACGATGGTCGGTTCCATCCCACTTCCGGTATACCTTCCTTTGGTCGCTTTGGAAAAGGCGATTCTGCTGGTATCGGTCCAGACGCTCCCTGTAGCGACGAATACGGCTTATTATTATTATTATTATTATTAGTGTTGTGCCAGTGATGACATATGATACTGAAACGTGGTCGCTTACTATGGGCCTCATAAGAAGGCTCAAAGTCACTCAAAGAGCACAATGTAGAGGGCTATGCTGTGAGTTACTTTACGCGATCGCATCAGAAGTGAGGTTATCCGCAGTAAAACCAAAGAAACCGATGTAGCCCTCCGAATCGCTACAATTAAGTGGCAGCGAGCGGGGTACATTGCTTGTAGAATCGATTTCCGTTAGGGCGGAAAGGTTCTTGAGTGGCGACCACGTACTGGAAGGCGCAACCTGGGTAGGGCCCCCTCAAGATGGACTCATGACCTGGTAAAGATCGCGGGAGTCCGCTGGATGCGGGTGGGGCAGAACCGGTCATTATGGCACTCTTTAGGGGAGGCCTATGTCCAGCAGTGGACGTCTTTCAGCTGATATGATGATGATGATGATTGTACGGAATATTCTCTCCGCTGTAGATTCTTCAGTATTTTCAAGTTATCAGGGTTTTTAGGGTTCAGTACCTCAAAAGGAAAAAACGGAACCCTTATAGGATCACTTTGTTGTCCGTCCGTCCGTCCGTCCGTCTGTCTATCTGTTAAGACCATTTTTCTAATGGACGCGTGGAGGTATCAAGCAGAAATTTGTATCAAATACTCACGTCTACTGTCCCTTGGAGTTCTGAAAAAATCAAACTTGTAAGCCTACGCAATCAAAAGATACAGCCGTTTACGCCGCAAATTTCCGCAAATTTTCGACACTCGCAAGGGAATCAACTCATCCTAACTAAAATGATATTACATTGAGCCTTAAATTTCTTTGAAGGTGTACCTAGTAGAATTGATCTTCAGATCAAATACTTATTGTTAAGTAATTGATACGTTAGGTATATATATGGAATTTCAGAAAATGTAATCGGCATTAAAACCCGATCATACTTAATGATTCAACGCTTTAAATATGACTTGAATCTCTTTACCAGCACTGCCAAAGATGTATAAAAATCTCAATATCAAATGTGCTGACTGGCTTAGGCTAGTGTCTAGAGACCTTGCCTACAAAACTGACGGTTCTGGGTTCAAATCCCAATCACGGCAGATATTTGCTTTTTGAGCATAAATATTTGCTTCCGAGTCTTGGATGTTCTCTATTTGTTTATGTATTAATTTCATAAGTATCTATCAATCATATCGTAACCACAACACAAGACTTATAATTTGGCTTACTATGGGGCTAGTTCGATGTGTGCGAATTCGTCGCCTCATATTTAATTATTTATTTATTCATATATATTATGTACGACCGTAAAAATGCTTCTTACCTATGAAAAATTCATAAAGAATCTTTTAACGGGGATCCAAACGATATGAACATAATATCATCAACCGCTCACCGCCATCATTTATTCAAAGCCCGACACCTTCGAAATTGTTTTCCATCATTTCAATTCTGGCTCCTTCCAGTGAATATATTTTTTTCTTTATTACATTGCTCCAAAGATATGTGGCTTCGATAAATTCGCGAAGTGGGCCTAGACTGTCAGTAAGATTATTGACGAAAGTAATTAGTTATTTGAATGTCATATTAATGACGTTACGTTTTAACTCGAGTTTAAATTTCATTGATGAATCAATATTCTTTTGTGTTCTACTCGTATGCTTACCTACCAACATTTTCTACAAATGATTTTGATGTTTACATGATAAATAATTAAGTAGGTATAAGGCAGGTTTTTAGAAACTACTTATTCAAAAAGTTTAGTTTAATGAGACGTTTTTATTGAAATATTTTTATTTAATGTGATTTTGAACTAAACTGGGAAAAAAAATCAAAATACTAAATCTATAATTTGACAATTCAATAAAATAATGATTCGCCACATTATTTTTTAATGTCACGAATTTCTGATCGTCGACGATTCCCGTCTACAAAAATGTGCCGACGGCTAATGTTTGAATGTTTTAATAAACGTTGTTATGTATTAATAATGAAACGGCCAATTCCATGTCCTAACATTTTTTCTTGGAACTCTTATTGTTTTCAATCTGAGTACAACGACGTAACCCATGATGACGCCATTACAGCATTATTTACATAATCGTTCCCTCCTTTCCCTTCCAAAATAACATTTCCCAAATTACACCCTATATCAACAACAAAGGGTCCAAATTGCTTTGTTAAGAGCCGATTTTGAAGATTTCGAAATGGCAGCCGTTACTGAGCAGCCTATATTAAGATACTTTAACATTCAAAATGATAGATAATAAATGTACCTCGATTTTAGGGTGTTTTTATGCTTATTTTCGACGTCGCTGGCTCCTTTAATTTTCTGTGTATTTTAAGTCGGCCGTTACGTTACCTTACTAAAGTTAGAGTAGTACCTGCTGTAATACAAATTTGGCCTTATAATATTGACAAACGTTCATATTACCTACATATTTTAGCTAAAACACAGCTGAAATTAGTTTCTCTATCTGTAACTTGGATATTTTTGTTTGTGAGAAAGAAAAAAAACACGTCAGGTTAGAAAATTTTGTTAAGTTTTGTATCATCTTCTCTTTATTAGACCTTTCTTCTTTGCTCGAGGTTTATGACTATTTTACTCTTTATCAACTTCTATATAAATAGAACCTTACGGTTGAACTTTTTTTCATACGAGATGTTTTCTTGCCTTTATATTTTAGTTTTTCCCGCCAACATTAATGAAACTGTTAACTTACGAATTTAATAAGGGATTTTGCAAGATTATTCGTTTAAACCACCACCACCACCACCATATCAGCCCAAAGACGTCCACTGCTGGACATAGGCCTCCCCCAATTTCATGGGGGGTAAATGCCATAACCGCCACACACGGCATGCGGGTTGGCGATCGCAGTATCTCCACCGCACTTCAGGGATGCTGCTGCCCATCCCCCGGTGGTCTTGGCCGTAGTTTTAGGACATACCCGGGTCCTTGTAGGACATACCCGGGTCCGATTCGTTTAAACGCACCTTGTTTATTTTGTATAAATGGTTCTTCTTTGATAATATTCTTTCATAAATCTCTGTTTAGCCCAATGGTTGGCTGGTAGAGAATGCCATTTGGCATTAAGCCCGCCATTTGTACAATTACATTTTGTGCAATAAAGTTTAAATAAATATAAATAAATAAATATTCTGAATATTAAAAAAACATGGCTACTACCCAGATAACATAAGGAAGTGTTGATTTAGATACAGAAAATAGACACACCTAGGTGATCCAAAATCTTCTCTCCAACCCCCATTCTCAGTTCTCTGGCATCGGATCTCCCTGTATATTTTGCGCCAGAGTTATTTTTTGTATTTACTGATCGCCATGATTTTTGTATAAACATGATGTCTAGCAATAGTTGCAAGTTTGCCAAATTGAACCAGTAAAAAATGATCTGTTTTGTCTTATATTGATTTACGCGATTAAGTCCCGTTTACCAATAATAATCTGTTTTGTCTTGGTTGCCACCTCAATATAGCATCTTTCAGAGGGATTAAAAAGTAGGTATTTCTTCATACTGGCCTTACCATCATATTTTAACTAGGTAATTGTTGAAGAAAAATGTTAGTCATCGTTATACGCATAAGTTTCTTAAGTTTGCTTCAAAAGATATTCAGTCACCTCAAAAATTTGCATGAAATGGTCCCGAAGTTTACTTATCGTGAATTCACATAAGGATGAACTTCTTGAACCTTTTTATTTTGAGTTATGATACTGAATGAATGTGGTGTGATTAGTAGCATTATATTTACCATCTCCGTCATCAATCAAAATTAAATATTTATATTATAAAAGAAAGTGTAGAAAATGTGCGTGCTGCTAAAATTCAGAAAAACGTCCCGGTACGATCAAGGGAGTTATATGGTGTGGTAGCTGTAACGTTTCTCCCTACCTAGCGTAACCTAAACTCCCTAGGCATCTCTAATAGGCAACTAATTGATTCTAACAGATATAGACTACCTAGACTTTAACTAAAACTAACTTATTTTCTAATCAGAATTTCTATAAAATGTCTGTTCTACTTCTTTATTGTTCACTACTCTTTTAGCTACATATAAGATAAGTTAATATCTTGAATCAACAAAAACTGGCAACCGTACTTGTCTTCTCGAAGATCTCACGGTTCGTAAATAAATGCCATAAGATTAAATAAATAAATATCTTGAATTGGATCAGTAAATTGGCCAAATTATCGCTAGTGTGTATGTAGAACCCAAAGTCGTGTCCAAAATAGTAAACCAAAGTCATTTTCACATAGAGAGATGAGAAAGTTACCTAGTTAGTCTCATTAGAATAAATAACTACTAGTACCTAAACAATTATTATTATTACAATTATTAAAGTATATAGAATCAAATATAATTTTCCTATTGGAGTTAAACTGTTGTTAAGACAGATATATTTTAAATTACTAGTCAACTGAAGTCCATGTTTATTAATTATATTATTAAAATTTATTATTTTTGTGGTTATAAATGTGGCCCACTCTCCGCCACATTCGTAGCTCTCGTACCCAGACTGGACAAGCTTCCGCCACATAGTTCTGAAGGAACTTTATTCTTTTAAGTGACTTCAGTATTTTATTTATTTAGTCACTTTTGTCATTTATTTCACTTCAGTATGTTATGAGAGGACATTCAAAGGGACAATTTACAGAATAGCAAAATACTGGTAGGAGCAGCAGCAATAGATCCACACTAGGTCACTAGTATTCTGCAATTTACTTTGATTTATCGGTGTATTTAAATTTGTAAACAATTAAATAATTTATCCAGATTATTAATGTAGCATTTCGAATTCCCATTTGCGGAACATTCAAAATGACCACGGCCGTCTTTTGACGTGTAATACACCTAGCCTAACAGTAATTCCTAGTCCCACTATCATTCTAGCTCACTAAAATAGAAAACCCCAGATATCCCTAAATTTACCTACAACTAAGCACCAAGATTACCCCAACAAAGCCATATAAAATATCAACAGCAGATACAATTTTCCTAGTTAATAAAATAAGAAAATAAATAGCTTTTCTATTAACATAAGAATATAACCCAAAGCTAAATACATCAAAACCTAGTAATATGTCCTAGCCCTAGCAGCTACACTAACCATCTATTCTGTCGGTATGTTTGCAAGCTAGAGACCCGGGTTCCATATTTAAGTTAAATGCGTAAAGTCATTTCGGTAGTGCAATGAAACATCTTTATCTTAGGCTAAAGCTTAGTCTACTTCGGATGAGAATTGGCTAAACCTGACACCCTATTTTTTCGTGAGCTTCAATGAGACTCTTACTAGAGATTGGGACAACGAATCTCACTGAGAATATAAAGTGTGAATATATAAATATAGATAAATAAGTCTGAGTAACTTGAGAACTTAAAACGTCTGGTATGACATTCCAAATCATCAAGCCACCAGGGAGTTTGAACCGTCTCTTGAGTAAAATACGGTATGCCCGTCGACAACTCCATATCGACAGTTACGTAATTAATAATTAAAGACACTCCTTAAAATGATAAATATATCGTCACAGAATAAGGATTAACACCGCAGGGTGACCAACTTTCTATTTTAAGAGGACAAGTCAGACTGTACTTGGTATACAGACAATTCTCTAGACTTCTAACCCCATAAAAAATAGTAAATAAAATTTGCACAAATTCTAATAAGAAAAAACTGAATTAAATAAACCAATTTTTACTAAAACAAAAACTAGAATCACTCAAACTTTAAGGTAAAATATTGATACTAAAATAATCACAGAACTAGAAATTCAGTCACTACGAAATTAACAAACTCTACAATAATGAATTAAAATTTATCCCCTAAATATTAAACAAATTAGAGAATTTACACACAAAGAACACTATCAAATTCAAGCTACGTTATATCATATCCAAACAAAGATTAGACCAGTAAAAGACTATACTAAAGTGTGGACACGAAATAATATGGTAATGCATGATATGGCAAATCTTTAAAATTAATGTGGATTTTCAAGTACCGCTTTTTTTTAATAATTTGTGGATATCAAACTACATAATAAAAATACAATCATAATATAACGTTAAGTTTTCTGTGTCTTTCAGCATTATATATTTCACCGTACCGATATTTTGTTGAACAGCGGTTTCTGATAATATCCACTCGCTTCCTGCTGCAAAGCTACAATTGTATTTATATTTTTACGAGTTGTTTTAAGCTCATTAGAATTTCATCTGTCCAAAAACATGCTTTTTTGAACTCTTTTCTACTTGAGGCAGTCAGGGAGACTTTCTACTCCAAGCATTGAAAGTTGTTTTATATGGTAGGCATTTTGACAAATAAACCAAAATTAAAAAAAAAAAAACTTACTACGTCAATCTGAAGTCAACTAGATAAATGTTAGATATTATGAAAGGATGATGTAATAAAAGTAAAATTTTAAATATTTAGTTATAAATAAAATAATAATATTACCAAAAAACTTGGTACAGACTGTCCGAAGGCGCTGTTCAACAAAATATAGGTTTGGTGGAATATATAATGCTGAAAGTCACAGACAACTTAAGGTTAAAATTATGATTGTATTTTTATTATGTAGTTTGATAACCACAAATTATTTAAAAAAAGTGCTGCTTTAAAATCCACATTCATTGACAAGATTTACCATATCATATATGACCAGATTACTTCATGTCCATGCTTTAGCATAATCCAGGCCTAGACACAACATAGGTAACCTGAACTAAAACCTAATACCTCTCTAGAGAAACCGTCCGAACAGTCTAAAATCTAAAGCAAGAATGATCATGAATCAGGGTCCATGGCTCCCAGGACTCCTACCCCCGCGCTAACCCCCGCTACTCGCGTCTGAAGCTGTAAAACTAAGTTTTGATTACATAAAATTTTACTATTTTAAAGTCTATTCCTTTTATAAAATATAAAAAAAAATGCTGGCCCTAAACTATTTGGTGAATTTCGTCCCACGATACTTATATAAACACTTGACACTTCTTACAACACGTGTACTGTTGTGAAACAGGTACAACGATTAGACCATATACGTATCGCTATAAAGATAAAGTTCAATTTGGTTTAAACTTCTAATAGCCTACATTTAATTTGACTGCAAATTTTTGTTTGTCCTTTTAATTGTTTCTTGTAACGAGAGAAATATTTTTCTGTAACGTTACCTTTAGCAAGTTGATAAAGCGACTCATATTCAAATAGTCTAATCAAAAAAAAGGTTCAAAGTTGCATGAAACATCTTTTGTTTACTTATGGTTCAATATTAAAATTAAGTTTGTAATGTCATAAATTTTAGCCACGTTCAGTACTCAGGGCCTGTGTGAAATAATACACTCTTCAATTTCTAGGTATTTTGATAACACGTCGCAGGTACGGCCCGCCCGATAGCAAATGGGTACCGCAGCCTATGGATGCTTGCAACACTGTTGCATTTAAACCGATAAAAAAAAGAAATATATAATAATTATGTTTACATAGACTTGAAACATATCAGATCAAATCTGATATGGTACATAGCTCTCTACCTCCCGTACATGAAGAAGGTTCTTGGTTTTAATTGAAGAGCTTGCTTTTGAGTTTTAATGGCAAAAGGACTGGAACTTTCGACATCTATAGAAAATTCGAGAACAGCCTGAAACAAGAGAATTCCCCAACTTGACTGCGTTGTAACTGTAATTTTTTATTTGTTTTCAGTTTTTTATGTATCATTATAAATAACATATCGGTGTATAAATATCATATGACTCTTTTATCTTTATATATACCTATTTATTTAAAATAATAATATTCTTATCATCATCATTATCATTTCAGCCGAAGGACGTCCACTGCTGGACATAGGCCTCCCCAAAGAGTGCCACAATGATCGATCCTGCGCCACCCGAATCCAACGAAATCCTGCGACCTGCCCACGTTACGACTTCCGCTACGTGGTCGCCACTCGAGAACCTTTCCACCCCAACGGCCATCGGTTTTACGTGCTATGTGCCCCGCCCACTTCCACATGCCGAATCATTTAACTTAAATATGTTATGAGTGTCTGATATTATTTTCTTTCTTTTCCTACACCTTTTTTTTATATTTTTGCATAATTTCCACTACCCAATGGTTGTCTGGAAGAGCTTCCGCTCTTAAGCGATAAGACCACCAAGTGTCTACCATTTATTTGATTTTGTTTTATTGAACAATCTTTACTATAATAAAGTATAATATAATATTATACAGGCTGATTCAGGAGACGTGAGCAGGACCAACTAACACTACATACATAGTAAATGGCAAAGAATCGTATACCATTGTACTTATTTAAGTGAAACACCTATACCTTTTTCCTGTATTAAAAAAAAGTTAAAGTTTAATTTTCTACAATCATGGTTACCCTACAACTACTGGTTTATAAAGATTAAACCTCTAACTGTTATGACAGCACTTTGATTAGGAAGAAAGTAAATTGTCACATTGAGTGAGATACGATATTTCAAAAGTAATCGGACTCAGGTGACATTCAATATCACTTGACTGAAGTATTCTGATTGTAGAGTGACCATGAATTTCATAAATAATTTAAAACATTTTGTTCATCATCATCAACATCAAAGATAAATGAACGTTAATTTCATTAATAGTGGCACGAACCAGTAGCTTATGATCTACTGAATCCGTAGTGTTGATTTTGCTCACGTCTCCCAAATCACCATGTAAAGCTGAATAGTTTGTTTGTTTGAACGCGCTAATCTCAGGAACTACTGGTTTGAATTGAAAAAATATTTTTGTGTTGGATAGTGTATTTATCGAGGAAGGCTTTAGGCTATATAACATCGCGCTGCGACCAATAGGCGCGCGATGCGAAGTTGCGGATGAAGTCGCGAGCAACAGCTAGTAATGAATATTTGTATTGTATTGTAACATTCTAGAATGTTGTGGAATGTTCGGGAACATGCCAGATCACTGTGAAACATTCCAGAACACTCCCGAAATCGAATCTTCTAGAATGTTGTGGTCTATTCGAAGCCTTTTTTGAACGGGTGAAGCTACCTTTTGGTAAAGAAAGATCCGTCACGGGTTCAAACATTCGGGGACATCCTCAAATATCACAAATCTTTATGGAACTTTCAAAGTCTTTTTTGTATGGGTGGCGATACCTATTGGTAGGGTATATTAAGAATGATCCGTCGTGAAAAAGAAATTAATTGCCAGTAAAAGAATAATCATTATGACAAAGTCTCTCATCGTGCGGTATCTAAACTGTGCACGGAGTTTGCCAAAATCTATTACGTGTTTCTGTACACTTAGTTTCGATCTGTTTGTGTGTCTACTAAGAGGTTTACAAACAATCTGCATGTTGAATATAATTATTAGGTTTGTACTCAGGAACTAGTGCTTGCTCTGCGTCCTTAGTTAATTGGGGATGGGATCGTATCTGAAATGTAAATGTTTTCCTTAAAACGGTTCGATTAATAAATAAATATTCTACGAGTATCATCTGTAATAGAGAAATATGTTTCTGTCAAAAAATTCATTATTGGTACAAGCTTTTATTGCCCACTATACTTTGTTGCACAGTCATCAATACTCGTTGAGAGGATTTCAATGAGCCCAAATACGACGGGTTCATCTTTGTGTAGTTTAGGAGTTAATACGACTGCTATCTCCATCATCAGATCAAGTCGGCGTTACCAAAATATGGCATATATTCCCCCGCTGTATAGCAATGCTGATGCGTTGAGCGAGGAAGCTTCCAGCCCTTTGGTCAGCAGTGGTGTTCACTTACCTTTTAGCCACTTTTTTGAAGGGGTCATGACCCAGGTCATGAGGGATCATGCGCCCTGGGACCCCACGGACCGAGGGTGTCAACACCGAACGGAACAAAGTTATATTCGATTACTCAATCAGCTATGTGCTGAATTGGGACAATTTCGTGACATTTTACTATTCCTTGTTAATGTTTTGTTGTTATATTCATTACCTAATTGTGTGTCACAAATAAGTCTTTTTCCTTTTTCTAATCCTAAAAAATGGATCATCAGCGCACAGACTTTCAGTATACTTACAGGTGAAAGGTACTATAGGTGCAATAGCTCACAAATTCACAACAACTTATACCATTTATTATGGCTAAGTCACCAACTATAAGTGTACCTACTTAAACTCAAAACGTACAAAGCAAAAGCGTCATTTGAACCGATCTAATTCCCTCTTCGAAGATAAATGATTGTAAACCAGATAACATGTGACTCGGAATTGTATGTAAGTTGATAGAACCTGGGGAGTCTAGTTATTTGGCTGTAAGAGCGCATCTCACGTAGGTAGCTTAGTACTTTAATCTGATATGTGAAACTTCAGCTGAATATCGTCTAACAGGATCAGAAAATCCGTTCCTGAACTAAAATATCTTGCAATACGGATATCATTGCATTCATTGCTCTGCTATTTTATAAGTGTTATTTATTGCAAATAGCGTATGGAATAAAGATTTCAGACCACGTGCACGATAAAAAAACCTTTTAATATATAAAAAATATGGTTCCGTAGCCAATTGTTAAATCTTTTTGAGGTTAGATTTAACACAATTATAAAAAAAAAACATAATTATTACTCTGATTTCGTCTATGTTAAAGTTCGTACTCGTATAACAAGAGCCGTACCTAAAATGAGAGTTCGATCTATGTACCTCAAGTACGTCTTTATTACGTAAGTGAAAAAATTTACGTAAGGTTCACTTAATTATAGTGCTTATGAAATATGGCATTTAGATCAACCAGCGGGGTATAATTACGCAACTTTTCTAGCGTGCGTGAGTGTCATTTTCATAATAAAAATGACAAGTAGATTTACCTACCGTACCTTCTAAAAGTTACCGTTTTACCTTGCTCACGTACTTTACCCTGCAGGCAACAAATGCGAATTTAAAATTCACTCATTAAATTAAACTCCTTGGACGGGTTGAAAAATCCTCACATTTTATCTATTACTAGCGTTTGCCCGCGGCTTCGCCCGCGTACTCTAAGCATAATTTTTAACCGTCTTCAAAAAAGAGGTTCTCTGTTTGACACGTATGTATGTATGTACGTATGTAGGTATGTATGTTTGTCCACGATTATCTTGCGTTTGGCTGAACCGATTTAGATGCAGTTTCCAGAAAAGTAGTTGTTACATTTTGGGGGTTTCGGTATAGGAAGTTTGGTGATTGTGATTCATAAACAGATGTATGTACGTATGTAGGTTGTATGTTTGTCCACGATTATCTCGCGTTTGGCTGAACCGATTTAGATGCAGTTTCCAGAAAAGTAGTTGTTACATTTTGGGAGTTTCGGTATACGAAGTTTGGTGATTGTGATTCATAAACAGATGAACAGATGAAAAGTCAGTATACATTCTGAGAACCGGGAAACTGTAGAATTTCATTTGATTTTGGCAATAATAAGGATCGAAAGCTATTATCATACATTTTCGAGAGGCCGACGGGGAAAGGGTCGGCCTGTCTTAAAGGGCCCTTAGTAAAAGTATCTGTGTACTACAGTAACACCAATAGAAGGTCTGGTAACGACCAAGCAGCAGTCATAAACTCTGGTCCTCTGAAGTACAGAAATACGGCTAATTCAATATCTAGTGTAACCCTTATTTTTCCTAAATTTAAATTAAATTGGTAGATTATGCCAGTTTCCGTTTGAGCATCCAAAAAGAAAATTTGGCCTCACTTCCTTTCGCACTCCTTACTATTTGGTCGTACTTATACTGACTTATGTTCATCTGTTAATGAATCATAGTTAGTCCTGACTAACCCCTCTAAAGCTATTAAATCATACCCAAAACTCTGGTAGGATACGCGGGCCTAGTTCCGTACCTCAAAAGCAAAAAGAGATTCTTATTCCTTATTCACGTGTGGCTGTCCGTCAGTCCGTCTGTTACAACCGATTTGCTTTAAAACTACTGGACCGATAGAATTGTAATTTGGCACAAACTATCAAAAATTTTCATGTCCATAATATTAAATTAAAACCGGCCAAGTGTCGGATTACGCACAAAGAAGGGTTCCGTGCCAACTCACGGCACTTGAGTCCTTTTGTTTGGGCAAGACTGTTTTTCAACAATATCTCGAAAAATGGTAAACATCTCTTGTTGAAACCAAAAGTCGCTGAAAGTATTTAATTAATATGCACCATCTCAATGTTTTTCAGAATCTTAAACTTCAAAGTTTGGAAATTATATACAGTGAGGGGACACAATTTTTACGACTTAGACAGCTAATCTATACTAATATTATAAAAAGGAAAGATTTGATTGTAAGTTTGCATTGAATAGCTACACTATTCTTGGGTGACATTGACATGGGCTATATTATATTTTCAAAAAATAAGGATTCTTACTAAAAGTCCAATAATGTACTCGTAATGTTGTAACTAAAATATTCTTTACATCGCGTGCGCTAAGAAAACTATTGATGATAGAATAAATATTTGTTAATTATTTGTATGGGCCGGGGTGCTAGTATGTATAACTAATCTAAAGGTTTATTTAAATGGAAAAAAATATAGAAACCTCTATGTCGTTTTTAAAAGCCAATCCTTTTTATACAATTCCTGGCATGTATGGAGTTCCTAATTTTAGAATAAATATTTGTTAATTATTTGTATGGGCCGGGCTGCAAGTATGTAATACTAATCTAAAGGTTGATTTAAATGGAAAAAAATATAGAAACCTCTATGTCGTTTTTAAAAGTCAATCCTTTTTTTACAATCCCTGGCATGTATGGAGTGCCTAATTTTACCTCGGATTCGTATTAAGAGACCTCTCGGAAGCTCAGATATCGGTTTTGAACGAAATCGGGGCGAAAAAAAGAAAATCTATGTGGCCGCCACTTTCACAAATTTTACATCGGATTCGTATTAAGAGACCTCTCGGATACTCAGATATCGATTTTGAACGCAATAGGGACGGAAATTAAGAAAAGCAATAGGGCCACCAGTTTATCCAAATTTTACCTCGGATTCGTATTAAGAATTCTCTCGGATGCTCAGATATCGATTTTGAACGAAATCGAGACGGCATTGAAGAAAATCAATATGGCCGCCACTTTTTCCAAATTTTACCTCGGATTCGTATTTGGGGACCTCTCGGACGCTCAGATATCGATTTTGAACGAAATTGGGAAGAAGATGAAGAAAATCAATATGGCTGCGGTTTTTTCCAAATTTTAACTCGGATTCGTATTAAGAGACATCTCGGACGCTCAGATTTCTATTTTAAACGAAATCGGGACGTAAATAAAGAAAATCAATATGCCCGCCACTTTTTTCAAATTTTACCTCGGTGTCGTATTAGGGGGACCTCTTGAACGCTCAGATATCGATTTCGAACGAAATCGGGACGAAAATGATGAAAAGCAATATGGCCGCCAGTTTTTCCAAATTTTACCTCGGATTCGTATTAAGAATTCTCTCGGACGCTCAGATATCGATTTTGAACGAAATCGAGACGGAATTGAAGAAAATCAATATGGCCGCCACTTTTTCCAAATTTTACCTCGGATTCGTATTCGGGGACCTCTCGGACGCTCAGATATCGATTTTGAACGAAATTGGGAAGAAAATGAAGAAAATCAATATGGCTGCGACTTTTTCCAAATTTTACCTCGTAGTCGTTTTAAGAGATCTCTAGGACGCTCAGATATCGATTTTGAATGAAATCGGGACGGAAATGAAGAAAATCAATATGGCCGCCACTTTTTCAAATTTTATCTCGGTGTCGTATTAGGGGGACCTTTCGGACGCTCAGATATCGATTTTGAACGAAATCGGGACGAAAATGAAGAAAAGCAATATGGCCGCCAGTTTTTCCAAATTTTTTACCTCGGATTCGTATGCGGGGACCTCTCGGACGCTCAGATATAGACTTTGAACGAAATTGGGAAGAAAATAAAGAAAATCAATATGGCTGCGATTTTTTCCAACTTTTACCTCGGATTCGTATTAACCTCTCGGACGCACAGATATCGATTTTGAACGAAATCCAGAAGAAACTGAAGAAAATCAATATGGCTGCGAATTTTTCCATATTTTACCTCGGATTCGTATTAAGAGACATCTCGGACGCTCAGATTTCTATTTTAAACGAAATCGGGACGGAAACGAAGAAAATCAATATGGCCGCCACTTTTTTCAAATTTTACCTCGGTGTTGTATTAGGGGGACCTCTCGGACGCTCAGATATCGATTTTGAACGAAGTCGGGAAGAAAATGAAGAAAATCAATATGGCTGCGAGTTTTTCCATATTTTACCTCGGATTCGTATTAAGAGACATCTCGGACGCTCAGATTTCTATTTCAAACGAAATCGGGACGGAAATGAAGAAAATCAATATGGCCGCCACTTTTTCAAATTTTATCTCGGTGTCGTATTAGGGGGACCTTTCGGACGCTCAGATATCGATTTTGAACGAAATCGGGACGAAAATGACGAAAAGCAATATGGCCGCCAGTTTTTCCAAATGTTTTACCTCGGATTCGTATGCGGGGACCTCTCGGACGCTCAGATATAGACTTTGAACGAAATTGGGAAGAAAATAAAGAAAATCAATATGGCTGCGATTTTTTCCAACTTTTACCTCGGATTCGTATTAAGAGACCTCTCGGACGCACAGATATCGATTTTGAACGAAATCCAGAAGAAACTGAAGAAAATCAATATGGCTGCGAATTTTTCCATATTTTACCTCGGATTCGTATTAAGAGACATCTCGGACGCTCAGATTTCTATTTTAAACGAAATCGGGACGGAAACGAAGAAAATCAATATGGCCGCCACTTTTTTCAAATTTTACCTCGGTGTTGTATTAGGGGGACCTCTCGGACGCTCAGATATCGATTTTGAACGAAATCGGGACGAAAATGACGAAAATCAATATGGCTGCGACTTTTTCCGTATTTTGCCTCGGATTCGTATTAAGAGACATCTCGGACGCTCAGATTTCTACTTTGAACGAAATCGGGACGAAAATGAATAAAAGCAATATGGCCGCCAGTTTTTCCAATATTTACCTAGGAGTCGTATTAAGAGTCCTCTCGGACGCCTAAATATCGATTTTTGTCGAAATCGTATCGGACGGCACTGATTAATAAAACCACTTACAATACATTGATTCAAGAAAGGTCGTATATAGGGAATTCACGGCACTTCATGCGCCTTTAGACCTTATAAGGAACCTACATGCCAAATTTGATATCTCTCGAATCAGCAGTTTGGGCTGTGCGTTGATGTCACTCACTCAGTCAGTCAGTTTCTACTTGCAATTTCGCACAAACTCTTAAAAGTTTTCATGTCTGCAGTATTAACTTTCAAAATCAATGCCATTTTCGAAATTAACGACCCAAAAAACCATAAAAACGACACCCATATTAATATTTAGACATTCCAACCCCCTCGCACCCCAACAGAGGGGATGGTATTTTACGTCCTCTACGTGGGATTTTAAAATCATTTTTGTTTTCGTAATGAGCGACCCGATAAACCATAGAAACAATACCCATATCGATTTTCAGAATCGTCACCACTTTTCCCCCTGTTAGGGGTTGATTTCTCAAAAAACCTGAAACACATATTTACTCATTTATCGTTAGAAATGCTCCTGTGAAGTTTCGAATAAAATAGTCCAACTAATCTTGATTCCCCATACAAACTTCGGACCCCCATTTCACCCCCGCCCCCAGGGGTTGAATTTTGAAAAATCCTTTCTTAATGCACCTCTAGAATGGAACCTATATACTCAATTCTGAATCTCTAGAACCAGCAATTTGGGCTGTGCGTTGATATGTCACTCACTCAGTCAGTCAGTTATTTCTTGCAATTTGGCACAAACTTTCAAAAGTTATCATGGCCACAATATTAAACTTCAAAATTGATGCCATTTTCGTAATTAACGTCCCAAAAAACCATGAAAACGACACCCATATTAATATTTAGACATTTCATCCCCCTCGCACCCCAACAGGGGGGATGGTATTTCACGTCCTCCACGTAGGACTTAAGATTCATTGTTGTTTTCGTTATTAGCGACCCGATAAACCTAAAAAACAACACCCATGTCGATTTTTAGAATTTGTCACCAAATTTCCCCCCTTTAGGGGTTGATTTTTCAAAAAAACTGAAACACGTGTTTACTCATTTATCGTTAGAAATACTCCTGTGAAGTTTCGAATAAAATAGTCCAACTAATCTTGTTTCCCCATACAAACTTTGGACCCCATTTCACCCCCTTAGGGGTTGAATTTTGAAAAATCCTTTCTTAGTGCACCCCTAGACCTTATAAGGAACCTACATGCCAAATTTGGAATCTCTAGGACCAGCGGTTTGGGCTGTGCGTTGATATGTCAGTCAGTCAGTCAGTCAGTCAGTCAGTCAGTCAGTCAGTTTCTTCTTTTATATATTTAGATTAATTTATCATTCGTAGTAAACCAGTTCGTTATTGTTGCAGCCAGACATAAATTTTGTCCGGATATTTTATGAGTAAACAACGCAATAACTGGCAGGACGAGTCAATAACACAAATCAGAATTCTGGGCTCGTGAATTTTGCGTTTGTTATTGTTTTTCAGTTAGATTTTAGACGTGAGATAAACCATGTTCATTAGGCTTAGAGAGAAAAATACATCAAAGCAGAACAAGCATAAGGCATAAAAGCATAGGGATCCTGAGAGTTGACGCTCGGGGTTCGTGATAGTGCCAACATCTCCGCAGCATGATCGCGAAAAGGCTGGACTGACCGTGCTTGAACCATTGCTGTCAGCTTCATGTGTGGAGTACCTTCTGTCTAAATAGTGTCCGAAACTGGACACAGTGAACATATACATTTGTCGGCCTGTTTAGTCTAGTTGGTAGTGTCATTGCCTCCGAAGCTAGAGGTCCCGGGTTCGATTCCCGGTAAGGGCATTTGTTTCTGTGGTGAGCAGAGACATTTGTTCCTGAGACTTGGATGTTTTTCTATGTATTTAAGTATATATCTATTTATACATAATGAACAAAAATTTTGTAACTAACACAAAATTTTGTAAATTAAAACTGTCTCCCAAAAAAATATTACACTAATATAACTTAGAGTGCCGCTGACAGCGGTGGTTGTTTTTATTATTTAAAATCACAGATTTTCCGCCTGGTCATTTGAAAGGCGTGCGTGGGGATATAGATCCAATACATAGAGACCCTTTGGAGAAGTTTATTGTGATGTAGTACCCATTGCTAGAATCCATTCACAGGTACAACAGTAGATACTGGGGCCAGTTAGGTGTTGGGGCTATTGACGGCGACATTGAAGTAAAATTATGCTATGGATAAAAGGACGCACGATAGAATAGGACTATTGGAAAGATTCGGGGACACCTGCCATTTTACAAATGTTGTCGTGGTAGGCGGTGACTATCCACTCATTACCTCATTAGATGAGCCATTGAAAACGCCGTTGGAAAGATGGCCAGGAGCAACAACGGTGTGCAGCTCAAGGGTACGACTGAGACTCCTGCGGATCAATAAGACATTTCGAAATAATAAAAAATCAATAAAATAATAAATATTGGGGGACAGTCTTACACAAATCGACCTAATCTCAAACTAAGTAAAGCTTTTACTATGGGTACTAGACGACCATATACATACTTATAATTATAGATAAATACATACAAGAAACATCCAAGACCCAGGGACAAATATCCGTGCTAAATGCACAAATAATGCCCTGGCCGGAATTCGTAGCAGCGACCTCTTGCTTCGGATGCAGTGTCACTACCAACTAGGCCAAACAGGCCGTCTGTCGATATCATAATATGAGAACATCGAGGCGTCTGTTTATAACTAAAACAGGTCCCACAGGTTTTTCTCGTAATAAAAATATTAATAAAATGTAACTGAAATCCGCATCGATATAACGTAAAATGGGGTGAGTAGGGCTCGTGGGGAGAGTTGGGTTATGAATGGGGAGAGAAGAGATGAAAGGGTTTTGAGATGAGATTTTAAGGCTACTGCTACAAAAATAATGTATTTAAAATGGAGCTGTAGTGATACCCATAATAAAAAAAATGATCCAACAATCTTCCAAAATCACCTTTGTATGAATTCCCATCTCACCCCAATTACGAGGGACTACGGTATGAGGTGGGATTTCCTGTTTATCATCAAAGTTATGAAATGGAACTACCCAAAATAAAATGAAAACTAAAATACAAACGTCCGGAACACTTATTGTAACCATTCAGTTTTCATATATAAAAATAAAATGTTATCGAGGTTTGAATGTCAGTTTAGTCCCTACTCACTCCATTTGACGGTACATGATGTTTCTATTTGTATCAAAATTTCAATATTTGTCTATGAATAAAATAAAGGGAAAATGTATGTATGTCAAAATCTTTATTGTACATGAATAAAACAACAATAAAACAGTAAATAACAAGAACAGTTGACATAAATATGTACCTACAAAGGCGAGCTTATCTTAATGTCTTCTTTTTTGCCTTATGTGATTTTTGTTATCAAAATTATTGGCTATGTGCACGTCTGAAACGTCAAAGGTCCCGAGACAATGTCAACACTCAGAGATGTCAAATAATGACACATGAATATTTTATTTACTTTAGTAAACGAGAAAGACCCCATATTGGAAATTTTACTGAAATAAATAAGAGAACAAATAAATACATACAAACGAAACGAATCGTAGGAAACCGTTAAGAAACCAATAGAAAACGTGAAAGTAAATTTGACAGTGGTCCCCGGTAAGTACACATTTCTGCCATGGTGTGCGCTACGATCGCCTAGCTTACCCCCACCACCTACTTCGCACATAGCCAATACGTGTATCTTCTATGATCCATTATTAAATATTTCTCTCTTTATTATCATTATCATTTATTATCTTTTCCTACAAGGGATTTCTTCCAGCTAACCTTTTTGTTACTTATGCGAAAAAATATTACTTATGCGAACTTTAAATGACTAAATACAAACTTTGGATCCCTTTTTTCAAAATAACGTACACATGTACATTAAATAAATTTCAAGTCCAATTCATATTTCACTATCCACCAGAATTTTGTAAACCTTGTCGTAATAAATCTGATTCCGCAAGCGCAACAAAAAAGCCACAAAAACTCTTATTTACGAGTTAAAAAAACAAAATCAAATGCTCTCATAAATATTTAAACCAAAACAGGATGCCGGGTAAAATTCGAAATAAGGATACATGCAAAAACTTGAAGAAGTACGGAAGAAAGAATATTCCAGCATTATATCAGGCTGATGTGTTTTGTAAAAGTTTCACCATATATCATTTCCCTGTACTTTGGCTCCCGGATAACTTTGCAGGGAATATTATGTGATTATGCGATGTGTGCTTAAAGACGCTACTTTGTGCCTTTGAATTATTTACCTTTCAGCTACTGAAGTTCTACGAAGTTTTGAAATGAGATTTCTATTGACTTAGGAGCTCTTGTGATGAGATCATTTCTAAAGCAATTTCCATACTTAATGGTATAGGTACAAAAACATATATTATCTTTTTCGAACCTTTTCACGAGACGTCTTAAAATTTTCGTTGCTGAGACAATATTTACCTAGTTTTGAACTAAAAACAGTAATTTGTGCAACCTTTCTGTGTTCAAAAGCCTATATGTTTTTAGATTTGTTCAGCTACTTATATGCAAATTTAGAATGATAAATCTAAAATAGCCTTATATATTTTTTTGTTTATCCTTTCGCAGTTGATTGGACCCCTTTATTCGTTACAGAACTTTTACCTGATTGATCTTGTAAACCTCAGAACAATTTGAGAGATCCTCAGAGTAGTATTGAGTTCGCAATTTATTTAACTCGTTTCATAAGATATGCTCAAGTGCATCTTGTTAATATAGTTTTTATAGGTATGTCTTCAATGTATAGTCGGCATTATAGACAGAAGAGCTTAATGTAGATGTAGTCTGCTTAACAGAAACTTGGTTAACGAATCATATGATGAAATTTAATGTAAATAATTACGTATTGGCCAGCGCATTCAAAAGAACTACCGCAGAGGGTGGTGGCTATATTATTTTAGTGAAAAATGGGTTAACTTTTAAAGAACGTAAAGACCTCTCAGGTTGTTCTGTTGATCGTGTTTGTGAGATTGCTTGTGCAGAGACGGATCAGTATCTGATATTTTTCATTTATAAACCACCATCAGGTGACTTAATATCTTTTATAGAAATTATGGAGGATGTACTTAGTAAAGAAATAAGTGGTAAAAAACCAGTAGTGGTCTGTGGCGACTTTAACATCGATATTTTATCACAATCAGTCGAAAAAGATAAGTACATCACTCTTTTTAAATCGTTCAATTGTGACTACTTATTTGAAGTACCTACCAGAGTTACTCCGACCTCTGCCACTTGCATAGATAATATTTGGTTAAACTGTCCTCATCTAGACAGAAGCATAGTGAATGGAGTCCGGTCGGATCATAAAGCTCAGAAGGTCAGGCTACCTGGCGAAGTAAAACCTCCAGATCGCGTTATATAAATAAGACCTCTGAGTAAAAGTAGACTAGAACTACTAAAGTCAAATCTACTAGTCGCCATGCCGAACACCCAGGTAGAATCAAATGATCCGAATGATCAATTCAAAATGCTTCTGAATACAGTGTGTAACGAATTTAATAGGACTTGTAGTAAAAAGCGTATTAAAATAAACAATAAAATGAGATTTAATGATTGGGCAACTACCGGAATTCGAAAGAGTAGAGATAACTTATACCAACTTTATGAAAGGAGATCTTGCACCACTGACGAACGCTTCCATCAGTATGTTAGGGATTATTCCAAATTATTCAAAACAGTGTGCACAAAGGCAAAAGCAATGCACTTGAATAATAAAATAAAGTCCTCAGATAACAAAGCCAAGACTGTCTGGAAAATAATAAACACAGAGACTGGGCAGAGAAATAATAAAGAGTCCACGATTTCTTTGAAAATAGAGGATAATTTAATTACAAATGCACTAAAAGTAGCCGATGACTTTAATAATTTCTTTTCCAAAATTCCTATAGTCACGACTCAAAGTTTGGCATCATCTACCACAATA
This sequence comes from Notocelia uddmanniana, assembly GCA_905163555.1. NCBI lineage: Eukaryota > Metazoa > Arthropoda > Insecta > Lepidoptera > Tortricidae > Notocelia > Notocelia uddmanniana. Next base: position 20,017,413 of record LR991068.1, read on the forward strand.
GCAGAATCCCTTCTGAATGAGAACGTAAAATTAGAGTCACTAAATATTTTCAAATTTCATCATGTTTCTCCTCTAGTTGTACTGAAGAAGTCTTTTAAAATGTTAAAAATAAAGAGGACTGAGGACTTATGGGGCGTGTCAGTCATGGTACTGGAATCTATTCTCGAGGTCGTTGCACCCACTGTAGCACTCATTTTTAATAGTTGTGTAGACAATGGCATTTTTCCAGACTTAATGAAGTGTAGTAAAGTAGTTCCTATTTTCAAATCAGGTCATAGAGATAATCCTTCTGATTATCGTCCAGTTTCTATCCTACCAGCGTTTAGCAAAATATTCGAAAAAATAATGCTTACGCAATTGGTTTCTCATTTTATTCACACAATATTTTGCACGCACAGCAGTTCGGTTTCACGAAAGGTAGATCAACTACTGATGCAGGTGCAAGTTTAATAAAATTTATTTTGCAGTCTTGAGAAGAGTCATATGACGCCATTGGAGTGTTCTGTGACCTTTCCAAGGCTTTTGATTGTGTAGATCATGGAACTTTAATTTGTAAGCTTAATTTCTATGGTATCAGAGGACATGCATTGGATCTTATGAAATCATATTTATTACAGAGAAACCAAAAGGTAGCGATAAATAAAGCCCTTTCGTCAGAGACAGTGGTAGAGATGGGAGTACCTCAGGGGTCTATTCTAGGCCCTTTCCTGTTCCTTGTTTATGTAAATGATCTACCATATATGGTAAGCCGAAGATCAGGCATATTACAATGCCTGATCTTCGGCAGTCGCAGACGACACCTAATTACTGTTCAAGGTAAATAGGAAAGATACTGAACTCATTGAACCAAATAATACCCTGTCCATGATATCTGACTGTTTTGCTGCCAATAACTTAGTGTTGAATGTGAAAAAAACTAAATGTATGAAATTCTCTCTAGCGAACTCATCAAATACAAACTTAGATACAAATATTAGACTTAATGGCCAAACATTAGAATTTGTTACGTCAACTGTATTCTTAGGTATTACATTGGACTCAAAATTGCAGTGGGGTTCCCATATAACAGCGATAGGAAGTAGGTTGAGCTCTGCTGCATTTGCAGTCAGGAGAATAAGGCAGCTTACCAATGTGGCAACGGCACGGTTAGTTTACTTTGCTTATTTTAATAGTATAATTACTTATGGTCTTATCTTGTGGGGATCAGCTGCAGATATTGAAACTGTTTTTATTTTGCAAAAAAGGGCTATCCGAGCAATTTATAACTTGGGGTCGCGTGACTCATTAAGAGAATTTTTCAAAGAAATAGATATTCTAACCCTGCCGTCCCTATACGTATTTGAAATAATAATGTATGTTAGGAAGAATTTGTGCAATTTCCCAACAAACGCTGATAAACCAATAGCCACCAGAAAGACTGGGAAACTGAAAATAACCTTCTATAGACTAGTAAAGGCGAAAAAGTCGTTCTTGGGAAATTGTATTAAATTCTACAATAAAATTCCAAAACACATTACTGAACTTAGCAATTCTAAATTCAAATCTGTAGTAAAACAAACACTTATTTCAAAAGCATATTATAAGGTAAACGATTACATCATGGACAGGGATGTTTGGCAGTGATAGTGTCCTGCACGGCTAATCTATCGCGGAAATTGGTTTTCTACTGTAGCTTGTTATTTTTGTAGTAACTGAGACTGTAATTTTATATTTAACTATACAATGTATATTGTTATGAAAAAATGACACCTCGCCGAGTTTCTTACGCCGGTTCTTCTCGTGGCAGAGGTTTATTTTTCCGAACCGGTGGTAGTTTATTGACGTTCATAGGTGCATGTAATATGCCTAATTTGAAGAATAAATTACTTTTACTTTTACTAGACGTGTATATCCATTAGGACTTTATTGATTAGAGATAAGGTCGAATACTGTATACCTACATGTGTATGTATAGCTCCATCATCAATCATCATCGTCATCCTAGTGATCCCAGTACAGTTGAATCCTGAAGGATGCCCGTATCCGCTTCCTAATCCAAGGAAGTCACCAGTTCTTACAGAAGCGACTGTCATGTGACCTTCCAAGGCGGCAACTAGACCTTTATTGGGATTATCAAGTGACTGGGCAACTTGACTGTTAGAAGTTTTCAAGACGCCCGAAAGCGAACTTGTCTTAGCGACTGGTGTCGTAGACAGTGGCCGGAAGCAAGGGCTAGGGTAGAATAAAAACAGATACTAAACTATGAAGTCAATCACCCATCCAAGCCAACCGACATTGCTTAACCTTACATTCCGTACGCGGTACGCGGGTGCTACTGGGATACGAACGCTCCTGTGTTGTATGTTTATATATTATGTAGCTCCAATGTACAATATTTTATTTGCAAACATCACACTACTGAAACAGAATGAATAGAAAACAAGACAAGCGGGATAAGACGGAAACGGAACTTTAACTTGCGCATTGTCGCTGTTCACCAAAACAAGAACAGTTAAAATATGGCTGCCACAGTTACAGAAAGGAATAGTAGGAGAATTTCAAAGGAAACGAGTAGCAGGAAAACCAATTTTGAATGTACTTTTAGAAAGATACTTTCAAAATAAGTTTTAGATGTGTTAGAGTTGTTTACTATTATGTGCCATGCCGTGTTTGGCGTACGTCGATGCAGTATACATTATTTTCACTAAAATATGGAGCAAGAGTTAATCCAATAAAAAAAATTAAATTATGCCTCTACATTCAGTAAGAATACCTTAAAATGTTTCACATCGTACTCTTCTCATCAAGCAGGACTTAGCTTCTATTAACACATCCTATCACGATTTTGTTTATCTCTCCCTATTAACTTCTCATTTAAGGACACTATTTCCTAAAAAGATTATATTAGACCATTCTCACAAATTACTCAATGATACCATACAATGTTTAAAAATGTGTTTACTGTTGTTACCGCTACATCCCGATTCACCCGTAAGTAAAACTCCCAACAGAATGTGTGTAAGTATTTTCTGAACTGTATCGGCAACAAAGTTAAGACACACGGAAACTTCGATGGAATCCCTTCTAACCAACGTCGGGGAATTTCCTGCTACATTATGTTACATAATATTTAATTAAAATTGAATTTTTCGGCTGTTTTCTTTATAATGGTAATGTATGTTTAGTTGCGTAATGAATAAAATAGAGTTTAAAAAGACGAACCTTTTCATTTCGTGAAAGTACATTATAAGATTTTTTTATGGTAAATTTAAATTTTTGTTAATTTAATTATTTGGTGAATAAGGTTTTAAGATCATTTACAATTATCAATTATTTTAAAAAAATAATGTTCTTTCTCATAATAGACTAAATCTGATGATTGATGATATAAGCACACTAAAATTACCTATATAGGTATAATAAACACTAAAAATATTTTTAAAGTACTTTATGAGTGTGCTGAGGAACTGCACAGTATAATACCCCCCGCCCCCTTCTACCATCGGACGACCAGGGATACGGCAAGGCGACATCGTTTTACGGTGGCAGTTCCAAAAACTCGCACGAAGCGTTTCGCTTCCACTTTTATTGTGAGAACAGCCCAGCTGTGGAACTCCTTGCCGGAATCCTTGTTCCCTGAAAACTACAACCTTACGGTCTTCAAGACGAGAGTGAACCGGTTTTTACTAGGTAAGCGCGCTCCATCCTAGACCGCAATATCGCTTACCATCAGGTGATTTGTGGTCAAGCGCCAGACCTATCCAGATTAAAAAAATAAATGAATTATGATGTTACTTTACCGCACGAGTGCGGTAATCAGCAGATTACGTGCATATGACGAAACTTTAAAACGCCATATGTACTGTGTCGCAACTCGTGTCGATTTAAAACCTCCCTTCGGTCGCGCTTTAATTTATCAGCACTCGTTGCGAATTTCCTGTTCTCTGCACTTGTATCGTAATGTACGATTAATGCACAATTGTTCCTTTATGTAGGTATTTCATAACTGAATTTTGAAAAAATACTAGAAGACTCAAGGCTCTTACATCGAATAGCGCGGTGACTGCTTACTTCGTAGCATTATTTTATGTATTCTTTGGATTTGAATTCAACTCTAATCAATACAATTGTAGCTGAATGGTAAGGGACGTGACTTTCATCCTGGGTCCGGTTCAAAATCGGGCCAGTACCACTGGGTTTAAAAAAACTCATTCATGATAATTGTCAATTAGTTTTTCGGTGTCAATGAAAACATCGTGAAAAAGCAGTGTAATCTCAGCAACAAGGTCTGCTTGCAATCGCTTTCGTAAAACTAGTCTGAATGCGTCAAATCTTGGGTCACCTAGGGGTATATAGGCGTAGCCCGGGTATCTTTATGATACCAAAAAACGCTAGGAAGATGATGAAGTTACCCTTAGGTAGTTATACTTCATCATTGGATGGGCCAATTTGGTAATTACGTAACTTGTCAAAATGATTAGTTGCCATGGACTTAATTCTAAGTACGAGTACTTGACGTATTACGCAATTGATGTTCAACCAGTTTCACTTTACATTTCTATTATATCAGTAATCTGTACTGATTCAATCTTTGTTTTCATTATTACTTTAATTATCTTGCATCCGATCTTTAATATGATGCTTTCCAAAAACATTTGATATTAAATACGTAAGAAATACTTTTTTTATATTAAACGTTCCTTTAAATTTTTTCTCATTATTATAATTCATATGCCTTTAACTTATAATTTATTTCGTTGCTGAAAATATTCTTGAGCGTCACAATACGAGAAATCTCAAGTTTTTTACTCAAGAATCTGGGCAAAGTATCAAATAACTCTTCGCGCTAACAAACGCAATTTTTCACGCAAATCATATTTAGCTCGTTAAGTTCCTAAAATATTTCAACTGTAGCATAAATGAGGGGGTATTCTTTTCAAGGGACGGACATATTACATAGTATTTATTTCTTATGTTTACATTGATTAATTTATCTAATTATGACCAGTCAAGTGATCGTAACTTGTAGCATTTCCGGTGCAGCGTAATAATAATAATAATAATAATAAATCTTTATTTCGGACATTACGTTCATCCATACTTGTTAGTATTTTGCTTAACCTAGGTATTAGTAGAGTACACAATATTTTATAATTTACTTATAATAAATTAACGCTACAGTTCACATCAAAGCAAATACAACTTAATAGTATGTATTTACTTTGACGCAAACTGCGCGACGGCCTTAATTTGCCCTACCCAGTGCGACAAGATAGGGCAGTCATACCTGTCTGCAATGACACTCAGAATGCTGTTGGTACTCCCCCTGAGGCGGCCCAGCATCGAGACGATTTTCTTGCGTAATATCGCTTCAAAACCGTCCGTGCGGGCCTCAGCGAACATACCTGAGGCGCTACACCACGTAGGCAGTCCCAACAACATCCTGAATGCATTATTATATTGAACACGCAGGGCATTATACCTTACCCACAGGCTGCTCGAGTAGAATGATTGGCAATAAGCCTTGAATAGAACGACTTTAACATCTGTAGAACATCGAGCAAACCTGCGGGCCAACATATTCGACCTAACTGCCAATGCCCTGCGCTCACGTTCAATATCTAGGTCATCACTCAGGTCATGTGTTAAAACATGACCCAGATATTTGAACCTCTCCACAAACAATAGGGGGGTTTCCTGCAGCCTAACCTGAGGTGTAAAAGTAACCTTCTTTCTTCCAGCCTTAAATAACATAACCTCGCTCTTTTTGGGGTTGTACTGAAGTCCGTGAACTTCAGCATACGCCTCACAAGCCGCCAACAGTTTTCTTAGAGCACTGACCGACGGGCTCAGCAGCACCATGTCGTCTGCATAACTGATGTTATTTATGCATACACCATCTATATGACACCCCACATGCATGCTGCTGAGTCCGGCTATCAGCTCATTGATATATAAGTTGAACAGCTTGGGAGACGTCAGCCCCCCCTGTCTTACCCCACATTCCAGTCTGTACTCAGAAGAAGTAATGGTGTTAACGGAGTTGGTATGGACAAATACAATTTAAACGGTTAAGTAAGGTTAATATTAACGTATTTAACGTTAATGAATCATAAGAATTTAAATAATTTATCCCAATTCTGTTAACACCACTACGCTGCACCGAAACATAATATATATATATATATATATATATATATATAACGTGAAAATATATATATATATATATATATATATTCACGTTATTAATCAATCAAATAGAGTCATTCTGTTATATATTCTAGGTATTCGTGCTCTGTGAAATATGCCAATTAACAGTCTTAGAATACATTTTCACTGAGTTAAAGAAGAGCGGTTCTGAGTTAAACAATCAATTTCATCCATTAGATCAAACAGAAGAGGAGAACCCACTTTGTTTGGTAACTTTCTACACTTCTCCACTGCGCTCCGCCTCGGTGGAAATGCAACCTTAACTGTAACTTTATATAAAGGTCGAGTGTGAATAATTGTAACGTCCACGACATATTTTAAGTTGAAACATCTATCCATTTAGGTAAATATTTTTTCAGTGAACTGTGCAATATGTTTTTCCTTCTAAAACACATTCCATGTCAAACAGTCACTCCAATGTTAATAAACATTGATTAATATTGCGTAACGTGGTCGACACGTATTCAATCCTCGACCTTGATTTATTACGTCTGGCCTAGACTTATGATAATGAAGAGTAACAGAGACATATGTGTCAACTATGATAATCCCGCTATATGTCCAATTGTATATGTTACACGCCACCTTGAGTTAAGAGGAGACACGTGTAACGGCGTTCGAGAAAGCAGTGTTGGTATGTTGTGTTTCAGGGATAAAAACAAAATAATTTTTATTGAATAATATATAGTCACATCGATAGGATATTAGAGTCAACAGTCTACATAATATACAATTCCTATACATAGGTACCACTTTATACTAAAGTTTTAATGTCAAGGAGCTCAATTGTCGCGATATTCTGTTTAATAAAATACATAAAATATGACCTTTATTATGTATTTATTTATGTATTACTTTATTGTACATAAAACACGACAAAATGATAAACGTAAACAAAATGTAGACCTACAGAGGCGAGCTTATCCCTTCAAGGGATCTTTTCCAGCTAACCTTTGAGCAAATGAGTTCATTAAAGACAAATGGAGGATGACGATAAACAACCTGTGAATTATGCACCGAAAAAAAATTTAAAACAAAACAAATTAATTTCGAATACACATAATTTATACGTAATCGAATACAGAAAATACGATTAAATATTCCTATTATTACTTACAGGTCAAGATATAAATGTTTATTATACTCACAGGGCACTTTCACTTTCAAGGCTTTTGGAAGTAGATGGCTGTTCGTTTTGATAACTTTGGAACGAACATCTGATATCAAGAATTCATTAATAATCCAATCAAATTTAGCCAAAAAAGTTGCCTGCAGTGCCATCCGGCGATGCAAGCTGCATTCTGGGCATACTTCCCACTGGTGGCGATTTGGGCCTTTTTTTATCTATAAATAATTATTTTAACGTGTTTTTTGGGTTAAGTTGTTATTTTATTGTTTGTTTTTGTTTATATTGTAATTTTGATAATATATACAGGGTGGAACAGAACGAGGGGCTTTAACGCAAGCTAACATGTCAATAATTATAACCGTTTCCGAGATAGAGCTTATTAGATAGTATAGCTAGGGTGAGATTAGCATTTTATCGTAAATGATTAGCACAACTACCCGCCAAATAACCCAAAAGCAGATAAGGAAGAGGAGTAGGATTAAACAGTACATCGAAAAGTAACGACAAGATATGCAGGTCTCTGGATCGTTAACCAATGAAGCTGAGAACGGAAGTTGGAGATGTGATCATACTTGCGAAGACCAAAGAGGTAAGTATCTAAGTAGCTCAAGTAGCTCCCCCTTGAGATCAGGAAACGTAATATCACCATAGTTCAGAAGAGAAAGCAAAAGAGATGCAGACACCTTAGTGAGTGGAGTGACTTAAAGATTTTTTGGCTCACTTCACCTAGGGTAGGCATCTAGAGCTGATTAAAAAAAGTATCTAATCTATTGATACTGATGCCCAAACTCCTTATAGTAAAGGAAAAAAGGAATAGAAATCACTTCAAAGAGATTGTCACCATATCTGCTGTAAGTTGTGTGTCACGATAAGTTGTTTTTTTTTATTATTAAAAATGGGATTGCTCTTGGCCAGCATCTAGCCAGGGGGCAAAGATGAGGCCGACGATGAAGCGAGCTCACCCAGAAGATGCCTATTCACTCATGCCTTAAAAAGGTCCAGGTTATATGAACTCGGAAATACAGAAGCCGGCAGAGAATTCCAAACCTTAGAAGTGCGCATTATAAAAGAAGATGCAACGCGCTTGGTTCGAATTAGAGGACTTTCGACCAGGTAATAATAATAATAATAATAATAATAATAAAAAAAACCCGCTGACAACATCAACACGTCATTTTTTCATATTTATTTAGAAAATTCGTTTTTTATGTTTTCTACGCCTGAATTGCACTTTTACACCCTTATATATGTACGTTATTGTCTCCCATCATGTGTTTTTTACCCAAAATACGGCACGGACTTTACTATGGAGCCAACTTGGATTTTACATGGGAATTGACAAGCTGTCAAAGTTACATATCGGCGAGAACTAAATAACGAATGATACAAAATAAATAATGATTACGAGGACGCGTTCACGAGCGGCACAACGCGCACGCCCACCATCTCCGCCCGCGCCATCCAGCTCTTCGCCATCATCGTCGGGTGACGAATTCGCTACAGCGCCCGACACCAGCGAGTCGAGCTGTGACGAGCGCGGGCCGCCGTCCCCTCCGCCACGACCACCTGCGCGAAGAGGACGACCACCGCTGCCGGCACGCTTGGGGCCTGTGGGGCACTCCGCCCTGCCCACGGCTCCCGCTGCCGGTGGTGTAGTGCGCCGCATGCGATGGACTCAAGAAATGAACGAAAATTGCATGCGAGCGTACTTTGGGGCGACAGAGGGGGAAACCAACCTGTCCGCGTATCGTGTCCGGATGCTTCCTCTATTCCAGGCCCTTGAACCAACCATCACCGTGACTGCGCAACGCCTATCGGATCAGGTGCGCGTCATTCAACGGCTCAAGCGGTTGGATGACGCGACGCTTGATCGGCTACGCCTGGAGGCACTTTCTGCTCGCACAGCTTCCGCTTTGGCGCGGGACCCGCCCGCCACGTTGCCGGCTCCAGTGCCCACACCCGACATGGCACCGGGGGTGCCGCGGGTGGATCCCAGTGTCGACGAGGACTGTGCGAATCAGACTGTGAGTACCCAGGCCAATGAGCAACTGAGGAGGGCTTTGGAAGAGGCGATTACGCGATATCGCTCCACACCCAACTCTAGGCCACGATTACCGCGCTTGCCCGTGAATAGACGTAATTTAGCGCTAATGGGAGCCCTAAACGATCTCCTAGACCCGTATTTACGGGCTAGCGAAGATCTTATTGACACACACTCAATTCTGTACTGCGGGGCCATCGCGGCGTGCCGTGTTGCTCGCGTCAAGTTTCCGGACGCTGACCGTGCACCTAGGACCGCCGGGGGTGTCCCTGCCTGGCAAGTACGAATTGAGCGGCGTATCAATACGTTTAGGACTCTCATTGCAAAGCTGATCTGCTTCAGGGGGGGCAATGACCGCCCCCGAGTTATGCGCTTCGTGAACCAAGCCTTTGCGGGGACTGGTGTCAGGCCCCGCGACTATGTGACTTGTGTCACGGAACGCATTGACTTTCTGAAGCAGAAAGTCTATGCATGGGCAAGCCGTATTCGCCGCTACAGAGAGCGTGTGGACCGATACCAGCAGAATCGCCTTTTCCAGTGTGACCAAAGGAAGGTATACCGGAAGTGGGAGGGAACCGACCATCGTGTGTGCGACGGTCAGCGACCGGATGCTACTGCCATGGGTAACTTTTGGCGTAGTAGGGTAAACCAAGGTGTAACTGGCCACCTTCAGTAATTGGCCACTTTAGACTTCATTTGCCTAAAATAAGAGTTTAATGCATTTCACGCCATCTACTGACATCGATGAACATGAACATACTAATAAGCTTTCGTTTTAGTACAAAGTTTGACCACTATAGACATTAGCGCCATAATTTTCGGTTGTTTATTGTAAGTCGGCGCACTTGTCTCAACAAAAACAGTCATTGGTTAATAAAATGTTAACGAAATTGGATTTGTTAAAATTTTGCTTCTGTGTCAGTTTAGGAAGGTTAATTAGTTCTGTTGAGTTATCTGACTTACTTGAGAGGTGAGTAACATGCGTTTAATTAGTTTTATGTCTAAAACTTATAAAAACCGGAGTTTGGGGGGGTGGCTAGTTACTAAATGATATTTATAGTGAAAACTCAGAAATTGGCCGCCTATGCCAGTAACTGGTAAATTTCTTAAACATCGTTTTTTATCAAAATTGAACCCTATTCATAAAGCTTATAAAGTATACTTTACAACACAAAAATACTGGTAACTTTACCCGATCTTATGCAGAAACTGGCATAGGGGGCCAGTTGAGTGGCCAATTACTGAAAGTCAAATTTGATCTACAGGTTTCCTGTGTATAACCACATGCAACATGCAAAAAAACGACAGTATAGTAAATAAGCCATAGATAATGCTGTTAAATTTGTACAAGAGGGCGGTGGTTCTATTAGGGAAGCCGCTAAGAAATTTGGTGTCCCAAGAAACAGCGTACCTTTTCTGCCGCTGGCCATCAGGTTTGCGGTCCTCTTATAAGTGACTCTGATTGTACCTTCTGCGTGAGGGATCGGTCGAAGTGATAAAAGCTGGATGACTGCCGCTGTATTTTGTGACTACATAGCCAATGGCTTTCATCCAGAACTTCTAGCCAACGCTATCCCACTACCAGTTACCATTTGTTGACGTTCATAAAACGCATTTAACAATTGAAGTCTCTCAAGTTTGTTGAATCTACAGATACACTTAGTGGCTCTTTATCCAAACCCAACACATTATATAACCTGCATGCAGATTGCGACGCCTTTCGACCTAAAGAGGCTGGTTGGAAAATAGCATTACGTGAATGGCATGCAGCAAAAAACTACTAGGTCAACCTAACTGAAGAGAACTTCGCTCCTCTGCAAAAAATGGTTGTAAATCCGTGCATGAAAGAAAAAACATTAGTCAACGGATTTCGCGAGTATCATTAAAGATAAGGAACACCCTAAGAAGTTACAAATGTTGAAAACAGATAACTCCAGAAAAACAGACTCATATCATTTCAAGTGTTCCTACTCTCCGATTACTTGAAGGCAAAATAGTTGCCAGAACCACCAAAACGTCAAAGAAAGCGGCAAGTCCGTTTGCTTTGACGTCCGATAGATTTGTGGAATTAAAACAAGCAAAGCAGTTAAAAAAACAAGAGGAACAGGCTGCAAAAGAAGAAAGGAAGCGATTACGGGAAGAGAAATAAACCACAAAAAGAAAAAGTTCCAAAGAAAAATCCAACAAAAATTGTAAAGGAAAAAGACGTTACTTGTCTTCATTGAGTTTACAGATAATGCAAAATGTAATGTCGAAACTAGCCACCAAAATGACAATAGTACATTACTACAGAGGCCGGGACGTAAGGAGTTGCCGGCCGAAGACATATATAGACGGCCGAGCGTAGCGAGGTCGGATAGGTCTGAGGCGGGCAACCCCATATTTCCCGCCGAGGTATGTATAGTGCTTTTCTCAAACATGCAATGAAATAAACAACAAAAAAATCAAAGTTTTATTTTTAGTGGCAGAATGTCATGGTGCCTGGGACACAATTTATGTGGAATGGAAATTAAAAAAGAGGACTTTGCCGGCCTAGGCCTGCAAGATTTGTATGAAATTCCATTAACGACCTCTTGTCTGTTATAAGGAACATAACATCAATATTTCATTGCATGTTTGAGAAAAACATATAATATGGTGCGATTTCTGCCTGAGTACGATAACAAAGAAGATTTTCGAATGCAGCCAGTGTAATAAAACATATATCAAAACTGTTTTCCTTTACATCATCGAATTCATATTCCTGCAGACGATGATGATGCTTTCCTGCGTCATGCTTGCTACAGAGAAAGCAACACAGAGTCATCGGATGATAATGACTTATTTCGATCACTTTATCAAGAAGCTAAAAACCTGGTTTTTAGCTATTGTTTGATGATTTGCCTACAATAACCCGAGTTTTTAGCTTATTTGTAAAATAAATTAATACGTGATCATTTTTTATATGTTTTTTGATGAAAATGTATGCGTAGTTAAAGTACGTTCAGTATTAATAAGTATAAGCGGTTAATCGCATCTTAGTACATATGGCCAATTAATGGTTTTCTAACGGCTAGTAACTAAATTTTGTGACCAATTACTGGTAAAAATGCACAATTTTTGTTTGAATTATAATATTTTTACGAAAACGGCTTGTAATTCAACAATACATTGAGAAATATTAAGATAAAGATCCCTTTTATACGTGGGTGTTATGAAAAAAGTAACGAAATGTCACGATTAGGTAAAAAATAGATTCAAAGTTTCCAAGTCGCTTAAGCGGCCAGTTACTGGTCAGTTTACCCTATCTGGTCGGTGCCTGTCGAACACACTGAAGGTGCCTGGATCGGTGTTGTCGAACGTGAGTGTGAGTCCATCGAACCCATGGGGTCTGTTACCATCAGCCCCGAAGACATAAGTTGTGCCATCCGTACTGCCCCGAACTGGAAAAGTCCGGGACCGGATGGATTGCACAACTTCTGGCTGAAGTGGTTTCGATGCTCACATGAACGTTTGGCAACACAGTTCCAGCAAGCCCTCGAGCTCGGTTCCCTGCCACATCTCTTAACAACTGGTGTTACCTCCCTGCTCTACAAGTCCGGTAGTACCACGGAAGCGAAGAACTACAGACCCATCACGTGCTTGCCTACGCTGTACAAGCTCCTTACATCCATTTTAAGAGCAAAAATTAACACGCACATTGTTGCGAACAACATTTTGGCCCCTGCTCAAAATGGATGTAGGGTTGGGTCGCGTGGTACTAAAGAGCTCCTCCTCATAGACATGACCATTTGCCAACGAGTCCGGCGGAGCAGAGGGGCCCTCTCGGCCGCTTGGATTGACTATAAGAAGGCCTATGATTCGGTGCCTCATTCATGGCTGAGGAGGATCTTAGAGCTGTATAAAGTTGATGCAGCTTTAAGATCCTTCTTAAGTGCTTGCATGGGGCAGTGGACCACAGTCCTTCGTCAACCGGGAGGAGGAGACGGCTCCTCTGGTCCGCAAGACTCTATCAGGATTGAGCGAGGTATTTTCCAGGGTGACAGTCTGAGTCCCTTGTGGTTCTGCCTAGTGCTGAATCCGCTCAGCACTCTGCTGAAGGATTCGGGGCTAGGTTGCCAGCTGCGGAGAGGGGGTGAGATCATTTCTCATCTGCTCTACATGGATGACCTCAAGCTATTTGCACCAAATAGACAGGACCTGTTGGAGCTACTGAAAACAACAGAAGTTTTCAGTAGCGCCATCAAAATGGAATTTGGTGTAGATAAGTGTGCGGTCATGCATGTACAGCGGGGGAAAGTTGTAAATTCAACAAATCTACAGCTTTCTGAGACAATGTCACTCAGATCTCTCTCCGAAGCAGAAACCTACAAATATCTTGGTATGTCACAGTCTTTGGGTATTGAGGGTGAGGGCATAAAGCAGGCGGTGAAGGAGCGCTTCTTCTGTCGCCTGACAAAAGTACTTAATAGTTTTTTGTCGGGTGGCAATAGGGTGCGCGCATTCAACGCCTGGGTTATGCCCTTGCTCACATACTCCTTTGGCATACTAAGGTGGACTCAGACTGAGCTGGATGCCCTGGATCGAAGGGTGCGTGTACTGCTCACTGCTCACCGCATGTTGCACCCACGCTCGTCTGTTATGAGACTGTACATCCCGCGGAAGTGTGGAGGTCGCGGCTTTTTAAATGCCAAAGACCTCCACAACCGCGAGGTGTGCAGTCTCAGGGATTATTTCCTAAACAGCGAGTGTGGGATGCATCGTGACGTAGTGGCAGTAGACGCATCTTTCACCCCGCTCTCCATGGCAAACGAGAACTGGCGCAGATTTAAAGTACTGAGCACCGAGGACCGCAAGGCGGAATGGAAGAGTAAGGAGCTACACGGGCGGTTCTACAAGGCCCTTACGGGGCCCGACGTAGACCTGCCCGCGTCGGTGAACTGGCTACGTTTCGGGGATCTCTTCGGGGAAACCGAAGGTTTTGTCTGTGCAATTGCGGACGAAGTTATCATGACGAACAACTACCGGAGGTATATCCTGAAGGACGGTACGGTCGACATTTGTCGGGCATGCCGCCGTCCCGGAGAGTCACTCAGGCATATCATTTCCGGTTGTGGTCATCTTGCTAACGGCGAGTACTTGCACAGGCATAACTTGGTAGCCAGAATTATTCACCAGCAACTTGCTCTTTCATACGGTCTTGTGAACTTCGAAGTGCCGTACTATAAATACTTACCTGCGCCAGTTCTCGAAAATGGTCGTGCTACGCTCTATTGGGATCGATCTATCATCACGGACAGGACTATTGTAGCCAATAAGCCCGACGTCGTGCTGATAGATCGATCGAAGCGCCAGGCAGTGCTCGTCGACATCACCATCCCCCATGACGAGAACCTCGTGAAGGCCGAGAAGGACAAAGTCAGCAAGTACCTTGACTTGGCACACGAGGTAACCGCCATGTGGGATGTTGATTCGACGATCATTGTCCCGATAGTCGTTTCTGCGAACGGTTTAATAGCGAAGAGTCTCGACCAACACCTCAAGAGACTCTCGCTAGATGGCTGGGTCAAGGGTCAGATACAGAAGGCGGTACTCCTGGACACGGCGCGGATAGTCCGGAGGTTCCTCTCTCTGTCGCCCTAACCACCGGTAGCTTAGGCCCTGCCTCGCTGCCGGCGGCACCCTAGGTTAGGTTTTTATAATGATTTTATGTTTAGTATTTATAGTTATATATTTTACTTTTATAGAAATATTGTAAAAACCAACCTAAGACGAGAAATAAATAAAGTGAATAATAATAGTAATAATAATAATAATAGGACTCTCATCGCAAAGCTGATCTGCTTCAGGGGGGGCAATAACCGCCCCCGAGTCATGCGTTTCGTGAACCAGGCCTTCGCGGGGACTGGTGTCAGACCCCGTGACTACATGGCCTGTGTCACGGAACGCATTGACTTTCTGAAGCAGAAAGTCTATGCATGGGCAAGCCGTATTCGCCGCTACAGAGAGCGTGTGGACCGATACCAGCAGAATCGCCTTTTCCAGAGTGACCAAAGGAAGGTATACCGGAAGTGGGAGGGAACCGACCATCGTGTGTGCGACGGTCAGCGACCGGATGCTACTGCCATGGTTAACTTTTGGCGTAGTATCTGGTCGGTGCCTGTCGAACACACTGAGGGTGCCTGGATCGGTGTTGTCGAACGTGACTGTGAATCCATCGAACCCATGGGGTCTGTTACCATCAGCCCCGAAGACGTAAGTTGTGCCATCCGTACGGCTCCGAACTGGAAAAGTCCGGGACCGGATGGATTGCACAACTTCTGGCTGAAGTGGTTTCGATGTTCACACGAACGTTTGGCAACACAGTTCCAGCAAGCCCTCGAGCTCGGTTCCCTACCTCCTCCCTTAACAACTGGTGTTACCTCCCTGCTCTACAAGTCCGGTAGTACCACGGAAGCGAAGAACTACAGACCCATCACGTGCTTGCCTACGCTGTACAAGCTCCTTACATCCATTTTGAGGGCAAAAATTAACACGCACATTGTTACGAACAACATTTTGGCCCCTGCTCAAAATGGATGTAGGGTTGGGTCGCGTGGTACTAAAGAGCTCCTCCTCATAGACATGACCATTTGCCAACGAGTACGGCGGAACAGAGGGACCCTCTCGGCCTCCTGGATTGACTATAAGAGGGCCTATGATTCGGTGCCTCATTCATGGCTGAGGAGGATCTTAGAGCTGTATAAAGTTGATGCAGCTTTAAGATCCTTCTTAAGTGCATGGGGCAGTGGACCACAGTCCTTCGTCAACCGGGAGGAGGAGATGGCCCTTCTGGCACGCAGGACTCCATCAGGATTGAGCGAGGCATTTTCCAGGGTGACAGTCTGAGTCCCTTGTGGTTCTGCCTAGCGCTGAATCCGCTCAGCACTCTGCTGCAGGATTCGGGGCTAGGTTGCCAGCTTCGGAGAGGGGGTGAGGTCATTTCTCATCTGCTATACATGGATGACCTTAAGCTATTTGCACCAAATAGACAGGACCTGTTGGAGCTACTGAAAACGACAGAAGTTTTCAGTAGCGCCATCAAAATGGAATTTGGTGTAGATAAGTGTGCGGTCATGCATGTACAGCGGGGTAAAGTTGTAAATTCAACAAATTTACAACTTTCTGAGACAATGTCGCTCAGATCTCTCTCCGAAGCAGAAACCTATAAATATCTTGGTATGTCACAGGCTTTGGGTATTGAGGGTGAGGGCATAAAGCAGGCGGTGAAGCAGCGCTTCTTCTGTCGCCTGACAAAAGTACTTAATAGTTTTTTGTCGGGTGGCAATAGGGTGCGCGCATTCAACGCCTGGGTTATGCCCTTGCTCACATACTCCTTTGGCATACTAAGGTGGACTCAGACTGAGCTGGATGCCCTGGATCGAAGGGTGCGTGTACTGCTCACTGCACACCGCATGTTGCACCCACGTTCGTCTGTTATGAGACTGTACATCCCGCGGAAGTGTGGAGGTCGTGGCTTTTTAAATGCCAAAGACCTCCACAACCGCGAGGTGTGCAGTCTCAGGGATTATTTCCTAAACAGCGAATGTGGGATGCATCGAGACGTAGTGGCAGTAGACGCATCTTTCACCCCGCTCTCCATGGCAAACGAGAACTGGCGCAGATTTAAAGTACTGAGCACCGAGGACCGCAAGGCGGAATGGAAGAGTAAGGAGCTACACGGGCGGTTCTACAGGGCCCTTACGGGGCCCGACGTAGACCTGCTCGCGTCGGTGAACTGGCTACGTTTCGGGGATCTCTTCGGGGAAACCGAAGGTTTTGTCTGTGCAATTGCGGACGAAGTTATCATGACGAACAACTACCGGAAATATATCCTGAAGGACGGTACGGTCGACATTTGTCGGGCATGCCGCCGTCCCGGAGAGTCACTCAGGCATATCATTTCCGGTTGTAGTCATCTTGCTAACGGCGAGTACTTGCACAGGCATAACTTGGTAGCCAGAATTATTCACCAGCAACTTGCTCTTTCATGCGGTCTTGTGGACTTCGAAGTGCCGTACTATAAATACTTACCTGCGCCAGTTCTCGAAAATGGTCGTGCTACGCTCTATTGGGATCGATCTATCATCACGGATCGGACTATTGTTGCCAATAAGCCCGACATCGTGCTGATAGATCGATCGAAGCGCCAGGCAGTGCTCGTCGACATCACCATCCCCCATGACGAGAACCTCGTGAAGGCCGAGAAGGACAAAGTCAGCAAGTACCTAGACTTGGCACACGAGGTAACCGCCATGTGGGATGTTGATTCGACGATCATTGTCCCGATAGCCGTTTCTGCGAACGGTCTAATAGCGAAGAGTCTCGACCAACATCTCAAGACACTCTCGCTAGATGGCTGGGTCAAGGGTCAAATACAGAAGGCGGTACTCCTGGACACGGCGCGGATAGTCCGGAGGTTCCTCTCTCTGTCGCCCTAACCACCGGTGGCTTAGGCCCTGCCTCGCTGCCGGCGGCACCCTAGGTTAGGTTTTTATAATGTTTTTATATTTTGTAAGTGTATTTTTATATTTTACCTTTTGTAAATCCATTGTACAAACCTAACCTAAGACGAAAAATAAATAAAGGAATAATAATAATAATGTTTATTGCAGAAAATGGGTACAAACAAGGTGGCATACAATATATTATTTACAGTGCGCCAAATTCGGCTTGGGTAAGCATGCAACAAATAGGTAACTTTATTTTGTTCATAAATGAAAATTATGAAGCAAGATGAAGTGATCACTTATTCTAAACAATTAGACTATTTACATAAAGCTTATCTATTTCTAGTTTTCGAGTTTAGAAACTCTTTTACGGAGTATACACACAGTTCACAAAGCCACCAAAAAAGTTTTTTTTTAAACATTTTAATGGGAAGGTCCTTTATGTCTCTGGGAAGTTTGTTGTATAGTTTGATACACATAAAGTAGGGGCTGCGAGTGGTGTGTTTAAGTCTAGTTTTAGGCACAAATAATAAATCCCTCTGTCTAGATATGCGGTTCTTGTACATTAATACGTCACAATTTTTTTTGAAATACTTTTGGTTAACATGCACAAAAACTGCTGTTTCATAGATATATAAGGATGGTAGTGACATTAGCTTATGGCGTTTAAAAATGGGTTTACATGAATCAAGAGGTCCTAATGCGAAAATGGCCCTTATACATCTTTTCTGCATTACGAAAGCTTTTGGCATATCTGTGGAGGTCCCCCATATAACGAGACCGTAGCGGAGGACGGACATTACATGGCCGTGGTATGCTGTGAGGGCAGCTTCCAGTGATACCGTTTCACGTAGTTGTCGCAATGGGTAAATAAATCTATTTATTTTAGTGCATACATTTTCCACTTGTGCTTTGAAATCACAGAATTCATCAATATATATGCCTAGGAATTTAGAATGCGTATCCTTCCCTACAGGATCGCCTTTGTACGTAATATCTAGGTTTTTGTGTTTGCCTCTGTGAGTAAGGAATTGTACAAGTATAGTTTTACTTATATTTATTGAAAGGTTATTCCTTTCTAGCCACTGAATCGTATTTCGTAAAGTATGGTTTATTTCTTGCTCGTAAGTTTTGTCATTTGTGCATGGGATTACAATTGATGTATCGTCCGCAAACAATACAGAGGAGTAAGTTGTTACTTTTGGAAGGTCGTTTATATAAAAGGAAAATAGTAAAGGTGACAGTACACTTCCTTGAGGAACCCCAAATCTATTTATTTTATACTCGGATTTGTAACTAGCTATAGCGGTCCCTTCTTCTCTTATAATTTCCGTACATTGAGACCTCTGATTTAAAAAGGAATGTAACCAGCTATGTACGTTTCCCCTCACACCGTATAGTTCTAGTTTATCTAGAAGCCTTTTGTGACAAACTAAATCAAAGGCTTTGGACATGTCTAGAAAGAGAACGCTTACTGACTGCCCTATATCTATATAGTGGAAAATATCTTTAAGCAGTGTAAATGCGGCAGTTGTTGTAGATTTATGCTTAATGAAACCATGTTGATTTTCATTTAAAAGAGAGTATTTATTGGCAAAATTTGTTAGTCTTTGAAATACTACTTTTTCAAAAACTTTCGAAATAACAGGGATTAGCGCTATTGGTCTGTAATTGCCTACATCATTTCTCTTCCCCTTTTTATATACGGGTTTAATGGTAGACTTTTTTAGACTATTGGGGAAAACACCTTCTTCTATCGAGAGATTTATAATATAAGATAGAGGTACGCATATTGATTTAGCACAAAGCTTTAAAATTGTTGAGTTTATTTCATCGTATCCGGATGACTTTGTATTTTTTAACTTCATAATTAGATTGTATATTTCCTCTGGTGTTGTGGGATTACAGAACATTGTAGCGGGGTGGCGAATACAATCTTGCGTTGACAGACAGTAGTTTTGATTAAATTTATTGGAAACATTGATATAGTAGTCGTTAAATAGGTTCGCAATATCGCTTGGGTTACTTATTATTTGACCATTATTTAGGATACTTTTAATTTGATTAGTCGGTCGGATACTTCCAACTTTTTTATTTATTACATCCCATGTTGCTCTACATATGTTTTTTGCTTTATAAATATAGCGGTGGTTACTTGATTTCTGGGCCGCTCTAATACACCTGCGTAGTGTTTTTGCATAGGATTTGTATTCTTCCTTATTTTCTATGGTTGGACTTACACGTGTTTTGTAGTATAACAGGCGCTTGCGCATGGTACACGTTTTGAGGCTTTTGCACATCCATTTTGCTCGCTTTGGCTTGGTAGATACAGTTACTTTTATTACAGGAAAGCACAACGAATGAAACATAGTCATGAGACTATGGAATTCATTAAAAGCATCGTCTGTATCGGCTTTAGTATAGACCTCCTCGTAGCAAACATTATCCATGCAGTGAATGAATTTAGCTATGTTTTCCTTACTGTAGTCTCTTTTCAGGATATGAAGTTTTTTAAAGTTGTGTATTTTATTAATTTTCAGGTGTAGAGACTGAGCACTGTGGTCTGACAGTCCTAAGTCGTGTGTATAGCTTTTAACTCTTGATATATTGGAAATAATATGGTCAATACATGTCTGGCTTGTGCTTGTAATACGAGTGGCTACATTTATATGATTGACTAGATTATAATTTGTTAATAGCTGTTTATAACTTTTCGAGATTGGAGTATCATTAAGAATTTTTATATTTAGGTCCCCGGATATTATAATATTTTTCTTATTATATTTACTAGTAATGTAATGGAGAAAATTGTCTAGTAAGCCCTAGAATACATTATCTTTGCATTGTGGAACTCTGTATAAACATATTACTACACAGTTTATTGGCTTAATTTCGCAGCCACAACATTCAAAGTCGTTTTCATGAGACATAGCGCTAAGGTCTAATTCTATGGAATCAATCCAGGGCCGAACCAAAATACAGACGCCGCCTCTTTTTATCTTAGATCGTGAGAAGTGAGCGGCTAGTCTGAAGTTTGACAGCCGTAGATTGGTTTCAAGGCCTGCCTGAATGAACGTCTCAGACAGACACACTACGTCAATATTTATACATTTTTCTTGGAATTCTGAAAGTACTATTTCTATATTATCTATTTTGTTTAAAACACCGGCTATGTTTTGATGCAGGATTCCGAAGGTGGCGTAAAATCCTTACCGCGGCGTATGTTGTTAGAAGTTCCGGCTGCGGTAAGGGGTGGAGGCGTAGTGGGCTGCTTGCTGTTGCTGAAGGCTGGAAGCGTAGAAGGCGTGTTTGTTTCTTGCGATGCGGATATTTCTGTACGACAAATACCTAATTCGTTATCTGGTTGAATATTTTGGGTATTTTGTTCTGAAATGGCTTCGTTTACCGAGTCTTTGTGGTAATCAGATATATTTTCTTGTACATGTTTATTTCTACATCCATGTGTTAGATTTACTTTAAAATATTCAGTAATTATTTTTTGCTTACGTTTACCTCCTTGTGCCTTGGATTCTAGTCGTGATTCAGTTTGCATGGCTTGTGTATTTGAGGCAATGAATAATCCTATATGGCGAAATATGTTAGACATTCCACGATTATCAAGGCGCCCCGTGCGGCTTGAAAACATTTCGAAGGACAGGTCGAGGTTAGAATCAAAAGAATAATGCTTATCATGGAAGGAAATGTCGTTGCGTAGCATGGTATTAAACATTTCTACTTTATAATTAAAAATAGGTTGGCCACATATATAGGTAGGACATACTAAAATAACATTTGTATGAACAATAGGATTTAGGGTTTTTGTTAGGTATCGGACTAGGTCATGGTAGTCATCGTCTCGCTGAAAATCTTCCTCGCCGATTAGTATCACACAATAGTCATTTCGTGTAAATGTTGCCAGTTTGATTTCAATTTCGTGCAGGCTTTCCGTTATTCCTCCTCCGGACGTTATAAAGTGACAGCGGTCAAAGGTACTTAATGAGGGTTCGTCTTCTGCTATAGAAGTTATTCTATTGTTTTTGTTGGTGCTTATTATTGCTAGTTTATTCTTGTTTGAAGTTAATTTTGGTTTGATAGATGAGTCGTTGTGGCAGTGTTCAGAACTGCTTCCATGAGCTTCGTACTTCTCTGGTACAACTATATTCGTGCCCCTAGTGCCTGAAGAAGACTCTGCAGATCTTTTGGTCTCTATTTCTGCATGATGGATAGTCACCTGTGGCTCAGAACAGTTTTGGCTTAATTTGTCTTGTGAATAAAAGACAGAACTACATCTTTTGGGTGTTTTCTTTTGCGGGGTAGATTTTCGCGTAATTTGCCCACTTTCACCGAGCAACTTTTTATAAACTTCCAAGTTTTTTTGCTTCTCACAGATGATTTTTTTATATTCATAAATTTCAGTATTGAGGCGGTCAATTTCGGCATGTGCGCTTTCGAGCTGGCTCGAAAGAGTGCTTATTTCTGTCTTGAGATCTGTAACCTGCGAATCCTCAATGTTAGACATGCTTGGCAGGCTTTGTGTGGATGTGTCCAAGAAAGTTAATACATTAGAATCATCCTCTTCATCAGATGTTAAGGAAGTCTGGTTTGTGGGGGAGAGCCTTTCTAAAATAGTATGAGGTCTTCTCTCAGCGGCATTATTGCTTATTTGCTTTCGTTTCGGAGTAATTAGTTTGCAAGATGTTGTTGGCTGACATATCTTACTAGCGCCGTCTATTTTACAATTTGATCTCTCCATCTCATAACACGAATGGCATTTCCATGACCCACGATTTGCCGTAGTCATTAGATAAAATCTCTCCAATGTTACATTTGTGGTGCATAATACATCATACAAATCCAGGCATTGAGAACATTCCAAATAAATTCTCGATTTAATCTCTTTTGTACATTTTTTGCATATCTTTTTCGTTGATTTCGGAGCCATAATGAATATAATGATGTTTGGAAGTTATGGTCTCATATCACTCTGTTTTTTTACAGCTAGTGCCCTCTCTTGGATCTCTTGCGGGAACTGTTTTTGCGCAACTTTGTCTAGTCACAAAGCAAACATATACCAGAAAGTAGTTTGTCAAACGTAATGTAGATGGCGCTTCTTGTGCCAGTGGTGTATCTCCCTGCGCAGGAGAGTTCGGATGATATGTACGGGTGATAATATACCAAGTAGTTTCCCATGTGCAAGGTAGATGGCGGTTCGTGAGAGTATTAGCAGTTACTTATTTTCAGCTAGATGGAGCCTAGTGCGTGATCATGCAAGTCAACTAGTCAGACTTGTTTCAATTCGTAACAACCAATTTGAAATATTAACGGTAGGTAGATTATAGTTTTGTTCAAATACACTAATATTACACTGTTTATTGTCTAGAATTTTGTAGTCTTAGATTAAATTAGAGATCACGGAATTTTGTACTGTTTCACTTTTGGGTAATAAATGGTATTTCACTGAGTATATCACTGGGTTAATGACCGTCATCACGAATGTTGATAGTTCAATTTCGCGTTGGCATTTTTCGTAGATAGCCGTAGATTCGTAGATTTCGTAGAAGGATGGTAGCCAGCCGTACGTCTGGATGTCCGATGGAAGAAGGGGGAAGGTGGTATGAGCTCATGTTACTCGTAGTTTAGTCAAATAAATATTAAATATAAGCTTCTTTGTATTAAGTCTGCATAATGTCTCCGATGGATAGCTAAAGAAACCTAAATTACGCGAGATCCGACACCCAATGGGTAGCTTATTATTTTTATAGTTTTTAAGGTTAGGAAGGTATCTTACTGTTCATCACCCTTTTCTGCAGTCTTTACCAAATCGTTGATTTACTTATCGGGTAGACCATCTCTAGGTAGGGTAGGGTGTAGTCCTAAATTTCGTGATATCAAGATTAAAAATTAGGCTGCAGTTTGATTAGATTCAAACTAAGCGTTGAATCCCAGAATAAGTACAAATGAAAGTAAAGTAAAAGTTATTTATTCTTCAAATTAGGCATATTACATGCACCTATGAACGTCAATAAACTACCACTGGTTTGGAAAAATAAACCTCTGCCACGAGAAAAACCGGTGTAAGAAACTCGGCAAATCTCGGATATAGTATAGAATAGAATAGAATAGAATAGAATAGACTAACTGCAATATCTCCTTCATAGCAAAGTTACACAACATTTAGCGAGCCATTAAAACTTGAGGTGGACAACACCTCGACCGCTCTCTAGATAAGTTCTGAGCTGGTATTCGCAACGTTAAACAACTCGCGTCGGTTGAACAAATGAGTCTAACCACTGTTTGCGCTTTCT
Source organism: Notocelia uddmanniana (assembly GCA_905163555.1). Classification (NCBI taxonomy): domain Eukaryota; kingdom Metazoa; phylum Arthropoda; class Insecta; order Lepidoptera; family Tortricidae; genus Notocelia; species Notocelia uddmanniana. The sequence goes on from LR991068.1 coordinate 20,041,545, forward strand.
TTTTGCGAATCCCGAGGTCAAGTTTTACTAGGAATGCATAGTAAAGTGGGTCAATGCATGTTGTGATTTGTATAGCAAGTTTGGACGGATTTCATTCAAACCACAGCTGAAAGCAACAAAATTGGTCTCAGGGTGAACATTTAACTAAGTTTTTCTGGTGGAGCTTTTTGGAAATTTAAGTCAATGTTCAACAAATGTATGAAAAAATGTTAAATGAGCTTATTATTAAATGAGCCAATATCTAATCTGATGATGGGATCTAGGAGGAATCGAAGGAACTCCTCAAATTTTATAGGCACGTATATGCCGATTTCGGTATTTTCTGTAGGTAACCATTTTTTCATTCGGGCAATGACTTTTCACACATACGGTGATGACACTACTCGCACCGCCCAATCTCATTTATGAATTGACTTCAGACTTGAACCTAACCTATTCATGCCACCGCCAGCCGCAAGACATTGACAAACAACTCGAACCTAATCCTAACAGATACAGTGTGTTAAACGGAATAATTAATTCTGCTGAGTGATCTGTCAATAACTTATCTACATCGGTATTAAGCCGTTAGTTAATATATGCCAAGACAATGGACTGTGGTACGGTTAATTTGGGTTATTAATAGTATCCGGTAAAATTTTAGGGTTCTGTGCCTTTAAAGGGTTCCGTACCGACACATCCTAATCCACATTTAAAACCACTATACAATACATTGAATCAAAAAGGTAGTATCTTCATAGGAAACTCACGGCAATTAAGCATTTTTGTTTGGGTAAGACAGTTTTTCCGCAATAACCCAAAAACCGTTAGACCTATCTTGTTCAAACCAAAAATCAAAATCAAAATCAAAATAATGTATTTGTCAAAAACAGGTACAAAGGTGTTAATATTATAGATTTATAAGGCCCAACTGTGTTTTGCCATAAAGTTGGTCCCATATAAATTTGGTGAAGGTCTGATGATGGTATCTAGGAGGAATCGAGGGAACTCTTCGAATTTGATAGGCACGCATATGCCGATTTCGGTATTTTCTGTAGGTAACCCAACATTGGCTCACGGAAACCAGAAATTGTGACATAGCGAAGTACTAAATTGGAGTCGGTTTTTTTATATAAATTATTTCTGATACTTCTACCTGCTTACAGTCCAGTAGAATGTGTCTAGATAAATCCTATGCCACCACGTGTGCTCTACACTACATATGGGGTTGTCTGTAATGCCAATAGAATAGTACAGATTAGAAAAACTTTGTTATATAAAACTGTGTAGGCACAAAGATGGTGCAAATGTTTTAGTTTTTTTTATAGTTACCCTTCCGGGTATACCACTAGCATGAAATTATTTTAATATACATATAGTAGGCCTAATATTTTTAATGTTCGTTTAAAAGTGCAATATTCTGTATACCTATGCCACTATCTCTTCACTTACAGTTACTATTTCTTCACTCCTATCAAATAGAAAACCTCTTAATTTGTTTTTCTTTCAACGGGAGCTCTGTTAGGCGCCAGCACCAAATTTCGAAAATCTCTCCCTCTATCTTGCGGAGTTAGGCGCCTTCCTGATTTATCGATGCGGAGGCGGTACGACATGAGAAAACTGTCATTGTCAACCGATACCAATGCAGTACTGCCCTACTTCTGCGCATGTTATGACTACTGCGCAAACGTAATACTGACAGTATTTCGTCAAGTGAGAAAATCTCACATCAGTAAGCTTACGTCAAAGAGCAAAATACCTATGATATATCGCTCCCGCCCGGCAAGTCCGGAAGTCGCCTTAATGTCCACGTGTCGTTTCCGTACAATGCTATGCTTTAGATGTAGGTCTTGATGAATCGTTTTAATTTTTTAAGTACCTGGCATTTTGTATGTATGTACCCAAATTTCGTTCATAAGCTGTGGATTTATCCAACTGAATCCCTTGGAGCTGTGAAACAATTTAGCGTTCAAGATAGGGCAATCAAAAAATGCGCCCGTTTATGACGCTCATTTGAACAGTCTCAAAGTAAGCAAGTAGAGGAATAATTTTTATTAACTAAAATAAACATATTACGTAATAAAAAATATGACCAGCGCAGCGTCAAGAGACACCCAGCCCACCCGTAAACACTACGTGACGGAAGTTCGTAATTTAATTTTGATATATATATATATATATATATATATTTATATTAAAATTAAATTATACACATATATATATATATATATATATATATATATATATATATATATATATATATAATATTCCTATTTTTTCCTCCATGGTTATTTTAAGACTAAGTTTTTATTTAAAAAAAAATTCATAGCGTAAGAGAAAATGAAGCATTGTGGAAAATCATGTTTCATTATATTTGTTTGTGCAAGAAGTCACAGGAAGTACTTATAAATAGGTATCTCACCATTAGTTATGGCTACTTATATTGCTCTCTTATTTTTTGATGTCTCTAAAGCCCTTGACACTCTTATACCCTTGACAGATGGACAAAGGTAAAACAAAGTAATTCTATACCACAGATTCCTGGTTTTATTTTTCAGGTTTTTAATCGAAAAAGTTTTTATCCGGTATCTAGTCATATTCTGTTACCGATTCACAACCACGGGTGAATTCAATCTACCTACATACATTTTACTTACCTACCAAAATACTTCATTTCCCATTATGCCTAAATTCCAATTAATTTCCGATTCACATCAAACTATTTATCTAAATGCAATTCATTGCCCTAATTACATTCCAAAATAACCATTGTTTTAACCGGACTATAATCTAAAGTTACCTGGATATATCATGAATATGGCAAGCTCGTAGCTTATTTGTGCAGTTTAATTTGAAACCTTTTCCATTGTATTAAAGTTATTATTTAAGTAGCGCAAACTGGGAGTGGGAAGCATGGTAGGTATCTTCCTGTACATATTTCTTATTGAATTTTCGGACAAAGCGCGTCTGACGTTTAATTTCCGATACCCTTTACAAATTAAAGTATCAAAGGGTACAAATGCTGCGAAATTCATTAATAGTCAATAAACAACATCCTTATTACCCCTTTAATTCTTAGTAAATGGGGTATCGAATAAACTTTTCGAGGTTTATAATCAAGATAACGAATATTTTGAAATGCAATGCTTTTTATTTTTGAGACACGTAAGAGCTGACATTAAATTCCTGAATATTTTAGTACAGAATACCCTCAAGTGTTGTGTGTGTGTGTGTGTGTGTGTGTTGAATACCCACATTATAAATATTATTAGATATATTATTTCAATTAATATTTACTACGAGTTTTAGATATATCATATTTCAAGTAATGTTAAACGAATAAATTTACCAAAAGAGTTTATATAATAGTAAAAAAACTTCTATTAGTCAAGAACATTTTTTTTTGTAGGCTAGGGATTTTCTTATGTGTGATTTTCGTGGACATATTTTATTGTAAAGTCAGGATACTTTAAGGGTTCCGTACCAAAAAACATTGCTAAATATTTCAAGAACTACTTATGCTATCGATTAGATATTTGGAATAATTATAACGAAGGCTAACCCAGATGAAAATAAACAAGTTTTTTTAAAATGTACATTTTTTTTCTGTGTATAATTTACCAACACAAGTTCAAAGTCTAGTGACTATGCCAAGTGGGGTATGAAATTGATTGAATAGCACATTCTAAAACTCATTTTTATGGTGGTTTAATTTCGATATATGAAATAAATTATAAAAAAAATACCGTCCCCGTTACTCCCTCCCCCTTATCTCCGAGGTTTACCGAGATAAAAATATGTAAGTACTACACAACTTTAATATTAGTATAAATCTTACAGGAAAAATAAAAATATATACGTATCTGTATATATTATGTATTTTTATCAACAAAAAAACCTTTCTAAACTTAGTTTGTATTATGCTCTGATAAATGGCGCTTTACCCCTGTGTGTATGGCGTTCAATTTCTCCTGAATTTAAAGGGTCGGGTATATGATCGTAGTACGGAACTCTCGTTGCGCGAGTCGGACTCGCACTTGGCCGTTTTTTAGGGTTCCGTAGTTAACTAGGAACCCTTATAGTTTCGCCATGTCTGTCTGTCTGTCTATCTGTCCGTCAGTCTGTCCGAGGCTTTGTTTGTTAGTGCTAGAAAGCTGCAATTTGGCATGGATATATAAAGCAATAAATGAATAATAATGAAATGGATGGATAGGTCTTTCAAAATAAATAGAGGTCTTCATCAAACATCTTTTGATACTATGAATATTTGCGGAAATAATCACTCCGAAAAAAGTAATGTTTGGTAGGGCTCTAACTTTTGAACTATGGGTCCAAAAAATATGAACAAAAAACATGAAAATAAAGCTTAATAAAGACTTTTAACGAAAACTGTAGCGGACATGATCAGTTAAGCTGTTTTTGAGTTATCGTAAAAAGTCTTCCCTTCTTAGTAAAAGACGTTGAAACGCTGCGAAGGTATTCCCTTTTGCTTGTCATTGTTTTTTTAATTAATTTCATTGGGCTACTACGAACGGAACCCTATACTGAACATAGCCCGACAAGCTTTAGGCCGAATTGTTATTGTTTACCTTGGGAGTAACGGATAGTTTAAGTTATTAGTCAAATTCCTGACGTAGCGGCTGGAGTTGCAAGTGTCCATAGGCTGCGGTAGCTGCTAAACATCAGGCGGACTGTTCGCTTGTTTGTTACGGACGTGGTTTAAAAAAAGGAACGGTTTTCCGTCTCGTCGTCGTGTGGTCTATAGCGAAAGAATTTAATCATGGAATTGTTGTTTTCTATTGTTTCTTCAGACAAATAGTTGATTCTTTTAATGTGATGGAACACTCTATAATTCTACTGCTTTCAAAGATCTTGCCTTTAAAATTGTATGCTTTTTTTTCGACATAAATACTACCTGCACTTATTCGAATCATATTCCACCGCATTCATTTCGATCTCAATGTTCATCATTTCCATATTCAAAAAACCTTTCAAATCAACAAAAACCGTTTCATCTGAGTCCTAATGGTAAATGATTCAGTGATTCTGATCCCGTCAGCTCCATGGTCGTGATGGATGGATCTATTCATAATGTTATTAGTTAGAGTGAGTTGCTTGGAAAGGAGCTGGTGTTTTGATAGGCGGAGCGGAAACTGCGAAGATAGGATTTTGCGGTTAGTTATTAGAGAGTTTATTTCTTGGTCACTCTCTCATGATTTTTCACTTAGCCACGTAGTGAAATTACGCAGAGAGTTAAATTTACAAAAATATTTTAGTTTTGCTTTTGTCAAGCATTGTTCCTAGGTATTTTACTTATCAATAATCTTATGAGCTATTTGTTCAAAAAATACCGTCATAACAGTCATAGCATATTTTACCATTAAGACTAATGCCAAAAAAAATGGAAAATACTTAAAAGAAGGTGGTTTTACGGTTAACGTCAAGTTTTTTTGTGGTAAACTTGATAAGCATATTATTTGTCATCCAAAGTCATTACATACTTTCAATAAATCATACGCTGAGATGACTGGCAACGACAAAAGCTTTTTACTTGTAAAAAATAGGTCATATACAATGGATAACACAAATCAACACAACAGTCTCATATACTACAGTTATCCTAAAACAAATAAATTAATATTATGCACTGGATCATCGATTTTAACATACTTAGCCTTAACCAGCGCTTCACCAACTTAGCAGAATAAAACTGCTTCTAGTTACCTGCAACAAAAAGTATATTTATGAATACATTATGCACAAGTGAGTAAAAAAAATATAAGGAAACCAATTTATATTTTAAGTCGACGCTTTTCAGTGTATAATCTAAGTTAATGCTGTATCATTGGCCCCAGCCTTTCGTGAGAATCAATTCGCCCATTCATTTTGCTCTAGCTGGTCGTCAATGACTTATTAGTTTTTATTAGTATCTCGTTATTGTATGATTTATTGTTATCGATTTATCTGTATTGTTCTACCTAACTGTTATCGGAAATAACGGTTTGTTTTTATATTCATTAGCTCTTTCATATATTTACACCACATTTATTTGAAGCTCAGTTCAACGGGTTTTGCGTTCTAATAAAACAGTCTTCTAGACTTATTATTTTTTTTCCTCAAATTAAATCAATATATATATTCAATTCAATTCAATTTATTTATTTCAGATTATAATCCATATACATTTATTAGTAACAATTAAAAACTTACAAGACTATGTTAGTCAAACATTTATGAAAATAAATAAAATTAAATAAAATTAAAATTAAAATTGACGTGGTGCGGGTACAACTGGCGCGTGCAGCCACACCCAGCGCGCGAGCAGCGGCGAGTCCCAACGCTGCGCCAGCACGTTCAGAATGCTGTTTGAGCTGTGGCGGAGACGATTCTGTAACGCCGCGCACCGTTTCCTAATTATGGCATCAAAGCTATCAGTGCGCGCCTCCGCAAACATTGTCGACGCGCTACAGTACCGCGGCAGTCCAAACAGCACCCTAGACGCGTTGTTGTATTGCACTCGCAAATCCCTGTATGCTCTCTGTGTAAAACTGGTCCACAGATTGCACGTGTAGAATGTTTGACAATATGCTTTGAATAGCGTTAGCATATATATATATATATAAGGAAACCAATATAATATATATATATATATATATATATATATATATATATATATAGAAAACTGCATTGATTAGAAATACTACAACAAAACCCAAGCACCAATAAAAGTGATAATATAGAAAAAGATAATTCCGTTTACTAAAAGAAGACGTTTTTTCTTCAGAGCTCCTAAGGGAACCTAACGGTAGATTCATCATGTTCGATCGATCACTTAAAAGGTTTCATATACTATAATGTCTTCTTTGGCAGATAAAGATAAGTTCTGGAAAGTAAATCTATTTGAAGGATCAACTTATACGTTGATTTTTGTCAGTGTTTTTCTTTACAAAAAGTTTATTTAGCTTGGTAATACTTTGGTACTTTTATACAATATGTTAAGTAGTATCCATAGTTTTAGTGAAGTTCTGATAAGTTGTTTGTTCAAAACATTAGATGAAACATTTGTTATGCTAAAAGGGTATCAAATCTGCGGCAAACTTGTTAAAAACAGGGCTTTTTATTGTAACGATCGACACTTAGCGAATTGTTAAGTTTTAATGTTCTTAAAATCTACTTAACGGTAATCCACGCTGTCCATTAAGAAGTTTTGGATCGTTTTAATGTCTGACGATTTGCTGTGAGGTTTAGGGAGACGGAAGACGGGCGCGGTAAACGGTTTTTGGCTTAAGTGATATTCCAATTAAATATGTAGTACCAGCACCAATAATTAAGGACTTTAAAATAACTACAACTTGGAGAAGTTGAAAACCCCCCGACATTCCAAAGCTCAATATCTTAAAAACGGCTGAACAGATTTTCAAGAAACATGGCTAAGAACGGGATAAAATTATCTATGACAAAAAAACCTAAACGAAAACCGGTTCATCCGTTTGGGAGCTGCGATACAACAGAAAGATACACAGATATACAGACAGACACGTTAAACTTATAACACCCCTCTTTTTGCATCAGGGGTTAATAACAAGTGCAGAGTTCGCGGCGAAAATCCAAGATCTAAGACTAACAACAATACTAAAGTGTTCATTGTTAGGTAACAATGAACACTTTAGTATTGTTGTTAGTCTATTATATTATTAGTATGTAATGAATTGCATTTTTGTCGGAAGGAACTATAAAGTTAGTTCATGTGCATATCATTATTTGTTACTATTCTGACCGAGTCAAATAATATGAAAAATACGGCTGACCCATAGGGCTGGTCACTTCCTCGGTCAACGAATAGGTATCGCTATCCAGCGGGGAAATGAGGCCAGCCTTATGGGCACCCTACCTAGAGGCAACGACCTAGGGGAATGTAGAATGTATATACTAGTTAATTTGTATTTAGTTTTAGCTTTTATTTTCAGACTGGTTAATTGTATAAATTAATGACTAAAATTATGGTTTATAAAAATAAAAATATGAAACAGCTATTTAATTAGTTAATACATATAAATATATAAGTTAAAACATTAAATATGCTATTAAAAGCAAAAATATCAATAAAATAATATTTGTAATTTATATGCTCAACAAAAGTAATACAACATTATGGTTTATAAAAATAAAAATATGAAACAGCTATTTAATTAGTTAATACATATAAATATATAAGTTAAAACATTAAATATGCTATTAAAAGCAAAAATATCAATAAAATAATATTTGTAATTTATATGCTCAACAAAAGTAATACAACCTATTGGAATTTAGATTTACAAGAAAATAAAAGAGTCCAATTCAGTAATAGCGATACAATATAATTTTACAAATTGAATTGCGTTGCCACTGTAAGAGCTATGCCGAATTGAGTTTTTGTTTTAAGAAAAATATTCTCATTTAAAAGGAATTTCAATAAAATATTTCATTTCAAGGTTTTAACGAAGTGTTATTACATTTTTTAAATTAAATACAAGGACCTTTAGTGTCAATGACATAAATTTCTTGGTAAAATGAGAAAACGCCTGTACAACTTCATTTAACTTCTATTATTTTTTACATTGTTTGGTGAAACCTGAAACGTGTTGATGAACAATTATAACATGTTATTATTTTACTGGTAAGCTCATGGCACTGATTCGTTGACAGTAGCTGAACTTTCTTTTTGGTTTTACATATCATACTGCTTCGTAATTTTTGAATTAGAACTAGCTTTTGCCCGCGACTCCGTCCGCGTGCAACGCATCATCGGCTAATGGTGTAAACCTGATAACGTAATATTATTATGAAAGTTTACAGGAGACTCAAAAAAATTGAAATTAAAATATTAAAACTCGAAAGACGGGAAAAATATGAATAGGTTATTTATTCCCCCAATAATAAATAAATATATATTGGGTGTTGTGCGAAAATATTCATCATCATCAATTCAGCCGAAGGACGTCCAGAGCTGGACGAAGGCCCAGCTCACCCGCATCCAACGGATTACAGCGACTTTCACCAGGTCATCAGTCCATCTTGTGTGGGGCCTACCCACGCTGCGCCTTCCGGTAAGTGGTCACCAATCGAGGACCTTTACGGCCATCGGTTCTACGTGGAATGTGCCCCGCCCACTGCCACTTAAGTTCAGCGATAAAAAAAAGTTAAACTGTTTATTTTATAAATACGTTATAATTTCACAAATCTTAACTACTAATCTTAATTATAAAAGAATTTTTTTTAATTCGGAGGGCTATGTCAGTTAATTCAGGACGTTTCGTGTGTTAATTTCCTTATTTCTAGAGGTTTTTCAATTCGCATTTAAATGAGGACTTAATTATTGCGAAATATTACTCGGATTGCGTAATAACTTCCGGCAATTTATTTTATTTAATGTTCTTTTTCTAAGCGGTAGGTAAATTTCGTACCCGTTTTCTTTCATAAAAAAAACTATGGTACGAGTATAAATGCGAATTTGTGTACAAAAATTGAACTTTAATATGACTCGAACCGCATATATAAAGTATCTATAGGTTTTTTTACCGACACTTAGATGTTTACTTATTGCTGTTAAAAGCTAGTAATACCGTGGTAAATACTATTTTTTAATTCCAATTGGGGAATACATCGAGAACCACTAAGGTATTCGATTTATGAATATTTACATTTACATTACTTAGATATTTACCAAAACTTTTGAAAGTGATATTTATTAAACTTCTCCACAATGCAGAAATGCACAATACACAATTCACTGTTGGAAAAGCCAAGCATTCCTAACAGTGTAATTTAAGTAAAAGGGTATTTTTATGTATACAAATATAATTACTTCTAATTACGTCGCAAACTTTACCCTGTAGTGGTTCGATAAGGACAAATTTAATTAAATACAAAATAACCTTTGAAATAAATTTATCGGACACTGACTAATTGACAGCATTTTATTTTTTAATGGGACTTTTTTCCGATTAAATCAAATAGAGGTTAAAAAAATAACCAAAACCACATTTTTAATGTATCGAAAATGTCGCCATTTCTTAAAAAAAAACAGTTTCTAAACATTCTCAGTCTAAAAGAGCACAAGTAAGGCGTCACAGCGTAATAAATCGTCCAGAAGCACTATTAATAAGGCGTATTTTCTAAAGAAAGTGTCCTGCTGTTCTCTTTGGACGTTGTGACTGTCACAATTCAACCTTGTGACGTCATAATAGTCGATGGTAGGCTTTCTTCACATTTTCGTGAATATCTTGAAAACGAATAGCAATAATATTATTATAAAAATATTTTTGGGTTTCTTGTTGACAAGTTAACGAAATGAGTTCATATTTTATACTACTTAAAAATTTTAAATGTTGTCAATTATAATACAAGTCGTACTCTTCAAATAAATGTTACACGAAATGCGCTGTGAGCTTGTACAGTGACTGGGTTCTGTACTTTATTTCCATATAAGATTCAGTATCTCAATTATATATATTTTTTTCGAAACATAAAGCGTTTATTTTCAACTTGTATGGCAACAAATAGTTACCACCAAAGGCCTCCAGATGTGCTGTTCGTGTTGCTATACAATCTAACAGTCAAGTTGCCTAGTCACTTGTCAAGCCTCGTCCCAATAAGGTCTACTCGTAGTTTTCCCATTGGGTTCGAAAGTCAAATGTCACTCGCTTCCTTAAAAATAATTCTTGAGATTAGGTAGTGGACCTCGGGCATCCTTCAGAAAGTGTATGATGGTTGCCGTTTTATCACTTATCATCTATGATATGACATTCGTCACCTTCTGACAAGTATTTGAGTGAGAGAGTGACGGACGGCTTAAATACAACGATGAACTGTACTGGAATAATACTAGGGTGATGATGAATACTTTATTGACCGACTTCAAGATTTCAAAGGAGGAGGTTATCAATTCGGTTGTATGTTTTTTTTTTTTACTGTTTGTTACTCCATAACTCCGTCATTTCTTAACCGATTTAAAAATATATATTTTTGATTGCAAGTATATATATCCAAGTTGCTCCCGTTTTTGTCAAAACGCAGTTCTAATGATGGGATTTATGAGGAATTGAGGGAACTCCTCAAATCTTAAAAGCAAACATATAGTGATTTTTATGTGTTTATCAACAAGTCGAGCATTATCATTCAAAAATGTGACATTTGATGAAGTGGAACTGCTGATGATGATCAGAACATAACTTTTCAACGACGAAAAGTTCTCGTATGGCGATTTGCCTTTTTGGCTGTGTTTGTTAAGCAAGTTTTATTTTCACGATTAATTTTTGTCATGGTCGAGTTCTGATGATGGGATCCATTAGGAATCAAGGGAACTCCTCAAAAGTGAAAGGCACACAAATAGTGATTTTATTATTTTCATGAACTAATCAAGCATTCAACGACGGTTTCGTAGATGCTGTCCATAGCATTGGGTCTAAGTTCTTTAAGGCCCAACGAACTCAAAGAGCCAAAAGGCTCTCTATCTCCACTCAGAGGCTCATCGAGGAAAGGAATGAGATGATTCTGCAGTCTTCAGCCGATGCGAAATTATACAAGCAGCTCAATAAACAGATCTCTAAGTCCCTTACCCGCGATCTGCGCCAATTCAATACAAATCGTATTGAAGAGGCCATCGAGCAGAATAAGGGCTTTAAAGTTTTCTCAAGAGATCTGTCTATTGGGCAGAGCCAGCTCGCCAGATTACAATCTGAATGATGGTAGAATCGTTTCGTCCAAACCTGAGCTTCTGAGTGAGATAGAGTGCTTTTATGGACAGCTATACACGTCAACTAGCAGACCCGAAGCTGGTCTGGTGGAACACCGTAGAGCTAGATTAACCCGGAACTATACCGAAGATATCCCAGACATCAGCCTGTACGAGATTAGAATGGCTCTTAAGCAGCTGAGGAACAACAGGGCACCCGGTGAAGACGGAATTACAGCTGAACTCCTGAAGGCGGGTGGAAAACCGGTCCTTAGGGCCCTTCAGAAGTTGTTCGACTCCGTCTTACTGGAAGGGAAAACTCCAAAGGCATGAAACTGAGGTGTGGTGGTGCTGTTCTTCAAAAAGGGTGACAACTCCTTACTGAAAAACTACCGACCCATCTCACTTCTGAGCAATGTCTATAAGCTGTTTTCAAGAGTCATTACGAACCGTCTCGCACGCAAGCTAGATGACTTCCAGCCTTCTGAACAAGCCGGTTTCCGTAGAGGGCTTAGCACCGTAGACCACATCCATACGCTCCGTCAGGTTATACAGAAGACTGGGGAGTATAACCCGCCCCTCTGTTTAGCGTTCGTGGACTACGAGAAAGCCTTCGATTCGATTGAAACGTGAGCTGTACTACAATCTCTCCAACGGTGCCAAGTGGACTACCGCTATATCGAAGTGCTGAAGTGTTTGTACGAGAACGCCACTATGTCCGTCTGACTCCAGGACCAGAACTCAAAGCCTATTCCGTTGCAGCGGGGAGTCAGGCAAGGAGATGTTATTTCTCCTAAACTGTTCTCCGCTGCACTGGAGGATGTTTTGAAGACTCTGGACTGGAGAAGGCTAGGCATCAACATAAATGGCGACTACCTCACTCACTTTCAGTTTGCTGCCGATATAGTAGTCTTGGCTGAGACCATGTAGGGTTTAAGTACAATGCTCAATGACCTCAGTGAAGCCTCCGAGCGAGTTGGTCTAAGGACGAACATGGACAAGACGAAGATCATGTCAAATGTCCATGTCGCACCAACTCCCTTAACAATCGGACACTTTACGCTCGAAGTTGTAAACGATTACATATACCTAGGACAGACTGTCCAGTTAGGTAGGTCCAACTTCGAGAAAGAGGTTAATCGTCGAATCCGACTCGGCTGGGCAGCGTTCGGGAAGCTACGGCACATCTTTTCGTCCAATATTCCACAGTGTCTCAAGACAAAAGTCTTTGACCAGTGTGTGTTGCCAATGATGACATATGGCACTGAAACGTGGTCGCTTACTATGGGCCTCATAAGAAGGCTCAAAGTCACCCAAAGGGCAATGGAGAGAGCTATGTTGGGAGTTTCTCTGCGTGATCGCATCAGGAATGAGGCCATCCGCAGCAGAACCAAAGTGACCGATATAGCCCTCCGAATCGCTAAGCTTAAGTGGCAGCGGGCGGGGCACATAGCACGTAGAACCGATGGCCGTTAGAGTGGAAAGGTTCTCGAGTGGCGGCCACGTACCGGAAGGCGTAGCGTGGGCAGGCCCCCCACACGGTGGACTGATGACCTGGTGAAGGTCGCGGGTGTCCGCTGGATGCGGGTGTCGCAGGACCGGTCATTGTGGAAGTCTTTGGGGAGGCCTATGTCCAGCAGTGGACGTCTTTCGGCTGACATGACGATGAATCAAGCATTTTCATTCAAAAAATTGACATTTGATGAAGTGGAACTGCTGATGATGATCAGAACGGAACTCTTCAACGACGCGTAGTTCATGTTTGGCGATTTGTTCTCTTCGTTTTGTTTGTCAAGCAAGCTAGGTTTTCAGGATATATTTTCGTCAAGCTTGAGTTCGGATGGAGGATTCCATGAGGATTTTAGGGTACTTAGTATTCTACCATTATAAACATAATTATAGCCATTTTTATTTTATTGTATGGAATCTAAGAGTGCACCATCTAAGTATAATAATCTTTCACCGGCAACCGACTTCAATGGGGGAGCATGAAAGTGGGTTTTTTTTTTCTTAAAAATTATGTAATGATATATCGGGTCGAGCGATGAGTCTTACCACTTCACGACAAGAGCTGGTACGAACTTAAAATATTAGGATTTACTAAATTTAATATATGCGATACAAACGTTTTATATAATGAGTAACACTCGCACGAACCAAAATTAAGAGAGTATTCCATTTTTTTTAAATACATGCCTGAGTATCGTATTACGGTTTATGTTATGATTAGAAATTTTCACGCTGTTTGTACACAATTTTAAAAAAATATTTGCTCAACGAAATAACTAATGAATACCTACAATGACTTTATCTGCATAATTAAGTCGCACTATACGTTATTACAATAGTAGCTAACTAAAATTGTAGTATAATTTGGTTTCATTTATGTACGTTTCCGTCCAGATTTAGAACCATTTCCCTGTTCTTAAATGATTAAGTGTGTTGTTTCACCGCTGGCAATTATCCATCAGTGAATTAAATATAACTACAACACGGGCTGTACTGGATGACTTTCTGTAAACGAATTATAGACGTTTATTCGTCTCTTTCGTTTCCCATTGTTAAGGATATGGGAGTATTGTGTGTCTTACCCCAAAAGACTTGGTCGGGAGCGGTTTAATGTAAGTTTCTTCAGTCATTCACTCTAGACAAACTCGTCGTGGTTTTATTATGTTGTATCAATTAAGTTATGATAGAGTAGACCTCTGACGTATCTGAAGAGGAAACCACCATATCGAATAAGAAGTTATTCGATATGGTGGTTTGAGTCGCAGAATTTACCACATCCATCGCGTAGGCGAGTCACGGTGTGACCACTTCCTACGACCCGTCCTTAAACATCACTGAGTTGTTCCATGGAGTGATAGAGGTGAGGTGTCACCTTGTCGGGGACCCCCGCTGAGTCTTCCGGTTCGTCGTCGCTACTCAAGAACATTTCCGCCCTAACGGCCATCGTTTCTTCGAGCAAATATCTCCCGCCCACTGCCACTTGAGTCTTAAAACACGCTGAGAATTTGCGATGACCCTGGATCACCTACAAACCTCCTCATTTTTATCGATCTCGTAGGAAAACTCCGAGCATAGCTTGCTTCCTAGCCCTCTGAGTAACCTTGAACTTTCTTATCAGGCTCATTGTTAGTGACCACGGTTACAGTACCGTACATGTCATCACTGGCAACACACACTTAATTTGAACGAAATATACCACGACCGAATAATATAAGCTCATTGTTATCAGGTTATCACCTTTCCTGGACCCAGGTATGTCCTTAAGACCAAGACCAACGGGGGATGGGCAGGCAGCATCGAGTGTGGTGAAGGCACTACGATCGCCAATCCGCATGCCAAGTGTGGCGGTTATGGAATAAGGCCTATGTTCAGCAGTGGACGTCCTTCGGCTAATTGGTGGTTGTGATTATCAACCTTTAGTATTTTTGCTAAGTCATGTACGAGTATATCATACAGGTGCGAAACTAAGATTTTGCTCAGGGGACAAAATTAATCACCGCAATTGCTTTCTCCAAAGTACGGCCATTGACGCGGAGGTGATTCTCTAACTTACTTGCACATCAATTACGTAAATTAATTCACCATCTAACTTCTGCGTTATGCAAATATTTAGGGACTTTGGTCTACAGAAACTCAGTAAAACTCGTCAATTTCTGTGCGCTGGAAGACGGACTGAAGATATGTAAGTAATTCGGTATGGTAATTATGTTATATTTAAGTGCACATCAAATATCGTGTCTTCAAATATAGGTCCTTTAAATAGTGCCCTAGTAAACAAACCTTCCTTAGGAACCTTTATAGTTTTGCCAATGCCATGTCCGTCCGCGGATTATGTCAATCACCTTTTCTGCTAGAAAGCTGTAATTTAACATGGACAAACAAATCAATCAAGCAAAGTGGTTGAATATAATCTACAACACATTTCTTAGGTTACCTTCGCAACACTTAAAGTGGGAATAATATTTTATTATAATAAAAAAGTACTGATCTAAGTTAGTCAAAAAAAACCTGAATGAAAACCCAACCTGTGTGATATCGTTTGATAGCTCGTTAAAATATTGTAGGCTTTCTAAAACTATTTTATGATTAAGATTTGACTCGACGATTCGATTTAGCTTTAAAGTGCAATTTTTGTTAGAATCAAGTTTCCCCATACCCTGCCTCCTAAACGGGTTTTTAAACGACAGTCACAGTATATATCTAACTAATACGTAAGTAGTAACTTGACTAGTGATCAACTTAATAAATGTTAATAAAGTTTAATCCAGTTAATAATCTGCCAATGGAATATAATTGTCTGCTATTGATTCATGGTTTTCTTAACCACAGAAAGATTAGATTTTATTTAAAGTTATGGGAGAGTTTATATTATTTTTGTAATCAAAAGTTTTCACGTATGCATTATAGGTTAGTATTGCTTTTGTATTAAATTTATTGAAAGTTTATACCGCATAAAAAATAATTCCACAAAATATCTTATTCAATTTAAATGCTATAAAAACGAAATATATTTTGGTATAAACGAGAATTTTGTTGGTCTAAGTGAGCAGAAACCGCAGATAAAATGCAATGTCTTCGTTTATTCGTTTTTAGCTGTACTTGTTTCTGTTTTATTTTATCTTATTTGCTGGAATTAATCCAACATGCAGTATTCTTTTATTTTGCTCTGAATTTATGCCCGAGTTTGGTGTGTTTTTCAATGCATCTTTCACGACAACAATACCACCATAATTAAACCTTGGGATTTTATTACCTAATCGACAAAATTTCATAATAGCTACGAGAGCAGAGCACCTATATCTGCAAAGCAGATTAGATTTAGCTTGAAAAAAAGTTATAAAGGCAGATTAAACTTGAATAAAACACTCAATTTTTGAAAAACGGGGTCAATATGTCCTTATATATTATGAATGAACTACATACCTATAACCACAAAAAAAATAATGTAACCAAAAGTTGAGTGTGTTTCAACACATTTTTTGTTGAGTGTGTTCACAACGTCTCTAACTGGAACCAGAAGATTATCTTAACTATTCCCTTACAGGCGGAGTCAGTGGCACAACTTGCTTTAACTTAAGTACATCCAGCCTCCCGGTTTCTCCCAACTCTTGTTTATTGCAAAAACGAGGTCAAAACCAATAACAAAACTCACCGCGCCATAAATCAGCGCGATACAAATAGAATTAGCTTGTTTCAGTTAGGAGCTCTCAATTCCTTAACTTGTTTGCGTTGTTATTGCGGATTTGTAGTGGTAATCTCTGAGCTTTAGCTATTTAATATGGTGACCTGAATACCTCTTTTGACGCCGCTTGAACACATTTTTCTGAGTCAAAGGAATTCGACTAAATAGTTGGCTATTCGATCAACGGCCTTATCGTTGACAGCTAATATAAGAGGCAATTCCGTCTTATATCTTAAACATAAAATGTATTCATGCGCGCAAATAAAGTATTAATATAGTTTATAAATACAATATACGCAAAATTCTGCTTAGAATTTTTGTGAGCCCTAAATTTTGATGCATCGTTAAGTCATCATTAACTTCCTAGCACTTAAAGATTATGTTTTATCAAGTATATTCAACATTTTTTGTAAATATTTCTTTTACACCTCGGTGGCAAACAAGTGTACGGCCTAGATTTGCTAAGTAGTCGTGGTACTTTTTTCATCACTAGATGTTTCACTTCTTGCCAACATTTAAAAAACCTTTCTTTAAAGGCTCATCCCATACCCTTTTTGGAAAATCCTCGATAATATGGATTGAATAGACTGGCCTACATAACACTCGTTCATTGGCAGGGTATTGTTTTGATTCGGATTCGTATTCTGCATTTGAATTTAAAAGCGCATTGCTGTATATTCAGTTTTAGTGACGCCATTGTGTCTCAGCACGTGCCGTTAAATACCCATTTATGGTATGAACCTGGCTTTACAAGGAAGCTCAATTTCTGTATATTGGAGTAAGAACCTTTGCTTTTTTCATCTTTGCTCTTTTAGTTCTATGAGCATTGATATTTTTTCCTATGTTTAAATCCTTTGACCTACGTCAATACTCAATAATTCTTCTCAGCAGCGGGCATATAGGGCGTATAATGTCGTATCCACGACGATAAGTGATAAAATGGCAACCATCATACGCCTGCGGGCCTATGATGGTTGCCATTTTATCACTTATCGTCGTGGATAAGACATCCGTCACGTTTTGAAAAGTATGCGAAGGCGAGAGTGACGGGCGTCTTATCCACGACGATAAGTGATAAAACGGCAACCATCACAAAAACGCCCCCTCTCCCCACCCCTTTACACCAATCACCCCAACCATAATAAAATATGTGCATTATTTTCTTTTGTACTTACATGCTCTTATTTTTGAATTTATTCATTTAATACGGTAAAACTGAAAGTTTCGGGAATAGAAGAAAATATGCAGTATAAGTGAGTTTATTTATTTTTATTGTTTTTCAAAATATTCTCCTTTGTATTTCATGCACTTATGCATGCGTTCAAACCAGTCCATAAAGCACTTTTTGAACTCTGAAGTAGGGGTCGACAAAATGGCTATTTTATAGGCCTCCACTGCTTCTTCTGGCGTCTGAAACCGCTGACCACGCAGTTTGTCCTTGATTCTGGGGAATGTAAAAAAGTCGTTGGGACTTAAGTCAGGGCTATATGGAGGGTGGTCCAATATTTCGACTTTTTCACCGTCCAGGTACTCAGTTGTTGTCCGAGCGGTGTGTGGGCTGGCGTTGTCGTGGTGAAGGATGATGCGACGACTAGGGTTTGTTTTTCGGAGTTCAGCAAAGACGTTCGGCAAACAAATAGTGGTGTACCAATCAGCATTGACTGTTCTACGATCCTCAAGAGCCACAGTAGCTACGTGACCAGATTTAGAGATAAACGTAGCCACCATCTTCTTAGCCGTACTGCGAGAACGAACAACTTTTGTGGGTTTGAGCTCGTCTTCGAAGACCCATACTCGGGATTGGTTTTTAGTTTCAGGCTCATAAGCGTATATCCACGACTCGTCACCTGATACTATGCTAAAAACAGCATTTGAGCGTCCCTTGTTAAATCTTTTCAAAGTTTTGCGGCACCAATTGACACGGACTATTTTCTGCTCGTCAGACAATAGGTGAGGTATCCAACGGGAAAATAACTTTTTCACGCCTAATTCTTCTTTTAACATAATTTGTATTTGACTCATTCCAATACCCAGGTGCTCTTGAATTTCCCGATATGTCACATGTCGGTCTTCATTTATCAGACGACGCACAACATCGACGTTTTCTTGCGTGACTGCCGATTTTGGTCGACCTTCACGCACTTCGTCGGTGAGGGATACACGGCCACGTTGAAATTCTGAATACCACCTGTATATTGTAGTCTTTGAAGGAGCTTCAATATTAAAAGCAGCAACCATCCGCTCTTCACATTGTTTTTGTGTTAGTCCACTTTTAAAGTCATAATAAATCATAGCTCTGAAATTTTCACGGCACAATTCCATTTTAAGCAGTGACTCGACGACTTCAATAAACAATTGAAACCGAACCATACTTTTTTTTTTCTAAGTGGCCAGTGTGTTGAGATAAGGAAACTTCAGAGATTATAAAAAGGTATAATACATGTTAAAAATAAATTAATAAGTATTCGATTCCCGCCACTTTCAGTGCAAGCCTATTGCTAGCTGTTATTTGAATTACTTAGCCAAGAATTCGAACTACTTTATTTTATTCTACCGCACTGATAATGACATCAGTAAGTTTTAATATATAATTCAAAATTTTATTAGAACAAAGTTTGAACAAGCATGCGCTAGGTACGCATATACATACATTTTAATTTTATTTACTCATTAAGGCTAGTATGGTTCCCATAATTTTGTCTCGCTCGTTTGCTGAGGTTACATAGTTCAATATGCTGTGCTCTACGCTCGCGCATGGTCCAAAATGTATTTAAATTACGAAATGTATTTGAATGATTTTTTTATAGTAGAAATGAATGATTATTTCGGAATTGAAATCCTTTGAATTAAAACAAAAAATCAACAATCCTTATTCTAAAGAACCTTGAAAAAACCATTTGTGGTTTAGAAACTTTAGATAAGTTGAATTTAAAAACAGCCTTTATAAAATTATTTACCATATTATTTTATTTTCTACAAAAGAATCAAAGAATTAGGGACTAATTTGACATCATAGTATAGTTTTCCAGAGTTATTCGCTGGCTCATTTAAGACTCTTAGCATTTCTAAAACAATCAACTGGCATTGGTACTGCTCTGAAAAGCCAAACCACCCACCACTTATACTCAAGATGTTTTCTATCGCGCGAAAACTAGAGTTTATTTCATAAATAAGTTCCTTTTCTTTAGTCTGGGGCTTTATTTTAAGAGCCGGGGTCGAACCCAAGAAGCTTGCCTTAGTGCTTGTCTTGCTTCTTAATGTTTAATAAACATGAGTTAAACATGGGTAGGGGATAATTTATTAAAGTGTAAATACCAGTGGTGTCCACTAACATTTTAGCCACTTCATTAAAGAGGCCATGGGCCCTGGGACCCCGGGCCCAGAGTCTCAACACCGAACGGAACAAAGTAATATTCGGTGCCGAGACCCTTATATTTGTTAACTTAAACCACATACTAAGTTAAGGTACTCAGAGCTGCTTGATAAAAAGCGTTGATGTACAAACAAGACACATTTTCTTTACTTCTCCCATTTAGGCTTTACCAATTAGAATTAGACGGAAGCAATAGCAAAAATCCCGTAATGAGAACACTTAATTACCACGGGGATGCTCGTAGGGAATTTGTCTCGCTTTTTAACACGAACCCGTCTTAATCTTAGAGAACGCAATCCGTCAGAGCTTTAAGGGCAGGCAACAGATGTGTACGAATTTACGAGCCACTGAAAATGCTTTAAGACGAGGAATTTGCGATGTTGAAAACGAGTTAATTTTGCAGTGGTAATAAGATAAAATTAATATTCGCGGTACGTATTTGTAATAATAATTTTGTTACAAACATTTAGAATAATAGATTGTTATGTTTTTGAATTCGGCAAATCAAAGATCCCTACGCCACTTTGAATTCCGGTCGCCACTGAAGAGCGCGTTTTAATTTTTTGTGTGCTTTAATGGTAATGATATGAAATGTAATATAAATTGTCATAAGTTACATAGTTTAAAATTGTGTTTAGGGTTCCGTAGTAAACCAAAAAAACCCTTGTAGTTTCGACATGTCCGTCCGTCCGTCTGTCCGCGGCTTAGCTCAGTAATTGTAACTATTTAGTAGAAAGCTGTTATTTGGCTTTTAAGTCCGCATAGTGTAACGGGTGTGCAACTACGGAACCCTACATTGCGCATGGCCCGACACGCACTTTTTTTAGTATTATGTAAGAGTATTCATCCAATATTGTACCCTTCTCGCAAAATACCTTCTTGAAACTATTGCTAGTCTACCCAGCCAGTGCAATATGGAAACACTGGGAGTCCTTCCACGTAGAGTCCAGAGAGAGGAATGTGTTTAAAATGTTAAATTAAGATTAGTAGTTAAGTTTATATAAAAATACCTAACTCTGATTATGAAATAAACAGTTTTTTCTTAGTTTTTACTAACATTTGCGGTAAGGCTGTTGTATTTTACTAATGTAATTTGTTGACTTTGTCTGATTAAAAATAATTTAAAATTTAAAAGAAAGGTGTCACTTTGCTACAAGTCACAAGTAGTCTGAATGGAAACTTAGTGGTTTCTAATTAACTGAACATATGACAGTGACTTCAGAACTGATCACTTATATTGTAGTCCACACAAATGCTATTCAGTCTTTTTCTCATGTACCATGATGCCATAAAACTCACGCTATGCACAGGTCCCATAGCAGTGCAGAGACCGGATGCAAGTTTTAGACGTAACATTGCTACTAGGTATTCGACGACGTTAAGCCAGCAACTGCGAAAATGTACACATGTTGTTTTAGTTTCTAATTAAATATGTATGTAGTTGCTGTTTCGCACGCTGTATTATATTACTTTATTTGGTGGAAATATTTGTATCATGGGAACTACATGGGAACCAAGTGCGCACCGGCGCTACAAAGATTTGCCACTTACCGGTGAATGGTAAAAGGGTGAATTGGAGGAAGGATTGGTGATGGGTTCCAATTGAGCTGAATTTTGGTATACTTATGTAAGTTCGGTGAAATTGATACCACTGAGTTGATCTGATAATGGAGACAGCAGGAGGAGTTGGCCATATGGCTGCAACTCCTAAAACACACGAGATAAACCCGTCGTGATTAGGCTCATGTGGAAAAACGAATAGTCGGCAATAAAAACTTGTACCACAAATGAATTTTTTGACAGATTATTTACTGATTTATAGATATTCAAGTTATCGTTATCAAAGGACAGGTGTGCTGGAAATATCATGTTATGCAGCTGTTTTGTCAATAATAAAGGACTCGCGTGCAAATTCATTGACCTGTTTCAGGAATCACCTATTGATCAAGCCTTTAATACTTCAGCCGTCCATCAATAGGATATTTGATGAGCATGGTCGTAGCCCTATTGAATTTGTAACCTTTGAAGCAGCTTTGAAGTGCATACGGCATATCGAACGAAATATTTTGAATATTATTTGTAGTAGTAAAACTCTTTAGTGTACAAAAACACAACAGATAAGATATACAAATAGAAAAAGTTAAGTACAAAGGCGAAGTTATCCATTTAAGGGATATCATCATATGTTCATTTTTTTGAATTAAAAAATATATTATTAGGGGACATTTTTTACACAAATCGAACTAGTCCCACGGTAAGCTCAATAAGGCTTGTGTTATGGGTACTAGACGACGATATATTTAATAGATATATACTTAAATACATAGAAAACATCCAAGTCTCAGGAACAAATGTCTCTGCTAACCACAGAAACAAATGCCCTTACCGGGAATCGAACCCGGAACCTCTAGCTTCGGAGGCAATGGCACTACCAACTAGGCTAAGCAGGCCGACAAACAATTTAATAAATCCAAAAATAAATATTAGGCGACAATTTTTTACACAAATCGAACTAGTCGCATAGTAAGCTCAATAAGGCTTGTGTTATGGGTACTAGACGACCATATATTTAACAGATATATACTTAAATACATAGAAAACATCCAAGTCACAGGAACAAATGTTTCTGCTTACCACAGAAACAAACGCCCTTAACAGGATTCGAACCCGGGATATTAAGTGTTTTGTCCAATCAAGTTTACAAAAGTGATGATGTGAATCAGATTTTTATCATCACGGTCATTATTTTAGCCTGGCGCTTACTGGTTAGCATAGGCCTCTCATTGACTGTACCAAATATCTCAGTCCCATGAATTTTAATACCACGACGGTGGCAAACAAGCGTACGACCCGCTTGATGTTAAGCGTTCACCGCAGCATCTGGACACCTTTAACTCTAAGGATGCCACATGCGCGTTTCTGACTTTTCAAACATTTATACATTTCTTTCTTGAAGAACTCCTATACTTAAGTCCCTCGGGAAAATCTCGGCATGGAGCTCATTCCACTCAAAATTCATCTGACACTCGTACCGTACGCGACCTAAATGTTATGGTAATGCCCCATAATTATTATACTAGTTTCATTCAGAAAATAAATGCACGAGAGGAACTTTCTTTTAAAAAGATAGCTGGTTCTTAGCTACGACACTTCAAGTACCTATATTTATTAATTAGTATGAATAGAATGTTTTTCCCATAAAGCATAATAAGCTAATAAGCACATTTTGACAGTGCCATCTCTCTCGCTAATCAGAGTCTACCTGATGTGGTCTGGTTGCAGTTTGGCGGAAGTCTGTGAGCTTTTGAAGAAAATATAGTGGGTCCGCTAGTAGTAGCGGCTCAGAATGTAGGACAACGATTTGCTTAGAAGTTATAGTGGTCTGGGTAATCTAGTGGCCAGGGCGCTGTTATGGCGAACCAGAGGTACTGGTTCAATTCTCATCTTTAGCTGCGTGCGAAACTCTTTGTATGGAATATTTCCAAGTGAACTGACGATCTGGTCAAGATCGCGGGAAGCCGTTGAATGAGGGCGGCACAAGAGCTGTCATTATGGAGATGGCCTTTATTGAGCAGTGGACGCCTTTCGGCTGATATGATGGTAACAAGTAAACATATGAAGCACCAGAAGAATAAAACAATGCCCTCAAGTTAATAGTGGACTTACTAACACATATTACGGGAAACCACTTAGGAGCGTAATTTTATAACTTCAAACTAATTCCCGTGCATTCTTTAAACTCTACAAATTTGCATACCCCTTAACATCCAAAGTAATTCGTCAAGGGTCTACTTAAGGATTCGCGAAGGCTAATCGCCCTCGGACGGGCTCGGGAACGTTCGGGTCCGTCCGTGACTCTGTACTACGTCCGCACTCCGTCCACGTGATTGATCGTCGTCGTGTACGGGACAAGAGATTGCGGGACTGATGGCGTAAGCGTTCCGTGTTTATGGATCATTTGGAGAACAGCTGTCGAATTAAGTTTAGAACAAGATGGCGGGTATGAATAATTATGGGAAATGTGGGGACTTGTTAATTGTTTTGTTATTGGCCAAACGGATCGGGGGTCTCGGATACGATTTTGGGAATAAGTTATGTAAGGGGCTAAGAACTTGAACTTCCTGTTTAAAATGAATTTTCAAAAGTGCTGCTAAAAACTTGTGAAGGCAGGACTCTTTCTTCTATTTAATAGCTATTTAACTTTATAGCGTTATAGGCGGCTGCCTGACTTTTTGCTGCTATCAGCCGTTCTTAACTGTCAATGGAGTCAGTACTGTTTCTTTACTGTTAGCCTATATTTAAATGAATGCTTCCTGAAGTGCAACCTCCAACTTAAATCGAAGAACAAAATACATACCACATACTGCTAACGCCCTGCCTAGTTAGGAAATCACCTAAGATTCAGATTATATAGTTCTTTTGTGCTTGCGCTACAGTTATTCATTTTGGTCAATATGCTTATTTTTCTGTTAGCTATGACTTGATGTTTATTTTTTATTATTTGTTTTATTTATTTATCCAATATGTACAAGCAAAAAATAAAATTAAATGCTGTAGTGCCAAAACTAACGAATAAAACGTGCACAACGTTTGTATGGAGAATGCCTTGCCCTACCCTTCGCCTTAACGTAATTTTCTTTATAGTAAATTAATGCAAACGCTGTTTGGTCCCACAGTCACATTGTGTTAACGGTTTTGTGGGACTTTGTATTAGATATATTTATAAGTATCAATGTTCCTAATAATATCAGCCAAAAGACGTCCACTGCTGGACATGGGCCTCCCCCAAATTCACAGGGGGTATATGCCATAATCGCCACGCTTGGCATGCGGGTTGGCGATCGCAGTATCTCCACCGCACTCCAGGGATGCTGCTGCCCATCCCCCGGTGGTCTTGGTCGTAGTTTTAGGACATACCCGGGTCCATATGGTGGTGGTTCCTAATAATAAAAATAAATAAGACTTAAAAAGAATGATCTCTTATTATAATTGCCAATATCACGTTACAAATGAAATGTACACAATAAGATAAACTTAATTCTGGAATGTAATGAATACGACAAAGTTTCTGAACAGACGCTGAACATTATTTCATTTCAGATGTTTCCATTCGTACCTCCATTCAAATCAAAATGCTCACTTCGATACGTAATTGCTGAAGTGCTTTTATTGTCCCCAAATCCTGTGAACTACTTTCAAATTTAGATCGCCGCTAAGGAAACTTTTCCACAAATTTGCGAACGCATTGGACGAACTCTCCGCAAACAAAGTAACTCAATTAGCGATATTGGTTACCCTGGAGCAAGTTGGCTGGTGAAATACGTCGATTTGAGAACTAGTTGACTGCATGTAAATTCTATTGGGTTGACAAAATGGTCTGTATTGAATTCTTACACAAGCTCCGTTCTTAAAATGCAAGTTCTCAATTAAATTATTAGTATTTATTTTATGACTTCAATAAAATAGAGAAATAGTATTGAAATTTGTAGTAATTTGAATCTAGAAGAACTTATGAAATTCTTCGAATAATGGACATATATATGCCCAGCAGATTGCTTTTTCCAAGGTGATTTTGTTATGATCCAAACATTGGTTGAAACTGAATCTTTAGGTTCAAGTGTGAGTTAAGGTTGTCACTTTTTTTTTGGTAACCGTACAACGGAATCACATGCAATTATTTGTATTAGATATACTTAATAAGGCGTAGGAATGTGACGACCCTATCGCCCACTGGTTTTCCAGTGCAGTCAGTCAACGTAGGCCAGCATGACAGGGGCAGGGACACAAGGACAGCATCCGCTCAGTGTACCCCTTGCATTTCATTATATTGTCAAAGGGGCCTCTACGTGTTGTCTATGTTCTACGTGTTGTTTATCTTACTCGGTTGGTACTTCGGTACCTCGGTACTTCGGCTCCGCTCACGCCTTCCAAACGATGGGACACCATTGTCCCGTGAGCGGAAAAGACATATAATAATAATAATAATAATAATAATAATATGGCGTAGGGATGTGACGACCCCATCGCCCACTGGATTTCCAGTGCAGTCAGTCAACATAGGGCAGCTTGTGGCGAGCTGTTAGGGAGCAGCGACCCTATGTACCTGAGTGCTCCTGGGGGTGTCCTGTAGGTTGGTTGTATGAACAGGCCCCCCGCCTCTGGCTTGCCTTAACCGGCTGTCCAGAGTGGAGTCGCTAGAGCTGTTGCTCGGGGGTGGATGTGGTCACCTAAGTGGCGAGTTGGCTATATGTTTAAAGTCCAGTGCCACCTCTCTACCCCCAGCCCTCTGCACCGGTGTTGCCCTTAGGCCATTTTTAATGTCGCTATTTATAGGGGCCCATCTAGCAGAGGGCGAGTCACCGTCTGCCTGAGATAAAAATGTGAGACAGTTTTATTAGGTAGACGTCAGTTGTCTCATTCAATAGCCCAGCCATTAGTCCATCATATTCACCCAATAGTCCGGTTCATTTAGATTCCATCAACCAGCAATAGTTCCTGTACACCCTGGCGGGTGCTGTCTCTGTGTGCGTCCCATGACACGGGCAGGGACAGCATCCGCTCGGTGTACCCCTTGCATTTCATTAAATTGTCAAAAGGGCCTCTACGTGTTGGCTATGTGGTACTCGGTTGGTACTTCGGTACCTCGGTACTTCGGCTCCGCGCACGCCTTCCAAAGGTCCGGGACACCATTGTCCCGTGAGCGGAAAAGACATACAATAATAATAATAATAATAATAATAATAATAATAATAAAAAAAAAACCGCTGACACTGACGGGTGCCTCGTTTCTTTATTTTATTTGTATATTTTTATTTTTAGCCCTTTTTATGCTGTAATTACAGTTTTCGACAGTTTTTGTGTAAAATAACAACTCTGCAATACCGTATTATCAAAATAATACGATGAAATACACTTTCAGTACGCACAAAAGGAAAAGCTTAACTGTCAATAAAAATGTCAAACAGCGTAAGCTATAAAATGAATATAAATTACAATGAAAAATGAATACGAGACTACGATCAAGAGCGGAACAACGCGCACGTCTACCATCTCCGCCTGCGCCGTCCAGCTCCTCGCCCTCGTCGTCAGATGACGAGTTTGCCACGGCACCTGACAGCAGCGAGTCGAGCAGTGACGAGCGCGGGCCGTCGCCACCGCCGCCACAAACATCAGCGCGACGAGGAAGGCGACCGCTGCCGGCACGCTTGGGGCCTACGGGGCATTCCGCTCCACCCACGGCTCCCGCTGCCGGTGGTGTAGTGCGCCGCATGCGATGGACTCAAGAAATGAACGAGAACTGCATGCGAGCGTACTTTGGGGCGACAGAGGGGGAAACTAACCTATCCGCGTATCGTGTCCGGATGCTTCCTCTGTTCCAGGCTCTTGAACCGACCATCACCGTGTCTGCACAACGCCTATCGGATCAGGTGCGAGTCATTCAACGAAATAAGCGGTTGGATGACTTGACGCTTGATCGGCTCCGCCTGGAAGCACTCTCTGCTCGTGCTGCCCCCACTTCGGCGCGGGACCTACCCGCCACGTCGCCGGCTCCGGTGCCCGCTCCCAACACGGCACCGAGGGCGCCGCGGGTCGATCCCAGTGCCGACGGGGACTGCGCGGATCAGAGTGTGAGTACCCAGGCCCATGAGCAACTGAGGAGGGCTCTGGATGAGGCGATTACGCGGTATCGCTCCACACCCAATTCTAGGCCGCGTCTACCACGCTTGCCCGTAAATAGACGCAATCTAGCGCTAATGGGAGCCCTAAACGATCTCCTAGACCCGTATTTGCGGGCTAGCGATGATTTGATTGATACACACTCAATTATGTACTGCGGGGCCATCGCGGCGTGCCGTGTTGCTCGCGTCAAGTTTCCGGACGCTGACCGTGCAACTAGGACCGCCGGGGGTGTCCCTGCCTGGCAAGTACGAATTGAGCGGCGTATCAATACGTTTAGGACTCTCATCGCAAAGCTGATCTGCTTCAGGGGGGGCAATAACCGCCCCCGAGTCATGCGTTTCGTGAACCAGGCCTTCGCGGGGACTGGTGTCAGACCCCGTGACTACATGGCCTGTGTCACGGAACGCATTGACTTTCTGAAGCAGAAAGTCTATGCATGGGCAAGCCGTATTCGCCGCTACAGAGAGCGTGTGGACCGATACCAGCAGAATCGCCTTTTCCAGAGTGACCAAAGGAAGGTATACCGGAAGTGGGAGGGAACCGACCATCGTGTGTGCGACGGTCAGCGACCGGATGCTACTGCCATGGTTAACTTTTGGCGTAGTATCTGGTCGGTGCCTGTCGAACACACTGAGGGTGCCTGGATCGGTGTTGTCGAACGTAACTGTGAATCCATCGAACCCATGGGGTCTGTTACCATCAGCCCCGAAGACGTAAGTTGTGCCATCCGTACGGCTCCGAACTGGAAAAGTCCGGGACCGGATGGATTGCACAACTTCTGGCTGAAGTGGTTTCGATGTTCACACGAA
Organism: Notocelia uddmanniana; assembly: GCA_905163555.1. Lineage (NCBI taxonomy): Eukaryota > Metazoa > Arthropoda > Insecta > Lepidoptera > Tortricidae > Notocelia > Notocelia uddmanniana. Next base: position 20,070,293 of record LR991068.1, read on the forward strand.
CGTTTGGCAACACAGTTCCAGCAAGCCCTCGAGCTCGGTTCCCTACCTCCTCCCTTAACAACTGGTGTTACCTCCCTGCTCTACAAGTCCGGTAGTACCACGGAAGCGAAGAACTACAGACCCATCACGTGCTTGCCTACGCTGTACAAGCTCCTTACATCCATTTTGAGGGCAAAAATTAACACGCACATTGTTACGAACAACATTTTGGCCCCTGCTCAAAATGGATGTAGGGTTGGGTCGCGTGGTACTAAAGAGCTCCTCCTCATAGACATGACCATTTGCCAACGAGTACGGCGGAACAGAGGGACCCTCTCGGCCTCCTGGATTGACTATAAGAAGGCCTATGATTCGGTGCCTCATTCATGGCTGAGGAGGATCTTAGAGCTGTATAAAGTTGATGCAGCTTTAAGATCCTTCTTAAGTGCTTGCATGGGGCAGTGGACCACAGTCCTTCGTCAACCGGGTGGAGGGGATGGCCCTTCTGGCCCGCAGGACTCCATCAGGATTGAGCGAGGCATTTTCCAGGGTGACAGTCTGAGTCCCTTGTGGTTCTGCCTAGCGCTGAATCCGCTCAGCACTCTGCTGCAGGATTCGGGACTAGGTTGCCAGCTTCGGAGAGGGGGTGAGGTCATTTCTCATCTGCTATACATGGATGACCTTAAGCTATTTGCACCAAATAGACAGGACCTGTTGGAGCTACTGAAAACGACAGAAGTTTTCAGTAGCGCCATCAAAATGGAATTTGGTGTAGATAAGTGTGCGGTCATGCATGTACAGCGGGGGAAAGTTGTAAATTCAACAAATTTACAACTTTCTGAGACAATGTCGCTCAGATCTCTCTCCGAAGCAGAAACCTATAAATATCTTGGTATGTCACAGGCTTTGGGTATTGAGGGTGAGGGCATAAAGCAGGCGGTGAAGGAGCGCTTTTTCTGTCGCCTGACAAAAGTACTTAATAGTTTTTTGTCGGGTGGCAATAAGGCGCGCGCCTTCAACGCCTGGGTTATGCCCTTGCTCACATACTCCTTTGGCATACTAAGGTGGACTCAGACTGAGCTGGATGCCCTGGATCGAAGGGTGCGTGTACTGCTCACTGCACACCGCATGTTGCACCCACGTTCGTCTTTTATGAGACTGTACATCCCGCGGAAGTGTGGAGGTCGTGGCTTTTTAAATGCCAAAGACCTCCACAACCGCGAGGTGTGCAGTCTCAGGGATTATTTCCTAAACGGCGAATGTGGGATGCATCGAGACGTAGTGGCAGTAGACGCATCTTTCACCCCGCTCTCCATGGCAAACGAGAACTGGCGCAGATTTAAAGTACTGAGCACCGAGGACCGCAAGGCGGAATGGAAGAGTAAGGAGCTACACGGGCGGTTCTACAGGGCTCTTACGGGGCCCGACGTAGACCTGCTCGCGTCGGTGAACTGGCTACGTTTCGGGGATCTCTTCGGGGAAACTGAAGGTTTTGTCTGTGCAATTGCGGACGAAGTTATCATGACGAACAACTACCGGAAATATATCCTGAAGGACGGTACGGTCGACATTTGTCGGGCATGCCGCCGTCCCGGAGAGTCACTCAGGCATATCATTTCCGGTTGTAGTCATCTTGCTAACGGCGAGTACTTGCACAGGCATAACTTGGTAGCCAGAATTATTCACCAGCAACTTGCTCTTTCATACGGTCTTGTGGACTTCGAAGTGCCGTACTATAAATACTTACCTGCGCCAGTTCTCGAAAATGGTCGTGCTACGCTCTATTGGGATCGATCTATCATCACGGATCGGACTATTGTAGCCAATAAGCCCGACATCGTGCTGATAGATCGATCGAAGCGCCAGGCAGTGCTCGTCGACATCACCATCCCCCATGACGAGAACCTCGTGAAGGCCGAGAAGGACAAAGTCAGCAAGTACCTAGACTTGGCACACGAGGTAACCGCCATGTGGGATGTTGATTCGACGATCATTGTCCCGATGGTCGTTTCTGCGAACGGTCTAATAGCGAAGAGTCTCGACCAACATCTCAAGAGACTCTCGCTAGATGGCTGGGTCAAGGGTCAAATACAGAAGGCGGTACTCCTGGACACGGCGCGGATAGTCCGGAGGTTCCTCTCTCTGTCGCCCTAACCACCGGTGGCTTAGGCCCTGCCTCGCTGCCGGCGGCACCCTAGGTTAGGTTTTTATAATGTTTTTATATTTTGTAAGTGTATTTTTATATTTTACCTTTTGTAAATCCATTGTACAAACCTAACCTAAGACGAAAAATAAATAAAGGAATAATAATAATAATAATAATAATAATAATAGAGCTGTATAAAGTTGATGCAGCTCTTGGATCCTTCTTACGTGCTTGCATGAGGCAATGGACCACTGTCCTTCGTCAACCAGGAGGGGGAGATGGTCCCTCTGTCCCGCAAGACTCTATTAGGATTGAGCGAGGTATATTCCAGGGTGACAGTCTGAGTCCATTATGGTTCTGCCTAGCGCTGAATCCGCTCATTACTCTGCTGAAGGATTCGGGATTAGGTTGCCAGCTGCGGAGAGAGGGTGAGGTCATTTCTCATCTGCTTTATATGGACGATCTTAAACTATTTGCACCAAATACACATGACCTGTTGGAGCTAATGAAAACCACAGAGGTCTTCAGTAGTGCCATCAAAATGGAATTTGGTGTCGATAAGTGTGCGGTCATGCATGTCCAGCGGGGGAAAATTGTAAATTCAACAAATTTACAGCTCTCTGAGACAACGTCACTCAGATCTCTCTCCGAAGCAAATACCTATAAATATCTTGGTATGTCACAGTCTTTGGGTATCGAGGGCGAGGGCATCAAGCGGGTGGTGAAGGAGCGCTTTTTCTGTCACCTGACAAAAGTACTCAATCGTTTTATATCGGGCGGCAATAAGGCGCGCGCCTTTAATGCCTGGGTGATGCCCTTACTCACATACTCCTTTGGCATATTAAGGTGGACTCAGACCGAGCTGGATTTACTGGATCGAAGGGTGCGTGTACTGCTTACTACGAACCGTATGCTACACCCGCGCTCGTCTGTTATGAGACTGTACATCCCGCAGAAGCTTGGAGGCCGCGGCTTCTTAAATGCCAAAGACCTCCACAACCGCGAGGTGCGCAGTCTCAGAGATTATTTCCTAAACAGCGAGTGTGGGATGCATCGTGATGTGGTGGCTGTAGACACACTCCTCACCCCGCTCTCCATGGCAAACGAGAAATGGCGCAGACTTAAAGTGCTGAGCACCGAGGACCGCAGGGCGGTGTCGAAGAGTAAGGAGCTACATGGGCGGTTCTACAAGGCCCTTACGGGGCCCGACGTAGACATGCTCGCATCGGTGAACTGGCTACGTTTTGGGGATCTTTTTGGGGAAACTGAAGGTTTTGTCTGTGCAATTGCGGACGAGGTTATCATGACGAACAACTACCGGAAGTATATTCTGAAGGACGGTACGGTCGACATTTGTCGGGCATGCCGCCGTCCCGGAGAGTCACTCAGGCATATTATTTCCGGTTGTAGTCATCTTGCTAACGGCGAGTACTTGCACAGACATAACTTGGTGGCCAGGATTATTCACCAGCAGCTTGATCTTCTATGAGGTCTTGTGGACTTCAAAGTTCCGTACTATAAGTACACACCTGCGCCAGTTCTCGAGAATGGTCGTGCAACGCTCTATTGGGATCGATCTGTCATCACGGACAGGACTATTGTAGCCAACAAGCCTGATATCGTGCTGACGGATCGATTGAAGCGCCAGGCAATACTCGTTGACATCACCATCCCCCATGACGAGAACCTCGTGAAGGCTGAGAAGGACAAATCCAGCAAGTACCTAGAACTGGCACACGAGGTAACCGCCATGTGGGATGTTGATTCAACGATCATTGTCCCGATAGTCGTCTCTGCGAACGGTCTAATAGCGAAGAGTCTCGACCAACATCTCAAGAGACTCTCGTTAGATGGCTGGGTCAAGGGTCAGATACAGAAGGCGGTACTCCTGGACACGGCGGATAGTCCGGAGGTTTCTCTCTCTGTCGCCCTAACCATCGGTAGCTTAGGCCCTGCCTCGCTGCCGGTGGCACCCTAGCTTAGGCTTTTTATAATGCTTTTATATTTTGTATGTATGTTTATATATTTTACTTTTATAAAGTTATTGTAAAAAACCTAGCTTAAGAGAAAGAAATAAATAAGGAGAATAATAATAATAATAATAATAGTTTATTTTAGGACCAAATTGGATCATCATTAGTTGGCAAAATTAGGCAGGCAGGCCGTAATCTTGTTTACCACCGTCTTTGTATAAAATAAAAAGAAAATTAAATAATGACTGTTCTAAATGAATACAAACCATTAATGTCACTTTATACATGAAGTGACCTGACCGCTGCCTGCAGGACGCATCCAGTGTGGCAAATCCTTAAATCTACACTAGAGGAAATACAATAAATACACTTTTCCACTTATCATGCTCTAAAGTTCGTCTGTACAGTCGGCATAGGCGACATAAAGTCGCTTTTTATGCTCTTGAGCATAAAGTAAAACCCGCCCCGCGCGATGCCGCCGCCCGCGGTCGACGAGCAAAGAAGTATAAATTTGATGAAATAACTTTAATTATATTAATTATTTGTTTCATTTTCTCGCAATCGAAGTGAAAATCAGAGTGTTAAAAACCCATTTTATCCCAGGCAATTTATCGATCCGAGTTGCTGGCGAGAGAAGAAATTGTCTCGGTTAAAATGGCTTGTTTTATGCACTTGTTGTACAATCTACTATTTATTGAATTTCCATACAAATTATACCCAGTTTTTTTTCCTTTGGGCATATTTATAGATTTTGGTATATAGCTATCATGTTTTAAACTCATATTACAGTACAGGCGGGCCGGGGCATGCATTGCAAAGCTTGCGCCACCACTATGCAGTCACTGTGTTTTACCAGAATAAACGATGCCACGTTATTAATTCCCCAATGTGAGCTGAAAAATGTGTCATACGAGTAACTGCCTTTTTTCCGTTGTTAAATAACCAAAACCTTCTCATTTCTAGGTTTATGTTGTAAAGAAGTTTGTATTATAAACAATTGTATATACACAGCAACGTTTATCGAAAAAATATATACAAATATTCAAAAGATACCAGGTAAAGGAAGAGAGCGAATAATCGAGAAATCTCTTTTTCCAGAGATTTCTCGAAGTTGTGTTTATGCTACCAATATAGGAACCTTCTATAGCACGATCCATAACCCGTCATATTTCACAATTGATACAAGTTATTATTTTTGCAATCATTAATACGGTATCGCAAAAGAGGTACAATTTTAATGAAATATAAATAAGCGCATTGTAATTAAGGGTCAGACTGAAAATAAATAACAAGCGGTATAATTAACCAATTCAGGTATAATAATGATAAGCCTAAACCATAACGATATATTGTTAATTACATTGGCGGTGGAAATAACAAAGAAACTGATATTGGTTGGAAAATAATTATTTATGTAACTATACCTCGTGTGTTCATAAGTTTTGAGACGGCTAAATACTCGATTTTTTCATTATTATTTAGTTTTTTTTATATATACCTATAAACATATTGATAATTTTACTTCACAATTGTTTCATTAATAAACATACATAGGTATTATTTAAACTGCGTTTTTTGTTTATTGAAACACGAAAGTTTTCATCAGGAATTCTCTTGCTTCTCTTCCAGTGGCTCATTTGTGAGTAGTGTAGGTTTGGTAGTGTTTATTTTTGAGTAGTATTTACGGCAGGTTTTTAGCTCAAAATTATGTGTTCATAAAAGGTTATTTTTGTCCAAAAAGACTAATCAGGAGTATTTAGAGCTAGGCTCGAAGAAAGTTACTTCTATTGACTGATAAAAGACATACATTTCTCTTTTAGCAGTTTTCGTATGAAAATTTGATTTTGTTACGGTATTTGGGTAAATTTAGTTGCACCGCCTACAATCTTCCCGCTTTGCCTGAAGGCTGACTAGTAGAGAAAGACTCATCGAATTAAGTTCGCCTTTTGTACGTTACGACTTTTTTTGTGCAATTAAGATTAAATAAATCAATGAGTATTTTTTTCCTACACTTATTGTTGGGAATATTCGTATTTATAAAGGGAAAGGTAGGTATAAATAGTAGCTTATTGCAGACATGTGTGTTCGTGAATTCCAAGCAGCCTAAAGCCAAATGCCATAAGCAAATTAGTTCAAGTCTCAGCCCGCCCAAGCATCAAGGGATTATAATACTAATCCAAGATAACAACGCTTATCTGTGTTTGGCTAGTTCGGGCATTATGTTGGTAATGAATAGACAGATATATCAGAATATTGTGGTAGCCAATTTTGGAGTAGACAACCATCGATGTTGTCATTTAGTTTATCATTGGCTACATCAAAGTCACCTACAGATGATATTAATGACTTTGATATCTCAAAGGTCAATTAATTTAAAAATAACTAATGAAATTATAAAAGAATATACAATTTTAGAAGAAGAACGGGGAGATATCTTGAGCGTAGCAGGGGAAACATTGAAGTAACTATTTTATTGGCTGCGTATGTGCTCTCAATCAGTTACGATTGAATTCTTGTTTCCTCGTACGATCAAGTAGATTTACGTTGGTGTCTACTCTATAACTCTATAGCGTTATATAGCTCTCTAACTCTATAACTCTAAACTCTATAACTAATATCTCTCTATATAATCTACTTGCACGTATATTTAATAAGTCCATTTAAAAATAAATCTTGTTTTATCTACATATTTTTTTTGCTCCTGTCACCCATGGCTAAAACCGCCCAAGATATGATAGTTTATAGCTTTCCTTGCATATTATTATGAGCTTATATATACAGTCAGCTGAAGTGAAGAGACCCCCTGTGCATAAACATTTTATGGAGGGGTGCATACTCGTATCAATATTGCTGACTAAACGTTCTATTATTGGTGAAATAGGACCCAAACTTAAAATGTGATTATGCCAAATTTATATTAGATACCCACCTTAAGGTGTTTTTGTTTGGATATTGCGTTAAATATTATTATGTTCGACTGACTTAAAATAGATATGACATGTTAAGATTTTATACGGTTCCTGTTCAAAACGGGGTAGTTACCATGTATGTTATTATTGTTGACTTTAAATACCCCATTTTGAACAGTAATTCTAAAATTAATGAGCATGTTAGCTTAAAATCTTATATTTTAGTCGTACAGTTCCCTCATATTATAGAGAATTTTTCTACATTTTGTTTGTAGCAGCAAACCCATTAGTTGCCAGCAAAACGTAAAAAAAACTATTTATAATTAAAGAAAAATAACGATGTTGGCAGGTTCAAACCGTGAAATAAACACGGCATAATTTTCCCTTGAGGGTGAATATTCCAAAGTGAATTAATTATATGCTTTTTGTATACTTGCTTCAGTTTTAATATACCTATTAATGTATTTAGATGACTTGGTTTTACTATAGCATTTATGAATGAAATTGGGATAGCAAATTTAACGTATTTATTAAACCAAGATAACTCATACGGAGAAAAGTTTTGGTTACGTCGTAACAGAGATACTGCCTTTTCTGTTAACCTAAATAGTGCTATCTACTCTACACGTACTCGTAACAATAGTAACTTTGTTTATCAAGCCAGAGCTCCTATCTAACCTCACTCCCATATTTCGCCGCGTGCCACCTTGCTAGGAAATTTAATTCAACGTCTTGTGCTTAGTTTGAGCTCAAAGCGGGCTCTGCACGTGCCTTGTATTTTATGTATAAGGTCAGCGAGGTTTTGCCAGAATTATAAACGGACAAGGAAATTTGAATAGAATTGTTGCGCGCCGTAGAGTGCCGTGGTATGTATGGAATACCAAGTCTCAGTGTCAAACGTGGAAGTGCCGAAAATGGGTCACACAAACAAAAACTGTAAGCTCCTTAGCTTACATACTCATTTTGGAGTTGATATATTCAGTGTTAAACGTTACGTCGAAAATGAGTAGGAGACAAATGAAAAAAAAAGAATCGAATCGGGTTTTCATGAGAGCGTTCTTGGGGAGACCGACTGGTTGCCCAGTGTCGGATAGCCCAGGTCTTGAGGGATAGTGCGAAAATATATCTGCGTCAACTTCAGCCGACAATAGGCAGCAAGTGGCGTAGGGCTGGGATAATATGTGGCCACGGCGTGGTCTCGTTTCGGAGACTGATACCCTTTTTGGATCATTGAAGCAAAATAGTTTGTCAATGGTATTTCCTGTTAAAAATGATACTGGAGCTTGATTTTTGGTTGCAATAATAATAAGCTTTTATTGCCGACTATACTTTTTCCACAGTTATCAACTACTCATTGAGACGGTTCAAACGAGGCTAAATACGACGGGTTTATTTCGTGTAGTTCAAGAGTTGACATGACCACCTGATGTGTACTACATCAGATCAGATCTGTTGTATCATAATATTGCATTGTCACTGAACTTACGTAAGTACACCTCTGTTCAACCGGTTACCGGCAAGTGACTGAAAACAAGATTTCAAATTTTGAATGTAAGTTCAATAAAAGCTTGTATAAAGATAAAAAAGCCCTGGACTTACCTCATGGCCTAGATCAATATTGAGAAATGTATGATTATAAATAAATGTCAATGTTACCGAAAAACTTAGAATTAATGTGAAGAATTGGAAACTTGTACGCGTAATTTTTAAGATGTCTGTGCTGACAGCAACCCCGCAGGGATTAAGCAATTGTCTAGATTGTTTTGAGCATTTTACTACATAAGTAATTCAGCCGTTGACTAAACTAATATTATTACAAGGTACAATCGTTAACCGGGGTAACTGTGTTTATATAGTATACGATCCCTAGCTCTTAACTGATTCAAATGGTGTGTTCAAAACTTTTTGCTAATTTTCTTATATTATATTTCTGTGCTCCATCGAGGCATTGAATTCTCCAAGCCCCTTTTTAATACCTCACTATTGCAGCTCAATTAGACCTGCAAAACTGTCATAACCCGTAAGCAAAATATCAGTGCTGTTAAAAAATATACGCAAGAAAGTTCTAATTTCCCTTGAAAATAAGGAATTAACGAAACAGTTTAACCTACCATGGTAGCGTAAGCGTATAATTACATTATTCTGAATGGGTTGAGTCGCGTTTAAGTTAGGGAATAAAACGGAATATCATTTCAGATTGCAGAATTACGCCCAAGTGCATGCCGCCATTTTGAATACCGCTTTAAATAGGCCAGAGGCACTCAGACTGTCTATCACACCAAATATATTTAAATCTAAAAACAATAAAGAATAAATAGCATGTAGTAACTCTACTATAGTTTTCGCAAACAAAACTACACTGGGGTCATGAAAGACGTGAGATATACTTCGTAACGCCACTGATTCAAATGGTGTGTTCAAAACTTTTTGCTAATTTTCTTATATTATATTTCTGTGCTCCATCGAGGCATTGAATTCTCCAAGCCCCTTTTTAATACCTCACTATTGCAGCTCAATTAGACCTGCAAAACTGTCATAACCCGTAAGCAAAATATCAGTGCTGTTAAAAAATATACGCAAGAAAGTTCTAATTTCCCTTGAAAATAAGGAATTAACGAAACAGTTTAACCTACCATGGTAGCGTAAGCGTATAATTACATTATTCTGAATGGGTTGAGTCGCGTTTAAGTTAGGGAATAAAACGGAATATCATTTCAGATTGCAGAATTACGCCCAAGTGCATGCCGCCATTTTGAATACCGCTTTAAATAGGCCAGAGGCACTCAGACTGTCTATCACACCAAATATATTTAAATCTAAAAACAATAAAGAATAAATAGCATGTAGTAACTCTACTATAGTTTTCGCAAACAAAACTACACTGGGGTCATGAAAGACGTGAGATATACTTCGTAACGCCATGCAGTCTGCTTGAGATAGCCGCTATCTTATGAACCCGTTCGTCAGTTTAGTTTGCCTACACTATAGATACTAAACCAGTGAGTTATTAAAGTTTTAGGATGCCGATAAGTCCGGTCCGACAGGTTGCCAATGTATCCGTTGCAACCATCGTCGGTTAGTATAATGTGGCATTTTTTCCACAACCTAACCCGAGTACACTTTTTAATCGCTTTAACCCTTTATAAAGCAGAGGGAATATTATTACCACCATACACGAGACAAAAAAGACAATCTATTTAGAAATATTAAGAATCCAAAACTAAACTTATGTGTAGATAATTATGTCAGACCGTTATATAGTCGAGGGCTTATTACAACGCCTGAAACCAACAGCAAAAGCGCTAATTACACTTCATAGACTTCCCGGAGCGGCAGCCATAAATAACCACATTTGAGATCAACCGATGTCACTTATGATATTTCAAATTTAGGAATTAGTTAGGTAAAGTTTAGAAGTAAATAAAAATAAATAAAATAAGGCCTGTGGAGGTATAAAGGAGTTTTAACATAGTTTATACTTAATGTGATAAGTTCAATTAGGGTATATTGACTTTTTGTGCTAAAATCGCAACTATGCATTTCATTATTCCCAAAGCCAATGTTACTTAAAAATGTAATGTCTAGCATAAACAAGGTACGTAAATAACAAATTCCGACCTAATAAAGATAGCTGTTTACAAACCGAGTACTTTCCTTAAAAGAAACATGAAATGTCCTTAAATGTTACCACCCTATATCTCTTAAATACTCCAAGCATATTTGAGTCTTTAATTAAATAGCGCAAACCAACGTACTACCTACGGTGTGACAGGAGCCCGGGGCGGACACGGCTCAAGAAATACGCGTTGCTAGGACAGACTAGAACGTTGGATTCAAAAAATAGAACAAAAACAAGGAATTCCGGACCCGATGTCTTATTTTATTTTCTAGATTTGTTTTCCGTTTGCACGTCGAAGTTGTTTATAGATTTTCACACACTTATTTGAAGTTTAACAAGAATTATTAGGAAAGTTGATGCAGGTCGATCTGTCATCTATGTCAGTTTCTCGGCAATATAATTTACTCAAAATTTAGAAAGACGTGTTATGTTCTTGTAAGCAAGCTCTCTACAAGGCAGTCTTTAAACGTCAACTAATATGTTGAACTTAAGTATTTGTTTCAGTATTGGACAGTTAGGCATGTGAAATATAAACGTAGCATTAATTTTAGAATTTGATATCGTTTAGATATTAAAATACTATTTTTGTGACGATAAACGATATAAAATGAATATTTCCAGGTAAATAATTCTAAATATATTTATGGAAAAATACAATTTATAAATCCCAAATAGGTACCTACACTACAGACCGAACCAACAAACTGGTAAGAACTCAAAAGAATCTACAAAAACTTATCGCATAACGAAAATAAATTACTGAAATATGTATTTACCAACCAGGAGGTTGACTATTCCAAGTGAGTTGTAAGCAAATTTCGTCTAGTTGCTTCAATTTTAATAAATCTATCCGTGTATTTATAGTTATAACGTAGAATACGTGATATTAGTAAATCATTTATGAAAGAAGACTGAATAGGAAATTGAAAGTGTATTTTCTAAAAGTAGGTATAAATTTCAAATAAAATATTAACATTGCTTATATTTAAGTAATATAAAGTTTTATGTTAACTAAAAACTAAGCGAACACCACCAACAATATTTTCGCTACATCGCTGAGGATCGTGACTCTGCCGATGTAGTATAGCCAGTATTCTACCAGCCTAAGTGATGGTAAAATTCCAGTAGCAGTAATCAAATGATTTCCTTTAAACCTGCCTAACAATACTTGCCTGGTTCCAAACCGACGTATGTCTATATAATTGTTGTTGGTAGTTACGACGACTTGTTTTAAAGCGTATTTAGTTTGCTTATTATGCCAAGCTTGGTTTCCAAGATATGGGTGTACTATTTTAAGTCAGTACTTCCTTTGTAAGCACTCCGCCTATTGTACGGATAAATCCAAACTAATGAGTAAGATTAGATATTTATTTTCTATGTAAGTCTCCATGTGAAATATATCTCTCTGAAAACGTTTACTACTTATGTACATAACGATACTTGCGTATTCTTAAACGTCTGTCATCTGTCAGACTTATTTCAGTTGAAATGGGTTTGAGTCTTGCTTGTTATCCTAACATTCGTGTTTTTCACAAAGGTATTTCAGGGTCAGGTATTTTGTAAGTATTTTGTGTACTTATTCGGCTTGTTAACTTGAAATAAAAATAAAGGATTAAACTATTAAATTCACAGACGTCAGACGACTTTACATAACCAACAAATTTACCTAAGTGTTCAGCACTACCTAAACATTAAAAGTTGGAAAAATATTCCTCTCGAACTCCAAGATATCTTTTCCAAACGACTTTTGATAATATAGCGGATATTTTATAGAACTATTGCCTTGCATTAAACTGAATCCTTTTAGTATAAACAACATTTCATACCAAGTCTAATACTAACATTGCTTTGGAAGTCATGCCTGTTACTTTGAACGACTTTTTGTTGATTTTATAAACTTTTATTTAATTTGCCCTGTTAGAATGCAAGTAGATGTCATGTCTGTCCATGTGTGGGACATATCTTGCAACTGAATTTTAGACCAGTTATCATCAATCGATTAACCCAAAATTCGCCATCCTTATCGGAATGTAATATTGTGGTAGCAGTGAGCTAACCTGATAATAATAATAATAATCGTAAGGCATTTATTTTCGAATCGTGAGGTCTTCGAGAAGACAAGTACGGTTGCCAGTTTGTTTTAGTTGCATTTTTAGCACCACCCAGGGGTCACGTGTAGGGTCGTTACCCTACACGTGACCCACCGTGGTACCCACCGTTGTGGGTACTCCCTACGGCCGTAGTGCAACTTCGACCCCCCTTGTCAAGTGAGTGGGCAACTTGACTGTTAGAAATTCTGAAGCCGCCCGAAGGCCTCTACCCTGGCTTAACGACTGATGTCGTAGACAAAAACCGGGATCAACGGTTTAACGTGCCTTCCAAAGCACGGGAGCGCTCAGTTAGAAACCACTCAAAGCGGTCACTCATCCAAGAACTGACCTGCCCCCACGTTGCTTAACCTCGCATGCCGCACCCGGTACTTACGCGGGCGCCGCTGGGCCACGAGCGCTCCAGCAGCGCAGCAGCTAACCTGATGATGGAGACGGAAAGTGGCCATATTATCCATTTGTGTAAATAAAAGCTTACTTTATATTGGGAGTTTCCACAACATTACAGTTAGAGTGGAGTATTTAAAGATCAAAAACTATCAATTAATAAAATAAAAATCAATAACATTACTTTTCCAATTATTTTAAATTACAAAAATACTAAATAATATAACCTGTCCCTATTATTAGGCACGCATGTACCTTGGCGCAGATGAAAATTGGATCACGTGGAAGGCTTTAAACAGATTGAGGACGGGAGTTGGTCGCTCTGAGGATAACCCCCAGAAATGCACATGACGCAGTGCTCCCTGTGTCCTGTCTCGTATACTACGGAAGACCTTATAGAAGCTACACCCCGAGGGATAGAGGTTGCAAAATATTGGCAAAACAAATTTAATTTATTTGATCCTTTGGCCTTTGGCACTCACAAAATAATCATCAATCCTGTTCCCGATCACTGCCGGGAGGCTGTTGCCGCTGTCCCGCGCACTGCACGCCATGAACGCGGTGCGCTTACGCATGATGGCGTGGAAACCGTCCATAGCAACTCTTAACGAACACAAGATAACACGGAAACGTTTTTACGAGTAGTTTATAACTGCGAATAAAAGGTAGAGACGGTAATAAAAGCTTGTACCAAAAATGTTTTTCTGTCAGAAACTTATTTACTACCGCGGCGGTGGCAAACAAGCATGCCGCCCGCCGCCGCGACAGTAGCGGTCACTATAGTTTATGAACGCTTTCATCTCCAGGTGTCACGTGATCAAACTTGCATTAGTACATTACAATAAAAAATAGAACCCGACCGCGGTCGGCCACGTCACTTGTAGTTTTGCCATTTGCCCGAGGATCACCAAAGTGCCAATCGTACGTCAATTAGCAAAGGCAATGCTAAAGTGAATTGGAACACAAATCACCGATCCACGCTTGTCGAGGCTTGCCAATGTCGAATAAAGCATGCAGTTAGTACAATCAACCTATAACAGTCGTCTACTACTTTGTTTATATATGGAACCTTAAAGTACCAATAATAGTACCAAAAACTGGTTGACGACTATGTTAGCGTACTACGAGTATAATTGTACAATAATAATAAGCTAATGAAAAGCTTCGTGGAAGCTGAGAAGGACTAAACCAGCAAGAACGGTCTAATAGCGAAGGGTCTCGACCACCATCTAGAATATCTCGCTAGATGGCTGAGTCAAGGGCCAGACACAGAAAGCGGTACTCCTGGACGCGGCGCGGATAGTCAGGAGGTTCCTCTCTCGTCTCGTCCTAACGATTTTATATTTTACTTTTTATAGAAATATTGTAAAAACCTAATCAAAGACGATATTATATTATTATTATTAATTAATATTAAAATATTATTATAGAACACTGGCTGTACTGTGTCTGTGGGTCATACTGAGTACAAAATTCAGAACCTTTCAGCTGAGCGGTTACTTAACGTTTTCAAACGTACTTAAATGTCAACGTACTAAAACGTATTGAAATATCGGTTTCCATACTATTATTAGTAGCACTATTATACATCGAAACGTATGTGTGAAACGTTACGTAATGAAATAACTGGACTTACAATACAAGTAAATTTAATATAAGTTACGTTTACCAACGCTATGCCGTTATTTATTTCAAAATAAATTTTAATTAAATACATATACTGTTTATTTGGGAGCGCTCGTGGCCCAGCGGCGCCCGCGTACCGCGTGCGGTATGCGAGGTTAAGCAATGATAGATAGATAGATAGATAGATATTTTTATTTCTTTCAAGAAATTACATAGTATTTTACATTTGTAAAATAAAATTAATTCAGTAAAAGATCGTCATTAATTACAATAATTTGAGAACATATGTAACAATATTAGAAATCAAAAATGACACATGTAAAATAAAAAATAAAAATGTTAATGTTGTATACAATACACGTCTAGGATATCCTAGGTGATTATCAAAAGTCAAAAATAACAATATCAATTAAATGTCATAGTAAGTAATATTTTGTAAATTTCAATGTCATAGTATAAAACATAATAACAATTTAAAAATAATCAATAGTTATTATTGACCGGCTGTTCATTGTATTCCTTTACGGAATACAGTCTTTTAAGCAATAAAAAATCTTTTTAAAAAATCTTCAATGTCGGGCGAAGTCAGTCTTTGGATGGGTGACCGCTTTGAGTGGTTATTAAATGAGCTCTCCCGTGATTTGGAAGGCACGTTAAGCCGTTGATCCCGGTTGCTGTCTATGATAGCAGTCGTTAAGCCAAGTTAGAGGCCTTCGGGCGGCTTGAGAACTTCTAACAGGCAAGTTGCCCACTCACTTGACAAGCCTAATCCCAATAAGGTCTGGTTTCCCCCTCGGGTTGGAAGGTCAGATGGCAGTCGCTTCCTTAAAAACTAGTGCCTACGCCAATCTTGGGATTAACTAGCGGACCCCGGGCATCCTTCAGGATGCAACTGCACTGGGAATAAACGCTAGGAGGATGATGATGATGACTCAGAGAGCGAAACTTTGGTGCCGGTGACAGACGTATGACGTCAAGCTACATACAGAGTGTTTTTATCTAGATTGTTGAAGATTTTGATGATGCTAGTTTGACTCACAATAATATTTGTTCTAGTTGCATTTACAGGCATTATGATCAGTACAACGACAAATTTTATAACCGGTGGGAGATGCGAGAGTTACATTGTTCAGTATGTACTAGGTATGTATGTATTTAAAATAAGAAGATAAAATATTATTTTTGAATTTTAAGCGTTCTGCATATTTTTGACAACCCACGAAATTTTAATTTGTTGTTTTACATTTATCCGCGGTGTTAATATATTTCTTACAATTACTTACTTAGTAAAATATGTTTTTCTTATTGTCTGTGTAATTATTTTAATATTTACATTGTTTTCAATATAAATAAATAGATATTTTATAAACTATAAAATTTTCATTACCATTATTGCATTAAATATTAATAATCATTGGGGTGTCGCAAAGTCGTTTATATAAAATCATCCTATATGTGAATTTGCGTCATAATGATGTCACCGGCACCAAAGTTTCGCTCCCTGATGATGACATATACTGTTTATAGCACAATTCACACAAACGAATCGGTTGCAAAAAGAAACGGAACAATAACATGTAGGCAGAGGTAGACAAAAGGCGGTCTCATTACTAAAGAACGATATCCTCAATTTTGAAGCGCTACGCTCATAGCCAATAACATGCGAAAACCCGTATGTAGACGAAAGCGCCTACTAGAAGAGCACCCGCCGGGGAGTTTCGAGCACTGAATGTATTAATAGCAAGTTAACAGTACGGCTTCTGAGCAAGTTTACATGAATACGCTTTTATGGAATCTCTAAAATGCTCTCTCAAATTATAATGACACTCGGCTGAACGGGACAGCGTCACGTTTAACTAAAACTGGAACGCTGAAGTAATTTTATTCGACAGTTGCGCTTGAAAACAGTAGGAAGGGTTGCCAACGGGGTCATATGATGAAAATTTGGTATTTGGTACCTATACATATTTATCGTATTTACATATTTGTCGTGTTGTGTTTGTTTGTTTGGTTGACCCCAAACTCCTCTTCCAAACTCCTACTATAAAACACTGAAATTGCCATGGATGTGCCTAAAATAAGGGTATTTGAGATATTCTTACTATTCGTCATGGATCTCGTCATCAGATAATCACCAAAATTTTATAGGAACCACGTGAAGATCTGAAATATAAAAATTATTCCCTAAATCGGGTTTTACCTATATTACGCAGTTTTAAGGTAAGAGACATTAAAAAAAAAACAATACTATTGAAAACCTCCTCCTTTTTTGAAGTCACTTGGAAAATTGATGTCAATAAAGACAACTTCTTATTACGCCAGTAAGAAAATTGACCTTTATTGTCTCCGCGAAATGATTCTTTTGCTCGAGAATTGCTTTTGCTTGACAGTTGTTTCTAATGTTTTTGGGATTTGGCGTTGTGAAACTGTAATGATAATGGGATTGGGTACTTTCCAGATGTTAAAATTTTTCTATCACTGCTAAGGTGAAGTATGCAAAGTCGTTACTTGCTGCGAGTGCTGACTTTGAATCCCGAGCAAGCGAAACATCCTAAAATTAAATCACGAGCGTAGCGAGTAATTCAAACTTAGAATCTAGACCGTAAAGAAGGACTCAAAGACATGAGATGCAAAATAACTTTGCTCTCGTGTAAGACATACAACTTTTCACCTTAGCAGTGAGAACATATAATTTTTTTTAAATATCATAAGTTTTGACGTACCTACATGTCTCGCGATTATTCAGGAAGAAAACTGAATTTAGCATTAATCAGGTACCTCCTCAGTGCGGCTACTAAGACGTACGCATGTGCGCGATACGAGATTAGTCGCACATTACACAAGGCACATTTCAGTATGAGTGTCTCGCGCGAGACTAGATATTTAATATGTACATATTCCCAAAGTATGTCGAAATAGCTTGACTTAAACACGAAGGTGCTCGTAAGCCAGCTCTCTACAACAAATATTTCGAAATATTGATTCAAAATCATAAATGGATTCTTCAATGGTCATGATCCATACCCTGGCCATTGTAGTTTGTCATTTACGCAATGCCACGATTGAGCCTTATCCAATTACTGTGTTGACGTTTAGGCTATGATAGTGGATATGTCCTATAATTACCGTTAGTGGGTCTTGGCATACAGGAAGGATTGCACGGTGATAGGGAATTGCGGTCACGGCTTGCAAATACTTGCTTCTAGTTAGAGTAGCTCAGCCTTGTTAAAGAAGTTAATACGAGTATCACTATTAAGATCTGTTATTGACATGTTGTGGGTCGTACTAAGACTTTTATAAATAAATACGACCATATTATAGGACAATTATTTTCATTTTACACGAATCGAACTAGCCTCATAGTACAGCTCTCGCTACTCCCTACTAGGCTTGTATTATAGGTATGCTAGCATATATATTTAATACATAGAAAACATCCAAGTCCCAGGAAAAAATGTTTCTGTTTGTTTTATAAACTTTAAGAAACTTCAAACGGACGGGTAATATTGTCTTTTCATCTCGGTTTTGTTCTGAAAGAGCTAAGGATCTTATCTGCTACCTAATCAGATAACGCATGGCGTAGACAATTTATTAACCTCCCAATCTAGATGCATAACAATACCACTGACATTAGGCATTGTCAAGTGTGCGACTTAAGCCACATTCACATACAATGCTGCGATACACGACGCGCGCTTGTCAGGCAGCCACAGCCGGCGGGCGTGGAGTTGGAAAATGTTACAGTCGCCTGACAGGCCGCGCGTTGAGTAGCGAAAAATTTTGCCTATACGTGATTTTATATTGTCAAAAGTTCCCGTGGCATGGTTTTGCTCAACACCTAGGTACGAATGTTGAATTCTAACCTCACATTAAAAAAAAGTGACCAACATTTTCATTCCGCGACTGTACCTATGTACGTATTTAGTGGGAGAGCAATTCAGTCCCAAACCGTTCTGTCATTGAGATAATCTTTGATGTTGTAGTACGCTTTACTTACTAGCCTACGTTCAATGTAATTCTTAAATTTATTAGTTAAGTGATGAGTGAGTCAGACTACTTGAATGTTTATTGTAGAAACGTGTACAATAATTAAAAAAATATTGCAGCCGAGAATAGAGCACTGCTGATTCGTCTTTATTTCTGACTTTATTATGTATTTCACAATTCCATATAAAATTACTAATGATTTTATGGACATACGTAATATTTTTATACATGTATGCGCCGTTCATGTATATATAAAAAGATTAAAGACAATATTAAAGTTATTTCGTGACGTTATCCACCCTTAAATCTATGCAGATGTTATCGGGGACACCGACGGGCTAAACAGGGAAAGGCTTTGGCTAAGATCCCTGACAGTCAATGGATTTATGCCCAAAGTCAAGGATCTGGCGACCGCGTTTGTAAACAACTACGTGACATTCAAAGTATTTATGGATTTAGCATTGTTTAATGTTTTGCATGTTCACATTGTTCACAATTACACATACTAAAAAAACAACACGTACCAATAGGTTAGACTCAAACACGGTTCAGCTCGGTTAACAAATCCTTTAAGTATTGCTGCCAATTCGTTATTGTAGTAAATTAGTCAAATCAAAAAACAATTTAACTAGTTATGAAAAATATTGTGTCAATACAGGTGCACTGCCCTTTAGCTGTACTGTTTGTCCGATTTTCATTTGGCAACTAACTTTTCTCAGATAATTTACATTGTCAATTACTTTTGTAAAAAAAATATTTGAAATCTTTTTATTTTGTGTAATTATTATATACTCGATTATTAATTATAGCATTTATTATTTAGACTTCGTAGCGAACCTCGGTCGACTTGCTGAAAAGTCAAATAAGTGCAACGTTGGTAAGTTAGTTCGTAACCTTGCAGTCACCTGAGTTGTGTCCCACGGAGCGTTAATAGAAGTCCCGCACAGCGGGGCTTCGTCAACTCGCTGGAGGAAAGTCTAGTCCAGAGGAAAGTAGTTGCAATTTTCGTACGTTCGTTCATTAACTTGTAACCCCCAGAGTGGAAATGGAAGCACCGCGCAACTCACTGGCAAAGAATCCTACATAATTTCAATCTACCTCTAGGTAGGTTTGTTCGTAACCTTGTGTCCCATAGAGCGGATAGAAGCCTTCGCTGGAGAAAAACACAGTACCATAATTGCCTTTTTGGGTTCGTAATAGCAGCACGAACCAAAACTATCTGGTAAACATTCTTCAGCAAAATAGTAATTATACTTACAAATGCTGACAGTTAGACAGCCTGACAGATACTAATTAATTAAAGTATGTATCCCAGTTGGGCCCCACGTTGGGCCCCAGTTTTACGAAACGTTAACTAGAATAGCCTCTCGCTCATTAGAATAGTCTGCATCATGTAGCGCCGAAATAAAAGGAATTAAATTATTAATTTTGAATGCTATCCAGGATGTCAACCAGAAAGTAAGTTTATGTGTAATAGGGCATCGTTACTCTATCGCTTTCAAGAGTGTCATAAACAAAAACTTACGTTTTGTTTTAGTCAAACTGAAGCTTGAAAGCCTTTCATATACCTTTTTAGGAAAGTATGTATTTGGGCTCCAAGTTAGGCGCCAGTTCGGGAAACGTTGATAAACTAGAATAGCATCCCGCTTATCACAAACGACTGCGTCATGCAACGCGGAGTTCCAAGGGATAATTAAAAATAAAAAGTTCCAACTGTTCGAATGAGGAACACTAAACAGAAGAAAAAGTAACAGACCTGCACTTTTTTAGCGGAATAGCAAAAAGATATTGTTCTAGAAACTTGTCATCGATCCGCAAAGTAACGCTTGATTCTGTCAATAATTGACTACGTTTAGTTTTAGAACGTGCGGTTGCTCTACATATCTATTTCGATACTAAAATGCCATTTAGATGTTTGTTTGATGACGAAAGTTTGACGCAAGTGATATAACCAACCAGTAGGAAGAAAGCTATCCGGAAAGTTGATGTGTAACTTTCCGATATAGGATCGTTTCATAATAATATTATCTGATAATCCGCGGTCGCTCTGAAGCATGTCAGAAACTAAACTTACGCTTGGTCGAGTTAACCAGAAGCTAAAAAGCCTAAACATACTACTTGTACTTCACTAAAGTACGTGGATGTGTAAGCTATTCAATCCACCATTCTTAATTAAGTCAGTAAACAAAGCAAACCGAAGCACCTCATGTGAGTATTTAATATCGTCAGAAGCTGAATTGCCTTGTTAGGGCGGAAGCTTTAAATTACATGTTTCGTTCCGTGACGAGGCAGGGCTCCACAAATTATATAAGACTGCTTTAATCTTGAGTTTAAGGTTATAACGCAATTCCATTGAAACCAGTATTTTAACTCATAAATATTGCTGGATGACTTGAACGCGTTTTGCGACGAATGGTTGGAGCAAACATTGAAACGGACTGAGTGAACTCAGTTGAACACGAAAGTAAACGTAGCATAATGAGCCGAGCCAGCAGTTATTACCATCAGCTTAAAATATAATCTAAAACTGACTGGGTTTATTTTAAACTGACATGCATGTATATGCGATATTATTGTATAAGGGCCTGAGGCTGTAGCAGAAACGGTTTTTTTTTATAAAATAACAAACCATTTCAGTCACAATTTAGCGCGCTGCAAGGTTTTCTCGGAAAACACTGTTCAAAAATATATTTTTTTCCCAAGATATGATTTGGTCTTTTTTTAAGTGTCCTACAGATTGAGTTAAAATACTGTTTAACATATTTCTACTGCAGGAAAATGTTGTTCTAATATTGTCTTCTTGATAGAGTTAAGCGAAATGTTAATCTGATATCGTGTTCCATTAAAATTATTTATAAGACTAAGGTGGCATTAAGACATAGGTTTTTAAGAACAAATAAATGGACAATTATTAAAGGAATAAGAAGATACTTTTGTCACACTCAACATTCCTCGTTTCTCTGTGTTAGAGAGCCGCGAACAACTTGTTTTCGAAATCGAGACCACTCTAGTCAGAGTCTCTGAATGGGGCCTGGATAATGTGGTCCTGTTCAACCCCACCAAGACACAAGTATGCGCGTTCATTCCTAAAAAAAAAAACTCATTCACTGTAGCCCCGCGGTTCCAAGACGCAACCCTATTCATATCGAGTATTGGGATCCTTGGTGTCGATATTTCCACAGCGACGTCCAGTTTCGGAGCCATTTAGAAGGCAAAGCCAAGGCATTTAAAAAGCTAGGTGTGCTCAATAGAGCGAAGCGTTACTTCACCCCGGGACAGAGACTTCTATTATACAAGCCGCAAGTCCGTCCCCACAAGGAGTATTGCTGTCACATCTGGGCCGGAGCACCTGGATACGAGCTTGGGTCTTTTGACTCGCTTCAGAGACGTGCTGTACGAATAGTGAATCTCAAGCTCACGAGCAATATTAAACCGTTGAGTTTAAGGAGAAATTTTGCCTCCTTGTGCGTGTTCTATCGCTTATATAATGGGTTGTGCTCCGAAGAACTGTTCGACACTATGCCTACGGCCGCTTTCTACCATCGCACCGCTCGCCGTCGGCAGGGCATTCATCCTCACACCTTAGAGCTTAAATGGTCGCGTACGGTACGGTTTCAAAAGAATTTCCTCCCTCGGACGTTCAGATTGCGGAATGAGCTCCCTGCCGAGGTTTTCCCGTCGGAAAGGAGTGTATGAATTCTTAAAGGGCGCATGTGCCACCGCTAAGCGTTGCAGGCGTCCATAGGCTGCGGTGACCGCTTCCTATCAGGCGGGGCGTACGCTTGTTTGACGTGGTTATAAAAAAAACTCAAACACTAGTACTTACTCGTAGTCACAGACCTAAACTCAAATCTGTCAAAATAATAGCCCATCATCTTATTTCATTCGGGTAGAAGTCACTCAAATCATGACCACGATCATCAGAATACAAACTAAAACCTAATTTATCATAGCCACTATAAGACTCAACTTAGTAAAGGGTGTTGTAATTATTAGCTACATCTTAGGAACTATAAAGACTTTATGCAAGGAATTGGCAAATAGAAGTCTTTAAATACAATAACATTCATAACCTGTCTCTAGAGTCCCCTCACGACAAGTTATTATTATATAATCTTTACCTTGAGACTCGTAACAACTCGTCGGTCTGTTCAGCCTGTTTAGTTGGTAGTGACACTGCCTACGAAGCTAGAGGGCCCGGGTTCGAATCCCGGTAAGGGAATTAGTTATTGTGAGCAAAAACATTTGTTCCTGAGACTTGGACGTTTTCTATGTATTGAAGTATATCTGTTAATTTTAATTTACTCTATAAAAATGGTCTTTTAATGGATAATTTAGCTACTTAATAATTACTCCATGTAGCTATAATTATTTAAAAAAATTGCTGCCGACGTTACCTAAATCTTGCAGCGCCGCGATTTTATTATATCTATTATATTAAAACGCGGCTCAGAGTTGGATTATTCCACAATGAGCCGTATGAAAATCATGTTGAACTGAAACCTTGTGATATTCGTAACATGTTAATTATTCACACCCAATATCTGAGAATCTGAGAAACTGAAACTTCCGTAATTCTCCGTAACAGTCGTAATGATAACATGCATAATTAAGTAACAGAGTTGTGTTTCCTTTCCATTCAGCATAACATTACAAGTATATGTGTATTTGGGGTCGATTCAAAGCAAGCCGTACGCATTTTCATTTCATACCAGAGCCGTTAGCTCGGTGCGTATGGTTGCGAGTGCGCAACAAATCCAGTTGGAACCTGCTCCGTGTTTGGTTTCTGGTTGTAAATAAGAATAACACCGCTACAGAGGATACGCAGAAACCTGCATTTGTTTCTGTCAATGTAACGGATCCTTAAATAAGAAACAGTCATCAACGACCTTGTGATTCTGGAGTTGCAATAGTGAATAATAAAAAAATCCGATTTATAGTTTCATTTAAAGCGTGTCACACACTGGAGCGGTCTGAGGTGGCAGCCGCGGTGGCGGCCAGTTGTACACTATGACAATCCTAACAATCATTCAGACACACGCGGCCTTGATTCTCATAGATTACAACCGGCCGCCACCGCGGCCGCCACCGCAGGCCGCTCCAGTGTGTGACACGCTTAATGTGATACAGTAGTGGAAACTGAAGACGATATTAAGAGTGAATAAGTTACGATGTGATAATATATGATGCAGAAATTGCTTATTAATTTAGACTAGTTTAGTTATAGTAATACTGCAAATCGTTATGTGAGTTTCCATGAGGGCACTTAGCTCGCGCCAAGAAAAAGGATTATAAAATCAGTCAATTTTGTAAAGAATTATAGATATAGAAGCAAACATGAAGACAAAGTGAGAACCACCTTCTATTGAAGTCAATTAAATTAAGTACATCAAATCGGTCCTTACTTCGAATAGTGGATATACGACCTGGATTCATAAGGATTACATGAATGACAAAGGGTTTTGGTGAAATCGGTTTTGATTCATAGATGACGCAATTTGGAGGTTCATATAATTGGATAGTAACGTGAAAACAAGGCAGCATGTTGGTTTATATTACGTCACAGTTAATGAATGGCGCGATTCGGTTGTATTAATAATATCCGCGTGGTATAACCACTTACTCGTATCTATGTTACTGAAATGTATAATGCCAGTGAATTAACTGATTTGAATATTATTCAGTCATAAAAGTAAAATTAGACTTTGAGAGAGGTTGGAATCTTTTGTATCTAAGTTAGGGAGGAATATCGCGAGGCTCAAAATAATGTAACGCACATATTAATTTGTTTGAATCTTCTTACAGTAATAAAATGTTAGTATATACGAGGTGAGTTGTTAACTTTTTACTGATGAGGAAGACTCAATGTATGAGTATGTTCTGTATGTTAGACTTGATAATTATATCATTCGCATACTTATATTACTTTTGGATGACACTTTCTCAAACAAAGCAAAATTTGTCCGTTCACTGATGGTATCGCTACTTTCCACAAATTGTCATACATATGCCGCGTGAGCTATATCGACTCCAGTGTCAATGTTTTTAGCCCCGTTTCCTAATTAGGGAACACCAATATTAATATGAGTATTAGAAGATCTTCAGAAAAAAGATAACCAGGTATTTACGACTTGGTTCCTTCTAATATGAATTAATAAGTCATGTGAAGCCTTTTAATTATACGATTATTTTAAATAATTTACATGTATTTTAAGTAAGTGTCAAAATGAAATAATAACAATTTTCTTAACTGTCAATTTCATATTCAGTAGTGGTTTCCAGGAGATCCGTTAAGATTATTATATGATTAAACGAACTTACCTGAAGTGAAGTTCTATCATAATTATACGATGCTCCTTGTCCGAGACGTTCTTACAAGTAGTAGCGCTGGCAGTCAGCGCCAAATCACTGTTTTAAAGCTAAAATTTAAAAAAAAGCAAAAAACGCCTCTCGTTTGACAGCTGTTTGAAAATCATTTAGTTTGAAGGAATGGTTACGAACAACCCTTTACATAGGGAATAAATACTTAAGAATTTATGGGGCGGGTAAGGGACCGACGTCTCGGACAAGGAGCATCGTATAATTATGATAGAACTTCACTTCAGGTAAGTTCGTTTAATCATATAATTATACTCCTCTCCTTGTCCGAGACGTTCTTACAAGTAGCTGTTTAAAGATAAGGTTGTGAGTAATTAGCCAATATATATAAAAAATCAAACTTTTATTTTTCTTGAATAAAATGTAACATAAAAAGAAAACATAACACAACTTCTAAAAATAAGACTTCTGAATTTTACTTATGTATAATAGTTTTAACAAAAACTTATATATGTATTCATTTTATAATTATAATTAAATCTATGTAATCACATTTTATGGCAACTAAGTAATGTATCTCTACATATGTGAAGAATCCAAAACTGCATGGCTAAATTGTAAAGGCTGTGCTACAGGTCTATTATAATGTCTAGCGAAGGTGGCTGAACTTTCAGACCATCCTGCGGTTTGTTGAATCTGATCAATGTTTAACCCTGCTCTGAGGGCAGCAGATGTTGAAGAATGTCTAGTTGAATGTGCTGTAAATATATTGATGTCAATACCTGCTTCATTTAAAGTTTTTTTTAATCCAACGGCTTATACTTTGGGTGGATGCAGGGAAATATGGCCTTTTATAAGTGAGGATTAACTTTTCATGGTTATTTCTAAAGGTTTCTGTAGCTTCAATGTATGACTTCAGAGTTTTCACAGGGCAAATTTCTATTTTTGATTCATATACAGGGAGTAGTAACAATGGTTGTGCTGTACCTTTTTTGGATGTTTTTATTATGTCTGGTATAAAAATACTAATTTTGTCATCAGCAATAACTATATTTTTAAGAGAAATTAGTGACAAGGTTTGCACTCTGTGTCCGGTGGCTAGGGCCAGCAGTGTTACCAATTTTCTAGTCAAAACTTCAAGTGGTACATTTATCATTGGTAAAGTTGCCAGATAGTTTAACACTACCCCCGGGTCCCAAGTAACATTATACTTAGGCTTAGGTGGTTTTGATCTATAAATACCTTTCATTAGCCTTTTGATTCTGTCGTCAATTCCTATTTTTGGTCCCAATAATAATGATAATGCAGATCTAGTTGAATTTATTGTGCCATAGGATGCCCCAGTTTCGAAACATTGACTTAAAAATTTGAGTATGTAAGGTATGGATACCTGGTAGGGGTCTAGATTATATTGTTTGCAATACTCCCACCAAAGCTTAAGAGGAGAGTTATATTGTCGCATGGTATTTTGAGACAGAGAGTTCAGCATAATGTGTAGTGCTGAAGCTGGAGTGCCTCTCCTCACGTATGCCTCGCTGATAGCAGCCCTGCAGCCAGGGTAAGCTGATGATGAAGTGGGTGTATCTCTCTGTAAGGTGATGATAATAGATCCTTATTAGGTTTAAAAATTAAAAGTTCTCCAATAACTAATTTCTTTACAAGCGGAAACCATGGTTGTGATGGCCATAATGGGAACACTAAGATACCAGTGGCTTTATCAATCATTATTTTTTGAACACATTTTAGAACTAGAGAAAAGGGTGGGAAGGCATAAAAGAACAAGTTTTTCCAACTGAGGGTAAAAGCGTCTACAGCAAAGGCATCAGGGTCACATTTCCAAGAAACGAATTTGTTGCATTTACAATTAATTCTAGAAGCAAACAAGTCGATTTCTGGCTTACCAAATTTATTTGTTATTTTTCTGTATAAACTGTTACAAAGTTCCCATTCTATATTAACTCTTCTAGATTCTCTATCAGCTTCAAAGTTATCTTTGGTATTAATGTAAGAACTGTAGATCCATAAGTTCCTTTCTTCACAATATTAACATATAAGATGTGGGAATTGAATTCCTCCATATTTATTGATGTAAGCCACAGCTGTGGTATTATCTATTCTTAACAGTATTTCACAATTATTTAAATCTTTTGTAAAACATTTGAGACCTAAAAAAGCTGCTTTTAATTCTAGAAAATTTTTATGGTTTTCTTTCTCTAAATGTGACCAAGATCCTGACGCCTTCCTACCCTCACACACAGCGCCCCATCCGGTCAAGGATGAGTCTGTGTGAATTTCCAGCATAAAGTTATGCTGTTTTATCAAATTAGATTTATCTATATTCTCACACCACCAATCTAATTCTGGGATTATAGTCCGAGGGAGTGTCATTATTTCGTCATAATTATCATCATTATTCAATAATGCTAAATATTTTTCCCTTTCCAGTATCTTTGTGTATACCCAGCCATATGGAACGGCTGGAGCAATAGCTGTAAGTGACCCTAGCAATTGTGAAAATTCTCTTATACTACAATGAGCCTTTCGCTTAAACCACTTAATTTTTTCTAATAATGGGATCTGTTTCTGTTCAGGTACCCCTAATGACATATTTGCAGAGTTTAAGGAAAAACCTAAAAACTTACATACTTTGTTAGGTGAAAGAACACATTTGTCAACATTTATTACAAATCCTAGATCTTGCAAAAGACTGCAAG
Source organism: Notocelia uddmanniana (assembly GCA_905163555.1). NCBI lineage: Eukaryota > Metazoa > Arthropoda > Insecta > Lepidoptera > Tortricidae > Notocelia > Notocelia uddmanniana. The sequence continues at coordinate 20,098,059 of LR991068.1, forward strand.
CTAGAGTAAGGTTAGCCTTACATGCTATTTCAGAGTTTCCAAAAATAAGGATGTCATCTAAATAGGTTGTTAGTATCATATTATTGTTTCTGAGATAAGTACTTATTGGTCTGATTAGTTTAGAGAAAACAAACGGTGCTGTGCATAGACCGTATGGCAGGGCGTTAAATTGATACAATTGTCCATTAAAGGTAAATCTTAAATATTTTTTAGAGTTTTCAGAAATAGGTACTGAAAAGTAAGCTTCTCTAAGATCCACACTTGCCATATAACAATCTTTTGTCATTAATCTGCAGGCTGTTTTTATGTCTTCCAACTTAAAGTGCTCAGTACTTATGTATTGATTAAGGTATTTCAAATTTAAAATAAACCTATATGAGCCATTGGGTTTTGGAACCAAAAATATTGGGGATGTGAATTGCTCTTTAGCGTAAGAGCATTTGGAAACTGCGCCCAAAGCCTTTAGCTTATTTATTTCATGGCCGATCAGTGTAATTTCCTTTTGAGACCACTGTTGGCATGGTGCCTGATATGGCGGGGGAGTGTGGTTAAATGGAATATCATACCCCTGGACCCAATCTAATATTGTCCGATCATTAGTAAGTTCTAACCAGTTGTTAAGGAAATGTCTAATTCTACCAGCATGTACCTGGTTTAGCGTCGGTAAGTGTGACGGCCCTGGTGCTGGTTCCGTTTCTGGTCCCTCTGGTGTTGCGGGTATTTCCGAGTCGTTGGTGCTTGACGATGCCCGCCACGTGTTCGTTGATGTTGTCGATATTGCGGTTGTGGCGGGCCTCTCCAGTTTCCCTGTCTTTTGGGCTGAGCTTGTTTTGTCACAGGATTTTTATTAGTTGAAGGTTCAGGAATTTTTATTTGGTTTCCAGTTTTCTTAATGGTTTGAGCAGCCTTAATTTTGTCGGCGCAATCTTTTCCAAACAGAAATTCATCTGGCTTGGCATCTCTGACCGCTTCCTTAATAGTCTGGTTTGCTCCAGCGAGAGCAAAAAATTTTCGTGAAGAAGAGTCTTCATGAAATATTGCACAACACAACTTGGCGGCATCATTCATATGCTCAATAATCGAGCTAGAGTTTATGTTCCCTTTCAGCACATTTGGTAAAGTTTTTCCCAACGCACACATAACTTTCAAAGTCAAATTTTGTCTCTGAATAATGCGTTTATCTCTCTTCAGAGATATTTCTGAAAGAGCAGCTGATATTTAAGGGTTTACCTTTGGGGCTTCTGTACTAAAATTTGCGGGGGCTGGGTATTTCTTTATAATCTGCTCTAGATTGTCTTTACCCAATCCCGTGCTCATTAGCTTTGTCCAGCGAGTTGCAAGTTCCGGTCGAATTTCTGGACCTCTTTCTTCATTTTCATCCCCTTCAGTGCCCAAGGCCAGTAAAAACTCCTCTGGTAACCCATTGTCTTCCTCTGAAAATGTTAACGAACATGTTTAACTTGATAAAACTATGTATATGAAAGCATTGTCTACCCGCTAAGTGATAGCGCTTGCTTTTGAAACGGAATGTTTATGAATCTTTAAGACCTCATTTACAGTAGGTATGTCTATCCACTATGTGATAGCGCCCGATATTATGAATGCTTTGCAATCAAATATAACCAAAGTTTATATAATATACTCGCTGTGTAGTAGCACAAACTTGTCAAATAGTGCCTTCACTGAAGTTTATCCAACAAAAAAAACAATGATAGACAACACACAGTCATCTTTTCGCATTATCCAATGAAGTGGCAGCATTTTATTCATTAAATATGGTGAAGCATACCTATGAGTAAGTCCTCGGCATTGGTCGTATTTTTTGGTGTTTCGGGGTCTTGATCCGGTACGTCGCAAGATGTTTCCTCAATAACTGTTGTCCTCTTGTCTTGAGTTGATTGTAGGATCACTGGTGGCGATGGCGTCTGTTGTGGAGATGGTGTCTGTTGAGGTGTTTCCGGCGATGTCGGTATTGGTTCTGATGGTATCTTCTTCAATTTCTTTTCCAGTCGTCGAAGTTTTCTTCGAATGTAATCAGTTTCACTTTCATCTGCTTTCCTTTTTGTCATTTTAATTCACGATAATCGCAATTCGTACTAACACGGAGATTCGAAATGAAGGAAAGAAAAAACGGTTCCGCGGTTTCTTCGTTCCACAGATAAAACGAAAGAAAAAATAACTGAAATAGTGTCAACCGAATAGACAAAATACCGGAAGGCAATAAAACCGATAACGCATTTTCAAAAAACAAAACGTCGGTGTGTAATACACTTAACCCAAACTTTGTTTGTTTATGATTGTCTATGACGTACTTAACACGCAAGAAGGTTATATGATAACCTAACATTTCTTTCGTAGTATACAACTGTATAACCGAGCCTGAATATAGGCTAAATACGCGCATTAAAACCAACGCGAATAATATATAATTGTCAATACATACCTCAAGTATTATCTATTTGTATACCAGATATCAAACCTTCCGTAAACATTCGTTCCCGAATGTACTTGTGACCGTCAAAACACACAAATAATAGCAACCCGTATATTTTTCTTTTAAACACATTATATACTTTGATTATACACTCATTTACGAAGGAATAAACATGACAACTTTTATGTTTTATCATAATAACGAGAGCGAACAGTGTTCGGCGCGTTCACTGACAACGTAATGATTTTCAAACAGCTGTCAAACGAGAGGCGTTTTTTGCTTTTTTTTAAATTTTAGCTTTAAAACAGTGATTTGGCGCTGACTGCCAGCGCTACTACTTGTAAGAACGTCTCGGACAAGGAGAGGAGTATAATACGTATCTACATGTACTCCCCTCTCACCTGTCACGGTATGCGGTTTGGTTAACCAACGCGTATTGCAATTACTACAGGCTGAATCAAATGAACTGACTTTAGCAAGTAAACCGTATTAATATTGCAGGACTGGTTCAAACTTGTCTGTTTGTCAAACTTCTAAATGGGAAACGTCGGGAAACACAACACAAGACTTGCTCGGCCTCTCTTTGACACGGAACAAAGTTATGCAGATTGTTGGGAGATGTCTCTTTGTCAGGAGCTGAAAGTACATACTTAGATATACTCACTGCCGTATCCAGTTAGGATAGATAGACTAAAGAATTTCTTATACGGCTATCACGGCGAGAGTATCTTGGCCTAAATTCTGCAATTGCTGTACAAGGGCGCCATGGAAGTATTCGCCTTCAACGAACGTATGTGATCAAAGTTAGAAGTATAATTAGTTGCCAAAGTTTCAAATATATATTATTTAGTTCATAATGAGGCCATCCGCAGCAAAACCAAAGTATATAGCGCTCCGAATGACTAAACTTAGGTGGCAGTGGGCGGGGCACATAGCACGTAGAACCGATGGCCGTTGGGGCGGAAAGGTTCTCGAGTGGCCACCTCGAACCGGAAGGTGTAGCGTGGGCAGGCCCCCACCCGGTGGACTGATGACCTGGTAAGGGTCGCGGGTGTCCGCTGGATGCGGGTCGCGTAGGACCGGTCACTGTGGAAGTCTTTGGGGGAGGCCTATGTCCAGCAGTGGACATCTTTCAGCTGACATGATGAATACATAATATAATACGAGTTGATTATAAAGTATTTTCAGTACCATGTCACCATTAATATCCAATTTGAAGGAAAATTCTCGAATGTCTGTACGCAATAATGCCTTTATTAATTCGTGTATGTTAGCAATTTACTCGCCATTATAATATTCTTTACCTACTTATATACTTCCTCAACGCATTATAATTTTGCCTTTTTTATTTTGCATATGAAATGAAATGATATGTTTATTTAACAAAACATACACAGATCTGATGTTATGTCCGTAAATGCACATGTCAGTAGAATTAAATTACATGTTCATGCATGTTCCGCCATAATTTGGCATGCAAAATCTAAAATCTAATTTTAAGCGTTATAATACTATTATCTATTCATACAATTTATCAAAATATTTATTTAAGTCATAAAATGGTCAAGTAATTAAGTAGGATATTAATTTTCTAGAAATTTCTCATGTTAATATATACTGAATAGCTTTTGATATTTTTAAAAAACATCGTCCAATAACAATCTTTCAAACGATAGACTCTCTTTTTTTCTAGAAGTCTACCTAGTGACCTAACTGTTTTTTCTAGAATCTCGTTTTCAGAGAAAAAGCCTTTGCTGACGCCTGACGAGAAAGTTAATAAACGTTTTAACTCGTGCGATGAGATTTAAATTACTTGCCCGGGAATTGACTGCTCAAGGGGAAGCACCTAGATTTCTTTGTATTTCTAGTAATTTTATTGTCAGGGCAAGAAGGGGTTGGATATAACAAAATCCCACCAAAAACATTTCATGTAAAATGTTGCCAAGACGACCACATAAGGTTTGCCCTGTGAAAAAGATATCAGATCTCATGTAGAGCCAAGCTTCTGAATCTACACGGCCTAACTCTACCGACCCTAACTTCAACAAATTCTACATATCAGTAAATGTGTTTGGCTTGGCTGTTTCGTTACTTACTACTACATGTAGGTCATAGATATACCACGGAACTACATTAATAGTGGTAATACGTTATGTGCACGTGTACATTAATGAAAAAAATATGATAAATTGGAAGTTACTCTAACCAATTATTATATAGTACTCTAGAGTACAGTAGAGCACAGGCTATTCATTTAAAATCCGAAAACATCTTTTTCTATCAATTGCCACTGTTCCTAGAATGCCACTGTGTTCTTATTAATTATTATTATTCAATAATATTCTAACAATCAAAAATGAACTTTAGTCATAAACGTGAAGGGTCGAATTCAGGTTGCTCATGCTGACGTAAGCAAATGACTTGGACTGGAAAGGGTTGTGAAAGGTTCACGATATAATAGTAATGTAGTAACTTTTTTCTTTCCGTATGCAGCGATAATCCTTAAAAACTGACAAACAGTCGACAACATTGTTTGTCAGTTATGTGTATGTGTATCTTACAAATTAGGTTCAAAAATATGTGAACATCACGACTTTATGCCTTTCACAATAGAATCGTGTTCCGGTATGTTCCATTCAGTATTTTACTCAGAGCTGAGTATGTTCAACAGTGCTACCATAAACGTTTTTTTTTATCAAAATAATGTAATGGGGCAGTAGTACCTTCACATTAACATCAATGTTTGAATATTTGTTACTAAATCACGCAAAAGTAGCTGATAAAATTTATAGATGAAATTTAGCATCCACATAGGTAAGGAATATGTTGACAAAAGGTATAAAAAATATGAGGAAAATTGGTATCGGAAGACGTGGTGGAAGTCGCGGGGCAACGCAAGTTCAAAATAATTGTGGAAACAAAAACCTTGACTTCAAAGCAATATACAAATTTTGTACTCAAGGAGCGGTATATCAAAATTATATACGACCCTTACGGGACCCATATCAGGGCTGTCTGGTTCTATAAATCAGTCTTAAGTGCTCCTTAAGACATAGCCTGAACGTTAATAGCAATAGCCGAAATTACGTATTCGAATTTTAATTTGGAGCGTGGTATATTATTCTAAGATGTTTACGTACTTGCTAAATGAAATAATATTGCCGGCTCGACATGGCGTAGCAGGCAGTGTAAGGATCTAACAACGAAAATTAAAATGAAACGTAACGCAAGACGGCGCATTTTTGACGTATTAAGATTAAACTGAAATTGCTTAAGTTAGTAGTCTCGCTTCAACACGTTTGGCTAACCTAGAGTACAAACGAGAGTGACAGTGACGAGAGCAAATAAAATAATGAGAACTCCAACTGTATCAACAGTCACAGTGTACTATTAATTCATTATTTTATATCAGAGGCGAAGGTCTAGTTTTCCCCTTGGGTTCACTTGGGTTACACCAATTTCTTGGGATTAGGTAGCGTATCCCGGGCATCCTCCAGGATGCAACTGTACTGATGATGAAGTAATTAATTTGTGTAAGAAGAATTAGAGAAATTCCCACATAAAAAATAAAACTTAATTTACAATTTATGACTAAAATGCTATTAGGTACATCAGTTAAAAGGGTATTGCACTTATGTTTTACACAAAGTTATAGTTAAACAAGGGTTTACAATTTAAAATTTGATGCTACAATGTTACTACTTCTGCACACACAACCACCACCACACATGTTTCCACATATGTATTTTTAATCTTTCTTTGTATGAATGAATAGTAATTAACTAGAATATGGACATAAACGAAATAAATATGTTAGAAAAGAATGTGCCTTAGCTTCCTAAACGCTGCCCAGCCGAGTTGGATTCGACGAGTGACATCATAATATAATGTCAATTTTAGGGCTGCTAGCAGCAAGCTACGTTTGTCCTAAAATTTCGTCTTTAAAGTGCTCTTATTGTATTTGGTCCTCTCTAAAACTGGTTCGACTGGCGTCGTAAAAAGTTGTGAAGGAGCCAATTGGCTGACTTAATTAGAGGCGTTATAATCTCTGGAATAATTACCAGACTTGTACTTATAGATAATATTTCGAGCAGCTTAACAGTGGAAGTAACTACACTCAACTTGCAGAAGCTTTCAACCATAATAACTCCACTACACTACTTACTCTGTAAGTAGGCTACGGTGTCTGTTTAGCATCTGGCAGGCGGTATACTTGCTTGTCAACGTCGTATTAAAAAACCAGCCGTTCCGTGTTAATACCAAGTAGAGTTTTGGTCAAGTGCGAGTCGGATTTTAGTTTTTCCATACATTTTGAGACTCAGCGCCTGATGAAGGCAACGAGCAACTTTTTAAAAGGTTTTTTTTGTATTGGAGCTCCCTTAAATATTTATTTTATTCGGTTTTTAATATTTGCTGTTGTAGCGGCAACAGCAATATCATCTGTGAAAATTTCAACTATCTAGCAACGGACGGACCGACAGCGGATTCTTAGTAATAGGATCTTTTGGTAGGAAACCCTGAAAAGGTAGGGAAAACTGTGTTTCGTTACTTATAGGAGATGAAGGCAATTTTAGACGGCTCTCTAAAAACTTATTCGCTGAACTTAAGTTACTATTTAAGGTTTTTTCTATTCTAAGTTGTTGGTAAATTGAAATTCAACGCTAACTTTACATAACAAGAGCTTGGAAAGTTTCTGAACTAGTGAAACTCTATGCCATGACAGCACAAAATGTTTATACTTGTATTATACTAGTGGCGTCCGTGGCTCCGACTGCTTTTTTTGACAAGACATATTATTTTAATGTGATTCAAGTCAAGGGTTAACCACTTGGCTAAAGTATTCTTATCAAGGTATATGTAATTCATTCTCAATACATTATTAAAATTAAATAAGATTCGTTTCTGAAACTAGCAACTTAATTAAGCAACAAAACTAATCAAAAATTAAGTTTTATGCGTCTCATATTTCTGGTATTACCCCTTTTTCAAAAGAAAGATAATTATCATAAGAAACAGTCTAAACGAGCAGGAATATTCCATGTCTCGCAATAAGGAAAACGAGGTATAACTGACGCAAGGGCATATCTCATTCAATTATGTCAACCTGAATAGAACTTTATCTCTCGGACAGAAAAGTTTACAATTTAACTGATTCGGAAACGTAATGGGATGTAGAGTAAGCTGTCAGCCCAAATGACCAACCCTGCGAAAGGGTTTGAATAAAATTTGTGGCTCTTTTTTTCGGGCTGTGTCGTGAATACTTGATTAACCAGAAATCGGACTCTGTGATGAGAAAATGAATTTAACTGTTTAGAGGGAAAACGGGAAATTTACCAAGTTGTCGCGGCATTGAAGAATATGCGACTATTGTACTGATCGGGCATGGATGAAATTACCTGCAACAAAAGGAATACATATTATAATACATAAATTATTATATCAAACCAAAAACGTCGCATGTTACAAATATAAGGCTACCAATATAAAGAGAAAGAGTAACACGTAAGAGTACCTAGATACATATACGAAGAATCAAATAAATTATTCAGATAATAAATTATTCATACTTTCTATTTGCTTTTACATTATTGTATCGCCTACTCAGGTAAAGGTAACTTTCACACTAAAATATTTGTTTGTTGAATACGTCATGATTCCACGTAGACCTTCGTATCGCCTTAGAGAAATACCTTTTTTTTTACTATTTTGGCGCAGTGATCCCCAGCTGGTAGAAAAGTCTACTCCCTTTTGGGTCCCGGATTGATTTCAGGGATAAAACTATCAGATGTCCTCCCCGGGATAAAAAAAAATCTCCATACTACATTTTATCTAAACGTAACGGAGTCAGACACTTTCGCATTTTTAATATTAGTAGGTAAAATAATGATGCCAGTTCTAAAAAATAAATAATGTATTTATTCTCAACTTAAATTTGTAAATGAAGCGACGATTATGTTACTAAAAACAATTAATCTGCATAGACATGAATGTAAGAAATGATTCTATCAACATAAACAGTACAACAATGCGCGAAGTTCCAACACTATTTTTATCAGAGATATTAAACAAAATGGAACCAACATGACTACTCAGCCCCCATAGTGTTGATATTTGTTATTTCACTGGCATTGTAGCTTCACAAAAAGTCATCAAACAACAATTTACTTGAGCGAATGCATTCACGCAAAACAAAAGCAAGACGTTCTATTTTCCAGAACGTTCTTTGTTCCGAGATAAATGTAAAACCTTTCGGAACTCAGCTGCCTGCATAAACCCCTAAAAGAGGAACAGCTACTGTATCAAGAGTAGAATGCTGATGCAACGCAGTTTAGGAACCAGTGCCTCCAAGTGGAGGCAATTTAGTACGAATTTGGAAAGCTTGGCAATCTGAATCCAATTCCAATCTTAAGGTGCAAGACAGATGTGCATACAAATCGCGGAGCGGAACGTTTAGTCTTAAATTAAGGACAGACAATGTAAATTTACATTTCCCTGTCGAACAGAACGTCTTTCCTATTCACGACCCGTTTCGTAGCCACTACAAGTACCAAACAAGTAAGTGTACTATTATTATATCACCAAATCCTTGACATTTATGCGTAAGTGGAGGCTCATTTATACTGGTCCATCTACATGCAGGTTTGAATATTTTGTGCAGAACTAATGTATAAATAATTTGATATTGGAATGAAATATTTAGAAAAAAAAGTGATATGCAATAAGAAATCATTTCGAATCGTTAACCAACATTAAATATTTCATTTAGTTCTAATATTTACCTGTGTGCCTCATGCGTGACGTTTTAAACTCATAAGTTTCTCCCTCTCGTTTTCTGCGAATCCGTACCGTCACCGTATTTTGAGTATTGGTGTGACCGCACCCTAAGTGGGGCGCAAAATGCAAAACTAGTAACGCGACAGCGTCTGCACTCATTTGATGTACATGTATTTGTTTTATGTCGCAGTGATTCGACGCTGACAAAGCCATGGCCAATAAACAAGCGAAACTGATGAACACTAGATTTTACTTGCAAAGCAGGTATCGAAATTAGATTAGTAAAAAATTATTTTAACATGCATAAAAATATAAAATATCTCTTGGAAATATTTTTCTCTTAATCATCATCAACATCATATCAGTCGAAGGACATCCACTGCTGGACATAGGCCTCCCCCAAAGAGTGCCACAATGACCGGTCCTGCGCCACCTGCATCCAGCGGACTCACACGACTTTTACCAGGTCATCGGTCAACCTTGTGGGGGGCCTACTAACGCTGCTCCTCCCGGTACGTGGTTTCCACTCGAAAACCATTCCGTCCTAACGGCCATTGCTTACAATACAATGTGTCCCACCCACTGCCGCTTATCGATTCGGAGGGCTTTATCGGTTACTTATTTTCTACTGCGGATGGCCTGATTTCTGATGCAATCACATAGAGATACTTCCAACATAGCCCTCTTCATCCCTCTTTAGGCGACTTTGAGCCTTTTTATAAGGACCATAGTAAGCGACCACGTTTCAATGCCATACCTATGTCATCACATGCCTGTGACACATACTGGTCCAATACTCTCGTTTTAAGAGACTGCGGAATACTGGACGAAAAGATGTGCCGTAGCTTACCGAACGCTGCCCAGCCGAGTCGGATTCGGTGATGTACCTCTTTCTTGAATTTGAACCTATCTAACTGGACAGTCCATCGTACAACTTCGAGTGTAAAGTGTGTTCTCTTAGTAACTGAACACAATATGTGTTTTTATATCGCAGGCCTTCACCAGACCGAAGCCGTCAAAACTCCAAAGACAATCACAAACACCCGAAGTAAATAACCAACACTCCCAACTAAAACATTTCTCCATTAGCTCATTGTATTCAAGTTTGCCGGAAGGAAACTTGGTTGAAAGAATTCGGGATTCGCGTCCTAATAGCCGGAATAAATTTGATAAAACTCGAGCTGGGGCTACAAAGTACAAACTAGTTTATTTGGTAGTGGAAAATGTTCGTAGAAACTAATATCCTCACGAAACCCTTTAAAAAGTTTGCGGGGTGATGAAAAACTTGAGGAAGCGTAGTGAGTTAAGTAAATTATTTTATAAGCAGGTTCTTTTTTGACATGTTTTCTCTTCCTGGACCTGTAGGAATAGTAGACTATAGGAATATGGAACTACCATTGTGTTTGAGACGATAAGTCAGCTACCTCTCATTAGCAAAATCAAATTTTATATAGGTATTTAATCTTGCAGTTGCTAAAACTGGAAATGAAATTTTCATGTGGCTTCCCATTTTGGAAATAAAGTCTTTAGTTTAGGTCTTGTTTTTTTCACAATAGGTTGAAAAAGTTAAATGATCACGTAATCTAAGAGTTTTAACGGTCTTTGGGTTATTTAATTGCCGCTGGAGCTTCAGGAGCTTACGAAGCCTAAAATTTCTGTGGAAGATTAAAATCAGACGTCAAGGTTCGGTAAGCTTGTAATAAAGAAAAGACCTTTCAGCACGTTGATACAACTTTTAAGCAACGTAGGCTTCGGTATTTTAATCCAGCCAGGGGCTCATTTTGATTTGTTAACATTAAGTACAAGTTTACATGTAATGTAGTTATGGAAAACATATTAAAAGTAAACTGATGTTTATCACCGGTGAACTTATTCATAATAAAAATATCAAAGTTCATTGAAAGTACAAGTCGTCAATCTAAGTTTCAACTAATATAAATATTTATATTTCGGTGCAAATTGGCACTTGGCAGCCAATCTATTAATGTCAAATAAACTGTGTTATTTCGTTCCTGCAAATGTACAAAACAATATGCCTTATTATCTAAAACATGACAAAATACATCTAAAGGAAGCAAAAAAATGTAAACAAACAATGTATTGAATTTGACATTTAATGTCTCAAATTCAATACATTATTTGTTTAATTTTTTTGTTTTCAACTGGTGCTTAGTATAATAGATATACAGGTAATACTACGTAAACACATGACACATTAGATATCATTTGACATGTATTTACAGAAGTCACACGTAGGTCGAGTTACTTAACAAGGAATCCTGAAGTTAATAAAAGGTGGGTAACGAGCTTGGAATTCTTCTGGACTCGCGTGTGTCCATTGGCTGCGGTATTGATATTAGCCATAAGCTCGTTTGCCAATGTCGATGTATAAAAAAAATCTGGTGAGGGGGCCATTAATTTACAGTATTATTGCAATTTTTACTTAATTTATTTTTATATACCACGTTGGCGGCAAACATGATTCCGCCTGATGCTAAGCGGTCACCGCGGCCTATGGACGCCTACAACTTCAGGGTTGCATCTCCAGGGGCTTTATAACGACCTTACCATAATTCACTTCCACAGTTAGTAAAAATCCTCTTCACTATACTACAATAAACGTTAATAAAACTAAAAACTCATTTCCTAAAAACCCCTTAGGCGCCGTTCAATCGTCAAATATATACTTTTTTTTTAAACGGGTGCCAGTAATAGTAATGTTAATATTGCCAACCATTCGTTGAGACTTAATTTACTAACGTTAATTTGTTGTAAACTGTACAAAACCGGGCCTTATAGTGTTAAATAGCTTTGGTTGGAAACATAATGGTTAATATTTTGGTAAGCATGTAAGTACAAATCTTAGTTTAATCGATTTCATTCCGCCGGTAAGTTACAATTTTAAATCGGGGATTTTTTTTTAGATTTATGGGTGATTCACTATAGGCCGTTCCGATAACAAGACGCCGGGCGTTGCGCGGCCCGGTGACGCTCGGAAGCGGCCCGCCCTGGCCGATCTGTGGTCAAAACAAACGTTTGACGGCCGATCTAGCTACGGCTGATGCTCGGAAGTGTCGGAAACAGCCGGTCTAGTAGGAATCATCCGTTAGACTGTTTGCATTACTAGAACACATAAAGTAGTTGAATTTATATTGACTCATTTGCAATCGCTTCCGCTCATGTGCAGCTCAATTCTACACTGCAAGTCTCCGCAAACGTGTGGAAACGCAGCCTAACAAGGCAGCCGTTTTACATTACATCACTTTATTGTTTTGTTACTTTTATACACCTAGCTGAATCTCTAAAAGAGGGTATCAAGTTCTTATGAATATGTGTATTTAAAATGTATACCATCAATACATACTTGGCTATGCTAATTTGCAAGATATGCAAACGTGAACCAAGGTGATTCAAAAATAAATATTAGAATGCGTCAAAACGCTCGAGAAATCGACCCCTTGGAGTTTACTTTGTATTTAATTATTTTTTAAGTTGAAGTTACGGTAACCTAGTGGTCAAGCATGAAGCAATTGAGTAATCATAACCTCATATACGGAATTTCATTTAATATTTACCCTTAGCCTTTTGGTAAAGAAAAACATCGTCAAAACCTGTATACATCCGCGAAGAAATTCAAATGTATAATGTGAAGTCCCCAACCCGCACTAAGCCAGCGTGGAGACTGCTGCCCGTTCCTTTTCATCTATAGAAGGAGGTCTGTAGGTCTGTACCTTACGGAACGTCAGTCCCACCCGGGTCAGGCCTAGCTAAGTTTCGTGATGGACTTTTATCAGCTAGGATAGCTTTAGGGAACCAGCGATAATTCTCCCTGTAGCTCGATTCCATTTACACCCCGGATTCGGTTAAAACCGCACAACCAATCACTGGAGCCCAAACTCACAGTACTCCAGTGTTTAAACCGCTCTCGTGGTCGTCTCGGAGGGTTCCCCTGGATTTTCCCCAGGCTACTATACTACCGCGCAATCGCTCATGAAGCCACAGTCAGGTCCAAAATAAGCAGCGGAACGTATGAACCCGTACTCAAGACTAGTAACTATTGTACTCTTTGTCGTATCCATTCAAGTTGCAACTTGTTAGTTCCAGCGAGCCAGTTCAACAAAGTTTACCGTGTGTTCACACCGTTCCTTTGTGACATCAAACACCAATGTACGTGGTATTTTGGCATTTGCACGGATGGTAATTTTATTGTACTTAGTCTTTGAGATGAAACTACTTCAAAACTCGTTTGGTAACGGGAGAATGAGTATCGGTCCTTTGATCGACACGAGTTTGATGTTACACAGCTTGTTTATGTTACGTAGTATAGTTATATTAAATTGTATTAGATGTAAAACAAAAGTATTATGCAAGCTTTTTCGGCCCGGATAAATAATAAATAAATAACATAGTGCCACATATTTGTTTATTTGTAATTTATTACCTTATTTCTATACTTTTCAAGAGTGAGAATTACAGGTCGGGTTCAGATCTTGACATAAATTGTGTTAGAAGCAAAGAAAACGAAGAAGACAGGATCATCGGTCTCTATGTATGTAGGATCTACACGTAAATACTTCGTGTATACATAGCAGGCAAAGCAATATAAAAATTACTTTTAAAACATTGCAGGAATATTTTTAAACACATTCTCCTCCTTCCGTATAAAAATGCAGCTTAAAAATTAAATGTTTCCTTTTTCTTAAGCAATTTGCATGCATTTCCCACTGGCCGATGTCGGAAAACAGTTTAACTGAAAAAACTATTGCAGGCTTTAAACGGCATTATAATTTCGTATAATTTTCGTGGACGTGTGCATTCATGCAGTGTGAGGAAAGCGAACTAACCTACATTTTTACAAAAGCGCTGTGTGAGAAAGAAATTTTATAAAAATGCGGTTTTTAATCCTGCGGAGCGCTCTTGGGCGTGTCACTATACATTACTATCTAAAGGGGCGTAAGAGACAATTTTTAATTTACCACCGTTTTCTACGTGTGGACATTCTGATGTTTCTGTCCTCAAAGAGTTTCATTTCGTATTCATTATGTTGATATAATGGCACGCTTTGTGCCGTGTTAAGTGTGTTTCGGTTTCAAAGGGTTTAAAGGTTTGTTTTTTGCTAAATATTTGCAGTCACGGCGCTACTTGGTAAAAACCACCAAATTGAATTTATACCGCAGTTTATTGTATTAAGCCACAAAATTGATATCTAACCACGGACTGAAGTAGGTAAGGAAGGTGAAGGAGGTAGTGGTGGTAATGTTGTTTCTTCAAAACCTAGTCTTAATAGAACAGTGTTCTGGTTCGGGGGAAATCGTTGATTTTTGCATACGAATACGTTATAATATACAATAAATACGATGCACTACGCTATACTTTGTCGCTATGTGTTGCTTGCTATACGTTGTATAGTAAGTGAAAGAGAATCACTGAACCAAGAGTTTATTATAAATGGTCACAGACTGTACAACATCATTGTTAATTGATTAATGTAATTATAATACACATTATTAGTATGGAGAAATTCTAAAATAAAAACAAAACAGCCAACTGCGTGTCGTAATACGCGCAATTAAGGATTCCGTACGTAGGTACTTTAAGTCCTAATTTAAAAGCACTATCCTATACTGTGTATTAAAAAAGGTCGTATCACCATAGGAAACTTACGGCACTTACCTATTATATGTTATTAGCAGTGATATACCTACAATACCAACCATAACAACTCCGTTAACACCACTACGCTGCACCGAAAATGCTACAAAAGTTACGGTCAGTGGTTATCAGCATTGATTTATTCGGTGCAGGTAATACCATTAAAAAGGCGATCAATTTGAGTGGGATTTTATTTCACATTGTGCACTAGTACAATATAATAGTTATTTAATAATGACATCTACAGTAAATCCCTTATTTTACAAAATGAAAATAAAAAAGCCTGCGTAAATAATACAGTCTACTTTCTACTTATATTTTGGGCGAGGCTTCCAGAATTTCAGTAAAATTTATACGTTTTTACTCGTCATATTTAGAAGTAATTGATTGGAAATGAAGTCTATTACAGACACAGTGTCCTAATGATACGAGTTAATAATGGAAATGAACAGATAATCAACTACATAGTGCATCCTGCTTATGAAATTGGTTAATAGCTCATTTCCATTTTACTTAATTAAGAACCATTAATACTGCTGTATAAAGTCTAACATAAGCTTTTTACACTGTAAGTCCAATAATTGGACAATCCAAAAGTAAACATATTTATAAAAATAAAATAAAAGACACATTGCTAGAAAACATTTACATAGACACTTAGATAGTGGTTTATTATATTAGGTATTTGTATTTATTCAAGGTATATACTATTGTAACTTTCATAGTTACCTTTCATGAACTCCAGTTGTTATAATAATCAAGTAGGCAATGGACCCTTATTAGTACTGATGAATATAAATAGTATTTTATAAGTAGGTATTAGTGTAAAATGCAGACATAAACGAGCGCAACATTCGCCAACAAACTGTAGTTAGAATGTACCATACCATTAAGTTTTTTTTTGAGTTTAATAAAATAAAATAAATAAATAAAATCACAATTTTACGCCAAGGTACGAATATTTTCATTTCTTTTCCTTGCGAAAATCTCGATGTTTGCTATAACGGGTTTCAACTGTGTCAAGTGGAATAAGTACTATTTAGGATATCATTTATGAATCATTTTATGTTTATTTGATTTCGTTCGCGTTTAAGAATCTTCTGTTTTTCTAAAAGTCCATTGATAAACAGCTACTCATCAAACGTGATAAACACCTCAATTTTACTCTACTTGTAGGTATGTACATAGATTTCACAAATCATTACAAAATAGCCAATATTCAGGCTTCTAGGCTGCTTTCTTTGATTCGCCTTGGCTTCAATTCTTACGTCCTATGAGCTGTTTCTATTACATAGGTAGTCCAATTTTTAACGGGCATGGCGTGGTGGATATTAACTATAGGTATACGGATATAACTGTCCATTGCAATACATACATCTTACTCACTGACATGCTCGCTCGGTGTCCGCTTAATTGCAATGTATGGCTATAAAGTTACACCAAAACTGCAGTAGGACGTGTATTGTGTTGTGCATCGTCAATATTGTCGCAAGTTTGGCAAAGCTGATCACTATCACTCTTTATATGGCTTGAGAGTAGTAAATTGGTCATATCGTGATATGAAAACTACTTGAATCATGCCCCTGGAAAACAATTGCGTAGTCGTGTAAAGGTTTTTATTAAATCATCTGAATACCGGGTGCGAAATGAAGTCACTCGGCACTTGAACGGGAAAAAATCTCATAAAACGCTATATATGGTGTTTATTAACATTCCTGTTCTATATGAACACTGCATTGTTCCTAGAGAGGCGTACACGTCAATATGAGATAAGAGGAAAGGAGGTTCCTTAAGTTTTGTTATTTGGATCCACGTATTTTTACCGATGTACCCGGGTATGTCCTATTCCTGCCCATGTCCTGTCCAATTCTTTAGCTGGTCTACCAACATTTTTACTACCCACTTTCCGTTTTACTGTACTCCAAATGAGTTCGATCGGGTTGAGATCGCAATGGTATGGTGGGAGTCGCAGAACTTCATGACCATGAGCTCTGAGAATTTCGTCTGCCTCATATATTGGTTCTGTTTTGTGTTGGTTTACTAAAACCAAAAGTTCTTCCTTGAAGAAATATTCCTCAAAATTCACAGAATTTGCACGGAGCCAGGCTTGAATATTAGCTTTGCGTGTGTTTGTGTTTGGAGGCTTATTAATTTGAACAGTATGATAACTAGCATTATCAAAAACAATCACGCTGGGTCCTGATAAATTCGGAATCAGTTTCTCCTAAAACTACGACCAGGACCACCGCGGGATGGGCAGCAGCATCCCTTGAGTGCGGTGGAGATACTAAGATCGCTATGCGGGTTAGCGAGCCCAGCGTGGCAAATATGGCATTTACCCCCCATGAAATTGGGGGAGCCTATGTCCAGAAGTGGACATTCTTCGGCTGATATGGTGGTGGTTCAAGATTTAACTGAACTGCAACAAATTATTAACCTTTTAGTCAAGAAATTTTGTATTTTATTTAAATCAGGATAGTTAAACTCAAAAATAAACAGATTTAGGAATATGATACTTTAGTAGACTCCGTTTTTGAAATATTGTATTTAGCAATTTGACACGTAGGAAACGTTACAGTTTATGCCATGTACCCTAAAGCTGCTGCTGCTGCTGCTGTTATGCTCATCGGAATATGTTTGTTTTGTTTGGATTCTTAATGGTCTCCTTTTATGCACATACATTTAAAACACGTTCCGAAAACAATCCTGGTTGGTACATGTTACGAAATGAATGAAGTCCTTGATAATTCCCGAACAAAGAACCGAGGGTCTGTTTTGGTTTTAAATCCCGTATCTTTGTGTGTTTTTTCAACCGTAAATCATTAAAAGGCCTTTATGTTTAGTAATGATACCATGCCTTTACATATGCATAGATTTCGGGCATGTATTTATTATAGGTCGTATTTAGATATACGTAAAATAAAATACAGAATTAATAAAAAAGGTTATTTTGCTTAACACTTAGTACCTCTAGTCTCTTAATGGGAATTTTATAGCTTAATTTAACTGTGATATGTTGGGTTTTTATGATGTTTATGTTTACATTATGTCATTTCTATATGCGTAGTAGGTATATCACATAAGTGATTGAAGTAAATGTAAGACTTATCAATCATTCTCTATGTTGACATATGTAAGGACCTTTTTTTTGCACAGTTAACTAAGACTTTGAGAAGTGTATATTATGTATAATTTATTTATTTATCAGGTAAGGGAAAGATGCATAGTTTATTTTTATATTGAAAACAATATGAATTGAAAAGGAGTAAATGGAGGATATTACGGGTGATATACATACATACATATATATAATGTTCTACTAAGGTATATAGAATATTCCCGACCACAAACATAATCATCGGATGGGACAAAGCGAGTCATAATTTTAAAAAAAAAATTGTACCATTTTTACCACTTGGGAAATAGACAGGATAATTTTCTCCTGAAAATCATACTTACCTAAGTAAATGAAATGGCAGCACCCAGTCAAAATCGCGGAAAAAAGCTAGTACTTAAGCTAGACTAAAGTCGGTACTTAATAAAGGTTATAAATAAAAACCAAGCACTAACTTTAAACTAAAATAAACTTATCAACTTGTCATAATTATAATAAGCGTAATAAATGCAAGGGCTTCGGCAGAGAGTACAACTTTGTACATTCTGGCGTCGAAACTCTAAGGCTGGGTTGCACCAAACCGTCTGTAATCGTAAGCTGTGTTGGTTGAAATTTTAATGTATGGAAAGTTTGACAAGTTTCTATGGGATGACAGCTGCCGGCGCCATATTTAACGTTGATCAGTCTGTGATCGTAAGTCGGTGCAACCCAGCCTAAGTCAATGAGGTCCCAGCGCGCACAAGTTATTTGTAGAAACTGCGAAGCGTCTGGTTGACGTAACTGGTGACCGAAGAGCTGGCGACATCATCGCACAACGTATCAGTATTGCGATACTGCGAGGAAATGCCGCCAGCATCCTCAGTACAATAACTCAAGGGCCTGTTTTAGATTTAAGTTAGTTTTAATTGCATTTATATTATTTAAGTTATTTTGGTTCATTATTTAAGCTATTCTTGTATTTCTTGGTTGGTACATAAATATAATGTAAAATTAGTTTGAGTTTCACCGCATCCAAATTAATTATGAAAATCTCATTTAGTTGCACAAAGTTACGTTTTAAAAAGTTTTTTATGTTCGTAACTTTGGGGACTGACACGGTTATCTTGAAGGCTTTATCTGATAAACTTCAGTGAAAAAGAAACTGGAAAAAAGTTGGAAGGTAACCCTTTTAATAAGTCAAGCGAAATGTACTGGTGATAAAAAGTGTTTTATTTATTAAAAGCAAGATTTTTCCGAGCTTACGTTCTAAGAGTGGGTTGCACTAAGCCCTCTGTAATCATAAGCTGTTTTTTTTTGTTTTATGGTGGATAGATTATTATTTCGATTTATAAAGGAAATGTCAAAACATACCGTTTCCCCCCTTATCTCCGAAGTTTACCAAGATAATAATATGAACTTATTACACAACGTTAATACTAATATAAATAATACAGGAAAAAATAATTTAATATTGGGGGACAGTCATTACAATACATTTCTAAACTAATTTTGATAATGCTCCTATTATAGCGCTGTGCCCATGGCGTTCAATTTCTCCTGAATCAATGGAGTTGGGACTGGTACACGATCGTTATACGGAACCCTCGATGCGTGAGTCAGACTCGCACTTGACCGATTTTTAGGTTTAAAAGTCATCACAACTTACTCACCTTAATCTAGTTCATAAGGCACACTACGCTACTACTGCAACTATACTACTGTACTTATATTATACTGTTTGGAGATAATATTTATAAGTAAAAAAGAGTAATCAAAACCATATTTATCCAACCTCTGGCAACGCACCCTTACATTTCATTTCCATGTCACCCTCAGGTCCCAAAAGCGATCGTGTCTCTTTCGTATTTACGCTGGCACATTACAAAGTTCTAGAGAAATCATTAAAAGTAATCTCTTTTATTCCCTAGATTCATTATTGTTACTTTTCTTATCTGTTTGCTACCTTTAAAGATCTTATTTAGGGAGATTTGGTACACGATTATGAAACGTTTGCTATTGTTTAAAATATATTGTTTAGGTATACTTGATGTTTATTATTTACTTTTATTGTAACTTGAACAATGTGTGATGAATTATGGGTTAGGAACACATCTTGGTATTAAACAGAAGATAATTTTAAAGACATTCATATAGAAAATATGATTTTGGTGTACCTACCTAACTTTTAACATGAATAAATATGAAGATAGCTAGGCAATCTAATTTCTGTCAATTACACGTAGTGATTGTTATAAGAACGCGTAGTGAATTTCTAAACTTAACGTAGGTATTTGAAAATATTTTCCGCATAAGTATTTATTAATGTACAAAATGTAAAATAAAAAAAGATTTATTTTATACCACGTAGGTGGTAAACATACCAGGCCCGCCTGATAGTAAGCGGTCACAGCCCCATGAACGCTTGTAATTCCAGGGGTGTCAAATATTCCTTGCCGAACTTTTAACACAATCCTTCCCTGAAAACAACCCCATTCTATAGTCCTTCGGGAAAACCTCGGCAGGAAGCTCATTCCACAATCCGAAGCTAGATTTTTTTTCTAAAATATTACCGCACTCGACCATATAGGTTCTAAAGTATAAGAATGAATGAGCGATGCGGTGGTGAATGATAGAAAGCAGCCATGGGCGAAGGCATCATGTTGGAGTACAACCCATTATATACCTCTACAAGTGATAGAATACGCACAAGGAGGCGAAGTCTCTTCTTAGACTTGACAGTCCAATATTGCTCGTGAATTTGGGACTTAGGATTCTAATTTGCTCAGCACGTCTCTAAAGCGAGTCAAAAAGCCCGAGCTAGTATCTATATTTCCATCTAAAGTTGATAGCAATAAGGATAATAAACATACGTACATTTTATAAAACAGGTATTTAACATACATTTGACTTTTATAAACATGAAGTTACCATTCAATTTTTTATTAAATTTGGACCGTGTTATTTTATTATAATTTTACAGCTTTTTGTGTATTCTGCGACATTTTAAAGTGTAGTTTAGTAAAATATATCAATTTATCTTTAATTTAATTAAATGAAGTCTCAATCTAGAATGACACCTTTATATTTAGCCCTGTGAAATGATTATGTAAACAATACTTAGTTTTATTTTATACAAAAACAAAAAGTAAGAATGTGCAATTAACTTTATAATAAATGTAATTGGTTGAGAAAAAGATTCAAAAGCCTATTTTTCCTTTATCTCTAAGATGTTGACATATTACCTTACTGGCAACCGTACTGTCTTTTCAGAAATTTCACTGTTCGAAAATTAAATGCCTTACGATAAAAAAAATACTTATTGCCTTAAAGTAAATTAGAGGTAATTTATTAAATCCAAAGTGATTGAGAATTCCCAGGAAAACACAAAAAACAATTGCCATCCAAGCAGTATTACCATTTATAGTTACTAAACATTTCTACGCCAAGCGGTTACAATAACAAATTTTATACCCAATCCTAACCTATATAATAAATGTTGCCTAGCAATTTGCAGTACCAGTTACCAAGATTACAGCGAACTATTCTGAAATTAATATTTCGCTGAGGAGGTTATTTAAACGCGGGGCCGCCGGCAACTCAAGTGTGTAACTTAATTTGTGAACTGTACACATTGCTTTCGTGAGCGGCGAACTACCAGGGCGTCAGAGATAACGAGCAGTAAAAGAGAACTACCTCTATTATGTTAGCACCTTTGATTTAGTTATCATTTATAACCATAACACCGGACCGGACGCGCCCAGAATCTACGAGTCAAATAAAACAATTATTAAAATTGAGTATAATATATTAGAAATAATTTATATTAAAAAAACGACTCTACATCTGTATTTCGCCATACATGATTTTTCACATATCCTTCCCACTTTACCACATCTACAGCCAATTACAAATGGATCAAACTTTGGGTGAATCTTATTCTTTGTAGTCGACTGTATTGCTATCCGATAGCATATGAGTAGGTTACAA
Source organism: Notocelia uddmanniana (assembly GCA_905163555.1). Taxonomy (NCBI): domain Eukaryota; kingdom Metazoa; phylum Arthropoda; class Insecta; order Lepidoptera; family Tortricidae; genus Notocelia; species Notocelia uddmanniana. The sequence continues at coordinate 20,120,000 of LR991068.1, forward strand.
CAGATCATACTATTACAACATAGCCAAGTCACTTTAAAATGGGACGATAAAATTTGAAGACTCATCTTCAGCTCCTCATCATAAGTTGCACTTCAACATGTATATTTTGACGAGAATAAGGCGTTACTTTGCCGAAATTTCATAGAAATCTGTGAAGTGAAGAGTTCAATATATCACCTGTGGTCATCATCACTACGTAGTTCCGTTCACCAAATTTGTGGTTTCTGAGATCAATGCATGGTTAACTAGAGAAAATGCCAAAAATTTAATTGCCTATCAAATTTGAGGAGTTCTCTCTATTTCTTGTATATTTTATATATTGTTTGTTTTGATAAGTACTTAAACTTTTAGAGTACCTATTTAATATTTTCATCAATTACAATATTTTATTAACCGGAGCCAATATATATATTTTTTAATTTTAAAATATATCGATGTACTCTTCTCTCAATACCTCCAGGATTTGAAAATCAGACCTTCATGAAATTTATATGTGACCTACTTGAGGGTACCTGCTTTGGAACGAAAAAAGAATTATCTAAATCGGGCAAAGTGGTCAAGAGTTATCGGAAAAAATACCTATATGCATAAAAAAAAAACAAGCAAACGTGTAGACCAACTGAGAACCTCCTTTCTTCTACTGATGTCAGTTAAAAATATAATAATGCAGTTCAGAGGTCCAAATAAATTAAACTAATTGGAACACTATAATATCATTTCCATACAATGAGTAAAAAAAAACAGGGTATATTTGGTCTCTCTTTCTTCATTAGTACATCGTGTGAAGCTAGGGTGGGCAGCTAGTTTTAATCTTCATAAATTCAACCCATGTCAAGAAACAATAAAACAAAAAAATGATGATTAATATTGTCATAACTAACTATGCTGGCACGACTACCCAAAATAAGTCTGGGCATCCGAGGCAAGAGCATCCCACTTTTCTCGGTCCTGCGCTATTTTTCGCCAGCTTCCACCGGCTCCGAGCTCACGCAGGTCCGCGTCCACCAAATCCTTCCAGCGATACTTAGGAATATTGTCGTAAAAAACTTTATTTTGCCATTCTAATTGTAAATGTTATTAGGTTTTACGAACAACAAAAACTAGAAAAGATTAATTATGAATCTAGAAAAATTGAAATTATTTTACAAGTCTAAAACATGAACTGCCTGACCACAGACATCTATTGTATACCATTCATTACTGTATTCCAATATTTTATTGTAATTTATTTGATCAAATTTATTTCAATTACTCGATATCGAAACCAGATCTAATTCTCCTTTCTGAATTTATTGGAACTATGACAATAATTCTATTTTGCACAATTTTGCAAGCAATGTTAAATTCTCAAGTTATAGAGAATTTAAAATGTCTATTAAAATGTACTTCAAATCCACTTCAAATCAAATTGATCACAGGACTGCATTTTTGAAATAATTTGACTATTATTTAATGCTAGAGAGAATAAAAGTACTTATACATTATTGCAGAAACCGGGCAAAAGAAATTCGTGGACAAGTTGCTTTTGAAGGACGACTCGAAGTAGAGTCCGTCAAAATATACTCGTCCGTGACTTACCATTTCCGCCGAGGCTTATAGTGCTATATTTTTTTTTTTAAAGTAATGAAATTGGAAAATTATAAAAAAAAAACAAATGAAATCTTAAAGATTCCATATAAAAACCCGGGTAGACAGAGACCTCGGCTGGGATTTTGTTGTTTTCGGGTTCGGCCGTGCGCCTGCCGTCGCCGCGCTCCGAAAACAAAGAACTCTCTTTGCTAGCCTAGGCCTTCAATTCTGTATGAAATTCTATTATAGGCCGCTTGTTTCGCCGCACCTGAAACGTGAACCTTCACGGTCGAAGATAACTTCCATATATCATTGCATGTTTGAGTAAATGATATATTGATTTAAACTTGTACGATTTTAGAATTAATGATATCCACCAGTAGGCCTAAATCATGTTCTTAGTGTTATGCGGGCTTTTTTCAAGGTCCACCTTTTTTCACTTTGCACCATTATGGGTATTTTCTTTAGTGAGCCCATTCTCGCTAATGTCAGCGGCAATGTGGAAACACCTAGTCTCTATCTACGAAATATTCCCGCTCGTAAATCATCATCATCATTTCAGCTGAATGACGCCACTGCTGGACATAGGCCTCCCCCAAAGACTTCCACAATGACCGGTCCTGCGCCACCCGCTCGTAAATATTACATAGAAAATCGGAATTATTCCTAGTAGATAACGGCACATCCCTAACCATAACGCGCTACGCCAGTTCTACTTCTTATCTTACACCAATATATTCATTGTTGTGCTAATTGAAAGTAATTAAAAATGCATCACAACATTGAAAACAACAACTCGCTACCTGTTTACTCCAGAACTACTTCCGAATAAATTACAACTTATGATGTTAATATTGAAACAGGCAACGGCAGCACTCCAAAGTTTCGTGCCATGTTTCCATACAATCTTATAAATAGTGGTATAACTAACTAACTAACTGGCTTAACACACCAGCCGTATGAACATTCTTAAAGCGTACAAATAATTTGAATAAACTTACCGTTGTTAGGTAAATACTGAACATTAACTTTGCTTAATAATCAGAGAGCGTGTGAGAGAGCCTTGTTTGTGTTGTGTATACTATTTGACTTCCTAGAGGAAAAGCGTTTTTGACTTCTGAAAGCAAAAAGTTTAAGTCATATAGGTGAACAACCTTTCTTGTAAATATATTAGATTAAAGGACTGGCCTTCTGAAAGCTATAAAAAAAGACAGGGGAGGGTATTATCGAGCAGTAGGACAATTTATGAGGGGCATTTTCTGATATATTTCATAATGTTTGTAAACTAGGAATGATTATTAATGTCAATAAACTAGAGTTTTCAAATGACAAATACTATTCCAAAAGACAAGTAATAAGCTAGCTGTCTGGAGTCAGTTTTATACGAGCAAGGCAATAACAAAAAAAGTATCAAGTAACGTTTATTTATTGTATGGCATAGTTCTGTAAATTATGTGACACAAATTCCAGAAACATTGACATAAGGCTCTATTATTAATAATCATATTAATCAATCAACAACATTAGCTAGCAACAAGCAACACTAGTACAGCAAGTACTACTACGTATTTGCGAAATCCCTAACCAGTATATTCAGGGTGGGTTGCACAAACTTACGATTACAGACTGATCAACGTTAAATATGGCGCCAGCAGTTGTCATACCATGGAAAGTTGTCAAACTTGTCATACAACAGATTTCAATGACCACCGCTTTCGATTACAGTAGGTTTGGTGCAATCCACCCTTAATATTTTCAATAGTTTACTAAGCCCCAGCCAGGCCTTTAAAACGTTATGAAAATAAATACAAATACAAATAACGTAAAGATAACAAAAGTTCAGTTGTTCGTAACAATCTGCCATAAGTGGCGTACAATAATATGATTCTATAGCATGTCATTGAATTTTATGGTTATGTCACTAAAATTACACATAAATATCAATATAAGAATTAAATAACAATAATTGATATTATAGCGATATATTTTGATAGTGTTTAAAATTTCGTTATAATCATAATCAATATTCTTCATAACGATATCAAATCATAACTAAACGAAAATCATAACCTTATATGATAATGTTATAATATTGGCGTTTAAAATGGCGGCGGTGGCGAAAATGATGTGCTCGAGTTTGACGTACAAGTCACAGCGCACGAAAGGGTGAGGCTTTGTGCAAGACAGATATAGCCTATAGCATAACGTTATTATAGCGCTTCACAAAATATCGCTATATATATATATATATATATATTAATTTTAATTTATAACTTTGTAATGGATACCGCTATAAATTCGCCCCAAAATATCGTTTTTAGTAAAGCGTTTTATTGACAAAGTAGCGTTATGAATCATAACGATATGCAAAAATAGCGCTATATCAAGGCCTGGCCCCAACGTATAGGTAATTGTAACCTCTCGGATGGCATTCCTAATAATACTTCAGGCAATTTTCGGAATTACCTACAGTATACAGTCGTTGGTGAGTCGTTACTTAGCAGATACGGCGCGAGTGCTTCTCTTAATTTTAGCTACATATTAGGAATCGTAATTTCCCTAAAATCGATTTTCCCTTCTCTACGAGTATGTAACCACTCCGTATCATTTCATTTAACGGTCCTAAATTCGTTGTCTCATCTACCTCCATTTATTCCATATTTACGCAGAATTTAAACCTGCACGCACTAAAGTAATGGACGATTCTCACCGAACGGCTGGAGTCGGCGCGCACCCCACTAGAGTAAAAGGAATTCGAACCCTCTATACAGAAGTTAGATTTCATATTTAAATAGGTTGCGGGCAGGCTCTGCCGCTGCCGTTTGTAAAGCTTCTGTATGGAGCGTTCGAATTCCTTTGACTCTGGTGGCGTGCGCGCCGAATCCGGCCGTTTGGTGTGAATCGTCCATAACGTGACGTGGCTAAAATAATGATAAACTTTAATACACTTTTTCATCTAATTACAGTTTTTTTTAATACAATCTTTATTTTTCTTTACTTTTTCGATAGAACTATTTCAGGGTTACGTTTCCACTTGAATTAATTTTCAGGACTGGATATCTTTATGATATACCTATAGGAGACATAAAAGTGGACGATATCTCTATTTTAAGTCGAGGATATCACATTTTCATGTACTCGTAGAATCCGGTTCGAAGCGTATTTACCTTAAAATGCCACGAGAGATCACCTCGCAAGCTGAATAAGTTAAATGCACTTAAGAGTGAAACACGGAAGTCTAAATTATTTACACAAGTTCAATAAAAACGATTTCAGTATTTCGTTCGTTATTAATTTAATCCGATAGTTATGAGTTATGTGTACAACTCTAGTAAGAGTATTAATAGAAACTCGACGTGAGTCTAGTATTTATGATAAATCTGGTATCAATTAGTTTAAGTCATTTGACTTAAAATTGTACCATATTTTTCTCAGAACTTAAATATTTTTGGTTCTTATGCTCATTACAACGTACTATAGATTCTATAAAAAATCCTCAACTTTCCAAACATTTTTAGGCTTTTATTATTATCTTCACATCATATTATGACGGCCGGCACATAATATATGAAAAAAAGCGTCTACAGTGGGAATGAAAAGGGATCCGTTTTTTCTTTGTTAAGATCAATATTGCTCATGATTCTGTCCAAGAATAATTTATACAAAACCTTCCAAACTGAAAAATATAGAAAAAGGTATATTTTTAGGTGAAAACGCCCTTTCCTACTTAGGTACTAAAAAAAAATTAATAAACTATTTGTAGTTTCCAATTTGTTTAAAAAACTTAATAAGCACGGCTTTTTTGTAAACACCAAGGATTTTGCAATCGAAAGACAATCAGATTTTACTGTATCTGTTACGCAAAAGCAAATTACCCCGAATTTTTAAAATGCCTACGACCTCAGTTGTATTTCTTCAACTTATTACGAATTGAAAAAAAAACCATCGGTTGACACACAGCTACGAGTATTATAGTCTGCAATCTCGCCGCTCTCCTCGTAGGCGCTTTCGTCTACAAATAGTTTTTCGCATATTATCGACTACGAACGTAGCGCCAGGAAATCGTTGGCATTGAATGCGTTAAGATGAGTCTTGGCGACTCCAGCAAACGATTTATCCTGAAATTTCGAGTTAGTAAAATTGAAGCTATGAGATTGATCACACTGGCGTCCGTTGACATGAAACTTGGTGAAGACTATCTTAAGCAATTAGACAGATTCATTGGTTCAGGTATACGAGGGGTATTGTAATTAAGTGCCACTTTGACGATAAGTAAACAGCAGATCGGGGCTGAACTGCTGCTGCCTTCGGGAAACTTCGGAAGGTGTTCCGGTCACACAACGTAAAGTTTAGAATCAAGGTCTCTGTGTTTGAACATCTTTACTTGAGTAAAGTTCGGATATATCTGCACGGGTAAAATGCTAAAATTTATGTAAACACGACGTTATTATTAAGAGCATAAGGTTCTTTGACTATTTTTGAACCTTTAAGAATGTACGTGTTTATGACTCGACTATACAATAAACAATACAAATACTCTTTATTGCATCATCATCATCATGACAGCCGAAAGACGTCCACTGCTGGACACAAGCCTCCCCAAAATACTTCCAAAATGACCGGTCCTGCGCCACCCGCATCCAGCGTATTGCATACCTCACACAAATTAAACAGTCGACTTCATTACATAGTTCTGCCTAGTTTCCTGTATGCCTTCGAAAATATGGTGCCTGTACCACAAACGCTGAAGCGGTAAATGGGAGGTACGATATCAGAAAGCTAAAAGTTTTCAGTGTCAACTATCATTCCGTCCTTATTTCCTGCATGCGTACTTAGTGCTCCCTAACCGGCGCTGCCGTTAAGTGAGGAAATCGTTAGTTAGCTTATACCAAAGCACAAAACACTGCATCGACCCCGCATAGCCAAGTCAAGAATTTGCCTTAGAAAAAAAAGAAGATGATACTAATGTTGATCCAAAATTGTTTTTCGCTTAGTTCAAGTTCAGAGATTAATGTGATATCCCCGACTTAAATCCACACCTACAGCTAATCAGAGCAGCGTTCCCAAAACTTGTTCCATTACGAGTATTTGAAATGTGATTTAGCAATGCAATGATATTTAGTAATTTCAGCAATAACTCAACCGAAACTACAGCAATCAGAGAGTGTCTCTGAATTTAAATTAAAATATCCATGCATAGATCATTGCCTTTTTGATCAAAATACGTGCTATTATACTACGTAATTTGTCTTTTAAATATAAAAATGTTTTTCGTCTAATAAGTTCGATATTTTAAATGAATGAAAATATTACATAAACATCTTACGGTACAAAAATGCGTCGAGGGGAAAACATGATGATTTCTAATCGGCGATAAGGAACCAGAACCACTTAAGGATGATTCACAGTAGACCGTTCCGTGTCCGGGCCGGCCCGTTTTCTTCTAGAGAAATGCGCCGGCCGTTACGTTTGCTGTCATAGAAAACGGGCCGGCCCGGACACGGAACGGTCTACTGTGAATCATCCCTTATTCAGTAATTGATCGCAATCACGGTTTTGAAATCGTGGTATACCAAAAACAAACGTTATTTTGTTCCTTAAATAAAAGTTAATCAGGATTAGCATTCAATTCAGAATAATGGTCACCTTGCCTAACCGTGATTTAAATTGTAAGTATGAACCTTAAACCTGCTTATATGATTCGTCTCTGAAGTCAACCTATAGAACCCTGTGTCAAATGGGACCCCCAAAAAAATGTTAACATAATAGGTCATACATATGATTACCTGCACAATAGACAAAAAGACTGTAAATGTGGTAGCATTGAATTTGTAAATAAATATAAATATCTAGGTCTAACTATAGATACTAAGTTTTACTGGAGCATGCACATTGATATAGTATGTAATAAACTACGAGCAATTATGTCAGAGTTATGTATCCTAAAACATATAGTAAATAATAAAAATATTGTTTACCTTATATCACTCATTAGCCGAGGCAATAATCAGTTATTTAAGCCGTTATAAGCAATACATTTAAGCCGCTAAATGCCTACGGACGCACCTTTAAGACATACCTAGATAAAATCTATAACATTGAGATTAGAATAATAAAAAACATATTATTAGTAGACAAAACCACCAAGAAAAGTTGTAATCAAAATTATAAGTGATTGCGTAAAAAGTTAAATATCCTACCAGTACATGTAAAAATAAAATATTTAATATTCATTGATGATTATGACCTTGACCGATTTAAGAAGAATAGAATTCCTTTGCGTAACCTCAGAGCTAAAAACAGAAAGAGATATATTATGTTAAATACAAGGCGAACAATTACTATGGCCAAAGAAAATGTCAGTATCTCGTACCTAAAATTCTTAATCAGTTAAGTCCAAATATTGACAAAGTAGTAGTAAACAACTATTTAAAAAACCGGCCAAGAGCGTGTCGGGCCACGCTCAGTGTAGGGTTCCGTAGTTTTCCGTCCGTCACATTAAGTTGACATATTAAGTACAGAAACACAAAACCTTTGAAAGCACGTCATTTCATTGTGATTTTGTAGAAATGACAGGTACAATAAACACCTGTTTATACGGTTAAATTACAAACTTAGTTCAGAAATTATTTTTGTAATTTTTTCAAAAACTATTCAACCTATCAAGTTCAAAATAATTTTCCTACAAAGTTTTTATAAAGTTCTACTTTTGAGATTTTTTTCATATTTTTAAAACTTATGGTTCAAAAGTTAGCGGGGGGGGGAACACATTTTTTTTTACTTCTGGAGCGATTATTTCCGAAAATATTAACATTATCAAAAAATGATTTTAGTAAACCCCTATTTATTTTTAAATACCTATCTAACAATATATCACACGTTAGGGTTAAAATGAAAAAAAAAAATCACTCCCCACTTTACGTATAGGGGAGTTACCCTAATAATAGTACATTTCGATGCTAGTGCGGAAAGTATGTCATTTCTTCACGAGTACCGAGGGATGCCACGAGCCGCAGGCGAGTGGCAACACTCGGGACGAGTGAAGAATGACATTTCCGCACGTGTATTGAACGACGTTTTTTAATACAGTTGCGAAAAAATAAGAAAAACAACAAGTAATATTTATAAAAACAATATCGAATGTTGCCTTTAGAAACTTAAAACATGCTTGCAGTAAGTAAAAACGCCTCTTCTTTGACAGGTGTTTCGGCAGCTATTCCGTTCCATTCAGACAACTTATTAAGAACGGTTTTTCAATATTCAATATTAAAAAATATACGCGTTATAATGATGAAGAGGTAAGTAATAAAATATGAAATGTGTATATTTTTCGTATTCTGATATTAACAGTAGGTTTTTATGTTGATTACGAAGTTTAAAGGAAACTAATATTTAACACCCAGCAATAAGGAGTCATGCATTGGAACAAGCATAAATTTAAAAAAATTGGAAAAGTGAAAAGCACTAGTGCGCGAAAACCAACTTTCCGCACGCTAAACAGCTACGTAAAGTAGCACTTTTTGAGCAACTGTATTAAAAAATATTTTTTTCCACTTTTTATTTTACCACTTTGTCGGCGTAATTGATATACATATTAGTACCAAATTTCAGCTTTCTAGTGCTAACGGTCACTGAGATTATCCGCGGACGGACGGACAGACGGACGGACAGACATGGCGAAACTATAAGGGTTCCTAGTTGACTACGGAACCCTAAAAAAGATTTAAATCTATACTGTTAGATATGATTGATACGGGTACTTAGCGGTTTATTCAGCAGGTAGGTACTGTTTAGTGCATACATAGTAAATCGCTGTATAACGCACACACAAATAGGCAATAAACATCCTTTCATAGCGTAGTAGTAATACTAATTAATTAAGATTATTATACTTTCTTTTATAACGAGGTGCGGGTGCCGCCGTCGATACGGTCAACTGGCCGGTCGCGAACCTTATTGCAACCAGATAAGGGCTGTTACTTATTGCGCTTATTTGTATGGTATCTCGCAGTAGGAGATCCAGTGCAAACACAGATTAATATAATAGTTCTTCGAAGTGTAAGTCTGTCTGGCCTCTGAATGTTATGGCGTAACGTCGTTGGCACACAAACTACTTAGCTTTTGTTTACAGCAGTACATGAGTTAGTTTAAGTTTAGGAAATAAGTAGGTATACCTGAGTTTCGAATGTGTGAGAGAGCGCAATGCTCGCCAATAAACTGTATATACAGTTAGGCGAACAAAAGGTGTATGCTTACTGTAATTTAATATTTTGGGTTTAATAAAAAATAAGATAATTTAATTATGAGTAATTGAATTGTCATGTGCATGTGTGTGACAATAAGATGAATGATCTTACTGATGACATATCCACGCATACACTTAAAGAAATGTAGGATCACTATACATTTAGTGGATATTAGTGTTAACATTATTATAATAATTAAAATTAATTAACGAAACCGCGATGTCACTTGACACCTCGCTCATTCGAATCTAGTATCTACTACAATTTGGGATAAGGCAGCGGACCGCAACATCCTTCAGGATGCAGCTGTACTGGGATAATGCCAGGATGATGATAATGATTTATATTTATATCTTTTGACGTACTTAAAATATATCTAAATGTCATTTTTAGGCTTCCGTACCTCAAAAGGAAAAAAACGGAACCCTTATAGGATAACTTCGTTGGCCGTCCGTCCGGCTGTCTGTCTGTCAAGACCCTTTTTCTCAGGAATTTATATCAAATACTCAGGTCTACTATCCTTTGGAGCTGTGAAACAATCAAACTTCTAAGCCAACGCAATCAAAAGATAAAGCCGTTTATGCCGCAAATTTTCGATACTCGCAAGGAAATCAGAACCTACAGGGTCATCATCATGGCCTCCCCAAAGACTTCCACAATGACCGGTCCTGCGCCACCTGCATCCAGCGGACACCTGCGACCCTTACCAGGTCATCAGTGTGGGGGCCTGCCCACGCTACGCCTTCCGGTACGTGGTCGCCACTCGAGAACCTTTCTGCCCCAACGGCCATCGGTTCTGCGTGCTATGTGCCCCGCTCACTGCCACTTAAGTTTAGCGATTCGAAGGGCTATATCGGTCACTTTGGTTCTGCTGCGTATGGCCTCATTTCTGATAAGATCACGCAGAGAAACTCCCAGCATAGCCCTCTTCATTGCTCTTTGGGTGACTGAGCCTTCCTATTAAGCGACCACGTTTCAGTCAATTTTAACCATATTTCATCACTAGCAACACACACTGGTCAAAGACGTTCGTCTTGAGACACTGCGGAATATTGGACGAAAAGATGTCCCGTAGCTTCCCGAACGCTGCCCAGCCGAGTCGGATTCGACGATTAACCTCTTTCTCAAAGTTGGACTTACCTAACTGGACAGTGTAACCGCAATGGTCACAGTGTCTGATAATTATTTTATATAAATAATACCTACTTGGAATTTTTAAATACGAATACCTAAATCGGTTCCCACGACAAGTTTTCTTTGAACTCGATCTAATGTAAACATTAGGGTAATCAATTTCTAAATTATTGGTCGGTATGTTTTTAAAACTGAAGTGTAGGAATCGAGTTGCACATAAGGCGACGATTGTTTGAGTAAGTGCTTTAGAAACAAAGGAGCTTAGTTTTAATTAAAATAATATTACACTTATGTCCTTTAGGCAGAGTACTATTGATGACTATAGACCAGAATGACGTAACGACATATGCATTATAGACAAATTGCTTCATTTGAGAATGCGTAGAAATTCATGTGGGATATGGTGTTAAAATAGTTCAGAGAGTCGAGGTTCGGGTCCCTTACGAAAAGGTCGATAATTTTAAAGAAATCCCTTTTTAATTAAATAATTTATTGATAAATATTTAATATCTAGAGTGAACGCTTTGCGGTTATTAGTTTAAAATAGTGGTCTTGTAATATAATTTTAGTGCTATTTATAGATATTTTAGACATTTCTTAGTGAACAGATAAGTGATTTTAATAAGTAGGGAATTTTATAGTGACAATTGACATTGAACTCAGTGTGTAAAGACTTTAAGTGATTTGATTTTATTTGTTAATAATTATAAGTGTGTTAATTTGTATTTTTCTAATTAGAGTCAGTGCTAAGGAAGTACAATATAATATATATATTTTTTATCCCTTTAGGTATCTCGTCGCGTCGGGTGAACTCGAGTGTTTTGATAGCTAGTACTAGGGTTCAATAGCTATTCAGCCACAAAATTGTTGGTGGGACTTTCTATGTAGTTTTGTTCCAATATACAAGGGAGTGTTAGGTAATTTCTGCATATTCACTGAGGCTGATGGAGTGTTCCAGAGAAGATTTATTAGGGACCACTAGGGTCAAAATTAACTCTATCTTCATATTATATTTTAGTATGTACTTGAATGAAAGTGGAATCAAAATACTTAGCTCTTGTTTTGATATGCATTATTTTAAATAAAACTGCATGAATTAAATGTTGATATTGCAAAGTAAATGATTTTTAGGAGAGAGTTATTATCATATACATCTCTTACGTTCACTAGCTCTTTCCAACACTTTTGACACTTTGTAATATCACGCATTTGATTGCTTTTGATTCTATTATTTGTGACAGGATAGTGAACTTACAATAAAAAACTATTACATACACACACATTGTAATCCGTGGCATAGCCTGGATACAATAAACATACATTCGCGTACTCACCACATTACACTTACATACACAAGCTGACACACTACACGTTTGGTCTATTTTTTATACATGCATTTAGGTACACTCGGCAGAAGGTAACTTGGCTGACACTAGGTCCTGGGTTATTGATGTAGCTGAATCAGAGGCCTTACCTAAAGTTTCTAACGCGTTAGTCCTTTAGAAGCTAGGGTCCGTAACATTACACACTAGGTATACAACCAAGGCCTGAGTTATTTATGTGTTCTGTAACATTTCGCTCTGTCTATTCTGGGACGTAATCGCTCGATTATACGGACCTTTGGCATCTGCGTTAATTAGTGGAAGTAGAGTGACAATGCTATCCAATTTAAGGGATAGGCAGTACAGTGGATGTTATAGAGCATAAATAATATTCAGAGTACCTTGTACACATTCGACAACAATCACTATCTTTGTTACAGATAAATCGCGGCTGCATGACGAAGTAGGGAAGCGTAAATTCAGCAGCGCGTAAAGCTTAGCGTAAATTAAGTAAAATAAATAAATTATTTGGCATTTTGCGTAAAGTACATTTTTTAAAGTGTGACAGATTGATGAGGAATGTGTAGGTGGGAAGGTTTGAATTTAATAGTAGATCAGGATTGATAGGTTGAACTCATCAAGGTTTTGCGAGATGGCGGGGGTGTAGGTGTGAAGGTGAGCCCCCTTAATATCAAAGACATAGCCTAGGTCTAGGTCCCATTTTCAAGACCTAAGGTCTAAATTCTCTCGTAGTCGGGTTTTTCAGGTCATCGTTGTTATACACCGTGTTGGAGTTCGCATTACAATATAAAATTAGTAATATTAAGTTAGAAATAAATGTATGTAATTAGTGCTAATAATAATTGTAACTTATTGTAATTAAATCGATTTTGTTTGTTCGAGCTGATCCTGAAACGGGTGAGTCGCATGTTCACTAATGTAGATAGACTTTTATTGCTTTTCACGAATGCAGATTATTTGATTTAAATTTTCATGTTTATCTTATTGCGGATATTTTATATTTTCTTTCGTTTAATATCATTTGCGAATAATTTAATCAATTCCCGGTCATGATTTTCATGTATCGAAATTGATTATTGACAATAATTTTGTACGCGTTTTATTTCGTGATTTTGCGGCATTTTAATAACTGCGTTTACTGTGTTTTATTTTATTACAAGCAAAATTATGTTTTTATTATTTTTAACAGTTTATTTTATATCATGATTTTAACACAACGTGAAGGGTTCTAACCGTAACTATTTGAACTAGACGATCACAACAATTTATTTATGGCCAATTCTTTACATAATTATTTGAATAATATTTTAATAAGGTAGGGCTAAGAAAGCATTTTACAACAGTCTGTCCTAGGTATATGTAATCGTCTACAACTTCGAGCGTAAAGTGTCCCATTGTTACGGGAGTTGGTGCTACATGGGCATTTGACATGATCTTCGTCTTGTCCATGTTCATCCTTAGACCAACTCGCTCGGAGGCTTTACTGAGGTCATTGAGCATTGTACTTAAATCCTCCATGGTCTCAGCCAAGACTACTATATCGTCAGCAAACCAAAGGTGAGTGATGTACTCGCCGTTTACGTTGATGCCCACCAGTCCAGAGTCTTGAACACATCCTCAGTTTTCCCTTCTAGTAAGACGGAGTTGAACAACTACTGAAGGGCCCTGAGGACCGGTTTTCCACCCGTCTTCTCCTGAAGACGGGTGGACCTCCTGGTCAACTGTAATTCCGTCTTCACCGGGTGCCTTGTTGTTCTTTAGCTGTTTAAGGCGACTTCTTGACTTGGCGGGGCGGGTGCGATATGTGATATGTATGTTGTTATTTGACGTGAGTTTACTGGTGTGAGATTTCGTCACTTGACGAAATACTGTCAGTATTACGTTTGCGCAGTAGTAATATCATGCGCGGAAGCGGGGCAGTACAGCATTGATATCGGTTGACACTGACAGCTGACTTTTCTCATATCGTACCGCCTCCGCATCGATAAATCAGGAAGGCGCCTAAGAGCCATTCTAATCTCGTTCAGGCTGATGTCCGGGATATCTTCGGTATAGTACCTACAGGGTACTTCCCGCGAACTCAGAATCTTGAAATTTGGTACAAAGCAACGTCTTATAGCACAGATAAAGGAAAAATTGCGAAGACGGTCAATTTTTAGTTACATCATATAATAAAAATATATTTTACGGAACCCTCGGTGCGCGAGTTCGACTCGCACTTGGCCGGTTTTTATTGATATTAAAAACGACACTAAGATACCTATCGGTATCTATCATACGTTCGAAAAGTTATGTAACTACCCTGCAGATCACCGATTTTAACTCACTGAGATACTTCTGCCATGCTTTGAAAGTCTGGAATTATATTTATACCAAATTAATATGAATACCTATGCTAAAGGACAGTCCAGCTGCCTGCGCAATTTTTCGTTTACCCGTTTCGCCAGCCATATTTTAATTTTCAGCGTTTAATATATTTTGATTAAACTTGTATACCGCGCGCTGGATGGCTACTTTATAATATATGTAATAAACTATAATGAATTTAACCAGGTGGGGGTTTGAATGGTTGGTACTTCTTGTGGTTTGGTTGATCAAATCTACCTCAAAAGGAGAAAAGAATCCTTACCGGATTACTTCGTTGGCCGTCTGCCCATCTGTTCGTCTCTCAAGACCTTTTTTAAAGAACGCGTGGAGGTATTAAATTTAAATTTAAATCGAATATTCAGGCCTGTAGCACTAAGAGTTCTGAAAAATTAAAACTTATAGGTAAGTTAACGCGATCTAAAGATTCTATTCATGCTGCGTATTGCCGCATATTTTGACCCTCTCAAGGGAATCAACCTATAGGCACTTTCCGTTAACCTAGAGTCATACAAATTGGTATGAGGTTAAGGTCTTACATTAAAAGTAAATGAATAATTCTATAAATAGTGAATGTACGAATTTTATTTTGATTTCATCATCTGATTACAAAACTTTATATAACTACATATGGATAAAACAAAAAACGTAACTAAGAACTAAAACTAATCAAAATAAATTAAAGCTATAATAAGGGATCGCCCCGAGGCATGGTTCCGAAGATGCTGGCAGCATTTTCTCGCTGAATTGCAATACTGATGCGTTGAGCGAGGAAGCTGCCAGCTCTACGGTCTCCGGTGGTATCAGCCAGCCTTTTTGACAACTCTTTGAAGAGTTCTTGGGCACTGGGACCCCACGGACCGAGGGTCTCGACACCGAACGGTACAAAACAGTATTCGGCGCCTAGACCCCTATACTTGTTCGTTTTTGACTTGCCGTTTTAATCCGAAAGTATAAGTAGCGACTTGTGAACAGTTGCTTAAATGACTATGTAATCCTAATATACGAGAGCGGCATTGTCTCCCACAGAGATGGCAGTAAAATTGGGGATTAGGAGGTAGCGAGGTGCTCACTTGTTTTTGCTTTCTTGGGTCTTCAAGAAGTTCAAACCAGGCCTTGTCATGGTTGTCGCACCCGCCCATGATAACCCGTCGCCACTTACTCCTATCTTCCGCAATCTGCCCCCAGCCATGGTGGTGGTTGTGTTCATAGTATATCATCCTGCAAAATTACAGTGCAGAATCCTAATCCACTATAACGCAGTGTGGGGACTATCTTAGACAACGAAAGCAAATTGTTTATTTAGCTACAGACGGGCAGCTATCGTGATTGTTGCTGGCCTGCAACCCTTCGTTTCCCGGCCTCTATAGAAATGTACTATTTCTCAAACATGCAATGGAATATTGATGTTATGTTCCTTATAATAGGCTGCGAAATATGTCGTTTCAGGTGCGGCTAGGACAAGAGGTGGTTAATGCAACTTCATACAAATGTTGCAGGCCTAGGCCGGCAAAGTCCTCTTTTTTAATTTCCATTCCACATAAATTTGTGGCACAGGCATCATGACATTCTGCCACTATGCGTATTAAAAATAAAACTTTGATTTTTTGTTGTATATTTCATTGCATGTTTAAGAAAAGCACTATACATACCTCGGCAGGAAATATGGGGTTGCCCGCCTGAGACCTATCCGACCTCGCTTCGCTCGGCTGTCTATATGTCTTCGGCCGGCAACCCCTTTCGTCCCGGCCTCTGTAGTAATGTACTATTAATACACTCTTAAACTTCTGGCATGATAGTTAAATACAGTTTTTATTACCTATGTGATAAAATAACCTAAATTTATCAAAGGTTTCATTGCGCTTTCAAACTTCAACAACAAAGAACTTTGTCACACCCCCAACTCACAAGATCTTGACACAGCTATGATCTTAATAACAGTTGTAACTCCAAGTCGGAACAAAGTTCAGTACTCCAAGCGGAACGTTCCAGGCTCAGATTCCCTATGGACATGCGACGTTTAGTGCTAGTAGTAGTTACATTCCTCTGTGTACCGTCGGCTTAACCCTGCTTTATGAGTCGCGTGGCGGCGGGAACTAAAGCTCCCAACCACAGTGGACTAGTTACTAGTGGTTGTTACTGTTACAAGGTTGCACTTACATAAGGTTGTATGTTATTAAGTTGTTCTTACAGGTTTTTTCCCTTTTGCGGGATTGCAGTTATAGCAGTGGTATTAAGTAATAGTGAGCTAAGTTGTCATGTTTATGAGAGAACTGAGCTCACAAAACGTGGCTATGTGTGGAAAAATTACTTAGTGTAGATAAATGATTTACTTTTGCTCTATATGAATGGAAATTATTTTGTTTGAAAATAAATGACGTCGATATTGTAGTTTTATACTAAAACTAAGTTCAATGGTTCAAGAAAAATGTAGTTCTTGAACCTACCATGAACCTTAACCTCCTTGAATAAAAACCCGAATGCCGGTAACACACCGTATACATTTTATTACTTATCACATCGTTACTACTTTTCAATTGAGTTTTTATCTCTGTTAGATACATAAATAAAAAGACAATTACACTTCCCAGAATGGGCCAAAAGAAGTGTTAAGCACTCCCGCGTTTTTCATATAAAAGTAAAACTTTGAATAAAGTATTTTGTATCTTTTACTATAGAAAATTCTAATATTTTTCAATAACACTAGCTAATCATTGACGTTAAAAAGAATTGCACTTATAAAAAGACATTTGGTCCTTTTATTGAGAACCCGATTATTTTTAGGGTTCAGTTTTCTAGGATAAATAGCTACTTCGAAATTAAATCTGCTAAAGTTTTCTAGATGTTTATATACATTATTATATTTTGCGTCAATGTGTAGTTTTGTAATTAAAAAAAACATAGGGTATTTATAAGTTACAAAGAAAAATAAAGGGTGCTTAATACTTCTGGCCAAGGCTGTATACATATAAATATCTTTGTCCTGACTGACTCATTTACTCACACTCAATCCACAGCCGAAACTACTGGGACTAGAGAGTTGAAATTTTCACTGTAATTCAGGTTAATGGCAAAGGCAACCAATAAGAAAGGGTTTTCAAAAGTTCTACTCCTAAAGGGGTGAAATGGGGGTTGAAAGTTTGTATAGGGATGGAGTAAAATTTAAGGTGAGAGACTTGAAACTTTGTGGATAGACACCTTTTAGCAATATAAGAAAAGTAATTTCAGGGTTTTGGAAAAATCCACCCCCAAGCGGGTTAAATAGGGGTGCAAAGTTTGTATGGAGATGGAGGAAATTTTTTGGTGAGAGACTTGACACTTTGTGTATACACTCCTTACTATAATACAAGAAAAGTAATTTCAGAGTTTTGGAAAAACCCAACCCTAAGCGGGTGAAATAGGGGCGGAAATTCCTAACTGACTGACTTAATCAACCACCACCACTACCATATCAGCCCTAGGACGTCCACTGCTGGACATAGGGCTCCCCCAATTTCATGGGGGGTAAATGCCATAATCGCCACGCTTGGCATGCGGGTTGGCGATCGCAGTATCTCCACCGCACTCTAGGAATGCTGCTGCCCATTCCCCGGTGGTCTTTGTCGTAGTTTTAGGACATACCCGGGTCCCGGGACTCAATCAACGCCCAGCCCTAACTGTTTGACCTGGAAAGCTGATTTTATTCACAGTAGGCTGTTTATATGACGTAAGTAACCACCAAGAAGGGATTTTGAGAAATTCATCTCCTAAGGGGGTAAATTTGGGGTTGAAATTTGTTTGGAAATCATGTAATTTTTAAAGAAAAAGTGTAAGATTTTGTACAAAGACGCTTCCTCTAAAGATATGGAGAGTACTTTCGCGGTATTTTGAAATTCACCCCCATGAATGCGTAAAATTGGGGTTAAAAGTTTGCATGGATAACATGTAAGTCTGTGAGTAAGAAGTCACGTCGAATACGGATAAGAAAAGTACATTTAGTGTGTTATTGAACGAGTATTTTATAATTTTTTTGCTTTGTAACTTGAGACGTTCGTGCCGTTTCAAAAAGTTGTAGTAACTTTGACGGTAGATGTCGCTACAAGTCTCCCCAAGGCTTAATTAAAGAGTGAACTGATTGAAAGATTCGTCGCCTCGGGATAACCCGCGGTAGCTCAGTTGGAAAGAGCGATGGACGGATTCCAGAGGTCGCGGGGTCAAATCCCGCCCGGGGTGATCAATTTTTCATTTTCGGTTGGAAATTATAATTCCGCTAACTGGACGTTTCCACTTGTAAAATATTTACATTGAGTATTTTATTGTGGTTAAAGGAGTGATGGTTAAAGGATGATTCACAGTAGACCGTTCCGTGTCCGGGCCGGCCCGTTTTCTATGACAGCAAACGCAACGGCCGGCGTATTTCTCTAGAAGAAAACGGGCCGGCCCGGACACGGAACGGCCTACTGTGAATCATCCTTAATATGTGTTCAAGATCATGTACAGGTTTGTTAGTTCTTTTCGTTTTATACATAACAGGTTATATTTATACTTAGGTCACAGAATGTGTTTCCGTATGTGTTTTTTATAGTTTTATTTGAAAGTTTCTTATTTCCAATTAAGATATTTATAATAACTCTGCACAGACCAAAATTATGTGAAAGGTACCCCCGACTACTTCTCCAAGACACTCAGACGTGAGACGATGGATATCCTCAATAAAGGAGGAGATTTTCAACTGACGGTGATCACACAATAAAGATTAATGAATCAGAGTTAGACAATTCTGTACACGTACTTTCATTGCTCATATTAGGGTTATGTAACTCAGTTCAAGGTATCAAATACACCAAGTATGTGAACAAGGGTGATCGGGCGGCTTTGACTCTTGAAAATGAGAATAATGAGATAAAAAATTAGGAATGCGGCCAATACATAAGTAGCTCCGATGCTGTTTGGAGGATCTTGAAATTTCCCATTCATGAAGTGTTTCCTCCTGTCGTACACCTCACTGTTCAACTTGGAAATGGTCAGAGCGTGTATACTTTACCTCCAGTAAACATCTCAGAAAAGATAAAGACTAAACAGTCCACCTTAGACTACGTCACTGGCTTTCTTTGAAATGCACCCGAAAGCATAATCGCTACTAAAAGCGAAGCGAGCGCTGTATAAAGAAGTGCTACAATAAAAAATAATGCTACCTATAATTGTAAATTTCTACATAATAACTACGATTTCTTTCGCATTACCAGAATGGATGTCTGTATGTATGTAAGTTGTGTTTGGTTATAGTTAACTTGGTATGTCCTTTCCTTTTAATCAACAACAACATAGGCTACACTAATGTTCTGCGCGTGCAAAGCCGCGGGCAACAGCTAGTGTTTATATAAACTGCATCGTATTTCATGCGAAGATTCGATTACGAAACCTGCGTTACGCTCAGTGCTTTGACTTAGAAACGTCAGAAATTAACATATTAACTGCCTAAATTTAATATCCTTTTCAATCTCGAATGTTTCATACAAATTAACGTTGAGTGCTTGAAGACACAACTTGTACGCTTTGATCATCAAATTGCATCAATTTCGTCGTAAACATGGGAAGACGCAAGAGTATGTAATGAGTTTTTTTCTAATTAGGTTTATACAATATGGATATTTTCCACCACCAAAATATATGATCCAACCAAACCAGAGACCAAAATATTAGCTTAACATTCATCATCATCACCATCACCACATATATATGTAGTATACGAGTAAAACAACGTCGCTTCCCGCTGTCTGATTGTCCTTATGTATGCTTAGAACCTTAAAACGAAGCAATGGATTTTGATGCGGTTGCTTTAAATAAATAGAGTGATTCAAGGGAAAATGTTATATGTATAATACGTGAATAATATAGTAGAGAAACACTGATAATTTTAGAGGTTTCTAATGTGATGTCGTAAATAACACATTTTTTTGCGCTTACATAGCAAACGCTCGCTAAACCTTACGAGATAGATCAAAATAATGTACACCTTAAAAGGTCTACAAAAAAATCAGCGATGGTATATGACTATCTCTTAGGACTAACCCACAATAACAATTTTTTATCCTTTATTTTTT
Organism: Notocelia uddmanniana; assembly: GCA_905163555.1. NCBI lineage: Eukaryota > Metazoa > Arthropoda > Insecta > Lepidoptera > Tortricidae > Notocelia > Notocelia uddmanniana. The sequence continues at coordinate 20,140,739 of LR991068.1, forward strand.
ACGAGAAATAATGGCTAATTTACGAAGTGATTTTAAGCCAAATAGCATTATTCCTTATCCAATTAAGTACCTTAAATAGATTATGAATTTAATATAGATCAATATGGCCTTGTACAGCATGTAATTTAAATGAATATTTACGAAGATATAACAGATTTACACGGTGGACTGATGACCTGGTGAAGGTCGCTCGCGGGTGTCCGCTGGATGCGGGTGGCGCGGGACCGGTCATTGTGGAAGTCTTTGGGGGAGGCCTATGTCCAGCAGTGGACGTCTTTCGGCTGACATGATGATGATGATGATGATGAACAGATTTAAAATGCAGGAACATAGCGGTGGCGGCGGTACCGGCAGGGGGGCCGGTGGCGCGTGCCTAAAGAAAACATGTTTGTATTGTCTAATGACAAAAAAGTTCACACGTTGTGTATAAAGACATTCTGTACATTGCACCAGTGCAAAGCCGGGGCGGGTCGCTAGTAATGTACAATTTCATTATATCATCTCTAGGTACAGTCTACTTGACACAATTCTTGCAAGAAAGCGTATCCAACTATATAATAAAATATATAATTAGTATATAACTAGTATATAAAAATCCCCATTCTGTTCAGCATTTTTGAAATATAATTTTGACATTTGTTTTCTTTTAGTACTTAGTAAAATAAATATCTAAAATATAATTCTAAAATAAAGTTTTTTTATGTATTTATGTATTCAGATTACCTTACTTTAAGTAAGTGGGTTAAGTATTATCAAAATTATCATTAAAATAATTAATAACTATAATTGAATATTACCTTATAATAACTAATTAAAATACCACTTCTACTTCCCAAATGCCTTATTACATATCAAGTAGACGGAATTTAGCAATAAAGCGATATGCCTAATATTACAATTAGGGATTCAATTTAATTACATCGGTTACTCCCCTGTATGTTACACGAGTAATACAATTTGCAAGGGAGATTCGTAGGTGTTTGATAACATGTATTGTGTCTAATACATTAAAATGTTTTCGTATGAATGTATTGATAAAAGGTTTCAGCTCCGAAAGTAGCTGACTGGGTAAGCCGCTCAAAAATCTGCCACGTACTAACGGCTGTTCACGGTGAAAATAAAATGGCGGTGCTCCAGTTTACGGCATTAATAAACATCGTTTTTTGACTAGAAATGAGAAGGTCAAAAACACACACTACACACACACGCGTGCATGCACGCACGCACGCACACTCGCACACACACACATACACACACACACGCACGCACACACACATTACACGTAATTACATTATGTGTCTAAAAAAATATTGGGCCTCATTATTTCTAGTCACAATGCGATATCCACCACCACCATATCAGCCCTAGGACGTCCACTGCTGGACATAGGCCTCCTCCAATTTCATGGGGGGTAAATGCCATAATCGCCACGTTTGGCATGCGGGTTGGCGATCGCAGTATCTCCACCGCACTCTAGGAATGCTGCTGCCCATTCCCCGGTGGTCTTGGTCGTAGTTTAAGGACATACCCGGGTCTGATATCAATTAACTTAAACGGATCTAAACTATTATGGTTACGTTGCAGCCAATATAAATCCTGTATAAACCTAAGGTTATGGCAGAGTTTGCGACACCTTCAAATAGCAACACATACTGAGTTTCAGCTTCTTCTTTATTTATTTAATCGTATGGCATTTATTTACGAACCGTGAGATCTTCGAGAAGACAAGTACGGTTGCCAGTTTTTGTTGCACTTTTAGCACCACCCAGGGGTCACGTGTAGAGTAACGGTGGGTACTCCCTACGGACGTGGTGCAGCTTCTTCTTTATCGCACACATTGCTGGACACATTGGGCACACCTCTGTTTGTCTTCACGGTATTTTTTTTATTTTTACATATTTTTTTTGGAGCGCTTATGGCCCACCGGCGCTGGCCGGCGTGGTCAACTCTGGTATTGGTAAGCACTTTGGAAGGCACGTTAAGCCTTTGATCCCAGTTGCTGTATATGGCATCCAGTCCAGTCGTTGAGTCAAATTATAGGTCGCCTTTGTTCTGAGTCTTTCGTAACATAACATAGCATTATATACTATAATAGTATTGCAACTGCATAATAATTATGCAACAGTAAAAAAGTAAGGGTTTAATAACTTCGAGAGTCTTTGTAACAAACAAGCTTAGTGAGTTATAGCAAAATAATTTGATATAAACATGTTCCTCTTTTAAAAATTACAAAAAAATTAAAGTGCAGGGTAAATGACGGGTTAACTGACATTTAATGCATGAGGGAATTTTATACTCTTTGGCATATAATGCATCGATACGACACGTCACATCAAGCGTTTTACAGACAGCGAATACATTATCAGAGCCCTGTAACCGGGGACGTAAAACGGGACAATTCTACCGTAGCATAATTCACGAATGAGGCTGTAATAAAATCAGACCCAATGGAAATTGCCAGAAATGGATTTACTCCGATCCTTTGTGAATTATCCCTCTCCGTGAACGTAACGTGAGACAAACGCTTTACTTGGATCTTGTTTCATAATATTCAGACTTATGAGTGTAGTAAACTAAGCAAGGCAAGTTGCGAAGGTCCTCGTATTCATCATTCTGATTCTGCTAGCTTTTCCCAAATTGTATCCTTAGGGAGTCAGGGGTCAGATTTGGCATAGGCACTAGTTTTACGGAAGCAACTGCCTACTGTCCTTTAAACCTAGAGGGGAAATTAGGCCGTGTTGTGATTAGTCCGATTTCCTTCACCCAAAAGCTACAATCAAATATTAAGACGACTACTTTGGCTAAGTTGGAAGTGACCCTGCCTACGAAGCCGGAATTCCCGGGTTCGAATCCCGGACCGGTCAGGGCATTATTCGTGCATTTATCACAAATATTGTTCCTGGCTCTTGGATCTTTCCTATGTATTTAAGTATTGTTTAGGCCTATAAAAGCATTTTTCTTAATTTATTGAATCCTAAACACTCTCGCTGAAATGGAAGCAAGTCGGTTTCCAAATGCATCTGGGTATCCCTAGTATGCCCATATTCGCGGCTAGCGCAACACTAGTTGTGAAAAACAGTTAGATCAAAATGGCCGTACTATGTACATCTAATATTTTGCTCCCGCGCCGCATTATCTCAAAATCTTTCCAATAGTGCTGTGCTGGTGTATATGTGCTGTGGACCTTCCCGAGGAGCTGAAGTTGAGGTGAGTTGTTGTTGGTTTTCTTTAAGTTTGGAAACGTGCTTTCAAGGTGCCTTCCTACCGCCGCTCGCGACAATGATTTTTGGGGAATTGACATCGAACGTTTGTTGTATTTAGTTGCGACGTATTCAAATATATAATTATTACTTATTATTTAAAATGTTTAACACAAACAAATCAAATTTCTTTTCAAATACGTGACAACTACATACATCAGGTCATTTTCTTGTTTTTACCTTATCTATATAAAAGTATGTACATCGTCGTCTAGTACCCATAGTACAAGCTTTGCTTAGTTTGGGACTAGGTCTTTTTGTGTAAGATTGTCCCCCAATATTTATCATTATTATTATTTTAAGATTATATTTCATACATCATGAAGTTTTTCGGGACAGTTTTAATTCTTCTAATTGAACTTCAATATATTTTTAGTATATGAGGGTAGATTTCAAAATGGAATAGTGTATAACGTCTTAATATAAATCTGTAAAAAACAGCCAAGTGCGTGTAGGGCCACGCGCAGTGTACATTAGGGTTCTGTAGCTGTCGACCGGTGACATCATGCGGATTTAAACTTTCAAGAACTTGTTTTAATCTTCATTTGACATAACTAACAATATATCTACGTAATTGTTACAGTACCCACCCTGTATAATTTCATGTTGATAATATAATTACCAATAAAATAGCTATCTGACAATGCCGAAAACAATGGGTTTTGCAAGAATAAAAATTGCATCTCCACTTTATCCTTAAAAAAATAATTTCATTTTTTTACTACACCGGTTTTTTGGCTCGATTGATATTTACCCATACCAAATTACAGCTTTCTAGTCACATTTCTAGTAGTAACATTAACTGAGCTAATCCGCGGACACACGGACGGACGGATAATAGTTGCTTGTTTACTACTGAATCTCTACAAGTAAATTTTTAACAAAAAAACATCGACTCTAAACTTTGCAAGACCCCATCCTCCTGCTATATAATTTGAGGAGTTCCTTCGATGTAGCCTTACTTACCCCATCCTCTTGGTATATAATTTGAGGAGTTCCCTCGATTTTTCTAAGATCCCGTCATCAGATCCAGACTTGGTGACAATGGGACCAACTAGAAAACACACCCTTTCAAACAAAAACCGAATTTTTGAAATCGGTCTACTAGTCTCCGAGTAATCGGTGAATATACAAAAAAAAAATAAAAATATTTTGACTAATTGAGAACCTCCTTCTTTTTTGAAGTCAGTTAAAAAACGATGAATGCGCGATATACATCTATGTAAGTTAACGACTTAAGTAAGCCTCTTCTTGTATGTTGTTTTGGCGTGTTCTAATAGAAATTACAGTATATAAATTGCGAAACATAAACAAAACAAATGCCTGTTCGAACAGTCCAACGGTCGTACACTCAAAGGCATAAATACGTAAGTATACATTTATGGACCTTATCTCAATAGAATAAAGTCGAAAAATGTATACATATTTGTTGGTGACCTCCATACATGCAAGAGGGACTTTACTTACGTTTTGCTTCTGTAACAAGTAATGGGCAGACCTGAGTGTTCCCCTTGCCACTTCGCCTTGATTCTCACACATCTTGGTGAAAATGCATCCGAACGAGGTTGCTTGTTGACATTGACACTAAACATGTGGTACCGCGGGCGGCATTATTACCATGACAACATGCAAACATGACGATTGGCGACCCTAACTAGACAAGAGCACGTGATAATAATAAATAAGTAAATGTTAGCGGACAACTTTTACACTAATCGAACTAGTCCCATAGTAATCTCAATAAATACTCGTTTTGACAAAGACTAGACGATGATATGTTTAATAGGTATATAATTAAACAAAACTAACACAAAAAATCCAAGTCTCAGGAACAAATGATTCTGCTTACCACAGAAACAAATACCCTTACCGTGATTCAAACCCGGGACCTCTAGCTTCTTACGCAGTTTCACTATCAACTAGGCTAAGGAGGCCGAGGAGGTATGAGATAGAATGGAATGCCATGCTTTTAGTTTCACAACTGTCAAACCTTGGTTTTATAAAGCAAAGGACAGCAGTAGATGTATCCACCACCACCACCATATCAGCCCTAGGACGTCCACTGCTGGACATAGGCCTCCCCCAATTTCATGGGGGGTAAATGCCATAATCGCCACGCTTGGCATGCGGGTTGGCGATCGCAGTATCTCCACCGCACTCTAGGAATGCTGCTGCCCATTCCCCGGTGGTCTTGGTCGTAGTTTTAGGACATACCCGGGTCCGGGTAGTAGATGTATACGTAAATATAAACTATTCTGTGTAGTGGAATTCGAATCAAACGGATTACTGACCTAGATAAGATTAGAACACAATTTCACTCACACTGAGCACACATCCAAATGAGTGAGAATACGAACGGTCCTAATATAATTCACGTCTACATCAATACGGCGTCGGACAAACCTTCAGGCTATTGTAGCAAGCGGTGTGAGTTTGCGTTCATTCAATGATATGTGTTTCGCAACTAACAAAGGGAAATCAGAGAACCGAGACATATCTGAACAGACAAGCAATAATTGTGCACTGTCTCAGTACCAAGAAGCCTTAAAGGCAAACTGTATAGTTGAAATAAATGAACGTTATTCTGCAAGTAGCCCGCAATGGCACTTTTACAAGTCAAAATCTACTAGCGTTTCTAAAACAGAAGACCATTGCCGAGGAGAAACGGCGAAACAGACTCGACAGTCAATCATTTTCTCCCAAAAAGTGTACTTAAGTAACTATCGAAACGGTAATTTTATTCGCAATGTTGAATGGAATTTATATTCGGGATTTAAGCGATTGCTTTGGTTATTTACGGGATTTTTATTAATCGATTCCCTTTTATTGCAAAAGTTTCAAATAACTGTTTTTCAATGTAGATAACTTAAAAACGTGAAATATTAAAAGTAGTTAACAGTAACGCTTGCTTCTGACTGGTTTACTTTGTAATTAAATTAGAGCGCAAACCCTACACGATAAAAACGCGGCCAAATAAAAATAAATTCGTTTCACGGATCTCTTTAAAGGAGAATATTTCACCATCTGGAACCCACAATAACGTCGTGTTTACGCAAAGGTCAACTTTGCAGCAGCATGTCGCGTGCGCTTGTCAAACGGATCGGATTTCAATTCATTCTGACAGGCGGGTGCTTACGCCTGTGTTACGAGTAATCGGTGATCGCGATCTAAGTCAGTACGTATAGGAACTAGAAACGCCTCTTGTCTACGAGTCAAGATGTCTGTGTCCGGCAGTGGGAGGCACCTAGCCATGACATGCTACATGTAAGGACAAAGAGAATGCCTCCGTAGTATTTGGTGTTGGCTTACGCTAAATTCCAGAATTCCTCATGATCACATATTTGCGTCACGCTTCAACGGGGTGTTGGGCGATGATGCGTTAAATCGTAAGCACATTATTCGTGCCGTCAACGTCCCGTATCGGTCCCGTGGGATGCTTTATTACCGAAAATCAGGGGTTATTCGTCGGAAAATTAAGGACTGGTTTGTCATTTTGTGACTGGCTATTTTTAATATTTGATCCGAAAGGTCCGGCGGGATTGCGGTACTTTTTATTCAGATGGGAATAAATGATGCAGTTTCAATTATTTCATTTTAATAAATACATGTTAAATATTAATATGAAAATGAAAATGAAAATAAAAATGAAAACGTTTGCGTTGTAACAATAAAAGGGTAATCAAAGAAGACTGTGCCCAGCTGTGGGACGTAGCTGATGATGACCAAATTCAACGGGCATCCATAAATACTTTTGTATTGAAGTGACTCAACGTTAGGTATATCATGTTCGCCCTGTAGCCCGGGTATAGAATAAGGCTACGATATCCCCTGCCAAGGCGACTAATACAAGGCAACTAAAAGGGGGTTCTTGGGGTCAAAGAGAAAGGTATATGTGATCTTTTCGAATAATCCTTACGTAAAAATGATCTGTCTGTAATTAAGCATGGAGCCTGACTGTCATTCGAATCAAACACGATTCTAGTTTATTGCTGATATTACGTTAGAAGATATCCACTTTCACTATATTATAGAAATCGATACATCTCTTATTTAACTGTCACGAGTCAAGATGGCAGTTGTAGCGATTTTAAAAGTGATCCGCTTTGTACGAGTATATTGGTACGGAACGTATATAAAGATTCTTTGAGCGAAAGGGATTTTTCAAAACTGACCGTCGCGTCGTCAATCCTAACTAAATAAACCTTCTCATTCCCACTTCAAGTTTCCAATCCGCTTAGCTTACCGAATAGTTTCCAAACCCTTAGCGACTCCTAACAACTTTCTTAAAAACAACTCTTTGCGTTTCAGACAAAAACTCGAGCACCAGCCTCTCGTAAATCGAGCGGGTTTTTTTTTTACTGAATGAGATTTTGAAGCGGCTACGTTTTGCAGCGGAGATTCCTCGGTCCTAAGTGCGTCTTATAAGGGGTCAGACTAAGGCTAAGGATGCTTGAGAACTAGCGCTTGAAATAATTTGGAATAAACTTTAACTAAAACTTCTGGGTCAAATACTACTCAAGATATTTAAATTCGCATTTTATGACTTAAGGATAAATATGCTTAATGTGACGTCTGTCTGTCTCTGTCTCAAAGTGACTTTTAGGTTATAAACTGTATGGAAATGACAGGTGTCAGGATTGACTTCTTAACAACCGGCCACTATAAAGTGCTGCAGGCACTTTTATAAGTCTAAGTACTGCTTCTATAGAGGAAATTTTATGAAGAAACGCCGAAACGAACTTAGCAGTTATCACGTGCCACTCTAAATAGGATTCAATCAGTCTGGCTAACAGCAAATTGTATAGGTAAATATAATCATCGTCCCATTTTCAGTTTAAAATTTAAATTTCCTTAACAAAACTGCTTGAGAAACCAAGATTGCTCCAATATTAAAACTCCATACTGGTTTACTGCCATAAAGGACAAAATATAAGTTGATTTCCCTTTAACTTAAGCCATTTTCGAAACAAGGCAGAAAATGATCTATTTATATAATCAAGCGTTTGATTGAAGAAAAAAACGTTTGGTACGAAGCGAAGGAGACGATAATTGATTTTATAAAGGCTAATGCATGGAAATATAAACTTTATCGAATCAATTCTGGAGGTGAATTTATTAGCATATAGAGAGAATCCGTGGACGGATATCGGTCGATAATTTTAATCAATTTGCGTGAATTTATGCTTTAAATAGAACCTGTCTTCCTGCCTTTTGGTAAAATTGAATAAAATTGAGTACAAAAATTAGTTATATCATTCACTCAATGAAGTTGCAATTGACTTATGGATATTAGTTTTTGTTCTGTCCATAGTGCTTTCTGCTCTCGACACAGACCCAACATTTGACAACTTCATAACATAACACTCGTTCTATGCGATCCAATTAGGGTAACGGCACTAGTTTTGGACACTTTAATCTAACAAACACTAGTAATGGAAGCTTCAATCGTAATTCAATAATCATAGGCTTTAAATAGATTTAAAAAATGAGTATCTCCTAACTTCGTTTAATTGAGAGTTAATGTGCGTCATTGTTCCTTGTCCGTTACTGATTGTGTTACCCTAACATTAGTACTGTCTGTATGCTATTCAGTCTTGCATTGCTCACTAACTTAATACTTATTATAGCTAGTTTCTAAAAAAAATCGTCCTAATCGACTTTTTCGTACGTATATAATCATTAGTTAAAGAAATATTAAAAAGAAGAAAATCACTACTATTACTCGCCATTTTTAATAACGCTATATATATGCATGTTCATTGTAACATTGCTGATGACAAAGCATCATTTCTTAAAAAATGATTAGTATTTTCCTATAATTTGAAAAGAATTGACGAAAAATTAGTTACCTGGCATTTAAAAAAAATATGGCCTATAATTATCCGCAGAATCATATATTGAAATAAAGATGGCAAACATTTTTATTTCAATGTATGATTCTGCATAAACACAGAATTTTATCTCATGTATGAGTAAACTGCTTCATATTGATATTAGTAAAGACTAATGTTCATTGAGTTAGTCATTATGAGAGTAAATTTTTCTTCATGTATATTAATTAAGTCAAAATTTACCACTAGCCAGAGTTCCTAACCACTTTACATATATTTTGAATAAACTCAGCAAGACTTTCCTAATTGCAAGAAAACATGAGCAAAAATCCCGCCCAAATCCTCCAAATGACGAAAAAGATATGCAAAATAAAAACCCGCTCGGATCCAAAGCCTTAATTTTCACTTCATAAACATTCTCAAAAGAAAATGATTATTTCCCGCGAACAATAAATTCCGAAAAGTAAAACGGGGAAATTCTAAAATCCCTTCCCTCTATCCCGGTAACAATACGGGAATTTCCTGAAGGAAACGGAAGTGGGGAACAGACGCTTTCGCGAATATCTTTGTTCACGGACAATTTCGTCGTTTGCCGATGATATCTTTTTTTCTTTCAGGTGACCAGGGCATGGCGTACATTTAGACGCGGATTTGTGAGATATCCGTTTCTGATTTGGGTTTTCTGTTCAAGACATTTGTATTTTGTTTCAACCTTTGAAAGGTTTGCAGTAAACCTTAGTCTTAAAAATTTTTTGATAGCCATATCAATCATAATAGACATTGACCCAAAGTTAATGTCGTATGGATGTTCTGGAGTTTATTATTTATTTATTCATTGTAATGTCATGCATACATAATAAGATGTTACATTTTAATTATAAGTCATTCCATGACACCCTGTTAGGGCACACAACAAGTTATTACCATTCAAGTCGAAATAGGTCACTTCACTATGTTATGATTATGAAATCTAAGGCTACCTACATTGCTAAACTATGGTCATCGAGGAAGTCGTCCACCGAGTAATAGCAATTCTCTATTAATAGGTTTTTTAATTTAGTTTTAAATATCTCATCATTAGGTTGAAATTTGATCTCATTTGGGACATGATTAAAAATTAGAATGCATTTATACTGCGGACTTTTTTTGTACATGGCTGAATTGGATTTTGGCAATGCTAATTTATTTCTATATTGCTTTCTAGTTTTGAAAGTGTCTGGTTTTACTGGAAATAGTTCTGGGTGTTTGCGAACAAAGAGTGCAGCTTCTAGTATATATATAGATGGTAGCGTCAGGAGTTTATGTTTTATGAACTGGGGGCGGCAGCTGTTAGGAATGCGTATATTCGCTAAAATTCGAATGCATTTTTTTTGCATGATGAAGAGTTGGCGGGCGTCTGCGCTGGCTCCCCATAGGACCACGCCATATCGAAGGCTTGAATATATGTAAGCGAAGTATGCTGATAAGGCAGACTCAAAATTTGTGGTCGACTTTAATATATTAAGTGCGTATATGAACCTGGCTATTTTTGTTTTTGTATTTTGTACATGTTCTTTCCAGTTCAGTCCTGAGTCTATTGTTATTCCCAGCAGTTTAAAGTTATCCACTTCCTGTATTTTGTTTTCACCAAATTGCAGGTTTAATTCTAGTGGTTTTCTCTGAGCAGGTTTAAATTGTATGAATTTTGTTTTGGTGAAATTAATATCCAAATTGTGATCGTCGAGCCATATTTTGACAGTGTATAGAAGTTAGCAGTTATAGATTTTTTGTTATAAAATCAAAACCCAAAATTTGTCACTCTCATACTTTATACAGTATTATAATAATAGGGAATTGAGGGTTCGCCTTAGTAAAGTAAAGGCCTAATAATATATTTAGTCACAATTAGTGATAGCGGTCGATCACTACGACAGCTTTCAGCTAATGAAAATTATGGTGTTTAATGTTTGGGCGTCTTTTACCTTAACAGTGTGATTTTAGGGGTCACTATTGGAAGTTAAATGAAATGCGGGACTACTTAATTAGTATGGATTAGAGATGGCTTGTCCAGGAGACGACTAAGTTTGGGGGACGCGCACAGAAAGCTGACCACGCTGACATAAGTTATGTATTCCAATTTGCGCGTGCTCGTTTTGAGGCTCGGCACGCGTGAAATCAACCATTTGGAACATTGGTTGGGGTCCATCCAGATCACCAGTGTAATAAAATTTTGATCTCCGAGATATCTCAGGAATTCGAGTCAAAAATTTAAATTAAATTCTAAGAAAGAATAGAACCAATTATAGTGTTTTAATTGACATGTATTGTATGTTGTATAGCGTTTTAATCTAGATTTTTTGTGTATTAAGTCTCTAAGCGTCAAACTAAATAAAATAAAATATAATTATGTAGGGTGGGTAGTTCCTAGCTTGCACTCCGTTCTGACTGCAAACCCTAGTACTGTATAATTAATATGTTCATAAAGTCAAATTAATTGGGACTGGGATACAATTACCTTAATTAAGCGGCACCTATATGTATACTGTATGTACCTACATCCAATATATTATATCCTTATGTAACCAGTGGAACTCATTGCTTTGCGGCGCAACGTAGCAAGCGGATTTCGTATTGGAGATGTAACCGAGATCACGTTACGCTGATATCAGGACATTCATCATCCCAGCGTTTTTCTAATGTAATCGTCACTAATTTATTTATATGTAGGAAGACCTTTATTTATATGTAGGAGAACCAACAACAGTACAACTAAGTATCAACATGAATATTAACATCAGAACCAAATTTATGACAGGATCTTATGTAAGCGGTCGCCGACATTACTTAAGTATGATAACACCTAATGCATAAGTGTATCCTTTTGTGTGTAACATGGACTTAACAGAAACCTATTTATAAATGAATTTGGTCAATGATCTTTGTTGCTCGTTACTATGGTTACGTCTCCTGAGTCACTCTTTAAAACCGAGATTTTATAGGATTTAAATTTACCAAACATGAGTTTTAGCGATGATTGTCAATCCATTCTGTCGGGGGTCATTTCGCGAGCATACTAGAATCCCATGTTATATCATTTTATTTCTAAGAAACTCGGTTACTGTTGTCTCCTGGCTGACGGGAGAGAAAAACAACAATTGATAGCCCAAATTACACTGTATTAGAATAGAATAGAATAGAATAACTTTATTTCGCAATTTTACACTTTATACTTTGATCACACAGACAAATTGTTCCGACAGTTTTGTGCCTGCTTATTGTTATGTTTTACGCTCTGTTTATTAAATTATAAATAATTATAATAATTCTAGAATTACTGTTCAAAACGGGATATTTACCATGTATGTTAAAATTTTTGAGTTTCCGATATTTCGAAAATGGTGCTTGCAACAGCGCCGAAATATCGGAAACTCGACAATATCAACATACATGGTAAATGTCCCGTTTTGAACAGTAATTCTAGTGTTAGTGACCATGTTAGATTAAAATCGTTATAATAATAATAATTATTCCAAGTCAGACGTAAAAGGAAACCTTTGACTTTATATTATTAAATATTATAGGATATTATTGTATCAAAATCCGGAATTATATCTTTAAACTCTAAGCACATTACACTCTTCTTTACAAAAACGTTAAATCAAATTAATGAAGATGGTCCATTGAAATCAAAATGTCATTCTTTCTGTATTGTTTAAATGAAACTCATTAAAATTATATGTGAACATGTGAGTCCATTTTAATAAGATCGATCTCAACCTGACAGTTCCCTTCAAGTGTTGTCCATTCCAATTAGTGATGTCGCTATTACTATAGATAAGATACTACATCTTCCCCTACAATTTCTTAAACTAAAACAAATTATTTCTGAACATTAATCACAGACATAATCATTCAAATATCTAGGTGGAACAATATTTCTTCGGGGCCTTAATTGTACTCTATTATCATCCTGTCCTTGACCTAAATTATCTACTTCTAAATTTCCCTCTTCCTCTGGCACATTTTCTTCTACAGAGGTCAAGTTTTCTCCTTCTAATAAATCAAATTTTCGACTTTGCTGATTATTTTTGGGAAAAGATGGTTTAACATGTACCGTATTTCTCCTAATCACCCGGTCATCCCCAGTCCTTAATATTAGAGATCTAGGAGATTCATGAAGGTCAACAACATTCCCTGGAACCCACAGGTTATTTTTTAAGTAAACTATGTCCTGGCCAGGGTAAAACCTGTGGCTAGTAGGTTTAGCGGTCTTATCAAAATTTCTTTTATTATTATCATTTATCTTGATTTGAGTTTCATTAAAATTCGTTACTAATTTAGGTTCTAATAGTTTCTTATGAATCGGAAGTTTTGATCTAGTCAGTCTGCTGAATAAGAGTTGGGCTGGACTATATAGAGAACCCAGTACAGGGGTATTTCTATACTCTAATAATATTTCTTCTAAGTCCATCCCACTCTCCATAGACTTGTTGAGTATATTTTTAGCAATTCCAACATACCTCTCTACAAAGCCATTGGAACGAGGATACCTGGGGCTTGATGTTACTATTTGAAATTTCCAACGTTTTGCAAAATCATGAAATTCAAAAGAATTAAATGGCATATTATCAGCCCTCAATATCCTTGGTATACCATGTGTAGCAAAATTGTTTTTTAAAATGTTTATTACGGTATTTGCTGACAATGAATTTACTTGAATTATGTCAAACCATTTTGAGTAATAATCAGCTATAATAAAGTATGTTTTACCACTCCATTGAAAAAAATCACAACAAACTTTCCAGTATGGTAAAGTGGGAACCTCATCAAGTAACATAGGTTCTTTCGATTTTTTCATACTGTACTTTTCACACACTTCACATTTCGATATCACATTAATAAAATCATCCTCTAAGTTAGGCCAGTAGAATAAAGATCTTGCTCTAGAAATTGTCTTACTAATCCCAAAATGACTTGAATGAACCTTTCTGATTACTCTCTCTCTCAATGTAAGTGGTACTATAATTTTATAATTTAGATATACAATTCCATTTTCATAGGTAATGTCGTCTTTATATTTGTAATAGAATTTAACAGCATCAACTACTTTGCTCCTGCACTTAGGCCAGCCAATCTCATAATACAATTTTAATTGTTGAAGTATAGAATCTTTTTCAGTTTCTGCAACAATGAGATTCTGCACTACATCACCAATATCAATGGTATGTATACTTTTAGTTAGAGTACAGTCTACATCTGCATTATTGGCATTACTAGAGGCACGGCTTAAGGCATCAGCCACATACATTTTTGAGCCTGGGGTATATTGAACATCTATATCATACATATTTAATTTTATTTTTATTTTCCTCAAGCGTTGAGAGTTGATGTTGTTAATTTCCTTTTTCATAATAGCCACAAGTGGCTGGTGATCTGTCTGAACCATTACATGTCTGCCATATATATAATAGTGAAACTTTGTACATGCAAAAAGTATGGCTAGAAATTCTTTATCTATCTGTCCATACTCAGATTCACATTTAGATAGACTTTTTGAAGCAAATGAAATTGGATGACCTTCTTGCATGAGCACACAACCAATGGCATCCTTAGAACTGTCTGTCTGAATTATAATTTCTTTCTTGGGATCAAAGTTCAAAAGCACAGGTGGGCTTGTAAGAATCCTTTTTATCTCATTTATACATGTAGTGTAGCTATCATTCCAAACAAATTCAACATTTTTCTTTAACAATTGTCTCAATGGACTTGTTATTTCTGACATATTAGGGATATATTCCCTAAAATAATTTATAAAACCCAAAAATCTCTGTAAACTTTGTTTATCATGTGGAATATCATAATCTATGACTGCCCTGACTTTTTCTTGGTCTGGCGCTAAATTGCCATTTACAATTTCATGACCAAAATATTTTACAACATTAGGTAAGTATTGAAATTTTTTAAGATTAAATTTTATACCTAATTCCCGGGCTCTGCTGAGAACTTTTTCGAGAATCCCGTCATGTTTTTCTTTAGTTTCCGCATGAATCAGAAAATCATCAATATATATAAACAGTCCTTCAATGTCGCTAAAGCATGATTTACAATTTTCTTGGAAAACCTCAGCCGATATCTCCAATCCAAAAGGTAAGACATTGAAACAGTAAGATCCATAGATAGTAGAGAATGTGCAGTACTTTCTACTATCTTCAGTTAAGCGAATTTGCCAGAAGGACTCTTTTAGATCTAAAACAGAAAAAAACTTAGAGTTACCTATCTGTGATTTTAAATCATTTATTGTCGGAATTTCATAATATTTTTTAAGGAGACAATTGTTAAGATCTTTGGGGTCTAAACATAAGCGGATGGAGCCATCATCCTTTTCCACAATGACAACCCGATTCACCCATTCGGTAGCCTCTTCAACTTTGGATATCACACCTAATCCACAAAGTCGATCTAGCTCAGTTTTCAATTTGTCTTTCAGTTTCAAAGGTACTCGATGTGGTGGGTTTGATACAGGAACCGAATTATCTTTTAATAGAATCCTACATTTCTTAGGGAATCGGCCTGATCCAGAAAAAACATCCTCATATGTTTTAATTAAATTATCTTTTTCAGGATTCCCATCAATTACATTCACAAATTTTCTCTCTAAAAGTCCTAGTAACGTACATGCATCCTTACCCAGCGTTGGTTGGTATCCAGAACTGGTAACAATGAAGTCAAGAAGGTAAACTTTGGATTTGAGTTTTACTTCTAACAAAACAGTACCAAATGTCTTTATTTTTGACCCATTGTATGCTTGTAATATGATCTTTGATTTACTTAATTGAATACTGTTTTGTTTACATTTTGAAACATTGTTCTGAATATCATTGAACACAGAGATTGGGATAAGGTTTACGTCAGAACCTGTATCAAGTTTAAACATACAATTGATTTTATTTTCTAATAACAATTCCTGGCTCCAATACTGAATACTATTGACATTACTACATACCGAATCGCAGTAAAGCTGCTCCTGGGATTCCTCTTGCACCGATTTGACTTGGTCACTGTGCATTGTATACACTGCATCAGTGTTGATCCTTGTTCGGCACACTTTACTAAAGTGGTTAAATTTTCCACACTTAGTACATTTTGACCCTCTTGCTGGACATTTTCTAATATTTCGCTCGTGCTTACCACCACAATACTTGCATTGAATCATGGAATTTTGTACTTTATGTACTTCGGCAATAGGTGATGGTGCTTGACCTTGCACTTCCTTAGTCTGAAGCTTGGTGATTTCCGAAAGTCGAAGTCTTTTAATTGCTTGCTCCAAATCAACATCTCCCAAACAGAGTAGTTTCTCTTGTTCAGTTTTATCTGTCGTCCCTAGAATAAGTCTGTCGCGGATCGCTTCATTCTCATCACCGAATTGTCAATTTCCGGCGAGACTTTTGACGTCTTTGAGAAATGCATCAAACTGTTCTCCCGCTCGCTGACTACGTGTATAGAACAGGAACCTCGAATATAAAATGTTCTTTTTAGGCTCGCAATATTCTTCAAATGTCTTTAGTACCTGTTCGAAAGTAACCTCTTTGCCGAGTTTGAAATTGTTGTAAATTTGCACTCCTTCTTCACCGATCACATTTAAAAGAATAGCAATTTTTCTGAGATCCTTTACTCCATCAAGCCCAGAGGCGATAATGTATATTTCCAACTCTTGCTTGAACCTTCGCCAGTTGCTGGGCAGATCGCCGGTCAGAGACAATTTTCCAGGCAAATTGTACGGTGTTGCTGCCATATTGCTAGACTATGTAGCAATCATTTATGGAAATAGGTTAACTACGACTGCGCCATGTATTGTTTAAATGAAACTCATTAAAATTATATGTGAACATGTGAGTCCATTTTAATAAGATCGATCTCAACCTGACAGTTCCCTTCAAGTGTTGTCCATTCCAATTAGTGATGTCGCTATTACTATAGATAAGATACTACACTTTCATTTCGTGCACTTCCACATTTATTCATTCACCCTGTCCCTTGCGAGTACTTTGCATCTGCATAGTGATTCCAAGTTTAAATTACTTTTAGAAAGAACTTATTTTCGTTCCTTTTCTAGGGAATGTTGGATGTGACTTTGAAGAACTGATTAATTACGTAACTAATAAAAATAAAGAAACCTAAAACATAAAGTTGCAATTTTATAACAATGTAACATTATTTTTTTAATTTTATAACAAGCTTATTCCAAACGATACATAGTCTGATCTAAATATTTTATGTAAAATACGATCTTTTCGTATGTAAGCACTTTATTGTACACAATTACAGGTTAAAACATTACTACACCGGTCGATTTCAAAGTACGGTTTAAGACATTAGTTCTCATAAACAGAATTCAATTCACTAGACATGAGAAATATAGGTTAACAAAAAACGTTTGTTTGTAGCAAAATTAAATATTAACTTTCACAATATTACAGTACTAGGACAGAATTGGCAATTATTAAATATTACAAGGAAAAAGTGCAATAGCACGTTAGTTTGTTATTATAAATTGATAACAATAGCTTCAATATTATTATTTTAATATTACAAAGTTCCATTTTAATTATTTCACTGGTGTCCTTTATGATACAATAACTCGACGCGCGTGAAGTCGAGTGCACTAAATATTATTATTTAATAACCAAAATAACCTCAATTAAAATAAAAACTAGCTTAAATCTTAAACAGGCTCTTTAGGCATTGTACCGAGGATACTAGCGGCGTTTCCTCGCTGTATGACAATGCTGAATAAATACATTGTCATCGAATGGAAGCGACATTAAAATGCTTACCTCCTACTTTGCCTGCGTTTCGTCCCAGTAAATGTTATAGCTAAAGGATGATTCACAGTAGACCGTTCCGTGTCCGGACCGGCCCGTTTTCTATGACAGCAGACGTAACGGCTGGCGTTTTTCTCTAGAAGAGAACGGGTCGGCCCGGACACGGAACGGTCTACTGTGAATCATCGTTAATACTCAGCCATCCGCTTAAATTGGTTGTTAATACTCAAGGTCTATACATTTATAGGTATTTATATTTTATTTAGTCATGTATCTAGTAAATTCTTTGTAACTTGCTCAATTAATTGCTATGTAGGTAATTGTGTACGTAGTTTCAATATAATTTTCGCTTGCTGATATTTTGTAATCATGCGGTGCATGTCGGTTTTGAATGGCATTCTACTGAATACATACTATTTTTCTGTGTAATGAATTTTAACTGTTTTGTGTGCCTAATAGCTACATAAATAATAACTATGTGGCGTAAGCTTGAGGCGTGGATTGGCGGGATATCGTCGGCATCGGTGTTGATTTTGCACTCCAGCTTTAACGCTGAACTTCATTTTATCATTTGATCAGCATTCTAGTTCTCGTCACGCTTGTTTAGTTCAAAAGTATCGGATATACGGTCTGTATATACCAGGATTCAAAAGTAAACCACCACCACCATATCAGCCCTAGAACGTCCACTGCTGGACATAGGCCTCCCCCAATTTCATGGGGGGTAAATGCCATAATCGCCACGCTTGGCATGCGGGTTGGCGATTGCAGTATCTCCACCGCACTCTAGGAATGCTGCTGCCCATTCGCCGGTGGTCTTGGTCGTAGTTTTAGGACATACCCGGGTCCAAAAGTAAACATTCAATATTTATTGCTAGACCAATTAAACTTTTATGCTTATCAGTTACACCTTCTATAATATTTTTTGGTATTCTAGCATAGGAGACTACATCTATGTACTCTTTTTTGTATTATTTTGACATTGGAGACTCTTTACATCTCAGTACCTATTTATTCTTATTTTTAATGATCTGGTATAAGAAACTCTTTACATCTCCAAAATAACTATAATATTTTAGTTTGACATTGGAGATTATATACATCTCTGTATAATTGGATTTTGAGACACTATACATTTCCCGTTAGGCATGTGCCCAGATATCAGTCTGTTGTTCATTGTACCATTGTTGTCATGTCAAAATGCCGTATTGTATTAATTACTGTATGACTTGTAAAAGAGCCCTGAGGCCTACTTACAAAATAAACATTATTATCATGATTTTTTTTATCCACTTGACCGTCCGACGATAGCACATGTAGTGTATAGGTATCTAAAACCAATATGCTCCTAACCGTCCGCGGATACCTTACTATCCCTAGGTGCCCTAGGTGTGAAAGAAGGAACAGTTGATTATAGTGGCATCTAGTGGAATATTTCGGCATTATTTAAATAGTTTGCTCTAAAAAATATAGTTGGCAATATACGCTAGTCGC
Source organism: Notocelia uddmanniana (assembly GCA_905163555.1). Lineage (NCBI taxonomy): Eukaryota > Metazoa > Arthropoda > Insecta > Lepidoptera > Tortricidae > Notocelia > Notocelia uddmanniana. The sequence goes on from LR991068.1 coordinate 20,160,125, forward strand.
TTAATCAATGAAATATATACTTGCCGGTGCGTTGTGAGACTGCGCGTGACTGTGAGTGTTTGTGGAGGACTCGTAGTTATTTCGTAAGTATTTCACGGTAATTTACATATCTTTAGGGGTTATTATACATCAAAATGATCAACAATGTGTACTTTCTACGATAATGTGTATCATCTTCTGTATGTGATAGTGTGATGACTGTAATGTCAATTTAAAATATCAAAACTTTTTCGAGCTGAGGCAATGAACGTTTAGAGCCTAATTATTAGTAATTTGACACCCTGTTTACTTAAATATACAATAGATATTGACGATTGGTTTACAGACAAGAGATTAATAACTTAAACATAAGAAATGTAGCAAACTATATTAATATCGGTTGTTGGCAGTCTTATGTAGGCGGCCATATTTCTACTAATTTGTTTAATTTATTTTGATGTCTTATTGAAAACTATATGTGTTGATTGTGGTATCATTAAAAAGGTGAAATAGTATATTTTTCTAATATGTAATAAAAAAGGGGGTCATCACTGAATATTTCCTGTAATTAGTCGTCAAATAAAAATTTCTTAGCAATTTTTACCTATTTCATAAGTTTAACCTTGATTATAGTCAATAATCAAGGATATTTTTAGTATCTTTATGAAAGTATTTGAATAAATGTACGTTCTTTTATGCCTCAGAATTTTTTCTTTATTATAGCTTGTGTAGTTTAGAAGATACGGGCGTTTTTGTAGAAAGTTGAGGATGCGCAGCGCGGGGCGTGCGTCGCAAAAAAACCCGGACGTTTGACAGGAAAATAGTCTCGCGGGCTGGATGGTCAAGTGGTTATTTTAATATTATCTTCAGAGCTTAAATTCTGTAAAAAAGTATTAGTACGGGCCGCCTAACCTATAAAAAATAAACAATTGTAAATTATACACATAACATACTGAAAAAGAAGTTGTTTAACAGAACAGCTGATAATCGTGCATTAACTTGTTATATTTCGAGCAAAAAGTACAAAATGACCTACAATACGTTTATTTCCATAATATTCTCATAATGTATTCAGTGCAACGGTGTCTTCGCTCAACTTTAGGAACGAATGAACGAATAAGAAAAATCTCTCCGCACGAGCGAACGTTGTTTCCTTTCCATTCCTGTCCATTTCCATTCGGTCTTCGGACTGGAAAATACGAGGTTCGGATTCTTGCGTAGTCATGTTGGTAATTTAGTTGAATCTAAAGTTTCTCTATTCGATATCTAAATCCATTGTGTTTTGTCTGCTAGAAAATGTTTTATCGAATTTAGAATGGATGGTTTAGTTTTAAAGAAAATAGTAACAGCTCTTGTGAATTAGTATTTACATTGCGTAATAATTAAACATATATCATTTACTCTCATAAGAAGTAAAATAATTTAAATAACTATTTGAATGGTACATTTAACCTCGTCCTGCCCGAGCTATTTTAAAGAAACATCCAGATTCTGCCCAATGTTCTCAATTAAGCACACTTTTATTTTAGTGGGTCCGACCCAACACAATTTTTGTCAAACAAAAATGTTTAAGACAAGAAGGATTTTTTATACCAATTTTAAGGGTACAAGACTTCAATTCTTAATAAGATGAGCTAGTTTTGGAGTGGGTATCTTTTGTTCTTTTTTGAGCACACTGGACAGAATTACCAAAGTTGCTTTAATTTTATGGCATTTATTGAGAACATTGGGCACAATCTTCACGATTATAATTTATTAATAATTGACTTAAACTTATTCCTTCTCACAGAACACCAGAATTTTATATTATAACATAATCATACTCGTATATCCTCTTTCTTCATAAAATAACTTAAAAAATATGCATCGAGGAACTAACTATCCCTACTACATTTTAAATTAAAAATAATTAGGTCAACGAAAACAGCATCTAATTGTATATCGAAGGTGGTAAATATAATTTTGTAACTCCATAATTAATACGTTACTGTCACAAGTAAAAAAAAAATACGACACCTAATATATTACATTCCGTCAAGTTATTTGGGTTGTAGGGCATACCGAAAAATATACGTACCAACATATAGACAAACATACATACAAACTGGTAAATTAACATACTCACATTTGCAAAATATCACTATCTTTCCATAGTCTGTTAAGTAATAATAGAATATTACTGTAGTCATTTCTGCCCAATGTGATTAATCAAGAATTTTCGATAAGTAGCCATGGAAAATCAAAATTTACCATTGCTTCAAAACCAAAGAATTTATTACAAATTAGAACTATTTAACAATACTTTACTATAATATTCATATAAAAAAAACATACATGATTGCCACGAAAAATAGGGATTAAACTCACCTCTCCCGCTAAGTTTCGCCATTTTCGACACATGGCGTGACGCTGATTGGCCAGTCCGAGCAAGTTCAGCACGAGCCCTTATTTACCTATTGGCTAATACTCCAACCAACCACAAACGAACAGTACAAATCGCAAACTGCGTAACGTTCGAGCACTAGGCGGCAAATTTGAATATGTGATTAATTGAGCACATTGGGCAGAATCTGGAAGTTTATTAAAAAACTGTCAGGCAGGAACTACTTAACACAAGTATTCTTAATTCGTCAGGACGAGTTTAAAGGACCACCCTAGTAGCTAATTTACCGAATGTTTAAACTATAATCGTACAAAAAACATTTTCGGAAAATAATTTAGTAAAAAGACAATGATTGAATTAAAGTTGAATATTTAATGGCAAAACTAGCATAAATAAATAATACGAGAGAGAATACTCATTATCATACACTCACTCGTTATGGTTACGTACAAAATAAATACTTTTCTTATATTCTCTCGATGTAACGATGTTTTGGTGGAAATGTTGGGCCCGTGTATGTCCTAAAACTACAACCAAAATCACCGGGGGATGGGCAGCATCATCCCTGGGGTATGGTGGAGATACTACGATCGCCAACCCGCATGCCAAGCGTGGCAATTACGGCATATACCCCGGTGAATTTGGGGGAGGCCTATGTCCAGCAGTAGACGTCCTTTGGCTGATATGATGGTGGTGGTGGAAATGTTTGACGGCCACTTAACTATCTATTACAAAACTCTATAAATATGGCAAAAAAGGAAGTACCTCTTTGACTGATTAGGATTTTGTTTCTAAACAGAACAAATACACTTCCATGTCTCTTCTATTTTACTGCAAGTTTCAAACCCAATTGTGATGTAACAATGTTACTCGCTCCCAACTATTGTGTTACAAACTTCCCCTAGCGAAGAAAAAACTTTTACACACTGATTTTATTCTAAACGTAAAAGGCGACACGCGTGTTTCGCTTTTTACGTATTTCGTTTCGGCTAATTCGGGTAATGGGAATCCTTGAAATCGCATGCATTTTCCTGATTAAACTCGTTTATTGAGGATAGAAAACAAAATGAGATTTAAGTTGGTAAGCAAATCAACCAAATATTAAAATAAGATTTTTTGTAAACGCTCTTACTTGAAGATAAGATCATTATAAGAAATGTTTTAAGACAAAAACGAGTCAATGAGAGAATATAAAAAATAATACGATAAAATAAAAGCCAATAATAGTAACACGGACAAAGTTGTTTGTCTTGTTATATTTTTGTCCATGTTTCAAGCGGCGTGGCGTTTTTGGCGTTAGAGGGGGACACACTTCAAAAGTTAGAGTGGGGGACACATTTATTATTCTTTTGGAGTAATTATTATTTCCTCCCTTTTCAAACTAAGGATATCCTTGTCCGTTCTCTTTTACTCCCGCTTCTAGACTACGGGGACGATGCATTCTTGGATCTCACGGAGGAATTGCTTGACAAGCTTGAGCGCTTGCAGAACGTCTGCATTATGTATATTTTCGGTTTGCGTAAATTTGACCACGTGTCATCTTTCCGCACCCAGCTCAAGTGGTTGCCAATCCGCCGTCGCCGGGATTTCCATACACTGTCGCTCCTCCTCAATGTTTTGTTTACTCCTTCCCCGCCCTACCTTTCAGAGAGGTTCAAATTTATGGCGAATGGTAGCAATCATCGGCTGCGCTCTAGCGCTCTTGATTACCTTAGCCATACCACCTCATAAATCCCGTTCCTATGATAATTCCTTTACGGTACACTCTGTCAAATTATGGAATTCGTTACCCCCGTCACTCAGGCAGTGTCAGTTCGTGGCCTCGCTGAAGGGGAAGTTGAGGAAATTGTGGTTGTCGAGTACTACTTGACTGGATATTTTATTTCGGTATTTCTTTATTATATATTTATATCTATTTGTATTGCGTATTTTTATTTTCTGTTATTATTGTAAATATATTTAGATTTTGGTTTCTTATTGATATAATTATTTATATAATTTTGTGTCATTTGTCTATATAATATTATGATGTTATTAAGATAAACTTATATCCTTGTTTTACATGTTTAATTCTCGGTTTGCCTATAAATCGTATCTCCACTCAATTGCTCAAAGGTTAGCTGGAAGAAATCCCTTATAGGGATAAACTCGCCTTTGTACATATGTCAACTGTTCTTGTAATTACTGTTTATTGTTAAGTTTCACGCATGTACAATAAAGAATTTTACATACATACATACATACATACATACATACATTATTTCCGAAAACATTTACTTTATCAAAAAATGTTTTCTGTTTTTACTTTGTCAAACCGAAGAGTTGAAGCAAAACAAAAAATTTATCCCCACTTTATGTGTTTAACGTTACAAAAATATTATAAGATTTTATTTCACCACTTTGTCAGATTTATTGATTTATATATCCATGCCAAATTGCAGCCTTCTAGCATTAACAATCATAGAACAAAGCCTCGGACAGACAGACAGACGAACATGGCGAAACTATAAGGGTTCCTGGTTCACTACGGAACCCTAAAAAGAAAGTGTGCTCTGGACACTCAATTCACTTTCCCGTGCTCTCGGTCCACACGTGAAAACGAGTGCACAAAACAGTAAAAATTAAGTAAAATATAAAAATAAAGAACCATACTGGTTTTACGAAGCTGACACGACTAACTAAAACCCATTTAGTTACGCTCTGCTTCTTCACAACCTACGTCGACTCGTCTCACCATTTGTACCTAAAGTGAGATTCGTTACAAGTCTCGTACTATACCTATAAAGACGCATATCAGCCTTATTTCGGTTCACATCAGCGAATCGCGTCGACGTTGTGAGTACCTACCAGCCCTGTTTTTTTTCATCGTCTTCTCTCAGACAGACGTTTTAACCAGACGCCCTTATAGCCCAATATGTGACGACAAAAATGGACACCAGCTTACAAAAAAACTGAAAATATTTTTTCTACTCCAGTAATTTAATCTGTCAATTTAATGACTGACAGCCAGTTTTAAAACAATAAATTTATGCAAATGCATCTTTTTAGCATACACAAGTCTGGTGGGAGAATCAAAATGGATTGCCATAAATTATTATAAAACTGTCTATTATTTTATTTTTAACGTGTGCCTCACGTCAAAGCCCGTATTCTGCCAACATATCAATTTAAATTTTATCTAATTATTTTGCTGTCGTAGAACAAATATTGTATCCAACGTTATATAATTAGATTATTTAGGTTAAACCCTTATTAAATAAAAATAAAAATCAATAATTAAAATATTGGGGGACAATCGTACACAAATCGACCTAGTCCCAAACTAAGCAAAGCTTGTACTATGCAACTCTGTAGCTTATTATGTAACTGTTGCATAAAATCCTATCGTGATTTAAGAGTAGGTATATCCCACACCCAAGTTAATGATTATGACTCTATATTAGAACAAATGTTTAATTAGCTTTAGGATTGAAAAAAGGTTTTGATGCGCGATGCCCGTAAAATATTACGGTTTTTTTTTATTAAATTATTAAAATATACCATATATAGTAATAGAGCCTGGCTACTGAAATTTTACCTATATTTTTGGCGGGAAATTCAAAAAATCTTGGGCTGGTCACACTTTGTGTAGTCGGAATTATAGTTTTGACACTAGAAAATATTTTTGATTTCACCCACCTAAGGAAATAAGTTAAATATACGTCGACGTGCACTCAAAGTCCGCCCACATAATTTCTACCACTGTGTACAGTATAGTCAACGAAAAACACTTATGTTTACACGTTCATACCATATGCCATTGTAACAAGGCGAAAAATTAAATTTAGTGTTAATAAGACCTAGATCGATAATACCGTAATATTAATTCATCACCAAAAAAATTACATAAGTACAGTCAACAGCAAATATAGATGATCATTCTAGTACTTCTTCGCGCTAGCGTAACAAATACTGCTACAGTTGGGATGCGTCAAAGTAGTGAAAATGACTTTTTGTTATTGACTGTACTATGCAAAAATTTAACTCAATCGGAAACCGTGATATTCCAAAACAATACAATTTAAAATTAATAATGGTTGTTGTTGTATGGGGCCATTTGCACGGTATAATTATCATGCGATACACTCATATCACGATCCGTATCACGTGAATATTGATGAATATTGAAACACAATCCATACAATTTTGAATACCGGGATAATATGGATATCCCTGTATTATAATTAATAATTTTGTAAAGGGGACCGTTTATTAGTATACTACACGGTATTCGTAGATTGTAGAAGTAGAACTTACTAGCATGCAGTGTTTGTTTACCCAACTTATTATACACTAAGATCTAGTTTTTAATGTGATTTCTATATAATGTATACTTTCAGTGTAACAGTTAGTGATAAACCTAATAAATAAATAATGGTAGAATTACAAAATTGGCCAATCAATGGCCAACAGCCACAGCTGGCTCAAAAATGTCAAATACTAATTTGACATTCTGTGAGTTTCAAACGTCTGTAAGTGACCATTAGGTTACGGTTACTTTAGGTTAGGACTGTGGTTAGGTTAGAGTAATGTTGCACCGGCACAATGGGACAAGTAGACAATATTTAATATTATTATATCAAATTACTACAGACCAGTCTCTTCACAGATTTCCTCTAAATATTGGTTTTCAGTAAGTAGCTCCTTACGCTCCAATGTTCAAGACATTGATATTTTCCAGAACTTCTAATTTTCCGTTTCTTTAAATTCAGCTATTAATAAATTCAAGTAACTAATCAAAGTTATAGGCAAATGTTAGCACTACTACATAAAGTATCAAAATATTTATAGAGCACCAACCTACTAAATTCTTTACTACTTGTAAACATTGCAGTTTTTCATTATACAACGGATCACGTCGGGTTTGCACACTGTGATAATTATTTAAGAGATGAAATAATAGTTTGGGGAGCTCACTCGGTATAGTCATTGTTAATATTATTTGAATTATTTCTAATAAATGCCGCATAAACTGCAAACCATTTGAATGAATGACAAAAATGGATGACAGCCGTTTAGCCTTTATTTTAATGATAGGCTATTGATGATACCACAAGTAATTATATCTGTCAACAAATTTTGGCTAGCCTGACTCTACCATATTTATCAATAGTTTAAGGCGTTATAATTTAATTTTAAAATACGTCTATCCTATTTAAATTGATGCAGTTTGTAAATTTAAATTTCATTGCGTTTACGTATTGGACTATTTATTTATGGCTACCGGCACGTAGCGCTTGGAGCACGGACACAACCTGTCCATTTGTGATAATGCAGTTCTTTTAATTCTTTCGGACACACCGCTTCAGTAATTGATGGAACACAAAAATCCACTCTATTAGGGATACGATTGTAAAAGGTTTTAAAGTTTGTCTGTACGAGTGGTTTGTTAAAAATAAAGCTTTGTATCCGACTCTAAAAAATATAGGTAGTTCTATTTTATTCTCGGGAATACATTTGACACTTATGCCATACTGAAACCTGAATTGATTCGACACAACACATACACACAAGTACAAAATTTGTTAGGAAATACTTTTAATAAGAAAACGGATTTATAGTAACCTGAAATATTACAGTTTTAGACAAAATCACTTTTATGGCAAACACTGGTGATAATGAAAAATGAATTTACGTATATCAATGGAATCCGAATGTCAACATATATTTATCACAGTTTATTGCAAAACCATAGAACTTATTAATACTTTCAAGTTTACTTTCCTTTGAAGATTTTAAATAGCACTGATACTACAGGACGGGGCAGATTAAATCACAGATATTAAAGAGGAAAGGCAACACCGAATGTCACATTTCGTACATATTTGGAGCAGCCCAACTGGGGAATCACCTCCACCTTGCATAATGCCGCAGGCTATACGAACACTACTACTAGTTCTGCACGTATGTCGTGTTGTATTTCTGGTGGTGAGTAAGGTGCAAGATAGTCAGAGCTCCCTAGGACGCACTGTGTTGACGGCGAACCTGCCTTTATCTCCAGCTGTCACCACAACGAATCTTCAAATCAATACTGGGTTGGAAACGCGCTTGCAATTCTATTGGGATCGCAGGCGACGGTTTTGCTTACCACCGATCAAACTGTATTTGAAACAGAGCGCAGCGCAGCGTTGTTGCGGGGTAGAGACGGTTTTACGGTAAAGCGAACACGGTCCGGAGCACATGATTTTTAGCCGATCGACGTCCACTGCTGGACATCAGCCTGGGCAAGTCGCGCCAGAAAACCGTATGGTATTGGACAGCGCTGTAGAGTGGAGGCAGCGCGTGTGACATAGCAGTAATCGACATTCGACAGTTTCGGAAAGATGAAAAGTGCAAAACCACCTTCGGCCCGCACCGCACCGCGGCTTTAGCTTTAAAAAAGGTAGGTCCTAGGTAGCTATTGTATACAACACGAAACAAAATGAATTCCCTTGCGTCTTCAAAGACTCAACAGAAGATGCGATCGATCGGCACGGTTCCGTGCGACATTCTATTAAACATACTCCACATTTACCCAAGGAAATTGGTTCTTTAGCTTATCTCAGTTATTCGTTTTTACGCCTTGTTAGTAATTTAATGCGACTCTGGCAGGGATTATCTGAAATTCGGGGATATATAATGGGGTACGGAGGGATTTGTAAAGCTTTGAAGTTAAAACCGATACTTAAGAAGAAAAAAAAAATTGGAAAAATGAAATTTATTTAATATAATGCATACTTATTACTTTTTGCATAGTATTATGTTTTACATAAAAATAGAGGTTAACACTATATATTTTTGATTTCATAATAAATCACCACATGTCATTTGTACAAGTACCTATTCCTTGAAAATTCATACTGTTGAATTTCTCTTACTAAGGTATGATTATTTCAAGATACTTCAGCAATCCAAAAACAATGAGATTAACAGTGAGAATTTCTATTCATAATCATATTAATTGTTAAATTTATAATATAAACTTAATTCCAAGTAAAAATTATGAGTGATAAAAAATATGTCAGTAATATTATAAAATACATCTCATGAAAGTATATTTACAGCGCTGACCTACCATTGACTCATATGAAACTGACATCTTGTCTAATAAAATTGCTGGCGTGTTTCTGACTGGTATTTACCTGACAAAGCCTGCGTTGCGGATATAAAGACATTCTATTTGTAACTTATAAATATTTCGTTTTACATAATTAAATTTTAGTTTACTTATACGAAGTTCACAAAAATATTTTAACGTGGTTTTTTTTTCATAAAATTGGGAAAAAAATTATACGGATTATTAAAGGCACATCAAAAAAAGACCTAACAACCTAAAAATGCTGATTTGCACACCAAAAAAACTAATTGCACATCAAAAAAACTAATCGCACATCAAAACTCGGTTTTGATGTGCGATTAGTTTTTTTGGTGTGCAATTTAGAGTGCAAGTTAGTATTTTTGATAAACAATTAATAATATCCCATTATTAAATACAATACATCTTGATGCTTTGAATCCTTTAAAGCGCACATAGTCGAGCGGGTCATCAAGAAAATTAATTTAAATTTCTTTTGTAAAATTACTGGAAACTAACCAACATTCACGCTAATTTCAAACTAAGGAAATTTATGGTTATAATGCTTTATGCTACTTCACTTTTTATTTTTTAAAAATACTTATTAAAACAAAACAAAAATAAACTAAAAATAAATAAAAATTAAGAAATTATTTTCTTAGTATTTATTTATTTTTAGTTTAATTTTTCAATGTATAATATATTTTTTTTAATATATACTAAACTTATATATTAAAAATTCCCCCAATTATAAAAAGAAAGCCTCGTCTAACAGGTGCACCTACGACATGGACCCCATTATGCTAGCGTCGTTGCTTCTCTGCACCGCTAAGGCGATACAATGAGAGAAGTACGCGCCAGCCCTGGTCCCCTGTAGAGTCGACCAGTCATGCCAAGGTGCCAAGACCAAGGGCCCAGCGTCTCCACTGCGAGCCCCGCAAACTCGTAGTCCTCAAATAAGAATGAGTACTTGCGGCACTTGAGAACCTGGGCCTGGTCCGCCACAACACCAGCTTTTGAGCAGTTCGGGTGACTCTGTACAGGGTTTCCGTTACACGTTGCATCTTACACCAGAGCCTTTCCTAATTTCTACAACACTAATGTAGCTCCGATGGATCGCTTGCCATTGTCTCTCGCCATTCCCGCGGGTTCAAGGACTGCAGGCAAAGAGACGGTGGCAAGCGAGCGACGGGCTAAATTATTAAGATTGCCGTGGCGAAATAGGCGGCCAGCGCTTCTCGTACAAGAAAGGCCATGTCTTCACAGCTGGTCCACATTTTGGACCCAAGCCTTAAACAAACTGCTATGCTTAAGCTCTCCAAAATGTTGCCCATCTGTCTCGACGAAAGTTCTCGCAGCCAATGTCCAGACTCGGGAGCTGATACGGCTAGAATGCGAGCACATTCACTACTTCGCTATGAAAAATAAAGTTATATCGCCTTATGTAGAGCAGTGAACATCCTTCTTTATGATGATGATACTGATGATAGTTGGCAAAGTCGCAACATATCGTATACGGACTCTTAAGACTGGTCGGCCTCTTTTGCCTAGTTGGTAATGTCATTGCCTCCGAAGCTAGAGGTCCTGGGTTCGATTCCCGGTAAGGGCATTTGTTTCTGTGGTGAGCAGAGACATTTGTTCCTGAGACTTGGATGTTTTCTATGTATTTAAGTATATATCTATTAAATATATCGTCGTCTAGTGCCCATAACACAAACCTTATTGAGCTTACTGTGGGGCTAGTTCGATTTGTGTAAAAAATGTCCCCTAATATTTATTATTATAAAGACTACATACACATACATGACCAGAAATAATGTAGGTAATGTGTTACTTTTTTAGTGACTTCGTTTGCTACCGATATTTAGATAGTTGTATAATACTTCAAGGTTTTTTTTCCGATAGTCATCATCATCATCCTCATAGGTAATGTGTTACTTTTTTGGTAACTTCGTTTGCTACCGATATTTAGACAGTTGTATAATACTTCAACGTTTTTTTCCGATAGTCATCATCATCATCCTCATATCAGCCAAAAGACGTCCACTGCCGGACAAAGGCCACCCCTGAAGGATTTCCGAAATGACCGGTCAGGACCGGTCATTTCGGCAGTGCAGGCACCGCCCTCGTTCAACGGCTTCCCGCGATCTCCCATAGTGATGCAACCCAATTAAGTATCAATTTTATATAAACGGCAACGTTCTAAGATTCTCGAGCTCAACTTATAAGCCAATTTAGTGTAAAGCGGCTTAGTTCTAAATATAGCTACCTAGCTAGCTGGAAATACCACATAAAATCCAGAATTCCTTTCAAGAAAAAACGGTCCGAGAAAGCATTCGTCCGAAGACGGAGGCAATTAAGAACTAGGGATCTATTTAGATTAACATATTGTGTTTTAATCAAGTTTATATTTGTCACAGGTAATCAGTTTACGGGCTTCTAAGCATATGCCAGAACAAGCACTCAGAACAAATGCAAATTTAATATCAACCCAATAAGTTGAATCACACAAGCCCTACATATAAATAATCTCCTGGCTATATTTTTTTCCGTAGAAAATTAAGTTAGACCGGACTTAGTTCTAATGCTTCATGTTTAGTGTGAGAGCCTTCAGAAGGCATTTCGGTCACGGAGTATAGGATTTTGCAAAGGCGATTCTTGTAATTATAGTATTCATGAAAGTAACAACGTTATACCTATGTTTACAAATCAATCATATCTATGGCCAAAGAGGTAACGAGCATGACGTGCTGGCTAGTGTACAGTCAATCTGTAATTTTGTATTAAGCAGTAACGCTGCTAACGAAAATATTAAATTTCCATTTAAATTTAGTACTCCAAGCAGGATTAGAAACTGCGACATCTGGCACACGCGGCGAATCGCCCTAGTCTAGTGGCTGAGTTTGATTGCTTCCGATAGTTCAGTGGCTAAAGCGATTGGCCACGTATGTCAGATGTCGCAAGTTCGAATCCTGCTGGCAGCACATATTTTTTTAATTTTTCTTCTAATTTGATCTATCAGTTTTTGACTCCATTACTTGTTCATTAAGGTTCTAATATTTTGGTACATCCGCACCTCTTTCTTGGCGAAGTGTACATAAACATTACTAAGAAACATCATATTATATGTTTGTATTCGCGTGTACTGTTTGTACCAACGCCGCAGCCGTGTTTGCTTTTTTTTTGCTGCATCCACCATTGCATCCATTTACGTGAAGTTCAGAACCAATTTGAGTACATTTCATTGACCTTTATAATGTCACGTATAGAAAATTCATTTTTATCATATCAGCTGATGGACGTCCACTGCTGGACAAAAGCCTCATAGAGAAAATTAACAAATACAATTTCGAGCCTACTCCACTCGTCTTTAGTACGTGGCGGTCCCTCAATTACGTCGCCTCAGTAAGGTCACTAATGGCATTGTGGTATTCGGGGTGCCGCCCTTGAGGCTTTGATACCTTGCCTTATGGGTCAATGTACCTTATTGGACATTTAAACTACAGAGGTTGAGGTTCAAGCGGGCTAAGTAGTACGTGTTTCGGAATATTGAGAGAATATTGCGATATTATATAGAAAACTCCCGTGAGTTTGAGACATATTAAATATAATGCAACGGGTCACTCACGTCTTAAAGGTCGAATATCGCTCAACATGTTTCAGACCGGTTCGCGGTCCTTAATCATGAGCACCTATCGCGGCGGCGGTTTTCTTAGCTACAAAACATGTCGAGCGATATTCGACCTTTAAGACGTGAGTGACCCGTTGCATTATATTTAATATTGCGATAGCTAAAACTACATTTCACAACAAAATATTAGTATGTTTAATTTGTCTGGGCACTATTAGCTAAAAGATTTACGCCACTTCTATGGAAATGTTGTTTTAGCTACCACAGCACATCAACATTTTCTCAAAATTCCTAAACAATAGCTTTTCTTTATTTGACTTCTTAATTGCGTAAAACACACAATAATATTGAAAAGCTCTTTTTACGGTTCCATATCCAAAGAGTAGAACGGGGCCCTATTACTAAGGCTCCGCTGTCCGTCCGTCTGTCTGTCTGTCGTCCGTCTGTCTTCAGGCTGTATCTCATGAACCGTGATAGTTAGACAGTTGAAATTTTCACAGATGATTTATTTCTGTTGCCACTATAACAACAAATACTAAAAACATAAAATAAATATTTAGGGAGCTCCCATACAAAAAAAATCTTTTAGGTAGTTGCTCAATGTGTTCATCAAGCGCTGAGTTTCAAAATGTATGGGAAAATTGAAATCCAACTCGCACTTGAGCAGAATTCTACTTGATATTATTTAACGTTGTTATTGCTGATAAAAAAATATGCTTTTATTTATATTAAATAAAAAAAAATATATATGATTAATTAAGTGTCAAATGTTGTATACCCTTCGTGCGCGAGTCCGACTCGCACTTGGCCGGTTTTTAAAATCCCAAATGTATAAAAGAGCTTCACACTTCTTGTGTAAAGACTTTTTGTACCTGTAACGCCCGTATACTATTTTCTGACACTGTCAAATTTAATTTAGTTCAGACGTAACTCTTCACCCTTCTTGGACCCTGGTATGTCCTAAAACTACGACAAAGGCCACCAGGATGGGCAGCAGTATCCTTGGAGTGTGATGCAATGGCCAACCCGCGTGCCAAGCGTGGCGCTTATGGCATTTACACCTCATCAAATTGAGGGAGGCATATGTCTAGCAGTGCACGTCCTTTGCCTGATATGGTGATGGTGGTGGTGGTGGTAACTCTTCTGAACAATGTTTGCAGCTTAAAATATCCTAAGGCTTGATAAAGAAATCATGGAACGATTTAAATTACACGTCCCATTTCAGTTTATTTATACTGAAAATGGCCATCGCCAGTGTTAAGTTAATTTGCTTAAGGAACATCTTTATTGTTCCTTGCAAAACTTCGCAACGCAATAAACTTTTTACGTGGAATCCCTTTAATATTAAAATAAGCTTACTCCATCTTAAAGTCCAGACATTAATATTCCTTAGCCCTTTTATATATTCACTTCCCTAAATTAAATTAACTTGGTAAATAAATGAAGAGTCCACAAACAGTAATAAAGACCTGAAGTTTCAAGTTTGGGCATTTGGAACACTTTTTCCAAGTTTCGACATGTAGTCATTTTGAATAAAATATAGCCGTTCTTTCAAGCAGTTGCAGGGTTCTTGTGCCCTTTTAGGGATTTGATTTAGTGAATATGGTAAAATTGTTTAGGTAATGAAATGAACCACTTGTATAGTAGGTATCTATCAGTAGCTTGTCTGCGGGCCTATGATGGTTACCATTTTATCACTTATCGTCGTGGATAAGACGCCGGCATTCTCAGACTCACATACTTGTCAGAACGTGACAAATGTCTTATCATTAATCATTTTGTATAAATCGCATTAAAACAAATGTGGAACATTGTCAAACGTTACGTACATAATATCAGAAAAAAATTAACAAACATGCGTCTGACACACGTCGAAATAAATTAACTGAACTGCGATTTGTGACATTATTACAGTCATTTAAAATAAGTACTTATTGGAGAAACACGGATCCATCGGCTATGTACAGTCGACTACAAACAAATAGACAGATCTATCCAAAGTTACAAAAATATGTATCCACGATCCTTAATGTTAAGTCAAGAAAGACACGGATACATATTTTTGTACTTTGCGTTGTTCGATCTATTTGTGGTTGACTGTACTCAATGACGTATGAAAAAGATTTTTTTAACACTGAACTTAAAAACATCTCTTATAAAACGAATTGAATTTCCAAATGAATTATAAATTATTAATCGTATAAAAAAACCAAATAAGCTGTTTGCGACTTCAAACGAAACACATGAATACCAAGCAAAAGCTGGATACTTCGACATTTCTCTTTACGGGCGGGTACCGTCTTAACGGTAAGATCCTGATTAAAACCGGTTTTTAATTAAAACAACTGCTTAAGTAAGTAATATCGGCAAGATGGAAGTTTAAAGCGAAAATCTCAGGGGAAAGGATAATGTGACTTTGAGAATAGTTGGGGTTTTAACGCGAATTATGGGAGGTTTGGGGGAAAAAAACAGGGCGTAAAGAGCAGTGAAAAAAGTTTATGTCTTACTACAAAGACGATTTGGAGCTGAGCCGGTATGTCCACAATTTTTAAAACACGAATAAAACACTCTTATTGGACTTGTCACTTGCTTACCGTACATGCGCGAATAGGGCTTTGTATCTTTTTTATTAAGGCGTGTAGTCTTAAAAAACTATCGCTCACTCGCTAGTATTAGCTCAATATGCGTGCTTTTCATCCGCACACGAAAAAACTTAAGAAATTTAAAACAAAAAAATATTGTCAAAACGAACAATTACTCAGAAATACCAAACATTCAGATATTATAAATAAGTATTCAATATTTATGGAAAGAATCGTGAATATAGTAAATTGAAAAAAGTCTTTCTTAATATATTTTTAATTATTATTTTATTTTCTACTAAATTTTCTGATGTACTAGTTATTATTGTAAATGCTTTCTTAGCCCTACCTAATTAAAATATTATTCAAATAATTATCTAAGAATTGGCCATAAATAAATTGTTGTGATCGTCTAGTTCAAATAGTTACGGTTTACGGTAAAATAATAATGTAAAATAAATTGTTTAAAATAATAAAACACAATTTTGTTTGTAATAAAATAAAACACAGTAAACACAATTATTAAATTGCCGCAAAATCACGAAATAAAACGCGTATAATATTATTATCAATAATCAATTTCGATACATAAAAATCATGATCGGGAATTGATTAAATTATCCGCAAATGATATTAAACAAAAAAAAATATAAAATATCCGCAATAAGATAAACAAGGAAATTTAAATCAAATAATCTGCATTCGTGAAAAAGCAATAAAAGTCTATCTACATAAGTGAACATGCGACTCACCCGTTTCAGCATCAGCTCGAACAAACATAATTGATTTAATTATTTGATTACAATAGGTTACAATTAGAATTATTATTATCACTAATTACATACATTTATTTCTAACTTAATATTACAAATTTTATATTATAATGCGAACTCCAACACGGTGTATAAAAACGATGACCTGAAAAAACCCGACTACAAGGGGACCTTGGGAATTAAGACCTTAGGTCTTGAAAATGGGACCTAGACCTAGGCTATGTCTTTGATATTAAGGGGGCTCACCTTCACACCTACACCCCCGCCATCTCGCAAAACCTTGATGAGTTCAACCTATCAATCCTGATCTACTGTTAAATTCAAACCTTCCCACCTACACATTCCTCATCAATCTGTCACACTTTAAAAAATGTATTTTACGCAGATTGCCAAATAAATTATTTATTTTACTTAATTTACGCTAAGCTTTACGCGCTGCTGAATTTACGCTTCCCTACTTCGTCATGCAGCCGCGATTTATCTGTAACAAAGATAGTGATTGTTGTCGAATGTGTACAAGGTACTCTGAATATTATTTATGCTCTATAACATCCACTGTACTGCCTATCCCTTAAATTGGATAGCATTGTCACTCTACTTCCACTAATTGACGCAGATGCCAAAGGTCCGTATAATCGAGCGATTACGTCCCAGAATAGACAGAGCGAAATGTTACAGAACACATAAATAACTCAGGCCTTGGTTGTATACCTAGTGTGTAATGTTACTGACCCTAGCTTCTAAAGGCCTGACACGTCAAGACCTTTAGGTAAGGCCTCTGATTCAGCTACATCAATAACCCAGGACCTAGTGTCAGCCAAGTTACCTTCTGCCGAGTGTACCTAAATGCATGTATAAAAAATAGACTAAACGTGTAGTGTGTCAGCTTATGTATGTAAGTGTAATGTGGTGAGTACGCGAATGTGTGTTCATTGTATCCATGCTATGCCACGGATTACAATGTGTGTGTATGTAATAGTTTTTTATTGTAAGTTCACTATCCTGTCACAAATAATAGAATCAAAAGCAATCAAATGCGTGATATTACAAAGCTTCAGAAGTGTTGGAAAGAGCTAGCGAAATTAATATATGTGTGTGATAATAGCTCTCTCCTAAAAATCTGTTTATTTTGCAATATCAACATTTAATTCATGCAGTTTTATTTAAAATAATGCATATAAAAACAAGAGCTAAGTATTTTGATTCCACTTTCATTCAAGTACATACTAAAATATAATATGAAGATAGAGTTAATTTTTGACCCTAGTGGTCCCTAATAAATCTTCTCTGGAACACTCGATCAGCCCCAGTGATTATGCAGAAATTACTTAACACACCCTTGTATTTTGGAACAAAACTACATAGAAAGTCCCACCAACAACTTTGTGGCTGAATAGCTATTGAACCCTAATACTAGCTATCAAAACACTCGAGTTCACCCGACGCGACGAGATACCTAAAGGGATAAAAAATATATAATGTACTTCCTTAGCACTGACTCTAATTAGAAAAATACAAAATAACACACTTATAATTATTAACAAATGAAATCAAATCACTTAAAGTCTTTACACACTGAGTTCAATGTCAATTGTCACTATAAAAATCCCTACATATTAAAATCACTTATCTGTTCACTAAGAAATGTCTAAAATATTTATAATTAGCACTAAAATTATATTACAGGACCACTATTTTAAACTAACAACCGCGAAACGTATGCGCTAGATATTAATATTAATCAATAAATTATTTAATTGAAAAGGGATTTCTTTATAATTATCGACCTATTCGTAAGGAACGCGAACCCCGACTGCCTGAACTATTTTAACACCATATCCCACATGAATATCTACGCATTCTCAAATGAAGCAATTTGTCTATAATGCATATGAACTTACGTCATTTTAATTCAAAAATTATACACGTAATCAATAATATAGCTAATAGACGCAAGTGCTATATTATTACAGTTAATTTAAGCTCTTTTGTTTTTAAAGTTATTGGATTTTTTTCAAGTACAGCCATCCACTTGAAGTCTGCGCCCAGCTAGCAACTCGAGACGTCAACACACTCCAGATTAAAGAAGTACCATAAATTTAGAAATTTATGACTGTATTTTGAATAGATTGATTTCAAAGAAAACTTGTCGTGGGAACATTTTTTAGGCATTCGTGTTTAAATTTCTAATTACCTATTCTTTATATAGGATAATTATTTGCATACTGTGACCACTGTGGTTACATTATGGAAAGGGTTTCTTTCAATGATTCATCGCTTCTGTTACCATCGACCAACGTTAATACTCCTTTTAATAATACAAAGGGAAGACAAGCAAGAAGTTCATTATATTCAGTGAGTGATCAAACAATCTTTAGGCTCACAAAATATATTGTTAAAAATAAATATTAGGGGACAGTCAATTCGAAAATCCTTGATATACATATTTACTTTGAAACTAGTCTTCGCACTCTTCAACCGATTTAACCAAGAAAGATTAAATAAAAAAAAACTGGATTATCGACATAAAAGCTTACATGATGAAACTTTCCTAAATATGAACAAAACATAATAAGAATTTCTATAAAAGTTGTATACCTTAACGTCATTGCAATAAGGCCTACAAATTGTCGCTCCAGTGTTGCTACAACCGTGTTACGACCGATATCAAACGTCTCCCCTGTGTAACGAGGGACCAAGTCCAATGGTACACAACAAAAACAAGCAGTATTTTAACTTTTTGCTTGTACCAAACTCGGTCTACCCTCATCGATGAAGCTGCCTTACAAGTTTTCAAATGAGGTGTTATTTTGAACTGCACTTAAGAAAAATTAAGTTGATTTCCTTCCCTATGCCAAACATGTAGACCGGGTAGAAAAATACATATTATATGACAACACATATAAATACATATATTCAAATATGTGAAATAATATCTTTAGCATTTAATTTAATCATTTTCAAACATTTTCGTTTCAAACACTAACGGCTTTTGGTAGAAAATCATGGGATGGGGACACCGGCTGAAAACGTTACAACATTACGTTTTTATAAAAGGTCCTGCGAACTCTGCAGACGGACAGTGAGTGGCAAGAGCTTCGTTCACTTTTTAGTTATTCTTTAGATCTATTTCTATAAAGTTGCAATACCCACGCAATCAGATGAAAAACTGAGCGAACTTAAAACACCAAGAGAAATTTCGGTCTTTTCTATTAAAGAATCTTATTATTATTAACTTTCCATCCACCACCACCACCACCATATCAGCCAAAGGACGTCCTCCGCTGGACATAGGCCTCCCCCAAATTTATGGGGGGCATATGCCATAATCGCCTCGCTTGGCATGCGGGTTGACGATCGCAGTATCTCCACCGTACTCCAGGGATGCTGCTGCCCATCCCCCGGTGGTTATGGTCCAACGTTCCATACTTTTTGACAATCTAAATAATAAAGATTGTCTTTGCTAAATTTATAAATTGATGACTTTCTGTACTTTTCTTTCTTGCTACCGTTCAGTTCAGGCAATGACAGTTTTTATTGCAAAAAATATTATTAGTGTCAATATACAAATAGGTAGGTGCACTGTAAATTTTCTAGCATGCTTTCTTTCTCTGGCATCCTCTCCGGGACTTCTATTGGCTTGCCGTAAATTTCCCAACTCAATAAAAGGTCGGTAACACCCTTATAATTCTTCTGGAGTAGCAAGAATCCATAGACTATGGTGTCTGCTTACCATAAGGCAAGCCAGAAACTTATTTGGCAAGTCGTCAGAAAAAACGTCTGCCACTTTATTTAGTTGTTGAACTGTTTCTCTATTAACTGTGAGCTGTAACGTTATAAGTTGTCCGACGTCAAACGTTATATGTTCGGAGCCGTTGACGTTTATCATAACCGCCTCAAGGGAGTTTATGAGTTCCGATCGCCATGTGTGAACTTTGATGAAAGCCTTAAGGATTAAGTGGGAGGTTTGGTTGAGGTTGTTATTATTTTGATACTCTAGTTCACACTCCTACTCATTACGGGTCATTATTTTGTGTAATTAATGCGGTAGTGCACAAATCATAAAGTTTTAGTTGCACTTCATTTTTCCCCTAATGACATTTTATAGACTAAACCTAGTAACAGTAAAAGTTCTCCAGGGATCTCGAAGAACTTTGTGGAGAATTAAAGAGCTGCATTGGTCTGCAGCTATCAACATAACGAATACTGATCACATTAAAATATGGGCAACGCTCTTGGCTGCACTCGGTCAACGTGGATAATAATGACCGTTTCCTCCCCTCCATTTTCTCCTTTCCTCAAAAGTGGGAAGTATTAGGATGATAATAATCATTTATGCGTTTGTGGCTCTTCTGAGCCACTAGCGTCCAATGGCTACGGTTTCTACTTACTGTAAGTCGTTAACGTGTTTGCCACCTTTGTAGTTTAAAAAATCACCGGCAGCAAGCTAATTTTTCCCTAGACTCTGTACTACATTCGACCTTCGACGGCATATGCAATAATAAAACAAAAGATGCTGAAACTGAAACCTAAAGGATATTTTTAGTTCATTAATTTTTGGCTTAAACAACAACATGTAATGGCGGACGGGACTTCCTCAAACAGGTTTTTACCTTACAGGAATGAAAAACCTTGTTGACATATATTGACTTTTTTGTTTTCTTAAATAAAATTTCTTATTTTATTTCTTATTAAGGTCGTCTACCTCGGGATAGTTAGGAAAATAAGTAGCTATGCCTTGCAGCCAAGCTACTATATAACATTTGTCCCTCTCTCACTAAAAACTTACTAGTAAGGCATGAATACTTTGTCCGACATAATTTATACGCGTCCATGCTAGCTGGTCAGGAGCAAAAATATCTACGAACATGTGTGATTTAAAGTCTCACCTCACACAAGAGTGTCTCGCTGCTGGGCTCTTCTATCCGCTCATACCAGTTCTGAGGAATCTCTGGCCAATCGTCGCAATATGCGTCCAGGTCGTCCCGCCATGTCCGTCTCGGCCTGCCACGATAGCGCCCGTCGTTCGGCACTCACTCCGTGGCCTACTAGCTAGGCCCACCTCTGTGAATGCATGGCAAATGTGAGCGGCAGACGTGAGCAGCCCATTATCATTATAGGTTGGCGGTCTTGACTCCAACGTCAGCAAATCCTGTTTTTGATAGAGCTAGTTCGCACCCAGTCGATCCGTTTCACTCCTAGCATACTACGCTTCATAGCTTGTAGGCAAATCTTCAAGCAGAATAAGGTTTCGACGAATCGTCGGTTCAGGTTTAAAGAGAAGACTCCCTTCAGCAGCTCTTTTATAGACCAATAGGCCGAAGCGTTTTGGATCCGTCATTCAACTTCTTTATCCTGCCTCTGGTTGAAGGAAGTTTCCTTCAATCATCCTTAACTTGTATATTTTGTGTACTAATCGACATTTTGTATTGACTGCCTATCTACCTCAACCTTAATCTTACTTTTGTATTATAAGGCAATAATAAATTGCATACTTCTGCTACCGCTAATTGTAATACTCGTATTGTTAAATATTTTTTATGTGTTGCGGAACATATTTGTATGTTTCATAAACATGACCCGGATAGAAATACAGAATAGAAAATTTACGCTGCTGCCAGTGCATGTAAAATTCAACAAACGCGACTTAATACATAGACGCGAATGGAACTAAAACTAAAAGTCAACTCTGAACATTAATTATGACAGAATCTGAAACTTGTCCATTCATTCGCGGAGTTAAAAATCGCACTTTAATATCTCGCTATTCGCCATTCCGCTCGGAATGGCATTTGTCTCCGCTTTTGAAAAATGAATAATGAAAAGATTTCACCCGCGAATAATAACTGCTCTTGTCAACGGAATTTCGGACAAATTAGCCCTTTTGTCTTCTTCGAGATTTGAAAGTTCGCTCTTTAATTCGAGCGGATATTGGGGAGGCCGTAATTGCCGTTAACAAATAATGTTTTCAACGTTTTATGTTGCCAAAAGTTGAACCGAATATTTTTTAGGAAAAGACGGTGCTACAATGGCTAGCTAAAATTATTCAGTATGGAAATTTATCAGTTATAGAGACGGAATAAGCGTATGTCGGGCGATATCTTGGCAATGTTGCACTATTTCACCCAACGTCGCTGGAAAAGTGTCCCCTAGTCAATCCCAGGCAAAGAGGTAAGTACGTTTGACAACCGGTTTAGCCTAGTAGTTAGTGACCCATGAAGTTGGTGGGCTTGGGTTCGGAATTCGGATCCTAATCAGAGAAAATACTTTTGTGATGGACATGAATATTTGTGTCTGTGTGTTTGGTGAATCTTTTTATGTATTTAAATATTCTTATTTACTTTTTAAATATATTATCGTTTAGTAGGCATAGGACAAGCCTCAATAAGCTAGCTAATGAGCTTGTTAGTTTTTTAGATTTGCTAATTTCAAAGAAATAGGTAGGCTACAGTGAATCCCTACGTAGGGTAATTACGCAACGATTTCATACTTAAAATAACGATTAGATCTACCTGTATATATAAGTATAAGTTACTTAATTGCCCTGCCAGTCCAATCGTATCAATTCGCCGTTGCTTTGCGGGCCCACCGGTGAGACTGAGAGAGTGGTTTTTCAAGAGTCCCCAGTACGCTCCGCTAAACTCGATTCTCCATACAAAAGTAGTTTCGTTCTCGTTTAAAAACGCCTTGCTGAAATAACATGAAACTTTGTATACACAATGGGAGTCCGACCTAGATATGCCGGATCCCATTGTATATACAAAGTTTCATGTTATTCTAGCATGGCGTTTTAAAATGAGAGCGAAACTACATTTGTATGGAGAACCGAGCTTACTGCGGACTCTTAAGGCAAAGCAGAAAAATTGTAGGCGGTGCATCTAACAGCTAAAAGGAAAATCAAGATAAATAAGACGTTGTTAGTAAGAAACTAAAATTGAATGGTCTTGAAAGAAATTATATAATAGAACATAATAATGTTTATTGTTGAACTGTGTACGAAGACGTTATACGTTACGATACAAGTGCAGAGAACAGGAAATTCGCAACGAGTGGTGATAAATTAAAACACGACCGAAGGGAGTGTCTTAAATCGACACGAGCTGCAAATTACCTATTCGCACGTGTATCGTACAACGTTTTAAAGTTTCGACATATGCACGTAATGCATGCTGATTGCCGCACTCGTGCGGTAAAGTAGCACCGTATGTATTGTAACATTACACACCTAGGGTGGTGGTAAAGCAAAGAAAGGCTGAGATCGCAGATTTTGTGGCCCGAGCTGTAGGCGAGGGACGTATATATATATATATATGCTATGACGTATATTTCGGCGCTGTGTCACTATAAGGCTCACTCGGTTTCACGTTCTTGGATAATATTATGAAGAAAACCAATTAATAGCAACAATCACTTTTTATTTGGGCAGAGTAACAGTTTACACAAAGTTCAAGTAAGTAATGACCCCCGTTCGAACGGCATTCGGGCTTAAATACTAGTTAACAAACAACCCCACTACTCATTCCACCAGGTGGTGGATCAGGTGTTCACGCCACTTTGCTTGATAAAAACAAGTGACGTCATTGACAATCGATTTAGGTATTAATTTTACAGTTAATCACGCATAAATGTGCTACAAATTGCATTAAAATATAATCGCGATTTTATAATTAATATTACATTCTTATATTTCAGATTTATTAACAAACTAGAATCGGAAGCAGTAAATATATACAAAACATATTTATAGCATAATATCATTTATTAATTTAAACATTATTACTCGTAATTAGGCTTAAATAATAAAACAGAAGGTACGCCGCCCACATATACAACACGGGAGGTAATAAATAAAGCCCTCGATCGCATATATACATATATATATATATATATATATATATATACACTTGGCCAGAATGCGACTTTTTGGCCAGGTGTGGCATGAAAGACATTACATATGTAGACTCAACAGTTTGTCTGTCACAGACGTACAATATAAGAACCAAAGTGAACTGCATGTTAATAGTTAAATCATTTAATATGTTTTTGTGTAAAACAGCAATGCAATAAAAAGCCTTATTCATGAGCTAGCGTTACAGGGCACTTTTGAACTCTTTACTTTCTATTGCCTTATTATCAAGTACATAATTTAATTGTGAACCTTAGGAATACACTAATAATATTTATACTGAGTGCGCAGATTGTGCTTTAGTGATGACATTAGTGAAATACTCCCCATTACGTTTTACAAAGGGACAGCTCAGGTATGTAAATCCGGTAAAAGTTAAAAATTTCTTTTTCTTGACTACATTTCTTATTGAATGCTGGCAATGTAAGTGGGACACAGTGCATAAACATATTATAAGTGTAGATAAAATAAAGACGGGATGACAATGTGGAAACTGAAAGGAAGAACCTTTAGACCCTCTTTTTCGTCAGTTAAAAACATAAATCTGTAGATCCATTTCACTCCGTTCCCCATAAACGTGGACAGGCCATTAATCCCCATAGTATTTGATTATTCAATAACGTATACAGACATCAAGTCACATGAAGGATTTGCTCAGTCCCTATTTGCATAACCCTTTCCCAAATCCCTGTCGCAACAGAATATTTGCTTAGCGCAATAATGATTTCAATACCGGTCCGGGCAGGAAGGGCCAGATTAATAGCACGCCCTCCAAAAACCCTCACAAACGAATTAAACAAATACCGAGTGACATAAATACATTCGGACGGTGTTATAATTGCCAGAGGCCTTACCTTTGAATTTGGTAAAAGCTTCAGTCACACTGCCCGTTAAAAATAAGGGATTTTACTTTGTCCTAATGGTACGGATGGGATGAAATCGTTGAAAAACGCCCCCGCGGCAATGGTCGCCCAGATGTATTTTACTCTGTGTATGGATGATTTTAAGCATTCACGTTTTGTTTCGGTAATTTCCCCTCTTTCTAATTTGTGAGTCGCCGAAATACAGGAAAATTAAGACAACTGGAAGTCTTTCCTTGTTAGTTCGGTACATTATAACTGCTAACAACCAATATTTACTACAATCCATTCTATAATCATTGGTGGAACATAGAATTAATCGGTTTCAACGGATTATATCGCGGAATCCGATTGTTGGTGGTTGTGTTTTTATTGGTAAAACCGATTATTTTTTACACTCTATAAAACTTTATAGAGAACCTATTCATAAGAATGTAGTAGAACCTACACATCGTCACTACTTTAAAAAAAACTCGTATCTGAAAATCATCAAGTTTCTAGGAGGAACAATAAACATTCTGTAAATTATTGCGATTGATCAAAAAAGTTCTTGTTAGTTTCATGAGATACTTTGATACCCAGTCATTAATTTCACAAATATTCGAATAACCCGCTCAAACATTTTTTTATAAAATTTACAGTTATTCGTAAGATACAAGATTTTTGTTTTAGTATTGAGTGAAAGTTGTTAAGTTACGATAATTTTGCTTTGAATTTTATGCTACAAAATGAAACGAAATGTGTATTTTTATGTTTATTAAATGAACTAAGTAAACTCTCTTCGAGTAACAATAGACGAACTCAAATAACAACGTGCCTACGTAAAAAAAGATCGGGTCGAATTATTTTTTCTCTACTATACATGCAATAAACCATCGTAAAATGCATGAAAATCTTTTGGCAAAATCGGCTTTAGAGATTGCAAATCATCATACTTTCGTTTTTTAATGGGGACGGGTCCAGACCAGAATATAGCTGAGGAATCGCTTGATCTTCGGAAATATGGAATCTTTGAGGTAGAACAGTCCAGATGTCATCAAAGCGAAGTTTAAACTCAATAGGACTGTGAGGTGTATATTTTAAAGCCCTCAAATTTACCACACATGGGTCACCTGCTCTCTTTCCAGGTCTTATAGATGTGTACTGCTTAAGTGCGGCATAGTTTTTAAAAAACTCCAGTGTAAATATTTTACATTGTACTTATACTTTTTAGTCAAAGATGCCTCTGTTATTACTTTTACAAAATCGGCAGGCACATGAAGTTCTCTGTTTTTTTTACTACATATCTTTTTTAGACATCTTACTTGAAGACATTTTCTTCAATGATTGCTGCCTATTTTATATGACAACTTGACAAGTCACCATTTTTATTAAATACTTGTTTTTTTTTTAACTGACGAATACTTACTATAATGACGATTTATCGTCGTTGGAGTTTGTGCATCATACGCGGTGTATTTTTATTAGTTTAATGCGAAAATAAACGAAAAAATGGAAAAAATCAGATACGAGATTTTTTAAAAGTAGTGACGACATACAGGTATTAAGGTTATACGATCCATTTTTTTGTATATTACTTTGAGATTACATCGTTGACACAAAACAAATTTTATAGATATCGTGTTGTAAATTAGTGAGCAAAATATCTGAAGGAAATAACGCTATAAGTAGGTAAAGATAAATCAATTGACATTGGAGAGAAGACAATCGAACTAGTCCCATAGTATTAAACCAAAAAGACTTTGTGTTATGGGTACTAAAATACGATCGAAATCACGTACAAATATTCATGATCATCACAAAAATATATTTTACACAATTTGAATCCAGGATAGTAGGGTTTGCAGGCAGGATAGGTGACCCAGACTAAACTGCTAAACATATTTTGGTTAGACACGCCACCTTACCAACCACGACACGAGCATACTAGTGAGAAGAAAAGATAGAGACAAAAAGACATTGTTATATTCATAAATATAATAAACCCTAAATAAAAATATTTATTTACTCGTAAATAAAAGTAATACAGCAGTAAATATGAACGATAACATTAGCGCGTCTCACGAAATGGCTCCAAATTCGATGTGTGAACAAGAGAAGCACATTAACACGAATGTTTAGTTTCTTCATTAGATTCGCATGTTTGCTACATTCCGTGTATTTGCTTGCTCCCAAAGCAAACATGCTGTAGGCATGGTACGGCTTGATAGCGTCTTATGTCTTTGCTTTATAGTTCCACGTACAACCGTATCATGTTTGATTTCATCGGAAGCCTGTTTCTCGTAAATGGTGCGTTAATATTGCATCATTATCATACGTATGTCCCATTACTGAGCACATGCCTCTTGTTGATCAGGCGATGATTTTTTTACCGCATAACTAATGGAAAACATCTAATGACATTCCGTATATAAGCTTCGAAATGCTTGGTGAGCTGAAATCATTTAGGTATAATATAATAGAGATTTTTTTAGTTCCAAATAATGAAATGTAGCGCAGTGTTTCTTTTATTTCTAACTGCTAAAGCCTTTAGTGGCTTATTTACAGCTAGAGCTCGGACTACATATCTGTTACTCAGTTAAAGGTTAAGAAACATTTCGTTATGTTTCAAAAATTCAAGTTATAAGACACAATAGCTTTTTACATATCTTGATATTCTAGGGGTACAGTACAGCTACACAAAGACCTTAAAACTTAAAATGTGTCCACAGGAATGACTGAGCACTTACGAATGCAAAAATATATTGTATCTGGTCCGAGCCAGGTTTTGAAACAGAGATCACCGTTTGACAGCGCATGTTTGAACCACTAGACTGGCCACAGTATTGCATAATCCTTAGTTAATGAAGCAATTTTTCAAAGCGGTAGTGAAGTGAATAGCTGTTTGATTGGAATTTCAATTGCGATTTTATAAAACGAGCCCTCAGTTATTTCAGATCTAACCTATTTTTATGCAGTCAATACTCGTATCTCTATGCGGTCATTTATGCATGTTTTAAAAATATTATTTCGCCTTAAGGCAAGATACAGAAAATTGTTTAACATTTAATTATATTCCCTATTCTCATCTTATGATAAGTGCATAAAGACCAAAGATAAAGCTCACTGTACTGTACCCATGTAACTAACGGCTTCATTGAAAATATGCGTTTCAGCGTGACGCAATCCCGAAACACCAAGCTGAGTAAGGTTGTGGCGCAGAATTTTTATGTTCTATTTATAAACTTGTTGTTATAATTTTTTAGTTTTACTAATTTCGCGTTGAAAATTATTTTCTTCTTCTAATTGTCTAGGAATATAGACGATGACGACGACGATAGCAGCCAACGGGAGCAAATTCCATTCTAGTTCAGAAAAAAAAATCTAGATAATATTCGTTGAATAAAGAATTCCATTCGTTGTTTTTAAAATAAGCGCAAACTGATGAACTTTTAAGAATATCACAAAGACAAGGAAAAACTAACACATTTTTACATTGGTGGACACTAATTAGTACAGTAGTTAGGTGAATAAATATAGACTTCCAGATGCTTGACAACTTTAATCAGAGTCCGATTTAAGCGTAAAAATATATTATATACAGTATTTACAAGAATATTAACAACGAAAGAAATATTTAAATAAATAAAACTAAGGTTAGAAAAATAAAAAACCATAATACTAATAAATAAAAAACTTGAGCCAAGCCGGCGCCAAGCGGTAAGGTGCCCGGGAAGCTGGCCGCGTTGCCACGTTGTATAGCAATGCTAATACGTTGGGCTAGCCCGTATGAGCCAGCCCTCTAACTCGAATTGTTTACCTCAAATGTTATGAATTAAGATTGAATTGGGTTAATCGACATTAGATCATTACATTTAGGACGCTAACTTTATACGCAATTAAGTCCCATCTAATAAAATAACAAACCAGGATATCCGAATATCGGTAGTTTTACGTTTGTTTCTCAAATAGGGAATGGATCTGGGAAGTACCTCCTCCTTACAGAATACCGCAGCCATAATTACACCACCACTTGCTCTTTAGGGTATGTGATGCTGTATTCCTCGTGGTGAGTAAAGTCGCCACAGCTCCCGAGGATGCTATGTTGATAGTGAGGGACCTAGCTCTCAACGCAATGAAACCTTTAGTCAATAAAGAGTTGTCAACGTGCTTGTGATTTTTCTAGAGTCGTCAGCTGCTTATAATCAGATAGGATCTAAGCGTGTTTACTGTCACTGCATAAAAAAATTACTTCTACCATCTCAGTCACCGCGGCACTACTTAACAACAATGTAAAACCTTACCACTTGCATTTCTCTTCGTGCCCTAAAAACATTTCTCCGCGTCACACGTAGACTACTTTAACATTTGGGTCGGATGAGGAATGCTATGAACATTTCCTCATTTGGTTTGTGGGGCGGGGATTTTTCCGGGGACAGTCTGTGCCATTAATGAAATGGTTTTTTAGGTATACGTCATCGCTTTAATATAGGGATGTAAATGGGAATTCTAAGCTTCGATGTCGGCCATTTTTAATTTCTGGGTGTGCGGTTTTGTTAACCCCTTTTTACTCGGTTTGAAACAATGCCTACCATAAGAGACACTTATAAATTCCATATAATCTTTCCTACTCTGACCTTGAATTTAATCGTTCGAGTAGTATTTAGTCCTAATTAGTTCGGTCCATTAAAGGGGATAATGATCATCTTCAATACAATTCATTCAATTAATTCCGTATCCTAAGTTGGATTTATTATAATATTTTATCTACTTTCTAGTCTATCATGATTTTCTACCTTTTAAACTTACCTCAGAAGTGAATTCCCATATTCACTACAGGGAGTTCATGAATCATAAATGACGCTCATGTATTTATGTTAGTTTTACGCATAAAACTATGTGCAACACCCTAGTGGGTTCCATGTTTGTACTGGTTATAGATTTTAAAAACACTGTGTACATGACATGTAACAGATTAATGTTAATTAATACCTGCGCTGGCCTGCAAAAGAAGGTATAAATAACACTCTTAAACGTGACTAAAACGTCTGTACTATTTACATCACAAACTTGAAATAAAAAGCATGATGTAGAAAATTCAAACTCTTTTTTTACAACCTCCTTTGAAAAGATGTCTGAAAATATATTTTTTTAACTATTCTAAATGTTGTTTTTATTTCAAGTCTCTTAAGTGTAATAGTTTAGGAGAAAATTAAATTTAAAAACTGTTATACCTTATTTTGCAGGCCATGTATTGTATATCCAATAACAATTAGAATAATATAATTTTTTAATTAACTTGTTATTTTTTTTGTTTAATTGTTGTTTCGATAATTCTTTAAAATAAATATTTCATAGCTTTAATTCAATAAAGGATGGAATCAATTGATAACGCTTGCGTAAATTACAAAAAAAAAAGAAAAAAAATAATAATTAATGTGATTTACGCAATAAAGAATTAGAATTATAATTTCTTAAACTGAATTTAGGAGGTCACTAATAACAGAGGAATCAAAAAAATCTTGGACCGGGTGATTAGTGTAGCTTCCTCCTACTAAAAAGTTATACAGTGTGTGTATTTATAACTTTTGGGACGGAAAAAAATTCAGTACCTAACCTACATACTCTTACAAAGGCCACAGCATAAGTAATAGTAAGGCTTCCAATTATTTTAGCTAAATTGAACCCTGTTCTATACCTATCTCAATTTCACTAGCATTATACATGTCAGCCTACTGTTGAATAAGGTAATTTAATCTTTTTACTATTCCAGTTTTAGATGTCGTATTGTTACTTATTCTAAGCTCTGCCTACCCCATGGGATAACGGCGTGAGTTTATGTATGTATGTATGTTATTCTAAGCAAACGTTAATAGAATTTGTCAAAATGATACCATTATAGGCCATGTTCTATTAAAAAACTAGCGCTTAATCATCACAACAGGATCACACCAGTCGAAAGTGGTCCACTACTAGACAAAGGACCTCCGAAAATCTCCATAATGATTGGCTTGCGCCGAGCTCATCCAACAGCTAATGCAGTGCTATAAATACCAAAAATGTTGACTTCCTAAATTCTTCGAAACTTCACCCTTAAAAGCTAAATACCAACCCCTCTCTCAATAATTAATTAAGCACAAAACACATGAAAACAAATATTTAACTCAAAACTACGGTTACAATTAGCAATAAAGGCCCACGCATGTCAGAAACTTCTGACTTGTGTTTAATACATTTCCAACTCTCGTGTAATCGAAGGTATATTTTTATCCGTCGCTCTCCATCCTAATCACATTTCAAACAATTTCGTTCAGCGCGCCGATCTACCATTTCGGAACGAGAGCCAAAAACTTATTAAAATGCAATTGTCGTGCGAAAGAGATGAACTGAATAGGGATCTTGGCTACCCTTCAAATCAGGGAAAGGTTTATCGAGTAAGCGAATATCCCTATTTCCCCACCTCGCTCGTTAATAAAATAAAAGGGATTTAGGGTTCCGAACCCTCCGGATTCCTTTCCAAGGGGATTAGCACGCGCCTATTGACATCTTATGTGAGTTAACTACAGTATTTCTAAAGACTTTTTGCGTTTTTTTGACCCCTAGGGAAATTCCCAATTTGTCTGACAAATGCAGTTTCGTTTGTTAATTGACTTCATTTGCAGGAATTCGCGGGTGACTGCGCTGACGATGTTTTGACTTGTAAAATTGGTATGTAGTCAATAGCTATTATGTACCAGTATTATCGTTTTTTGCTGTCTTCTTCCTTTCTGGTACATCTGGCATCTTCTTTCGTTTTTCACTCGTAGGTAGTTTAAATGCATGTAATCTAAATTTTCTCTAGGGATCTTTGTAAATCGTCGTAACAACGTGAAGGTAGGAAGGAGCATTTAATAGCAAATACTTGCTGTTAATTTAATAATTTATAGGTATATTATTACATTGTTATATATAACTAACTTGATTTATTTTATATATATAAAATATGATAAAAGAAGAATAAAAAATAAAACGTACAAAGGCAAGTTTCTCCCTTTAACGGATCTCTTCAACTATTCTTTTAGCAAATGAGATGTACAAAAGCAATAAATGATGTACTGCCAATACCACCTATGTCGCTGCTACAGCTAAAAGTGAACCGTATTAAGCTGGAAAATGTATCAAAGGAATAAAACCAACCTGTGATCTGCCACTTTTTAAACTATTATCTGAATGGAGGTTCTTCAAAGGTGGTAAACCACATTCTTGGCTAACTGTGCATTCATATTTACAAGACATTTATTTCACTATGTTCTCTAACTGCAAAATGCAGCGAGGTGTCCGAAGTAGTCCGTCTTGTCCTACGATTTTGTTCACATCGTAGGACGAATATTCTACGGCATGGTTTTCGAGGTCTGAATGGCAACGTGTTACTCAGTACAATAGAATATACATGTGCAGTTAAGGAAATTTAAATAGAAGCAGAATGTTACTAGTGTAGATGCCTACCTATACTACTAAACTTCTGCTTAGCAGGTTACTAAAGTTTTTTTTTTTCGAATAGTAACCTATTTATTCCGTCGCATCGTCCTTACTACGAAAAGGCTTTTTGGAAGGTTTACCAATAAGACCTACCATTATTTAAGTCCCCCACTGAACACTTTCAATCTTAAATTAAAACAAAAAACCCGGACAATGGGCGGCAACTATTATGCATTACGGTTTCACTCATAGAACGTTTATGTACGTCATTAAATTCTGCGTACATAAGACCAC
Organism: Notocelia uddmanniana; assembly: GCA_905163555.1. NCBI lineage: Eukaryota > Metazoa > Arthropoda > Insecta > Lepidoptera > Tortricidae > Notocelia > Notocelia uddmanniana. Next base: position 20,193,063 of record LR991068.1, read on the forward strand.
AATTGCAGTACGGTCAATGGTCATTCAAACACAAAGCTAAAATAAAATAGTGGTTTTAATATGAATATCTTTCGTCCTTTAATGACTATAATAATGCTTCGCTGAATATGACTCTCAAAGTAACTGATTCGTGCGACCACACATCATTAAATTTTGCATACTATTCCGACCTGTATTGGTCACAGCAAAGCTTAAACTGCATTGAAATAAAAATCGTAACAAGATAAATATAAGGTTCAAAACTGAATATCTTTTGAGAATCGCTCGTTGTAAGCGGCAGTATGCACTTTATACTATATGAGTAACTATTTCACATCGAGTGTTATGAAAGGCACAATAATCTAAAGTTAATGAAAGCATCTGAGTCGTTTTTTTTTCTAAAATGACTTTAAAAAATTAATAAATATATTTTACTAACACAAATCTCTCAAACATTATAATGATTTTAATATCGGTTCCAGAGAATATCAATTTACGTTCAAAAGTCAATCAATCTAGTTTAGCCAATTAGGTACAGCAGCCCGCTCTTCAGAAACTTTAGTTTATCTAGCCTGAAATAGATTATAAATTAGTTTTCATTCTTAATTTGTTAGATTATTGGCATTACCAGATTTAAGTTTTATTCAATTAGAAGTTTTTATTCAAGACACTATTTTCATCAGATCAGTCCGTGCTTTACAAAATATAAATCACCAAATACATCATTCTTATTGGAAGAGTGGGCAGTTGCGTTATGAAATGAGACATACTTACCTTCCACGTTGCTTAATCATGAAAAACAAAAAATAGGTACTATTTGTCTGATAGAGAAAGCCGTAAGGCGACCCTCTCACTTCTCGATGCGAAGGCGGTACGATATAGGTAAGAAAGCTTTCTTACCTATATCGTACTGCCAGTGGCCTGTGGCAGCTGCCAGTGTCAACAGGCACTCGAGCGAGTAACGCTTTCTAATGCGCGCCTACATGTACTCGTAACATAGTGCTTCCAGTACTGCTTGGCTTCTTAATACGGAAATGCAGTACAGAAAGTATCCCATCAGGTGTGGAAATCTCTACGGCACCGATCAGCTCATGTTAAAGAACAAAATACGTAATGTCCTAATGTCCCGGTACGCAAAGTCAGGATCGGCAAACTAAACTTGGCAATGACACGGAATGAAATAAAACTAGTTTTTGCAAATTCAAAATCGCCATTTTGTTTTAGGGTTCAGTACAAAAAGACAAAAGTAGGGAACGGGTTGCTAAGGATTGGTGCGACTCTAGCTGTCTGTATGTCACAATTTTTTTTAAAAATTAAAATTAAACTTAGCAAAGTTTTCTTCCATTTTTTATACTGACTAATTTTGTGTAGGTAGGTGTTTCGTGTTTTGTACAAACTTTAGTTTTATTTTAATCCAACACTTTAGGGCTACATATAAAATATAAGTCTGAATATTAGCTCCTCATTAAAATCAAACTTTCTATAATAGAACAAAACTGATCTTACGCAGCGTACTTTGCAAACTACAGACAAAGGATTTTGTGAGCTTGGCACGTCACACACTATTGTATTCCAACCAATACGAAAACAAAGCCTTGGAACTAAACACGAGTGATATATTTAGAATTCTCTCATTGAATAAAACAATAATAAATGAAAGCTATATAATAATACAAGGATTCCTAATAAAATAATATGTGTTGTTGTGTTCCTAGTAGTGGTGAATCGCCAGAGCTCCAGAGAAGGCGTGGCCAGAGTGGTCTAAATTTTGTCTCGTGCGTTTGAGGTGGCTTTCTGAGGAGATATTTTGAGGCTGAAATGGGTGGTTTCATCCGAGTTGAACATTCCACTTTTGATTTTGAATGCAAAAAATTCACTATAAAAATGCTAAATGCACAGATTACAATCAATAAAATTTTACAGCGTGGCTGTACAGGCTTCTGCCTCGATTCCGTAAACCACGCCCTCCGTGTAAAAAACACGCTGAACCGATTATATCTTCCGTGCAGAAGAAAAATATAACTTTTTACAAGGTAGATTTGTACCTAACATTCTACAGGAACTTTAGAACAAATTAAAAAAAACATCTGGTTTGTGAAGTTTTGTTCATATTTCGAATTATGAGATATTAACACATTCATTGCCAAGAACCCGATTGTCGGGTACTCTTTTCGTAACTGCTACGGGCTACATAAGAGAAATATGTGGCTACGGCCTACAAGCGTAGCGCGTAGCACTAGCCGGCGATGAAAGTGTTAATAAATTGAGGTAAATTACCATTATTTTAAATTAATTACTGTCTCATTTGATAATGAAGGTATTTTTTATTAAGCTGAGGAAACATACAAAATAAAAACTAAATTTATATTTTAATAATTTTTTTTAATTTAATTTTCAAGAAAAGTTTAGGCGTTCATGCTGGTCAATCGTCAATTAGAGAATTAAATCATATATTTACAATTCATAAATCTGAATTATCAATCATCCTTATTATTTTTCTAACAAAGTCAGATTAGTGTTTTAAATAACGCGATATTATGCTCGTCTCTACATATTTATTTTCCCATTTTTATGAAGCTTAACAAGAGTACCCATTAAGTAAAGTAAAAGAGGTGGTATTTAATTTTTTATACCATGACGGTGGAAAACAAGCTTACGGCCTGCCAGGTAGCAGGGGCCGCAGCCTATAGATGCCTTCAACTCTTTTGCTATAAACTCAAGTGTGAAAGTGATCGACGAAAACAAAAATACTTTTGACATCACTTTCAGAGGCGTTTATTGACCCTGCGAGCGAAGCGTCTTCGTTTCAGCATTTGACAAAAATTCTGTCTGTCCGGATATTCTCCTCTACAGGTCCATTTCTCAACCGATTCTCGTGAAATTTTGTGAGCAGGTTCGATAATTATATAAATTTTAATGTCGAGTCAGTTTTTGGATTTTTTTGAATTTAAATAAAAAAAATTGCTTCAGCTCATCGAGCCACTAGTAATGTAAGTATATGAACAACAACGTCATTAATAATGGTTTTTTTTTTAAGGAACTGGCGGACTGCAGGTCATGTATTATATTTCACGAACCGATTGGAGCCACTTTTGGCCCCCCAATAACTCAATATCTATCTAACATAAAAAAATGAAATTTGGTACAGTTCCTATAGAACAACTAGAACTCCAAATTTTATGAATATAGGTTTAATAATTATTGAGATATTAAATTCCAAAATACGGCAGTTTTACCACTGACTGACTGACTAGTAATCAAAAACCTAACCCACTTCCAGGTGCCCTAGAAAGCTGAAATTTGGCATGCAACCGGAAAAAATCAGAAAACAGTGATTTTTTTATTAGTTTTATTATTATTATTTATGCTAATTACCTCAGAACTCCGTAATTTATTAACCGATTTGTAAAATTCTTTTTTTGTTTGAAACGGTATACTTCAGGGGTAGTTTCATAGTTATCAGGTAATAATCTAATCATAGGGTCCTGGACAAATCGAGGGAACTCTTCAAATATTTGAAGTGCACCTACAGCGATTTGGGTATTTTGTATACTATCTCGTGCATTCGCACTTAAAAAGCACCATTTGGCGAATATTGACAAAGAGTAATGATATCCCATCAAAAACATAAATGTGAAAATGGGAGCCAATTCAATATAAAGAATATGCGATGCTTGGTTGTCGTCATCACCAACAAAAGAATTGAGATCTAAATGGGTGCCAAGTTTCGTAGATTCTCTGAAATGGTGCCAAGTCCGGCACTACATTGTTTATAGTAAAACTAATTTACTGCGGCTTAATGCAATTTGAGCCTTAACTTGGCACTTTTCTATGCAGTATGTTATAATACCATAAAAACTGTAGGATATTTAAGAAGCCTTATTTCAAGAAGATAATAAAAATGCCTTCCTTTGTCCTGTATTATGAGAGTTCCTGATGCGAAAGTCGTGTCAGTATCGTGGCAAATGGAAATCCGTGATCTCTGCCTATATACCCCCCTCGGAAATAAGCGTGATTATATTTATGTATGTATGTACGATAATTTATGGACCCGGGTATGTCCTAAAACTTCGGCCAAGACCACCGGGGGATGGGCAGCAGCATCCCTTAAGTGCGGTGGAGATACTGCGATCGCCAACCCGCATGCCAAGCGTGGCGATTATGGCATTTACCCCCCATGGAATTGAGGGAGGCCTATGTCCAGCAGTGGACGTCTTTCGGCTGATATGGTGGTGGTGGATGTACTAAAATTTACGTTTACAACAAGTCATATTAATTAATTTAATAGATTTATGGAATGGCATTTGATTTTCGAATCGTGATATCTTTATATTATCATAATAATAATAAGCCTTTTTATTTCCTTCTAAATTTTGCTTTTTCTACATAACATTATCTTATTCTACATAAACATTATCTTTTTCTACTTTGTTTTGTTAGTGATAAATCTTAGTTACTATTTATCTTTTTAGTATTCGTAAGTTAAAAAAAAACTATACCTGAGATCTTTATATACTTACAGCTATTACATGCTTTTTAACTAAGATAACTTTAATATACATACCTATACAGACATTTCTCGTGATAAAAGTTGAATGTAATATAAAATATTAAAGTTCTCGCGTGGCATGAATTTCTAGCGCACGTGTCTTCTCCAGATTAGGAATATCACATTTTTCATAAAACGGAAAGATTATCACAAATAATAATCGTACTGCTTGTAAAAATATAGTTTGACTTTATGGTTCACTGGTGAAGAATGTTTGCAGGCATTAAGGCCACCATTGTTGATATTGCAAACTAGCGGCTCCGTTAAACAAACATAGCTGGCGGAGCCCCCAGATAATTATTTTGACTTTTACATTGGTACATGTCTGCGGAGGCGGTACGATATAAGAAAACTGTGAGCCGTCAGTGTCAACCGACACGAAATACTGTACTTCTGCACATTCGTGGAGCGTTCGTGGCCCAGCGGCGCCCGCGTACCGCGTGCGGTATGCGAGGTTTAGCAATGTCGGGCGGGGTCAGTCCTTGGACGGGTGACCGCTTTTAATGGTTACTAACTGAGCGCTCCCGTGCTTTGGAAGGCACCTTAAGCTCACGCTAATAACAAAACACTTACGCGCTAATAACAAACAGAATTAAATACCGGTCCCGCCCCGCCAGTTCAGGAAGTCACATTAACGTAACCTGGCGTACGCGGTTTTTTAAAATTTGCACGGAATTATGCTACTGTTTTTTTATAAACTACGTTTAAACAAACTTCCGGCCCGCCCCATGGTAAGCCATCACCTCACTTATGCGCAACTGTACTGTCAGTATACCGACAAGTTAAATTCAGGCAACGTCGGTATACTGTCGGGAAAGTGTAAAATACCGCATATTCGCGTAAATAATCGGTCACCGAAATGATGCGTTCCTCCTGAACTCAGAGTAAGTATTTCTATAGGATAGAAATCTATAGAGATCCTATATGAATACAACCATGAGGGTTAGAGGGGAGGGGGGTTTTTGTATTGTACCTAATAAATGTTTTCTATTTCTAAAAGTCCTTACGAAACTAGATCTTAAACGTCAGATGGCTTGCCGTAAACAACCTCTTTAATTTTGAACATGACATGGAGGCAAATAAAGAAAAGCGGAACTATGACAAAGACAACAAATTATATATATTCCTCTCTGTCACTCTTATCCAATTTAGTGTTTGATCATTTCGCTCGGTAGCGGTATTATTATTTGACGTCTTCTCTAGGGTACTCTGAGCTCCTGAAGTACTCACATTTGGCATATCATTAAATTTTACGTTTCTGGATACCCCACGCACTGACGACCACATAAGACTTACCTCCAGGGCAGGTGGTACAGTCAGGTTAATCAAATGAAAAGCCAAGGCTGATTAATCCACTTACAAGATAAGCCCACGTCACCTGCCCTTTAATTAATTTGTAGCCTCAAGTAATTATGCCATTAAAAATGAGCGGTATTTAGGAACCGATTTCTTTAAAGATAGCTTGAGAAGAAAATACAAGAAGTAACATACGTATAAAAAAATCAAAAGATATCTTTTGAAGCCTAGCGACCTAAGCTATATCTTATAAAAAAATGTACACATGCCGGAGAAATGGAAACGGGCACTCCCTACGTTAAAATCGCATACCGGGCAGCCGTTTTATTCTTGCGAGCGTATAATTTAAAAACACATTAATGTACAAAACTTAGATATAATTAATTTATGTAGAACTCCCCATCCGCACACAAACTTCATCAAGGTTTTGCCAATGATTGGTCTTGTAAGTTAAAAAAATGTCATACCTAGCTACAGTTTTATCCAACAAATCAAAGAAAAAAAAACGTAAGCCGTGAAAACAAAAGAAAATGTGATTAGGTCAAACAAAAGCGCACCATCTTCGTTGGCTTGACCACCTAGAGAGGATGGGAGAAGATCGACTGATAAAGAGAGCATACTTGGCCCGACCGACCAGACGGCGTCCTGTGGGTTGCCTCAAGTATCGCTGGAAGGATTTAGTAGAAGCGGACCTGCGTAAGCTTGAAGCTGGTACAAGCTGGCGAGAAATACCTCAATACTGAGAAAATTGGCGTGCTCTTATGTCACCGTGCCAGTGTAGGACTAAATAAAATGTGTGAAGTACCCGATTTATTTTTGACAATGTCAATGTTGGACCGATAAGTAAATTTTGTTCAAGATCATGGATAAATTCACACACAGGCCGCCACAGTTTAGTCACAAGGCAAAGTAAACTTCCTTTTAAGAGGGAATATTAATCGCATTCTACGAATTCCGTTCCGTCATAAAATACACACGTATCATCGATGTTGTGTAATAGTTATCCTTATCTCGTGCGCATACGTCACAACTATGGCAGTCGTGGCCGGATGGTTGCCGAGAGTGGCGGTGAGCTGTCGAGCTAAGTATCGTGTATACGTCTTTATTCTATATACACATGTACTAGATACGTTTTTTTTTATACTACGTCGGTGGCAAACAAGCGTACGGCCCGCCTGATGGACGACGATGGATGGATGGATGGACGTGAACACTACAATCACCATCATCATCATTAGCCAAATAATACATTCCACAGATTAGACGGAATGACAGTAGTCCACGTTTGCCTCACTAAATTTGTGTGTATGTTTATACTTAACGTGCAAAGGGGTTGGGTTTTTTATGGTTCAGTAGTAAAAAGGAACCCAATAGTTACGCCGCGTCCAATCATGTCGGACTGTCTGTCCGTGGCTTAGATAAGTAATCGTTACCACAAGAAAGCGATAATTTACAACATTTCAAATTTTTAAGTAGTATGAAATCTTAACTCGTTTCGTTAATTGGTAACAAGAAACCCCAAAATATTTTATAGCTAATAGTTTTCTAAATATTCACAAAAATATGAAGAAAGCCTATATCGTAGTAATGACTATTTACAGTATGAAATTGTGACAGTTACAGCGCACGAAAAGAACAGCAGTTCACTTTCTTTAGTACATTTGTCTTAGAAACAGTGCTTCTGTGTGATGTGTTACGCTATGACGCCTTACTTGTCACTTACTCTTAAATTGATTTATTTAAATGAAATTTGGAAAAAAGCCTGCTTAAAAATTAAATGTCTTCAATTTAGCGTAGCTAATGCACACGCAGGAATCATTTGCGTTAAACTTTAAAGTGCAAATTTTTGTTGGAGCCAAGTGGAGTAAGACAAATGGAATATGGTAAGTTATTATATTTTTTATTAATGCCTATCAGCCATTAATTATCTACAACTAATTACTTACTATGTATATTTATCGAATCACTAGCTGACCCGGAGAACTTCGATTCGCCTTCGACCAGTACCGAAGAAAATGTTAATTATTCGTACATTTCACCGATATTTTAATAGCTATTCTTCTATTTCGGAGCTAAAACAATTAAAAAAATATGCATATAAAATCGGCCTGGCCGCACTCTAGTGAAAATGGTCTAATACGACTTTATTATATATATATAGACTTTATATATATGGCTGATAAGTATATTCTGAAATACCGCCATGTAACAAATTTAATTTAGATTTCAAGTACCTAACGAACTTAATTGAAACCACAAGATTGAACTTAATGATTGATGATGTTCGAAAATTAATTCCGAAAGGATAATTTGTTTTCTTTTTCTTGTTTATGGTGTTGAAGTTAGAGAGCAGTAATTTCATTTGTCCATATGTAATATGAGATATACAAAATATGATTATGTAGGCGCCGTAGGATGGAGAAGTGGGATAAATTCGGTTTAATACTTTGGAACTTTGAATGTTAATACGAGTACCTTGCCAGTTTGAACGTAAAATTTAAACATATGTATTTAGGTTAGTTGACGTACTTTTGGATGTACGTAACTTATTTTTTTAGAGAATACATTTTAATGATTTAACGATACCTATTTATAGTACTTTGTTAGTGGTCAATAAATGAAAAAATACAAGAGTGTAAACATAAAAAAGTCAGCCATTCTCATTCTCCAAATATCTAGTATACATCTAACTGCTACAATTCGAAATAAAATGTTAAAAAAACGTCGTTGTCAATAGGCATAACCGCAGATATAATGTCAAGAATGGTTTTTAAAATCTCTCTCGTTATTGGAATGTCCACTTCCTTTAAATTAGGTAAAATGTATAGAAAAAATGAGTCAACGTTTTAACTGCCAGTACTACAGAGTTGTGAAACTTTATAACAGATATAAAAGATATGAACGAATTATCTTAACAAAGTTATAATGTCATAGTTATATTTGAATTAATAAGATTCATATTTAAATTTATTCAATTTTGTTAGATGTTCATTTTTTCTGAATCATATTAATATTACTAAAAAGTTAAAGTTCTTTATTATTCAGCTTAACAACGGCCCGAAAAATAAACCTCTGCCACAAGTAGAACCCGCGTAAAAAAGTCGGAGAGTTATCATTATTTTCAAACAAAAGTACAATGCTACAGTAGAAAACTTATTTTTGCAATAGATTCGATAGGACGCTATCACTGCTTTAACAGCCATATCCATGATGTAATCGTTTACCTTTTAATGTTTATTTATGTTTTAAAATAAGACCTTATTTTACAATTGGTTTGAATTTAGAATCGGAAAGTTTAGTTTAGGAAATTTAGTACAGAATTTTTCAAGAACGACTTTTTCGTCTTTACTTGTCTCTAAAAAGTTACTTTGAGTTTTCCTGTGCTTCTGGTAATTTCTGGTTTATCAGTGTTCACTGCAAAGTTGTTTAATTTTTTTCTAACATACATTATTATTTCAAATACGTATAACGGCGGCAAAGTTAGAACATCTATTTCCTTGAATTAAAATTTGCAATCGCATAATATCCATATAAAATGAGAAAACATAAACACAATGCAGAAAACTTGACCGAATATTTCTACTTCAAAATAAATAGAATCAATCACGTAAACCAATCACGAGATAATATTCATAGAAAACTTTAAAAACTTACCTTATACGTAACAGCGAGTAGCCATAACCTCAAACACAATTCACAGCACAACACATCGCGACGCAAGCGGAGCGGAGCGCGACAGTCCCCCTCCGCTGTTATTGTGCGACTGAACATTCGTCTATTTCGCCTGTATCGTATCGACGCTTCCTGTGTCAACGCCATCTGTGGCATAAAACTTTTGTTGCAATTTTCGAAAATGGAACTGCCTTCCTTTTGAAATCGTTAAAGTTTTGCAGAAATACGCTGTCATTTAGAGAATAGAACGGTTTCGGCACGCTTGGGAACTATAGGACTGTACTCTTAATAAATGAAAAACGCTTTTCTGTATCTATATGAATTCTTGAAGTACGACACTCGAAATTCATCTCATAGTTTTATCTGTGGATATTACTTGAAAAATAGGCAAAGTGTGACTCATTATGTTATTACTAGGAGGCATAGCTGAAGAGATGGGACGAGTGGCAAAAAATAATATCTTGCGTGTATGAAATAATTACAGTGAGAAGATTGACATGTTAGCACGTCACCCATACAATATAAAACTACTGATAGCCTGATTTCATCTAATTCCTACCCTTTGCTCAATTATCTGAAACTTGTTACTTATTTATACTATAAATAAAATATTCTCTATAACGACTGATAAAATACGATATTTGATTATAAAACAGTTTATAGAAATGGAAAATCTGATTTTCCTTTTTCACATAGTCCATTTTGTTTATTAAATAAAGCATTGTTCGATACTTTGTATTCAGTTATAAAATGTTTTAGGTACCGTGACTGTTTCGAATCTCGACTGATGGGCAGAGGTGTATTCGGGCCCATAGGAATACCTCTAACAATCCTGCCTCAGCTGGGATTCGAACCCTAATGCGATACACATTAAAAAACTTAAATTAGGTGCTCACGGTATCGAATGCCGCTTCCCGGAGTCTTGCAAGAATGTGTGTAACTGTGTTTGTGTGAAATGTATGTGTGTGTGTCTCTTGCCGGCTGCACTGCTGATGCCAGGAGACCAGCCTCCGTCGCCGTCCACGGCGGCCCCGTCAGAACGTTGTTCTTCCGCCAGGAAAGGTCCGTAACCGTCTATATTATACTGAACTGTTGTCCTTGAATATGCACCGTAACTACCACGAGCACTATCACTTGGTGGGCAACCGTAAGTCCTCCACAGCAACTCAAAGCGACATACGCGCTTGGTCGAGAACTATCTAACAACTGACTCTCGCGCTGCGCGCGGTGTGCGAGGGAAGTCGGGTCCCCCCCGCCCCGCCATTCATGCCCCGACCCCGAGCGCCGGCGCCGAGACAAATCAAAATAAATAACAAAAAGCAATGTATTGCAAACAAAACACCCGCCTCGGACCGACCCGTCGTCGGTCCGCTCAAACACCAGGCAGGCGTGACAAGGTTGAAACCGCGCGTCTAAGGATCGAGTCCCTCACCTGCACATCTGCGATCCGTGGAGACCCATCCTTGCCCGCGATCAGATTAACTATGCGCCCCCGCCGCCAACATAACGGCGACAGGTTGGCATCCTTAACCAGTACGAGGTCTCCGACGCAGGGGGGGACCGTCCTGTCCGTCCACTTAACGCGTTGCTGTAGAATGTGCAGGTATTCAAGTGACCACCGTTTCCAGAAATTCTGAGTCATTTGCTGCAGCATCTGATACCGCGACAACCGATTCATTTTGACTTCCGTATATGGATACTCCGGCAAGGCGTTAAGTGGCTGGCAAATCAAATAATGTCCTGGGGTAATAGTTTCCAAATCATTCGGGTCAGCGCTCAACGGGCATAAAGGCCGCGAATTTAATACTGCCTCAATTTTGCAGAACACCGTAGTCATTTCCTCATACGTGAGGATCGTTGAACCGATGACCCGATACAAATGAGTCTTAGCAGACTTAACTACTGCCTCAAAGATACCTCCCCAGTGGGGGCATCCGGGTGGGCTGAAATACCACGAAATGCCCCGACTGGCGAGGCCCGTTCCAACCTCTCGCTCATTTTGAGATAAAAACGAAACAATCTCCCGCAAACAGCGGTCGGCACCCTTGAAGTTGGTACCACAGTCCGATCGAATCAGTGATGGTAGGCCCCGTCGAGAAACGAACCGATCCAGCGCTGCCAAAAAGGCTTCCGTAGATAGATCGGCCACCAGCTCCAAGTGAACTGCCTTGGTTGCCAGACACACGAAGACGCACAAGTATGCCTTAACCGATTTCGCATTGCGAAGTCGTGATGTCTTAACCATGAACGGGCCCGCGAAGTCCGTTCCCACTCCGGCAAACGGCCGAGCCTCCGAAACCCGGTCGGGCGGGAGATCCCCCATCTGTGGCTGCATTGTGGCTGCCTTGAGCCGGTAACAAGGCAGGCAACGAAACACAACGCTCCTTATTGCTCTCCGTGCGGATAATATCCAGAATTCACGCTGCAAAATGGCCAGAAGGGCGTTGCAGCCTACATGTGAATTTCTGGTGTGGCGATCCCTAATCAACAATTCGACCAAGGCCCCCTTCTTGGGTAGAATCAATGGATGTCGTGCCGAGTAAGGTAAGTCAGCGTTCCGTAGTCGGCCTCCAACCCGGAGCATCCCGTCCTCATCTATGAACGGGCTGAGGCGGACAATGCCTCCCTTCAACCTGGCGGCGCCCGTTCGCAAGATCCTAAGTTCGGTCTCGAAATCAGTTGCCTGGACGACCTTCACCCAATGTAAGAGCGCCCGTTGCTGCTCATCCGGTCCCATGATAAGCGACATGTTTCGCTGCACTACAGAGGTCCGACAGTTGTGAATAAACCGCCTTATCCACCCAGTTACCCGAAGGAGCTTCCCCAGTGAGCTATATCGATCTAGGAGGGAGTTGTCTGCGGGGGCAGGCTCCATTGTGGTGACATTGACCCTCAAGCCCTGCTCCGGAGGTAACAAATGTCTGCCGCATTCATTAAACGGCATTGATCATCGGTTCGTCTGGGCTCTCTCGCCATAAGATCAATTGGAACCGCCGGTCATCTGGATGGATCTCCGTTTGTCGAAACATCATCCTCACATCTGTAACAAACACTACCTGGTGTCTCCTGAAATCCGTCAAAATGTCGGATATGTCTCTGTTCAACTTAGGACCGGCGTGCAGACATTGATTCAAAGACACTCCGGTGGAGGTCACCGCTGACCCGTCAAAGACAATACGAATCTTCGAGTCAGGTGTCTTCAAAACTGCGTGGTGAGGGAGAAAGTAGTGCTCCTCATGACGCCAGTCCAACCTGGACACCGACATGTGACCCAAAGCCAAGTACTCACGCATGAACTCTACGTACTTTCGTCGAAAGTTGGAGTCCCGTTTCATGCGCCTCTCCATTGACACCATCCGTTTCTCCGCAAGATTTCGGGAGCTCCCCAGCGGGGGTCGTGTCGATAGAAACGGCAGCCTTGTCATAAATTTGCCCGTCGGAAAGCGAACCGTGTTGTATCTATAAAATGTTTCGCACTCCTCATCCAGCGGGCTGATTCTATGAGCCATGGGTGGCTCTTCTGTTGCCCAGAACCTTTGCAGTACCTCCGATAAAACGCTGCCGTAATATATGGGACTATAGTCCAGCGTGTCCTGTGGTTCCCGTACTGGTCCCATTAACGCGTACCCTCCTGCGGTATGTATGGCCACCAGTCCATTCGGCTGCAACTCCCGCTTGCCGCTCCGCAACAGCTTCCCGAGCACGTCAGTACCGATTAAGACGTCCACCTGTCCGGGAATCTCAAAGCGTGGATCGGCCAGCTCCAACCCCTCAGTCAACCGCTTTACCGCCGGCGGCAACCGTGTCTGAGGTAAGATCCCTACCACTACGTCCAATACAATCGCGGTGGCACTGACCCGCGTGATCGATGCGGAGTCGCCCATCTCCAGTATGAGATTAGTCTGACCCCTGAGGTGAGGCACCCGCCTGCCCCCTACACCTATTGCGCCATCCCGTGATGGCCCTAATCTAAGACCTAGCCTGTTCACCAGTCGATTAGACACAATACAACCTTGTGCCCCAGAATCCAACAGTGCCCTCACTTGCACTGACCGGCCATCTGTGTCCCAGACCGTAACCCTCGCCGTTGGTAATAATACCGCGACTGGTTGGGGGGCCGTAATGGATGAACAGGCTGCGAATTCCTAGCGGGTGCCCGCATCACCCCCCCTTGCAGGAGGTGATGGGGGTCCCTGACCCATGTAGGGGTCCCAACCTGGGTAGTATACTCCACGACCCACTGGGGCCATGCGTGCGGGCCGGAAGTAGCCCAATGGCAGCCGTCCTACCGCCGGCGGGCGCGCAACAAGGCGTGGGCGCTCTGCGAGGGGAGGGGAGAAACGACTACTCGGGGGGGGGCAGCGCGCCCCCCAGCGCGGCCGAGTAGGCCGCATAACCGGCCTCCCCATTTGTTTCCTCCGGGCACCCGCCCGTATCTCGGGATCCCCTCCCTCCCCGAGGGGGGGGTGACACCCGGCGTTGACCCTGGTTGTTCGGTGCCCCCCCTCCCAGAGGGGAGGGTGACCGTTGACTCCTTGGTGAGCCCCCTCCCCGAGGGGGGGGACAACCTCCCGTCGAGGCTCCGTATGTCTCCCCACTCCTGTCCAAGCAGAGGAGCGCATGATGTGCCCCCCCGCACTTCCGACAATTAGTGGTCCTGCCACAGTCACGCACATAGTGTGCGTCTAAACAGCGGTAGCACAGATTGCGCTGCTTGACCACCCCTCTGCGCCTATGTACGTTTTGCTCCTCGAATTCAGCGCAGGCGGTAATTGTGTGTCCCCCCATCTTACAGAAGGGGCACACCTGGGATTGAAGGGCATTATACCTTCGTTCCCGCCGGCGGGGCTCCTCCGGTCTGGGCCCGCTAGCACGTCGGGGCGCTGTGGGTGGCTGCGCGGCGGTTGCCCCTGCTCCACGCTCCACCACGCTCTGCTACCATTTGTTTCGAATCTCGACTGATGGGCAGAGGTGTATTCGGGCCCATAGGAATACCTCTAACAATCCTGCCTCAGCTGGGATTCGAACCCTAATGCGATACACATTAAAAAACTTAAATTAGGTGCTCACGGTATCGAATGCCGCTTCCCGGAGTCTTGCAAGAATGTGTGTAACTGTGTTTGTGTGAAATGTATGTGTGTGTGTCTCTTGCCGGCTGCACTGCTGATGCCAGGAGACCAGCCTCCGTCGCCGTCCACGGCGGCCCCGTCAGAACGTTGTTCTTCCGCCAGGAAAGGTCCGTAACCGTCTATATTATACTGAACTGTTGTCCTTGAATATGCACCGTAACTACCACGAGCACTATCACTTGGTGGGCAACCGTAAGTCCTCCACAGCAACTCAAAGCGACATACGCGCTTGGTCGAGAACTATCTAACAACTGACTCTCGCGCTGCGCGCGGTGTGCGAGGGAAGTCGGGTCCCCCCCGCCCCGCCATTCATGCCCCGACCCCGAGCGCCGGCGCCGAGACAAATCAAAATAAATAACAAAAAGCAATGTATTGCAAACAGTGACCGTGTTTTCCAACGTTTGAACCTAATTTGCCTTTTTTGTTTTTTATTTTCTTTGCGACTGTCTATAGTTTCTATTCATACATTTGATATTATATTTTGATGAGTTGCCTCTTTGCCTTTTTTAAACAGTAGGTAGTTGAAATATACGTAGGTACACCAAATCATATTTTAATTTTTATTTTAATTATTAGTGAACGAGGTTATTAAACTCGCGAGCGAAAATCGAGAAGGTGGACTGATAACCTGCTTAAAGTCGCGAGAGTTCGCAGGATGCGGGTGACATAGGATCGGCCATTGTGGCACTATGTGGGGCAGGCCTATGTCCAGCAGCGGACGTCATTCGGCTGATATGATGATGATGAGCGAAAGTCTCCGAATCTACTTTAACAATTACTGTACTGTACTATGTGTGTGCGTTTGAATTTATGTTATACACAGATTTAAAAATCATCGTCATCGTCAGCCGATCGACGACGACCACTTAGGCCTCCTATAGAGACCGCCACAATGACCGGTCACGGGCCGCCCGCATCCAGTGGACTCTCGTGACCTTAACTAGTTAATCAGCCCACCTCGTTGGAAGCCACGCTGCGTCGTCCGGTACGTAGTCACCACTCGAGAACTTGCTGGCCCCACCGGCCATCGGTTCGCCGGGCAATGTGACCCGCCCACTGCCATGCATTCTTTAAAAACAGATTAGTTGGGACGTCGTAAAATGTGGTAGGTGAATTTATGAGACTATCAAGAATTTCTAACATTAGTCAAAAGGGTTGCCGTAGGTATATAGGCGTAGTAAGTGGGGAACGTTTTGTTTTAAATAAGAGCACTCTATTTATTTATTTATCTATTTTTTTTTTGTAGGCACCTAGTAACCATAGTACAATCTTTGCTTAGTTTGAGACTAGGTAGATATGTGTTAAGATTTTCCTCAAATATGTATTATATACTAGCTGTCCCGGCGAACTTCCTACCGCCCCCACACCCGTTCCGTGTGAATTGTACCTATATAAGAAAAATATATGTTTTATTATTTGCCGATAATTTAATACTTATTTAACATCACATTTTCTCCGTCAATTTTTTTTTCCAATTTCGTTTGTTTCCCATTAGATACCACTAACTTACACTATTTATAAATAGCCATTATATTATTCTTATCTTAACCTATTGAGGAATATATAGAGTGGGCATGTTTAATCACTGATATATCTAAAGGAAAGCTGACGTATGAATACTAAAACAATGTTTCAATATTCAGTACCGACGTCGTGAAAGACATCGCCACTGACTGAGCAAAACGTGCCTCGCCTGGGATAATGAATTCCTACCTTACTTAATGAGTAGTATTATATAATCGCAAATATTATACTGTTTTCTGGTTCAGTGGCTGATTTATATATATGCCGCAACGGGAATATTTAGTATATATGTTTTCGAAACAAACGCAAAAGAACGCGTTTGAGGCGAGTGTCCCCGAAATTTTGAATTTTTAGGGGTACTATTTGAATTGTAATAACAGTGGATCTACCTATTTTATTTCATCATCTATACTATTTCAACAATTTTAAAGAACAAATAACACGCAAGACTGACTAAGCAAAACTTAGTTGTTGCTTTTTACGGCCCATTTCTCGTGGTGACGTAAAAAACCCCTTAAATAAGCTTAAAGGCTCCGAAATTCAAGGAAAACGGGCCTTCCTTATGCCCCATTAATTAATTCCACGGTCGATCCTGATAAATAAGGGTATTTGAAAACTTCTTATAAATACTTTTTTTTTTGACTTGCTACCCTTTTATTTGTATCAAAGGAAACACGATACGGAGACCGCTTAAAAGATAGAATTTACATAAAATTTATTTTTGAAAGAGTTGATGACAGCAGTGACTTATAAAATTATAATTATTACTGACGGTATACAAGACTGACCTGTCAGAAGAACATTACATAGGTATTGATTTAAAATCGGTGATAGATTAAAAGATCAAAAATGTAAACAAGTGAAAGCCACCATAAAAAAAATTAACGTATGCAGTGGGTAATTAAAAATCACTGGAATTCTTGAAAAAACTACCGCGTTCAAAATTTAAGCGAAATATAATTTGAATTAATACAAAAAATAACCAAACTGAAATAAATAGCGTTTTAAATAACGTATTGGTGTTGTTTTAATAAAATATGTGGAGATATGATTTATGCCACTGGTAATGACAAGAGGTTTTAAAAACCGGCCAAGTGCGTGTCGGGTCACGCACAAAGAAGGGTTTCGTACCGACACCTCCTAATCTACATTTAAAACCACTATACAATACAGTAAATCAAAAAAGGTCGTATCTTTGTAGGGAACTCACAGCACTTACGCTCTTTTTTTAGGCAAGACAGTTTTTCAGCCAGAACTCAAAAACCGTTAGACCTATTTTATTCAAACCAAAAATTGTTGAAAGTATTTATATTTGTAAACCATCTAGATTTTTTTCAAAATTTTAAACTTCATAGTTCGGAAATCAGAGGGGCGGGGGGACACACTTGTTACGACTTTGACAGCTAATATAAATATAAAAAAAAATTGATTCCCTATTACATGTTACGTGTTACGTTTGTGACCCCCCAGTTTAATATTTATATCATAATTTCACACCATATTTCTATAGCGGTTATTGGAATACACCTTTCTACCAAATTTCGTAATTGTAGTGCTCATAGTCTCCGAGTAAATCGGCTGTGACATACGGACGGATGGACGGACGGACGGACAGACAGACATGACGAATCTATAAGGGTTCCGTTTTCGCCATTTTGGCTAAGGAACCCTAAAAAGGAAAGTCATGTTAGATTGACAGTTGTTTGTTTACATTTTTGATCTCTAATTCCATCTCATTCGAGAATAATCCGTTCCCATCGTGAAAACTCGGAATACTACTAGACCCGAAGAGGAGTCAAACAGTTACCGTTATAAATGAAATAAACTAACTTTATTCTGCAAGTAGGCCGCAATGGCACTGTTACAAGTCAAAATCCACTAGCGTTTCTAAAAAAGAAGACCACTGCCGAGAAGAAACGCCGAGAGAAACTCGACAGTCAGTCATATTTTCCCAAAAATAGGCTGAAAACTCATCCGTTAACTTATTATAAAATCGGATACATTAACCGAAAATAGCTATCTAGACACGCGGCAGCGTGTTCAGCCAAGTTCACCCCAGGAACTGGCGGACAGCAGCCGTGTTTTATATTACACGAACCGTTTGGAGCCACTTTTGACCCCCCA
The DNA here is from genome assembly GCA_905163555.1 of Notocelia uddmanniana. NCBI lineage: Eukaryota > Metazoa > Arthropoda > Insecta > Lepidoptera > Tortricidae > Notocelia > Notocelia uddmanniana. The sequence continues at coordinate 20,211,336 of LR991068.1, forward strand.
ATAACTCCAAATCTATCTAACATAAAAAAATGAAATTAGGTAAATTTTATTAAGATCCTTTAGAACAACTAGAACCTCAAATTTCATAAATGTAGGTTTAATAGTTATTGACATATTAAATTTCAAAAAACGGCATTTTTACCACTGACTGACTGACTGACTGACTAGTAATCAAAAACCTAACCGACTTCCAGGTGACCTAGAAAGCTGAAATTTGGCATGCAGCTTGATAATTGTGTGTGTACGCCAGAAAAAACCCGAAAACAGTGATTTTTTATTAGTTTTATTAGTATTATTATTTATACTAGTTACCTCAGAACTCCGTCATTTATTAACCGATTTGGAAAATTCTTTTTTGTTAGATACGGTATAATTCAGGGATAGTTCCATACATATTAAGTAAGAATCTGATCATAGGGTCCTGGAGAAATCGAGGGAACTCTTCAAATATTTGAGGTGCACCCATAGCGATTTGGGTATTTCGTAAAGTAACTCGTGCATTCGCTTTTAAAAAGCACTATTTGGCGAATATTGACAAAAAGTAATGACATCCCATCAAAAACATAAATGTGAAAATGGGAGCCAAGTTCAGTATTAATAAAATGCGATGCTAGGTTGTCTTCTTCACCAACAAAAGAATTGAGATCTAAATGGGTGCCAAGTTCCTTAGATTCTCTGAAATGGTGCCAAGTCCGGCACTACATTGTTTACAGTAAAACTAATTTACTGTGGCTTAATGCATTTTGAGTAAATTAGTTTTACTGTAAACAATGTAGTGCCGAACTTTCAGAGAATCTAAGGAACTTGGCACCCATTTAGATCTCAATTCTTTTGTCGGTGAAGAAGACAACCAAGCATCGCATTTGCTTAATATTGAACTTGGCTCCCATTTTCACATTTATGTTTTTGATGGGTTTACGATACAAGGGTTGTAAAACAGATAAAGGCCGATATCGCAGATGTTTGAGGTCCGAGCCGCAGGCGAGGGGTCATAAATTTGCGAGAGAGGGCTTTCTGTTTTACGATCCGTGTTTTGTACACCACTTGGCCAAAAAGTGGGTTTTTGTGGCAACGTGTGAACGCGCTTTTTGGCAAGGTGTGGTGTAAAAGACTTTGTATTCTTAACATCTTTTATGTCAAAAGGAATAATACTACCAGTTTTCATTCTGACATTTGAAATTGACTAATAAAGTTTAACATTAACAGACATGAACGTGTCAATCATTTAATATGATAATTGCTAGCCACTATGTGTGTAGTCGTATTCCAAGTTTTCACAATGGGAGCGGATTATTCACAACATCTACAGGTTGATTTCGGGGTCGTGGCTCAAGAACCAGTTCTTAGACTTGGTATCTGATAGCCATTTCAAAAAAAATTGTAGTGACACGAAACAAACGCATTTCATTTTTAATTTATTTTGATGAAAACAATACAAAATTATCAAAAAACATGGTTACCCTACTCTTTTTGACGGATGGTATGGAGAGTTGAGAGTGGGATAGGGTGACCACGTTATATGAAAAGTATTATTTCCCATTAAAATTTGTAAAAACAAGAAAATTATTTGAGTTATAAACCTTCATACCGACTGTGATGTTGTCTACTTTTAATTTTTGACCATGTACAATTATTTCGGATCACGACCCCAAAATCAACCTGTATACCTTTCTGCTCGAAGTACGAATTTTTCTATGGAGATATTGGTTTAACTTGTTTGTACCAGATGTCACTGGGTGCTATCTCTAATGCACTTGCATATTGGAGTGACAGAGATGCAGCGGTCGTGCGGTTAGTTCTTACTAAACACCACAGCGGCGCTACGATCTATGTGGAGTATTTCACTGATATCTCTATCTTAGCATATATATGATACTTTTTATCTATACCTATGAGTCTTTTTCAAGTAAACGGTTTCTTGTTGGTGTTGTCAGTGCAGCGCTAATTCCTTACAGGCAATAGAATCCTCCTTATTGACATCGACGCAGAGGGCATTTTTGCTTGAAAACTTCACATTTAATTCTATAAGACTAAGCCTGAGTTGCACCTACTTACGATCACAGATCGATCAGCGTTAAATATGGCGCCGGCAGCTGTCATCCCATAGAAACTTGTCATACTTTCTATACAGACAGGTTCTAACGAACACCGCTTACAATTTCAGAGTGGGGCAGTGCTTCGATTGTATCGACCTGCTTTCGCGCATCTCGCTCTCATTTATATGTGGGGAAGCAGCAAAAAGTAGCACTGAAACGACAGCTGACAGTCTTATGGAATGTAATGTGTCGTTTTTATCACCTATACAAGTTATTTTGTACACAAAATTTTCATTTTAAACTACTGCTTCAGAATTTTTGTAGGAGAATAATTCTAAATTGTTTTAATTTGGGTAAGAATATTACCACCTCCCTGTTTCCGTTCTCCTTTCTTTCCTTTTGTTTTGATTTTTCTTTTTGCTAATTTGTTGTTTTTCTTTTTTTTCCTGCTTTTTAGCCCATAGGCTACGGTGTCTACTTACTATCAGGGAGGCTGAAAGCTTGTTTGCCAACTTCCTTGCATAAAAAACCTTCCTTCCTGTGGATATCGTTAAAGTCGACTTTCGGCTCCTAAAACTCAACGGAAAGTTATTATACCCCGTTTTTTTAAGATTAGAAAAATCGTGCGTTATCCGTCATGTGTTTTCAAGGAAAACAATCTTGAAACAGGAACTTAATAAGTAATATGAATAAATAAGTAGTATGAAACGTAATATTTAAGTTACTGAAATAAGTCAAATTAGTGCAACATTACCCTCTGACATCCGAGGGAAATGAAAAAACGTGGGCGAAACTGGCCGTTAAAATACTAATCCTAAAAAAAACGGTGTATAGGATCAAGTTCTGATGAACAAAAAATAGACCCCATTTTCTTGGCACAAGGTACATACCAGGGTTTAACAGAAAATAAGTTTGTATGGTTGATTTGTGACTCGCAGACAGCAATAAGCTCTCTGTCTGAGACCTTTTAATAGCCTTAATACTATTACGTCCTATTGGAAAGACTTAAAAGATCCTATGATTACAATATAGCGTAGCCGTAGAATTTTTTTTAACTTATATTTACTCTACATAGTACATTTGGCATAACTAACAACAAAGTTATTTAAGTAATCAAGGGAAATTGTACGTAGGTTTGCTTTTTCTAAGTACATTATTTAAGGTTAGCTATTTCTCGTTAACACGTAATGGCTTCTTAGCTCTGATAGTTTTTCTTTTAATTTCAGTATACGTACTACTACTAAAAATTCTTCACATTCTCAGTAGCAACTGGTAGAGGGGTGGACGGACACGGGACTCCGACAAAAATTAGCACTTTTAAAATTATATCACGCAAACTAATAGCTAAATCAAAAATATTTAAATAAATCTCGTATTCATTTAAGAAGTTATCTAACAAAACCTAACACGATGGGTTTAAAAAATAGGATTCCCTCTTTAATTATAGAGGGACCCTAACAAAATAAAAACGTTTTTTAATATTTTAGTATACAGTTACGAGTATGTTGGCGTGATTGTTTTTTATACCAAATTATAGCTTTTTAATAGTAACGGTTACTGAGTTACGCCGCGGACGGAAATGGCGAAAGTATAAGGGTCCCTTGTACTATTGAAAGCTAAAAATGTGATTTCAAGTCGCGTTAAGGAACTTGTTCAACAAGAAAAATTGTTTAGTTTATTTCTTACATACTGATATAGGGTTTAATATCACCACAAAGGACTCTAGTGTCGCAATTTAATAGATCTCCAAGTATGAGCCTTGCACCCACTAGCCCTCTATTGTCAACCGTCAAGCCATTAGATGTTAAATCCTCGACTTCAGAGTCCAAGAAATTATCTCCTGCAAACCAAAGTCATCAGCCCGAGCAACGCCGCACGCGCCCGCAACGTGCGGCCACACTGGTTCAAAATAAGCAGGCTATACGTCAGGCAAGTTCAATCACTGGTGCTGATCCTGCCACGGATAATGCCAGGTTGTCATCCTCAACCCCTGTTCCATCCGCTAATCCACCTCCAGCTCCGCGCACCTCTGGTCTTCGTGCTGCTACACCCCGAGTCGTCAGCCTTCACGTATATAACCTCAGCGAGGATACCACCACGGAGGATGTCGTCCGCCACGTCCAAGCCCAGATGGGAATCACGGCACCGGCGTGCCAGCAGCTGGTGGTCAAGCGAGGAAACTACACATCTTTCCGTTTGGAAGTGCCCGCAAACAAGGTGAAGGTCGCCAGGAGCGCAGAAAATTGGCCTGAAGGTGTGGTGGTACGATTTTTTAACGTAATTCTTCCAAAAAACTCCACAGACCAGCAAGGCAACACAACGCACAAATAACAACAAATTTCATAGTTATACATCAAAATGTAAGGTCCATTTCCAGTAAAACTTCATTACTTAATTTACTATGTAGTGTCACAAAGCCTGATATTCTTTGTTTAAGCGAAATCTGGTGTCGCAAAAATGATTTAGAACGCGTGAGGATATGTGGGTACGCGCTCGGTAACTGTTATTGCCGGACGCGCTCAGGTGCGCACGGTGGGGTAGCAGTATATATACGCGACGGTATACGCTATAAACAACGCAATGACCTACATAGTCTCTGTGTCCAATATCACATAGAATTTACGGCTATAGAAATACCATGTTTTCAGTTGATTATTATTGTATTATATAGGACTTGTAATGGAAATTTCGACATTTATTTGGAACATCTAGATTTATTATTAAGTAAGTTAACTGACGAAAATAAAAAAATTCTTATAGTTGGCGATCAAAATGTGGATTATACATCTGACTATAACTTGAGGCGGCGGGTGGATGACGTAATAAATTGCTATGGGTGTGAAAATGCAGTGAACTTTCCCACTCGCGTAACTGCCGATTCTGCGTCATCCATTGACTGCGGTTTAACGACGTTAGCACGCGACCGTCTTAGTGTATCACCAGTGGATACTGCCATTAGTGATCACAACGCACAACAGTACGTGTTAACTATGGAACCGGGGCACCATACAGCCAAAGCGAATGAGGTAGTCGAACGTCGGTTATTTAATAATGAATCCATTTATTTATTTTATTCTGACATTTACAATTATAATTTTGATTTTATTTATGATGATAGTATTGACATTGAATATAAATTTGTTAAATTATTTAATATCTTGACATATTATATAGATTTGCATTTCCCTCTTAAACAGGTACGTTTGAAAAAGAAATCAACAATTCCGTGGGCAACAGACGAACTGTTTGAATACATGCAAAAGCATGGGGACCTCCATGAGATACGGCGCCAATATCCTAACAACCAGATATTAACTGATTGCATTGAGCACTACTCTCAACTAATTAAATCCGAGACACTTCGAGCTCGTCAAAAATACGTTGAGACAAGACTCGCTGAGAGTAAAAATCCTACAAAAGAACTCTGGAAGGTTATAAATGATGAAATAGGCTCAAAGCCGAAAAGTCAAAATATCCGCTTAAAAAATCAAGATACAAATGCGTACGTACCTTGTGAAGGTGTCCCCAATGCATTTAATTCACATTTCTTAAGTATCGCTGCAAAATACGTAATACAGAGCGATGAATTATTATCCAGACAGTGCGTCTGTAGGCACATGGGTGATTCTGATGCTCCCAAGCTCACACTACCTATCATTACACGTGACCTTATGGATAGAACAATAAAATCCATGTTAAAGACCCGAACAACAGTAGATGTATTTGATATATCATTGAATATAATATTGAGTATTTGGCCGATAATTTCTGACATTTTAGTAATTTTAATTAATAATATGTTCCAAAATGGTATATATCCTGACGTTTTAAAAAACACTAGAGTATGCCCCGTATATAAAGGTAAAGGAGATAGGGAAGATTTAAACAATTACAGACCCATCACCATTGTACCTACCATATCAAAAATAGTGGAGTCCATTTTATCATCTTGCCTAATGACCCACTTAGAATCAAATGACTTGCTTACTGACAACCAATACGCCTATAGACAAAAAAAGTCGACAGTCACGGCGGCGCACAGGATCATAGACTGCATTGTCACGGGTATTGATGACAAGTACAAAGTGGCAGGCATTATGTGCGACCTGTCTAAGGCTTTCGACGTGATTTGTCACAAATTACTGCTATCGAAGCTAAGTCTATATGGCATAAATGATTCGGCTTACAAATTGTTCACATCTTTCCTATCTAACCGTAAACAGGTTGTGAAAATGTCCACGAACGGCAAAGCCCACACATCCAGCGCTGGTTTTGTGAAATTGGGCATTCCACAGGGGTCAGCGGTAGGAAATTCATTATTTTTATTATTTGTAAATGATTTACCATCGGCAGTAACTAGCGGTCTATCTGTGCTGTTTGCGGATGATACAACAGTCATAGTGAGCGCAAAAACATATGACCAGCTGTCTGATAAAATCTATGCGGCATGTGGACAACTACAAAAATGGTTCTCATCAAATGGCCTTCTACTGAACTTGTCAAAGTCAAATATTATGGTATTTTCAGGCCGAAATACTGCACTGCCTCAATGCATTTCCAACAGTCCCATGCCATTATCAAATGAGTCCAAGTTTCTTGGCTTTACACTGGACTCGTGCCTCAACTGGAAGTGCCATGTTGACCATCTGTGCAATAGGCTTAGTAGTGCTGTCTTTGCCATAAAACAATTAAAGCCATTAGTGTCGAATTCATCATTGAGATCCGTATATTGTTCCCATTTTCATTCATTAATGTCATATGGTACGTTATTATGGGGGAATTCTACAGATGCCAAGCGAGTATTTATACTTCAAAAACGCGCACTTCGGTTATTAGCCGGAGTCAAACCAAGACACTCTTGCAAAGACCTCTTCAAACTTCATAATATAATGACGCACTACTCCCTATACATATTTGAGGTACTGATGTTTGTGAGAAATAGTATACGGATGTTCAGACGAGTCGAGGTCACAGGAAAAGTGATTCGATCCACAGGTAGACTTAGAACAGTCCCGCGTCGCATGGCACTTTCAGAAAAAAACCCGCGCGTTATAGGACCGACGTATTACGAGCACCTACCCACCAAATTAAGAAATGAAACATCTGACGAAGCATTTAAACGCCAACTTAGAATCTTTTTATTGGAAAATTCTTTTTATTCTGTTAATGACTTCATGGATATGAAATTTGTTTGACATTGTATTTTTAAATTATAGTTTTATTTCATTATTTATTTTATGTCCTAATGATTATTTAAGTTATTTACATTGTATTTTAAAATTGTTTTTTTTTTTTTGTTTTTTTTTTTTTTTGTTTTTATTATTCTTATAATTTATTTGGTTTTTGTATGATTATTATTTAAGTATCGTGAGAAATCTGTATAATTGATTATTATCATTTTGACATCGCATTAATGATTTGACGATCATAATATAAAGTCGTATAAATTGACTTAGGATAATTTATATTGTATTTTTAATATTATGAAATAAATAAATCTAAATCTAAATCTAAATCTAATAATAGTAGATTGTACACAAGTGTAAAACAAGCCATTTTATCAGAGAAAATGTCTTCACATTTATCCGTGGCAATATAAGCTAGAGGATAAAATGGGTTATAAAACCCATAAACAAACAACAAAAAAAACATGAGTACAAAGAAAACATCAGAGTACTCATGTATAAACATGAATACTCTGCTTTTTACTTCGATTGCGAGAAAATTTAACAATTAATAAATATAATTGAAGTAATTTTATCATTTATACTTTATGCTCTGAAGCATAAAAAGGTACTTTATGTCGCGTATGCAGAGCGTAAAGACCTACTTTTAGAGCATGACAAGTGAAAAAAGTTATTTGTTTAACAAGAGAGCAAAGTAGATTTTTGCTGCGAGTGATGATGTTGAGTCCCGAGCAAGGGAAAGATTCTATAATTGAATTACAGCCAGAACATGTAAGGCAAAGGAATAGTGATTGAGTTTAAATTTTCCAAGTTTGTATTACAACTCGCAGTACGAAAAGATGACCAGCAACTAAAAAAGTTTTTTCTCGTTCGCAGCAAAATTGCATTTAGCTCACTGGTTTCAAGCAGCAAAACCGCCATGTTTGTCCCACTGAGGTGAAAAGTATTTTATGAAATCATTACGAAAAGACAGCTATTGAAGCCGAGTACCGCGTTTAAATAAATGTATTATACCCTCTTGATGAGTTAAATGGTACTAGCCTTTAATTTGTTTCACCTCGTACATCATAAAATCTGTGCGGTACCTTAGAGTTCATCCAACTCTTCATGAATATTCAAATTTGAATAAGAACATGCTATTATTTATGTGTGGGAAGAGATATAAATAGAACACCGTAGTTTCATGCGTATGCAGTCTGAGTTGATTTGCCAGTCAAAAATAAACACATCGAAATACATACACTAGTTTAAAGCGAAATTAAACGGGGTCCAGCAAATAAAATTCTCGCATGAGATCAAAGATTAGTATATTATAAAGACTACTTTTGTCTTGTTAAAGTCTGATACGTACAGTCAACAGCAAATGTAGATGATCATTTTGGTACTTTGTCGCACTAAAGTAACAATTGCGACAGTTTGGATGCGTCAAAGTAGTGACAGTGACAAGGTACTAAAATTATCATTTACTTTTGCTGTTGACTATACCTACCGATTTCATTAGTGATTAATATTGATCTAAATACGATCCCTTTGGCCTACATGTGGCCCCACCCACGTAATCGTCGATTCTGAGTTCGAATCCCGGTTAAGGCATTTATTTGTAAATTAACACTGTAAGTTACCTTTTAAAACAAGTTTCAATTCCAACTCAGAGTTAATTTTGTATAATTTCAAGGGAGTTCTATCATTGGCTACACATATAAACATGTCTGTATATATTTTCTGTAAACGCTGTTGAACTTCTTAAATAAATAAATAAAAACACGAATAATTAAATGTTTCTGAATAAAGACTCAGTAACATTCAAGAATGTTTTCTATTTTTATATGCATTATATTTATTTTCACCACATATGTAGGTATGTATATCAATGGCTAGGACCATAGTTCCATAGTACAAAGCTTTGCTTAGTTTGGGGCTAGATTGATTTGTGTAAGATTTTCCTGTTTATTTATTATTTTTATTTAAATGTCATTTTCCGTAACTAAAAAATGGCAGTTAATACATCTACCCAACGTAAGTTTGACACGTTATTGATAGCTGGTTAACGATCAATCAATCAACAATCTCAATCATTCAATTCAACTCATTCGTTTTTCATCTTGAATTGTATCTCCCTTATTAATATATAGCTTAATTTCAAATTAACGGGTACAATTTAACATGTTATTGCTCCGAGCAGGATTCGAACCTGCGACATCTGGCATCTGCGGCCAATCGCTCTAGCCACTGAGCTATCGGAACAATCAGGTTCGGGCATGAAATTACCTCACTAGTTCCCTCTTACAATGCCTTAGGGAGGTGTTTAGGGAGGGTAGGCTTAGAATTTTCGTTAGCAGCGTTACTGCTTAATACAAAAAAATATATCTTATTTCAAGATTGTCACAAAATAAATCTAACCTTACCCAATGAGTTCCATACGATTCTTAAGTCCTGAAAAGTCAAACGGTTTCGTCGTTTAGGAAATAAATGTTATGTGATATGAAAAATATACTACAAATATTGTTCAAACTGTATGTCGTCATACGTCCATATAATATCGCGTACTTAATTAGATGGATTTCTTTCTTGTATTCATTTCGTCCAGAGATCAGAATTTAAGACTGTCGCAATCTAACTACAGTCAGAAACATCATTTTATCGATATCTATAGTCGTGAAAGAGAAAAGAAAAAAATGTCTGCCAAATGAAGAAAAAAAATAAAAATTCTTACGTGACGTCTTTTGTAGTTTTGTATAAACATATTTTATAATATTAGTATTAGCTGTTGCCCGCGACTTCGTCCACGTCTTCTTCTCCTATTGGGACAGCGTGATGTTATATAGCCTAAAGCCTTCCTCGATAAATGGACTATCCAACACAAAGAGAATTTTTCACTTCGAACCAGTAGTTCCTGAGATTAGCGCGTTCTAACAAACAAACAAACTCTTCCGCTTTATAATATTATTGTGGTTGTCTGGAAGAAATCGCTCATTTAGCGATAAGACCGCCTGTTGTTTACCTCTGCTTGTATCTTTATGCTGTTTCTATTTGTAATTCTTTTTTGAGGTGCGCAATAAAGCATATTGTATTGTATTGTATTGTATTATTAGTATTAGTATCGATAGTATAGATTGGTAAATGGGACTTAATCGTGTACAAAAATTATTGTAGGTACACGAGCCGACTGAGCGAGCTCGTGACCACGGATGTTGTAATACATTCAAAACGTCGGGCACACCTCAGGTGAATAATTTTTCCTCAGGTGACAAATAAAATTAATGACAAAGTGAAACTTATTAGCAGGTTCATTACTCGTGTTTTAAAGGAACGCGACATACCATAGATTTAATAATATTGTGTTGATATTAGTAGACGATAGCTCCTCCTTGATTTTTTTCTCACTTTACCTACCTTAGTTATTTCAGTTTGACCCTACGATTGACTGATAGAGGATTTCTTTTGTCATTAATTCCATCTCTAAGGGATAGCAGCCTGCGTCTGTAATAAGTATACAAGAAATTCATCATCATCAAATTTCGAGTAAGCATACATACACACGTAAAATGCACACGCATAATCACGCAGGTCCACCATATTTTTGTATTATGTCTTATATCTATGGTTAACCTTCTGGTTTGGTTTTCGCAGAGATAGATAAATAAATAATTTTGATTTTACAAACACAATAATGAAATACATTTATAAACCCGTTAAGTTAAGCGATATCTTAGTCTTAGTTTTAGGTTACTCATTATAGGACCCACTGAAAATCAGCATCGTGGCCCCCTGCCTCGACTCATGCTGAGTGGGCTCCTTTTTTGAGACAACTGATATCTATGATTTTCGTAAACTGTTTTCTTGTATTGTTGTTGTTTTAAAATAAATTTTAATTATTCATTCATTCATTCACCTCTTGTGTTTATTTGATTTGTGTAATAAATTCACAAGTAAATAATAAACAAATACAGAATTAAGCAGTCTGTACAATTAACTAGTCTATGATGAGACTGAATAAGGAAGACCCAGGAAGTTTTAATAGGGCCCCATCAAGGGATGTCAACTCGTAAAAAAATAACCTCCGTCAGCTAGGAAAGTTTCATGCGAAATATGTCCAAAAATGAGCATTACTCGGACTGATATGAAAGGGGACCGGGTAAGCGGCATTTTATGTTTCGTTGAACAGAGTTTGCGAAGTAGAATTTGATGTGAGTATTTCCCTTCTTATTAGTAAAACTTGTCATACTTGTTACTTAAAAAGTTAGGTTAGGTTTGTTTTGCAATAATCCTATAAAGTTTACTAATAACGAGAAAAATGCAGTAGTTCTAAATATGAAATATTAAGACATGAAGAATTTAGGCCTAACGTTTTAAAGTGACGTAAAAATACAGTTTTAAAGTGACGTAATTCAACTAGCGGTGCCCGGTACCTAAACATAGCCGCGAGTACCGAACTTTGAGACCAATGACGTCACTAGCTAAAGTTAGCATCCCTCAAGTTTTCATCAAGGTTTTGTGCGTATCGGTCACCAAATATACATTAAGGGTATTTAGGGCAGGCTCTTCATATCCTTAAGTGTCCTTAGGCAGGGTAATACCCATTTAAAGACCTTGCCCTTTACGAACTAAACTACTTTGGAAAACAATTTCGCGCCATTAAGACAAACTAGATCCATTAAAGGTTTTTTAAAGTATAATTTCCCTTTCTGACTGTTGCTGAATTGAATTGGGATGTTTTTACGGGTTGACATTTATAACATGGTGTCACTGTATGGATAGTAAAAAATAAAATTACAATGGATTATCACAATCATAAATAGGTACCTATTAGACTCGTATTTAAAAACATATTTGTTGTCCAAGTGCAAAAAAAATAAACTGGCCAAGTGCGAGTCGGACTCGCGCAAGAAGGGTTCCATACCATTATATTTAAAAACGGCAAAAAAACATGTCTGTTGTAAGGGAGCCCCCTTAAATATTTATTTTATTCTGTTTTTTAGTATTTGTTGTTATAGCCACAACAGAAATACATCTTCTGTGAAAATTTATATTGTCTAACTATTACGGTACATGAGATACAGCTTGGTCGCAGAATGACAGACAGACGGACGGACAGCGGAGTCTTAGTCATATGATCCCGTTTTACCCCTTCGGTACGGAACCCTAAAAAACTGTCAATAGAATACATATGTTTTATGTAGTTAAAAAAATGTAACAACTATTGTACCTAATCGCAATAATTTACGAACAAAACTTCAATTTACTTATTTTCTATAGTATTAATATGTACCTAACTACCTACTCAAAAGCTTTAATTTGTTAGTGTATTTGTTTCTATTATTTACGCATACTAATATGGAGAGCTAAATTTATATATTTTAAACTTTACCTACACATTTGTTAAACTAGGCCCCCAAAGTAAAAATCCAAAATTAAACTTTAAGTATGCATTTTTATATAAATACCATTTAGCTAGTTTTTAACATTGGACAAATACATATACAAATACTTTAATTTGCAAGATATGTCGTCATGATCTTCTTACTAAATATTCAGCTCCTCCTTAATCAGCCATTACGTATGGCATGCAAAATATTAACAGTTTGTGCATCTAGGTATTCAATTAGGTACATAAATTCAATCTTAAGTTTATTTGTCATGCAATCTTTCTATGTTTTATTTCATTATTATTTTTCCACTGCATAAAATATTACATAAAAAATAGTCAGATCCATGTTAAGTCAAAAGTTATGACATTTCATAATATTTTCGCTGATATTAATGATGAACGAATTTTCATTTTGCTATTTAAAATATCTGTCAAAAACTTTGGCCTAGCTACGAGGTATTTTAACAAGTTTATCATGTTAAAAATTACCCAAAAAAATCTTCACTAGATAAAATGCATTTTCCAAGTGCTCAAGCATGGTAGATGTCAGTCTAATTCACCTTCAATTTAAGTTTCTAAATTTAATAGAGAGAGATCCTGGTAATCGCCGGCTCGAAACTTTATTAAATTGTTCACTTTTGCATAAAACGACCAAACTTATGGCAATAACTTTTGTGAAATCAATATTCATGCCTATCTCCGCGCTGTGCCTATAGTCAAGAGCAAGAAAAACGGGTACTCTTACGAAATCACAGCATCAGTTTGTTTCTTAACTAAAGCTTAAAAGTGAAAAATTATAAAGCGTAACCTCATGTGTCGACAGTTAACTTTGTTAATAGATAGTCGTAACACCGTAATAAAGAAAAATTAAAGACGTGATTAAAAAATACTGAATCAGAGACAATGTTAAGCGAGCGTTGACCTTTCTCCATGACGTTGTTTAATAAAAAAACCTTATTTGTGGGTCTTCGGATAATTTATAGTTTCGGAACTTTCGGTGCAAATGACAGATTGAACAGAGTGATGGAGTCGAAAATTGAATTACCAATTTTTATGTCGTTTTGGAGATTGCTAAAGAATGCCCAGATTTTGCTGCCCTAAGAATTGGTGTAGGCACCAGTTTTCAACGGAAGCGACAGCCATCTGACCTTCTAAGCCAAGGGGAAAACTAGATAATATAAGGATTAGGCTTGCCAAGTGAGTAGGCAACTTGACCGTTAGAAGTTTTCCTGCCACCCGAAGACCTCTAACTTGGCTTAACGACTGCTATTATAGATAGCAGCCATTTTGTTTTCTTTATTTCTTTCTTTAACCACTCAAAGCGGTCACCCATCCAAGGACTGACCCCGCCCGACAATGCTAAAACTCGCATACCGCACGCGGTACGCGGGCGCCGCTGGGCCACGAACGCTCCCCATAATCAAAGTATTAGAACGAAACACTTCTCTACAAATCACCAAACGTCAAGCCTCGGGTGACTCATATAAAAGTTAATTAAAAAGTGGTTTCTTTTAAGCGTTTTTCCTCTGGTTTATAAGAGATTTCTGCAGAACGGTTTCTAGTTCATTACAATGACTTTTTCATTCACTTTTTTATAGCAATAAAACCTTTCAAATCGGTAAGAAAATGGTGGGGAAATACTTTGTCCGTCTCAAAAAAATATATCGAAGTGTCGCTATCATCATCATCAGCCCACATGTACGACTCACTACTGAGAGGTATGCCAAATTTAATTGATATTTAAAATTTTAATTTTAGCACCATTAAGTATTATCATCACTATTTTAGCCTTGTTGTTATTTAGTTCTTACTTATATAGGTTCGACTCGAGTGTATGGGATGTTGCCGAAAGGTATATAATATTACTGATGAGATAATCTTCAATACGTGCTTAAAATAAGTTATTAAGAACGTGTGTGATGTATGGACTTATAAATGATGTAGCTAAGTACTAGTAGATAGAAAAATAGTTAATTATTTGGGTTGAAACGGCGATCCAAAATAAACCTTGGCCTCTGATACAAGAGCACGCATATTTGCTCAATCCTGCGTAATATCTTTCAAGGGAGCATACTTGGGCCGACCGACCGCATGGCTTCCTGTGAGTCACTCTAGTACAAATAGTATTGCTGGAAGGATTTGTTGAACGCGGATGACGACGCCAACGCCACGCAACGCAACGCAACGGAACTGTACGATCCAGCTCTAATATTGCCAGGCATATAGACACTGTCATCAACCAACAAGTAGTATTTACTAAAGTAAATAATTTTTAAGAAAAAAAAACCGACTTCAATGGGGGAGTCCGGTGAAAGATTATTAATCTTAGATGGTGCACTCTTAGATTCCATACAATAAAATACAAAAATGGCTATAAGTATGTTTATAATGGTAGAAGACTAAGTACCCTCAATTCCTCATGAAATCATGGAAAAACCTTGCTTGCTTGACAAACAAAACGAAGAGAACAAATCGCCAAACGTGAACTTTTTGTCGTTGAAGAGTTCTGTTCTGATCATCATCAGCAGTTCCACGTCATCCAATGTCACATTTTTAGATGCAAATGCTTGACTTGTTGATAAAAACACAAAAATCACTATGTTTGCCTTAAAGATTTGAGGAGTTCCTTCAATTCCTCATGGATCCCATCATCAGAACTGCCTTTTGACAAAACGGGACCAACTTGGATATATATACATACAATCAAAAAAAGAATTTTTCAAATCGGTTAAGAAATGACGGAGTTATGGAGTAACAAACATTAAAAAAAAAAAAAAACATACAACCGAATTGATAACCTCCTCTTTTGAAATCTTGAAGTCGGTTAAAAAGTAAAAAGGTAGTATCGTCATACCAATTGTTTTGTACTTATTTGCTATTTGTTTGTTTTTTCAGTAAAAAATATGAAGTTCGATAAGCTTTCTAGAATCTTTTATTTGTATATTTAATCACTGTAAATCAAGGAATTATTCAAACATTTATTAAAAAATATTCACCTTTAATAAGTACACGCTGAACATACAGGGTGTCCCATAAACCGAGGATAAACCGTAGCTGATAGGGCTGCTAAATGCATCACAGAATATCTAATTTAGATTTGTTTAAAATGCCCTAGATTTTGGGATATTGAAATTTTAGGTTTTTTTTTATTCATGGGCAGTTGTTTTGATTGCCAAAGCTACGATCATTGGGTTTCTATCTAGATTTTGTCAACCCTAAACGTAAAGTTGGAGAGCTCGGGGCCCAGCGGCGCCCGCGTACCGCGTGCGGTATGCGAGGTTAAGCAATGTCGGGCGAGGTCAGTCCTTGGATGGGTCCTAGTGCCTACGCCAATTCTTAGGATTAGGTAGCGGACCCCAGGCATCCTTTGCCGGTTTTCTTAGCACTCACGCCGCCGCGATAGGTGCTCATGATTAAGGACCGCGAACCGGTCTGAAACATGTCGAGCGATATTCGACCTTAAATACGTGAGTGAGCCGTTTCATTATATTTAATATTTCTTAGATTATTACAAAAATACCTGCTAGAAAACTTAGGCATTTTTACTAAACCTAAAATAAGATATCCGGGGAAATATTAAGTGCACTTACCAACTTACACATAACCGCCAACACACTACACCAACTAACTGTCCACGGATTATCCTAAAATTTGTGGTACAACCTGTATATTTAATTATTTAATGTCCATCAAATAAAGGTTTCATTCCGAAAACTGGCCCCCGATTACGCAGCCTCATGAATTCGTCTCCGTGACAAGTTTGGAGAAGACCACGCTTCATCCGTCCGCCATATTTGAATTGCAAATGTCTGCTGGCGAAGAAAACACGGCAATTAGTATGGGCATGGTGTTTAATCAGTTAAGTAGAGGTCGGTTGATTCTTTCCACTTGACCGTTTCTCTGTGGATGTCAATATGTTTTGTTGTGGTTTATTATGGCAGTTACTTTCGTAAAACTAGTACCTACGCCATAACTTGGGATAAGGTGCCAAAGCGTAACCCGAACTCTTTTAGGACGCAACTGGGAAAAACACTAGTTGGTTGATTATTTGTTTTTGTTTTGTCGCCTTTTGAACGACATGTAGGTAAAAAATTATAATTGTAATCATGCTTCGGAGCGTTTTGGAGCGTTCGTGGCCCAGTGGCGCCCGCGTGCCGTGTGCGGTATGCGAGGTTTGAACTGTACTGGTAATAACGCTAGGATGATGATGATGCTTGGAAACACTAAACTTGTCTCTAGCCTCATGAATTCATCTCCGTGACAAGTTTGTACAAGACGCTTCATCCGTCCACCATACCCATTTAAATTGCAATGGCCTGCCGGCGAATAACACATTGCAATTAAAATGGGCCTATAACTGCTATCTTTCAAAACCTTTACAAATAAATGTATGTGTAACATGTTTTCAATATATTAAGAATATTACTCAAAATGATTTATTTGCAAATATAGGTATATAGTGATGGTCTTTATTATTAACAGATTCGCTATATTTTACCGATAGGCTTGCAAAAACATTTATTCATAGGTACATATTTCAGACATAATTTTTGCAGTTATTACATACTCAAACAATAAAGCCCACAGCACAATATTAATAAATATTTAACACAAAGCCAAAATGTCATATGATTAAACAAATAGTAACCAAATAAATCCGTGATGTCTAGCTAAAAATTAACCTCGTAAATATTCAGATAAAGCATAGTAGCATTTATCAATTAAAAATAACATTAATGCTCGCTTAAATTCAACTATGTTTTTATTTTTTATTAAACCAGGTAGTTTATTATATATTTTGCATGCAAAACAAATCAAACTTTTTATCTTTAATGCGGTGTTAGCTATTTCTATGTGAAAGTTTAATTCATTTTGCAGTCTTTTACTACGGGACTTTGTTATTCTTTTAAATAAAGTGGGATTCGTTTGGACGAAAACAGCGCTTTCGTATATAAATAGTGATGGTACAGTGAGCACTTTCAAAGATTTAAAATATGGGGTGCAACTATCTGTTGGCTTAAGGCCACAAATTACTTTATACACCTTTTTTAGGCTTTGAATACTAATTCTCTATTAGATGAATTGCCCCAAAATATGATTCCGTAGCGCAAGGTTGACACTACGTATCCGTGATAAGCTGCCATAACTGCGTCCCTATTTATTAGACCCTATTTATTGTAAGTCGTTAATGTGGAGTGCAAAATTACGCGCAATTTTGACCATTATGAAACGTACAGTTCTGTAGTGCACCATATCAGCTGCCATATATCAAACTCTAGTAAGGGAAAAATTAGGATTTTTGTTTTTAAACTTATTTGTAACAACCAAGTAAGTTCCCACCAGGTTACAGAGACACCATCTCGAAAATCTTTATAATTGCCAGAATTGTCAATGCCTCGAAACCTAGTAAGTAGCATGTCTAACAACCGTTTACCAATGTAAAACCCAGTTATTCACATATCCCATATCAAAATATTGTAAGTATGTGAGACATACTAGGTTTTGGCGTGGCCACAGGGCTTTACTAGGTTTTTGAACTGGCTATCTATTTCGATTAGTGCTGGAGCTATTTATTTCCTCGGAAATGTGATGAAAACATTGTGATTCAATCGGACGTATAAAATTGCAAACTCGAGTCATCAAAAGCCCTCCACTTTTGGCGTCGGGATTCTGATAGACTTTCGTCCGCAATTTTTCGCTTACACACGTCGTTAAACAATGTACTATATATAGTATGTGTAAAAATTTTAACGGCAAAACTAACTTAGTACTTATTTATAAGTATCACTTTACTGCCTTGTTATTCGTTACTTCTGTTTTATGATATCGCCAAGTCATAAAGCCATGTAGACATGACTTTATGGCGAGGGTATGAAAAATTACCCTTTAGGGTTTTTGTGTGGGGTGAAAATGTTGTTGTCAAATAAAACGGGCCATAACGATATTTGTTCTGATAAAAAACTTCTTAAGAAGACGAAATCTCAGGGGGCAATGTGAAAAGTACGTTTCCGATTATTATTTGTTTTTAATGTAAGTTGCACATTCAATTCAAAGAGGTACTACTTCTTTTTACCAATTGAAACTCCAAAAGTGACCGTTAAAATTCAAATTTCCTAAAAACGATTGGAAAAAGGATGCTTTGGGTGTCAATGAAATGACCCTGGTGTTGAGTACTCAGAGTATAATTAATTAGGCAACTAAAGATCATTTCAGAAAAACTTGACTAGGTATTTGTAATGGCGTATATACATAAATAATTTAATTTAAAAAATGTACCACAAGCATTGTAACATTTGTTATTGTGCCCCGCAGAAGTGTTTTAATAACTTCATTCTCAAAGCTCTTGGTGTAAAAAACTTCGCATATACGAATTTTCACTTAAAAACAAAACAAAGCCACCGAAATTGTAAACAACTGAAGAATAATCCCCAAGAATCAGCTGCACGAGGAAACAATCTGCTACGGCGTAGACAATCCGTAGCGGGCCGTAGCGCTACGAGTCTACGACAAATGCTACGTACTTTGCTTTTACGTTGCCTTTACTCACAAAAAGACGTAAGTTTAAGGAGCTGTTTGATAAGATACGTTCTTTTAGAAGTGTGTTTGCTTACAGAACAGAATGGAGGATTTAAGGCAGTCACATACTTTAAATCAATAGGAAGCGCCCTTAGGATGACTTCAGCGCGACTTTATCTCAGTATCTTTCAAGACTACAGATGTACAAATTTTGAATTAACACTTCTTTAGGTCAACTATGGCGAAGAAAAATAAGTTTGTTTAAAAGGTTCCATAGTAAGCAAGGAATCCTTATAGTTTTGCCATGTCTGTCCATCTATCCGTCCGTATGTCCAGGCTGTAACCGTTACCAATTTAGTTTTTACTTGTTTTTTGCTGTTTTTGGACTGTTTAAAAGTTTTTTCGTATTTTTTTGTAATTTTCGTCAGTTTTTTTTTTTGCTTTTGGCTTTTTTATATGTTTTACTTTTTTTGTAGTTTTCGTCAGGCTTTTTGTTTTTTTTTTATGTTTGTCGGTATTTCTTTTAGTTTTTACGTGTTTTTTTGGTATTTTTTAGTTCTTCGTGTTTTTTTAATCGTGCTTAAATTTTGTAGCATTTTTCGAGTTCTTGTTGTTTCTTCGATTTTTTTGTGAATTTTGGTATTTTTTTAAAGTTTTTACTTGTTATTTTAGAGAGCTTATTGTTTTTTGACTGTTTAAAGTTTTTTTGTACTTTTCGTCAGTTATGTTTTGTTTTTTGGCTTTTTTATAAGTTTTGCGTGTTTTTTGATATTTTTTAGTTCTTTCGTGTTTTTTTAAGTCGTGCTTGTATTATTGTAGCATTTTTCGTGTTTTTTGTTGTTTTTTTCGAATTTTTCGTAACTTTTGCTATTTTTTTTTAGTTTTTTCGTTTTATTTTTTAAGCGTTTTTTTTGTTTTTTGATGTTTCTGGAAATTTTAAAGTTTTCGTGTTTTTATGTACTTTTCATCAGTTTTTTGGTTTTTCATGTTTATTAGTATTTTTTGTAGCATTATTCGTGTTCTCATGCTTTTTATTAGTGATGCGCCGAATATAGACTTCACCGAATACGAATATTCGGCCGAACATTCGGTTCAGATCTTACCGAACCGAATATTCGGCCGAATTATTCGGTAAAACTAAACAGGTTTATGCAGGTCCGCGCGCGGCTCGCTGAGCGCGATTTCGACCCCTCCCGCTCGCCGCCCGCTACCCGTACTGGCCCAGCGCGACGGCCGGTCAGCTAGTCGTGTCGTGTTTAGTTATTTGATGTCTTAATTAGTGATTGCACGGATTGCGGAGTGTTGTCGTTGTGATTGTTATTATTTGTTTTGGACTTTAAAATGAGTGGGAGTCGCAAGCGATCGAATGTGTGGACGTTCTTTAATGAAATAGAAGACGATAAAAGTAAAGTTAAGTGTACATTGTGCAATTCGGTGCTGTCGCGCGGCGGCACAGGACGTACGGGGTCGACCTCGGCACTATCGAACCATTTAAAACTAAAACATAAAGAAGAAAGTGAAAAACTGGATAAGCCAATTCATTCAATTATTAATGTTGGAGAATTACATCAGCCGTCCTCATCGCGTGCGTGCGTACAGCAATCTATCGAAAGTTCTATTTCTAAAAAGTGGGACCTACAAGATCCACGATCTCAAGAAATTCACAACGCGATAGGAGAGATGATCGCCGTCGACAATCAGCCGATATCGATTGTAGAGGACGTTGGATTTAACAGACTAATCAAAGTATTAAAACCGAAATATCCAATGCCTGGAAGGAAATATATGAGTGAAGTTATTTTACCAAAAATTTACGAGAAAGTTAAGTTGTGTGTAAAAAAGGATATTGACCAGGCAAAGGCGGTTTCTGTAACAACTGATATGTGGACTTGCACTGACAACGTCACCAGTTTTTTAAGCTTCACCGCTCACTGGCTGAATGCTGAGCTTGCTGCACAACACCGTGTGCTGCAAATGTGTAACTTTACTGGTCAACATACAGCTGAAAAAATCAGAGCAAGCTTAGAAACAATGGCAGAGTCGTGGGATTTGGGTTCGAAAGTTCACATAATTGTAAGGGATAATGGGCCAAATATCGTGAAGGCGATCAATGACAGCCCATACACCGGAAAGCCATGCTTCATTCACACACTACAGCTGGCCATCAAGCATTCGCTGGATGCTCAACCAAACATCAACGAAAGCCTCACTGCAGCGAGAAGGATCGTGACACATTTCAATCACTCTAGTACAGCGCAAGAAAAAATGGTGCTTATCCAGAATGAGCTCAATTTGCCAAAACATAAGCTCATTCAGGATGTGACAACCCGCTGGAACAGCACTTTTTATATGTGCGAGAGGCTAATTGAGCAAAAGCGAGCTGTTTCACTGTATATATCAGATTACTCTGGCTCAATTAACTTCAACAATTTAACAGAAAGACAATGGCAACTCGTTAAAGAATTGTTGACAATATTGCAGCCTTTTGAAGAGATAACAAGAATTACAAGCTCGAACTTTTCGTGCATTTCAGAAGTCATACCGCACGTAAATATTCTGCTCAAATATTTGGCCAAACCTGCAAGTGATGACTCAAACACTGTTACAATGAGGAAAAGATTACAAACGGAGTTAAAAGCCCGATTTGAAGGTATTCAAGATGACATTGTGTACACGCTCGCCACAATTTTGGATCCCAGGTACAAACTCAATTTCTTCAGCAATGACAAAATAGAACCTGCAAGAAAAGCCTTCCTCATAGAAGCCATAAAAAATAATGATGACGAAGATAGCAGTAACGATGACGAAGAGCTGCCACGTAATAAAGAGAACATACCTTCAAACGAGACTCACGCAGATTTCTGGAGCTGCTTCGAGGAAGTTGCATCAGCAAAACCAACTTTATCCCAACCCATCGAAACAACTAAAAGTCCTATTGCTGCAGAATTGGACAAATATCTCCAGGAGAATTTACTTCAGCGGGACAGAAGTCCTTATGAATGGTGGGTAAAAAATAAAGCTAAATATCCACTAATGGCGCACCTCGCTAAAAAATGGTTGGCAGCTCCTGGCTCTTCGGTTTACAGCGAAAGATTATTCTCTGAAGCGGGTAATATTTATGAGAAGAAACGAAACCGCCTTCTACCTGATCGAGCAGAAAGTTTAGTATTTCTGCATCATAATTTACCGCTATTAAATTTTAACTATTGAACTTTTTATTTCTAGTAAAATAATATGTGTAATTGTGTATGCTTCCTTGGCATTGTCAATGTCAACATTTGCAATTGTTTTTGACGGCGAATTAGTGACAGACGTTGATATCGTGCTGGTGATTTTTGATTATGTGATTAAACTGAATAATAAAGCTTACAAGTAAAGTTTTTTGTTTTATTATAACCCTAATAATATCAATAAATATATAACTTAACTTTTATGAGCTACAAATAGTATGAATGATTTATTTATTATCAGATAAAATATCATTAGTTTATTCGGTAAATATTCGGCAGTTTTACCGAATAATTCGGCCGAATACCGAACATTGAAAATCATGCCGAATATGCCGAATACCGAATATTTACCGAATATTCGGCGCACCTCTACTTTTTATGTTAAATTATTTTTATAATTTTGTGGTTTTTTTCGTGTTTTTATTTAATTTCCGTTATTTTTCGTGATGCTTTGCTATTTATAAACGTTTTTTATTATTTAGATTTTTATTACTGTAGTTTATTTATTGTTTTTTTTCTAACATGTTTGAGAAAAGTACTATACGATCCTCGGCCGGAACAGGGATTGCAGGACTCGTTTTATCCGGCCTCGTCTACGACTCGGCCGTTTATCCCAAACTCGTCCAGCAATCCCTTACTTCACGGCCTCTGCAGTAATGTACTATAATATATACTATTAATTTGCGTGATTTAATCCACTGATTTGACAAGCTTAATCCCAAAGGTATTTTTTAATTTTCGCCGTAATAATGACTCTTTCGTAAAAAACAAGTGCATGCGCCAATTTTTGGCATTATTTAACGGTCCCGGGGCATTTTACAGCATGCAACAGTAATATGATACTTTTTAAAATTCTGAATTGATATCGGTTTTCTATTATTGGGAAATAAAACTTATGTAAAATGAAAAATATGTATGCAAAAGTTCGGTCCTATAAAGAGACACTATCATTTTAACTTATCGAAACTGGTTACCAAAAAAGTAGAGACTACATCATTTAAAAATGTATTTCCCAAAGCATCATAAAAATTTAACCAACCACCCAACGTACTTAACACATACATCTACGAGTATTACACACTCATTTTACGACCGACTCCCAAAACTAACTGTCGCAAACACCATTCTCTTACTTCCCTCACAAACAAATATAAACTTTCTACAAGCTGTATAAGGTCTAACTCTCTATGCACGAGTAACTTAAGTGCTGAGTTTGTCATATTACGACAGAGTTCTAAACCTAACTATTACAACATCTTATCACTGATACCTTCAACAAAGAAACTTGAACTTTCAGCAATCCGTATTAGGTTTAATTTACCATGCACAAGTTACGTGCGATCGTAGTTTGGATATGTTCTCAATAAATGGTCTTCAGGTGCTCGGTTTCGATCAGACGTCTAGATGGTTCTGTGAATAAGTGATGGGTTCGAACCACATTTCGGCCGGCATCGGACAGTCCCTAAAGAGATGTAGTTCTTATAGGCTACTCGTACTGTCACAGATATCAGAGAAAAGCAGACTCGCAGCATTAAGCCAGATGATTTTTATATAGTTGTCTCGTTAAATCCTTATGGTGCACAAAAATGAGTTAGAATGCGATAGATAATACCATCATTTTCGGCTGTTAACGAATCGTCTCCATTTGAAAGCACACCACAGGTTGTTAAATCCCATATAAACTTAACACACCACGACGTCAGTTCAGTACAATTTTTAGTTATGAAGACGGATACTTTGACGGTTGAAACCCGTCCGATGTTACTTGGCGGTCTCTCTTAAACTTACTGCTTTGTGCATTAGTGAGAATATAATTATCAGATGTATAGAAATCGTTCAACTTAAATGAGCGGATCTTCTTTACTCTGATATATGTATCTACTGTTGCAATAATTGTCAAAGACGAATTGTTTTTCTGCTCAGTGTCATGACAATGGATTTTGTCTTTCTTCATCGGTTTGTTATATTTACAGGTACTGATTTTGAAAAGCTTTTTTGGCTACTTCCTAACTTGGCGGGGCGGGTTCGATATGTCGTATTTTGTTCTTTGACGTGATTTTGCTCATGTCGCAGAAATTCCCTCACTTGAGACACCGTCAGGATTACGTTTGCACGGTACCCTGCGCAGAAGGTTGTCGCCCCGTATCCAAACATTCCGCGCCAGTCAGGAAGCACTCATTAAAATGTAGGGGCGCAGTAACGAGCATTACTGACTCAACTGAATCTTGACACTGACAGCTGACAGTTTTCTCTTATCGTACCGCCTCTGCACCAACAAATTCTTCTTCTTTTTCTTTCCCTCATCCCATCTACTTGGGATCGCGTCTCCTTGATCGTGTGCGCCAGACATTTCTGTTGTGGGTTGTCGTATCTTTTATTTCTGCGGCTTCCAAAATCTTTTTGACATTTGATCACCACGTGGCTTTCGGTCGTCCTCTCCTTCGGTGGCACCAACAAATTAATCAGCATTATTTTAATTTCGGGGTATTATTTGTGCATTTAGCACGAATATTTTTGTTCCTGGGTCTTTGATGTTCTCTATGTATGTAAGTATTTATATCGTTGTCTAGTATCCAATATTTATTATTATTGTTATTATTAATCAAGAAGTAGCTCTACTAAATACAGAAATCGAACTTACCCTATACAAGTAGCAAGCTTAATAAGGATAAATTGTGTTGTGAGTACTATACGACAATATTTTAATAAATATAAATAAACCTTAAGAACAATCATCAATATCAACATGTCAGCTAAAAGACGTCCACTGCTGGTAGGCCTCCCCCAAAGAGTTCCACAATAACCGAGCCTGCGTCACCCACATCCAGCGGCATTAAGAACAATATTGACTTGAAAATCGCTAAAAAAGAAGACTAGATAGATAGGTTGTAACAAGAATGCCGTGGATCCATTTAAGGCGTTCATTGAAATCGCATTCTGGCTAGAAATAAGTAGGTAATTTTTTATTTTATTTACCAATAGACAAAAAATTTAATAACAAAACAAAACAATACAAACAAAACAATAGCCAAAACAAAAGCAAAAATTTTTTTCAAAAAAAAATATTTGCCTATTTTAGTCACAATGTGATAGCAATTAACGCCTTAAAAGGATCCACCGCATTTTTGTTACAGCCTGTACATAAATGCTTACAACGAATACATCAACAGTTCGGAAACAAAGCGTCTGCCATCAGGTAGGCCTCACTCTTGTTCGTCACAAATTTGTTAGACATAGAAGGAATTTATCAATATCTTTTTTATTCATGTTTTTTTTTGTGAAATATTGAAGCTCTCCAAACATATTTAAGTATTTGAAACACATTTTCTCCAAGTATCTACTATTTATCTTGTCTTAACTCAATAAGTTCAAACATAATGAAGTGCTATGTTTCGGCAAGCGAAACACATATCTCTAGTGTAATTTAAATAGTGAAAACAAACAGAAAAGCTAACGCTAAAAAAGCATATCTAAAGAAACCTCTTTACTTAAATAAATCTACGGGTTTCATCCCTGGCTTTCGGTGAATCCTTATTCCAGTTTAAATTGATTCTAAGCTTCTTCTTAAGGCAACTTTCTGATTTGTCAACGCGGAAGCGGAACGATATGAGAAAACTGTCAGCTGTCAGTGTCAAGCGATACTAATGCAGTGCGGTCACAAAATTTCACGAAAATCGGTTGAGAAATGTGACCTGTAGAGAAGAACAACCGGACACCCGGACATACGAAATAAGTAAGAAAAAGTGTATACATGCTTAGTTTTCTGAGTACTACCTATACACTAGTAAGCAAAATCATTTAAAAATTAAATATATTATTAGAATACTTTTTTAATTTTTTATTACGATACCAACCGCATCCGATTATCAACAAATACGCGTTTCAGGCCCCCCACACGGTGGACCTGGTAAGGGTCGCAGGTTTCCGCTGGATGCGGGTGGCGCAGGACCGGTCATTGCGGAAGTCTTTAGGGGAGGCCTTTGTCCAGCAGCAGTGGACGTCCTTCGGCTGATATGATGATGATGATGATGACGCGTTCCAGAATTTTGCTTTAGACCTACTGACCCGAGACGTGTGTATACCTAATAAATAATACAGAGTGCTAACGTGCCGCCGCGCCGCCAAGACGAGTACTCATCTTTAACGCTTTACGTGATTCTTAATTATGAGTCATGATTAAGAATCACGTAAAGCGTTAAAGACGTAAGTGACCCGTTTCATCACATGTTTCATAAACCCATGGGAAATCCTAAAAAAAAAGGTTGAAACAAAACTAATGGCGAATCGTTTACCGATAGTTGGTAACGCTTTCAGACTAATAAGATGTTCTTAAAAAATTTAGATGCAGAAGAAAAAAAATTGGGCTTAGTCGAAGTCCTCATTTTATAGTTTGGACTCGAAAAAAGAATTCAACAATTTATTTTTTGTTAGGTAACTATTGTCAATAAACACCTCAAAAGAAAGGCCACCATTTTTGTTACAACTTTTATATGTACATACGTAAAAACAACTATAACACACTTTCATACTTCCCAACAATTGATGGATGATGGTAATCACAGACATCAGCAGTAATATAGTTAATAAACTACATTTTCACTTAATTAATTAATTTACTAGTCGACACGAGTTCCCGCAAAGTTTTTCTTTTCCCCCTGGAGGGAGATTTTGTGCGATTTTGTTTTCCTACTAAACTTACTTGGGAGATTCGCTCGAAGTTTTAATTTGGTAGTAGTTCATTTAAGTTAAAATATGAATTATATCTTAAACCTATTTTTAGGTTCGAGTTAATTTTATTCAATATGAGATTATTTTTAACGAAGCGTGAAAATCTTTACATTTTGTTAAACTTAATATTTATTGAAACGTTGTTTCATCTTTTAAGTTCGAAACGAACAGAGCGGGTGAGCCGCGGCGCGGTTTTGCATTTTAGAACTTTCCGAAACTGTGGACTGTCGATTACCGGGCTACCGAATAATACTGCGCATTTTTTTGGGGTGACATGCCCTGGATCGCTTTCGCTTTACCACAAAACCGCCTCCGCCCCACAACGACGCTGCGCCGCGCTCTGAGTGTTTCAAGCTTTAAGGTGACTTCCTTACTTGGCGGGGCGAGATCGACATATGGTGTTTTGTTCTTTGACGTTGGTTTACTGATTTCGCAGAGATTTCCTGTCTCGACGTGATAATGACTGTACAGAAGATCTCACGGTTTGAAAAATAAATGCCATACGATTATTATTGTTACTGACAGTATAACGTTTGCGCACTAGTCATCAGACGGTGGGCAGCTGTTGGCTACTTAACTACTCATAACAGCTTTAAATCCCACTTTTACGGACTAAGCGCTATTAATCTTCTTCTTTTTTTCATGCGCATTATTGAAAGTTGGCAGTCTGCGTTTTAAAATTCTCTTTATCATATGCCAGTCTGATCCGGTTTTAATCTCTATACACTCCTGGATATTACGAAGCCAAGACGTTCTGCGTCCTCCAGGAAAAAAAACACATCTCATATTTTTAGACGTAGGTAAATAGTACGATTTGAGTTCGCGTATTGTTATTTGATATAAATATTTCAATGAAATTTATACATTTGTATTAGGCTGTTAAGTAGGAGACAAGATGACAAGGTTCAAAAGGAACAACTTTAACGCGATTGGAAAGAGAAAACTCGTTTTTATTCGAAATTTCTTTCAGCTTCAAATAAAATTGGTCAAAATCAGTCATAAGTCACATTCGCATTTTATTTTGTATTGTTGTTTTTATAAAGTATAGCTGTAATTAAAACATGTACATACTAACAATAAGTTACAAACTCGAAGTACAAAGTAACATCGCAAATCTTTCAATATATAAAATTATTTCCCGTCCATCAACGTTCACTAACAAAGTTCCTTATTAACTATCGAAAATCGATAATCAACTCTGTATAAATGTCTACGGTAATTCACTTCCGAAAGTCGAATACGGCTGCCGCATTTGCAATTCAGATACGTTTTCAATTTACAATCAACAAGAACAGTACAAAATTAATTCAATAGGCCAGCCAAAGAATACTGTGTAGTCAAAGGCTGCGGTATTATTCGGAGAATGGATGAATTTATAATCGGCTGTTTGGGCAATTTATCAGAAGGGTAAAACGGTGCGCGAAAATTGAGTTGATAAATATTCTGAACACGGTGTTGGCCTTGGTTTTGTCTGCTTGGCGTTATTTTGACACCCGGAAAACACGGAGAAGTGGGGAATTTGGGGATAATGTCGTGGTAATATGATACTTGATTAAAATTTACGGTTCATTAGTTTATTATTGAATAGAATAGCCATTTATTGATTATAGTACATTAGTACAACACAAGTATTCAAATATGTAACAATTTGAATAAAATTATACAATATTTTTTTAATGCCGTCATTAGTTCATTACTAGTCCTAAAACCAATATTTGATATTTTGTCATTTTGAAACGTATGAATTCGATTCTCCACTTGTATGTAGGTACATAATATAGATTATTAATTATTACAGAGTATATATGAAAGTAGAAACTAAAAATAAATATTTGGAAAAAAAAGTGTTTATTTTTTATAGCAAAAGCCGACAGTCAAATATATTTCCGTCCAACAAATTAACTCCCTGCACTCTCGTTACAAATATCGTTACTTGCAGGCCTTGAAATAGCGCTATTTTCACATATCGTTATGATTTATAGCGCTACTTTGTCAAAAAACGCTTTACCTATAACGATATTTGGCGCGCATTTATAGCGGTATCCATTATATCGTTATAAATAAAAAGCAATACATATATAGCGATATTTTGTGAAGCGCTAATATAATGTTATAGGCTATCTCTGTCTTGCACACATTCTCGCTCTTACGTGCGCTGTGACATTTACGTCAAATTCGAGCACGTCATTGTCGCCACCGCCACGATCTTAAACGATATTATAACGTTATAATAACATTATAATATAAGGTTATGATTTTCATTTAGTTATGATATCAAATATCGTTATGAAGATTATCGATTATGATTATAACGAAAATTTAAACATTAACGAAATATATCGTTATAATATCGCTTATTTTCATAACGTTTTAAAGGCCTGGTTACTTGTCCTTCTTACTGTGAGAGACAGTCTTGAGTCGGCCCACATGCTAAGAAAATTATCTTTGTAGTTAAAAATTATCTATGCATTGGTTTCGATACGAAGCGACTACTTGAACATTAAAGATTTTTTTTAATACACAGTATTGTTGAGATAATTTTTTACTGTTTACTTGTCGACCTAAACACGATCAACTGGCCAGTCCACCTTAAGTTACCCAAACAATTTGATCAAAGAGCGAGCGATACCTAAATAGGCCCCTCATCCAAGCCTACCAGCTATTCGATAAATTGAAAGAATAATTCATTTTTCCGCCCGATGGCACACGAAAGAGTTTGCTCGTCGCCCGGAGGCGATGCGTATGGCGGGGTGATACGTCGCTGGGTTGCAACCCAAACCGCCATGTTGTGTAGTGAGAACAAAACTGTAAAAGTAAATTATTTTCAAAAAACGCAAACTAGAAAAATACATTACCATAAAATGGGGTGAGTAGGGACAAAACTTATATTCAAACCTCTATAACATTTTATTTTTACGCATGCAAACTGAATGGTGTACTCGTATGATTAATAAGTGTTCCGGACGTTTGTATTTTAGTTTTTTATTTGAATTTGGATAGTTCCATTTCATAACTTTGACGATAAACAGGGAATCCCACCTCTTCCCGTAGTCCCTCGTAATTGGGGTGAGATGTGATTTCGTACAAAGGTGATTTTGGAAGATTGTTGGATCTTTTTTTTTATTATGAGTATTACTATACCTATAGCTCCATTTTATATTGGAATACATTATTTTTGTAGCAGTAGCCTTAAAATCCCATCTCACCCCCGTTTCATTCCTTCTCTCCCTATTCATAACCCAACTCTCCCGGCGAACCCTACTCACCCCATTGTACGGTAGTCAGAGCACTTTGGAATAATGAATTTTACTCTAAAGATTTCATTTTTACAGGCAAATAGGCTTTGTGTGAACTGCTCTTTAATTACACCGTTAGGAACGATTTGTGTCTACTTATATATAGACTTCCTAGTTTATCCCCTACTAACCTGTTAAAGTTGCATTAATTTCGCAATTTTGTCCTGGAAAAAAGAACATAAAATAAAGAAATAAATAACATACTGCAGGATCAGTAGAGAGGGTACAGGTACGACACGTATAGGGAATCTATGTCCAACAGTGGATTGATACAAGCCGATGATTATGATGATGTTTTTTATACTACAACAACATCAAACAAGCCTAAGGCCTGCCTGATGGTAGACAGACACCATCATTTACTAGACGGCTGCGACTCCAGAACAATCATAACGACTACCGACCCTTTTTGGATTTGAGGATTCGAACGAAGTCTCTCAATATTGACCCAACGCATTTTTCAAAGTTCTGGCGACTAACCCACCATGACCAGTGAACAATTACGTGACAAGTACGTCTATATATATACGTCTATAGCTCCCCTTATTAAATATGGCAACCTTCATTACTTTAATTTGGCAATTTTCTTAAATATCCAACAGCTTACATGATATGCATAGAAAACTGCCAAGCTAAGACTCAAAATGAATTAAGCCGCAATAAATTAGTTTTATTGTAAACAATCTAGTGCCAGACTTGGCACCTTTTCAGATAATCTTAATATTGAACTTGGCTCACATTTATGTTTTGATGAGATTATTTCTACTTGTTACGAGTAACACATGAGGGAGGTTGTTCCAATTTTTAACAGGTTTAGTCCACGTTTTAGCTATTGTGTGCGATTTATTATCGGTCTATATATTATCAATCATGTTATCTTTATCATTTCAGTACAAAAATGATATTAAGTTCAACCTTACGTACATTTAAAACGTTACGTAATCACCCTGAGGATGAGGTGCGTCCACACGCCTAAAAACCTTATTCAGTCCCGTATATTCCATTCTAACGTTTATCGTTTTAAAATCACTACCGTACCCTATTGTCATAGATTTTTTGTATATACCTATACTATCTTCCATTTTCCGATATTCGTTATTTCGTTATATGCAGGAGATAAGCCCTCGTGTTTTTGTAATATTTGTTCTGAATATTGCCTGCTTTAATCCTAACGTTGAAAAATTAATTTTGTAATGGTTTTCCTGATTTAAAATCGTGTACAGCGGGCAGAAGATAGCTACTACTAAATACTAAAACAGGTCACTGGAGGGAGTCACAGGGCAATTCCAAGGACCCTCACACAAAGTAAAATAATAGGTTACTTAGCCAGGTTTTATGGTACAAGATTAACCGTTACTCAAAAAATGTTCATATAGTTAATTCCTGTCAAAACTATATTATCTCAAATTGTCTCGAGGGTTGGTCGGTTACTATGGGCTTCATAACAAGGCTCAAAGTCACCCACAAAGCAACGGAGAGAGCTATGCTGGAAGTTTCTCTTCGTGAGCGTATTAGGAATGAGGTTAGCGGCAGAACAGAATAGTGGGCGGGGCACATAGCAGGTAGAACGGATGGCCATTTGGGCGGAAAAGTTCTCGAGTAGCGTCCACATACCGGAAGGCGAAGCGTGGGCAGGCCCACCCACAAGGTGGATTGATGACCTGGTAAGGGTCGCGGGCGTCCACTGGATGCGGGTGACGCAAGACCGATCACTGTGGAACTTTTTGGGGGAGGCCTATATTCATAATAAAAATATTTATACTTTAGATTCTTTGATGTTGTAACTCAACTATTTTAAACATACACCCCAGGCCAAAAGTATGGAAACATTTTTTTTTATTACAGAAGGATTCAAACTGTTATTATTGTGTATTGGTAACCAATTATTAAAAATACACCCAATCTATTAACACATCCCAATAGATTGTAAAAAATTAAATAGCATATTGTGAACTAGACAGATAGATTGTAAACTTTTTTAAATTGCCTTTTAAAAAAATGTTTTACCGGCAATTTTCGTATGAAGAACAGGGGTTTATACTTTTAAAATGTTTTTTATTGTTTTGTTTTGAATTGTCAAATGCGTAGTTTAAAAGTCCATACCAAAAAAGCTATTTTACCAAACATGTGAATAATATCAAGAAATTTACATCATAGTCGTCTAACATAATACAGTTAATAGGAATATTAAAAGAAATCTGAATAGAATAATGATAATATTTGTTTAGTTTTCAATAAAAAATACTTCTTGTATGAAAACCTTATGGTTGTATCATCAAACGTATAAGCATGTTTCCAAACTTTTGGCCTGGGGTGTATTTACAATAATTTTGTGACATGACAATTTGTATGTTATCCATATAGAGATGCTGCGTTCTATATTTTTAATACAATGAGCAGACTTAAGCTCTACGTTAGTAACATTAGCTTAAAAGCGTTACTCTGTTTTCGTGTCTGAAATTAATATCCCGTCCCCAAGCAGCCGTAACACTAGGTTGCCTATGCAAAGGCTATAAACCTTTATAGGGCTATGTTTAGCACTAGCCAAGAGACACCCGTTACACAGACCTGGCAAATATTTAAGCTGACCATACCGAATCTATTTCAGCACTGACCGTAATAGATTCAGCAGAGGTGTTAGGTGCAGAGCATGCAAGAAATCAATTAAGTTCGTGCCTTCACATCGCAGTGCTGGTTATACCTACCATTCGAAACCGTTTTAGAGAACATCAAATGTAGTATTGCATAAATTACAATAAGAGCATAACAAAACGCAAAAATAAAAATCTAAATTCAGATATAGCCAGCACCTCATAAAACAATAACTTCAAGCAAAACGCAATACTAATTGGCACTTCACTGTAATTATGAGATCACAAAATGCACTAGGTACTGAATCGTTACCGCTCCGATTCTGCGCATGTAGAAAGGCGCAAAATAATACTGACAGAATACCGAAAAGGTGACTCTTTGGCCTGTCGGTACGGATTCGGTACGATATCTGAAGGCTGTCACTGTCAACTGTCAGTCGAGTCAGTGACGCTTTTTTACCGCGCCCCTCGGCCCCTACATTTAAATCAGTGTCACCCGACTGGCACGGGATGCATGGAAGCGGGGCGATACGAGTGCAGTACTGCCCCGATTATGCGCATGATATTACTACTGCGTAAATTATACACATAATTCCGAGTGAAAAAATCTGTGCGACGTCAGTAAGCTGATAAGCTTACGTCAAAAAACAAAACATCACATACCGATCGTGCCTTGCCAAGTTAAGACGTAGCCTAACATAGAACGAGTGTACGGAACATATTTATTTTAATTTTATTTATTTAATCAAGTAATATTAAAACAACATTATAATGCATAGTAAACAAGTAAGTGCTGTAAGTTCTTTACTTACAGCCGTCGTTGGTATGCGTACGTAAATAAAGTGAATGTAAAAAATAAGTCAACGCATAATTGCCACGTAATGCATTGGTATTTAAAAATGTGCCGAATTTGGGATTAGATTGTAGTAGAAACTTGGCACCTTTTATATCATGTTCGAAAGATAAATTAGGTTTGGTCTTATGAGCCAATCTTTAAAGAGTGATTTTTTTTAAACTGAATCTTCCCCTTTGTGGTGCTGGTATTCTAACCACCACCCCCTTTATTCCGTTGGGTGTCGTAAGAGTCGACTATGGCAACCAGGTTGAAACGTGTTCAATTATTGTCCTAGTATTGGCATTTGCCGCGCGAATACGCGTGTCATAAAACTTTGAAAAACTATTTCACCTATAAAGTATAAGTCTGCTATGATGCGTCATGGCACTAAACAAGATATAAGTAGAGAAACACAATTAAATTTGATTGGCACAGTGAAATGCCCAGCATCAACCATCTCAGAGAATAAAATTACTGATCCAGACATACAGCCCCCCTCACCATGCTTGTAGAGAAGTTGTTATGAGTACGTAATGTTTTTGAGCGTACCTAACGTAAGATTGGTTTTAATGTCATTTTCCACACAAAAAATGCCAGTTACATATACCTAGCGTAAGCTTGAAAGTTTACGTCATCAAATAGCTGGTCACATTCTGGTGCTGTTACCAGAAATGCACTGAGCCACGTGAGAGTGCAGAGGTTGCAGGCATGTAAATATGTAATTTGCGTACTTGGCTCCGGCGATACTGGCATAGTGTTTGCTAAGAAATGGGGGAAATTTGAGGACGAAGTCCTTGTCTACGAATTATGCTTATGTTTTATGACGGACAACAATGGAGTAGCAAAACCGCACAATAGGACAATGAGTTTGGCACAACCAAAACCCATGACCTATAACGTGTTTACAAAACCTACCTAGTTGAACAATTCTGTCACCATCCAGCGGTGTTAGCCGCTTTCAGGCGCAGTCAGCCGAAGTGGCAAGAGGCACAGGCCTACCTATAAATTTCCTAGTTAAATTTTAGAATAACACCATACTCTCCTATTGAATGTTTGTGTATCAGAATGACAATCAGATCCACCTCTAATATCGTTTGCGATGCGACGTCCCGTGAAGCGCGATCGCAGCCAGACGTACCTCGCAGGCGTTCGCGTGTAGACTACCGAACGACTCAGAGATTTCACACTTCCTATATGCAATGTATTTATTTCGTTTTTTTTTAAATATACATAGAAACATATGTATATAAGTTGTAATACTTATTTATTCAATATACAAAATGTTATTGAATAAACAAGTGTTGTTTTATTGCATATTTCGGTTACAATTTAATATTTCATGTAAAGTTTTGGGACGTTTTAAAAACTTAGAAATACTCGATTTCAATAAAAACTATCACATATTGGACTAAGACATATAGGGTTCAAACTCTTCCCAATAGTCCAGTGTATTGCCTCTTAAAGTTCCTACATCGTTATTCCGAACGCCATGTATTTAAAAAAAAATTGGTAGTAGGTGGCTCTGTAATCCGTAGACCTCGCGAT
The DNA here is from genome assembly GCA_905163555.1 of Notocelia uddmanniana. Classification (NCBI taxonomy): domain Eukaryota; kingdom Metazoa; phylum Arthropoda; class Insecta; order Lepidoptera; family Tortricidae; genus Notocelia; species Notocelia uddmanniana. Next base: position 20,246,667 of record LR991068.1, read on the forward strand.
TTTTATCAAATTTATTATTCCAAAAAGGACTTGGCAAAAATAATATTATAAAAATTTCTCCCAAATTTCACGAAAATCTCAGGACATACGAAAATATTTTTTCCGAAGCTGAAACGGAGACTTTTGTTTCACTCGGTCAAATATATATACACTTTGTAGTAGTAGATAAATAGTGTGCAATTTTGCCTAGATAGTTCGCAGGAAAGGAAAAGAGGATCTTTTCTAAATACGTAAGGCAGAGATAAGGTAGGTGGCTCTTGTTTGTTTTATCTGTTCAATTCTTTTTATTAGTTCAGATGGAACAATGACACAGCAAGGATAACACAAAAATACACAAGATGATCATCATCGCGTAGCACATGCTCATTCAACTTTTTCAAAACATTTTATACTTACTTATATATAAATGTTAACATACATTGCAAAATTGCCCTGCGTTATGTTTGCCAACTTTTTATCAGATACTCGTACTCTAGATTGTTTCCCAGCTCAAACTGGAACCACTGTAATGCAAGTAACTTTCAATCTAAAGGTCGTACTCGTAGATTTGAAACAAGACTAGGTACTAAATGTCTTATGAAATTGTACAGTAGCTTTTTTGGTAAAGGGAAACATCGTTAAGAAACCAGACTCATTAACAAGGTCTAGTGTCCCCTCTTCAAAGTCTAGTCAGCGCTAATTTTTGGGGTTAGGTACTAAGATTGGACCCCGGACTTCTTTGGAACATCAAGAAAATTACTCTAGATTGTTTCATACTCTATGGTCACATGTGAAACGATGCGAAAAAATAATTTCCTTTCGACACTCGAACATACGTAGCGTCTTGCGGGATGAGAAATTTGAGCCAAGTTTAAAGACAGGCTGTCTCCGCTATTTCATCTGATTCAAACAGCTGAACTTGCGAAAGGATAGTCTTGTGATTTTGTGTTTAAATGTAGAGGTATATAGCAAACAATATTCATTTGAAATATTGAATAATTTTGAATATTATTCAATTCAAGCACTTTTATGCCTATTTTTATTGTTCTTATTCGGAATTCCTAACGGATACTGACTACCGATTTATATACTTTAACCTAACATCTAAAAAAGTCAAGTCTAGACCAGCAGCTTGCAGGTTAAACGCAGAATAAAAAACTTATGTTCATTGACAAAATTAAATTTTACAAAAAAGCGTTTATTTTTGCCATATTTTCATAGGGATGTTGTTGATATCTCACGGATGATCTATGTAGGTTCAGATCAACTTCAAACCCAACATCGTGTACAATCACCACGTGTCAGAATAGGGAATTACAAGCCATAGTTTCAAACAGAAATTCAGCACAGGAAGACGTCAAGGAGACAGCATCGTTAACAACAAGCGAGGCCGAACATAGGAACGCGTTTTTGACGTATCAAAATCATATATGAAACTTCTTAGCTGAGGAGCTCTCTGTTGCGCAAATACTCAGCCAAGGGTGTGCGAGAGTGATACATTGATATTAAATTAGGGGTAGTATGAATTTAGAATACATATTTTTAATTGCAAAATTGACTTCACTTGCTAGCTACTGAATAAGCGCTTCACGCTAACCCTGACGAGGCAAAACTAGGGTGTCTGATTTTCAGCAGTTTGGTTTCACACTTAAGACTACTACTACTTAAGGTTACTTTTTTGGAACATGGCTGTGATATCAAGAAGTTTATGTACCAACGTCACTCATAAGATTCTCTAAAATTATTTATGACTAGCAACAGCTAGGGCAACAGCCCGCGATTTCATCCGCGTCTTCACTCCTATTGGTTGCAGCGTTAGATGTTATATAGCCTAAAGACGACGATTACTCAATGTAATTTGAGACGTTGGTGCTATTAATAGAAGCCTAAGTTTTCTACGGTAGATGTCGCTGTACGCCTCCCTAAGGCGTTGGAAGAGGGAAGTATTGAAGGATTTCTTGGACGAGCTTGGTTGTTCCGATAGCTCAAAGGCTAGAGCGATTAGCCGCGTGTGCCAGATATCGCAGGTTCGAATCCCGCTCGGAGCATTAGATTTTTCCCTTTAATTTGGAATTTTCGTTAGCAGCGTTACTGCTTTAGTACAAAATTAAGCAAGGTGACCTTAGTGGAAACATTTTTAACTGACCAGCGGATCCGATAGCGCTGAGCGCCTCTGGTGTTCTCGAATTAAAATGTCTCACTAACAAAAAACACTTTTCACTACAACCACCACCGTAGCATCTTCATAAAGAAAAATAAATGGTACAAATCAGTAATTTATATTTTATGGAGATATTTCACAACACGAAAATGTGTGCCGCTCAGAATACTGTCATGAAAATCATGACGCTGATATATTCAGGGCAACCCAGGAAGTTTAATTCATATATAAATAGACAGATTATAATAACGGATACATATATATAGAGAAGTGTCACTAACATTACTGAATAGATTATGGAAAATATGTACTGGGCACGATTTCATAAAGATCTCTACGGCCTTTTGTTGGTTAGTTTACCTAGCAAAAGTCTATCGGATCTTCACAAAACCGGGTTCAAAAGCATCTCGTCGACCGCCAACCCGCCCCCGAATGATGTAAACCTCTAACTACACATAAAACTCAAAACCCAATTTATCGAACTGTGAGACTCAGCACCGTCCTAACCAAACAGACAAACTGACAAGTGTCACGCCACAGGGCAAATAGACGACCTTTTCCGTACTACAATAAATCTAGGGGAGGCTCTATTAAATTTTTGTCGAAGAATGCTTAACGTGACGTGAGCTGACGGAAAAATACGTCTTAGGGTTGTGTGAGAAGGGTGTTATGTTAATACGATGTCTGTCATTTTTAGTAATCGTTGTATGTAATACTTGAGTGTGAATAGTTTATCACTTTATTATCATTCACTCCACAACGACATGCCCTACTGCTACCAGTGCTATGGATAAAATATGAAAACGAAAGTCACTTCTGCATCAATAACATCTCAGTATGACAGTGGATATGCATATTGTACGCTTGGGTTCGTATTCCATCCTCGTCACCAGTGACATGTATTCGAGTGAAACAACTGAGTCTAGTAGATGTTCATTTATTTCTGACAAGCTATATGTGTACAAGCACTGTTGTGTGCATTAACACACACACGCAAATATACCACAGTGAATTCAGTACACATAATTTTCAGTGTCTCCTGATTGATGCGGGATTTCTGCGCAATCTCATACTACCGTGCAAATGTAATAGTGACGTTAGGAAATGTATCTGGTAGAAAATACTCATAGTGTCAGGAAATAGACTTTAACCTCTTATTAATAAACGACGATTAATCCTATCCTAGTCAAAAAGCCGCTACAATTCGTTTGTCCTTTTCTGTCACTTCGACATTTACGTTTGTGAGAAAGGGACAAAACAAATGTTAGTTAACAAAGGTTTGTTAAGTTTGCTTTAACAAGTTTTTTAAGTACTTTTTGATGTGATAATCTGATGGTTTACTAAGTCCTTCATCCACACTATATTATAAGTTGTAACATGGGGCATGTTACAATTTATTATATACATAGTACCCTATTATCGTTCCCTCAGCTGGCCTGCCCTGCCCGAGGCCCAGAGAGGCTGATCTACTTAACTTTCGTTTAAAGAAGACTTCTAAAAGCCATATACACAACTTTTTCTACCTCGATGTTACGAAAAAATACTTTACGTAATTTTCTATACAACGGGCCAAGTTATTTTACTAAATTAAATATTGACTATTTAAAATAATTTGAATTGTGGGATAGCAACGTTTGTTGAATACTGATTAAATATTAAAGGTATCATCATTCAGCTGAATGACGTCCACTGCTGGACATAGGCCATAGACATAGGCTGGACATTTGGGGGACCAAAGACTTCCACAATGACCGGTCCTGCGCCACCCGCATCCAGCGGACACCCGCGACCCTTACCAGGTCATCAGTCTACCGTGTGGGGGGCCTGCCCACGCTACGCCTTCCGGTGCGTGGTCGCCACTCGAGAACCTTTCCGCCCCAACGGCCATCGGTTTTGCGTGCTATGTGCCCCGCCCACTGCCACTTAAGTTTAGCGATTCGAAGGGCTATATCGGTCACTTTAGGTATGGTTACAACTAATTAGGGAATCGTTTCCTCAACTTAAATGTAACTTTCCCACTAGACCGTTCCGTGTCCGTGCCGGACCGAGACCTGACTGCTTCCAAGCCTCGACCGTAGTTAGATTGGCCATCATACGTTTGCGTTGACCAACGAGCTGCCGGGCCGTATCCTTTCCGAGCGTCACCGGGCCCGGACGTCGCCTGGCCGCGCAACGGCCCGGCCCGGACACAGAACGGCATAATCATCCTTTATAATTTCTAGGTCCACACCTATCCGATTCGGTTTAACAAGACAAATAAAACAGAGTCATAATTATGGCGTCATCTATACTGTTGCCATCAAAAATTCCTTTTTTTAGAAGTGGATACTTCTTTCTTGGATGCTTATATGAGTTAACTGCACTACACTTAAGCTTGAAATACACAGCGCGGCGCAGCGTCGTTGCGGGGCGAAGGCGGTTTTCCGGTAAAGCGAACGCGGTCCGGGTCACATCACACTAAAAAACAGCGCGGTATTCGGTAGCGCGGTAGAGCAGAGGCGGTGTGTGTGACATATGAAGCAGTAATCGATAATCGACAGTTGCGGAAAACCGCCTCCGCCAGGCACCGCGTCGCGCCCGCTCTGTGCGTTTTAGGTGTATGGTTTTCAATTTTAGTTCCGTAAGTAACGCTAGATGGCGCTAAAAGTGATGTGTGTCGGTGATTATCAACCAAATACTAAAGCATTATTTTTAGGTTTTTTTTACGTCGATGACGTTTTCGTTACTCTATCGAGTGACGAAAACAAATAGGTAGGCTACGTGAGCAGTATCCGCTTAAATAAACCGTTGTATCCCCGATAAAACCCGCTGCTTTTTTTTCACAAAAATATTGTTACATTGCACAACCTTACAACTTCGCCAAACAGCAAGGCAGTTTGTTGGCGAATTCAACACTCATTAAGACAATAATCATTAATTAGTAGGTACAGGTATAGTGACAAGAACTCTTAATTCGATATCGTTAAGCGTTTAAAGACACGTTGAAAAATTTTCTGAATACGAGTTTATCGGTTTTACCAATTTTACTATGAATTAAATCTAACTGTATTCTTCAGGGAGCTCAAAAATATCATGAAATCTAACGCCTTGACAGTAGAACCGTGTTCACATATTTAAGAGCATTTCATTCACTGCGATATATCTGATGGCGACTGTTTTATTCCGTTTGGTTTCAGAAACTAATTTACTATGTTACCTGCATAATGGAAACTATACCTAATTTAAATCGCTTTTTTTTCTTATACAACGATGTTGGAAAGCAAGCTTACGGACTGCCTGAATTGATGGTAAGCAGACATCGTCACCTAGGGACTCACAAGTGCGTTGCCGACTCCCTTTTAACATGAGGATTTGTTGTGTTGACAGCTAGCGACACATGCAGGTCCCTCGTTCTCATCAAAGCGTATCCTCGGCAGCTCTGGCGACCTTACTCACCATCAGTAATAAAATACCACATATACTTGCTGGCTAGGCTGCGGTCTTCTATAATATGGAGGTACTTCCCCAGTTGCGCTGCCCCAAATAAAAGCTAGAACAAATCAACTCTCAAATTAAAAAAAGAATTCAACAGAATAAATAGTATGTACTTATTCCCCAACTTAATATTTGAGCTCCGCAAACTTAAGTCTGCCACAATCAATTACCCTACTAGTTTAACTTGTAGCAACTTGGCGTCAGCACTACTTCGCCGGATCACGTACGTCGAATGCTCAAGGCTAAAAATGGCAATTTGCTGTGTCACAATATGGCTTGCTTAGTACGGGAATGTCCTAAAGTGCTATTAAAAGTTTGGAAGCGATTTACTCCACGGATCGGAAGTTTTAACGATGCGAGCACTGAATTCATTTTTACCGGGCTTTGATCCGTCATGTTATAAAAATGTTAAAGGACTTATGCCTAAACGTATTGGATTAAGAATTTCATTTTCATTTTTTTCTAACACATTCTCGTAAGGGCTTCATGACACCCATGGGCGTAACGGTCCTTTTCTTTATTTTTTCCGTTAGTTAAGTAAGTGACGTATCACTTATAGAGCAAAGAGTTTATAAATAAAGAAATTACTGAAGTTTTGTAACTATAATGTAGATGATATTATTTTGCTTAAAGTGATTTTTTTCTCGCCAAATTGATGAAAAACATTTTGTGTGACCCGCACGGTAAGAATTTTACAAACTCGAGTAGGTAATAGTATGCTATACTGTTGCATACTATTTGGTTTGTAATACGTTTGTTATTTATTATACTACAACGGTAAGAAAAAAAAAACTACATTATATGATAAGGAGACACCGTAGCCTATGAACTGTAGCGGCTCCAGAACAATGTAAAAGCGCACTGCCACCTTTTTTGGTTTAAGCATTCGTTTTATCAACAGCTGGAGACAAAAGCTGGAAAGCAGGTTTATGTTGGCTCTCATGAAAATTTGCATGCGCGACGAATATTAATTTGGTGTCAACATAATACGTAGAGTTTGATGGACCCCAGGATAATTCAATTAACTTTATAAGAGAAATTGATTGAGTATAACTTAATTCGTACCTATGCAATAACTTTTAATTGGCTACGATTTTTTCACATAATATTTAATTATAATCAGTATTTACTTATTATGCATTTTTTACGTTAGAAAAACACGAGATTCGCCACGCCTTATTTCAAGTCCCAGTCGCCTAACTGTCCAAAAGGCAAGCCCCGCCGCTTGTAAAATTACTCCTTATCCTACAAACATACTCTTACTTTATTTACAACATATATAACACATCTTTAAAGTTCTCAAGTAATAGAAAAATGCGTATAATACATACAGTATTAAGATATTATTCTGTGCTCCGAAACAAAATGTCATAACTGACGCAGATATACTAGTAAGAAACATCGCTTCATGTTAAGAAAAGCGGTATTGGAAAACATCCTTCTTGGCCTGAATCACCTGTCAATAATGGGTTCATTTATTACGTTAGCATATAATATCTATTGGTGATCCCTTAGAAAGGATTTGGTTAAGGCGAAGTTGTGATTGAAGGTTTTGAATAGTTTTATATTTACCCTTTAGCTTACTTACACTTATTCAAAAGATACTAGCCTCCTAATAAGTGTTACGTAGACTTAATTAACCCTTCGCATGCCTGGTAGGGTTTGACAAAGCCAGTTTGTTAAGAAAATATACGATTTTTTTTAAAATTTTAAATTTGGCCGCAAGCACGATCTCGAGTTTTACGTGCGTAGCACCCAGGCACTGGGAGACCCAACCACGCATATATATGATATGGGTCCTCAGATCATAGAAAGGAATAGATATGAAACGGGGGCGTGGCGCGTGTCGCCGCGACATGGCCAAAAAGCAGTGACACTGCCCGCCGCCGGTTAGTCGCAATTTAGCCGTGCCGATGACATGTTTGTAAAATGCCGAACTGTTCCGTCGTTACCTGCAAAAATAGAAGTGTAACCAAAAACTACAAGAACAATGGAGTCACTTACCACGTGTAAGTATTGGAATTTCTACTTATAAATCACTAAAAACCAATATTTTAACAAGTACACGCAGCGCCGCATGCTCGAGCTAAGATATCGTATGAAAAAGCGTATTTTTTAACTAAAAGTTGTACATTGAACGTTCAGTACAACAACCAACCCGTACCGCGCTAAACCACGGCGCAATGTAACAAACCAGTGTAGCTATCGTCGTTGCGTGAACTGTTTCGAGGAACGAGGCCGCTGCCCGCCGCTGCTCGTGAAATTCGCGCGAATTTTATTAGAGCGGTGCCAATTGCAATTGCCGTTTATGCGTTATCGATAAAACGATGTCGTACTAGTACTTATAATTTAGTGTCAACAATTAAATCAAAAATCATAATTTAATACCACTATATTTATCTTCCAAAGTAGTAAACAAACTATTTTCTCAAGTAGTTTTATTAACCGACTTTGATAGAAGGAGGATCTCAGTGCGTGTTCATGTTTATTTTATGTATATACACAGCTATAATAATTATTTAATATGTTGTCCAATTGTGATACTTATGTTTTGTTAGAAAAGAAATCTTCAGAGGGGTTGTATATAAATTTGGTGTAGGTCTGAAGATCACATCAAGGAGTAATCAATGGTACTCCTCAGTGTGATAGGCACGACTTGGTGATTTCAGCATTTTCTTTAGTGAACTATGCCTTTGCTCTCGGAAACCACAAATTTGGTGAAGAGGAACTGGTGATGATGATAACAGATGTTAAGGTATGGAACTCCTCAACGAAGTAATTACTTCCCAGATTCCGATGAGATTTTGTTGACTTAGCAACTAATGCTTATCCAAATAGAAAAGCCGAGTATTTATATTTATATACTTCTGTTGGTCTAAATTTATCGCATTCATTGCATTTTTTTACCTGTATGTAACTGTATTTATTCGATTGGTTTTATTTAAACAACTATATGTTAAAATAACACTATATAAAATAACTATTTCGATATTCACCAACATCCTAACATAATAATTAAAATATCGATGTCGATAAAACTCATTTTAACGTTTGTTCCCACCCCTGCGCATATTGCTCTGTTTTGAAGGGTGCGCGAAGCCAATCACAGCGCTTGCTTGCATGTTCTCGTAGGTTCGGTGGCTCCGCCCGAGGTTTTGTTTTTACACGGTTCAATGTGTGTGTGTGTGGTCTGCGGTGGGGGAATAATGGAGACATCGGATTTCGTTGTAATCAAGCAGTATGGCACTTCTCCCTTTTTTTATGTTCTGAGTATGGGTCTATTCTTGTAGATAAAATAAGAAGTGTTTTTATTTATGTTTTTTTTCTGAAATTCTGATGTGTTTTATTTATTTCTATTAAACATAATGTCCAAAATAAATAAAAACACACAAATCAACGTGTTAAAAAATGTTTTATATGTATGTATTATGAAAAATGTTTCATGTAAATAATTTTATACATTTATAGATTTTTCAGGCCCACTCGGCATACGGTGTGACATCCGTCCACCGGGCATGCCAATGGTTAGGGCGCATATACCAAGTACCTACCCAGTTATTGGAGTTTGACTAGGTTATGTGCTATTCTTGTCTACAAGAACTTCACAGCGGCTACCACCTGGCCTTCTCAGAAGATTCCAGTATCTTATACTGGCTCATCCAAAGGGCAACGCAAACTTCGTCTCCTTCCCTAAGCGACTGCCGAATGCAGCACTTGAAACCCCGATGACCCCCTTAAGCCGCCTTTTACGACAAGCGGAGAAGTCCGTACACCTGTCCTTGTCCGAGCCTACACGAAGGTTAGGAAAATATTTCGTGGTGCAGGGTATTGAATGACATTGTGATTAGTCATTGAAACGGAATATTTACTAAAGCCAAGTCAAGCTACCGATGCAAGCCAAACCGAGCTTCCGTCTTAAGGTAATTTACCGATGGCCGTTGGGCAAAGGTTCACGTACCGGAAGGCGCAGCGTGGGTGGTTGGGTGTCAAGGTAAACTGATGACCTGTTATGGGTCGCGGGAGTCCGCTGGTGGCGCAGGACCGGTCATTGTGGCACTGGAAGTTTTTCGGCTAATATTATGAAGCCAAGTTACCGCAGTGGATGGTATACCATTGATTGATGGAATCAGGTATTGACACGCGGGATTCGCGGAAGAATGAGAACATTAGACTGTATGCAAAAGTAAGGCAAGCGCTTTGCTTCATTTGCGCAAGCAACGCAAGCGGTTTGGAATTCTCTGCCGGCGTTTATATTTACGAGTTCATATTAACCTAGACCTTTTTAAGGCACGATTGAATGAATAGGCATCTTCTGGGTGAGCTCGCTTCATCGTCGGCCTCATCTTTGTCCCCTGGCTAGATGCTGGCCAAGAGCAATCCATTTTTTAATAAAAAAAAAGCTTTGCTATAAGTTACGGTTGCCCAGTGGTTCAATTATGCGGCTGTTGGGCGGCGGTCGTGGGTTCCAATCCCGGCTATGATATTTGATATTTACCGTTAGAACAGTGAAGAAAACATCGTGAGGAAACCTGCATATAATAGAGAAGAAATTGACAAGTGTATGGGAAATCCACAACCCGCACTGGGCCAGCGTGGGGACTATTGCTCGTTTCCTTTCATCTACGAGAGGGAAACCTGTGCCCAGTAGTGGGACGTTTATAGGCTGATGGTGATGTAAAACTAAAGAAGGTACGTCTGATTATCGAAGTAGTCCGGACAAAAAAAACTTTTGTTTTACTGCATTATATGTCAATTTTTGTAGGAAAAAACGGATGTTTTGGTCCGGTTTGTTCACATCGTAAAACAAAACGGTATTTTTTGTCGGTTATGTCCTACGCGTAGAACCAAATCGTAGGACAAAACGGACTACTTCTGATTATCACCGAATAGCAAAGACTTCTACGAATATTTCTATTATTTCTTCAGAAAATAAATGCATTACTTCCCCTTAACATTAATAATACGCTAGTGGACGAGCGTGAGACCCTAACTTACATTGCTTCCTACGCATTATTATCATACGAGAAATCCGCTTGATTTTATACGGCTTTTCCTTCCACGATATCCTTATTAACAGGGAAATACGCAAAATGTTATTCCTATTTTTAACCGACAAGAAAAACAAAACAGGAGGTTCCTCATTCAAAAAAAGTTACACAGTCAGGCTATTTCCGCATTTGAAAGTGTGGGGTCAGTGCGATATCAATAATCCATCATCATCAATTTCTTGCCTCGCACAGCTAAACTGTGGAATGAACTGTCGCCTGCGGTATTTCCGGACCGATTTGACCTTCGAAACCTTCAAGAAAAGAGCGTACTCCCATCTTAAAGGCCGGCAACGCACTTACAACCCCTCTGGTGTTGCGAGTGTCCATGGGCGGCGCTAATCGCTTACCATTAGGCGATTCGTCTGCTCGTTTGCCACCTATGTCATAAAAAAAAAAGTGTCAATTGAGTTAATATAGATACTTTACTGAGTAAATTAGTGCTTCTAGGCTTATTACAGGGTCGAGGACCATCAGTCCACCGTGCAGGTCCTGCGCCACCCGCATCCAGCGGACACCCGCGACCCTTACCAGGTCATCAGTCCACCGTGTGGGGGGCCTGCCCACGCTACCAGAGACCTAAATAGCATTAATAATCATATATGTATATTTTCCTTGTATCACGTCTGGGAAATTAGTTAACACATCGTGTTGTCTTGTTGAACTGCGCATTGCAAACGTTTTTCGTCTTTTTAACCGACTTCAAGATTTCAAAATAGGATGTTATCAATTCGGTTGTATGTTGTTTTTTTTTTTAATGTTTGTTACTCTATAACTCCGTCATTTCTGAACTGATTTTAAAAGTTTGTTTTTTGATTGTAAGTATTTATATCCAAGTTGGTCTCGTTTTTGTCAAAACGAAGTTCTGATGATGAAATCCATGATAAATCGAGGAAACTCCTCAAAGCTTAAAGGCAAACAAATAGTGATTTTTGTGTTTTTATCAACAAATCAAGCATTTTCATACAAAAATGTGACATTTGATGAAGTAAAACTGCTGATGATGATCAGAACAGAACTCTTCAACGACGGAAAGTTCATGTTTGGCGATTTGTCCTCCTAGCTGTGTTTGTTAAGCAAGTTTTATTTTCACGATTAATTTTTGTCATGCTCGAGTTATGTTGATGGGATCCACGAGGAATCGAGGGAACTCCTTAAATGTAAAAGGCACACATATAGTGATTTTAGTATTTTCATGAACTAATCAAGCATTTTCATTCAAAAAAGTGACATTTAATGAAGTAGAACTGCTGATGATGATCAGAACGGAACTCTTCAACAACGCATAGTTCACGTTTGGCGAAATTGTCCTCTTTGCTATGTTTGTAAAGCAAAATAGACTTTCAAGACAATCATTTGTCAATCTCGAGTTCTGATGATGGGATCCATGAGGAATCGAGGGAACTCCTCAAATGTAAAAGGCATACATATAGTGATTTTAGTATTTTCATGAACAAATCAAGTGACATTTGATGAAATGGAAACTGCTGATGATGATCAGAATTGAACTCTTTAATGACGCATAGTTCACGTTTGGTGATTTGTTCTCTTCGTTATGTTTGTCAAGCAAGCTAGGTTTTCAAGACACAGCTTGGGTTCTGATGGAGGATTCCATGTGGAATTGAGGGTACTTAGTCTTCTACCATTATAAACATACTTATAGCCATTTTTATTTGATTGTATGGAATCTAAGAGTGCACTATCTAAGTATAATAATCTTTCACCGGCCTCCCCCATTGAAGTCGGTTTTTTTCTTAAAAATTATTGTATCCATAATCAGATTTACTTTTAGTAAGTACATAGGTTAAGGATTATCATTGTAATAAGCATATTTTTAGGAGAAAATTACTGACTGTCGAGTTTGTATCGGCGTTTCTTCTCGGCAGTGGTTTTCTTTTTCAGAAACGCTAGTACATTTTGTTTTTTTATGACGTACGAGGCAAACGAGCAGACGAATCGTCAAAAAATAATAATATTGTAAAAGTGCCATTGCAGCCCACTTGCAGAATAAAGTTCATTTGTTTTATTTCAGCTTCGGGGTGGTACCAATGCAGGACAGCGTACGTTGGAACCGCCCTTTTTTCTTAATATAATTCTGCAGCGGAAATATAACACTGGCAGTATACCGATAGGTAAGGATATCTAGGCGATGTCAGTATCCTGTCGGGGACTAGAAAATAATGCTTGCAGGTTGCGATCTGCCAAGTCAGGAAGTAGCCTCATGTGAGTTTTGAAATATATCTGCAACATAATGTATAAGGTATGTTCTTGATTAATTTTAAAGGTTCCGTAGTAAAGTGGAACTCTTATAGTTTCGCCGTGTCCGTCCGTTCGTCTGTCCGCCTATTGATCTCTATACTGCTTTGATTAAATATAACATACGATACTATCGTCGATCGTAACAATAACTTTCATATCGTTTATTACACAATAATTATTACAGATCTATAATCCTCATGTCAGTCGTTAACTCTCCCAAGTTTTGATATAACTTGTTATACAAAAACGCCTATTCCTCGCTACTAAACAACCCTCGTCCTTATGGAGATAATTATGACGAAATCATTATATTGCCACAAAGTTAGAAATACCGTTACAAAAATCCACACTAAGGTGACCTTCAAAGGATGAAGCAAGATAGAAAAAGAGAGAGTTGACTTTCGCATCGGAAAACTTAACTTTGTACTGCCATTACATACGAGAGCAGAGAGCAATATATGAACATCAAAAGCTTACAGTTCGTAACAAAACTCATCTTGTTACTGTCAAAAGGTAATTAGGGGAAATGAACTGTATGCGTTGTTGGTAAGGTGCAAATTGGCATGATTTGGCGAATAGGTGTAATTGTAAGACAATGCTGTGAAGACAGGGGGCAATCAAAATCTGATGTTTTAGTGGACGGATTCGATTGAGGTCCTAAGTAAATAAAATAGCCGCAGTTGAACTCTGGGATTTGAAACAATATTGGTGCTTAGTTAACAGTAGGAGTACTTGGAATTGGAAGTATTGGATTGAAATCAAATTTACTTTTGCTGCGCACTCTTATAATCATAATTTAATATGTATTTTGTAAGTAGGCCTAAAAATTACTCTTACAAGCTACTAAAAAACATTTTTACAAGGTATTAATTCAAGTGTAACATGTCAGTTTGTGACATGTAATACTTGAATAATAAGCCATACCTGGGCATAATATGTCGGCCCATTTAGCTTAGTTGGTAGTGAGGCAGTGGCCTCCGAAGCTAGATATCCCGGGTTCGAATCCCGATAAGGGCATTTGTTTCTGTGGTGAGCAAAAACATTTGTTCCTGAGACTTGGATGTTTTCTATGTATTTAAGTATATCTCTATTAAATATATCGTCGTCTAGTACCCATAACACAAGCCTTATTGAGCTTACTATGGGACTAGATCGATTTGTGTAAATGGATGGAATGTTGGAATGAACTAGATAGCTGGTTTAAATACAATGGGCTAAGAATTAACTGTGGAAAAAGCTTTTATACAATTTTTCGTCGTAGTTCAAAAAGTGCTGATTTTATTTGTGATATACCTATACAAAAATCAGAATGTATCCGAGTTCTTGGAGTAGAACTTGACCCATATCTAAGGTGGCATAGCCACATAGACACACTTTGTAAAAAATTGGCAAGTGCGTGCTACTCATTAAAAAGTCTCTCAAAAGTAGCTGATACGAATATATTAAAAACTGTTTACTTCTCCTATTTTGAGAGTATAATTAGTTATTGCATAGAAGTGTGGGGTAATGGTTCAAATATTAATTCTGTGTTACTCCTACAAAAAAGGCAATTCGATTAATCACTAGATCCAAATGCATACCTGATACGCATCGAAATATGTTCGTGAAACACAGAATTCTCACTATTACTTCAATGTTTCTATATCGCATTTGTATTTATTTCTATCTAAATAGGAATCAGTACCCTACAAGTGGAGAAATGCATAATTATAATCTTCGAAATAAAAGTAAATTGACACGAACAAATTCTAACTTTATACACTTTAATAATATGTTTTATTCACTAAAGGTTTACATCCTTATAAAACAACACAAAAATAAATGATTACTATAAATAATAATAATAATAGCTTTAATATTATTGCAATCAAAATTTTTAATAAATTAGATCGAGATATAAAGCAGTGTAATGACTTTAAAACTTTTCACAAAAAAGTAAAGGAATATTTCATTAATAGACCATTCTACACAATTAAACGAGTGTATGAAGGAAGAGTGGATGGAAAAGTTGGAAGGGGAAGACCTCGGCGAACGTACTCCGACCAAATCGGAGACCTTCTGCAGAAAGGCCAGGTCAGGAGTACCCTAAATCGGCGCGCATGCATGAAGAATGTTATGAAAGTTCATGAAGCGAAAGTTGTATGTCAGGATCGTAGCAAGTGGAAATCCGTGATCTCTGCCTACCCCTATGGGAAACAGGCGTGATTATATGTATGTATGTATGTATGTCTACACAATTAAAGAATTTTTTGCCAATGCATTTGATTTATAAACGTATGACTAATGATAAATGATACCAAAAATGTTATATTATAAGAAATGATATTTCTATTTAATAGGCTAAGAATAAGTAAAATATTAAAAAACATGTATTAATTGAACCTACGAATGTATTTGCATGTACTTGTACGGAAAGCAAATAAATATTCTGAATCTGAATCTGAAAAAAATGTCCCTTATATTTTTTATATTTATAACGTGCCGGGAGATGTAGTGTGTCTCCAATGGGAGGCAGCTATGTACCTACTTATATTCTGTATTTGTGTGTTATATTCTGTTCTAGAGACATATAAGGTAGGTAGAGAGATAGATATAGAGTTGACTTTATGACAAGCATTTTGTTTGGTCTTTCATTCATTAAGTTAAGAATCACATTTTCATCACCGCCTTTTCACATTTCACCTGCTTGTTTCGATTCCAACATTAACATTTCACCTGTTTGTTACGATGCCAACATTAATATTTCACCTGTTTGTTCCAATCCTAACATTAATATTTCACCTGTTTGTTCCGATCCTACCATTAATATTTCACCTGTTTGTTCCGATCTTAACATTAATATTTCACCTGTTTGTTCCGATCCCAACATTAACATTTCACGTGTTTGTTCCGATCCCAACATTACACATGAGCACGAGAGCAGCACGAAGAATTGAGATGAAGTGATTTTCAAAATGGGCCTCCCGAGTTCCTTAATTAAACCTTGTCGAACGTAGAAGGTACGCACGACAAATGTAAATGTGATTCAAATTTAGTATGCTTTGTCAGATAGACTAGACTCTTAATCCTGTCAATATTTTCTTGTCTATAAATATAAGGAACGTCACGTAGAAAAAACGCTGAAATTGGGCGCTAGCAAAATATTTGCTTCGTTTGTGAAAATGTCGTACAGGCAATATTTTCTCTCGAATAAAAAACTTGTGAAAAGTGTTACAGTTCCATAGTTATCTCGAATACTTTATACGCCACAAAACTTTTGATAGATCTACCTATATCCTAATAAAATAACTTTATTCAATTTGAGTAACTGTAGTACGTAACATGAATATATTGAACGATTTTTATTTAATCAACATTGTAAAAACAGTAGGGTATGTACCCGAGGTTGATCTTAATGTCTTATTCTATAATATTCTATTTATTAATTAACCAGTATACAAACTAGTTTTCTAGAACAGTTCCCTGCAAAAGTGTTTTAACAGTTTGTCTGCAGATACGGGTAGTAGTTAAAAATGACATTTAGAGCAACCTATCGTATGTTAAAATTTTCCATTTTGAAAGTTAGATAAACATTTGGGCAATTGGTTTTTAATCATTATATGCAGTGGTTTCAAAGCCATATGTAATAAGTAATTTATAGGTAAAAGTAATTTATCAACAAATCGTACAATGCTATAAAAACTCATCTATAAATTATGGCTGCTGATCATTACTAAAATTATGTAATTTTTTTTACAAACTTAAATGCTGTATTTTTTTTATATATATAATAAATGAATTACTGTTATTTTAGAAGTAAGACTATTATACTTATTCAATTAGTTGTGTCGGCGTCATAATTATACTTAGCAACAGATAAGGTAGCTGTTTGTAACTATTTTCTCACATCTTTATTAGTGTAGGAGTCAAAATGAGTTACGACAAATATGGATGCTACTAATTAATTAATTATGAAGCTAACTGCCCCAAAACACTTTAACAACACGCCTTCCACAGCGCATAATCATGGCTAACCCAAACTCAAACAAAATTTAAAAACAACACTGATCATACCAATTGATTTTACAAACTTCTAACAAACATTCGCGTTCCAATCCTTACTAATTCAAAAACAAATTTAACTTTGCCTTCCTCGAAACAAGTCTAGTTTAAAATTATATCTTGTTGCCAGGCATATAGATGTGTTATTGTATTACGCGAGACGCATGAGAAATTTTGTAAACTAGCGACGTCAAAATCCGTTCTGAAACCCAATTTGCATGTAAATTCATCGAAGTCGCTTCTGATAAACATTACCTACTACGGCTGAAGTTGCCCGCACTTGTAGACTGTGTGTGAACTGTTTATGCAATACTGTCGGATTGTGATTTATGGGCTAGATGAATGGATTTCGAGATGGATTTTGATTCAGAGGCTTGTGAGGTTATTTCTAGCATTTTCTTACTAGGCTATTCCCTGGGTAATAATTTTTAGTATACGATTATGATATTGGAATGGAATTCTCCTATGAACAAACCTAACTTAATAAAGATATGTATAAGCATCTGTTTGCCCCAATAGTAAAAGGGAAAGGTACACGTACGGTACGGTACGGTTTCAGAGGAATTACCTCTCTCGGACGCTCCGGTTCTGGAATGAGCTTCCTGGCGTGGTTTTCCCGGAGAACTACAGTAAGGGGTTCGTCAAGAAAGGAGTGTATACATTTTTAAAGGATCTGCAACGCGCATGTGACTCCCCTGGAGTTGCAGGCGCCCATAGGCTGCGGTGACCGCTTACAATTAGGCTGTCCGTACGCTTGTTTGCCACTCACGTGGTATAAAAATAAATAACAATTATTAGGATATTATGAAATAATATTCAAATATTGTGTATTACCTATATATTTTTATATCTGACGCAGTCACCATATGAGCTGAAAGACGTCCACTGCTAGAAATAGGCTCTGTCTGGGGGAGCCAACTGAGTGGACTGATGACTTGGTAAAGGTCGCGGGAGTCGGGTGGCGCAAGACCGGTCATTGTGACTAGCCGCCGTAAAACATGTAATTTAAATCTGTGTTTTTATTTTTTGTGTTTTTTATTGAGTATAAAATATGAAAAATGTTAGAATTTTACTTTTTTAAATGGACGACGCATGTAGTAGATTATTATTTATCTGACTTTTATTCAATTTTGAATATATTATATAGTTAACTAAATAAACACTGTCATATTGCATAACACTATTCACAAAAAGGTCCATATATGAGTTAATATAGTTTTAATGAAATTTTCTATGTTGTTTCAGCCGAGCGCAACTCTGTTTTCATTATCTTTTCGTATATATTCAGTTCTACTCGTACAAGGCAATCGTTATGAATGAGATTCAAGGGTCAATTAAAATTATTAACCTTTAAAATTGTTTACAAAAATATACTTCGTAATACATTAGCTCACAAAAGTTGAATAGATTATGGGAAATTTAAGGTCATAAGTGTGAAATTCCATAAACAATTAATATAGCTGTTATAAACATTGAGAGACCATATGGAGGAAACAAAAAAATTATAAATATACACAATTAGAATAATCGTTACTTTGCATTTATCAATTTGTTCACGCGCAAACAATCTCTCGTGGCAAATTAAAGGGACTTCCTGATTTGTCGATGCAGAGGCGGTACGATCAACAAGCTCTCAGTGTCAACTGATACGAACGCAGTACTGTCCCGCTCTGCGCATTGTATTTAATACTGACAGTATTTCGTCAAGTAAAGAAATCTCACATCAGTAAAATCACGTCAAAGAACAAAATACCTGTCACATATCGCTCGCGCCCTGCTAAATCAGGAAGCCGCCTAAGAAACAGAATGATTGAACAGCATATTTTAATCAAAGCGCAGTATTTAATCCTACGACAGCTTAAGCGGCCTGCTAAGGACGTCTGTACAAGAACTAGGTCGCGGAGATGAGTTCATATTGATTTCTAAAGTCTCGTTTAAGCTGACGAAGAGGAATAATGGTGGAAAACCGCATTCATCGTCACTAATAGTACTTATTTTATGCAATTGTTATTTTTCAACGACAACAAATTAATCTGAGTTAAATTAAAAATCGATATGGTAGCATTATACGGGCATTGACGTATGGCTGTTAAAAATAAATAAATAACTAATTATTATTGTACTAAAGCAGTAACGCTGTACGCGAAAATTTCAAATTAAAGGGAAATATTAAAAAATATATTGCTCCGAGCAGGATTCGAACCTGCGACTAGTTCCCTCTTACAACGCCTTAGAGGGGCGTGTAAGATGGAACTAGTGAAGGATTTCGTGGACGAGCTTGGTTGTTCCGATAGCTCAGAGGCTAGAGCGATTGGCCGCGTATGCCAGATGCCGCAGGTTTGAATCCTGCTCAGTGCATTAAATTTTTCAATTATTCCCTTTAATTTGAAATAAATAACAGTTTTATAATAATTTATGAAAATCCATTCTGATTCTCCCACCAGTCATTATAATATTGTTTTAATACTGCTGGCAGTCATTAAATTGACAGATTATAATGCTGAAGCAGAAAAAATAATATCTTAATCCCGAGGATGCACTATGTGAGTGGGGATCTGCATTTGTATCCAGCTCCAAAGGGTGCAGTTGTATTGTTTTCTGCATTCGCAAGCGTCCATAGGGTTTTGTGTCTCCTTACCATTATGCAGGCCGTATCCTTGTTTGCCGCCGTCGCAGTAAGAATGATAAAAAAACGATTGTAAGCCGTTTGTCGGCCTGTTTTGCCTAGTTGGTAGTGACACTGCCTCCGAAGCTAGAGGTCCCGGGTTGGAATCCCGGCCAGGGAATTATTTGTGCATTTAGCATGGATATTTGTTCCTGGGTCTTGGATGCTTTCTATGTATTTAAGTATGTATTTATCTATATAAGTATATATGTCGTCGTCTAGTACCCATAGTATAAGCTTTGCTTAGTTTGGGATTAGGTTGATTTGTGTAAGATTGTCCCTCAAAACTTATTTATTTATTATAAGCGTGATTCGTGTTGCTAAAATGTGAGGTCTGAAACGATGGCTTGGCAATGTCTATTTTTTTGTACTACGTTGATCATAAATAAGCGTACGGACTGCCTAATGGCAAGTCGTTACCGCAGCCTATGGACGGCTGCAATTGAGATGCGCGTTGCTGACCCTTTAAAAACTTGGACACTCCATCCTTAAAGAGCACAAGTATTATCAAAATAATACTGAATATAATTTGACACATTTTGACATTAATCATCATTTCTACATCGAGGAGTTCAGTGCCCAGCTGATCATGACGATAATGATGATTTTATACAGAATATATAGTTTTTGTATAGAAAACTCGCATGAGTTTTAATTTTTTTTTTATTAAAAATGGGATTGCTCTTGACCAGCATCTAGCCAGGGGGCAAAGATGAGGCTGACTATGAAGCGAGCTCACCCAGAAAATGCCTATTCACTCGTGCCTTAAACTCCTGGATCCTGAAGGTATCGATTCTGGCAAAATTAATAAATTTTGCGAAATATGGAATAAGTAAGTAACCCACAATGTCGGAATTAGTTAAAAAATCATAGCGTTTTCCCTTCGATTTTTCCTTATGTCCTCAGGCGAGTACATGAGGACTTTATCCTCACTCGAGGTACCAGTATCAAATAAAACAAAATACTACAATAATCAACTTTACCTACTAAAATAACTTATTTGTACTTATTATTAAACCGAAATCCTCATGCATCAAACATCTTGCATTTTGATCCTGTTTCCACTTCACACCAGTCTACTAGTATGTGACTGGTGTGAGGGGGGGTACCCTTAACAGGATGGAATGGGGTGTATGCCTGGTTGAAGAAAAAAACAGGACACCAGAGCAGAGGTTATTTATTTAGTTAAAAAGATAAGGCACAATAAATGTGCCTTGGCAGAATGTATAAATAGTGAACTAAAAACAATGACTGCACTAAACAACTGTATTGCACTGGAACTCAGACTGTAGAAGTCTATTCATCAGTCATTTATGACTTATAACTGTAGGAAATTATGGGTATTAGGTAATTTATGATTTTTTATAAATGAACGGCTGTAAGTATGTGAATGACTGATAATGACATGAATCGAAATCCAAGAACGAACTGAGCTGCTGGAAACTGGCTGCGCAGTGTCACGTATTCCTACATGGAAAGTGTTATACAAAATTTAGAATTTAAAATAGTCAACAGCCAAAAAGTTTATAGATATGTAAAGTTCCGATACACGCATCATTCGCATAATATTTTCAAAAATATCGCTATCTTCGTCGTTACTTTTCGATTCAGATGTACCGGAACCATTATATTCCAGATTACTTCTGGCATAAATAAACGTCTTCGCCTTCGGAAAGGCTGTCGGATTCGTCGAAGTCAAGGTATTCCTCTATTTCATAGTACTTTGAGCCTGAAAATCGAAAATAAAACATACTTAACTTTCATATGAAATACAAAAACTTACAGCATTGAGACCGGTTGTACTCGTCTCAAAACATAAATTATTTGTTTGAGTCCGCTTGTACTTGCACGAGTACATAAACTTCAGAGCTATTTAAAGCTAAAGTTTTTAACTTTTACGCAGGAAATCTACTTACTTAATTACAAAAAACATCATATATTTACTAATCAAAACCAAACAAAAATATATAATTAAATTTTCAGTGAGATAAATTTGGATTAACTTACCGCGGGGCATGGTGTGGCCGGTAGTGGCAGATGTCTAAGCCACACTGATCGCTGATTGGCCATTTGAGACTCAGTGTTTATTTTATTAGGTTAACAGTTTCGTTCGAAAACGTTATATGCGTGCAAACTTGTTAAGTTGCTTATCATTTAACAGGAGATTTATTAAATCTTATGTCCTCAAGTGAGGACCGGGGGATACAGGAGGTCTAGGTTATATGAACTCGGAAATACAGAAATATTTAAATGTAACAATCCGTTTCCATAGACTATCAGAAATATTTTTATTTATTTATTTATGTTTTCCTTAGGCTAACACTAACAGTCTATACACAGATAAATATTAGAATATACAGATTTGTTTTAATAATGTAATTTGATTTGCCAATTCATTAATGATGGCAATCATTTTTTTATAAGTGCCTGACATACTTAAACATTTTTGAACTGGTATTTGTATCATGTCGTCTAACCTCGGATATGCACTAAGTTGAGTTGCGTTACTTCAATCGGTCCAATTTTCAGAGAGCTCCAACAAAGGGCTTTGAAATTTAAAGACAAACAAAAGTTCAATCCAAGTGCTCTCACTCTGTTTTGTTGTTTTCTGTGAACGGCCGAAAATTAAATTACTTCTACGGCGTTTTTCCTTTCGTTGGCTAACTTTATTGCTTTCTTGGTATTTCTGCCTATCTCTGCCCCTTACTGGACGAAACGGACGAATCCTTGATACCGGAGTCCTCAAGTTCCCAGGATATTGAGGCCGCAGCGTCTACTAGTTTTATTTAAAGTCAATGTATTCGATTCTTGAAAATAATAAATAAAATAAGAACTACTGTGTTTATTTACGAGGGTTAGTCAGTAATGCCGCTAGCCTTAAGGGTATCTGGCCTACCGCAGAGCTCCAAGCGTCCATTTTTTTACATACATAAATACATAAACTTACGCCTATATTTCCAAAAGGGATAGGCAGAGCACATGAAAATAAATTTTCAGTGCCACTTTTAGCAATTGCAGGCATATAGATGAAGAAAATATGATATTGCAGTGACCGGTTGCTAGCCCATAGCCCACAACACACTTCAACCTGGTTCCCATTTTCGACTCTTACGACACCCAAGGGAAGAAAGGGGGTGGTGCTATTCTAACCAGGCACCACACGGTCCATTTTTTATACAATTTATTTTATCCTGAGCTTGTTTTATTATTGTTTTTAACCTCCGAAGCAAAAAGAGAGTGGTGTTATAAGTTTAAAGTGTCTGTCTGTGTATCTGTCTGCGGTATTGTAGCTCCCAAATGGATGAACCGATTTTCGTGCAGTTTTTTTTGTCTCATAGATAATTTTATCACGAGTGTTCTTAGCCATCTTTCATGAAAATATGTTCAGCCGTTTTTGAGATATGGACCTTTGAAATGAAAATGTCGGGGGTATTTCTACTTTTATAAGTTGTAGTCATTATATTGTATAAATGTTTATAATATAAAAACTATGATCTCTGTATTAAAGTATGATCATCATCATCAGACGGAACGGGAATTATTAGTATTTTGAATGTTTTCGCAGACATATGTAGATATCCTCAACATATTTTCTCTGTCGAAATGCTGACAGTAAATACCAAATGATCCCACGATCGCTGCTTGACAGCCGCATGCTTGAACCACTAGGCTACTAGGTTCTGTAAATAAAATAAAAATCATCATCATTATCATATCAGCCGAAAGACGTCCACTGCTGGACATAAGCCTCCCCTAAAGACTGCCACAATGACCGGTCCTGCGCCACTTGCATCCAGCGGACTCCCGCGACCTTTACCAGGTCGTCACGCTGCGCCATCCGGTACGTGGTCGCCACTCGAGAATCTTTCCGCCCCAACGGCCATCGGTTCTTCGAGCAATGTGCCCCGCCCACTGCCACGTAAGTTTAGCGATTTGGAGAGCTACATCGGTTACTTTGGTTCTACTCCGAATAGCCTCATTTCTGATGTGATCGCGTAGAGAAACTCCCAGCACAGACCCTCTACATAAAAAAAAATGATCAGTATAAATTTACATCACGGCCTCAAGAGGTCCTTTGAGTATGTCCATAGAAAACTCGATCTTATTCGAAATTGTGGGACATGTCACTTACCGCACCGCAGTAAGCAAATACAACCTAAATCAATGCACGAAGATATAAACGGGATCACCCTGTTTGCTTAGTTCGACTTTTCTTGTCACGAGAGGGGTGTATTCTAAGTATTTAAGCAAATATTTTTTGTTAATACTTTAAGAAAAATGCGGCAAGAGTGTAGACCAGCTGGGTCGACATGGTCTCTCTTGCCCTAGAAGCGCCGGCCGTTTATACCGCCACGGCACCATTAATGACTTGGTCCGCCGCTCGCTTGCCACCGTCTGTGTGCCCGCGACCCTGGAGCCAGCGGGTATGGCAAGAGACGATGGTAAGCGTCCCGACGGTGTCACGTTGGTGCCGTGGAAGTTAGGGAGGGCTCTGGTTTGTGACGCCACATGTGTGGACACTTTTGCGTAGTCCCACATTCAGGCAACTCGCTCTCAGGCCGGCGCTGCAGCTGACCAGGCCCAAGTTCTTAAGCGCCGCAAATACTCATCCTTATTGAGTAATTACGAGTTTGCAGCGCTTGCGGTAGAGACACTGGGTCCTTGGTCGGCTGACATGAAAGCCTTCATGAGAGCCTTGTCTTCGCGGCTGGTTGACGCTTCGGTTTGACCCCAGGGCTGGCGCTTACCTCTCGCAGAGGATTTCCCTCGCCGTTCAGAGAGGTAACGCGGCCAGCGTTCTGGGCACCATGCCGCAGGCTGACCTTCTGGACGGGGTGTTCTTTTTATAATTGGGGTTCCTTTTTTGTTATTATTATTAGCTTTTAATTAGGTATATTTTAAGTTATTATTTAGATTGTATGTGTTTTTTTTATTTAAAATTATAATCTTTAAGAAAAATGTTTTTTTAAAGACATGAGAGGAAAAACATGACAATCCTGAAAACATACACAATCCCTTTGTGTATGTTTTCAGGGTTCCGTACCAAAATGGTTAAAAGGAACCATTATGATGTTGTTCTGTCTGTCTGTATGAACATATATGTATGTATTACTTTATTGTACATAAAACACTATTAAATGAGAAACGAACAAAAAGTAGACGTACAAAGGTCATCTAAGGGTAAGGTCTGTCGTAACTATATCTCTATCTACATTATATATATTTTTATCATCAAAAAGCATTTCTAAACAAATTTGCTATTTAATTACCTTTGGTTTTGTTTTGTAAACTCTTAAGTGATTATGCTATAATTACCTTCGTTCAAACAGAAAAAAATCGGTTCACGTGTTAAATAATTGACTGACATCCTTGAATAACCAACATACATCGGGTATTTTATTCCATCGTTTTGTTGGCGTGATTGATAATGTGCATACGAGTATATCCATGCCAAATTAAAGCTTTCTAGTATTAACAGCTACTGAGCTATGACGCGGACAGATTGACGGACGGACATTGCTAAACTATTAGGGTTCCCTGTTTACTATGAAATCCATGTTTTTTTACAAAAACATGTTTTAAACTCCATGGCTTCTATCATAGCGAAGGTTTTCATATTGAGCTCCATTCAAATCATACTCATATTTCGTCATTTACGGACGATTGGAAGGGTCCATCGAGGTCGCGTCAGCGCAATCTAATGAGGAGTATTGATTCGGACCCATGTTTATTTCAGAAGTAACGGGTCCATTCGACACTTGAAATTATCAATTATTTTAGTATCAATACTTTCGATGTATTTCGCCACGTCGAAAAGCCTTTGTAGCTGTACCTTAAAATTAAAATTAAAAGGCCGTGGTGTCGAATCTCGGCTCGTACCACTTGGTTTAAAAAATATACGATATATCCACCACCACCACCATATCAGCCGTAGGACGAGCACTGCTGGACATAGGCCTCTCCAATTTCATGGGGGGTAAATGCCATAATCGCCACGCTTGGCATGCGGGTTGGCGATCTCCACCGCACTCCAGGGATGCGGCTGCCCATCCCCCTGTGGTACGATATATCATTTGACATTACTACTATTAATTTTCGGCGAAGGAAAACATCGTGAGGTCACATCAACAAGGTCTAGTTTTCCCAATGGGTGGGAAAGTCAGATGGTAGTCATTTTCGTACAACTAATTGTAGTAACTAACCACTACCAACTAACTAGGCTGGCACGACGACCCAAAAATTAGTCTTGGCCTCCGACAAAAAAGCACGGCAGTTTTCTAGGTCCTGGGCTATTTCACGCCAGCTTGCACCGGCTCCAAGCTAACGCAAGTCCGTATCCACCAAATTCTTCCAGCGATACTTGGGGTCGCCCACTATGCGATGGGGGGGGGTACCCACAGCACGCCGCCCGGTCGGTCGGCCAAAGTATGCTATTTTCACCTGTCGATCTAAAACAAGAAAACTATGAAGGAAAGAAAGGAAGATCTAGGAATATGATGTCTTTCGATTTATATCGCGCTCGCTTATACGCACGCCATATAGCCACGACAGAACAAAGACCCACAACAACACTATGAAATCGATATGGGAAGGGAATGGTAAGTCTAAAATTGACCCGCAGATTGCTGTAGATTTTAATAAATCAGCTTCTAAATGACATACATACAAACGTAAACTCAACTAACGCTTGTTTTTTCAAAAAGGGTAAGCAGACTAGGTACAATTATGCATATGTCTCTTGCTGTCAACACAATGAATCCTCAAGTTAATAAAGGGTTGGCAACACGCTTTTGATTCTTTTGGAGTCGCAGGCGTTCATAGGCGACGGTATCTGCGAAAATTGAAGACCCTTTTCAATCCGCGACTGTATATTAAATTTGATTTGAGTGCCACTATTAGCAATTGAAGGGATGTTTACAAAAACAACATATCTGCTTAGACCGGTTGACACTTCTGGAGGAACATTTATAATGGGCTCAGGAGTCGACCAGTGTAGTCAGTTATGTTGTTTTTGGAAACATCCCTTCAATTATAGGTTTAAAGATGAATAAATAGTGATATTGCATCTTAGATTTGCCAGCACATCGCCCACAAGACACCTCGACCTGGTTCCCATATAAAAATTTAAACAATAAATAATAATTTTACTTTCTTTAAACCACTTTCACTGAGCCGATTTGGCCTATTTGAGTATCCTGTTTAAATAAATAAATATTAAGGGAGATAATCCCACACAGATCTCAATAATGCTTATGGTATACTAGATGTCGTGATATAATGTATAAATACCTAGGTAAAAAGAAATCCAAGACTCGGAAACAATTATTCATGCTCATAACTAAACACTAATATTTTCCACTGACCGGGATTAATACACAATTCACGGTAAATACTGGTAGGATTTCATCATAACTCAATCCCTATCGCTTTCAAAATATTTCCACCAACTCCCAGCGAATTCTGAAACGTAAAACGTAACTTCATTTCTCGTATCACATACAGTAAACCTGATTTGTCGTCAAATTTATATGTGAATATGATCCGTTTATGACATTTTACTCCGAATACGGTGAACATTGTATCCAAGTTTAATATATTACTTGGCAAGAATGTATCAGCGTTGTAAATATATTTTTCACGCCTGATATAAAAAAAGAGTCATTAATGCTCTCAGAACAGGGATCAATGTTGTACTTTTCAGTTAAAAAACCAGCAAAATGATTCCGTCGTGGGCGTGAACACTTGAACCCCTCGTTACATTTAAGATTCTACTTTAGAATTTTTCACTTCACTTTTGATTCAATATACCACCCTCGCCGTAAATATTTTATATATGAAATCAACTATTTTTGTATACGAAATACCCATACCAACAAATGTATGTTATGCTATGTTTTTGACGTCATTCCTTTGTCATAAAGTGGCAAAAGGGCGTCATTTTTTTATGCTTCTTTACTTATGAAGACTTACGCATTGAAATCTAACTGTCCCTATGATACGGGACATTTAGATTTTTAATCAGGTCCTGCAGCACTAGACACATAAATGCAGCTTTGGTGGTCATCCTAACTGTCAATTATCGAAGGTGAAAATGACATAACTACCCTGCACAGGCTCTGCATGCTAATGTGTTACTTTAAGCGTCCGCAGCAAGCTCGGTTCTCCATACAAACTTAGTTACGCTCTCATTTTAAAACGCCATGATAGAATAACATGAAACTTTGTATACACAATGGGATCCGGCATATATCTAGTTCGGAAATTAGTTTATCTTGCTTGAAATTATAATGGAGAAAAAATACAGCGTTTATTAAGGTTCCCATTGTGTATAGAAAGTTTCATGTTATTTCAGCAAGGCGTTTTATAATGAGAACGAAACTACTTTTGTATGGAGAATCGAGTTCTGCCGAGCGTACTGGCGACTCTTAACTTAAGTGACTCCCTTCACCCCAGACTTCCCTCCAGATAAAGGAGAGATGTAGGGATGGGAGGTTATAGATATAACCTTCAAATAAATTATTTTTACGAGCAAGAAATAAATATGCCAAACGACATTACAGCTTTTCACCTAGTTCTAACCTAATAAAAGGAATAGTTTAACCAATCGAAGGGAGTGATTGTAAACAGTCATCCATTATAGGGTGTCGATAAATAGACCGTAATAGCTGGACACTAAAAAAATATTACGAAAGTGAAAACTATTTCGATCACTGCCTAAGTTGTAAAACGAAGCGGTGTATTATTTTCAAACGACTTTAAGAGGAGGTTCTCAATTTGTTTCTAAGCGCGGGTGAAGAGCACAGCATATCAAACTTCAGACAAGTTTGCGAGAGAGCGATACAGAGTTTGGAGGGATACATTCGCCTTAAACACTTCATCATCATCATATCAGCCGAAAGAAGTCCACTGCTTGACCAAGGCCTCCCCCGAGCCTCTCCACTATGACTCGTCTTGCGCCGCCCTCATCCAACGGCTACCCGCGATCTTGACCAGGTCGTTGGTCCACCTTAGGATGCCTTCCTACGCTGCGTCTTCCGGTGCATGGTCGCCACTCAAGATCTTTCTGCCCCAACGCCATCAGTTCTACGAGCAATTTGCCCGCCCGCTGGCACTTGAGTCTTGCAACTCGCTGAGCTATGTCTACGACCTTGGTTCTCCTACGAATCACCTCAATTCGGATTTGATCTAGTAAGGAATCTCCGAACATAGCTCGTTCCATAGCTCTGTGAGTGACCTTGATCTTCTTCCCATTTTTGTATCTGTTTTGTGGCAATAAATATTTTTCTATTTCTTTATTAGGCCTATTGTGAGCGACAACGTTTCACGGGACGTGTTTAGACATTGTGCTTGTGGCAATTTGGACGCACATTACGTCGCTTAAACACGTTGGTCATAATGAAAGAAGGATAAAATTTCATGTGTAGTTGAAATAGAGATGTGTTGTGTACTTAAGTCGTTTGAATTGACCGCAATGTATCAGATGAGTCAGTTCAAAAAGCGACATTCTTTGGTTCAAAATCAGATGGCAGTTTTTTTAAGTCGGAGTTTTAAATGGAAAGAACCAACAATAACTCAAGTCAGGTCGAAGTTCCTCAAACAAGAGATCCCAATGAGCACTGATGTAGACAGCTTTGTCAGGTCGTGTTCCGAGTACATAGAAGGGTGGGACAGCCTTTAATTAAGTGATTTATATTTTGCAATAAAGTATTCACCGCCCGCGGACATTCAATGTTTGCTCAAGCTCTACCAGTCGCTATTGTATTGCACCAAAAACAAAAGAGGGAAAAACAAATGCGAAAAACAAAGGATTCAGCATCAATTATTACTATTTCAGCCTCGCCACTTGCCAACTACAGTTAAACGAAAAAATAAAAGGGGATTTATATCATTCACTTTCCAATAAACATGACGAAAACACGGTTATATACTGATGCGGAGTTATAAACGCGTCTGAGTGTAAATGGTTCTTTATTCTTTGTTTCACGTCCCATTTTCGAGAATGTTCACGCAAAACGTTGTTTGGTGAGCTATGTGCGGGCTCTTATCTGATAAATAGGTCCATGAAGCTTTGCGCACGATTTAAGAGGCTTTTGAACTGGAATCCGGCGCGGAGGACCATTTTTATCCAGATGTGCATCGGAGGACCGTTTTGATACGAAATTGCAAAATTGGTTTTACAGGTCCAATTTAAAATTAGACTTTAAACTACTTTACGTTGGCTATGCTTAGAGGAATAACGTGAAGCTAGACCTGTATTATGTTCCTTTTACACGATCAGTTGCTGGCTTTAAAGCTATATCACGTTACAAAGGGTCTAACGTGTTATTAAAACACGCTTCCTAATTTATCCGGTCAATGGAGTATATAGCCTAACTCATTTTTCAGCTACTTTTAGATTCGCACTGCCTCGATTCAAAATTGTCTTCTGTATTTTCAGAAACATAAACAACCTCGATGTCTTCAAGACATGTTCTGTTTTTGAACAGGCTTCTTCTGGGCGAGCGTGTCCCATCTTAGGCTTTGTCATAACTTTGTTTTATATATTTGTGTGATGTGGCTGATGTGCTACGAATAAATGATTTCTATTCTATTATCTATTACTTCTATTACTTTCTATCAGGTTAGACTAGGGTCGAACCACAGTTTTTCACTCTTTCCCGGCGTGGAGGTCCTTTGGTCGGCAAGCGTGTGGTGTCGCCCTGCATGCTTGCCGACGGCTGGGGGGCGTTATCCTCAACCGTGAGGGAACAGAACACGTTGAGTGCCTTGGCCATCCCGTGTCGCCGCCGCTTAAGCTGCGTGATGGGCATACCCTAGTGGTTTTAGACGATAGTCCGGGCGGTTTTCGGGAGTCCGTCATACCCGTCCTAGTTCCCCGGCTTGGCGGGAGGTGTAAATGCATTTCCCCAGGTAAAAAAAATCGATCCACAGATATACTGTTGGTTTAAAAAAATGCAAAAAATGATAAAGGCCTTCTACTTTAATATAAAAGCATTACGGTGCCTATTTAGATTTTTGAGCATCTTGTCATCATCATCATTATATCAGCCGAAAGACGTCCACTGCTCGACAAAGGCTTCCCCTAAGGATTTCCACAATGACCGTCCTGCGCCGCCCTCGTCCAACGGCTCTCCGCGATCTTACCAGATGGTCGGTCCACCTTGTTGGGGGCCTTCCCACGCTGCGTTTTCCGGTGCGGAGCATCCTGTAGTACGAGAAAATAAGAGTGGATGGCGACTGTACCATGACACTGTTTTCCACTTGAACAGTAAGCAAATAAATTGGTCTCGATCGACTCCATTATTGATACATTAAGGTTCAATCTGTTAAACCACTTTGTTGATTGACTGTACTTCAGCGGGTTATAGTGTAAAGTTTCCCCTGGCTTACATACTAAAAGAGAAGACTAATCGTCCAACCCGATGAACGAATTAAAAAACCCGTGTCAAAATATATTACAAAACTCCGGCCCTAATTGGAATGTTGGCAACCACACGTTATACATATAAATAAATAAAATAAAATGAAAATAAATTACTCTTACATTACCAATAAACAAAACTTACGAAAACATTCGGAAAACATCACGCTTTTACTTGTTTTTAGTGGTGAATTTAAAGATTAAAAAAAAAAGAACTCCCATTTTCCAACGCACTTACAACCCCTCTGGTGTTGTGGGTGTCCATGGGCGGCGCTAATCGCTTACCATCAGGCGATTCATCTCGTTTGCCTCCTATATAATAAAAAAAATACATCAAAAATAATAAATGGATATTTGATCATAGAAAAGCCGTGACGTCACTTGTTGCCATTTCCCTTTGTACTAGAGCGTTTTTGTCATTTCATTAAAAGTTGCTGATTTGATCATCAGGCAACATCCTTATTCCAAGATGGCGCTATCTGCTGTGTAGTCGTTAATGTGACTACACATATTTGTTTGTGTGAATCTCTCTCGCTCCAGTGCTCAAGTCACAGCCTATTTAGCAAACACAGAATAATTAGGGCAGATGTTCTGTTTGAAGAACAATACAACACAAATACTCGTTATTGCATACCTCTTATAATAAAACGGCATGTGCAAAAGAATGAAGTAAAGATATTTCATTGAGAACGTTTTTCCGGTAAATTAATTTGAAAT
This sequence comes from Notocelia uddmanniana, assembly GCA_905163555.1. Classification (NCBI taxonomy): domain Eukaryota; kingdom Metazoa; phylum Arthropoda; class Insecta; order Lepidoptera; family Tortricidae; genus Notocelia; species Notocelia uddmanniana. Next base: position 20,278,430 of record LR991068.1, read on the forward strand.
TAATATTACTTTTTGAGATGAAAGTTGAAAGTCACGCGTAATGAATGTAATGATGTGTCTTTCTAGGATTGGAAAATTCCTGACAGCGACTTTTAACGCTGTCGAAAACGCTGCCTGTGTTTATTTATTTTTAATGCAAAATAACAGGCGGTCTTATCGCTAAAGAGTGGTCTCCTCCAGACAACCTTTAGGTAGCGACAAATATATTAAAAAACCGGCCAAGTGCGAGTCGAACTCGCGCACCGAGGGTTCCGTAAAAAAGATTTTTCTTATAAATGATGTTGATGAAAAATTTACGGTTTTCGCAACTTTTCCTTTATCTAAACTATAAGAAGTTGCTTCGTACCAAATTTCAAGATTCTGAGTTTACGGGAAGTACCTTGAAGGTTTTGATTCCCTTGCGAATGCGGCATAAACGCCTATATCTTTTGATTGCGTTGGCTTAGAAATTTGATTTTTCTCCTCCACAGCTCCTAAGGACAGTACGAGTAAACCTGAGTATTTGATATAAATTACGAGTACAGCTTGATACCTCCACGCGTTTCTGAGAAAAGGGGTCTTGACACACAGACAGACGGACGGACAACAAAGTGATCCTTAAGGGTTCCGTTTTTTCCTTTCGAGGTACGGAACCATAAAAATGGCAAATGCAATGTTATGCGTCTAGGCATATTGTTTCTAAATCTTAATATATTGTCACGGAACCTAAGAAATAGTTTGCCATAACGTGTACACAAACGTACAAACTTTTATTTTACTCGTATGTGAGTATTTCGTGGGTTTGATGAAAAAATATTCTCTTTTTTTAGCAACACGGACAATGTTCATGGCGAAAAAATACCAACGGCAATATTTGCGAGGAATGAATATAAAGGCATCGGCACGTAAACCTTATGTATTGTGTTAGATTAGAGCAGAACGCGCTTCGGCAAACAAAACTCGTATTCCCTGGATAATAAAGATCCAGGGAGCAAGGTTCGGTCGGTACCTTCTAATATAAAATATCGAATGATATTTCATTAATAAGTTTTTCAAACCCCATAAAAGTCGAGAATCAACCCAAGACTTCCAGATTTATTTATTTAAGCGTATGACATTAAAAACAGCAACAATATACATTATTTATATTAAGCTTATGTTGAGATCGGTCAGCCACTTTATGGCTTCGTCGCTAAGGGTGAACAAGTCTTCAGAGGGGCCACTGGTGTAGCGCGTTATGGGGCAATCCTCGATGTGCCGAATGGTCTGTGCGTCGGCACCGCCGGCACAAGCTGGTGAGTCCACCCAACCACAACGATGTTTATAGAAAGCACAACGGCCGCGGCCAGTGCGCAGTCTATTTAAATTGCACCAGTGTCTTCTTGGGAGATCTGACTTGTTTATGGAGCCTGGAATCATCTCGGAGCCCTACCTCTAGATTAAAAATTGCGTTATCACGCGCCAACAGAAGCTGCGTGACAATATTTCACTACTGGATGGCCATTATTTTACAACTAATTAGCACTAGTTCAAAATGACCCAAATATCAAACGGAACTGTTAGTTCTTATCTGTATTTGCTAAATCAAGTTAAGGGTCTAGAAAACAAGGCAAGAAAGAGCTTCGCAGCGCCGTCATCTGTCACCCGCCACTTGGCCACTTCTGTTTACCAAACCCTTAACACACCAAAACAGTCAAAAATCAACCTTAATCTGATAGATATACAAGATATAAAACCCGTATGAACACCGTGGTGACCCATGTCGTAACTATTGCAGTCGGTACGTGCGAATCCAGTCATTATTTGTTTCCGAGTAAAGGTGAATATGGGTTGGTGCGTAAGTTTGTTAAGGGTACGCTTGCAGTCACGTCTCTAGGCGATAAGAACCGAAGACAAACGGGTGCTTTCGTGGCAAACTATTGCCTTCCTACGAGGGCACGGTATGACAGGCCTATCGTGTTAGAAATCTATAACATATATTATACGTAAAACCCCAGAGGATATAAACACTGAAAATGATAAAATTTAGAATATATTTTTCCGATCCATTTGTAATAATTCGTAATTATTTATTCTCAATTAGGTATCTTTTGCTGACGTTGTCGCGTCGTTCGAGTGAGCTGCAATATCAATTTAGGGGATAATTTAACACTTCATTTGGCATTCTATATCTTTCTACGTTATAGGTATGTATGCCTTTCATCCATATTGGTTCAGCTATATTGCATGATGAAAGAAACACCTAGTAGATTATTAGTAGTCTTATAGTTTTTTTTTAAATAACCACGCATATTGGTTACCAATAGGTTTCAAGCCTTACTAGTAGAAGCAACTACTACTAGTAAGGTTTTTATTTGAGTTCGAAACGAGTAGTTCACTTTTCAATAATTACATGGATTCATTAAATTAAATTCCCACTACCGATATTTGTGGGTTTAACGACAAATCAAAGAGTTCTAAGCAATGTATTTAGAAATTAAAAATAAATTGTAACTTTACATTACGTCAAAGTGTCTGGTCATGGGTGATATCAAACTGTATTTTTATGTATCGTATGGTTAGCATACGAGCAATACCTCCGTTACGCTAATTTTACAATATTGCCATATATTACATTTTTTTTTTTTTTTTTTTTTATTTAAAACTTACAATTTTATTCCAATATGTTATGACACATGAGCCACTATTTAAAACCTCGAGGGTTTATATAATAGTTGGGAGATCGCGCGGTTCATCCTGCGGTTATTAAACATTGCAAAAATATTAAAATATTACGAGTTGGTATATACATGTCATTCCAAGGCTATATAATATTTTTTAAGTAGCTTTTTGTATTTTCCATGGCTATGAGTGTTACCAGTGAGGTCATGCAATAAGTTCTCAGGTAGGTTGTTTAAGATTGATGGAAGCAAGTACTTGAGGGTTCTTCTACCATAAGTGTTAATATTGCATGGCAACTGGTATGGTGGCAAGTAATCTAGGGTACGTAATTTACTATGGCGTGTTTTTTTTTCTAATGAGGGTAATATTTCAAATTCCTCAGCCAGTACAGACATACAGAATCTATTGAACACATTAATGACCTTGCAGTGTTTGAATAGCCCTGTTTTATTTTCATTATTACAGTATTTTGCTTTAATAGTATTAGGTACGATTGTTTTTAGAAGTGCTAGTTGCAACTTATAGATTTGCATTAAGTAGGTTCTGTACGTCCGCCCGTAGCTTGTAATACCGTAACATATAACTGAATCGGCAAGTGACAGGTAAAGAATCCGCAATATGCTATAAGGTAGTTTATATTTTAGTATTGCCATATTTGCGAGTATACACCTAAGTTTTGAACATACGTGCTCCACGTGCGGTCTCCAGTTAAATTTGTGATCAATAATTAATCCTAGGTATGTGTGTTGGGGGACAACATCGAGCGCATGACATTTACAGTTACGGCTAGGGTAATGGAGGCAGTGATGGTCGTGAGCTATGATTGTGGGGGCTCGACTTTCTTTTGAGTACGGTGAGCGTATATGAACTACTTTAGTTTTTTTAGAGTTAATTACTAAGCCCACGTCGTGAGCCCATTTGCATAGCTGGTCAAAATTATTCTGCATTATATTTTGGGCTTCAATTAAGTCTCGGTGAGCTGTTACTAGGCATGTGTCGTCAGCAAACTGGTATACAGAACCCCCGCTAAATATGTTGCACATATCATTAACATAAATCAAGTATTCGGTTGGTCCAGCAATAGATCCCTGCGCTGTGCCCTCTTCCGTGCGCAGCGGCTCACTGAGCGCGCCGGCTATCTTCACCATGGTGTAACGGTTGCTATGATAGTCCTGGAACCAGCGAAGCAGGGGTCCTTGTATACCATTCTGCTGTAGCTTGCTAAATAAAGTAGAATAATTAAGACAGTCGAATGCTTTACTGAAATCAATAAAGGTGGTAATTACATGTTTACGTTCATTTAAATAACTATTAACCTCGTTTGTGAATTTAGATAATAATTGAGAGGTACTCCGATTTCGCTGGAAGCCATATTGATTACAGTTGATTATTTTATTATTGTTCAAAAATTTATTCAGCTCCGTCCCGATGTACCTCTCAACTATCTTATCTATACATGGTAAGATCGTTATAGGCCTATAGTTATTGTAATCTGTGTATGACCCTTTTTTATGAATAGGGCGTATTATGCCAATCTTTAAACTGTCTGGGTAAGATGTTGTTCTAATACAACAGTTGATCAAGTGTGTAATTAGAGGCGTGATTTCTGTGATTATGGATTTAAGATCCGAAGCACGAATCCGGTCAATGCCGGGGCTTTTATTATCATTTAGATTTTTAATTATATTGAATATAGTGTGGTTGTCAGCCCGCCTTAATCTCATGGTTAGGTTAGGTGTTTTAGAGTACAATTTATGGTTCAGCAAGGGAGTGCAGCATGGAATACATATATTTTTAACATTTTTTTTAAATTCCGTAGCAAAATTATTAGTTAACTTACGGACGTCAGTCTTAAAGTGTTTCATAATAATACTATCGATACATTTACCTATTCTGCCACTTATTTTATTAATGATATCCCATACCTTTCTAGGGTTTCTAAAATTAGTACATATTTCATTTTTAATATAGTTATTCCTAGTATTCTGTATTATTTTATTAGTTTTATTTCTATATTTATTATATAACAGTCTTTTTAATTTATCATTTTCATCTTTACGCCAAATAGTATACAGTTCATACCGTTTTTTGCACATATTAATTATTTTTGTATTTATCCATTTACAAGTAGATCGCTTATTTAGCTTTATTTTCGATACATAGGTGCAACTATCGTAGACTTGTGAAAATTTATTGCAAATAAAGTTCAAAATGTCGGTAGGGTCGCTATATGTAAGTGGTACACTCCAGTTAACGTTTTTTAATTCACTGTGCACCTTTTTATTGTCTAATTTGTTTACGAGCTTGTACTGATTGTTGCTATGAGTGTCGGCGGCGTCGCTTGTGATTACGCAACCGGTTATTAGGTGATCGGCGAGCGCGTTGTTGACCACCGCGGTGTACACTTCGCTGCAGTTTCCGCTCCTCACGAATATATGATCGATGCACGACTTGGTTATAGTCTCGCCCCGTTTTTCTATTCTTGTGTATTGGTTTATGCCGTTTTCTAATCCCGTTTCGGATAATTGATTGAGATAATCAGTGGCTGTAGGAGAACAGGATTTCAGGTCAATGTTCATGTCACCTACCAATACGCAAGTACTTTTAGGTTGGTACTGTTGAACCAGTCGTGTAAGTTCTCGTGTAAATGTAACTTTGTTTAAATGGGGCGGTCTGTACGTTATAATAAGGTTTGATTTCATACCTGGATAAGTTACTACTTCACCAGTTATGCACTCGAAGCTGGTGGTTTCCAAATGATTTCTATAAAAGTGAGCACTATTGTGAACATATAAGATTATACCACCTCCTCTCTTGTTTGTCCGGAGTTCACTGTACATGTCGTAGTTTTTCAGTTGGAACAGCTGTTTGCAGTTTTCTGATATGTTGGCTTCAGTAATTGCTATCACATGTATAATATGTTTGCTACTTGATACAATATATTCGAGGTGTGAGAAGTTCCTGATAATAGATCGTATGTTTACATGAAATATGCTAAGACAATTATTCCAGTTAGTTTTTATGAGTTCGAGGAATTCGTTCCAATTAGCGTAGTTACCTTCATTAATAGGTGTAGATATATTTAGATTCGCCATTTTTAAGTGATCTAAAGTTGTACATATATTCTAATAACATATAATGGCGCGGTGCATGACGCTTATTTATTACGCATGGTATTTGCGGTTTGGCAGTTCCTTAACTGGCTTTTAATGTTTTCTATATCAGGAACTGAGCGAATAGTGATGATTCTGTCCTTCTCTGATTTTCTTGCCAGAATTTGTCCATCTTTAGTCCAGACAAATTTGCACAATTCAGTATTTTTGAGCTCAGTCTTAGCTCTCCACAGCAAGAATGAATTGTAAGGGGTCAGCGGCTCACGTAGGTATATTTTTGGTCTTATACCTCCACTTGTGTGGCCTTCTGCTACTGGTGGTTTGTTTTTAGCAGCCTCGAGCCATCTGGCACGGCACCCTGTGCGCAGCTGTACTATGATAGTCGGAGGGTGAAGGTGCTGGTGGTGACTGGTAGCTTGGCCTTGCGTTTGTCGTGGGCGGCTTCTCTTGCGGTATACCTCCACTATGTCTTTGGGATTGCTTTCAATTTTTGTGGCTATTTCACTGGTAATTTTCAACACATCTTCGTCTTCATTTTCTTCTACTCCACAAATTTCAAGAGTGTTAGCTAGCTGGCTCTGTTCTATAGAATTGTTTTTCTGTTCCATGGCTTGATATTTTAATTCTAAATTTTTGTATTTGTTTTTTAAGTCTTCGCAGGTATTTTCGAGTAGTTTCGTGGTGCTTTCAAACGTTTTTATCTTTTTCTCGTAATCGTCGATCTTATCAGAATAGAATTGTAAGGTAGTTTGCAATTCTTCCCGTATGATATCTTTGACCTCGCGGCGCAGGTCGCGGGATATGTTTTGGACTATGGCACTGGTCGCTATGGTGTCCGTGTCGGCGTCAGTGTTGTCGTCTTCCTCCGGGTCAGGCACTATACACGAAAGACGTTTGGGTTTAGCACTACCCGCACACGATTTGCACTTCCAGTCCACGGATTCCGTTAGGGACAATGCACTAAGCTGATCATTTGTTATTGCAACACATGTTCCATGTAACCACTTAACGCACTTGCTGCATTGTATACCGGGACATTTTTTCGTGACCGGTTTTGAGCACTTTGCACATTTGGCCATGTCAATAGACGATATTATTCGCACCGATTGAATGACACGTTCGGGTAGTTTCGCATCGAGCGCGCGACATACATACATTTTTGACAAAAAATATATTGTAAAGTCCGGTTCATGAAAAGAGCACAATCCATTATATTGGTGGCTTTGGGTAAATCCATTAGTGACTAGTGGAGACAATATATATGTTCACACTTCACAAAAAGTTAATTCCGAGAAAGAGAGAAAAAAAATCTCTTACGTCAAAAAAATGTAAAAAAAAGATAAATCTGTGTCGAAATCGAACCCAGTGCATTCCTCTGGATCCAAGGGAAAATGCTTGGTACACCCGAGAAAATGTTTAGGTTTCCCAAAAACAATAAAAAATATCGACATTTCCTGTCGATAAAGTGTACCAAAAAGAAATTCCTCTAAAAGGAAGAAAAAAAATACGCGACTTATTGATACTCTACCTATCAACAGATTAGCAAAAAAATATACCAGACATGATAAGTCCATTCACATTGGCCATATCTGCAAGTATCACTTTTTTTACTATAGGTGTTTGTGGAAAACAATGGCTAGTATTTTGGTTGCTGACCAAAAATGGTATGATGTCTCAAATGCAGCAGTACCTTTCAGCACAGCCTAGGTTGCCTACTACTTGTCAACAATAGTGAGTGTCATAGCGCAATTGCTAAGTACAATAATGTACATTTAGCAAGAGCAAAAGTCGCTATCCGCTGATGTGATAAGCGATTTGCAAATCCAATCCAATTTGAATCCATTCATTCTTAATACGCACTTTTAGGGATATTGTGATGAATGTAAATTAAAGTAAGTTAGAGAGTGTGTTAGTTTGAGATGAAAAATTTTGGTGGTTTGTTTTAAAATTTTAACTGACTATTGATTTTAATTTTAAATTTTATATAAATATATATATCTCTGCAATAATTGTTACTTGAGATGAACAACACACTCATTGTTGTTGAGACGATGACTTTGTTCGCGTTTATCTAATAATTGTGCGTTGACCTGTGAAACCAAAGTTGGTGGTTTTAGTCCTCTCAAGTTCTGAGTCGTTGTCATGGCTTTATGATCCATCTCAATGGATTCATGTTATTCATCCTCTTTGTCCGACATGGTAGTTGGTAAGATGTGCTTATGGCAATAAGGAAGAGTGTCAATTAATGTAAATACTTCTCGAACAACAAGTTGTTAATAATGGATTAATAAAAATAATTATTAATTTCAGCTAAGCGCTGATAGAAATATGCGGCAGTTGCTATGCTATATATTCATAGCACGGGCCTAAAATTAATTATAAATAAAATAATACTATTTTGCTCTCCTGAATGTACATGAGCACACTACACATTAAAACTACAAAATTATTGAGATGAACACATTGAAATTCAAGACACATATGAATGAAATGCTTGCCAAAACATTCCCTATAGATACACGAATTCAAGCATTTAGTAAAGTATAATTAAACATATGAAGTTATTAAGTTTTTGCCCAGGCGCCAATTGTAACGAATAAAAAAAAATAAAAAATTGTTGTTGTTATGATAATAGTAGCGTTAAAGATATAAATGAAAGTCGTTACAAATATGAATAAAAGTTGCTCGGATTTCAGTCGGATCAAGTCATTGGACCTTTAGTTCAAGGACCTCTTGTTCCCTGCTTGGGTTGGTATTCCTACATGGAGTGGATTAAGAAGGCCGGAATAATATGTAACAGGCGTGTAATAATGTTCAATTAAGTGAACTTAATAGCCCTCGCAGAGGCTCTAGAGACTACTAGGTAATTTATGCTAACGTGAGAGCTCGCAATACGACCGACGGACGCGAAAGTTAACACGCACGATTCCTGGCCAGGACGCAAAAACAAAAGTCACTTACAGGTCGCTGTCACAACCGTTACGTGCTTCATCGGCGTCGAACTGACAGGAGGTGAAAAGGCGGGAAAAACACGTCGCTTGTTGTCTCGCTGTATGGAGGCACCTTGACGTCATGACCGATGTAATTGCGGCCAGACGGAGGACGATAGTGCCATCTCGCCGCAAGAACACACTCTGTGTCGCGGCGAGCATTTTAGTATGCCTAAAGTTGGTTTCAGTGTAGGGAAAGTGTCGTAATGAGCAAGTGAAGTTTGCATACAAAGCATGTGATTGTTAGTACTCCAGTGCTGATTCTATGCACTACTGGTCATGGAAAACGTGATTAACTAAGAGTTCAGGAGGTATGTAATCATTTGATACCAACTGCAATAGGCAGATAATGTTTTTCATCCAAAAATCAATCTGACAAAATATGCCTATTAAACTAGGTTAGATTTTAGTAGCTTCGCTACAGTTTCTTGCTGGACTCTTCTCAGCCAGGCTAGACTTAGTGAACCAGCGGTCTTTTTAGGGTTCAGTCAACTAGAAACTCTTATAGTTTTGCCATGTCTGTCTGTCTGTCCGAGGCTTTGCTCTGTAATTATTAGTGCTAGAAAACTGCAATTTGGCATGGATATATAAAGCAATAAAGCTGACAAAGTGGTAAAATGCCTTTAAAATCTTACCTTCAACCCTATGGTGTGGGAAGTTGTTGGATAGGTCTTTAAAATGAATAGAGATATTTATCGAACATTTTTTGATTAAGTAAATATTTTCGAAAACAATCACTCCAAAAAAATGTGTCTCAAATTTTTGAACTATGGGTGCAAAAAATAGGAAAAAATAATGAAAATACAAGTTACTTCGTAACAGATACTGCACTTACATAGGAAGGGGGCGTGTCGGCGCGGAGATTATGCCCGTCTCGCTCTAACGTTAAGAAGGCCGGCGTGACGTCATTCGACGCTGCGCTAGGGCTGCCTGCGCCTTAGCGGAATAGCGGCGAAATGTAAACAATAGTGCTTTTAGCGGCTTTGCTCGCGTGTTCGTATTTTAGTTATTGAAAAACTAAACAACAGTGTGTAAGTTACGGAAGATCTCGGGCCACTTTTAGCGGGCCGTGCTGCGGGACGAATTCCGGGAATGAGAGCCGAGTTATTGTTTGTTCAAATAACCATTGAAGCGTAATTGCAATAAGGTTTTCTTTGATAAAACTCTTTGTTTTGATGTGGTGCATACTTTATACTGTTTACTTCGAATTGACAATTTTAAAAACAAACAGTTGCTAGCCAACAACGTATTGACCAAGTGACGTGCACCTTGGAATAAGCTTCGAAACTCACCTTAAGGTAATATCTCTATACCTATATCTACACAGAAATCAATCCTGTTCAAGGAACCTACGGTTAACAATAAATAAGACTTAATAATAAGTAACGTCTTTACCAGTAAATAGTTAATTATTGCGACTAAAAATACCTAGATAATTGTTTGTGCGAAATCATTAAATTATTGGTACCCTGTACCCTGCTAATCAATATCTACTTACTAATGAAATAAAGGGATAATTGTATCTGTTTATATACAACCCGTATATGCGCAGAAAACAATTTTTATTTCATTTAAATTAAGAAATAATATCTAAGTTGATTTTAACATTTTTATCATTTGAATTTATGAATAATAGTAAAAAAACTTACCTTTCTATCTCTTTAGGTAAATGAAAAAACGACAAAGTGCTATTGCGCTGATTATTTGTACAACCATACACGTCACAATAATTCCTTAGAGCAGTCATGGCGCCGACCACATGCCCGTATTTACGCGGAAATAATTATTGAGCTAGCGGCCGCTCGCAGCAACGTGCGCCAGCCCACTGACTTGTTGCGCCGACTACACACTTGCGTGGTACTTACACGAGTTCGGCAGGCGACCGACCGCGGGCTAAGTGCGGGTAGCCTGCTATAGCGGACATGATCAGTTAAGCTGTTTTTGAGACAAAACAATAATAACTTCCATACTAAACGCATTGTACGAAACGAAGTAACCGCTGCAACTTCACTGTATATCAAACAGATGGGCAACATCATTGCCGCAATGCTACCCCAGTAGATGGCGCTATGAGTCTCAAAGTCAAATATAGCTATGATAAAAATTACACCGTAACAACAGTAGCAAAATTTTACTTTAGTTTCGCTCGCCGTAAATTTATAATTTTGCTCTCTTGAAACGCAATTTACTATTTCTTGCACATTATATGTGTCAGTGAAAAGGTACTCATTGCCGATGTCAGTAAAGGCGATTTGTAATCTCGTCGGTACGTAATACCATCTTAATGCCACCGCCATAAGGTACCTATTAGCTTGAGAGTCACATATTAAAAGTAAAGAGAAAAAATTGAATACCCCGCAATCACTCACTCGCCTTTGAATTTGCCTGCTTTGCTGTCAACTAGGTACACTACGAGTATTAAACTCACGTCAACAAAGTAGCGGAAAAACGTCACATTAAATCCTCGAGTCCGTGTGTTAAATGTGTTAATTAGCTTATTAAGGATAAAACAGGACAATTTTAATTGGAATGAATGGCTACTTAATTTTGAATGAGACCCGTCCCGAAAGACCGTCATTTGTAGCGATTATTCTAGGTTTTATTTTTGTCTAATTACACCTTTTTTACTACTCGTAGACCGTTTTGTATGATTAATGAGTTTGCAGAAAGTATATCTTACAGTTTAATGTCAATTTGACTACCATTACATAAACACTTTTAAATGTTTAAAGTGTTTTTTTTTTTACAAATACAAATATTTTTATTTCGTCATCACAGGTCATAATCATAATATAGCTGTTACATTGGTGTTTCCAGTACGAAAACCATGATGAGCCCATTAGGCATACGAAAATAAAATCACAGTCAGGTCAATATGATATGAAATGAATTAATTAGCTTATAAAATGCTATAATATAATTAAAATAATTAAAATAAGATAATAGTAACAAAATTTTGATGTCATACAAAGTGGTAGTATTAAGATAGTCCAAAACTCTATAAGTATAATAACACCTTTCAGATAAAAAGTTAAAAAGCTTTCTTTTGAAGTCATTTAATGTAGCGTTTTGCCAATCCTCAGGTAGTTTGTTAAATATTTTAGGAGCCATAACTAAAATATTCTTTTTCATCAGAGCTGTTCTAGATTTAACAACGCATATTTCAGGTTTCCTTTTTTCGAAAGTTTAATCTCGTTGCATTTTTTTTTTCATCTCAAACAAATTGGGATTGTTTTTAACATAAACACAACATTCATAGATGTACAAGCATGGAAAAGTCAAAACATTCAATGATTTAAAATGAGGTTGGCAGCTTTGTGAGGGAGTCAGTCCAACGATGGCCCTAATACATCGTTTCTGAGCTCTAAATACCATATCTCTATGTGTAGAGTTCCCCCAAAATATTATCCCATAACGCAAAGTTGAGACTACAAAACTGTGATATGCTGTTAGAACTGTTTTACGGTCACTTATGTTCGCTAATTTATAGAGAGCATATGAGAACTTGTAAAGTTTCTTGCACACTGCCAAAGAGTGCGATTTCCATGACATATCATTGTATATATGGATTCCAAGAAACTTTGTGACATTAGTTTTCACTATACCTTCATAATTTACATTTAGGGATGGAACAATTTTTCTTTGACTGAATTGCATTATATATGTCTTATCTATATTTACCCTCAGGTTATTACTATCTAGCCATTTTATAATATTCTCAGTGGTCAAGTTAATTTCGTTTTCGTAATCATTAGTTAGGTCAAATTCTATAAAGATGGTGCTGTCGTCAGCAAATAAAATCATGGGATGGTTACAACAATTAGTGATGTCATTAATATATAGAAGGAATAAAAGGGGTCCCAGGACGCTACCCTGTGGTACCCCGTATTCAATTTTCCTACGTTCTGACATATATATTTTTTCTTGTCTTGTCGCTGTACATATTTCAGAAACCACAGTGTATTGTTATCTGCCGTTTAGATACGATTTGAACAGATCCAAAGCACTACCACGAATTCCATATGTCTCTAGTTTTTTAAGCAGTATCTGGTGGTCAACATAGTCGAATGCTTTGGACATATCCATGTATACGGCACAACAGGGTTTTCTATCGTCAAGACAAATGAGAGCTCTCTTTACTAGATCGTAAATTGCTAAATTTATCGATGTACTTCTTCGGAAGCCTTTCTGTTCAGGAAATTTGTTTTTCTTCAGGAAGTTGTACATATTATAATATATTATTTTTTCGAACACTTTTGAGAAGACCAGCAAGAGAGCAATTGGACGATAGTTAGAGGGGCTTTCTTTATCGTCCTTTTTATATAATGGCTTTATTGTTGCTAGTTTTAACTTATTGGGATAAACGCCTGTAGTAAAACTTAAGTTGATGATGTGAGCAAGTGGGGACGCAATTATTTTTTTATAACCCTAGTGCTAATTTCATCAAAGCCAACGCTGTTTGTATTTTTCAAGCTTTGTATGGTGTTACACACATCATTAGGTGTTGTTGAAGACATAAAAATCGAATTCATATTACAACTTTTCTGAGCAGAGTAAATATTATCTCGTTTGAAGCTGTTATTTTTTATTTCATCAATAAAAAAGTTATTAAGTGCGGTTACAATATCTAATGGAGCTTTAAAACGTTCATCTCGAATTCAAATTGCCTCGATGGGTCCCTTAGGTACTCTATGTTTAGACTGATTTATGACCTGCCACGTAGCTTTGGATTTGTTCATTGCATTAGCTATATAATTATTGTTCTAAGAGCGCTGAGTTAGTTTGATAATTCTTTTCAACCTCTTACTATAATTAATCAATGCGTTTTTACCATCCCTAGTTTTGTTGTTAGCCACATGAATAGATAAAAGCAACTACAACACTACTAACCGATGTATGCGCACATCCCTAGTTTGACAGTCGACACTTTGACGGATGATCCCGCGCAGTCTGATGGCGTCGGATTTTGGATTAGATTAGAAAAGGATTTTTAAGGAACATTGGATTAGAAAAGTTTTGACTAAGTTAACAAAATTAATACTAAAACGATATGAACATAGTAGGTGGTAGTAGCCACTAATTAAATGGTTCACTGTGCATTGCTGTGTTTAATCATCATACATACATACATACATACATATAATCACGCCTGTTTCCCAGAGGGGTAGGCAGAGATCACGGATTTCCACTTGCTACGATCCTGACATACAACTTTCGCTTCATGAACTTTCATAACATTCTTCATGCATGCGCGCCGATTTAGGGTACTCCTGACCTGGCCTTTCTGCAGAATGTCTCCGATTTGGTCGGAGTACGTTCGCCGAGGTCTTCCCCTTCCAACTTTTCCATCCACTCTTCCTTCATACACTTTAATCATCATTCATCGTATAAATAAATAATCGTATGGCATTTATTTTCGCACAGTGAGATCGTCGAGTAGACAAGTACGCTAGTTTATAATTTTCTGTTAAAAACAGATTGAGGCCACTAGACATGAATTACCTGGTTATATACACGTATAGCGCGTTAGCTGTATTTTCTACTTTATCAAATTTTTTACGGAGGTAGTCTAGATTTTCTAGTTTTTCAGTTTACTGATAGTATTACATTCGCGCAATAATATATTGCACATAGGCAGGAGGATATGGATGTATGTAGTACTGCATAAGTACTGCATTAGTAGTAATTAAGAAGAACTCATTTACTTAAATGTGGAGACGCAGTAAAAATCTGTACTGGTTCGACTGACAGTTGACACTGATAAGCATTATTTTGTTCATTATAACCCCTTCAGAACTGCTTCCAGAAAATGGTCCAAACACAATCACTATTAACGTCGTCAGTTAACAGTTCCCACAAAAATGGTGCATGCGTAATGATTTCAAAATGGATTCGATACAATGTGACTGAAAATATTTTTACAGTACATATGGTGCTATATTACCGCACGAGTGCGGTAATCAGCAGATTACGTGCATATGTCGAAACTTTAAAGAGCCATATGTACTGTAAAACGTTGTACGATACATGTGCGAACAGATAATTCGCAACTCGTGTCGATTTAAAACACTCCCTTCGGTCGTGTTTCAATTTATCACAACTCGTTGCGAATTTCCTGTTCTCTGCACTTGTATTGTACAAAGATGTACATTATTTTCTGCAACGATGCGTGTGTAGGCACTTTGCATTAGCCCCAAATAAGGCTATTAACCTCGCACACGCATCAATATATCCGAAGTGCAATATTAATCATAAGCTTAGCAATACATTAGTGTACGATTGACCGGTAAGAATAAAGCACCTCTCCATAACGCGGTCTTTTTATTCCTCGGCACTCGTCCTCACTGACAAAGCAATGCATCCGTATACATTGTTTTTTGGTCCTTCAATATGTGGACCTTCGGTTCGATTTTAACGCCGTCGCCGCGGAAAAATAGTGCCCGAGGTCTGTGATCTTAACCAGTGACATTGACAAATGACATTAAATCGCGAGTGCATACAGCATCCTGCATCAGCATAATAGCACCCAGCACCCAGCAGCTAGCACCAGCAACAGAGCAGCCAGCCTCTTGCAGCGAGCAGACGAATAAGTAGCCGCATTTCAAGTAAGATCTTTCCATATTTTACACCTTGCATCTATCATCAAAATGACATCCGAATTGATCGCCCGCCAAGCTGAGATTTTGGAGGAGATCAGGAAAATACAAGCCAATTTTAAAAAGGACTCTGCGAGCAGGAAGACTCTAAAATATGTAACCGACCGATTGGAAAAGTTGGAAGCTCTGTGGCAAGAGTGTCAACAGAACGACACAGAGTTACAAAAAGAAAGTGACAAAAATCATCAATACTTCACCGACAACATACTAGAGGTCATTTCCGGTTGGTACTCAGGAACGCGCAAAGCCCTGCAAGCCGTCAACGTGCCGGCGACTACTGAATCCACCGCGGGCCCTAGTGACAGGAAGGTATATCTCGGGGAGGACGAAAATCCCGCAGCAAAAGTGATATTTGACTCCAGCAAATTTCTCGGGGAGGACATCAAGCTGTTGGAACTTAAGCAGTTGCAAAATGCCAACTTCCGGGCATTGAAAAGGTGTGTGGAAAACACACAAGCTGACAACCTTGTTGAAAAGTGGGAAATTGAGGATAAACTGAAAATATTGCAATCCCGATGGAACACAGTAGAGAACTTACATTTGCAAATTGACAGTATTACCAACGGCACTGACATCGACTATTATGACAATTACATGTTACATGAGCTGAAATATGAACGGTCTAAAAGGCAACTTAACAACAAACTTTCATCTTCCATTCATCAGCAGTTATCAGTACCTAAATTGGAGATTCCCCAATTTTTCGGGAACTACACGCAGTGGCCTACTTTTAAGGATCTCTATACTGAGGCTATTCACAACAACCCCACCCTCACAAAAACCCAGAAAATGCAGCACTTGAAGGGAAAACTGAAGGGTGAAGCGGAAAAACTTGTGCAACATTTACAAGTAAGTGCCGAAAACTACGACGTGTGCTGGGACTTGTTGACACAGGTATAACAATAAACAACTCTTATTCACTAAGCAACTGCAAGCATTCATGAGACAGCCTAACATACAAAAGCAATCGGCCTTAGAGTTGAAACGGCTATATGACACTAGCATGGAAACCCTACACGCAATCCACAATTTGGGCGTGGATACTTCTTCATGCGATCCAATATTTGTTCATATTTTATGTGAAAAAATAGACACTGATACCTACGCCGATTATATGGAAGTAAGAGCCCATCCGCGGGAGTTGCCAACCCTTGACGAATTCATGAATTTCATTGAAGCGAAATTCACTGCATTAGAACCACTGACAAGAAGAAAACCTGACAGCAACCCGACCAAACAACTGCAAGGATCATACCGACATACACAAACCTTCAATAAATATTCAAAACCCGTAAATCAGCCAACAAAAGGCGCATTTACCCCACATTACAATTATAATTGTCACGTATCTGCAAATAAAATTAAATGTCCATTGTGCAACGATGATCACGCATTATTTCAATGCAAGCAATTTCTAAGCATGTCAACAGGCGAGCAAATAAAATATGTTACAAAGTCCAACGTGTGCAAAAACTGTTTATATGTGCATACCAAGAATTATTGCAAATCAGAAAAACGCTGCAAGGAATGCAATGAGCCTCACAATACTGTGTTACATAAGGCCTTTGGAAATGTAGCGGCCCCGAAGCCAACGTCCTCATTACCGCACGCGTCAACTTCGACGGCCATGTCACCACAAAGGCATATGCAAAACAATTTCGTTGCCGGGAGTAGCGACGAAATTCTTCTCCCCACGGCACTAATTCAAGTGGCTAACAGTCATGGGGAGTATATCACACTTAGAGCCCTCATCGATCAGGGCTCGGAGATTACGCTTATTAATGAAAACACAGCACAGAGATTAGGGTTGCAGAGGGAGCAACTTAGAGCAAACGTATCTGGCGTCGGGACTCTATCGAACAAAAGTAGAGGAAAGGTAACTTTACAATGCAAATCTTTACATAACGACTTCGAATTTTCAACGGACGCACTAGTGATGACACGCGTCGTTAGTAATTTACCCAGCGCTACATTCGAAAAAAGAAACTGGGAGCATATAGAGGGCATTACACTAGCAGATCCGAAATATAACATATCCCAACCCATAGATATCCTCCTAGATGTGGAGGTATATAATCAAATAATGATGAATGGGTTAGTGAAAGGCTCAAACATACCCATGGCGCAACAAACAAAGTTAGGTTGGATACTGTCGGGAGCGGTGAAAACTTACAACTGTCACGCAGTAATTAATGACACTGAGGACTTAGCAAAATATTGGGAGATCGAAGACATCACTGACACAAATAACTCCATGACATCGCAGGAAGTTTACTGCGAAAACCTGTACACTACCACGACTCGGCGGCTCAAAAATGGGAGATATGAGGTTCGGCTGCCGATGAAGGAAAACTTCGCCGACCTCTTGGGAGAATCCAAACCGCAAGCAATAGCTCAATTCCGACAACTTGAGAAGCGATTAACGAAAGATGAACACCTCGCAGAAAGTTACAGGAATTTTATTAATGAATACATCAAAATGGGACACATGAAAGAATGTTCTGGAAACGTGAACCCACACTGCTACGCACCACACCATGGAATAAAAAAAGAGGAGTCTTTAACTACAAAACTGCGTGTAGTATTCAACGCTAGCCAAAAAACTACATCTGGACACAGTCTAAATGACCTAATGGAATGCGGACCCAAACTACACCAAGACTTGCAAAGTCTACTCATTAGGTGGAGACACTACAATACGTCATGTCCTCCGATTGTGAGAAAATGTACAGAATGATTCTGGTCCACCCCGATGATCAGAACCTGCAGAAGATCGTATGGCGAGACGCCCCTAATCAGCCTTTAAGGGAATACCAACTTACCACCATCACGTATGGCCAAAAATCAGCACCCTATTTGGCCTTGAGAACCCTTAAACAACTAGCACAAGATGACTCGGACAAATATCCGTTAGCAGCAAACGTCATTAATAACGATATCTATGTTGATGACGTATTGACAGGAAGTGATGACAAAAATCATGCATTAGAAATTCAACAACAACTCATCTCCATGCTACGAGGAGCCGGGTTCAATCTAAGAAAATGGACCAGCAATACTCCAGCGTTGCTGGAAAATATACCGAATGACAGCATAAGTCCAAACGTCATAGACTTCAATAATGCACATGCTACTAAAACGCTCGGGTTACAATGGAATCCCGCACGCGACACATTTACATTTAAAAACACGTTAACAGACAGACCCGCGGAAAAACTTACGAAACGTACAATACTTTCGGAAATTTCAAAAATATATGACCCCTTAGGTTTTTTGAACCCTTTGACAGTGAAAGCCAAGCTACTCTTTCAAGCTATATGGTCGCAAGTTGACTGCGACTGGGATGATGTCGTACCAGAATCTATCCGAAACGACTGGCAAAAATTCACAACTGACATACGTGACATTGAAAGTATTGAAATACCCAGATGGTTGGGTGACATGACACGAACATTCGAGATACATGGATTTTGTGACGCATCTGACAAGGTTTATTCCTGCTGCATTTACATCCGTACGTTTGACAAACACAACGAGCCCCTCGTGACACTGATAGCTTCCAAATCTCGACTAGCACCAATAAGTCAGACCCACAAACTGACGCTTCCCCGAAAGGAACTTAGCGCAACATTACTTTTATCCCGCTTAATGAAAAAGGTAATTGAATCATTTAAATGGGAAGGATTACATGACAAAACGTACGCCTGGACAGACTCCATGATTGTCTTAGGATGGCTGAAAGGCGACCCGTCGAAATGGAAAACGTTCGTCAGTAATCGAGTCAAAGGTGTCCATGACGTCATTCCGAGTGCCCATTGGAACCATGTGAAGTCTGAAGACAATGCGGCAGACTGCGCCACAAGAGGGTTAAGCGTGTCCCAGCTAAAAAACCACTCGTTATGGTGGCATGGACCTTCATGGTTAAAGCATTTTGACAAGAAAGCACTTGACAGCAAAACAATTACACCAACAGACTGTGAATCTAAACCAAAGCAATCATATGTTGTGCAATCCGAGCCTCCGTCGACAATAATGGAACTACTCAGCCGACATAGCAACATGACTCATATCACTCGCGTGCTAGCCTGGATTTTGCGCTTTATTGCAATAGCGAGAGCCCCGCACCTGACACTGCATCTTAAATTGCTCTATTTAACGGTGACCGAGTTAATAACTGCAGAAATGGTAATCGTGAAGCATATTCAGCATTACGAGTTTCCTGACGACATTAGGAAATTACGTGCAAATAAAACTGTCGGTGCAAAGAGCAGCATCTTAAAACTCAATCCGTACTTAGACGAGAACGGTATACTACGCGTTGGAGGCAGGTTAAATAACTCCTCTTTGCACCAGCACACAAAAAATCCTATTATCATCTCTAGAAACAGCAGACTAACAGAGCTATTAGTGAACAGAGCACATCTACAAAAGCTTCACGGGGGCCCCAAATTGACATTATTACATTTACGAGAAAAATACTGGATCATCGGTGGATATCAAGCTATCAAGAAATACATACATCTTTGCGTGATTTGCCGGAGATTTAACGCCAAGCAACCACAACAAATCATGGCCGACCCACCCCAACCCAGAGTGACAGCATCTCGCCCGTTCCTACACACGGGTGTTGACTTCACTGGATTTGTTGACATTAAAGCAAACAAAGGAAGAGGAATTAAGACGCTAAAAGCATACATATCAGTGTTTGTCTGTCTGGCAACAAAAGCAATACATCTGGAACTAGTTTCAGAACTGAGCAGCAGTGCATTCCTCGCAGCATTTCGACGATTTTGTGCCAGACGAGGAGAACCTGCCCACATGTACAGCGACCATGGCACAAATTTCGTTGGAGCCAATCGTCAACTCGTTGAAGAACGTAAAGAAATCGTGAAAAGCATGGACACAACGGTTATAAACGGTATAACAGAAAAGGGCACACACTGGCACTTCAACGCGCCGGCCTGGCCATCTGGAGGTGGCCTGTGGGAAGCAGGCGTCAAAAGCACTAAGTACCACCTCAAGAGAGTACTAGGTGAACAAAAATTAACATACGAGGAATTTACGACCCTCCTATGTCAAATTGAAGCGTGCCTAAACTCAAGACCGCTATGTCCGTTGACAGAAAGCCCTGACGAACTAAAATGTTTGACACCTGGCCATTTCCTTATTGTAGGAGATGCCCACTTGACAGTTCCCGAACCTGCCAACTCCAACCAGGATCTTAGAAAAAGATGGCAACTTGTACAAAACATGACACGAGACTTCTGGCAGCAATGGTCCAGAGAATATTTACAACAATTACAAGCAAGAAATAAATGGCAAAAACCAACAGAAAACCTACAAATAAATGACATTGTGTGCATCCGCGGAAATCAACCTGTGGGACGATGGACGCTAGGCCGTATAATTGATACACACCCCGGAAAGGACGGACATACTAGAGTTGTGACACTTAAAACCGAGACTGGTATCATGAAACGACCAATTGTTCAGTTAGTTCCCCTCGTCACCAGCGAAAAGGATACGAAGATAGACAACGACAAACTTTCCCCGCCTACCCGAAAAAATAGTGCATCCGCGCGACGAACAAGCAAAACGTCGTGGACGACTCTCCTGAATTACTCCCTACTATTAATGCTTATGACATTGCCAACTCCAACCGTACAGACGCACACTAAGGATTTTATAATTACGCCACTGAACCCTGATCGGACTTTATACTTCGACAGAATCGCTGACATGCAGGAGATTAAAGATGACTGGAAAATAGTTTTATACTATAATATGACCAATTATTGGCAAAACGTTGATGCACTGGACAATTACGTAAAACACATTAAACAATTTACGCGGCCAAAACTACTGACACAATTTCAACTAATCGCTAATCAATTAGATCAATTTATGACAGAACTTCAGTTCTACAATTCCCCTAAACAATTACAAACTGAACTAAACCGAATAGCTCGGCATCTAGATGGCAAATTAGCACTTCCGGACCTTCAAGATAACATACGTAACCTGTATAAATTACTCACAGTTCACGCTCGCATTACCGACCAATATCTCATAATGGAAGCAAAAGTTCCATTACTTAGTGACGAACAATTTGAACTCGATAAACTGATAAGCATCCCTCAGCATATATCACAACAAAATGTCATTCACGTCATCCCAGGATCAGAACTAATAGCCTTCAACATTCACCAGGACACCTTTATACCTATCGAGCAGCCAGACATAAACACGTGCCTTCATATGAACGAAGAAAAATTATTATGCTATTTGAACCACCCCGTTTACGAGGTGAAACAAGGGAAATCAATTTGCAATACGGAAATATTGACTCATCGAGCACAATATAATTCATACTGTCATACTGAAACAAAACCCTGCACTATCAAATGGATCAAATTACATAAACAGAACACATGGACCTTCACCTGTTGCAATGAGTGCCTAGTCCGCATTTTATGCCCAGACGGTTTGACGTCGAAGATATTACGTAACAACGGGCTGATAACTCTAGGTCGAGGTTGTGTTTTGAAAGGTGACGCCTTCATGCTGTATGCGAACAAAGATTACGTTGCAAAATCAATTATTGAGTTAGATACAAGCACTGTACCAGAGTTCTCATCACTTAACGATGTATTAAATACTTCGATAACCCACATGACATTCAATAACGAAACTCACGAACAGCAATTTTCAAATATTCATCAGGAGATACAACTGCTTAAAACCCAATCTAAACTGGAAGAGATGTCCTCTCACGATCAATATCAATACGCAACCATTGGAGCATCATTGATCGTCAGCACTGTTGTCCTTCTGATGGGTGTCGTCGTGTACTATAAGTACCGTACAGGTACTCGGAGACTGACACAGCAGCAACTACGTGCCAGTGAAGAAACATGTGATAGTGTTAAAAGTGACGTAATAGAGTGCGCGAGTGCGCGGAAAGATACCACTTCCGCGAAGCAAGTGGTTTTTGACACTAGCACTAGTACTGACTTTTAAACAAAGATACTCAACCTATTTTGACCTTAACTTATTATCTTACAGTAGCTATATTGCACCTTTACACTTTAACATTACGCGCACAATTTTACAAATATGTCTTAGAATTTAACATACTTATTTTACCTTTACTGTTTGCACCTATTGCACACTATTGTCTAATGTTATTTTACTACCTACCTTGCCTTTGGAGCCTTCTTCTGAGAGGGCAATATGTACAAAGATGTACATTATTTTCTGCAACGATGCGTGTGTAGGCACTTTGCATTAGCCCCAAATAAGGCTATTAACCTCGCACACGCATCAATATATCCGAAGTGCAATATTAATCATAAGCTTAGCAATACATTAGTGTACGATTGACCGGTAAGAATAAAGCACCTCTCCATAACGCGGTCTTTTTATTCCTCGGCACTCGTCCT
This sequence comes from Notocelia uddmanniana, assembly GCA_905163555.1. Classification (NCBI taxonomy): domain Eukaryota; kingdom Metazoa; phylum Arthropoda; class Insecta; order Lepidoptera; family Tortricidae; genus Notocelia; species Notocelia uddmanniana. The sequence continues at coordinate 20,301,271 of LR991068.1, forward strand.
CACTGACAAAGCAATGCATCCGTATACATGTATCGTAATGTACTATTTTATCCTCGTGGCGCCCAAAGGTTTTTTGGCTCCTCTTTAACTATGACCCGACCGTCTTTCTTATAGGACATAATAGTTATAGTCATATCCGCCCAAGATTTTGAGTTGATATTTGTATGTGTTAGAGTTACCGGTTTAAAGTGAAACTTTCAGGGTATAATTATGATTATATTAGCATGTGATTTTAACTTCAATTAATTGTCTACCTTTTGTTCTTTAAAAAGGCCACTGGGCCACAATTACTAGATTAAAAGGAATTATTAATTGATGTAACAGACCAGACACGAAAACTTAGTAGTGTAAACAGTATTAAATTATTAGTGAAAGATAAGTAGCATTTTTAGGGTTCCGTAGTCACCTAGGAACTCTTATAGTTTCGCCATGTCCTTCTGTCTGTCTGTCCGTCTGTCTGTCCAAGGCTTTGCTCTGTGACTGTTAGTGCTAGAAAGCTGCAATTTGGTATGGATATACTTATATTATATAAAATCAATAAAACTGACAGTCGTAAGATAAAATCTAAAACATTTTTTAAGGGTAGCTCCCCCTACACGTAAGGTGGGTATGTTTTTTTTTGCTTCAACCCTATGGTGTGGGGTGTTGTTGGATAGGTCTTTCAAAATGAATAGAGGTGTTCATCAAACAGGTTTTGATAGTGAATATTTTCGGAAATATTCACTCGAAAAGAAAAAAAATATTTCATAAACTAGCATAACAAAGCCACAAACTAAAAACATTAGGATATTTTTAGTACTAGCTTCGACCCAACCGACTTCACAAAGTACATATTATTTCAAACCAAGTTTTCGCAGAATTTCAGCTTTAAAAATGCGAACTAATTATCTCCATTTAAGAATTACCTATTCATTAGCAACTTTTTGCATAAAAATGTACTCTACAGTCACGGATTATGATAAAAAAAATGCGATTTACTTAACACGTGTTCGTGAGCCAGCCATACCGCCGTCCATTTTTCAAAAAATGACAGCTGTTAACTATGACAACCAATGGTAGCATACCGGAAACTGTTCTCTAATATTTCGTTCAGAAATCGAATTAAATTATTTCTTTAACCCTCGAAATTTCAAAAATCTATACAGAGTTTATTAATATGGCCTTCTGAAAGGCGCATGGGCAGTAATTGAAAGTTAGTTGAAAAATGTTCTGGGCTGGAGTCGCCATGTTTATTATGGGTTATCAAAAGGCGCGTAGGCGCCACGAGGGTATAAGTATTATGCACATCTTTAGTTTCCTCGGAATCGAAATGATTAATCAGTGAAACGGCTCATTTCAGCCTCGAACTGTAAACTACTGGAATGGGTGGCTTTCAATCCTTAGTTAGCAATAATACAATTTCCATACAATCATCATTAATTATACCAAAGGGGCGATATTAACGGTGTGAGTGCATCAAAGTCTTAATTTCATAAATGCCAATGTTTTCTCAATGAAAAAAACATCTGTTCGCTGTTGCGTCCTTCGTAATAAAGCCTTGTTCGCATAAATTTTGTATTTTTAACCGACTTCAAAATTTCAAAAGAGGAGGTTATCAATTCGGTTGTATGTTTTTTTTTTTTTTTTTTTAATGTTTGTTACTCCATAACTCCGTCATTTCCTAACCGATTTGAAAAAATTTTTTTTTGATTGTATGTATATATATCCAAGTTGGTCCCGTTTTTATCAAAAGGCAGTTCTGATGATGGGATCCATGAGGAATTGAGGGATCTTTAAGGCAAACATATAGTGATTTTTGTGTTTTTATCAACAAGTCAAGCATTTGCATCCAAAAATGTGACATTGGATGAATTGGAACTGCTGATGATGATCAGAACAGAACTCTTCAACGACGAAAAGTTCACGTTTGGCGATTTGTCCTCCTAGCTGTGTTTGTTAAGCAAGTTCTATTTTCACGATTAATTTTTATCATGCTCGAGTTCTGATGATGGGATCCATGAGGAGTTGAGGGAACTCCTCAAATCTTAAAGGCAAACATATAGTGATTTTTGTGTTTTTATCAACAAATCGAGCATTATCATACAAAAATGTGACATTTGATGAAGTGGAACTGCTGATGATGATCAGAACAGAACTCTTCAACGACGAAAAGTTCACGTTTGGCGATTTGTCCTTCTAGCTGTGTTTGTTAAGCAAGTTCTATTTTCACGATTGATTTTTGTCATGCTCGAGTTCTGATGACGGGATCCATTAGGAATCGAGGGAACTCCTCAAATGTGAAAGGCACACAAATAGTGATTTTAGTATTTTCATGAACTAATCAAGCATTTTCATTCATAAAAGTGACATTTGATGAAGTGGAACTGCTGATGATGATCAGAACGGAACTCTTCAACGACGCGTAGTTCACGTTTGGCGATTTGTTCTCTTCGTTTTGTTTGTCAAGCAAGCAAGGTTTTTCCATGATTTCATGAGGAATTGAGGGTACTTAGTCTTCTACCATTATAAACATACTTATAGCCATTTTTGTATTTTATTGTATGGAATCTAAGAGTGCACCATCTAAGATTAATAATCTTTCACCGGACTCCCCCATTGAAGTCGGTTTTTTTTTCTTAAAAATTATGTGGTCACTGTTTCCGTAAAGCGCATATTGATTACTGCCGTGGTTTTGTAACCATTACATACAATAAAATCTACTAGTGATTCTGTGAGCTAGAACACGTGTTTTTATTTTCAAATTTGTACTCGTACATACTGGTATAAGGTAATCTGTGGATGTTTCCTTTTGTTTAACGAAAATAATATTTTTTCACTTTAATTCCAAACTTAAAAGTTAATTGTCAAGTCACAATAAACCTTTGGGCAAAGTAAATCTTGTTATTTTTTTAAATCACCGCAATACCCAAATGCACGCAGATGTTGTCTCGCTCACGATTACACGCACGCAATGAAAATACTTTATCCAAATGTTTTTCACGGAGCACCGAACCCGGCCGTCTATTAGACTCTAGTGAGGTGGTCAGATGGACATAAAGTGTAACGAATCAGAATAGCCCCCAATTTGCGCCAGATATCAGGGTTGTGAAGATACCCGTTCTAGATGTGGATGTTGAATTGCTTAGAATTAAAAACAATTTTGTTATAAATAATTTGTTATTGAAGGTTCATCGTTTCGTGTTATCTTAGTTTTTGTTCAGAGCCTTTTATTTAACTGTATAATATTTCGATAAATCTATTGTTATTTATTTTATTTTCCTGGTGCTCTAAGCTTCTTCAAAGGATTGTCGAAGCGGCTTATTGATGTCACAGGTGACTGAAGAGCTGGCAGCTACCTCAGCCAACTTGAAGCAGCTTGGCTACTCGGAGAGGAAATGCTGCCAGTATCTTCGGCACAATGCCGCGAGGCCGTTTTTAGATTTTTTAGGTCGTTTAATTTTTAGATTTTTATTAGTTTTAATGTTATTGTAATTAGTTTTATTTTTGATTGTTATTATGTTCTGGATAAAATTTTATTTCTCTTTTCATAAATATCAGTCATGCTTCAAAGTAATTAGCACGGAAGTGCACTATAGTTGTTTAAGTAATTAAATACATCCGTAAGGATGTAACAAAACAGTTAATTTTGTAGTGACATTTTATATGACTCTTTCTTTCTGTATGTGTATATTGTATATTTAACTAGAACTCATTTCATTATCTTATCTTTTCAACTCGCAATCATAGGGTAAATGCATCGTCTATTTTATTACAGGTACCATATAATTTAAAAAATACTTCCCGTTCTGGCTTGATGATGTTTCCTACAAAGTTCCCGTACTTTATATACTCCTGTTGTTGGCTCCTTCAGCTCTTTTCAGGTGCTCGTGGTATTGGAAGGCTTAAAATTATTTCTATTACAATCATTTAGTAAATACAGCCAATGTTAGCCGATTTGAAAGCCAGTACGTATTTTACTAATAGTCAAATGAGCAACCTTTTACGAAACGTCAATAATGCTGGGTTAGTATGAATTTTGTAGGGAAATACGCCCAATGACGTCACAATCATCTACGGACAAACTGTGTCTTTTTTCATGTTTATGTATTTAAATATCTTATTTTTTTTCTTTCTTTTTAAATCCAAATAAATATTTATTACAAAACTATTAAACAAAACCGGTACAAACCGAAAATATAGTTTTGTGTTGTAAACCCTGTTCAGTCCAAAATATTCGCAATATTGGATGCCATGCCGGATGCCAAATTAAAGTGTAAAACATGGACGTTAAACACATCACTAGTGTAAACGCCATCCCATTTGGGTGTTGATCAGACTTGCAAATACCGTCGGTAAATTTACCCACAAAGAATACAGCAAATTATGCGGGGGCCTACCAACGAAGTTTTTATTCGTGACATACGGAATCCTGCGGGTTCGTGGTTTATTAAGAGATGGTCAAGTAATTTGACATTGTATGTAGCTTAGCTTTAGGGTTATTTTACCGACCAGGGATGGGCAAAGCTGTGTATTCATAGTTATATATTATATAGAGCCTGTTTTTGATTTATGTATTGCTGATTTTGATTTTATATTTTGATTTTTATTTAATTTTTTTTAATTAATTAATTAAATTTAACTTCTATTTCTATGTTATCTCAATTTACGGACATTATCTGGAATAAAATTATTTTATTTCATTCATATTTGATACCTCGTTTATGTACCTAAATGCCAATTGACTAAATACACTTCAAGATTTTGCCCTAATTTTTCATTACACCTAATGTTTTACTAGACATAATGATTTTTCTTCGAAACAGTGAACTTCTTGGGTTTTCCTAGAATGCAGTCCAGGTTAGGTTTTTTTTGCAATGATCCCACAAAGTTCGGTATTTAAGAAAATAATGCATGGGGTCTTATAAAACATTAGGTCAACGCGCAACACGCACACGCACACGCACACGCACACGCACACGCACACGTAGCAAATGGAAATCCGTGATCTCTGCCTACCCTATACCCTTCTGGAAAACAGGCGTGATTATATGTATGTATCTAAATTTATGAATCCATGATAGTATTAGTAGTAGTAGTCATCAGATCATAATTATAAGTTTTTTTTTTTAAATCTTAGTGTAGTAATAGCCTTCCGTTGACACTCTTTTGGTTTGGAACCAAAAGACATTCCAATTAAAAACAAACTCCTTTGTCTGAACTGTGAAAATGTAGGCACGATATTCGGTATAGGCTTCATAATATGATATACAAGGCTTTTAACTTATTAATTCATTTACCAGTGTTTCCATTAATTTCATGTAGGTATCGGTTACATCCTTCCCCAATATTAATATTTACCCACTTCAGTGTATGAAAACAACGTGAAAATATCTTTTTATTTTAACGGGTGGCTTGTCAGAGAATGGTGGATCATTTATTAATTTTAAATGGTGCACGTTACCGGCAGGGTTAATTTTGGTAAATTGCTTGCACAATTTGTAAAATACCCTTTATCATGGCAAGTTAATGAAATGCACCAATATAAAGGTTTATTAAAACAAAAATGTTAGGTGTATAGTATAAAGAGCTCTCAACTACCAATCAAGGATAAAGAAAGACTTAAAGAAGAAGACTAACACATAACACAAAGAAATAGGACGAACACTGTTTGTCAGAAAAGGGCCACCTCACCGCTCACGTCATCGCTCACCAATAGTATATTTTGACATCGGGACTCATAATTAACAACAGTTAATCGGAGGTCTGACCCATTGGTTCGCTTATGGTGAGATGGAGTCTGTACAGATAGCAGCGCAATTGATGCGTCAATTCGTTCCCTCTCCAACCAGAATTGATTTCTGGCCTCGTGATCCGTATACAAACGTAAATAAGAGCATCAGAAACAGACGTATTATATTTATTGTTTTTGTCATAGTTTCACATTTTTCTTTGACTCAAACTATGATATAATTTTATAATATTCCTATAACATAATATTCCTAAATTCAAAATTCGAATAGCAAACATTGGCATTATGGTTTCCATTCTTACCAGCTTAGAAGACTGGCAAGTGGCAATACACAATGAATTGAACCCACACACTTAAGTTTCTGAAAGAGCTTGTTCAGGCATTAAGTTATTCAAATTTCTGTCGTGGTAAAGTAATAACTAGGTTAGTTTTGATTAGAATGTCAAGTGAGAAAACAAGCTTTGTTTAGGTATAACAATAATATCACTAGTATTCTGTCTCAATGGAATAATTCATTTTAAATAAAATAAATAAATATTAGGGGACATTTTTTACACAAATCAAACTAGCCCCACAGTAAGCTCAATTAGGCTTGTGTTATGGGTACTAGACGACGATATATTTAATAGATATATACTTAAATACATAGAAAACGTCCAAGTCTCAGGAACAAATGTCTCTGCTCACCACAGAAACAAATGCCCTTACCGGGAATCGAACCCGGGATTTTAGTTTCTAAATAATTAAAGGATAATAATAAAGGTTCCGAAAAATAACTTATCCTCCATCGATCAGTGGCCGATTGTAATAATAATTATGCTGCGTTAATAGTACATTACGATACAAGTGCAGAAAATAGGAAATTCGCAACGAGTGGTGATAAATTGAAACACGACAGAAGGGAGTGTTTTAAACGTGCGTGTTTAAATGTGCGGTAATCTGCTGATTACCGCACTCGTGCGGTAATATAGCACCATGTGTACTGTAAAATTAATTACCGAAAAATAATCGCCCAGCAAAGCACCAGAACTGACCAATTTTTTACTTCTATTTGCAAAGCAGTAATAGTTGTAATGCACGTATCTGAAAAAAAAAAAACCATAATTTTCGGTAAAATGTAATTTAATCAAGTAGAAAGATGTCAGCGAATAAACGTACTATTTTCGCAACTTTTAGTTATTTCATTCGCTCGTATCTATATTTTTATTCATACGTGTGTTTTGGAAACTTTTAGAATCGGAAGCGTCTGTACTTAGAAGCTGTGGTGTCTGTTATTATCAGCCAGGCCATATATTTATTTGCCACCAAGAAATATTAAAATGAAATTTCCGTGGGAAGGTTCTACACGAAGTACTTACATACTTCTCTGTAATCTCTACATCCTAGCTAAAATCACTAACATTGTGCACGTTTTCAGCGTCTATGGTACTCAAAGCCGGAACAGCGGCCAAAAAGCTGAGCATCCTAAATAAGGTCAAGCGATACTTCACCCCTGGGCAGCTTCTATCTTTATATAAAGCCCAAGTCCGGTCTTGCATGGAGTATTGTAGTCACCTTTGGGATGGCTCGGCTAAGTACCAACTTGCCGCACTCGACTCGGTGGACCGCAGAGCCAGGAGGCTCATTGGCGGCAGTAGGGTAGTGGGAAATAAGCTGCAGAGCTTAGCACATCGACGCAAAGTAGCATGTCTGTGCGTCTTCTACAAACTGTACTTCGGTGAGTGTGCTCAGGAGCTCCATGAGCTCATACCGCCTTCCCCCCTCTTCCATCGGACATCCAGACGTACGGCTGGCTACCATCCTTACCTGGTCGAAATTCCTCTAATTCTAACCAAGCGCTTTGCATCTTCTTTTATAATGCGCACTTCTAAGGTTTGGAATTCTCTGCCGGCGTCTGTATTTCCGAGTTCATATAACCTGGACCTTTTTAAGGCACGAGTGAATAGGCATCTTCTGGGTGAGCTCGCTTCATCGTCGGCCTCATGTTTGCCCCCTGGCTAGACGCTGGCCAAGAGCAACCCCATTTAAAAAAAAAACATAGCTATAGTTTTAACTGTCATGAAGAACTTGAAAACCGTTATAATACCAGCCATTAATTCACTGAAATTGCTTCCTCATCAGTCGTATTTTGTTCGAGCGTCAAATTAAAATTTGGCAATATTTATTGTGCTCCACCGTGCGTGAAGCCAACCGCCTCGCGTTATGCACTCAATTGTGTACTGGACTGTATTTTGCGTAATTATCTATTACTTGATGGGTATTGTTCGTGTTTAGGGGTTTGGTTGTACATGAAGTAGTCTTTTTTGGTACATAGACGAAAAATTACAGAGTAAGCATTTTTTATGGATCAATTTATGATAGGTACTGGATCGAAAGCTACGAGTATGGTAGCTTAATGGTTCAAGCATGCGGCTATCAAGGAGAGGTGTATACTGGGTCGTACAGTCAATGGAAAAACTTTTTCACCCTGTCACAATGGAATAAGGTGCAAAAGTGTTAACTTTCTTTTGCTCTCGACTGTACATACCAATGAGTTGTTTGAAACTCATGAATGGAATATAATTCGATATTTCAATGAAGGAAAACGTCTGAATACATATGTGAAGAAATTCAAAGGTGTATGTGAAGCTCCCAACCCGCACTGAGCCGGCGTGGCAACCTGAGGATTCCTGCATAATTGCCTATTCTCTTTCATCTATGAGCCAGCAGCTGCAGTTAGACAAATATAGACTGACGATGACTGGGTAGTGGGTCTGAGATACTTAGAGAGATCTGACAATGATATAATTTTGGTACAACGTCATGTCCTATGAATATCATACTAACTGACCATTGGTAAATCTTATCTCGTTGCAATAAGGTACACAGAGAAACCTGACCCCTCCTGTGTACAAACCCAACGAGGAAAACAAAACCTCCTAAAAAAGGGATAAATTACAATTAACGTTACATTTAAAACAACCGCCCTAATTTTGGCAAACCAGAATCCCTTTAAAAAGAAGTTCCAGGTAGTTTTAAACCGTACCCGGGGTGATCGGTCAGCCCAAAAGGGCAATTTGAGCGGATACTTAGGGACATGTCAGCCAAGATAAGGGTCTTCACGCAGATTGATTTAACTGCGAGTTCTCGATCGCAAGTCGGTATTGAGGTCACATATCAATGATTTAGGTAGCATGTTGGCAACCAAATTTGCGTTTAAAGTCGGACATGCTGTATTATCACCTTCATGGAGTTTTTGACTGTGGAATGCGGTGGGGTAATTACGTAACGTGTTTGAGTGGGAAAAACTGCCGACAGTATGTGTGTCTTGGGTCCGCGGGTATACAATGAAATTCCGACAACCATTTAAAACTATCAGAAGTGTCTTGGTTTTACCCAGAAACTTAAATTCCTATTAATGCGGAAGGTCTTTCATTCAGTAGCCGTATTTTTAAATGAACAGGTTTAATTAAATAACTTTTAGTGTAATTTTGTTTGTTTTTGAGACAGGTTTATTATTTTTCATAATAAAAATGACAGATTTACTTATCATACGTCAAAACAGTTATGTACGTGATCACCTTGCTGTGCTGGTCTGATTTTAAGGCATTTTCTTGTGTATGTTATTCAATTGTACATTTATTGTGAACTGATAGGCAGTAAGAAATTGTGTTTTCTGCGTGCATCCCGGAATCGAGGTGAAATAGGCCTTTTGCATGCATTTTACCATTTTATTTTGCATCATTTAAATCTCAAACATCGCCAAAGAAACTTGCGTAAAATTAGATTTTAGTGAAAACGGATCATTATTTCAAAAAAGTAAGAAAAACAAGTTATTAATTACACATTAATTCGGAATAACGATTTAAAAAAATCATATTTTTTCAATATCAAATGCATTAGTAACCATCCTTGCAACTTTTCCCTATTCAAGGGCCATGCGACATTCTTTGCGTGTTTTTGAGGCAGCAAAGAAAAAAAAAATTATATTGTTAATCTTGAATTATTTAAGGCTGCAATATGAATCTTGCGAACTAACATTGGCAAACGTCGAAAGCCAGGCAAGATAGTAAAGGATACATGACCGTCATTCATGCGTAAAAAACGTCTTACGCCGCACAAATTGACAACAAGATATGACGTCAGGCAGCGTCATAACACTACTGCTGCACTGCAGCTGAGTAAAAGGAATGCATGCTTATAGTCACATGATTTATCAAAGGTTTTTCGCTTGGTCATAATAAATATGCGATTAAATATATTATTTAATTAAAGACTTTAGGATGTTTTAATAAACTATAAGAATATACATAGTTGGTTATAATTGTTGACTAGAAAAAATAATTTCAAAAAAAAATTTAACAAGTCCTTTACGCATATAAATTATTCTACGCAACATTCTTCTTCAAATTTTGAATACATTGTCCGGCACAACCATTTAGAGTGAAATCAATTGTAAAATGAACGCCCTACTCCTAGTCCAGTCAGCTGGAAAAAGGTAAAAACGATTAGTCCACTTAAACATATTTTCGCTAAACACTATTTATTAATCGTCAATAGACTTGAGAGAAGATATTTTTGAACTGCTTACTCGTGTACGTTACGTTGTAAAGAATTGTCATAGTAGGAGTATATAGGAAATGGTCGGTATAAGTGTGTATGATGGGTATGATATTATGATTATGTACGGGTTGACTGTTTGACGACCGATTTGATTTCTGGGCCACTTCGTACCTTGTCACAGTGGAAATCAAAGTGAAAGCTGCTAGAGATCTCATATTATTGTACCTAGGCATTGTTGCAATGCGAGTTTCTGCATATCGTGCCCTAATGCTTAGGTAAGAGCAGATACATTACACACAGGGAACCCCTATTCAGTTTAAGAATGATTTTACTATATAGATTATTCACAGATGACAAGAATACGGTGTTAACCGTATTACATAATAGACTCAGCTCTGCGTGATGTTGTCTTTACAGCCAGCGCTGTAGTTTAATGAGTTCTCATAGTACCACAGTATCTGAATTACCTAAATTGCTGCCCCAATGCTCTCAAGCGTTACCGCTGCGCTCTAATCAATGGCTGTTCCATGTTGTATGTAACGGTGTCTGCTCCTTTGTCATGGACTGTCCGTGATTATCGAATAGCTTCAATTCGCTGATTACATTAACTGAATTAAATGGAATTAATCGTCTTAACGCTTCACCCGCGCGGTTTAAAAAAGGTGATGAATGAGGTCATAAGACTTTGTAAGTGTCTTACAATTCTAAAAATAAAATATACCGGAAACTTTGCAATCCTACTAACGATTTCATTGACTGACTTTATAGAACCATAATATACTATGTATATATGACAAAAAAAAACAAACTCAGGCTATTTTTAAATTAAAATACTAGATTGCTTCTATATATGTAAGCGGATAGTGACATTTTGACCGTTCCCGAGCAACATTAATATATTTATCTATAACTTTATTGGTCAGTTTTAGAAAATAATTATCCTTATACCAAAAAATAGTACATTACTACAGAGGCCGGGACGAAAGGGGTTGCCGGCCGAAGACATATATAGACGGCCGAGCGTAGCGAGGTCGGATAGGTCTGAGGCGGGCAACCCCATATTTCCCGCCGAGGTATGTATAGTGCTTTTCTCAAACATGCAATGAAATAAACAACAAAAAAATCAAAATTTATTTTTTTGTGGCAGAATGTCATGGTGCCTGTGCCACAATTTATGTGGAATGGAAATTAAAAAAGAGGACTTTGCCGGCCTAGGCCTGCAAGATTTGTATGAAATTCCATTAACGACCTCTTGTCCTAGCCGCACCTGAAACGTAATACTTCGCAGCCTGTTATAAGGAACATAACATCAATATTTCATGGCATGTTTGAAAAAAAATATTTTCTTCCTGATTTTCGACACGCAGGACAAGCATAGCATAATGAGCAAACATTAACGAGTAAGGCAAACATCTTATACGTCACTATTATTTTTATATTACTCTGTATGTTTTACTGCATCAACCGGATAGTTAACGAGTCAAACTTACGTAATGTATATTTTACTGTAATTTTTAGTACGGAATTAGTACATTACGATACAAGCACCCGACCGGTGATGGACCCGGGTATGTCCTAAAACTACGACCAAGACCACCGGGGGATGGGCAGCAGCATCCCTGGAGTGCGGTGGAGATACTGCGATCGCCAACCCGCATGCCAAGCGTGGCGATTATGGCATATACCCTCCGTGAATTTGGGGGAGGCCCATGTCCTGCAGTGGACGTCTTTTGGCTGATATGGTGGTGGTGGTGGTGGATACAAGTGCAGAGAACAGGAAATTCGAAACGAGTGGTGATAAATTAAAACACGACCGAAGGGAGTGTTTTAAATCGACACGAGTTGCGAATTACCTATCGTACAACGTTTTATAGTACATATGGCTCTTTAAAGTTTCGACATATGCACGTAATCTGCTGATTACCGCACTCGTGCGGTAAAGTAGCTCCATATGTACTGTAAATAATATTTATACCTTACGCACCTTATATTTAGAAATTATTACAGCATTAATTAATGTTCCTGTACATGGGTGACATAGCTTTGCTCTGAATCTATCGTGGTTCCAGAGAATACGAGTTTTCCCGTACATGTCACCTAACAAGATCCCCGTAAATGCCCGTTTTGTCAATTTCATCAAAATCATTAGAACTGTTTCCGAGATATCTGAAATAAATAAATAGATACAAGAATTGCTCACTGAAAGATACTATATTATGTACTTAAATATATTATAATTGTACTTGTATCTGTATTATTGAATTTTACAACTTTCTCTACCACTAAGCAATAGAAAAGTGTGTATTTTTTCAGTTGGGGATTTTGAAGTGTTTCACCAACACCAACCACCACCATATCAGCCAAAGGACGTCCACTGTTGGACAATAGGCCTCCCCCAAATTCACGGGGGATATATTGCCATAATCGCCACGCTTGGCATGCGGGTTGGCGATCGCAGTATCTCTACCGCACTCCAGGGATGCTGCTGCTTATCCCCCGGGGGTTTAGTTCCCACGTCTCTTATATTGTAACGTGAAACATCAAAAGTTTAAAGAATAAATTATTTGTTGCTGAGTTGGTCATTATCTGTACATTTACTTTACAGCTTTCCATTGTAACTTATTTACAATATGGACAGTCCAAGTTTTTATTAAAATTTAAATAGCCGAGCCAACACAACACAATCCTGTAATAAATCACATTCAATTCAGCTCACGCGTCCAATAATAATGACGTAAAATACGGTCACCATTAAACAAACAAAAAAAACAAAAATAAATCAACAAGCGCAATAAATTCCAAACGAGTTAATTTTTTTTGGCAAGAACACGCATGTGTTTAAACGTTATTACGCACAACCGCTGTTTTGAATACCACAACATGTAAAGTTATTCTAAAACGACTTATGTATCTTGATAGTTTCATTGGAAATATGCTCTCCTGCTTTTGCGTCGAAGATACATGAAGTACGCTCAATAAAATTCATTGTGGCCAAGCGGTCACGTGGTGTGGCGATGTGACCGAAGTGACAATGTGATTCAATGGATTTCTGGAATATTGACAGTGAAGACAGATTTATTGACGCGGCATTAGGATTTTTTCGTGGAACAGGGAATGGGTGGAGTTGTTTGGTAAATATAAAATAATAATAAAATAAAATAATTGTTAGAAATGTTATGCATTATTATTTTACAAAAGCCATTGTATGTTTAGCACAAATCGTGTAAATAAATTTGAAATGCGATATCTGACTGCAGTTTAGTAAATGAATGAAGGAATGATAATGTAATTTATATAATATATAAATAAGTTTTCATTGGTTTTATGTATACATCGATGGTGGTAAACAATCTTACGGCCTGCCGGAAAATTTATTATTATTTATTTAAGTAACAATCAGATCCCAACCAGTTTAGAAGCATTTTGACTTTTGACAATGATTAAACAAATTTGTATAAAAATCGATTTTAAAAACTTGCCATATTAAAACATAACTTTATATAGTGGGTAAAAAAGCTCATCAGTAGGGTATTGGTATTGCAAGTACTGCAAAAATATTCACAACATTGATCTAATTGGAAATAAACACGCGTGTACATTTCGAAAATCTCACGTTACACTGGCTCCTCTAGTGACTAATTTACACACGTTTTGGGCTATCCCTCATAGTCTTCAACTACTACATTTTTTATTAACTTTACGATGTGCGACTCCACCCCGTTCACAGTTCTTCACCCCTCGCACGCAACATTACTCGCGGGACTCCATTCGATAATATTCTCATTTTATTTTATTAAAGTCCCAACCCCACGTTTCCGATCCAGCGGGCGCGCTTTCATGCCCTTTTGGGTGAGATTTTGACACGTAATTTGTTGATTTAATGAACTATACACTTTGTTCACATCGAGTGGGTCAACTGTTGCTTGTGGTTTTTGTTTTTGCGATTCTCTTTTGTCGTTTGGTTTGTGAAATTGATCAGACCATACGCTACAACGTAAGCTACTGTATGTTAGTGGTGCATACGACTATCAAGCAGTCGTAGGTTTGAAACCAAGCTCGTACAGTCAACATCAAATGTAGATGATCATTTTAGTAGGTACATTATCGCACTAACGTATCAATACTGTGACAGTTGGGACGCGTCAAAGTAGTGAAAGTGACAAGATACTCAAATGATTATTTACTTTTACTGTTGGCTATATACACCAATAGGTTCGTTTTATACTTGCAATGGCTTTGCGGTGAAAAAACATCGTAAGGAAGTCTGCATACATCTGGCGGACAAATTTAAAGTTGTATGTGTTGTCTCGCTCTGGGCCAGTGTGAGGAGTAGCGCCCGTTCCCTCTCATCTATCAGAGGAAGAAATTTGTGCCTAATTGATAGTGAGACGTACAGCCAAAAACTTTTATTTGGGCCCGTATACTAAGCTTGCCCTATCAAACTGTATAGAAATTCAAAGTAAAAATTTGCGAAAAGGGTCGCAAATTTAAGAACGCAACTGTACCTATATACGTAAGCTGAAGATGAAACGGTGCTTACTCCGCATTTAGGAGCAAATTAAGATCTTGGACCACTCGTTTGGATACCTATTTTCAAAGAGTTGCCGTACATAAAATGCACGTGTTGGTTTGATATTAATAAATTAGAGAGATCCCAGCGCAATGTCGTCTTGCTCATATTAAAAGCAGCTCAACCTCTACTTACTACAAGACGGACGGACGGACAAGGCGAAGATATAAGGGTGGTTGTTTACTACGGAACCCGAGGCCCGGTCTTATGGTCGCTGTTGGGGGCTGCGATTGTCCATGGAAAGGTGTGTTACGCTATGCTGTATACAAACAAAAATGTATACTTAATAAACCTTGTCATTTGCTCTTC
Organism: Notocelia uddmanniana; assembly: GCA_905163555.1. Classification (NCBI taxonomy): domain Eukaryota; kingdom Metazoa; phylum Arthropoda; class Insecta; order Lepidoptera; family Tortricidae; genus Notocelia; species Notocelia uddmanniana. Next base: position 20,316,420 of record LR991068.1, read on the forward strand.
GTAACCACAACCTCCCAAAACACGTATTCACTACACATATCCCTCATAAGTAAAGCTCTCTGTTAACTGAACAGAAAACGTGTACAATCACCACCACAATTCGCACTACAGTTCGAAATTCGTACAAAATTGCTTCGCATAAATTAAGGACCATTGTTCGCAATCGAGCGATTTAAATAAAAGCAGAGATAAGCCTTGATGGATGTAGATTCATGATAAATTTATACTTGTAAATCAGCCGCCTTTTTGCGTCATGAATTAATGCTGAGACTGCTTTTGTTAACGAACACGTTTCTGTCTACGAAGGACTGAAAATTGGGAGCCTTCTACAAGATTTAGACCACCCACCTAACAGACTTTAAAAAAAAAGTATACAGCTGAAACTCCCTTTCTTTATCCTAATAAAAATCTTAGTTCCCGTGAACCTTATGGTTTTCAAAACGAGAGGGAGTAAAACTGGTTTTGTCTAGTGCGCTCTATCCTAGACCACAACATCGCTTACCATCAGGTGATTTTTGGTAAACGCAAGTCGCAAGCCTATCTAGAGTAAAAAAAGTGAACTCGTTCATATTGGAACAGTTCAACTAAATCTAGTTCCACATTTCTCGGTGCGGTATCAGTAAGCTAAAGATTAGAGCGAGATGGGAAGATTTTATCACATCGCGTCGCGATCTGCATTTGTATCTGAACAATACAGCAAATACAAAGAGGTAGCAGGAGGTAACGCACAGCGGAAACGTCATCGTCAAATAAAGAATTTGAATAAATGTTAGGGGACAAGTATTTAATTTTACACAGATCGAACTAGTCTCAAAATAAAAATACCTTACAGACACCGGTTAGGTTTAGGTAAGGTTTGTAAGGTTGGTAGTTAGTGGAGCCTAACTGGGAAAGTACCTCCATCTTACAGAAGACCGCAGCCATAACAATACCAATACTTGCTCTTCAGGTATCTGTGGTGTTGTGTGCCTAATTGGTGAGGTCAACAGAGCTCCCAAGGATGCTCTGTGTTGGGAGTGAGGGAGCATATAAGTAATATCTCCACATGTCTCAATGAATCCTTGTCAGGATCTTGTGGTTATTCCTGTGCTACAAGCGTTCATTGACTACACTGTCAGCTTATCTTCAGGCAGGCCGTAAACTTGTTTATCACCGAATTTGTTGTATAAAATAATAATGAAATACTATTAGAGATGTGCTTCAACTCCGAAAACTGAACACGAAATTGCGAACCGAAAGTATAGCGACCCAACTGCCATCAAACGCAGCCGCGCGTGTTTTCCGCGGTAGTTCAAATTAATTAGTAATTTAGAGTCTCTATTTGGTGTATCTGTTCTGCATTTAAGTCATATTTAAATATGTGATGCGCATTCTTTCCGAAACTATTGTGAGCGCGCGTAAAAGTGAGCGCACAAACAAATTGAAATGTAAAACATATTCGAACCTGCGAACAAAATTACACGTTTGATGCCGTATTGTTGGTACCGCTTAAAAGCGGGTTTAGTGCTTGTTTAGAGTTTGTTAATGGCTAATTGGTTTGTTAGTAAATACAGGGTTTAGGTAGAGTAGGTATTAATTTTATTATAGTTGCCAAATAATAATTAAACTATGTATAAAACACAAGTTGTATTAAACCTAGATATACGTGCTAATCGTATAACCCACCTCGCGTGATTCCTGGTGCAAAGGTGCCCAAAACGCTTGCTGCGTTACCGCGTTGGACTGCACTTAACTAGACAACCTTTGCAACAAGAATGACCTGGAGCGGGGTTCTAAGCCCCTACCCCGCATACATCTCCCAACCTTGCCTCCAATAATTTGATTGTTAAAATAATAACAATCTAATTATTGGAGGTGAAATCTGTTATAATCAGCAGTTCCATAGGTTAATGAACTGTTGGATAGGATAAAAAAGCTTGCGTAATGTTTATTAATTCAAAACACATTTGACAATATTACCAGCTTTCTACAGTAATAAGTAAATATCTACCAATAAATTCCTTTTAATATAAGGTCTAGGTAAGTATCATTTCAAAATAAAAAAATTGCGTACTCCACTACTCATTCAATACGTCTCGTCAGAAAAATGATTACAAAAAACGCGCCGACCGCGCTACTATTCCAGTCTCCGAGATTTAAAACAGTTCTTTTGACAGTTGTTATACTGGTCCAAATTATGTCACATTATGTCATATTTGACGTTACTTGTACTGGATGACAGCTGTCAAAATAAAATACTGAAATCTCGTAGACTGTCACTCTGCAATTGGGTGGATTATCACATTTATCACCAACTAGTATTGTACGATAGCAGAGTTTCGCCAAAGTGGCACGTGGGATAGGCCTGGCTTTTACTGAAGAGTAGCACATCAACATGTTAAAATAGGACCTAGCTGGTCAATGGGGTAGCAAAGCACCCCTTTAGTTCCTTCCCTTTTAGTTCTAATCAATTAATAGTTAGTTCATTTCATAATCAACTAATACAACTAATTGTTAGTTCATTCCATAATCAAGTAATAGTTATTTTATTCCATAATCAACTAATAGTAAAGTTAGTTCATTCCATAATAATAATAATCGTATGGCAATTAATAGTTAGTTCCAATACCATCTGTCCGCCCGCGACAAAAAACATTCAAAAACAAGTAGAATGGCGTCGTCGCCTAGCAATGGTTATATAATTGTGAACTTATTGATACTCACCAGCCCCTTCACAGCATATTTAATCTCAATATGACAGCATATACATGTTGCGTGGCCGAAAGCCCTGGGCCCTTATACACCAACTTGACAATTGTCAATGACTATTCGATGTGCAGTCGCGGAATGAAATGTTCGTCACTTTTTGGACCTTAATGTGATTGTACTCATATCGTATATTTTGTATAATAATCTCATTTGACCATCCGATGCGCAATGCCGGATCGAAAAGTAAAGGCGTTTACTGGACAGCATCGTTACACATCGAGCCAGCAATGTATATCGAATTGTCGTTGTCACGTGACAATTGTCTATTCATAAACCAGCTTTTAGCACATAATTATGAACAGTGCTCTAACAAATTATCCCAAAACAAATACGGAAATGGAACTATATGTAATAGAGTCGTCATAATATGTGTATAATCATTATTATCTAACGAAGAAATTTTAGCATGTGACCTATTTTTGATCTTTTTTTTTCCATAGCTTTGTCATAGTGACCTGCAGCATTTCATGACAAGAAAATTTGAAAAATTATTATTCGGTATTTCTAAATACTATACGCACTGCAATTCGCGAAAATACGTTTAAAAACTGTGCCGCTGTTCACTTTTATGTCAACAGCGAACAATCCAATGTTATTCGAAGTGTATTTGTTGTTCAATATCACCAACTGTTGAAAAATAATATAGAATTCTGCCTCAGTAAACAGAAGCAACAGGCAACCTCAAGTACTAATTATTGGTTTAGGCGGTCAGCCGTTCTGATATTCAAACCACTTTACGCTTTAGACCTGGTAAACCAGCATATATCTGACCTTCGATTGCACATTATTGTTACGGATCTACGTGTCCCCCGCTCCCCTGTCCCCTGCCTCCCCTGCCTCGTACAAGGCGACTAAAATGGGGTCCTAGGGGTCGAAAACAGTCGCAGTGGGGGGCTGTGATCGGAGGAGTTCCATATGTCATCTGTTGTCTTCATCACCAGTTCCGATTCACCAAATTTGTGATTTCCGAGAGCCAATGCTTAGTTGACTACAGAAAATACTGAAATCGGCATATGCGTGCCTATCAAATTGAAGAGTTCCCTCGATCCCTCCAGGACCCCATCATCAGACATTCACTAAATTTATAAGGGACCACTTGGGGGTACCTGCTTTGAAATATTTTTTATCTAAACCAGCCTATGTGGTCAAGACTTATTTGGGAACATATTAAAATAAAATCGGCCAAGAACATGTCGGGCCCTGCTCAGTGTAGCATTCCGTAGTTGCCCAATAAACTTACTTTAAAAAAATCAATAACAAGCAAAAGGCCTTCGCAGCGTTTTATACCTCTTTTACTAAGAAGGGAAGACTTTTCACAATAACTCAAAAATAGCTCAACTGATCATCTCCATAGCGTACACGGATTTTTCGTTGAAAGTATTAAGCTTTACCTTTATGATTATTTTTTTCATATTTTTTGGACCCATAGTTCAAAGTTAAAAGGGGGAGGACACATTTTTATTCCTTTTTAAATGAATAATTCCGAAAATATTTACTTTTAAGGGTTCCTAGTTGTTGACTACGGAACCCTAAAAAAGAGAATCCTCTTCCTTCCTGCTATTGAAGTCAGTTCAAAAACACACCGGCGTCACTCGCTCTGTAGTTAAGGGGGCTCAATGAGATCGCAAGCGTTTCACTACGACGCTCTCCAGCGTTCCTGAAATGTGATGACCCTAACTTGATGAAAGAGCACGTGCTTTGTAGTAAGGTGAGATGCCATGACTTGAGTTCTCTAGCTGTTAAACATTGGTTTTGATAAACTCTGGATCTTCTGTAGATACCCACTATTATTCAAATTCCACTTTAATACCCATAATGAAGGTTATTCATTCATTATTAAAGTCAACCTTCATACATTAAAGATGAAAGCATTTCCATCCGTCAAGTTGTCTACATTTATCTCTAGTTTTCCCATATCCGCATCCTGAACCCGAAATCCCAAAGCCATTTACACGAAATTCAACTGTATGTATACGGGAATAGGCGTGTTCTATTTGCAAGTTAGGTACAAGAACTACACAGTGATATGTCCGACCACGAAGGGTTCATAAAACCCCGATGTGGCTTCATTGTTTAGGACCGTTTTTGGCGATAAAGTATGAGTATACGCATTTGCATTTTTCAGGTGCTTTTTTTCTTCTCCTCGTCGTAGCGTTTTCTCAGTTGCACTGCACCTCAAAGATGCCTGGAATACGTTTCTACATAATTTCAAGAATTGACGTAGGCACTAGTTTTTCAAAAAGCTAGCAGCTATTGCCGTCAGACCTTGCGACGTCAGGGTGGCAAAAGTGAAATTAGACTTTACTAGATTTAACTAGGTCTTCTGCCTATATAGAGCCCTCAAGACACCAGATGACTTTTTACGCTTAATATGCCTTTTAATTTTATTTATTTGCAATCTCGTCTTAGTAAGGGTGTGTCACACTCACTTGCAATTGGATTTACTGAAAAACAAAATGCATAGATCACGAAGATTGACATTCGATTTCATCTCACCCCCTAGGTCGATTGGGCACTTAGGCAACGGATTTGCGGTTTATTGCCTTAATTTTAAACCAGACGGTGCCTGAGCGGTGCGCGATGGCGGTTGTGGACGGGAGAGCGGAACAAATCACATCACCCGATATTAAGTTTGCAAACTTATACGTATGACACACATCCATACTATCCATACTATCCATATCCATACTTCCATATCCATATCCATACTAATTCCATACCAGTGGCGGCTGCTGACTACAAGAATCGGTGGTGCACTGAATTATGGATTTATGTAATAATATATTATATAACTCAAAAATTGCAATTAAACCACATTTTCCTACTAATACATTTATTTTTTATATAATAACTCAATCCGACGATTTTTGTCCCTGGCAAAATGTTCAATGACTTTTTTGTTGAAGTCTGGAATGGAATTGATGCACTTTTTTTCAATGCTTAGCACAGAAAGTGCATTGAGTCTATCCTGAGACATAGTATTTCTAAGAAATGTTTTCACTCTCTTAAGGGTCGAAAAAGATCTCTCACTTTCGACTGATGTCATTGGAATCGTGCAAAGTATTTTTATAAGTTTCGTGCACTCTGAAAACGCTTCAGTGACATCGGCTTCGTAAAATAGTTGCAGTATTGCTAGTGCACTGCTTGCGTGGATGAAATCGTCACGGTTGTAGATAGCTGAGAGTTCGTTTTTTAACTTGAATTTGTTAGCATGGTGTAAGTTGATACAGTTGTGTTGAAATCAGCATCGGGAAAACTATTGCGATATATCATGAAATTCTCACAATAGAATAATTTGGCTGCAATCAGATGGTCACAGAAATTAAACCGGTCTTTAACTTGAGTTATAATTATGTCGCAGACTTCTTTGGCTAGTGTGGAACTGGACGATTTAATCCTTTTTTGAGGCGGTTCTTCAGTTTGATCAATGGAGTCTCGTATGTTTTGTACACTTTTTTCAAAATGTTTAATATTATTTTTTATGGAAATTAAATCTATATTTCTTTTCTGCATTTGTTGAAACAGTATCTCGCTGTGAGGCAGAATTGCCTGAAAGAAGTCGAGCCAATATATAAACGTTTTGTCGTTTAGGTATCTTAATAACATGTCAGCCTGGTTTATAGTACTGGCATCATTTTCTGTTTCTATGATGGTGGTCATGCACTCTTTTAATGGCTCTTTATAACAATGAACCGAATTCACTGTTCGTGAATTGAAATTCCACCTCGTTTGCGGAGCCGATGGAATTTTCTTCGTTACAATCGTTTTCAAAACATCTGTGCGCTTAGGCGACCGAGAGAAAAATCTTGGAAATGCTTGAAGATTTGCAAAAAAATTTTGTATAGTTTTGTTGTCAGATACACTTTTTTCGATTATTAAGTTTAACTGATGCGCGTAACAATGAACGAATTGAGCATTTTGATACTGCATTTTTATTTTAGCCTGCACGCCACCAATATTCCCGCTCATTACAGCGGCACCATCGAAACATTGTGCTATGAGTTGTTGCGTAGTTATTTAAAGCTCCTGTAACTCTGTTAGTATAGCTGTACTCAGTCCGACAGCGGTATGCGATTGCGGTGTTAGGTATTTCCAAAATCGTTCATGCACCTGTCCGTGTTCTTCGTATCTTAAAATCATGACCATCTGCATAATTGTGGATACATCGGTAGTTTCGTCTGCTTGAATAGCTACATAATCACATTTTTTTATCGTATCAGATAATTCCGTGTGGTAGACAAACAAAATCGAGTCCAAAATATCATTTTGAATGGTTTTCGACGTACCTTTGAAAACCGTTGACTTATCGAGATGCTCTTTCATGATAGCGTCCAACTCTGATGCAAAATTCACTAACCCGCGGTAAACACCGGCATTCACTGACTCACTTGTTTCGTCGTGTCCTCGCAAAGCCAATTCAAATGCACCACAAAACTTGACACAATCTATGAGACGTGATACTATATACCTATTTTTATCAACCTGTTCATTAAACTTTTGGATATTTGCCTTATAGACAGAATCCAATTGATTTCGTATGTCGATAGTGCCTAACACAGATAAACTCATTACATTTTGTAAATGTATTTGAGAGGCATCATGTTTTTTTATTTTTTCTCCTAAATGAGTCAAATCTTTAACTCCTGTTTGCGTCCAAAGCGGCTCTCCGCCATAAATGAGGCAAGGAAAGCAGAAAAATGCATTTAGGCATTCACAGCCGCACAACCACTTATTTTTATCGTATAATTCACCTTTGAAACTTCTCGTAAATTTTTTAGTTTTTGTTTTACACTCTTGTTTTAAATTAAGGCATGGCCTTGGCGGTCCAGCCGATTTTATTTCTAATTTATCACTAAAACTTTTATTATTGTTTTTGATATACTCTACATTCAAGTTCACACTCATTTTTTCAATTACACACAGTTCATAAATAATAAGACAGTCACACTCATGTTACAAAAACAACCAAAACAAGAAACGAATAATGGCGCGAAACGAACAAGTGCACAGTACAATGTTTATATTAAAATATTACCCGACTAAGCTAACTTGATAATTAGCGCGCAAGAAAAGCTGTATATTTTGTTTGTAAACTTCGCTTGGTCGGGTAATACGTGTGCCATCCGCTGGGCCGGGCGCCTCGTGTCTAGTCGGGTATTCTCGGATATCTTCGGTTACCAGAGCTCTGTGTAGCCACGTGCGCCGATCCAAGCTCACCTATTTCTTCATAGAGTTTGTACGGAGTATCTCCCGTCTCACGCGCCCGGCGTTTTAACGCGATTCTCATACAATTTGTACTGGACTAGCTCGTGCGCTTCACAAAGCGCACGGGAAGGTCTTTTTTTTAAAGATTGAACGAAAATTAGTTTTACTACGACGTACTACATAGTGTACATACACATGTATGGTGATGGTGGTGTGTAGTGGTTTGTTTGCAATTTATTTAATAAGTAAATATGTAATGTATGTATTTATATTTCAGATAATTGAGATTGTTTTATTGATGATAATGGTATTGATGGCGTTCTATTTTTGGTAGTGCAACGCACGAGCGCACTTAAGGTACAGCCGCCACTGTTCCATACTATTCCATACTATTCCATACTAATATTATAAATGCGAAAGTCACCCGTCTGTCTGTCTGTCTGTTACCTCTTCACGCTTAAACCGCTAAACCGATTTAGATGAAATTTGGTATCGAGATAGTTTGAGTCCCGGGAAAGGACATAGGATAGTTTTAATTCCGGAAGTCGTTCTTTAGGGGGTGAAAAGGGGGGTAACAGTTTGTATGGGTGCCTACAACAAATAAATAGCAATTATTTGCAAAGGGGGGTTTTATCACTAATTTTATTTATCAACACAACCCTGCAAGGGCACTGCAATGGTAACTTAACTATTGCAATTTTTCTTATAATATGTTTGCTAAGAGTGTAAATCCGCTAAATACATTTCTTAACATTATTTCGTTTTACCCAACATTATGTAGCAAAAAAAAAGATGCATCGCCTGATAAAAACAGCTACTGCCAACAAATTATCAAAAATTATCAATTATTTATTATTATTAAATTATTATTATTATTATATTATATTATTATAATTAATTATATTTAACAAATTGTTTCAATCACATATTGAGTAAAACAGTGAACTCCACGAGTTTAAAAGTTATCTGTCAACACTAATATACCCGCCACGCCATTTTTAGAAGAATTTCGTTCGCATAGATGTATGTTCTCGCATAAGATAACTTTGTTTCGTATTTTTGGTGTACAAAGAAGTATAACATGGCAAAGGTATGTACTATTATTGTTTTTATTAATATTTATATTTCGTGGCTTTTGAGATGTAAATCCAATAAAATCACTGTTTTGGGGTTGGGTTAACCTCTTATCAAAATTAATGGGAGTTTTATTCTTACTATCGCGATAAACGTACTTAGTAGCTATTTTTCATATTCTCAAAAGAATTTTGTTACCGTGTCTCAAGACGAGAGTCTTTGACCAGTGTAGGTATGTTGCCCGTGATGACATAATGGGCACTGAAACGTGATCGCTTACTATGGGCCTCATAAAAGGGGTTAAAGTGACCAAACGAGCAATGTAGAGGGCTATGCTGGAAGTATCTCAGCGTGATCGCATCAGAAATGAGGCCATCAGCAATAGAACTTAATTATCTGACATAGGGTACGTATTATTATCGGGTATGTTTGGACCCGGGTATGTCCTAAAACTATGACTGATACCACCGGGGGATGGGCAGCAGCATCACTGCAGTGCGGTGGAGATACTGCGATCGCCAACCCGCATGCCAAGCGTGGCGATTATGGGCAACTACCCCCTAATGAGAGACACAAACAAGTGAAAGTCTTTGGGGGAGGCCTATGTCCAGCAGTGGACGTCTTTCGGCTGACATGATGATGATGATGATGATCTGACATAGCCTTCCAAATCGTTTAACTTACGTGGCAGTGGCGCACGTAGAAACGATGGCCGTTAAGGCGGAAAGGTTCTCGAGTGGCGACCACTTACCGGAAGGCGCAGCGTGGGTAGGCTCCACACAAGATGGACTGATGACCTGGTAAAAGCCGCCGCTTGGATGCGGCAGGCGCAGGACCGAGCATTGTGGCACTCTTTGGGGGAGGCCTACGTCCAGCAGTGGATGTCCTTAAGCTGATATGATGATGATGGATTTCGTACAACACCCAACATATGTAGGTATATGTATATATCTTAGGAATTTAGGTACTTACATTTCCTTACCATTATGTAAAATTTACATGAAGATCTATTTACTTTCTTTTTCTCGACAAACTGCTATATCCCTAATTTAAAACGTTATTTGATTGCAACAAAGAGTTAAGTTACAAAAGTCATCGTAAAGAAAAAATAATCAAATCGCTCTTCACGTCTTTTAATTTTAAACTAGGGGAAAAAATAACCCATTGATTTTTTTCCTGTTTTTCGGGTTTCAATATTTTAATTTCAATCATTTTTTTTCTGTGCTGTATAATCTTCCATAATATGACGTCAGCAGGTTTAAACTATTAGCCGACGATATAACGAGTTGCACGCGGACGGAGTCGCGGGAAAAAGCTGGTTTCAAATATGGAACAGTCTTTTAATGCTACTTTTGAACTGGAACAGCGTTTTTAAAACCGCCCCACAACCGCGGCGTTTTCAAATCGAGTGCGTAACACTGAAGAGTCATTAGAATTAATGGAACACCCACACCGATTAGACGACGGGATCAGCGACTCATTGCTACGGGTTAGAGGCGGACTAGTTTTAACTTGGGCTAAAATGTTACATTTTCAGTATTTCGAATGGTTTGGCAGAATTCAGTGCCTATGTAGTAGTATTTACGTATATGGTACTTACTGCCTCAATTCCAAATTCCATACGGGTGACTGTAAGTAGTCATGTTCGTACTAGAACTAAAACTGACACACATAAGCTGCACCAATTGTACAGTTTGGCGAAATAAAAAAAGTATATGTAGTTGGAATTATTTAAAAAGTCTAACTTAAAAAAAACTGCAATTAGAATATGAACCTTCTAGATTGCTAGTAAGGTCGCTTTTTGAACGGACTAACTTGATACAACTCGGACATTTTAAATAATTTCAACTATAAAAGTTATTTATTCTTCAGTGTAGGCATACTAAATATATGCACCTTTGAATGTTAATCAACTAATTCTTGTTCGGAGAAATAATAATAATAAAACCTTTGCCACGAGAAGAACACATCGTCACAGTACGTCGGCCTCATAAGTAGCTGGCCACTTTGGACTAAACATAACGTTAAACCGACAATATACAAAGATGTTCAGCCACTTGTAAACCTATTTTTGCGATACATAACCCACGCAAGACGCTATCACAATGTAAAAGTATGCTTAACTTTAGTTCATTTTTGCGTAAAATAAATAAGTAAAAAACATTTCATTGGATTGTTTTGTTGGCAATTGGATTTCGATAGTTGAAAACAGGTATACTATTAACCTTAAAAATCTATAGGTGATGACACCTGCGTCAGAGAGTACAATATATCAGTGTCTGAAAATGGCTGTTATAACGAAAAAGTAATGAATAAACATTCTTACACCTTGTGACAAATTAAATAATACATACTACTACGCGCTAACATACGTGCATAGTACTTATAAGGTTCTCTTTCCAACAAAACCGATTTTAAGCAGCTAAAAATGAAAACAGGCATTCCGCTCGCTCTCGCTCACCGCATAACATGTCTATACCCCAGAAGTGTGCGAAAGCCGTTCAGTTTAAGAGACAAGAGAAACAGGTATGTACTATTACTTATTCTGTGAAACAGGCATGACCTTGTGAATACCTACTAACTGTGCTATAATATTGAACTAGGAGCTAAGGAGGCCTCCTTCAAGGCTTAGATCGCGTTCAACGCGTAAGTAAGCCATGCTCTTTTCTTAGATATTAGGATTATTTTGACGTAGCCACGAACCACTACCACTACTATTTTGGTTCATAACTTCTACTGTCCTTTAAATATCATTGCCGAAATGCATACCTACAAGCTAATACGAGATAGTTCATTACTCGTAATTGACTACAGTGCCATCTCTTGGTGAGTGGAGGAACTACCAAACAATCGACGTTCGTAGCAGACTGGAACTACGACAGGCTTTTAATTTTTTAATAGGTACTACTAGAAATGGATAGATGACGCTCTTGTCTGGCTTTATTATTTTTTGCTTTAACAAAATTAAATGCAGAAGTTAACAATAAATAATTTAGTGAAATTAGTGAAATAAAGAGAACGTTCGGCAGATGGATGGACATACGTATTTTATTCTAATCTAGACTAATTCCAAAATTTTACAAATTCAGTCATTAGAAAACAGAGAATTTCAAAAATAAAAATAAAATTTCTTAAAAAAATTAACTTTGGGCCCAATTTTTTTTGTGTTTGATCACGTGTAGCAGATCGCCTCTTTTTTTTCTTTTTTTTTAAATCCCATTGGTACAGAAAGAAGACAGGACATTTTTACAAGCTTTTATTTTACTCGCACTGTTCTTAAGGAGTATATAAATTGGCATCAAAAATTTCAATTCCTTTTTCAGCCACTTGCCCGTATCCGAATTATCTGAGGCATACTGATGTAAGCTCTAATTTGAAAGACATTCACATATTGAAATGTACCTAACGTTTTCTATTGAATCGCAATAAGACGTAATGCTAAATACACCTGTTAATATTTTTTCATGCGGAATCGTCAGTTTAGGCGAAAATATAATTTCCAACCGCCCTCCGTTGAGCTTCCGTGGGTAAAGGACGGCCATTGTGGCGACGAATCTTTCAACCAATTCACTCTTCTCTTGGTTAAAGCTATGGACGGATTCCAGAGGTCGTGGGTTCAAAACCTATCCATGACGATAGTTTTGAATTTTTTCACTCGGGTTGGAAATGTTAAATATACCTTTATTATTTTTGAGTGCTCAAAAGTTAAAAACGGGACCGGAAGCCCTCTATCATGTCTCCTTCGTATAAATAAACCCGTGAAACTGGAGAGTCGCGAAGTCGCACCCCATGTGTGCATAGCGTTTCTTGTAACTATATTTGCATGCACCTGCAAGATCACAGCAACAATTGAATAATAATATAATATTGGGGAACAATCTCACACAAATCGACCTAGTCCCAAACTAAGCAAAGCTTTTACTATGGGTACTAGACGACGATAATAATAATAATAAAGTCATTTATTTCCAATAAATACAGAAATAGCATGCAGCATAATCTTGAATAATAATTAATGACCTATCATATATTTATACATATTAGATAATTCATTTCTATTTTCATTATTATCTAATTACTTACATTTTACTGAGTTCATCTCTAATAGTATTATTATCAAATTATACATTTTACTAATTTCATTTATAATTATAAGTATTATAACACCATCTTATCACACATTATACTAATTAGACGACGATATACATATAGAGATAGAGACGACGATATACATACTTATATAAATATATACATTCTTAAATACATAGAAAACATCCAAGACCCAAGAACAAATATCCGTGAAAAATGCACAAATAAATGCCCTGGCCGGGATTCGAACCCGGGACCTCTAGCTTCGGAGGCAGAGTCACTACCAACTAGGCTAAACAGGTCGTCAATAGATAGATAGGAATAGATAGGATTATATAAGCTTCGTTTACGAGTTAAAATGGGTGAAGTTTTCAGGCACGCTAATGTAGCATTTTTTTAATCTTGTAAGCAAAATTTAACCAATGTTACAATGTATAAAAGAGTTGAAATTTTTGTGAACAGAAGATAGCAGCCATTTTAAGGATGATTCACAGTAGGCCGTTCCGTGTCCGGGCCGGTCCGTTTTCTTCTATAGAGAAATACGCCGGCCGTTGCGTTAACTGTCATAGAAAACGGGCCGGCCCGGACACGGAACGGTCTACTGTGAATCATCCTTTAGGTAAGGCGTTATGTTCCTGTGATGTTGAGTAAGATCGCCAGAGCTCCCGAGGATGTGCTGTGTGAAGATTGACCTGCATATTATTATGTGTCTAGCTGACTGTACAACGAATCTGCAAGACACTAAACACACCTGATAAATGTATGTATGTAGTTTATGAAATATTCATATTAATACTTAAAAAATATTTAACTTTTCTTGTTTTCTTTTTATTTTACTCAATGCACCCACTTTTATAAGTTTCTGTTTGGCCCTATGGTTGACTGGTAGAGAGTGCCTCACGGCATTAAGTCCGCCTTTTGTATTAATATGTGCAATAAAGTTTAAATAAATAAATAAAGGGTCAGCAATGCGCTTGTGATTCTTCTGGAGTCGCATGCAACCATAGGCTACGGTATCTGCTGCTTACCATCAGGCAGGAATAATAAACGAAAAGAAAATATGGTTGCCAATGTAATCTGTACTAAACATATTTTTAGTGCAAAGTGTAAATTTAGATTTCTTTGACTATGAGGGTAGGTAAGTAAATAATAATCAGAAAGTCACGTATAGAATGTTTATTTAATATTTTCGGTATTTACAAAGTATTATAAGTGAGGGTTCGTTTTAAAAACCATCCAATTAAAAATGAGTACGTCTTTGATGTTTACAGGCGAGTTTTTCAGAACATCAAATACTTTTTAATATTCCTTATGGTTTCTGTATAAAAATAAATACCTACTGGGATCAATAGAGAATAACATTTCCGCATTAAACTGCAAGTACTTAAAATTACAAATTCAGTGGGTTTCTTAGACAGTAAATTCTGCAAGAAACTATAACCAGTCTCCGAATTAATAATAATAATTACTTTTCTCAACTTATTAAAATAATTACAATAGCTTAAGTTACTTTCCCTGTTTTCATACAACCCTTATTAGTAGGCTTAATAAGTCGTTATTTACGTTCCTACTTGTTATATAGTATGTGATATGTAGTAATACTAGTAATGTCTCTTTCAAATCATAAAATGCATCGATGAGTATCTAAGAACAATATTAAACATGCCTTATCGTCCCCACAAAATATTAAAAAGTTTACAATATTAACCATATGTTTACAATATCAAAAAAAAACAACGGATTAAGTGAGTTTTTCCTTGCCAAATAATTATTGCATTCTTATATGTATGATTAATTTCTCCTGGATATTCAACAGGTATTTTATTATTTTAAGTGCATATACTTTCATTTAACTAGCACTAAAGATAGAGATAGAGACCAGAAGTTCGTGGTTCCCCTCAATATAAGCGTTGGCTTTTGAAACCCCGTCTGGTTAAATTTGTAACAAATTATACTCAATATAAACAATTATATACTTTTTTTTTCAATAGAAAGTATCTGTACAGTAGACAGGAAACTTTCATAACGACTTAGAAGGTAAAACTTTTTCACATGCCAGGTGAAATTTCATTTTAAATATGCCACAGTAATAAACACTTTGACAGGGAAAAGGTTATCTCACATCATCTGTTTATACCAATAGGAAAATATCGTGTCATTTTTGTGTATTCACGTTTCATCTGAAGTCTTTGCTTCCCTCTCAACGATCATAAATAAATACTTGGACTTTAAGGCCGTTTAGATATTTTAGGTCTTAAAATTAACTTAGGGTTTTGAAGCATTTGCTACTTTCTGTGCCGCATCTTCCATACTTCTTAAATACCTACTTAATGATTCTGACGTATTCTGAATAATGCTTAGTCCAAGTCTGTATTTGAATTCTATTAAACGTTTTAGAAAGGTGAAAATACTCCCTTCCTGATTTAAAGGCGGATATGTTATAACTTCTGGGTAAATTGTAGGCCTTGGTCTTGAAGTACTTGCCAGTGGGGCTTTAGTTTCCGAAACCGGTGAAGTAGATGGCATAGTTGAAGTAGTTTCCGACTTAAATTCAGTTGTTGTTTCAGTCATTAAACTTTTTGTTGTGGTCGTTTCAGTTTTCGCTTCATTTGTGTCGGTTTGTTCAGTTGCATCTGCAGGACTGTTTGAAGAAAACACTTCGTACACTCTAAAGACTTTCGTTGTAACGTCAAGTTCATTTGCCATTTCTGTTTCGGTAGTTGGCTCTTGCTTATTGACGTTTATCGGAAGAGTTGAAACACTTTCAACTATAAACTCGTTTTTTTCAGTAGTAGCTGGAACATTTGTGGTGGTCTTTGTTTCTTCTGTGGGATCAACAGATACTGCGTATACTGGAACTATTTCTTCTTTAATTTCAGCTGTTTTGTTTTCAGTTTCCACTTTCACAGGATCGGTTGGAACTGGTACATCTTTAACTGTTAGTCCCAGAGCTTCATCAATCTCGTTGCTAAGAAAAACATCCTTGTTGTTTTCCTTGGCTGCTTTTAAAATCTCTTCAATAGAACCAGTAATACTACGCTTTTGAAAAACTGGACTTCTCTTTTTCCTGTTTAAATTTCTCGGGCCGTGCTCTGGAACCACAGCCGGTGTGGCTGAATCCGAAAGCTCTTTAGGAACGTTTCCAACCACAAATTTGTTATCCCCGTTGGCCTCGTCTTCGCCTGTATCTTCATCGTATTTACTTTCTTCAGGCTGTTCCGGATCATTATTAGAGCCTAGATACATTGAAGTCGGTGGGTATGTCATAGGAGTGCTTGTGGTGTGTTGTTGTGGTTGTTCGCCATAGTATTGCCCTTCAAATGGATATACTGGTTTGAAATCAGAGTCAGCTGAAGGTTTCACTCCATAGACAACAGAATTTGATGCATCACTTCCATAAGATGATATTCCTGATGGACCTGTTTGAGGTGCGGCATAGATAGGCTCCACCGCTGGATAAGATGGAGTGTATGCTGTTGGTCCTTTATCGTAGGTGTACTTACTTTCCGTGGTATATACGTGTCGTGTCTCATATTGTGGTTGTTGTGGGTTGTAGTTGATTGGTTCAGAGTATACTGCGCCATGAGCGATACCAGTTTTTTGTTGTGGATAGCGTGCATTGTAATTAGGTTCATAGTTGCTTGTAGAAACGTGACGATATCTAATATCCTGCTCTTTTTTTACTGGGTACGGGTTCCTGTTAGTGTGAGTAGTTTGGCCAGCATAGGGGTTCAACTTGTGTTTTGAATGAGCTGGCATACCAGCAAGTACTGTTCCAAGCATTTCTTCCTCAGCTTGGCCATTGCCATCACTGGCATATTCTTCAGCGTTGTGTTTATATAAATCATCTTTCTTATCAACCTCGAAAGTCCTTCTCACCGGTGTAGCAAATGGATACAAGAAATAGCTAGCTATACCAACCAGACTTGCCAAACCTATCACTCCTACTCCTACGGATGGCATCACTTCCCTAGAGAAGTAGTTGTAGATTTGGGTAGTAATGGGACCTGTAATATCTGTTGGTTTCTTCGAAGGTTTACTTGATTTGGTTTTATTGCTAGTTTTGATTTCACTAACGGCAGTATCATTTTCAGGTTTGGGTTTGGAAGTCTTGCGCTTCTTTGTCTTCTTTTTCTTGCTAGAAGTGCGCTTAGGTTTCTTTGTAGTTGATGCTGGGGTGCTAATTTCTAGTTCAATTTCTTGTTCTTTTGGCTCCATGGGCAATAAAGCCGATTCATTTATCGCTGGTGCTTCAGTAGTGGTGATTTTGTGCTTATTTTTGTTCTTCTTTTTAGTAGGTTTTGAGGTTACTTTGACTACAGGGAGAGTTGAGGTCGGCTTAGTAACAACTTCTTTCTTAGTTGTAGGCGGTTCTGTTGTTGTAGCAACGGTGGTGGTTGAAGGTGTAGTAGTACGTTGAGTTGATGTACTTTTGTTTTTCTGTACATTAGACAAAACAGTATCCTTAATCTTATTGTAGACGTTTTCGTTTATAGCTGATCCTCCGGCCACTAAATCAGATTTATTTGTGCTACCAATAATAGGACGTTTAACTACTGGGACTTTGTTAACCTGAGGGCGTTTTGTTTTATTTTTAGAAGACAGTGGTTTCTGCTTCTTGATATTTTCATCTACTTTAGTGGGTTCAGTGGAGGATGTAACATTTTCCTTATTCATAGGGTTACTCAGCAAAATCCACGTGGAAATACCTTCATTTGATGTTGATGATTCATTTGAAACTTCACTAACTTTATTTTCTGATTCCAACTCTTCCATTGTGACTGGCACAGCAACACCTACATGGGCGTTTTCTAAGGGCTCTTCGCCATTTTCTTGTCTAGTTTTTACTTTATGTTTCTGTGCAAGTTGATTTTTAAGTTTTGGGGGTATTCTTGTGTCCGCTACGATTGGGGCTAGACCGGATGAGTTTGAGGGGTTTTCAAGCAACTGACTGGCAACCATCTTGATGGAGTCGCCAATACCTGCACCTTTGGTCTTGACATCTCTCGAAGAGCTGTTGGTGGTCACTTCTTCTTTTGTTGCATTTTCTGATGGCTTTTTTGTTGCATTTTCTGATGGCTTTTGGTTGGAAATCCTGAAATTGAGATAATAATACCATTAATGATAAGAAAAAATAAGAATTTTTATCAAAGATAAACTAAACAAAGTTATGAGCAGAGCTCGTACTTTTCGTACTTTCGTGACATCACGCTGCATAATAGGATGATTTTATTAAGTGCCATTGTAATCATCAATCATTAATCGTGTATAACTTTTTTTTATTATGTCACTATTACACCCGTAACTGCATGTCACACCACAACTTTGAAAGTAAAACATTAGGTACTGCAAGTTTTTACGAGTGGTTTATGGGTAGTACCTGTGAATTACCATCAATTAAATAATTTTTAAGAAAAAAAATCCGAATTCAATGCGGGAGGCCGGTAAAAGATTATTATAATTAGATGGTGCACTCTTAGATAGATATACAATAAAATAAAAATGGCTATAATGTATGTTTATAATGGTAGAAGACTAAGTACCCTCAATTCCTCATGGAATCATGAAAAAACCTTGCTTGCTTGACAAACAAAACGAAGAGAACAAATCGCCAAACGTGAACTACGCGTCGTTGAAGAGTTCCGTTCTGATCATCATCAGCAGTTCCACTTAATCAAATGTCACTTTTATGAATGAAAATGCTTGATTACTTCATGAAAATACTAAAATCACCATTTGTGTGCCTTTCACATTTGAGGAGTTCCCTCGATTCCTAATGGATCCCATCATCAGAACTCTAGCATGACAAAATATAATCGGAGGACAAATCGCCAAACATGAACTTTTTGTCGTTGAAGAGTTATGTTCTGATCATCATCAGCAGTTCCACTTCATCCAATGTCACATTTTTGAATGAAAATACTTGACTTGTTGATAAAGACACAAAAATTACTATATGTTTGCCTTGAAGATTTGAGGAGTTCCCTCAATTTCTCATGGATTCCATCATCAGAACTGCGTTTTGACAAAAACGGGACCAACTTGGATATATATACTTACAATCACAAAAAGAATTTTCCAAATCGGTTAAGAAATGACGGAGTTATGGACTAACAAACATAAAAAAAAGAAAAAAAAAACATACAACCGAATTGATAACCTCTTCTTTTGAAATTTTGAAGTCGGTTAACAAATCTCGTCGTTTACGTTCATATTATGTTAGATTCAATATCTTATTAACTCATATTAGATTCAATATCTTATTAACCTGAAAAAAGAGTTACTTACCTATTTATTAATAATAAAATCTTTATTTCGGACATTTATAAAAAAATATATACATAAAACCCCAACCTAATCTTTGGTTGTAATAAGTCCCATTTAAAAAGACCAAATAAATGAATTATGGTTTAAGATTGATAATTACCATAACACCGATTGGAATTATTCTATATGCAGTGTGAGGTCAATTTTAGGTCACCGACACGAAAATGGTAATGACTTGAGTAATGAGGGATTCAAATTATACTTAATAAATATTATAGTATAGATAATTCAGATCATAAGGCCACAAAGTAAACAAAAGTTGTAGAGCACCTATATCAATATTTTTTTGACATTATCACTCTATTATTATCATCCTCCTAGCGTTTTTCCCAGTACAGTTGCATCCTGAAGGATGTCTGGGGTTCGCGACCTAATCTCAAGAATTGGCGTAGGCACTAGTATTTACGGAAGCGACTGCCATCTGACCTTCCAACCCGAGGGGGAAACTAGACCATATTGGGATTAGGCTTGTCAAGTGAGTGGGCAACTTGACTGTTAGAGGTTCTCAATCCGCCCGGAGGCTGTAACTTGGCTTAACGACTGCTATCATAGACAGCAACCGGGATCAACGGCTTAACGTCCTTTCCAAATCACGGGAGCGCTCAGTTAGTAACCACTCAAAGCGGTCACCGATCCAAGGACTGACCTCGCCCGACATTGCTTAACCTCGCATACCGCACGCGGTACGCGGGCGCCGCTGGGCCACGAACGCTCCATTATTATAGCTATATATAATTAGTTTGTTGAAATGAATGAACCAATCATTGATATTATTTATTTCTGTTAGAGTTGTAAAACATATTTGATGGCCATCATTACATAAACGGTTGCTTTGTAGGAATGACCACTTTTATATTTTATTTATTTTAAAAATTATGTTAACATGACATTACAGATTGGTATCTAATGCGTCATGCAACTAAAATTAAACATTTTCATAAAATGAAATCAAACATTAAAATAATAATAATAATAACACAATACAAATAAATAACGAACACTATTTATTTAAAAAACAATATTAAATACCTTACACTCGACGGCCTGGCATCCATCACCTCACAGAACTTCAAACATTCATTTCTCACACTCGCCCATCGCCATGAAGTCAGATCGCACTCCGGTACTGACGCCAAGAGTTATATATTAACCATTAGAAAATATGTACACAGATGTGAATGTGACTTCATATTGCAAACAATTAAGCTAAAGTTAATTGAAACGCCCGAAAACTTTTAGTATTACATTTTATTTACAAGGTCTAATGCAACAATAACACACACATTACATCTTAACGATATAATTTTCTGAAATTAACAGCAAGTATCAGAAACCATACTATTGTACATACATACCTAGTAAGTATGACAAAAGCCTATTCTTATTTTTGTACTTGAAAGAAAATTGAGTCCGTACTACAAGTAGGTTACTTTTCACCTAAGTACCAACATTACAATCAAAGTATTAACTGTAGTCGTTAGTTTTTAACGACAAATATACTTTCAGCTGCAAGAGTGAGGGCGATAGCGATAGAAAGCCGATTACTAATAATAAGCTGGTTTTACTGTACAGATTTTTAAAATATATTAGATTTTTTGTTTGCAGTTTAATCATCCACAAGACACTTATAAGTTATATTACATATGTTTTAACAGATTATCCATAATATGCAATAAACATATATTATCCTAACTGGTTTAGCAAATTTAGTTTAAACAATATTAACATCTTCCATCTGTCTGTGTTAAGCAGATAAAATCTCGTTCTCCTCGACCTAATACAGAAATGCTTCGTCTATTTCTGCAATTTCATCAAAAAGTACATATCAAACGGTGACATGGTCAGTCAGCCTATCTTTTTTTTTTCGGTATTCGTTAATCATTTTGTGTGGTATTAGTACATTACGATACAAGTGCAGAGAACAGGAAATTCGCAACGAGTGGTGATAAATTAAAACACGACCGCAGGGAGTGTTTTAAATCGACACGAGTTGCGACTTACCTGTTCGCACGTGTATCGTACAACGTTTTACAGTACATATGGCTCTTTAAAGTATCGACATATGCACGTAATATGCTAATTACGGCACTCGTGGGGTAGAAAAAATAAAAAAAATATATATATATGCTGTATGTACTGTAATAGTACATTACGATACAAGTGCAGAGAACAGGAAATTCGCAACGAGTGGTGATAAATTGAAACACGACCGAAGGGAGGAAGGAGTGAAGGAGTTTTAGAATATATGTAGAATTAAGCAAGATATATGTGAATAAATGATTATTATTATTATTAAATCGACACGAGTAGCAAATTACCTGTTCGCACGTGTATCGTACAATGTTTTACAGTACATATAGCTCTTTAAAGTTTCGACATATGCACGTAATCTGCTGATTACCGCACTCGTGCGGTAATGTAGCACCATATGTACTGTAAAATAATTTTCATACCTTTCTTCTGCTCATAACTGACTAAAATATTCCTCTAATTAGCTCCGCGCACCCAAAATCGGCGGTGCCCGCCTGTACTACTCGTAACTCTGTAGAAATTATATCGTCGTTTTTGCGGTGCGGCCCCGCAACGTAGTGCTGTGACTACGCTCTAACTGGCTTGGTTTAGGGAGCGAAATTTATGTAAGTAGAAATCAAACTTATTTATTTGAAATAAAATCAAAATTATCACATTTTCTGCTCAGAGATTGGTAATATTTGAAACAAAACCCTTTGCTGAAAATTTACTTCTAGTTTAAGTAGCGGTCTAATGATTATACACGTTACGTTAGTAACTTAATCAATGGATATTGTTTTTTTTTTATACTACGTCGGTAGCAAACATGCTTATGGCCTGCCTGATGGTAAGTAGACACCATTGCCTATGGACGCTTACGACTCCGGAAGAATTGCAAGCAAGCGCGTTGCGCGCTTTGATTATTTGTGCTGACAGCTAAAGACATATTTCGGTTGCTTGTTTTTTTTTTGTTGAGCAATTTAAGTAAACCTAAAAAAAGTTTTAAAATATGACTATTTACACCAGTTTACCGCACTAATTTGTCAAGATTTTGAAAAGATTACCTGAATGAGGAAATAATCCCCATATTTTTCAGTTTTGAAACTTTGCTTTGCTTTAACCCTAAGATGTTTAATTAAACCCATTATAGGTATAATTATCAAAATCAAAACAATATCAAAATAATTTATTTCAGACCAACAATCCATAAGTGGTTAGTTAAAAAAACGAAACATAAAAAATAATGTTGGAATTAACATTAGCAAAAATAATTGACACTAAACTCTCGCGCTTTATACACATTTTTTAAATATTTGTATATGGGTCTGATGCGAAATTTATAATTCAATAAATTTCGCGTTAGACCCGTATAAAAATACACTAAGAAAAATTATTAAGGTCCTACTTGACGTATGTCAACGTAGTCCTGACTCTCCTAATCCAATGAAAAAATATGGGGCAGTTAAATCTGCCTGCAATCATCTTTAGATTTTTTTATGAATTCCGATAGAAAATATATTTACTAGTTCAGTAATATTGAAAACTTAATATAACCGTTTTCTTTAACGAAAGTAGATATGCTTTATTGTTTGGTAATTTGTAATAAGCATAAACCAAGTTTAAAAATAAATCTTTAGACCAGTTTACTAATAACTACTGAAATAAATTATTACGATTTAGTAACAATAACATGGTTGAATGAGGAACAAAATCCCATTTTCTTTCAGTTTCAAAACTTGCTTTACTTTGTCTTTGTTTATATCTATTGTATGAATTCTGATAAATAAATATATACTAGTTCAGTAGTATTAAAAAAAATATTAACGAAAGTAGACAGTATAATATGTTTACCATAACCATAGTAACCTGCGCACTAGTATGAAGGTATCTGTTTTATATTTTTAATTGGAAAATGACGTAGAAGTTATTTGTTCAAAGCTGGCAACATCAGCATATACTCTTCATAAAGTTCACTCTTTAGGTAGTGGATGTGGAAATAGTTTTGTCAGCATACCACGCGCTAGTAGGATCTATTCTTAGATATGGAGTAATTTTTGGGGAAATTGCACAAATAGACAACGATATCACAAAAAAGAGGTATTAAAGCGATTATTTTACAACATATAAGTTGTTGACATTTCCTTCAATTTATATCTATGAAGTAGCTGTGTTCGTTAGAAATAACCCTGACAGATTTCAGTGTCATAGTGTAGTGCGTAGCTTGCTATGAATACGTGATAATGATAGGATAATAAGCCAAATCACCAATACTGTCTTACTAAATAAAAGTATATTTGGTAAGCGCCCAAAAACTACAATAAGATACTACTAGAAATTAGAAATTGTACTATTGACATGTTTAAGAAATGAATATGATGGAATTATTATTGGATTTTTTTTACTATAATATTAATGACTTTTTAAATGCTATTAGTTTTTAAGTGTTTAGTGTATTTATACAATTTAATTTGATTTATTAATGCATTGTAAAATAGGATCCATCTAATTCAATTTATTGACGTAACTGGTGACCGAAGAGCTGGCGGTTTCCTCGCTCAACGTATCAGCATTGCGATACAGCGAGGAAATGCCGCCAGCATCCTCGGTACAATGCCTCAAGGGCCCGTTTTAGATTTAAGTTAGTTTTAATTTTCTTTATATTATTTTGGTTAAGTATTCTTGTATATATTTTCGTTGTACATAAATAAATGATTTCTTAACGTCAAAAAAAAAATACCCATAATTTTAATATATTTTCAATGTTAATTTGAATTTGTACGCCGAAAGGCAAAGCAAAACATGACAGACATTATCGTAGTTTTAAGGGCCTACGCTAGCTGGCGCGGATTAAACGGAGCGGGCGCACGCCTATCGAAAAATAGTATGAGCGGCGCTAACTGACCCGCGGCGAGTTGCATAGAGCGAGTACCCGCAGGCGTGCGCCCGCGCCGTGCACCCGCGCCAGCTAGCGTAGCCCCTTAGACCATTATGTCAAACTTACTTATGTGTTACAAATAAATTATCTCTTATCTTTAACCGTCATAAATTAAAGAAAAACCTGTACAAAACTTACGTCTATAATAATTTACTTCTACAATACGTATTAATTAATTGATATTACTTATATACAGGATGTGGCCTGTAATAGGAGCAAAAATTTTAAAGGCCGCTTTCTTAGAGCATGTGCAGTAACCTCTTAAGTCCAATAAAATAGAAGGATATTTGTGGGTTTTTTTTATCAATCTTTAGTCTTTTTTTCATTAAATAAATAGTTATTATTATAGCTCCATTAGAGTAAGCTATATTTAAAAAAAAATCTTTTTTTTTTTTTAATTGATACCATTTGGAAATAATTTCTGGAGAGCTCAATAGTGTACCGTTGAAGTTTTTGCTCTTATTACACCACAACCTGTATAAAAAAATCCTAATGAATACTTTTTATGTTCTAACTTCTAATACATAACTTAACTCGAATATTCATAAATAAACATGATATAAATACTGATGTATTGGCACGAAATATAGTAATAGCATACATTATACAATCCAAATTCCTGTAGTCATTAGCTTTTTGACTATTATTATTAAAGTCAGGACGAGTATCGTTTTTAAAATCTTAACGAATATAAAATATGTCACAAAATTTACAAACACTAAAAAATGTTGTTCAAACTATTTTACTCTTCTTGCCCACGCCTCTCTTTTTCTGCGTTTGTACCTACGGCTGCTTCTCATTTCATTTTTTTCTTTAAGGTCTTTCGTCACAGTTTTCATCCATTCCTTCAATTTGAAAAACCAAGTGGGTTTTATTTTTATATAACTTTTAACTTCATTGCTGATTTTTGGTATCCTATTGCTCCAATCTCGATCTCCTGGGAAAGAGTTAAGATGCCATGTTTTAATGTTATCATCCCACTGCCACTGTGGTTGAAACACATGCACAACTTTAGGTGCTTCCCTCGCAAAAGGCAACCTACTGAAAAATGATGCTATTCCATACGCAGCGGCAAACAACATTGCTATAGGCGAAAAGAAGAATGAAAGCAAACCAAAATTAAATGGACTTAATGAGACTAACCAGCTCAAAGCGTTTAAGGAAGGTCGAAAAAAATCTACGAAACCGGAAAAACTGAAAAGGTCATCAAGGTCACTATCTGGTCGAGCAGGTTTATGTAATGATGCTAGATTTGTACTTGACGAACCAAAGCCACCTGCTTCGTGTGAATCTGCTTGTATTTCTTCATTAACAGCATTATAGTTTGTCAACCCCTCTCCCTCTACAGATGCGTCTTCTTGATCCTCATTTTCTTCCGACTCGAAGTAATCATTAGCTTGGGCACTTTCAGTTTCAGAGTCATCATCAATTGGTACATCAAAGGGCCCCGGAAATAATTCTGCATCTTCCTCGTCGCTTTCTATAACCACGTTTTTGTTAATGACGTTTGTGTTGACAGCGATGTTTAAATCAGGGCATGCTTCTTTGCCTTGTCCTTGAAAAGTGTTATTTAGAGTAAGGAATATAGTGGGGCAGTCATCGGGTGACGCACTGTACTCTTCCGGTCGTATGACGATCCTATCTGTGTACGCTGTCGACGGTTGGAAAGTTGTGACCTCAAAATTGTGATGTGGATAATTATTATGCACAGAATTCTGATAGTTATACTGATTGTTTATTGGTTTATTTGTTCGCACCGGTTTTTTTGTAGTTTTACGATAAATATTTTGAAAATTGGGTTGAGGCCAAGGCTGGGGATTACCTACATTTGTAATTATAGGTGTAGGCATGGGCGTTGTAAAAACATAAGTGGGCCTAGCGCTTGGAAAAGGGTATCTATCTATTATTTGAACGTTACTCGAGTACACTTGAGTTTCTTCTGAATATTCCGGTTGAGGTTTGAATCTGTTATTTACTAGTTTATTGTAAAGTTTATTTAAGTTTTGATAATTACTTACTTTTTCGCTAGCTTCGGTAGAAATATCACTATGTAACTCTGTACTCGTATCGTCATTATTGAAATTATTTTCACTGGGTATAGATGTTTCTAAATCAAAGTCTAAATCTTCATATTTCGCGTTGTCTGTCCATTTAGTAATAATTTTACGTATTGGAGGATTATTTTTCTGAGAAATTATAAGATTGTGATTGGATGGTTGTGAGACTTTCAAGTTGTTTTTGTGATTTACAACCCTCACTCTGTTTTTCGTGCTGTCAATTTTACCTGAGGAGTTTTCTATTTTTCTTCTTTTCTCATTAACTATGTTCTTAAGTAAACGGCTTTGCCTATAAAAACTGTTATTAGTTTGCTTTCGATGAGGATCGATAAAATGTATATTGAAAAATGAGTCTTGGGCAGGTACAGTAGAATTTATTATAATATTACTTACGGCCTTCATATTACGACTGTTTCTTATTACATTTGAATTGTTTAAAAAGCTAATGACTATAGGTAACTTGAGAGAAGCTAAACTACGTTGCTTATATCTATATCTATACCTTGTGGTGTTTTCTGTGGTTTGTACATTATTTGTTGGTGCATTGCTAACCGGTGACGACGAAGTTGTCTCTTGAGGTCTTGAATCAACAAACTGACATAAAATAACTACTAATAAAACTAAAGTCCACTTTGAACACACACTTTTTCTTCGCGTCATTTTGCTCGAATAGAAGATTACCTGGAAAGAAAAATAAGAAAAATTAAAAACTGCATTTGATACCAAACCACTGTCTCTGTACTGTGTATTGTACATGCAAAAACATCTACAAAAGAATCAAATCTAAATGCAAACTACACATAATAAATTAAAACAGCATAGAAAATGGTGAGAAATGATTAAGTAAATTAACCTTTTTTTGTTCCACATTACGAATGATGGAACAAATCACATTACGAATGATGAGTAAATAATTATAATAGTTTAGAATTTAATCCGTCCACTATTAAATTGATTCCTTTCTGTTGGGGAAGTTAAACAATTTGGGTTTGTATTATTCGTTATATTCTAAAACGTATTAAGTCCATTCATTCATCAATTCAATAAATATAAAAACATAAACCATAACTCTATGACACAAAAGTGGCAAAATAAGAAGCCATCAAAAACGAATTTGTCATAAAAATCAAAATAAAATAAATTAAGGAGAACAAGTTACACAATAAAGGAAGTGAGAAAAACTATTCCGTTAGCCTATCGTTAGCTGTACGAGTATAGGTACCGTTATGTCCGTGGGATCCCACTCTGATGTAAATACGTAATGATGCATAAGAAGGCTACGATTTCAACCCACTTTCAGAATTCCGTAAATTGTTTAGTAAACAAATCAATGATTGAGCCCTCTAGCGTTTTGACAATTTCAATGAAATATTCAATTTGAAACGTCTTGATAAATGAATGTATGCAGTTTAAAAAGATTATTATAAATGTTACATGTGCTGAAATTATATTTTAAGAAACCGGTGAACAATTTATTACTTATTTATATGCTATGGAGATGGTTTCGGAACACCATGCAAAGGTGTAATTACAAACAAACTAATTAATTACTACAATACGGTGGCTCACCGACCCAAAGTGAGTCTTACTTAGCCTTGCAAAAATATTTATTTTATAAGTGTTTCATTAACCGCTACATAAGGTGACTAAAACTGCATTATGTAGTCTCTACTAGTTTTACATTTATTAAGGAATTTAATTATATTCAAACCCAATATTTTACCCACCACCACCACCATATCAGCCGTAGGACGTCCACTGCTGGACATAGGCCTCCCCCAATTTCATGGAGGATAATTGTCATAATCGCCACGCTTAGCATACGGGTTGGCGATCGTAGTGTAGATCAATATTTTACCAGTACAACAATATAGGTAACAGGTAAATTTTACGTTTTTAAATCGTGGCGTGCCTAACACAATTGCGGGGGTTATAATATTTAACTTATTTCTACTTGATTGTGAAATTCTACGTGCAGGCAAAAGAAAAAAAAGATTAATTTGTGTTTTACGTATACTTTGTGAACGAGGTTGTTATGAGCCCAAATTAATCTTTAAATAATCTGTCATAACTAAAGCTACTTATTCTTCAAGAACATTGCTTCATCTACTCGTTGACCTAATCCCAACATAGAAAAAGAAACTACTGCGGATAAAACGTGCTCTCGCCTACTGCATCGCAAACAATAACATTTAGCCATAGCTTTACATTACCGTCTTCGCTTTACGCCGAAGATGCTTTTTCTCAGGAAGAATTCAATGGATTTCAAGTAAGCGATGTTTCCATACGATGCAATACCACTACCATTTAAACTGGAACGTTAGCGAGGTTCATTATAAGAGGGATGAGGGATCTATCTGTAGTGGATGAGGAGGAAGTTGAATGACCGTGCGGCCCTGACCGCCAACTGGTTCGTGCGTGGTTGTTTGTGTATGGCATTACTGACCTCGATAACAGAAACAGGCTTTTTGGGTTTTTCGGTCCGTTATCGTGACAGCCGTTAAGGCAATTTGGCGATGATATATTAGATTTTCATACTTAAAATTGTCACCAAATTTGTCGTGCGGTTGCTATTGAATATCAATTACTGTAGAAAAATTTGTGGTTAACAACAAAGACTTAATTTTCCAATGACTTAAGTAGAAGTATTGTCCCTTTCAATGACCTTGATGAAACTTCGTATGAGTCATTATTTTACAATCTTTTTACAACTTAACACTAAAACCAACTTTCTCTTATGCGTCATTCAAAATTCCATTATCTACAGCTATATAGTTATCGCTGTAATAACAACTGCATGTCTATGAACATTGACGAATGTCTTGAAAATACTTATTTCCTTAATAGAAGAGTATTTACTGAGCAGCTGTTCAAGTATTAAGTAAGTGTAATCATCGGTTTCCTCTACACCCTTAAGTATCATGTTTAAAGTACAACATTTTCCTTCTAACGGTTGGACTTGACCGTAACATTCAAGAACTTAATCGCAGCATGCACGTAATGTTTTTAGGTCTATATTACTAGATATAACATTAAATGGACAGTTTAAAGTTTAAGCGAATAACGATTAAAACATTTTATAAAATATAGATTGCCTTAAGCTTAATGAGTTCCACTTTAATGTTTGTTAATGCAATTACTGTATAAGTAGTAGCATTTTTTGTCTAGTTTAATAGTTGATTTGTTTGTTAAGAATTAGTTGCTCCTACTTATTTCTAATGCTTCCACAGAAACAAAATAGGTTTTTTCTTTAAAACACTGAATGAACTGAATGTTTTATTCAATTAATGAACAGTTATCTGTTGGAATAATAATTATGAAATTATCAAACTTAAATTTATACGAAATACTACTGATTCTCATTCTGTTTCAAGTTTAATTACTGGAAAACTATGTAACCCGACTTTGTTAATTGACGTCTTTGGTGTATATATTATTAACATTCTTTTGATTTTTAATATTTTACACTGACAGGTTTCGCACATCCCTGACGTTGTGCCAATTATGAAGTTGTTGTGTATTTATAATATCTAGGTTATATACCGTTTTAGAAAATATTTCACTTTTGAAGACCCTCTATATTTATACATTTATTTTGTAATTTTAAATCGTGTACCCTATATAATCTTAATCAAGTTTTTTTTTTCGTGTAATAAATACATAGTTTACTTAATTATATCATTTATCTTCAAATATCCTTTATATTCACAACTCATGGATAGTTAGGTTAGCAGAAGTCATCTGGTGGCTATTCATACTTTTAATAAGAGTTTGGTTAAATCTGATCCGACGACCACTGACTTTAGTTTAATTTGGTAGTGCCATGACTGCAAAACTGTCCCCATATTCTTATATATTAATTCATTTATTTATATCATCTATAAATAAAGCCCCGGGTATGATAGAACCGCTAACTCATGTATCTTGCAGACTTCGCTCGATCATTATGTTAATAGCGTAACTGCGGCGCGTGCGCAGTGGAATGCGTTCTCGTTTGCACTTCCAAGCTATCTGTTTCAATTTCTCAAACGAATGTTGGAATAGTTTAGGTAGGAAGGAAATACTTCGGAGATAATCAATGCAAAGTAATTTTTGATTGATTTGCTTTACAACATCGTCTTTTAGTCCAAAATTTTACTTGGTGTGGTTTTAACGACCACTTTGGCTTAGTTGATAGTGACCCCGCTAACGAATCCAGAGGTAATGGGTTCGAATTTCGGTCAGCGGATTTTTTTTTGTATTTAACACGAATATTTTTTATTGCGTCTTTGATGTTTTCTATGTATTTATCTATTTAAACATGTATATCGTCTCTAGTACTAGGTCGATTTGTGTAAGAGTGTCCCCCAATATTTATTATTATTATTATTTATAATGTGTAGATTGAAGGTGGGTTGCACCAAACCGGCTGTTATCGTAAGCGTTCGTTAAAATTTAATTGTATGGGAAGTTTGATAAGTTTCTATGGGATGACAGCTGCCGGCGCCATTGACGTCGATCGGTCTGTAATTGCAAGTTGATGCCATCCGCCCTTAGTTAATAGACATAATAGATTTCCAAACCAGCATAACTTTAGCGAAGCAACTAAGAAAAAAATGTATTATGTTAATAGTACATTACGATACAAGTGCAGAAAACAGGAAATTCGCAACGAGTGGTGATAAATTGAAACACGACCGAAGGGAGTGTTTTAAATCTACACGAGTTGCGAAGTACCTGTTCGCACGTGTATCGTACAACGTTTTACAGTACATATGGCTCTTTAAAGTTTCGACATATGCACGTAATCTGCTTATTACGGCTTATTAAGGTAATGTAGCACCATATGTACTGTAAAAATAATTACTGTTTCTTTAAATAATAATTGCAGCTAAACTAACAAATAATGGATGACTTTTATACAATGTGTGTCTTTCATACGAAGGAACTGTATTTTAACTCGAAAGTTTTGCGTGTTGTGGGCATTTCATCAAAAAAATATATCAATGACCGTAGAGTGTAATGATTCTTTTAAGTTTTCAGCATCAATGTAATGCAATACACGTGAAATTTGATTGACACTTCTTAGAGACAATAAAATATCAGCTATCTGAGTTACCGAGTACGAGTCACATGTTACCGATACATTATATATGTAAAAAAAAAAATTGTATGAAAAATGATTAATTTATTAATTGTTGGTATCAAATTATCATTCAACGTTCTTATGAATTATATTTGCCTAAAAACACTTAGTTCATTTTATTTTAAATGTCTTCCCTTAAATTCTTTTGGGTGTCTCTAATAACTACTATGAAATTTATTAAATAAAATAAATATTTTTGTGGTATTTGAAAGACTGCGTGGCCAATCAGTTACACTAAATTCTTCCGTTAAACTGGGATAACTAACTCCCTTTTAACTTTCAAGTAAAATGAGCAGCAGAAATATTTACGAGTGGTTATTGCTCAAAATGAGTTACACACAGACTCTAATGTCAAGAGAAAAATACTCTGTGTAGATAATTGTAAACGTGTTATACTTCTTAGCTACTTCTGCTGTTGACTGTACCTTTGTATACGTATAAAAGACGAAAACTCATCCAAGGCACACAACCGTAAAACGTTACAGCAACGCCGATCCATCAAACACCATACCACATACTTAATAGATACAACGCCGCAATAGATGACAATTTACGTGCAACACTTGGTTCATCGCAGACGGAAACACTTTCCACTTTATGTCACTTTACGCTTCGTGTCACCTTCATGCTTCACTTTTGTCACTTCTATTACAACGGACTAAAGTTGATAATGCGAATTGTTTTTATATCACTAAAGTCAGGTAAATATAGTTTTGGAGCGGTTGCCTTCTTCGTTTCCTGTTATGATTTTGCTATGTTATTAATTGATTTTGAAATAATGGCTTTCAGTATAATGAAATTTGACGATGTCACGTAACCATTTTGACATTCGACATCTAATTCAGATCTTGGTATGACAACACATGGTTACGCATCATATTGCTATCGCATTTTAAAACAGGGCCGGTACAGGTGTAGTGAGTAATGTTAAAAACCTAAACTCGGAAAAAAGACTACACCCGAAAAAGTCTCGATCAATTACCGTATCATTTAACATCTGTTATGTCTTAGGGCAAAATACTACCAAATTATCATTCTGACATTTAACATTGGCTAATAAAGTTTCACATGAATAAACATGAACATTTTGGATTTAGTCATATTCTGTGTTTGTCCGATGGAAAAACATTATTTACTACATATTCTGCATTCTATCTGCGATATTTGATAGGAGAGTTAGTGTCTGTCTAATTTTGTTTATAAGACATACTTAGGTAGGGATTTGTTACTTTTTGTCTTATATTGCGGACGGAATACTGGCGTTGTTTTTGAATTGTTGATAAATAATAAAATAAATAAATATAAATATTGGGGGATAATCTTACACAAATCGATCTCGTCCCAAACTAAGCAAAGTTTGTACTATGGGTAAAGCTTGTACTATGGGAACTAGACGACGGTATTCATACTTATATAGATAAATACATACTTAAATACATAGAAAACATGCAAGACCCGAGAACAAATATCCGTGATAAATGCACAAATAAATGCCCTGGCTGGGATTCGAACCCGGGACCTCTAGCTTTGGAGGCAGAGTTGAGACTAGACTAAACAGGCCGTCAAAATAATTTGGAAGGATGATAAACAAACAAGTGAAAGCAAGGTATAATACGTTAGCATGATTATGATAATGTAGAGTAACAGTGAAATATGTCACCAAAATAGTTTTTGTATAACAGTGAAAATGAAAAACTAGTTTCAAGACACATTTGTTGCGGACATAGTAGAAAACTGTATATTGTGTACAACATCGTCTTTTTCTTGGTTTGTAAGTTCAACAAATGCTTTACCGGAAACAAATGCATTCATGATTAGTACCTAAAACTTGATAAGCTGCAGGGCAGTTTTGCAGACTGTTCACTCTGTGACTATTGTTTCGTATTTTATACGTACCACATGTATGAACCAAAGTTTTACATCACTAGTATTCATTAACTTGAACATTGTAAGATCTAGATGTAGGTGAAAGGCTTATTTATCAGATAGCCTTCATCCGGATAATTAATTTTCTATACCTAGCTCTTACTTTGGATTTTACCTACAGTAACTTTCTCTACGTTCCTTGCTTTAGTCATAGTATCTACCTCTATTCATGCAGTCTAAGGTCGTGGACTCCATGGTCCTGTTTTATATATTTTTGTTGCTCTTTATTTAGTGTTAGAAGTCTTCAGTCGAGACGAGGCCCACTTAGACATTTCCGTCCGTTACTTATTATATAATTTTATATTTATAATGGTTAGGGTTAGGCGTTGTAGGGCTTTAGGGTTGTTTAGGGTTTAAGGGAGATAAATAGGACGGTTAGGTTTGCTAAGCTACAGCTCTTCCAATAGTTTGCTGGTAAAATCTACTAGCTAGTAGTAGATTTTACTAGCAACATTGGACCACGGAGGATGATTTGACGCTGATTGGATATAGTGGTATAAGTAAATGTAAGATTTCTTTTAATTTTTGTAAAAAAGAAGTATCGTATCAAGCAAATACATTAAAAGTCAATCCAGAGTATATCGCAGCGCAGGTACAACGTACACATCTGATTATTTTTATAGTTCCAATTCCTCAACAAGAGTAAAACAACGTAGACATTATACTATCCAATCTTTTCATCAGTATTTGTTTTAGTTTTCTTTGTTCCTTTCTCAAAATCAATACCAACAAATCCATTAATAGAATTATGTCAAGCGTGATCGTTTATAAGAACGGTGTCACGTCATTGTCTCAAGTTAGTTCCGTTAGTACGCACTGTTCGGTATTTGGCACACTTTGCCTTAAATAAATGAGTACTTTTGTTCCAATACGACGCACAGGCTGAAAGGATGGCTTTGTCCTGCAATCATGCTTTCGTTCCATTACTGTTTTGTATTTTCAGCCCTGGTAAGTGTTACTTTATTTATTTCATTAAGTGAACTGGCACACAGCCCACATGATGATAAAATTGGGACCTCTCATAAATATCGCAAATGAAACGTCAGTCTGAAGAGAATAAATGCTCTAACCGGAATCTGAACCCGGGATCGTCGGCTTCGTACGCAGGGTCACAATTACAACCAACGAGGTCGTATTGGTTATCGTCAGCAATAATTGTCTAATGATTTTTTTTTTCTATGCAAAGTAATGAAGACATTTTTCTACGCCATAGATGTTTAGTAAACAGCGTTGCAACATTGCGTTATAAAGCGGGTGAAATGTTTTTTTTTTTACTTTTTTTAAGCGTAGAAATCATTCAGGCGCAGTGATAATGAAACTTAAAATGCGTTGAAGTTTTAAAGAAGTCTAAGTAGATATTTTAGAATTGCTCATATTTAAATAGTTAATAAAATATAATAGACCTGTTTACAGATTTTAAAAATATCTAAATGAGCTTAGTTATGTATGTAATTTGAAGAAGTCTCATCCATCATTCACTGAACACCCTAATTGACACTAATCGTGTATGATGAAATATCATTTCCTCTAAAATTCAATTAGATCTTGCCAATACAAGACATATCGACACCAATGTGAGCTTTGTGGTCACGAATGATGAAATGAATAAGTGAGTTTACATAATGTACCATCACTTTTGGTGCAACGTAGGGTCATACATGGGTACATTAAAACAAGGATTAGGCCTTTCGTTCACTTATACGAATCTAGTTGCATCTCCGCATAAAACAACCTAATTGATATTAATTAGTATTAGTATTTAAATTAGTATAAGTAATTATATAGGTAAGTAGGTACGTCTTTGAGAACCAAATTCCACATTAGTGATTGATTTAGCTAGACGTGTTTAAAGACTAACTGGAAAAAGTACTTCCGTTTACGATATGTTACTGTAAAATACTACATCAATATAGGATGTATGTAGGTATTTTTAAATCAGACACTACTTAACAGAAAAAGCAGGTTATTCAGGTACAAAGGCAAACTTATCCCTGTGAATAATGTTTTCTATTTAACCTTTGAGCAATAAATAAAAACTAAAAGAGAAAAAGAAAAAATAGATAAAAATAATAACGATGTTTTTATAATTTTCTCATTTTTTATTTATATATATATTTTACTATTCTTGTCTATTTATAACTATTATTACATTAAGAACCAAAACGAAATATTATTTTATAGTGTTCAATCAATCCAGCAAACTTTTACTAGATCCATTAAAAACGGACAGTAGACGGACATTAATAAAATTAAAATACAAAATTACAGTAGCTAAATACCAGCGGCACCTGCGCCAACGCAGTGTAACAGTATGCAGATAGGGTGAAAGTACCGAGTGCATTCTGTCAAGATGTTAACTCTGTGGCTGTCTGTAGTGTTGTGTTTCCACACTGTTCTAGAATTAAGGTTGCTCTCTCTAGGGCACTCAAGGGCCACTTTCATTTGTTTACGATATAGTTATCGTATAGTAACTATTAGGATTTCAACCGGTTAGAACGAATAATTATTTTACGACGATTAATACAACTCAAACCAAATAATTGTAAAAGGTTACTTGCGTTTCTATGTGTAAGTTTGTCAAAGTAACAGGTAATTTAAGTAATAAAAATTAGGAAGATAAGAGTATACTTCTGACGAGGTGAATGGATCAGATTGAAGAAAATACCAGTAAGTTCTATGGTGTGGTCATATGGTGCAATTGATGGCAAAGTATCTGGCAGAACCAAGTCGTAAGGTATCAGGTGGTCGATAAACATGATCATCGCCCAACAGTGATGATCATGAAGTTACCCCAAAGGGGTTAGGGGTAGAGATAAATACACACAACATACATAACACACACATGACATGTTCATGGGGTAAACATGATATTTATTTTGTGCTGATGATGAACATCTTTAAAACAAAATTTTAAACATTAAAAACCTGAATGTTGTATAGTAATCTCGGTAAATTAAAAATTATTTGAGCGCTACGGTCGTCTTACTAAACACACGTATGAAACCAAAACCAGATGAAATACCAATCATAAAGAAGATAAGTGACTTTGGTAACACAACGTAATTAAATCATATGTTTTACGTAACGTTATCTTTTCGGGATTTATTACTCAAAGCATAGGCAATAAAATTTATTGAATCTAAGTAGGTTGGTTTGTTACAGACCATTTTGTACTTTGCAATTATTTCTACTCATAAATTTTCTTTGTTTTGGATATTTTCTGTTTTACAGCAAACAGTTTTTCACATCGTGGCGGAGTGCCTCAACTGTTGTTTTGCTAGTGGGATCAAGGAGCTTAGTGAGTGCTCAGAGGCGGCTATAGATTGGCTGAAAAATTTGCTTTAGCTTTGTAACGCACGCAATTATTCAGGGCCAAACACGTTTTATATGATCCAAAATTTATTTTGTGTATCAAGTTTGCTTTAACTGAAATCTTACTTACGTTTAAAAGACTGACAATAATGCCACAGAATAATTTTCATGAAACTTCTCGTACATCCAATGCTATCGTTCCGTGCGTGCACCGTCATAGACGATTAAAAACTACTCCATTTAATACTTAATCATTGTACGCTATAATACTATTTTAAGCCTTGTATATTTTTAATAAATTAAATGTGATATTATAATGTTTTTGCCTATATAATATTCAAGTATGATTTCAAATAATCTATTGATTACACATAAGTATGTAGGTGACCTGTATATAATCAATACATCGTTCTTTCTAGAATTACGTGTGTTCCTGTTTAGTTTTTTTTTAGTTTTTAATTAGTAAAACCCTATTAAATGCCTCCAGTATTGTTAAGAACTTTTGAAGCATATACAATTAGATAATTTAGGTGTTTGAATTAATAATTCATGCTCTTGCAGTTCAAATGTTATTTTAATAATTGTTTCTCTTTTGTAAACATTTGAGTGGAATTGGTTTTTAAAATATTTGTTGTGATCACTTTATGTTCCTACAATTAAGATGAAGAATATTTATCACTGTTTTGTTAGCGTTGTTCTATAGAATTTTTCATTAACTATTATTTCATTTTGATATAAGATTAGAGTACAAGTTTTTGTAAATAACATTGCATGTACAAAAACCTTGAAGGAACGTTTTGTTATTCTTACAATTATTAAGCAATGGTAGTAGATGACTGAAACTCGTTACATCTCAATTTATTTTTTATTATTTTTTAATTTTTGAACATGGGAATTGTCGCTATATATTGTGTATAATCTCTCGGAAAATGTGTGCCGAGGTAGTACGAGTATGTTGGTTCACTGTTGCTATGTACCTATTCTATCACTCAATAATACAAAACACTTCATTGCACACCTCAAAAAATAACACAATACAAGAACATAAAGCATAAAGTAGAGATAAACTACAGGCGGTGTTTCAGGCAATCTTTGTGTAGCGGAGATAATACTCATTTATTCAAGACTTAACTTTTAGTTTATAGATAGTTTAAAAAAAGTAATTAAGCATAAGCATTTAATTTATTCAGCTTTTGTTATATTTACGCTTAGTAATTAAACGTGCGTGTTTTTGTTACAGTTTTTTTAGAGGAATCGTTGGAGAATGGAAGTTTAGTCATAATTATTTGCTAGGTTTTATGTTTGTAGGAACCACTTATAAGTTAATAAATATATTGTAATAAAAAAAATCCTAATTTCTACATTTGGAACTTCTCAAACTTTGTTAATTAAATAAATAGCTTTTTTGTATAACCTACTTAGGTCATATTTATTGGTCCCAAATTTTTTGTGTTTTTTCCCGCTTTTATTATATATGAGCATGTTTATTACTTAAATCACTTAACACAATAAATAATGATTCGTAAAACATTTTAACAAGATTTTGTGTTTTTTTGTTAACTTCATTATACTAGGAGTCCATCACAAACATAGGTAACTAAAAATTTTTTAAATATGTTTTTATATTACGAGAAAAAATAAACTTACCGTTAAAGAAACGTCTGCACACACGCGCACGCGCACGATCGCATACGACGACTGACGGCGCGCACGCCACAACGGTCCGTGCCACTTACCGGGCCAGTTAATGACCCATTTGGACCCAGGTGATCAATGCCCTATTTGGATACGTGATATTTATGATTTTTTTCATCATCATCATCAGTACCACGCTGTGGTGCCGGGTTAGAATAGCACCACCCCCTTTCTTCCCTTGAGTGTAAGAGTCGATCTATGCGAACCATGTTGAGATGTGTTGTGAGTGATGGGCTAGTGACCTGTCTCTGCAATAGGTATCACATTTTCTCCATCTAGAAGCCTACAATGACTAAAAGTGGAACTGAAATTAATTTTCGTGTGCACTGCCTACCCCTTTTGGGAACACAGGCCTGAGTTTATGTATGTATGTGTCATTATCAGCTTATATACGTCCTAATGCTGGACACAGGTTTCAGGGATTGTGGGCAGTCCCCACGCTGACCAAGTGCGAGTTGGGAACTTCACAGCCACCTTTGAATTTCTTCGCAGATGTACGA
Source organism: Notocelia uddmanniana (assembly GCA_905163555.1). Taxonomy (NCBI): domain Eukaryota; kingdom Metazoa; phylum Arthropoda; class Insecta; order Lepidoptera; family Tortricidae; genus Notocelia; species Notocelia uddmanniana. The sequence continues at coordinate 20,355,423 of LR991068.1, forward strand.
GTACCTATACACGTTATGTCATGGTGTTTTCCTTCACCGGAAAGCTAACTGTAAATATCAATTGATACTCCGCACATAAGTCCCTAGGAAAAGGGAAGGGGGGCAACTGACAGTGTTGCTAGCTATTTTAAAGATATTGTTTGTTCGGATACATGCAAATTAACCTAGTTAATTACAAGTATTCTTCTATAATTTTAACAATTATGTTTTTATCTATTCTATGATTTTAATACATATTTTATCTACATAATTATTTTTAGATTTTATGTTCATGTATTGAACACATACAAAGTTGAAGGCCGGGAAGTATGTTTTTTTTTTAATTTTATTGTCAAACGTGGCGTCTGATATAATTTGTTTTTTGAGTGGTGTATTTTTTTATTACATTGCGTGTGTTTGAGAAAAGCACTGTACAAATCTCGGCGAAAAAAGTTGGGCTGCAGGCCACGTATTCCTATAGAGCTAGAAAGGTAATATACAGGTCTCTCATTCTCAACCCAGCATATCCTCGGGAGCTCTGAGGCGAACATGCTCACCACCAGGAACACAACACCATGTACCTAAAGAGCAAAGAAGTGGTCTGCGGTCTTCTGTAAGCGGTTTGGGTTGCGCTTTCCCGCTTACCGAGTTAGTTAATGACTGGTTTACACCTAGGTGCCTGATTAGGGCATGGGTTTTCCCGGGAAATCTTGTGAACTTCCGCGTTTTATGATACAACAAACCGGTACCGGGACAATCCTATGACTTCCCCAACGCGGATCACAAAAAAGGGGTGTTATAAGCTTAACATGCGTATCTGTTTATCTGTGTATGTGTGTGTCATTCTGTGGCATCGTAGCTCTTAACCGGGTGAGCCGATTTAAATGGGGCTTTTTGTTTGAAAGCAGGTTTTTCAACGATGGTTTTTAGACAGTTTAAAGTTAATAATAAATATTGAGGGACAATCTTATACACATCGACTTAGTCCCAAACTAAGCAAAGCTTGTACTATGGGTACTAGACGACCATATTATATGCATAGTTATATAGATAAATAAATACTTAAAGACATAGAAACATCCAAGACTCAGGAACAAATATTCGTGCACACAATTAATGCCTTGACCGGGATTCGAACCCGGGATCTCCAGCTTCGTAGGCAGGGTCACTACCAACTAAGCCAAAGTGGACGTCAAAACACACGACATGTTTTATCAAAATCGGTTCTGCCGTTTACAAGATACCTTTTCATGTTGTCAATTATCCATATCCATCCATACTATACTATACTTACTATACTATATACTATATACTTACTATACTATATACTATTATACTCACTATATACTATATACTAATATACTATACTATATATACTTTTGGGGGGCGAGAGATGTTCAACGCCTCCCGTGTTTATATTGATAGTGTTCAAGGGTCGGCCGGCAGGAAAGAATTAAATACTGGAGATCACTGATAGCAGTATATTCTTATCGACAATAATTTAGAACAGAAACATAAAAATCAAAGAGAATATAATCACTAATAAAAATCATACAGGACATTTTTCCCTATTGACAACTGTCAATCTAATAAAAGAACATCGTATCTTGCCATAAATATTGAAGTGGCTGATTAGCAAATAGTTTGCATATATAACGCCACACCGGGTCCCCCACGGAGAAAGAAAAAGCACATAAAAAAAAAAAAAAAAACAATAATTATCATTACCCTTAAATCTCACGTGGCGACCTGAACGAGTAGTATGTGGTCGATTTGAAAAAGTAGTGGTAGTGGTATTAGTATTCGCAGACTTAGGCGAAGGTGCAAGTCCAGCTGGCTGCGCTAGAGACAAATCCTGAGGCGGCGAAACAGAAGGAACTGTTGAGCCCGAGCTAGGACAATTATCCACGTCAACAAATGCTGGCTTGACTCTGTCAATGCTCACCACGACCTCTCTGTTTTTAACAGCCAACGTCATGGTTTTCCCGTCAGTCGAACGCTGTAATACAACATAAGGACCGCTATAGGGAGGCTGCAACGGACGTCGAACAGTATCATCCCGTAAGAAGACATGAGATGCAGTCGGTAGTTCTTTCGATACGAAGATAGCGGGAGTTGAATAGCGAGAAACTGGTGCTGAACGAAAAGACGACATTTTGCGTCTCAGCTGAACGACGAAATCAGCAGGATCGTCGAATCGATCATTGCCAGGCTCGGATACTAACATCTCTCCTGGTAAACGTAGAGATTCGCCATACAACATCTCGGCTGCAGTAGCCTTCAAGTCTTCCTTGTAGGCGGTACGCATGCCGAGTAGAACGAGCGGAAGAGCGCGCGTCCAGGAGCCGGAGTGGCACATAAGTGCAGCTTTTAATTGGCGATGTAGACGCTCAATCATTCCGTTCGCGGAAGTATGGTATGCAGTTGTCCGAATACGCTTAGTAGCACAGGTGTGCATAAGGCGCCGGAAAAGATCGGACTCGAACTGGGTGCCCTGATCAGTGGTGATGATAGAAGGAACACCGAAGCGAGAAATCCATCCTTGCACGAAAGTATCAGCTACTTCTTCTGCGGTAATGGTACGCATAGGCCATACCTCTGGCCACCTGGATACCCTGTCAATAGCTGTGAGACAGTAACGGTAGTCATCGCAGACAGGGAGCGGACCGACGATGTCAATGTGCACGTGAATGAAGCGACCAGATGGTTGCTCGAAACTGCCTAGGGGAGCTGAAGTATGCCTAGAAACTTTGCTGCGCTGGCAGGCAAGACAAGTCTGTGCCCACCTGCGACAGTCTTTCCGAATGGAAGGCCAAACGTAGCGTCCTACCAAAAGTCGTGTCGTGGCCCTAACGCCGGGGTGACTCAAGTTGTGAAGCTTGTCGAACACCACACGACGAAACGAAGGGGTCAAATAGGGACGAGGCTTGCCAGTGGATACGTCACAAAGAATGGAGACGTCAGTGCCAGGGACAGCAACTCGAGCAAACTGAAGGCTGGAATCTCCTTGACGCAGGTTGGCGAGCTCTTGGTCCTCTTCTTGAGACTTAGCAAGGGCTTCGTAGTCTTCTTCCAACGAAACGGCTTCCACACGTGACATCGCATCGGCAACAACGTTGTCTTCTCCTTTGATGTAACGGATGTCCGTCGTAAATTGACCGATGAATGACAACTGGTTCAGTTGCGATGGTGGAAGTTTCTCGCGACGCTGTACAAAAGCGTACAGCAGCGGCTTATTGTCAGTATAAATGGTTACATGTTGAACCTCGAGAATGTGGCGGAAGTGCTGTACGCTTTCGTACACCGCCAGAAGCTCTCGGTAATAAGCTGGCCACTGACTTTGCTGAGGAGTCAACTTTCTGCTAAAAAATGCAAGAGGGCACCACTGGTTGTTAATTAGTTGCTGAAGACAGGAACCAACATGAACGCTGGAAGCGTCCGTGAACAAGCCAAGGGGTGCGTCGTTGACCGGATGCTGCAGTAGAGTTGCATTCGAAAGGCTTGACTTGCATGCCTCGAAGTGTTCCAAAAGCTCGGGTGTCCATAAGAATGGCTTGGCACCCTTGCCATTAATGGCGACTACTGCATCTATAAGTGGAGCTTGATATTGCGCAGCGTGGGGAATAAAACGACGGTAGTAGTTTATCATGCCGAGAAACCGGCGCACACCTTGAACGTCCTTTGGAGGAGGAAAATCAATAAGAGCCTGAATGCGCTCTTGAGGAGGACGAGTGCCTTCAGAACCGACATTATAACCTAAAAATACGACCTCTTTAACGCCGAAAACACACTTGGACGGATTCAATACAAGACCGTAGTCTTGCAAACGCTTGAAAAGGATCCGCAAGTGTTCTTTGTGAAGGTTCTCATCAGCTGAGAAGACAAGTATGTCGTCCACATACGGAAAAACGAAATCGAGACCCCGCGTGACCTCATCGATGAACCGTTGAAAAGTTTGGCCAGCATTCCTCAATCCAAACGTCATGAAAGGGAACTCGAAGAGGCCAAACGGGGTAACGATGGCGGTCTTGGGGATATCGTCCTCAGCTACGGGGATCTGGTGGTATGCCTTCACAAGATCAAGCGTGCTAAAGATGGTAGCTCCAGCAAGGTTGTGCGCGTAGTCGTTGATGTAACGAACTGGATAACGATCGGGAATAGTCCTGGCGTTCAAGGCGCGGTAGTCCCCGCAAGGACGCCAAGACTGGTCCTTCTTTGGAGTCATATGTAAAGGAGAGGACCAAGCACTCCCAGATGGTCGTGCTATTCCGTTCCGCACCATGTCCTCAAATTCCTTCTTGGCAGCAGATAATTTCTGAGGTGCCAAACGACGGGGACGGCAGAAAATGGGTGGGCCCTCGGTAGTCCTAATATGATGCACAGTGTTGTGCTTAACAGACCGTGGAAATCCAGGAGGCTTGGTGATGCCAGAGAACTCAGCGAGCACTTGTGCATACGCAGAGTTCGGTAAACCAATTGACCTGATGCTAGACTGCGAAGTGTCAGCAGTAGTACCAGTGGCTTTAAGGCCGGTTTTACCATCAACAAGCCGTTTGTGGTGACAATCAGGCAGCAGGTGGTAGTGGGACAGAAAGTCCGAACCGATGATGGCTGTATTAACATCAGCCACCACAAACTGCCAGGTGAAAACGCGCCGTAGTCCAAAGTCAAGTTTTAGTTGGATGGTTCCGAAGGTTTTGATGGTGCTGCCATTGGCAGCGCTGAGTTGCCAATCCGTGGGTCTTCTCCGTTCACGGAGCCAACGGAATGGAAAGCAACACAGATCGGAACCAGTGTCGACAAGGAACTGGTGCTTGGTGGTCCTGTCCGTGATGAAAAGACGGCGGCCAGGAGGATCAACTGAGCAGCAGTCAGATTCCGCCACTACTGACTGCTGGTTGCGTTTCCCGAAGTCCAATTACAAGGCGGGATACACTTAGCTGCCCTAGTCTTGTACCTTTTATGATACCAGCAAATCCTAGCAGTATCGGCGCGCCTGGTCGGCGTGCTACGGCGGCTGGAACTTTGTGACGATGAACGGGCGCGGAATCTGTCGCGCTGACGCTCATCGGTAAGAGCCGCGACTTGCTGGCTTCCATTTTTATCAACCGTGTAAACCTGCGACTGTCCAGGAGCGACCTCTATTATTTTATCAGCGAGCTCAGCTAATTTGTCTAAGCTAAGGTCTGATTGTGCGTTGAGGATCGCCTGAACCTGACTCGGCAGCCGTCGCATCCACAGCTGACGAAGGATGCTGTCATCTCTAGAGTTACCTGACAGGGATTGAAGGTGCCTCAGGAATGCGGAAGGTTTCCTGCTCCCGAGTTCTTCTTCGCTGAGGAGGCGCTCCACCCGTTGCTGTTCGGATATGGAGAGACGCCGGATGAGCTCTTGTTTAAGAGTGTTGTACTTGTCTTCCTCAGGCGGGTGCATAACAATATCCTCGATCTCGCCGATGAGCCTTTGATCGATAATGCTAATGACATGGCTGATTTTTTTTTTTTTTTTTTTTTTCCTCCCTAGCTTTTTAAGTTGGTCCCCGAAGGGGACCTTTACTAATTGCCCTAACTATTTTAGCAGGATCAATGGATCTCTGCTGGCAAAGACTAAACATTACTACTGTTACTAAGCTGAAACTACTATCTATCCTAAAAGTTAGCAACTGCCTAACTGCTAAAAACGGGTTTCCTTTATTAACCAAACAAACAAAAATATGACAATGATCTTGAAGTGAAGTTGCGCCACTTCTCTTCAGTCTTCATTCTTCATTGGTGGTGGCAAAGGAGAGCACCCCCGCCCCCTCGCCGCAGGGGGCGTGGCCTCCTATGCGGCAGAAATACTGCGCGGTACGGCACGCATGGCGACCGCGCAGTGAGGTCCGACGTCCCATCTTCCGAGCGGTGTCCCGATGATCCCGAAGCCCCACCCCGCCCCCCGCAACCAAGCAATTTCGCACGAGCCTCAGACTGCCATACCTAATTGACAGCGCAAAGACCCGCACTACTTTCACAGAGTCGCAGGGAGCAAGGGCAAACGACAGTCCCGCCGAAACTGTGCCCGATTGACGAGGGCCAGTCCGAAGGTCCGGCACTTCATCAGTCATGCGGCGCTCCATTGGTCCCGAAGCCCGGCCCCACCCCCCACAGCCCAGCAATTTCGTAAGCGAGCCCCAGACTGCCATACCTAACTGGCAGCGCAAGGACTCGAACTACTTTCACCGAGCCGCAGGGAGCAAGGACAAACGCCGGTCCCGCAGAAACTGTGCCTGACCGACGAGGGCCAGTCCAAATCCTAATGTGGTACATTGGGGACAGCACCAGATTGACTGACAAGGCGAGTCCCCAGGTCCAAATCATGAGATCTTCCATGGCGTAGGCTCCGTGTAGCGTAGAACCACGACATCCACAGCCGAGCAATTTCCCCAGGGCCTCAGACTGTCCTCCTGACTGACAGCGCAAAGACCCCAAGTACTATCGCAAGGCCGCAGGAAACGTAGAGGCGACGATCCCACGTAGTCTCGCAGTAACGTCCGTGTAAAAGCAGGCTCATCCGCAGACATGGGCCGCATTCCCGCAGATACCGAGGCCTAGCCACCCGCCGCCGCCATCGTTTTCCCGAAAGCCCCAGACTGCCTTACCTAACAGGCAGCGCAAGAGCCCCCAGTACTCTACACAAGCAACGACGAGCAGCCAGACAACAGCACCACGAAAACACGGCGCAATAAACAGGAACATCTTCTTTTACTATATACATAGTATGTACAAACCATCAAAAGATGGATATAAGACGGCAGAATAAATTCCGCCGACTTGTCCTAAAAAAGGTTCCCGGTACAGGTGGTCGACCGGGGCGCGTCCGCTCGGCGCGGCGGACGCGCGCAGACTCATACGTCACGTGACGTATGACATGGCTGAATTTCGTCATGTCGCTTTTAATACCTGCCAAATGAAACTGGGCCTCTGCTTGGACGAACCAAACAGCAGGTCTGTCTGCCCAAAACGGCGGCAACTTGACAGAAATTCCGCAGATAGCTTTAGCAGGAAGAGGTTCATGCTCCTCTTGTGGAGTTAACTGGGCTTGTAATGCGACGTTTTGTGCCTTCAGGGCATCCAGCTGGGCCTGCAGGTCCTCAACAGACATTTTAACCTGCGAATACCACGACCAAACCACAACGCACACAAAAGACAAACCTCCAAATAACACAATAATGTACAAATCAGCATAAAAAGGCAATATTTTACACATAAGTATTTAAAACTATTTAAAAGAACGCAAATAATAACACCAAACACAAAACAAGGATTAAATTTAACAATAATTAAACACAAAAATGTATCAAAAATATGTCCAGAATCATGTGAGTTACTTGAATGTCCAAAAATAACATACTGTATATATAAGTAAAGTTCAGATTTTTCATGAAAATGCGAGTATTAAAAAACACACTGTATAGTTAAGATTTTACGTGAAAATGCGAGTATTAAAGAAACACACTGTATAGTTCGGATTTCCGTATCGCAAAAAACACAATGTTTTAAATGTTGACGAAGCAGACCGCCCGCCCAATTATCAGGGGCGGTTCGAAGTCGTAGGCCGTTGGTAGACGTCAAAAGTGAAAATTGCAACTCCTTACTTGGGTGTCCAGATTATGCGCGAGCAGTTGACGACGCTCGGTGCGGTGTTGTTCCAAACGCCGGGAACCATCGGCGTGGTGCCGCGAAGCTGGTCTCACCTCAGTCCAAGCCGAATTGATTCAAACGAAGCGGGTCACCAATTTGGGGGGCGAGAGATGTTCAACGCCTCCCGTGTTTATATTGATAGTGTTCAAGGGTCGGCCGGCAGGAAGGAATTAAATACTGGAGATCACTGATAGCAGTATATTCTTATCGACAATAATATAGTAAGTTAGAACAGAAACATAAAAATCAAAGAGAATATAATCACTAATAAAAATCATACAGGACATTTTTCCCTATTGACAACTGTCAATCTAATAAAAGAACATCGTATCTTGCCATAAATATTGAAGTGGCTGATTAGCAAATAGTTTGCATATATAACGCCACATACTATTACTATATAATATTATAAATGCGAAAGTGACCCGTCTGTCTGTCTGTCTGTTACCTCACGCTTAAACCGCTAAACCGATTTAGATGAAATTTGGTATAGAGATAGTTTGCGTCCCGGGAAAGGACATAGGATAGTTTTTATTCCGGAAATCGTTCCTTAGGGGGTGAAAAGGGGGGTAAGTTTGAATGGGCGCCTACAACAATTGAATAGCAATTATTTCTGTATAATATCATTTGCTAAGAGTGTAAAACCCACTAAATCCATTTCTGAACCTTTTTTCGTTTTACCCACCATTATAAAGCAAAAAAAAGATGCATCGCCTGAGAAAAATAGCTACTGCCAGTTACTTTAACAAATTGAATACCCGCCATTTTCGTAAGAGTCTTGATCGCCTAGAAGTGTGTTCTAGTAAAAGATAACATTGTTTTGTGTTTTTGGTGTATAAATAACCCAATGATATTTACCCCCGGGTTTAATATTTTAATTGATGATCGACATATTTCAGACCAGTGCTAAGAAAACCGCCGCCGCGATAGGTGCTCATGGTTAAGGACCGCGAACCGGTCTAAAACATGTCGAGCGATATTCGACCTTAAAGACGTGAGTGACCCGTTTCATTATATTTAATAAGACATGAACTTGTCAATCATTTATTACGATAATTGATAGCCACTTCGGGTCTAATCGAGTTTAGCCGATGGCAAAGCATATTTCACTATTCTGTCCTCTAGTGCCCAACTTATAAGAGCACCGTGCACCGCAATCATAATTACACGATTATAGTCTTATCTTATCTTATCTTTTTTGTACGAGGGCCCTTGCGGATGCACTTCGACCCAATGGGATCTTTTGTGTAATTGCGCCTTCCTTTATACTTACTCCAAGCTGCTCTCCAACATTTCCACAAACCGGATGATGGAGCTCAGCGGGAGTACTCTGAATTCCTTTGATTCTGGATAGCCATTACCAAAGTCATTCATTCTTTGTCTGGCAAGGGCGTGACATTCACACAATAAGTGTTCCATTGTCTCGTCATCCTCGCCACACATTCTACAATCTATGTTGTCCGATAGTCCCATCTTGGCCAAGAGATCCTTGACCCCGAGGTGACCTGTAAACACCCCAGTTATAATTCTAAGTTGCTTTCTGCTGAATTTCCAAAGCTTTTTGGTCCAGCTTGGATCCACTCCTTCGATGAAGAGCTTTGAGTGCCTTAAGCCCGGCTCAATCCTCCACTCCTGTTGGTGTTTGGCTTTGGCGTAGTCCTTTAAGGCCGATGTTATGGTTCTCTGCGAGAGTCCCACAAACGGTTCTGGACCTACAAAATGGCCTGTAGATCCCATTCTTGCCAGTTCATCTGCTTTTTCGTTGCCGATGAACCCCTCGTGTCCTGGTATCCATACTAGTTGCATTTTGATATGCCTTCCAAGCTTATTCAAAGCTTGTACGCCATTGTAAACTAGTCTAGAGTCCACTCTCGGCGCTGTAAGCGCCTTGAGGGCTGCTTGACTAACACTGAGTATATAGATCGTCTCTCCTTTGGTTCGTCTGTCTATATTTTCCTGTGCACAGGCAACTATGGCATATGTCTCCGTCTGGAAGACAGTCGCGAATTGTCCCATGCTTACACTATTTTTATAGTCTTTTGCATAAATGCCTGCTCCCGTACCGGATTCCATTTTTGATCCATCCGTGTACCAGATATTGTCTTCACCACCAGTATCTAGTGATTCCAGACCTTCAGCCCACTCTGCCCTCGAGGGAACTTTTATATTGAAGTTCCTGTGGAACACAAACTTGGGTTGCATTTTGTCGCACCCCATGTTTGTTATTCTGTCTAAGAAACTGTCCGTTTCCATGTTTGTGTGTTTCGTCTTCGGCTTGCCATCGCTCCACAGCCCAAGAAGCCTCAGTCTGTAGAGGGATTTGCGCGCTTCCGACTTAATCACTATATGAAGCGGCGGTAGGTCCAGTAGTACTTCTAGCGCCGCCGTTGGCGTGGTTCGAAACGCCCCTGTTATAGCCATGCATACTGTTCGTTGCACCTTTATTAGGTCATTTCTGCATGTGCTCTTTAAAGTCCTTGGCCACGATTATAGTAATGGCACAAGTAATGCCCTGGCCGGGATTCGAACCCGGGACGTCTAGCTTCGGAGGCAGTGTCACTACCAACTAGGCTAAACAGGCTGTCACAAAAACAAAACAATATTACGTTGTATTTATGTCAGTAATATTAAATTTCTAATTTGTATGTCATTCATTATACCTACTTTTATTGTTTTACACCACACCTTGCCAAAAAACGCATTTTTCCGCACGCTGCGCGTCCGGAAAACCCACTTTTTGGCCAAGTGGTGCCGTTACATTGTGTACAAAACACGGGTCGTAAAAGAGAAAGCCCTCTCTCGCATATTTATGACCCTCGCCTGCGGCTCGGGCCTTAAAAATCTGCCTTAAATATCGGCCTTTCTTTGTTTTACAACTCTTGTATCGTAAATTGCTATTATGATGCAAGAACCCCTTCTCGGGTAAAGGCCTCCTCCAGAGTAATAAGCCAGATAGTTCTGTCTTAATTGTGCCTTATGTTATGTATCTATTTTGTGCCTTACAATCTTTTTTGTGTCGTCCGACCATTGGACATGACAAATGTTAAATAAAATGCAGAACTTTTTAAATTAAATATCAAATGGTATTTCATAAATTAGGTTTTTGAAACCCAGGCCACGAACCAGAGAGCCAGGGTTCGGATTAAAATTGACCGAATTTTATTAATTTTTCGCCGATCAAAAAGCGACTTTATTATCCAAGCAAGAAGGTTCATAATAATCTAACGGCAGTTTTCGGATCATCGAACGTTTAATATAATTTTTACTATACACGTTTTAAATGATATTAATTATGCTTAAAAAACTTACATTTGTACATTATAAAGACTGCCAAAACGAACAGGTTTATTAGATGCCGCTTATACTTATTCCATACCGGCTAGATGCTGGCCAAGAGCAATCCCATTTTTAATTAAAAAAAAACTTTCTTAATAGAGACACTACCAATGTTATGAAATCACGGTCCATGCACAGAGTTTACAAATAATATACTTGTGTACTTGGCTGGGTTTCAATTTCAACTTTGATAAGACTTAAACTAAAATTCCTTTAATAGTATTATGTAATAATAGTATTAAGCGGCACCACCACTATCTATCTACCTAAAAAAATCAGTTTTTTTTAAACTATTCTGTGGTTAATGTGGTTAGTGGCACAATAAATAAAATGTACTTACTAATATATTTTAAAGCCCTTATTGTGACACTGTTTGTTAACCGTAATAGACAGAATGAAAATAAAGGATTAAAAATGTCTGGGCAACATTTTGCCCTTAACAATAAAGGCGGGTTTCTTCATATATTTGTTCAGTTTTATGACGAGACAATAACGCATTAAACTAGACAAAATAAAATCAAACTTTTCTAATCAAATTAGTTTTAGCGCCATCTATTATAAAAGCGATTAACTGTGTCAGTAGCAGTGAGCGCTGCGGCGCATCATAGTTTACTTTCATTTAGTTCTGCTATTTGCCGTTAGATGGCGTTGTACTACCACTTACAACAGCTTGTCGGTAGGTGGCGTTATTGAGAAAATGTTGAAAGTTCAAAATGAAACATTCTAGTACAATTATTTCATTGTTTTGTCTTTAAGTATTGTCTCTTTCATATTATTTGATAGCTTGTTCCTTAATAAAGTACAATTAAATGAAGGTAAATTATTTTCTCAAAAGTTATCACTTGTCTTAAGCAGTAGCAAAATTAAAGTAGAAAATATACTCATTTTAATGTTTTATTTGACATAGTATAAAATGTATTGTTCATTATAAAAATTCAAACAATAAAATGCTTAATTGAGATATCAAAGTTTCAGATAGATACAGTTTTTTCAGACATTGTGGTCGCTTGATTTCAGAGCCTAGCCCGAATAACATGTATTTCTAAGAACTTCAAGTAGAGAGTGGGACTGCAAGCTACCGCGGTAAGACGAGTACGACCAAATCCGTATGTGAGTTTCATTACATTGCGTGTTAACGTAGTATAATGAGTTCAATCGATCTGTCAAACCGCGCAATGTAACTCAATAGTAACAAACTTTTAAATATGAATGCTCGACGTACTCTTCACTTGCCACGCTATTATTTGGTATCTTCCACAGTAATAAACCCGCGTATTTGCATAGTAAGTTGATATTCTACCGGTGGCGAGCCAGGCGTATTCCTCGACTGATTTTCCCAAGGCACGATACCGCTGCATTTCGTGGCAGCTTTCGTTATGCTGCCACGAAATGCTGGAATAACCTTCCACCACCTATCAGGGAGAGCATTACTGTTAGTGGGTTTAAGTCCAAACTGAAAATACACTTAATGGCTCAACAAAGTATTGCTGCCTAAGGGTAGGATATCAAAAACACCATTATTAGCTTCAATTCCTAAAAATTATTAGCCCCAATTTAGTTCATCATCATCATCACCATTTCAGCCGAATGACGTCCACTGCTGGACATAGGCCTCCCCCAAAGACTTCCACAATGACCGGTCCTGCGCCACCCGCATCCAGCGGACACCCGTGACCCTTACCAGGTCATCAGTCCACCGTGTGGAGGGCCTGCCCACGTTACGCCTTCCGGTACGTGGTCGCCACTCGAGAACCTTTCCGCCGCAACGGCCATAGGTTCTGCGTGCTATGTGCCCCACCCACTGCCACTTAAGTTTAGCGATTCGAAGGGCTATATCTGTCACTTTGGTTCTGCTGATGCGATCTGTGCCTCATTTCTGATGCGATCACGCAGAGAAACTCCCAGCATAGCCCTCTCCATTGCTCTTTGGGTGACTTTCAGCCTTCTTATGAGGCCCATAGTAAGCGACCACGTTTCAGTACCATATGTCATCACTGGCAACACACACTGGTCAAAGACTTTCGTCTTGAGACACTGCGGGATATTGGACGAAAAGATGTGACGTAGCTTCCCGAACGCTGCCCAGCCGAGTCGGATTCGAAGATTAACCTCTTTCTCGAAGTTGGACTTACCTAACTGGACAGTCTGTCCTAGGTATATGTAATCGTCTACAACTTCGAGCGTAAAGTGTCCGATTGTTACGGGAGTTGGTGCTACATGGGCACAGTCTAGCGCAACTCCATACAAAAAAAGCGTTTATATGGAGTTTAAGGGGCAAATAATGGCAGAACTGTCATTGCCGTCAAAGAGTAGATAGACTTCCGTTCAAGTAATGCCGCCATGTTTTTTTTTGCTTGTTGTGTCCTGTCACTGCGTACCGGCTGTTTCATGAGAGTATTTCTTGTAATTGGTTTATAATTATGGTTTCTTGATAATTTCTTAACGAACTTTAGTTAAGAATTAGTGTAAGGGAGTGTTTTATAAAAATGCCACCGAAAAGACAGTTTGTGAGTTGTGAAATTTGTGGACTGCGAGCCAGCCGTAAGAATTGCATGAAAAGGCAGTTTATGGCTAAATTTCCTTTGGATGAAGACCGGTAAGCATTGAACTAGTTATTTGGTTAGCTTTATTCCAGTACAATCGGCTACAAACAAAAATAATGTTGTATTTATTATTGTGTACTAGTGATGTATTATAACTATCGACAGTTAGTGTTTAAAAAATTATGAGAGTAAAATAAATCAGCGGTGTTACACCAGAATATCATTACCAGCTACCAGTGGATGCAGAAAAATAATATTTTTATTTACTCATAATGACTCATGATTGTGATTCGTATTAGGTATTTGTGATTTAAATCATTTGATTAACTTGTACGATCTTTTTAGATGCATGCATTGGGTCAAAGCTGTGGGAAAAGAAGAAATGAATGCCAACGCCAAAATCTGTGTTTATCGAAAGAAGAAGAAGCCATTTCAAACAATATTAAAAAAGCGGAATTACAAGGATTTGGAAAATAATGAGTGTTTAATTTTCCTCGGGTTCACATTTAAAGCCGTCATTGTATTTATTTCATACTAAACGTGTACTAAGTAAGACTACTCTGGACTCATAAATGTGGACTCGATGCAAACCTAAATAAATAATAGAGTAGCATGAACTGCAGCATTAGTGCACAGATTTTTATCTGTATCGATAAAAACAGTTATTATCGATATCGATAAACCTGCTTTCGTCGAACGCCACTATTTGATCTGTTGGGATTGGCACTATTGATATTTCAGTTTGACGTCTGTTTGATACTCAAGTTGGTATTAGATGGCCATCTAAAGTACATTCAATTTTTGATCATGCCCTTAGTATGAGAGTCCCGCCTCTTATAACGTAGTGTTTATATTCTCTTTGCATGGGCATTTGACATGATCTTCGTCTTGTCCATGTTCATCCTTAGACCAACTCGTTCGGAGGCTTTACTGAGGTCATTGAGCATTGTACTTAAATCCTCCATGGTCTCAGCCAAGGCTACTATATCGTCAGCAAACCGAAGGTGAGTGATGTACTCGCCGTTTATGTTGATGCCTAGCCTTCTCCAGTCCAGAGTCTTGAATACGTCCTCCAGTGCAGCGGAAAACAGTTTAGGAGAAATAACATCTCCTTGCCTGACTCCCCGCTGCAGCGGAATAGGTTTCGAGTTCTGGTCCTGGAGTCGGACTGACATAGTGGCGTTCTCGTACAAACACTTCAGCATTTCGATATTGCGGTAGTCCACTTGGCACCGTTGGAGAGATTGTAGTACAGCCCAGGTTTCAATCGAATCGAAGGCTTTCTCGTAGTCCACGAACGCTAGACAGAGGGGCAGGTTATACTCCTCAGTCTTCTGTATAACCTGACGAAGCGTATGGATGTGGTCTACGGTGCTAAAGCCTATTCGGAAACCGGCTTGTTCGGGAGGCTGGAAGTCATCTAGCCTGCATGCGAGACGGTTCGTAATGACTCTTGAAAACAGCTTATAGACATGGCTCAGAAGTGAGATGGGGCGGTAGTTCTTCAGTAAGGCGTTGTCACCCTTTTTGAAGAACAGCACCACCACACCTCTGTTCCATGCCTTTGGAGTTTTCCCTTCCAGTAAGACGGAGTCGAACAACTTCTGAAGGGCCCTAAGGACCGGTTTTCCACCCGCCTTCAGGAGTTCAGCTGTAATTCCGTCTTCACCATTCTAATCTCGTACAGGCTGATGTCCGGGATATCTTCGGTATAGTTAACTGCTTCAATTTAGTTAACCGCTTAATAAAACCGTTTCATAATAAAATTATAAGTATCTATAAATATATATTTATATTTCATATTAATAACGTATTTGACTATTTGTATCATTTGAAACAAGCCGCACAGGTACGCTGTCCCGCACAACCCGCTGGCTCCACAGAAAACAAGCGCAATTGATCACGCTAGCCGTGCCAACCTCATTGCTGAGTGGAGGCCATTACAGGTTCACATCCTGATCCATACATGTCACTATTTTTGTCACTGTCACTGTCTATTTCTTCGATTTATTTGTTAATGTCTTCTTTATTACTTATGATGTGTTACCTGAATAAATGTGATTTTATTCTATTCTATTCTATTCAATGTAGTGAAACTCGTATATGACGAGTCTCGTACGTGTGTAAATAACGCTTTGTATTCAAAATTGCATGCAAGTTATTGCAAATGTGAACCGACCTTTAGACCTTCAAAAATTACCCTGTTACTAGACGCGCGAAGGTTTCCCTTTAAGGTTTAACAAAAACATATCACAAATATCACAATCTGCAGAACATACCTAAAGAGTAACGTGGTTTTCCTCAAAACACATACTAATAAACAAAAATGAATTAGAGAAATCAATTCGCCAAGTCACCGTGTTTTTTGTCCTTGTAACCATTTTATGTCGATTTATCGATATCGATACGATCGTATTTTGTGTCGAATATGAAATTTCATAATCTTCATTTGAATAAAATTATGTTACAATTTTTATAACTTGATTTGTTTATTTTTTCGAAATATTTTGTCGCAGTTGTTTACAAATTCGAGCGACAGAGAAGGAGAATATATATATATATATATATATTTATATTATTTAGACTCAATAATATTTTTTTCTAAATTAAGATTCAGAGATCTAATAGACTTTATGTAATGTATCATTGAGTGAAATAGACACATTTTTTTATACACGATGGACCTTCGTTTTTTGTTCACAATACTTAACCGCTCGGCTAACCACTAGGCGGGAATTATTATAAAAACCTTCTTTTTTATATACCATTACGGTGGCAAACAAGCGTACCGCCCGCCTGATACTCTACTGTTTTGAAGAACCCCATACTGTAGTTCTTTTGGAAAACCTCGGCAGGTAGCTCATTCCACAACCGGAGCGTCTGAGGGAGGAAATTCCTCTGGAACCGTACCGCACGCGACCATTTAGGGAACTATATTTACAAGTCGACGGCCTGTTTAGCATAGTTGGTAGTCCGAAACTAGACGTCCCGAGTTCGAATCCCAGCCAAGGCGTTATTTATGCATTTAGCATGGATATTCGTTCCTGGGTCTTGGATGTCTTATATGTATGTATCTATATAAGTATGTATATCGTCATCTAGCACAAGCCCATAGTACAAGCTTTGCTAAGTTTGGGACTAGGTCGATTTGTGTAATTATATCGTTAGGTGTAACTTCAATAGCATCATTACATCAAAGGAAGCTGCATTTCTGAACTTTATTGGTACATAATAAAGATGCTATTCTCGTACATCTAATCATACATGGTCTGTAATAATGATTTATAACAGTAATAACTTGCAATAAACTCGCAAGAAAGCGATATAAATCGCTTCGGAGCACTTTCCACGGTGAAATAACCAGTTTTATTGGATTTATCACAATTTGAACAATTTTCCAGTGCCATTGTGACCTTAGGCGAAAGTCTTCATGGTAAATCGCGGGGTTTCGCAATAGATTAAGATGTTATTCATAACAGTTAGTACCTAGGTAGGTAATATAGGTATGAGAAATAATAAACCAGTACACAGAAAAACTGAACGTGGGACTAACATACTAAGTCTCCGAATTATTCGCTCATGAGAATTCGCACAGTTAGTATTTCAGTCAGTACGTTTTAGTTTTTTGTAGGTTTAGTCCAATAAAATTAGCAAAACCTGGACATAATTCGATAACTGTAATTTTCTTTTTCTATGATTTAAAGTATTGTTAGTTATACTTAAAATATAAAAAATTTAACATTTTAAGGCATAAAATTAAACATGTTAAAAAAACAAAATACTAAATTCTTAACACATTTTGATTTCGTAAGTAAGCCATAATAAATAACTTTGTAAAAGTACCTGTATTATGATAAGAAAAAATATTATTTAATCAATTATCGTGGATATTTTTTGCTTAATATGATTCTTATAGTACTAATAAAATGTTGACGGCCTGTTTAGCTTAGTTGGTAGTGACACTGCCTCCGAAGCTAGAGGTCCCGGGTTCGAATTCCGGTCAGGGCATTATTTGTGCATTTAGCATGGATTATTTTCTTGGGTCATGGATGTTTTCTATGTATTTATCTATAATAAGTATGTATATCGTCGTCTAGTACCCAGAGTATAAGCTTTGCTTAGTTTGGGACTAGGGCGATTTGTGTAAGATTGTCTACCAATATTTATTAATATTTATTAATTATTTATTTATATTAAAAAAAAATATTCACGATAATTGATTAAATGATATTTTTTCATATCATAATACGGGTACTTTCACAAAGTTATTCATTATGGCTTACTTAAGAAATGAAAATGTGTTAAAAATTTAGTTTTTTTGTTTATTAACATTGACGCGGAGCCTTAAAATGTTTAATTTTTATATTTTAAGTATAACTAACAATACTTTAAATCATAAAAAAATAAAATTACAGTTATCGAATTATGTCCAGGTTTTGCTAATTTTATTGGACTAGTTAGGTTAGGTTATTTTATGTTCGGAGCTTTTATTACTACCCTATTAGACAGGTATCTGCATCAGAGTTAAGGTCACGCATACAGCCTTGGCCAAAAGTATTGAACAGTCCTTATTTTCCTCTGTAACTTATAAATAAAATATATATATATTTAATAACAAAAATACTCGTTGATGTAAAAATAATAAAAACGTATAGATAAATTTAGTAGATATCATTACGCAGTAAACTGGCCTAACTAACTCATTAATTTAATATGTTTACTAACTCTTTGTTCCACTCTGTGAGACTGTGGTGGATAAGTGACTAAGAAGAAATTTTTAAACCCGTGGCAAAATGGCTGGGTTTCGATGACGGTGCTGCCCTGCCACACATCAATTGAATTTACTTTTTATTATCGTTCATAGTGCCCATATATACTTTGTACCCACTTATTCAATTTAAATAAACTATATTTAAAATAATTAGCTAAGCATCTTAATTAGATTTTTGTATTTAAGACATGCTTTGTATATAAGTATTATCCGTTGGGGGTCCTTAAATAAATAAATAACATGTAAATAATAATAAAATAGCTATTTTACATAGAAAACTGAAGGATATAGGTAAGTAAACGGGCTTGCAATAAAAGTACCAATAGAATCTTTAACGTAAACTAATAACTGGTGTTTTAAAAAAAAATATTTTTTATAATAGGTAAAGGATATAAAATGCTTGATTCAAAGTTTGACTTTTATAAATATGTCGCGGGAGTGCTCAATACTTTTGACCAGTTTTGTATAAAACAAAATGTCATGCAATGACAGCGGGATTTAGAAATCATGTGTTCTTTTTTGTACTTACCAATAGCAAGATCAAATCAAACTGCAAAATGGACCTAAGGGGTCTTCAAGATAAGTATTTAGTTTCTATTTTTTTTTAGAAAAACATATTTGCTTATAATAAATATTTGACGTGCCTATATTAATTTAGTTGTTGAGATTGGAGGCTACATTAAAAAAAAACGCAAAGTTTCCAAAAACTGACTTGAAAATAAAACTATAAAATTATCGAACCTGCTCACAAAATTTCTTGAGAATCGGTTGAGAAATGAGACCTGTAGAGGAGAACAACCGTAAATCCATACGAAATCATTTTTTGAAGCTGAAACGAAGAGCTTGGTTTTACTCGGTCGATAACTCAATCTCAGCCAGTAGGTCCAATAAAACTGTACAGTCTTTTTTAGGAATCCTTGTTACTTAATTACTACGGAACCCTAAAAACGCTCATCTATTAAGGCTTAGGTACTATTTTTCGTGTGAATCGACAAGTGTATCTTTAAATTTTCTTTTCATTATTATCCAGTAGAGCACTGTTGTGGCTTAAGAGAATGGATTATCATTTTTTTAATTTGGTTTTTCATTATTAATAAATATCATTTCAGACATCACACAAGGCTTATTTAGCTTACTATGGGACTAGTTCGAATTGTGTAAAAAAAATGTCCCCTATTATTTATTTATAAATTTTATTATTATTTATCACACCAAATCATCTAATTTCAAGCTAAAACGGGTTCTTCCTCTTTACTACACTAACAAAAGTCACATCTCTAATAAAAGCATCTTAAGCTTTACTTAAAGCGTAACCCTCTCCTTTAATCGGTTAATTGGAATTATCAATACTTTGGTCACAATCTAAGTCTATATTTAAAACATTTTAAACTTTGTGAGGCCTCTTAAAGTCTTCTTGGAACACAATGTTAACGAAACTCTTCGAAAACACGTAATCTCCGCAGTTTCGTAAGCCCTTTCTTTAGGGCCTCGGTCGCTCGTCTTTTATTTATTTTAATGGACTTAGAGCCTTAGTTCAATAAGGGCTTAACATATAGGTAGGTAAATTACTTTCAGTTTACATTAGATGAGACGCTTATTATTATTATTCTTCTACCTTAAAATAAAGTCTTCATCAAAGTGTCGGCAAGGACTTTGTTTGAATGTTGTTAAGTACCATAAACAGACAACCATGTAAAATTTAAAGAGTACCTATTAATAACATTCATACATTCATACATACTTTATTTACAATAAGATTAATAAAATATACTCTATGTCCAAATGGGAATAAAAAAAACAGTTACAGATTGGCTACTAACTAAAAACTATGCTGAATCCGAGAATCTCCTTTCGATCGTTGTTCGACCTCAGACCAAGTAAAAAATAATTTTTACTTGGTCTGAGTGTTCGACTGGATTATTGCTTGCAAAGTATCTATGTAAATAAATACTGGTATTTGTTTTGTTTTTACGAAATGCACACACATGCAATTGCACACGTACGCAATGCACGTATTGCGCGCACACACAGGCACGCGCGCGCGCGCGCACACACACACACACACACACACACGCACGCACGCACACACGCACGCACGCTAACTATTTTAGTTATAATAAATAAGCTGTAAATCATGCATGCGGTTAATTTAATTTAATTTCTTTTTTTTCTTATGTTATTTTCAAAATTTCTTTGTTTGTATTTAAGAGGTAAGCACATCATGAAATTGAGGCGGGGAGGAGCACAGCTTATCCTAAAGTACAGGTCTTACCTATTTAGGAAGCAGTCTCTAGATATAAGGAAACATGTATCTTGATGTAAAATAAATCATTATTATTATACACATACTCATGCCCGGTGTCTCATTGGGGTAGGCAGAGACCAGGCCCCTATACCAGAAAACTTTACAAGTCTATACAATTCGACAATATTTATTGTACAATTTCCCATGGAAAAGTTGAAAATTTTTGTTAAATTGTACGCTTGTAAAGTTTTGTGGTAACGGCCCCAGTGATACCAAATACTACGGTATTTATTTACATACTTCTTTCGTTTCACTCAAATCCATATATATATCATATCCTCATCATATATGCTCGTCGGTTGCGGGTACTTCTGCCTTTAGCAAAATTAACACATTTACAAGCCGTCGGAAATATATGACAGGTCATTAAGGCGAAGGGGTGGGCAAACTCTTTCCATACAAACTTTGTGCAAGTTTTTCTTCGTTTGTGTTTGCACTCCAGTTACTATTTTTGGTCCATATGCTTATTTTTTTGTTAGCTATATCTTGATGTTTTTCTTTTTTAATTTTAATTATTTTTTGTTTTATTTTTTTTTAATAATGCAAAATTTCAACATCAAGTTCTGCGTATATCCAATATGTACCAACAAAAAATTAAATTAAATGCTGTAGTGCCAAAACTAACGCAAAAAAATTGCACAACCTTTGTATGGAGAATGGTTTGCCCTACCCTGCGCCTTAAGCCAGGTTCACAGATATTTCCGACGGCCATAGGTCTTGGTAGGGTACTCCTGTATAGAGTGCGAGGAACCTGTACCTATTTGTCTCTTTGGTGTTGACGCGACGAATCCTCGAATCAATGAATGGTTGGCAATGCGCTTGTGACTGCTCTAACATGTAATCTTGTAGGTAGTATGTGTATAACCTATTTTAGTGTGATAGTGTTTTAGTGATTTGATTTTGCTACGCTAAAGTTGTCTGGAAGAAATAGCTCTACTTATGTTGATGATATTCTGCACTATGCTTTTATTGAGGTGTGAATAAGGAGTACATATTTATATTTTAGTTGTCTAGTGACGCCTTCATTTGCAATACCCAGATTTAGTGTCAAATCATTTTTGACCGCGTCTGTACTGAAGATCTTTTATCAGCCCTAATGTTAAAAAATAAGTAAGTATTGAGATTAAAGTACGAAAATGAAGGTTTAAATGAGTAAATTTCTATGTAATAAATAATTATTAACGTTTTGTAGTGTACACATATACTGCTAAGCGCAGCGAGAACCAGTCTTCCCCTTGCCGCGATACCGATTGTACGTGCGTTTATTAATAAATAATCTTTATACGTACAAGGCATTTAATTTCGCGTCCTTAAACTAGGACCACAACAGTTTCATATGACAGACAATTAGATATTCCCACAAATTTAGGTTACAGGTTTAAATTAGAATGGGAAAAGTGCTGGGTAAGAATATTCACGGTGTATTATTATTTGCTTGGCTGACTGTCTTCAGGATGTCATGCCTTATTAAGACAAAGACCCATTTCACTTTTTGACAACGCGTAAAAACCAGTTTAATTTTGACCTCCAATTCCATATGGCTGGTACGAATCGCGGGGTCAGGTTATATTAGGAGATGGTGAGCCCGGACAGTTTTTAAATCTCATAGAAGACATGTTCTTTTACCAAATAGGTAGGGAAAATATATTCATAATTGCGGTCTACATATTAAAGTGCCGAAATATGTAGAAACGTAAAATTTCTAAACGTAATTTGACTATAATAATATGGTACAATCATCAGAAGAATATTTTCTGATGATTACTTATTTAGGTTGTTTGAGGTTTCTAGAGATTATGTATATTTTTTAGTCATATTTAGTAAATAGAAATACAGTAATTATTTAGATCCGTCAAAATACCTGTTTAAGGCTTAGAGCACATGCTCTAAGGTTTAAGGTTTATATCTACATAATATATCGCGAATGCATTTGTAACTTGTTGCGATGGCTGCCGTCCGCTCCCGTGATATAATATTTGTTTGATGCGTTAATTCATCTTCTTTTATTTTCTTTTATGTAATTGACATAAAAAAAGTCAAGGCTGCGTTTCTGTTGTCTTAATAACAAAAAAAGACTTCTGTAGTATATCGCTTTTATTTCATACCTACCTGCTAACCTGATTTAGAGATACAAAGAAAGTGGGGGTTATCCCTATGTGACATTTTAATGTCCAATCGGGCCCAGTTATGAAGTCATTGAGACTTTACGGACTTGATCGACTAAGGCAGGCTGGTTAGTTCATTTACCCAAAATATTTTGTTTCCGGTAATGTAATTTCCATTCGGAATTCTGTCTGTCACATATATCTGGGGGCACGGTACGGTACGGACCCGGGTATGTCCTTATCCTTAAACTACGACCAAGACCACCGGGGAATGGGCAGCAGCATTCCTAGAATGCGGTGGAGATACTGCGATCGCCAACCCGCATGCCAAGCGTGGCGATTATGGCATTTACCCCCCATGAAATTGGGGGAGGCCTATGTCCAGCAGTGGACGTCCTAGGGCTGATATGGTGGTACGGTAGTGCCCCGCCAAGCCAAGCGAAGCGCAAGGGCACTACCTACCTTATCTCGAAGCACTTAGGCTTTCTTTGAACCTTCATAACTTGGGTTTGGATTATACCAGACTGTCAATAGTGGACTCATCAAACATATCAAGTTTCAATTGAATAGCTCTTATATTATAGATTTTATTGAGTTCATCATCAGTGAGTGAGTGACAAAATTCTTTGAGTAAGTACTTTCTGGAGTCCTAGAAGGCTGAAATTTGTATGTAAACTAGTATTAGTACACAAACTACAAAAAATCTAAAAATTGAAATTTTTACCCCCCAATTTTACTTCTCTTACCTAGGGGATGGAATTTTCTATGATACTTCCGCTAATATTGTTGCTAGAGGTCTGAAAATTGATATTATGCGCAAGAACCAATTTTCAAAAAAAAACGGCCGACTAGTGACCGTTTTTGTCAAAAAAGCTATTGAAATAATAATCTATTAGAGAAAAACGTGGACGAAAACAAGCCCAAGTGGATAAAAACCCGAAATAAAACTAAAAATATTGGAGAAATTAAATATTGGATACACATTGGGAGTTTCAATTGCATAGCTCTTTTATTAACGCTTATTTTTTTACAGTCAGTGACGAAATCAGCTAATAATTAATAGTTTTTTCTCAAACATGCAATGAAATATTGATGTTATGTTCCTTATAATAGGCTGCGAAGTACGACGTTTCAGGTGCGGCTAGGACAAAAGATCGTTAATGCAATTTCATACAAATGTTGCAGGCCTAGGCCGGCAAAGTCCTCTTTTTTAATTTCCATTCCACATAAATTTGTGACACAAGTATCATGACATTCTGCCACTATGCGTATTATAAATAAAACTTTGATTTTTTGGTTGTTTATTTCATTGCATGTTTGAGAAAAGCACTATACATACATACCTCTGCGGGAAATATGGGGCTGCCGGCCTTAGACCTATCCGGCCTCGCTTCGCTCAGCCGTCTATATGTCTTCGGCTGGCAACCCCTTTTATCCCGGCCTCTGTAGTAATGTACTAATGTTTCAGTAGGCTGAGTAAAAAATAAATAAGATAATAATAAAATCAGCTATGGATTCTTTTCTGTCGAGATAATTTTAAGCAATCGTGTTTTGGGTCTTGTCAGAAAACAATCATATAATTAAGAACCATATTACCATATATAATATATGTATATGAGAATCAATCCTTGTTGTTGCCTCATATGGGCAGAAGGACGTATTTAAAGAACGCGATATTTTTGCATGCACGCCCTTAAATCCATTATAATATAACGTTCTTCTCTACGGGCAACTAAAACGTAATAGATCGTATCATCAAATTTCTAAACTCAATAGTCTTACAAACTCGTGACGTAATGTTCGATTGAAACCGCAAATATCATCCTAAATTAGATCAGTCAGTACATAGACATGACTGACCCAATGTAACTTTCGATACAAAACACAAACACAAAACAAAATACACACACACAAAATTAGACTTTTAATTTGAACTTTGCGCTGTTGTGTTTAACGTCTAATAATGAATGCGTTGAAACGAAACGGGTGTTTTAGAAAATTACCTCAAATATAGACCGAGCCGGTTTTAAGCTAGACTTTCCCGGCGCGCCTAAATCCGTTCGAAAGCCTGAGCTAGATTTTATTTTCTAAAAAGCATAGCAGTGCTGATTTCCACAATTGTTTACACTTAGTTTTCCAAGGTGCTTAGAAATGTTCAGCTTATTGTTGTCTATGGAGATCTGTTAAAAATATGTCGTAGAGGATTTGTACTTTTTTGGACGAGAAAAGTCTCTGTATATTCACAGTGAAGTAAGTTGTATTATGTAAGTCGATGAGCTAAGAGTTATGGCTGAAATTTGTTAGCGTTTAGGGGTGAATCATTATTGATCGAAGGGTGAATCGCAAAAAAAGGTACCGTCCAAAAAATAAAATCTAATAAAAAATCTGTAATAAATAACTATTACAGTAGCACGCAGATATGTAAAAAAAATTACAAGCGGGAACGTCCACTTAGCGGAATTATAATTTCCCATCGAAAATGAAAACTTGATCAATTGATCCCGCCCGGGGTGATCATATTTTCATTTTCGATTGGAAAGCACGCAGATATGATTTCACGTCCTATTCATTATGTTACAGGGTAAATAAAGTTTTGTAGCATAAAATTTACATTTTATAAAAAAAAGCACTTATAAAAAAAGATTTTTGCTCCCATACTTTTATTAACTTCGAATAAAACAGCTCGGGCCAAGATATTTATTTAGGGTTCATTAACCATGAAGTGAAATATCTTAAAACGGTTTTTCAGGCTTCAAAAACGAACTTTATAATCGTGTTTCAAATGTTTGTGTCGTTCAAAGTAGATATTGTTGTATCCATAACAATTTTATGTATAGGTACAAGTAGTCAACTACCAACACAAGCGAATGTGTCGATAGCTCTATTTATTTACCGACTTCAATAGAAGGAAGGAGGTACTCAGTTCGTCTGCATGTTTGCATGTTCTTTTTTTATGTATGTATGTTCCCCGATAACTCTTGACCACGTTGGCCGATTTTGATAATTTCTTGTTTCAAAGCAGGTACCCCGACATTGGTCCCATATAAATTTGGTGAAGGTCTGATGATGGGATCTAAGAGGAATCGAGAAAACTCCTCGAATTTGATAGGTACGCATATGCCGATTTCGGTATTTTCTCTAGGTAACCAAGCATTGGCTCCTGGATATCACAAATTGTGACATAGCAAGAAAAAAATTGGGGTCGGTTTTTTTGGTACAAATTATTTGTGTTTAGTGGTACGAAAACGGACGACAAAGCGTTTTATTTTAAACACAAAATTCCATGTTGTGTTATGCCTAAATAAGTTTCATGTTAATGCTTTTCACTGCTGTTTTTACATAGTTGGTTGATGGCATTAGTAGCTAAATTGATGGAAAAAGCTTAGAATATTCAAATGGCAGAATTTCTTATAACTATTTTTTTATTCGAATTGAAAAGTTTTTCGGACCCCAAATTCGCATACTTTGTGTGTTGTTAAACAAATATTTTTCATAAAGATTAGCATTATATTGCCTCAAGTACATTTTTTTTCAATCCATCACTTTTATAGGTATAAAAGGGAACTTTTAATAAATATTTAAAACCGCTCTGACCTATGAAATTTATAGGAAAAAATACAATGACGTCACGATTTGTAATGGTCGACCAGTGTTAATAAAAAAACTGTCTATTTTCGGTAGTTTTTATTATTATTGGTAATGCTAGAATTATTAAGTTGAGACGCGATTGAGTTAGTACGCGGTAGCGTAAACCTAAGTTCAAGCATTTATTTTTTTACAAAGAAGGCCCTATTGGTTGTAATACAACCACGGAATAAGTTATAGTACTACGTGTACAACTTACCCTTCAGCATCCTCCGACTTGAAGATCTCGCCAATTCTCCCCTCTATTCCACTCGAACACATCTCGCTGGTCACGATCCACTCAATGACATAAGTAAAAGCACCTTTGAACTGTAGGTTATTGCCAGTAATGTCTATAATCTTTGCAATAATGGTTAGATTCGCCTATACGATCATTTACAGGCATTACGTGGTCGTTAACCTATTTTGTTTCACCAATTGTGAGTCTTGGCGTTTACACTGTTGATATATTTCTTCCTTCAAGCTGCTAA
Organism: Notocelia uddmanniana; assembly: GCA_905163555.1. Classification (NCBI taxonomy): domain Eukaryota; kingdom Metazoa; phylum Arthropoda; class Insecta; order Lepidoptera; family Tortricidae; genus Notocelia; species Notocelia uddmanniana. The sequence continues at coordinate 20,382,256 of LR991068.1, forward strand.
TGCGTTTTTATATCAATCATTTTAGTGTAATTATGGTTTTAGTAGACATATGTCTCGGTTACCGAATGTTCCCATCAGTGCTCGACAATATGAGTGTAATGTTCGTAAGAAGTAATTTCCTTAGGTAATTTGTTTGTTGCTTTCCAGTTAACGATGTCAGGATGATTTCCGATGACGTGTCTGAAATAGAGAAAACGTAATGAGTATTATGTCGTATAACAATATGACAGTTATGATTAGGGGAAATGTAGACACATTAGATAACCGCAGAAGGTTTGAACGGTCCATATATGTAGAGGTACATGTAATACAAATAAAATACGTGTATTAAGTGACAATACATGAGAGGCCCATTTTAAGAAAAGTTAAATTAGGCGTTCTGTGATTTAGGCAATATTGAAACTAAAGGCTTTGTGACACTCGAGCGCGATGCGAGCGTGGCGTGAGCGGAACGCGACCGCGGTGCGCCGCCCTTCCGTCGCGCTCGCAACGCGCTCTCAAAACGCAGCGCCACGCGTTCGCGCCGCGCGCCCGCGCGGTCAGAAGCAGCCTAGCGTTCAGCGCAAGTGAAGTGGAATTGCGACAAAAATAATTTGAATTGATTATATAATTAAATACCTTATTGTTAGTGTTAACATTGTTCTTGCTTATACATAGTAATGGGTGTAGATACACCCATCATTTCAATAGTAAAAAAATCATAGATTATTATATGAATACGACCTTATCTATACAAATTATAATAATGAGACTATGAAAGATCTTGTTTGGGCGGAGATACGGCGGGAGTTTATAGAGCGAGCTTGTTGGGAGCGCGATGCGGGCGCGACGCGAGCGCGACGCTGGCGTGCCGCGAGGGCGACGCTGGCGGGGCGCGCGTGGGACAGCGTGACCGCGCGCGCCCCGCTCACGCCCCGCCGCCATCGCGCTCGAGTGTGGTTGACATGTAGGAATATAGTATTGAGCAAAATAAAAAAAATATTGATATTGTATTTTAAGCCGCTTCCAGCTACAAACATAATAACGTACAGGTACGGGTATACTGGCGACATTTGACAATTCTTACTATACACAGATTTATATATCTTGAAACGTCGTTATCAACTAAATAAAGTTTAGTATTAATTACAAAAATAGTGTTTTGTAATTTTTGTATTTATTATTAACATAAAAAAGCCTGTATTAATTTTGTGATAAGGGCATTATTTCAATTTTTGTCAAGGCTGAGAACGGAGTGACAATGACAAAAGCTGTAAATATTTATGCATCTTCGTAACTGCCATACAGATTTCGAACTAAACAGCACTAAAGCCAGTCACATTATTGATATGCTCAAGAACAAGAGCTTAATTTGTGCAAGTGTATGTGTTTGTATTTCCTTATGCGTCTCCGCGTTTATTATCTGCACCAATGTCTGAGATACGCGTCATACTCGTGATCGGGTGCTGTTTGTGGAGTCTGTTCATGCTTGCAAGGGCATGGTAAATACCTTAATACTAGTGTTATTTTATTGTATTTAGATTGACGAGAGACATAATCCTGTTCTGGATTAGTTTTATTGATATTGACGCTTAGAGACCTTATAAATCTCTATCAGTATTAAGTATACTTATTTTAATTTTTGCGCTTAGAGATCATTTACATCTCTAAGGACTTTGAAATAATTGTTATTAATCGTATTTGGACGCTCAGAGACCATATACATCTCTGAGATATTAAATTAATTTTATATACTTTTTGTTTATTCGGACACAGATCGTATTCAATACGTCCTTAATATTTGTAAATTATTAATCAGTATATTTTTTAAACATCATTGAATTAATAATCAGTAATTTTTTAATCATTATTATTAAGTAAGATTGTCAATTTTTAAATTGTATATATTCACCCTTTTGGCCTATTTGCAGAATAAATATTGATTTTGATTTTGATAATGCAATGATTGACTGGTAGATAATTTTTGTATCATTGCAACAAAGTTTAAATAAATAAGTGTACAGAGAACAGCAAATCGTTACTAGCACTAAGGTGTTTTTATTCAAAATGGAGCAAAATGCTCGACGTAACAATCTTGAACTTTTTATAACCTCGTACAAGCTTTTACTGTTTCTTGTGGCTATAAAATACTAAAGTAAAACGAACCCGGGCCTGTTACGGAAACATTTAATTCTACAATTTGCCTTTCCCTTGTTATTAAACGGAATGAAATTGTGTGAACACAGTAAACGCCTCAAAAGTAGGCATTGTATTGTCAACATTATTATGTTATTATTGCAGCTGTACAATGCTATGACTTGTTGTAGGTAAATGACATTGTCAGTTAGGTTCTCATATTATTGGCAGAGATATAGGTGTCCAATCTTTTTGAGGACGTTGTTGCCGTCAGAATTTTTTGAACTTCTCGTTCTTTCCTCAAAAAATATATCTTTATTTACACATAAGTTTACAGTGTATTTTACACCGAGATAATTACGTGGTAGTTTAACTATTTACTTAACGAATAACATTAGGTAGAAAACATATCCTTGGTTTATGGGACATCTAGTATGTATACAGAATGTTCGGAATAATGATGTAGAAACTTTAGGAGGTGATACAATTGACTGTTAGGAACGGTTTGAACCCTATAAGTCTTAGTCCAAACTGTGATAGTTTTTATTTAAATCGAGTTCTTCCAAGTATTTTAATTTGTCCCGAAAACTTACAAGAAAAAATAAATAGATAATCATTTATTTATGTACAACGAAAATATATACAAGAATACTTAACCAAAATAATATAAAGAAAAGTAAAACTAACTTAAATCTAAAACGGGCCCTTGAGGCATTGTACCGAGGATGCTGGCGGCATTTCCTCGCTGTATCGCAATGCTGATACGTTGAGCGAGGAAACCGCCAGTTCTTCGGTCACCAGTTACGTCAACCAGACGCTTCGCAATTTCTGCAAATAACTTATGCGCGCTGGGACCCCATGGACCTAGAGTTTTGACGCCAAAAGGTACAAACATGTACTCTCTGCCTAAAAATGAACTAGGTATGTAATAAATCAAATTTGTTTACTTTTAATTAACATCGCAATTAATTGATTAACCAATTTTAAAAGTACAAAAAGTTGTATTGTGGCATAGTACGTTTAAAAATTAGTTTTTTCATGTAAAATTTTATGACGAATTTAAAAAGAGAAAAGCTTGATTAAAAAAAAAACACATATTCGACTAAGACTTATAGGGTAAAATCTCTTCCTAATTAGTCAAGTGTTCATCCTCCTAAAGTTCCTACATCGTTATTTCGAACATCCTGTATAAGTAGATATTTTAAAATTTGTTACCCATCCCAGTAAGTTTTTGTTATAAGGCGAGGCAAGCCTTGGATAGCAATTCCCACCGAAAGTGAAAACATGACCGGTCCAAGCAGTCTACGCGACGCGGACGATTATATGGAACATTTGTGTTAATATTAAGCGAAAGTGTACCTTATGGCAACCACAATAATGCGCAAATTGCCTAACTGGTGCAATTAGAATTCGTCCTTATTGACATTAGCCACCATCAAAGCCCTTTGCTTGAGAATTAACTGATAATTTGGCCTTGTTTTTCATGTGCTAAAAATATTTCGCCACTTTTGAAAAAAATGCACTTATTTAATTGATATAGTAAAAAAAACGCAATTAAGGCCCCTCTTGTATACAGGGTGTTTTTATTAATTTCCGTTCCTTCAGGCATATAGCTGTGTACGAGTATACTCACGACGTAGCATATTTACGTTTTCGAATATCAAGAAAACCATTTTTTCTCATTTTCATACAAAATAATTAAATATATCACCAAGGGTAAATGCAAAAGGGGCTTGAGTTAACGTTAAGTTAAGCAAAACTTAATGTCAAGTATGACAATATTCGAAATTCGAAAAACACACGCACGTCAATAATACGGCGCAACCTCGGGAGCTTTGGCGAGAGTCCTCACCACCATTTGCTCCAAATACGAGCGAGATTACATTTTGGTGTGCCCGACCTCTCTAAAAATAGCTTACCTACGCTAATTAGGGTTCCGTACCTTGAAAGGAAAAAACGGTACCCTTATAGGATCACTTTCTTGTCCGTCCGTCTGTCTATCTGTCAAGACCCTTTTTCTTAGGAACGCATGGAGGTATCAAGCTGGAATTTATATCAAATACTCAAGTCCACTGTCCCTTGGAGCTGTGTAAAAATAAAACTTCTAAGCCCACGCAATCAAAAGATACATCGGTTTATGCCGCAAATTTTGATGTAGTCCGATTTGTCCTACGATTTTGTTCACATCGTAGGACAAACCGGACAAAAAAATCCGTTTTGTCCTACGATATTATATGTCAATTTTCGTAGGACAAAACGGATGTTTTTGTCCGGTTTGTCCTACGATGTGAAATAATTAAATAAAAGCAATAGGAAGGGAGGAATTTCCTCTCCGGTTGTGGAATGAGCTCCCTGCCGAGGTTTTCCCGAAAGACTAAAGGGTCGACAACCCCATGGAGTTGCAGGTGTCCACAGGCTGCGGTGTCTGCTTACCATCAGGTGGCCGTATGCTTGTTTGCCACGGACGTGGAATATTTTTGTTGTTAAAACGTCCTAGTCGAATTAATTCAATTGTGAAAGTAAGATTAAATTATATATTTTCTCAATCTATTTCATTATATCTCTAAAACGCATTCCCGTATACAGGCGTGCTCGGGAGGATAAAGTAATCATACCTACTCATAGTATAAATGTGAAAGTTTGTATGTTTAGATTCTTGGGAAATTAAAATTTAATCAAACAGAAACAGTTAAACGGAAGTTGGTTTATTGCCTGAATTAATCGACTCGATACGACTTTAACCCGAAGATTTTTTAAACGGTACAAAATTTGTGGTGAGGAGGAGAAACACAGTACCGCATAAGTGCGAATAATGACTAATAAAACATATAATGTATTTAACAGTGGGCCGAATGAGAAAGCTCAATGTCAGTCAGGGAGCAATGGAACTCGGAGTTTCCCTACGAGATCGAATCAGAAATTGAAGATCCGTAGGAGAGCTATGGGCCGTTGACATAGTTCAGAGTGGTGCAGGACTCAAGTGGCAGTGGGCGGCCATGAGATTCTTGGGAGAAGGTCTGGTCCAGCAGTGGACGTCTTTTGGCTGATGTGATGATTTCATCTGCAGCTGTCGAGTGCCACGTAGTTTGCATTAAGCCGCAATGTAATTTATGTTCCCTACATAAAATATACCTAAAATGCGTTGATTGTATCTAATAATTACCAAAGCGTAATAACTATAATTATAAGACTTTAAAAAAAATCAAATTATTGTTAAAGTGACATCTTGTGTGTAGTAGAATAAGTTATTAGACACTCTAGGAAGCAAGTAGCTAAATAGTTCGGCTATTTGCCACTTGGAGTAATCGTATTATATTTTAGTAATAATGCCGACTCCACATAATCGTTTTAGACGCTTAAATTTTATAAAAGGTAAATATTTAAAAAATAAAACTTGCCTATCCTATTTTACATAAAATAGCGTCAAAATATTAAATTCCAGTATTAGTAATTAAATCCAATACCTATCAATGGTTTGGAGTGTCAAAGCAAAGAGAGAGCTTAAGGTGCGTTTACACTGGCAACATTTTGAGCAATAGTTGGCCTTGAACAATTGAGTTTTCTTACATTCAGTTACAGATTAAATTGAGAAGAATTATTGTTCAAAAAATTGTCCGTGTAGGAACACTTTTAGACTGACATTACTGTACAGCGCACTTTCTACTCCATTTTGCCGTTAGATGTCCTAGTCTATGCACATTGGGCTCTCCTTCGCGGGTTTGATAATTTTTGCGCTTTGAACGGTAAACTTAACCTTTTCGCCACCATTGAATTTCAAGACGGTAAAAGCGACCCACACGCCATGACCTCATATCATTCGATGTTAAATATTGTAAAGGCAACCTACATACTCTCAAGTAAGGTTCATTTTCTGTCTTTTGCTATAAAGTGTTTGGCGTGTGAGACACTACTTACGGAATCTACTGTGGTGGTTTAAGGATGTACTGTAGTAACCCTTTGAATACCATTCTTCATGAACGGCAGTGTCACTTAACGCATTCGCTGACAGTCCTTTTTTCTGGACCTCTGGTTATATTTTTACATTTAGTGCGGCATATACGCACTTTTCTATGTTCTTCAAATGCACATGAGAGTTTAATCAAGTATATACCCAGTGCCTCAAACACACATATGAGTTCAGGATAAGATAAGACGTGTAACATTGCAAAATGAATACAACTTGCATATGCGTTGAAGGCACTGGGCGAATCAAGCTAAATTATATGAACTCACAGACGCGTTCAGAGCACTAGATGAAAGTAGTTGCTGGCAGTGAATGCGTTAAACGCCAACTAACTGTCCATAAGATTTAATTTGAACCCTAGTGTAAAGGACGGCGACTGGTAGCGTAGCCGAAGGCACGACAACATGCAACATCTTCGTTCTTTAGTTGCTCTTGGCGTTCAAAGGGTTCAATATTTTTATTTAGACCTAGTAGTTTCCTAAACCTATAATGCGGGGTTTATATGTTGGTCTAACATCGGCAAGCATGAGGAAGCTAAATATAATCCAGGGAAATCACATGTCAGCGGTTTTATCGCAAAAATTGCAATTTGATGGATTCATCCCTGTCGCTCGAGTTAAAGTAAGTGCGGTAGGGATGATGGAGTTTGGAATTTCATGATTCTATTTCACAAAGGTGATTTCCACTTATTATTTTGCCCGTGCCACAGAGGTTGTTATACGCATTTATTCTCATTAGTCCAATCGAAGTAGTTACGTGGCGGAACTAGTGAGACTTTTTCCCGATAGTTCCGTTCCAATGTTCGGTTGTGGCGCTTCGCGGGCCGCTACAGCGGCACGGTCGCTTCGCTCGCTCGGCTCACGCGTTGTAGGGTCGCAGTTCTACTAACACTACGCTTCGCTCGTCGTCGTACAGAATACCTAACTACCCCTTTCTACCGTTTACAGAACTATTGGGAAAAAATCTCTATTAGTTCCACCACGGAACTTCTTCGACGGGACTACTGGGAATACGCGAAATGTAGACATTTTACCATTATGTAATGTATTAACAGAAAAGCATTTTCTCGCCCGTGAATACCAGGTGGTATCCTAGTTACAAGGATAGTAACATAGGTATACCCGTATATAACAACGTTCCGTGGTAGACCAAACGTATCTTGTACGTTTAAACGGGCAATTCTTTATATCGGGATTTTGGAAACTGCTCAAAAGATTTCAATTAAATTGGGTTTTCGGGGGCCAACAATCGATCTAGCTTTGTCGTATCTCTGGAAAATGCAGTCAGAGTGAAGCCCGGTCACCCAGTTATTTACTATCTGTAATAACAAAGGGAATGATAATCGCGTTATCGCCACCATATAAACTCCGCATAACAGAAAGTATAGAAACAAGCCTTTACTACAATAAAACGTTTATAATATAGAATAATCTCCCAGAAAACTTTATTAAACAAATTATAATGCGTACCATTATTAAACAATTCAGTGATATAAAAAAGTTACGGGTTATAATCATAATCTTTATTTGTACTAAATGTTAAAAGTATCATTAATACATTACTAGTCGATTATTACCTAATGGCAGGACCAATTATTGATAGGACAAAGCTACAATACGATGGCAAACAGTAGGTTCTAGAAATAAGGTGCCATCTTGAAGAGTCTTGATTTTAACGGAAGAAGGACGGGACAACGGAACTCTATCGTTCAGTTCAGACGTGGAACGCGGCAGGTCCCTGTCGGCCTAAACGGAATTAATCGGTAGACCTAAAACAAACTGACGTACATCTCTGTTGGCGTTGGGTTGGCATACTTTGAAGTCTATCCGTCTCGCATTAGTGCGACAGACATTGATCCATAAATTCAAACTCCAAGACGTGTATGATTTTGACAATTATATTTGTATGCCGACAGGCACCACATAGTGATACGAAAAATTGTTAACACCTTGTTATTACCTATGATGGACAAATAAACTCTTTGAATCTTGAAAAAAAAAGACGTGGTCGCCGAAACCTATGGAGGGATGGATGGATACTTGTGACTCCAAAATAATCACAAGTTTGGTAATAATCACATGCTTGGTTACCTACAGAAAATACCGAAATCGGCATATGCGTGCCTATCAAATTCGAGGATTTCCCACGATTCCTCCTAGATCCCATCATTAGACCTTCACCAAATTTATATGGGTTCAATGCTCAGAACATAAAAAAGAGAGAAGTGCCCTACTGCTTCCTTTCAACGAAAACCAATGTCCCCAGTTTTCTCCCACCAAGTCCACACACACACACACACACATTGAACCGTGTAAAAACAAAACCTCGGGCGGTGCCGCCGAGTTTACGACATCATGCAAACAAGCGCTGCGCTTGGCTTTACGCACCCCTCAAAAAAGGCAATGAACACTAGAGGGAGACAAACGTTAAATGATGTTTTATCGACATCGATCTCTAAATTATTATGTTAAGATATTGATGACTATTGAAATTTTATGGTGTTCATATAATCACCAAAGTTGTATAACATAGTAAAGCATTATAGCGGTACATACATAAAAAAATCATTAAAACAAGTTTAGATGGTGTTCATATAATCACCAAAGTTGTATTACATAGTAAAGCATTATAGCGGTACATACATAAAAAAAACATTAATACGAACTGAGAACAGTGAGAACCTTCTTTCTTCTATCAAAGTTGGGTAATAAGATCAATTTGGAAGTTGGTCTGCAGTCTTTTGGAACAAAGTTACGTTTATTAAATATTGATTTGTGAATTTACCGTTGATATTAAATGACTAGTTCGACATTCTATTCCTATTTTATCGATGACGCATAAATTGCAATTTTGACCGGCACCACTCTAGTCGGGCGGAGCCTAACAGTGGGCCGGCGACTGCGCACCACTAAATAGTTTACGCAGCGACCAAAGCTACAGCGGCATGATACATTGCGCCGTGGCTTAGCGCGGTACGGCGTGATTATTGTACAAATCTTTCAATGTACAGCTCGCAGAAAATATCACGCTTTTTCATATTTTATCACTTAAACTTCTTCTTGACCATGTCACGGCGACATGCGCCTCGCCCCCATTTCACATCTATTTCTTTCTATGATTTGAGGTTCAATGCCAGGGTACCTGCTATGAAAGAAAAAAAGAATTATCAAAATTGGCCAACGTGATCAAGAGTAATCGGGGAACATACATACATACATAAAAAACAAGCAAACATGCATACGAACTGAGTACCTCCTCCTTCCTTCTATTGATGTCGGTAAAAAACAAAATACATCTACACGCAAGCCTAGGCACCGAATTCTAACTTATTTATAGGTAGGGAGTTTTAATTTGTTTTTTTTTTGCATGTAGTGTCAAAAATCGTACTTAACGCATCATCTAACTCCTGTTTTAGAGTTACCTTCCATCATCAGCTAACCTGAATAACTTGAACGAATACGGCTAATGGCCTATTATTATGTGCATAATTATGATATTTAAAGAATCATCCTCTTACTCCTAACCGTTAAGGAGTTTTACCGTCCATCATCAGCTCACCTGAATGACATGAGGAGCGCTCGTCGCCCGCAGCAGCGGCCGCGTACCGCGTGCGGTATGCCGGAGGTTAAGGTTGGCTGGGGTCAGTTCTTGGATAGGTGCCCGCTTTGAGTGGTTACTAACTGAGCGCTCCCTTCTTTGTAAGCCAAGTTAGATGCCAACTTCCAACAGTCAAGTTGCCCACTCACTTGACAAGCCTCATCCCAATAATGTCTAGTCTCCCCCTTGGGTTGAAAGGTCCGATGGCAGTCACTTTCGTAAAACCTAGTGCCTAGACTAATTCTTGGGATTAGGTAGCGGACAGCGGGCATCGTTCAGGATGCAACTGTACTGGGATAACGCTAGGGATGATGATGATCATAATGATCAGCTCTCCTGAATAACCTGAAAGAATAAAGGTATCGATTTATACGTAATACCTTTAATATTTAACTCGAGAATTATCCTCCAACTCCTAACCGTAAAGGAGTTGTATCTTCACCAGCTCATGAACATCAGATGGCGATTACCAGATGCAAATACTTGAATAGCTTTAGAAAACAAATAAAACAGATAGTAAATGCCCATTAACATATGAAACAGATAGTAAAACATATGAAACAGATAGTAAATGCCTATAAAGTTTGAGAGTTGCCCTCGATTTTCCTATGATCTAATCATCAGATGCAAAGAAACCGGCGAACATCATACATAAAAAACATACAGCGAAAATTAAAACCTCTTTTTAGTTGGTTAAAAACAAGGAGTTATAACATTATGGCTGCGGTCTACTGTTAGGTGGAGCTGCTTCCCTAGCTGAGGTGCTCCAAATATGAGCGAGATGGCAGTCCACTGTTCTTTACTTCTCATAAAATCCCAATATCCGCTTCGTGCTTATTATGAATGCAAAACTAAATGTACCTATCCCTTCGTAATCTAGTGGGATATAAGTCACATGGATAACTGACTGATAAGCTAAAAATTAAATCAAGTTTGGGCGGGTAACTAAAGCAACTTTTCTTTAAATAAGTTCATAGCCATTGTAACTCAAAAACTCTTAATTGCTTAAGCTTATGCTTATGCTCGCCTTTGTACATATGTCAACTATCCTTGCAATTATTGTTTTATTGTTATGTTTCACTCATGAACAATAAATAATTTTACATCCGTACATACATACATAACTAGTCCTTCAGCTGAAATTTTATAAATTCTTAGCACATCGTACCAGTATCGTACTATACTATTCAGTCGTATCGTTTCCACTGTATGAAATGCTTCGAATGGTTCACACAACAGTTTGGAAGTGGTTTGATTCGGTGGCCGGCACTTTGAGTTATGAACCCAAAATAACTGATGCCAACTTTCATTTTGCCCGCTCCAATGACTTAAGTCTGAAAAGTTAACAGAAATACAGTGTCACATTTATCGCCTGCATACCGCGTGCAGTATGCGAGGTTACGTCGGCACAGGTCAACTCTTGGATAAACGACCGCTTTGAGTGTTTAACTAAGCTTGCTTTAGAAGGCACGTTAAGCCATTGATCTAATGACAGCAGTCGTTAAGCTAAGTTAGAGGCCTTCGGGTGGCTTGAGAACTTCTAACAGTCAAGTTGCCGACTCTCTTTAGAAGCCTAATCCCAATAATGTATAGTTTCCCTCTTGTGTTGGGAATTCAGATGGCAGTCGTTTCCGTAAAAGCTAGCAAAAAAAGAATCCCAACACTGCCTTCACAAAAATCCCTATGATGCTGTTCTGCTCTTTAGGCCTTCAGCAGTTCATATGAAGAGGCTTCTTAATAAATACTAACAAAACAGTTTTTTTTTTTATTGGGGAATTTTTATACACAAATCGTACTAGTCCTAAAGTTTAAACATGGTTCACTAAATAATTACCCCTTAACAAGATTCCCTTTAATATTATTCTGATCCATCATCAGAACTTCAGCAGACCATTGTACAGAAGCTACTCAGCAAACACAATGTAAAGAGCCCAAAAGCGGTTAAGTAGCTATGTTTCTTCGAACGGTATTTTGTGATGTTGTTCTACTTCATCATCAGACTCTCAGAAGTTTATTAAGAAGGGTTCCTAACCAAACATAAACAAAAGGGCCCAAAAACAGACAAAAATATACCTTACATCTGTACATTCTCAACTATGTTTTTGTGCTCTATCATCAGATCTTGTAATCTTCACTAAGCCCTATCAAAATTGTCCACACTGGTCAGGCAGTTCCAGAGAAAATGCGCTCAAACGAACTTTCAAGCGAAAATTTAACTTCAGAGCCCCTGGTGAGTTATCTTTGTAACATTTATTTGTTATCGTTGTAACATTTATTTATTTGAAGTTCGTCCCGAATGAACCAGTAATTCATTGCATAAAACTGTATCCAAAGCGGTCAAGCCGTTTTGGAGATATTGCACAAACAAACAAACATACAACCTCTGACCCTGAACGCATATATATCTTAGCCGTTCCGTCGTGGTTAAAAATACATACAGTGAGTGAAACATAGGGCTTCCTCCTTTTTTGAAGTCGGTTATAAACCGAACAATATAGCAAAGAATCATCGCTGAACATATTCACTTTTTTTCTAAGGTTGTCAGTCAGGCAGCCCTACTGCTGGGCCAAGTCAAGGGGGACAAGCTCCATAATTTATAATAAATAAAATAAAATGATTTAAAGACAAAGACGAAATGAAATTTTAGTCTGTTAAACACAGCTAAACTAATGGCTAGGTCTGGTGTTAAACTGCACGAAGCTTACTAGCAAATAGAGATTATAATATACTAGAAGTATTTTAAAATTGCTTACCTTAGGCACATGCGTGAATATTTTTAGTATCACGATAATATTGAGAAAAGCTATTGCAACTACATATATCACAAAATTACACGTTACAACAAATAAAACGAAATAATTATGTATTTATCTGTCGTAAAGCGCATGCGCACCTCTATGGGTTGGAATTCTCTGCCGGCGTCTGTATTTCCGAGTTCATATAACCTGGACCTTTTTAAGGCACGAGTGAATAGGCATCTTCTGGGTGAGCTCGCTTCATCGTCGGCCTCATATTTGCCCCCTGGCTAGATGCTGGCCAAGAGCAATCCCATTTTTAATAAAAAAAAGTAAACCAACATGTTCTCAATTTTATGCCATTAAATTATTGACATTTGTATATTTATTTGTTTGATTGTACATAATTCCAGAATTTTTCCTAAAACACGAAACTTACGACAAAAACACGAACATAATTATGACCCCGGTTTAAAAAAAATGCCGGTTTCCGAGCCCTGGACGTCTGTCCAAGCAGCAGCAGCAGAAAGAAGCCTAATGGTATATAAAATTATTTATTATTTAAAGACTAGTTTCTGTCCGGGTCATCAACTAACCAGTATCGGTATTTATCTTAGGTTACAGCCCTATCTGTGTGCAAATTCGTTTAGCCGTTTTTGTTTGATTGAGTAACAAAAATATTAGTTAAACTTTCATATATTATGACGGAGTGGAAATCCGTGACGGAATTTACGGGACGGAAAAGATTCCGACGACAGCTACTCTATATAAAAATTAACCAAGTCACTGTTTCTATGGGGGCCTGTAAAAATATTAATATCTTTGATAAAACCACGTCTTCCAGGTGGTCCGCAAGCCGCCTCTGGGGTCGCATAAACGGCCTTGCGACTCTACCGCATGTCATTTCACTGGCCAATTTAAATAATTATATAGATTGAAAGTGTCGAATTCACCATTATAAGCTGCTGTTGAGAGCCGCCATCCCGAATAAATAAATAAATAAAGTAATTGGCCTTAGTACATATCGTCAAGCACGATAATCTCACCCGAATCCGTAATATAATTGCTTATATTCTACTCACAGTGGTCCAGGTCAGCTCGATGTGTTGCGTGTGGCAATGTTCAAGTAAAAGCTCCTATTTGCATGATCAGGGCATGCTGTTGGGCAGTCATGGCGTGGTACAGTCAGCGTGATATAGTACGTAGCAGCCAAAGGGGCCAAATACTTCGGAACACCATACAAAATATATGGTGTATCGAACTATTTGGCCACTTTGGCTGACATGTACTATATGACGCTAACTGTACGTATACTACTTTTTAATCATTTACTTATATTCTTAGTGCCAATACTTACTTTGGCATTTGTACTTTGAAACCTACAAAAGTCAGCGAAGAAATTCAAAGGTGTATGTAAAGTCCCATCCCAAGCAACCCGAGTCAGCGTAGGGACTACTGCTCATTCCTGCTCAACTGTAAAAGCAGGCATTTGTCCAACCACCATCCCCACCACCATATCAGCCCAAGGACGTCCACTGCTGGACATAGGCCTTCCCCAATTTCATGGGGGGTAAATGCCATAAGCACCACGTTTGGCATGCGGGTTGGCGATCGCCGTGTCTCCACCGCACTCCAGGGATGCTGCTGCCCGTCCCACGGTCCCAGTTGTCCAACAGTGGGACATAATAGGGTGATGATGATAACAACTTTGTTCAAACAAATATCATAATATTTATCTTCGTGTTGTTAGTAGCTTCTAAAAGCAGATTACCCAAACGTGCTTTCGAGACACTTACCTCTTTTATGGGTATCGCTTTCAGCTCAAAGCGGTTTGGTAAATGGCTATCGGGGGGTCAAAAATAACTTAACAGTTCATATAAAATTAACCAACAACAAACCACACCATAGGATTGAATCAAAAAAATCTTCTCTACTGCATGTGTAGGTGAGTTATACCCTTAAAACATTTTATTTTAGATTTAATTTTACCACTTTGTAAGTTTTATTGATTTATATATCTGTGCCAAATTGCAGCATCCTAGCACTAACAATCACAGAGCAAAGCCTCGGACAGACAGACGGACAGACAGACAGACAGACGGACATGGCGAAATTATAAGGGTGCCTAGTTGACTACGGAACCCTAAAAAACGCCTTCAATTTAGTTTTACGCCAAGGCTCTCCGAGAGCTGAGTATTTATTGACTGCAGAAAACACCGAAATTGCCATCGACTTGCCTATAATATCTGAGAGTTCCTTAGATTCCTTATGTATTTATTCCCTATAATAATTATCGAACTATATGAAAACAGTAGATATAGTAGAGAACTGTGATAGTTCATCGCCTGTGCTACATCTTCATATATTAGCCTACTACTCGTACACACTTATTGCTCTGTAAATGGGTATGTGGTGTTGTGTTCCTGTTGGTAAGCAAGGCGGCCAGAGCTCTCGAGGACGCGATGTGCTGAGAGTAAGAGTCCTATGTCAATACCTAGCAGTCAACACAACGAATCCTAAAATCTATAAAGGGAAAGCAACGTAAACTTTGAAACCGCAAGCGTCCTTCAGTCTGCTTACCATCAGGCAGGCCCGAGGATGCGCTTTGTTGATCGTGAGGGGTGTATGCATTTGTTTCTTGGTGTCAAAAAGTGAACCCTATCACTTGCGGAGAGTTCAAACACGAAGGGTTTATCTTCTGAATTTTAGATGTCAATATAGCCAACTTGTAATCGTCTACAGTTAGATAAGTCCAACTTCGAGAAAGAGGTTAATCGTCGAATCCGACTCGGCTGGGCAGCGTTCGGGAAGCTACGGCACATCTTTTCGTCCAATATTCCGCAGTGTCTCAAGACAAAAGTCTTTGACCAGTGTGTGTTGCCAGTGATGACATATGGCACTGAAACGTGGTCGCTTACTATGGGCCTCATAAGAAGGCTCAAAGTCACCCAAAGAGCAATGGAGAGGGCTATGTTAGGAGTTTCTCTGCGTGATCGCATCAGGAATGAGGCCATCCGCAGCAGAACCAAAGTGACCGATATAGCCCTCCGAATCGCTAAACTTAAGTGGCAGTGGGCGGGGCACATAGCACGTAGAACCGATGGCCGTTGGGGCGGAAAGGTTCTCGAGTGGCGACCACGTACCGGAAGGCGTAGCGTGGGCAGGCCCCCCACACGGTGGACCGATGACCTGGTAAAGGTCGCCGGTGTCCGCTGGATGCGGGTGGCGCAGGACCGGTCATTGTGGAAGTCTTTGGGGGAGGCCTATGTCCAGCAGTGGACGTCTTTCGGCTGACATGATGATGATGATGATAGCCAACTTCTGTCTCCATGCTTCCTTGAGTTTGCCAAATTTCAGCTGAATCTATTGAAGATAACTCTAGCTCTAGAATTCAGATGCAAGATTTGTCCCACACACACATACATACTGTTTTACTAGCCCTGCCCATTTTATACGGTCGTAACGTACCTATACAGACTGGTAATAATTATACAGTAATGAAGTTGCCCGTAACATATACCTACCTAATATATTTGTGATCAATTCTTCTAAAATTATCTGCGCCTAATTTCGTTACTTGCAAATAGACTACCTTACCTTAGTAGTGATGTCAGCTCATGAAAAAAATCTTCTACAATTAGTGATCATGTACTCTTAACAGCGGGGAAAGACGAGTTTTTGAGCGGAGGCCGCATTTGTATTATGGCACTTAGCACCTGGTCAATCTTAATCATTTATATTTACAGAGTTCCTGAAAGAATAAATTAGCATTTAAAGTTCCTGTTCAAATAGTTTCTTTATTCTTAGTTCGTAGCTACTACCAATGGTATCAGTTTACTATAGCAAATGTATTTTTATTTTGAAGAAAGTATATCCTTAACGTTATTAACAAGCAAATCTGCTATTGAACACCTCCTAAGGACCCTATTGCATTCATTTCACCAAACTGGAATAGAGTAACTTAACAATTTTCTTTCTTCTTACATAAGCTAATTGGATGTGTTATTATTAGTTCTTTTAGTCTAGTATTCGTATATAAGTTCGTAAAACTCCAATTGGCACGAGGCGGGATTCGAACATTTCTTACCACGAGCGCCGCTTGACAGCTGCATGCTCAAACACCTGGGCTACCGTTGCTTATATCACATTTGATATTCACCGTTATTTAAGTTGATGATACTTATGTGGAAGAACACCGTGAGTGAAATCCCGAACCTGCAGTGGGGCCGTGTGGGAACTACTAACCATTCCTTCTCGTCTATGAGAGGAGGCCTGTCCCCAGCAGTGGGACGTATGAGGGCTGATACGTCAATTCCAAATTGCTATAGTTGTAATTGTTTCTTTGTTCTCGCATAGAACTATTTCTACCAAAATCTTTTTAAACAAACTTACTTGTAATTCAGTACTTACCTTTTGGAAATAAATCTAGTCTACATCGAGATTATGTACCTTCATCGGCATCAGCGTCAACGCTATTTATTTGTGATTCTTGTAAAACCTTACATTACATTTTTACTTATTACATATTTTCGACGCAAGCTTTTATCGCCGATTTTACCTGAAAAAGAATGTCATTAGCTGCCGTCAAGTTTTTGTTTTTAGAACATTCAAAAAGTCCGACTGCTGCCTCCTTAATGGTTGACAGTCTTTGGCTGTTAATTTATGTAACAAAAAAGAGCACATGATATTCTGTCCGAAGATTTCTGTAGATTTAATATTTAAGTTGTATCTAGTTACGTGACGAATAAACAACATATAACTCTTCAGGCGCGTTTTACATGCTGCGACATCAACCGGCACCCTCGCCACCAAAATGATGACCACCGACTCCGTTCGATTTGGAGTCAATCCGATCATTCTGCGTGAATGGCTGTTGCACGCCAAACAGCAAAAACAAACAAAAAAAAAATACAAAATTGTCATTAGTGTAAGTTTAACACTAACCTTCTTGCAAAGACGTTTTGAAAGTGCTATTTTAGATTCAAACTCAGAGTACCCCAAAGAAGACGTCAAATAATAATACCGCTACCGAGCGAGATGGTCATATACTAAATGAAATAAGGGCGACAGAGCGGGATATAGAGTTGTTGTCCTTGTCATATATTTGCTTCATTATTTGCTTCAATGTCATATTCACGTCATGTCAAATAGTAGATAAACGACTACCCGCCCAAATTAAAGAGATTGTTTATGGTTAGCCGCCAGGCGTATAAGGCCTGGGGTGCTACCGCGAACTTCGAAAATCGAACTTCGCATCGTACCGTCCCTTTCCGCCATATAGAGTATAGCACGAGAGTGAAAGGGACGGCACGACACGAAGTTCGATTTTCGAAGTTCGCGGTAGCACAGCTGAATGACACTGGCGCGGCCTGCGGTAGCGGTCAATAGTAAATTTGACAGCTAAAGACAAGTAAGCAAAGCTTGTACTATGGGTACTAGACGATGATATACTTACTTATATAGGTAAATACATACTTAAATACATGGCGCTTATGGCACTTACCCCCCATGAAATTGGGGGAGGCCTATGTCCAGCAGAGGACGTCCTTTGGCTGATATGATGATGATGATGATACTTAAATACATAGAAAACATCCAAGAACCAAGTACAGAATCCATGCTAAATGCACAAATAATGCTCTGGCCGGGATTCGAACCCGGGACCTCTAGCTTCGGAGCCAGTGTCACTACCAACTATGCTAAACAGGCCATCAAGCCATGCATGCTATTAATAATTCATGCACAATAAAGGGTTCCGTACCTACTAGTCCTAATTTAAAACCACTATTATATACTGTGAATTAAAACCCGTGACATTATGCGGCTTTAAAATATCGTCTTATATTTACAATATCGCCTAAGACCTATCGCTAGAAAACCTGTTTTCAAATATAAATAAAAACTGGCCAAGTGCGTGTCAGGCCACACGCAATGAAGGGTTCCATAGCTAGTACTACTGCGCTATATTTTAAAACCGCTATCCTGCACTTCGTATTAAAAAAGGTCATATCTTCATTAGAAATTTACGGCAGTTAAGGCCTTTTTTTGGGGCAAGGCAGTTTTTCAGCGATAATTCAAAAACCGTTAGACTTATAGAGTTCTTACAAGTTTTCCTGTAATCTATATGTATACATAGAACCATTTCATGTGTTTTTTCAATGGGAGAAGGGTCTATTTTCTTAAATAACTTCAAAACCATTTTTTAGCCCACCGTGCCGCGTACGACTACGACAGCGACACGTGATTAGACAATTTTATTGAAGTTGACTAACGGCGTCACGTGATTGGTCAATTTTCATTATAGGTCACTAAAGTGTTTTCTTACGAGTAGTTTTGAGTTCCACAGAAAAAATTGTGTGATTTAGATTATACGTTGGTGTAGAAACATTTACTTGAAACATTAAATTCGACCACAACCATTGTCACCAACAAGATATCGTACCAAATTCAATACAATCGGTCTAGTTGTTTCGGAGCAAATTGGCTGTGACAGACGAATGGACAGACAGAGAGACAGACGCACAAGTGATCTTATAAAGGTTCCGTTTTTTCCTTTTGATGTACCGTATGGAACCCTAAAAACCGCACTCGAATCGGATCATCTGTTAAAGAGCTATGGTGCCACAGACGGACACATATACACAGATAGTACAGATACACATGTTAAACTTATAACACCCCTCTTTTGCGTTGCATTGGCGGTTCAAGAATTTTTTTTAGTAATTTAAATATATAACAATGTAGTGGCCGATATAATATATAATACACCTACATTACAAATTGTATTTAAATACACCTTATAAAGACAGACAGAACAGATAGACAGATAGACGGGCTTGACGAAAGTATAAGGATTCAGCTTTTGTCATTTTGGCGTTGGAACCCTAAAAATCCTGTTGTTGTTAATAAGGTTTCCGTAAATAAGAGCTATTTACAAATTTAATTCGATACAATAAAGCATACTAATAATTGAGGCCGCAGGATGTAATACTATTATGTGCCGCAGGTCACAAAAAGAAAACAGACTAAGTACTTCAAGTTTGCAAAGCCAGACAGGGTAGCCGTTAGTGTGACCACATCACACGGACCATATCGGGCCACTTTTTGACCTCTCTATAATTTAAAATGCTATTTGACCTACACACAACTTCCCACGACTTATAAGACCTTCTTCCTATTACCAAATCCTGAATTTCAGTAAAAACTCTTACCGTCCAGGAGATTACGACTTCCAAAAATTACTATATTTATACCGAATGGCTGATTGACTGACTCACTCTTTCACATTGAAATGTTTGACTACTTCCCCCACACGATGGACTGATGACCTGGTAAGGGTCGCGGAAGTCCGCTGGATGAGGGTGGCGCAGGACCGGTCATTGTGCAAGTCTTTGGGGGAGGCCTATGTCCAGAAGTGGACGTCCTTCGGCTGACATGATGGTGACTTCCGGGTGACCTAGAATGGTGAAATCTGGCATCCAACTAGGTAGTTGTGTGTATACAAAGGGATAAATCTAAAAACTGAATTTTTACATTTGGATTTTTATTAATTTGCAACGTTGTTTACGGGCAAATCTAGCAACTGAATTTTAAAGCGTTTATCTTCAAATAATACAGAAATATGAATAAAACTCCACGAAATATGTCCAAAAAAGACAATCCTGAAGAGTGGCGTATCTGGTCATTTTTTCGTGCACAGAAGACGTAACCGTCTCTTACAAGGGGGACGCAGTTTACCAAATAGAGGTATTACCTTAAATATATTCAATGAAAAATGTTTTGTAAAAATAATAGCTCCAACATTATGAGGTATTGTTTATTTACTTGTTCATAAATGGCAGCGCTGACCGAAAGGTTCTTGAGTGGCGACCACTTACCGGAAGGCGCAGCGTGTAGTAGACCGGCCCCCCAACCCAAAGTGTAATGATGACCTGATAAACGTCATGGGAGTCCACCGGTCACTGGCACTCTTTTCGATAGGCCTTTGTCCAGCAGTGGACGTCCTTCGGCTGATAAAATGATGATGATGAAACTGGTTGGTCTCATGTTTGTTGAACAGTGACGAATTTACATATTTGCTATCCAAAGTAGTTTACTCGTACTTCCTCTACCTTCGTACTCCGACTTCTAATTCGAAACCACTAATTTCTCCTCCAGCCGTATAAGCTTACTGTCTTGGTCGTGCTACCTTACTTATTGGGTACTTTTCATGGACAACTACTCACATTGAGCTCTTAGCTGTAGTCATCACTGCATCTAGTTGATAACTTACATCTTTGCAATTAGTGGAATTCCTGAAATAAAACGTACACAACACTGACACAACAAATATTTTTTCATGAATTTGTAATTATGACAGCTTGTCAATAGTTTACGACGTAAGTATTTTTTTCTTTAAAAATCAGTGCACCGACGTCTTTGTCGGACAATGATGAAGGACTCGTTCATGCAAGAGTAACACCGTCGTTTCAAACTGCAATGAGAATATTACCACAGCGACATCTAGTGTGGAGTAGCAAACCGATTGTGCACGTAATTCAACTTAAATATTTTATGTTTCATAACGTTAACTTAACAACTCTTATTGTCAACGTAGCGAAATCTAGTGTCGAATAGAAAAACGTTGAGCAATGAATACAAAAGTACATGGGAGACCGCGCTTTGCTCGGCGTATCATCTAGTTAGGTCATATTCCAAGGAGTGGATGAAACTACATGCATTGATGTAACAATTTACTCAGAATGGAATTATTCCCGTCGGGGCCAAAGTTCATTTCTACAATTACATATCACATTTTAATAGCAGTTCTTTTTTTTTCGTCTAGTTCTATTTTCTTTTTTTTACTACCACGTTGGTGGCAAACAAGCGTATGGCCCGCCTAATGGTAAGCGGTCACCACAGCCTATGGACACATGGAGTTCCAGGTGTATCACATGCGCGTTGCCGACCCTAAAAAAATATATCAATCCTATCTAGAAGAACCCCATAATCTGGCCCCTCGGGAAAAGGAGCTCATTCCATAACCAGAATACCTATTAGCAGTTCGTTTTGTTCTACTCGTTGAACAAATCGTAGGACAAAACGAACTTCTTATTATTTCCGTCCGTTTTGTTCACATCGTAGGACAAAACGGATTTTCATGTCCGATTTGTTCACATCGTAGAACAAAACGGATTTTTTTGTCCGGTTTGTCCTACGATGTGAACAAAATCGTAGGACAAATCGGACTACATCCAAATTTTCGACAATCGCAAGGGAATCAAAACCTACAGGGTACTTCCCATGAACTCAGAATATTGAAATTTAATATGAAGCAACTTCTTATAGCACCGATAAAGGAAAAATTGCGAAAACCGTAAAGTTTTAGTTGCATCATATAATAATAGTACATTACGATACAAGTGCAGAAATTAGGAAATTCGCAACGAATGGTGATAAATTAAAACACGACCGAAGGGAGTGTTTTAAATCGACACGTGTTGCGAATTACCTATTCGCACGTTTTACAGTACATATGGCTATTTAAAGTTTCGACATATGCCCGTAATCTGCTGATTACCGCACTCGTGCGGTAAAGTAGAGATCGGTCGTGTTTTAATTTATCACCACTCGTTGCGAATTTCCTAATTTCTGCACTTGTATCGTAATGTACTATTTACGGAACCATCGGAGCGCGAGTCCAACTCGCACTTGGCCGGTTTTTTTAATGAAATTAGTTAGCAATCGGACGCCGGATTTCTTGTCTTATAACCTGTTGCTGCTGTTGTCACACGCGCCTTAGCGACTCCTTTCTCATCACACTGTGCAAATGAGAAAGAGAAGAGTATACTTTCTCGTCTCCCGTGTCCTGGCATCAGCTAGTGGACCTGGGCTGTTACCGTGAAACAAAAACGAACGAAGGTCGTGTATCTCCTTCGCTGTCGCACTTTCATATACAAGCGAGAGACTCTGGACTTCTTAAGGATGCCACGGGGATGAGGAGAAACCGTCAACATTTCTCTTCAGGAGCTAATAACCTGTCACCATATCTCGCATTTTCTTGCACTTTCGTTTATATCTCGATTAGTCGTACGGATGTTAGCATCGAGGACAGTAGACGCACGACTGGTAGCCAATTTGGGACGTTAATAATCGTCCAAAGAAAATAAGAGTCGAGTCTGTCACGACCATTCTAATAGAGTAATTTTGTTTGACATTAGTTTTCGGTTTCGGTTTCAATGTCATTGTTACCTGCATACATCTGCAAAGAGATTCAATGGTGTATGTGAAATATGCAACACGCACTGGGTCCGCGTGGTGACTACTGTCTGTTTCGTTTCCTCTCAACGATGAGAGGATGCCTGTGCCCAGCAGTGGGTCATATGAAGGCGGATGATGATGTGTGCTTTTAGAATCACATTAAAAATCCAACAATAACATAACAATAAAAAAAATCTTACGGGAATGAATAACGTGAGATTTGTAGAGAACCCCTTTCTCCTGTGTGAGATTAGGTGAGATTCAACCCGATTCTCATCAACACCTATAAATAACTCATGCAATTAACGAATACGCCATTAATTGATATTGATTCCTACTGTTGATTAACTGAATAGAAAACTTGGTATTGCTAAGGAAATGATCTAAAATCTTAAGGCGCAGGGTAGGGCAAGCCCTCAGATCATAGAAAGGAATAGATATGAAACGGGGGCGTGGTGCGTGTCGCCGCGACATGGCCAAAAAGCAATGACACTGCCCGCCGCCGTTTAGTCGCAATTTAGCCGTGCCGATGAAATGTTTGTAAAATGCCGAACTGTTCCGTCGTTACCTGCAAAAATAGGAGTGTAACCAAAAACTACAAGAACAATGGAGTCACTTACCACGTGTAAGTATTGGAATTTCTACTTATAAATCACTAAAAAACAATATTTTAACAAGTACACGCAGCGCCGCACGCTCGAGCTAAGATATCGTATGAAAAAGCGTATTTTTTATCTAAAAGTTGTACATTGAACGTTCAGTACAACAACCAACCCGTACCGCGCTAAACCACGGCGCAATGTAACAAACCAGTGTAGCTATCGTCGTTGCGTGAACTGTTTCGAGGAACGAGGCCGCTGCCCGCCGCTGCTCGTGAAATTCGCGCGAATTCTATTAGAGCGGTGCCAATTGTAATTGCCGTTTATGCGTTATCGATAAAAACGATGTCGTACTAGTAATTTAGTGTCAACAATTAAATCAAAAATCATAATTTAATACCACTATATTTATCTTCCAAATTACTACAAACTATTTTCTCAAGTAGTTTTATTAACCGACTTCGATAGAAGGAGGATCTCAGTGCGTGTTCATGTTTATTTTATGTATATACACAGCTATAATAATTATTTAATATGTTGTCCAATTGTGATACTTATGTTTTGTTAGAAAAGAAATCTTCAGAGGGGTTGTATATAAATTTGGTGTAGGTCTGAAGATCACATCAAGGAGTAATCAATGGTACTCCTCAGATGTGATAGGCACGCACTTGGTGTTTTCGGCATTTTCTTTAGTGAACTATGCCTTTGCTCTCGGAAACCACAAATTTGGTGAAGAGGAACGGTGATGATTACTTCCCAGATTCCGATGAGATTTTGTTGACTTAGCAACTAATGCTTATCCAAATAGAAATGTTGTTTTGGAAATGATGATGAGTAAACTGAAGGTAAGGAATAACGGAACTACATATTATACTTACATATTCTATAAATAAACACAGGAAACTATGAGCCAATCCGGTACTGAGGCTATAATGTCCGTTAAAATGTACGTACGTAACTAAAATCGGAAATTATTAATGGTATTACTTGTTTAGTAAAATTGTAATGCTTAAGCAGGTGTGCAGACTTCGGCATGGTGGCATGCAATTTCAACATAAGAAATAATAAAGTTATAATATTAAAATTACTACAGACAGTGTCGTTTCGCGCCAAAATGCAAGTGGGACAAGCCCGGTACAGGTTAAAAATATTGATGAAAGCATAATCATGAATGTATATATAAGTAGGTACTGCTTTATAAAAGCCCAGTATTTATATTTATATACTTCTGTTGGTCTAAATTCATCGCATTCATTGCATTTTTTTTGCCTGTATGTAACTGTATTTATTCGATTGGTTTTATTTAAACAACTATATGGTAAAATAACACTATATAAACTAACTATTTCGATATTCACCAACATCCTAACATAATAATTAAAATATCGATGTCGATAAAACTCATTTTAACGTTTGTTCCCACCCCTGCGCATATTGCTCTGTTTTGAAGGGTGCGCGAAGCCAATCACAGCGCTTGCTTGCATGTTCTCGTAGGTTCGGTGGCTCCGCCCGAGGTTTTGTTTTTACACGGTTCAGTGTGTGTGTGTGGTCTGCGGTGGGGGAATAATGGAGACATCGGATTTCGTTGTAATGAAGCAGTATGGCACTTCTCCCTTTTTTTATGTTCTGAGGGCAAGCCATTCTCCATACAAAGGTTGTGCAAGTTTTTTGCGTTACTTTTGGCACTATAGCATTTAATTTTATTTTTTGTTGCTACATATTGGATATACGCAGAACTTGATTATGAAATTTTGCATTAATTCAAATGAAAATAAAAATAAAAAAATACAAAAAATAAATAAAATTAAAAAAGAAAACATCAAGATATAGCTAACAAAAAAAAAACATATGGACGAAAAATAGTAACTGGAGTGCAAACACAAACGAAGAAAAACTTGCACAAAGTTTGTATGGAAAGAGCTTGCCCACCCCTTCGCCTTAATGAAGTAATTATACTGTTCACTATAGTTTATTTACGTAAAAATATTATATTAACGTAAAGTGAGATATATTTCATACTTGTCTGATGCTTCGTTATTAGTATCTTACTCCTCTTCTCTCTCATGCCATAATTTACCTCGTCTCGTTGGCCTGATATTAGGTAGATTTTTTGGACATATTAATCGACTTACTTACATAATAAATGTATGCATTAATGTCACGAAAAGAGGACATGAAGTTACCTGTTTATGGCTCCCTACATTACTTCTTGGCCGGCGGCCAAGAAGTAATGTATGGAGAATGTATGACTCTAACTTTTTAAATTTGCTTACTAAAATCTACTGATAAAGGAAATATTACATAGAGCCAACCGCCACGATTTTGTATATATATATTTTTTTTGTTATGTAAATTGGTATTTTTTTAGGTTTTTTTCGGTTTTTTTTTATCAGTCTTGTATTTTTGTATTTTGTTGTTTTTTTTTCGAATTTTTCGAGTTTTTATGTATTTTATTTAGTTTTTTCGTGTTATTTTGTAGCGTTTTTTGTTTTTTGATATGTTTGGACTTTTTAAAAGTTTTTACGTATTTTTTTGTACCTTTCTATTTTGTTTTGTTTTCCCATGTATTTTGGTATTTTTTTTAGTTTTTACGTGTTTTTTGGTATTTTTTAGTTTTTTCGTGTTTTTTTAAATGGTGCTTGTATTTTGTAGCTTTTTTCGTGGTTTTATCTAATTTCCGTTATTTGTCGTGATGCTTTGCTATTTTTGGACGTTTTGTATTTTTTAGTTTTTTTTACATGGTATTTTTTTATTGTTTTTTTTTCTAACATGTTTGAGAAAAGTACTATACAATCCTCGGCCGGAACAGGGATTGCAGGACTCGTTTTATCCGGCCTCGTCTACGACTCGGCCGTTTATCCCAAACTCGTCCTGCAATCCTTTACTTCACGGCCTCTGCAGTAATGTACTATTCATTCCTCGTGCTTTGAAAGTGGGTCATTGTTCATCTAAGGGTGGGTTGCACAATTCGTAACACAGGTTACGATTACAAATTGATCGGTCTGTGATCGTAAGTTGGTGCAACCCAGCCTAAGTGACGTATTGAAAGTGGTACATTTCTGCTCTAGAGCTGTTTTTGCATATTTGGCATTTTGTTGGTATCTTAATATATTCGAAACGAAAAGCAGTGTTTAACTCGGATGAAACCACCCATTTCAGCGTCGAACTATTGGCGCTCTCTTTTGGTTCGAGCGCCAAAACTGTCGGCGCGGTATCGCGCAACTTGTCGAAATCGTCGTTTTAATTTAAATATCGTGTCACTATCGCAAGAGTATACGTTTTGTCGTACAAATCACGCATAATTGTCGAGAAGAAGGCTGGACCGTCGGAGGAAGTAGTGCCCATCTGGATCCTGTTTCATATACGTGACACGTTGACAATTTGTCAGTTTTTGACAAAATTGTCGAATTCCGGTAACATCGCTGGTATTTATTTAATCGTATGGCATTTATTTACGAACCATGAGATCTTCGAGAAGACAATTGCCAGTTTTTGTTGCACTTTTAGCACCACCCAGGGGTCACGTGTATGGTAACGGTGGGTACTCCCTACGGACGTGGTGCAACTTCGACCCCCATCGCTGGTGAAAGGTAACCTGAATCTGAAGTGAGTTCGGGCGATCCAAGGGTTTAGGGAGCCTGTCCCAGCTCCTACTACCGAGATCTGCATCAACATCTGCAGACCAGCAAGGTCCTGTTTCATATACGTGACAAGTTGACAATTTGTCAGTTTTTGTCAAAATTTTCGAATTCCGGTAACATCGCTGGTATTTATTTAATCATATGGCATTTATTTACGAATCGTGAGATCTTCGAGAAGACAATCGCCAGTTTTTGTTGCACTTTTAGCACCACCCAGGGGTCACGTGTATGGTAACGGTGGGTACTCCCTACGGACGTGGTGCAACTTCGACCCACATCGCTGGTGAAAGGTAACCTGAATCTGAAGTGAGTTCGGGCGATCCAAGGGTTTAGGGAGCCTGTCCCAGCTCCTACTACCGAGATCTACATCAACATCTGCAGACCAGCAAGGTGAGTGCTTCAAACAACTGATCTAAGCCTGTCTTTTGTTCTGCGGTTTGTAACTCTCGTATGTGTTAATTATTCGTAATAATATCGTCTACAGTCTATTAAACTTATCGCATTCACATATTTTGGACGTTAACTGTATATTTTCGTATATGTGAACACTTAATTCATAATTCATTTATTGCAACCACTTACATTGTATGCACAGCACAAAGTGCAGTTACGATGCACCAGCGATACGATCTCAATGGCCTCTGCACTCGGCGGGCCGCTTTCTAAGGATCACGACTACAATGGAGACATATTTTACGTTTTCGCTAATAAATCTCTATACAGGGTGGAAAGTTAAAACGGGGCAGTAAGGGCAGCTACTAGATCACTTGCCGCCACGCAGAAATGGCATTAGGATTTCATTCCTGACTTTTTAAGTGATGACAATCTACATTCACAGATTTTTGAAAAAAGTACAGTCAAAGAGAAAATCATTAATTTTGACGATTTTTTTTAATGCCATTCAATCCCATTCCTATTAAAGATACTTTTTGGGACCGACTAAGGTTTGACTACTAGAACGCCCAAAAATCAAAGAAAACTTTTTCCATACAGTTAGTATGGTATTCCCTTACGGGGCACCGTTTTAACTTTCCATCCTGTATAAGTGCTTGGATAACGACGTAATATAATAATAAGAAATATATATGTTATTGTTAATCAGTATATTTTTTAAATCATTATTATTAAGGAAGATTGTCAGTTTATAGGGTTCCGTACAGGGTACTTCCCGTGAACTCAGAATCTTGAAATTTGGTACAAAGCAATGTATTATATCACAGATAAAGGAATAATTGCGAAAACCGTAAATTTTTAATTACATTTTATAATAAAATATTTTTTACAGAACCCTCGGTGCGCGAGTCTGACTTGCACTTGGCCGGTTTTTTTTAAATCGTATAATTCACGCTTTGACATTTAAGAATGCCCTTGTGGCCTATTTACAGAATAAATGTTTGATTTTGATTATTTGACGAGCGGTTTAACTTAGTGATTATAGTGAACCTGCCTACGAGGCTGAGGGTCCTGGGTGTGGGTCCCGGTAAAGGCCTACGAGATTCGTATACGAGTTTCATTACATTGCGGGTTACCGTGACCACCCGTGACATATTGAGTTCAATCGATCTGTCAAACCGCGCAATGTAGTGAAACTGGTATACGAGTCTTGTACATACAGACATTTGGCATCCTAGCATTCGAAGGTCTCGAACAGATGAACCGATTTGAATGCGTTTTTTTAATCGATAATCTCGTTTATCGAGATTGTTTTTGGCTAAGTATAATTGGTCGGATTAATTAATTAATCGAATTTATTATTTATTCGTACTTACGAGTATGTAACCGAAACTTTTATAATATTGTACGCCCTAGCAGGGCATCATGTAGCTACTAACACTGAATTATTAATAATTAATATTAACTATTGCTCTTGGCCAGCATCTAGCCAGGGGGCAAAGATGAGGCCGACGATGAAGCGAGCTCACCCAGAAGATGCCTATTCACTCGTGCCTTAAAAAGGTCTAGGTTATAATGCGCAATTCCAAACCTTAGAAGTACGCATTATGAAAGCTGAAGCAAAGCGCTTGGTTCGAATTAGAGGAATTTCGACCAGGTAAGGATGGTAGCCAGCCGTACGTCTGGATGTCCAATGGAAGAAGGGGTAAGGCGGTATGAGCTCATGGAGCTCCTGAGCACACTCCCCGAAGTACAATTTGTAGAAGACGCACAGACATGCTAATTTGCGTCTATGTGCTAGGCTCTGCAGCTTATTTCCCACTACCGTACTGCCACCATTGAGCCTCCTGGCACTGCGGTCCACCTAGTTGAGTGCGGCAAGTTGGTACTTAGCCGAGCTATCCCAAAGGTGACTACAATACTCCATGAAAATGGAAATAAATGAAATGAAATAAAAGCAGTCGTATCCATGAAAGTCAGCTTTGCTTTCAGCCAATATTGAACAAAAAATTCCAAATTTTGCGTTTAGTTATAGTAGCATTCTGTGTAACATTCGCTAAGTGAAGGCACCACGATGACCAGCGACTTGTGTTGAGTTTTTTCAAAAACTTAATTTGATATTTAAACATGATGAAGTTACGACTACGCTTACAAACTACGCTTACAAACTTTCGTTTCGCATTTATGTTGTCAGTAGGAAGTTAAGCACGTTTAAGACATTCATAGAATGTTATCTCATCGTCAATCATATCGTTACTTTATGAGCATGAAACATAACGTAAGCATTTTGTTTCTGAATTGAATTGTTATTTTGATGCTAAATATGACTATTTATGTTTTAAATTTTAAACGCTACGGAGGTTACTTGTTCATAAAATGTTATGGATAACAATTGAAAATGTTGTTATTTTATAACATAAAAAAAACCATATAAAATAGACTTTTTATGCGTATTGCTTCCGTAAAAAAATACTATAGGATAGTATCTTTCAATCCAACTACATGAATGTATGAATATAATTAAAAGCGTTTATTCAAATAAACTGGAAGTATATGAACTTTACTTCAGCTGTGAATAAGTGATTAACTTAGGTGAAAAACTTACGATAGTAAATTGTTGTATGTAGTTGTGAGGTTGTGACGTATTCGAATAAGCGTTTGTTTTGTTTGTGTTGCACAGTTTAAATATGTAATGTCTATTCGAACACGCTACAATTACATACAACAGGTCATTTTCTTAAGTTTTTACCAATGGGTAGGTTAACTACCCTGTATTATTCAATAAATTAAATTTGGATACTTATTTACTTGTCTGAAATATGAATTGTTGCCTTTTCGTAACATTCCTATCTCATTTATTCTATAGCTATTAAATCTTCTAAGATGCGTATCAGCGAACTTGTTATTATTGCAACTTTACATGTTATAATAAAATAGTATCCCATATTACTTTGATAATAAGAGCTACATTTCTTTTCTCAGAGAGAGCGCTTCCAGGTATAAATTATAGTGTTGAATGTGATGAATATGCATGATACTATCCGCTATTAATTTTGCCTCTCGCAACCTGTATTTTGCATTTGATTTTGAACCGTAACTATTAAGGAAAAAGTTTTATTTTTGCATGTTAAAATCGCGGAACCATAAGTGTTCCGATTGAGTCAATGGATGACGTGTCTAGGCATTGTTGTGTAGCTATTAGCGGATAGAATGATATGTTAAATTAATTAGAATGTTGATAGATTTAATTACACATGTTTGATACGGTACGGTTGAGGCCCGCTTCTGCGTAATTCGCAGGAAAAAATCTCTTCAACGCGCCATAGTGATGGATGCGTGCAATGTAAGGTAAACGTTTCAATCTGAACATACTACCCAACAGTTGATTTATTTTTAACCGCTATTATTATACCGTTAAGGTTGAAAATGCCGCGTATTGGGCCACTGTTGTGCACTGTGACGGTCATATTACAATGGTAGGTATATACATTTTTGTGTTCTTTTATTGCATATGTACACCACCAAAAGGAGTAGTACTTATCTGGTAAGTCTACTCCTACTCGATACTCGATTGATTAATGTAAAAGTAATTTACTGCGGCTTAATACATTTTTTTAAGGCTTTAGCTTCACAGTCTTTTTATATATCCAACAGCTTTTATGGTATTACATAACGACTTTTTTCGATTCTACCTATTGAGACAATCCGGCGTTTGTACATAGTTACATGTAACATGACATGTGTGTGTATGTTAGTGCGACCAAAACTAGAGTATCGTTGATCGGCCTTGAAATTTAATTCGCCATGGATCAAACCTGAGCTAAATGGGTCAAAACATTGCAGAGGGAGTCGTTTTTTTTCTTAAATGACTAGATGAGAAGACGCATTGCTTAATCCGCAGCAAAAATAGCCTCTTGATCAACTACTTAAGAGCTTTTACAAGTGTCATATTTATTATGTTCTCTGATACTATACCAGGTACGTACAACGCTGTCGCGATTGTCTCGGCGGGTGCCTTCGATGGTAATCTCGTAATGGCTGCGACTGAGCTCGTTAAATAATTGCTGCCACCGTTTTATAGCATAGTTTACTCAAACGGCATGATGGCAGGATATAATGAAAGTTTTACTTATTAAATACGACTAGAATGATATACGGGACAGATAGACGATATTTATATTTATTATTTGTTACTATGTATTACATTACATTATATGAGCGTTCGTGACCTAGCGGCACCCGCATACCGCACGCGGGTGAGGTTAAGCAATAATTTAATTAATTTAATTTAATTTATTTTATTCCATAAAGACACATCAAATTTCACATTATCAACTGTACTGCCAAACTGGCAGTTCGTATGCTCTTGATACACTTGTGTCTTACATCTAATGTCCGTACAGTATTATTTATTACATATTAGTTAAAGCATGCATTTCTGACTTTCGTTGTTGCGGTCAAAAGGGGTACCTATTGTATACATACGTATCCCTTCTCACCGCATTTCTGTACCCAAACTAATAGTTTTCTATAAGATATTTTTTGACATTGGTCACAAACGTATTTATTCTAATTTTTTCATCAAATAACTTCTGCGACAATGCGTTATATATGCTAGGAGCCATATACTCTAATGTGCGTTCTCCATAGTAGTTAGTCGGCTGGGATCCTTGGATGGGTGACCGCTTTAAGTGGTTACTAAGTAAGCGCTCCCGTGCTCTGGATGGCACGTTAAGCCGTTGATCCCGGTTGCTGTGTGTGATAGCAGTTGTTAAGACAAGTTAAGCCTTCGGGCGGCTTTAGAACTTCTAACAGTCAAGTTGCCCACTCACTTGACTAGCCTAATTCCAATAAGGTCTAGTTTCCCCCTCGGGTTGGAAGGTCAGGTGGCAGTCGCTTCCGTAAACTAGCGCCTACGCCAAATCTTGGGATTAGGTAGCGGACCCCAGCACGGCTGGCATAAAACGGCGCGCGAGATAGACTATCCGTCTCTTTCTAATGGGTACGTACACACGGAAAGAGACGGATAGTCTACCGCGCAGTATTGTGCTAGCCGTGCAGACATCCTTCATGGTGCACCTGTACTGGGATAACGCTCTAGGATGATGATGATGATGACATTAGATTATAAATTACATTACATTATAAATCACATTTGTGTTAGCTGACACTGTAATTTTAAATTTAACTATACAATTTATATTTTTTTGATATAAATTGCTTTTACTTTTTCACTTTTGTCAACCAATACGAATGATGTCAATATTATGATCGTCAAAGTTGCAACGATTGAAATTATTATACAAATAATAATCAGAATAGGAGTACAAAAAAACGGCGAGCTTCACAAGTTCACGATTTCCATGGAATAGGTATTTCACTCGCTCCGGTGATTTTTCATAGAGGCTTGGCTCCATCACCTAACTGCTATCATCATCAATGTGAAATTTAGACACGCGGCAGTGTGTCCAGCCAAGTTCAACCCAGGAACTGGCGGACAGCAACCGTGTGTTATACGAACCGTTTGGAGCCACTTTTGACCACCCAATAACTCCAAACATATATATACAGGGTGGCCCATTCAAATCGGTCAGTATGGGAAAGTCTAAAACTATAAGACATACGAAGATTTGTTCTTAGGAACCATGTCACCGATTTTACAAATAGAGAGGTACAAACAACCATAGAGACAATTTTACATGCCTGAACTTGTTGAATATTGTAACGGTGGTCACTTTGAACACCTACTATGATAAATTAAAGTATGTGAAAAAAATGAATTTTATTCATTTTAGACATTATGTTTCTTAGAGACATTTACTGCTTAAGACCTACACAAACGATATCTGAATAGAAATAGTGTAAGTTTATTTTTTCAAAACAACCGGGTTCGATTCCCTAGCTGGGTACAGTGTTTTTTCAAATGTATGAATGCAGTTTTTCTTTTTATCAAAATCGGTGACATGGTTCCTAAGAACAAATCTTCGTATGTCTTATAGTTTCAGACTTTCCCATACTGACCGATTTGAATGGGCCACCTAGTATATAACAATAAAATTTTTAAGTTTGGTACATGTTATTAAGATCCTTTAGACCAACTAGAACCCTAAATTTCATAAATACAGGTTTAATAATTATTGAGATATTAAATTCCAAGAAACGGCATTTTTACCACTGACTGACTGACTAACTGACTGACTGACTAATAATCAAAAACCTAACCCACTTCCAGGTGACCTAGAAAGCTGAAATTTGGCATGCTACTTGGTAATTGTGTGTGTACACCAGAAAAAATCTGAAAACAGTGATTTTTTTTATTAGTTTTATTATTATTTATGCTAGTTACCTCAGAACTCCGTTCGGTTAATTCATTTAACCGATTTGGAAAATTCTTTTTTTGTTTGAAACGATATACTTCAGGGGTAGTCCCATAGTTATCAGGTAAGAATCTGATCATAGGGTCCTGAAGAAATCGGGGGAACTCTTCAAATATTTGAGATGCACCCAAAGCGATTTGGGTATTTTGTATAGCAACTCGTGCATTCGCTCTTGGAAAGCACCATTTGATGAAGTTTGACAAAAAGTAATGATATCCCATCAAAAACATAAATGTAAAAATGGCAGCCAAGTTTAATATGCGATGCGTGATTGTCGTCTTCACCGACAAAATAATTGAGATCTAAATGGGTGCCAAGTTCCGTAGATTCACTGAAAAGGTGCCAAGTTCGGCGAAGACGACAACCACGCATCGCATATTGAACTTGACTGCCATTTTCACATTTATGTTTTTGATGGGATCATAACTAGTTAGATAGACTAAAACTTAGTTTCTAAGTAAATCCGGGGAGAATGAGGTAATAACTGGACTGACTAGAATAAAATCTCGTAGCTTTTACCTCGGAAACGTTTCATTAATATGAAATAAGTAAAGTTACTTAAGTAGGTTTTCCTTTTTACCTGAACATCGCAGAAGGAGAGGAATGTTTCTCGCATACCTAATGTATATAAGTACGTTAAATTATTAGAATTGACCGAATTGCACTAAATAGGTAAGTGTTCAAAAAGCTACTTTACTATCAAAGCAAGAAGGTTCAAATCGATTGGCAGTTTTGTTTAATGTTGGACATTTTAAATACTTTCTACTATACCTACCTACGTATGTGGATGCGTATAAGTTACAAGTTTTACAACTTACATGATGACATTTCAAATGGGCGAAATATTTTCCGCATATTATTCCTTTCCCAAAACATTAAAAAAAAATTGCTAAATGAAAGGTTTATGTAAAGTATGTTTTAAATGTTATGTCAATAATTAGTAAAGCAAGTTGCAGTAAAGAAAATTGAAACACATAAGGTAAATGTCTCAGTGCTTGTCACTGACCCAGTGCTTGATACTTTCAATCTTATGTCATAGTAATAGAGGTGAACAATGCACTACGGCCTATTCAGGCATACATCTTTTTACAATTACAGGACTTTTAGCTTATCCTTATATGTTGTCACAATTACAATGAGAGACAGAACCGTATTTCAGTTGTAAGTTCAATTTTATATTAAAAAATAGAAATAATAAAAATAAAAAACAAAAATAAAATTTAAAAATAAATAAATACATAACTATTATAAAAACCTTATTTATGTACGAAAAATCAGTAGCGTCTAATATAAAAAATATCGTCAGAGAAGCGATCTAATTCCAACGAGGTCTAGTTGTCCCTCTGAGTTGGAAGGTCAGATGGCAGTAGCTTTCTTAAAACTAGTACCATAGTACCTACGCCAGATCTCGGGATTAATTGCCAAAGCGCACCCAGGCTCCCTTATACGCAGGACATATCTGGGAAAACACTAGGAGGATGAAGTATCTCTATTTCTATTATATAAATTACAACCTAAACGGCTCGTAAATTCACGTTGCAATTTACTATGCTCTCTCTCTGCCAGAAGACTATCTAAATCGAATCCAGGAATGACAAATAACATGGTATAATAATAAATTAATTTGGTAAATAAATAGGTTACATAATAAAAGTTTAAGAAGGGTGAATAATTTGTTATTTGGGGTAACTTTAACCACACTAACGCCTTATCTGGCATGAGCTTATATCAATCCCGTGTAATTTTTTTCACGGGATTCTTATTAATTATTGAGGGCATAGAATAAACGACCCTAGGAGTACTTTAGGAATTACGGTTCTTTTTTTTTAAATAAGGTTTACAGATCACCAGGTAGCAGACCCTGGGCATCCTTCAGGATGCAAATGTATTGGGATAATACAGTTGCATCCTGAAGCAGCAGCAGCTGCAGCTGTTGCAGTTGATGATGATGATAAAAAGTTTACAGATCATATCAGAATGTACGATTGATTGCTTAAGGATGATTCACAGTAGACCGTTCCGTGTCCGGGCCGGCCCGTTTTCTATGACAGCAAACGCAACGGCCGGCGTATTTCTCTAGAAGAAAATGGGCCGGCCCGGACACGGAACGGTCTACTATGAATCATCCTTTACTCGTAACTCTCCAGTACTCTAGGTCCATGGGGTCCCAGCGCGCATAAGTTATTTGCAGAAATTGCGAAGCGTCTGGTTGACGTAACTGGTGACCGAAGAGCTGGCGGTTTCCTCGCTCAACGTATCAGCATTGCGATACAGCGAGGAAATGCCGCCAGCATCCTCGGTACAATGCCTCAAGGGCCCGTTTTAGATTTAAGTTAGTTTTAATTTTCTTTATATTATTTTGGTTAAGTATTCTTGTATATATTTTCGTTGTACATAAATAAATGATTATCTTCATTGAAAGAAAATTATATCTATCCGTCAAAGTAGACGATTTAAAATAAATAATCCAGACACGACAACCTAAAGTTCTTATTATTTGTTGGTAATTAATTATTAAGCACTACTTCTTTATTTAAGCTTAAATAAAGTTTTGATAATTTTCATGATCCTGTAGAAAAAACGCGGGAAATTTTTGTTTATATAAACTACACACTAAACTTACCGAAAACGGCCGGTACTCACACTTGCACTTTTGCAATACACAAAATGTCACGAAAAAAAATCCAACGTCACACACTTAAAAAATTATAAACAAAGTAACGTCTGCCTCCAACTCTTGTTGATACTGCAATGGTTGTTCAACTTCCACGGCACGCTTCATGCTTTACCTATCACATCACAACACAAAATCAACCTTATTAACATGTACACTAAGATAGTTTTCAATGCTTCCTGAAAGCATAGTTCACTTTCCCAGTACTTATAAGATGTGTGGTTTGTTTTGATACTTTGCCTTGAGTATCAGTTTTTTTCAAGCTTTTGTTGTTGCGTTTGAAAGTGATTTCTTTAGTAAAAATAAACAGAAACTGCGTACACGCACAGATTGAGGAAACATTGTGCTGGCGTTATTTAATTAGATGTGGAGTATAATAGAACAAAAAAAGTCAAATACATGACTTCTTACTCTTTTTGAAATTCTTTTAAGAGATGTAGACGGAAGCGATCAGCGTTTTAAGGAATTTAAGTTATTTTACAGTACATATGGTGCTACTTTACCGCACGAGTGCGGTAATCAGCAGATTACAGGCATATGTCGAAACATTAAAGAGACGACGAGACGAGAGGGAGATGTACTGTAAAACGTTGTACGATGCACGTGCGAATAGGTAATTCGCAACTCGTGGCGATTTAAAACACTCCCTTCGGTCGTGTTTTAATTTATCACCACTCGTTGCGAATTTCCTATTCTGCCCACTTGTATCGTAATGTACTATAGTAGCGGATTTCAATTTTGGTCCAGTTATAGTTTGTATATAATAAAATTAAACAATTTATTTCAATGCTTGCAATATCCTATATTGTATCATTAGCAGTGGCATTATACTTGATTTGGCCATTAAGCAGAAAAAAGAGGTATATTATTTTATGGTACATACATAAACTCACGCCTATATTCCCGAAAGGGGTAGGCACAGCACATGAAAATTTATTTTCAGTGCCATTTTTAGCAATTGCAGGTTTATAGATGGAGAAAATGAGGAAAGTACTTTAGTACAAATTAATAAATCAGTTCGAAAATGAAAGAATAAAACTAGGATTAATTCCTGACCTCACAATCTGATTTCTAGAGAAATTTCTACAAAAAATAATACATTTTTACTGAAAGCTATAAAGTTAAACGCATTTACAAGCTGCAGAGAAATAATTAACAATGAAAGGAGGATTATAATTCTCGACCGCAAAATCTGACTTCGGAGGAAAATTCCAAAAATACCAAACAATGTAATTTAGAGAAATAGAATAGAATAGAATAGAATAGAAAACATTTATTCGTGACAATACAATACAACAATAGAAAAATTGAAAACAAAAATAGTCACAATAGGTATTGCACGAAATGGTTCCATCTGAGCGTGTTGCTGGCGCGATTACCAGCGCTAATCTTCCGAT
This sequence comes from Notocelia uddmanniana, assembly GCA_905163555.1. Lineage (NCBI taxonomy): Eukaryota > Metazoa > Arthropoda > Insecta > Lepidoptera > Tortricidae > Notocelia > Notocelia uddmanniana. The sequence continues at coordinate 20,419,987 of LR991068.1, forward strand.
GGAACCATCAAGTGATTTCCCAGCAGGTAACACATAAAACCAATGGGGTCCTTTACTCGGTCATCACTGTCACGCGGATCACTCATATCACGATCCGAAATCATTAAAAAATGAATACGTAGTGATGTCAATCATGGTAAGTAGATTGTATTCGTACCACCAGTATGAAGTGACAGCTGAGCATTGCACTGATTTCTAATGCAAATTATGGAAATGTAAAGCAGTGAGAGTATTGGATCTATATTGGCTTGTGCCGGTCAAACATTTCTTACGAGTAAACATGGGAGTGGTTAGAATACTGTTAATTTACTCGCATGAAAGTAAGGTCATTATGTCGGTTATCTACCAGCACAGTATAATATATACTGTGCTACCACCGACCAGCTAACTAAGTATGCCAGTTACCAACCTTTTGGATGAGAAAATACTTTAAAACTTAAGGGAAATATTGATATATTCGGTTCTCCGTGCAGGATTAGCACCTGCGACATCCTCTTCTCTACGCAAATATAAATAGAAATGGAGTTACCCCAGATAATCAGTAGCTATCTGTTTACTGTTTGTATTGTCCACGCGTTTATGACCTCTCCATTGAGAACTCAAAATATAAAGATTTTTCTCATCATCATCATTCACTTAAGAGCTGGGCTCTTGTCGGTTTTTCTATCATCAAGCAAAACTTGAGATAGTGATCACCTTTGATTACAGGCTCATCAAACCTATTAAATCATACCTAGTTATAATTTTATTCAAACAATTTTATTTTTATTTATTTTATTAAATAGGCACACAAAACAAGTATCAATCATTAATACGCCATACATATTTTTTTCTTAAAACTAGACTGATGCTCTAAACTATGTGTACAAAGTGAGATAGAAATTTCTACATTAGTTGAGGGACAATTAAAAAAATAGTAGCATTAAACTCACCTCTAAAATTCACCTGTTAAATAAATAAAAATGTGTAAGTGTCTAGTCTAGTCTGCAATCACTTTTTAATTAATATTTAGCCTACTAGATGTCCCTCGAAGAGGTCTCTCAACGCAGTAAGTCCCCTCACCCAAATTCTAGGATCAAGCACCCATCATCATTGACTAGGCTAGGCTCCTCTGATGCCTATGCTGTTCCTACGTCAGTTAGTCAGCTCTCCGTATCCTCTTGCATCATTTCTCCCTATCCTGCGCTATCTCGAGACTAATCCATGTCGCCTATTATATCCTTCTTTATTGTTCTGGTCCACGTCGTAGAGAGCTCTGCATTCCCGTCCTTCTGTGATGTTAAGAACTTTTTAATCATTGTGATTGTCCTCTCTGAGCATGGTCAAACTAGTGCAATATGGTCTATCGTATCTTGTCTTGAATATAGGCCACTTTGAAGATTCCACAAATAAATTCATTCCTGGCTCCAAGAATGTCACGTCCTACGGCCGCCATATGGTAGTTATATCTGGTTGTATGCGACATAGCCGGCCCTGAATGACACTTTAGCTAATTAAGAAAAAAAATATGTCTTTAGCAGTCGGAAATTGCATGTAGATCGTTATTGAGCACGCTCTGATGGGAACTTTATTGTACATAGTCCGTGAGCTTGAGAACTTATCTTGCAAAAAACCACGATTCAACAAGCTCTTGCAAATAACTGGGGATGTAATTTGAGAGCAATTTATGCCACGGGCCAATGATTTTGATGATATCTCTGTACTTAGAAAGTGAATTGAATTTGCATCTTAAACGTAACAAGATTTGTTTGGACAATATGTGTTTTTTAACCAAATATGGGTATGTTTAGAGAGCGATCGAAGTGAATGACCTAAATCATTGTCAAGTATGGTAGTCAGTCTTTAAGGCGCATAAACACTCGACTTTACTTAAAAAATCCACGGGTACCTTCTTGTCTTTAGACACGGTTGTCACTATGGTACAGATCACAATTTCACGATGTCATTTGGGACACGGCAACTACTGTGTGACGTGTGGATCTCATACGTTTTCAGGGTTCCTTATCAAACAGGTACAAAAGTAATCGTTATGATGCGAATCTGTCCTTCTGTCCGTTTGTCACATAGGTATTGATCGAAGGTCAAATCGCTACATATTTTTCACAACACCACTTAGGTACGCACCGATCGATACTTTAGTGTTACTAGATGAAAGCCCGGCTTCGCTCGGGTGAAATAAATAAGAAAGAAATAAACAAAACATTTATTCGTGACAGTTATGCAAACGACGAAAGAAATAGTGTACAAAAATGTATAAAATAAAAACATTACAACAACGGATTATGATGAAACTTCGAATCGTATAGAAATATAGTCTGTAGTCTGGATTGGGAATAATAGTATGGAATGGAATTATATGGAATTGGGAGTAAAAGATTACGCAAACGACGTCACGGGCAAAGGCTAGTATCTTTGCAAGTTAATCCTAAGCATTTTTATAAGGGTAGTATTTAAAGGCACATAAAAAATTTGACACCGTAATCAGTACTGATTTGTATAGCTAAAATACTAATCGTTCATTAAAATTCAATTCAGATGTGCATTGTTAAATATTGATGTGCCAGTCAGTATTTTTGGTGCGAAGTCAGAGCTGCTAACGCGAAAAACAAATGAAGTTCGTGTATCTCCCTCTCTGTCGCACTTGCAAATTCGAGCGACACAGAGGGAAATACACGATGTTCGTTCGTTTTCGTTTCGCGATAGCAGCTCTCTATTCTCCGCCAAATTCTATTCAGTGGGGCCCTTTACACTCAATATTATCGCGATTTTTAAAATTGTATGGGGCCTGTTAAACGCTTAATACTATCACAATACTGGTGTGTCAATATTATCGTGGTTTTCAAAATCGTATGGATTTTTCTTCAATATTCATTGCACGTGATACGGATCGTGATATGAGTATATCGCGTGATAATAATAACCATGTAACAGGCCCCTATGGATGTTGCTTCAATATTCAGTGTTTCACGTAATAATAATAACAGTTGGTAATATTTTCTCCAATTAATGGAAGCTATTTAACAACTTGTTCCGTTTTGCCAAAGGTATTTCACATTCCGATACGCGCACCATCCAGGAATAGGAGCCGTCAGACCAGAGGGCCTACCACGATCTGAAAACGAAGTATTTCCCTCTCCGCGCTGGAATATGCAAGTGCGACAGAGAGGCATATATATTTAGTTTTCGGTTGGTAGCACCTTAGTCCGAGCGTGGCGGACGGTCGAAGAAAGTCAAAGAACATTCCGTGTGTTGTCTGTCACACATATATTTTTTTAGCTTCCCATCGACCTATGAACTTGAAATTAAGTGATAATGTTTATTATGAAGTATTTTTTACCAAAAATATCAATATATTGATAAATCACATTTGTTTTTTAGTTGTACGGAACCCTCAGTGTGCGACTCCGACGCACTTGGCTGGTTTTTATTACATTTTGAATTTTATTTGTCTTATAGTAAAATACCCTATTCGTTTTAAAGTTGACGCCTGAGGACCTACCGCGAACCAAAAACGAACTATCTTCCTCTCTGTCGTTCGAATATACATGTGCGAGAGAGGCAGATACTTCGTTTTCGGTTCGCAGTAGCGCCTCTAACGTCCGAGCGCGGCGAACGGCATGAGCTGAGGGTCTACTCCGAAATTCAAAATCCTAACTACGTATGGTGCCGTCCCTTTCGCTCTCCTGTCATAGACTATATGAGTGAAAGGGACGGCACCATACGAAGTTCGAATTTCGGAGTAGTCCCCCAGTACCACTAAGTTATAAGATAGAGCGAGATAGGGATAGAATTTTGCTAGACGTTTAAAAGCCATAAGTCACCTAGTAGTTTGTCACAAACAAAATAGAGACGCAGCTTTAAGATGGCGGACAGACTCAGCAAACATTCAAGTGGTGTCCTTTACACGATTAAGATTATCACAATACTGGGGTGTCAATATTATCGCAGTTTTCAAATTTTTATGGATTCTGCTTCAATATTCACGTGATATGAATGTATCACGTGATAATAATAACCATGTAACAGGCCCCATACATTCGCTTTGAAGGCGGTTGTTTGGCCAATCAGCCTAGCTAGCACGATAGATTATACCGTTACGTTTTATGTGACGTTTTAATACATTTCACCCATATAACGTGACGGTATAAGTTATCGTGCCAGCTAGGCTGATAGGTGTATAGAACGCTTGAAAACTACAAAAACAAAAAGCTGCAGACGCGGCTAGCCGAATCCACACAATAGGCGATGATGGCCCATCACCCAGAACGCAGCCCAGCAACCTGGCCAACACACCGGACGCAAACATAGTTAACAATTTCCGAACGTACCCAACCCGACGATGTCAACCAACGAATTTAATATGGCCGACCTTTCGTCATAAAATTAACACTTTTAAATGCAAAATACGCGACAATCCGAATTTTGCGGATACATATGTTCAACTCAAAAATCGTTATTTTTATACGTTCTTCAATTTGAGACAGGTCTCGTTCGGGTCTACCGTACCCCTGCACGAAATTATTAATATAGATATTACGAGATTGCGAGAGTTTCTCGAGTACGAAGCGAATTGATATAAATAAATATAAATATTAGGGTGAAAGTCATACACCAATTGTAGCCCCATAATAAAATTAAATAAATATGCTTTTCACCTCAGCTGCTCGAAAATGGCGGTTTTGTTGCGTGAAACGAGAAACCAGTGAGCAAAATGCATTTTGCTGCGAGATGAAAAAAACTAACTTTTAAATTTTTCATATCGTAGGTTAGTTTAAGTAACTTCATTCTCTCTATCAATATTCCTTTTCGTTATATGTTCTCACCGCTGAGGTGAAAAGTTGTATGTATCACACGAGAGCAGAGATATTTGCATCTCGTGTCTTTGAGTCCCTTGCTACGCTCAAGATTCTAATTCAATTATAGAATCTTTCGCTTGCTCGGGACTCAACATCAACACTCGCAGCAAAAAAATATATTGCTCTCTTGTTGAACAAATAACTATTATTGCACCACAAAAAGAAAAACGTTACAAAAATACAGTCTAAATGAACGATTTCTTCTAGACGACATTTGCGTACCAGGTAAAGTTGATCAATAATTATGATCAGGTAGTGCACGAATACAAGACTTAGAGTGTATATAACCCATAGTAAGCTCCATAAGGCTTGTGTTATTGGTACTAGTCGGCGATAAATCCAATACATATAAATATTTAAATACAAAAAGATGCGAGACCCAGAAACACATATTCAAGCTAATCACACAATTAAATAAATCAATATTATAGGGACATTCTTTACACAAATCGAATTAGTCCCATAGTACGAGTAAGCTCAATAAGGCTTGTGTTATGGGTACTAGACGACGATATATTTAATAGATATATAATTAAATACATAGAAAACATCCAAGTCTCAGAAACAAACTGCCTAGACCGGGATTCGAACCTAGGACCGTCATCTTCGTAGACAGGGTCAACGGGTTAATTATGGAACGCTTTCGACCGTGCGTAACGTAGATCTAAATTTCATTTCCCACAGTAAAAATGACAGTTAGATTTACCTATCGTACGTTCGTAAAGTAACGTGACTACCCTGCTGGTCTTTGTTTACCCATATATCCATATACAATACATATACAAGGTGGACCCTGTAACAAGAGCAAATATTTAAAAGGACGCTTCGTTAGAGTATCCGCAGTAAACTCCCTGTGCCCCAATATTTTTTTCTATTCGAAGTAATTATGATCTTAAGTTATGACATGACCTTCCAGTAATAGATCTTGATACCACGAGATTATAGCGTGCCAGTCAATGAAGTTTTTGAAGTAGTATCAAGTCATGAGTCATAATAGTTTAAGTTTTTCTTTATTTAAAAGGTAATTTTGGTATATATAATTTTATTTTGTTATTTTTTTTGTCATTTTAAAATAAATATTTAATAATATAACACCAAAAAAGTTAAAAGATAGACGTAAGCTATCTTCGAAGACAAAAAAACGGGAGTTTTTTTTTGAACTGGGACCACTTGGAAATAATAGCTGGCTGGCTCAATAGTGTAAGTAGATTTCGCATTGGTTTGTGCAGTCCTGACCCAGAGCCGCGCGTGTTCTGAATCTGATCATGGAGACATGGAGGATTCACTTTCTATGGCTCTGTATGCGATGCGCGCACTGCAATAGATTACGAGCAGGTACAGTCGACCAAAAACTTTGTCCGACATTTTAGACTCTATCATTAGTGCATTAGGTTTCAAAGTTAAATTTGTTAGTTGACTATACACTATAGCGAAGTCAATGAGATGAAATATATATACTCTATCCTTATCTGATGCTTTTATTTTAGTATCTCGCTCCTTTTCTTTCCATTTTATATCCCGTCTCTTTGATTTAATCCATGTCCTGTAAGTCGTATAGTGCAGTTGTCTATAATTACTGAGTTTCTTTAAATATAATTGGGAGAGAAAATAAACGGAAACTATGTTGCGGGGAGTAGTTTTGTTACACCATGTTGGTGGCAAAGAACTATACAATCCACATGATGGTAAGCGGTCACGGCAGTCTATGTACTTATGCCTGCGACTGCAGGGGTCTCATATGCTCGTACCAACTCTTAAAAGTAACTACTTTTTTTAGTAACGTCAGATGGTCAACTTTTTTGAAACCTATTCGAAAGAAAGAAAAAAAATATTGCCATACCTATCTTTGTCTAAAAACACACATATTATAATTATAAAGACCATGGTTCCAATCTTAACATGTGCAGGCCAAAAATGACCAGCGCTAGTTTACAGAATAATGCAAAAAAAAAACTACTCTAAACTACCTAACCAATTATAAACCCAAAGGCTGTTATAACTTAAGGTCTGAATAATCTGATAGTTTGAATTTCATGTTATAGGTCATGTAGATTTTAAAAAGAGGAAAAATTATAGAAAAAATCTCGAATTATCATTTTCAATATAAATTTTGCTACTACTACGGTTCTTTAAAAAAAGGTAATTCATTATATAAAAATCTAAACGATTGATATGGAACTAACTATAATCATTTGTTTTGATAAAACGAATATTTATTCTAATTTGGCTGAGTTTTGATTTTTTCAGTTGGTCCCGTGCGCGGGTGAAGAGCGCGACATAATTGAGCTACCACTAAGCATGTGAGAATGACAAAAATAGTCTAATCTATAATGAGTCTCGTGTAAACTGTGTATAGTGTAAACTTTTTAAAATCACATTTCCACTTGAAAGCTTCAAGTAGAAATCGTGATACGAACGAATATGCGTAGAACAAATTATCATCTTCAGCTTTGTTGCTTGTTCGAAATGAAGATAAAACACACATCTTTACGAAAGCGACTGTCGTTCGATCTTCCAAGTCGAAAGTCAATGTTATTTTTCCTTCAATTTAGGCATGTTACATGCACCTACGACGACTGGAGAGGAAAATTTACCTTGTTTGGATAAGACCGATTAACTTACAAAAAGGAAAACTCCACAAATGACACAAAAAAATGTCCCCTGCGTGTGTGCTACAATAACATACAATTTTTATTCACTTTTTTCTCAAACAGATCACGAATGAAAAACATAGTAATTACCCGGAGCAGGTGCCTCAAAGAGAACAAAGCGTGGTTGTTGTTAGTACGTGACGGTGGTGGTACTAGTGGGGGCAGGGGGGGATATAGGGCGCCGCTTGCGCACGATCCGTGTTATAGATACTACATACACACTGACTTGGAGCACGCGAATCATTTTGTTTTCGGCTCCAGCGAGTAAAATGATAGTGGCTTTTTAGATTATCAAGTTCAGGAGAGCAATGAAGACAGACGTAACAGAGGGACCCCCTAGATGCCATCGATACGGAGATACCTCCGTTGTGAGACCACGCGGGATCGGATACCTGCAAAAAATGGCCTTACTAAGCCAGTAGGCTAGAAATGCTGGAATGCGTCTGTGAGAAGAAGGTATGGATGTAAAGATATTTGTCGGCCTGTTTAGCCTAGTTGATAGGGAATTTGTTTATGTGGTAAGCAAAACATTTTTTTCTGAGACTGGGATGTTTTCTACGTATTTAAGTACATATTTTTTTTTCAAATATATCGTCGTCTAGTAACACAAACCTTACTCGTATAAGTATACTATAGGACTTGTTCGATTTGTGTCAAAAAAATTGTCCTCTTATATTTATTTATTTATTTTATACGCCATATATACTACGTTTAAAGATTGTACATAAATTTTAAGTTATTATACCGTACTCGTACTTCAACATATATCGTTGGCAGTGCAGCGGCCGCCAGCATATTGGGCACATTTTGCACTAGGTACCTTGCCGTTCTGGGATCTGCTAGATTATGTGTAAATTTTTAATTTGTTTCATGATTTGTGAGTGATTTTTTGTGTGTATTGTTTTATTGTGTTTATTTAATTAAAATTATATTTACTAATAAATTTACTTACCACTCAGTCCGTCTGTATGTCACACGGTTTGTCACGGATTAGATGCGTCGTCATCGTTTTATATTGAGAGATTTTGACTCCAATGAGATACAATTCCTCTCGTCTATCATAGCTTTAACAATGGCTTCTTACAAGTCGTTATTTAACCAAATGACGGCATTTTAACTGGAGTCAAATTACTTAAAGTTTGACATTATGTAATTGGCTTGTAGATAGAAATGTCGATTACCTACATTCGAAGATAGGAACTGTCGTGACTTGTAGTTTTATAAGTTATACCGGGAGACTTGATTCCGGAACGTTGGATTTGATTGGAATCGGCGTGCGAGGAAAATTAGTCACACAGATTAATTAAGGTCTTAAAACATCATTGGGTTTAACTATTAGTTGTGTATTAAGATTTTCTTAACTCCTGTGGAGGAGGGTAGACACCATGCACCGTCCGCTACCCTTTGATTTCACTAACGCTACATGCCGCACTGGAACCATTTTGTGTTTGGCAGTAGAATACATGGACAATATACAGAGTAACTACTAAGTCGTGAACAGGAATTATTGACCGAGCGAGCGAAGCGAAAAAAGCGTCTCCGTTTCAGCTTTCGAAAAAAAAACCCTCGTATGTTTGTCTCGTCGCATTTCTCAACCGATTCTCGTGAAATTTTGTGAGCAGGTTCGATAATTACACAGATTTTTTTTATGGGGTCAGTTTTTGTAAATTTTGTAATTTACAAAAAGAATGCGAGGTCTACAGCTCACACACACACTAGTGTAAGTGTGTATGTAATTTATTATTATTATACATGAGTAGAACACCACAACAAAACAATAATTACAGAATAATTGGCATATCTACAAAGGCGAACTTATCTTTAAACTACTTACCCATGCTAAATTACAGATTCCTGAGTTACTGAGCTAAGAGCAGACGGATGAACTGACTGAAAGCTTCCTTGGTTTACTATGGAACCCTAAAAGTAACCAACCGTATGATCACCCTATTTATTCAAGACTAGTTCTGTAGATCAAAATACTTAAGGTTTTATTATTTATATATTTTAACGTTTCCAGCCAACAAATTAAAGAGTTTGAATTAATAACCTTAATAACATGCTATTTGGCCTACGAGTCTACGGCAGTTCAGCGTAAAAATTAGGGTAAGCATAAAGACTCAGTTAATTTAAAGGTAAAATGTTGTTAAAATTATTACAAAATGCATTTACTAATTTTGCATATTCGCACGTACAGGACTACTTACACTAATGGTACGTGGGTACAAAGTAAGAAATAGTTATTTGTTCAACAAGAGAGCGAAGTAGATTTTTGCTGCGAGTGTTGATGTTGATTCCCGAGACTCCCGAGCAAGCGAAAGATCCTATAATTGAATCACAAGCGTAGCGAGTGATTCAAAATTAGAATCTTGATCGTATATATATTTGCTCTCGTGTGATACATACAGCTTTTCACCTCAGCGGCGAGAACATATAACGCAAAGGAAAAGTAATTGAGAGAATGAAGTTACTTAAACTAACCTACAATATGTAAAATTAAAAAGTAAGTTTTTCCAAGCTCGCAGCAAAATTGAAATGAAAAAGAAAATGAAAATGAAAATTGTTTATTGTTCACATGAAGTAAGTAATTACAAGATATATCACGACTCTGAGCCCTGAGCTAGGAAACTCTGTGTTACAGGACCCAGTTTCGCATCAATGTTAGTTTCACTTAATTATAAATACAAGTTATACGAGTACAGAGGAGTATTTGTAAACATATTATATCTGACAATTAATTATGTTCTCATACCTATTTAATTTATAGTTATACTATTTTTATTACAAATAATAATAATATATGACAAATAAAAGTAATAATATAAATCACGTCTCGGCAATGCACAGTCTGGTGAAGATTAGTTAGGTAGTGATTGGAATGGCTGCTCCGTCGTCAAACCCCAACATTTCGCTGCAGGTTTGAATTTGTGGCGTGTGCCTCGTATGCACATACTGGTGGCTCGAATTATGGCAGTGCATATCCTTGTTCTAAGCCAACCCAGTATCGTACTCAGTGATTTATTCCAACGGTCTGAGAGGGCTTCGCCAATGTGTTTGACAAAGGAGGTCATCTGTGGTGCGAATACGCCATCGACGGAGGTCACGAGAGGGGTGAAGGTAGCATGTTTCGCTTCGCAAGCAGCGGAGTATTTTCTTTGTTTTTCAGCCTCAGCAGATTTTAGGACAGAAGTGACGTGGCGTGCAATGTAAGAGGGAGCGTCAGTGTCTACAACACGGATATCGAAAAGAGCTTCTCTCTGAGCATTCCATACGCCACGGCAAGATAAGTCGCCGCGTAATCCAAGGTCACCTTCTGTGATTATGGGTTCTATTGTGACGTTGCTCCATGCTTGGTGACATAATTCAGCAAATAGATCACGAATTTCGTTGTGCCGTCTTGAAATTAGCCCCCCAGTCTTGCAACAGAGAGTATGGTCGATATTAAATTGACTATTGCCACATCCATCACATGAGGGTGGCATTGAGTTTGGGGTTCTGTGATAGCGTATTGCCAGGGCGTCTCTGAATTCATGAGGAGACAAGTCCAGGTTATCTTTCTTCGTTGGTATAGCGGAAAGCCAGGAGAAAGACTTTGTTTTCATTTTCAATGCGATTGATCTTTCTATAGCTCTTCTTTTGTTAGGGGGTAGGTTGGCTAATATAGTGTCTAAGAGTTCGTTATCACGATCCTCTTTCGTCATTCGGCTTTCTTTACATCCCGTATGTATATTTATGTTGGTATTTGACTTATAAACTATAATATTTTTAGCGCTATATAATAATCTTTTGATTTGTGGATAATCTCGTTTTTTCCACACTTTATACACTTTTGTACATTTTTTATACTTTTAGCATGAAACCTTGTGTGTAACTGTTGTCCTAAAGAAATTGAAAAGTTGACCATCTAATATCATGTTTCTTTTCAGCTAAATAATAAAAAAATACTTTCAATGGATGATAAATCTTTCCGCTTCGCCCACCGCACGATAGTCTTAATGAGATGGATTAATTACTAAATTAATTGATTTAATAACATGCTGCTGGTAATTATGTAGATCAATATGTTGATAGGGGCTATCTGAAGACGAGATTTTAACCGATTTTGCATGGTCGTTAGAGCGGTGACGTTCGACTGCAACAAAAGAATTCTCACATTAACACTAGTTTAAAAATAAGCTCAATGATGATAAAAATAAAGTTGAAATTACCATGACGCGATTAAATGTGTTGGTGCGTTTCAGAACGATTTGAGTGATGTAAAGTAATACAATATGCAATTATGCGGTCACGAAACTTATTATTTTATTACATGGTTGCAAATCGAGATTTTTTATAACGCTTGTCCTGTAATATAATGTCCAAATAATCATAACATTGAGCTGGGGCAACATTCGACAGATTTTCGATGTCATGAGCGATATGTTGCAATGTTGGCCATACGGTGAGACGTGTTTAATTTTTGGAATCGTAGCCCTTTTGTTTTAATTTTTTCAATTTTGCATTCTATTTTGTTATTTGCCAGGTATATACATATTAAAAGTAGAAAATTAACGTATATGTTCATATTTATTCTATACTAGCTTTTGCCCGCGACTTCGTCTGCGTAGAAGTCATTCTTGCTTTGGAATTATTTGTTTTCCCATACATCTTTCACCCTTCTTTACATCCCTTAAGAAATGATTACATTGAATATGAAATGTTCTTTACCGCGCTCGGAAAATTTTAATAGTAATCGTTTTTTCAAAACGAATCATCATCATCATCATATCAGCCGAAAGACGTCCACTGCTGGACATAAGCCTCCCCCAAAGAGTGACACAATGACCGTTCCTTTGCCATCCCCATCCAGCGGACACCTGCGACCTTCACCAGGTCATTAGTCTACCTTGTGGGGGGGCCTACCCACGCTGCGCCTTCTGGTACCTACTCGCCACTCGAAAACCTTTCCTCCCCAACGGCCAACGGTTCTATGTGCTATATACCCCGCCCACTGCCACTTAAGTTTAGCGGTTCGGTGGGCTATGTTGGTTACTTTGGTTCTACTGCGGATGGCCTCACTTCTGATGCGATCACGCAGAGATACTCCCAGCATAGCCCTCTCCATTGTTCTTTGGGTGACTTTGAACCTTCTTATGAGGCCCATAGTAAGCTACCACGTTTCAGTGCCATATGTCGTCACTGGCAACACACACTGATCAAAGAGCCTTGTCTTGAGACACTGCGGAATATTGGACGAAAAGATGTGCCGTAGCTTCTCGAACGCTGCCCAGCCGAGTCGGATTTGACGATTTACCCCTTTCTCGAAGTTGGCCCTTCACTAACTGGGTACCTTGGACCTAACTGGACAGTCTGTCCTAGGTATATAATCGTCTGACAACTTCAAGTAAAAGTGTCCGTTTGTAACGGGAGTTGGTGCTACGTGCTCGTGCTTTCAAAACGAATGATTAAGCTTAGTTATATCAAATGTACCGATTCTAGACGAATGAGGCCCGTAAAATATTGCATGTACAATGATAAAAGTCTCGCTACGCAGTTCTTCCGTAAAACGTCCCAACAGAGCGGGTTCTTCATGTAAGCATGATGGCCGAAGGCCGTAAGCAGAGAGGCAAAACATGCAAGGCGAAAGGCCGAGTATTCACACAAAACGGGCTTCTTATGTAAGGTTGAGGGCCCAAGGCCTGAAGCAGGGAGGCGAGAAACGCGAGGCCGAAGGCCGAGTTTCTCAACAGACTGGATTCTTTATGTAAAGTTGATGACTAACGGGCCGAAACAGAGTGGCAATGCATGCGAGGCCGAAGGCCGAGCATTCAAATAGAGCGGGCTCCTTATATAAGAATGAGGGCTGAAGGCTCGGAGCCGTGTGGCACGCATGTAGGGCCAAAGGCCTGAAGCAGAGTGGCAATTCACGCAAGGCCGAAGGCCGAGAATCCCAACAGAGCGGGCTCCTTATGTTGGGCCGAAGGACTGATGCAGAGGGGCAAGGCATGCGAGTCCAAAGGCAGATCATTCACACAGAGCGGGCTCCTGATGCCGATCATTCACACAAAGTAAAGTGTAAGGCTGAGGGCCGAAGGCCCGAAGCAGAGCGGCAATGCACGTGAGGCTGAAGGCCGAGAGTCACAATGCCTAGACATATAAACCGATAGACAAACACACACGAATTATTAAAACTGTTGAAATGTGTTCTGTTTCGATGCTAAGGGCCCTCCAATCGCTCCATTGATTTAGCCAATATCTTCAATGTACAGATTTTCGACCTTCTACAGCTGTATTATATGTATACGGATAAGCATAAATCCAGGGGCCTTTCAACTCGAAGTACGAATTTTTCTATGGAAATTTTAGTTTAACTTGTTTGTACCAGATGTCACTGGGTGCTATCTCTATCGCACTTGCATATTGAAGTGACTGGGATGCAGCGGTTGTGCGGTTAGTTCTTACTAAATACACAACGGCGCTACGATCTATGTGGAGTATTTCACTGGTATCTCTATCTCAGTATATAGATTGTAATTTGTGCATAGATCTAAGGTGCTTCAACCGTCAATGTTGACGATTGAGCTGCCCAGCCCAAGTGATCTCTTATATCAAACAGTTATTATAGTGTGAAGGGTCACCAATTACGTAAACAATAATACACGACAAAATTAAATTGTACACTGACGATACAAAGACTGCATTGAAGCAGCTGTTTTTGTATTTAAGCATATGAAAACAAACAATTCCAAAGTATCGCAAATTTATTTTGATTTACACGCAATAATAGACCTAATTGCTAAAAGGTTATGCTCAAAAATAACGTCATCAATCAGAAGGAATTATGATATTTCGGCTTTGACATATCGAAAAGTCAGCTTGTTTACAATACGTCAAATTCTGCTATCGCTTACGTTAAAATTATTGACACGCCGTTATACTCCCAATTGGCTGAAACTTAAAGCTTATAATGGCTTATGAGGATTTAAATCACCCCGTTTCATAGACCATATTTGCACCCCCGATTTCATCCCTTTGAGGGTGATTATCGGGACAAAAAGTATACTATAAGTGACTCCAGATTACATACTGTTAGTATACAAAAAATCATTTTGATCTGTTCAGCCGTTTTAGCGTGATTGAGCAACAAACATCCAAACATCCAAACATCCAAACATCTAAACTTTCGCATTTATAATATTAGTGGGATTATTTTTAAAATAAACATTAATTTAAAGTTGAAACATAGGTACTAAAAATACGTTGTAATACCTAGCTAGCACTATAGTTAATATAGTCACGTTTTATGGCTGAAATGTACTAAAACGTCACATAAAACGTGACGTCATAAGCTGTCATCCTAGCTGATGGATAAAAATGTAGTATTATATCACTTTAACCATATTTTGCATATTCCGCTCCCGCGACGAGAAGAATAGGGATGATGCAATTCCGTAGCTTCTCCGGTCATCATTTCATTAATCATCTTTGCGTTATCCCAGTACAGTTGCAACCTGAAGGATGCCCAAGGACCGCTGCCTAATCCCAAAACTTGGCGTAGGTACTACTTTTACGGAAGCGTCTGCCATCTGACGTTCCAATGCAAGGGGGAAACTAGATCTTATTGGGGCTTGTCAAGTGGGCGGGCTACTTGACTGTTATAATTGCATAATTGAGGTTCTCAAGCCGCCCGAAGCCCGCTAACTTGGCTTCAAAGCACAGGAGCGCGCAGTTAATTACCACTCAAAGCGGTCACTCATTCAAGAGTTGACTCCGGCCGACGTTGCTTAACCTCGCATAGCGCACGCAGTTCGGGGGCGCCGCTGGGCCACGATCGCTCTTGTATTGGTATTTCAAGTAAAAATAATTAGTTATTATTTTTTCCAAAACCAAACCAGTACTTATAGTATAAGTTATATCAAAATATTTATTTATTATTTGGAGAACCAACTACCTATATAAGTAAGCTACAGTTATGCAACTTAAATAACAGAGAGCCAATTATGGGTTCCCACCAGCAGCAAATAACTTAATACTAATACATACTAATTATACCTACTTCAATTTTACAATCATGAAAGTATCGCCATCTAGCGGTATAAAACTGAGTCACCAAGTGTTCACGACCAACAATAAAAACAAACCCGGCGTCTTACATAGCAATATGGAGAAGTAAAAACTTTCACTACTGCCTACTAGATGGCGCTTTAAACAATATTCAAATAAATCAACTACTTTTATATTTTCACAACGATTTTAGGGTTCCATAATAATAATAATCGTATGGCATTTATTTTCGAACCGTGAGTTCTTCGAGAAGACATGTACGGTTGCCAGTTGGTTGCACTTTTAGCACCACCCAGGGGTCACGTGTACGGTAACAGTGGGTACTCCCTACGGACGTGGTGCAACTTCGACCCCCCTTGTGAAGTGAGTGGGAAAATTGACTGTTAGAAGTTCTCAAGCCGCCCGAAGGACTCTAACTTGGCTTAACGACTGCTGTCGTAGACAGCAGCCGGGATTAACAGCTTAACGTGCCTTCCAAAGCACGGGAGCGCTTAGTTAGTAACCACTCAAAGCCGTCACCCATCCGAGAATTGACCTGCGCCCACGTTGCTTAACCTCGCATACCGCACGCGGTACGCGGGCGCCGCTGGGCCACGAACGCTCCATACCAAGCAGAGTTCCATACCAAAAGGAAAACAAAAAACTAGGTACGACTCTCTGTGCGTCTATCTTAGCTATGTAAGTATCTCAGGAACTCCTTATGCTCTCGAATAGTTGTAAATAAGGTTCATTCCACCACATCAGCTCTAGGTCGTCCACAGCTGGACATAGGCTTCCCCCAATTTCATTGGGGGTAAATGCCATAATCGCCACGCTTGGCATGCGGGTTGGCGGGTTGGCATTCCAAAGGTATTAAAAATGAATAATTTAAGCCCAGAGTGGCTTGAAATTTTAACAGATTGGTGAAATGGGGGAATAGATACACCCAGCCGCGGTATTTTACGCTAATAAATGTAGGTACCACATTTTTAAATCTAATTTTGAGGAGCTTATCCGTTAAACGAAAATGTCCCTCAGGTGCCATATTGATTCAGGCAGGTAATCAACCTAATCATATTTTAAAAGACACGAACATCAAAGACCCCTACGAAACCTTTTATTTGCCGAATATAAATACCCGTCTCTGGTTGAAAGATTTATTTTAACATTTTTAAGACAATCCGTATACGTGCCTACAATAACTGAAACAATAAACAGTAAAGAGGTACATACTGGCGCCGTTCTTATTTACCGAACGACAAGTCATCAAATATTTCCCCCTACAAACACCAAATATTAGTTCAGTGACGTATTTCAGTCATGGTAGCGAGATCGCTCAGCGAGAGCGTGCCCAATCTCGCTGACATCGAAATCATAGTAAATATTTGCTCGCTTGAGCACTTTTTGTGTTGACTCTCCGATTATATTGTCATTTGTTTCAGAAAGACGTATACAGGTTGCTCTGTAAGCTTTCAATCCTAATAAAATTAAAACCTAACCTAGAAACTTAGGATTGCAATAACTACTAGAATATCTTATTTGTGGATTAATTCATAATAACATAGATGGTGTATTTCAACAAGTGAACAATATCAACTACGCACGAAAGTATCAATTTGGAGGTTGTGGGTGTCGAACCCCGGCTAGTATAGTTGAATTATTTAAAGAGTATCACTTTAAAAAAATACCAACATTAGAAATTGAACCTTCTTACTGAGACTAAAGTCGCTTTTTGAACGAAATAATTGATATAATTCGGTCGATTCAAATAATTTTAAGTATATACCACAGGTTTTACCCTACCCCTATTAGTAAGACTTCGCTATCCGTCCGTCTGTTTGCTCGTCTGTCACCAGGCTGTATTTCATGAACCGTGATAGTAGGACAGTTGAAATTTTTCACAGATGATGAAAATTATATTTCTGTTCCCGCTTTTACAGCAAATACTAAAATACAAAATAAAATAAATATTTAAGGGAGGTCCCATACAACAAACGTGTTTTTTTTTTTTTGCGGTTTTTATAGATAATGGTACGGAACCCTCCGTGCGCGAGTCCAATACGCACTTGGCAGGTTTTTTTAAACTTATATACACAATATACTTTGATATTTCAACATTAGCTTTTTGATGACCGTAAACGTTGTGTATGAGGAAACCGGTATAATCTCAATAACGTCCTAAAAGCCGAGCCATACCGAATGCGTGCGCAGCACGTGCGCGTGCAAGCAGTGTGTCATCTACTATGACATTTCCTACGATACAACGCGCACGCTATGCACACGCGCACGCGCACGTGCTAAATAAATGAAGGTATCCCTCTGGGTGAAAAGGTTGAATGGCAGTCGCTTTCGTAAAACTAGTGCCTATGCCAAAACTTGGTACCGATTAGGCGACAAGGCAAACCACGGGCTCCTGTATTTCCTATTTTGTCAACTTTAGTTTTGGAACAACCCGTATAGAGCCTCGCTCTGAATGATAGTTTTGGGAACAGTGATTTCGCGAGATAGTTTTGGGGCTTCCATATACGTATTTGTAAGAAGTTGGGTGATGGAATACGCATTCTTATGGTTTCCTTCCGTACTCGTACACGAGCCAAGTGTTTAAACAGGTACAACAAGCATCGAAAATTATATAAAGTGTCAGTATAATGTTAACGATTTAAGTAAAGGTACAATGGAATGTACATAAATTATAGGAAATGAATGTTTTGACTATTAAACGTTTGTACAAAGTCGAATAGGGCAAAAAGGTTATGGCAAGTGATTTTTGGACATTGGTTAGTAGGAATCACACTTAGGGACCATCTGAGTTAAACGGTAGGACTACACAAGTAGAAAAGATCCTTAACAATTATACAATGTTGACGTGCGTGTCATTCGAATTCCGAATTGTCATTTTTGACATTAACTTCTCCTTAACTCCACGTTAACTCTAAGGACGGTTTTATTTCACCCTTGGCGATATAATTAATTATTTTGTATGAAAATACAAAACATATTTTTTTCTTCAATTTTGAAAGATTAAATATGCTACGTCGTTTCTATGGCTATACGGCTATATGCTAGAAGGAACGGAAATCAATAAATTCACCCTGTATAGGTAATGACGTGCACGTTAACTTAAACTTTTGTTGTGTATTCATAGTTTCGAATCACAACATGACCCTCATTATAATAAAACGGGACCCTATTACTAAGACTCCGCTGTACGTCCGTCTGTCTGTCTGTCACCAGGCTGTATCTCATTAAACAATTTTCACAGAAAATGTATTTCTGTTGCCGCTATAACAACAAATACTAAAGACAAAATAAATAAATATTTAAGGGAGCTCCCATACGAAAACCCTAAAAATTAAAAAAAATGTTATAATAAAGTGTCTTATGTAATGTGGTACTCTCACTTGGCCGGTGTTTTATCTACATACTATAAGTCAAACAAATTGGTCTATCACGTTTCATTCTTAATGTTCAAAATAATGGAGTTGAAAAATAGCAGAATTTCTCGGCCGACTGTTCATTACGGTCAGTTGCAATAGCACGAATATAATATGCCATTATTGCCAAAGTAAATGTTTAACAAACCGTGTTCATTTGGTCGCTATGTCACGAGTTGTCTTAAAAATGCATCGAATCGCGCCCCACTTCACAAGGCTCAGGGCCTCGACAACCATTTAGTTTATAAACTCAAAACAAAAGAATTGTAATCAAAAGTACAATCTACAGATTCCTAAATAAACGAGTTTAACTCATTCAGGCGTCGCTCGGTCCTAATGGACGTTATATTTTATTTCAATTTATTTACAAAAGCATACGGTATGGTGTCCTGAATTTCTATTATGGTAGCACGTGGCTTTGCTTGTTCTTCGCTATTTAAGCCATAGAATTGGTAAGTACAAGTTCTTGTGGGAGTAACTAATCTAACTGTCCAATGTTAAAGGCCTAGTTAATGTCAAATTAAGTTACTGTCGTTGACACATTGTAACACACACACAGTTCACGCAAGACCTTTAAGATTGGACAATTAGGTTACAACTGTTGTGCGGTAAGCGAAGGGTGATAGGGGGCATTATATTGAGTTCTTACGTCATACAGACTGCTTGATTATACCGTGTTTGAAAGACCTAGTTAGTATAATGACTTCGCTTAAGAATGTTACCAAATATTTGTTTTGTTTGGTAATGATATTACGAACACAAAATGGGCAATTATTGTATTGTGCTTCCCTCCAGCAAGTCAACGAAGCCCCGCCGAGCGGGGCACCTATTTCCGCTTTGAGTGGCACAGGGTAACGAACAAACCTACCTAGGCTCCACTTCATTGACTTGCATGCGAGTCGACCAAGGTACACTACAAAAAATCAATAGTTGTAAAAATATTATGACATGTAATTTTATGTTGTGTGATTGTTGTTATTATTGCACATTGTACGATTGTTGTATTATATTGATGTTGAGTATTGTATGATGTTAAGACTGCATATTTGCATAGTGTCCAAAGGATAAATTTCACTGACGAAGCGTTTTGAATTAGGTTACATTTTGACCAAGTGATATATTTGGAAAATGGCAGTCAATCTAAATAATAAATGTCATAATATATATCTATTTCCTACATATAAACTAGACGAAACAAAAAGTTGCCGCATGAAAATTTGACAAAAGTCACTCGACAACGTAAATTATATGGGAAAAGTTGGTTATCAAATACATATTGTGCTGACAACTTAATTCACCATAAAACACACAACGCGATAGCAAATGATAATATTAATAAGTCCCCGGTCTTCCGTGGAGGTCCTTCCCTACTGCCCTACTGGTAGGATACTGGTATAAAATGCACGCTAAACATAAACGCTGCCAACGCTATTTAGCCTCCATAATTGAGTAACAGACAGACAGACATTTTTCCGGAAAGGGTAACGACAATTAATTACACAAACAATGGCATACATCAGTTGGCGTCCGGGACTTTTTGCGTACAATGAGCTTTTTACCCTTCCGGAGCTTTTGGGAAAGTAAATGTATATCAACGCTACAAAAAGGTTTAATTCGCGTTGGGTTGAAATTGTCCATTTTGCAAAGTGCTGCCAAATTGTGTTTCGTTTTAAGTAAAAATGAAATCAAGATCAGTAAATTTTATTGAATGACATCCATAAGACTCGACTAAACACATTACTGAACTTAGCAATTCTAAATTCAAATCTGTAGTAAAACAAACACTTATTTCAAGAGCATATTATAAGATAAACGATTACATCATGGATAGGGATGTTTGGCAGTGATAGCGTCCTGCACGGGTAATTTATCGCGAAAATATATTTTCTACTGTAGCATTGTTATTTAAGTAATTTTGTAGTAGCTGACACTGTAATTTTATATTTAACTATACAATGTATATTGTTTTCTTACGCCGGTTCTTCTCGTGGCAGAGGTATATTTTTCCGAACCGGTGGTAGTTTATTGACGTTCATAGGTGCATGTAATATGCCTAATTTGAAGAATAAACTACTTTTACTTTTTTACTTTTACATCTGCCCCCTAGCTAGATGCTGGCCAAAAAAAGCAATCTCATTTTTTCGCTTCGCTCAACTCAATTATATCTCTACTAGCGTTTGCCCGCGACTCCGTCCGCGTGTAAAGGATGATTCACAGTAGACCGCTCCGTTCCCGGGCCGGCCCGTTCTCTTCTAGAGAAATACGCCGGCCGTTGCATTTGCTGTTATAGAAAACGGGCCGGCGTGGACACGAAGCGGTCTTTATTTATTAAAAATGGGATTGCTCTTGGCCAGCATCTTGCCACACTCTACCCTCTCCACTGTGTGTGTGTGTGGGTCTACTGTGAATCATCCTTGACTCGTTATATCGTCGGCTAATAGTGCTGCTAACGTCATATTATGGAAGATTACAGGAGAGACAAAAAAATAATCGAAAAAAACATTATATTGGGTGTTATGCGAAAATATTCATTATCATCATCATCATATCAGCCGAAGGATATCCACTGCTGGACGTAGGCCTCCCCCAAAGAGTGCCACAAGATCCGGTCCTGCGCCACCGGCATCCAGTGGACTACAGCGACTCACCAGGTCATCAGTCCATTTTTATGGGGGCTCGAGAACCATTCCGCCCTAACGGCCATCGATTCTACGTGCAATGTGCCCCGCTCACTGCCACTTATGTTTCGCGATTCGGAGGGCTATGTCAGATAATTGGGTTCTACTGCGGATGGCCTCATTTCTGATGCGATCACGCTGAGATACGCCCTGCATAGCAATGGAGTGCAATTGCTCTTTTGATGACTTTGAGCCCTCTTATGAGGCCCATAGTAAGCGACTACGTTTCAGTGCCCATTATGTCATCTCATGAGATTTAAGCAATTTGTTAAAATAACTGGCAGTAGCTGTTTTACGTTTAAAACGAAAAGTATTAAGAAATGGATTTAGCGGATTTAAACTCTTAACAAACGATATTATAGAAATAATTGCTATTAAATTGTTGTAGGCGCCCATACAATTTTTTATCCCCCTTTTCACCCCCTAAGGAACGATTTCCCGAATAAAAACTATCCTATGTCCTTTCCTGGGACTCAAACTATGTCTATAACAAATTTCATGTAAATTGGTTCAGCGGTTTAAGCGTGAAGAGGTAACAGACAGACGGGTGACTGTCGCAATTATAATATTAGTAATACCTATAGTAAGTAAATATGGATTTTAATTGATTCCTTTGTGTTGCGAAAGCTACCAATATAAATTGTATGACTTATTTTCGTAACACAAAGGAATCAATTAAAATGTAGACATTATTAAGTTCTTAACTATGTACAATTTTTTTTCAATTCACTCATGTAGTATTTTGTTCTTAGACGTGAGCTTGGACGTGAACTGGATGTCTACAGATTTCCTCACTTGATAGGATATTGACTATTATTATACGTACAATTGCGTAGTCGTAATACACGGACATTTGACAGTTTTCTAATATAATACCGCCTAAATCAGGAAGTCGCCCGCCGCTGTCATCTTCACCAAGCTACGCATTTACGAAAGCAGTACCTTACTAATCAATCCTCGTACTTAATTTCTTACTACACACTTACTATATACTGCCATTCATTATAGTTTTCGATTTTACACACCTAAATGTACCTATTTAAGATTATTATATCTGATGACGATGCGAACACGGTTCAATGGAACCTATTTTAAAAACTTTAGCCGTGTTTTAAAAGCACCCGTTGGACCAAATTACAAATCAGATTTTGGTAAATTAGTAAATTTTTTGAAATAACGATTTACGGTCTAACGGATCTTTTTAAGCATTCCTTGAGTGCGATGGAGATACTGCGATCGCCAACCCGCATGCCAAGCGTGGCGATTATGGCATTTACCCCCCATGAGATTGGGGGAGGCCTATGTCCAGCAGTGGACGTCCTAGGGCTGATATGGTGGTGGTGGATCTTATTAAATTTGACCCTAAATTGTTTCGTAGGCGATCTCTGTTTACGAATTATAATAAAAAGCTTAATATATATAATATAATTTCTTTAACTTATTCAGTCTCGGTTCCAACCGACACTTAATTTCCCATCACAGCTCCGATCCTTTAGCGTTGTGAAATCCACTACAGGCTTGCTGAAACGCTAAGTCTCTCAAGATCGAGTTAAGACCGTAAGTCTCCACTTAATGAACCGTCGAGCCTATCACAACAGGCTTAGAGAAGATTACAGCAATTTGACTTAGCTGAGCCCGGCTTAGATGCAGTTGGTAGGTACGTTGAGTTCATTTATTAATTTAAATTTGGGCGTTGCTCAGGGAAGCATTCTTGGCACAGAGTTCATTAAGGCAATGAAGAAGTGACGAGATATGCAAGCGATACAATGTAGCTTACAACCTGTTGTAATATGTATCGTACCAACTGATCCAGTTTCTCTTTCTACCCCTTGATAATCACATTCTTGTATCCAAAAGGGGTTATGAATACAATTCTGCTTTAATTTTTAGTGGCACTGACACTTCTGTCAATTGTATCTTTGAAGACGGATAAAAAAGGTTACTAGCCTTACACCACTACAACATGCGCTTCATTCAACCTCGTAGCCGACACTCTTTGCGATACCCATGGGAATGAGGAGATTGATTATATTCTAACCCTAAAACTGAAACCCACTTATGATGAAACTGGTGTGATACTATTTATTCATATAAATATATTCAACAATAAATATTTATTGAATAATATTACATCATCATCATCATTCAGCCAAAAGACGTCCACTGCTGGACATAGGCCTCCGCCAAAGACTTCCACAATGACCGATCCTGCGCCACCCGCATCCAGCGGACACCCGCGACCCTTACGAGGTCATCAGTCCACTGTGTGGGGGCCTGCCCACGCTACGCCTTCCGGTACGTGGTCACCACTCGAGAACCTTTCCGCCCCAACGGCCATTTATTTATTCATTTTTTTTTTTCATACATTATGATAATATCTGTAAGCTATTTCCAGATGCAGAAACCCTTATTTATGCCTATGAAAATTGTCTGTACAATAGAAGCTCAAAGCTTGTCCAATCTAACTTTATATTAACCGGTAGTTAAAAACTACCAACAAAAAGTACTCATATAAGAAAGTTCCTGTATCGTAAATTGAATCGCCTGAATTCATCCCGTGAATTTACGTACTTCAAATAGATTTCATCATAACATGTGATTTATCTATACTCGCAAGCAACAAGCGACTTTAAATCAAAGAAATTAAGTTTCAATATTAACGGTACATTAAATGCGATTGTATATGCACGGATGAGCTGAAGTGATTTATTGGGTGGAGGAGAAATTTGAACTTTATGGTGTTGGATTAGGATTGAAAATGATGATTGTAATATGAGTAAAGGAAACGCAAGTAGTGGCTGGGCCTGGAAAGAGTCGCTCTCGAATAATCGATAGCTGACGTCTGGCCGTCCCCCGCGCAGGTGGTTTCCCCTCTCTCGTCGCGAATTAGACTGGCGTTTCTTTAGATTGGATTAATATTAATAATCTTAAGATTATTTCGTGCGATTTTAAAACGCAAATCGAATAAGTCGCAATCGATGTACGGTAACTAATCCTAAAGTAAAGTACCTAATCCTTAATTTTTATCTTTACGATATGATAAGTTTATTCTAAATGTAATGGACCCGGAGACTCCATTACCTCTACATCCTACTAAATAAATAAATAATAACTTACTTTTTTCACTCATTAATCGCTGTCGCACAAACTAATGATCGATCCTTCTCGAGCCCCTATTTTTGACAACTTATTTACGTAGGTTTTAAATATTTATCCAATTAGAAAATCACATAAATCTGGAGTGAAATTGAAATTGCGTAATTATTAGCGTATTAGAACGTGGGCAGTTTTTGGTGTCAGGTTCTAAGAGCCCAGCAGCTCTTTGTACTGCGGTCCACTACCTACACATATTATCACACTAATTATCATAATGTGCATTAAGAGATTAAAGAGCAAAAAGGAGGATATTCGGAAAATAAGTATGGTATATAATATTTAATAACCTAATTGTTATTTCTGAAAACATGTACATGACGACCTGTTTAGCCTAGTTGGTAGTGACTCAGCCTCCGAAGCTAGAGGTCCCGGGTTCGAATCCCGGCCAGGGCATTTATTTTTGCATTTTTCACGGATATTTGTTCTTGGGTCTTGGATGTTTTCTATGTATTTAAGTATGTATTTATCTATATACGTTTGTGTTTGTACGTTATTGTACGTAAAGCACTGTGTCCTCTTTTTATTACCCAGGTCTCCAATTCCGCAAAGCAAAGCTTACAAATTATTTAATTTTACTTGTCTTGTCGAAGTTGTCGACCTTGTCGTAGAGTAGAAAGTAGATGTAGCTTAGCTTCAAGTATTTGCCGCTGGCGCTAGTAGCAGCGATGAGCGAACGAATGGCTGCGTTCATTCTCAGGATTAGGCCTTATCCACACGATTTTATTACTTTATTTTTGTCTTTTCTTTTTGTTTCTTATAAAATTGTGATGTTAGTCGTATTGTGTTTTATATGTATAAGTATAATATTATATACATTGTTGTTTTTCTGATCTCGGTTTTTTGTTGCAATGTGTAATGTTTTTTACTTTAATTTTGTTCTTCTAGTACTATATGTTTGTTTGTATACTGTATGTTGTGTTACCCACCGTTTTCTCACTTAATGGGCCTTACGGAAGACCAGCGCTGGCTGTAAAGCCAGCAATATGTTGAGTTGGGTCCATTTCGTGGCACGGCCCTTTTTTGTTTGTCTTTCCTTCTTTTTATTATTATTATGTATCGTGTGTGTCACGAATAAAGGTTTTTGAATTTAATTTTGAATTTTAAGTATGTATATCGTTGCCTAGTACCCATAGTACCAGCTTTGCTTAGTTTGGGACTAGGTCGATTTGTGTAAGATTGTCCCCCAATATTATATAATATTTTCTGTCAAAATTATACTCCTGCAAAAAATTACCAGGAGACCTGTATGAACATCTTGACATTCGACTAAAACCATTTTCTTCTACCATATTTTGAGGGGTATTCTGTGCAGGGGTTTGTACCACTTTTGTTTTATTAGTCTTGCATGTTAAATTTTACAAGTTTTAAGTAATTTTGGAAAGAAAACAAAACGTCAATAGTTTTTTCCTCAGAAACTCATCCTTGAATTTCCATTATAAATCCTCACTACTTCTTGTGAAACGGGCTGTAAATAACTGTCAACAGACATCACATACATAAAGTCACGCCATTATTCCCAAAAGGGGTAGGCAGAGCACACGAAAATGAATTTCAGTGCCACTTTTAGCAATTGTAGGTTTATAGATGGAGAAAATGTGATATTGCAGTGGCACGTTGCTAGCCTATCGCCCACAAGGTACTTTAACATGGTTTCTATAGTGTACTCTTACGACACCCAAGGGAAGAAAGACACCAAAGAGTGGTGGCGGCGTTAAATAATTGTAACGTTAAATATGTTTCTTAACAGTATTTATGTGTGCTTATTTCAAAATCAAAATCAAAACCTTTATTGCACTCATGTTATAGGTAGTATACAGTTGTTCTTCAATTATAGATTACAGATCAACATGAACCCTGTAAGGGCAGAGCAATGAAATAGCTTATAATTTACATATTTATTTTTTACCAACTTCAATAGAAGGAAGAAGGTAGGTACTCAGTTCGTCTGCATGTGTGCTTGTTCTTTTTTTTATGTATGTATGTTCCCCGATAACTGTCCATCGCGTTGGCCCGATTTCGACAATTCTTTTTTGTTTCAAAGCAGGTAATGTTGGGGATTGGTCTCATATAAATTTGGTGAAAATCTGTTGATGGGATCTAGGAGGAATCGAGAGAACTCTTCGAATTTGATAGGCACGCGCATATGCCGATTTTGGTATTTTCTGTAGGTAACCAATCATTGGCTCACGGAAACCACAAATTGTGGCATAGCAAGTACAAAACTGAAGTCGGTTTTTTTTGGTATAAATTATTAAACTTTCATTAGAATCACACACGACTTCTTTCATCACACACGACCACCAATTTTCAATCGCACGACTGGCATCCCCGCCTAGCCGCCACAGACAAGCGGCTAACAAGCTTTACACAATGAACCTCCACGCTACGTGATGCGCTGTTGATACGACCTTACCACCGCCGCTTGCGATTTACAGTCGCGCGACTGGCACCCCCGCCTAGCCCCCACAGACGAGCGTCTAACAAGCTTTGCATCAATGAACCTCCAGGCTACGTGTTGCGCTGTAATTGCCAATTGCGCTGTTGCGGAATTTTTAGGGTTCCATACACAAACACCATTGTCTGAGATATGATGCATTTTCAAATGCATTTGTTTTGTTGTCTTCCGTTCGTCGAAACATGGAACTCTTAACAAGGAAAATACAAGTATAGGTATATTTTGCCTACGAGTATATAAAAATTAGAAAAAAAAAATAGAACTTAACTACTAACAACATTTATGCTGTTTTATCAATGTTTGGTGAGAGAGTGATGCTGCGTCGGCATTTTTCTGTGCGGTGTTGTAATCTATCAGCTGTCGGTGTCAACTGACAGACGAGTCTGTACAGAATCTTTACTGCGCGCCTACATTTAGACATAGACATCATCATCAACCAAAGGACACCCACTGCTGGACATAGGCTAACCCGAAAAAGTTCCACAATGACCGGTCCTGCGCCACTCGCATCCAGCTGACTCCCACATAGACATCGTTTATTGGTAATAACTAATAACACATTACAAGCCAAAAAGTATGTATGAAATTCATTCATAAAAATTAACATATGATATCAAATATACCAAAATATAAAATAAAAATGAGTGCTTCCTGTTTAGCGCATATTATAAGCCGCGCCCCCGCCTTCGCGCATTATAATGCTATTGCACAAACATAATACTGACAGTTAACTGACAAGTGTTAAAATCTGGAATACATCAACAAGATTTCGGTGAATTGGAAAATACCGCATACAATTTCCACCCTTGCAATTCAGAGTCAAGCCTTACAGAGAAAATACAATTACGTTGTCCTTTACAAGCTTCGTATATTTTGTAGCAACTACTAACATTTGCGCTGTTTTTATTGATGGTGAGGATCGGAACTCTTTTTTAAGTTTGAAAGATGTTTGTACTGAGATGATGTTGTTACGTACTTGCCAAATACCTATTTATTTAAGGATCACCGAGGTCAGGCGAGGCAGAGCGTGATCGATGTATTGCTTACAAATGTAGAAGTATGTTTGTTCATCAAACAGAAACTTAGATACAAATATTAAACTTAATGGTCAATCGTTAGAATATGGTAAGACAACTGTATTCTTAGGTATTACATTGGACTCAAAATTGCAGTGGGATTCACATATAACAGTGATAGGAAGTAGGTTGAGCTCTGCTGCATTTGCAGTCAGGAGAATAAAGCAGCGTACCAATGTGGCAACGGCACGGTTAGTTTACTTTGCTTATTTTAATAGTATAATTACTAATGGTCTTATCTTGCGGGGTTCAGCTGCAAATATTGACACTGTTTTTATTTTGCAAAAAAGGGCTATTCGAGCTATTTATAAGTTGGAGTTGCGTGAGTCATTAAGAGAATATTTCAAGGAAATAGATATTCTAACCCTGCCGTCCTTATACGTATTTGAAATAATAATGTATGTTAGGAAGAATTTGTGCTATTTCCCAACAAACGCTGATAAACCAATAGCTACCAGAAACACTGAAAAACTCAAAATAACCTTCTATAGACTAGTAAAGGCGAAAAAGTCGTTCTTGGGAAATTGTATCAAATTCTACAATAAAATTCCTAAACACATTACATTACTGAACTTAGCAATTCTAAATTCAAACCTGTAGTAAAACAAACACTTATTTCAAGAGAATATTATAAGATAAACGATTACATCATGGATAGGGATGTTTGGCAGTGATACTCGTAGCGTCGGCACGGGTAATCTATCGCGAAAATATATTTTCTACTGTAGCATTGTTATTTAAGTTATTTTGTAGTAGCTGACACTGTAATTTTATATTTAACTATACAATGTATATTGTTTTGAAAAACTGACACCTCGCCGAGTTTCTTACGCCGGTTCTTCTCGTGGCAGAGGTATATTTTTCCGTTTATTGACGTTCATAGGTGCATGTAATATGCCTAATTTGAAGAATAAACTACTTTTACTTTTTTACTTGTTCCTCTTAATCTCAAGTCCTGAACGGCTTTAACGAAACTTTCAGGTAATGTAACATCAGTGTATACGACATAGGACATTTATATGTGTACGAAAACAACATCACTGTTACAAGATTTCGAGGCCCCGACTAGATTTAACAGCTTAATAATTATGTCCTCCAAAAGCACCGAAGCGCTCGGTTAGTTCAGACAAGTTATAGGTTCATATAACTTACTCAAAAGTATGTCCCGTATCTCGGCAAAGGTTTCGGTACATACTCGTATTTATGTAAGGATTATAAAATAAATAAATATTAATAGACGACCATATATTTCATAGATATGTACTTAAATAGGTGCATAGAAAACATCCAACTCTTAGGAACAAATGTTTTTTCTCACCACAGAAACAAATGCCCTTACCAGGATTCGAACCTCTAGCTTCGTATGCAGTGTCACTACCAAATTAGGCTAAACAGACCGACAAATATGTTTGCACTTGACTGTAGGTAAGTACTTACAAGTATTATACAAGTTGTAGTTGTTGTATAATACAACAACGGCTGACTTCTTTACTGACAACATTAGGCGCGTTCTGAGGGCCTGCTCTGAACTTTGAAAATCGAACTTTGTGTCGTGCCGTCCCTTTCACTCTCATGTTATACACTATATGACGGTAAGGGACGGCACGATACCAAAGTTCGTTTTTCGAAGTTCGAAGTAGGCACTCTGATTTGTCGGTGCGGAGGCGGTACAATATGAGAAATTCGTCAGCTGTCAGTGTCAACCGATATTAATGCAGTACTGCCCCACTTCTGCGCATCGTATTAGTACTGCGCAAACGTAATACTGACAGTATTTCGTCAAGTGGGGAAATCTCACATCAGTAAGCTCACGTCGAATAACAAAATACCTATCATATACAGGGTGTTCGGCAGATGGATAGACATACGTATATTGGAATAGGTGAGGTCATCTGCTACGTGATCAAACACAAAAAAAATTGGGCCCCAAGTTTTTTTTAAAGTTTTATTTATTTTTATTTTTGAAATTCTCTGTTTTAAAATAACTGAGTTTGTAAGAATTAGTCTAGATTAAAATAAAATAATAATTTGGTCCTTTTTTTAAGTAATTGAGGTTATAATCTTGAAAAAAGATTTTTATTTAATTTAAATCCAGACTAGAATCTGGAATTATCCAGAATCTTACGAATTCAGTTATTTGAAAAACAAGAATTTCAAAAATAAAATATTTAAAAAAAAACTTTGGGCCCAATTCATTTTTTTGTGCTAGACCACGTAGTAGATGAACTCACCTATCCCCAATGTACGTATGTCCATCCATCTGCCGAAAACCCTGTATATCAGGAATTCGCCTTAATCAAATCTGAGAGGGACGATCATTGATACATTTGAAGCATATATTATAGCACTTCAATTACAAACAATCCAATTCGTTCTTTACTGAAATAATTTGTTGAATACAGTACACTTTTCGAACTGGTCCAATAATTCATTCATTACAGCTTAACCGCATTACGAAATATAACACGTCGAGCATTCATGGAGTTTTCGGTAGTCAATGGGTAACTTTTCGGCCGACCGCAGAAACTTGGCACTTTGGAACTTAGCCTACCTACACACGAAATGACGTAACAGCTACGCAAATCCTACTAAACAATGCTTTTTGTAAGTTTCTGTCCTTGGGAAAAACGGCGTAAGCGACAGGAATAATGTATTAAGTTACGTCTTTAGTGGATATGCAAGTGTTGCGGTATTACGGTGAAAATTTCACGCGGAACGACTTTCCCTATTGGTATTGTTAGTTAACGCTCGAGTAGGCTTTTTAGGTGTAAGGCTGCATTTCCACTGACGCGGCCTGGAGACGTGCTATATTGATCAAATTAGTTTCTCCCTTAAAGGAAAAACCCGCCAAGTGCAAGTCGGACTCGCGCACGAAGGGTTCCGTCTATATCTATACAACATTAGACACTTTATCATAACCTTTTTTTAAATTTATGTAATTAATAAATCTTTTTTTTAATCAGTAATATCAAGTAGAATTTTGGTCAAGTGCGAGTCGAATTTTAGTTTTCCCATACATTTTGGGACCCAGCGCCTGATGAATACAACGAGCAACTTTTATTTATTTATTTAATCTTTATTGCACGAAAGTAAAACTTATATTACAAAAGGCGGACTTAATGCCATAAGGCATTCTCTACCAGTCAACCTTAAGGCAAAGCAGAAAAATAGTGGGCGATGCAACTAAGATAATAAAAAAAAACAGTACTAAGCTTAAGCTCCAATATAAAAAACTTTTAAAAGTTTTTTGTATTGGAGCTCCCTTAAATATTTATTTTAGTTCGTTTTTAGTATTTGTTGTTATAGCGGCAACAGAAATACTTACATCATCTGTGAAAATTTGAACTGTCTAACTATCACAGTTCGTGAGATACAACTTGGTGACAAACGGACAGACGGATAGACAGACAGACAGAAAAACAAACGGACGGTCGGACGGACAGCGGAGTCTTAGTAATAGGGTCCCGTTTTACCCTTTGGGTACGGAACCCTAAAAATCATATAGAGCTGCTATGGCCTTGCCTTTATTGCCCTTTTCGTTCCACTCTATACAATCGTCCTTATTACTTTGAAAAAATCCTGTGTGCGCACAAATCCTTTTTTCGTGATCGGGCCGATATCGATATATCGTGCAAACACTATACTAGCGCCGCACTCGAACAGTGAAAGGGGTGAATCGTAGTGTAACCCTTAATAGGGCACTGGTAAAATTGTTACCACCTGATTTTGAACCTTATTGCTGTAAGATAAGATGGAAAACCAATTAAAAATCGGGTCACCCCCTGCACTATTAAGGGGTAAAGAAACAAGGTCTGCCACTCCGGATTGTGACACAAGCCTACGTCACCGTCGTGTTGCCACTTTATAGTTACAAAACGACTCATGAGGATTTTTTTCCACCGTAATCATGCAATATATATTATTTACGCATTACAATTGTCATTTGTTTGTATAAGCAAACAATATAGGTCAAGTTTAACATGAATTAACGTAATAATTTAATTAAACACTCACAGGTATACATGGGGGTCGGGGAGTATCATAATACAACACTGGCAATACAGCAACTCACACTTACGCCTGCAGAACCATCGATACAAGTGATGACGTAGGCTTGTGTCACCCACACTACTGAATTTCCCTGGAGTGCTATACCTTGTATTATTGTATCATGGGGAGAATTTGTTCCATCAGGCGGCCACGTAGCGGTCTTGAGGATGGCGGTTTTTTGGCGGGAGTAGCTCTTATTAGTTTTGTATCTCAGTAACAAATATAGTTAAGATTAATGAATCTGTTTAATTTTAATAATAACATATAATTACTTTAAAATCTTTAATGTTTCAACCTATGAACGTCGATAATAAACTACCAGCGGTTCGGAAAAGTAAACCTCTGCCACGAGAAGAACTGGCGTTAGAAACTCGGTGAGGTGTCATTTCTTTAAAATAATATACATTGTATAAGTAGTTAAATATAAAATTATAGTGTCAGCTACTACAAAATAACAATGCTTCAGTGGAAAACCTATTTTCGCGATAGATTAGCCGTGCAGTGCAGTGGTTGAGGACCTCGTTAACCTAGTAGCACGATCGTGTAAATTCGGCCATATGTGATGGCCATAGGCGAAAGGATCGCGTATTTGTGGCCATGATTATTCAATTTGTGATATCGAATAAGTAAATAATTGAACCAGTGTGGCCGAACCTTAATTAGGTTGGTCCCTACGTAGCAAGGGGTAGACAATGCGGATGGAGTCATTACTCGTATATATTTAGAAATTCTCATCTATTTAAGTTGTTGAGTGAAGTGATATTAAACATCGACATTTCGTCTTCGTTACTATCTAATTCACAACTATCCACCACCACCACCACCATATCAGCCCTAGGACGTCCACTGCTGGACATAGGCCTCCCCCAATTTCATGGGGGGTAAATGCCATAATCGCCACGCTTGGCATGCGGGTTGGCGATCGCAGTATCTCCACCGCACTCAAGGAATGCTGTACACAACACAACACACAACACAACTATCGTTACGGCCTAATACATAGGTTTACATGTTTTTAGGGTTCCATACCCAAAGGATGAGATGGACCCTTTTACTAAGACTCCGCTGTCCGTCCGTCCGTCACCAGGCTGTATCTTAAAAACTCTGGTAGTTAGATAGTTGAAAATTTCACATATGATGTATTTCTGTTGCCGCTATAATAACAAAAATACTAAAAAATATCAGAATAAAAAAAATGATAAGGGGGCTCCCATACAACAAACGTGTTTTTTGCAGTTTTTAAAGATAGCTAATGGTACGGAACCCTTCGTGCGCACTCGCACTCGCACTTGACCGGTTTGTTTTAAACATTTCTCATTAAGAAAACGCGTTCCAAACATTGCTCCAAATCGACTATTCGAGCGAAAATCTAGCTCTTTCCGCTTTTATTCTACTAAACAAAATGAAAGCAACAAGTCAATAAGTTATAAAACTAAAATAAATAATTAATAAATATTGGGGGACAATCTTACACAAATCGACCTAGTCCCAAACTAAGTAAAGATTGTATTATGGGGTCCTAGATGACGATATACATACTTACATAATATGTACGAAATACATCAATTGTGAAAATTTCAACCGTCTAACTACCAGGGTTTTTAAGATACAGCCTGATGGTGACGGATGGACGGACAGCGTCTTATCCTTTGGGTACGGAACCCTAAAAACATGTAAACCTATGTATTAGGCCGCAACGATAGTTATGAATTAGATAGTAACGAAGAGGAAATGTCGATATTTAATATCACTTCACTCAACAACCTAAATAGATGAGCATTTCTAAATATATACGAGTAAGGACCCCATCCGCATTGTCTACCCCTTGCTACGTACGGACCAACCAAATTGAGGTCAGGCCACACCGGTTCAATTATTTACTTATTCGATATCACAAATTGAATAATCATGGCCACAAATACGCGATCCTTTCGTCTATGGCCATCACATATGGCCGAATTTACACGATCGTGCTACTAGTTTCTACGAGGTCCTCAACCACTGCACTGCACGGCTAATAAATCGCGAAAATAGGTTTACTACTGTAGCATTGTTATTTTGTAGTAGCTGACACTGTAATTTTACATTTAACTACTTATACAATTTATATTGTTTTGAAGAAATGACACCTTACCGAGTTTCTTACACCGGTACTTCTCGTGGCAGAGGTTTACTTTTCTATATATTATATAGATAAATACATACTTCAATACATGTAAAACATCCAAGACCCAGAAACACATATCCGTGCTAAATGCGCAAATAATGCCCTGGCTGAGATTCAAACCCGGGACCTCTAGCTTCGGAGGCTGTGTCACTACCAACTAGGCAAAACGGACCGTCAAAACCAATTTATAGTTAACAGGGGTTTATTAAGCTTCATGATTTAAGGGGATCGCACTGTCTGATTTAAATGGCCATCAGTCCTTGTCGACAAAGGAACCCCAAAAAAGGAAGTTTTCCCTCGAAAACATTGTTGCATCCCCACTCCTCAAATTCCTAAAACTTGCAGGTATTTCAGTTGCCATCATAAGTCCATTTCTTTCTAAAATAAAGGGTAAAGAAAGCCTGACCCCAACGAGGAAGTTTTCCCCCGAGCGCAGTAAAACTACCCCCGAGAAGTGCTCGGGGAAGCAGCCTGGAGGGGAATTGGGGGAGAATATATATATGAACAGAAGAGACAATTCGAGCAATGATGCATGTTTTAAACCGAATATGTGTGTGTGTGTGTGTGTGTGTGTGTGATGAATATGTGTTATAAAGCGAATTTTTAACTTTGTGGGCTGGATCGATTTGCTGTATTATTTGACGCGAGTTACGTTTACGTTTTCGAGGTCGCACTATATTCCTCATTTTTTTAAAAATGTCAGTAGTAGTATGGCCTGCTTCTGCAATCCGTGCTCTCATCTGCGCCTTGCGTACTGGTTCCTGAATGGTCATGAAATAACTAATTAAATTATATGCGCAAAGTAAAGAATCATATGTGGCACCGACTCGAATGAAAAGGAAGTCAGGAAGTCGCCTAAGGAAGGAGATTCTCAGTTCAATTCAATGTGATGTGGTCTAATATAAATACCTCATTTTTGAGCGCTGCTCCCGGTGGCCAGTTAAGCACTCGCTGCCGGGACCAGCGCTCAAACGCTAGACGCGTACCTGTCTGAAATATGTCGAGATATATTCGACTTCAAAGACGTGAGCGACTCGTTTGATTCTATTATTTTAATTAAATAAATTTTGTACGAAAGCAGATGAACAACAAAGGCATCCAATAAGATTTCCTATTTCCTCCTGATGTACGGAACCTTAGCAACAGCCTCTCTGATGCTAACTCCATCTGAACCGCTGTTCCGTCTACCCTCGCTACTCGCAAGTCATCCACAGCATCCGTTTCTCTTTACGGCCTATTTGCAATATACAGGTTTTACAACCGCCTGTATCCGCTTATTTCCAATTTTATTCACCATTTTTATATCACCTGCCACATATTTCGCAGACGGCAGATGCTGTTGATGATGGTAGATTAAACATGTCTACCGAGGACGTGTTTATGATTTTTTTTCTTTTATGACGTCTTTTTATTGTCGAGATGAAATTACTTTTCTTTTCGAGTACGTTTGCGTTAGTCTGAGCTGTTTCTAAGGCCTCTGTAGACACATATGAGACATACATTGCGCGGTATGTGGTATATTTTTAGAATCAGCTCAAACATCTCTTTCATATAAAACCACTCACGATAGGTCTCTGAAAAAATATATATTTCCCATACAAAAAATAATGACTCGGCACTCCCCTCCTAAGGGATTATTTTTTTAAGAACTGCGGGTCAAAAAATTTGGTTCGGCCTCTAGTATGCGTGGGCCAAATGGCTAAACTGTGTATCGATTTGCGGTTTTTCTTTGGAATTGGGCTCGTACGCCGTCCACTAAAAAGGCTAAGCATTTGCTACTACATATTTACTTATAGTTACATTTGTAAATAATGTGTGATGAATTGCCATAAACTTTTCTGTCTTAAAGCTTTTACCATCCACTTGTACTTATATCACCGAATAAAAATATAGTAATGGATTACCAGAAACTTGTTTGTCATAAAAATCTTTAAACCACACCTTGCCAAAATGCGCGTTTTTCCGCACGCTGCGCGTCCAGAAAAACCCACTTTTTGGCCATGTGGTGACGTAAAATTGTGTACAAAACACGGGTCGTAAATAGCTATTACCATTTACTTCTACTTAGATCGCTGAAAAAAAACACCGATTCCAAGAAATAAGCAATCAAACTCAATTTATATCAAAGCCAACCTTTAGATCTCATGATTTTATATAGAAAGGTAATCCATTTTATATTTCAAACAATCTTTTTCCTCCTCAATTTTCCTTTTTATTATTTTCCCGTCTGATTCTACTAATTTGATTTTGCGATGAAAAGCATTTTTTTTTAATTTATCTTCATTTTCGAATTCATCTTTGATGTGGTTATTACATAAATCGTTTGCTCAAAAACACAGTGGGTGGTTGATATGCTTTTCGATTACTTAATTAATTTATCGATAGGTAAATATTGTACGAGTATCTAGTTTGAAAGTTTTTAAATCTTTCAAGATTGAGTTAAAGGTCTTTAGCAATAAAAAAGCCTGTTGCTTTACCTCTTTACTGCATAATTTGGCCAGGACCCCTTAAAGACTTCTCCAGCTACTTTGAGCTGTGTTTGGCTGGCTTTGGTTCTACTTTTTATTAGTATCTTCAGTGTACATAGCAGAAAATACATATTATTTGTCTTTTAAAAAAACGATATCATGTGAAAAATATTTTTTTATATACTACGATGGTGACAAATTCGTGTCGTCATCACCGTAGCTAATAATAATAATAATCGTATGGCATTTATTTTCGAACCGTGAGATCTTCGGGAAGATAAGTACGGTTGCCAGTTTGTTGCACTTTTAGAACCACCCAGGGTTCACGTGTAAGGTAACGGTGGGTACTCCCTACGGACGTGGTGCAACTTCGACCCCCCTTGTCAAGTGAGTGGGCAATTTGACTATTAGATAAGTTCTCAATCCGCCCAAAGGCCTCTAACTTGGCTTAACGACTGCTGTCATAGACAACAGCCGGGATCAACGGCTTAACGTGCCTTCCAAAGCACGGGAGCGCTCAGTTAGTAACCACTCAAAGCGGTCACCCATCCAAGAACCGACCTGCGCCCACGTTGCTTAACCTCGCATGCCGCACGCGGTATGCGGGCGCCGCTGGGCCACGAACGCTCCGTAGCCTATGGACGCTTACGACTTTGGAAAAATCAGTTGTATCGAAAGCTAGCGACAAATGCTGGTCCCTAATTCGCTACATAGTGCATTCTCGGGAGCTTTGGTAGTCTTACCCACCACCAGAAACACAACACCACATAGGGCACATAGGTACCTATACTTATCCTCGTGGCGCCCACGCGCCTTTTGATAACCCAAAATAAACATGGTGACTCCAGCCCAGAACTTTTTTCAACTAACTTTCAATTACTGCCCATGCGCCTTTCAGAAGGCCATATTAATAAAATCTGTATAGATTTTTGAAATTTCGTGGGTTAAAGAAATAATTTAATTCGAGTTCTGAACGAAATATTAGGGAACAGTTTCCGGTATGCTACCATTGGCTATCACAGTTGACAGATGTCATTTTTTGAAAAATGGACGGCGGTATAGCTTGCTCACGAACACGTGAAAAGTAAATCGCATTTTTTTATTATAATCCGTGACTGTCGAGTATGTTTTTATGCTAAAAGTTGCTAATGAATAGGTAATTCTTAAGTGGAGATAATTAGTTCGCATTTTTAGACCTGAAATTCTGCGAAATCTTGGGTTGAAATAATATGTACTTTGTAAAGTCGCTTGGGTCGAAGCTAGTACTAAAAATATCTGAATGTTTTTAGTTTGTGGCTTTATTGTGCTGGTTTTTGAAATATTACTAATGTAAAAAATCGGCCAAGAGCATGTCGGACCATGCTCAGTGTAGGGTTTCGTAGTTAACCAATGAAATTACTCTGAAAAAATCAATAACAAGCAAAATGAAATACTTTCGCAGCGTTTCATTAGTAAAACACTACTAAGGGAAGACTTTTTATGATAACACAAAAACGGCTTAACTGATCATGTCTGCTATAGTTTTTGTTGAAAGTCTTTATTAAGTTTCACTTTCATAATTTATTTCATATTTTTTGGACCCATAGTTCAAAAGTATGAGGGATATTTTTTTCTTTTCGTATCAATTTTTCCGAAAATATCCACTTTATCAAGTTAAAATATCAAAAAAAAAATTGTTTGATGATGACTTCTATTCATTTTGAAACACCTATCCAACAACACCCAACAACATAGCTAAAACAAAATTTCATCCCCACTTTATGTGTAGGGGAGGTACGCTTATTTTTTTCTTTTTTTATATATGTTTTAGGGCTTTGTCGGTTTTATTGAATTATATATCCATAATTGCAGCTTTCTAGCACTAACGGCCATAGAGCAATGCCTCTGGCAGACAGACAGGCAGACAAACAGACAGACGGACATGGCGAAACTATAAGGGTTCCTAGTTGACTACGGAACCCTAAAAATGATACTTATCTTATCTTTCACTAATAATTTAATACTCTTTACACTACTAAGTTTTCGTGTCTAGTATGTTACATGACTTAATAATTCCTTTTAATCTAGTAATTATGGCCCAAAGGCCTTTGTAAAGAACAAAAGGTAGACAAATAACTGAAATCAAAAACACATGCTAATATAATCATAATTATACCCTGAAAGTTTCACTTCAAACCGGTAACTCTAACACATACAAATTTAAACTCAAAATCTTGGGCGGATATGACTATAACTATTATGTCCTATAAGAAGGACAGTCGGGTCATAATTAAAGAGGACCCAAAAAAACTTTGGGCGCCACGAGGCTATAGACCAATTAGTTGTGATATTACATGAATATTAGTGATATATTGACGATATATGTTGTGGATGATATGTTACATATCGCGGTCATAATAATGATCGGCGAAAGGTAGACATTTATGTCACTTTGACGTCGAACATGGTAACTAAACATGAAGAGCCGTTCACTAAAAATAAAACAGTACAGTATGCTGTTAAAAAACTTACTGAATTTTATTTTTGTAGTAAATTACCGTAATTTTTGCCATGTTTGATATTTTCAATGGATTTCTCTGAACATTGATAATCCAATTATGTAAAGAGAATGACCTCTCCACATCAACATACGTGCATGTGCGATGCGAAATTGTTAAGCGATAGTTCATCGTTATCATTCAATAACCAAAATAAATCCAGTCTTTCAAATTATACACGGAATTTCAATTAAGACACATCCATGATACACTTTCGTCCTAAAATTGCTAGGTACCTGTGTCCGATCATTGGTCATGATCATAACGACTTTTTGAAAATAACTTTCTCATACTAAATACATAAAGTCGCAAAAAATACTTTATTTCTACACGACATCACCTCATTTTAATTACGCACCCTTACTTTTTTTAAAGCACCTTAAATGAGCAAAAAAAAGTTAAACGGGAAAAAAGATCCACTTTATCCTCGGTAGAGATTTTATTTAATCCAAGCGTTGTGTTAAATTGCTAACATCAATTCTCACAATTACTCTGCTTTGTCACAGCTTAGAAACCAGTTAACTCGATCAAAGAATTATAATCCGTAATTTCGTTTTGTATCGACGACTGAAGTTAACATAATTTCGTAACTTTTTCAAGCGTGCGTAAGGTAGCTAAATGTCATTTTCGTGCTAAAATTGATGATCATATGTACTTAGCCCTGACACGTTACGAAATCAAATCAACTAGCAGTAACAGTAATTTTGTTTGGATGACATGAACATCTTAGGTCAAGGCGTGGGCATGGGTTCCATGCGAATGTTGTTGACATGCCACTGATTCACACCTAGCGTTCTGCTTCTAGTTTTCTTGCGAGGACAGCTAAAGAGTCGAATTCTTTTCCGGCAAAATCAAAATCAAATATTTACTCTGCAAATAGGCAACA
This sequence comes from Notocelia uddmanniana, assembly GCA_905163555.1. Lineage (NCBI taxonomy): Eukaryota > Metazoa > Arthropoda > Insecta > Lepidoptera > Tortricidae > Notocelia > Notocelia uddmanniana. The sequence goes on from LR991068.1 coordinate 20,460,423, forward strand.
AGGGCACTTTTACATGTCAAAGCGTGAATTTATACAATTAATAAAAACTGCCAATCTTACTTTATAATAATGATTAAAAAAAATATACTGATTAACAATTAAATGAAAATAAATTTACAAATATTAAGGACGTATTGAATACGATCTGTTCGAATAAACAAAAAGTATATAAAATTAATTTAATATCTCAGAGATGTATATGGTCTTTGGTCACGGGAAACCTTTTCTCAGATCAACTTCAACTTCAACCTCAACTCAACTACACAACCACACTTTTTTTTATACCACGTCGGTGGCAAACAAGCGTACGGCCCGCCTGATGGTAAGCACGTGCGCGTTGCCGACCCTTGCACACTCACATCACCCCAGCTCCAGACTCCACCACCACCACCACCTATCACCACCACACTACAGTCTTCTCTAACTTGGATCTTTCGAGAGTGAATATTAGGCACTGTCTAGATACGCATGTAACACCCTCGACTTCATCAATCTCATCATAACTTACCATCTGCGGAGACAGTGATCAAATGTTTACCTGTTTTATATATAAAACCAATCCTTGTTGACAACACGGATTACTGCACGCCTTACCTGCACGATTGTTTTGGCGCTATAATAGTACAAGTATGCAGTGCGCAATCTTCTGCCACTTGTCTGTAACAGTGGCGGCAAGTCAGCATATATATTGCATTAAGGAAATGTATAGCCTGCTCTGCTCTACTTCAAGTATGGCTGCGTCTGGTGCTTAGAAAATGCTCTTAACCAGTAAATTCACCTACAGTTCTAAGTGTAGAACGGAAGGGAAATCGATATAGCTGACGACGGGTGTTTTTCCGAACGAAGTCCAGTTGGCCATTTTTATAATGTAGGGGTAATTTCGTAATGTATTTCAGTGTGGATAAGGTACATGTCATTGTTAATTTCTATACCAAAAATGACAGTAAAATCTACCTAGCCTAAGTGAAAGAATTATGTGTTTTTTGTACGATTAGATTTGTAGTCACTCATTAGTGCAAGGAGCGGAATCGTCATAGCATAAATCACAAGTCAAGAGAGGTTGAACATTGTAGTTTATCGATTATGCATTACTTTATTCGTAGGCAAAATAAGGTATACCACCAAATAATAGTTTGATTGAAAAAGTGAAACTGGAATTGACAAAAATATGTAGAGCAAACTAAATTTCACACTAATCAGATAACCGAATTCTATACCTGTTCTAATTTAATTTTTTCGTCTTCTCTAATATATACGAGTATAATATATTGTTACTATACAGACGATGATGCAGGAAAATTATTTATCAATAGTCGATTAAATAATGTTCAATCCCGCTTGACGTTTTGCTATAAGAATTCCGGTCCTTGCTTATATGTCCCCTCCCTATATCGTAATACGATACGAGTATTAGGGAGGGCATACACTGCAAGCTGTCATCAAGCTATAAATTGAGCTTTAGGCCAGTTCCCGCGTGGCGCGCGGCGAAAGAAAGGAGACATCGAAGGCACAGTGGACGGGGAGCGGGTAAGGTTCCCGCAGCAGCAGATCGGAACAAGGAATCTGCATTTATTTTATCTAAAAATTCTCTATTTTATAATTTCCAACCGAAAATGAAAAATTGAAAAATTGATCACCCCGGGCGGGATTTGAAGCTGCGCCCTCTGTTTTATATCACCTGAAAAAGCATTTATAGACAGCAGTGCACGTTATAGATATGAGTACATTTTTCGATTTATTACCAACGAATAAGGTCCACTAGTGGTACTCACAAGAGTACCACAAGTGGACCAGACCAGTGAACATGAGTACCACAGGTGGTGGAGTTTTAAGACATACCCGAGTCACAAGACCCGGGTATGTCTTAAAACTACGACCAAGACCACTGTGGGATGGGCAGCAGCATTCCTGTAGTGGGGTGGAGGCACTGCGATCGCCAACCCGCATGCCAAGCGTGGCAATATGGCATTTACCCCCCATAAAATTGGGGGAGGCCTATGTCCAGCAGTGGACGTCCTTGGACTGATATGGTGGTGGTGGGGGTGTGGCACTCTTTGGGGGTGGCCTATGTCCAGCAGTGAACGTACTTTGGCTAATATGATGGTAATGAAGATGATGATGAAGTTTGAAGGCGAAGTTAGGTGGGCTGTTTTATCGCTAGCTTTGTGTTTATATGAACAACCAATTATGTATATCAAAAAAAAAATATGTCGTTATCTCAAGCACGCTATATAGGCACTACAATTTAAACGCATATTTTTTCCAACAAACAAGCATATTACTTTTGAAAAAGACTTACAAAGGATGGCTAAAAATATAAATAAACCAATAATAATGGTTAGGAAAATTCCATCTCCGCCCCCTCCCTACAATAAAACAGGTATTTCAAACATGTCAGGTAATAAACTGGAAAGTCGCGCGCTGCTCACGCGCCATAGAGTTAGGGAAGTATAGACATGTCAGGGATAGAGTATCACACCCCTTAGATCACTCTCATTCATGAAAGGAGGCCTGTGATACAGTCTACAGGCCTCATCAACCTATGCTGACGCTGATGACACCCCTGGAGGTGACAACCCTGTAGTCACAAGCACCTACTTATTATAGGCTATAGAGACCGCTTACTATCAGGTGGTTTTATATACATAGTCTCCTAACACGTTAGAACCTAAATGGTCGCGTACGGTACGGTTTCAGAGGAATTTCTTTCCTCAGACGCTCCGGTTGTTGAATGAGCTCCTATGTCGTGGTTATCGTCAGTACTGCCCCCGTCCTGCGCTTGATATTGAATAGAAACAATAGAAAAATATTTATTACCACACAACAGAATACAAAAAATATATACAGGGTGTTTTGTCACGTGCGGTGTCATTCGGATTTCGAATATTGTCATCATATTTGACTTTAACTTTTGCTTAACTCGACGTTAACTATTAAGGCCGTTTCGCATTCACCCTTGGTGATATAATTAATTATTTTGTATGAAAATGAAAAAAAAATTTTTTCTTGAACTTTGAAAAACTAAATATGCTACGTCGTTACTATGGCTATGCACGGCTATACGCTTGAAGGAACGGAAATCAATAAAAACACCCTGTATATTAAGTACTATTGCGCAAACGTAATACTGACAATATCTCGCCAAGTGAAGAAATCTCTGCGACATTAGCAAGCTCACGTCGAAGAACAAAATACTACATAACGAGCCCGCCGTGTCAAGTCAGGAAATCGCCTTGCTTTGTGGATTGAACGGACTATTATATTGGAAAACAAAGCCCCTATCTATTTCTTCCCAAGCCCCATACACCTGGAATGCGGCAATATTTCCAAGTCGAGGGAGATGTAATTAATCAAAAAGTTTCAGCCCCTCCTCCGCGTCAGAAATGACGGCAGCGACACTTTGTACGTTTTAAGGTTGTTTGTCTTATATTATTTTCGAATTTCATTTCAAATTAACGAGTTTTGGGGAGTTTTTAAATTTGGAACGCCGTTTGTGATTTTTATGACGCTTGTTCCCGCGACTTTTTATGCCTGTATAAGTATATAACGGCGGCGTCGCCGTGGTGCAAGCTAAAACTTTGCAAGCAATGTAAACAACACCTTCACCTGGCCTGGCTTGTCAGGCCATTGTGACGTCACGCCACCACCTGGCGCCATTACCTGAATCAAAGGTTATAAAGAGACTGATTGTGCCTGGTGGGGGCATTCTTGCATTAGAGTTGGCCGAGTGCACTTGTCGTGCTGCTAAAATGATGTCTGATTATTTATTGTGAAAATGTGTTTTAATTTATTGTCAAGTTGGTTGGACTATTGTGGATTGATATTAAAACAGTGATCTAACTACTAAATCTAGTTGTTTCTATTAATTGGAACCTGCACCTTTTATTATGGGAGACGACTCGCCCATATATATAAAATTTAAGTAAATATCGGAAATCTTCTAAGAAGTTATTGCGTGAAAAAGGGAGAAACATCCTTACCAAAAACTAAGGCAACTTTCTGATTTGGCGGGATGGATATGTTTTTTTTTGACGGGAGCTTATAAGTATTGATGTACTGCCAGTATTACTTGTGCGCAGTAGTAATATAACAACAAGCACAATTGGGACACGTCCAAAAAAGTAGTAGATCATAAAAGATAAAGTGGGCACTTTCCATATTCCAACCGTATAAAGCCCCGGGACCGGATAGAGTCTACCCCATTCTACTACAAGAAGGCGCTAATGTACTAATCCCGCATCTAAGTAGATTGTACAAGGCGTGTTTAGCCTTCGCACATGTACCGCGCGTGTGGAGGATGGTACAAGTAACCTACCTACCCAAACCAGGCAACTCGGATTACAGCGAAGCCAAATCATATAGGCCTATTAGTCTATCATCATTCTTCCTAAAAACTTTAGAGAAACTGGTAGATAGACACATAAGGGATGGCCCTTTAAAAAGGCATCCACTGCACGAATTACAATGTGCATATCAGCCAGGGAAGTCAACAGAAACGGCACTGCACCTGGTAACAACCAGAGCTGAACAGGCTATAGAGAATAAAGAACTATGCCTGGCGGCTTTCCTAGACGTGGAGGGAGCGTTCGATCGCACCACGTATAAAGCTATTAGCGAAGCGGCTGCTGGACACGGCATAGAGCCAACCATATGTAAATGGATAGGCAATATGCTAAACGGCAGACTAATAAAGTCATCTCTTCTAGGAGATGAGATAATAGCTACGGCCACAAAGGGGTGTCCCCAGGGTGGGGTACTGTCGCCGACTCTATGGAGTCTGGTGGTGAACTCACTCCTGGAAGAACTCAATAGTGGTCCTATTCGCACGGTAGGATATGCGGATGATTTAGTGATACTAGTTAATGGAAAATTTCCAAGCACAGTATCAGGAATCATGAATGAGGTGAAGAAGGTGGAGAAATGGTGCAACTGTCACCAATTGTCCATCAATCCAGGCAAAACTGTAGTAATACCATTTACTAGGAAAAGGACCCTTCGAGGCATACAGTCTTTAAAACTGTACGGGAGGGTGCTAGAACTGTCCAATGATGTGAAATATCTAGGCATCACACTGGATAAAGAACTGAATTGGAAAAAGCATACTGATCTCACCATAACGAAGGCACTGAGAGTGTTTGGGATGTGTAGATCGGCATATGGCAAAACATGGGGTTTGAACCCAAAGGTACTGAAATAGATTTACAACATCATGGTGAGGCCCATTCTACTGTACGGAAGCCTGGTATGGTGGCCAAGGACTTTAAAGAGCACATGCAGAAATGACCTAATAAAGGTGCAACGAACAGTATGCATGGCTATAACAGGGGCGTTTCGAACCACGCCAACGGCGGCGCTAGAAGTACTACTGGACCTACCGCCGCTTCATATAGTAATTAAGTCGGAAGCGCGCAAATCCCTCTACAGACTGAGGCTTCTTGGGCTGTGGAGCGATAGCAAGCCGAAGACGAAACACACAAACATGGAAACGGACGGTTTCTTAGACAGAATAACAAACATGGGGTGCGACAAAATGCAACCCAAGTTTGTGTTCCACAGGAACTTCAATATAAAAGTTCCCTCGAGGGCAGAGTGGGCTGAAGGTCTGGAATCACTAGATACTGGTGGTGAAGACAATATCTGGTACACGGATGGATCAAAAATGGGATCCGGTACGGGAGCAGGCATCTATGCAAAAGACTATAAAAGTAGTGTAAGCATGGGGCAATTCGCGACTGTCTTCCAGGCGGAGACATATGCCATAGTTGCCTGTGCACAGGAGAATATAGACAGACGAACCAAAGGAGAGACTATCTATATACTCAGTGACAGTCAAGCAGCCCTCAAGGCGCTTACAGCGCCGAGAGTGGACTCTAGACTAGTTTACAATGGCGTACAAGCTTTGAATAAGCTTGGAAGGCATAACAAAGTGCAACTAGTATGGATACCAGGGCACGAGGGGTTCATCGGCAACGAAAAAGCAGATGAACTGGCAAGAATGGGATCTACAGGCCATTTTGTAGGTCCAGAACCGTTTGTGGGACTCTCGCAGAGAACCTCGGCCTTAAAGGATTACGCCAAAGCCAAACACCAACAGGAGTGGAAGATTGAGGCGGGCTTAAGGCACTCAAAGCTCTTCATCGAAGGAGTGGACCCAAGCTGGACCAAGAAGCTTTGGAAATTCAGCAGAAAGCAACTTAGAATTATAACTGGGGTGTTTACAGGCCACTTCGGGGTCAAGGATCTCTTGACCAAGATGGGACTATCAGACAACATAGACTGTAGAATGTGTGGCGAGGATGACGAGACAATGGAACACTTATTGTGTGAATGTCACGCCCTTGCCAGACAAAGAATGAATGGTTGGTTTGCACAAAAGATCCCACTTGGTCGAAGTGCATCCGCAAGGGCCCTCACATAAGTAAGATAAGATAAGATAATATCATGCGCAAAAGCAGGAGCAGTACTGAATTCGTATCGCCCCGCTTCCGCGCATCCCGTGCCAGCCAGGAAGCATTAATTTAAATGTACGGCTAAAGTATAAAGTGGTACTGACTCGGCTGACAGTTGACACTGATAGCTGTCAGTTTTTCCATATCATACGCCCCTTGCACCGACAAATGTGTACAGGTAAATTATTTTCGAGACGTTTTTGCATTTTTAGTTGTGACCTCTGTAACCAGCCTCAGTCAGGGCCTTGGGCCTTTTGACTCGCTTCAGAGACGTGCTGTGCGAATCGTGGACGATCCCAATCTCACGAGCGATATTGAGCCGTTGTGTTTAAGGAGAAATTTTGCCTCCTTGTGCGTATTCCATGGCTTATATAATGGGTTGTGCTCCGAAGAACTGTTCGACATGGTGCCTACGGCCACTATCTACCATCGCACCGCTCGCCGTGGGCAGGGCATTCATCCTCACACCTTCGCGTACGGTACGGTTTCAGAGGAATTTCCTCCCTCGGACGTTCAGATTGTGGAATGAGCTCCCTGCCGAGGTTTTCCCGTCGGATTACAGTATGGGGTTCTTCAAGAAAGGAGCGTATAAATTCTTAAAGGGTCGTCAACGCGCATATGACACCCCTAGGAGTTTCAGGCGTCCATAGGCTGCGGTTACCGCTTACCATCAGGCGGGCCGTACGTTTGTTTGCCACCGACGTGGTATAAAAAAAAATCACACACAAAACAAATCAAAAAACATAAATGGCGAGTACCTCACTCACTTTCGGTTGGCTGACGGTATAGTAGTCTTGGCTGAGACCATGGAGGATTTAAGTACAATGCTCAATGACCTCAGTAAAGCCTCCGAGCGAGTTGGTCTAAGGATGAACATGGACAAGACGAAGATCATGTCAAATGTCCATGTCGCACCAACTCCCTTAACAATCGGACACTTTACACTCGAAGTTGTAGACGATTACATATACCTTGGACAGACTGTCCAGTTAGGTAGGTCCAACTTCGAGAAAGAGGTTAATCGTCGAATCCGACTCGGCTGGGCAGCGTTCGGGAAGCTACGGCACATCTTTTCGTCCAATATTCCGCAGTGTCTCAAGACAAAACTCTTTGACCAGTGTGTGTTGCCAGTGATGACATATGGCACTGAAACGTGGTCGCTTACTATGGGCCTCATAAGATGGTTCAAAGTCACCCAAAGGGCAATGGAGAGAGCTAGGTTGGGAGTTTCTCTGCGTGATCGCATCAGGAATGAGGCCATCCGCAGCAGAACCAAAGTGACCGATATTGCCCTCCGAATCGCTAAACTTAAGTGGCAGTGGGCGGGGCACATAGCACGTAGAACCGATGGCCGTTGGGGCGGAAAGGTTCTCGAGTGGCGACCACGTACCGGAAGGCGTAGCGTGGGCAGGCCCACGGTGGACTGATGACCTGGTGAAGGTCGCGGGTGTCCGCTTGATGCGGGTGGCGCAGGACCGGTAATTGTGGAAGTCTTTGGGGGAGACCTATGTCCAGCAGTGGACGTCTTTCGGCTGACATGATGATGATGATGATGACGTGAAATAGATGCTAAAATCAGACTAGATAATGTTTCGACGCCGATAGGCATCACAGATACTGAATGGCTACTTATTTATATTTTATGTAAGACAACGATTAAAAAATAAATTGCAAATATGGATGACAACTTAGATACCTACATATTTTGATACTTGCATACGAACAGCGCAGGTTTAAAAAAAATAGAAGTGATAAAACCCAATTAAACAGCATCTGAAAATTTATATTCGTGCAAACGCTTCTGCCCACAGGTACTGCTATATTCAATAAGGAAAAAGAATATTTTTAAACGTTTTTTTTTTAAGTTTTAATGCTATCAGCATAACGGCATAGTCAGCCAGTTTCCAAAATAATGCCGATAGATATCGATCATCATAGATACTGGATGGATAAAGAAATTAAATTGTTCTCAAAACAAAGATTCACCGTTTTCTCGTTCGTAAAGTTTATAATAAAGTGTTAAACTGTATCTGAACATTAATATTCGTGCAGGAACTTCAGCCCGCAGGTGCTGCTAACTTGAGATCACGAAGATCTGGCTACATGCCAGGCAATAGGCGGGCTTATTCTGATGCCTTGTATGGAAAAAAAACTTTTCAAACGACTTGGTTTTACAACTGAAAGTGTGACTGATTCTGAAAGCTAAATAAGATAATCTTTTACCAAATAATATGGTACATTTTTAAATATGATTTATTTATAAGTTCACAATCAACATTTACAGTATTTAACCAAGCATGCTGATTAACTTAGTATTAAATAGGTACACATAGGCAAAAAACAATGTAAGAAATTAAAAAACAAAACATCCTTATGTTAGAATAGCGCTCGGTCTAGATCAGGCCTCCAAATAGATAGTGGTTGAGGACATGAGCTTAGATTCGGAGCTATGAAATATATCCGGATCGCTGTCACTAAGTAAAATATCATTGAGTAACGTTAGCGCGCGAAGGAGTGGAGAGTGGTTGTGACTGCGCGTCCGCGCCGCCGGGACCGCGAGCAGCGGCCGTCGCCGGGGACGGAGCACAATAGTGGGAACCAAGGGAACCCATAAAGACATTTGTGATAGGAGAAAGGGATTGTGTGTATTTTCTCGCAATAGCTGGACGAAATACCTCACAATAAGTGTGTCTCTTCGGACTTTAAAAGAAGAACAGGTAACCATACCAAGAATAAATAACGTAGGATAGAGTTTAGGATAGTATCCATACATTCTATTGTAAAGAACAATGTCGACAATGTCGACAATGTCGTTGGTTTCACACTCTGTAATTGTACATTTTCTACATATTAAGCATGAAACCTTGTGTGTAACTGTTTTTTGTCCCAAATAAATTGAAAAATAATAATAATAATAATAATAAAAAAATCAGTCCCTCACGTCTTTAAGTACCGGCACGCGATTCTTAATTATGAGCGTTGCATACACACATTATTAACATAGATATGATATTTCATCCATATTAAGTGACTCCGGTGACAAATTTATTTTGAAATATACCTTCTACTCCAGAATATGCCGCCCACAGTTGTAAAAGGGTGCGAGATTAGCCACGCTGCCAACCTTGTCCCGTTTGACGAGTTGGAAATTCGCCTGTCACAGGCCGTTTCACGGCCATTTTATAATCACAATTGGAGGTAGAATACCTACAACATAAAGAGCCTCAATTTATTTAATCCCTATCACATCTTAAACGCCGTAAACCAACGCAAATCCAACAGTAGAACCTGTTAAAGTATGAGCCGAAAGGAGTGTCGTGACTAATATTTTGTTGGTATACAAAAGACACTAAAATATGACGTGTATACGACATGGTCCTTCGAACCAGATGTTATTAGTGAAGTGGGCACAGACCTCCTTCTCATTAATGAGGGGAATTGGCCAGTACTCCCAACGCTGACCCGGTATTGGGAAATTAGTCACAATTTTTATATATTTTATTAATATGCGATTTTTCTATTCTTTTATTTTCAAAACAATATTATAAGGAGTCAAATCAGATACCTTCGAGGTCTAATTTGAATCGGGGCGTTAGGACTCTTTTGATCTGCAAAATTTTTGATTTAATAATTTCCCTTCAAAGACGTTGTTGATTTCAATTTGCTTGGAGGCCCTTTTTGTTTATTGGAGCGTGCTACTGTTGAAGTATTGTACCACGCTCGCAGAAAAATTGTAAACATTATAAAATGGCTATATTGCCGGAAAAAATTGCTATAACCAAATATGAGACCGACTCCGACGGTAGTGTTAAATTAAACGTAAAATTTTAACACTATTCGTATTTCAATATATTCTCACTTACACACGCACTTTGACGCAGCCACACACACAATGACGCGCATATTTATAAACGGAGCACCTCCATAATATTTATGTACTCGTACTGTATGTCCGGCGGATGTACGGTCTGACTAAACGAGTATATTCCCCTCTACAGGTCGTATTTCTCAACCGATTCTCGTGAAATTTTGTGAGCAGGTTTGATAATTAAATAGATCGTGATTTGTGGAGTCAGATATTAAAAAATAACATTTATTATACTCGCGAAGTCTACAGTTCATAAAACCACTAGTCAATTAGAATTATTCGAAAATACGAAATTGAATGCCTATAATAAGCTCCTGCCAAATTATTGTACCATTGAAAAAATATTTATAATGATGAATTTAATATAATAATAATAATATAATATTGGGGGACAATCTTACACAAATCGACCTAGTCCCAAACTAAGTAAAGCTTGTACTATGGGTACTAGACGACGATATACATACTTATATAGATAAATATATACTTAAATACATAGAAAACAGCCAAGACCCAAGAACAAATATCCGTGAAATATGCACAAATAAATGCCCTGGCCGGGATTCGAACCCGGGACCTCTAGCTTCGGAGGCAGAGTCACTACCAACTAGGCTAAACAGGTCGTCGTATAATCATTAGAATCACTATAGCATCACTATTTGCCCCTTAGGTAGGTATGTGGTGTATTCCTGGTGGTGAGTAAGGTCACCAGAGCTCTCGAGGAAGCTCTTGACAGCTGGAGACATATGTCCCGCACTTTTAGCACAGTGCATCCCCAAGTCAATAATGGGTGGGCAACGAACTTGTTATTCTTCTGGTGTCGCAAGTGTCACGGCTTACCATCAGGCCGTAAGCTTGTTTGCCACCGTCGGTGTATTTAAAAAATACCGCTGGATGCAGGTAGCGCAGGACCGGACATTGCGTCACTATTTGGGGGAAGTTTATGTCCAGCAGCGGACGTCCTTCGGCTGTTATGATGATGATTAGGTCACAAAGTCTTCTTAAAAAAGTCTATAATGACAAATGACTAACAAAGGAATTCAACGTTGACATGCAAAATATTTTAAAAGAACGTTTAAGATAAAGTATTTTAGCCTACTTTGTACCTAATTCAGAACAAAATTGACGAACAATGGAACTGAATCCCTACAATATTGTTAGCAACTTTCTTTTCTAAGTCTTGTTTTGTAAAGTATCCTGTTTACCAATATCCGATTACTCGTAGCAAGTATATAAACAACGAGAATAAAACTTGATTATTTTAATGTTTTGGCTTAGGTACATGATAAATTTTGATTTGAATGCTCAAATATCATTATGTGGGTTATCTAGGTGGACGGTGACTGGCGGAATGACCCTAAATATTTGGAATTTTAAATTTAGTCTGCCGATTTGTGGCCAATTGAACTAAAGAGTATATTACTTAATTTTTAGGGTTCTGTAGCCAAAATGGAGAAAACCAAGTCAAGGTGCCGCCTTGTTTTTAACGGACCCCTTAAAGGGGTGAATAGCGTGCTTGAGATGTGCTCAAGTTGCAAGCGCCCATTAGGCTACGGCTACGGTGTCTCCTTACCATCAGGCAGACCATAAGGTTGAGGAATATTTGGTCATCATCATTAATATGAAGAGCGTCTGTCGTTGCAGCATTCCCCATTCCAATCTATCTTGTGCCTTCGTCTTCACTTCTTGGTATGTGTGGCTACAGCATTCTATTTCATTCATATCAATATCTGGGCGGGCCTCTCCCTCTAGTTCCCTCAGTTTTGCCTCTAATATGGTAACGTTTAACCCTTCACGATTCAGTATGTGGCGAATGCATTTAGCTCTTCGTTTTTCTATGGCGGATATTATCTGTCTTTTTTCCTTTGCCTTTCCTGCGCCAACACCACATTTCAAATGCCGCTTCAAAGGCTTTATTAATATTTGGCACATCTAATATTTTTTTTTATATTCCACATTGCAATGTATAGTATACCTACTTAATTGTATACTGTAACCCAATGATCCCGTTGAGATTCTTCTGAGAAATTTACGTAACAAAATAACTATCATAACATAATAATGTATTATCATATTTAGAAATACCAAGACTGTTTATTCAAAAGTAGTACGCTCTTTATATTGGCGCGAACTAGATTATCTAGACTCGTTTTGGCAAAAAATCAAAACCATTTTCCAACAACATCGTAATTTTTCAAGCAAGTTTTACAAGTCACATTTGTAGTGGAATTGTATAGTTATAATTGTGTAGTCATTTCTGTAAGAATGGCAGTCGCTTCCGTAAAAACTAGTGCCTTCGCCAATTCTTGGGATTAGGTAGCGGACCCCAGGCATCCTTCAGGGTGCAACTGTACTGGGAATAACGCTAGGAGGATGATGAGTCATTTCTGTAAGAAAACTAACTGTCGCCCGTGGTTTCAATTGCGTGAAACATGTTATATGCTATATGCTATGCCTATGCTATTCTACTATTTCAGGCGTAGGTATTCTTCGTTATCCCTCTCCTATAAAAATTGAGATAATTTTAGAAAAGTTTTTTTTTACATTGACATTTTACTGATTTTTTTTATATTTTTTTCTTTGGTTTCTCGCTAGCCAGGGTTTGGGTATACGCAAAGAGGTAATACACAAGTGTAAGGCTCTACACATCTTTTAGATATCAGAGCTTACAAAATACGATACAATGGTATCATTACGTGACATACATGAATACATACAATTCCATACAATTACAGAGCGCCACTAAAATAACGGATATATAATACTGAACCAGTGACTTTTATTTCAGGTCCTGTCACTCACCATCAGATTAATCCCTTGTCAGTTTTTTTTATTTAAAAAAATACTTGGGCGAGTGGGCTTCTTTTGCCAGTGATTTGGAGAATTTCTAGGTCAATTAATTATAAACCACCTGCCTGGCATAATAGTGTTCATGTCAGACATAGAGGATCTGTCCCCCTCGCACTTACATATTTGATATTTGCTAGTAAGGGATGAGTGCTATATGTCCGAAATAAGCGGAATAAGTTAGTATGTAACATTTAAATTGCCAATAAAAAACTAAGACGCGACGAAATTATTAAGACTTTCAAAGCTTCAATTGTAATTGAAACTTTCATTTCTTTCATTTCAAAAGTAATTAAATTAAATGGCAAGCAATATTTCTAGCTCTCAAAATTTACAATACTCTAAAGGTAATTTAAGTTTCTAATTACAATTAGTGTATTTGTATATTTTGTCTTCAATGGAATAGCAGATAGCTTTAATTGAAATTCTTAACTTTGATTGGTTATTCTAAGTTTCTACATTTCTTACACTTACTCATATTTCTTATATTACTTTAGTATAACATTCAAGTAACATCATCGTTCATTGTCATATCGGCCGCAGGACGTCCACGGCTGGACATAACCCCTAAAGAGTGCCACAATGACCGGTCCTGCGGTACTGGAAACCAGCTGACTCTCGCGACCTAGCAGGTCATCAGTCTGTCTTGTGGGGGGTCTGCCCACGCTGCACCTTCTCTAACGTAGTCGCTACTCGAGAACCTTTCCACCCCCCAATCGCCACCGGTTCTACGTGTAATGTGCCCCGTGTGGCGCGTATGAGTCAAGTAAGATTTATTGGAAAATAATAAACCATCTTTTCTTAAATTGAGCTGTCTGTAGCCGAGCGGTAAGTAACGCGACTTTCAAACTGGCGGTCATAGGTTCGAGCTCGTACCACTAGATAGTAAAAAAACTGGCCAAGTATGAGTCGGGCTCGCGCATCGAGGGTTCCGTATTTTTTTTTAAATATATGATGTAACAAAAAATGTACGTTTTTCACAATTTTTCCTTTATCTCTGCTATAAGACGTTGCTTTGTACCACATTTCAAGATTCTGAGTTCACGGGAAGTACCCTGTAGGTTTTGATTCCCTTGCGAGAGTCGAAAATTTGCGGCATAAACGGCTGTATCTTTTGATTGCGTGCGAAGGGATAGTAGACCTGAGTATTTGATATAATTTCAGCTTGATACCTCCACGAGTTCCTGAGAAAAAGGGTCTTGACAGACAGACAGACGGACGGACGGACGGACAACAAAGTGATCCTATAAGGGTTCCGTTTTTGTCCTTTCGAGGTACGGAACCCTAAAAAAAATTTCGTACGAAATATGACTTCATTTTTATTAATCGAAGCATTCTGTGTATGCCAAATGTTGTGTAGATTGGAAAGCGGACTCCGGGTTCCTTTAGACACTCTAGCATTTGGTAACTCTGGTTGCCAATCCTCATCATCATCATATCTGGCGACGGACGTCCAAAGCTCGACATAGGCCTCCATCAAAGTGTGCCACAATGACTGGTCCTGCGCCACCCGCATCCAGCGGACTCCCGCGACCTTTACCAGGTCATCAGTCTACCTTGGCCTACCCACACCCAAGCAACCACCCATCCGCACCTTCTAGTACGTGGTTGCCACTCGAGAACCTTTCCGTCCCGGCCATCGATTCTACGTGCAATGTGCCCCGCCCACTGCCACTTAAGAGGGCGCAGTACGTGGCAGTACGCCCTGTTCTACATACAAACGTATTTATGCTCTCATTTTAAAACGCCATGCTAAAATAACATGAAACTTTGTATACACAATGGGATCCGGCATATCTAGGTCGGAAATTAGTTTCTGTTGCTAGAAATTGTAAAAGGAAAAAATACAGCGGTTTTTTGAGTTTTTTACGGCTTGTATAAAAACCTTAATAATCTTTGTATTTTTTCTCCTTTATAATTTCAAGCAGCAAAAACTAATTTCCGACCTAGATATGCCGGATCCCATTGTGTATACAAAGTTTCATGTTGTTCTAGCATGGCGTTTTAAAATGAGAGCATAAATACGTTTGTATGGAGAACCGAACGTACTGCGCACTCTTAAGTTTAGCGATTCGGAGGGATTTATCGGTTACTCCAAGCATAGCCCTATCCATTGCTCTTTGGGTGACTTTCGTAAGCGACCACGTTTCAGTGCCATATATCATTACTGGAGGATGATCATATTGAAGCTTGCAGTTGATATGATAAAAGCTTTGCTGATCTTATAAATGTGAGGCAGATGTATAAAACATGGCTAAAACAAGTTATTAGACACTGAGAGTAACTTAGATATAATATTAACTTTGTATGATAACAGCCTCCACATTAACACAGATGATATCAGCTAAATCACTTGATACATTTTCTGAACTGACTTTTAATATTTTTTTGTCAAAATTTTCTTTTTTGGTATAAGTTTTTATTGCCGTCTGTACTTTTTTCCACAATTATTAACTACTCGTTGAGACGCTTCGAATGAGCCCAAACACGATGGGTTTATATTGTGTAGTTTAGGAATTGCTAAGGCCACCTTCAGTTTTTTTCATCAGATCAGCTCGGTGGTACCATAATATTGTATTGTCTCCGAACTTACATAAGTATGCCGAATTTCAGCTCAATCCATAACCAGAAAGTGGCTGAAAAAAAGGATTGCGAATTTTGAAGACATCTTACATACTTACGTATACATTATGAACAGTGCAAGTTAAAGCTGCAAAAAACCGTTCTTATCCGGTGTTTAAAAAAAAAGAAACTTAGTTTTAAAAAATACAATAATTTGCAATCAATTTAACTACTACTAATAATGGTCTTCGACAGCATTCAATTAATATGGGTATAGATTAAATATCCAATCCTATGTTTGTGCCAATACATTTTAGAAATTCTTTTACATCCTCAAACAAAAAAAAAGGTGAGACGTGAGTCCTCACCCCTCACCTCACACCACATCCGTTCCGTTGACGACGACGAGTCGGTTGGTACGAGTAAATAAGAGGGCTGTATCTTGACGTCGGGACTAAAAACAAACGAAATAAGATAATAAACTAAAATATACCTAATTAAACGCTAAAGGTGTTTAAGTAATATTTTTTTGATAATCTATCGAACGGATTATTATATTTTTTAAGACACAAGACCTGAGGCTTTGCTCTTTATCCCAAAAATATGTTTTAAGTGCCGGAAATCCTCTTCCCAGATACTTATAATATAACTTGGATCTTTTCAAGACGAGAGTGAATAGGGACTATCTAGATACCTACGCATGTAACACCCTTGACTTCATCATCAATTGCCATCAGGTGAGGTGAGATAGTGGTCAAATGCTTAGCTATTATAAATATATTAAAAAAGTTTAGTGACTTAGCTAAGATCGCAAACAAGGATGTTTTGACACATCAGAGACGCTAGGTAAAACTCAAAAAGTGAATAAAAATTGTACTCGAGTAAGTCCTGTTTACTAAGTAATAAAATAATAAAGTGGCCTAGCTGTTAAAATATATGCGTCTATTCTCTATGCGCGCCGAGTTTTGGACAATTTATCACAGCGCCAACATCACGTGTCTCCAGATGAAGCGCTTATTCTCTCAGACTTATTAGCTCATATTTCTGCACAAGCAGCGACTAATGTTCTTATGAGCGTGTAATACAGTGAACATGTTTTGTTCCGAGCAAAGCATCTTTTTCATAGATAAGTTATGAACTGATTTAAAAAAATTCTAAAGTATATGTCAAATAGTTTATGAAGGTCCGTATTTTTCATTTCTAAAGGGGTCGGAAGCGGGTTTATGATTGTTCTGGAACTGTTTTTTCTGTTCCGTGGATAAACCTTAAATTTATTAGCTACCGTGGCAGTTACACAAAATACGATAATCTTAACTTCTAAACTTGTACAGTTAAAGTATGGACTAATCGTGGTATACATTTTTCTCGGCTTGAAACTTAATGTTATAATTCTGAAAATAGTTTATATATAAGTATATTTGACAGTCGAGTACTGAAATATTTATTTTATATTGAAAACAATAAATACTAAGAGATATCGTTCCAAAAGTGACATTAAATGATTAAGGGTGAGTTGCATCAGACCATGCAAATCAGAATAATATTTGTATTGTTTGTATGAGATGACAGCTGCCGGCGCCATATTTAACGTTGATCAGTCTGTGATCGTAAGTTGGTGCAAGTGGTGCAACTCAGCCTAAATGTGATGATATAGGTAATTTTTTTAAAATACGAGTAGGCAAAAGATAATTTTAATAAGGTATCAGGAGTATTATATTTTGCTATCATGAACAAACAAATACAATAAGAAATGTAAATATTCTTTTCAGGAACCAAAATAATAAACATTTGCTTAGACTTCTCTCATGTTTTTATAACCCTGTTTACACAGATGAAACACATCAAAGCTTTTTTCGCTTATCAATTAGGTAACTTCATCAAAATAAAATATGTATACACGAATATTGTATACAGGTGTTTTTTTTTAATTCCGTTCCTTAAGTCATATTGCCGTGTATACCCATAGTAACAACGTAGAATTTTTAATCCTTCTAAATTCAAGTTTTTTTCTTAATTTCATACATATTATATCATCAAGGTTAAATGCAAAAGGGCCTTAAGAGTTAACGTGGAATTATGTAAAAGTTAATGTCGAGTATGACAATACACGGAACTCGAATGGCATATGCACGTCGATAAAACCCACACACCCGGTACACAAATACACTTTCTCACCTTGCTGTATAGAGGTATTTGAACGAATCAAGCAAATGTGATAGTGAAATTTCGTGTAGGAAGGTGTATAATTAATGAGATCTTGACGGATGACGGGCATTGAACCTTTGTTGGTCAGCTGGTCACTGAACCTTTGTTGGTCAGCTGGTCACTGAACCTTTGTTGGTCAGCTGGTCACTGAACATTTGTTGGTCAGCTGGTCACTGAACCTTTGTTGGTCAGCTGGTCACTGAAACTCTGTTGGTCAGCTGGCCACTTAGGAAATAAGAACTTTATGCCATTACAGGATTTAATAAATCAATATTGTTTAAGTGTTAAGGATCTGTTATACTATGGTAGGAGAGTAAATTAACGAATTATATTCTTGAATATCTTAAAAACGGTACGAAGTGAGATACTACCTAGTGTTTTCGAGAAGATTATACCCCTACCAGAGTCTTTTTGGACCCGGCCATGTTGCGGATTTTTACTAGTACTAATTTATTTTAATGGCAAGAAATACTCTTTAACAACAGACATTAGTAGTCATCGAATGTCAAACTTACATCAAGACGAAATATTTCATGATTATATAAATAAATAAACAAATATACCGAAAATCATCCAAAACGATGTCAGAAAGCTTATTGTGAATATTATTAATTATTACAAACAAAAAAATTACGAAAGATTGACTAATATTCCAATACACAATGTTTAGTTATGGCTGTTGACATGACCGGTAGTACTGACATTTCATATTATAGCAAGTATTGATTGAAATGGTAATATTGGTTAGATTTAACAAGTACTCCTTTTTCTTATTCAGGGTATTGCTAAGTCTACAATAACAAATAGATATAAAAAGAAAATAACGTTACCGTCGTTGCCGCCAATGAAAAAACAAAACCCTATTAAATATAAAAAAAAGATGACTAAGAAAGCCAATACACACTGTCCCGACTATACATGACGTAATATAAATTATTGTCATATAACATGACGTTTGAAGCGACATTCTCTCAGGTCCAAATATACACTTGTCAGGCTTTACTCTATTTCATCTCAGGAATGCGCCCTCGCAATTAACGGAATTAAAAAGAACCATTCTGTATGTAACCAGCTATTTATTGAGTTCGACTGTACATATAAATCGCAATAATGCAGCATGTTTTCTGCATCACGCCGACCAACACGACGCTTGTCATAAACAGCGCCCTAAGCATACTCGTAACAACAATATAAAAGAAATGGCTATGAAATTGGCTTCTCACCTAAGGATGGGGAAGGGATAGTTTGAAATGTGACGTGAGGAAATGTTATGCGTTGCATTGATTTGACATTTCAGGCCAGTTACACGCGAGAAAAACTGTACGATTAATAATTTATTTATACCCAAATAAAACCGACTCCATTTAACTACAGAAAATACCGAAATCGCCATACGCATGCTTATCAAATTTTAAAAGTTCCCTCGATTCCTCCTGGATCCCATCACCAGGCCTTCACCAAATTTAAATGGGACCAAACTTGGGGGTAAGGATTATCAAAACTGGCCAACGTGGTCAAGAGTTATCGGGGAACATACGAACAGAAAAAAACACACATGCGTACGAGATGCGAACTTCCTTCCTTCTATCTATTGAAGTCGTTTAAAAAATATTATTATTTTCAGATAACTTAATGGTCCATAGTTTGTTGGGAAACAAAGAGCCCTTATAACGTTGGTGCCCTTTTCAATGATTCACTCATCATGCTGAATGGTAGCGGCCCCCATAGCCCATGGAAGCTTGCGACCCACGAGCACCTTTATTGATTTGAGATTTCGTTGGCGTTATTTATTTATACATTTGCTTCATGCAATACAGCTAGTATAAAT
Source organism: Notocelia uddmanniana (assembly GCA_905163555.1). Lineage (NCBI taxonomy): Eukaryota > Metazoa > Arthropoda > Insecta > Lepidoptera > Tortricidae > Notocelia > Notocelia uddmanniana. The sequence goes on from LR991068.1 coordinate 20,480,182, forward strand.
GAAATTAAATTATAAATAAATATTTACCCTCACCGGGATTCGAACCCCGGACAGTCAGCTTCGTAGGCAGGGTCACCAACCACTAGGCTAGACTGGTCGTTGGAAGTTATTTTTTACTTATGATTCGTACTCAATAATTTCGTTGACTATACATTTTTAATAGCAAAATGTATGCCGTGTGCGGCCAGCCTACACACGTCAGATGTTACAAACGGAAGCGATATTAATTTCGGTTCCGTAGGGCGACTGAACAATCGGCCAATTGGAAATTATGTTATTGCCGTCCCGGCCGGTTTTCCGGCCTTTCCCGCTCCCAACTAGCGTAGCTTTTTGTTGGCAATAACGCTTTGACGCACGGATTTTGTTATGTGTACGGTGCTACGGTATAGGTGGGCTGAAAAAACAATTCAATGTCTATTCTGTGGTCAAAAAATAACGGGCTATGTGCATGTAAGATACGTTTTTATGGCATATATTTATAGAAAAGGGGACACCATTTAAGCGAATGAGTTCAGCCAAAAATTAAATAGGCTTTTATATTTATAGCTGAATACCTAAAATAGGGGTAATATGTTTGACCTGTAAATATGTACATATATCGTCGGCCTGTTAAGCCTAGTTGGTAGTGACACTATCTACGAAGCTAGAGGTTCCGGGCTCGAACCCCGGTAAGGGAATTTGTTTATGTGGTGAGTCAAAAGAATTTGTTTTATAAAAATATCGTTGTCCAGTACCCATAACACAGGCCTTATTGAACTTACTATGGGACTAGTTCGATTTGTGAAAAAATATGTCCCCTAATATTTATTTATTTATCTACTAGCTTTTCCCGCGACTTCGTCCGCGTGCAACCCGTTATATCGCCGGCTAATAGTGTAAGACCTGCTAACGTCATATTATGAAAGTTTACAGGAGAGCCAAAAAGAAAGACTGAAATTAAAGAAAAAAAATACTATTGGGTTATTTTTTCCCCTAATTCCAAAATAAAAGACAGCGTTTTGATTTTCTGTTTTTACCCACGACGGAACGAAGAAGGTATATGAGTTTAGGGTGAGAGGTTGTTTGTTTGTGTGTGCACCTCAATATCTCCAAAACGGCTTGACCGATTTGAATACGGTTTTCTGCAATGGGTTTGTGGTTTATTCGGGACGAACCCCCAAAAAAAATTACGACTATAATTCGCCAGGGGGCGCTGCAGTTAACATTTTCCTCTTGAAAGTGCGTTTGAACGAATTTTCTCCGGAACTCTGCTTGACCAGCATAGAAGATTTCGATAGCGCTTGGTGAGGAGTACATGTAATTGAACTCTGAGGATCATGATGGAGCAGAAAAACATGATAGGGAACTGGTAAGGGGTTAGATATCTTTATGTCTGTTTTTGGGCGCTTTTGTTTATGTTTGCTTAGCAGCCGTTGTAAACGAACTTCTGAGGGTCTGATGATGGAGTAGAACAATATCCCACAGAACTTTTCGAAGGCATATAGCTACTTGACCGTGTTTGGGCTCATTTCATCGTGTTTGCTGAGTAGCTTCTGTACATGATCTGCTGAGCGTCTGATGATGGATCAGAATAATATTGCAGGGAATCTTGATCAGGTAATTATTCAGTAAACCGTCTTTTGACTCTTTTGATAGTATTTATTGAGAAGCCTCTTCTCCTGAAATGCTGAAGGCCTGATGATGGAGCAGAACTGATGTTGACCCTAGGGAACATTGCTAATACACATATGTGTATTACCGTGTTGTGATTATTTTGATAGTGTTTTCTCGGTAGCTGCTGTGCACGAACTGCTGAGGGCTTCAGGTTTGATGAAACAGAATAATGTAGTAAGGAACTTGGTGAAGGCTCATAGATAGAATACCGTAATACGGCTCTTTTAAAGGGGTTTAGTGAGTAACTTCTCTACAAGGACTGCTAGAAGTAGAATTTTTGCTCTTTATACCCGTAACGGAAGGTTACATGTAAGCTGTATGTCCCCCAAACACATCTGTCGATTTAAATATATAATCATATTATGTTTTTGGTTTCAGTATTTATTATGGGGTTAGTGATTTATCGGCGATACATGACGTAAATATGCCACGGGGCACTAGTAAACCATCGTGTTATGCTGTATAAAATAATTTCAGGATCAAAACGGCGTCACTAATTTAGATGTACTGCATACTTAATTATTTCCATTTTGCCACTAGTTGAAGTTTAAAATGAATGGTCCAATTAACTAATATACATAAAATTTCTTGTTCTTGTGAAAGAGGCATATAAGTACGAGCTTCTAGTGGGTTCGCATTTATAGTGGATATTTACTCGTAGTCCGCTTTCTGAAGGGAAAAGCTTCGGACCTTCGGCCCTACGCAGAACTCGGCCTCCGCCTTCGTGTGCCTCCTCACACACATTTGGGCCTGCGGTTCTCAGGTTCTCTTTTAAGACATTTTGTGATAGAAAGTATCCACGTGGGCACGCCCTTCAGGCCTTCGGTCTTATAGCTATGGCTCGCATAGTAAGCGCGTACTGAAGGGATACTGGGACACTTTGGGCCTCGCGGTAGTCGCAGTACTTACCCTTACGTGCCTTGCTGCTCACGCGTGGGCTCGACCTTCAAACCTTTAGCTCGCCGGCTGGCGTAGAAAGCGCCCTGGTGAGACACTTCGGTCTTTAAGTCCCACTAGCCTCGACGCTCCCCTTTGAACATTCAGCGATAGTTGGAATCCGCGTAGGCTCGCGCAGAGAGCGTGACCGGAGGCAGGCACAGGAATGTGGAGACCTTCGGGCTTTAAGGCACTTCGGGCCTTCTGACCTCTGCCTTTCGGCCTCAAATTCTATTTGTAGGAACTCTTAGATAGTGAGTGTCCATGTGGGCTCGCCCTTTTGACCTTCGGCCCTCGGGCTCGCGTATTGAACTCTCTCAAAGGAAGCTTCGAGCCTTCGGCCCCAGGTTCTCTTTGTAAGTCACTCGGGGGTAGGAAGACTAAGGATGATTCACAGTAGACCGCTCCGTGTCTGGGCCGGCCCGTTTTCTATGACAACAAAACGACGGCCGTTGCGCGGCCGGGCCCGGTGATGTTCGGAAGCGGTCCGACCCGGCCGCTTTTGTTCAACCCAAGCGTTTGACGGCCGACCCAGCTACGACCAAGGCTCAGAGGGCCTACTTCGAACTTCGAAAATCGAACTTCGTGTCGTGCCGTCGCTTTCACTCTCGTTTTATACAGTGTATGACGGAAAGGGACGGTACGATACGAAGTTCGATTGTCGAAGTTCGGAGTAGGTCCTTAGAAGCTGCTCGGTCTGGGCCTAGCCCGGAAATGGAACGGTCTAATTCGAATCATCGGAACTTTGGCCCTACGCTGAGCTCGACTTTCGGCCTACTATGCCCCTTTCGCCGGAATATATGTATAGCGTTAGGTAAGAAACAACTATAGTTTTTTATACCACTACGGTGATATACAAATGTACCTACGGTCCGCTTGGTGGTTAGCGGTTACCGCAACCTCCAGTTGTGGAATGAGTTCCCTGCCGGGGTTTTCCCAAGGGAGTACAGTAAGCGTCCATCTTGTAATTCCAGGGGTGTCTATGCGCGTTGAAGACTCTTTAAAAATGTATACACTCATTCCACAACTGAAGCGTGTTAGGGAGATTCCTCCCTAATAGGGAGGAATGTATATACATTATCCTATAAAAATAATAAAATAAAATTAAAAATTTTGAAAAACTCACGACGGTTTTACCTAATTGCAAAATAATAAAATAAAACAATTAAAAGCCCCTGACCATATACGAAGTAAGTACATTAAGATAAAAGTAGATTTCAAAAACGGTTGTATGATTGCGAGGTATAGTTACAAACCCAGAAAAATCCGTCGAGACTGCCATTGCCATGTCTGTTCTTAATTTCATAAAACTCAAGATACATTACATAATATAGCAACTTAAATCGAGGTGCCTATTACACAGACCACATAATCTTACTTCATTTCAGGGCAGGCAATGGCAGCCCCCGACGGATTTTTCTGGGTTTGTAACTATACCTCGCAATCATACAACCGTTTTTGAAATCTACTTTTATCTTAATGTACTTACTTCGTATATGGTCGGGGGCTTTTAATTGTTTTATTTTATTATTTTGCAATTAGGTAAAACCGTCGTGAGTTTTTCAAAAATTTTAATTTTATTTTATATACGATGTCTTTTATAACTTAACAGTATTTTGCAATCAAATAACGTTTTATATTATGGTTTTAGCAGTTTGTCAAGAAAAAGAAAGTAGTTATACTCGTATCATGGTAAGGAAATATAAGTACCTAAATCCCTAAGATATAATTTATTTTTATTATGTGATACCAAATAGCCAATTCTTGGGATTAGGTAGCGGATCACGGGCATCTTTCAGGATGCAACTGTACTGGGAATAACGCTAGGATGATGATGTGATACCAAATTACAATTAGTCACATGACAGTGCAAATAAATAAATAAATAATAACAGTGCTTAAATATATCTACAAATAAAAACTAAGATATATACAACTGCAAATCGAAAGGTACTTAATATACAAAGAAAATTCTTGTAAGAAACTAAATGAAATATTCGGAAATGAAAAAATAAATATATATATATTGGGTGTTGTGCGAAAATATTCATCATCATCATATCAGCCGAAGGACATCCACTGCTGGACGTAGGCCTCCCCCAAAGAGTGCCACAAGGCCCGCGCCTTGTCGGGCACCGGCAACCGGGCCCGGGTCTTTTGGCTGGATGCGGGTGGCGCAGGACCGGTCCTGCGCCACCCGCATCCAGCAAACTACAGCGACTTTCACCAGGTCACCAGTCCATTTTGTGTGGGGCCTACGCTGCGCCTTCCGGTAAGTGGTCGCCACTCGAGAACCTTTTCTCCCTAACGGCCATCGGTTCTACGTGCAATGTGCCCCGCCCACTGCCACTTAAGTTTAGCGATTCGGAGGGCTTTGTCAGATAATTGGGTTCTATAGTGGATGGCCTCATTTCTGACGCGATCACGATGAGATACTGCCAGCATAACCCTCTCCATTGCTCTTTTGGTGACTTTAAGCCCTCTTATGGGGCCCATAGTAAGCGACCACGTTTTAGTGCCCATTATGTCATCACTGGTCAAAGACTCCCGTCTTGACACACTGTAACAAAGTTCCTTTGAGAATATGAAAAATACCTGCTAAGTACGTTTATCGCGATAGTAAGAATAAGAACTCCGATTCATTTTGGTAAAAGGTTAACCTTACCCCAAAACAGTGATTATATTGGATTTACAGCTCAAAAGTCACGGAATATTTTAATTAAAAACACGAAAAAAAGTTATCTTTTGCAAGAACAGACATCTAGGCGATCAAAATTCTTACGAAAATGGCGGGTGTATTGATGTTAGCCGATAACTTTATATTCATCATGTGATTTAAGCAATTTGTTAAAACAACTGGCAGTAGCTGTTTTTCTCAGACGATGAATCTTTTTTTGCTACATAATGGTAGGTAAAACGAAAGATTTTGCGGGTTTACACTCTTAGCAAACGATATTTATACAAATAATTGCTATTTTATTGTTGTAGGCGCTCAAATATACTTTTATCCCCTTTTCACCCCCTAAGGAACGATTTCAGGAATAAAAACTATCCTATATCCTTTCCCGGTTCTCAAACTATCTCTGTACCAAATTTCATCTAAATCGGTTTAGCGGTTTAAGTGTGAAGAGGTAACAGACAGACAGACAGACGGGTGACTTTCGCATTTATAATATTAAGTATAAGTATATACTATATACTATATATATTATATATAGTATATATTATAGTAGAAGTATATGGATAGTATGGATATGGATTTATAATATTTTCCTGTTTAGCCTAGTTGGTAGTTACACTGCCTCCGAAGCTAGAGGTCCCGGGTTCGAATCCTAGCCAAGGCATTATTTGTTCAATTAACACGGAAATTTGTTCCTGGGTCTTGGATGTTTTCTATGTATTTAAATATTTATCTATTTAAGGCTAGGTCGTCAAGCGAGTTAGCGTTTTCGAGTTTTCTAAAAACAATCTGAAACGTAGAATAAGGGTTTTAAAAATTTGAAAAAATTATATGTTTTACTCGTGCTTAAGGATCTAGTCTAGTCAAAGTTGCACTCAGTTACACGATCTAATGAACTTCGCTCGATAGAAAGAGACCCCAAAGTTACTCCTTTTTGTAAAGCATTTACAATCTGACGACTAAACTATTGATGTTTTAAATAAAGTTTTTGAACTAAACTAAAGCCATTCAGTATTTCTAGACATTTTTGCAGAATTTAAAAAGATAAAATGATTGTATTAATTAATATGTTTAAATACCTACAAAATGCCGAGCGCGGAGGCTCGGCAGGCCCGATCAGTCGCGCGCTGGCGCTTACGGACAACGGACCTGTGTCAGTTTTATCCGCGACAGTTTCGTGCACCAAACAAGCAGTTTTTGACGAATTTATATAATTGTTGCAAGTTATTTAAGAAAGGCAATAAAAACCCAAACGAAAAACGTCGTATTTATTAACAAATAAATTATGGTCATAGTGCCACAGTATAGAAATGACAGTATAACAACTAAACTGAACCCCTGCAGAAATGGAACCAAAGATGGTAAAATTATAAATGATTTTTTTATTATCAGAAATTATAGATATAGTAAGAGATCTACTGCTTTGCACATGAATATTTTTATTAAGCTATGAGCTTCACCACATTAATTCCGACCGTCTTTTATTAATACCATGTCAGTGGCAAACTAACGGCCCGCCTGATGGTAAGCGGTCACCGCAGCCTATGGACGCCTGCAACTCCAGAGGTGTCAAATTCGCGTTGCCGATCCTTTTAAAATTTATACACTATCTATCTTTCTAGCTAATCTTCTTTTAATAAATCTACCCATTTCCAGGTAGCTACCGTGGCAAGTTTGGTATCATTTCATATACCATATTGATTCTTTTATCATCTTTATGTAAAAATCATTTCTGGTATTTATTTTAAAAGAATACAGTAATCTTTCGCGGAAATAGTAAAACAGTAAAAACTTCGCAATGTTTTTTATGCTTTGAGAGCTAATAACTTTAGACGAATAAATTAAACCACCAAAAAATATCTGTATTTTATTAAATTAAATTAACGTTTTTTCCAAGCTCGTGGCTCCTAAAGTGTTAGCAGTTACAATAAAGCTTAAAACTAGTGGCTCTGTGAGCTGTAGACCACGCAAAAAAAATATTTTTTCAAATTTCAAAATTTACAAAAACCGTCTCGACAAAAATATAATTCAACCTATATAATTATCGAACCTGCTCACAAAATGTCACGAGAATCGGTTGAGAAATGCGACCTGTAGAGGAGAACATTCGAACAGACAGACATACGAAAGAATTTTTGTCTAGAGCTGAAAAAGAGACGCTTCGCTCTCTCGGTCAAAAAACTATGTTAGTATAATTTTATGACAGTCGTGGTTCACTACTACTGGGCCTGTGTATATGAAGAGTCGAACATTATCAACTTATATCCATACGCTTCGTCCGGTTTTACAATAGACTGAGGAGTATACCCTGTTGCCTGTGCCCTCTGTTTGCCGTTTGTGGACTACGAGAAGGCCTTCGATTCGGTTGAAACCTAGGCTGTACTACAATCTCTCCAGCGGTGACAAGTAGACTAGCGCTATTATCGAAGTACTGAAGTGTTTGTACGAAAACGCCACTATGTGAGTCCGACTCCAGGACCAGAACTCGATACCTATTCCGTTGTAGCCGCGAGTCAGGCAGGGAGATGCTATTTCTCCCAAACTGTTCTCCGCTGCACTGGAGGATGTGTTCAAGACTTTGGACTGGAGAAGCTTAGGCAATAGGCATCAACATAAACGGCGAGTACATCACTCACCTTTGGTTTGCTGACGATACAGTAGTCTTGGCTGAGACCATACAGGATTTAAGTACCATGCTCAATGACCTTGGTAAAACCTCCGTGAGAGTTGGTCTTAAGCTGAATATGTACAAGATGAAGGTCATGTCAAATGCCCATGTAGCACCAACTGTCGTTACTATCGGACACTTTATACTCGAACTTGAATTTGATTATGGTATACTAGCGACCCGCCCCGGCTTCGTACGGGTGCAATGCTGATACTAATTATAATTATATACTACAGAATGTATTTATATACAACCCGGCCGATACCGCCGCAACCGCTATGTTCCTTCATTTTAAATCAGTAATATCTTCAAAAATATTTATTTAAATTACATGGTGTCAAGTGCCATATTGATCTTTATAAAATGCAAAATGTATTTAAGGTATTTTATTGGCGAAGGATTAATGCTGTATTGCTTAAAATCGCTTCGTAAATAAGCCATTATTTTTCGTAAAAAGTAAAGGATAAAAAATGGTTATTGTGGGTTATCCCTAAGAGATAGACATATACCATAATCGACTTTTTTGTAGACCTTTTTAAGTTGTACAATACTGTAGTACATTATTTTGATTTATCTCGTAGGGTTCAGCCAGCGTTTGCAATGTAAGCGCAATAAAATATGTTTATTTACGACATCACAATAGAAACCTATTAAATTATCGGTGTTTCTCTACTATGCACCTGTAACCAAGAGAAAAGAGCAATGGAGAGGGCTACGCTGGAAGTATATCTGCGCGATCGTATCAGAAATGAGGCCATCCGCAGAAAAACCAAAGTAACCGATATAGCCCTCCGAATCGCTTAAATGGCACTGGGCGGGGCACATTGCACGTAAAACCGATGGCCATTGGGGCGAAGACGAAGGTTCTCGAGTGGTGACCACGTACAGGAAGGTGCAGCGTAGATAGGCCCCCACAAAGTGAACTGATGACCGGGTAAAGGTCGCGAGAGTCCGCGAGAGAGGTCGCGAGTGGCGCAGGACCGGTCATTGTGGCACTCTTTAGGGGCGGCTTATGTCCAGCAGTGGACGTCCATCAGCTGATATGATGATGATGATGATATATTTACATGAATAGTTGTTATAGTGTATACAAGCTTATTAGTTTTACGTGTATTCATAATCTGTCATTGCTTTCTTAAATATCCGTGTTTGTGCAAAATTAGTTTGTAGCCTTGTGTACTATATTTATTTTTCTCATTTTCTCGAAGGTTAGCTGGAAGAGATCCCTTATAGGGATAAGTTCGCCTTTTTACTTTTACACATTGTTATTTTGTTTAGATTGTTATTATTTTTTGTGCAATAAAGTGTTATACATACATACATATACATGATGATGATAACACGCACACGACAAATAAATATAACATCCTGTATAATATAACACAATTAGATAAAAAATTGCATGACCTATTAAACAAATCGAGTAGAAGGGTATATGACATATTTCTTAGGTTCTTAGGTTTCATAGATTAAAATAACGAATTTCAGGGTTGTAGGTATGTACTACGAATTCTGTTTTTTTTTTCATTATAATGGATATTACCGTAAGTTCGACTTTCAATTATTTATTTACTACCTTATTTAAAATATATATCAATTACATACTAAAGTTTATTCATAATCAATGCATTTCTTAAGTCAAAATACAGTTATATTTCTATACTGTGACCAGTATGAAGCTAGTGGGGTCATCCGAGTTCACAGTCGCTTCGTCCGCGCGGGCTTGTTCACGCACCGCCAGGACAGCGCTAAATACCTACTCTCGCAGAACTAGAGGGCCTTAAGTATGTATATATCATCGTCTAGTACCCATAGTACAAGCTTTGCTTAGTTTGGGACTAGGTCGATTTGTGTAAGATTGTCCCCCAATATTTATTTATTTCATATATGTAAGTATGTAGCTATGGTATCCGTTCCTATGTCCGCGTATGTGTGTGTCTCTTAATATTTAACGGTTTAACCGATTTTAATAAATAGTATCTACATTTGGAGTCACTAATCATAGAAAGATAGAAAAAACTACCTACCTACTCCGAGTAAATGGTCATAAGTCATAATCAGTCGGATTTATATTTTAATTTCACTTGTTTCGTCAACCTCAGAGTACCCCAGAGAAGAAGTCCAATAATAATACCGCTACCGAGCGAGATGGTTTTATACTAAATTGAATAATAGAGACGGAGAGGGATACATCATTTGTTGTCCTTGTCATAGTTCCGCTTTTCTTTATTTGCCTCAATGTCAAATAGTTTGAGGCAAATAAACGATTACTCGCCCAGATTAAAGAGGTTGTTTATGGTAAGCTGCCAGACTTTTAAAAGAACATGCCTGTCACAAACTGGCGCGGCCTAGGCCGCGCGGTCAATAGTACTAAACTTGTCATTAGCTGTCTTTACTATTGACCGCGGCCGCAGGCCGCTCCAGTATGTGACACGCTTTAATTGGCACTGAAATTAAAAGTGACATCACAGTTGAGTAGTAATTGTGAAATAACGAGTAATTTGCTGTTTAGCGTGAAATTGAATTTAGTAGTAGTAGGGTGACAGCACCAGTAATGGACAAGGACAAATGATGCACTTTGACTCTTATTTAAAAGAAAATAAGAGTTATACATTTCTTATACAACAATCAATTTAAAACCGTATGATCATTGAATTAGGAATGAAGTGTCCAATACTGGTGCTTGTCAGTTTAAAGTGTCCAACACTGGTGGCGTCACCCTATAGGTAAAAACTTGGGAAAAGGTCCTGTTGTATGTAGTTGTGTCGTGTTCGATTGGACATTATTCAAACACGTCACAACTACTACTTACGTAGTTGTATGTTAAAACAGGTTTTTTTTTAACGTCTTTTCCCATATTACATATTCGTCTTACAATTTTTTGTTTATTAAAACATAAGAAATAAGAATGCTAATGTTGGTTTTTAATTCACTTTCTCTCTTTTTTAAATGTTGTACTTTGTGTTGAAATATTTGATGATGGTTTACTATATCCATATATAGACACACTGTGTTACGAAATAAGTCATCTACCCTATTTAAATAAATAAATAAATATTGGGGGACAATCTTACACAAGCAAAGCTTGTACTATGGGTACTAGACGACGATATACATACTTATATAGATAAATACAAATACATACTTAAATACGTAGGAAACATCCAAGATTGAGGAACAATATTTGCGACAAATGCACAAATAATGGCCTGACCGGAATTCGAACCCGGGACCTCCGGCTTCGGAGGCAGGATCACTACCAACTAAGCCAAAGTGATCGTCGCATTTGAGTGAAGGCCGACTAGTTCATCCGGGCCATTTTAAACAAGTTTGAACGTAGTTGTTCTTGATGATATATATATATACCCAAATTTCGTCACGAGTACCCGTTGACCCGGTAGCTTAGCGGTCAGAGCGTCCCAGCTGTTTCAGTAGTGGTAGTCGGGGGTTCAAATCCTCCTCGGGTCACTTTTTGTTTTTTTGTTTATTTAATTTTTTCTGATTTAATTTAAAACTTTTTGATGTTCTGTCAACATTTTAAAAGATTGTTTACTTCTTTAAGTATTCAGTGAAACCTTTTTACCTATCAAAGGAAACAACCTCGAATAATAAATTAAAAAATATTCTAATTAAATGTTTTGTGCAAAATAACGTCCATTGATGTAAACAGTAAACAACCATGCAATATAAAAGAGATCCTATTTTTCACGAGGCTACGCCCCCATCTAAAATGATGAATATCTCCGTACCTTAACCTCGAAAGGACGTCAGGGTCAGGCTCAAGCGTCGAATAAACTAAATTGGTTCCGTGGACGGTATGATAATATGTAAGAAAAAAACTGCATATTGAAACCTGGCTTACAGACGCAAGTTAAAATCTTCATCGAGTAGTCAGTATTAGAAGCATATATGAGGTCATAAGTCTTTATTATAGGGTGATACCTAAGATCTTTTTTTAACCACTTCACATATGAAAACCTTTTTAACAAAATTTAATGCACACGGTCCTTGCCAACCATGGCGTCGCTACGCCTATTGTTGCCGATGCCATGAGTTTTCCGCTTTGTAGCGAAAACTCCCTGTTAAATGTATTATTTGTGTTTAACGAGAGTATTTCATTGTTTTCTATATACATATATCACCTATTTACAGTAGAACGCAAAAGTACCGAGTTAAGTACATACATTATACATGATGATTATGATGATTATGCGAGATATACATTGTTAAGACATGCCTTGTGATGTTGAATAAAATATTTCTATGTCTAAGTATACTTTGAAAATTGAGTAGGTATTACAGTTTTGGTACAGTCGAAGTCAAAGATATGTTTACATTTTTCGCCTTATTACAATGGAATATGGAATGGAATAACTATATAAAGGGGTTGAGCCCCTTGTGAGTTCGATTGTACATACAAGCAAACCTTATTGTGACTCGTTCAATATTCAAAGATTTAGTTTTTAGTGTCGTCAAACGTGCCTACTTTGCCAGGATTTTTCATAAAAACGTTGATTTCGCAATTTGTTTTGCGATAAGCTAGTGCTTTTTGGCTAAAGTGTATATTTGATCATATTCGTGCGTTTATAAGAATAAATAATTCTCAATCAACATTCACGTTAGTGGTGATATTTATCGCAGACAAAATTAATATTTAATTTAATCTATATTTCACAAATCTCATAAGTACAAAGGGCGAATTAAATGCCATTAGGTATTATTTGGCTTATAATGCTTTCTGCAGTATTTTTTGCTCTTGACTTACCTGGATTTTGTTCCTGGATAGGTCTTGGATGTTCTCTGTGTATTTAAGTATGTAATTATCTATATAAGTATATTAAGTATGTATATCGTCGTTTAGTACCAATATTACAAGCTTTGCTTAGTTTGGAACTAGGTCGATTTGTGTAAGATTGTCCCCCAATATTTATTTATTTTTATGAACCGAATCGTTTTATTATTTATTTCGTATTTATACACAATTTTTACTTTAATGAGCAGATTTAGTTCAAAGTGTAACAGAAATACTTTACAGTTTATATTTTACAGCCATTAGGATAGGACACGTTTATCTAAGGTATTAATTTTACTCAATTCACCTGTTAATATCGAAAAAATCTTGCCCGCCTCGTAAATTGATGCAATTTACTGAGTAGAGTAAAACATATGTATTAGTAATGTCATCAATATATCTTATACGAATAGCAATGTTGCCATAAATCAGTTGTTCGAACAACATACAACACAACAAGAATGAATTTGTTTATAACTTGCTTTTTGGGCAAAGATTCCCCTGGAGGCCAAGTTGGCGTATTTCACGGTAGTAATCTCTCCTGGTACAACGGAACTCTAAAATAATATTCGCCAGGGAATAGGCAGGCTCATAGAGGTTACGGTAGATTATGGAATATTCAGAATAAATGTTATTTTTAGATAGTAAGTATTCTCATAATATATTTCTGGTATTTTCATCTAGGCTTCTTTCAGTAAGGAAGGTCAATTTTTCAACAGAACAGCCTACTTTGGTAGGGATATATAAACTACTAAAATTATAACGTCGGCTTGTATAGCCTTGTTGGTAGTGACACTTCTTCCAAAGCTAGAGGTCCTGGGTTCGAATCCTGGTAAGAGCCTTTGTTTCTGTGGTGAGCAGTAAACAAATGTTCCTGAGAATTGGTTGTTTTCTATGCATTTAAGTTATATATTTATTAAATATATCGTCGTCCAGTACCCATATCACAAGCCTTATTGAGCTTATTATGAGCACATACTTAAATTATGTAAGTGTCATATTTTTTTAAAATAAGTTCTAGGATAGGTAACTTATTAAAAACGTTAACATCACACCATCCCTGAACATGTTTTATTTTTAACATCTTAATAAAAACCTCGAATCTTTGAAATATCTCTTAAATTTTTGTTTCATAACTTGCTCAACGAATTAAATATACATATGTATATCATTTTTTAAGTTTTTACGGGCCCCACGAGCCTCCTGGCCTCTGAGTGCTGACCTGATAAATGGGCTCAACAGGGGAGTATTTGTCTTCATAAGTTCGTCATGGCTCCATCAATCTCGCACTTATTATTTATGACCCGGAGGATCAGTGTTGCTTCGAACGATATTAAATGTAGCTCATTGGCGTTCCTTATGTACTGGCGAATACGGTGGAAGTAAAGCGAAATGGACGTTGCGCTGTTGACATAAGGTTTATTTTCACGTGATCTTTATGAAATTATGTTTCTGTAGCTGTATTGGTTTTCTCGAGTAGCAAATATATACTTAATGACATGTATCATCTTAGAACAAAATAGAAATATTGTACAAACGACGGCTCGGTCAAAGTATTAATAAGAAACCTTTGATCATCATTTTTAAACAAGAAATGAAGATAAGACAGTAGTCACACATATATTTTTTTTTATTAAAAATGGGATTGCTCTTGGCCAGTATCTAGCCAGGGAGCGAAGATGAGGCCGACGATGAAGCGAGCTCACCCAGAAGTTGCCTATTCACTCGTGCCTTTAAAAGGTCCAGGTTATATGAACTCGGAAATACAGACGCCGGCAGAGAATTCCAAAAACCTTAGAAGTGCGCATTATGGAGGATGATGCATAGCACTTGGTTCGAATTAGAGGCAATTCGACCAGGTAATACTTTTCTTGCAAGAAAATCAGTGTTGATCATCATGATCATCATCATCATCTTCCTCTACCGAGTGAAACTAAGGTCTCCGTTTCAGCTTCGGCAAAAACAAAAATGCTTTCGTTAGTCTCGATTTACGGATTTCCGACTGTTCTTCTCTTCCAGCCGCATTTCTCAACCGATTCAAGTGAAATTTTGTGAGCGATGATTAAAGAGTATTTTTTCCGAGTTAGTTTTTTGCAATTAAGACATTAAAAAAAATCGCGACTTCTAGAGATCACAGAGTGACGTGAGTCATTTATTACAGTGACATCAAAAAAATGTAAAAGACATGTATGGTAACTCAACCGTCGTATACTCTAACTAGCTTCTGTATACCAAATATCTCCATCAAAGGTTACCCTTTACAAGTGAAAAAATACGTTTTTCCAAGTAAATGTATGTATTTTGTTCCGAAAAGCCGTATACTGTTGTTCCGATCCCCAATAGTACGGTAGTAACCTGAGATACCGAATTATTCAATATTCTATGACGATATTATGTTGCTGGAACGATTCGGTTTTGATCGCGATCGTTGTTGTTGCGATTCGCTACTAGGAATATGTTTTGAAATTAAAAATGTTATATGCTACTATATTATAATACTAGCGGCCCACCCCGGCTTCGCACGGGTATTTAACAATAAGTTCAAATTTTAAAATTATAATACACACATATTTTAGTAAGCATCCCTAATTTTTTTGGAAAAATAATATAGCCGATGTCACCCGGGGCTACTGTTGCTTTCCAATAGTGAAAGAATTTTTAAAATCGGTCCAGTAGTTTCGGAGCCTATTCAATGCATTTTTTTTAACACCTCGGGTTACATTATTGGAATTTTAGTCAGGATCCCTAATTTTTATGGAAATATAATATCCTAGGGATAGTGTAGCTTCCCAAAAGTGAAAGAATTTTTGAAATTGGTTCAGTAGTTTCGGAGTCCATTCAATGCAAACAATTATTTTTACACCTTAGGTTACATTATTGTAAATTTAGTAAGGATCCCTAATTTTTTGGAAATATATTATAGCCTATGTCACTCGAGGATAGTGTAGCTTTCCAGCAGTGAAAGAATTTTTCAAATCGGTTCAGTAGCTTCGAAGCCTATTCAATGCAAACAAACAAACAAACAATCAAATCTTTCCTCTTTATAATAGTATATAATATTACTAGTGGCTCTGAGAGCTGTAGGTATCGCGAAAAAAAAAATATCCATTTGTCAAAATTTCCAGAAACTGACTCGAAAAAAAAATGTCTATAAAATTATAGAACCGGCTCACAAAATTTCACGAGACTCATTTGAGTATTGCAACCTGTAGAGGCAAACAACCGGAAATTTTTACTTACCATCAAGCGGGCCGTACGCTTGTTTGCCACCGACGTGGTATTGAAAAAAACCGGACATCTGGAAATCCGTACATACAAAATATTTTTTTTCGAAGCTAAAACGGAGACATTTATTTCACTCAGTCGATAAATGCGAATGTCAGGATGTTTGGGTGTTTGTTGCTCAATCACGAAAAAATGAAAAGGATTATATTGAAAGTTCGTATACAAATTCGTCGGTACCCTGGATTTACATATATGGGTAAGGAGTAGAAGATTACACGAACGAAGTTCGGACAAAAGCTAGTTACTAATACAAATGAATATTAAGGAGAGAAATTTAAAATAATTATTCTATTGGCATCACAGTGGACGCAGTTAGTAAATTCACATAAAAGGAGCTAACGGCTATGGCTATGTATGACACATTTTCTGAGATGATAATATTGTTATAAAAACCCTGACATGTAATATCGACGATTTCGAATTATTGAATATGAATATATGGCATATATACATGAATAAGTAAATATAAAATGAAAATACATACTTAATATTATTAACTTAAAATATAAAACTAAAACGGACTAAAATTAAAATAAGTTAAATGTATACAATTAAATTCATTGGTAGTACACTAATAATTACATTGGGAGGTAGTACTAAATAACTCTCATTCAGGAACAGAAACGGTTGTTGTCTAATGTCTAATTGTCTATATGCTATCACGTGGTGTACGATTGGCAACCAATTAGGGCTCAACTCTCTACTGACTCCAGCACGGCTAGCACAAGGGCGCGCTAGCTAGACTATGCGTCTAAAGAGACCACACACACGCACGGAAAGCCGTGTGTACCCATCAGAATTTGATCCCAACCGGATTGTCTATAGGTATTAATATAGCACTTTATCTTACAGTTCCTAAAGAACAAAATAATCCGAAGAAGCTTCGGCTTGTTAAATATAAAATACAAATAAATTTATTGAATAACTTTTGTACAAATGTTATAACTATAGACTATTTACACGATTTTAAATGATATGTGTAACGCCTGTTTGCTGCTCTGTACCTCTTTTCTGTCTTTATCTTGCTCTCATCTTCCATGGATTTTCAGAATGTTCATAATGTCTTGGATGTTTATGTATTCGTACCTGCCTATAGCTTTTTAAAACGCTAAATTGGCGAAATGGAAATGTGACAAAACAAAATGGGTCGTTCAATAGGACATACATCCTGAATATGATAATCCCGAGTCAACTCCAGCCCTTTCTAAATGTTTTGTTGGTGTGAATAAGATGATATATTCTTAATCTTAAGCGGTTTCTTAGTATTTGTGAGAATTAAGGAAGCGGATTTACGATACGTATTTTTCGTTACTGCATCCATCGTCCACGCGAAATGAGAGTATCTACCTTCCCCTATCTAATAATTAGCACAGTGTGAGTAAGACAGCTGAATTTTTAGTATTGGCTTATCCCCGTATACTATGCAATTCAAATAATTTTTCTTAAACATGCAATGAAAGTTTGTAATTACGCGCGTTATAACGGACTTCGAAGTATCACGTTGCAGTTGGAACAACTCGGGAAAACTGTAAAGGAATTTCATGCAAAATCGAAGGCCTAAGCCGGGAAGTATTTTTTCTCAAACATGCAATGAAATATTGATGTTATGTTCCTTATAATAGGCTGCGAAGTATGACGTTTCAGGTGCGGCTAGGACAAGAGGTCGTTAATGCAATTTCATACAAATGTTGCAGGCCTAGTACGACCGACAGCCCCCTATGCAGGGGATGCCTGTCGGCCGATGAAACAGCTCCCCACGTCATCCTGGAATGCGAAGGTGTAGCTACACAACGGACTCAAATCCTCAACGCACCGAGGTCACTCCGCGAAGCCTGTGGTGACACCAGGAGGATCCTGCGCTTCTGGGCGGAGTTAGGCTGGCTAGATCCCTAGCCGGCGATCACGTCACGCACAATGGTCCGACTCTCACGGACTAAGTGCGGAAAAAGGAGTCCATAACCATAACCATAACCATGCAGGCCTAGGCCGGCAAAGTCCTCTTTTTAATTTCCATTCCACATAAATTTGTGGCACAGGCATCATGACATTCTGCCACTATGCGTATTAAAAATAAAACTTTGACTTTTTTGTTGTTTATTTCATTGCATGTTTGAGAAAAGCACTATACATACCTCGGCGGGAAAATGGGGTTGCCCGCCTGAGACCTATCCGACTTCGCTTCGCTCGGCCGTCTATATGTCTTCGGCCGGCAACCCCTTTCGTCCCGGCCTCTGTAGTAATGTACTATTTTTAATTCAATGTCAAACATTTCTGATAATTTTGTTTTTTGAGAGGTGTATTTTTTTATTTCTTTGAATATGTTTGAGAAAAGCACTATACAAATCTCGGCGAGAAAGTTTGGACTGGAGGCCGCGTATCCCTATTCCCTATCCGTCTATATCTACTTGGCCTGCAACCCATCGTTTCCCAGCCTCTAGCCTTTCCCTTTAAACATTTTTAAACTCCTTTCTTCAAGAACCTCATGCTATAGCGCTACTATATTACTGTTTTAATAACGTTATAGGGTTAATTGCCTATTGCTACCCCCCCAATTATTGCTGGCCACTTTTCAAAAATATACTCAAAGCAGAGCATTAGTTGCAATTTCTAGAATAGAACAGAATAGAATAATTTATTTGCTTAAACACGGTACATATTGATGGTATTAGTATTACTACGAGTTCCACATGTTTAGCCAATTTGGCATGCAAATTATTGTTGTAATTCTAAGTTATGCTGGTATTACATACAAATTATATTTAATTCAAAATTCACACATTCATTAATTCATTGCTTTTCATAAAAAAAGTCATATTGTGTATTCTGATTACATTTAAGTCATTATTACATCCTATTTTATATTATAAATTAAATTATATAAGGTACACATTAGATAAGTATGTCAAACAAATAATTATTCATTATACTCAAGATATTCTCTTATGGTATAAAATCATTTTTCTGCTAGCCATTTTCGTAACTTTATCACTTTATCATAAATAAATTGTCATTAAGTTTATGTAGCTCTTGTGGTATCTTGTTATATACAACGATGCTCATAATGTAACAATTATTTTTGAATAATGCAGTTGAACATGGTCTACTGTCTGCGAACATAATTAGTGGATAGGAACTGAATTAAATTTTTATTTTAATATTTTGTAAGCGGTTGGCATTGGTTGGCAATTTATCTTATCTTAAAATGAGCCATATACATTTCGTAGATTTTGAAAACAATAGTCAAAAAAATGTTTGCTAGTAACTGCTAATTTAAAAATGGCAGGTGACAGGCTCGAGTATAGGTAGTGTAGTGTAGGGTGTAGTAAGGTCGATTCACAAGAGCTGGCGTGGAATGTCTATGAAATTATTGACAGTTTCAAAAATTTTCCGCGCCAGCTCTTGTAAATCGACCTGTAGTTGTCTGAAAATTCAATCGAAATGTCATTCAAATCATAATAATCATTTTTCAAACCAAAAAATAACAATGTAACCGCGCCCCGAGAATGTGCCAAGTTGTAATGGCCGCGGCGAGTTCGGCACAACTGTCATTTAAACTGTCAAACTGTAAATGGGACGGGCTGATTGGGTCCCGAATGGCCCTCTCGGGTAACGCGTAATGTTCTAGTGTCAGGTGAAAAGATTTAGAACAATTTGCGTTATGGGGAGGGTAGTTTTTGGTTTGTAATTTGGGGAACGTAATAAAACATCGTGGAGGTCGATTAAGGATATATATCATCACTGTACAAGCAATTGCACTTACAAAGCGAGAACTTACGATACTTTTCAGACTAAAAAGTCGTTTAATATATTCTTTATGACAGCTGTTGGACTAAATGTGCTTGCTTATGACTATCGTGTGATCACTCTACGACTATTTAGCCATATAAACTGCGCCAAAATCGCGTCATATAAACGTTTGTATGCCTTACATTGCATACCAGCAAGTTTTATGAAAAACGTTTGTACAACATTTATATGACTTATTTTTGCTAGTTGGGTAGTATCTGAGAGACCGAGCTCTGCTCGACGTCGTGAGCGAGGGCCTACATAAAGATGTAACCTTTTTTTGTCGTGGAGAAAACCTGCCATCTAGGTACCCAGTCATCGAGAAACTATTGTGGTATTTCTATCCATTAAAAACTCCACGGTGACCGCCGTCTGCGCTTTAATGCGGAGGACTCCAGGATCTCAGTACTGAACGCACTGGAGCCCGCCCCCCCTTGCGCCTTACTCCTTTTTGGCTCCTGTCATTCGATATCACCTTCCCTGAAGTTGATAGTCGGATGCTGTGGTCCCCTCCACGTGGTGTACTCGCAATCCCGGTAACCCCCTTTAGTCGACTTTTACGACAGGCGGGAGAGGCCATGCTCGTAGATCTATTCTTGCCCGAGTCTACACGGTTAATGATAGAAATGTAACCTACCTAGATCGAGGTCTCATAATGGCCGTTTTCGAGTATGTACAAACAAATATACAAACTCGTTTAGAAGTATAATTATAATTATTATTAGTTTTTAGTTTTAATTTAGTTCTATTCTAGGTCTAGTTTAAGTTGTTTAATATTGTTCATATAATAAAGATTATAAATACTTTGGTATAAAAAAAAATATGTTTACATTGATAATATCATAAACAATGTTAACCAATAGAAAACCAAAAATTAGTAGAAGTATAATTGCACATTCCATTATTAAGTCGATTTGTGTAAGATTGTCCCCCAATATAAAAAAAAAATGGTATACGCAAAAAACATGTATGAACATCAGTGTTTGTTATGCGTTCAACTGTTAATATAGTGCAGTGCACATTTTGCATAATAATAATAATAAATCTTTATTTCGGACATATTAAATCCATAGGAGGTTAGTAAGTACTTCATAGAGTAGGGTTAGTAAAGCGTACATTTAAACAAACATGAAAGACAACAATACAAAACACTACATTTCATAACACAAATTCTGCAATTCCCTTAACTTGACGCACCCAGAACTTTAAAATGGCGCAGTCAAATCTCTCTGCTAACGCGTTAAAGATGCTGTTGGTAGTATATCTAACGCGACCCAACAACGAGGCAATCTTTTTTCTAACGATTGCCTGAAATCCGTCTGTGCGGATTATGTACAATCCGCATATTGTGCATTTTGCCTATTTTGATTTTAATGTATACGTATATTTTGCATATTGTAAAAACTGCCTGTGACAGACAGATCGACACCGGGCATAAAGCTTGAAAGGCACAAAGCGCGGCGCAGCGGCTTTGCGGGACGGAGTTTTACGTTAAAGCAAACGCCGTCCGGGCACGTCACGTCAGTAAACCACTCGGTATTCGTTAGCGCGGCAGAGCGGAGGCGGCGTGTGTGACATCTGAAGCAGTAATAGACAATCGAAAGTTTCGAGCTTAAGGCTGGGTTACGATCACAGATTGGGTTACGCACCGACTTACGATCACAGACTGATCAACGTTAAATATGGCGCCGGCATCGGCAGCTGTCATCCCATAGAAACTTGTCAAACTTTCAATATTTTATATAGAGAACTCCCGTGAGTTTGAGGCATATTAAATATAATGAAACGGGTCACTGACGTCTTTAAAGTCGAATAGCGCTCGACATGTTTGAGACCGGTTCGCGGTCCTTAATCATGAGCACCTATCGCGGCGGCGGTTTTCTTAGCACTCCGCTTCCGCGCTAGCAACCGGTCTGAAACATGTCGAGCGATATTCGACCTTAAAGACGTGAGTGACCCGTTTCATTATATTTAATAAACTTTCAATACATTCAAAATTTCGAAGAAAATAGCTTACGATTACAGACGGTTTGGTGCAACCCAGCCTAAGTGTTCCATTGGTCAATTTTGGCAAGGACCACTAAAAAATAAATCCAATAAATCCTTCAGATACCTTTGTGTCGCAAAAGTATCTATTTAAAAACACACATATGCATTCAATAAAGCCAATTCAATTAAGGATGATTCACAGTAGACCGTTCTGTGTCCGGGCCGGCCCGTATTCTGTGAGAGCAAACGCATCGGCCGGCGTATTTCGCTAGAAGAAAACGGGCCGGCCCGGACACGGTACGGCCTACTGTGAATCATCCTTTAGTCGTCTATAAATGTACAGTTTCATTCAAAATCTCGAACACGTAGCACCTCAACCATAGCCGACTGTACGTACGTACCCTTGTATGGCACTTATTATGTTATCTGAAAACATTTCATATAAGAAATTCGCCTCGGCGCTCCTGAGTTACGTGGCTCTGTAAAAAAGCGGAACGTATACGTATCGCCACCAATTTTATTAACAGGATTGTTAATGTTCCTGAAGTAAACACTTTGACTGACTGTTCGCGCTAATAAGTGGGATGAGATCTCTGTCGAGGTTTTCCCTAAACTCTAATATGTAATTAGATTCCATCAAATCTACCAAGAAATGTCATTGTCACAATGACATCTGTCAACTTCAATATGTGGGACCAGATGTCGCCAACCCTTTCTTAATAATAAAAAATACAATTATCTAACTAGGTGAATAATATATTGAAATCCCTGTCTATGTATGGAATACGGAAGTTACTTGCTGCATCAAAATACGTAATTTATTATACATACCTTTAATGAAATGCTGCAATTGCCTACATAATGCGATACCTACTCCTACTACCTACACATTATGAAACAAATATGTTTTTAGTAGCGGCCCAAACAAACTTTCTGGACTTCTCTATACTATGTGTAGAAGATACAAAGAAAAATATTTTATGTCACACCTGGCCATAAAGTAGCTTTTTACGCTCGCTACGCGTACGAAAACGTGTAGGCATGAAATGATGTACACAACACGGGAGATAAAGAAAAAGCCCTTGATCGCATATTTGAGGCCCTCGCTTGCAGCTGGGGCCGCAAACATCTGCGATCTCGGGCTTTCTGTTTTATCTCCCTAGTGGTGTAGTATACTTACTATTAAAGATATCGTCACTAGGCACTACGTACATAACTTGCTCAGCTTGGCATTAAGTGAGGTTGATCTGTCTGTTAAAGACTGTCAAATCATATAATTTATGTAATTTTTATGTGTCTATGAAAGTCCAAATCTGTAATAAAATTAAAGACTTGCCATGGTAGAAAATTATCCCTATTTTTTAACAGCTGGCCTAAGAAGGGTGGCCTAACAGTGTATTGTGTCAAATGAAAACAACAATATTTTTAATAAGTTTATTTATTCTTCAAGTTCCGATCCACTCAATTCATCTTCACCTGTGTTTATAATAAACGGCTCTACAACATCATCAATTAAATGATCTAATTGACACATTTCATCCTATACTTTAATAACATGATCTATGCACGATCTCCAGCGTTCTGGTGTAACAAGCTCCGAACCTTCCTGGAATAATGTTTTGACCTCGGCCATTTTAAAACTTTTATTATTTTTGGCGACATGTCCTTTTACCTGTGCCCACACTAATTCAATAGGGTTTAGTTCACAATGGTATGGGGGGAGTCTTAAAATGGTTACATTGTGAGCAGCCGCTAATTCATCAACTGCCATTTTGCTGATCTTGGGTTGGCTTTCTACCAGAGCCCATAACTCCGTTTTTATCATGGACATGTCACAGGGTATATTCCTTTCATGCAGCCATTGAATAATTTGGCCCTTGTTCCACCTCTTTACAGGGCCACTTTCCATTTTTCTAGAATGGTATGGAGCATTGTCTATGACTAGTACAGAATTGGGCTTAAGCCTTGGCAATATACCAGTCAGCCACTCTTCGAAATGCTGAGCATTCATTTCTTTATGGTAGTCATCAGTATTTTTCTTCGATTCAAATAATAGTAGTCCATTTTCTAAAAATCCTTCATCGCTGCCAATGTGGCTTATAATGAGCCGCCTTCCTTTTCCTGATGGAGCCTTCAGTCCGGTTGTAAGACCCTCTAAAATGCTTGTCGAGATGACAAAACTTTTGGGTCTTGCCACACTTTGTTTATCGTGTGCCCTTTAACAAGAAAGAATCAGATTAAAATAAAAATTACTACAATTACTCGTAAATCTCGTAACATAGTGATGAATAAATGTTTACAATCACTTAATGAATACTTTTGGTACAGGCAACATCAAAGATATTTAGTTGTTACACTTTTACAAATTTTTACAGGAGTAAGGATCAAAAGTGTAAACATATTTTTAATGTCAATTGTACAATGTTTTATTGCAACTATTTTTCCAGAATTTTTTTCAATTACTTATTAAGACAATTCTAATGAGCCCAAACAAATTATGTAAATTATAATATATATACCTTCATTAACCCAAGTCTCATCTTGGTAATATATTGGTCTTCCCTCTCTGCGATATTGTTTTATTTTTACCAAATATCGTTTTCTCCACAATATTATATCAGCCCGGTCAATGAGGCAGCTATGGCGTTTCCGACTTGCATATTTGAAATTTAGGTGCTTAAGTACCAGTCGCAAGGTAAATGCAGACAAATTTGGTAGGTCCGGGTCATCATTAACAACCTGCAACACCTAAGAACATAATACAAATTTTAGTACATTGTCAAGTAAGTATTCATGCTTTGTGTTTTTTTTTTAATACATGCTTGTATACATAGAAAACATCCAAGACTGAGAAACAAATATTCGTGATAAACACAAATAAATCCCTATGCAAACCCGGGGCCTCTGGCTTCGTAGGCAGGGTCACTACCAACTAGGCTACGGAGGTTGTTATCATTAATTAGAACATTTTCTGCTTTTTAAAAGATGGTAATATTGCCATCATACAGCATTACATTATAACAGTAATAAATGGTCATGATTACAATTAAAAAAATACCTTTTGAATAGTAGGCGGCTCATTGCGATGGAAAAATTGATGCACTATCCGTCTAATGGCTGCAAACGTAAACTCGTCCAACTTGTCAATTACTGCCAATTTCGGGCCAGGTTTCTTGGGCGAAGCGAATTCGTTGGTCGTATTATGTTCTTTTAGTATATTTCTGACGGTTCTTTCGGATATTCCCAATATTTCCGCCACTTTTTTAGCACATTCAACTTGTGTCCAATACTTGTCCTGGGGCCACGTATTGTACGTATATTTGTAGCAGTTCATCACCATACATTTTTCGGAAACACTCATATGAGATGCCGGTCTTTTCCTTGGTGGGGAAAGAGAAATATTCTCTTTCATGTCCTGGGAGGGACCTGCCACGGGTTCCATTTTACTTACGTAAAACGAAAACTCACGTTCACGGTACAAACTTAACAAAGAGTCAACGTAAATACACAAAACAAACTTAACAGTAAACAAAAACTCAACAATGAAAAATACCACAACGAGGAAAGAAAACATTCGAGCGCTCAAGACAGACGTCAGATGCCGAATGAAGTGACAAGTGTCATGGCCGCCATACGTTCCCCATAAAGGGCGTACTACACAACACATAAACAACCCCATATATGAATTTCCTTTTTGAGGTGAAAAGATATGCACTCAATGTTAAGACAATAATGGTAATTATATTAAAATTGATTACCAAAGGTGGTTTACACCTGAGTTTTACCATTCCTAAACAAACATTTGTACCACAAAATAGTTTTTATTAAATATTAATTTGTGCGACAGCTTTTTTATGAAGTCTGGTTATTTAAACTGAGTATTTAAACACAATAATTAAAATTACCAATAAATGTTGTATATTCGTCCATTATTTCGCTAATTTTTTTTTTTTTTCTATTTATTGAACGTTTTATTCTAATGGCAACACAGTGGTAGCTTTGATGGAATCTATTTACATATTTTAGTTTAGGGACTATATGGGGTTCTTCAAGAAAGGTGTGTATACTTTTTAAAGTTTTGGCAACGCGCATGTGAAACCTCTGGAATGGCAGTCGTCCATAGGCTGCGGTGACCGCTTACCATGAGGCGGTAAGTATGATTGTTCGCCAACGACGGTATTAAAAAAACTACGGCACCAAGAAAGAATATTTCGCAAGGAATAATAACCTCATGATTGTTTTCAAGTAGACGTATAAACATACATAAATAAAATAAATAATAATTAATAAAGATCATTTATTTCCAAATTATTACATGTAAATAAATTCAATTCAACAATTGAATAAAGGTAAGGATAAGATAAACTAATTACTCTATTTTAATACACTATTTCCATTCACTTTTATTACAATACAAAGAACTTTTATACAGTATTATTGACTAGTGTTGAACTACTGTGGTAGTCGCTATACTGTGGCATTTCGACATCGGCAGCGAGCACGCGAACAGAATCATTCCGCGCGGTTGCAAGCGGGGTAACCCCGCGCCTGCTCCCCTCAAGCCCCGCACCTCACCCCGCTTTAGCAGCCGAGCGCTGAACTGACAGCGCCTTAACCGAAAACACCGCCCAAATGAACTAGTTTTTCGATAAAATGTATCTAAAGAGATTAAGCAGCTGAAGTAATCGTATAATCACCAGTCGCACATTTTAACCGGTCATCACTGTCGCTTTTCCACCAAGCACACATTCTAACTAGGCTCCAGCAGTCCTAATCTAAAATATACCATCTTTGGTTGGTAATTCCGTCACGTTACCGTGTAGTGTTTCGCCGTGGAGACTGTATGCCCGCGGAATCGCTAAAGTGTTATACATTGAAATGATATTGCTAATGTTTCGATATTAACTTAAAATACGATACTAATATCTGGCGCTATTATGGAATGACGATTCGAGGAACACTAAGATGAAACAAAGAAATCTTTGTAGGTCGTTTATTACAGTTTCGATATGGTTTCAAATTAGTGTAGCTTGATTTCTTTTTCCATAACGCGGTCCTAATAATATTTTATCCTATACTATTAGTCTATTAAACAAGTTAAAATGTTCATTATCATAATGATCCGGAATCCATTTTAAGATCTATAAGTTTGTTTAATTTTAGTCTAGAAATAGAATGTCAATCTAGTTTTAAAATTAATCTTGTAGTACAACTTGTTAATCTGTAAATCGCACTCGCAGACTACCAAGACACAGGCTCAGCCTAGTTTGGTGTCTGATAGATATTCAAAAATTGTAGATTTTATTTTGGCAATTAAATTAATATTGTTATTGAATGAATGAATGAAGCATTTATTCGAAACACAGACACAACAACACTAACATACACTACAAAATATGGAAACAAAGGTTACAATGCTGCAAGTGTTTCGGAATAGGATAACACTCAGAATGTGTCGCAGCACAAAGTGTTACGACGCTGATTTTCAGTGTACCCATGTTATTGTTGTTATTATTATCTAGGGATCCGATCGATCGGCAATAAATAGATTTAGTTAAATCAATTTTTTGATAAGTAATACGACGACGCCAAATAAGCTTACGCCCTGCCTAATGGCAAGCAGACACCGTACCTTAGGAAACACAAGCTCGTTGCCGAGTCAGGATTGACTTGAGTATTTCCAGTAATAGTCATTATCCGTAGATTTCAACTCACTGAGTACACGTACAGTTGCCATCAGATATATTACACTTCTTACCAATTTTGTTGCACTTTTAGCACCACCCAGGGGTCTCTTGTAGTAACAGTAAGTACTCCCTACGGTCGTGGTGCAAATTCGACCCCCCTTGTCAAGTGAGTGAGCAACTTAACTGTTAGAAGTTCTCAAGCCGCCCGAAGGCTAACTTGGCTTAACGACTACTGTCAAAGACAACCACCCATGATGAACGGCTTAACGTGCCTTCCAAACCAAGAGAGCGCTCAGTTTTTAACCACTCAAAGCGGTCACCCATCCAAAAACTGACCGGAGGGCCTACCGCGAACTTCGAAAATCTAACTTCGTATCGTACCGTCCCTTTCTGTCATATACTGTATATATAACACGAGAGTGAAAGGGACGGCACGACACGAAGTTCGATTTTCGAAGTTCGCGGTAGGCCCTCGGGGCCCACGTTGCATAACCTCGCATACCGCACGCGGTACGCGGGCGCCGCTGGGCCACTTGGAACGTGGGACGATTACGAGTACTTATATAGACTGATGGTGAAGATGGGAGTAGAAATAAGACGAGTTGTTATGCAAGTTATGGGGTTAGTTATGGGGTGATAACAATCTGGTTAGTTTCAACGCCACCAAAACGCAAGCGTGTCTGTTTACCGCAAAAAGGAGCTCATTCAATCTGGCTCCTACTTTCCGAGGTACAACCGTGTCTGTAGCCAACGATCTCGAGCTGCTTGGCATGACGTTAAGCTCAAACCTTAACTTCGGCACTACCATCGAGTCCAAAGCCGGAACAGCTGAGCATCCTAAATAAGGTCAAGCGATACTTCACCCCTGGGCAGCTTCTATCTTTATATAAAGCCCAAGTCCGGTCTTGCATGGAGTATTGTAGTCACCTTTGGGATGGCTCGGCCGACTTGCCGCACTCGACTCGGTGGACCGCAGAGCCAGGAGGCTCATTGGCGGCAGTACGGTAGTGGGAAATAAGCTGCAGAGCATAGCACACCGACACAAAGTAGCATGTCTGTGCGTCTTCTATAAACTGTACTTCGGTGAGTGTGCTCAGGAGCTCCATGAGCTCATACCGCCTTCCCCCTTCTTCCATCGGACATCCAGACGTACGGCTGGCTACCATCCTTACCTGGTCGAAATTCCTCTAATTCGAACCAAGCGCTTTGCATCTTCTTTTATAATGCGCACTTCTAAGGTTTGGAATTCTCTGCCGGCGTCTGTATTTCCAAGTTCATATAACCTGGACGTTTTTAAGGCACGAGTGAATAGGCATCTTCTGGGTGAGCTCGCTTCATCGTCGGCCTCATTTTTGCCCCCTGGCTAGATGCTGGCCAAGAGCAATCCCATTTTTAATAAAAAAAAAAGTAAGGCCGAGTAGTTATGAAATCCTTTTATAATAAAATATATCCCTGCCTATGTGAAATTCCGGCGAACGTGATATTATTACCAAACAATTCGTATCAAAAACAACATTCAAACGAGCGATGCGTAACTTAACTTAAAAAACTTTTCGCATACAACCGTATCCCGAGTACTTTAAAAAGTTACTTTTGAATTCGGAACTCTGTTCATATATTTAAATTTTGACGCTCATGTGTTCGCGTGACTACCCATGAGTGCTATTCACTGTCAAGCTTGTTTCAATTTAAAGCTGGCTATAAGTAGGATGTAGGTAACGTTTAGATTTCAGACAGGTAAATCAACGGAAATATTAAGCACTAGCTGTCCTGGCGAACTTCGTTCCGCCCCGTGTTTTTTATTTGTCTTCCAATTTAAAAATAGAATCGTCAGGTTGCCTGCATGAAATCAGAGATGGCGTTGCGTACCAGTCAATTTTGGCATTGACAGTTGGCGAAGGCGGGCGAAAACAGATCGGCCACGCACGCACCATTCTGTTGAGACGGTCGAGCCGAGCGGTCGTGACACTCGTGACGTGTCGTCATCTCTGGGATCATCACGTTTCTTAGCTATTGATTGTAATCCATTTACATCGGAGTGATCATGAGTTATTTTGTTGTGAAATCAATACTGTTAATTAAAATCAATCATCGGCTATCGTGGCGTGTATATGAGTGCGAAAAAAGATCATGCAGATTGCGAAAGGAGTTCTTCTGTTTCAGAATTATGATTAACCTGACCCAGTGCGGGATTCATATACACCTTTGAATTTCTTCGTCAGTATATGCAGGCAGGTTTGCTCACGATGTTTTCCCTCGCCGAAAAATATCAAGTTTCATCATCACTTCAAAAACTCATTATTACGAACCAGGATTCGAACCCAGGGCTGCCACTTTAGGAAAGCGCAAGGGGGGGATCCAGTGCGTACTGAGATCCTGGAGTCCTGCGTATTAGAGAAATAAAAGATAGAAATACCACATACCTCAGACATTCCCCGATACCTAGATCGCAGGTTTCCTCCAAGAAAAAAAGGACCACCGCTTGACAGCCTCATGCTTGAAAAACTATGCTTACGGCCTGCCTGATGGTAAGCAGACACCGTAGCCTATGGACGCTTGCGACCCCAGAAGAGTAACAAGCGCGATGCCGACCATCTATTAAATTGAGGATTTGCTGTGTTGATAGCTAGCGACATATGTAGGTCTCTCACTCTCAATACGCCGAATTCTCGGGAGCTCTCACAACCTTACTTCCAGACCACATACCAGAGACTCAACACCACATACCAGGGAATTTTGATAAACTGCTTGTCTAATCTCACATCTAAATAACTCCCTACCGATAGACTTTAATATTATGTTGGTTGTTTTTTTAGTAGGTATAATATTTTTTAGACTCAATAATAATCTTTCTAAATTAAGATTCAGAGATCTAATGGACCTTATGTAATGAATGTA
The DNA here is from genome assembly GCA_905163555.1 of Notocelia uddmanniana. Classification (NCBI taxonomy): domain Eukaryota; kingdom Metazoa; phylum Arthropoda; class Insecta; order Lepidoptera; family Tortricidae; genus Notocelia; species Notocelia uddmanniana. The sequence goes on from LR991068.1 coordinate 20,510,556, forward strand.
CCTATCATTGAGTGAAATATGCAGATGTATTTTATTTAATTTTTTCAAGTGTTATTATCGCTGTGGTATTCTTTAATGTAGGTACATCCCCAGTTGGGCTGCTCCAAATATGAGCGAGACGAAGTTTCGTTGTGCCCTACCGCTCTTAAAATCTCATTTATGCGTCATTTGTGTGTGTGTAAGCGCAGAATCCCATCTTAAAGGCCAGTAACTTACAACCCCTCCGGTGTTGCGGGTGTCCATGGGCGGTGCTAATTTCTTACCATCAGGCGATTCGTCTGCTCGTTTGCCTCCTATCACATAAAAAAATTATAATTACATTTGTAATTTCCTTCCTCATATGTCGGACGGTGAATATCCATCTTTCCTTGGGTTCGCGAGCATCGAGTTAATAAACTTCGCTGGAGCTGTCACAACCGTATAATATAATTAATAGAGAGTTTGCTGCCCTCCTTCACTCCCCCGGTATGTGGTGTGCTCCACTTGGCTCCAACGAGGCGCTTCGGTACTCATAAACAACTTTTATTTTGCGGAAAACGCCCAGTAAAAGTAACTAAATGAATGCATTTTATGTATATTCTTTTTTTTGTATCCTGCAAAGTTGGGCAATCTGTTTATTTTACTTAAACAATAATCCCATTTGCTGTCAGATGTCCCTCATCAGTTTCTGTATATTCTCTTTGATCTTGTTTTCTTTTATCACTATTTCTGAGAGTATATAAAAGAGTATTTATACTTATTGTATTGTAGTATATTTCTGTATCATGCGCGGAAGCGGAGCAGTAGTGCATCCGTATCGCCGTGTTTCCGTCATCCCGCAACATTCAGAAGGCACTCATTTAGATGTAGGCCCTGCTGCGCTGCAACTGACAGCTGACAGCTGTCTGACATCGTATCGCCTCAGCACCGACATAATCTTTATCGTAGTCGGCGGTTAAGAAGTCAATCTTGACGCCTGTCATTTCCATACCGTTTATAACCTAAAAGTCACTTTGAGGTTACCGACTGTATGTGTCAGGTGTCAAGATTGACTTCTTAACCGCCGACCACTATAAATGGCCGGTGAGATGTACAATGCTAAATACGCAGCATTACGAGGTCTCAAATATTATTTGAGACCTCGTAAAAGGGCCCAAGTGGCAGAAACCGCCCCCATACGCGAAATGACAAACTTTACGGCAAATAGGTATTTGTTGACTGAATTCGCCTTTGAACTCGCTCTAACTATCAGTCAACGGGCGGTGCGATCAGATGCTCAACTATTTCGCAAGTAAAGTCAGCATCGTTATACATGTGTACATTCCAACACTATTATTTTAGAGATAAGTTCTAAAAGACATACAAGTTTATAATTTTGAACTGTACATATTGTAGTCACCATCATTAACATTTCAGCCGAATGATGTCTACTTCTGGACAATCTTCCCTAAGGATTACCTCACTGACCGGACTTGCGCCATCCTCATTTAACAGCTTCCCGAGATCTTGAGCAGATCGTCGGTCCATCTTGTTTGGGGCCTTTACAATGTAAAGGCCCCCAACAAAGCCCCGCCACCTGCCACTTGAGTCCTGCAACTAGCTGAGATATGTCGACACCTGGTTCTCCTACCTAATAAAAGTTCGAAGTCTAAATGACTATGTCAAGTGTCAAGTCATATAAAAGGGCTTGAAGTGCACATTCTGAAACAGTTTTTTTACGGTGGTCAAATTTCGTTTTTATTAAGTTAAATGAAAACAACATACCCCCCATGTTGTTTTCATTTAACTTTATAAAAACGGTCCGGCCGCGGCGGCCCCCACTTATCTCCGAAGTATACCATATATTACATAACGTTAATATCAATATAAATATAACAAGAAAAATATATAACTATGTCTCTATCTAGATTATATTATAAGTAGTTTCACGTGATAATTAATTATACTTAAAAAACCAACATTCATACTTCGTTATTCAGTCGCAAAAATTAGTAACTGCGCCGGTAGATGTCGCTGTACGAATAGCGTTCAATTTCTAAATCGCGCTATTAGGATTTTCCCTAAATTAACAGGGTCGGGGCGTGTACACGTTTGTTCTACGGAACCCTTGGTGCACGAGACAGATTTGCACTTGACTGTTTTTATCAATTTTCCTTCACGCACTGTTGTTTACAGTTCGCCATTTTTACCGTTTTGTCAACTTTTCAACTTATTCATAGAGTCTTGATTAATTTTGACTTATTTACAGGCAAGTTGCATTCGATTTCTTCAGAGGATCGTTCCGATACGCTCGGGGTGCAAGGTAGCAAAGAGCAAATCTTATTCAAATTACAATTATCTTATCTTATCTTAATTATATGAGGGCCCTTGCGGATGCACTTCGACCCTATGGGATCTTTTGTGCAATTGCCCCCTCCTTTATAGTTACTCCCAGCTGCTCTCCAACATTTCCACAAACCGGATGATGGAGCTCAGCGGGAGTACTCTGAATTCCTTTGGTTCTGGATAGCCATTACCAAAGTCATTCATTCTTTGTCTGGCAAGGGCGTGACATTCACACAATAAGTGTTCCATTGTCTCGTCATCCTCGCCACACATTCTACAGTCTATGTTGTCTGATAGTCCCATCTTGGTCAAGAGATCCTTGACCCCGAAGTGACCTGTAAACACCCCAGTTATAATTCTGAATTGCTTTCTGCTGAATTTCCAAAGCTTCTTGGTCCAGCTTGGGTCCACTCCTTCGATGAAGAGCTTTGAGTGCCTTAAACCCGCCTCAATCCTCCACTCCTGTTGGTGTTTGGCTTTGGCGTAATCCTTTAAGGCCGATGTTATGGTTCTCTGCGAGAGTCCCACAAACGGTTCTGGACCTACAAAATGGCCTGTAGATCCCATTCTTGCCAGTTCATCTGCTTTTTCGTTGCCGATGAACCCCTCGTGCCCTGGTATCCATACTAGTTGCACTTTGTTATGCCTACCAAGCTTATTCAAAGCTTGTACGCCATTGTAAACTAGTCTAGAGTCCACTCTCGGCGCTGTAAGCGCCTTGAGGGCTGCTTGACTGTCACTGAGTATATAGATAGTCTCTCCTTTGATTCGTCTGTCTATATTCTCCTGTGCACAGGCAACTATGGCATATGTCTCCGCCTGGAAGACAGTCGCGAATTGCCTCATGCTTACACTACTTTTATAGTCTTTTGCATAGATGCCTGCTCCCGTACCGGATCCCATTTTTGATCCATCCGTGTACCAGATATTGTCTTCACCACCAGTATCTAGTGATTCCAGACCTTCAGCCCACTCTGCCCTCGAGGGAACTTTTATATTGAAGTTCCTGTGGAACACAAACTTGGGTTGCATTTTGTCGCACCCCATGTTTGTTATTCTGTCTAAGAAACTGTCCGTTTCCATGTTTGTGTGTTTCGTCTTCGGCTTGCTATCGCTCCACAGCCCAAGAAGCCTCAGTCTGTAGAGGGATTTGCGCGCTTCCGACTTAATCACTATATGAAGCGGCGGTAGGTCCAGTAGTACTTCTAGCGCCGCCGTTGGCGTGGTTCGAAACGCCCCTGTTATAGCCATGCATACTGTTCGTTGCACCTTTATTAGGTCATTTCTGCATGTGCTCTTTAAAGTCCTTGGCCACCATACCAGGCTTCCGTACAGTAGAATGGGCCTCACCATGATGGTGTAAATCCATTTCAGTACCTTTGGGTTCAAACCCCATGTTTTGCCATACGCCGATCTACACATCCCAAACACTCTCAGTGCCTTCATTATGGTGAGATCAGTATGCTTTTTCCAATTCAGTTCTTTATCCAGTGTGATGCCTAGATATTTCACGTCATTGGACAGTTCTAGCACCCTCCCGTACAGTTTTAACGACTGTATGCCTCGAAGGGTCCTTTTCCTAGTAAATGGTATTACTACAGTTTTGCCTGGATTGATGGACAATTGGTGACAGTTGCACCATTTCTCCACCTTCTTCAGTGCTTCATTCATGATTCCTGATACTGTGCTTGGAAATTTTCCATTAACTAGTATCACTAAATCATCCGCATATCCTACCGTGCGAATAGGACCACTATTGAGTTCTTCCAGGAGTGAGTTCACCACCAGACTCCATAGAGTCGGCGACAGTACCCCACCCTGGGGACACCCCTTTGTGGCCGTGGCTATTATCTCATCTCCTAGAAGAGATGACTTTATTAGTCTGCCGTTTAGCATATTCCCTATCCATTTACATATGGTTGGCTCTATGCCGTGTCCAGCAGCCGCTTCGCTAATAGCTTTATACGTGGTGCGATCGAACGCTCCCTCCACGTCTAGGAAAGCCGCCAGGCATAGTTCTTTATTCTCTATAGCCTGTTCAGCTCTGGTTGTTACCAGGTGCAGTGCCGTTTCTGTTGACTTCCCTGGCTGATATGCACATTGTAATTCGTGCAGTGGATGCCTTTTTAAAGGGCCATCCCTTATGTGTCTATCTACCAGTTTCTCTAAAGTTTTTAGGAAGAATGATGATAGACTAATTGGCCTATATGATTTGGCTTCGCTGTAATCCGCCTTGCCTGGTTTGGGTAGGTAGGTTACTTGTACCATCCTCCACACACGCGGTACATGTGCGAAGGCTAAACACGCCCTGTACAATCTGCTTAGATGCGGGATTAGTACATTAGCGCCTTCTTGTAGTAGAATGGGGTAGACTCCATCCGGTCCCGGGGCTTTATACGGTTGGAATGTGGAGAGTCCCCACTTTATCTTTTTATGATCCACTACTTTTTTGGACGTGTCCCAATTGTGCCTTGTTGTTTTTGTGGTTTGTTCCAACGCACTAATTGTCTCCCCGTCCGTTATGCTCTGGTGTATTTCCGAGCCCGGAAAGTGTGTGGTACACATCACCTTAAGGGTTTCTAGCCCCGTTTTTGTCATGTTTCCGTCACAACCTCTAATTGTTGTTAGCGGGGCCGACTTCGTAGTAGCTAGCGCCTTTGTCAGTCTCATTCCTTCTGGTATGGACTCAATTTGATCGCAGTGGTTTATCCATGCTTTCCTCTTAGCTTTTCTCACAGCAAATTACAATTGACAACATTTCAATTTTTTAAGTAGTATGAAATCTTAACTCATTTCGTTAATTTGGGAACAAGAAACCCCAAAAAATTTTTTTATATATTTATAGCCATTAGTTTTCTAAATATTCACGAAAATGTGAAGAAAGCCCATATCGTAGTAATGACGTCATTACTATGAAATTGTGACAGTCACAGCGCACAAAAAGAACAGCAGCTCACTTTATTTAGTAAATTTGTCTTAGTAACAGTGCTTTTGTATGATTTGTTACGCTGTGACGCCTTACTTGTCACTTACTCTCTTTTAGAATGAGGAACTGTTGAAATTGATTTATTTATATGAAATTGGGATATTTTCGAGAATTTAAAAATGTGGTTTTACTTAACTTTTTATCCTCTATTGGATTTTATCGGAAAAAAGCCTGCTTAAAAAATGAAATGTTGTCATGCTGTAGTTAAGGATTTACCTATCAATGCAACTATTGTAGAAGCCATTATATGTAGGTAGATATCCGTTTATAGAACGAAAATTTGCAGAAATTAATTTCTAAATTTACGACTTTTTCCTTATAAGTAGCAACTTTTGTGCTATATATAAGGAACTATTCGAACCTTTGAATGAAAAATAAAATAAAAGAGACTATTCTCTCTTTAATAAAGTTTAGGGGTCGTTTGTTTTCTTTACATCTCCCACAAACACCATAATCCTCGAAAGAACTTGCCAACAAACCCCAACTAAGTTTCAATTAAACTACCCTCCATACAACTAACTCGTCAATCAAAAATCAACCTTACATCATTGGTATAAGAGCGAGTATATGCTTCACTAAGTTCTGTTAGGGGGTATTATGTAAACGTACGATTTTGTCGAATGCTTTTGAAATTAGGGGATTGTCGCCTAAGCTTCCAAAGTGCGTGTTTTCTTGTCGTGTATCGATTAGTGGATTTTAATTGTTTACACGTGGCAAGTATTTGGGCGATGGAGAACATTTTTAATCAAGTAATACATATTTTGTGTGGAAATATTTAAACTAATTTATTGTACCTCTGTTCGCTTTAGATTTCTTAAAAAATCATGTGATTATACATATAACATCCTTTATGTACATTACTTACCACATCTGTGGGGCTAGTATGATCGCTTATATGTCGGACATATAGCATTCGTCCCTCTCGCACTTACATACTTGACAGTACGGGACGAATGCTATATGTCCGACATATAAGCGATCATACTAGCCCTGCTGGACGAGCGTTGACGCTTAATACAGGTATTACCAATACTTAAAAAGAGGCACCAACTTATCGCAGCTTTAGAATTAAACCGTCATAACTCAAAATTGCCGAAAATTGAGTTTTTGTGTTAAAACGCTTTAATTCTGATAGCTTTACCCGGTCTCTTTCTCAGACCCGCGAAACTAACGTAAACAAGAGAGACAGCATGATTTAGTGCGTTTCACTTTTTCTCAAATCACGCGTTTCAATGTGTGCTAAAGTGGCTAACTTCAGTTATGATCCGACAAGCAAATAAGCAGGACGTCGCTGTTCGGGCACATTACGAGATATCGCTGTGCTGTATAAAATATAAGGTATGTTTATTTGAGTTCTTTCATTACAAGATAGGCATATTTCGAGTTGATTCACTTTAGAGCAAAATGTTTGAAGAAAGTAAGTGATGCAATTCGGGTTATGTCGTTTAAGTAATAATACTCATCGAAATATTTTGAACTATTTAGATATAAATCAGTTTAGTACTAGCAAAAATAAACATTTAGAGTAGTATTTCTAGATGACACGCTTTATTGTAAAAGGAACGGTAGAACACTATTATTTATTTCGAGTTAAGTAGTTTCTCTCGACAACAACACGCCGTTTTTGAGAATTATTTCTGTTTATTTCTTTAAAATATTAGCTATGAAAGCCATTTTTCTTCATTAAGTAGTCACCCACCGACGATGTAGGTACACGCTTATCGTAGGTACGTAGTAAACGTGTCCATCAGTGCGATTTGAATGTATGTAGGTACAATGTGCACGATGACCACGTTTACTATTTAGTACCTACCGTAGGTTTTTATCCTTATAATAATCTTAGTTTAGTTCGTTTGCACATGATAATATGGGCCACCAACTGATAAAGCCAATTTTTTTTTAGCATGAGTCGAAGAATAAAAGAAATGCTGCGGTTGGCTGGAGCCCCGGTGAAAAAGAGAAACAGAGAAGATGTCGCTGATGAGAGTATTGAGGTAATGTAATATTATAATAAATTAATATAATATTATCCTACATAATTACTTCTAATTAACTAGACCAATCGTTATATAATTTTGTTTAAAAAATTCGTGGATATTTTGTTTACATTATTTATTTTGTTTTCAGGTACCGCCAGCAAAATGTGGTAAAGCAATTAACAATGAAAATATAGATTCCGGAAATCCTGCAAACAAATTTGAGTTAAACTTTAAAGACTTAGTAAGTAGCCAAAAACATTGTTTATAAATAATGTCATTTTATTTTTATTCGCATACTGTATCAAATTGTTTTCGATCTATTAATATTACGTGTACCTATTCTTATTTATTTTCGTATCATTTTTAAAATTTAACCTACCATTTATTACAGTCAAATATCAATCACAGTGGAGAAGACGAGGATGTAGTGGAAAATTCTTCTGGCGATCAAGTGATTGATTTAAATCCGGGTCTACTCAGCCGACAACGCCGGGATTCCGAAATGAGAGACGAGGTACCTGGGCCAAGTTATGTCTTGCCTCCCGTGAATTCTGGGGAAAGTGATGTAGACCTTAGCGACTCAGACCCAACCTACACTAAAAAGGTAAAACAGCGACAACATCAGAAAGTTGTACCAGATTCATCTTCAAGCAGGTCTTCATCTCGGTCGAGTTCCAGTTCGTCTAGTTCTAGTTCCAGTTCATCCGATTCAGACAGTTCTTCAACTTCTGATAATTCGTTACCCCAGCAAGATGCCGCTGTAAAAAAGGGTAGGAAAAAAGCTCGCAACCCCCAAAGCTGGAAACAAAATAAAATAAAGCTGCTAAGAAACAGTGGCCAACCGTATACGTCACTGTCTGCGATGGCGAAAGCCTTTCCCGGACGAAGTATCAAAGATCCATGCACTGGCAGGTGTAGACACAAATGTTCAGAGAATATTACTGAGGAGTCGCGTTTACAGCTATTTGATGCTTTTTGGAAGTTGGCGAATTTACAGAAACAAAGAGTTTTCATTGGCTCCTGCATGGTAGACGTTCAACCTAAATACAGGTATACAAACGCTGAAAATCCAAGAGCATACAATAAAGCGTATTACTTTACAATTGAAAATGTAAAAATTCGGGTTTGCAAAGTATTTTTTAAAAACATTTTAGATATTACTGACCGAATGATTCAAACAACATCAACTAAATACAATGAAAATGGCATGTTGCAAGATGATTTTCGAGGAAAACATGAAAATCATCAAAAAACATCCACTGAGTTGATTGACGACATCAAAACTCACATCAATTCCATACCACGCATTGAATCTCATTACCTAACAAATGAAACAACTAGAGATTATATTGAAGGATCAAAAACAATTGCAGACTTGCACAGAGACTTCAAAAACCAACAAATTGAAAATGGGAAAGGCTTTGTGTCGTATAATACCTATCACAAAATCTTTACAACAGAATTTAATCTAGGTTTTTTTTCAACCGAAAAAAGATTTGTGCGACTTGTGTACGAGATATGAAAATTCCACTGAGGACCAAAAAAAACAAATTAAAAGATCAGTATGAACTACATTTAAAAGAAAAGGAACTGGCTCGGGCTGAAAAAGCCATTGATCGTCAAAAAATATCGGCTAAATACAAGGTTGTTGTGTACGATTTACAGGCAGTAATGCAATGGTGACACCTCCTCTTTTTACTACAAGTCGAAATTAAATAGCTATAATTTTACACTGACCGAACTTTGTAAAAAGGAAGGTAACAAAACCCAAACAAGCAAAGATTATACAGCTTATGATAAAGTTGACTGTTATTTCTGGAGTGAGGTTGATGGTAAAAGGGGGTCCTGTGAAATTGGCTCCTGCATTTATAACTATTTACAAGATTTGTGCCAAAGCTTAGATGATGAGGTTGATGTAATTTTTTACTCGGATAACTGCTGCGGACAAAACAAAAACAAATACATCACAACGATGTATCTTTATGCAGTTCATTCGTTAGATAAAATTAAATCTATAACTCACAAATTCCTTATAAAAGGTCACACTCAAAATGAAGCCGATAACGTGCACAGCTTAATAGTGAAAGAAATAAAATAAAATAGGAAATCCGGCCCAATTTACTGTCCGCAGCAGTATATCCCTTTAATAAAAAATGCAAAAAAAAAAACAAGAATAATTGTGTAGTCCATGAACTAACTTATGATTTTTTCAAGGACTTGCAGTTATTGCAAAAAGAATGGGGCTACAATTATAAAGTAAACGACGAAGGTGGAAACGTAATTTGGAATGATATCAAGGTACTAATGTTCACTAAAGAAGATCCGTACACATTCTACTATAAAGACTCTTATGAGCAAGAAGAGTACTACAAATTGATCGTGCGAAATAAAAGAACAAAGATGACTGATACATCGGATATTTACTTACATGGACTGTACAGCGAAAAACAAAAATTAGGACAAAATAAAATAAAAGATTTACGTGAACTGATTCAAAAAAATCTCATACCGAATTACTACGTTGATTACTATAATACGATATTGTAAAATGTTGTATTTCTAGTTATAAGTACATAGTATATTATACTCAATGTTTATATACATTATTAAGATGTTTTTTTATGTTTGCTACGCTGTGATGATTTTTATAATACGTGTTGTTAATGTTACATACCTATACGTAGGTAGTAACAGTTTTGATTGATCTCGATGTCGAATTAAGTACTTAATCGTAAGCATTTCGTTTTTGTTCTGTGTCAAGTTTTTATTTTGAAGAAAGTTTCTGTTTACTTTATTTAGATAAGAAAGTCAATTGATGCCGTCAGTATTTTAGTTACATGATGATATTATAAGGAAAAGTGCGTTGATCGATCTCGATGTAAAATTAATCGTAACGTCAAGTTGATAATTATTTTAAGAAAGAAATATAAGCTGATAAGAATGTATCTTGATCTCTTTATTGTGATTTTATTAAGGCTGATTAAGCAGAATTTTGTAAGATTATTATAAGGAAAAAGTGCCTTATAGTCATTAAAATAATTAATAAATACTCACTTCATGTCTATTTCATTTATTAAATACAAGCTCTACTTATAGCTACGCGGATAAAGTGTAATATACTTACCTTTTCATTCTCGATTATGAAAATTGAGGCATCGTATTCAAAGTTAATTTCATTTGAATTTCCATATTTTTACATTAACTATTGCTAAATAGTGATATTCCCAGATACCCTGCATAAATAATTACAATATTTAGTATTATACTGCAATAACACGAGTTAGAGACAAAGCTAGTTTCATAAAATTTATAAAATAACGTATTTTTATGACTTGTTTCATTATTAAAACTAATTTTGAATTTTTATTTCATCATAAAACGGCATATGTCGCTAAGGTTTTTTTACAAGCTCCATTTACTACCTTTATCACATTGACATTGTTTTACTTGTAACAGAGTCTAAAAATAGACACTATAATCTATGTAATAGATATGATAAAATATCAATCTAACACAATTTCATACAAAAAATATATATTCAAAAGTAAATCATACCAATTGCTCTAACTTTAAACTCGATTTGCCACAATTTCACGTTTTGGAGTTACGACGGTTTAATTCTAAAGCTGCGTTATGTATTATTAAATAGTATAAGATACTGAATACTTAAATCATTTTTATTTTATTATTTTTCACTCTGCATTGAGGTGGAAATTTAGAAAATAAATGCTTTAGGGCTATTCCTAAGGGTGCGTGGAGCACCACGGTACATAACAATACTGGTGGTGAGTAAAGTCTCCAGAGCTCCTGAGAGGAAGTTTAGTATAGTGTTCAGAATTGGGTACCTGCATGTTTCTAGTCATTAACACGACCAATTCTCAAATAAATAGAGGGTCTGCAACGCATTTGGGTTTCTTCTGGAGTCGAAAGCATCCATAGGCTACGGTGTCTGCTAAGCTGCTGCAGGCCGTATACTTATTTGCCACCGCCGCAGTATAAAATATAACCACGACCACTCTGCACAGCGTGCGACTGTGAGGAGAGAAATTGTATACCTATTTTCATCTTCCGTGTAATTTTAACCAGTATTCCCAAGGCTTTGAACTACTACATAATATTTCATACTGCTTAGCGCAGATGGAAGATCAAAATCCTATTAAGGGTGTACTTACCGAGGTGGTCGAAGCTTTGGGGAAATCTGAATACCGATATTATGACAATATAATAGCAATAAAACCGAGCAGTGGTAACCTAGTGGTTCAATACTGTCAAACGGCAGTCGTGGGTTCGAATTACGGCTCGTACCAATGGGTTTTCCGACCGAACAGGGGTGTTATTCGCAGTCACCTCACACCTTACCCGTTTTTATATGGAAACTGTCAAAATTTGACAAAATAATGACATTTGACAGTTTCCATATGAAAAAGGGGGAGGTGTAAGGTGACAGGTGAGGACGAGTCGGTTTGCTTATACGGTACTAGCATTTGCCCGCGGCTTCGCCCGCGTACTAAGCGAAATTTTTAACCGTCTACAAAAAACAGGTTCGTAGGTTTGTCCACGATTATCTCGCGTTTGGCTGAACCAATTTAGATGCGGTCTCCAGAAAAGTAGTTGTTACATTCTGGGGGTTTCGGTATACGAAGTTTGGTGATTGTGATTCATTAACAGATGAGCAAATGAAAAGTCAGTATACATTCTGAGAACCGGCAAACTGTTGAATTTCATTTGATTTTGGCAAAAATAAGGATCGAAATTTATTATTATACATTTCTGACAAGCCGAAGGGGAAAGGGCCGATGAAATAAAAGCATGTCTTAAATGGCCCTTAGTAAAAGTATATGTGTACTACAGTAACACCAATAGGTCTGATAACGACCAAGCAGCGCGCAGCGGTCATAAACTCTGGTCCTTTGAAGTACAGAAATACGGCTAATTCAATATCACGTGTAACATTTATTTTTCCTAAAATTAAATTTATTAGGTAGGTTTTGCCAGTTCCCATTGGAGCATCCAAAAAGAAAATTTGACCTCACTTCCATTCGCACGCCTTACTGTCAGTCCGTCTGTTACAACCAAGTTGCTTTTACTGGACCGATTGAATTGCACTTTGGCACAAACTATCAAGAATTTAGAGCGCTCGTGGCCCAGCGGCACCCGCCTACCGCGTGCGGTGTGCGAGATTAAGCAATGTGGGCGCAGGTCAGTTCTTGGATAAGTGACCGCTTTGAGTGGTTGCTAACTGACTCTCGTGCTTTGGAAGGTACGCTAAGCCGTTGATCCCGGCTGCAATTGTTAAGCCAAGTTAGAGGCCTTCGAGCGGCTTGCGAACTTCTAACAGTAAGTTGCCCACTCCCTTGACAAAGGGGGTCGAAGTTGCACCACATCCGTAGGGAGTACCCACCGTTACCCTACACGTGACCCCTGGGTGGTGCTAAAAGTGCAACAAAAACTGGCAACCGTACTTGTCTTCTCGAAAATCTCACGGTTCGTAAATAAATGCCATACGATTAAAATAAATCTAAAGGTTGATTTAAATGGAACAAAATGTCTAAACCTCTATGTCGTTTTTAAAAACAAATCCATAGATACCCCACACGCCTATATAGTAACATTAAACTTTTTTGCATACAGGCATGCATGGAGTGCCAAATTTACCTCAGATTCCTATTAAGAGACCTCTCGGATGCTCAGATATCGATTTTGAACGAAATCGGGACGAAAAATAAGAAAATCAATATGGCCCCCACTTTCACAAATTTTACCTCGGATTCGTATTAAGAGACCTCTCGGGCACTCAGATATCGATTTTGAACGAAATCGGGTTGGAAATGAAGAAAAACCAATGTGGCTGCCACTTTTTCCAAATTTTACCTCGGATTCGTATTGGGGGACCTCTCGGACGCTCGGATATCGATTTTGAACGAAATCGCTTTGAAATGAAGAAAATCAATATGGCTACCACTTTTTCCAAATTTTACCTCGGATTCATATTAAGAATTCTCTCGGACGCTCAGATATCGATTTTGAACGAAATCGGGTCGGAAATAATAGAAATGAATATGGCCGCCACTTATTCTAAATTTTACCTCGGATTCGTATTACGAGACCTCTCGGACGCTCAGATATCGATTTTGAACGAAATCGGGACGAAAAAAAAAGAAAATCAATATGACTGCGAATTTTTCCAAATTTTACCTCGGAGTCGTATTAGGGGAGCTGTCGGACGCTCAGATATCGATTTTGAACGAAATCGGGACGGAAATGAAGAAAAGCAATATGGCTGCCACTTTTTCCAAATTTTACCTCGGAGTCGTATTAGGGGACCTCTCGGTCGCTCAGACATCGATTTTGAACGAAATCGGGACGGAAATGAAGAAAATCAATATGGCCGTTACTTTATTCAAAGTTTAGGAACCTCGGATTCATATTAAGAGTCCTCTCGGACGCTCAAATATCGATTTATGTCGAAATCGTATCAGACGGCACTGATCGATAAAACCACTTACAAAAAAATTGAATCAAAAAAGGTCGTATCTTCATAGGGAACTCACGGCACTTCATGCACCTTTAGACCTTATATTATAAGGAACCTGCATGCCAAATTTGGTATCTCTCGAACCAGCAGTTTGGGCTGTGCGTTGATATGTCACTCACTCAGTCATTCAGTTTCTTCTTGCAATTTGGCACCTACTTTAAGTTTTCATGCCCGCAATATTATATTTCAAAATCAATGCCATTTTCGAAATTAACGACCCAAAAAATCATAAAAACGACACCCATGTTAATATTCCAATCCCCTTGCACCCCAACAGAGGGGATGGTATTTCACGTCCTCCACGTGGGATTTTAAAATCATTGTTGTTTTCGTAATCAGCGACCCGATAAACCATAGAAACAATACCCATATCGATTTTCAGAATTTGTCACCACATTTCTCCCTTTTAGGGGTTGATTTCTCAAAAAACCTGAAACACATGTTTTCTCATTTATCGTTAGAAATACTCCTGTAAAGTTTCGAATAAAATAGTCCAACTAATCTTGATTCCCTACACACACTTCAAAACCCCATTTTACTCCCTTAGGGGTTGAATTTTGAAAAATCCTTTCTTAATGCACCTCTACACCTTATATGGAACCTACATACTAAATTTAGAATCTCTAGAACCGGCAGTTTGGGCTGTGCGATGATATGTCACTCACTCAGTCAGTCAGTTATATCTTGCAATTTGGCACAAACTTTCAAAAGTTTTCATGTCCACAACATTAAATTTCAAAATCGATGCCATTTTCGTAATGAACGTCCCAAAAAACCATAACAACGACACCCATATTAATATTTAGACATTTCATCCCCCCGCACCCCAACAGAGGGGATGGTATTTTACGTCCTCCACGTGAGATTTTAAAATCATTGTTGTTTTCGTTATCAGCGACCCGATAAACTATAAAAACAACACCCATGTCAATTTTCAGAATTTGTCACCACATTTCCCCCTTCTAGGGGTTGATTTTTCAAAAAACCTCAAACGCGTGTTTACTCATTTATCGTTAGAAATACTCCTGTGAAGTTTTGAATAAAATAGTCCAACTAATCTTGTTTCCCCATACAAACTTCGGACCCCCATTTCACCCCCTTAGGGGTTGAATTTTGAAAAATCCTTTCTTAGGGCACCCCTAGAACTTATAAGGAACCTACGTGCCAAATTTGGAATCTCTAGGACCAGCGGTTTGGGCTGTGCGTTAATATGTCAGTCAGTCAGTCAGTCAGTTTCTTCTTTTATATATTTAGAAGATGTCATTTGATGATGACTGTTAGTTTTTCGGTAAAGGAAATAACTGCAACTAAGAAAAGTTGAAAAATCCCCAACATTTTCATTAAAAAGCTCAAATTGTCAAAAACGGCTTAACAGATTTTCATGAAACATGACTAAGAACACTCGGGATAAAATTATCTATAACATAAAAAAATAAACTAAACGAAAATCGGTTCATCCGTTTGGGAGCTACGATACCACAGACAGATACACAGACAGACACGTTGAACTTATAACACCCCTCTCTTTTGTGTCGGGGGTTAAAAACATGAAGAAACTTACTGCTATGAAGAAATTCAAAGGTCCCTAACTCTTGATGGGCCAGCGGCAGCGTGAGTATTAGTAGTATTTCTGCCCGATCCCTGTCATCCATGAGAAAAGGTCTGTGCCCAGCAGTGGGACATATTATATATATGCTGATGATGATGGGCGATAAAATCGTGGTAGATAACACAGGAGATACATGGGTAATGTTAATCGACCTAGTGAAACGAAGGTCTCTGTTTCAAATTGCACACCGCGGTCGAATGCTGATAGCGATCCCGCAGCGTCCTCGACAAAGTTCATCAAATTTTAAAATGGGCGAGGTCTACAGCTCATAGAGCCACTAGTTTAAAGTCACTTGCTTTTGGTAACTCTGGTTACCAGGCATCAACCTTATTACAAGGGAACTGAGTTCAACTCAAAATTCAAAGCAAATAACTGGTTAATTGGATCGCAAAAATCGATTCCAATTACATTCAGAAACAGTGCGTTATACTTGTATATAGCTCACGAGTCTTTCAAACTCACATTGAACTTCGCGCTCACACATTTTCTCTTGCTTGCTTACTCGTGCATCTTGATGTCATAGTTACACGCATAATATAAATAATACGAGACAATACGTGTGCTTAATTCAGTATTTTAATACTTAATTTTCAATTAAAAAATTGTATCGGTTTAAATTCGAAACTCGAAATAGATCACCTTATATTTCTAGGCCTTACCTCAAAATGTCTATAATCCTTCCTGAGCAAGAGAAATTTTTAAAAATGCTTCCGATATGAACTCTTCCTTACAGTTGTGCAAAAATATAAAAGGAAGTTTATGTAATTTCGGCTGCCACAGAAATATAAGTACCTAGAAAAGGTGAATAAATAAAATGAATCTGAAAATTGATGCTGTTAAAGTTGTTATTTAGTTTTATGTGGATTTGATTTATCGTTTCTATTTATTTTATATATTATTAGCTTTTTCCCGCGACTTCGTCCGCGTGCAACTCGTTATATCGTCGGCTAATAGTGTAAACCTGCTAACGTCATATTATGGAAGTTTACAGGAGAGACAAAAAACATGATTGAAATTAAAACATTAAACCCCGAAAAACGGGGAAAATATCATTGGGTTATTTTTTTCCCCTAATTCCAAATTAAAAAACAGGTAAAGCGTTTTGATTATCTATTTGTTACGATATGACTTTTGTAACTTAACTGTATTTTGCAATCAAGTAACTTTTTTAATTATCCACTCACGTGCTCTCCGCAACTAGGGTTGTGACTTGGGAAAACGTACAGTGCTCTCGCAACACTAGTTGCGAGTTGGAGTTCCAACGGTTTTTAAATTGTTGCTATGCGGAACATGCAAAGAACGCTTTTTAATTGAGTTATATAGGCAGAGTATGAATGTGGCAACATTAAAAAAAATTTAAACCGCAATCTACGGAACAATTTTTATAAAATATAAAAGTTGTTTTGATGACCATCGAAGTTCGGTACGTCAGCGAGAGAGCTCGCGATTAAAAAATGCTGTAAGCAATCAATTTCGCATTTTTTAATTGGTATTATATACCAAATAAATCCTGGTTTACTGCTTCATAAGACGAAGGATATATTTCGATACTAATTAAAATGGAATGTGATAAATTCTTCCAACAAAGTACGTTGAGTGATGAAAATTTTGCGAGGTTAATTTTAAATCGTACATTATTATGTGATTATGCCATATTTCTGTACTAGGCTATTAAAATCAATAAATGCGTCTATTAAAATCAACATAAATCCACTTTTAATGAACAATTAGGTATGTTCTATGCAGGATTAGGTGAATGAACTTGTGACGTCTATAAATACTATTGTACGCAACTGTGGTTGCACAAGGCACTTCCGCCGATTCGCGTCGGATCCACGTATTATGTCATAAGGCGTGGCGCACACTGGGCTATTGTCGCAGAATGGTTTAATTTAGTTTATTCATTTTTGGTAGGTTCTTTTACGCATACTAAGTGGCGGCCCATTACCAATGTAACTGCTTACCTTTTATTTATGAATCTTTGAAGTAGAGGTAGGGTTCACTTTTACTTGTTCAACTGATCATATAAATTTATAAAATTCACATATTCCATGTAATGGTTCAAATATGAATGTATGTTTTTTTTCTTCAAAAAACCAGTTTTGATTATGACCCATATTGACCGTTATCTCAGTTATTTGTAGCTCGCATATAAACTATTGTCATAGTCATTTTAACTTAACACCCCAAAATTTCATTACGGCAGTGAAAACCACGTACCAATAAAAAAATACGTACCTCACAAAATAAGTGTATGAATTTTGTTGTTATATATTAATTTAATTTAAATTCTTAAATTTTCATTTCAATTTTACTTGTTAGTGGTTATGTGATGTGTCAGGCAAGGATTCAATAATTATTTGTGCAAAGGGAGAGCAGTCGTTTTTTTGCGATAAGTGATAATTTCGAATCCCGAGGTAGCGAAGGATGCCTTAATCGAATCACTAGCGAGCGTGGCAAGTGATTCTATGATAGATTTTATAGCGTATCATGGGATTCAAATACACGATATGCATATAAGTAACTTTGCTCTCGTGTACCACACACATACCACATCACATAATACATTACGATACAAGTGCAGAGAACAGGAAATTCGCAACGAGTGGTGATAAATTGAAACACGACCGAAGGGAGTGTTTTAAATCGACACGAGTTGCGAATTACCTGTTTGCAGCCATTGTTGACATATATAACTTTGAAATGAAAATATCGGCGGTTTTCCAACTTTTCTACTTTGTCAGTTATTCTATATCACGACAGCCACTGATATTTAAAATAAAATGCCAAACGTTATTATTAGTTCAAGAATATATAATTAAAGTCACCATGAGTGTACCGCTGTTAATTTCGTATTAGCATTGTATAAGTAATAAGTTAAGGATCTGTAACTATTCGTAATTGATTTAATAAGAAATGTAAATTTCGTAATTTCAATATTGACGATCACTGCATGAACTGTGGTTTCGTTGCGCACGAGTGTATCCCGTCCTTATATCGCTGCCATGATTAAATTTTGACAGCGCAGGCCCGCCGGAGTATGTCCGTTAGTTTGAGTCGGGACCTTTACGTGGGTTTTTGTATACCTTTTAAAGTGAGAACAAAAATATAAATCGAGTTGTAATCGATCGAATATCTATAGAGTTGTGAAGTGTAACATGTGTAGTATATGTCTTAAGTGTTTTATGTGGTTTGAAGTGTATGGAATTATTTTTAATCGGGCGTCATAAGCGGCACTCATTACGTTAGGTATGTAAGGCTATTTTTTGTTATTGATAATTTGTGACAGAAATTGCTGCAATTTTGACAAAACTGGCACTTGTTATTTAAAGATTAATAGTGTCTCTATCTACGTCTGACAATATTTTTGTACTCGTTTGCCTAAATTATTCATAAAAAAATCATAAACAAACTACTCTGTTTTGCGGCGAATTGCAAAACTGACAATGTAAACATTGCAAATGAAAAAGGTTTTATGCAAAATATTTCCCCGGGATCATATACTTTATTTGGTATCAATCGAAGCGTAAACTATTACAGTTTTAAATAAACATAAAATTTACATATGTTATCGATTTAGATTATAAAATAAAAATATATTTATTTTGCAAAAGATCTCATTCGAAACGGTATGTTAAGTTTGACACTTTTTTTTAAAATATTTTACTATGGTGACCTATGTAATTAATTATACAAACAAATTGCCTGTTTATTTAGCTTTATAACATAAAAAGAATCATAGCAAAAGATTTAGACGAAGCCAGGCAATCGATTTATTAAGAACACAAGACAATGCGCTGCTAATGCCCGGTGAATCTTGAGCACTTTAGACCACCTTTTTTTTTAACGCGAGCACTTGAGTGGTTATGGATTTAGCAGTTTGTCGAGAAAAAGAAATTAAATAGATCTTTATATAAATCAGAAGGTACCTAATATTCAAATAAACTTCTTGAAAGAATCTAAATGAAATCTTGTGAAATAAATATATATTGCGGGGTAGAATTAACACTTCTTAATCATCATATATATACTATATTCACATACACAATACAATAAATCAACTTCTCTTCAGGGCGGACTCGCCTAGTCTGACGCCTTCAACTATTATTCCACTAGACAGAGACAGTTGATATTCTAAATTTTATTTGAACCAACTGCCAGTCGCCGTCTCGGTAGGAGATCTATAAAGGTGGTTATACCTTTACATATGCATATATAAATATACATTACACACCCCAATGTGGGTGTTGTGCGAAAATATTCATCGTCATCATCATATCAGCCGAAGGACATCCACTGCTGCCTCTTCAGTCCACCTTGTGGGAGGCCTACCACTCGAGAACCATTCCGCACTAACGGCCATCGGTTCTACGTGCAATGTGCCCCGCCCACTGCTACTTCAGATAATTGGGTTCTACTGCGGATGGCCTCATTTCTGATGCGATCACGCTGAGATACTCCCAGCTTAGCCCTCTCCATTACACTTTTGATGACTTTAAGCCCTCTTATGAGGCCCATAGTAAGCGACTACGTTTCAGTACTCATTAGGTCATCACTGGCAATACACACTGGTCATAGACTCTCGTCTTGAGACACTGTAACAAAGTACTTTTGAGAATATGAAAAATACCTGCTAAGTACGTTTATCGCGCTAGTAACAATAGAAAACTCCCGTTAATTTTGATAAGAGGTTAAGGCCCTCTAGTCCTGCGAGAGTAGGTATTTAGCGCTGTCCTGGCGGTGCGTGAACAAGCCCGCGCGGACGAAGCGACTGTGAACTCGGATGACCCCGCTAGCTTCATACTGGTCACAGTATAGAAATATAACTGTATTTTGACTTAAGAAATGCATTAATTATGATTAAACTTTAGTATGTCATTGATATCATTTTTTAATAAATAGGTAGTAAATAAATAATTGAAAGTCGAACTTACGGTAGGATCCATTATAATGAAAAAAAACAGAATTCATAGTACAACCCTGAAATTCGTTATTTAATCTATGAAACCTAAGAACCTAAGAAATATGTCTTATACCTCTCTACTCGATTTGTTTAATAGGTCATGCAATTTTTTATCTATTTGTGTTATATTTATACAGGGTGTTATATTTATTTGTCGTGTGCGTGTCATCGTCATCATCATCATATCAGCTGATGGACGACCACTGCTGGACATAGGCCTCCCCTAAAGAGTGCCACATAAAATACAGACAGAATATTTTTTGGTGGTTTAATTTATTCATCAAAAGTTATTAGCTCTTGTAGACGACAGACCCTACCCTCCCCTGATGTACCTAGCACGTAATTTAGAAACAAATAAAGATAAGACGTTAGCTAGGTAAATGTAAGAGTAACCCTGTTATTTAAAATGGAATATTTAAGAAATATTGTCATATTTACGTAAATATTAGAACCTTGTCGCACTAAGCGGAAGGAATAACTCTTTAGGGCGAGTTTATTCATTTCAGCAAGTATTATGACACAATTCGAGTGATTGCGCAATAATACTTGGAAATTTCCATACGCAGTAGAATGAAAGATTGCGTAATAATGTAAAATGTATCGATCGTAGATCGAAATTACGTTATGAAAATGGCATGTTTTGTGAGCTAACTCACAAACAGTTGACTCTGAGACAATAAGGTTTTTATTATATAAAGTAGGCGCTGAGGCGCATATTATAAGCCCTGTTTGAATCACAGGCACTAAGAAATGGTCGCGCAGCGAATTTCTTAAGATTGAATAAATTCAGAATAGTCGTTTTTACACAACGTTCTTCCCTCTCAGAGCCAATATTAGGGAGACACTGTCCAAGTATAAAGGGTCACGTGTGACCACACCGAACGCCGACTCGATGAGTCCTAGTACAGGCCAGTGAGATAATCACAGCCTCCGCAATCCGCGGAAAACCGCGAGATTTGTAAGATTCCCTATTTATACTCGGACGGCGCCTCGTAGCGTGCACAACTTCATGGTGCTCACGTTACGGTCAGCCATTACGAAAGAAAGGAGGTGAGTTCGCAACGTACTTCACTCAGTACCGAAGAGACACTCCAAGGAAGAAACCCAGAACAAGAAAGAAAAGTGCGTTGGGAACTCAGCTCAGGAAAAGTTTAGGAATCTAGACATTGTGTCCTAGATTTAGATAAAATCAGTGTTAAAGTCATTATAAATAAGTAACTTTATTATATACAGTGTTAACTTCAAAATACGTTTTAATAAGAACATAATCTGTGATAAAGAATATAAACCATTTATAATCCGTCCGAACTCTTTTACTTGTTACGAATCATAAGAAAAAGCAGAACCAAGGTGGCACCAATATTAGAGTAGAGTCAGTCACTGTTATTTTACGAGAGGAACTACCAGTCATTTGTATACAGTCCACTTTAAACATTTATATTTTTGGGCCTAATCAATCAGGATTAGTGCATCATTTACAGCTCTCAAAGCATAAAAAACATTGCGAAGTTTTTACTTTTTTACTCTTTATGCGAAAGGTTACCGTATTTTTAAAAAATAAAACCAGAAATGATTTTTACATAAAGATGACAAAAGAATCAATATGGTATATAAAATGATACCAAACTTGCCACGGTAGCTACCTGGAAATGGGTAGATCTTATAAAAGAAGATTAGCTAGAAAGATAGAAAGTTTATAAATTTTAAAAGGGTCGGCAACGCGCATGTGACACCTCTGGAGTTGCAGGCGTCCATAGGCTGCGGTGACCGCTTACCATCAGGCGGGCCGTACGCTTGTTTGCCACTGACGTGGTATTAAAAAAAAGACGGCCGGAATTAATGTGTTGAAGCTCACAGCTTACAAAAATATTCAAGTGCAAAGCAGTACTCGTAGATCTCTTACTATATCTACAATTTCTGGTAATAAACATTTCATTTATAATTTTACCAACTTTGGTTACATTTCTGGAGGGGTTCAGTTCAGTTGTTATACTGTCATTTTTATACTGTGGCACTATGACCATAATTTATTTGTTAATAATTACGCCTTTTTTCATTCGGGTTTTTATTGCCCTTCTTAAATAATTTGCAACCATTATATAAATTCGTCAAAAACTGCTTGTTTGGTGCACGAAACTGTCGCGGATAAAACTGACACAGGTCCGTTGTCTGTAAGCGCCAGCGCGCGACTGATCGGGACTGCCGAGCCTCCGCGCTCGCGCATTTCGTAGGTATTTAAACATATTAATTCATACAATCATTTTATCTTTTTAAATTCTGCAAAAATGTCTAGAAATACTGAATGGCTTTAGTTTAGTTCAAAAACTTTATTTAAAACATCAATAGTTTAGTCGTCAGATTGTAAATGCTTTACAAAAAGGAGTAACTTTGGGGTCTCTTTCTATCGAGCGAAGTTCATTAGATCGTGTATCTGAGTGCAACTTTGACTAGACTAGATCCTTAAGTAAAACATAGAATTTTTTCAAATTTTTAAAACCCTTTTTCTACGTTTCGGGTTGTTTTTAGAAAACTCGAAAACGCTAACTCGCTTGACGACCTCCCCTTAACCTAACCCCAAAACAGTGATTGTATTGGATTTTCAGTTTAAAAGCCATGAAATATTAATAGAAAACAATACTAACTTTGCGATGTTATACTTCTTCGTTTACACCAAAAACACGAAACAAAGTATTATTTTGCGAGAACACTAATCTAGGCGATCAAAATTCTTACGATAATGGCTAACTCCAATGTACCCGTACATTGGAGTTAGCCGATCAATTTTAAACTCGTGGAGTTGACTGTTTTACACATCATGTGATTTAAGCAATTTGTTGAAATAACGGGCAGTAGCTGTTTTTCTCAGGCGATGCATCTTTTTTTGCTACATAATGGCGGGTAAAACGAAATATTGTTAAGAAATGGAATTTAGCGGGTTTACACTATTAGCAAACGATATTAAAGAAATGATTGCTATTCAAATTGATGTAGGCGCCTATACAAACTGTTAGGTACCCCCTTTTCACTCCCTAATAAAACATTCCGATTCCAGAATAAAAACTATCGTATGTCCTTTCCCGGGACTCAAACTATCTCTATACCAAATTTCATCGAAATCGGTTTGGCTGTTTAAGCACCTCTTCACGCTTACAGAACAGACAGACAGAAGGGTGACTTTCGCATTTATAATATTAGTAAGTATATGGATTAGTATGGATATAAAGTGCAGCTTGCGGAAAATCTATCATAGGATTACTAAAAATCGTTAATATTATCTTTAGTTTTACGACTGCTTATTATTTACATTACATTAATTTCCTTACACGTTATATTTAATTAAACTCAAACTCGTTTATTGGTAATACATATTATTACAAGTCATACAGTACCTAACTAATGTAAGCTAGACACACTCTACTTACTTACATATGACACTATTTATGCTAATGTACATTACTAATAGAAATAGGAGTTGATTTACATACGTTTTTCCAGATCCTTAGTACACAACTATTTTTATTGATCGAGCTAACAGTAACATAATAAAATTTAAGTATTACTTAATTATTGACAATTATTAGCACATAAAACAGAAAAATACTATTGAGTTGATAGATATTTACTGAGAACTGCACTTACCATCATCATCATCCTAGAATGATGCGCTAGCGTTATTCTCAGTACAGTTGCATCCTGAAGGATGAGAGAACTGAGAACTGCACTTTTACCAATTTCCAGTTTTTATCTCTTAAAGCTGTTTATCCCCTATATGGGCACTCTGTCTTTCTTAGCATTTTTCCGGATGTGGAAGGCGTGCCGGATGCTATCTGGGTGGTTGTATCCTGCCCGAGAGGTTTAAGCGGAGTTATCCTTGCTTTATGTTCCATCTGTTCTAATAGACTTCACGATAACGAGCTAGTACTATAAAACTTGGCACGTAATTGGTCACCAAAAAGGGTAGCGCACACGCACCAGTTGAGTTTACATGGCGACCAAAGTTCAGTCAACATCTGTCGCTTGTACCGTGTGGATGCGTTATAGCGCTCTCCATTCAACTGTTTTTATCTTATTATGGGAAGGTACTGGAGACCAGCGGAACAGTGCGATGAGTTTTGGAGATTCGTATGCTAGAAGCTCTTGTTACCCGGTACATATAGTGTTTCCTGGCATCTTGCGTCGTATGTATCCATGCATGGCTATATAAAAGCATTGTCGTTCTGATAACATTACACAACGACCAACCACAACGTTATGCCTTTAACATTTTCCCATTGAGCTTTAGCCGATCGGGACACTATTTTGAGGTTTGCCTTTAGGGTGACATTTTCGAGGCGCATTTTCCACTGTTTCACACAGTAGCAGTTTATATATGCAGTTTGCTAGCTCCAAGGGAAAATTTTCGATGAATAGTTTTTGTGTATCATATTTCAATGTTTTAGTAAAAAATACAATTCATATTTTCTGCGACTGCATCTCCTAAAAATATCTACATGTGATTTGTGTGGAAGGCGGTTTCGATCTGACACACGAACAATGAATGTGGATTATCTTATAACGTGATAGATATTAGATATGAGGCACTATCATGCTCTTAGGAAATCCTTCTTCTTTTAAAAGACCGGTAAACTAGACGTACTGACCACCGAGTGTCAAGACCAAGACTTCCTCATAATTCACAATAATAAAGGTGAAGAAATATGTTTCAACTATTGGAAATTACGTGTCGCATATTGTTAAATACTTTTGAAATATTATTTTATCGTGAATTTAACGATCTATATATGATTAAGGAGGTACTTTATTTAAGAAACAAAGAAAATGTAAAGAAATAAGCCAACCAAAATTACTAAAAATATATGTAGTTCAATCGTAAAGCATACCTTTTGTATTAGAAAATTTTGTAACACACTTTTAATCTGTTAAAATTATTTATAATGTTCGGCATTAATAGCTTAGTGTTACCTACACAAGTCTAAACAAGTGATACATGTGTTTTCTATGCAGCCGGTCCTCAGACAATGGTCTTTGACCACAATGTGCGCAGAGATTATACATCTCTGTGTGTTATATCAATGACAATGACTTTGGAGACTCTATACATCTCTATGTTATAGGATACGAAAGGGACAATACAACTCCCGGCACGTGTTTGTCCAGGTAATTAGTATATTGCTCACTATTGTTTGTCAATGTCACAAAATGCCATTATTAAGGAGCTTCCAAATTAGATGACAATACTTTAAGATACGTTTAACTAAATCAAAATAATTTAGGTACTTTAAAAAGGAATTATTTTAATATGAAATTATTGATTTAATTTTCCAAACAAACTATTTAAATAAAAAAAAAATCCCTTACATAATCATTCTGTGCATTTACCTGACAAGTTGATTATCACTTTCTGTCAAGTGAGCTACATGTTGGATGCTAGTTGAAGGGGCCAGTGACTTAAGTGACAGTAAAGAGGTTCAGTCAGCATGAACATTGTACCTGGGGGTCTACTCCGAAATTCGAAATCCGAACTTCGTATGGTGCCGTCACTTTCACTCTCCTGTCATAAACCATATGAGTGAAAGGGACGACACCATACGAAGTTCGGATTTCGAACTTCGGAGTAGACCCCCTGGAGCGGATGATCTGCCTCCACCGGGATCTGTCCAGCGCGTCTCTTACAATCGTGTAGAATTTGGAGGACGACGAGTGTTTTGATACGAGTGATACGATAATCAAAGAAGTCTTAATCCTTGAATACTGATTATCTCATTAACGGAGTATTATTATGTGGCACAGATGTTTTCATAAAACGAACATGAACTTCAAATTACTTTTATACTTAAGTCTCCTTCTATCGACGAGTAGTATCAGCTCTGAAATTATTGTCATCCAATTCGAAAACACCTTATACATGTATTAACTTTACTATTTAGGTTTAGTAGTAGTATATTTCTTATTGCACGACTTGTAAAAAATGCCCTATAAATGAAATTAAATAAATGAATTAAATGAACTTTATTCTGCAAATAGGCCACATTGGCACTTTTACAAATCAAAATCTACTGGCGTTTCTGCAAAAGAAAACCAATGCTGAGAAGAAACGCCGATAGAAACTCGACAGTCAGACAAAAATATATTAAACTTATGAATTTTGTAATGACGATGTTGAAATCTCTCCTGTGGTGTGAATATGTCGCGTAACTTAATAAAAGAGGTCCCCAAACAAATTCATTAAAACACACCGATCAATAGAAACGGATCTATCTTTACTAACTCAAGCGGCCGACTCATCAATTTATTAATCAAACCTTTCAAAGGAAACATTTGATGAAAATCGCTCACCAAATTATTATGGATTAACAACGGCCTATTTTTGATTGATTAAAAACTCTTTGACGTCGATGAGCGGACGATTCGTCAATTAAAATAATTCAAATCAATCTAGTCGGCCATCAAACTTCGAAAAAACGTCAATACTTCTTAATTAAAAAGTTTGCCGTCGGGATTCGGTGGTGGATGAACTCTACCAATCTTCAGCGATAGTACAATACAGACCAATTTCTCTAAAGATAACGCTACTGCGGTATGTGCCAGAAATTTGACAGATCATATTGTCAAAAGCATAATAAATATACTACTTATTATTGCATTTTTTTGTGTATAAAAATGAACTATACGCAATAGCAAAGAACGGATAGAAATCCTACACAAACCTTACCTGTTTTCATTGCACCTGATTATGTTTTAAAATAAGTATTTTATCATTTATAGTATAATATTCAATGAAGAAAATTTTATTGTATAAATAAGCAGCTACAGTCAAATAAATAAACTTTAAAATCGACTTAGTTGACGAAACACGAGCTAAAAACTTTCTTGAAATAAAACAGCGATAGACAAACATGACGTCATCGTTTGTTTTCTTTTTATTCGAACAGTGCATAGTTTATCACAGTGGTTACCTGGTGGTGCCTCATATAAAATAAGTATTATTATTCATTACATAGTGCTTATTTGATTGACGATAACATTTTTATGATACACCAATATAAAAACAAATGAAACAGAGTTGGATGGAACGCTTACTCATAGCTTGAATATGACTGAGACGACTGCTTTTATTGACCATTTCAAGAAACAGAGCTTACAACTACCTAAACAGACGAAATTCTCAGTTTAAAAAGAAATCGATCACAAATCGGATCATAGTTTAAGACGCGCAAGTACCAACACAAATGTTAACCTTTTAACACCCCTTCTTGTGTCAGGGTATAGAAATACCACGTTACCAGATTTTCTGTGTATTTTATTAATAACTAGCTTTTGCCCGCGACTTCGTCTGCGTAGAACTCATTCTTGCTTTGGAATTATTTGTTTTCCCATACATCTTTCACCCTTCTTTACATCCCTTAAGAAATGATTACATTGAATATGAAATGTTCTTTACCGCGCTCGGAAAATTTTAATAGTAATCGTTTTTTCAAAACTAATCATCATCATCATCATATCAGCCGAAAGACGTCCACTGCTGGACATAAGCCTCCCCCAAAGAGTGACACAATGACCGTTCCTTTGCCATCCCCATCCAGCGGACACCTGCGACCTTCACCAGGTCATTAGTCTACCTTGTGGGGGGGCCTACCCACGCTGCGCCTTCTGGTACCTACTCGCCACTCGAAAACCTTTCCTCCCCAACGGCCAACGGTTCTATGTACTATATACCCCGCCCACTGCCACTTAAGTTTAGCGGTTCGGTGGGCTATGTTGGTTACTTTGGTTCTACTGCAGATGGCCTCACTTCTGATGCGATCACGCAGAGATACTCCCAGCATAGCCCTCTCCATTGTTCTTTGGGTGACTTTGAACCTTCTTATGAGGCCCATAGTAAGCGACCACGTTTCAGTGCCATATGTCGTCACTGGCAACACACACTGATCAAAGAGCCTTGTCTTGAGACACTGCGGAATATTGGACGAAAAGATGTGCCGTAGCTTCTCGAACGCTGCCCAGCCGAGTCGGATTTGACGATTTACCCCTTTCTCGAAGTTGGCCCTTCACTAACTGGGTACCTTGGACCTAACTGGACAGTCTGTCCTAGGTATATAATCGTCTAACAACTTCAAGTAAAAGTGTCCGTTTGTAACGGGAGTTGGTGCTACGTGCTCGTGCTTTCAAAACGAATGATTAAGCTTAGTTATATCAAATGTACCGATTCTAGACGAATGAGGCCCGTAAAATATTGCATGTACAATGATAAAAGTCTCGCTACGCAGTTCTTCCGTAAAACGTCCCAACAGAGCGGGTTCTTCATGTAAGCATGATGGCCGAAGGCCGTAAGCAGAGAGGCAAAACATGCAAGGCGAAAGGCCGAGTATTCACACAAAACGGGCTTCTTATGTAAGGTTGAGGGCCCAAGGCCTGAAGCAGGGAGGCGAGAAACGCGAGGCCGAAGGCCGAGTTTCTCAACAGACTGGATTCTTTATGTAAAGTTGATGACTAACGGGCCGAAACAGAGTGGCAATGCATGCGAGGCCGAAGGCTGAGCATTCAAATAGAGCGGGCTCCTTATATAAGAATGAGGGCTGAAGGCTCGGAGCCGTGTGGCACGCATGTAGGGCCGAAGGCCTGAAGCAGAGTGGCAATTCACGCAAGGCCGAAGGCCGAGAATCCCAACAGAGCGGGCTCCTTATGTAGGGCCGAAGGACTGATGCAGAGGGGCAAGGCATGCGAGTCCAAAGGCAGATAATTCACACAGAGCGGGCTCCTGATGCCGATCATTCACACAGAGTAAAGTGTAAGGCTGAGGGCCGAAGGCCCGAAGCAGAGCGGCAATGCACGTGAGGCTGAAGGCCGAGAGTCACAATGCCTAGACATATAAACCGATAGACAAACACACACGAATTATTAAAACTGTTGAAATGTGTTCTGTTTCGATGCTAAGGGCCCTCCAATCGCTCCATTGATTTAGCCAATATCTTCAATGTACAGATTTTCGACCTTCTACAGCTGTATTATATGTATACGGATAAGCATAAATCCAGGGGCCTTTCAACTCGAAGAACGAATTTTTCTATGGAAATTTTAGTTTAACTTGTTTGTACCAGATGTCACTGGGTGCTATCTCTATCACACTTGCATATTGAAGTGACTGGGATGCAGCGGTTGTGCGGTTAGTTCTTAATAAATACACAACGGCGCTACGATCTATGTGGAGTATTTCACTGGTATCTCTATCTCAGTATATAGATTGTAATTTGTGCATAGATCTAAGGTGCTTCAACCGTCAATGTTGACGATTGAGCTGCCCAGCCCAAGTGATCTCTTATATCAAACAGTTATTATAGTGTGAAGGGTCACCAATTACGTAAACAATAATACACGACAAAATTAAATTGTACACTGACGATACAAAGACTGCATTGAAGCAGCTGTTTTTGTATTTAAGCATATGAAAACAAACAATTCCAAAGTATCGCAAATTTATTTTGATTTACACGCAATAATAGACCTAATTGCTAAAAGGTTATGCTCAAAAATAACGTCATCAATCAGAAGGAATTATGATATTTCGGCTTTGACATATCGAAAAGTCAGCTTGTTTACAATACGTCAAATTCTGCTATCGCTTACGTTAAAATTATTGACACGCCGTTATACTCCCAATTGGCTGAAACTTAAAGCTTATAATGGCTTATGAGGATTTAAATCACCCCGTTTCATAGACCATATTTGCACCCCCGATTTCATCCCTTTGAGGGTGATTATCGGGACAAAAAGTATACTATAAGTGAATCCAGATTACATACTGTTAGTATACAAAAAATCATTTTGATCTGTTCAGCCGTTTTTGCGTGATTGAGCAACAAACATCCAAACATCCAAACATCCAAACATCTAAACTTTCGCATTTATAATATTAGTGGGATTCAAAATTTCTTTACAATAGCCATTCGTCAGTCGGAGAGCGCGGAGTGACCCTAATAGGAAACTTTGCTTAATTATTACCAAGCGTTTTAAATAACTCAAAGTCATCTGAAAGTCATTTTGTTTGTTTAATGTATCGGGTAACTTACCCATTGGGTTATTTAATGCACAACTTATTGTAATTAGTTCGTTTTGTGCGAATAAAAACTCGTATTAAACATTCGAAAATAAGTTAAATGCATTAAAAGTTGGAAGTGAACGATAAGATCGCCTGTTTTTTGTCTTCAGCCCGGCTAGTATGATAGCTTATACCGTTACGTTATTTGGCCAAAAAGTACTGAAACGTCGCATAAAACGTGACGGTATAAGCTATCATACTAGCCGGGCAGGTATAGTGTATTTGTATTCTTATAAACAGTATTTTTGTTTTACCTATTGTATTTGCGTACCGAGATTTCAAAATTCGTACTACACATTTCGAATTAATAGCACTATAGCTAGTTTTTGCTTAAAATTATACTATCGAATTAAAAACAAAATAATGCGTTTAAGGGTATTTAGTTTTAAATATGTATCTTTAACGCACGGTTACTGGTTAACGATGCCGGCAAAACGGAATGTCAAATGCATAAATATACTACGTTAAGTAGCAAAACGGCTCGGTAACACGTGACTTTTAAGTTTACATTGACGGCCTGTTTAGCCTAGTTGGTAGTGACTCTGCCTCCGAAGCTAGAGGTCCCGGGTTCAAATCCCGGCCAGGGCATTTTTCACGGATATTTGTTCTTGGGTCTTTGATGTTTTCTATGTATTTAAGTATGTATTTATGTATATAAGTATGAATGTCGTCGTCTAGTACCCATAGTACAAGCTTTGCTTAGTTTGGGACTAGGTCGATTTGTGTAAGATTGTCCCGCAATATTTATATATTATTTATTGTTCTTACATCACTTCAGTAAACCTTTACCTACCATTTTGAATAAAACTTACCATAGCCTTTTGGACGCTTATGATGGATATATCCACATTAGGTATCGGAGCAATATGAATACAAATATGAAATGGACTGCATTTCGCACGAAGACAAGAAACAACGTCTCTTGCCTGTCTATCTTCACCGTATTCTCCACTAATTTGGCCACATATCTCACCGGAGTCTCGAGAATGTGGAGAAATTGGTGGTAACAGGAACAGTAAGAGGCAAAAGACGAAAAGGCCGACGCCCCAAACGATGGCCCAACCAGATCCATTCAGGTCCAGGTGGTGTCGGTGACTGCAGTCCTCCAATAGGCAGCCAACCGAAGCTCCTGAAGAAGAATACTGGCTACACTACATCGGCAGAGTCACGATCCTTAGCATTGAGGGACCCATTGAGGAGGACCATATTGTATAATAAAGCATTATTTTTTAGGCAGTTACATGCATAGTGAACTTTCTGTTAAACTTGACTAAGCTGTAGCAAATCCAAGTTTTTGCGAGACGGGGCGAAAGGCATTGTTTTCCATGACAATGCTGAATACTTAACTTCTAATCGGCTACTGCTACATTATTTTCTTTGGGAATAATGAGGGCGTTTTACATTAAGATTTTAAACGTTCTTCTTTGCTAAATAAAAAAAACCGTGAATATAACTGACTACTAAATCTGAATAGTCGTATCTGTGACTTGTGAAGCAAAAAAAAAACTGTCTGAAAATGGAAAAAAGAGTGTCGAAAATGGGTTACTTTATAGTTTACATTACAAATTAAATGCTTAGAAACGTTAACATTGATTTCCACATGTTGACGTTGGAGACGTGACTAAAAATTTACATTGAATAACAAACTTAATAATGAGGTAAGAACTTATGTTTTTAATGACTACTATTTTTCAAAATATTACCAGAAAAAAGTTTATACACAAGAAGTTGGTAAAAACAAAATGGAGGTTTTATTAAAATGTGATAAAATTTCACTTTCTGATTACTTACTTATAATAAAGTAACATAATGGACTTAAATCACCAACATTCCTCAAAAATAACCCTAAAGGTGTCAAATTGGCGACAAATACCGCGCGTCGCCACGCCAAAAATGCGAAGGGGACGTATTTACACACTTCAGAAATGCGAGATTATATGCAAACAAGCTATTTTCACCCTAGACGCGAGATTATTAAGAAATCTCAACGGCAATGGACGTAATAACAGATGCAAATGACGGCGGGAAGCGATAATGTATGCGATCTGGGGACATTGTTGTGTACGCACTGCGATAAAATGTTTTGCGTTTGTGTTGGAGCGTTGTGGGTAAGAAATCGTGTCGGGTTCGCATGTAGGTGATTCTCTTCTTCTTGAGTGACTATGAATGACTATTTCTATCATTGATCTTCAGGCTGTTTGATTTGGAGCCTGTATGGTGGCCTATAGTTACGGTAACTTCGGTAAGTGTTATGGTTATAATTATAAAAAACCGGCCAAGTGCGAGTCGGACTCGCGCACGAAGGGTTCCGTACCAGAAAAAAAACGGTGAAAAAAATACTTTTGTTCTATGGAAGCCCCCCTCAAATATTATTTTTATTTTATTTTTAGTATTTGTTATTATTGTGGCAATACTATTACGGTTCATGAGATACAGCAAAAAACGCCAACAACTACTCTGTTGTATGGGAGCCCCCCTTAATTATTATTATTATTTTGATTTTAGTATTTGTTGTTGTAGCCACAATAAAAATACATAATCTGTGCAAATTTCAACTGTCTAGCTTATACGGTTCTTGAGATCTAGCTCGGCGAGTGGTAGCCATGAAAAAGGGCTAAACATTATTTTTTGTATGGGAGCCCCCTTAATTATTATTATTATTTTGTTTTTAGTATCTGTTGTTATAGCGGCAACATAAATACACAATCTGTGAAAATTTCAACTGTCTAGCTATTACGGTTCTTGAGATACAGCCTGGTGACAGACGGATGGACGGACGGACAGCGAAGTCTTAGTAATAGGGTCCCGTTTTTACCCTTTGGGTAGGTACGGAACACTAAAAATAAAATTTATTTCGTCCAACTATGGACATATGTTATGTTAGTACGAGTTGATACTTAAAATTAAAATTATTAATAGGTTAGTACTAAGGAATAGACAATTTTCTCAAACATGCAATGAAATATTGATGTTATGTTCCTTATAATAGGCTGCGAAGTATGACGTTTCAGGTGCGGCTAGGACAAGAGGTTGTTAATGCAATTTCATACAAATGTTGCAGGCCTAGGCCGGCAAAGTCCTCTTTTTTAATTTCCATTCCACATAAATTTGTGGCACAGGCATCATGACATTCTGCCACTATGCGTATTAAAAATAAAACTTTGATTTTTTTGTTGTTTATTTCATTGCATGTTTGAGAAAAGCACTATACATACTTCGGCGGGAAATATGGGGTTGCCCGCCTGAGACCTATCCAACCTCGCTTCGCTCGGCCGTCTATATGTCTTCGGCCGGCAACCCCTTTCGTCCCGGCCTCTGTAGTAATGTACTATTATTCATTGACGAACTACCATTGCATCACACTAATACGGAAATGTAGTATTTTATGTGACTTATTCCACTTACGTCAACTTCCACTTAGGTCAGATTATTTTTTTCTCATACATCAAAAATTATGAAATTCCATATAGGTCAGAAAATCAAAACGGCTGACGTAAGTGGAATGTTTTAATGCCAATTTTGTCAGGTCCAGTTGGGACAGAAGTTTTTATTCCAGTTAGGACAGTTTTTCTAAATACTGTCTAAATAATCATTATAGTCAAGAAATAAAAGTCATAAATTATAATTGACAAAGTATACAAATGGCGAGATGTAGAAAAAGACGAACTGAAAGTTAAAATGTGCAGATTTGTAATCCTAAAAAAGTCCTACAATAAGTGATCTACAACGGCCCCAGGTCTACGTAGGTTAGGTTCGACAGGTACGTCCAGAAATAGGAGCCCCACGGAGCGGGGCTCCGTCAATTTTGAGCCCGAGTGAAATTAGTCATATCAATACTTTCAGTTTGCTGTTAATTTTGGTATCCAGTTGTCAGCTTACTGTCCATACAGGTGTCCAGGTAGGTCAGATATTTTCTATTGACAACTTTCCAATTAGATCAGATATGACCTAATTGGAATAACAACAAAATCTGACTTAAGTGGAAGTTGACGTAAGTGGAATAAGTCTTTTATGTATAGCCAACGACATTATCCACAAATTACTGCGAAAACAGGTCCTTCTAGAACTTTCCATGCTACTCAGCGTAATGAAAATGTTAGCATTAAGACTTTAAACACATCTTACAAAAAGCATGTTGGTTGCTGGGATCGAACCCGGGTGTGTCTACTCCATAGACCAATGTCTATACCACTGGTCCACGGATTAGTTGTGATGACACGGCGAATTTTCAAATATCTTGCTGACGTGCCTCTATAGCAACGAAACTGTTATATCCCCTTGGCAACATTATATTGGAACTTGGAACTAAAGGGCCCCATAGGCCCTTTACGTATACCGCGCCCACGGGCATTATGAATATTGATTTTCACCACTTTTTATTGGTAGTGCGGAGTCAGTGAGCAGTCAGTCAGTAGGCTGTCAGCTGTCAGTACGGTATCAGTAGGCTGTCAAAAGTCAAGTAAGTACATTTTCTCTGCTATGTGCCGGTTAGCGCGGAATGCGTGGAAGCGGGGCGGTATAAAGCATCACTATGCGTACCGCCTGCCTCCGCCCAATATAACTACTACGCAAATCTAATACTGACAGGTGAGGATTTCTGAAGAACATCAGTAAGCTCTAAGTGTAAATTATAAACGCAAATCAGCGAGGAAATGCTGCCAGCATCTTCGGAACCATGCCTCGGGGCGACCCCTTATTATAGCTTTAATTTATTTTGATAAGTTTTGTTTAGTTACGTTTTTTGTTTTATCCATATGTAGTTATATAAAGTTTTTTAACAAAATATATTTTTTTCTATTTATAAACTACCACAAACAAATTCAGTCCCGGCAAGTAGCATAACGGGCGAAACCATGTATCAGGAAAATAGGTATAGGTATTTATCATCCTCGCGAAAACCAGTAGATAACCGTTGATTTATCTTTATTACTCAACCTGTTGTGTCCCAATGCTGCTGGGTAAAGACCTCCCCCCTCCGCTTCTAGACCTCTCGATATTGGGCAGCCTCTGGCCAATTCTTTAAAAAGGAGCCTAGACCGTACCGTCATCGCCGGCAGGATTTGATTCTTCCCCGTTGTAGAAGTTGTGGGTTTTTAGTCCAATAAAAATGGTCTCAAATATGCACTACATACGTTTAATAATATATATAGCTTTACACAGTACAATTATAGAGAAATAAGCGGAAAGAAAATATATTAACAGAGGTAACGTGCGTCCGGTGCAACTCGCAATAGGATCTCTGCGCCCCGACGGCCGTCCCTGCCCCGCGCGACCCTCACCCCGCGCCGCGCTCGGCTCTCGTCGGTAACATCCTCCACCCCAGTGCTGCCTAGCAGCACTCACCATCCATGGGTATTCGAGCGATGCGTGCGGCCGAGCGCATGAGTACACCATTCTTGGTTTTCACTCTGACGGCTCTGACTCGGCCGTCTTTGCCTGGCAACACTTGTTCCACTAAACCCTTTGGCCAGGTACATCGAGGTCCATCTGGGTCCACGATTAGGACAAGGTCACCCACTTGCAAGGGCCTCTCTTCTTGTGTCCATTTTTTACGTGGTAACAGGTCGGGGAGGATTTCTTTCACCCACCTTTTCCAGTATAAGTCGGCTAGTCGCTGGGCGATTCTCCACTGCTTTTTTAAGTAAAAGTCAGTATCGTTGTAAGCACCGAGATGGGGTAAGACTGAAGAGAATCCCAAGAGGAAATGATTTGGTGTCAAAGCTTCTGTACTGCCTGGTTCCACAGAGACATGCGTCAGCGGCCTGCTATTTACGATGCTCTCTACCTCACTCAATAGTGTGAGCAGTGTCTCCTCTCGAGGGGCTCGTTCCTTCAGCACGACCTTCAAACATCCTTTGACAGTCCTGATAAGCCTTTCCCATGCGCCAGCCCAGTGCGGACTTCGAGGTGGAATAAATATCCATTTGGTACCGTAGTTCAAGGACTCCCGCTTGAGGTACTCCTGGTCCAATTCCTCAATCGATTTCCTTAATTCAGCGTCAGCGCCACGTAGATTGGTCCCATTGTCTGAATAGAGATGTTGTGGCCAGCCACGACGTGCCCCCCATTCGCCGGAGGGCCATTATGAATGAGTCAGAGGTAAGTGAGTTTACAAGTTCTATGTGCACTGCCCTCACAGTTAGACAAGTAAAAAGAACTCCATATCTCTTCTGTCTTCCTCTTCCCACAGTGACTTCTAGAGGTCCGAATAGATCCGCTCCGGTGTAGGTGAAGGCACGCTGATGATGAGCAACTCGGGCTTGAGGTAAGTCTCCCATGCGTGGAATTTCTTGTTTACATTTTCGTATTCTACATAGCATGCACTTTGAAGTCACATTTTTAACTGTAGGTCTTAATCTTAATATCCAATGCCTTTGTTTCAGATTATTAACGACCGTTTCCTGGTTCCCGTGCGCCGCGAGAACGTGGTGATGCTTCACTAGGAGTCGTGCTACGTATTCTCGCCCGTCCAAGATTGAAGGTCTTTTTATTTCAGGTCCAACATCAGCAGCGGCGTCGATGCGGCCACCGAGGCGTAAGACTTCATTTTCATCGAGGTACGGCGATAAGGTAAGTAATTTACTCGATTTAGGTAAGTATAATCCATTTTTAAGTTTCATGATTTCGTCCGGAAATGACTGTGATTGAGAGTATTTTATAAGTAGCCTTTCAGCGCTCTCCATCACAATGCCGTCGTCTTCACTTATATGTTTACATTTGTTTATAAATTTCAGCACTATATACGTAGCCCTGAGTAGTCGTAACCACGAAGAAAATCTTGTTGGCTCAGGAATAGGTAAGTTTCCATTATTGCATGGCGTAATTGTCATTATACATTCCAAATCCTCTTTGTTTACTTCAGGGTTTAATATATCATGCGGCCACTCGTTCTCACTTTTTTGTAAAAATGCAGGGCCCCGGATCCACTCGGGAGGCAAAACAGAGCGCTCATATGATTCTCGGGTGGCTATATCGGCTACATTTAGTTGTGTAGGTATGTACCTCCACTCGCTCATTTTTGTAAGTTCGTCTATTTCGCCCAGCCGATGCGCGACATAAGCTTTATAGGTACGCGCGCTATTTCTTATCCAGTGTAGCACTGTCGTGGAATCACTCCAAAAGTTACGACGTTCCGGTTTTATTCTGTGTTCCTTAGTTATTGTTTCAGCTAATCTAGCGGCTAAGACTGCAGCAGCTAGTTCGAGGCGAGGCACCGTCGTTGATTTCAGCGTTGCGACGCGACATTTACTAGCGATAAACGTCTGATGCACTGTGTTGTTTTGTTGCCAACGCCAATATGCCACTGCACAAATAATCTTCGTAGATGCATCACAAAATAAATGAAGTTGCAGATTTTTATAACCATTCCTAGGTAAAACCGGTTTCGGCGCATGCGGGAGCGCATCATTCTCACCCGGCGTGCTGTTATCAACATCTAGTTGCGTCCCGCTCGCGCTCGCGGTATCTGTGCATGTGTCGCTCGCACTTGCAGCGGCGTGATAATAATATCTAGGTAGACGTACTTCGCGCATTGATTGTAATTGTCTAATCCATTTTAACCATTTCTCGTAAATAATGTCCGGTACAGGTTCGTCCCAATTTATCTGAAGTTGCCAAGCTTGCTGAATAATTAGTTTGCCATTTATTGTGAAAGGCGATAAATATCCATAAACGTCAAAGATAGACATAATGACTCGTAATATGTCCCTCTTTGTGGGCCTTTCTTTCCCGTTAATTATATTTTCAGATAACTTCTTCAGCGAAACATCGAATCCGAGCGTGTCGTCATTGGGATTCCATAACAAACCAAGTGTTCGTTCGCCCTCGTATTGTTGTCCGACTTTGAACCTTACTGCGCTACTACCGAGAGTCTCTTTTGGAATGCTGTTGATGACTGTTTGGCTGTTACTATTCCAATTGCGTATATGAAAATTTCCCTGCGAATGGATGTAGGTGACGTCACGGACTAGTTTCATTGCAGTTTTTTCATCAGGTAAGCTGTCGTACGTAATGCTGTGTGTATATAGCGTTAGCCGCCTCTGGCATTGTACTTTCGAATAATCGTCGCACGTTCTTATTTTTGATAAGCTGTGCGATGAACGGTGAGCAATTAGCACCAAATATGAGTGACGTCATCAGGTAGGTATCTATAGGATCTTCAGGCTTGTCTCTGTATAGAAAGCGTGCTGATCTTCGGGTTTAATTTTAACTCTGAGAAACATGTCTTTGATATCTCCGGAGATCGCAACTTTATTTTCACGGAATCGGCACATTATTCCTATTAGCGACATAAGTAGGTCAGGGCCTTTGTATAGGTAATCGTTCAGAGATAACCCTTGTGATGCAGCAGCTGCATCAAAAACTAGACGAAGAGATTTCTTGTTCAAATTGTTTATTCCAAAGCTAGGTAAATACCATGTTCTAGACGTGACAGCTGGATTCTCCAACTTCTCCGCATAGTCATTCTCCAATAAATGTTGTATGCGTTCTTTATACCTTCGTGCATACTCTTCACTCTTTTTCATTTTTAGTTCAACTCCTTTCAGTCTTGACAGTGCGTTTGGAAGGGAGTCAACGGTGACACAATGAAGATCTTTCCAAGGTAGGGCGACTTGCCATTTGCCATCAATAAGTTCTGAGGTTTTTTCCAGGTGCTCCTGGGCCCGTACGTCCTCCGAGTTCTGCCTAGGTTTAGCAGATACGCCCATGGAATCGATGGAGAAAGATCGGCGTATATCTTCATGAAGTTCACGTAAAAGTTGATTATTTTCCATTATTGTATCTTGCTCTTCGCTATTATAAACATGTAATGACGTGTGTATATCCGTTTGTGCCATTACAGATGCCGGCGCTCTTCCATGCAGACACCAGCCCAGCGGCGAGCGAGTAGCGCAGGGTTCGTTCTGGCCACCCCGCACCACTTCCAGAGGTACAAGTAAGTGGTAGTTATCTTGCCCAATAAGTATTTCAGGTTTCAGTTTTTCAGTGCACAATTTCTTTCTTATAGGTTCCAGGTACTTATATTTCTCGCATTTAACGACACCGAGGTTTTGTGCAGGTAAGTTAAGATTGTCCACACTGCGCGCGTTTAATGTAAATATTGTCCCTTCTATATTAGATAACGTGCAATCG
Organism: Notocelia uddmanniana; assembly: GCA_905163555.1. NCBI lineage: Eukaryota > Metazoa > Arthropoda > Insecta > Lepidoptera > Tortricidae > Notocelia > Notocelia uddmanniana. Next base: position 20,550,160 of record LR991068.1, read on the forward strand.
ATCAGCTGAGTTTCACAAACCAGTTCCGTACGGTCCCAAGCGCCACGGACTCGTAAACACTCTCGGCGCCCGCGCAGCCCGGCCCGCTCGGCGAGATTTGCACTAATTAACGAAACACTCGATCCGTCGTCAAGTAGGCATGTTGTGTTTATTTTACCGTTAGGTCCATGAATTACTATTGGCACAACTTTTAAGAGTACTTCGCACTGATTAATGTTTATATGCGTTACAGTTTCGGTTTGCGCACCATTGTCCGTCACATCCACTATGTCACAGTGAGTTTGGCGTGAACTTTGACCCGGTAGGTAGTGTAATAACCGGTGGTGAGATTGACCGCACCCTTCCACGTCGCACACGGCGGCTGCACACGATTGTCTATCATGGTGCGATAACAAACACTTGTAACATAAACCGAATCGTTTTACATATTGCCATCGGTCCTTTCGTAGTGATTTTTTAAACTTTTTGCACTCTGGTAAATTATGTTTCCCTATGTGGCAAAAACGACATTTATCACTGTTACTCGTATGTCCACTTTGCACTAAAATAGTTTGCGGTATGGTTTATGGTACGTTGACGGAATCTCTGGCGGGTCCACGTAGACACTTTCTTAATCGCCACATATTTTCGATATCGCTAAAACTACACACTCTTGTAGATTCTTCGAAAGCTTGCTTGAACTGCAGCCATTCCATTGGTTCGCCGAAGAACAGAGGCAGTTCTCTCGGCGTGCTGATGCGGCTTAACAGCGCAGCGGTTTGGTTGTTATTGGATGCAGAGGCGGTGGCTAATTCCTTCAGTGCGCTGGCCAACTCCTGAACTGGCACTTCGGTGCCGGCAACTACGGCTGCCGACTGACACAGCAGGCCCTGATTATTTCCATTCTGGGGGGCTTGCTGAGTCTCCAGCTCCAGCTGACTGCGCTCGACCCACCTGGCAACATCACTTTTAACAGATTGTTGATCCTCTTCTGTATGTGGTGGACTGTATTCTTCATTTTCCAACTCGGCGAGATCTACCTGTAGTTTTTTGTCTATCAGGTCCATTTGGATGCGAGCTTTAGCTTCAGCTGCTTCCAGCTCTAGCTGCTTCCTTCGTGCCATTATAGAAGACGTAGTCGACTTTTTCGATACGGAATTGCTGCTTTTACGCGAACAATTACTTTGCGGTTGAACGATTTTCCTTTGTTCTGATTTTATTTGACTACCCGTTTCTAAAATAATAGTCTTATCGATCTGTTTCGAATTCGTCGGTTCATATTCTTTTGCAGGCGTATTTAGCGGACGATTTAGAAGCTGTTTCTGTTCTTCTTCTCTTCTTTCCTTCTCACGTTTAGCAGTACTACGTGTGTTGACCATCTTCGGCGTATGGAACATGCCACGATCGATCCGGCTCGAAGACCACTTTGTAGAAGTTGTGGGTTTTTAGTCCAATAAAAATGGTCTCAAATATGCACTACATACGTTTAATAATATATATAGCTTTACACAGTACAATTATAGAGAAATAAGCGGAAAGAAAATATATTAACAGAGGTAACGTGCGTCCGGTGCAACTCGCAATAGGATCTCTGCGCCCCGACGGCCGTCCCTGCCCCGCGCGACCCTCACCCCGCGCCGCGCTCGGCTCTCGTCGGTAACACCCGTCTCGAGATATCATCAGGCTGCTAGCCAGTGGCGATCTTGGTCCATACTTAGAAACACAGAGCACTTGTTTCTTTGTATTAATGCCATGGATATTTTGCCAATCCTTCCCTCTCATTTTAATCCTAACTTATTATCTACCACAGCCTACACTCGCCGCGGTTTTCAACACAGTGCGTTCAAAAGTATCATTCCTAATTGCATGGAATTCATATTTGCATTTAAATTGCATCGGGCCCTTGGAGCCGTGGTCTGTACGAATACAGATTTAATTCACTTGTCTGTCCAACAATAGGGATCGTCAACAGTTGGTGATTAAGGATGTTAAGTCTTGGAAAGATGTCTAATCTGCTTATAGGTCTTCAGTTATATACGCTCAAATGTATGACCTGGTACGATTATGCGAGAAACTGCTTCAGAATAATAAAGAATACGCGTTGGAAAGAGAAGGCACGCAATACACTTATTATGTGAAAGCGATAGGTCGGATATTTATGAATTTAAAACTAGCTGTCCCTACGGCTCTGTCTGCGTATTGTGTCTCTCGAGTTCATCATTATATTGACGTTTTATGTAAGTTTTGTTACCTTTACAATGAAGTCTTGTTCACATTTTTTAAGGACTTACGCAGCCCTGCAAGATTCCCAATAAGGTCGGTTTCCCCCTCGGGTTGGAAGGTCAGATGGCAGTCGCTTCCGTAAAAACTAGTGCCTACGCCAATTCTTGGGATTAGGTAGCGGACCCCAGGCATTCTTCAGGATGCAACTGTACTGGGAAGAACGCTAGGAGGATGATGACAAATTAAGCAAAATCTCATTTTACAGCGCATATAATGGGACGGACGACAGCTATGGAACCATACACTGCGCGTGGCCCGACATTATATTTGCTTTAATTTCAGAATCTGTATAAAACTATAAAAAAGCTAAGATAAAAGACAAAGCGTAGTGAAACTCATTAAAAACTAATTATTAGAGTTAACTCTGTTAAAGAAAAGTCCAGGAACACACTTTATTCCCGAGGCTACTGCCTAATTTATAAACCGACTTCTACTCGGCTAGATGATTTTCGCTATCATAATTTGACCCCTGGATTAGTAACAAATATAAGTAGTTGGAGGTCAAGTTGGACGGGTAAGTATAATGGAGCCCATGCATGCGGATAAATTATTAATGTTATCTACAAAAACGATAAGCATAGTAGCCATAGTAGGCGATGGTTATACTTACCTATAATTATATATGATATTATACTTAATTGTTCACTTAACTTTTTACTAAATACCTACTAATGTAAAAAAATCAAGAAATTGTCAATCTGTGTGCCATCAAATCTTTTCACTACACTAAACCGTATTTGCAAATGGCGTGAAATGGGGGTGGAAGTTTGCCCTTCGGCCACCTTCAAAACCAAGGTTCGAAACCAGTTCTTCAATAAGAATATTATTTCTTCTTCAGAAATACGTTTCGTTAAAATAATATGGTTTCGTCTTTCGAAACACTCAAATCAAATTCTAATCCAATCTAACATGTACGTAAGGCTTGAACGTTTTTTGCCACTTGTATTACAGGGGCTACGATCTATGTGGAGTATTTCACTTGTGTCTCTATCTCAGTATATATATTGTACTTTGTGTTGTATTATATCAAAATTATTCGATACGTTTAATAAGTAGGTATCCATAGATTTTCAGCCAGGTTTAGGAACTTCATGCTAAATATAAATTAAATAATACAAGCCACTACTACAATATGATAACGAGTAATAAATTCAATGACACTATTGTCAGCCAGTCCTACATGGTACCATAGACCTCTTAGATTAATGATACCAACAGATCCGTTAGTGTTAAGCAAGATGATTTTTCATATACGAGTAGTTGTCTCTTTTAATCCTTATGGTTAACCAAGATGAGTTAGAACGGGACAGATAGTACGATCATTTCGTGTGTTACCGAATTGTCTCCGTTTAAAAGCACAGCATTCAAAGGCTTCGATGCGATTGTTTATAGTCTGAGTGTTTATATTCTCTTTGATAGTCTGGGTTAACGTCCATGATTGATCAATGACCATTCAGAAGAACCGAAAAAACATAGCACCATGCGATTTGGTAGCGGTTGGTCCAACATACGATTCGTCCAAGTCACAGTTTGTCCATTATGTAGTTCGTCAAGTATCCTTCACGCGGTTCGTCCGTGTCGCTATTCGTCCATGTCGCTATTCGTCCATATCGCTATTCGTCCATATCGCAATTCATCCATATCGCGATTCGTCCATATCGCGATTCGTCCATATCGCAATTCGTCCATATCGCAATTCATCCATATCGCGATTCGTCCATATCGCTATTCGTCCATATCGCAATTCATCCATATCGCGATTCGTCCATATCGCTATTCGTCCATATCGCAATTCGTCCATATCGCGATTCGTCCATATTGCGATTCGTCCATATCGCGATTTGTCCCTGTCGCTGTTAGGCAGCAGGCGTATGATGGTTGCCATTTTATCACTTATCCTCATGGAAAAGACATTCGTCACGTTCTGACAACTCTTATCCACAACATGTGACAAGCACAGTTGCCAATTAGGTAACATCGCTGCAGTACGGGTGTCAACTATAGTTGATCGAAAGACAGGTGAATTTCGATATTTTATTCAGCAAATTTAGACCTTTTGCCTCGTTAATTACGGTCATAACATATATTGGCATTAGTAGAGATTCAAAGAAAAATAACATATTATTTTGGTAGATGGCGCTGAAACAAATCAACTTATAAATATCCTTTTTTTAGGGTTCCGTACTCAAGTCCCAAAGGGTAAAGACGGGACCCTATTACTAAGACTCCGCTGTCCGTCCGTCTGTCTGTCTGTCTGTCTGTCTGTCTGTATGTCCGTCTGGCACTAGGCTGTATCTCATGACCCGTGATAGTTAGACAGTTGAAATTTTCACAGATGATGTATTTCTCTTGCCGCTATAACAACAAATACTAAAAACAGAATAAAATAAATATTTAAGGGGCTCCCGTACAACGAACGTGATTTTTTTTCCGTTTTTATAGACAATTGTACGGAACCCTTCGCGCGCGAGTCCGACTCGCACTTGGCCGGTTTATCTTCAAGGGGGGTTCCCTGCCGTACTCCACAAGTGCACATTAAGTAATACTTATGAATAATTGGTACAAATACATTCAGCGCCAAAAAAATGCCACCGAACCTCGGTAATTTTTTTGCTGCTCAGTATATGTTTGATTTTGGGGAGAAGAATTAGACGAAATACGAAAACTTGACTCGAATAAGTATGGGAGAGCTCAAATCGAAAGTTTTGTAAGGCTGAAAAGCCTAACGTTTCCTCTTAATATTTATGTTATAATTATATTTCCATTTCTGATCTTATTAACGGATCAAAAGAAACTAGCGCAGAGCAGGAGCCTTCAGTAGACAATCACGTATGTTCGTACAAAGTTACCCAGAAGATACGAACTTGGGAAATCGTGTTTTATTACCAGGCACGAGAAGCTACGTGGGATGCAGGGGCAAGTTTGTTTCCACGTCGACGTAATTTAATGACGTCGTGGACGGCACGCTTTGATCTCTTTTCGGATGTCGAGTGCAAGTTATGAACGAATCTTGTAATGTTCGGACGTAATTTATACATAATTTTCGTAATTTTCCCCGTGAGATGTCGGGTTGGAAAAGCACTACCCACTTTCTTTCCACTCGACAGTGCTTTTGTTTTTAGGAAACGCTAGTAGAATTTTTACTAGTAAAAGTGCCACTGCGGCCTACTTGTAGAGTGATGTTAAATTTTTTTATTATTTAGTACCCCACGACGGCAGCGGCAAAGGAAGGGTGGGTGTTTTTATAGGTTTCGTGAGAGGCGGCTATTTATCGGTCAGTATGGGAAAGTCTGAAACTATAAGACATACGAAGATTTGTTCTTAGGAACCATGTCACCGATTTTGATAAAAAGAAAAACTGCATTCATACATTTGAAAAAAAAAACACTGTACCCAGCTAAGGAATCGAACCCGGTTGTTTTGAAAAAATAAACTTACACTATTTCTATTCAGATATCGTTTAGGTCTTAAGCAGTAAATGTCTCTAAGAAACATAATGTCTAAAATGAATAAAATGCATTTTTTTCACATACTTTAATTTATCATAGTAGGTGTTCAAAGTGACCACCGTTACAATATTCAACAAGTTCAGGCATGTAAAATTGTCTCTATGGTTGTTTGTACCTCTCTACTTGTTACATACACCGTGTTATGTATCATGTGGCATTGGCATTGCATTTTTTTTGTTTCAGACTTTCCCATACTGACCGATTTGAATGGGCCACCCTGTATAACTATTTAACGTTAAGCCGTTGATCCCCGCTGTTGTCTATGACAGCAGTCGTTAACCCTTGTTAGAGGAATAAATGCCTTCGGGCGGCTTGAAAACTTCTAACAGTCAAGTTGCCCACTCACTTGACAAGGGGGGTCGAAGTTGCACCACGTCATTTTTTCAACTTACTCTTGACTGACAGATCATGGCCATAATTTCAAGTGCCGGTGACAAGGCAAGCCGTTTTGTAATGTTTGACTGCCTTCCTTATGTTCTAGTGAAGTGGTTCATCTATTGCAGATTATTCTGTTTTGTTCAGATTAAATCAGCTGTTGGGAAAAGCTGGATGAGTTCTTTCTGACTACCAGAAGGGTAATGGAGAGGGTATTCTTTGAATTCCGGCAAAGTTAAAGCATTTCAATCGCCCCTAGTCAGCCCCTCCCTCAGATTTTCGTAACCAAGTTCCTCTCAGTCAACAACTAGTAAAATGCTCCAGAGAGCTGTATAATGAAGCTCTGAAAACGGGTGCTGCAGTTCTATGGGTAGATTTTATAGCGGCAGTCTCCCATACACCTTAGCACAACAGCTGACAACGATTTGCACTGTGTATTTGCACGGTCAACACTCGTTATCTTATCAATTACGTCATATTGTTAAACCTCTAGGGCACGTACCAGCCAGAGTACCTATATTTTGTGTAGGTTGCGTAATTATAATCTTGAAACTTGCACCAAACCCCCGCCGGCGAAACTCAACCGCAGCCAATAGTTACGGGCTATGTATAAAGGAGCATCGCGTCGGGATAGTTCGGCAACTTTCGGAAACTTTCGGTAAACTTTGTCGTGCGGAGGTTTTTTGAAAACTGACATTAATGAGTTGGAGGTTGGAGTTTCGCGGCTTTTTATGATTAAAGACGCCGAGTAAAATAAATGTTTTATTTACGTAGAAGATTAAATTATATGAATATTAAGAAGGAGACCACATTCAAAGTCACAATGCCTCGTTTTGTCAGTTGATCAATTAAATGAGTTACACTAAATAAAGCTTGCAACGCAATGAACGCAGCGCAGCGTTTTCGCGGGGCGGAGGCAGTTTTGTGGTAAAGCGAATGCAGAAAACTGCGCCGTGCTCGGTAGCGCGGTAGAGCGGGGACGGCGTATGTGACAATATGAAGTAGTAATCGACAGTCAACAGTTTAGGAAAGTTGATCACCCCGGGCGGGATTTGAACCCGCGACCTCTGGAATCCGTCCATCGCTCTTTCCAACTGAGCTACCGCGGGTTATCCCGAGGCGACGAATCTTTCAATCAGTTCACTCTTTTTAATTAAGCCTTAGGGAGACTAGTAGCGCCATCTACCGTCAAAGTTGCTACAACTTTTTGAAACGGCACCAACGTGTCAATTTACATTGAGAATCATTAGTAACAATTGGAAATTATAATTCCGCTAAGTGGACGTTTCTGCTTGTAAAAATATTTACATTTAGAATAGGGTAGCCACACAATGAATGAATGAAGCATAGCATTCTAATCCTCTAATTGGTAGTCTCACTACGAAAAGCAACAGTAGGAATACACTCGTACACGTAAACAACAGCGTCGGTGAACTCGTTAGGGATAGGCACATGCATCCATTTTTGCATATATCGATAAAATGATGAGATGAGAATTTTACCTTTAAAACGATAAACTTCGTGTGGGTGAATCAAAATACTGTTTATACAGAAATACAAATTGTTAATTTTATTTAAAAATTACGAGTCTAACGAACCTATGGTTCGTATTTATTGTATTGGGGGTTCGTCTATTTTGATATTATACAAACCTATGATGTGTAATGTACCTATGTGTAACAAAGAAACATCCTAAATAATAGTTCAGTGACCGTTAATCAATTTATTTTAAATATTTCATGGCAACATCATTCATAGTCGATCTGTAGACTTTTTTATATTTTAATGTGATATTCAGTTATGCAAATAACTATATTTAAAAAGAAAATGTAATGAAAACCATTCGTAATAACGTCGATCAATTATCGATAATATTGCATGCATACAGATACTGCCACTGTATTATCCCGCGCACTCGAAGCTGCGTAAGGTGTTTGCGCTGGCAGGTCGAAGTTTTCAGGGTGAATTTTACAAAGTGAATTAAGGAACTTTAAAAATACATTAATAATAGGAATACTAATCTAAAATAGCACTTAGCAGTGGTATGTTATTCCACGTATTTTGTATTTTTGTTTAGTTTACTGATTTTTACAAATAAACACGCTACAGACCGTTATTTCGAAAAAAATATGGAGCCATAGCGTGAACAACGATCGCCGCTCAAATGAGTCAGTGCTAAGAGCGGTGCGCGCCAATATGGTTTACTGACCTTATCGACGCGACACGTGCCACGCTCCCGTGCCATATCTCCTTCTTTCTATGATCACACACCAATCAACGCTAAATACGGCGCCCCGGCGGAAGTCATTCCATATAAAATTGAGAAACTTGCCATACAATAAAATTTTGACACAGATAGTTACACACACACACAGGATAGCTTAGTATTACAGATAGTTTGGTGTAATGTTACCCACTCTTGATCTCACTTTAACAATATTTTTCTGTCAAAAATGGCGAACTAACTCAGTTTTTATTTGTCTCATACTCATCAAGTCATCACGAAGCCTAACACATAGTTTTGTTTGGACATATTAAATTGAAATCTGTAATATAGGAGTTTCTATGGCCACTTTCCTTTTCCACCATCAGACTAGCTAATGGTATCATAATAATATTATATATAATATATATAAATATTGGGGGACAATCTTACACAAATCGACCTAGTCCCAAACTAAGCAAAGCTTGTTCTATGGGTACTAGACGACGATATACATACTTATATGGATAAATACATAGAAAACATCCAAGACCCAAGAACAAGTATCCGTGATAAATGCACAAATAAAATGCCCTGGCCGGGATACGAACCCGGGACCTCTAGCTTCGGAGGCAGACTCACTACCAACTAGGCTAAACAGGCCGTCAAATTTTAAATTATATATTATATTATAACTTTGTCACCCGGCTTCAACGGGCGTTCAAAATACATATATTAAGTCACCTCACGGCGCTCACCCTTATAATAGTATATCTTGACGCCGGGGTCAATCGGAGTTCTGACGCATTACACGTACGAGACTTGTATACGAGTTTCACTACATTGCGCGGTTTGACAGAACGATTGAACTCATTACACCACGGTAACCCGCAATGTAATGAAAATCACATGCGACTCCCAGATGTGTGTACAGAGGCCTTTATGGTGAGGTGAAGCGTTGTACAGTCAGCATCAAAATTAGCTACGCATTTGAAAAGTTCCAAAGTAATTGTTATAATAAGGGAATAAGTGTGTTTTTCCCTGTTTTAGTTAATTGTTTTCCCGCTACCCAAAGGTTGTCTGGTAGAGATCGCTTAAAGCGATAAGACCGCCTGTTGTTACCATTTTTTTATTAAGTCAGCTACTGTACAACTTATCACTAAGTGGTGCAATAATAGTACATTACTACAGAGGCCGGGACGAAAGGGGTTGCCGGCCCAAGACATATAGACGGCCGAGCGGAGCGAGGTCGGATAGGTCTCAGGCGGGCAACCCCATATTTCCCGCCGAGGTATGTATAGTGCTTTTCTCAAACATGCAATGAAATAAACAACAAAAAAATCAAAGTTTTATTTTTAATACGCATAGTGGCAGAATGTCATGATGCCTGTGCCACAAATTTATGTGGAATGGAAATTAAAAAAGAGGACTTTGCCGGCCTAGGCCTGCAACATTTGTATGAAATTGCATTAACGACCTCTTGTCCTAGCCGCGCCTGAAACGTCATACTTCGCAGCCTATTATAAGGAACATAACATCAATATTTCATTGCATGTTTGAGAAAAGAATATTTATTATTATTATTATAAGTGCTTTGCTTTTGATCCCTTCATATGCCTAGCTACTTTTGATGCTGCCTGTACTACAGACTACTAAAAACAATAACACTGCTTGACAAATCTCATACGACCGGTGACTGTCGCAGTTCCCTTGTCATATTTGGCTCAGAATAGACTCGAGCGGACCTGCACTTAGCCTGAGCGAGCCTGAAATAGCTGCCTCAACGATGAAAAGTCTACGTGAAATACAATTTTTCAAGGGAATGCAAATTTTTAATTCTGTGCCCACGGAATGTTGATGTGATAAGCTTTTTACTATTCCTAACAATTTCTTTCAATTTCAACTCAGTAAGAAAGGTAAAAATAAAACATCGTTTTTTTGTGAGATAGTTTACTCCATTTGTTACACCTAATAACGGACCATCCATGATCCATGTGATTAAGTGTTAAAAAGTTTTTTTTAATCTCCTGCTCATATATTTGCCATGCATGACTATGCTCAAACATACACTCTTTGGGGGCCTATGTCCAACAGTGGACGTCCTTCGACTGATATGGTGATGATGAAGAGAGGTACCGCGCAACTTCATCTCGCTCATATTTTGATCAGCTAACTGGGGGACGTACTTTCACCTTACAGAGACGTTACCCTTAATATTTTACATTCTAATAGCACAAAACACATTAATTTTTTTGCTTCAAATCTTTTTCCCAAAACACGACAACGAATGAAGGAAGCCCTTACCAATAAGGAGACGCTTATAGGTATGTAAATAACAGCATTTCCATAACCAAACCGAAAACTCCTTTAACTATGGCAAAAGTGCCTTTGATCGTTAAAATCCCGAATGACAGTCACCAATTTTTTCCAGTGGCTCTATTTGACTATACGTATTTGTTTTGGAATCAGTTTGGCACTTGCTTTTTATACCAAGATGATGACAAACAAGGGAAGAGAAACCAACTTTATAACGAACGCACATCCTAATTGACCAGCGAGCCCAGCGTCTCCGTTTCAGTTATAAATGTTTCCGTAAGTCCGGATGTTTTCCTTTATCACCTAATCACCTAAAAATTTCAAACGTATGATAGGTATATCTAACTGTAATTTTTTCTACGGAAGGATCTATAGATCCTTAACTGTAATTTTTTCTACGGAAGGAAAATGACAGGTTTAGCTCGCGCACGCTCAAAAACGTTACGCAATCATCCCGCTGATCGAATCCCTCAATCGATTCTCGTGTTGTGAACTACACTGTAGCCACGAAACTTCTAGAATGTACGATAGGTAGACCTGACTCACGTTTTTATTATGTAAAATGATATATATTTGATCTACCTTACCCACCCTCGAAAACGTTGCGAAGTTATCCCGCAAATGCGACAATTATATCGGTTATTTATCGATTTAACGAGGTCTATTGCTCACGGAGCCACTAATATAGGTATTTAGTTTTACTCGTACCTGCTTAGTTCTTGCGTTGATAAACTATTTATTTTTAATTTATTTCAAATGTGACAACCCTACGTTGACGGCAGAGCAAGTGTGGCGCTGTAGTGCAGGATGCCATGATTCCTAATTTTAAACTGTATAAAATCCGTTTTGTTAGAAAGCTGATCTTCTAAGCAAAGTAAGGGGTTAAGCAAAGTGAGTTCTATAAATAAATACATAAAAAAACATATTCAAACAAAAATATTCATGTTGATCAAACAAATATCCTTTCCGACATTCAGATCGGAGACCTTTGGCTTCGTCATAGGTAGGTACTACCAGTGCCTAATAGTGGTGGTTGGTTAGGCCAAAAATTATGAATTACGCTACAAATACCAATCCGATTCCAATTCAATACGTCCATTCAAACCTACCAGTAGCGTAAACACCGTGTTTACGATAACAGCCGACGAGTTGCGACAAGTTGACGAGAGGACGACGTGACGAGAATGCGGCTCGTTAGGCGTCATTCTAATTGCCGCGCGAGATGAGGTCGAGGAAACTGTGCCGGGTTTATGGGTAAGGTTATATGATAATAGTTCTTATTGCTAACAAGCTTGATCCTCTTCCCAGTTCGGCTAAAATGGCCCTGTAACACCCCTGAAATATAAGTTAAAAGTTCTCACTAGGCCTGATTCTGTTCTCAGTTTGGCTAAAATCGGCCCTAGCACAACCTTGAAAAATTAAATAAAACAAATGAAAGAAGAAAGTGCACTTCCTGTGGCAACCGCGTGCAAGGGCGTTGTGGTCTCGTGGTTGCATACCGATTGACGAAGTTGGTTATCGATACTTTGATGTAAACATAAAGATGCAACCACAGATACAGGTTTCTTAATATATAGGCCATTTGGTCATCGCTTCTGAACATATTACAGGGAAGGTTATGATATGGATGTAGATAAATATTATCTACATAATAGTACATTAATTAATGTGATGTCGTACCAAAAGATCAAGGTGGAGGCCTGGGACCGAAGCAAATGGAGAGCCCACTTTGAGTTGCACCGACAAGAGCATAGCTCTTAAGTGTTTGATTGAATAGGACATTATTGTAGAGGCCGGTAAAAAGCAATTCGTGAACAAGTTGATTTTTATACGTGTCCACGAATTGCCATTCCCGCCGAGGAATATACATATAGTGCTTTTTCTCAGAAATAAAACTATTATGAGTAATATTTAAGCATATAATCATAAAAACTAAACGTCAAACCCTACCCTAGTCCGCCTTCCTCATAAATATTTTGTTGAAAAATCTTTAAATAAATAACAAATGTAAATGTAATATGTATTTAAAGTGAGTAACAATTAAAGGGGATTGAAATACTCGTATTCACGCATTTAGTTACATTGAATTACATTTCATATTTTTCTTATTTGAATATCTATTTAAAAAAAATAACCTCTACCTCTTGTAAAGCGTTTAGTCTAATTTCAAAAATAAAGAAAACGAGGAAAAACTTTAATTGTACGAGCATTCGGCTGTTTGCAGTGACACTCTTTTTTCAAAACTTTTAAAAGTTAAAAAATAATACAATAATGGAATTACATACCGTTTCTCGACCGCTACCTTAGGACAAATATTAAATGTATTATCACATTAATGATTCTTTAGTAACTACATTAAATTGTTTGTTAGCTTCTTCTCGCATTCGATAAATCGACCCCTTGCCAAAAAATACTCTAACAGAGCGCGCATACCATAGATACAAACAAAATGTCGTGAAGGTCATCCCAGTCAGCTTCAATCCAGTCAGCCGGTGGATGGAAACTGAACTGCCCGCTTTTAGTTCCCTGAAATTAAGACCTGGAGGCGTATGATGGTTGCCATTTTATCACTTATCGTCGTGGATAAGACATTCGTCACGTTCTGACAAGTATGCGAGTGCGAGAGTGACGGGCGTCTTAACCACGACGACAAGTGATAAAACCGCAACCATGCTATACGCCCTCTGGTGGTAGATGCCCTGTAATCTGTCAGCGCTAGCGTCCAGCGAGACTGGATATTCCTGTTGCCTTTATGTTACTGTTGAATATCTCAGTGTTCCAGCCTTAAGATCCATTATAATATAATATGTTTCATCGCCATCATCAGCCTTGTTTATCTTAAAAAAAAAAAGGATTTTAGCAGTGTATATATTTGAGGTGCGGAACTTACGGACATGGCTAATAAGAACGATGCGGGTGCGACTGTCACGACCGACGAGTATATCCTCTTTACGACAGCATAATTAACAATAAGTAAATATCCCGCCCGAAGTTCATAGCGGAAGAGCTGCGGAGGATAAGAGAGAAAACCACGTTGTGTCATGCCACACTTAACTACTCAATAGTATAGGGTTGGAAGTCGTGGGCCCGATCAACCCGACCAAGTTTAATACTAAAGTAAACTTGGAGACTAAAATGTGTATAGTTTTGTCGGTTAGATCTTATTTAAGAGCATTAATTGATATTTATGGAAACGACATTTATTTATGACCTGATATTTACGAGTATGTCGTAAACTAGTGCCTACGCCATTTCTTGTGATTAGGTAGCGGACCCAGGCATCGTTCAGGATGCAACTGTACTGTATAAGTGATTTGTGACACCCATCCTTAATTTATCATAAATATCTAATGTGCTGACTGTGCTGTTCAATCGTTGGTAAACTTTTAATAAATACACAAAATTACTTCTTACAACCTCATAAATGCATGACTATAATTTGTTCGTTTATTCTGGCTGTCGAGGTATGTTTAACCCAGCTACATAAGAAATTGCAAAATTTAGAATCTAAAAGTCCGTGAATTCTTGGGCCGGACTATAAAAATTTAACATTTCAGTTCAACACGAAATACTAGTCTACTGAATTTTCTAAAGCGCAAACGCTTTCGACTTTGAAATATATCCGAAGTCAGGCCAATAAGTCGTGCGCCTGTTAAAAATTCAATAGCAATAAAGCTAGCGATCGAGAGCGTTTTATTCGACAGGCGCTGAAGCAATTAAGTGTCGGGCAACAATTTGAGGCGATCTTTGTCGGCGGAAGCAAGTGTTTTTTTATAGGGACTACAAAGGTGTCAAATAACCATAACGTCAACGGTGATTGTTATATTTTCAATGTATGACTTATATCAAATTTATACAGACGATGCCAGAGTGGCGCGAAACGTAGGAAGGACGAAGTCAAAAATTGAGCGCTATGTTAATAAGGATGCGTTAAACCAAACCGTCTGTAATCCTAAGCTGTGTTAGTTAAAATCCCCGGACCCGAACCCCCCGGATGGACCAGGATATGTCCTAAAACTACGACCAAGACCACCGGCAGATGGGCAGCAGCATCCCTGGAATGCTGTGGAGATACTGCGATCGCCAACCCGCATGCCAAGCGTGGCGATTATGGCATAATATACCCCTCGTGAATTTGGGGGAGCCCTATGTCCAGCAGTGGACGTCCTTTGGCTGATATGGTGGCTTGTTAAAATCAGAGCGTATGGAAAGCTTGAAGTTTCTATGAGATGACAGTTCCCAGCGCCATCTTTTGTTGATGGGTCTAAAAACGTACGATGGTGCAACCCACCCTAAGTAGTAAACATGATATGCTGATGTTGTGTAGGGACGCCCGAAGCTTGTTGGGATCATTCAGCCCATCTGAAGTCGGAACTTAAGGATGCTGTCCCGACGGCATTCCCACATCACCTGTGTATGATACGCACTATGTTTGAAAATAGTGCCTGGCCTGGATCTTTTGTCAATTTTTACGTGCCTACTATGACGTCACGTAAGCAATTTAGTGATGTCCAATTAAATACTACCGCCGCGTTAAACCGATTCAAAGGCGCCGCCGTCGGTTTAGTACACAGTAGGCCTGTGCGGTGAGAGAACGTACGCAGCCCGCCCGCTTTAGTTTACGTTCTGCATTTTACTTCAAAATTAAAGTAATTAATTTACATTAATACGTCTGTTTTAAGCATACAAAATGTTCCGTAATAATAAATCGATATTTTTATGATTGATTTTCTATCGATTATTTTATCAACCATGCTTCGAGTTTATAGTCACACAATGAAGAAGAAAGTGAGTCAAAGATTAAAGAGTGGCTCGCAATTTTTTTTTCAAATTTCAAAGTTTCCAAAGACTGACACGACTAAGAAATTCTATATAATAATCGAACCCGCTCACAAAATATCACGAGAATCGGTTGAGAAATGCGAACTGTAAAAGAGAAAATCCCAACAGACAGACAGACAGACAGACATACACAGAATTTTTATCGAAAGCTGAAATAGAGACGCTTCGCTCGCTCGGTCAAAAGTTAGAGATTTTTTACACGATTGTCCAAAAGAAGGATTGCAATGTTTTTATAACAACAAACTTTTATCGATGCAAAACTATAGTTCATTTCAGTAGGAACAGACGTAATGAAAATAGATATTTTATGGGGCATTTTTTTGCATAGCATTCAATACGTGAAATAGTGTAATAAATAAGTGCTTGGTGGTTATTAAATAAATGCAATTAAATGATTGCATATTCTTCTTCGCTTATTGCCCTGATATAATACAATCAAATAAATATTCTACTAGGTACTTTATGAAAGAAGTTCCCTGCTTCAGTGAGGCTCAAGAATCTATAGCTAAAAATTATTATTAAAAATTTAAATCTAAAGCGCGCATAAGTTATTTGCAGAAATTGCGAAGCGTCTGGTTGACGTAACTGGTGACCGAAGAGCTGGCGGTTTCCTCGCTCAACGTATCAGCATTGCGATACAGCGAGGAAATGCCGCCAGCATCCTCGGTACAATGCCTCAAGGGCCCGTTTTAGATTTAAGTTAGTTTTAATTTTCTTTATATTATTTTGGTTAAGTATTCTTGTATATATTTTCGTTGTACATAAATAAATGATTCTCACAATGTAAAAGAATAACATTATTGTATAGTAACTAGACTTAATTATCATTGTCCGTCACAAAAATCGATTACAAATCGAATTGTACAGTGACATTACATGAAACATCACAGTGTAAGGTCACGGGTTATATCTGTGAACCTGGCCCGGAATAAAATGTTCTAAGCCAGAGGGCCTACTCCGAACTTCGAAAATCGAACTTCGTGTCGTGTCGTGTTATACAGTATATGGCGGAAAGGGATTACACGATACGAAGTTCGATTTTCGAAGTTCGGAGTAGGTTCGCAGATATTTTCGACGGCTTATACAATACAACAACTTATAAGTTAATATATTGCACATCACAAAAAATTAAAAAAATACAAAAAGTTCAGAAACACCATAATGAGACACAAGCAGAGAGCAGAGGTAAACAACAGGCGGTCTTATCGCTAAAGAGCGATCTCTATCAGACAACCTCTGGCTAGCGGAGAAAAAATAATCAAACACGATCAGTGCTGTGATGGTGGGGTGTGGTGGGGTGGGGTGGGATGGGACGATGAGGATGAACTATGTTTATTTGGTACTATATGGAGTTTTACTAGTACTACCATTTAAATTTTGAAAGCACTGATTTACATGAATCATGAAACTAAGTTGTATAATTAATATGGCCTCTATTGAATCAAAGCCTAAACCAACACAAAATCAACACAATAGTTGCCAAACAAACTGTTTTAGTCCACAGGCTCGATTATTTGTCTTTAGGCCAATTAACGGAGATTTGAACAAACATTGGCGTGGTATTAACAATGTTTGTTTAGTCGTGTTGGGTATAGGACCAATCTAATTATAGTAAACTTATTCAAATATAATGTAACGGGTCACTCACGTCTTTTAGGTCGAATATGGCTCGACACGATCCTTAATCATGAGTACTTATCGCGGCGCGTGTTATGTAATATTCTTCAGGGAACGTGGACCCAGTAACGTCACAATCAAGAATTAGAAGCAGCGATCATATATGGCTTAAAAAAATACACGACAATAATATAAGTCATCCTCCTAGCGTTATTCCCAGTACAGTTGCATCCTGAAGGATTCCTGGGTACCGCTACCTAATCCCAAGAACTGGCGTAGGCACTAGTTTTTAAGGAACCGACTGCCATCTGACCTTTCAACCCGACGGGGAAAACTAGACCTTATGGGCAACTTGACTGTTAGAAGTTCTAAAGCCGCCCGGAGACCTTTAACTTGGCTTAACGACTGCTATCATAGACAGCAACCGGGATCAACGGCTTAACGTGCCTTCTAAAGCACGAGAGCGCTCATTTAGTAACCGCTCAAAGCGGTCACCCGTCCAAGGACTGACCTCGCACGACGTTGCTGAATCTCGCATACCGCACGCGGTACGCGGGAGCAGCTGGGTCACGAACGCTCCGACAATAATAATTACTTTTAGATTATTTTTGTCTTAAAGGGCCTCTGCGCTGTTGGCTTCGGCCCCACGCACGCCTTCTAAAGGTCCGGGACCCCATGGTCCCGAGATATGGAAAAGACGTACACAAAAAAAAAAGTACAATAAAAGTACACCGGCAAAAATTACTTAGCATTCCGGGTTAACTACACCTTTGACGAGGGTGACAATAATTTGGGATAAATCGCGCAAAAACAACGGATATTACCTTCATTACGTTATCGGTGTCAACGCTTCGGGCGGAGTCCGGACGGCCGCTAATGAGTATTTGTCCCGAGTGATGTCGCCCTGCGGACATACGGGAAATCAACTCGGACTAGAGTGTCCATGATTTGGTCTTGAAGTCCCTTATTGTTTATACAGGGTGATTCGGGAGACGTGAGCAAGATCAACACTACGAATTCAGTAGATCATAAGCTACTGCTTCGTGCCACTATTAGTGAAATTAACGTTCATTTATCTTTGGTGTTGAAAACAAAATGTTTTAAATTATTTACGAAATTCATGGTCACTCTACAATCAGAATACTTCAGTCAAGTGATACGTGTCAAATTGAATGTCATCTGAGTCCGATTACTTTTGAAATATCGTATCTCAATCAATGTGACAATTTACTTTCTTCGTAATCAAAATGCTGTCATAACAGTTAGAGGTTTAATCTTTATAAACCAGTGGTTGTAGGGTGACCATGATTGTAGAGAATTAAACTTTAACTTAACAAAAATTAAAAAAACAGGAAAAAGGTATGGGTGTTTCACTTTAATACAATGGTGAACGATTCATTGCCATTTACTATGTATGTAGTGTTAGTCCTGCTCACGATTACTGAATCACCATGTATGTTTGTTTATACAAGTCGCTCGAACTGAAGGTAAGGGAGGGCAGGGTGTTCCTAAAACTAAGACTAGCCTAGACTAAGATAGCTGATAGTTGCTTATAAGCATTAAGTTACTGTATTACTTACACAAAATTGATATAGTGACTTTTTTAAAGATCCGTGGACGAGTTGGATTTAATACTAAAAGTCAAAATTACTCGAAAACTAGTTTTTCATTGAAATAAATTTTTCGTATTCTGCCAACTTATGAGCTGTTAATATCACCCACCTAATTCTTGTCGTTGCGTTGGATTAGGGGATAACCTGTGCCAAGTAGCACATAACTGCGTGCTGTTTAGCTTAGTTGATATGGTGACACTGCCTGCGAAGCGACCTCTAGTCCCGGATTCGAATCCCGGTAAGGGCATTGATGCAATTAAGGGCGATTAGCAAAAAGATTTACCCCAGAGAATTAGCTGTTTTATATGTCATCAACATCATCATAACAGCCGAAGGACGTCCACTGCTGGATGCCTCCACTTAAGAGTGCCACAATGACTGGTCCTGCGCCATCCGCATCCAGCGGACTCCCAGGTCATTAGCCCACCTTGTGGGGGGTTTTCTATGTATTTATGTATCATCATCATTATGTCAGCTGAAGGATGTCCACATTGCTGGACATAGGCCTTCCCCAAAGACTCCCACAATGACCGGTCCTGCGCCACCCACATCCAGCGGACACCCGCTACCCTTACTAGGTCATCAGTCCTCCGTGTGGGGGGCCTGCCCACGCTACGCCTTCCGGTACGTGGTCGCCACTCGAGAACCTTTCCGCCCCAACGGTCATCGGTTCTACGTGCTATGTGCCACGCCCACTGCCACTTAAGTTAAGCGATTCAAAGGGCTATATCGGTCACTTTCGTTCTGCTGCAGATGGCTTCATTCCTGATGCGATCATGCAGAGATACTCCCAGCATAGCCCTCTCCATTGCTCTTTGGGTGACTTTGAGCCTTCCTTTGAGGCCATTATGTGTATATGTGTATTATGAGGTATTTATTGTGTGTTTAATGTATCGTCGTTTTACCCATAACTGAAGCCTTATTTAGCTTACTGTGGGACTAGTTCGATTTGTATTTTGACCCTTAATATATATAGTTTATTATTTATAAGCATTTAGAACATTCGGAACAAACATCTTGCAGCCATTCCGCGGCACGTTTGTTTGCTTTCGCAATTTCCGCGCACACACGCGGAACTTATCACAAAATCCCTGACGCCCGTTTCAAGGGACGAGCGGTGCGCGGTAACACGAATCATCTAAATGCCGGCTCCGTATGCTTGGCAAACAACGGCAAACAGCGAATACCAAACAACAAACTCGAACGTGTAGATAGGTGTTTGTCTGTTTTTGTTTGTGTTTGCCAGTGATCGGCGTCGGTGTCGGTTTTTTGCACAAATCAAACGATTTTCGACAAACGTGTTTGCGATATATCCAAACTCTTGTCCAAACCATACCAAATCAGGAATATACCACCACGTTCGCCAAGCCTGGGGATGCCATGTTTGTGTTGGGTGATTGAGGTTGGTGTTTGGCACATGTTGGACGACTGTATGGTGAGCGTGTATATTTCGATATCGCAGGTGTGTGTGAGCGTGACGTACTAATATTGAGATTGGACTAGGTGCGATTCCTACTAATAATAATAATCGTATGGCGTTTATTTTACGAACCATGAGATCTTCGAAAATACAGTCCGGTTGCCAGTTTTGTTGCACTTTTAGAACCACCCAGGGGTCACGTGTAGGGTTACAAGTATAAGGAAAATAAAGTTAAATTACATTACTTCTTTTAACAAACCTACATAATTACACAAATAAATATCAGGAGTCAACGAATATTCATAGTCACATCCCTACGGATGTAGTGCAACTAGAACTGTTAGTACCTATTAGAAGTTCTCAAGCTATCCGAAGGCCTCAAACTGGGCCTAACGACTGCTGTCATAGACATCAGCCGGGATCAACGGCTCAACATGCTTTTCAAAACACGGGATGGCTCAGTTAGTAACCACTTAACGCGGTCACCCATTCAAGAACTGACCCGGGCCCACGTTTCTCAACCTCGCATACCGCACGCGGTATTAGCTGGGCCACGAGCGCTGAACCAAAAATATTCCTACTAACAGGGAGTATAAACTAGCTAACGTGAAAAAACCGGGACGAGTAGCGTTTTCGGCGAGAGGCTATTCTCAGAAGTCGATTACAGGTTGAGAATGATGATCCCATGATGACGTGTGACTTTTTCGCACTCTCATGTCATCGTGATAAGTTTAGCCAGTCGCGAAAGCGAGAGGTGTTTATGAAAATAAGACACTGATTTTCATTCGTTAGAGAGAGTTATTGGATTCTCGGTCCCCATGTTCTGCAGAACAGCAAATCGCTGGCGCTCATGACTTGTCAATGTTGTACCCTTCCATACGCCCCACGAATATTCGAGTGTTTGAATAAATGTGACGAGCGTTAACAATGAAAAATGAAATGTTTGCCGATTTTGTGCTTTCACTATCCGTATAACCTTATTTACTAAGTATTCAAGGTAAAGGTGCTCGATACTGATGCAATACTAGACAATTTCAATCTTAAGTCTTATAAATAGAGTTGAACAAATATTGGGTATAATATTAACTAACTAACTAACTAACTATGCTGGCACGACGATAAATGAGTCTTGGCCTCCGAGAAAATTTAGTGGGTATAATAATAACGTGTCTAATATTACCTCGTTTAACTTAAATACGTGAGGAAATGATTAGAAACAGGTTTAATATAAGGTAGGATATAATGCAACGAAAAATGAAACTAGGGATACGTTTATTAAGTGTTTCGTATTTCTTCAAGTGGTGGTTGTGGTGGTGTGTATGTGGTAATTATGTATGTCTGTGCTATGTAGCAACTAGTATATAAGGAAATGGAATGTGGAATAAACGATCAGTTGTCAGTTCGGTCACTTGACTGAGTGCCAAGAGTAGTTCTGTCTCTCACTGAGTGTGGACTTCCATAAGCCCCTCTGGGGTGTAATCCACACTCCCTCTACCTGCTCCCCCATCAATATCTTATATAGCCAGGTTGGTGGTTGAGGATAATGGCCACATGGCCATTATCCTCAACCACCAACCACGGGCTGGCAAAAACTAAATAGCGATGTAATTGTACGAATCCTCGCCCCCTAGAATCTGCTTTAGTTGGCTATTAATATTTTTTGACTCCCGATAACATACATAATATTGATTTGTGTAGTTTTGTTAAAAGAAGTAATTTATTTATTTAAACTTTATTGCCCATATGAATACAAAAGGCGGACTTAATGCCGTGAGGCATTCTCTACCAGTCAATCATAATAATACCCATAACCATAATAAGTAATGTAATTTAACTTTATTTTCCTTTTAGTTGTTAGATGCACCGCCAACAATTTGTCTACTTTGCGTTAAGGTTGACTAGTAGATAATGCTTTATGGCATTAAATCTGCCAAAAGTACGATAAGTTTTCATATTCGATTATAATCACCCTGTCATGCTGCTACGCTACGAGCTATTTCCGCGGAAAATGCTCTACAAGCTACGCCGTAGAACGCGTAGCATTGCTTGACCTTGATGCAGTTAAAAAAACTGTTTTTCTTACCTCACCTCAGCTCACCTTCCTCTCAAATATTTACTACCAGTAGTAATAATATAACCGATATAATTGTCAATAAAAGTTTACGTAGATATTATTATCCTTGACGGTGTAGAGCAAGCAAATTTGAACGTTCTGACGTCTGCAAAGGACACAAATCAGTTTACCCATCACGCGACACACGTGTACGAGGTTAATGGCAGAGGCGCAAAACGTTTTTGAGCCTATACTTGTTTTAACGCTTTTGCATATTTTTTGCGTATCTATTCGTACAATTCGCGAGCAATTAATCTACTCTGTATATTCGATGGCATATTAAGCAGTAATTTATTACAATAACAATAAATGTAAGAGTACAGAACAAATTGACAAAAAGAAACAGTAAAAATACGCGCGTGGACAGGAAACGAGCGCGGAAGAAGGCATTGAAATGCGGACTAAATACGAAGCGACGAACGAAAACATTCCTCCAGCAGCGACTAACCTGCTGTTTATGTGCTACTACTTTTTAGTTCAATAAAAGTCATAAAATGCCGTAAACACAAGTCCACATAAGCAAACTCCAATCTATAGTTAGCCAGGAAAGTGGTCTACAACTTTTCGACTCTATTACTAGTACATTAAGGTTCAAAATTGATCCCTTCCTTGGGGTAATGTACTATGGCACCCTTAAGCCTTCCAGACATATTGGGTACTCCACTGTAGAGCCAATTATATTAGAGCGAGCTTAAACAGTCTCGAGACGATATTACGAGTATAAGCGGGTAAAGAGTAATAACATATAGCTTAACGGGAACATATTGGTTCTGAAGGCTTTCATTTATATAGGTATTTACTTAATACCACTTCGGTGGCAAACAAGCGTACGGCCCGATTGTAAGCCGTCACCGCAGCCTATGGACATTGCAACTCCAGGAGTGACCCTTTAAAAATGTATACACTCCTTTCTTGGAGAACCCCTTACCGTAGTTCTTTTTGTAGAAGGGCCGGTTGAAAAGGTTAAAATCTTAATTAATAAACAATAAAGGCGAGCAATATGTGTTAACTGACGTTGACCTTAATTAGCTTTGTCTTTTCGTGGTATTTGCAGAACAGAAGAACAGATGTCGGAATACGCGAATATGTTCTCTATTCTTCCATTATGGCAATCAACGAAATTTAGATCGCTCATTTGGACAAGAAACACTCGCAAACCGATTACTCGTAAGTCTAAAAACAAAAAGGTTTAGGTTTTTCATCATTGTCATCCTATCAGCCGAAAGACGTCCACTGCTGGATGTTTTTATTTTCCCTATTGCAGACTATGGCAAATATTAATAAGTAATCAATAATTCTTCCTTTTTTAGGGTATTATTAAGACTTCGCTGTCTGTCCGTCCGTCTGTCTGTCACCAGGCTGTATCTCAAGAACCGCGACAATTGAAATTTTCACAGATAATGTGCCGCTATAACAACAAATATTAAAAACCAGCCAAGTGCGAGTCGGACTCTTTGCCGTTTATCAATAAAAACGGCAAATAGATAATGGCACGGAATACTTCGTGCGCGAGTCCGACTCGCACACGGCCAGTTTTTACAAGTGTGTTTTTGTGAACAACAAAGAATATTTGTATCGTATTGCATTTTCACATTACTGCACTTCGTATGAATTCTATAGGTTTTCTTCTTATGCTTTGTGATAAAATAGTTATAATGAATTTTTTTACGCACCGATATTAATATTGACAGTAACACAAAAATATAGAAACACAATTTTCCTTTGTCAATACAAAATCTTCTGCCCGTCTCGAATATGCTTTCCCACAACACAAGTATTGGACAAAGATGTAAAAAATCATCTGGAAGAGGATACATGAATTAAAAACCAAAGTTTTCATCCTTGTAATAGCAAAAAAAACATGGCAAAAAGGATGTAATTTCTGAAAACTTTCCTGATTTCTGAAAGTTATGTGATTCACAAAATGTCGAAAAAATAACTGTTTGATTTAGCTCTATTTTGTACCAATGTTTGAATGAGAAAACTGAAAGTTTTTATTGCGTTGCCTATGTCAAATTTTTTATCTTTGTTAATTTATTTATGACATTTTATGATGTTGATTGGTTAAATAAATACATCTTCAATTCAAACCATATCTAGTTCTTTCTACATTCGATCAACGTACTGGCGACGTTGTAACGACCGATATTAAGAAAACCGCGTATCTTTCACAATCCTAAACTCCTAAACGCAACCTTATTCAACCCCGATAAGGATTACAATCGCAACAAAAGCCACCAAGGCGTAGGAGGTTTAGTAAGTGAGCAAATGGGTATATTTTTATGGGTGTTGAAGACGTTATTTACAGGTGCGAACGATTCGGGCTCCCGACAATATCCAGGGCGTATTGGGAAGTTATATTATTGTTGGGAAGGGAAGGTACCGATAATCGTAAACATAATTATGCGACATTGGGACCCGCGAGGTATTGAAATGCTACATATTATACGGTTAAAGAACGTGTACCTACACAATTACTCTTTTTTCACCGATCCATGAATATAAATGTTACTTCAGTCTCCTGGCCGTCGTGGCAGGGAGATGGGACAGCGCCTTAATCAGGCACTGGACCTCTCAGCACTTAAGTGTAGGTACTAACATAGTTATTTAAGTTTATTTGTAATACTAACACTCTATGGATTACTTTGTTCGAAATAAATGCTTTTTATATATATATATTTTTTATAAGTCCTGTTCTTTTTTTCGTATCTGTTTTTTTTTAATGTTTTAGTTTAGTTCGACTATCATACACCTTCAAGGTGTGTTCACCCGAATGCGGTTGCCAGTAACATAACAGTAAATCCATTGGCCTACGTTGATGTCAAAGATACTTTTTGCAACTTATTCCGTTGTAAAAAGGCGAAAACTGATTATTTTTGAAACCGCCCGTACTACGACGATGACACACAATCTTCAGCCCTAAACACACGAAACAACACGTGCTGTGCTATAAAACGGGATGGTATAATTTGAGTATCGTCCCCGGTACCCCTGCATACCGGGTAGTCTGTTAGACCCAGGTCGGGCCTAATTGAGTTTCTTGCTGGGCTCATATCAGCTAGGCTAGGTTTAGTGAGTCAGTCAGACCGGAACTAGGTAGGGCCTAATTGAGTTTCTTGCTGGACTCTTCTCAGCTAGGCTAGGTTTAGTGAGTCAGTCAGACCCAGGTTGGGCCTAAATGAGTTTCTTTCTGGACTCATCTCAGCTAGGCTAGGTTTAGTGAGTCAGTCAGACCCAGGTCGGGCCTAATTGTGTTTCTAGCTGGACTTAGCTAGGCTAGGTTCATGAGTCAGTCAGACTCAGGTCGGGCCTAATTGAGTTTCTTGCTGGACTCATCTCAGCTAGGCCAGGTTGAGTGAGTCAGTCAGGCCTAGGTAGGGCCTAATTGAGTTTCTTATTGGACTCATCTTAGCTAGGCTACGTTTAGTGAGTCAGTCAGACCCAGGTCGGGAATAATTGAGTTTCTTCCTAGACTCATCTCAGCTAGGCTAATCAGCGACAAAACACCCAGTAGCTCGATTCCACTTACACCCCAGATTCGTTTGAAATCCGTTCAACCAATCTCACTAGAGCGCAAATACCGTATTCCAGTGTTTTAAACCACCCGCGTAGTCGTGTCAGAGGTTCCCCCTGGACTTTTAACCACATTATTCTCCCACTCCTGGATTTTACCGACATTCTCCTTCTCCTGGATTTTCCCCACGCTACTTTCCCACCGCGCACTCCTATCGCTTTAATGGGCATGGGCAGGGCCTATAGGCCGCAGTCAGGTCTAAAATACTAGGTAGTCTTAAGCAGGGTGCACTAGACGTAATGGAGCAAAGCTATTGTCTATATCTACAGTGCGGACCGCCACGATACGCATCGCTAAAGCAGCTTAAAAATCAAAATATTTTTTGTATTAATTTTATTTTTTGTTTATTCTTATTATTTAAGAAACTTCGTGGTGTTACTGTCTAACACTGTGGTAAATTTTGATATTCTATGTTGTATGGTTCAGGTGAAGTAGAACTTCAACGATTGAAACTGTTTTTATTCTGCAAAAAAGGGCTATCCGAGCAATTTATAACATGGAGTCGCGTGACTCATTACCAGAAAAAAAAATAGATATTCAATCCGGATTCCAAAAGTAGTATTTTGATTTTGATGCGTTTAACACGCTCTTCTTCTAACGCCCGACGCCTAAGGTCATAACTTCTCTACAACGGATCCACGGCTTTTTTGTTACAACCTGCATTTTTGAATAAGTTGTAGGTATGCATCACCCATATTTCAACCGTTGACTGTACTTGTGAGCACAAAGAGTGCACATAGCACATTATGTTAGCAAAAAAATATTATAGTAATATCTGGATTAAAACTGATGAAAAAACACCTTCCAAATTACCTTGCAAGGACCGCTACTCATCTCGTATTCCGGGCAAACCCACAGGAAGGGGCTAGTTAGTATAATATCAACTTAATATACGTCAAGGGGCGTCAGAAATTGCTCAGTGTATCGTAACTCTAATACCGCCAGTCCCACGCGGGTCTTTACACGTTCTACCCTTAATATTAATACAATAGAGCAATAAAAGTGTCATAGATTATTTCCATTTGAGTATCAAAAATTATTGGACACGTATTTTTATTTCAAAGCATCAAAAATTTAATATATAATGTGAGTCAGACTTCAGGAGTGGAGCATCGAGACGTGACGTCACGTGGAACCTTAAAGTTTATTAAATACATCTTTTTTATTTCGTTGAAAAACAAAAAACACGTGTTCCTTATTGATAACTAGCTGTTGCCCGCAGCTTCGTCCGCGTCTTCGCTCCTATTGGTCGCAGCGTGATGTTATATAGCCAAAAGCCTTCCTCGATAAATGGACTATCCAACACAAAAATATTTTTTCAATTCGAACCAGTAGTTCCTGAGATTAGCGCGTTCAAACAAACAAACAAACA
Organism: Notocelia uddmanniana; assembly: GCA_905163555.1. Taxonomy (NCBI): domain Eukaryota; kingdom Metazoa; phylum Arthropoda; class Insecta; order Lepidoptera; family Tortricidae; genus Notocelia; species Notocelia uddmanniana. The sequence goes on from LR991068.1 coordinate 20,577,376, forward strand.
AACTCTTCAGCTTTATAATATTAGTATAGATAATCTCGCATAGTTATTTTTATTAGTATACAAGCCTATTATTGAAGGATTATTTTATTGATATATATAACTCAGTGCTTACATTCTCAGGCAAACACGCCATTAGCCATTACTGTCATGCCCTAGACAGAACGATCGCGGTTATATTGGGCATGTATTATTTGTACCTTTCTGTCTCTTGCTAGTAACTGGTGATTTTTTATACCACGTCGGTGGCAAACAAGCTGACGGCCTACCTGATGGTATGTGGTCACCGTCGCCCATAGACGCTTGCAACACCAGAGGCGTCACTCACGCGTTTGCTGACCCGTAAGAAACCTTTTCACGCCTTTTTTGAACAGTCCCATGCAGCCCATTGGGAATACCTGGGCAGGATGTTCATTCCACAACCTAAGTGGTCTCGGTATAAAGTACCTATTGATTCAAGGACTTGAAGGTGTAATTGCCTAGAAGTGGACCCCGGGCTCTTTACGGCAAAGCCGGGAAAAAAGAGAAATCTTAGGTAGACGATGTAAGAGAAGTATCTGACAAACCACAATTAGGTACATGCAATCGGGAGTATGAAAATCTCGGTAAGGGTTCATTGAGGTCGCGTACCCAGAAAAGCAATTAACATTTTAACCACTAAAAACTCGTATTCTCCGGGAAAACACGGGCAACGCTCGGTCGTCCAGGTACTAAGTAATAATGGTAGACAGAATCTAAAATTTCGGTAGAGTTTGGAACCAACCACAATGCTTGAAAAACCATAAGGGTAGGAACCCTTTGAAGCGGGAGACATATGGACCGGCGTGCATAATCATGTTAACCGTGACACATGGAAATATTAGCTCCCCAAAAAAGAATACTGGGTTCCGTAAACTACTTTTTCTATATATTGCAAAATTACTTAATGGCCTACTCCATTAATCTTCAAGAAAAATTAATCTATAGTCGTGCAATTCTCAAAAAGATTGTACATTTTTCGGACAGTGGTAACAAAAAAATAAATGTTAGATTTGAACGATATTTTTATTGTATATCACTAATAGATTCCTAAAGATTCAGAATATTAATTGTGTTTAGAGATTTGAAGTGCAATTATTATTAATTCTTTTTTTTAAATTGAGAGGGCAATCCCAAATTCCTATTTTGTGACTGTAATTCAAGAAGGATTTATAATAAGAATAACCAAAAAATTATTTCATTGGTTATTATTTATAAAGAAAGGTAGTACTAATACGCGTATGTATTTAAAACAAAAACTTATTTTTTTGTATGTAATACAAAAAAAATGTATAATTTACTCCACTATGTAACCATTTAGTCAAACTTCAATTTAAAAGTTACATTTTAACGCGTATTATTTAAGTTATTTTAAATATCTTTGGAAATTATGTTATAAGACCAGCTATATTTTAATATAACTGTTTAATAAATGTGAGTTGTTTAACAGAAAACCAACGAAAATCTAAAAATTCAGCGAATTTCTCTAGGGCCAGTTACAAGGATAGAAACATTGTTACCAAATTAGGAAAAGCATAGTGTTCATTAGATTACACATTAATATTTTACTACTTAGTCACTTAAAAACCACCTATACATGTATAAGATGAGCATACAAATATTTACGTATATATCATGCAACGATGCCAAAATCTTCCCAGCTATTAATTAAAGTTGGTTAAATCTTCATGTGCCTACTTAAAAATGACATTTTCGAATAGTGTACACTTCTCCTATGAAATCATTTTTTGTTACACTGAGTTCCTAGCCATACGTATCTTTATATAGCAAACTCCCGTGAGTTTGAGACATTAAACATAATGAAACGGGACACTCACGTCTTTAAGGTCGAATATCGCTTGACATGTTTCGCGTTCAATTCGGAAAACGACCAATTTCGTACTGGAATCAAAATAGGAACATTACCTAAGACAAACTTAAACATTCAATTTAAGGCGAAGGGGTGGGCAAGCTCTTTCCATACAAACTTTGTGCAAGTTTTTCTTCGTTTGTGTTTGCACTCCAGATAGTATTTTTGGTCCATATGCTTATTTTTTTGTTAGCTACGAGTATGTCTTGATGTTTTTCTTTTTTAATTTTAATATTTTTTTGTATTTTTTTATTTTTAATTTTTTTTGAAATAATGCAAAATTTCAACATCAAGTTCTGCGTATGTCCAATATGTACCCAAAAAAAAAAAAATTAAATGCTATAGTGCTAAAACTAACGCAAAAAACTTGCACAACCTTTGTATGGAGAATAGCTTGCCCTACCCTGCGCCTTAATATATAATTTGTTAAAATATGGTATGCAAAACATACAGAAAATAAAACTTAAAGTATCCATGTATAGGTAGTACTAGAACACAAAAATTCCAAGCGAAGCCCGATATTTAGTTATGGAACATCTAATTTAGTAAGTCACTTAGGTACTCGGGGGACATTTAAGTTTCCATACAAATCAAATCTACCAATTATTTAAAAAAATATATAGATATTTATATATGCATTTGAATTTATGATACTTATTTCGTGTTAAAGAGAATAAATTTCTTTTTAACTTTTATTGATCAAATGAGATATACCTATACAAGGGTCAGTTTATAATCAAAAACTTATTAAATTGAAGAGGACAGACAAAATACGAATGTACAAACTTTTTGACAATTTCTCAGTCATTATTCCCAAGCCGTGTTCAGCCACAGTGACGGTTATCTACTGTTGAAAGCGCCGCTGATGTAGCCGGTTTTAGCAGTGAACGGGTGCCAACACTCGTTGCAAGTCAACACCCTACCGACATAATTATACATATTGAATGGCCGCAGGTGGTCTGGCCTTCAGCCCGTCCCGTCACACTTAGCGTCTAATTCTATACGACACCTGACTTCAAAGTTAGCCCTTGACCTTGTATTTGCAGTAATCTTCCAGTGTGACTAGACTTCTGCTAAAGTCTCCCAATTGGACGGACCCATTTCCTGTGATTCATCATCCAGCATTTCCTAATACCGTAGTCCGCTTTGTTAGCGCTTTCCGTTCAGCAGTGTTTGCAGTAGAAGCTGCTTTTACAGTACGGGAGAAATAACAACGGATTGTGAAGCTTGCCACCACCATTGATATGATGACTTTGAAAAAAGTGTGATGACGAAGAAGATAACTTCAATATAAATACCAGGCCAATACCAGGTTGTAGGCGTAAGTAATTTGGCCGTCTGTACTTTCCTCGCTCATAATGAATATACAGTTTGCTAAGTTTAAGAGAACTTGAAAAACGGGCTGAATAAAAATAGATACTCAATAATTTTAACCATACATTGCATTAAGTTCCACATATTTCACTTTTGTCAATTGCGCTATCAATCTGTTGGAAATACGATGATGCAACTAACTGTTCAAAATAATACAACACTGAAAAATTACCTGTCAGCTAAACTATATTTAAAAGATCTGTTACCATAACGCAATGGTATTTGACACTTCTAGGAGAAAAGTTGCACAAAATATAAAAATAAAGTACTAACAAATAAAATGTTGCTACATTGATTCATTAACTTACTATACTAACATATAAAATATTGTTCTTAAATAGTATGTTTCCCCACGGATAATGCGTATATTTGTGACACATTTGGCTGGGCACAAATCGAACCGTATGTTGCGGACCCCTGTCCGTCCGGGCCGTCGCGTCACGTCATCGACTTTCCATTAGCCATAACATTGAACCCGGTGACAGACAAGTGCAATACGGCCACATCTCAAATGTATAGTCGCGGAATGAAAAGGTTCGTAATTTTTCAACATTAACATCATTAAAATAGAGTTGAAAAGCGACGAAACTTTTCATTCCACGACTGTTCCACATCTCAAAAGTTAAAATAATTACGAGTAATAAGGTTCTGTCAAAAATCATTTTCGTACAGTCAAGATCAAAAGTAAGTTTACATAATTTTTGTTAGTTTTTTACTAATCTTCTTTATACTCAATCAGAATTAACTGTAAAAGTAACTTCAAAAATAGTTATAATGACTAGAAATTAACATGAAAGCCGGCTTATTTACTTTAATATAAAACTGACAATCCCAATTAAAAACAAAAAATACTTTGGTGTTTTCGGACCAGAGTTCTTGCCCCATAATCATATCCGTTGATGTCTTTAATATATTATATTAGTCAATGAATGGAAAATAAAATACCACGCCGGTGGCAAATAAGGGCACAAATCGGACCGTGTGTTGCGGACCCCTGTTCGTTCCGGGCCGTTGCGTCATGTCATCGACTTTCAATTAGCCGCAGCTTGAATAGGGCGCGTACTTGCCGCAGATAAAGGTCGGCGGATTGTCATCTAGTTCGGATTCAGAACAACCCAAATTGGAGATGTAAGTATTATATACATACATGCATATAATTACCCCTGTTTCCCGGAGGGGTAGGAAGAGATCACGGATTTCCATTTGCTACGATCCTGACATACAACTTTCGCTTCATGAATTCTCATAACATTCTTCATGCATGCGCGCCGATTTAGGTTACTCTTTCTGCAGAATCTCTCGGATGTGGTCGGAGTACGTTTGCCGAGGTGTTCCCCTTCCAACTTTTCCATCCACTCTTCCTTCATACACCCGTTTTGTCAATCTTCTTTCATTGGAGATGTAAGTACTTCCAGCTTAAGAGGGCGCAGTACGTGGCAGTACGCTCGGTTCTCCATACAAACGTATTTATGCTCTCATTTAAAGCGCCATGCTAGAATAACATGAAACTTTGTATACACAATGGGATCCGGCATATCTAGGTCGGAAATTAGTTTATGTTGCTAGAAATTGTAAAAGAAAAAAAATACAGCGGTTTTTTGAGTTTTTTACGGCTTGTATGAAAACCTAAATAATCGTTGTATTTTTTCTCCATTATAATTTCAAGCAGCAGAAACTAATTTCCGACCTAGATATGTCGAATCCCATTGTGTATACAAATTTTCATGTTATTCTAGCATGGCGTTTTAAAATGAGAGCGTAAATACGTTTGTATGGAGAACCGAACGTACTGCGCACTCTTAAATAAGAAGAGTTGATAGAGGTAGATCACAGCGGAACACTATCTAGCACATGATTGGAGTATCCAAATTGGGGAAGTATCTTACAGAAGACCGGAGCTATAATAACACTACTAGTTCTTTAGACTTGCTGGTGAGTAAGGTCGCCAGAGCTCCCGAGGATGCGCTGGGAGAGTGAGGGACCTGCCTACATCTGTAGCCAGCTGCATCAAAGAACGACTACTCAAGTCAATAACAGGTCAAAAACTCGCATGTGATTTTTATTAAAAAAAAACACTGCATACCAATATTTTTTTTGTAAAAGTTTTCAGTAGATACATGTTCAACAACCAAAGCTTTGCTTCTACGTTTTTATAATATCTTACCATCTTGCGTTCTATCGCTTTAATAATTCAGGGTCCAATGGCACGTCCTCTGCAACTCCTTCCATCGACACGCCGAGTAAGTAAAAGCAGTGATATATGTAACGTTAGGAATATTGAAAATGAAACTACCATATGCCATTAACGTGCTTTATTGTTGACAACTGTGTAACATCGCCCATACACATATTTACAGCGAAACCTAGCAAGCTTACACGTATACAAAGTGTCATTAACTAGTAGATATGCGATACTCATACCGCACTAGCTCCATTTATAAAACAGATTTTGTATTCGCAATTATGATGGAAGCATTCACAGTATTCAGAATATTTTAAATTGATAATTTTACGCTCCGTGCTTGTAATGATTGTCGAGGTCAAGTGGGATAAGAGGGACATATGGTGTATTAAAGTAATAATGTCAACGTGATATACGTGATTTTGAGCCAATATTATGAACTGTTAATGTGTTTTGTTTAAATTATAATAATTATATTTATAATAGCTCGGGTGGTGACTGCTGTCACTCGAGATCTTAGTAAGTACAAATAATGTAATATTTGAGGTTCTAAGGTCATATATTGTACTAAGATCACAGCTAAATGATAGGTTTCACCGTACACCTATGGCCCAGGAATAAATTGTTTGACTGTAAAAAAGCTATTTTAGAAGCATTATAAAAACATATGCATCCTTATTGACCTAGCCAGCAACAACAAAAACCTTCTTCTTTCTTAGAATGTATGCTAATGAACATCTACGGTCATAAACCGTAGACGGAATTGCCTCATTGACCCATTTTTTCCAACTCATATTTATAACATGGGGCAAAGATGCGCCATCACTGAATCATGTGTACGTATTTATTAGTTTTGATGCCACTTTTCTCCCATTTGACCTTGTCGACAAAAACTAACCGGTTTATTGACTGACTAATAATGTTTAATCTAAATATTAAGAACGCTTCAATGAATAATCATTACATTAAAAATGACAATGGTAATTCATGCATATCTTTTGCCATACAAAATGTATACTTATCATTCCATTTATGAAACTTACAAAAAAGCATTAATTTTACAAAATCTGAACACTTCGTCAACAAAACATTTAATGCGCCTTACATATAAAAGGAAAACAATTACTATCTATGGCTAAAAACAAAACTCACTTGTACTTAAATGAATTCTCATTTTGTACATTAACAGAGTCCGTTTAGCTTGTTTCTTAAAACCTATCTATCTCACTCATATAAAACTTCCCTGTCGCTCCGTAAATGTTTGAAAGATACAACAGTCATCGGTAATCGAATACGTAATGCAAAGAGTGTTTGGCATATTTACAAATCGGGTAACATCGTAACCAAATGAGATGGGTTAAGACCGTACCGTAGTATGCGTTGTTTTATTTCCAACCGGAGTAAAAAATTGATCAACCCCGGGCGGGATTTGAACCCACGACCTCTGGAACCCGTCCATCGCTCTTTCCAACTGAGCTACCACGGGTATCGCTTATGGCAACGAATCTTTCAATCAGTTCACTCTTCTAATTCCGGATTCCAGAGGTCGTGGGTTCAAATCCCTCCAAGGGTGATAAAGTTTTCACTCCCGTTAGAAAATAGTGTTTCGCTAAGCGGATGATTCTGCTTGTGAAAATATTTACAGTATGCGTTGTTTTTTCTACCAGTGTAAATACCTACATATCGTTACAAACAATGAAAAGCGCCTCACTCCTACTCTAAAACTACTGTATGCCAACCGGTTAACATGAATGGTTCCTGCGTGGCGAGCTCCCCTTTTAGGCCTAGTATAGGTATCATACTAGGTGGGCAGTTTCCCGAGCGTTTCAACCGCTGTGATTTCGGTGGTCACACCGAAGACATCACCATATCAGCCCAAGGACGTCCACTGCTGGACATAGGCCTCCCCCAATTTCATGGGGGGTAAATGCCATAATCGCCACGCTTGGCATGCGGATTGGCGATCGCAGAATCTCCACCGCACTTCAAGGACGCTGCTGCCCATCCCCCGGTGGTCTCGGTCGTAGTTTTAGGACATGCCCGGGTCCACCGAAGACATGTATGAGATGATTTCAGGCTGTAGTATAGCAGGCGGGGAATGCTGTCATTATTTTTAAAATGGAAACCTAAGGACATGATCAGTACTACGACTATCGAACTTACAGCGGTTGAAAAGCTCTTAGAACCGCCCAGGACCTAGTCAGACTTGCCCGTATCTAAGAAAGTGCTGCGCTTCTTCGTTATATAACTTAAACATTTTGAATCTATGGCATTCCGTTGCATAGCGTACTCGATCGACCTATAAGATATCATTTACTTCTTCGGAGTGGGTGAACAATGTTTAGAGCACTATCAAGTTTCATTTTTCAAACTTATCCTCTTCAGACCGCAGAAACAGCACAGTACAGACATAAAATGAAGTATATTGACATATGTTTTTTGTTTTGACCACCACCACCACCACCATATCAGCCCTAGGACGTCCACTGCTGGACATAGGCCTCCCCCAATTTCATGGGGGGTAAATGGTGGGGGTTTGTTTTGACTATTAGTTGTAATTGACCCGCATGATTGTGCTGGTTCGCTTCGGAAGGGATTGGTGATGTACGATCAGAATCATAAATATGTGTACAAATTGCACCTTTTGGCATTTACATGAAAGTATAGTCCTATTTATGAACAAGAACGTTATTATATCCATTTAAACGTACAAAATGTAAATAAAAGAATTTGTACACTACTTCAGATAGTTCAGATGTCCAACGAAGGGGTTAGTTACAAATTATATGTACGGTTTTAAAACGATTTCACATTCTAAATGTAACAGAAAAAGTTAAACCCACTCGAACTTAATGCAATTTCAATTTGTGTTCTAAGCTAACGTAATCAAAAATTATATCTACAAATCACACGTCCATACGAAGCGTCGCAACATTAACGACTAAATAAGATGAAGAAAAAGACTTATACGCAAGCTAAAGAATATAACAACATTTAGATGGCCAAACTATCACACTTATATTATAATTATTATTTTGAAAAATAGGCAATGTCACCTGAATAAAACATGGTCGATTTAAGGTGTGGCTATGGCTACACTGGTGCACAAAACATGGTAGCGGTCTTCTTCAAAAAAAGAACATCACACATGAGGCACGTCACTGCAATTACGTCAGCTCGTTTAAAGCAGCGGAATGGCCGGACCTTACACCTTAAGACATAAAATAATCTTTTAACCACCGCAAATAGAGATGAGTAGAACTGTGATTATACCTACCCGTTATTAAACCATTTTCCAGGCCGCACCAATCAAGAAAGCTTTACAATACACAAAATTCATATTCAAAATAGTTACAGGTTCTGACAATTCATTTCAAGATGAGTCATTTTATACGAAAATGCAATCTAATTTCAACCTTAAACTGGTGAGCTAAGATTGCAATTCTAACACAATTAACTATTTGACACAATAGCAAACCACTTCAAAATTTAGCCCCTGTCCAAATTACCTCAATACATTATCAAATTTTGCCGGAGAGGTAATTATGAGAAAAAATACATATTAACAGGTATGTAGTCGATGAATCGTACTATATCTGCAAAAGGGTTATCTACCTACTTACACCTCTACCTGCAAAAACCTACCATTTTGATTTTTATGGCAATTCATTTGTTGCACTTATACAACTGATATTGGTGGTTAAAAGGTTATACAATACAATGAGACGAACTGTCATTATAACATCCGTCAAACCATCGAATATAAATGTAAGGGCATAAATTAAACGGTAGCCTTTGTCCCTTTTTTAATTTTCATTTACAGGTTATTTGACACAATAGCAAACCACTTCAAAATTTAGCCCCTGTCCAATATTAACTTAATACATTTTCAAATTTTATAGCTTTACCAAAAATATAATGTATATGCAACACGAGGTCTACCTTTGCAAAAGCGATTTTGTTGAAATACGTATATTGTTTTTGTAAGGAAGCATATTGGTATTTTGATTACTATGGATTGTATGGATAGTTTTATGAATCTCGAACTTGTTTGACAATCTCGTTTCATAAAGAAAAAAACTTCCAGTTTGTTTACATTAACAAAATTCGTTTCACTAATAAACATGTAATATATTTAAAAATTTAATTATTTGCAGCTAAGATACTTGGATACTTAAATACATTTTTGCTGCAAAGGGAAGCATGAGAAAAAATACATATTCGGTTAAATGCAACAATACAGATAAATATAGCGCATACTGTATGTAATACTTGAAAAATAAATCGTATTTGCGAGCCGAAGAAGGCTCTTGTCTAATGAAATAAGTTCAGCATATACATTTTTTTTCTGTCAAATGTACACTATGATATGGATACATGTATGTACATTTAATTGCCTCAAAAGAGATTATTCAAATATAATATTATACCAATGGAACACTATTAGTGTTCCATAAAGTACATTATCAATGTAATGTAGTAGTCTAACATTATCAATGTACTTTATTAAAATTAAAAAAAAACGTGGTTTTTATTTAAACTGGCGGATTTCTTAATAAATTTGTGACTATTGAAGTTAAGTGCGGGTAGTATTTAACTAGATATAGTTAATAATAATTATTATGACAAAAATACGTGTCTTACAATATTCGGTTTCATGAAAAGGCACAGTTTTGGATAAAAGGAACTTGGTCTGAATTCTAATCGTTATTTATATTTATATTGCTTCTCGCTATTCGGAATAAACTATCACTTATTTTTAGGCTTACAAAGTATTTATTATGAAAGTCATACAAAATCTACAGCGTCTTAAAATTGGATTTAACTTGAAAGTTGTAAAGGGGTGCCAGAATGAGATAGTTATTCAGAAATATCACTTTGAAAGTTCTTTGTTTGGGCGTATTATTGTTTCCTTTGTGAGCGATACACTAATTTATAGCCTAATTGATAAGAATAAAAGACAACTTCTTTCTCCCAAAAGTTGTACTATGTTAAATAATATATAATGTAATTATATCCTTCATAAGTGCAACGATTGATAACTACCACGAGACAACATACTCGTAATGTGTAAATTGTGTAATATATCTGTGTTATCATTTTTGCTCTATATCAGTCTGAATTTATTTTAGTATAGGTGCCTATTGTCACATAGATCCAATTTTTTAATAATATGAAAGTGTAACGTTAGGAATTTGAACACTTAATTAATTTGAAAATGCCAATTCATCAGTTACTTAGGTGCGTAATGAAAGAGGTTTAATTGCAACACAAAATTTCACAGCAGTTCACAGCAGCATTTTGGAAATAGTTTTACAGATACTTTACACTTTTAAACACTTAGTAATTTTGTGTATTTACATTATTATACATATTCGAAATTTTAAAATTTGATAAGCCCTCAAAATACTCCAGTACTTACTTATGTAATAAGCCCAGGCACTTACGGCAATTTTTTTGGCATATTTTTACCACAAGAAATATTTCTCAGGTGTAACGATAAAACGAGAAAAATGAGAATATATTATACATATTACAAAAAATCTGATAGGACCTGATTAAATGTATCGCTAAAATATGTATACCTATATAAACTCGATTATGTATTTGTTCTTTAATAAAATTACAGATTTTATAGTATTTATTTGCAAGCAACGAGTAAAAGGCAAAATTTAAAATACTAAATCAATTTCCATCTTCAAATTACAATAAAAGTGACCCTTACATTAAATAATCTTATGCTTATTTTCATAGTGATTTACATCCTTATTTAGACACAGAGGGGTAAACCTTTTTTTTCTTGGAGGACGGCGTTAGAATATAGCTTCATGGTAATACAGTTAGCAAAGTAACCGGTGATATTACAAAAAAAGTGATTTGAGACCTTTAACTCGCCTAATTTATTTCTCGCGTACGCCAGTTTCGAGTCATCCCATTACGAATTCTCAGCACAGTCTACTCCGAGAATCCTTTTGTACAAAAAATTCGATTTTTTAATTAAAAGTTAGGACAAGCGAAAGAATTTTGATTAAAATATTAACATTGAAAGTGAAAGGTTTAAAACATGAAAGAATAGATTTGATTTGTTTAGTTTTATTGTCACAAATGCGTTTGTAATAGATAAACCCGATTATTTATTTGTCGAGTTTTTGTTAAACACGCTTCTTATAATTTGGTATAGCGTAGTGCAAGTCTTAACCTAAGAAGTTAACTTACATATTGACTGATAAGTCACAGCACACTTTGATTAAATCAACGTAACTAACACTCACTACTCTGACATCAATGTAGCTTGCTCTTACTGACACTATGGAAGTGAACAGAGGCAGCATCTGAATGTCACCAGGCGCACCTAGTCGAGGTAACGTTTAAGGGCGTAAAGCTAAAAAAATAACAATTAAGATTACTGCACGAACATACAACATTAGACTTCAAATTAATAGCTAAATTAAAAATGTACTTCCACTGTGCGTGCTAACTATCGATTGTGACGATCATAATCATTTTATTACTTACGATTCTTCACGCAATTTCATAACATCTATACACCGTTAATGGAGACTGACAGTCGTAGGATCGGTTTTACGTAATTTCCTGAAAATTCTGGGCTGGCCCCAGGACTACAAAGCCTAAGCGTTAAATAAATTCCATTGACTATGAAAATTAAAAACAACGTGAGCAGTCTAACTACCCATTTCACAGTCTTGTAATTTGTGACGAGCGGTTGCGGTACTGTTGTCGAAGTAGGATAGGAGGGTCAATTGGGAATACGAGAACGGCATATGGTGAATAGGAGTACAAGAGAGAGCCCGTGAGCAGTAGTGAGCACACCCTGACACGGTAGTTCCGGAGAGAGACTGTTAAGATCCCTATACACCTCTGACCGTCTGCTTGCATTGTGTTAGCACGTGCCACGAGCAATGTCGGTGAGCCTGTTTAATCCTGCTCTAGATATGGCCTGCGCGTCTATATAGCAGACTTGCTGGCTGATTGAGTCGCCGGAACAGAACGAAATTGAACAAGCGAAAGTCTACGTCTAATAAAAGGAGTTGAGAAGAGGTTTCCTTTGCGTCACACGTTACAAGCCTTTGTGAAATGGGCTCCAAGTCAAGATAATAAAAAATATCGATCCATCTGCGTATGTTTATAGATAAAGGGGTCTTAATGTTCTGTCGTATCTGTGTCTTCTTATATCGTGTTTTGAGTAACGGTTATATTAAGGCCTTTCTCTCTATAGACATGCTAGTATAAATAGCGACTGCTCATTTCGACTAAGCAAAACAATTTCACGCTTCCCATCTTTACATTGCGTACTATTTACGTCCTCGTAAATCCCGGATACCACCGTAGCGTGGGCAGGCCCCCCACACGGTGGACTGATGACCTGGTAAGGGTCGCGGGTGTCCGCTGGATGCGGGTGGCGCAGGACCGGTCGTTGTGGAAGTCTTTGGGGGAGGCCTATGTCCAGCAGTGGACGTCATTCGGCTGAATGATGATGATGATGATGATGAAATCCCGGATTGATTTTAGCGACTTGGAACGTTCGATGGATTTCATTTACATTTCAAAATAGATTTTGGATTTGTACTTGTACATGTACTAGTACGCATGTACATATATACGAGGATAGTGTAAGCAGTTGAAGGGCACGCCTTTGTGGATCGACCAAATATAACTAAAGATCAAAGTTATTTTGCAGGAGAATAAAAAATATGTTATTTAATTACCTACATTTAAAAATAACGAACAAATAAAACAATCGATAGCCGCACAGCACAAAAAACAAAAACTTAGCCACGAAATGAATGACTTCAAAACATCTGTGTACGTTTTTGAGTTGTTAGTATGTAGATACAAGTATAGTCGCGGAATGGAAAGGATCGTAACTTTTCGACCTTAATGACATTAAAATACAGTTGTAAAGTGACGAACCTCATTCATTCCGCAACTGTACATTTACATACTGTACTGCATCAAATTGAAAATTCTCTTAAAACTATTTCCTTCTTCGAATTTGAACTTAGATAATTCATTTATTGAGAGTTTACATAGTTACAATGCTTTTATAATTATTTTACACGAGATATCTGTAGATGAGTGCATTATTTTAGTCAATTACTATGTTTCACTCAAATACATGACAGATACTTGGTAAGGCTTCTGCCCCGGTTAAGTTAAAAGATGGAGGTTCAAATCCTGCTAAGTCCATGGAGTATTAGAGATTCCATCATTTAAGTTGTGATGTTTAAGACCTGTTCGTTAAAAAATCCCAGTATCAATATAAACAAAACTATACAACACGCAGAGATCAAATATGTATAACACTTAGGTAGCTTTCTTTATAAAATTAAGGTTCTAACTCTGCCGTGCAAATATACAGGTGATTCGGGAGACGTGAGCGAGCTCAACACTACGGATTCAGTAGATCATAAGCTACTGCTTCGTGCCACTATTAGTGAAATAAACGTTCATTTATCTTTGGTGTTGAAAACAAAATGTTTTATAGTACATTACGATACAAGTGCAGAGAACAGGAAATACGCAACGAGTGGTGATAAATTAAAATACGACCGAAGGGAGTGTTTTAAGTCGACCACCACCACCACCATATCAGCCCTAGGACGTCCACTGCTGGACATAGGCCTCCCCCAATTTCATGGGGGGTAAATGCCACATGGGGGTTTAAGTCGACACGAGTTGCGAATTACCTGTTCGCACGTCTATCGTACAACGTTTTACAGTACATATGGCTCTTTAAAGTTTCGACATATGCACGTAATCTGCTAATTACCGCACTCGTGCGGTAACGTAACACCATATGTACTGTAAAATTATTTTCGAAATTCATGGTCACCCTACAATCAGAATACTTCAGCCAAGTGATACGTGTCAAATTGAATGAATGTCTGAGTCCGATTACTTTTGAAATATCGTATCTCACTCAATGTGACAATTTACTTTCTTCGTAATTAAAGTGTTGTCATAACAGTCAGAGGTTTAATCTTTATAAACCAGTTGTTGTAGGGTGACCATGATTGTAGAGAATTGAACTTTAACTTAACAAAAATTAGAATACAGGAAAAAGGTATGGGTGTTTCACTTAAATACAATGGTGAATGATTCATTGCCATTTACTATGTATGTAGTGTTGGTCCTGCTCACGTCTCCTGAATCACCCTGTATATGTATTTGAAACAGCAATGTTCGTAAAACTCAATATAGAACTTTTTACTAAGCTAATTATAATATTAATAAAACAGACGAGAAACAGAGTGCAAATCGAACCCAGCTCTCAATCATATATTTTCTTCACATTGGAGTAGAAGGTTAGTTTAACATGAACTTTCAATTAGATGATCTTTATTTGTATCAGTTTTATTTGCAGCGTAGGTACATTATTTTATTCCATATTCCACAAAAATAGTTTCGATGCTTTGAAATCGTATAAATTTGATTCATACAAAATACGAGAACAGTTTCACATAACAGTGATACGCAATAAATTTGAGTGTTTATTTGTGTTGGGTTAAATTGGATTCATTCCAGTCTCTTTTATGAATTCATCATATTATTTAGTGAAAGAGGAATATTATTCATTCCATTAGTAAAAGCGTACCTGTGCGCCGTAAAAGAAGAAATATTTCGTTATAATTTCAGATTGTAATTAAACTAAATCGAACAAAAGTTATTGTTTAAATATTACAAATGTTAAAGCAATAACGCTAAAATATACGCGTTTTCTTTGAAGATAAAACAAAACTAGATATTTTAGATGAAACAATTCAAATTACGCAGTAATTTTAATGAAAGCAAATTAATAACAATTGGAATTTGATTAAAATTTGTTAGTGTTTAAACACAGAATTGTATAATATTACTTTATGAACCTGTTAAATTAAATTTACTTTAGTTATAAAATCAGTTCATCCGTTGGTCAGCTACGATGCCAGAGACAGATACACATGTTAATCTTATAACACTCCTTTGCGATGCGTCGGATGTTAAAAACAGCATTTCAATTCGTGACTAAATACGTATATCTGCCCGTTTGATTTATTTACTAGAAACGTAGATTTACACATGCATTTCAAATTTAAAAAATAAGGGGAGTAAACTATTATTTAAGTCCACCAGCCACGAATAGTGCATCATATTACTATTTGGTCCTCCATTTATTTAAAATATCTACATGTGCTCTTATAAAATTAATGTTTGATACTACCAAAACTTGTTTGCAATTCATTTCTGAATGTCGTGACACGTGGAAGTATTTATAATATACTAATGCGGGACTATACTTAAAACATTTCACCGCTTTTGTAATGATTACAAATTAATCACAACAATGTAATCACACTACCAATTCGACGCCCACGCTCCGTGTGCCTTCTAGTGGAAATTACTGGTTCGCATACCATTAGGTGATTTGTGGTCAAGCGCAAACCTATATAGAGAGATTAAACCTGCGACATCATGGTCTTTAAATGATCTAAGAACAAAATAGAATGAATCCACTTTAACCCAATTCACACAGTCGTTCACACAAAACAAAAAACAATCAAATCTACAGAAATTCGTCCTATGGTCCGTGTTACCAGATCCAACTCCAAATAGAGTGGAACAGCGTGTATTGCACATATGTCGAGGCTATAAAGAAGGAGTGCACTATGAGGTAACGCAAATTGTCCTGTCTCACTCGTCGGACGACGGCTTGTGCGTCTGTTGTCGTCGGGAACTGACCTGTCCTGTAGTACTCTTCAAGCATTTTATCCTTTTCTATGAATCTGTCGTAAAGCCACTGGGTCATACCTTCTGAGTCTGATGGTACCTGCAAGTTAAAGAGAGAAACATTAGGATCCCGTAATCGTAATATATATAGTCATTGGTTTTGCCATGTTATGATTCCCCGGAATCCCCGGATGATTCTGGACGAATAATCTCCCAGGATACCTAGGATATCCAGGATACCAAAGGTGAGTGTAATGTTCAAGTTAATTTGTTATACCCGACGAAGACGATCCTTTATTTTCTCTGATGATTTACTCTCTCATTATGACTCTTAGTATTGTAATTGGTAATCTCTTAGTATTAAATGTTGGGCTACTGTAACCGACCCCGAGCATTAAAATATTTTGTCCATTATACTTTACACGACAGCCAATTCCAATAAAACAAACCGCACGTAACTTTTCAAACGTACGATAGTTAAATCTGTCATTTTTACGATGGAAAATGATTTCAATCTACCTTATGCATGCTCAAAAGCATTGCGTAATTACTACTACGCTACGTGGGACTACATTCAGGAGTAAAGATTAAAAGAATAAAATAATTACCGCCTGAAGCCTGTATGCTTTTGCACTTAGCCATTATCTCTATTCATACAAATATGGTGTCATTGTCTGAACAGACACGGCTAGTCTCGCTGACCCGATGCACTCATCTCGTATGGAGCTACGCCCGCAGACCAACATGTACGTAACTTCTTGGGATTTTTGTCCCAAGACTGCCAGTCGCATTTCTGCCTTCTCGTATCATTGTTGTCCTGTTCATCGCAAACGAAAGACGCGTTGCATCACAATGGCTTTCATCTAAAAACACTCATAGGAGCTCACCTCAGTGATCGGATACAGCCTGTAATGCAGCCTAACGCTGCAGGGCGGTCGGATGCCGGCGACCACGTCTGTGAGATGTAGCGGGACGCGGTCGGGGTACGCAATGGTCACGTCGAGCACCCATTCCAGGTGTTCGCTGGTCTTGTACACGGCGGTGGTTGACTTTCGGGTGGCATTACCGTCTAAAAGAAAGAATTTGTTAAAATTGTCGAACAATGTCAATTGGGACTCAGGACCAACACTTTTTCCAAAGTTGTAGACAAAAAGTTGTTCCATATGAGGAAAAGTGCTTGACCAGGAGGTCATACACGCTGCACTATACAGTCAAGAGCAGTAAAAATACGTTATGTACCCGCTCTGCTGTGCTATGACAATATACTATACACTATATTGTATAGCTAATTAACGAAATCTCAAACAGTTTTTTTGTTATTAGGCCACTAAAACCATGAATATTAATTAAATCGCAATTAATTATGAACAAATTACTGATAATGTACAACTACATTTTTCATTTATCTCATTCAGTTAAAAAACAAATCTTATTTTGCCACGACATTTTTTATAATGTTCATACAAGTTGATACGAGCAAATACGATAGGTACTTTATATAGATAGAACAATTTATTGTCAAAACTGTGTACATAATCTCTCATGTCGTACATTGAATGGTATGTATCCACGGTTTGTCAATTTCGGATTTCTCTTTATAGCGGTTTGTCTTCTATTCGACTTAATATCATGTGAGATTAGTACCTACGTCAAAACACTGTATGCTTAGCTGTCTACTTAATGATAAGCTTTGTTTCAGCAATACACTAGAAGTTCCAGTGCAGTGTTTAGTCGAGTCACTAGGTTTTAGGAGTTACAGGTGACTTGCTGTTATGCTAGACTACATCGATCAACTAATTTAAATTATTTCAAAAAAGGTATTAGATTATCATCATCTTCACGTTCTCTGTTGATTATCTGTACAAATCTGCCAATAATAATATCACCCATGTGTTCAAAAAAATCATGGAAATTCTCCGAGTAATTCATTTTGTGTACCAGATCTTATAATCCATAGCCAGATCACAATTCAGATTGTCGGTCTTACAAGAAGTTTAATTTCTTCGCGTCAACTAATGTTTATAATATAAAAATGTTTAAGAGGGCTCAGTACGCTCGGTCTGGCTCGGTTCTCCATACAAATTGTAAAAGAAAAAAAATACATCGGCTTTTTGAGTTTTTTACGGCTTGTATGAAAACCTTAATAATCGCTGTATTTTTTCTCCATTATAATTTCAAGCAACAGAAACTATGGTCCGACCTAGATATGCCGGATCCCATTGTGTATACAAAGTTTCATGTTATTCTAGCCTGGCGTTTTAAAATGAGAGCATAAATACGTTTGTATGGAGAACCGAACGTACTGCGCAGTCTTAAGGAAGTATTTAAAAAAGTTCGTCAAATACAATATGAAGGTGATTTTTGGCTGCGGTACTGTAATTTATGTACCTTTTTTACTGGTGTCATTATTGGTTACGTCAGAGGTGTTCGGCTTGTGTGGCCCGATTTCTTCCATGATCACTTTCATGGCTCCAGCGCGGGGCAGGGACACGTATTCGAGTTTAGGTAAGTTGTTCTTCTCTGCAAACCTGCAAATAAGGGTCCATTATTTTTTTATTCTAACAACTTAAATTAACACTATTTATCTTACTGTTATACGGGTATAAATTATTGACCTAGACAAGCATTTCGAGACTAGGGTGCAGTAACAGCAAAATTAGACCGAGTCCTGCGTTAGGCCACCTATATCGTACGTTATCACATATTAAATAAGTTCAAGGCGACTTCCTGATTTGACGGGGCGGGACCGATATGTCATAGGTATTTTGCTCTTTGACGTGAATTTACCGATGTGAGATTTCCTCACCTGACGAAATACTGTCAGTAATACGTTTGCGCAGTAGTAATACCATGCGCAGAAGTGGGGCAGTACTGCATTAGTATCGGTTGACACTGACAGCTCTCATATCGTACCGCCCCGCATCGACAAGTCAGGAAGGCGCCTTATGTATTTGCATATCGCAATCGCGGGAGTACTCCGGATGCGGGTGGCGCAGGACCGGTCATTGTGGCACTCCTTGGGGAAAGCCTATGTCCAGTAGTGGACGTCTTTCGGCTGATATGATGATGATGAACTTATGTTAATAAATGCAGTACGAGAACTATTCTGTATAACATTTCACATTCGCATTATTGTTTTACTCCATTGAATGACATTATCCTTCCGCGACATTTTATTTACGTCGCGCTGGAACATCAATGTCGGCTCTTTTAGCTTTCGAGGAAAATTTGTCATTAGTATTGTCGCTTGTGTAGCGTATCTCAGTGTCGTAGGTGGGTACGTAAGCCATAATGTCTGCCGAATACCTTATGCAAACTAATTTAAATATAACTGGCATACCAGAACCCATAAGGCAACGTTCCGTCAGGTGTGGTAGACTGCATAGATCACAAGAACTTATTGCTGATACTCCAAGAAAAGTTAAGCGTTTTGTAAATGAACTTACCTCTGACTGATTTCTCTCCGCTTATGGAGGAAGCCGCCTTCAGGGAAAAGCACCATGAACCGCCGTCCAAGCGGGACGTAGCTGTTAACGATGTGCCGTCGTAGCTCTTCTAGAGACGCTTCACGTCTTGCTCGACCCTGGGCAATGACAAAATATCATTAGAATATGACTATAAACAAACTAAAAGTTTTATGGAGACAGTTAAAACTTACAACCATCATCATCGGCCATCATACGTCCCACCGCTCTGGGCATAGGCCTCTGAAGGAGAAACTGATGGATGAGGGGACACGAAGGAGGGAGGGAATGGGTTACATACGAGGAGTGTCTTTTCAAAAGGGTTTATTTTTTCTGTAACTCCGCTTCTAAATTGGACCTTAAGCTTTACTAAACAAGGTTCTCTTTAGAAGTACCGCAAACTAAAAATAAGCCCTTTTGAAAAGACACTCCTCATACATAGGCGTAAAAAATTGAACTACAATTGTCTAAAGAATGCTTTTCGATTAGCCATTTGAAAAACCATGAACTATTATACTCAATACTCAATACTCAATTATTTATTTGCAGTAAAACATAGTTAAATGCATGCAAATACAATTCACGGTGACGTCACGGACGGTAACACACGCAGTCTACGTTCGCGCTAACTTATAACGTTAAATCTATAATCAGACTATTACCTCTTACGAATTAATCAGTGTGTGCGTCTGGGTCTATTAGACCTGCGTGAGTGTTTGCAGCCTACTGCACGCCTGTGATCGTGCGTTTTATAGCATTTTGATTGTGTGCAATCGGATTAACATTTATAGAAGTGGGTAGGAGTAAATTCTCATACAAAACAGTGGAGTTTGTTTGCGTAATTTATTTGCTATTACAGTTTTAAATAAACAATAACAAGTCAAACATGACCAAGTGTGTAGGTTGCAGGAGGTTCATGTCGCCGAAGGTTGCCGCCACATGCGCGGTGTGCTGCGGTATTTATCACAGGGCTTGCGTAGGGGTGCCTGAGGATGCGACAATCCCTAGAGACTGGGCCTGTCCAGACTGTGTGGCAAAACAGCCGATTACAGCCGAGGGAAATAGGAGTGAGACCCCGGCAAAATGCCCCGGCGAGGTGCTGAGGCCTACGGTGCTTGCGTCCTTCGCTGGCCCCGCGCCCCTATTAGCATGCCGGGACAACGAGGTCACTGCGCTGCGGCGTGATCTCGAAGGCTACATGACCGA
Source organism: Notocelia uddmanniana (assembly GCA_905163555.1). Classification (NCBI taxonomy): domain Eukaryota; kingdom Metazoa; phylum Arthropoda; class Insecta; order Lepidoptera; family Tortricidae; genus Notocelia; species Notocelia uddmanniana. The sequence goes on from LR991068.1 coordinate 20,598,215, forward strand.
GCAGCGCGAGTTTCGGGCCGAAATTCGGGCCACCTTGGTGAATTTGACTGGCAGGATGTCTGAGATTGAGCGGCGGCTTGAGGTTGTGGAGAAAAGGGAGGCAGAGGCGCCCCCCCAGAGCAGCGTGGTAGAGGAGCTGCGGCAAACGGTGGCCCGCCTCGAGGTGGAGCTGAGCGACCGGGACCAGGACGCACTGCTCGCAGACCTCGACATTGGTCACATTCCTGAGACCAAGAGTGAAAACGTGGTTCACACCATCACTGTTCTCGCCGCCAAACTTGGTATCACCCTTGAAGCTCGGGACATCGTGTTCGCTGAGCGCGTCGGTGCGGTTGAGCGGGCCGTGCCTGAACGGGCCGCAGCAGGTGCCGCAGATGGTGGGGTTGCGGGCCGGCCGCGCCGCATCGTCGTCAGGCTGGCGCGGCGACAGCTGCGTGACGAAATGCTGCAGGCTGCTCGAGTGCGCCGGAACTTCTCCACTGCAGACGCTAACCTGCCAGGTCCTCCGTGTCGCGTCTATGTCAATGAACGACTAACACGCACTAACAGACTGCTGTTCCACCGTGTTCGGGAGGAAAGTCGGAAGCAGCAGTGGAGGTACTCGTGGACAAAGCGAGGACGAGTGTACGCCCGGCAAGGGGATGGAAAACAGGTGTACTGCATTCGATCTGACGCCGATTTTGAACGTGTTTTTGGGGCAAGGCCTGTTTGAGTTCGCTGCGGATGCTTCCTTTGCTGTAGTTGTTACCATTTTTTTACCTATATGGCTCGGTAATTGTATAAATTTAAGTCTCCTCATATTGTACTTTCATTTCCAGTACGTGACTCCTGTTCGGCAACCAAAATATTTATTTCTAAAATATATATGGCAAATTAAGGTATCTCTTTATAATTATTATTATGTTAACTGTTCTTGCTCGGTACTTAATCTAATATTACCCTATGGTTAATAAAATGCTTAAAGTTGGATTGTATAACGCAGGTTCCTTAGGCACAAAACATGACGACTTCATAGCGGCAGCAACTCGGCAAGATGTAGATGTGTTGGCTATCAATGAGTCGTGGTTGCGACCCGGGGAGGAAGGAAAGGCTCCGGTACTTCAAGGGTACAAATTACGCCATATCCCTAGACCGCAGGGCACACGTTCGCGTGGGGGGGGCGTAGGTTTTTATGTTAAACGTGGTGTAAACGCTCGCACATGGCCTCATCCCGTCGACCCATTGCACAGCTCTATAGAGCAGATGTGGGTGACCTTGACCGTTAGCGGGAAAAAGATAGTGATTGGCACAGCATATCGACCACCTTGGATGAATATAGATCTATTTTTTGACGCAATCTTTGACACTGTTAGTTCAATACCTAAATATGACCACTTAATAATACTAGGCGATTTTAACATCAATTTATTGTCCAATGTTAACATGAATATTACTAAACTAAATAATTTATTGACTAGTTTTAAATTGACTCAATTAGTAACGCAACCGACTCATTTCACGGAAAGTAGTCAAACTCTGTTGGATGTAATATGTACGGACTTACGAGCAAGAAATATATGCGTAGATCATGTGGGGTCGCTCTATGGGCATTGTCTAGTAAGTTGCAATTTTAGTATCAAAATTGAGAAACCGAAACCCTATTGTGTGACCTATAGACCTATAAAAAATATTTGCATTGAAAACCTGAATGTGGACCTGCACAGTGTGAGGTGGGACCTATTGTCTCAAATGGATGATGTCAATGATATGGTGACAGCTTTCAACTCAACTATGATAAATATATTTGACCAGCACGCACCTATTAAGTCAGTTATAATCAAGGGCCGTTCTTATCCCTGGATCACGGATACTGTCAAGTTGATGATGCGGCTGCGTGACGATGCTGCGGCGGATTACCACAAAAACCAGTGTGAGGCCAAGAAAAGATATTATAAGGACCTGAAGTCTACTGTAACTAAGGCACTATATACAGAAAAATCGGCCTATTTTAAACAAAACATAAATAATAAAATACATGAGCCTAAACTACTATGGAAAAACCTTAAATCTACCTTATCCCCTAAAAGTAACACCGAATTACCCTCTTTGTTCAATAATCCCACTATTATAAATAATTATTTCATAAACTTGCCTGGAAAATCAGATACAACTTTGTCCCACTTGACTTACTTTGAATTCCACAGGTACTGTGATTCTGAATTTCATTTAAAACCTATTAGTTCAGAACAATTGATAAAAATTTTTAGAAGTTTAAAAACCAATGCAGAAGGTTGTGATGGGATCAACCTCAACATGCTAATCTTGACATTCCCTCACACCATAGACATAATTACAAACATAATCAATAAATCTATATCATCAGCCACCTTCCCTGATCTCTGGAAATTAGCAATAGTGAAACCGCTGCCTAAGAACCCAAATCCTACGGAGTTAAATGATATCAGAGCAATCAGCATCCTACCATGTCTTTCAAAAATAATGGAAAAAGCTGTATGTGCCCAATTAACAGACTACCTTGAGAGCAACAACATATTGCCCGATGTTCAGTCAGGTTTTAGGAAGGGTCGGAGTACAGTGACCGCCCTACTGGATGTCACAGACAATATTTTATGTGCTCAGGATAAAGGAATGTGCACCCTATTGGTACTTCTAGACTTTTCCAGAGCATTTGATTGTCTGAATATTAAACTCTTGCTGTCTAAACTAAGTTACTATGGGTTTGATAGTAACACATTAAGGTGGTTTGATAGCTACCTTAATAACCGTTATCAGTATGTTAAGCTTAACCTTAGTGATGGATCGTCACAGGAATCTGAGAAAGTCTGTCTCACAAGAGGAGTACCGCAGGGCTCCGTGATCGGTCCTATCTTGTTTATTTTGTATTCGGCTGACATAAGATCCCACATCACACATTGCAAATACCATATATATGCTGATGATATTCAAGTGTATATTTCATGCAAATTATCCGAAGTTGACACTGCCATAATGAAGCTAAATCAGGATCTTTCACAAATCGTAGCCTGGGCCACAGATAACTGCCTACTTCTCAACCCCGACAAGAGCAAGTATCTCGTTTTTGGTACAAAGCAGACACTAGTTAATTTTAATCCAACACTGAATGTTGGAATGATGAACAAACCCATAGAGCGGGTGTATGAAGCACGTAATCTGGGCCTTCTGATGGACAATGGTCTTCGTTATGAGAAGCACATTGCAAATTCAGTGAGTAGTTGCTTCTATAAGCTCAAAGTTCTGTATAAAATTAGGCAATTTATCAGCACAGACTTGCGCATCCGGCTAGTTGAGTCACTTGTTCTTTCCAAACTAAATTATGTAGATGCTGTATTCTGTCCACGCCTTTTAGTAAAAACAAAAAGGTTGATACAACGTGTCCAAAATGCTTGTGCTCGATACTGCTTCACTATCCCGTTGAGGGCACATGTCACTCCATTTTTGAATAAACATAAACTTCTAAAAATGCAACACCGTCGTAAGCTGCATCTGGCCTGTCTGCTTTTTGGTGTAATAAAACATAAGGCCCCGTCATATCTGTTTGAAAAGTTGTCCAGTTCGAGGTTACACGGAGGCCGGAAATGTGGTTTACAGCTCTTGACACCTAGACACGCATCTGCAGTTTTTCGGGGAAGTTTCCGCTATGCAGCTACCAAGTGTTATAATAATATCCCGCCGCCAATAAGAAGCCTGCAACATATTCACACATTTAGAATAAAACTTAAAAACCATATGCTTGAACACCAGCAAAGGCAGGAGACCTGCAAGCTTGATACAAGCTGTATATAAATCCTATACATTTTAGTGCATATATGTACCTCTGTTTTATGCTTCATCTGTATTTCATGCCGTATATGTTTTAACTTGTATGTCTTGAGTAATTGATGTTGTTAGCTCATATTGTGTCCATAATCTCAGTGTGGTTGCTCTCTTAATCCAGTAAAATCTTACATCAACTGGTTAAAGATATTTATATTCATTCACCATACGTTCAAATTACAACAGGAGAGGATCACGTGGCGTGACCATGACCTCAATATCTTTATTATTTCTGTTAAAACATGTTGAATTGGTTTGCTGCAATTAATTACATTACATTACGTCGGTGTGTTTCGCGTAGTGGCCGCTGGCAGCGGCGCTAGTTGTCTCTGGCAGGCTGTTGGGCGAAACAAGCACTGACGTTTGTAAGGTCGCGTTCAAGATCCCATGCCACAGCCTATGCAAAACTGTTTTTTTTTTAAATGTTTGTTATTGTTTTTTGTATTTCTTTATTTCAATGCGTGTTAATTAAGAGTTTAGTTTTATATTTAAGTGTGTTATACGCCGTGATCTCACCAGTTGGCCCCGACGGAAGACCAGCGTTGACCGTAAGGTTGGCACTATGCTGAGTCGGGACCAATTCGTGGCGCTTTCTTATTTTTATTGTTTTATTTTTTTATCATCTATGTTTTTATGTGCTACGAATAAATGTATTTCTATTTCTATTTCTTTCTATTTCTAATTTAGTAAATTAAATAAAATTAAAAATACATAGAACGCAATGGATATTGGATACAGAAAACACAAATTGAATCGGTGATTATACAATGTCAAAGAGAAAAACAGAAACACATTGATACTATTAAAAACAAAAAAAATCACATATTCATAATCATTAAAGTAATTATAATGATCAACCAAAATAAAATATTTTAGAGCTTAAGTGTGCCTTAAGTATGTAGGACTCGTCACATATTTTGATATACCTATTATATTCGGCTATGTTAACCACAACTCGTAACATCTTAAATATGATTGTATTTACCATTCCGTCACTACTTCTCAGTAGTTAACTAAAATAGCTACTTAGAATCACAATCGGTTATTTTCAAGTCTAGAAAGTTCGACCTAAGGATATTTGTTACTTTAATTTTCACGTGTCAACCATTTCTCGATAATTTTAATGATTCATTCTAAACCGTATAATTAACTGTCAGCCTACAGCACACTCTTTTTGGAGGCTTTAGAGGGTTATCAACACAGCGCCCGCATTTTAGATAGCATTGATCGGTTTTGATTCATTGTTTAGTCGATCCGGACATCTGATACGCTATCGGCCTTTATTTGAGTAATGGATGAGCCCACGAAATGGGACACTAATTGCCAGTTACGAACGTCAATTAAATAATGTAAAAGCTAATACAGTTTTTTTTTTTTATATAAACGAGCGAAACGAACGAGCGAGCTGTCCTCCGGGTCTACTGGAACAATTCGGCGTTGGTATGTATGTACAAATGTTTGCATGATGTTGACGATAACTCGAGCTGGACCAAGCATAACGAGTAGTTTTAAGAGCGTCATTGTTTTCAGTGACAAACTTACAAGTTACGAGTACGTAACGTAATTGACCAGTTGTCGTGTATTTCAAATTGATTTTCGCATTTATTTTAAACGGGCTTTATTCTTACTCATTTCATCATGAGCTGTCATCGTAAGTAAAATTTCGGCGCAGCATTAACACAAAAATCCACTATTAAATAGTTTCTGCGTCATTACGGGCATGGGGGTCGATCGCTAATGGATATCGACATGGTACCGATGAGAATGCAGTTTCGGACCCTCCATAATTGGCCCCCAACGAAGGTACGCACCATTGTGGAGGGTTTGCCTTGGACAAATTAACGATAAAAAAAAAACAATTCTGTGCTAATGAAGGTTCCCGTTAGTCAACATTGGTCACACATAAATGCGATGCGTGTTGCTTCCATGACAAGGCAATGTTATTTCAGAAATGTACGCATTGAATACAGGGTGTAACAAAAATGCCGTGGACCCGTTTAATTGATATCGCATTCTGACTAGAAATAAGTAGATAAAAAATATATTTTACCCGATTTTTTTTCGCACGGGGACTTTCGTCAAAATTGCCAATTTTCCATGCAAAACCAAAAAAATCTGGACCAAAAAATGTTTTACCTACTTATTTATTTCTAGTCAGAAGGCGATACCAAATTAACGCCTTAAACGGTTCCACTGAATTTTCGTTACACCCTGTATGACTGTCACTGGGGACACATTAAGAAGAATTGTATTCAAATACCGCTGTAAAATAACTGACGCGTATTAGATGCTAAAAAAAGTTGTGTCACATATGATTGCGCACATTGACTGGCAGTGCTGGCAGGTACTGTCTGAGTCTACTACTGCAACATGCAAGTTATTTTGCACAAATCAACTACTTGTATTTTTTTTGGTGTTATTCGACCCAGTTTTTAAATAGAATAATGAGTCTGTATGAGACCAACTACGCTTAGAGCACAAAAAAAATGGAACAAACGTAGCTCGCCGCTAGCGGCCCTCAAAACGGCTCCCACAATTTGATATTATATTATGACGTCACGTAATATTATTCCAAGCAACCGTTGTATGGGAAAATAAGTCAGTCAATGTTTTGGTTGTGAAATGCTTCATTTCTGTTCTTTGTCGTACTTTTTTAAACTATATTGGTATCTTATAATTTGTTCTTAGACGATAAACAACGTAATCATTGTTTTTTTACCCTTATATATTTTTGTGGTTTTGATAAACTTTATCAATTTGCAATTTATTGCGACTTTTTGATTCATAACTATCCGTACAGTGACATAATGTTATAAATTTTAACATGTATAAAGCATCCAATTACGTGAGGCGGCGTCTTGGAATTGCAAGGAGCGTTCGTGGCCCAGCGGCGCCCGCGTACCGCGTGCGGTATGCGAGGTTAAGCAATGTCGGGCGAGGTCAGTTCTTGGATGGGTGACCGCTTTGAGTGGTTACTAACTGAGCGCTCCCGTGCTTTGGAAGGCACGTTAAGACGTTGATCCCGGTTGCTGTCTATTATAGCAGTCGTTAAGCCAAGTTAGAGGCCTCCGGGCGGCTTGAGAACTTCTAACAGTCAAGTTGCCCACTCACTGACAAGCCTAATCCCAATAAGGTCCCCCTCGGGTTGTAAGGTCAGATGGCAGTTGCTTCCGTAAAAACTAGTGCCTACGCCAATTCTTGGGATTAGGTTGCGGACCCCAGGCATCCTTCAGGATGCAACTGTGCTGGGAATAACGCTAGGAAGATGATGATGAATTAATGCTCCGTGCAGGATTCGAACTTGCGACATCTGCATACGCGGCCAATCGCTCTAGGTACTGAGCGTCAGCTTCATTATGGCTGCCACGTATGATAGGGTTATACGGAAAGTGGTCCTGTGTGACGTCACTAACCCGGTTTAACCGTCCGTACATTCCGGTGCGCAGCGCGCAGCACGTTGCGCGGACGGGACGTTCCGACGCTGTGACAGTTAAAATTATCTTGAAACCTGTAGGTGTGTATTAAAATTAAGAGAGGACAAAAAAAAACTATCTTACGTAGGACACCCTTATAATTATTGTGAGTATAATGAATAATTTAATATTCAATTGAACAAAGGTGCTACGTTATCAAAGACGAAACAGGCGAGGCGGAGCGATCAAAGTAAACAAACTGGAGTTACCTAACCATTGAAATCACTTCCTAGCACCAAAGAGGCTTAAGAGTCATTGAAACTGACTTACTTACGCTTTTTGTTAAAATGGCAGCACACGAATCTGCGGAAATGGTCTCGTGTGGTTGTAGAGAAGCCGCATCATTAAAGTCCTTATAAATGTTTATTAAACCTACGAGTACGAGTTATAGTCAAATTTTATTAACACTCGTTTGTCTTTACTTAACATGCCATAAGCATTTGTGTTTGTAAAAAAACTTCAAAAAAAACAAAATTGTATTTTTAGAAGGATTTGGTGGACGCGGATTTGCGTGAGCTCGGAGCCGGTGCAAGCTGGCGAGAAATTGCGCAGCCCGCGAATTGAGAGACGATGAATTGGTAAGTTAATCCAAATTCGCAAACCGATACGTCCTTACAAGGTTAATATTTCTGAGCACTAATGACGAAATACGGTAGCCTGTTTAGCCTAGTTGGTAGTGACACTGCCTCCGAGCTAGAGGTCCCGGGTTCTAATCCCGGCCAGGGCATTATTTGTGCATTTAGCATGGATATTTGTTTTTGGGTCTTGGATGTTTTCTATGTACTTAAGTATGTATTTATCTATATAAGTATGTATATCGTCGTCTAGTACCCATAGTACATGCTTTGCTTAGATTGGGACTAGGTCGATTTGTGTAAGATTGTCCCCCAAGGTTTTTTTTGGAGTGATCTTGCATCGGAAAACGTAATTTTAAATTTAATTAGATGTGGATTGGATGAAATAAAAACAACTAGGTACCTAGTTTTTACTTTTATTAATAAGCAAGTTCAAATGTGGTGCATGTCAAGTTCCCATTCCACAATGGACCAGCGTGGGGAAGAATGCCCCTCTCATCCATGAGAGGAGGTCTGTGCCATACGTCCCACTACTGGGCAACTTGTTTATTGCTATATGACAATAAGCAAGTTGAATATGAATCCACTTAACCGTCGCAGAATGGAGCAATATTGAAGATTGACGCAAGGCGGATCGCAATAAGCATCCCCGCTGACCAATGCCACTCAGGAAAAACACGCATTGAGTGAAGCGAATGGACATAAAAGACCTAAGGTCTATAGAGACCTAGGATATTCTCACGAGACTATTGAACCCGCTCCAATCTAACGTTTGAAGAGTTTTCCGATCGCTAACGATCGACGGATTGGATTGAGGTTCTCCATCGTTGTCGACACAAAGGCGACTTTTCTAGCTATTACATTTATAAGAACCAGCTGTGTGTTTAGGAGTCGGCTACCGTAATTTTTTATATACCGGTTTTGGCCATTAACCCCAAAATTAATTGACGAGCGTTTTTGGGTTTGGTTACCGGTATTTATACCGGCTTATAGGGAAAACCGTTTTTTAGCAGATTTATTTCCTAATACATACATACATAAACTCACGCCCATATTCCCAAACGGGGTAGGCAGAGCACACGATAATTAATTTCAGTACCACTTTTAGGAATTGTAGGTTTATAGATGTTAGTTCCTGATGAATGAAATTAATCAGTTTTTTTAATTCGTCAATGCAATTTGCAGGAAGAGTACCTCAATAAATCTGCGTATTAAAAACGTAAATTAAAATAATAATAATAAATATGCTTTGTTGCACCAAAAATAAAAAAAATGTTACACAAAAATTGACATATGTCATAATAAGTATAAGCTGCAAACCATTGACCGCAGGAGTGACAACTTTTGTTTCTTTAACTGTATAATATGCCCCTTCGCTCAGACGTATAGATACCAAGTATTCAAAATGTCGGACCCAATGGAATGTTCAACACTCGTGAGAGTTCTCACGTAACGGCCGGTGTGTCCGACCGACCGCCAAGGAAATGCTCAGCGTTTCGTTTTTGCTTCACAGGATGTCCAATCTTCATCCAGGTCTGTCTGACTAAATGTATTGGATTGGAATAGGTTTGGTATTTATTACCAGTGATTGAAACTTTTGTAGCATTTTCGGTGCATCGTAGTGGTATTAACGGAGTTGGTATGGACAAATACAATTTAAACGGTTAATTAAGGTTAATATTAACGTTACTAACGCTAATAATTGTCGGCCTGTTTAGCCTAGTTTCTGTCACTGCCTCCGAAGCTAGAGGTCCCGGGTTCGAATCCCGGTAAGGGCATTTGTTTCTGTGGTGAGTCAAAAGTTACGACCACTGTTTATTACACATAGAACCTCAATAGTCGTTGCAGTACGGTGTGTGATGTCAGCAAACGCGCTGCGCAGCGGAATCGGTGTCATGTAGACTACAACGCAAGTTTGAACGACTTAGAATGATTTTGTTGCGCAGCGCACTACACCAATTGGGTAGGCTATTTTCCAAAAAAATATTAACGATGCCATTCGAACCAGTTTTTAAACAGGAAAAAAATTTTGTATGGGGACCCACTACGATTAAATCACAACAAAACCGCAAATGAGTGTCAAAGGTGGATATTGTTCCCGGAGACCAAAAACGCACCGTACTAACGTTGTATGGAACAAGAAGAAAATAGCTATTTTAACCGTGAAATACTGCGTTTAAGTACAAAGTTGACATACAATTGCAGTTTTATTTAATCATGTAATGTGTATTTAGGTAGCCTTTATTTAACTTTTAGATGATAAAAAAATACATATTTTTTAGAAACTTTCAAGTCTCGTATTTTATTTTGATTTGATTCGTAATTTTCATTTTATTATGTTAATTTGATGGTATACTATCTGTATAACGGCAATATTATGTTATAAAATTTAACATGAGGAAACTACCCTATTATTACTGCGTGTGGACTCAGTGAGCTCACATAGTAATCTTGGTGTGCGTGGTAGTTAGCACGCACGACTAAAGCTAAACTGTTGTATTGATTTCCACCCTCAGCCTATACATATAAAGCCTAGTGCCTAGTACCTGAGATAATGTAATCCGCTACATGGCCCGGTCCAAAGACTGGTAGGGCTATACGTCCTCTCATAGATGAGGGAATGGGCCGAAGTACCCACTCTGGCCTAGTGCGGGTTAGGTGTGTATTGATTTAATTGGCATGAAACACAATGCCATGTATACCAGTATGTATACTACTTATTCCCCAAAATAAATGTTAAAATAAATATTTACTAAACCATTCATGAAACTGATTCCACTTCAAGTCATGAGATAAAACAGTGCCCCAGTACGGTAAGAACTTTGATGTCATATGTCAGGGTTCGGTTTTGAAGAGGTTCTGCCTCCTAAGGAGGTAGGAAGAAACATCTTTATATACCTACATTTATAACTCCCTATAACAGCTCCAAAGTGTCACGAAAATTCCGGCCTCTGATCATTAGTATTGAAATAAGCGGCTTAGGGTCTTGAAGATTTTTTTTTCATTCACAACAGGATAGGAAGGTAAGTACAAACATAACGAATTAACATGAAACACAGCTTAGAAATGAGAGCCACCCGAATATCGGAAACCGATTAAATACAGTATAAATATTTTTCCTTGCTCATTTATTTTAATCTTTGAATTAGAAATTAATAGACAATGGCATTAGTGCGACCTTTTAAAGCTGAATAGTTATGTAACAACTGTATAAAAGACTAGACTTTATGAAATGTGTACGTGTGTGTGAACTTGGCTGTGCCGCACAGATCGTGACCCATCAATGGTCCTGCCGGAAGACCAGCGCTGACTCCTGAGTCAGCACCATGCTGATGCGGGACCATTTCATGGTAAACTTTAAAAATTGTAAAACTTTTTAACATTTTGTCTGTTTGCCATGAATAAAGCTTTTCTATTTCTATCATCATCACAAGCCCACAGTCGTCCACTGCTGGACATAGGCCTTCCCCAATTCGCGCCATCACACCCGGTCCTCAGCTCTCCGCATCCAACCGCTTCCCGCCACTCTCTTTAGGTCACCGGTCCACCTGCCGGGAGGTCGTCCCACAGGGCGAGTCGTTCGCGGTCTCCACTCCAGAACTCGTCTGCCCCATCGGCCATCGGCTCTTCGACAAATATGCCCCACCCATTGCCACTTCAGCTTACTTATCCTGAGCGCTATGTCGGTGACGTTGGTTCTCTGTCGAATATCCTGATTCCGGATTCTGTCCTTCAGAGAAACTCCGAGCATAGCCCTCTCCATAGCACGCTGAGCGACTTGGAATTTATGGACGAGGCCTTTTGTAAGCGTCCACGTCTCGGCCCCGTAGGTAAGGACCGGAAGTACGCACTGGTCGAAGACAAAAGACTACGAGTATATTCGAAACAAATTGCAATAATAGTTAGAACATGGATGTAATAGAACACGTTCTTATAGTAAACAGTAAAATACTCCAACAAACCTACAGCATTTTGTTGAAAAAGGTTGTCGTTAAATCCCAGCTCAGTTGTAAAGTAGTAAAACTATAAAACACTACATAATTTCACTACAGCAGTATAATAAAAACTAATATGTCGTGGGACGGCAATAAAGGGACCGTAAATTAAAAACGGACGAAATCCGTTTCGCCGCCCACAGCTTAAATATAATGTTACTAAAATAGTACTTAAACGAATTTAGTATTTTTCAAGAAATATGAGAGGAGTTACGTGGGCTAGCGTCCAATCTTTTATTTTTTTAAGAGGATGCTTCGCTCCGCGTATGAAACCATCTGAGCAAAACGAGATCCAACATTATTCGGGTATAATTTTTTTGGACTAATATAAATATCTAACTCAGTCTATTTTGTGACACGTATATGTTTCAACCTGTAATTGTGTACATTATAGTGCTTTTGTACATATATACATAAAGAAAGAACACAAACACTTGTATATATAGGAAAAAGGATGTGTAATATATGGCTACTGTGACAGCTGCTACTAACTATTAAAATCTTCTGGTATTTTACCAGCCCCATGTAACGTGCTAATACTAAAAAAACTTATAAAAGATCAAGGGACATTTTCAATCTCTTTCAGTTCAGCAAAATGGTCTGAATCCCGGGTATAACTTTACGGTACCATGTTACTTATACTCTATGTATATCTCGTGCGAATGCCGTTATCAAGACTGCCTAAAGCTGTATTTTACTCCGAGCTGGCCTCAGGCAAACGCAAAGCCGGCGGGCAATACCTGCGGTACAGAGATTTCCCGAAACGCCATCTGTCTGCAACCGGCAAATCCTGTGAGTCGTGGGAGGACCTTGCTACTCGGAGGTCGGTCTGGCAAACTGCTGTCAATACGGGTCTTAGTAATTTGGAACAAATCCGTCTCGAAGCTCTAGACGCTAAACGCCAGTTTCGTAAAACTCGATCCAAGCCCTCCTATCAATATACTTACAACTCATGTGGAGAGCTATACTGCTTCACATGTTGTCGGAGTTTCAAAACCAAGTTTGGCTTTGTAAGTCACACGCGCGCACATGCACGTAAAGGCACATAATCAACATCTATATATATTTATATAAATTTGTCACGTTGTCGCCGTCGACGGATACGTCTGGGAGGAAATCATCATCATCATCACATGATGATACAGTCGCTCTCGCCATCAAGTATACCTGTATCTGTTCACTTCAGTGCGATCAGAAATATGCACTCTAACGTCTCGACAATAGAGTCGTGTTCAGATTATACTGAGCATTTGGTTCGCTTCGATATTATTTGAAGTCGACTGTACAACACTAATATCCGGTCCTCATAACAGGGCTCGGTACAAGTCGGTACAAGTTCGTAATAGATACGTCTAACGCAGAACCACTTGAGCAAAATTTGTTACACAGCTGTTTGAGCCGGGTTGTTTGAAACTATTCTCGCGTCGCTAGAATAGAATGAAAATTGTAAATGAATTAAATTAACAATGGAAAGGCACTCTCGGTGCTCGTTGCTGAACAGTGCGTATTAAAACTGGTTATGATGAATCTATACTAATATTATAAAGCTGAAGAGTTTGTTTGTTTGAACGCGCTAATCTCAGGAACTATTGGTTCCAATTGAAAAATTCTTTTTGTGTTGGATAGTCCATTTATCGAGGAAGGCTTTAGGCTATTTAACATCACGCTGCGACCAATAGAAGCGAAGACGCCGACGAAGTGGCGGGCAACAGCTAGTAAATTATAAAGAGTCAAATCCAGCACAATATTTTCAATTATACAGGGTGTTTTTATTGAATTCCGTAAATTGCGAGGGCACAATCCTGAGATAAAATAATGTAATCTTCTCTAAGACACTAGTATCCCAGTTCGTACCATTTCGAAGATATTCAAGATTTCATTTTCGATAATTAACACCCCCAGTACACGTATAGTATAAAAGATCCTTAAGAGTGCGCAGTACATTCGGTTCTCCATACAAACGTATTTATGCTCTCATTTTAAAACGCCTTGCTAGAATAACATGAAACTTTGTATACACAATGGGATCCGGCATATCTTTCTAGCAACAAAAACTATTTTCCGACCTAGATATGCCGGATCCCATTGTGTATACAAAGTTTCATGTTATTCTATCATGGCGTTTTAAAATGAGAGCATAAATACGTTTGTATGGAGAACCGAGCGTACTGTGCCCTCTTAACAATTAAACAATGTTGACGTGCGCGTCATTCGAGTTTCGAATTGTCATACTTGACATTAACTTTTGCTTAACTCACGTTAACTCTTAAGGCCGGTTATCATTCACCCTTGGTGATATAATTAATTATTTTGTATGAATATGACAAAAATATTTTTTTCTTGAATTTTGAAAATCTAAATATGGTACGTCGTTTCTATGGCTATACACGGCTATATACTAGAAGGAACGGAAATCAATAAAACATTCTGTATAGTAATATTTAAGTATATAATAAAATGAATTTTCTCAAACATGCAATGAAATATTGATGTTATGTTCCTTATAATAGGCTGCGAAGTATGACGTTTCAGGTGCGGCTAGGACAAGAGGTAGTTAATGGAATTTCATACAAATCTTGCAGGCCTAGGCCTGCAAAGTCCTCTTTTTTAATTTCCATTCCACTTAAATTTGTGGCACGGGCATCATGACATTCTGCCACTATGCGTATTAAAAATAAAACTTTGTTTTTTTTTGTTGTTTATTTCATTGCATGTTTGAGAAAAGCACTATACATACCTCGGCGGGAAATGTGGGGTTGCCGGCCTTAGACCTATCCGGCCTCGCTTCGCTCAGCCGTCTATAGGTCTTCGGCCGGCAACCCCTTTTGTCCCGGCCTCTGTACTATATATGTCGAAATGTTTTTTCTTAATTATTTTTTAGGTATAAAACTAAACGAACCTAACCTAAGAATACGTAATCATATTATCTGTATAGTAACCAATACGTGTCCAATTTTAATTAGTAAAATTATGTCATTATGTAATGGATTGCAGAATAAAACCCCGGTACAAGAATTACTACTTTAAGAAATACAATACTGAATATTGATAAGGTCCAGTTTAAAAGTACCTATAGATAAAATGTGAAATTAACATCATTTTAATTTTTTGCCACACAATGTAGACCCAGCGTAGTTGAGAACATTGATTGGGAATTGAACAATGTTGAAATAGTTGCACGACGATGTAGCCGATAGTTACAGTGCTTTAAAATATGTGAGAATATGATGCTTCATATTAATCGGCTATGAAATATTTTGAGGGTGCTACACAGTTAGTTCTCCTCACAAAAAAAGAACCGAATTTCTCTCCATACAAAAAACCGGTTTTGGTTTTCGTTCTTTCGATTACTATTTTATGTTTGATCATCTAATCTAATAATGCGAAGTAATAACCTAAATACATTATTGAGTCGTACATAAAGAGCGTAAACTTATTCAAAGTATTTGGCTATTTCAGGATTTTTAGATTAACCGGTTCTGCGCCCTGCTAGAAACAACCTCCTTCCACCCACTTGTGGTATCAGGTTAAAATACCTCTTAAATCATAAATAATTTATTTGCGTGATTAGGATCAGATAACAGTTGTTATAATACAGTTAGGCTGGGTTGCACCAAACCGTCTGTAATCGTAAGCCGTGTTCGTTCAAATTTGAATGTATGGAAAGTTTGACAAGTTTCTATGGGATGACAGCTGCCGGCGCCATTTTAACGTTGATCGGTCTGTGATCGTAAGTCGGTGCAACCCAGCCTTAGTGTCTTCTAATTAAGCCGTCCACAAACAGCAAGCAAATATTTAAATTAAAATCTCTTTCATTCCGTATGCTGTCGTAAGGGACGACTGCTGTGGACAATGCTGCATATCATACCACATTTTCTCCAATATTAAACCTTCTAAGATTTTTATTAATTGATAGCCCCCTTATTCATAAACGTCCACCACATCAGCCCTAGGACGTCCACTGCTGAACATAGGCCTCCCCCAATTTCATGGGGGGTAAATGCCATAATCGCCACGCTTGGCATGCGGGTTGGCGATCGCAGTATCTCCAACGCACTCTAGGAATGCTGCTGCCCATTCCCCGGCGGTCTTCATAAACGTCCATCAAGCCTCTATTAGTTAACAAGCCGCTAAAGTTGGTTTGTCCTTATCTGTCACTTTGACATTTATGTTTGTGAGAAAGGGACAAAACAACTTTTAATTAACATAGGTTTGTTAAGTTTTATGAATAAGGGGCTAAGTGTGGTACTGAAAATTAACTACGAAACCTTTGCATTTCGCGACTTTCCTTCTGGGCGGCGATTCCATTAATCCTTAGTGATATTTTAGGGTGTCATTCTGCTTTTAAAATATAAAGAGATCGCTGTGAGCGTCTATTACTAACCGACAAACCAGCCTATCCACCTGGTTAGACGGTTAGTCTTTTTTTTTCGTAACCAACAATCTGCCCAGTTGGTTGGTTAGTAATATGGACTTTTATTACGAGCCGACCAACTAATTATGGATTAAATATTGGTTTGTCGGTTGATAACTACTTAATACCAATCGAAAAACCGCCTGACATATTATGACCGTGTTCAAACCAAACTGACTATATCCCGCCGAATGTGAGCTGGCTCACTGTAGTCATACATTCGTTACGCATACGTATTATCGGTTAGATGTGAACGAAAAAGTAAATTATGTATGGAAATACAATATACTGCGTAACGTTCGCTCACAATCGGCGGCTTACAGTGAGTTTGGTTTGAACATAGCCTATTTGTTAACACATTCACTGTCCCCACACAAAACTACCCAAAAAACCACGGATTCCTGAACAAAAACTTTAATGACTTCCATATTGAGGGCACCCGGAAACAGGACTGAACGAAGGTAACAGAAACAAGTATCTGATTTAATAGACAATTTAATAGAAAATATATTATTATGTACTTACAGCTTACTTCACTTTATGTAAAAAATGACCAACACTAATCTCAGAATTCAAAAGTTGCATCTGACATTTTAAGATGTACCTATCATTTTTTATTTCTGAAATATCTCGTTTTGTTGGGGCTTTGTCTTCTTTTATTAGCTTACCGCATACTGTATAAAAGGCTGCATCTCTGTTCAAAAAATGAAGTAATTGGGTAATGTTGACCTTTTTCTTTCCTATATTATTATTCAGTTTATAATTCCAACCTTCAGGGAAATTGGTCGTACGGTGACGTTCTCCGAAGACAGTCCATACTTTTATAAATTCCTCGCTACGGAGGAGGACAAGTGTGTTCTTTTTTCTTTGTGATAGTTCCACCCTGAAATATTTATTTAATTTAATTTTAGTTTGATGAAAACACGACTTATAACAAACCACCGCCGGCTACAAATTATAAACGAGTAGAATTATAAACTATAAACGAGTGGGCGAGAGGCGAGAAGCTAGTACAGTTTTGATAGTTTTAATGCTCAGCTATAAGCGAGTAGTCGCGTGCGACTTAAGAGGGCCATATTGGCCAATGACCTCGAGGATTCAACCTTTAGCTTCAACATACAAATTAAATCTAAGCAAATTAAAATGAATTAGAATAAATTGAATAACTTACCGAAGTAGTAATACTTCCCATACACTTTATTTTTTTCCGTTGAGAACAAATCCAAAATGTACTATCGTTTCGATAAACCTTCTGTTTGTAGTATTGGTAGCCATCATTAAGCAATACTCTCCCACCGTTTCTAGAAATATATTGTATTTCGTTCATGTTTACAATACTATTACTTGTATAATACACACCGTCATATCATATGAAATGAAATATTGACAACCGAAGAAACAAAAAATAGTGGAAAAAAGAAACATTCAAAATATATAAAGTTTCTTGAGAGCCAGTCAAATCTGTCACAAGAAGGTATGCTATTGTCATGATGAAAGAAGGAAAATATGTAATAGATAATAATTAAGTACATTAATATATGTATATGTAAGTAGGTATATTACTTACACTGAATCCCAGATAAGAATCATACGGACACTTGAGAAATATGCACGTGTAAAAAAACAATGATTAAATACTTACATCTACTTAATGATATGACTGGCCGTTTTCCGTCATTTTCATTAATGTCTTGATTGAAAACTGCAATGTCCATTTCGCGTCTGCCTGAGTTCTGTCATTTATCAAGGAGAGAACCTACGGTTTGATATGAACTATCAAAACATCCAAGAACCCGACTCATCTTTCGTAATGTCGATAAGAAGAACGCCTCAAAATGATTCCTGTATTTTTGGCGGGTGTCGAAACCAAACTCAGGCAATAACAAACATGTTTAAAGCCCAAATTTACAAACACAATTTATATATATCGCCTGAAACGCGAGCCTGCGTGTATCACTTTCGTCCAGAACAAAGTTGGCAAGAAGTAGCTGACGCGGAAGATAATTTAACCGATTTTAACTTGCATCATATACAAGATATTGTAAATATTATGAAATCGCCAATGGAAATAGTGAAATTCATGGTTCTAAGTGTCTTATGTTAAATTATGAACTGAATATAATAGATATTGTAACAATATTGTACCATTATAGATATAGATACTTACAACAATAGATATTACAAACAAAAAATGTATTTAGTTAGGTATGTTTCTGATTTTTATTTTCAATCATGAATACCAAGGTTGTGGTTGAGAATAAAACGTTATTAAGGTAATAGGTCTGTCAAAAATACATTTTTATTAAGAAACCAACTAGGTAGTCAGTTATGAAAAAAAATAACAGCCAACCACCTAGGTAGTCAGTTAAGGAAGAAAATGAACAACGAACCAACTAGGTAGTCAGTTAAGAAAAAAAATAACAGCCAACCACCTAGGTAGTCAGTTAAGGAAGAAAATGAACAACGAACCAACTAGGTAGTCAGTTATGAAAAAAATAACAGCCAACCACCTAGGTAGTCAGTTAAGGAAGAAAATGAACAACGGACCAACTAGGTAGTCAGTTAAGAAAAAAAATTAACAGCCAATCAACTAGGTTGTTGGTTAAGAAAAAAAAAGACTAACCGTCCAACCAAGTGGATAGGCTGGTTTGTCGGTTAGTAATAGACGGCTGTGAGAATATCCCTATCATAAGCCATAACATATTTTATATTGATTTAAACTTGCACGATTTGCACACATTATTATTAATAATGTTTAAAACATTTACATGATTAAGTCCCGTTTAATATTTAATAATAATAATATGACTGTCATATTTTGTCAAGTGTTTATTGAGCCCCACAGGCCGACTTACTGAATCTTGTACTTTTGTAACTTAATTCAACAACCTAAAACGTTTTCATGAAAAAGTTATTATCTTTTACTTATACGTAATATGGCTTTAAGCTTCAAATACTCAAAGCTTTATTACTTTTACCTTTCACCTTTATTACTCAGACTGGCTTAAGCTGAGAAGGCGAAACCTAAACTAAATACTTTGTAAACTGCTGAAACCTCTTTACCTGCCCCATTTCCAAATGGAGTTTTAATCTCTAGATCTTAAAGTTATAATAGCAGTCATCGGAATAATTTATCTACATAAACTAGTGGCTCTGTGAGTTGTATACCTCGCAAAAAAAAAAACATTTCTATAAAATGAGTCTACAAAAAAAATCTATGTAATTATCGATCCTGCTCACAAAAATTCATGAGAATCAGTTGAGAAATGCGACCTGTAGAGGAGAACATCCGGACAGACATACAAAAGAATTTTTGTCGAAGGCCGAAACGGAGACGCTTCGCTCGCTCGGTCAACATAGGTGACTATATACGTAAACGTGAAATTTGCAAATGTTAACATCGAACTGTCTAATGGGACGTAGCGACAGCAAGAAGCAAAGGTTGGTTCCTCGTTCTCACCACGGCGCGTCCTAGGATGTTATGTTGACAATAATTGTATTGAATGAGACTATAAATCGGATTTAGTCGCGTGTAGAATATATTTATCCCGATGTTTCGAGCCCTTTGCAGCACTCGTGGTCAAGCGGGTAGACTGAGAATAATATAAATTTTCTCCGTCAAATAACAATTATGCATACTACCCACATACAATTTTTCTAAGCAGAGTTAAAGATGGTTATACATGCCAAATTGATGCTCATAAGGTATAATAAATATATTTGGGGGCGGGATATAATAAATATATTCTACACGCGACTTAATCCGATTTATAGTTTAATTCAATTTGAACAGTCGCGGAAACCGAAGACAATAATAATTGTATTGTTGCCTAAAATAAATACTGTCTAATCTCTCATAAATACATAACATAAGGGCAACCAGCTTGACTGTCCTCTAGCGCATGAAATGATTTCTTTTCCGAAGAATTGTTTGATAGGGATAGCTACGGCCAAATTTTACCATCGCGCCCGCTCGATGTGGGCAAGGCGTTCGTTTTCACATGGCCGCGCCCGGTATGGTTCCACAGGAATTACCTTCCGTGAACTCTTTGGCTGTGGACTGAACTTCTTGTTCTTTTTACAGTAAGGGGTTCCTTAAGAAACGCATGTTTATATACTCAAAGTGTCAGCAACACATATGCAAGTCAGTTACAAGCGTCAATAGGCTATGGTAACCGCTTACTATCAGGCGGGTCATATGCTTGCCAACGAAGTGGTAAAAGAATAAAAGAGATAATGATTACGGAAATATTGTTCTCAACTGTATTCCCATTTCCTTCTAACTTCATCGAGCCATGAATGTGCCTCGCACCATGACATATCAGAAATGTCCGAGGGCCCGTTGAAAGAACTCGTTACGTCAAACTGTTAACGAGGCTGCCTCGCGGCTCGTTACCGCGCGTAAGATAGGGAAAAAACAGGGCGCACTGCAGGCCGATGAAAACAGGACACCAAGGTCGGTATTTGACTTAATAAAATGTGATGAGGCTCATTTGTTTCCTGTTTCATCTTTATGCAGTTCTTAATTTGAAAGTCAGTGTGCAATGCCAATATTGTGTTGCGGGTGGCGCAGGACCGGTCATTGTGGAACTCTTTGGAGAGGCCTACTCGTATGTCCAGCAGTATGCCCTTTAGCTGACATAATGATGATGATGATTTTTGTATTTTTATCAATGGATTACCATTAGCAGTTAGCATAAATAGTATTCGTGGTATCGCTATATAGGTAGCGATGCGATTTACTATCTGCAAAATTGCTACTTGGTTAGCAATATTTTATAGTTGGCCGGTGGCATACTAAATTTCCTTTAAAGTAGCCATGTACGACATGCTATGCATGTATTGGAAAAATAGTAAAAAAAAAAATACTGGCCCATTTTGGGAAAAAATGACAGACTAGCGAGTTTGTTTCGGTGTTTCTTCTCGAAAGTGGTCTTATTTTTCAGAAAAGCTGCTGGATTGTGATTTATAAAAATTCCAGAGCGGCCGACTTTCAGAATAACGTTAATTTTATTTAAACCAATTTGGGCCAATGTTCTATTCTTTGGAAACTTGATACAGCTGAAATTCCTAGCCCATATGATAAATTATTGTTTTAGCATGTGTGACACTGGGTCCAAGCGCTACAGACAGATTTCGCTGCGCAACGAATTAAGCGTAAACCATTATTCCGTGAATTTGTCTTGCAGTGTACGTTAAAAGTTGCTACGTGTGCAGTTCCCTAAGAAAAGCAACCCTAATTACCTGAGGCCAACTTTATTTTTGCCGGCTGCGGGTGCATTTCTCAAAAACAAAAAAAGGAATCATTCTAAAGAGGGAAAACTTGCAAAGTGAATAAAGGTTTCCCTTGCAAAAATACTGTCGGATTTTCTAGACGGAACCGTGGAATATTTTTTATGCGCTTTGATTTCTTTTTGAGAAGAAATAGAGGGGAAAGTCTGTGCTTTTGGTTCCAATTACTTTTAAAAAGTAGGAGCCGTAGTACCTCTCTACGGCATTTAAAAATATTAAACATTGTCATAAATGTTGGGAATTTCCACTTTTATTTTAAGTGTATTGAGGCAACACAAAAACGATAAGTAATTAACCAAACATCAAAACACAAAGGGACATATCAAAATTATCTATGATCTATCTATTGCTTTTAAACAAATGAACTGTGACTGCTATGTAGTATCATACTCGCACCACTTTCATGCATTTACCCCTTGCTTGGCTGCCTGTTGTTTTACCACTGTCTTCCTGTATCTTTGTTTATTCTTTGTACAGTGAACTAATTTGTTTTCTGGGCCACTTCGTACCTTGTCACAGTGACCATAATATGAGATGTCTAGCAGCTTTCATATTGATTTTCACTGTGACAAGGTACGAAGTGGCTCAGAAATCAAATTCGTTAACCGTACCTGTACCTGCTGTATTTTTATGAAGTATTAAAGGAAAAATATTTTTATTTTTGTATTGCATTTACCAAACAGCCTTATCACTTTAATTATGTATGGATTAGTATTTTATCCAAAATCGCGAGTCTCTTCCATGACAGCAAATAGTTACCTTTTTTCCCGCTGGCGCTAGTTGTCTCAGACGTCAGCTGTCTATGATTCTATGGTCGCCTTCACGATTCTCGAGTACTAGTTATAATACTTATTTTGTTTATTTCTTTTAAGTACATTTTTTGTGTCTTGTCCATCGTGGGTTCACTTTGACCCCAAAGGAAGAACAGTGCTAGCCACTGGCTGCTAGCACCATGCTGATTTGGGGGCATTTTGTGGCTGTATTGTGTTTTGTTATTTCTTTTTGTTATGTAATGTATTTATCAACGAATAAATGTTTTTATGTTTATGTTTAAAATACTGACTCAAAATGATAATTTCTTTTCTTCAAAGAGTAACTTGTTTTCTATCTGCAGTAAAATTATTATAATTGAAAAGTAAATATCCTTCCCGGAGATAAAATCAGCGCGCTTGTGTCCTAACTCTCGCATACAGGATAAGAAATATAATCTTGCGAGTGAGGGACCTCCATATCTCTAGCTATCAACAAAACAAATCCTCAAGTCAATAAATGGTCAATAGCTTGTGATACTTCTGGAGTCGGTGTCAGCTTACCATCAGACAGGCCGTAAGCTTTTTGGCCACCGTCGTTGTGTAATAAATAGGAATTGAATTAATAACTATTCAAAATGTTCTCACAACATACATATTTTTTCTTCCTCCTCGAATAAATTCCACTTTCACTATTCCCAACATGATTACCTTTTAAAATTTAAAAAAAACTTGGCCAAGCACGTGGCGCTCTCATGTGGTGACCAACGAGCCGTGAACCCGCTGCAAATTGATTCAAAATGCCACCACGCATGGCGTAACACGATTTATGCTAATTCCTATCGTTTTGTGACCAATTAAATGTTTTGTGGCAGAGGGCGCTCTAATGAAAGCAACAGTAGTTATCAATATAGATAAACGTGAGTTCCTATTATTGGCTTTGTATGTCTTATTAGGCTACAATCTGTGTAAATATACGCGTTGATTCTCCTAAATAAAATGATGTTGGTGGTCCTTAAGTTTGATAAATTATTGATTAGATAATTTATATTCTGAACAATTTTGTGAAATATTAAAGATATGATTAGGTACATCATCATTCTCTGACGCATGATTATTGATTTCCATAAAATTTATAGTATGATCGTCATATACTTAAAGCTGTACCCCTGCAGATGGGACCAGATCTTTATTTGAATACGATTCTTTTGTTTAGGCATTAGAGCATCCTAATTCTATTCAAAACTTGTTTCACTTTACCTTATCATTCAGCCATAGTATATCTTGATGACGCGATTCGTAATAACAACGCGTAACCAGAGGTCTAACTTACACTAGATCACCTGAGGCGAGGCGTAGGTAAGCGTTGTAAATAATAGTCCAGAGGGCCTACCGTGAACTGAAAAGAAGTTCGTCCGTATATCTCCCTATCTGTCGCTCGAATATGCAAATCCGACTGAGAGGTAGATACAGGAACGAATTTCATTTGATTGGTTTGCAGTAGACCTATGTGGTACGGCGCTCTCCGCATTTAGGCGTGAAATTTCAAGAAACTGAAGATGAAGCGCCTTTGAGCCATTTTAGCGCTGCGTACACAAACGCTACATCTTAGCTGATCCTGGTATTGGAATTAAAGTACAAATAATATGTTGCATGAATATTAATACTTTATTTTCCGCACCACGATCAAACAATTATGCAAATGCTATTCCAATTACAAATCACATTAAGAATTCCGCCCATATTGCCCTTTGCTGTAAATAATCAAGCTAGGCCTAATTACGTCGCGTCGCCATCTTTGATTGTTCTTCCGCACCGTCGCAGGCGCGGGTTTTTTGAGCTCATTTGCACATGGTAGCAGGATGCGCGTAAAAAGTTTAATTGCACATTATTGAGAGGGTTGCTGTGCAATCTTTAACATGGCTGAGTTTAGTCGTCATTGTAGTAACTTAGAATCCATGCTTATATCTGTCTGTCTGTTTGTGACCTTTTCCCGAGGAGCTACAGATGATAAGGCGGGTGGAAGTTTGTACGATAGAGCAATTATTAAGCATACACCTAAAATATGAGTTCTACGCGGACGAAATGGCGGGCAAAAACTAGTAGATGATATTGTTTATGGACGGACAACGCAAGTGGCGAAACGCTATGCGGGTTAACAGGCAAGTATATTACGACGTTCGACGAATTACGCTCAAGTGTATAGAAACAATTGTATGTAACGTCATTTGTTTGTATTTGAGTAAGTTTCGACGCTTCGCAGTCTAAGGACCCGCATAAACGAAAATTTACCAAATCTTGCTTCGGAACATAGTGAACCGAGAAGATTAAAAAACGATATCAATAGTCATTCAATGATGTGATATATTTTTTCAGAACCATCCCCTGGCTGGCTCATTGACGTCACGTTAGCTTAGGTAACGTCATCTCGCTATTTGGACCAGCCCAACTGAGGAAGTAACTCCACTTTACAGAAGACCGCAGCTATTATAAAACCACTACTAACTCTTTAGGTACCACCACCACCACCATATCAGCCCTAGGACGTCCACTGCTGGACATAGTTCTCCCCCAATTTCATGGGGGGTAAATGCCATAATCGCCATGCTTGGCATGCGGGTTGGCGATGACTCTTTAGGTACGTGTCAGTTGAATAAGGTAGCCTGAGCTTCCGAGGCTGCGCTATCAACACAACGAGTCAACAAATGGGCAGCAACAAGCTTGTAATTCTTCTGGAGTCACAAGCGTTCATAGGCTACGGTGTCTGCTTACCATCAGGCATAAGCTTGTTAGTCGCAGTCTGTGTTTAAAAAAGCCTTCCTTACTCGTGCATGGTATGGCATTACGGAGCCACTTTCCCACCGGAACCGCGCTCCAGCGGGTGCGCGCGCGCACGCGTCGCACGTGCCTCGCTCGCGCCACGTTTGTGACGCGCGGGTTAATGGACGATTCACAGGTAACGGCCGGAGTCGGCGCGCATGCCACCAGAGTCAAAGTAATTCGAACCCTCCATACAGAAGCTAAACTTCGTATACAAACGGCAGTGGTAGAGCCGGCGGCAGCCGACCGGCCGCCCGTAACCTATTCAAATACAAAATACAAATACAAAATTGTTTATTGACAGAAACAGATTGTTTACATATTAAGAATATCCGTCAGTGACCAAACTAGGCTGAGCCTGTATCTTGGCCATCTGCGAGTGCGGTTAATTAATAGAAAAACAAACAAAACAATAGTTACAAAACAAATTTAACAAAACATGTGGAATGTAAGTTTACTCATTTCAATATATTAAAATCTTGAAATATCAGGGTCAGGAACGTGTTGGAGTGTGTGTATGTGGGTGTGTGTTTGTGTGTGCATGTGTGAGTATGTGTGTGTATGTGCGTTTGTATAGGATACCCCTGTCTTACAGGTCTTCACAATATTTCACTTTATACGAGTGCATTTCATTATTTCTTCAGTTCCACTGTACGACAACGTCATTAACCAATGTTTCACCACCCTTTTAGCTCGCGGAACTGAAAGAAGTTTAATATCACAGAAATTACATATGTAGTTATAGATGCTAAAATGAGAGTAGGCTGGTGAGCGCCTAGCAAGAGCAGATCTGTATGGAGGAAGCGGAACTCTGTAAGTAAGCCTTCGCAGCATTTCCTCGTAACCAGCAGAGTTGAGTACAATGCCATGAGCGCGAGAGGTGGCTTTCATGACAAAAAGCTGCCTTACCCTAAGCAGTTTTTTCTCACTGTACAATAGGTCTGTAGGGAACCGGAATGGCTTCTTCATCATCACCTTTATTACTGCTCGTTGAGCACGTTCCAGGGGAAGCAGGTGGGTTTTAGCAGCACAGCCCCAGACAGCCACCCCGTAGTCCAAAATAGATTGAGCTAGTGCCTGGTAGACAAGGCGAAGTATATCAGGACCAGCACAGCTCCGCAGTCTCTTCATTACAAATATGATTTTTCTCACTCTGGAAGTAATAGTGGTGACGTGTTGAGCATAAGAGAGATGTTGATCGAAGAGAATCCCTAGGTACTTTACAGAGTTTTGTCTCCTTATTACTTGATAGGAGCAAGCAGGGACTGGACCAGACTGCACATGGCTATATATATTCAAATATGTACAAGTTAGCGTTCGTTCTGTACGGAGGGTTCGAATTCCTTTGACTCTGATGGCGTGCGCGCCGACTCCAGCCGTTCGGCGTGAATCTTCCATAATGAATTTCGATGCTGTCGATTAGGGTTTCGTCGTGGAAGCCCTATGATTTCACGTTTTTATAGCGTATGGCACGCCTGGTGGCAGGCCTGTTCGTCTTACCGCTTCGGCGAAACTCAGCTTTAGAATGCCGCCAAGGCGTCGATATATCCGATATACGCGCTAGGAACGAAAGGGCATGTGCCATGTCATGACCTGCGGTCGACCACGGTGTTGTTGAACTGATGACTTTCTGTATTTATTATTATATGCTGGACCTATTATTATTCTATGCTGGACTGGTCATTGTGGCACTCTTTAGGGGAGGCTTATATCCAGCAGTGGTCGTAAATCGGCTGACATGAGATGATTCGATGCTGATGTTCAGTGGTTACGAGAACCGGCAGCAGGTCGCCTTTATCACTAAATAAACGTCGGCCGGTTTAGCCTACTTGGTAACACTGCCTACGGAAATGGAGGTGCCTCCCGGTTTCGAATCCCGGTAAGAGCATTCGTTTGTGTGATGAGCAAAAAAATGTTTTCATGACACTTAGAAATTTTCTATATATTTAAGTATATATAGATAAACTACGATAAGATGGCCGCCCCTCCAAATTACTATTTCAATGTGTTTAGTCACATCCTTACGAAAGAGTGTGTTTGTTTGTTTGACGGCTCTCAGCACGCACACATTTCTTGGTAGTGCTTCATAAATACTTTCACAAATACATTGAAGCGTTTTGAATTTTGGAGGTGCGGGCCATGTTATTTATTTAGATTTTTATTTATTTACTTAGGAAGATCATCAGCTTAAATAATACACAATAACTTAAAGCAGTAATGACAGTGAGCTAATAACAGATCCTCACTGATAGCATAGTAAATTACACAAGAAATGAGTGAGTGAAAAGCCAAGTAAAAAACACCAATTAAATATACTCGTATCATCGTCTAATAGGTCCCTATAAAAAGCCTTAATGAGCTTAGTATGGCACTATTTCGATTTTTGTGCGACTTTATTTCGTGCTGATGGCCCATGGTGACAAGAACCGTTAGCAGGTCACCTTTATCGCTACAAGAAATTCAAAAACTACCGAACGGATTTTCCTGCGGTCTTCAGCGATGGACGTAGTGTTCCATGAAATGTATTCCTCTAGGCCACAAGGGCAATAATTCATGTCATAAGGTACCTAATTTAGTAATTTACATACAAAAGTATTACAATAGAAATATTTCAAAACTACACATCAACAATGTACACGTTCATTGAAGTTTTGTATGAATTGCCTAAAATAAGAGTATACGATAAATGTCACCTTTTTTAAAGCCATTCCAGCATAAACTGAATTCCACGCTTTCAAGTCACGGCCGAAGACTAGTAAATGATATAAGACACTCGTCCTTAGCGTACTTTCTAAGCGAGAATTATTATTTATTATTAGCCTTTACCTTACTTTTGTGATACTTTTGGCTCTGTAAAATGCTTGTAATATAAAGGAATTTCAATTGAGCAAGGCAGCTTCATACATTTTATATACACTGTATATATAACGTGCAGGGTATCTCTAACTTCTGTAAATGTATTAACACCGCCCTCATATCGCGTAGACGCCTAGGGCCTTATCTTATCAAGAAGCGAGATACATAAAAGCTTATGATGAGACAACATTAAACACATTACGAATACCTAATGCATGATATAATGTCATTATTAGTGTTGTCGTATAACGCGAACATTATTTAGCTTTATATTGTGCACTTATCGACCGAGCGAGCGAAGCGTCTCCGTTTCAGCTTTCGACAAAATTCTTTCGTATTGGCTATGTGCGAAGTAGGTGGTGGTGGTAAACTAAGCGATCGCAGCGCACACCATGGCAGAAATGTGCAATTTCCGGGGACTTATATGTCAAATTTACTTCGACGTTTCCTATTGGTTTCCTACGATTCGTTTCGTTTGTATTTATTTATTTATTTTCTTATTTATTTCAGTCAAATTTCCAGTAAGGGGTCTTACTCGCTTACTAAAATAAATAAAATATTCATGTGTCTTTATTTGACATCTCTGAGTTTGACATTGCCCCGGGACCCGTGACGTTTGACGTTTCTGACGTGCACATAGCCAATATATGTCCGGATGTTCTCCTCTACAGGTCGCATTTCTCAAACGATTCTCGTAAAATTTTTTGAGCAGGTTCGATAAATTTTTTTTTGTAGAGTTAGTTTTTAAAACTTTAAAATTTGAAAAAAAAAATTGCAAACTCACAGAGCCACTAGTTTATTAGTGTTTAGTTAGTTTGTCACTATGTATAATAAATAACATTAATAGCACAGCGTCATAGCGTCTTGCTAGGACTTTAAAAAAAAAAACGTGCTGCAAAACCTTAAGCTCAAGTACGGTTGGCACTTGTCCGGTGTTGTAAGTTAACAATAGTTTCACGGATGGGAGTTCACATCGAGCATTTATATTATATTTATAAAATTGAAGCGGGTACAATTTGTTAATGTTTGTTTTTATTGTACGGATACAGATGAATCTAAACATCTTGTTTTACATTGTGTAACATGATGCCATTAGATTAGAGACAAGCATCAATTTCAAAATGTTTGTTAAAGTGACCGCTAGATGGCGCCTTTGCGACGATTTCTGAAACACGCAATTACGATTTTTCCTGGAATAATATCCAGTACATTTAGGTTTTTTGTTATCAGTCCTCATATTCCACACAAACTTTGCAACAATCTTCCAAAGACGCAAAAGGACAATGATGGTGAAGTAAGAGAGCAGAGGCAAAAATGAACTAGAAGATGAGCCACTGTGTCCGACTGCACATTACACAGTTGTTTGTTGGAGAACTGGTGTAAGCAAACAGATGATCTCGTGAAAGTATTTCGCTAGCTAATTTCCCGGAGCCAAAAGTTTCGCGGCGTGACGAAGATGTACGAATATGTTGATGCGGTTTTTTAATTATTTAACATAGTAAAAGCGAAGCCAAGTTCTGAAGTGCTATCAGAAGTGTAGTTATCAGTCAGGATAGATGCCAAGTTTTCCCCCTCGAGGGTGGCCGCCTTGTCGGGACGGGGGGGCTTAGTAACCGTGGACTGATCATCCACGGTGAAGGTAAGAGGCACCCAGGGCCGGCCTGTTTGGGCTGCCGGCTGGCCCGAGGAGGGCGCTCCCAGCGGGCTTGGGTAGCCCGCTGAGGAGGGGCCGCAGAAGAAGAGGAGTGCCGGTATTGCGGTGAGCCGTTCTCCCTATCTCCTGTGGCCGAGGCGGGATCGCAGTGGGGGGGGGGGGCAAACTCATTTAACGTTTCCTATACTCGCACACATACACTCGTACCTACCTTACAGCAGTACTAAAAACGAGTTTAAATTAAATTAAATATACATTGCAATAACACACAAAAGAAAATACTAAGAAAATATAGACAAAGAAATCTTAATACAACTTTAAAAACTAGCAACTTATTTAATAACAGCAGCTCAAAGGTAGGCTAGGTAGTTTTAACTGGCGAAATAACAACCCAAGCCACGTTAACAAAAAGTGTATCCAAGCTAAAGGAATATGTGAATGATGGAATACAGTGCATAGTAACATTGGCACATTTCACAGGTAGTATTTCAAAATATCAATTATAATTTCTAAACTTATCATAAAGAAAATGGAAAAAGAAACGAAACACGAGTACATACACAACCCTTGAAAACAGACACGCTAAATATAAAATATGTACCATATCCCCTAACGCTCGCATCGTAGCGCGGCCCGGTACAAATTGGCCCCAAGTTGCGGTCTTCATTTCCTGCCCAGGACTTCGAGATGAAAAGGATTTTTGCCCGTCATTACGACTCTTTTTAGGCAACTTGCCGGCCATGTTTTGTTTCCAGCATCGACAGATAGTAGGTTTGGGGTGAAGTTTCTCTCGTTATTAAGGGAAGTAAGGTATTGAAATTTATTTTTTGTAAGTCTCAAGGAGCCGGTAGAAACAAAACGTTGAGGACGTCTCTGGGAGAAACCTTTTAAATTTTAGTAGTTATAATAGTTATTCACTTTAACGCACTAGAAATTACATAAACTTGTATGGTGACAATGAATAAACGTTTCAATATAAAGGAAAAGTTGAAGATTAAAGTATCATAAGTAAGATTTTATATAATATTATGCTTCTCTGCTGTACTTATAGGCTTTAGTAGGCAGGTACGTGGTTTAAAACATTACTCATTGGAATTGAGCACCTTGCAAACTCGTGAAAGAGTTTCTCGTGAGTTTTAGTGATAAAACGAACTAGTTAGTTGTACCTAACAACCTTTTTTTACCTGTATTCTCATTTATAAATCATTACGAGGATTACCTACACTAGAAACGGCTAAGAGCTAGAGGCCCGTTTCCAAAGTTTTGAAATCATAGACATAAATTGTATATTAAATCTTCAAGTTTCCCTACCATCCGGGAAATTATTAATTGTAATTGTAACAAATCGCGGAACTCAAGATACCTCGATTAAAATAATAGACGACTTTGTATTAATCAAGCGATTGAACTTCGGGGAGGGAGCCCCAGGGTCGGTATAGGGTAGGATTAGCTGGTAGGTACTTTCAGCATCACAGTAAACTTACTAATCGTGAACCTTATTGCAACGATACTTATCCACTCAGACGTCTAAGGAAACTATAGTACCCAAAAGGAGCCGGACGTACGAGTGATTATAAGGTCTATCAATGAACAGTTAACTGTGATGCTCATAGTAGAAGAGACAATAGCATCATTGCTGTCTAGAATGTGAAAGTGTATTTTCTTTTGCTTCGTCTACGCTACCAAAAACTCGTCTAGGAGAGATCGCTCTAGCGATAAGATTACCGCAGTTAATATCTAGTCTCATGTCATGTATTAGTATCTTGTTCAGCAATAAAGAACTCTTTGATTTGTATTGTGATTGTGAGCATATAAATTTACATTAATATGATAAGTTCATTTAGAATATAACAAACGAATGTAGTTATACTAAAAATTTCATCTCCCTACTTTAATTTCGAGATTAAAGTGAATTAAAAGTTTCGCCAATTTCGACTTTTAGGTATATTTTACACCGTAATTGTCTAAAGGTTGAAATATTTTTTCATTCCACGTCTATACATTCCTCGATGCACAAAAAATGACTTATGTAGTACAAGCTCTTTTTGAAAACAAAGAAAATTATGTTCTTCCAAAGGCGTAGACTTGTCTTTTTATCAATTTAGCGCTTCGCCACACACCACACCTTTTAACCCCTTTCTGCTATCCCTATTCCCTCAGCTCAATAATTGCACGCGAAATAATTTCCCTTTGAATAGCCGATTGCCGAGTTTTCCGACAATCGGGGGGATTTCGACCAGAAGAGGGGGGATATTTCCACCTTATTTCGACGATTGAGGAAAAACGTCGGAGAAATAAATAGGTTCTATTTAGTTGGGGATATAAATAGAAGATTATGGGCAATTGAAATTGTTGATGGTCGCATGAAAACGAATTATACAACGCTATAAAAATGAATTCATTGGCTAGACTTGGTATACTCTGATATTAGCTATGATTTTAGCAAAATAACAATCTTTATCATTATTGGACTCGATTTTTAAACCCTTTGACTGAATAAATTCCTGGGTCATTTCCGTAAAGAAACACAACCTTGGTTCTTGATAATTATCAGGTTCTTGATAACTTTGTTCAGCCAAACTTTATTACGCTCTCTTTCGTATTTAATAGTATTTGAATCGTTGGTGTTTGTTATAAAAAAGTCGTTTTTTAAAATTGAATTTCAGGCATGCGCCCCTTAACTTCTTAGTCGGCAGGTACGTTTTTCTGACGTAACCAATACCCAACTGTTCCCAACTCAATCTGATAAAATGAATAATGAAGGTTGTCACTCGAGACAACTGCTTTTTTAAAATAAAAATCTACCTGTAATACGAACGAACTACCATACAAACGTTTCAAACGACGCGAGCGATTGGGGCCAACACAGCCCAACACATCCAAAAGAGCGTAGAAAACCTTCTTACCTAGCATGCACTTACGACTAATTGAGAATACAATGCAAAACAGTTGCCTGGCTTCCAGTGTCCAGTGACCGGCTTAGCATAATGATTTGGAAAAGAGGGTGACAGATAAATAATTGGACATAGCATATTAACATCATACGTTTTTTAAGAGGTAAGTAAAAAACAGGTAACAAGTTAAGGGGATGTTGAAAAATGAAATAGGAACTACATACAACGACTGTTTTAACGATAAGGACAATAATATTATAATTAACTATTAGGTATATATATATTTAGAATTACATTTTGACAAATATCTGTGCTACATTCCAATCATTTGAGCATTTGCTCTGTAGGTACCAATTGGTGCTGATAGGTGGACTGGTAGAAACAACGTTTGGCATTAAATCCGTCATTTGTCCATAATGTTTTTGGGCAATAAAGTATAAAGAAGCAAATAAAAATATAACTCGCCAAGTATCAATTCTATAATTCGCGAAGTTTAAAATTATGATCTGTTGATAGGTTAAAAGCTAATCACCTACGTTGGTGTGGGCATGTTATACGCAGGAATAAAAGTCATGTGACAAGAAAGGTATTAGGCATTAATGTGCAGGGTTTTTTATAAAACGGTTAGATAAAGGAAAAGGTGGATGGAATGCGTGAGAGACGATATGAAGAGGAAGAATCTGAGTGACGAGATGACGGGTGATAGAGAGGTACTGGAAGAATAAAACACGCTGCGCCGACCCCAAGTAAATGGGAAATGGGCACGCGAATGACATAGTTTGGCTGCTATAGTTAAGTACCTATGGACATAAGTATGGACACTGCCACTCTCTTCACTTTTCTGCTTCTACCACAATGTATCGCTCTGTATTAAATTTATTCCTATAAATTCGGTAGCGCGGTAGAGCGGAGGCAGCGTGTGTGACATATGAAGCAGTAATCGACAGTCGACAGTTTCGGAAAGATCAAAAATACAAAACCGCCTCCGCCCCGCACCGCGCCCGCTCTGTGCGTTTCGAGCTTTAAGCCCTCGGTACACACATACGAGAATCGCATAAGAGATTCATTCCATTGCGGGTTACCGTGGTATAATGAGTTCAGTCGATCTGTCAAACCGCGCAATATAGTGAAACTCGCATACGAGTCTCGTACGTGTGTAAATAAGGCTTTAATTCATGAAATTATATATGCAATGGGCATTGACACGTCAGACTACAATTGTGTTATTAATTAGCTAAAGTAAATTGTAGTTAAGCTTAATTAACAGATTCCAATTGTAATAGTTATTCAGCTTTCGATGATTAATCGTATTGACAACTATGAAACATCATTTGTCCCATTTTCAGATGCCAACATTTCGAATCCTCATATACATAAATACCTCTTCACAATTTTAGTAAGAGTCGAAAACGCAGCTCAGTCATAAGCTATAAAAAACCAGTCAAGTGTGAGTCCGACTCGCGCACCGAGGGTTCCGTACAACAATTGTGTACCCATCCCGAATATCCCGATCACATTAATTCAGGAAAAATCTTGCAAAAAATGAACGCCATGGGTAGAGCACCATCTATTGATGCATTTTATTACTAATATGCGCGACTGAATAATAGTATGTATGTTGTTTTTTTTCCAAGATAATTCTTTATCACGTGAACCAAATACAATAGTTTTTTTTTGTTTGAAACGGGGTATTTTCAGCATATTTTTATACGAGTTACTTAACAAAAATACATGCATAGGTGATTAAATTACAAACTTACATGAGAAATGTTTCTTGATATTAAAATATATATACTAGAATTGATATATTGTGATATGGAGTGTGGGTAGACCGCAAATAAAACTCGCAGCACGTCAGTTAATCCTTGAAAATGGCGCTTGCAACAGCGCCGAAATATCGGAAACTCAACAATATTAACATACATGGTAAATAATCCGTTTTCAACAGTAATTCTAGTGTTAGTGAACATGTTAGCTTGAAATCGTATAAAATATATAAATATAATCTAAAAAGAAAAATCGTTCTATTTTTCCTGTAAAATATACACTGATAATGACGATATGTAAGAATTTCATATTTTTTCTTGGTAAACATGAAAGATTTTGAAGGGAGGCGGTATTTTTTTTTCTAAAGTATCCTTCATTAATCGAAATTGGTCCACCGTAGAAATGTGCAATTCAAGCCCTTTCATATTTTATTTTTTTAAATATTTTATTCAAGAAAAATACATTAAATTTTACATACAATAAAACTCGCCAAACTGTGAAGTTTGATGGCGAGGACCGCTCATTTTTTATGCTTAGCTTAAAATTAAGTTTAACTTAACCTATTTACTTCACTCTAACAATTGAGTAAGAGTAAGTTCTTATCATTAAGATTTTATTTTGACGGTGACGTGTTATTAAGAAGTAAGCCCTTTAACTTTGTTTTTAATACAGTTTTACCTACTTTTGGACTTTGCCTCAGTATATTAATTATGTTGAATATTTTTGGTACTACATATTTCGACGTTATTTCGCCATAATAATTTGTTGTTTTTTTATGTACTAATTTATTTTCTCTTACACTTCTTGTGTTATACTTATTGCAAATTCTTTTTTTGTGATCGTCACTATAATAATGCTCTAATCCTATTAAATATTCAACTTTTTTATCTACTGGTAAGATGTTACATAAGGGAAACAACTTGTCATATTCTTTGTTGCAGTTTCTCTTAACTTTTTTGCTAACCAGGAACTTTGTTAATCGAATTTGTTCTTGACATCATTAATGTACGTTATAAATGTTCGACCATAAACAATAAGACCATAGCTAATCAGTGAGTCGGCAAGTGCGTAGTACACAACTCGCAATGTTTTTTTTTATTTAATGTACTATTTAGTTGATAGAACTTTGCCAATACAGACCTTAGTTTATTACATAACTCGTTTACATGTGGCTTCCAGTTAAAGTTCTTATCAATTGTTAAGACTAGGTATTTAAACGTTTCTACGTATACAAACCTGTCACAGCTGCAGTTGCACTTATTAACATGTAGCAATCGTATGTATGTCCTACTATATACAAACTCTGTGCATCGACAGTTTTAGCTATCTGATTGTATGGCGAGTGTATATGCATGCATCTAGTTTTAGAGAAATTCAGGATAATTCTGTTGTCATGTGCCCACTTCGTGATACTTTCAAAATCCTCTTGAACACACTTCTGTATCTCTAATGAGTCCTTTGAAGAATATGACATATGACACCCCGCTTTGAATTTTGACCCTCCGTGGTATCGGTATTTTGTAATTTCAGAGAAAATAAATAAACATATTTAAAAAAAATGTTCCATGTATCTGGGTTAGCCTTCTTTATAACTATTCCAAATTTCAAATCGATAGCATCAGTAGTTCTCGAGGTATTTAGCAATGTGACAGACAAAGCGGCACCATAAGGGTTCCTTATTTATTTACCATTTAAATCGTGAAGGAACGGAAATCAATATTGCATTATTCTTACGCCTGAGTTGATCACAATGTTTTTCATCAAATTTGCAAGGAACTAAATAAGTCCAGCACCAATCCACATTGAGAAAAATCGACAACTTCACCTCCAGAATCAGTGCATGATCGCTGGGCGTCCTTGCCAACGGTCCACGCGCTTCTTCTATATTTCAACCAATCACAAAGTTATTATTCTTGCGGCGCGTGACCAACTAGATTTTTCAGCTTCAATATTTCCACCAATCACAAAGCAGTATTCTTGTGGAGTGCGGCCGGATAGATTTTTTAAAACCAATCAGATCAGATCACACACAAACTCATAACTCCCTCAGGAGGTAAATGGGCTATAACTGCTCTATACGCTTGCGTACAATAAGACCCTTTACGAGCAAGTGTGTTGAAAAACTAAATTTACAAACCAGATAATTCAAGACTCCACGAACCTGCCAGCAAAGGAATTACGTACTGATTTCTAATAAACGAACTTGTTATATTACATATAAACATTGTATTACAGTTACGATTTTATTTTTGATCAGCCGACTAGCCAAGTTACAGAGAAATAATTTCTAGGGCATTCGAAATTCTCAATCATAGAATCCGTAATAATCCAGGCTCGTAAACGAGAAGACTTGTAACACAGTTAGGGAATGAACCACGGTAGAACCGCAGTGCATGAATTCGACTGGAAACGCTCGCTATGTAATTACCTGGTGTATTAACGTTGCTATTTGCTATAACAACCTTCAAAATCTCGCTACTACTTGAAAACAGTGTTGAAAACACGACTTTAACTCGATAAGGATAGAGTTGAGACTTTTGTAAACAGATATAAACAAATGCTAGTTAGTGAAGTTTGATGCCGATGAATTCCGCGATTTCGTAGTGATTGCAAAACTGATAGGTTATCAGCATATTTAGGTTCAGCTCATTCGTTTTTCGAATGAAATTGAGATTAAAGTACACTGACGAAACTGCCTGCAATCATAGACGAATCATTTTTGAAGAATATAGAGGTAAATTTTCAAAGAAACTGTTGAAGTAGTAGTAGCAGTAAAACTCTCCATTGTACACAATAACACAAAGTAAACTAAAAAAAAAAACAAACATAAGGACAGCAAATAAATAGGCAATCTACGTGGGTGTAATGTTATTAGTAATGATCTTCAACGATAGATACGGTACTTAACTTGTAAAGAAAAAAGAATAACGAAATTTACAAAAATATTAACCCACATAAATACAGAATCGATTCGGGGAAAATACATATGCGATCTCTTTAAAATTAGGTAGGCACTTAAGTTATTTCTAAATTAATATTTTTGTATTAACTAGTCGTTCGCCCGAACTGTGTATTCGTGGGTCCGATCAACGCTATCTTGTGGAGTAGTACAACCCCCGTAGACCCCTTTAGGGTAAGACTTTTATATGGACCCACTGGATGTTGACGCTAGTGAGCGTAGGCACTAGTTTTACAAAAGGAACTGTCATCTGATCATCAAATCCAAAAACTAGATCTTGGCGGGATTAGACTGATGTCTTTCACCGAAAAGCCACATCTCAATATCATACTCGTATTTCGCACATAATTCGATTCATAAGATTTGTTTGAACAACTCCAGAGGTACGAGCTGGGTTCGAACCCAGTCCCACGACCTCCAGATTTAGTCGTGCGCCAAACTGCTCGGCTACAGTGCCTTCAAATAAAACAAAGATAGATATCATCATAAATATAAATAATAATAAATAAATATTAGGGGACATTTTTTTAAACAAATCGAACTAGTCCCATAGACGACAATATATTTAATAGATAACATTATATACCTATAATACTTAAATACATAGAAAACATCCAAGTCTCAGAAACAAATGCTTCTGCTCACCACAGAAACAAATGCCCTTACCGGGATTCGAACCCGGGACCTCTAGCTTCGGAGGCAGAGTCACTACCAACTAGGCTAAACAGGTCGTCAAAACTATTGTATTATCGTCTAGTACCCATAACACAAGCCTTATGGAGCTTACTATGGGACTAGTTCAATTTGTGTAAATATTGTCTCCTAATATTTATTATTTATTTATTTATCATCATATCAGCCGAAGGACGTCCCCGCTCCCAAAGAGTGCCCAAATAACCGTTAAAAAAAGAAAGGTATTAAAAATAATAACTGGTAAACACAAAAGTAAGTAATCAGCATCATCATCACATCAGCCGAAACACTGCTGGACATGGGCCTCTCCCAAAGAGTACCACAATGACCGCTAGAAAAATAAAGATTAATATAAAAAAAAATTGTTTACACAAAAGTAACTAATCAACATCATCATTATATCAGCCGGAGGACGTCCGCTGCTGGACAGGGCTCCCCCATAAAGTGCCAGAAGGACCGTTAAAGAAAGATAAAAATAACAAATAACAATTGGTTTACACAAAAGTAACTAATGTTTTAATCAGGCTTAGAAACTTTACGAAGTTGAATGGGAGTGATAAAATCAATAAGATCCGACCCAATCAGCGGGGCAAAGGGAACAAGCAAGCAAATTGAGTTAACCTTTACTGATTGCCGTTTTCCTCTTATTAAGGCTTGTACCTACAACCTACAAAGGTATTTGTGAGGATTTCGACTTAATAGAAGTTTCATTAGGGGTATTTTTGTTAATTCAATCGTTTGTTGCGACTGTACCTAGGCTTACATAGTTGGGATTTGTAATATAACCATGATTGTCCACAGCATCTTAACAGTTGATTATTGCATCGACCGTTCATTAAGAAGAAGAGGTCTATGCGCCGTCGGAGATCGGAGGTGCGGTGCATCTTTTCCTCATATAACCGATTCAAAGTACAGTCAAAAAATTAAAAGCAGTTTATTCTTCAAATTAGGCATATTACGTCAATAAACTACCACCGGTTCGGCAAAATTATAAGTATATTGGACGTTCCGAAAATGTCAGAAATATATGTATCTCTTTCTTACACTCTAGTAATTAAAGTAATGTTCGCATAATTGTGTCACTAAGTGCGTATAAATATTTTCGATGTACACAAAATAATTAAGACGAAACATACTTCATATGGATCACAATGGGAAAGGGACGCAGGACAATTTTATAATATACAGAAACAGGTAGCTATCGAGTTGGAAACTTGTGGTAAAGGGTATTTGTTAAAATGGTAATAGTCGTATTTATGTAATAAGATTTTAGCATATGTAGGTACTTTCGCCTGCGCACCAAGAATATCTGCCACAACATGGTGCGCCAGAAAACACTTTTTTGACAATTATGAATATGTTCACGTAAGGTAAGGTTAAGGTCGTGGGACTCTTCGAAACAGGCGTGAATAGCTTTCTTACGGGTCGACAACGCGCGAGTGGCGCCTCTGGTGCTGCAAGCATCCATAGGCGTCGGTGAGCACTTTACCACCTGTCAGCTTGTTTGCCACCGACGTGATATAAAAATAAAGTTTACCCTAGCGTCCGCTGGCAAATTTCAAAAACTCTCACTTCACAAATACGCACGTTGAAACAGATCTAGAGAATCAAACCAATAAACTCACGTGCGTTCGGATGTACAATGACGCAATTTATCAAACGAGCCACATTGTTGTACCCCCGTGTTGATTTGTATAGGGATGTCCTCCAATGGATGCCAGGCGTATGTATGATTGGCTGTGGATGTCAACTTTATATCAGATAAGATTTTGGTACCTAAATATTTAAAGAAATAAATAGAAAAATAGTTAATAAAAAGAATAAATGAATATAACAGCAATTTTACAACTCAATAAAGATCGTATTATGAGCACTAAACGACAACACATATGTGAATACTAAAACGTATAGATAGCATACAAAACTCAAATACCAATAATATTTACCCTCGCCGGAATTTTAACCCAGGACCGTTAGTTTCAAAGGCAGGGTCACCTAGGCTAAACCGGTCTTCAATATTAGTATGAACTAAACAATGTTTTTGTATATATTTTTTGACTTTGCACTACTACACCAGGCTGTATCATACCTATTCGTAGCGACTCTACTTCTCGATAAAACTTTTAAAACTGAATTTCTTTAAACGACCAGAAAAAAGAAACAATAACAAAACTCAAGGGAGATACAAGATTGCCATTTTCCGGACGTTCGTCCGCCGCAACGTCTCTATACGCATAAATACTTTTAATAATATGGAAAGAGCTAGCAGGTGATGTTTTTATTAAATTTCTCGCGAGCACTCGACGGGAATCGAAACGAGTTTCGACCAAGTTTAGGGGAAAAATGTTTTTTTCCACGCATTTCAATGGAGTAAATATTTACTTTACGCCTCGGATTACAGAAAAATACTGTTATATTTCAGGTTTAAGCCAAAGTGGAGAAATAGGGACGAAAGAAATACTTTAAAAGCGTGTGTAGGTGGTTTTTGAAACATAACATTATCACAACAGCTTTATTTTAAACGGGACACTGCACCGGACAAAGATCTATAATTTTAATTATACATATAGATAAATGATTATGTCATCAACGTTTAAATAAAATGATAGACTTCACATTCGGTCCACTAAGCCAATTAGTACTTCCCGCACAATGTTATTATCATTCGATAGTAATACTCCCCTAGTGCATTTAATAAATGACGTTTAATTATGCCAAGAAATCTAATTAACCTCAACGCTGCCTGGCGTATTACTAGACGTACAATTTTCAAATATATAGGTAATCTGTGATTCAAGTTCTGGCGTAAAGTAAGTTAAAATAAAATTTGTTATTCAAACTTATACGTTTGAAATTTGTGGCGGAATATTTATTAGCATCTCATCAATATTGAACGCGTTCCCAAAAGCCAAAGCAACAATAAAGAGACGTGTTCAATAAGAGAACATCAAAATAAAAATTATAAACAAATTAGACCGGAAGAAATAAGGAGCGAGTGGAGACAATATTACAAAAGGAAAGAATAGAAGCACGGTTTCAATAATAAATTATCAAAGGGGGCCGAGGGTGGTTCCTTGTGGAACGCCCTGCCCCCGCCGGCGCGACGAAGCGTGAGGACCGAGGGACGACACCTCTTGGCGTCTTCCTTATTGTGTGTACTCGTCCTTCCTTGTGGTACAAGACGCGCACTAAAGCGGAGGTGACGTCCTAAGGTACTAAACGTTTACAGATGTGCGGAATAGTCAAATGCTTTGCTGTGGTATAAATTTAAACCAGGTGTTAGGCTGCACCTTTTACGTTATTATTAGACGTAATAGTTGTTGCTCAAATGTCATAAACAACTCGAGGTTAATCTTTCGAAAATGCTAGAATAATAATATTAAGTCTGCAAGCCTGGATTGATTGATTGATCAGATAATCATTAGCAATCATCCAGTAGCACGGCAAAATGAATATACATTCTAAGCCGCATGGACTGTTATTACTCTGTATTTGTTTTGGTTTCCACGGGACAGGCCTAGCCTAGTGTGGAACCATTGCTCCTTTATGTCTAGATGTCTGTATATGTTAATATATATAAAAAAAAAAACTTAAATTATATAAAGAAAACAGCGCCCAGCTCTCCCTCTTGCGGCATGGAAACAAAAATAAATGCAATATATTTTACGTTATTTATTTAATTTTAATGCCCACACGTTTATATGGCAAACAATATGATCAGATACATACCTAC
The DNA here is from genome assembly GCA_905163555.1 of Notocelia uddmanniana. Classification (NCBI taxonomy): domain Eukaryota; kingdom Metazoa; phylum Arthropoda; class Insecta; order Lepidoptera; family Tortricidae; genus Notocelia; species Notocelia uddmanniana. The sequence continues at coordinate 20,639,923 of LR991068.1, forward strand.
GAGTGTTACTGACATTTTTCCTCGTCCAACATGTTCCATTTATTTCTATTTCCGGCCGCCGTGCAACGTTTTAAATGTACAAAAGGCCAAAATCTAATGTAATATTCACATACACTCGTGTATGTAAAAGGATTTTTCTTTTCATTTATTTTGTTGTTTTGGTGATAATTACAACAGTGCACCGCATTTGACAGCTAATATAATAAAACTCATCTACACAAAGATTATAAGGAAAATTTTATATTGAAATCATATTTTATATCGTATTGTAGGTATAGTATTTTATAGCACAATATATAGTCTACTCATTTCCACATAAGCCCCCAGGGGTTTTCGTGGGACGTTTTAGTTCTTAAGAAAAAAGAAATTAAACTTATTTTGAATAAGAAAAAAAAAACAAGTTAAATACTTTAAATATGTAATGATTAGTGACAGTTTTATCGGTCTCATGTAACAACGATGAGGTTAAATCAGTAATAAATTTGAATAACAATGTTATACGAACAGAATAATACTAAGATGTAAAAGTTATACCCCCATGAAATTGGGGGAGGCCTATGTCCAGCAGTGGACGTTCTAGGGCTGATATGGTGGTGGTGGTGGTAAAAGATATAGTAAACGAAGGAAAAATATTGTTAAAAGAATACGCAGTCCGCGTCAGCGTGGATTTTTACTTATAAATTAGCGTTTCAGATAAGACAAAGGCCGGAATGCGAGGGTGAGATATAATCTGGATCATGTGGGCCCGGATTGATCAACGAGAGGAACTTGATTTAAGAGCCTTGAAAAATATTAAAGGGAAAACGAAAAGAATATAACACATAAAGATATTTATTATCTTTATGTAAAGACATGAGAATGTCACTTTGAAGTCTGTCGATCAGTACGTCTAGACTCAACCACATAATAACAACATCGTGCGCAAAAACGCACTCTGCGCTGAGTTACGAATAAAAAATGTTTTCTGAAAAATGGTAATATCTCTGAAACTAGCCTGAATTCAGTGAACTTCACATGACGTTTTAGTCTCTAAATATGATCAGGAATACACTGGTAAAGTTATGTGGGTTCCTCAGGAGCACGTTGTATAATACTTACAAAATAACCAAAGTTCCGAGTATGAGACAAATATTGAAAAGCATTCTTGTTTTTGTTTTTTTAAACTTCTATGTATACTGATACTAAAATATAATGAAACTGGTCCCTCACGTTTTTAGCTATCGCGGCGGCTGTTCTTTTAGCACTGAAAAACCTAAAAGAACCGCCTCTGCGATAGGTACTCATGATTAAGGACCGCGAACCGGCCTGAAACATTTCGACGATATTCGACCTTAAAGACGTGAGTGACCCGTTTCGTTATATTTTAATATGTCTCAAACTCACGAGAGTTTTCTATATATTGATACTAACCGTTGACCACTCCCTACTACGTATTAACGTTTGTCTTACACCTTTTATTCGTATCCCAGAGGTCCACATCCTTTGTCGGCCACGTAAAATAAATCCTAATTATATGCCCATTTGCAAGGTGTCTTGCGACCGGATTAAGAAGAACCTGCCTTCTATGATCGTGACGGGAGGAGATAGGTATGTCTAATTTAGACAAACAGGCGTTACGGGTGTTGTTGTGGCTACTTATTAAGTAAGTTCCACCATATTTGTTTGTCGCTTTAAGAGGATTGCGTGGTGACAGAATGTTTTGTGGTTAAATGTTTGTTTTGCTTGAGTATTCGCTATTCGGTTTAAAGTGATTCCACACTAATATTTTTATCAAAGGTGGTAAAGCAAACGTAAGCATGTTTTATTCGATTCATTTTAATTTGTGATCACTGAATAATACTTACATGAATACAGCATTTGTCGCAACTTAAAAATAATCAGAATCAACTTAAAATTCATTATTTGGCATCTGGCTTCGTCAACGGAATGCGGGAGTGAGTATATATGAACGAGTATGTATGTAAAAATTAAATTTGCGGCAAAATGTTGATTTTCCACTTCATAATTACTAATTATCTTAAGGCGTAAATTACATGAATTTATCTTCAGTTACGCTTTTTTTTTCACGTAATCTTCAGACCCAAGCTTCCTTTGTCCTGCTGAAAACTCAACACCGTCCAAATCTAGTCCTGAACAATACATAAGGAAAAAGGAATCGCGCCGTTTCAAAGAAATACGTCTTTATTAAATATTTTCCTCTCAATAATACGATGGGAGAAAAACTCGGGGAAGACAAACCATTCACTGGACTTGTGATTTATATAGAACTACTTATCAAATTAAATTTTCATTATTTCACTGGGCAGAAAGCAATATCGTGGCTATGCGCTACACGAAGTAATAGCTACATATCAATATGTGGCGTTACGCGGATAAAGTGTACCTTTTAGCTATTGCCATATGTGTACGTGCCCATGGTACCTTCATCCGTAGATCGACAAATATACAGGGTAGGCCCTGTAACAAGAGCAAAAAATTAAACGGTGGACTATTTAGCGGGCCAGCAATTATTTCCAAGTGGTCTCAGTTGACAATTTTTTTTTCCAAGATGGCTTACGTGTATTTTTATTACTTTTTTGAAGTGATTAATGTAAATTTATATTATAAAGTCAATAAAATTTACTAATAAAAAAAAAATTACCGATGTCCTGATGACCTGGTGAAGGTCGCGGGTGTCCGCTGGATGCGGGTGGCGCAGGACCGGTCGTTGTGGAAGTCTTTGGGGGAGGCCTATGTCCAGCAGTGGACGTCTATCGGCTGACATGATGATGATGATGATGAAAAAAAAATACCAAAAATATCCATGAAAACAAAAAATGCAAAAACAATAATGACTCATTACTTGATACTACGTCACACTGCATTGACTGATGTGCTATAATCTCGTGGTGTCAAGATGCAGTACTCGGAGGTCGTTTTTTTTTATTTTTTATGACATAGGTGGCAAACGAGCAGACGAATCGCCTCGTAACTTTAGATCAAAAAAAATTTCTGCGAAACGAAAATTTTTGAACAAAAATTGTACACCAGGTGTTACTGCAGATGCTCTAAGGAAGCGTCTTTTTAAATATTTGCTCCAGTTACAGGGCCCACCTTGTATATTGTATAATATAGCTTGCTTGCATGAGTTACATATGGATGTTAATGGTCGGGAAAATGTTATATCATAAAGATAACTTTAACAACAAAAGTGAAATACGAAAAGAACATTCAGATTCTAATCAATACATACACCAAAAAAGTCTTACATGCGCGGAAATGGTTTAAATACAATTAAATATAATCTCATATCAGCTTTCATTAATTTATCTGCGCAAAGAAGATTTATTTTTAGTGTAGTTATAACTGCAAATATGTTTAAAAGGTACAATGAATATCGAATCCAAAACCTTAATGGCATAACACATAAACGTATGACAAAACAAATGCCAGATGGAAATATATAAGCTAGATACATATAGGTGTGTGCTGTATGGTGCCGGGTTAGAATAGCACCACCCCCTTTCTTCCCTTGGGTGTCGTAAGAGTCTACAATGGGAACCAGGTTGAAGTGTGTCGAGGGTGATGGGCTAGCAACCTATCACTGCAATATCACATTTTCGCCATCTATAAACCTAAAATTGCTAAAAGTGGCACTGAATTAATTTTCGTGTGCTCTGCCTACCCCTTTTGGGAATATAGGCGTGAGTTTATTATATGTATGTATGTGTGTATATTTATTATTTTATAATAGCCCATCTCGTACATAGTTCATTCTCTCTGTGTGATGCTTGAAGGTACCCAACAAGCTCTAAATACTAGTCATTCCTCGCGCTCATAATTCTCATAAATATGAAACATTGAAAATAAATGAAAATAACTTGATGGAATATAATAGGTATTTTTCAGAGGAAGGACGGTAATTTTATGAAATATCAACCTTCATAAAATCTGCTGCTTTCTCGAAGAAATTAATTCAGAAACCCGTTCCTGACCTTAAGTTGTACACGTGAAATCGATTTTGTTCGCTCATCGTTTCTTTGTTTTAGCCGGCCACCTAATGTAAAATGTTGCATATTTAAATATCAGAAGTGCTGATCTTCACAAAACTTCAATCAGTTGACGTTCTATATTTGGACCTGGAGTTTGGTTTGGTTTGTTTCAAGGAACGTGGAGTTATAAAATACTGGAAAGTGATTCGCACACGTACGTAATAAACTTCAAAGAAGTCACGTATGTGTAAAGTACTAATGAACAGGAGCGTATTTCAGCAAAAGTTGAAAAACTATATTAAGGCACGTACCAGTTTAGTGAAATATGTTTTAGAAATAAAAGAAGGCTGAAATTATACTCAACTATTTCTAACGATACGTAGGAGTTTCTCGCAGTAACGATATAAATTACATGCGTAAGACTTCGAAAAACATATACGTTAAAAGAGGTTAATCATTTAAACATGCCAGAATGCAAAATAGTGAGTTAGAAAAAAAACATGAAGATGGTAAATGATGCTTAGATCACATATCAGGACATTTGTGAACGTATGTACTTTTCATATTCATTATTATGCCTTATTACTAAATGCTAAATAATAAGTGAAAAGGACAATTTTATTAACAATGTTTACCCGACTGTATTTATATGTACTGGTATATTTCAGCTGGAAGTTGCTTCATTCCAGGTGTCTTTGAGTAATTTTAAAACGCTTGATCGCCCCCACGAACCCTCCAAAAGGTAGCTCGTCCAGGTTTTGACTCATCATCATCATGTCAGCCGAAAGACGTCCACTGCTGGACATAGGCCGCCTCCAAAGACTTCCACAATGAGCGGTCCTGCGCCACCCGCATCCAGCGGACACCCGCAACCTTCACCGGGTCATCAGTCCACCGTGTGGGGGGCCTGCTTACGCCACACCTTCAGCTATGTGGTCGCCACTCGAGAACCTTTCCGCCCCAACGGCCATCGGTTCTACGTGCTATGTGCCCCGCCCACTGCCACTTAAGTTTAGCGATTCGGAAAGTCTTTGGCCAGTGTGTGTTGCCAGTGATGACATATGGCACTAAAACGTGGTCGCTTACTATGGGCCTCATAAGAAGGCTCAAAGTCACCCAAAGAGCAATGGACAGAGCTATGTTGGGAGTTTCTCTGCGTGATCGGAATGAGGCCACCCGCAGCAGAACCAAAGTGAGGTTTTGACTGTTAAGTCAAAACTATATTAATAAGTAGTATTGAACCACGAATTGAAATCATCTTTCACGGTATCAAATCATTTGAGGAAAATCGCCTAATAACCCTAAACCCTCTTACGTATACACGCAAACACATCTGGCCAACTGTACTGTCACTCATACAGTAGAGTGTTCAAAAGTTGGGCCACCCAGCCACATCAGAGCTTATAGTAGGGCAAATCCATGATTATTAACAGGCAGCGAAACTTTGGTGCCAATGACATCATTATGACGCAACTAAATTGGCATACAGGATGTTTTTATAAATTATACACAACATAGTTATTAACCTTTACCACGCTTTGACAGATGCAACAGTTGTCACTAGCATGCCGATTTAATAGCAATGTCAAAGATTTATTGTATCATAATAGAAATTTGTTAAATCCATATAAAAGTCTTGGTGTGTCATTTTTGATCCTTCTCTTTCAATGTGCTTTTTAGTTTTTAAATGTTTTTCTATGTTACTTGGTTTAGCTGTTAAATTTTGTTGACAGCAGGAGCAAAACATTTTTTCATTTTTAACAACTGAAAAGGAAACGTCTGCAAATACGACTGCATAGACTCCATGGCGACTACGGTCAAGCGATACCTATAATGTGTACCTTATAAATGTTGTACCTTATCAATTCACATTTCTTAAATTCACGAATAAAAAATACTAAAACGATGTACAATATTGCCTTCGATAATTTTCTGATGAAAATGACAAAGACAGTTAGTAATGATGTTTTTATAAGTACAGCACGGCTATCACAAGACGGCGCGCGAACTATATCGCGCGCGAGATAGACTATCCGTCTCTTTCCATCTGTACCCAATAGAAAGATACAGATAGTCTATCTCGCGCGCGATATAGCTCGCGCGCCGTCTTGTGATAGCCGTGCTGGCCGTCTCAAGTGTCAATAAAATATCCGTGCACTAAAGAGGCCAATAAGTTGTTAGTGATTAATGATTATCTATCATCTAAATAAAAACACTCTGTATGAAGCCGCTACGTCATACGTCTGTCATCGGCACCAAAGTTTTGCTGCCTGATTATTAAGGTCGCCGCCATTGAAACTGATGAAGAGGACTCTTATGTGTATTAACCAAAATGCCTAGTCTGACTGACCTATTTTGCAGAAGCACCCAGTGTTACTTGGTGCTTCTGCAAAATAGTAGTGTAAGTTTTACACTAGGTATTAAAAACTGGCAACCGTACTTGTCTTCTCGAAGATCTCACGGTTCGTAGATACATGCCATACGATTAAATAAACTAGGTATCCTGGGATCTCGGACTCAGCCCTAATCTTGAGGGCTGGCTCCCGACAGATGAACTTTAAAGCTAAGTAGGCTTTATTGTGCTTTGTTTTCGGAACAAATGGCTTGGCAATAACTAAAGTGTGTAAATGGTTCTGAATATAATAACTGAGAATGTGTTTATTTGGAGAAACGTAATTTATAAGCATAAAAAAGCGCGGCCAGCAGTTAGTCAAAAATATATGTAGTCCTGAAGCAAAAGTTTAAAGTCGGCCTTTTGATCAACACGGCAATATTTATAAAATCGATATGTTTTGCACCTTGCTCATGCTGATTATATTACTATGGCTCATGTCAAATACAACCCTGCATACTAATCAAGTAATCAGGTACCCCCATTCATATGAAGGGGATTAAATGAAAATGAAATCGACATCGAAGTCATGTACCGACTAATCATTCGAGATCAAACATTCGCCCCCATCATTAAAACAACGGAGCAACTGATCTACACAACGCAAGGGCATAATGAAACAAATGTAGGGCCCAAATTCATTACACGCACAGAATTGACCCCCTGACAGGTATGCAGCAATTACAAAACACACAAAAATCAAGCCAATTTAAAGCTTAAGTTGAACGTGATAGAGACTAATGCGAACGCAAACGCAGTTTGGTAAAATCGTAAAGATCCGGAATAAATAATCTGTAATGCCTACTTCAAGTTGGCTGGCGAATTTAATTTTGGTTCGCTCACCTTTTATATGGCCATCTTTTTAGTAAAAGGTTATATCGCTTAAAGTTGTAGGAGATTAATAAAAAGAAGTAACGTCTTCAATTTTAAAACTTTGCTTTGATCTGAGGACGGAGATGAAAGAATCATTAAAATTGGTAGGCAAACGTATCTCGTAGTAATTAAAATAAGGTTATGTAATTATCAAGTAATTAAAAAATAATTATTAACTTTTACAATTTTCACGCAATTATTAGAATTAATTAGTATTAAAGGAACGTTTTCGTATTAAAAAATTTTTTCTAGCGGAAAAAGTGGGAACCTATGGTTTAAAACATCACGATATTGCACATTACTATTTAAATCCAGGTACGTGAATTAAAGGATATGCACTGCTATGCCATCAAAACCTGTCATCGAAACAACATATATTCTTTAGTTTTAGTTTGTTACTAAGATACGTTTTACATTCTATTCGAAGTTTGTAACGTTTTGAATGAACATATTATTCTCTTTATTTCTTATTTTTTTAATGAACACACGACGGAAATTAAAACATGAAGTGCGAGAGGCACTTCCTTGTGGTTTGAATACAGAAAAGCTGCACGAAGCCTACGGTAGTTCGCTCGCCGCGTTCGCGCTATAAATCCCACGGGTACATCGCATCAGTGCAATAGACAGCGTCAAATGACGTCACGCTGGCCTCCGAGAGCCTAGCGACGAAGAAATATCATCGCGCCCCACGCCCTGTCCCTAGACTCGTATAGCAATAGCATATGTTACGTAAGTCTTCTCTGAGGGCACAAAAACTTCTCAATCCACAAACTTCACCAAGTAAACCACATTATCTAAAAGCGACACTCCGATATCCGCATCTTCATTAGCCCTAGTACATAAAGCGGTGTATAATAAAATTACGAACCCGGTCACGTGTCGCCCCGACCGATATTAAGACCTAAAGGAGGGTTTTTTAACTTATTATTTCCGTGAAATCCCTTGTCTTTATTCGTGATAAAAGGGGACGTCAGAACGTCCTTAGGAGTTTGGTTGAGTTTGATTTCAAAGAATAAAGTGTTCAATCCAGGTGCTTGGGAGCAACTCTGGGCTCGGTTGGTACAAACCATCAACCGTTGGTTAACAATTTCAAGTGTACAGCCGACTGAAATGAGATGTATCCACTTTTTCACCTTATCGAATTGTAATAAGGTCCAAAAACTGTTACATCTCTTTGTAGTCGATTTTACTATTTCTTATCAACCTGCAATGATGGAAGAGCAGTACTACCTGATACAAGTAATTTCTTTAGTTACCAGGTGGCCTCGCCCCAATCAACCTTTGTAGTAGAGTCCACTTAAGTACACTCGCAAAATACTTTTCTTTTTTTATTAAGTTCTTATATTTGTGTATTTATTTGTGCATTTTTCACGGATATTTGTTCTTGGGTCTTGGATGTTTTCTATGTATTTAAGTATGTATTTATCTATATAAGTATGTATATTGTCGTCTAGTACCCATAGTACAAGCTTTGCTTAGTTTGGGACTAGGTCGATTTGTGTAAGATTGTCCCCCCAATATATTATTTGGCATATTTATACTGGTCAATAATGTGTGGCGAATTTGCTAACGTATTTGTAATATATACATTTTTGGCGTCAAAATACTCGTATTATTATGTAGGTTCTGCTTCACCTACTTTCATTTTTCTATTTGTCACTACCTCAAATGGATTTGGAAGACATTGCCCTTTATCGATAAGACCTCTGTCATTTGAGGTCTGTTGTATACCGTTAATTCTTTTATCAAGTTTAAATATTTCTTCATGGTTAAAGTTGTCCGTAACTTCTGAAAGAGATCGCTCTTTAGCGATAAGACCGCCAATTGTCTACAGTTATTTTATTACGATTGTTTTATTTTCTTTGGGTGAACAATTAATCATAATTACTGTATTGTATTGTACTTCGTACTCGCTTGTGTTGTGACTACTTAACAAGAGATTTTAGCAATATTGTGTTCTAATATTCTAAGCAAACCTTCCCACAAACTAACCTCAATAATATTGCTTTATCGCAAACGAGATAAAAAGTGAGCAAGCACAAATAATTCATTATACCTTATTACATATTCGAATACGTTAGCATTTATTTACGGTTCTTTGCTATGTATAATGTATCACAATACCTTACTTTTCCAACCACGTATCTCTCTTTTCAAACGTAACCGACTTTCAAATGAAACAGCAAATAAATAAGGCTGATTTTACAACGGGAATTTTATTATGAATAGGATGCCGGTAAAGTAAGTACGGTTATGTATTGCGGGAAGCTATCCAGGGTAGGAAACGTTAATTTCCGCCTCCGTAACGAGATCGGTAACGTACTTTGCGTTATAGGTGGTTTTTCTATATAAAGATGATGTTTCAGCTTGGAATACGTAACCATAACTTTAATATTTCTTTAACGAAACGTAAACATCAGGCGCATAAATGTATGTTTTCTACTCATCGACTTTAATGTTAATTTTAATTTAGACCAAACTATAATCACATAATTTTTGTCTATGGCACTCATAAGACAATGCTTATGTGTACAATGCAATGAAACTATAATGAAATTGACCAATCACGTGACGCCGTTAGTGAACTTTATTGAATTTGATCAATCGCGTGTCGCTGTGGAACGCGAAATGATATCAACGAATGCTGACTCGTAAGGCTTGCACTTTGTTTCCGCAGGACCAGTTGGTTTAATAATTTCAATTTGTTCAATTAATTTCGGTTGACTCGTAGAAAAAGTATTGTACACAATACTTACATAATTAGCTTTTTAAGTCTCGTACCTTATTTAGACTACTCGGCATTATATAACGATTACATAGTTTACGTAAACTTACCTCGTGCAAGTATTTTTTTTTTATAGTTATTATAAAAAATCTAGTTTTTTTCTCGGTTTCTTTCTCGTTCTTATTATTCGTTATAAAGATGCATAAATACTTAAAGACATACGGAAAGAAAACCCCAAATAAGAACAAAATATCAGTAATCACACAATTGTCTTTATCGAGATTCAAACCTACGATCTAGCTTCGCTGCCTTATCTATGGACGGTTGCATCGCCCGGAGGCGGTATTAAAAACATTTCATAGCTACATTAAAACAGTGGTGAAAGTGAACCGGCGAATAATCAATACGGTTCGGCTTGCGCAGGTACGGCCCTCCCCGCCCGTGCGCGCAACGAGTAGATGAGCTCACAGAAGGGCCTACTCTTGTGAATTTATTTTTAGGTACCCGACTGCGCCAGTATGTATGTATAATTGTTTGGCACGCTCTGCAGCCTAAACGGCTCGATGGATTTTAGCTTGAGAGTTGTTGTTAGATTCGTATTTACTGTGAGAGTGACACTGGGTATATCAAAATAAAAATAAAAACTTTTTTTAATTAATTAGTCTTATGTTTTCATACTACGAAGAACCAAACGGCCTGCCAGCTGGCTGCGGCCAACGGCTGCTTTTAATATTCCGCAAATCTATGTTTAGCGGAATAGCAAAGGAATATTGTTTCTAGAGATCATGGAATTTCGCATTTCCGCAGTTCCTCATTCTCAACACAGCACGTCCTCGGGACAACAGCTGACCAGCAATTGGGTCTAGTCTGAACTGATGGCGTGAATGTAAGGCCAGAAATGTAGGTGTGCGATAGGATATTCTTGAAGACACGTAGATTGTAATATTTATAACAGTCGCGAGAATATTCCCAAGGACTAGGACTTCATTCAGTGATTGTTTGATGATGACAGTGACAGTTTGATTTGCACGGAGATGAAATATAAAGAAAAAGAATAACGGTCATTGAATGAAGACAGGGATCGAACCTACGTCTTCTCCAACCCGATGCAATTTCCTTAACACTCCTATAATAGCTACACTAATACAACAACATCTCAGCGAATTTTCCGCTTGTATTCGCCACTTTCACTTCTAGTGACCTCTGTATAAGTGCCGTTAAGGGCTTTCAGCTTTCGACCATTCTGATGAATATGCTTAGGGCATGATGACATTCTAATGTGAGAGCAACGGTGTTAAGTACCATAATGACAAATTCATTATTGAAATACGACAAATAATACCATGATAACCATAGCCATAGACAAATTGTAGGTACTGCTGCGATTTGTACAATATCACAATCACTTACCACAGCACTTCAAATCGACGTGTTTTAGGTAAGTCACTTACCTGAAATCAAAAAAATATAGTTAGATATTTATTTATTAAAAGGTTTACAATATTTATAAATTAATTCGAGACGACAACAGTCAAGGGATAACTTCGTACTTTGGATAGTTGGGTAATTAAATTAATTACATTTGAAAATATGACTATGACTGTTAATTTTACGATCGATTATCTGCTAACAAAACTATTATAGGACCTAGGTGTCAGAAGAGAAAACACCCAGATTAACTATATATATATAAAGTTTATTTCAGTAGAACACAGTTCACAGAAAATAGTCTGATCGGTACAGAAGGTAGTAGTTAGCACAGTGTACATAGAAAGAAGATATAACATAAAATTTAAGTACGTTATCTAAGGAGCTGCGCGCAGCCTCCCGGCGTCGTATCGCTATATCGACTGACCGCGCTGGTAAAACCGAGCGGGAACGAATGTGCCCGAGCGCAGAAAACCGTTAGACGATGACGCTGCGCTCGGTCGGCGGCCGGGCGGCGGCGCGCAGTCAAATATACCGTTGTTAAAATGTTATTCTAACTGCTACACTATAATTTTCAATCAACACTAAGCTATCTAGGGTCCCAGTCGAAATTCTATTTGATGAAAAGTTATCCAAAGTTCAAGTCCGGTTTAAGACAATTTTCGTGATAAAACCGGAATTTCCAATTATTTTAAGGATAAGCCCAACCGAAGATTTTGAACCGACAGTCGGGGTCAGTGCGCGTCTTACTAAAAACTTGAAACTTGAAAACATTCCATATTAATATGACAGCGGCATCTTCGCTAGAAGCAGCGATCACGCAGCCTTTAAAATATTAAATCTAATTCCTGTATAATATGGTTCAAATTCCTCTAACTTGCATTCGTTAGTACCACCACTGGTATCACATTTCTAGCCCCCGGATCGCGCCCGAATGGTCTTTTCTTAGTGTACACAGGTTGTGGCCTGTAATAGGAGCAATAAATTTAAAGGACGCTTCCTTAGAGCATCTGCAGTAACCTCTTGTGTCCCAAAAAATATCTTTTTTCAATTGGGAGAAATTTTGATCTAAAGTTATGACCAGTAATGGATCTTGGCACCCAGAGATTATAGCGCGGCAGCCAATGCTGATTTTGAGGTTGCTTCAAGTTATGACTCATAATCGTTGTCGCATTTTTGGGTTAAAAGCATATTTTTGGGACTTTTTCTTTTTTTTTATAGATTTTTGAATAAATAGTTATTCATATCACTCCAGTAGGGTAAAAAAGTACATATAAGCTACTTTTGCGAAATATATATTTCCAAAAAAACATTTTATTTTTTCAATTAAATCTATTTGGAAATAATTGCTGGAGAGCTCAATAGTGTACCGTTTAATTTTTTGCTCCTATTACAGGCCACACCCTGTATAATTGAATGGGGAATATAAGATAATTGTCCATCTTCGGTACGATGTTACTAATTCTCTGTGTGAGGACATGACAAATTCGCCGCTCTTATAAAAGTTATAAATTACTTGCTTGTCCCTTGCGCCCGAGACGACCGGTTGTTGGGGCTCAGAGGCTAAAGTTTCCTAAAGGAGATAGGGCAACGCCTGCAGGAGAGGGGTCATGACCCTCACTCTGGTTTATTCCTGGTGCAGAGGCTGTCCATTGCGTTAATAACGCGGCGAGCGTAATGGCCACCTTTGCGCCTGGAATGGCACGGGGCAGATTGTTTGACTAATAATATTAATTGTAACTATTTGTGTGTGACTACCTTTTCTTTTCAATGTTAATTTATTGGGTATGTTTATGTGTATATTTCTGAAATAAACCTATTCGAACTCTCTTTTTTAATCATAATTCAATTGTACCCTCTGCGCGGTTATTCTTTGTGCAGCATCTCTCCAGTCAGCGCTGTCTAAACCGATTGATGCAACTGAATTTCGTGGGCACGAAACAGTATAGAGAATCCCTCGTCTGTACGACCGTCCTCACATCCGGCTTAACACCTTTGTACCATGTCGTTTTAGCTTCATATTTAAACTGTCATTATTAAATGAAAACGGATAAAAGCGACAAGGTATCAAGGAGTGCTTACTTATTAGTTTGATTGTACCAGATCTTGTGTGGATTGTACAGATTGGACCCGGGTATGTCCTAAAACTACGATGAACTACGACGGAATGGGCAGCAGCATTCCTAGAGTGCGGTGGAGATACTGCGATCGGCAACCTGCCTGCTAATATGGTGGTGGTACCAGATCTTAAGCTAGCCTGATTTCAATGACAAGACATGTTATAGGAAATTGAAAAGGTTGAAAGTATTAGACTTAAAATAAATAAAATAAATGAACTTTATTCTGAAAATAAGCCCCAATGGCAGTTTTATAAGTCGAAATCTACTACAGTTTCTGAAGAAGAAGACTACTGCCGAGAACGCCGAAACAAACTTCACAGTCAGATGAATTAGACGTTACATTGCGAAATTCTATACTTAAATTGAGTGTTTTTTCAGTAGATTAGCTATTTAAGTGAAAATAAGTTCAAAATATAAGATCAAGCAGAAATAACCAAAAGGAAATCTTTACAGCGATGAGAATTTGAAAGCCAACAAGGCATTTGAATAAATTAGTATAAAGGAAGTTAAGACTGGGTTTCCAAAAAAATAAGAGTCGTCAGAAAATCGGTCATATCGCAACCAGCAGGATATTCACGTTACTTTTTGAACGTACAATAGCTAGATCTAATTATATTACAACTCCGCGTTTAGAAAGGGATTGAGCTCATATGTAATTTTTGAACTAATGCATGATATGACATTGTCAGTGGTAGAGTATGCAGATAAATTAAATTGTTATTTTGGTACAATGAAGTTCTAAAGCTTGGAAAAAATATCACATTATACAGCGTGTTTTTATTGATTTCCGATAGCATTAAGAGATAGTTCTTCAGATCAAATAGAGTTAGTTTCTTAAACACCGTTTTTAAAGTATTTTAAGTATGATTTTATAATTTATGTACAATTGGTAAGTGTTGTCATTGATGTAAAGTCAAAACTGTCACAATTGCAATTTTACATTTACGCTAAAGGAGGTGAAAGTGAGAGGTCACACTTGTGATCAACACGATTCTGATTTAGTTTGTATGAAAAAGTAAAAACAAGTCTCATTTTGAATTTAAAAGAAACCCATATAGTACAAGTTGATTGCTGTTAATGTACTAAGCGACGTGTCGAATTATTCGTAAAAAAAAACACGGTGTATTACTTAAATAAAATACAAATGTTGTAAATAATTACTTTGAGAACCATAAAAATTATTCAGTCATAACGCTATCGTCATCAGAGCTCTCAGTATCATCACCTGTATGAACAAAAAAATGGATAAGTTAGTGTTTGATACGAGTAGATTCTATAATGTAAATTTGATATTATGCTAATAGGTTAACCTACCAGTGTTAACAATTACTTCATTTCGAGGAATTTCCATGTTTTCTCTCAGCCAGTAGTCATTTTCAATATGTTTCACGTGAGTCGCCTCTTTTTTCCAATCGTTCTCGGTGATTGAGGCTAATGACTCTAGTGATATGGCCTCAATCTCATTTTCACGCTGTAGTACATTTTTTTGAGATACTCTCTGCTTAACTAAATGCCATATATACTCGATCGGATTTAGGTCGCAGTGATAAGGTGGCAAGCGAAGTACCTCATGACCGTGTGCTTTTAATAGGTTATCTATTAAATGTTCTTTAGGCGGGCGATTTTTATTTATAATTTCGTATAAAATGGAAACCGTGTCCTTCATAGAAAACTCGATATTATGTGCTTTAAGCCATTCCTTCATTACGTCTTTCCGATCTCGAGAAGTAGGGGGTTTATTTACCTGTGTACTGTGATAGGAAGCATTGTCCATTACAATAATCGAATTGGGTGGTATATTCGGTAATAAGTTATTAGTAATCCATTTAATAAATTTTTCGGTATTTACTTGACCATGATAATCCCCTTTCTTGGAATTAGCCTTCCAAATAGCTAATGCTCCGTTCACAAAACCGTTTTCAGAACCTGCGTGGATTATAATCCACCGATTTCCAGCACTGTCATATTTTCGAATGCCCTGTTCGGACATTGATTGCCAACATTTGTTCACGGTGTAGTGACAATGTATCCAGGTCGCATCTAAATAAACTACAAGTTTTTTATTAGGACCCAATGCATCATTTTCGCGGATTCTTGTTAGATACCTGGCTCTCCAAGCTTTAATCTGAGGTTGTTCGACCAACTCTAACCGTTTCTGTGTGCACATCTTAAAGCGGAACCCTAAATGGTTTTTCATTATATTTAATAATGTGGTTCTTTGACCAAGAAAGTTTATATCTGATTGAGCTTGAGTTAAAAAATTTTGCACAGTTGGAACAATCTTTTGTCGATACATATTTGTTATAATATTTCGCAAGGCACATTTGTCGAAATTGTCCAAAATAAATTTTGGCCCTCGTTTTCCTTTTTTAGGTGTGCTCAATTTACAAGAATTTGCTCTGGCGACATTGCCTTCTTTTTTTATTAATGTTACTGTGTTTTTTCCAACGCCCGTCGCGGCCACCACACGATTCAAAACTTTGGTATTATTGTTCAGTAATCCAATTATTTCCTGCAATGTATCTCTTGGAATATTTACCTCAGAGACGATTGCATTTACGCTTAAGATGGCCATCAAAGTTTTCAAAAGAACCTTCGTCTTATCGTTTTCTTTATTAAAATATGTTAGTACATTGTAGACAATTTCTCGGCATCGACCGTTTAATACTTTACCGCGATTCATATTCTATACAAACGTATTTTTGAAAAGCTACGGCAATTTGATAAAGCGAAATAATGTGACTGGTGACAGATTTGTCAAATATGATAATACTATTTTTTATTAAACAAATGACAATATTTACCGAGAATAGAGTTTAAATATGCAAATCATATTTAGCTATTAATTCTATTATCTATAAGGGTCTGCACTTATGAAGATATCAAAGATTGGTTTATGATTATATTTAATCATTTATTAAGTACACTTGTGCTAACGGTACACTCGAATCCCTTTCTCAACGCGGTTTGATAATAATTTATACTTTGGAAAATGACATTTATTTATATTTGTTGTTTTATTATCTACTTTACACACGTTCGAAAACGTTGTGCATAATTACCTGCAGGTCAAGTTTCCCAGACGTTGGAAGACACAGACAAATCATGGGAAACTTGGTTAGGAAAAGCGGACTCCGCGCTCTTTTAGGTAACAAGTGAGAAAAGGGTAGAAGGATGAAGTAGTTATCACATGTACGTTACACACAAGAGAGAATTCAAACCTTTGTGTATGAAAATTTTCACGACCATTTTAGCGTTGTTGGTATTCACTCTGCCCGAAGTTGTTGGTCTGGTTGGACCTGGTTTGAATCCCGGTCAAGGAAATTTGTGTGATGAGCATGAATAATTGTTCCTATGTCTAGGATGTTTTCTATATATATATATATATATTTAGTTATCTATGTAAGTATGTATATGGTCACCAAGTACCCATAGTACAAGCTTTGCTTAGTCTGGGACTAGGTTGATTTGTGTCAGATTGTCGGCATATATTTATTTTAATTTTGTAACTAATACTTTCACTGTAAGCATTACCTAAATGGCTATTCAAAACTATTGTATAAATATACATATCGTCGATTATGGACTTCTATCATCTTTGAACGTATAAAGAACAAAATTAAGCCTAAATCAAAAAAATAAATGTTACATTTTCAGTCACGGCAAATAAAATATTTATTATAGTTCAATTATATTCTAGCAGACGATATAAAATGTTGACGACTCCAATTTATCTTTTGCTAGCAATAAAATATCGTAGAAAATTGTGGTTGTCTTTTATTATATTCAGATAAATAAATAAATAAAGGTGGCTGGAAATCGCTTAGTAGACGAAACGTTTGGTATTTCGGCAACAATTACATTTTTTACATCAAATAATCGTCTTTGGCAGCTATTACAATTAGAAAGTCGTGACAAAGACGACTTTTCGACAAATATTTGATGTCCGACGCCTACATTCTCAAAAACGATAATTAGACCACATGCAATTCAATTTCATTGTTACTTTTAGCAATCATAATGGTAGTTGTATGGATGGGAAAAATACGATATTGCAGTGATAGGTTGCTAGATCTTCGCACAACACACTAAACTTCAACCCGGTTCCTATAGTGGACTCTAACGACACCCATGGGAAAAAAGGGGTGGCGCTATTGTAACCAAAAATATACCAGCTTTACGAGTAAATAAATTTTAATTCAAAACTTAGCAAAATTAATTTAACTATATTTAGTAAAGGTTAGGTTAGCGTTGTTAGTTGTTGTCGACGTCTTTTAAATTCGCAAATATATTTAAGACCTTGACAATTAGATACGTACTTTAAGATACAGAAAAACTGTGAGGGATATTTTTTGAGATAATAATATGAAAGTGTCCAACGCTTCTCCGTTTTTTTCCAATGAATCTTAAAGTGTTCAGAAGTTTTAGCGTAAAAAAAAAACTTTTAGATTAAACTTTTGTTCGATCTACGGGGACGCGCTCCACTTTTTTTAATTGCATTCTATTTTATAAATATATTTTTTTAATTACATAATTCATTGTACGTTGTTTGTAGACAAAGATCATGTACCAACTTACGATTACAGATCAATGAACGTTAAATATGGCGCCAGAAACTGTCATCGTATAAAAACTAGACAAAATTTCCGTAATAGATATTAACGAATACCGCACACCATTACATACGGTTTAGCGCAACCCGCTCTAAAAAAAACTGTAATTGATTTTAATACGACAACAAAGACAACTAGTAACAAAATACTTTCCAAAACGCAGCTTCAAATGCAGAACGTATCTTATCCTATACGAAGTTTTAATAAAACAAACAGCAGTAAAACGGGACGTCCCAATACGGCAACCGACTGCACTTGACTGCATAAGACGTCCTTTGACGTGCTTTGTGCTTGTTTATTGATGAGTAGTCTCGAGTGCAGGTATCGCAGTTGGAGATCTCGTAATTTGGTCTTTGAGAATAGCTTTGATGCACAACGTTCCAAGTTTGAGCGAGCTCGTGTTGCGGAAGGTAAAGATTTACTCTGTTATCTGCCAA
The DNA here is from genome assembly GCA_905163555.1 of Notocelia uddmanniana. Classification (NCBI taxonomy): domain Eukaryota; kingdom Metazoa; phylum Arthropoda; class Insecta; order Lepidoptera; family Tortricidae; genus Notocelia; species Notocelia uddmanniana. The sequence continues at coordinate 20,658,482 of LR991068.1, forward strand.
GACCTTTGATCGAAGTGTTTTAAATTGTTTCCTCTTTTGAGAAAACTGATGTTAGAGACTAAAGCGACTTCCTGATTTGTCGGTACTGAAGCGTTACGATATGAGAAAACTATCAGCTGTCAGTGTCAACTGTCAGTCGAGTTAGTACCGCTTGTTGTTGTTGTTGAGAGTCTTCTCATCAGCACTTACCAAAGTTGTTGGGTGGTTTCGCCTGCGCTGGGCGCATTTGGAGCTGTTGCGGGTCGTCACCGCTACTGCGGGACGGGCTGCGGGCCATCATTTTGAGGACGGCGACGATGCTGCTATAGCCCTCTCCATTGCTCTTTAGGTGATTTTGAGCCTTCTTCTTCCAAGGGTTGCGTGTGTCCGCTGGATGCGGGTGGCGCAGGACCGTTCATTATGGCTCTCTTTGGTGGAGACCTATCCTATGCACAGCAGTGGCTATGGCGCTTTAGGCTGATAAGATGATAGATAGATAGATATTTCTATTCGTGAAGAAGCATCCCACGCCTACAAACCCTTAAGACGCTTCCTGGCTGTAGCTTTTCTCTTCTTCTTCTTTTAAGATAAACATAGACCTATGAAATCACGCGAAGTTATTGTAACTAAAGCTACTTAACCACAATTGCATCCATCCGTAACCCCACTTAAAACAACGCAGACTTAAATCCGACTAATAAATCATAACAACCTGTATCTAATATAAATTTTATTGCACGTAGCCATCCAACAACCGCTTCTATTCATAGCGTCTTAAGGTTTAATACGGTTATTGTAACCGACGTTGTTTCAGAAGGCTTTAGAGTGTTAGTTGGTTTAATTAATCATCCAACGGGCGGAAAATCGAGCAGCTGGTTCACGATAACGACGTCTAGAAAGTTCCCCGGCGATATCGACAGAACTCGCTCTTCGACGTACACCGTCTGCGGGGCTTAACGAACCGAACACCTCTTTTGTTCAAACGCGGCATTCTATTATCGTGTTTGGAATTGACGGCTGGGTACTTCGTACATTGATGGATTGTGAAGAGTGGACAAATTGTTTGACGAGGTTCATCAAGGTTGGTTGTAGTGGAAAGCACGTTAATCTTTTAGTCTCGTCAATCGTGACGTGTATTGGGAAATAAAGCAAAGTGTTAACATCAAAGAGTTATCAAAAACTTACATTTTATCGTGCGTATTCACTTTAATTCAAGTCAAGCCTAACGTATTAAAACCATAAAGATCATAGAGTGGCTCTAAATGCAGGGGCAAAAAGGGACTCACTTTGTAGCGTACCTCTTTCGGATACGTTTTTCAGCTAAAAATATAATGAAATTAAAAACAGTCTTCTGCCTAATGACATAAGGACAATTTTGTTTGACAATATTTTCAAAGATATCGTGTTGTTTGGTTTATACTTTTTTTTACAACGACCGTGACAAACAAGCTTACGGCCTGCCTGATGGTAAGCAGGCACCGTCACCTATGGACGCTTGCGACTCCAGAGGAATCAGAAGCGCGTTGCCGACACTTTATTAATAACTAGCATTTGCCCGCGGCTTCGCCCGCGTACTAAGCGTAAGTTTTAACCGTCTACAAAAAAGAGCTTCTCTGTTTGACCCGTATGTATGTATTTACGTATGTAGGTATGTATGTATGTTTGTCCACGATTATCTCGCGTTGGGCTGAATCGATTTTGATGCGGTTTCCAGAAAAGTAGTTGTTACATTCTGGGGTTTCGGTATATGAAGTTTGGTGATTTTGATTCATTAACAGATGAACAGATGAAAAGTCAGTATACATTCTGAGAACCGGCAAACTGTTGAATTTCATTTGATTTTGGCAAATATAAGGATCGAAAACTATTATCATACATTTCCGAGAGGCCGAAGGAGAACGGCCCGATGAAATAAACGCATGTCTTAGCAGTCTCAATAGGTCTGATAACGACCAAGCAGCGCGCAGCGGTCATAAACTCTGTTTCTTTGAAGTACAGAAATACGGCTAATTCAATATCACGTGTAAAGGATGATTCACAGTAGGCCGTTCCGTGTCCGGGCCGGCCCATTTTCTTCTAGAGAAATACGCCGGCCGTTGCGTTTGCTGTCATAGAAAACTGGCCGGCCCGGACACGGAACAGTCTACTGTGAATCATCCTTAACCCTTATTTTTCCTAAGATTAAATTTATTGGGTAGGTTTTGCTAGTTCCCATTGGAGCATCCAAAAAGAAAATTTGGTCTCACTTCCATTCGCATTCCTTACTGTCAGTCCATCTATTACAACCGAGTTGCTTTTACTGGACCGATTGAATTGCAATTTGGCACAAACTATCAAAAATTTAGAGCGCTCGTGGCCCGCCTACCGCCTACCGCGTGCGATATGCGGAAGCAATGTGGGCGCAGGTCATTTCTTGGATGGGTGACCGCTTTGAGTGGTTACTAACTGAGCGCTCTCGTGCTTTGAAAGGCACGTTAAGCCGTTGATTCCGGCTGCTGTCTACGACAGCAGTCGTTAAGCTAAGTTAGAGGCCTTCGGGCGGCTTGAAAACTTCTGACAGTCAAGTTGCCCACTCACTTGACAAAGGGGGGTTGAAGTTGCACCACGTCCGTAGGGAGTATCCACTGTTACCCTACACGTGACTCCTGGGTGGTGCTAAAAGTGCAACAAAAACTGGCAACCGTACTTGTATTTTCGAAGATCTCACGGTTCGTAAATAAATGCCATACGATAAAAAAATCGAAAGGTTGATTTAAATGGAAAAAAAATATCAAAACCTCTATGTCGTTTTTAAAAGCAATCCAAAGATACCCCACACGCCTATATAGTAACATTAAACTTTTTATGGCATGTATGGAGTGCCAAATTTTACCTCAGAATCGTATTAAGAGACCTCTTGGATGCTCAGATATCGATTTTGAACGAAATCAGGACAAAAAAAAAGAAAATCAACATGGCCGCCACTTTTACAAATTTTACCTCGGATTCGTATTAGGAGACCTCTGGGACGCTCGGATATCGATTTTGAACGAAATCGGGTTGGAAACGAAGAAAATCAATATGGCTGCCACTTTTTCCAAATTTTATCTCGGATTCGTATTAAGAATTCTCTCAGACGCTCAGATATCGATTTTGAACGAAATCGGGAAAGAAAAGAAGAAAATCAATATGGCCGCCACTTTTTCCAAATTTTACCTCGGGGTCGTATTAGAGGACCTCTTGGACGCTCAGATATCGATTTTGAACGAAATCGGGACGGAAATGAAGAAATTCAGTATGGCCGTTACTTTATTCATAGTTTAGGTACCTCTGATTCCTATTAAGAGTCCTCTCGGACGCTCAAATATCGATTAATATCGAAATCGTATATAATCAAAAAAGGTAGTATCTTCATAGGGAACTCACGGCACTTCATGCACCTTTAGAGCTTATAAGGAACATACATGCCAAATTTGGTATCTCTCAAACCAGCAGTTTGGGCTGTGCGTTGATATGTCACTCACTCAGTCAGTCAGTTTCTTCTTGCAATTTGGCACGTTTAAAAGTTTTCATGTCCGCAATATTAAATTTCAAAATCAATGCCATTTTCGAAATTAACGACCCAAAAAACCATAAAAATGACACCCATATTAATATTTAGCCATTCCAACCCCCTCGGACCCCAACAGAGGGGATGACATTTCACGTCCTCCACGTGGGATTTTAAAATCATTGGTGGTTTCGTAATCAGCGACGCGATAAACCATAAAAACAACACCCATATCGATTTTCAGAATTTGTCACCATATTTCCCCCTTTTAGGGGTTGTTTTCCAAAAATCCTGAAACACTGTTTACTCATTTATCGTTAGAAATACTCCTGTGAAGTTTCGAATAAAATAATCCAACTAATCTTGATTCCCTATACAAACTTCGGACCCCCATATTTCACCCCCTTAGGGGTTGAATTTTGAAAAATCCTTTCTTAATGCACCTCAAGACCTTATATGGAACCTACATACTACATTTGGAATCTCTAGAACCAGCAGTTTGGCTGTGCGGTGATATGTCACTCACTCAGTCAGTTATTTCTTGAAATTTGGCACAAACTTTCATTAGTTTTCATGTCCACAATATTAAATTTCAAAATCGATGCTATTTTCGTAATTAACGTCCCAAAAAACAATAAAAACGACACCCATATTAATATTTAGACATTTCATCCCCCTCGCACCCCAACAGGGGGGATGGTATTTCACGTCCTCCACGTGAGATTTTAAAATCATTGTTGTTTCCTTTATCAGCGACCCGGTATATCATAAAAACAATACCTATGTCGATTTTCAGAATTTGTCACCACTTTTCCCCCTTTTAGGGGTTGATTTCCAAAAATCCTGAAACACTGTTTACTCATTTATCGTTAGAAATACTCCTGTGAAGTTTCGAATAAAATAATCCAACTAATCTTGATTCCCTATACAAACTTCGGACCCTCATATTTCACCCCCTTAGGGGTTGAATTTTGAAAAATCCTTTCTTAATGCACCTCAAGACCTTATATGGAACCTACATACTACATTTGGAATCTCTAGAACCAGCAGTTTGGGCTGTGCGGTGATATGTCACTCACTCAGTCAGTCAGTTATTTCTTGAAATTTGGCACAAACTTTCATTAGTTTTCATGTCCACAATATTAAATTTCAAAATCGATGCTATTTTCGTAATTAACGTCCCAAAAAACAATAAAAACGACACCCATATTAATATTTAGACATTTCATCCCCCTCGCACCCCAACAGGGGGGATGGTATTTCACGTCCTCCACGTGAGATTTTAAAATCATTGTTGTTTCCTTTATCAGCGACCCGGTATATCATAAAAACAATACCTATGTCGATTTTCAGAATTTGTCACCACTTTTCCCCCTTTTAGGGGTTGATTTTTAAAAAAACCTGAAACACGTATTTACTCATATATAGTCAGAAATACTCCTGTGAAGTTTCGAATAAAATAGTCCAACTAATCATGTTTCCCCATAGAAACTTCGGACCCCCATTTCACCCCCTTAGGGGTTGAATTTTGAAAAATCCTTTCTTAGTGCACCCCTACACCTTATAAGGAACCTACGTGCCAAATTTGGAATTTCTAGGACCAGCGGTTTGGGCTGTGCGTTGATATGTCAGTCAGTCAGTCAGTCAGTCAGTCAGTCAGTCAGTCAGTCAGTTTCTTCTTTTATATATTTAGATATGACAAAATCATTAACTTGTTTTTACCACCTGTACGCAGATGATCTGCAAATTTATTCAGCCGCCAGCCTTGATGATTTCAGTTCCCTTGTAAGCCAAATTAATTCGGAGTTGGATACTATCCGTGTGTGTGCATGGTCGTTCGGTTTAAAAGTCAATGCCAAGAAATCGCAGGCGATCGTCATTGGAAGTCCACACTATGTCTCTAGACTATCAAGTCAGGTAATGCCTGAGGTTCTGTTTGATGGAATCATAATACCTTTTACTCCTACTGTTAAAAACCTGGACATAACTATGGACCAGACTCTTTCATGGGCTCTTCATGTAAATGAAGTCAGCAGAAAGCTGTTTGCGTCTCTCCATTCTCTCAGACGCCTGCAGAACTTTCTCCCTCTCAACACCAAAACTCTTCTTCCTCGCTCTCTTTTACTCCCGCGTCTTGACTATGGTGATATTGCATTCCTTGATCTCAAGGAACAGCTGCTTGACAAGCTAGAGCACTTACAGAATGTCTGCATCAGATACATTTTTGGCCTTCGGAAATATGACCGTGTGTCCTATTACCGAAATGTACTTAAATGGTCCAAATTCCTATTCGTCGTAAGCGGGATCTACACGTCCTCAGTCTTCTTTTTAATGTTCTTTTCGTCCCTTCTTCTCCTCAATATTTAGCAGAGAAATTTAAATTTATGGCTGACGGTAGTGGTCATCGTCTACGCTCTAGCGCGAATCTGTCGCTTTCTATACCTCCGCACAAATCTCGCGCATACGATAAATCTTTTGCAGTGCGCTCGGTAAAGTTATGGAATGAGTTGCCTCCTTCCTTAAGACGGTCTCAGTCGGTTGCGTCGCTCAAGAGGAAATTGAAAGGGCTCTGGCTACCTGATTAGGAAGTAATACTTTGTCCTTTATAATTTATGTATTATGAATTTTCTTTCCTTTTCCTGTAGTTGCGATTTCTCTTTTCCTTTCACGTATAAAAGTTATATTCTCCTGTAATATATGTATGTTTGTATGTTTATTATTTCTCCTGTGCCTTTTGTACATTTTGCTGCATTTGTCTACCTTTATTAATGTTTACTCTCATTTCCTCAAAGGTTAACTGGAAGAGATCCCTTAAAGGGATAAGTTCGCCTTTGTAATTTACTTCTCCTTTTGTATCTTTGTATCTGTTGTGTTTTTGTACAATAAAGAGTTTTACTACTACTACTACTACTACTTTATTAACTTGAGTATTATTCGTTAATATACTCTTTATAATGTTTTTGGTTGAAACTAGACACATAATATAATCTATCTTCGATGACATATCAACTCGCCGAGACAGATATACCTCTTGAATATGGCTGAAATCATGTGCATCATTGTTGTCAAGAGAAGAATACTGTTTGCTATGAATACAATCATCTGAATGGACAACAAACATTTATCCAAAAGTTGAAAATCAATTAACCTAAAAAAACCATCATATAGGTAAACCGTACATGTAATTACTAACCAATTGATCCAATTTATCTGGATCAATAATAAAAATTCTTATAAGCATGCAAACAATGTTCACTCAACGATCAATCTCTCCACAACCCGTTGATTCGTGAAAACATAATACTTCGGAATATCTAATATCACCAGGACAGGATTAATTAACATTGCAAATTCACCATATAAATAATAGCACCCACAAACTTCGTACCATTATCGGAACGCACGAAGTGTTCTATTCAAGCGCTCGGTTACGCCATTTCGATCGGGAGTGAAACTACCCACATACCGCGTAAAATATTGTTCAAGTTGCGGGTCGAGTGGCTTATTGAATTATCTTATCTCCATTGTCCTAAGTTTTAATGACCGCTTCACCACGTGAGGGCAGGTTCATTCAGTATTTACTAGTTTGGGTTAGTTAGCTGAGATGAATGAGATATGAATTGTGGTCGGAAATTTATTACTTTAGGTGCTGGCACATACTAGGAGTATGGTCTACGTTTATAGATATATAGCTAAGTTATCCATTTATTAAGATTTCCCGACACGTTAGTTCAAAATAGAGCAGAATAATATTACAAGTTAAATTTTTATGGCATAAAATACAATATTCGATTATTATATATGCAATGTTATATTAAAACAAAGACTTCCACTGTTCCGAACAATTTAACATGTATTAAATGTAATTAGAATCATCACTTTTTTTTAATTATATGCGTCCTATTATAGTGCAGGTTAAAAAGCAGTTACAATTTTCACCACGATCATTATTTCTACAAAAATGCATTTTTCAATCCATAACCTAACATTAAATCAACCACCAACTTACGTTTTCCTTCTGTCATAAATAGGACAAGAAAATCCAACGCATTTCAAAATAATTAAGCCCTAGAGCGGTAAACGGCGGTAGCCTTACACAAATATATTCCGTGTACTCGAATTACTCTTAAAAAAATATCAATACACACCGCTTAACAAGTCCGCAGGCACGTACCAGCTAATCCCGGGACCCTGGCATTATAAATACCATTAAGTCCCACCCCACCCCGGGGCACCCCGGGGGAACGACCCCACTTGCAATTTTCCCGGCCCGAAACTATCCCACGTTAATCCCTAGTACGGGAAAGGTATATTTTTATTATTCGCCAATGGGGATATAATTGTTTAAAGGGATGCGTAATTCTGATATACATACAGCCAGGAATGTTATACTTACCCACTGTAATTTGCGATATTTTTTGTGGTGTGCAATTTTCGTGTGTGCAAAATAACGTCTGTATTGTTGTGTTGTGTTGCGTTACAGGGTACGCTTCTAAATAAAGATTCGGGAAGACATGTGTTGTAGTATGTATTCGCAGTTTTTTTTTAAATCAAAAACGCTTAAAATATTTGCCGTTATGAATAAAGTCACGGTAATGGTGTTCGCACCTGACTGTACTTTTTATTCACCGCGACAACACTTCACTCCGCGGTACTAGTTTATCTATCACTATTGCATTCACTATTCCCGGTTGTATTACTTCTTGTTGTTCTCTTTGACTTTTGGTTTCTTCTTTTTTGGTTACTGATTTGTGCTTGACGGCGATTCAACACCATGAATTCAGGAAAAATCTTGTTAAACATGTGGCATGCGAGCTAATTAAATGTCTAGATTACAAACAACGACATCTATTAGGTTTTTCTCTCTTCTCAAATCTCAACAAATGGCAAATGTAAGTATTAACAAAATTTGCCAAAAATATACAAAAGGTGCCCAACATTTTGTAAAATTGATGATTAATTGCAGAAGTCGTGTATGAAATAGGAATATGTAACTGGAAGTGACAAAAATAACTCCTCTACAGTAGACCGTTCTTGGCCAATTTACTAGAAAATACTGAAATTGATCAAAACAGAATATTTATCTATGTCGTCTTCGAGTACCCATAACACAAGCCAAGCCTTATTGAACTTACTATGGGCTAAAGCAATTTTTGTGAGATTGTACGCAAATATTTATTAAGGAACGTTTGGCTTTTGAGTGTAAATTAAACGAAATAACAATCACCATTTTCTTACTCCAGTTCATTAACCCTTATGTCAATACTCGTACACTCGACTCCAACGTTTCGTGACAGTACAATTTGTTTTCTATTATTTCATTAAAATGCCGCTGTTTTTTTTTGTCTCGAACTTTTCTCTCTTTCTTCCTAACGCTTTTATAATGAAATCGCGGTTTAGATATTTGTAAGCACCATGTTCGCTTTCTCTCTTAGCACCATCATCTTCATAATCATCATCATATCTTATGGTGACTCTGAATTAAAATCCGGTGTACTCTGCATTTAGGCACGAATTTACAAGAAATGATATATATGATTGGTTACAGATATATGGTGTATCCACTAAAAAATCCAAATCAGCTGCTATTTGCGTCCGGCACTTGAGGAACGCGCACAACTCATTCCAACTCTCTTCACACACTCCGCTAAAGATTTAGATCACGTATTTACGCGCTCCAGGTGGAACACCCCATATTTTTGCGTCACCTCCACATTTATATGATAATGCGGCCCGAAACTGATCCCAAAGTTCCGTAGATGAGTTCCAAAAAATTCCCGAACTCGTAAATCTAATTTCGCCCTCACCTCAGAGCGTCCAACGTATTTGCTCGCAATTCCGCTCTGCGTTCTTTTATTTGACAATCACCGGGTACGCGCGTTCCCATTGTCTCTTAGCGCCTATGCACATGTCGTGACGTGTTCAGTCAAGTGCAAAATATGGGTGCATACAACTTACTCAAAATCCCATCTCATGCCATCTCATGGCTCTTACGTCAGCGCATTACTGTTTCAGTATACCTACATATTTATGAGAGGCATATTTTGCACTTCACTACAGTTGATATCAAAATACTTATACATATATATACGTCAGAGAATTCATAGATCAATTCAGAAATTTCAAAACCATTTGAACATGCACTCTAGCTCCTTGGCAATATGTAGAGTCGTACTAGTAGGTAGGCATCTTGCTCGCTCCGGTATGTATGTAACGGCGACTGGACATTCAGGAGCCCTGTTCGTATATTTTATTTTTGTGATGTATTGCCTTTAGAGACCTGTCAAGTATGCTGCGCGAAGTTAATAAAGTTACTTTAGACCCTAAGAGCGGAAATAGAAACCCCGCGCAGCGGGGCTTCGTCGACTCGCTTTAGAAAAGCATAAACTATTTTCGGTTTATAATTTTTCAACGTTTACAATATCGCTAGATAGATTATAATCTTAACGGTATTTGCAATTTTATTTTTTGGCTGATTTAATTTTTTTGAGAGTTTTAAATTTTGCTAGATTTATTATAATCTAAAGGTATTGCAATTTTACGGTAACATATCCACCACGGCTGCTCAATCTTAGTGTTTAGCTAATAAAATTACCACATGTTTGTCCCCCAATATTATTATTCTCCTTATTTATTCTTTTTCACATGTTAGGTTTTTTTACAATAAAATTATCAAATGTAAAATATAAAAATATACATACAAAATATAAAAGCATTATAAAAAACCTAACCTAGAGTGCCGCCGGCAGCGAGGCGGGGCCTAAGCTACCGGTGGTTAGGGCGACAGAGAGAGGAACCTCCTGACTATCCGCGCCGTGTCCAAGAGTACCGCCTTCTGCATCTGACCCTTGACCCAGCCATCTAGCGAGAGTCTCTTAAGATGTTGGTCGAGACTCTTCGCAATTAGACCGTTCGCAGAGACGACTATCGGGACAATGATCGTCGAATCAACATCCCACATAGCGGTTACCTCGTGTGCCAGGTCTAGGTACTTACTAACCTTGTCCTTCTCGGCCTTCACGAGGTTCTCATCATGGGGGATGGTGATGTCGACAAGCACTGCCTGGCGCTTCAATCGATCTGTCAGCACGATATCAGGTTTGTTGGCTATAATAGTCCTGTCCGTGATGACAGATCGATCCCAATAGAGCGTGACACGACCATTTTCGAGAACTGGCGCAGGTGTGTACTTATAGTACGGCACTTCGAAGTCCACAAGACCGTACAGAAGAGCAAGCTGCTGGTGAATAATCTTGGCTACCAAGTTATGTCTGTGCAAGTACTCGTCGTTAGCAAGATGACCACAACCGGCAATGATATGCCTGAGCGACTCTCCGGGACGGCGGCATGCCCGACAAATGTCGACCGTACCGTCCTTCAGGATATATTTCCGGTAGTTGTTCGTCATGATAACTTCGTCCGCAATTGCACAGACAAAACCTTCGGTTTCCGCAAAGAGATCCCCGAAACGTAACCAGTTCACCGACGCGAGCAGGTCTACGTCGGGCCCCGTAAGAGCCTTGTAGAACCGCCCATGTAGCTCCTTACTCTTCCATACCGCCCTGCGGTCCTCGGTGCTTAGTACTTTAAGTCTGCGCCAGTTCTCGTTTGCCATGGAGAGCGGGGTGAAAGATGCGTCTACTGCCACTACGTCACGATGCATCCCACACTCACTGTTTAGGAAGTAATCCCTGAGACTGCACACTTCGCGGTTGTGGAGGTCTTTGGCATTTAAGAAACCGCGACCTCCAAACTTCCGCGGGATGTACAGTCTCATAACAGAAGATCGTGGGTGTAACATACTCGTACGGTGCGCAGTGAGCAGTACACGCACTCTTCGATCCAGGAAATCGAGCTCAGTCTGAGTCCACCTTAATATGCCAAAGGAGTATGTGAGCAAGGGCATCACCCAGGCGTTGAAGGCACGCACCCTATTGCCACCCGACAAAAAACTGTTGAGTACTTTTGTCAGGCGACAGAAGAAGCGCTCCTTCACCGCCCGCTTGATGTCTCCACCCTCGATACCCAAAGACTGTGACATACCAAGATAATTATAGGTTTCTGCTTCGGAGAGTGATCTGAGATCCATTGTCTCGGAAATTTGTAAATTTGTGGAATTTACTACTTTCCCCCGCTGTACATGCATGGCCGCACACTTATCGACACCAAATTCCATTTTGATGGCACTACTGAAGGCCTGTGTGGTTTTCAGTAGCTCCAACAGGTCATGTTTATTTAATAATTATTATTATTATTGAACTACGAGTTTCGGTTTTATTCTACTTTTTAAATAATTCTTACAAATACGTATAATTAAATCAAGTGTTCTGACGGACCGTCATTCGATCACCTTTTCATGTTCAATGGAAACACGCATCTAGTTGGAAGTTATGACTAGTGAGAAGGGCGTATCGTTTCGTTTCATAGCCAGACAGAAAATGTATTTCTCTTTTCAAACACTAACTTTAGCAAGCGCATACATTTTTCTAACATGTTCCAGTAAACGCAGCCTTAAAGACTAGCGAATACAGTTTAAATTTATATGTTTAAGAAATCGAGATGCTGTTTTTAGGTATTTCTTTTGTTTTGCTTACCAAGGGGAATGTTTCAAGCGAGAATTCGCCAAAGAAATAAAAGTATTTAGGTTCGCTTTATTACACTGCCACTAATTGGGGTTACGGATTTGTAAGAAATATTCGATTTGTGTAGTTGCCGGTTAATAAGTTCGTTAACTAGTATATTGACGGATATAATAATACTGTGCCTGTATTTTTATTATTAATGGTTTACATAGTTAAGCGATACCCACATACTAATAGGGTACTGTAAATCGCACACTTACAGTGGAAAAAGTTACGAAATCTTTGGGCGGATTTCAGCAACATATTATGATTATTACCCCCCATGAAATTGGGGGAGGCCTATGTCCAGCAGTGGACGTCCTAAGGCTGATATGGTGTTGGTGGTGGATTATGATTATTCATACTCATACTAAATTTCTTGTTACGCCAATTTACCTGTTAACAAAACTTTTTGGCTAAATAAATGATATATAAAAAGACATTATCTTAAAAAGATACATTATAAAAATACTAGCTTTTTCCCGCGACTTCATCCGCGTGCAACTCGTTATATCGCCGGCTAATAGTGTAAGACCTGCTAACGTCATATTATGGAAGTTTACAGGAGAGATAAAAAAAAGATTGAAATTAAAATATTAAAACCGAAAAACGGGAAAAATAGCATTGGGTTATTTTTTCCCCTAATTCCAAAATAAAAGACAGCGTTTTGATTTTCTATTTTTTATGATGTCTTTTGTAACTTAACTGTATTTTGCAATCAAATAACGTTTTATATTATGGTTTTAGCACTTTGTCGAGAAAAAGAAAGTAGTTACATCATGGTAAGGAAATATAAGTACCTAAATCCCTACGATATAATTTATTTTTATTATGTGATACCAAATAGCCAATTCTTGGGATTAGGAAGCGGACCCCGGGCCTCCTTCAGGATGCAACTGTACTGGGAATAACGCTAGGATGATGATGTGATACCAAATTACAAATTGGTTATATTACACTGCTTAAATATATCAACAAATAAAAACTAAGATATTTACATAATATACTGCAAATCGAAAGGTACTTAATATACAAAGAAACTTCTTGAAAGAAACGAAATGAAATCTTCGGAAATAATAAATTAATATATATATTGGGTGTTGTGTGAAAATATTCATCATCATCATATCAGCCGAAGGACATCCGCTGCTAGACGTAGGCCTCCCCCAAAGAGTGTCACAATGCCCGGTCCTACGCCATCCGCATCCAGCAAACTACAGCTACTTTCACCAGGTCATCAGTCCATCTTGTGTGGGGCCTACCCACGCTGCGCCTTCCGGTAAGTGGTCGCCACTCGGGAACCTTTCCGCCCTAACGGCCATCGTTTCTACGTGCAATGTGCCCCGCCCACTGCCACTTAAGTTTAGCGATTCGGAGGGCTATGTCAGATAATTCAGTTCTACTGCGGATGGCCTCATTTCTATCACGATGAGATACTCTGAGCATAGCCTTCTCCCTTGCTCTTTTGGTGACTTTAAGCCCTCTTATGAGGCCCATAGTAAACGACCACGTTTCAGTGCCCATTATGTCATCACTGGCAACACACACTGGTCAAAGTCTCCCGTCTTGACACACGGTAACAAAGTTCTTTTGAGAATATGAAAAATACCTGCTAAGTACGTTTATCGCGATAGTAAGAATAAAAACTACCATTAATTTTGGTAAGAGGTTAAACTAACCCCAAAACAGTGATTGTATTGGATTTACAGCTCAAAAGCCACGGAACATTAATAAAAAACAATAATAGTAGGTACATATCTTTGCGATGTTACACTTCTTCGTTTACATCAAAAACACGAAACAAAGTTATCTTTTGCGAGAACAGACATTTAGGCGATCAAAATTCTTACGAAAATGGCTAACTTTTAAACTCGTGGAGTTCACTATTTTATTCATCATGTTATTTAAGAAATTTGTTAAAATAATTTCTCAGACGATGCATTTTTTTTGCTACATATTGGTGGGTAAAACGATGGATTTAGCGGGTTTACACTCTTAGCAAACGATATTATAGAAATAATTGCTATTTTATTGTTGTAGGCGCCCGAATAAACTTTTATCCCGTTTTCACCCCCTAAGGAACGATTTCCGGAATAAAAACTATCCTATGTCCTTTCCCGGGACTCAAACTATCTCTGTACCAAATTTCATCTAAATCGGTTTAGCGGTTTAAGCGTGAAGAGGTAACAGACAGACAGACAGACGGGTGGTTTTCGCATTTATAATATTAGTATGGATATCTTCTAAATACAAGGTGGGCCCCGTAACTGGCGCAAATATTTAAAAGGATACCTCCTTAGATCATCTGCAGTACCTTGTATTTAGAATCCAAATACAAAATGTTTCTATTCGGGAAATTTCGATCCAAAGTTATGACCTGAGAGTGATCTGAACACCACGAGATTATTATAGCGCATCAGTCAATGCATTGTTTGAGGTAGTATCAAGTTACGAATCATAATTGTTTTTGCATTTTTTGTTTTCATGGATCTTTTTGGTGTTTTTTCAACCTCCTTCCTTAATTAGTTAGGTATACAAGCATAAATATGTTTAAGTTCTACTCGGACAAAGCCACAGGAAAAACCTAGTCTAATACAGAGTCGGAAGTTATAATGTTTATCTATCCCATTCAAAAGTCCGAGGGTAAGATTTAATTAATTTGTCGGTTACCATAATTTATCGCGAGCCCTACCGTTTTCTCACACAAAAGCTTTAGTTTTGTACGAAATCCATGGCAATAAGACTTTTGGCCGCTAAGGGCTGTAAAACCCTGATTTTTGCAGGGCGTTTACGAATTAGCGAGAACCCTTTCTCGTCATAGGCCAGAAAGCTGTAAGTCAGTATGAAACACGTACGGAGATATAACATTATTGTACTGTAAACTTTTCTCTGACCACTTTACTTTGTTACGCGAGTTTTCCTTATTCCTGCAGGTTAACGTATGGTTAAGGTACGAAAAGAGCTTTTTCCAATTTTTTTTACATACAACGACGGTGGTAAGCAGGCAGACACCGTAGACACGGAGGCCATGGAGACGGTCCGTATGCTTGTTTGCCACTGTCATAGTATAAAAATGCGATTTGATGTATATACAGACATACACGCTTCACGCGTCTTTGCACGCACAGCGATTGCCGAGGTTTACCTAAATATTGGCTATGTGCGAAGTAGGTGGTGGGGGTAAGCTAGGCGATCGTAGCGCACACGATGGCAGAAATGTGTACTTACCGGGGACCACTGTCAAATTTACTTTCACGTTTTCTATTGGTTTCTTAACGGTTTCCTACGATTCGTTTCGTTTGTATGTATTTATTTATTCTCTTATTTATTTCAGTAAAATTTCCAATACGGGGTCTTTCTCGTTTACTAAAGTAAATAAAATATTCATGTGTCATTATTTGACATCTCTGAGTTTTGATATTGTCTCGGGACCTTTGACGTTTGACGTTTCAGACGTGCACATAGCCAATATATGAAGGCATTTAAATATTTACCAAATAATTAATCCACTAAGAAATTACATTATGGTTCAAATAGTATTAAGTTTTAGTACGCTATGTACAGTGAGCATCAAAAGTATCTACGCATTTGGAAAGTTCAAAAGTATTACAAGGGAATGAGACTTTGGCCCGTTTAATGCTTAGCTACTTTTGATGCTGACTGTACTGTCACAGTGTAATAGTCATCTATCGTACCGTCAAATCAAATTATTTTTTAAAATGAGCAGAATTCCACAATGGTACAATAGGACTGCTTCATTTAAGAACACGCCATATTGTCCAATTTTATTTTTAACAAAAAAAACTTTGTTGCGTCGCGTAATGAGGGGAAATTTTGTCGCGAAAAAATTCCCACAACCCATGCGCCGTAATGAATTCGTTGGCGTTGGGAAAAATTCTGGAAATTTCTAACGTTACAATTACTAAGCGCTTAACAACAGACAGTCTAAAGTACAGTCAACTTCAAAAACATGTATACATTTTTTTACTTTATTCCGTTGTGATAAGGTATAAAAATGGATACATATTTTTGGAGTAATCTGTAAATAAATGTATTATGTAAAATAAGCCTTTTCTACAAGCGTGTTGTTTTTGGCCAGGTGTCGAAAAAAGGTTTCGGGTAACGCCACTGCGCGGTGTGAGGCGGTCATGTAAAATTTTTGCTGTTTCATTTTACTATGAGTCAAGATTACATTTAGGATTTTAAATAAAAATCTAGGCTGCAATATAATTTTTGACAAACATATTTTGTCATAAATAGTATCCAGAACAATATTTTCTTTGCTATTCCGTTAAAGAACGTGTAGGTCTATTAGTCATAATGCAACGTATCCAGTTGCGTATCACGGAAAAAGAATCTGGTAACCGAAACCAGAATTCGGTAACTATGTTTTTAGTTGCATATGTGACAACTATACAAATAGTAAACTCTACGGTTCACTTATAGTTAAAAAAAATAGTAAAGACAAATACGCATATTGCTATGCTCACTATATTATACTGAGAATAACAATCTATATAGTAAATATTAGGCTTCAATTTCGTAAACACAATGATACTATTGTAACTCTTACTTAACTGTTGTTGCTATAACATTTAGACAGTAACACGTACAGTCGTACAAAATTTCCACCAACTAGAATTAAATATTATCCACTACTAAATGAATTGTAATACTTACTAAATAATTTTTAAGAAAAAAAAACCGACTTCAATGGGGGAGTCCGGTGAAAGATTAATAATCTTAGATGGTGCACTCTTAGATTCCATACAATAAAATACAAAAATGGCTATAAGTATGTTTATAATGGTAGAAGACTAAGTACCCTCAATTTCTCATGAAATCATGGAAAATCCTTGCTTGCTTGACAAACAAAACGAAGAGAACAAATCGCCAAACGTGAACTACGCGTCGTTGAAGAGTTCCGTTCTGATCATCATCAGCAGTTCCACTTCATCAAATGTCACTTTTATGAATGAAAATGCTTGATTAGTTCATGAAAATACTAAAATCACTATTTGTGTGCCTTTCATGTGAAAGGAAGGGGAGGGCTCAAATGTTTGAGGAGTTTCCTCGATTCCTAATGGATCCCATCATCAGAACTCGAGCATGACAAAAATCAATCGTGAAAATAGAACTTGCTTAACAAACACAGCTAGAAGGACAAATCGCCAAACGTGAACTTTTCGTCGTTGAAGAGTTCTGCTCTGATCATCATCAGCAGTTCCACTTCATCAAATGTCACATTTTTGTATGATAATGCTCGATTTGTTGATAAAAACACAAAAATCACTATAAGTTTGCCTTTAAGATTTGAGGAGTTCCCTCAATTCCTCATGGATCCCATCATCAGAACTCGAGCATAACAAAAATTAATCGTGAAAATAGAACTTGCTTAACAAACACAGCTAGGAGGACAAATCGCCAAACGTGAACTTTTCGTCGTTGAAGAGTTCTGTTCTGATCATCATCAGCAGTTCCACTTCATCCAATGTCATATTTTTGGATGCAAATGCTTGACTTGTTGATAAAAACACAAAAATCACTATATGTTTGCCTTAAAGATTTGAGGAGTTCCTTCAATTCCTCATGGATCCCATCATCAGAACTGCCTGTTGACAAAAACGGGACCAACTTGGATATATATACATACAATCAAAAAAAGAATTTTTCAAATCGGTTAAGAAATGACGGAGTCATGGAGTAACAAACATTAAAAAAAAAAACAAAAAAAAAAAAACATACAACCGAATTGATAACCTCCTCTTTTGAAATCTTGAAGTCGGTTAAAAAATGTATTACATTGTAATAATTACGTAAAATTATTTGGTTGTACAGTAAAATTTGTTAGGATGACAAAATTTTGTTTACTAAACATTCTGGTGTTGTAAATCTTTTTTTTCCGTGTATTTTTGAATGCGGTTAGTATTCCCAATATTTGTTCCTGAGTCTTGGACGATTTCTATGTATTTATGTTTTTATAGCTATTAAATATATCGTCATCTAGTAGCCATAACTCAAGCCTGATTGAGCTTACTGTAACCTAGACCTTTTTAAGGCACGAGAAAATCTTCTGGGTGGGCTCGCTTCATCGTCGGCCTCATTTTTGCCCCCTGGCTAGATGCTGGCCAAGAGCAATCTCATTTTTAATAAAACAAATATATAAATAAAACTGTATGGCTAGTTCGATTTGACTGCGTAATATTTATGTATGTGAATGTAATTCGTCTTGACCCTACCTGATGGTAAGCGGTCACCGCAGCCTATGGACGCCTCCAACTCCAGGGGTGTCACATGCGCGTTGCCGAACCTTGCCGAACCTATCAGAACTGGTGCAAAAAACATTGAAATACTACTCATATGCCTAACTTACATATGCCTCGACCTTCTTTGGGCCTGATTTGGGATGACATAACGACATGTTATAGACATATCTCCACTTTCATGTTTCTTTCAGAATCAAAATCCCTGACGCAAAATTATGTCCTAGGGATGCTACCTTCTGAGAACAAAGTCAATTCTGAGAATAAATATGCCATTCTCAAAGAAAAGGGTCACTGTCAATAAGGCGCTATTTCTGTAACGACGCAATTAAAAATAGTCCTTACAGACATACTCGTAACTCATCTTTCGCTTGAAAATGACACCGGTAAAATAAAAGTTACTTAGTCTTCAATTTAGGTATATTATACGCACCTATGAATGTCAAGAACTGCCACCCGTTCGGAAAAATAAACCTGTGCCACAAGAAGAACCGGCGTAAGAAACTCGGCGAGGTGTCAGTATGGATCGAATCGCAGACGAGAATGGAAAATGTACATCAAAATATTCCCACTCAAGCTTGAAGATTGCTAGCAACATGTGACTTCCGTAGCGCATGCAGCGTAGCACCCTTGCACTCGTAGCTGCTACGCCGTAGCAGCTACGAGCGTCAGCCGAAGCTGCATAATTAAAATAAATTGCTTCGTTTGAAAGACATGCTTTATTCAGTATGGCCAGTTACTGACGAGAGTTTTTAATACGATTTTCTCAAAAACGGCCCTAAAAGTGGACGTTACTCGCTACATATTATAAGGCGAAGTGTTTATAGTCTATGGTCAATTTGTCATATTAAAACATATAAACATTGTAGGCGCGCCCCGTGCGCGTGATTAGTTAGAGGATGTTTGAAACATCCATAGCTACGAGCTTGGGTACGAACCCACGACCACCGGATAAAAATATTTCTTTTACATCACAAAACACATAAATAAATAAATAAATTGTCTTCTAGGTAGATGTCTCTGTATGCCTCCCAAAGGCGTTGTAAGAGGGAAGGATTTTCAGAATGTTCCGATATTCAGAATGTCGAAGGTTCGAATCCTGCCAGGAGAACTTTTGTTTTTAATTTTACCCCACCACCACCATATCAGCCGAAGGACGTCCTGCAGGACATAGGCCTTCCCCAAATTCACGGGGGGTATATGCCATAATCGCCATGCTTGGCATGCGGGTTGGCGTTCGCAGTATCTCCACCGCACTCCAGGGATGCTGCTGCCCATACCCCGGTAGTTTTGGTCGTAGTTTTAGGACATACTCCCGGGTTTTACACGTTAGTATGAAACTTTGAATGATCATTAGCTGACTTTTATTTTAAACAAATTGTACACAATTAGTTTAAATAATACTGCTTAGTATACAATTAGTTTAAAATATCTTTGTTTCATACTCGCACATAACTGTGTTAAGACCACATACGCCTTAAGTACAGATAATATAGTATTAATTATAGCGTTTTAATCTTTCTTAATTAAGAACTCTATCTAGCGATATAATCGCCATAGCTAAACGCTCGCAAATAAAACAATACTTCTAAACAGCCCAGACCTATCAAAACTTTTAACATAATTAATCAGAAGCTTAACCCGTTCGCTGCAACAACGGCGCAATCGCCTTTGGCTTTCAGCCCCAAATCCCATTGCTATACCTATCACCTAACCATCGCACTAGCCAATGCCCTGACAAACATTGATTGCGTCGACAACCCTATTCAGATTGCATATGACAACCATTGCAATACCAACCTTCATGATTTCAAATTAAAGACCAAATTAGAATGACGAAGTGTAAAATATAAATTGAAGTTATGAAGTGCTTCTGCTGTGATCGCTCTGTCTAAGGCTTAGAGTTCTTTTTCATTTAAATGTGTGAATAGTTATGAATGTAAAAGCATGTATTCAGTCATTTGTTTAAATCGAAAGTGCCTCGGGTTGTATTTGGTATCGCTTTGAATGTTGTTTTTTTCTGCAATTGGACGTTTGAATGATCGGTGTTTGATTTGTGTGAGTTCCGGTCGAAATGAAATTTGCTTTTTAGAATACTTGTACGAGGGCGATTCCTTTTTATAAGTGTGCATTTTAATATTGCCCTGAAATTTACTGAACAGCAATACATCTTTGCGATCCATTTATTTTGCATTGGAAATTCTCATGTACAGTCGACTTTAAAGTGATGAATTAGGTTGTTCGTCTTCAGTCATTTAAAAAAATTTATTAAAATTGAAAGTCATATTGTCATCTCGAAGATTTCACGGTTTGAAAAACAAATGCCATGTGATTATTATTATTACTTCTTAAAAAATCTTTAAGTACTCGACTATCTTCTTCGATTCTATACTTCATCAAAGTCGGAGGTTACAAATGCCTGATATTAAGATAGAATTGAAAATGCAACAATTACAAATATGAACGCCTAAGTGACTTTTAATTTACCTCAAAAACTGTGTACATTTTTAAAATACTAATTACATTTTTTTTTTACTTTGGTCGATACTTCATGGAAATTTTATTTCAGTTTTGATGAAACTGCCGGCTAATGCCGAGAGTCGCAAAATTCTGAAAATTTGTTATTTCTCCCAAACCGACCAATATTAGTTTTTGTTAATGTTTTTGTTTCATATTAGTTTTTTTTTTGTCTTTGTTTATGTTGTTTTTGTTGCTAAAAGTGGCACATTAATTTTCGTCTGCTCTGCCTACCCCTTCTGGGAATATAGGTGTGAGTTTATGTATGTATGTTTGTAGGTTTTGTTAATAACTTTCCATTGCATTTTTTGTTATTACTATCTTAAACGAAATTGCAAATTTTTCTTTCGGAATTAGCTGAAGACATGTTAAGTACAGACGCAAAACAATTATGCCTAGCCAGCAAATTCACACGGGAAATGACATCTAGAGCGAGACAACACATGTCATACAATTTTGAAAATACTGTAACATGTTCTTCAAATGATCTGAAAATGATCGCCAACCCAAGCCAAGCGTGGCGATTATGGCATTTACCCCCCATGAAATTTGGGGAGGCCTATGTCCAGCAGTGGACGTACTAGGGCTGACATGGTGGTTCTTCAAATGCCACATCCTAAGAGCAAATCATAAAAAAAATATATATAAAAGAATCTACCGCTTTCGTCAACTCATAATAAAAACTACGGAAAAACGAAATGTAAAAACAATAAATGGAAAGGGAACGGAAGAAAAAGGCCATGTTTTGAGCCCAGCTTCCGGCGGAGGAAGCTATTCCGATGGCAACGTCCGGTAAGCTATTCCGAGCTTTTAGGCCGAGGGCTTCGGAAGCTCGTGTACGTCGTTTTACTTGAAACTTTCAACAAATGCGAGTCTGTGAGTCTTTTTTACGTCACATTTTTAATAAGTGTTGTTCTTTTGCAAACAGAAAATGCCGTTTAACAACCAAACTTCACATTAACCATGTGATTAACTTGAAATAAGTTTTTTTTTAAATAATTTATTAGGGGACAATTTTTACACAAATCGACCTAGTCCCAACCGAAGCAAAGCTTGTACTATGAGTACTAGACGACGATATACATACTTATATAGATAAATACATACTTAAATACATAGAAAACATCCAAGACCCAAGAACGAATATCCGTGCTTAATGCACAAATAATGCCCTGGCCGGGATTCGAACCCGGGACCTCTAGCTTCGGAGGCAGTGTCACTATATACTAGGCTAAACAGGCATACGGTCAGCCTAAAGACAACCTTAGAACATTCAACAAATGCGAGTCTGTGAGTCTTTTTTACGTCACATTTTTAATAAGTGTTGTTCTTTTGCAAACAGAAAATGCCGTTTAACAACCAAACTTCACATTAACCATGTGATTAACTTGAAATAAGTTTATTTATTTTTAATACATCGCCGGTGGCAACCACTTTGGCTTAGTTGGTAGTGACCCTGCCTACAAAGCCGGAGGTCCCAGATTCGAATCCCGGTCAGGGTATTATTTGTATATTTACCATGAATATTGTTCCTGAGTCTTTTATTTATTTATTATTTATAAATAATAAATAAATAAATATTAGGGGACAATTTTTACACATATCGACCTAGTCCCAACCGAAGCAAAGCTTGTACTATGAGTACTAGACGACGATATACATACTTATATAGATAAATACATACTTAAATACATAGAAAACATCCAAGACCCAAGAACGAATATTCGTGCTGAATGCACAAATAATGCCCTGGCCGGGATTCGAACCCGGGACCTCTAGCTTCGGAGGCAGTGTCACTATATACTAGGCTAAACAGGCATACGGTCAGCCTAAAGACAACCTTAGAACATTTAAGTTTCGTACGGTACGGTTTTAGAGGAAATTCGTCCCTCAGACGCTCCGGTTGTGCAATGAGCTCCCTGCCGAGGTTTTCCCGAGGGACTACAGTATGGGGTTCTTCAAGAAAGGAGTATATAATTTTTCAAAGGGTCGGCAACGCGCATGTGGTGTGTAGCTGTCAGGTGAGACCGCTGGAGTTGCAGGCGTCCATAGGCTGCGGTGGCCGGCTACCATCAGGCGCTTGTTTGCCACCGACCTGGTATAAAAAAGCTGCCTATGGATGGTTGTGATTCTGGAAGAATACCGCGCTTTACCGTCCCTTTATCAATTTGAGGATTCGTTATATTATTCTTTTATATACCACCACGAACACAACACCACATACCGTGTATTAGTCCCATCACTGTATGAGCGCCTACCCGCCAAACCTGAAAACTAAATCTCTGACGATATATTTGAAGGCTTCGCCGATTAAAGGAACTTTTGTTGACCAAATCACTGTTTTCCGTAACAGAATCCAATGAACTCATGATTGATTATTTTAAATTATTATTGTTTATTATTAATCATTTTGAGTTATTATTATTATTTATTATATTATAATTATTATTTCGCATTCTGTATTATTATTTCATCATCATCATCATCATCATCATGTCAGCCGAAAGACGTCCACTGCTGGACATAGGCCTCCCCCAAAGACTTCCACAATGACCGGTCCTGCGCCACCAGCATCCAGCGGACACCCACGACCTTCACCAGGTCATCAGTCCACCGTGTGGGGGGCCTGCCCACGCTACGCCTTCCGGTACGTGGTCGCCACTCGAGAAACTTTCCGCCCCAACGGCCATCGGTTCTACGTGCTATGTGCCCCGCCCACTGCCACTTAAGTTTAGCGATTCGGAGGGCTATATCAGTCACTTTGGTTCTGCTGCGGATGGCCTCATTCCTGATGCGATCACGCAGAGAAACTCCCAACATAGCTCTCTCCATTGCCCTTTGGGTGACTTTGAGCCTTCTTATGAGGCCCATAGTAAGCGACCTCGTTTCAGTGCCATATGTCATCACTGGCAACATACACTGGTCAAAGACTTTTGTCTTGAGACACTGCGGAATATTGGACGAAAAGATATGCCGTAGCTTCCCGAACGCTGCCCAGCCGAGTCGGATTCGACGATTTACCTCTTTCTCGAAGTTGGACCTACCTAACTGGACAGTCTGTCCTAGGTATATGTAATCGTCTACAACTTCGAGCGTTAAGTGTCCGATTGTTAAGGGAGTTGGTGCGACATGGACATTTGACATGATCTTCGTCTTGTCCATGTTCATCCTTAGACCAACTCGCTCGGAGGCTTTACTGAGGTCATTGAGCATTGTACTTAAATCCTCCATGGTTTCAGCCAAGAC
The DNA here is from genome assembly GCA_905163555.1 of Notocelia uddmanniana. Lineage (NCBI taxonomy): Eukaryota > Metazoa > Arthropoda > Insecta > Lepidoptera > Tortricidae > Notocelia > Notocelia uddmanniana. The sequence continues at coordinate 20,682,637 of LR991068.1, forward strand.
TACTATATCGTCAGCAAACCGAAGGTGAGTGAGGTAGTCGCCGTTTATGTTGATGCCTAGCCTTCTCCAGTCCAGAGTCTTGAACACATCCTCCAGTGCAGCGGAGAACAGTTTAGGAGAAATAACATCTCCTTGCCTGACTCTCCGCTGCAACGGAATAGGCTTTGAGTTCTGGTCCTGGAGTCGGACTGACATAGTGGCGTTCTCGTACAAACACTTCAGCACTTCGATATAGCGGTCCACTTGGCACCGTTGGAGAGATTGTAGTACAGCCCACGTTTCAATCGAATCGAAGGCTTTCTCGTAGTCCACGAACGCTAAACAGACGGGCAGGTTATACTCCTCAGTCTTCTGTATAACCTGACGAAGCGTATGGATGTGGTCTACGGTGCTAAAGCCTCTTCGGAAACCGGCTTGTTCGGGAGGCTGGAAGTCATCTAGCCTGCGTGCGAGACGGTTCGTAATGACTCTTGAAAACAGCTTATAGACATGGCTCAGAAGTGAGATGGGTCGGTAGTTCTTCAGTAAGGAGTTGTCACTCTTTTTGAAGAACAGCACCTCCACACTTCTGTTCCATGCCTTTGGAGTTTTTCCTTCCAGTAAGACGGAGTCGAACAACTTCTGAAGGGCCCTAAGGACCGGTTTTCCACCCGCCTTCAGGAGTTCCGCTGTAATTCCGTCTTCACCGGATGCCCTGTTGTTCCTCAGCTGCTTAAGAGCTATTCTAATCTCGTACAGGCTGATGTCCGGGATATCTTCGGTATAGGGCCGGGTTAATCTAGCTCTAGGGTCTTCCGCCAGACCAACTTCGGGTCTGCTAGTTGACGTGTATAGCTGTCCATAAAAGCACTCTATCTCATTCAGAAGCTCAGGTTTGGACGAAACGATTTTACCATCTTCAATTTGTAATCTGGCGAGCTGGCTCTGCCCAATAGACAGATCTCTTGAGAAAACTTTAGAGCCCTTATTCTGCTCGATGGCCTCTTCAATACGATTTGTATTGAATTGGCGCAGATCGCGGGTAAGGGACTTAGATATCTGTTAATTGAGCTGCCTGTATAATTTCGCATCGGCTGAAGACTGCAGAATCATCTCATTCCTTTCCTTGATGAGCCTCTGAGTGGAGATAGAGAGCCTTTTGGCTCTTTGAGTTCGTTGGGCCTTAAAGAACTTAGACCCAATGCTATGGACAGCTTCCACAAACCCGTCGTTGAATTCGTCCACATCGCCGCCTAGACAATCGAAACGGTTTTGGAGTTCCAGCTGAAAGCTCTCGGGGTTTTGGATTTGGACTGCTGCTGGACGGAGCGTGGACTTCATCAGTCGAGAGTGCTCTAGCTTGACGCATATATTCAATGTGCCTCTTACCAGACGATGATCACTTCCGGTTTTAACCGTATTGATCACAGAGACATCACTGAATATATGCCTCTTCGTCGACATGGTGAAGTCAATCGCGTTTTTTGTTGCACCGTCGGGACTCATCCAGGTCCACTTCCTGTGCTCGCGTTTCTTGAAGAAGGAGTTCATCATGTAGAGTCCCTCCTTCTCCAAGAAACCAGCCAGTAGTTGGCCCCGGTGGTTCCGATTTCCAACTCCAAATTGCCACACTCTCGGGTGAACAACGGTGAAGTAGGTTTTGGAACTATGCATGACCTTTGATATATCCTCATACATAGCCTCCACCTCGTCGTCGTCGTCATTATTATTTACGTTATTGTATTTACTATATTCTGGCATTGTTGTGACATTTGACCATGTTTGGTAGTATTATGTTTATAATTTATTGTTTTTCTATTCATAATTTATATTGTCATTCGATATTCCCTAGGATATTCTAGTCTTTTACATAAGTGTGACATTATTCTTTGTTTCTATTTTCTATTATTGTTTTTATGTTTGTTTGTCTGTCACAATCTTTTAGTGAACTCATTTTATTTTATGAACGTAAAGTATTGTGTAATTTCCTAAAAGAAACAATTATATCTAATTTAATCTACCTACAGAGAAAGTAATGGTGTTATTTAGGCTGGGTTTCACCAAACCGTCTGTAATCCTAAGCGGTGTTCATTAAAATCTGAATGTATGGATAGTTTGACAAGTCTCTATGGGATGACAGCTGCCGGCGCCATATTTAACGTTGACCGGTCTGTAACCGTTAGCTGGTGCAACTCACTTTTATTCTGTGACAGTATGTGATGCGGAGGTAAAGGCACTTTTAATGGAACACGGCAATCACGCGGCTGCAGTGCGCCGATAACGGGCCTAATGGACGGCTGATAGATTAAATACTTCACAGTCGCCCAACTAGTATTATTACAGGGTGTGGCCTGTAACATAAGCAAAACAAAACAAGCAACCCATCCTATAGTAGTTTATGAAACTGCTATATAATGAGAGGCATACCACACATACTCGTACTTACATAACGAGTGTGGCTTTATGTAACAAGCAGCAGGCGAGTTTTATAATATGATCCCACAAGTGTTTTAATGCCTGATTATGTACAGTTGCACATACCTAACTTACTCACCTCCAGGAACATGACACTACATACCTTTCTTTTTACGTTGGGAAAATATGTACATTCACGTATCCCACCCGGTAAATACCTGGTTGGGTATGATGGACTTTCCAGTTCCAATGATTACCGGCTACGCCTTAAGTGGGGCGTCGCAGGGTCGCAAATAGCATCCTACTGCGACGCACCGGCGGGTGGCCCGCAGTGTTTTACTACACCACATACATACAGACCAAGAAACATTGTTAAATATGGCTTCGACCTCCTAGGTAAGGTAATGATATCGTGAGCTCGCCAGAGCTCCCGACAATGCGCGCTGTGTTTAAGACCTACATTTTGTCTCTTGTTGCCAACAAATCGAATCCTCAAATGTGTTCGCTTACCACCAGGCAAGCCGTACGTTTGTTTGCTACCATTGTGGTAAAAAAATCTTAGTCACCTTTTTCTTCCTAAAGTGCACCCTAACTCGGGATTTCTTTTTAATTTGCCAAGGGCAGAAATAATAATTAGATTTGAACCAAGTTAATTGTCAAGCAATACCAATTCCATGCATTGTTCGGAACATGAATCTAACCGCATTTATTTCAAGCCATTTGATCCGATATCGCAAATTGAAACCCGCGGTCGGGACAATACCGGCCGGTACAGTCAGCGACAATAGACCAACTTGTGAAGTAGGTACGCGTTAGAATTTAAATGTGACGGTTATCATATTTTAGCCAATTTACACAAAACCTCTATAAATTATACTCATAGATTTTCGTCATGAACCACCCCGTTTGCTAGTTTATCGCGAAGAGACATACAACAGTCAACACACAACAAGGATTCTTTTAAACATAGCGATTTTCCTGTTGTATACTAGAACAGTATGTGGGGTCGGCTGTGGAACCTAATCCCTAGATTTGGCCTAGGCACTAGATTTACGAAAGTGGCCTCCATATTATGCCCAACCCTGAGAGAAAATTAGATCTAGTTGGTATTAGACTAGTTTCTTCACGATGTTTTCCTCCACCAACCATCGGAAGATCAGCGCTGGCAGTAATGCCCACACCCACATTATGCCGACACTCATTTTACATATCGGTAACCGTATTTAAAATAAATAAATATTAGGGGACAATCTCCCAACACAAATCGAAATAGTCCCATAGTAAGCTCTATAAGGCATGTGTTATAGGTACTAGACGACGATATATTTAATAGATAGTACTAGTGCCTACGCCAATTCTTGGTCAGTGGACCCCGGACATCCTTCAGTATGCAACTGTACTGTGATAACTGATAACGCTACGATGATAATGAGATGGAACAGTTGGTTGGTAGCCATATAAGGCATAGTCTACAGCGAAGGTGACGAAAATATACATATAACTGTATCCTACTTCAGTCTGTCAGTGTTACGTGTGCCTATATAAGTGTTATAATAACCCCCCAGCAGGGGAGTTTCTTGCGGAATAATTGGAAGCAGTTTGCCCATAAATATTACTTACTCCACCTATCTAACGAACCGCCGAACGCTATCGCGCCGCACCTACTCGCATAAATTATGTGCTGATTGGTGTTTTTTTTTTATAATCCTGGGCCGCGATTCGTTATTGTTTTTCAGGAGAACGCGACATTACTAGTTGTTGTGTTGTATAACCGATTGTCTAGCATTTTATTGTTTGTCTTTTTGCGTGAAACATTTTTATCGTATTGCCAGTCTACTTACATGGCCGTAGCATCACGTATTACTACCCACATTTATTTAATTAGTTAACTTAACTGTAATACCATCAATAGCAAAATTAAATAGTTCGTATAAGAAAATACTAATAGTGATAATAATTATGTTCGTACAGCGCGATCGGCAATCGTGTCAACACTCAAACTGATGAAGGATTCCAATTGCAGTTCGAAACATGTCGCAACAACCCGTATTTCTTTCTTTAAATTATGTTTGTATTACCAATTCTGTAAGTGTGGTAATAAGATAATGTTATTAAAAGAGTTCACAATATGATCAAATAATTATATTTTGGACTCGTTTGAAATCCAAAATATAATCGTTTAATTATATTTTGGTATGTGTGTATGCGTCTGTGCGTATGTGTGCGTTGATAATATATTAAAAACAATTATCGAATGCATCTTTATGATGTAAACAAGCCACATTTCGGTTATATTGCTTCGCAAAATTTTCAATTACCAGTCGGATTGTTTGTAGAATTTTATTGAATTAAGATAAATGCAAACGTAGTTTCAGCGTAACACATTTCTTAAGAGTTATTTGGCATTTGCCCTATTTTATACCCCCGCAATCCGATTTATTTTCCTGCAAAATTTAAATCGCATAGCTCTATTTCTAATTCGATTATCGAAATTGGCACGGCGATTGGCACCGTCATTAATGTCATTGTGGCTTTAGCGGGGACCACCGGTGGGCTATTTAAACGTTAGATATCATAGTGATACAGTTGTATAGTCGACGTCAAATTTTTGTATAATATTCCAGCTTTATAAGTATGAATGTGGTACTAAAGTGTATACATATCTGTGACGCCGTATCATCTCATGTTTATGACTAAAACATAATTTAATGGGTCTTTTTACGACATTACAAAAGGACAAAAAGAAATTGTTTATTATTTAACTGTTGATCTCTATATATGTTGTTTATTATTACTTTATCGTTTTCGTGTATTTGTAATAATTGAAAAGATTTTTTTCAGAACATATATTAAAATCCCATGCAAAGAAACTTTGCAAAAAAATATATAACTACCGTACGAGTAGTCCAGCAAAAACATTTTCTCACCATGTGAAAGTTAAAACTGATTTGTTTGTCGTATTTTAATACACGGAAGTACTATTCGAATAGAATTTGTTCGTAAATACAAAATAGAATATACGCAAATTTCGATCAAACACAGATCCGATTCTCGAATCCTCAAAAGCATTACAATACGTGCCATCCCTGCCTCGTTGTTAACAACACTTCAGACATTTAAAATCTAAATGACATAACGCGATCAACAGATTACTCCAAATTTGAACATTGCATCCAATGAAAAAAGGTCTAGTATCGAAGTCTGGTAAAGTGATCTTTTGTTTTGAGATGCGAACTTGGTTATTCCGTGACAAGATGACGTCACTCCGGAATAGGGTTGCGAAAACCGTAACACACTCCTTGTACCGTAACAGTTGACGCTTGCAAGGGATTTTCATACAATTTGCATAATCCGCCCGGGGCGACCTTGCTCGTCCTCTAATCATAACATTGGGACATCCCTGAAGTTTTTTATTGTTTTATAACGTCGAGTTTTGCGGGCATGTAAAATTTATGTACAGGGTGGTTCGTTTGCGGATTTAAATAAAGGCTTCGGGCGTGATTTTTTTTCACGGGATTTGAATTTATTTACCGTTCTGTGGGTGTAAGATTTATGCCTATATTCCTTTAGGGAACGGGGGATTATAAAAGGTAATACTTATACTTTCACTGTAAAAATAAAAAAAAAGTAATATAACATCATAAATTACGATTATTGCTCTTATTCAATCGAGCCTCGGGCTGGAAATAGTGCACTTCAGGTCACTCCGGCCATAAAATGAATTTAAATTATCCTTGCCTTTGGCTGAAACCCGAGATATTTTGTTTGTTCAAGAGAGCCTACCCTACCTAGGAGAGTACATTCGGATCAAAATTAATTTTCAACACCTACACTCACAGCTTTGCGCTCTTACTGCCTAAAGTTGACGTAAACACCCCGATAAGTAGCAAGTCAATTTACTAAGCACAAGTACTAAATTATCGTACATCCGCACTCGAATATAATAAATAAACAAACAGAGTGAAACCGCTTTGCATTTATTAATTAATAAAGATAATACCCTCACGTAAACGAGGCGAGAAACATCAATGCCTCCTTTATCCCCGGAATACGGTGCCTTATCATCATTAAAATTAGGCGGGAGACAATCTTTCGATATACTAAGTCTTCAAGAAAATAACAGGGTTCAATACTCATTTATAAATAAAGTATTTATCGCAGTTATTTTCTTAAGTACCTAGTTATAACTAATTTACATATGAAGTCACTTTTAAAACAAGTGTTCTGAAAGTGACTCCACGTATCAATTGATTATATACTATGGGAAAATTGGTACACAACTCGAACCAGCCTCATAGTATGCTCAATAAGGTGTGTTTTATGGGTTCTAAACGATATATTATGATAGAAGTATCTTAAGATATAACATAAGTACTTTTGTACGCTAAGTCTAAAATGACACTGAATACTTAATAAAATCATTATATTTATTTCTCAATTACAATATTACATTTTTCATACAAAAAATAGTTTTAATTACACTTGAATTTATAAAAATAACAATGATATTAATCATGTTGTCACTTCAACAATTTCCCTGTTACAAATACCAAGTAAAAATATTAGGTAAATAATTTAAGCTTCCGTACATAATGGAGCCACATTAAAGCGGCGCCGTATCGCGGAGTCTGATGGACTATATTTATGGGATGGTGGGCTATAATTACTAATGTTTGGGGTGGCAACAATCACTGTATTACCTCATTATGAAACACTGGAAGTTAGGTGAGAAATGGTGTTAACAATTGACAGTCAACATTTTGTATGTTAGAAAGCTGTGATCCATGATATTCAATCTGAAAGCCCCTCCATTAAGTCTTCTCATATCTGATGTAAGCACTACAGGCGAAATATCAGAAACTCACACTGAAACAATGGCTACTAGAATGAGCGCTCATTATAGTACATTACGATACAAGTGCAGAGAACAGGAAATTTGCAACGAGTGGTGGTAAATTAAAACACGACCGAAAGGAGTGTTTTAAATCGATACGAGTTGCCAATTACCTATTCGCACGTGTATTGTACAACGTTTTATAGTACATATGGCTCTTTAAAGTTTCGACATATGCACGTAATCTGCTGATTACCGCACTCGTGCGGTAACGTAGCACCATACGTACTGTAAAAATATTATTTCATAAAATTGGTAGTTCTGTCGAACTGTGGGCGAAGTTATACTCACTGTTAATATAAATTTTAAAACATAAACCAACGGCGAGTACAGTCACTATCTAATATAGCAAAGTGCTCAAAATAACTGAAGATACGCTATTGGTCCTAGATCATGAAAAAACGTGTCCGCAAATTTAAATACTATATTTAGATGTCGGTTTTGTTACCGATGTACATAAATGTATGGAAAGTAACAAAACTGTTCTGTTGTACGATTTTTCTTCTTCTAATTCTAGAAGAAGAAAAAAAGTACATCAGAACAGTTTTGTTACTTTGCACAACAGAACAGTTTTGTTGTTTTTTGTGTTGTTTTGTTTATGAACCCCAACCCAAATTCTGAAAAAAAAAAATGAAATTTTCCTAAAACAGAATAGGTGTTGATAAAAGAAGAAACATATAATTGCCAGCCCTTATAGAATAAAATAGCTTGCCGTTTTCATCAAGGCATAGTTCAATTTACCCACGGAACCTAATATCGCCTCATAATGCACGAGTCGCGGTCTCATTATGAGTGCGCGCACTGCAAGTAATGTACATATGTGTTCGTAACTATACGGTATAATTTTGAAATATGTAAATATTCACGGTGAGTGAACGAAGTTGCAGATACTTGAGTTTCGCATTACAATTTTAACTACCTATATATGAATGTGATCAAACACATTGATAATCGACCCAATGATCAAAGCCGAGCGAAGCGTCTCCGTGTCAGCTTCAGATTTCCGGCCGTTCCCCACTACAGGTCGTAGATCAGCAACCATCTCGTGAAATTTGTGAGCTTGTTCGATTCAGTTTTTCGAAAATTCTCAAAATGGCGAAGGTTGGAAACGTAAAAAATATCACTCGCGTGGTCTGCACTCTCAGAACCACTTGTTATTATTGTGTCACTATTAATTATAATAGTCAGTGTATGATTAACCTGTTTTTTTTTGGGTTTCGTAGTCAACTATGCTCTCTCTCAACTCGCTATGTCCGTCTGTCTGTCCGAGGCTTTGCTTTGTGATTATTATAGTGCTAGAAAGCTGCAATTTGGTATAGATATATAAATCAATAAAACTGACAAAAGTCGTAAAATAAACTCTAAATTTTTTTTAAAGGGTAAGCGTAAAGTGGGAACGGTTTTTTTTTCTTCAGCCCTATGGTGTCGGGTATTGTTGGATAGCTCTTTCAAAATTAATAAAAGCCTTCATCAAACATTTTTTGATAGTCAATATTTTTCGAAATATTCACTCAAAAAGAAAGAAGTGTGCCCCTCACTTTTCAAAAAATATGTAAAAAAAACATGAAAGTAAAACTTACTGAAGACTTCCAACGAAAACTATAGCGGACATGATCAGTTAACCTATTACCGCCCAAAATAAAATTGGCTGTAATTTAGTGGGGTTTATGTAATTTATTAAAGAGAGTTTGGGACCAACCCCTCTGCAAGCAAGTGCATTCCCATCTGTTGGACTCCTGTTCGACCAGCCAGGTAAAAGCCAGGATACTGGCTGTGTCGGAAAGGGAGTCTGGCTCATGGCTACATGCTTTGCCTTCATCCAATTTTGGCACCCTTCTGGATAACGATACGCTGAGGTTGTCTATCAGCCTGCGCCTAGGAGCAAACATTGTCGCTCCCCATCGCTGTCCCTGTGGTGCTCTGGTGGATAGCCTCGGGCTCCACGGCCTCTCTTGTATCAAGAGCGCCGGCCGTCTGTCTCGTCACGTCTCAATGACATCATTTGTCGGGCCTTTGTCAGCGCTAACGTGCCGGCCGTTTTAGAGCCTCCTGGCCTGGCTCGCGACGATGGCAAGAGGCCCGACGGCATGACCCTTGTGCCCTGGAGACTAGGACGGCCCCTTATTTGGAACGCAACATGTGTCGACACCCTGGCGCCGTCCCACCTGGGCGCAACTTCATTGAGAGCGGGCGGGGCAGCCGCAGCGGCCGAGGCTGCGAAGTGCCGCAAATACATCGGACTTGCAGACCGTCATATATTTGCGGCATTTGCTGTGGAGACACTGGGACCGTCGAGCGCGGGTGCCCACCGACTTTTTGGGCAACTATCCCGAGAGCTGGCCGAGGTGTCAGGAGACCGTAGGGCTGGTTCGTTCCTTGGCCAACGGATCAGCATAGCTATCCAAAGGGGGAACGCTGCCAGCCTTATGGGAACCCTTCCACAGGGCTCCGATCTTGGTGACCTTTTTTTTAATTAGTTTTAGTGTTTTGTTTTATATAAATATCCTTAAATAACTTATAATAATCATTTTTATATGTCTACGAACTAAATTTAAATACCAAATAAATAGCTGATTCATAAAAAAAAATAACATACTTACAAAATTCATCATTTTCACAGAATAGTACATTTCGATGCTAGTGCGGAAAGTATGTCATTTCTACACGAGTACCGAGGGATGCCACGAGCCGCAGGCGAGTGGCAAGACTCGGGACGAGTGAAGAATGACATTTCCGCACGTGTATTAAACGACGTTTTTTAATACAGTTGCGAAAAAATAAGAAAAACAACAAGTAATATTTATAAAAACAATATCGAATGTTGCCTTTAGAAACTTAAAACATGCTTGCAGTAAGTAAAAACGCCTCTTCTTTGACAGGCGTTTCGGCAGCTATTCCATTCCACTCAGACAACTTATTAAGAACGGTTTTTCAATATTCAATATTAAAAAATAAACGTGTTATAATGATGAAGAGGTAACGTCTGCTACGCAACATGTGCTTTCAGTGGCTCAAAAGCTGGCTGGAAGAGATCTCAGGGATAAGTTAGCAATTGTGCAAATATCTATCATTATTATTATTTTCTTCTATGTACTTTATTCATGCAATTAAGCATTTACTACTACTACTGGAAAGGTACGTGATAAGTACGAATACAGGTAAATTACTTTAGAGACGTTTTTGCATCTGTAGTAGTATTTGTAAATTTACAGGGACACACGTACACATTGACGTATACAGACACACGTATGCGTGTGTGTGAAGCTGGCTACAGAGGTCACAACTACAAATGCAAAAACGTCTCGAAAGTAATTTACCTGTGACCTACCGATTAATAATCAAATTAAAACGTGAAATGTACGTATCACATCGACCTTGTGAGAGTGAAATTGAAATTAAACCGTAATTGCAATATCAAGGCACAGGTTTACATGCAAATTACATCAAATTGAATTGCATCCATTGAAATCAACGCTACATACACGAGACCATCCGAACAAAAAGAGCATTAAGCACGAGCACTTAATAACCTGCTGAAACAACGACAAAGTCCCAAAACCCCTTCTTGCGAACTCAAATAGAACTCTGCCTCACCTATCCGCACATAGCTCGTGCAATTACGTTAACAAGGTTGTAAATCTTAAGGCCACTCGAACGAAATAGAACCGTGTGGTAGTAAACTAGCACACTCATTTCCGTGTAGGAAATACGTTCCGCGAGCTGGTTGCCAGTTGCTGAATTCGAATTACTTAGTCACACAAAGTACTACGCAGTACTGCTTCGTGCTGAGTTTACGCTTTGTCGTATTAACCGGCCCTTGTGAAAGTTGGGAGTCGAGTGCTATAAATAGGGATTAAATTGTTAATTTGCGATAAAATGTCTGTCCTTTGAGGTTAGACTGGGCTTGTAGTGAAGGGTGGCTTTTAAAATGATCTGTAGTGAGTAATAACAAACAACTATGAAGTATTTTGCTACTAGTGGTACTAAGCTAAAGGCATTACATACTGAAATGGCTCGGCTTGGCTCTAGTTTTGTCTCCGAAGTATATCCACGTATAGCGTTTCAGCTACAATTTTGGTCGTGTCAGGGAAATTCATGTCCACAACTCAGTGTACTCCCTAATACCTGTAAAACCTATTGATCATAGCTATAATACAAAGGCTATTATATAGCGACTGGCAAACTATTTGTCAATAGGGAAAATAATTACACTCACACAGGAGAGAACTCTCCAAAAACGTATCCCAAATCTACTCAATAGTTTGAAGCCGTTAGATTCGAGAGAAACAGAAATAAATTTTGGTGTCTAAAGATACACTACTTAGAAGTTAGACCTACCTAATTAATACTAGTGGCTTGGTGAGCCATAGACCTCGATTTTTTTTAACTTCAAAATTACCATATGCAAAAAACTATATAGTTAACAAAGCTCCTCACAAAATTTCACGAGAATCAAATGAGAAATGCTACCTGAAGAGGAGAACAGAAGGAAATCCAGACATCATTCGCCATCCGCCGACCGGGCATACCAAAGCATTTTTGTTGAAGCTGAAACGGAGACATTCGATTTACTTGACCTTATAACGGAGACGTTCGATTTACTCTATCTTTTAACGGAGACATTCGATTTACTCGATAATTATACACACCGTAGAACTTAAATGGTCGCGTACGGGACGGTCCGTACATTGTTTGCCACCGACGTGGTATAAAAAAAAATGCCACGTCACTTACATATGTAACCTGTATACCTACCCATTTACTTAATCTCAATACGCTACCTAATTTCAACAATTGGCATAGGCACTAGTTTTTACGCAAGCGACTGCCATCTGACTTTCCAACCCAAGGGGTAAACTAGACCTTATTGGTATTAGGCTTGTCAAGTGATGGGGCAAATTAACAGTTAGAAGTTCTCAAGCCGTCAGAAGGCCTCCAACATGGCATATCAACTGCTGTCATAGCTGCCTTCCAAAGCACGGGAGCTCAGTCAGTAACCACTCAAAGCGGTCCATCCAAGAGTTGAGCCCGACTGACGTTTCCTTAACGTTGCATACCGCACGCGGTACGTGACCGCTGCTGGGCCACGAACGCAACCTGTTCTACAGAAATGATAACATGATTTAGAGCTCAACGTTTAGGCATCTCACTGACTGATTGCTCAAAAAACACATTTTTTACATCTGAGACATTATAAAAGTAATTGACAATCTTAAAAATAATGAAAAATAATTTACATCAGATAAGCTTGGAAGCGGAAAGAAGTCCAAGTTAAATTAGTTGAGTGAATCGCGGGAGAACCGGGACAAACATTCAGTAGCATCAATCTAACTTGCAAGATAAACGACGAACATCAGTCGCATTCAAAACTGGCCTGGAGGACGAACCGATTTTAAATATGAAGTCATTTCTCCAAGCGTTCCAACCATTGTAAAAAAGTAAAGTAAAAGTTTAAATATTTATCAAATTTTATTTACAAATTTTATTTAAAAATCTTAGAATAATAATAGACACTAAAGATCATTTACAAATTGAAAAAAATTGAAAATAATTTTTGTTTGACATAATCTAGCAGATTCCCAGAACGGCAGGTACTTGGTGCAAACGTGCCCAATATGTTGGCAGCGTTGCCCTGCTGCACCGCTGGCGATATTTGTTGAACCAGGTACGAGCCGGACCTGGGATCGCAACCACTTTCTCTCAACCTCTGTCCTAACTTTTTCATAAAAAATTTCGCCTCAGAGCACCCGGGTGAGCCACTCTTCTCTTCAAATTAGGCATATTTCATGCACCTATGAAGATCAATAAACTACCACCGGATCGGAAAAATAAACTTCTGCCACGAGACGAACCGGCGTAAGAAACTCAGCGACTGTGGTTTCGTTGGTCGCATTATTGAAGACATCTCTATAGATGAGGGGACGATTTTAGGCTGTAGTATAGCAGGCGAGGAAGCTATCATTATTTTCATTAAAATGGACTACAGAAACCTAAAGGCATCGTCAATGATACATACGGTCACCGAAATCACAGCGCAGCGGTTGAAATGCTCGGAGAACTGCTCTATGTTGCTTTAGCCCGTATGTTGCTTTTTAGGGTTCCGTGCCCAAAGGGTAAAACGGGACCTTATTACTAAGATTCAGCTGTCCGTTTATCTGTCTGTCCAGGTTGTGTCTCATGAATCGTGATAGTTAGACAGTTGAAATTTTCACCGATGATGTACTTCTGTTGCCGCTATTACAACAAATACTAAAAAACAGAATAAAATAAATATTAAAAGGGGCTTCCATTATTATTATTATTGTTCGTTATGGGCCTTTATATGCCGCCTCGACCAGCGTGTATATTGTGGCAGCCCTTTAGAGTTGCGTCATTAACTCCTCTACTTTTTTTAAAATCATTTATTGTTTACCATGGGTGTGTTTTGTTTTTTTTTTCATGCTACGGGTCAAATCGATTCGTATGGCTTAAAGATCAATCGTTCCTATTCTCATGCTTTTTACACAATTTTCATCTTTTTACTGAATTTCGGGGTGTATCGCTAGCACTAACGCTCATTTCACTAGCTTAGGGAACAGTTTTTAAAATAAAATCATAATACGTTCTACGGGATTCTATCTAAATAGCCTTCAACACGTATTCACCCCTGGGAAAATGACCCACGAGACGTACACAAGTCGATAATAAGGATGTTGATGCATAATTTTCATAAAAATAGTTATTAGGTAATGCACAGAGTAATCTACATTGTTCATTGTGAAACAGAGAATGACCTAACTTTAATTAAGAAGTCTCCGTGAGAAAACCACCCTCTCTTTGCCTAACCCGTCGCAAAAGATCAATTAACCTACTATCACAAAATCGACTCAAACCCTTTATTCGACATTCAATAAAAAACATTGCCATCCCTCATTAACACATAAAACAACCAATGTTGGCAACCCTAGCATTAGTGGGTCCTAAATAATCAGGATCCTCAACTCAACCCTAGCGGCAAACATTTGGGAATTTTAAATCCAAATCATCTCAACTCCATTACGCTCCCCGTTCGAATTTCGGTCTTATCGCATCTCAATTAAGACCAAAAGTAAAGAAAAGAACAGCACGCATTAGTTCTCTTTTATTTTTAAGAATCGATTTGTCTAGAACGCGCCTTAGGCCTGTCACAGTGCGAAATTACATCCATTTGTATGCAGATGTCAGGACGGAGGAATTAAGTCGCGCTCGCCTTTGACTCGATGCAAATAACTCTTGGAAATTAACCCATCGATATGAGCCAGCCCTTACTGTGCTTTCAAAAATAATAATGCCTCTTGTGCATATATTAGCACAGATTTGGTGCTAGGAGGGTGGTGTGATTAGTTTACTTTGTTTAGTATAAGAGAGTGTGTGTATGTAAACATGACATCATGATATACATCTTCATTAGTTTACGAGGAGGAGGATTTGTAGAGCGCTCGTGGCCCAGCGGCACCCGCCTACCGCGTGCGGTATGCGAGGTTAAGCAATGTGGGCGCAGGTCAGTTCTTGGATGGGTGACCGCTTTGAGTGGTTACTAACTGAGCGCTCCCGTGCTTTGGAAAGCACGTTAAGCCGTTGATCCCGGCTGCCGTCTACGACAGCAGTCGTTAAGCCAAGTTAGAGGCCTTCGGGAGGCTTGAGAACTTCTAACAGTCAAGTTGCCCACTCACTTGACAAAGGGGGGTCGTAGCTGCACCACGTCCGTAGGGAGTACACACCGTTACCCTACACGTGACCCCTGGGTGGTGCTAAAAGTGCAACAAAAACTGGCAACCGTACTTGTCTTCTCGAAGATCTCACGGTTCGTAAATAAATGCCATACGATTAAATAAATAAAATAAATTAGTTTACGAGGCAAAATAATGTTCATAATGTCATCATTAACCTCTTTTTAACATAAACCAGGCATTAAAAGGTTGACAACGTGCTTGTGATTATTTTGGAGTCACAAGCATCCATAGGCTACGGTGTCAGCTTACTATCAAGCTGCTCGTAAGCTTGCGTGCCACCGTAATTGTTTAAAAAAAAAACCTTTTTTAGACTGAAACGTAGGTTTGACTGCCTGTTTTTGTCACTTTACATTAACAAAAAATGCCAAGACGTTCACAATCCGCGATTCGCGTATTTCGTTGAAGTTGTACAGTTCCTGAACCATACAACATAGAATAAGTAAATTTACCACCGTGATAAACTAACGCTGCGGAGGATCTTAATTGAAAAATAATAAAAAATTAAACAAAAAACTAAATAAAATGAAACATATTTTTATTTTTTTAAGCCGCTTTAGAGATGCACCGTGGCGGTCTAGACTGAAGGAATAGACAATAGCTTCGCCCCATTACGTCGGGCTTGCCCTGCGACTACGACGACAACCTAGTTTTATTTACATACCGTCAGCACTACACCTTTAAGGTCAATCGCTGGTCAGTCAATCATAAAAAATAAAAACACACGAAAAGAACATAATATTTGTGAGAACAGCTGCATAATGTGAGTTTCGCTTGTAAAGATCGGCTTTGAACTAACTTGATTAAGAAAGAAAGAAAAGAAAGGAAATAATAATATTAAAAGTAAAACGAAGTAAAATAATACACGAAGAGATCCCGCTTCAACATATTGCCCACTTAAGAGCCAGCGCAGATCTTCCGGCGGGACCTGAATAAGATACTCGTAATACTAAGTTAAACGTCATTATTATATTGTGTATATGTTAACATTTGGGTGATTGAATTGTCGATTTCACGTTTGCTTGAGTGATGCATACCCATATACCGAATCAATTCAATACATTTATTCAAATACACCCACAGGTGACGACCGCACTTCAATATCAATCGCGAGCATCCAATCGCGAGTGATGGATGACCGTCGTCGGTCGGCCCTGTTAATTACTTGATGTTTACGTTGCGTAGATTTGTTTTTACCATTGGCATTTATTGTTTGAGATAAATTGGCGGTTAACATTTAGAATAAGTAACACACAACAGAACAAGACAAGAGTTGGGCTCTCTGGGGATGAAGTAGGAAGAAGTAACCCAAACTGCCCAAGATCGCACCGAATGGAGGAAGTTGATCCGAACCCTACACCTCAGCAAAGGTAATGGGATAAAGAAGAAGAACATATAACAGATGGTAGATGACATGTATTGGAAGACACGAGCAATATGTATTATCTAAGCCTACCTTTACTTAGTGCCAGATTAGGTATCTGGGTTTTTTTCACGTATTTTAATTAGCCATGCAAGAACAAACACTTAATGATTTGCTTATTTTTCCATATACCTTGATTTTATTGCTGTTGCACTGTCATTTTACATTTTCCGACTATTTAGAATTTAGTAACGAGAACGCCATACAATAATATTTTCCATGTATCCACTTCAACAATGACACAGCGGACAGTCTTTAGAAGGGATAGTCCATGTCATCAATTAAACTTCCTTTAAATACTGTTCTTATAACTAAATTCTGTGAGCAGTTCCGTGGACCGACCTCCTGGGAGTTGACGCCACGTATACACATTACGCAGTGGTACCAGTGTTACTCTTTACGATTCTTACGCGTCATGATTTCTCCATAAATATATATTGCAGCATAAATGCGACTAAACGTTTGTTAAGCTTCGATATTATCCATCATTTATGCTGCTGTGTTTAAGCGTAACATACTCTTTTGTATTTTACCTGTTTCCATCTAAATATTACACTCACTCGTCTACGTCACAACTACACAAGCGCTGTATTCCTTTTGAACCCGTCGCATTCATAGTCAGCGAAACGTTCTGAGCGGCGGCTTGTGTTCTGGCTGGTTGGATTGGATTACACGACTCACGCTGAGGCTGAGGTCTGTGAGACTCGTCTACTCGTGTAAGCCGTCACTAATTAAATCCGTTTGGATTCTACATGTTTTATGGATTAAATATGTTTGTCACAAAAACTACTTAAAACAATATTTTACAGT
The DNA here is from genome assembly GCA_905163555.1 of Notocelia uddmanniana. Lineage (NCBI taxonomy): Eukaryota > Metazoa > Arthropoda > Insecta > Lepidoptera > Tortricidae > Notocelia > Notocelia uddmanniana. The sequence continues at coordinate 20,699,906 of LR991068.1, forward strand.
TTTTATTATGAAGATACTACCCGATGTTCGTTTGATGTTCGATAAAGTTCTTATGACAAAAAAAATGCTTTCAAAAATATTTACCTATCAGCGAAGTCCCACCTTCAGCATATTTTTGAGATGTATATTGTGGCACGTGACCGACATGTCATAGGGATTCCCTATTCTGTCACTTATTAGTCACTTCATTGAAGTTAAAATAAACATAATTAGCAAAACATACCAAATTTGGGCTCCTCCAGATGCGATACCGTTGAATATTTTTAAATAATGTATATATTTTTTTAGAACCGGCTTATAAAGCCCTTTCATTTGACACTACACACGATAGGTTCGGTAGGGTTTTTTTTCCTTTCCATACAAAAAATACATGACGTCATAACTTCTCTCCTTTTTCCTCCTTTTTGTTGCTACGGGTCAAATTGATTCATATGTACTGATTTATTTGTGAAATAAAGTTAAAATAAACAATAAAGGAATATGGCCTAAAGATCAATCGTACAGCTGCTTTTAACACCATTTGCAACTTTTGATTGAATTTCGGGGTGTACCGCTAAGATAACAAGATGAGAATGATGAAATTTTGTATTATTTTTCTTGGCAATAAATTATTTTGAATTTGATAAGTTATCTACTTGCCAGGTAGGCTTTAAACCAGTTTGCCACCGTCGTAATATATAAAAAGCCGAAACGGTAACATCTGCGACGAGAGCCACGTCGCAGGCTAGCATGCATCTTGGAGAGTAACCTTAGCCGTTACGTTCTTGGCCATTAGGATACAAGGGAGAAGAGAATATATAAAAATTGCGATGTAAAATAGACTGCAAGTGTTTTCAATGGCAGGTCAAACATAAAAAATATTTCGTGTTAAATAAAAAGAAGTCATTTTCTGTCTTTATAGACTTAAGTACCTATAAAATTAAAGTGAAATTACCCTTAAAATACTCACAGTAACGATGAACGCGACAGCTGTACGTAATCACCGGTGCACTTACCTGAAACAACAACAAACTTATTGAATCGGTTTACATTGTTATCTTGTATTGAAACAAAGAAAAAATCATAGGATTATAATGAACTTAAATAATAACTAGTAGTTTATCACTCTATTCAATATGCATGTTTAGATTTTTTTCTCAAACATGCAATGAAATATTGATGTTATGTTCCTTATAATAGGCTGCGAAGTATGACGTTTCAGGTGCGGCTAGGACAAGAGGTCGTTAATGGAATTTCATATAAATCTTGCAGGCCTAGACCGGCAAAGTCATCTTTTTTAATTTCCATTCCACATAAATTTGAGGCACTGGCATCATGACATTCTGCCACCACGCGTACTAAAAATAAAACTTTGTTTCTTTTTTTGTTGTGCATTGCATGTTTGAGAAAAGCACTATACATACGTCGGCGGGAAATAAGGGGTTGCCCGCCTCAGACCTATATGTCTTCGGCCGGCAACCCCTTTCGTCCCGGCCTCTGTAGTAATGTACTATTACTGTAACTTTTTACTTGAAGTAAAAGGAAAACATTTCTACCCGAAGCTTTTATTACTTCAATAAAAACTCTTTTTCGCACTCATTCTGAGCAACTCACATTTGACCATTGTGAAATTTTAGTGTATTTTCCCTAGGCTACCCTCCAGCTCCATCACCAGACCAGCTCCATGACAATCATACTGTTTCTGCTCAATCTATCACCGGAATATAAGTTGAATTTAAGTTGTAAGTATTGAAATTATACTACTATAAACATTCTCTCGCATAAAATGTTACTACAGGCGACATGTTTCGAATCCATCAGCTTCTTAAATAACTCCCGAATTAAGACGTGAGTTTAACAGTTTTAATGGTATAATTTGAAACAAGTGCCTCTAAAGGTTAAATTAAAACTGATAGACTTGATTGCACATAGTACATGTAAGTACCCAACATCGGAAATTGAAAGGTCAAACTTAAATAATAAGAGGTCTTTATATCCATTAATGTCAAAAAACAGACAGAAAGTGGACACCTGTAGTCATTTCCTTAACGCTTTAGTTAACTTTGTGTGTAATGCAACCTCAACATTTTAACAGCGTTCAAAAACTGAAAAATAATTTTCTAAATGCTATTACGCTTAAATAAAATTCAAATGGACATACGAACGAAACAACTCAAATAAACTTGTATAACATGACCTTATTAACTCTATGACAACCAGCATAAAAAAAACCTATTCACAAGTTACGGAAATATGAGCAGAGCAAAAGGCAGACAGCCTTTGGTGAACTTAATTAAAACAGAACGGGCCAAAGACTACGCATAAAAAAATAATGAAATAGACACAAATGTATTTCAAGCTTTAACTAAAGTGCATAAAGTTGTAATTGGAATGTGCGCTTGATTTTTATAAATTTTTCTTTAGAATATACAAGCGACTATGACGTTGCAAGTTCAACAACATAAAGGAACAAGGAGGAATATAAGATGACTGTAATGAACAAGATTTATACAAAATAATTGTTAACTTTTAAATTCAGATTAGTAGCATTCGCAGGCATGACTTCCAATAACAATATATACAATCCAATACCTTTTCTTTCGTGGAGAAATACTGGGAACCAGGTACCCAGTCATCAGGGAATTGGTTAATTGTGGTACTTATTTCTATCTACTAAAAACTCCACGGTGACCGTCATCTACGATCTAATGCGGACTCCAGCTGCTGTACCGCGAATCCAAAACGAAATATTTGCATATTTAAGCGACAGAGAGGGTAATAAATACTTCGTTTTCGGTTCGAAAGATCACAATACTGAACGCACTGGAGCCTCCCTCGCGTTTTACTCCTTTTAGCTCTTTTTAAAGCGATCCGCCTCAACTTTCCTGGGCGTCACTAATCCTAATGTTATTTGAATCGCACAGTTAAGCCACTGCAGCCGACAAAGCAGCGACTCCAGTCCATACAGGGCTTTTCAAAAAACTTACTGCCAGAGTCGCTGTCTTAAAACTAGTGTTAACGCCAAATCTTGGGTGCCAAAGTGGACCCCGGGATCGTACAACCAGAAAAACACTGAGAAGGTGATATTTTTAGTAGAAATGGTATTTATCGTGGGCACGAACCCACACGTGTCAGACAAGCACGCATGAACAACAATCAAGACCTATTAAATCCTAATATTTATTTAGTGAAAGATCCTTCAATATTATGTGCTGTAAAAGGTTTGACATGTCTAGACTTGCTTATTCAGACAAGTGAAATACCTAGTTAGGCATTAGTGCGACCTACGGCCCGGCCACCACCCGCGGCGATCGGTCAAGGCCCTGATTCTGGGTCGCGTTTTTGATTTGTAATCATGTGTAAATCGCGTTCACACGCTCACGCATGAGTGAGCACTGTGCACTGATAAGCAAGCTCCTAAGCAAAAGGCAGGGTATTATAAGATTTAACTCACATACCAATTACATTTCCTACCCTAATGTTCAATGTTAAAGTAAAAGTAAAAGGTAAAATGTAGTTTATTCTTCAAATTAGGCATATTACATGCACCTATGAACGTCAATAAACTACCACCGGTTCGGAAAAATAAACCTCTGCCACGAGAAGAACCGGCGTAAGAAACTCGGCGAGGTGTCATTTTTTCAAAACAATATACATTGTATAGTTAAATATAAAATTACAGTCTCAGTTACTACAAAAATAACAAGCTACAGTAGAAAACCTATTTTCGCGATAGATTAGCCGTGCAGGACACTCACTGCCAAACATCAATGTTGATGAATAATATAGACCAAATGCGGGTAGTTCAAAAACTTGAGCACTCAAAGTACCCCACAGTATACGTCATATAGTAATACCACAATCGAGCGAGATGGTGATATACTTAATATAAGAGCGACAGAGATAAGTATCTTTATATACATGTACCATTTGTTGTCCGTGGCATAATTCTACCTTTTTATAAGCTTCCAACAGTGCCGGTTTAGAATAGCATCACCCTCTTTGTTTCCTTGTGTGTCGTACGAGTCAACTGTGGGAACCGGGTTGAAGTCTGTCTTGGGCGATGGGCTAGCAACTTGTCACTGCAATATCACGTTTTCTCCATTGAACTTACAATATCTAAAAGTGGACTAAAAATTCATTTTCGTGTGCTCCGTCTACCCATTTTGGGAATATAGGTGTGAGTTTATTAGTATGTAGAATGCCGTTCTAAAGATATTAGATTAATGTACTGGTAACAAGACGAGATTAGAACGACATTGAAATGAAATTGTTAGTTGCGAAATGGAGGCCTCCGTGTCCACATCGTAAATTGTTTCACTTGCACACGTCTGCGGCATATCAGTGGTACAGACGGACGTGGCGAGTATAGCGTCAGTTTATGCTGATGGGATATTAATGAAACAGGGGTTCGAGTCAACATGCTTTCGTGTCAGCTCATGACTTTACTGGTATTTATGGTTTATATATAAAAGTTACGAAACAGCGATCCTTTGGTATGCGAAATGTAGAAGTCATAGAAAGATAACCGATTTATTAGTAAATATGTGCATACTACTGTTAACTGCTGTTGATTATACAACCATTGGATTAAGTACACACTATTCGCCAACAAACTGCTAAGCAGTTTGGCGAAAATTAATGTTAAGTACTTACGTTTTAAGTCACTGTTTTTGGAATAAATAAATAAAATAAAAAAGTAAAACAAAAATATTTATGTCAAATATTAGAATGGACGCCGAATACACAATTTTGCAACAAAAATTCTCAGACTAAAGGCAGGAACACACTAATAATAATCGTATAGCATTTATTTTCGAATCGTGGGATCATTACATTACACTCTCATTTATGCGCGAGTTCTTCGAAAAGAGAAGTAGTAAGAGTGCTAAAAGTGCAACAAACTGGCAACCGGCCAGTTTGTTGCACTTTTAGCACCATCCAGGGGTCACGTGTAGGGTACAGGGTGATATACACTGATCCCACGCTACGCAAGGTATGCAATGCATTATTACATTTGGATCCTGAAATTAGTATGATAAGAAACATACCTGTCATAAACAACGTTGAACATAACAAATATGTTTCCCCAAATGTATGCATTGCATACGTTGTGTTGCGCGATGTGCTATAATGCAAAATTTCTGTCAAATCGCGTTCCGGAAACCAGTTTACGAAACGGACCAACAATAGCTCTTAACGCAACATTTTAGCATAATCCAATATAACACTATCGCGTACGCAATTCCTGCCGGAATTTGGTCCCATTCATACGAGTTTTTTACTCTTTCAATTTACCAAATAAAGGAGAGGGCCATATGTTTTTGGATTAGGGATGTGCAAAATATATATTTTAATAACAAGTCGGTGGCAACCAGGCGCACGGCTTATAAACGCTTGAAATTCCAGAGAGGTATACTGATCTTTAGAAAACTTTATATTGGGAAAATGCGACTTATGTTAATATTTTTGGAAATCCAACAACAGAACTGAAAATTTCAATAAAAATTTACTAATAACATAGGTAGTCGTTAAAATTAATCCGACACTTTACAGATTTGGAAAGATATTTGTTCAATTTGGTTAATCTGAGCTGGAAGTGCAACCGAACAGGAGTGTCTAAAGATATTTGCCGGCCAATGCATGTTAAAATCAATTACAAAGATGTACCATAAAGTAACACACCTACCTATAGTTTAACACGGTCCCTGTCCTGTGTATCCATTTGGATACAAAGACTGTGTTACCTTTTGAGTCCATGTGTCCAATAAGATGCATGATTATATACATTGATACACTTCAAAACACAGACACACAATAACATATCAGAATTGGTCAAATTAGTAAGAAACCCAATAATAAATCAAAAATAAACAAAATCCAATAAATGTAACACTTACAAAATTTGCCCTTTGGATGGGGGACACGGAACGTATAAATGAAATCGTAGTAATAAAACATCATGTCTTTATACAAATACAAAATACATAATCATGTTAACTATTATTAATTAATTTTGCCGGTCTGTTTAGCTTAGTTGGCCACTGCCTCCGAAGCTAGAGGTCCCGGGTTCGAATCCCGGTAAGGGCATTTGTTTCTGTGGTGAGCAGAGACATTTGTTCCTGAGACTTGGATGTTTTGTATTTATTAAATATATCTTCGTTTAGTACCCATAACACATTTATTGAGCTTACTATGGGACTAGTTCGATTTGTGTAAAAGTTGTCCCCTTAAAATTTATTTATTTATTAATATCCTCACGGCACCTATTTTTCGCAGCCCTGCGCTCATTTTTCCGCATGTCAGTCCTGATGCCATGCGTGAACAATGCGCCTTAATGAATGCATTTCGAAGTGTAGGGCGCGCCCTCCCTGCCCTTTGTGATAGTTTGCCTGTTTCTGTACCTATAATATGTAGTTTTTTTATGAAACCGGGGAGACGAGTGGACGCCGGCGTGGTGTTTTCTATAACGATCTCATTCGCTTTTGGATAGCATAAATTTTTTGGATTTTTGTTTCCACATGCAGCAGCGGGAGGGCGGCAAGGCTGAACTAAAGTCGAAAAATACGCTAAACATGTATGTTGCACGGTCGAAGAAGCACTAGTGTATATTTGATTTCCATCCACTCTCAAAATAAGAAAACCGGGATTAAATATAAAACCTCTAACTTATTCAAAAGCGCCAAAGTCCTAACAAACGCTGCAGCATGTATTTTACTGCACTAAAAACGTGGACAAAAGCTAACACCTCGGCCTTTTCTAAAGGGGATTTCCTCATTACCAAACCCAAAACGATGCGAAAACCTTTACCGTGCAAAGACTTGTGTTGTTTTTGCTTTCAGTGTGCACTACCATGCCGCGCAAAGTAAAAATGTTACTGGTTACCTCACTAGTTTGAAGACTTACGACTTTTCGCTGTTGGCACATTATGGACTCCAAAAGCGCTTGGATTCGTTATGCGTTCGCTTTTTCAGAGTTGCTTTATTCGAAACACAAAAAGACGACGACGAGACGGTTTATACGGAAACCTTTTAGATCATGTTGGGCATGCTATTTGAATGTTTCATATGGTCATACTACCAACATTGTACATATTTATTAAATTAAAGGATTTTTTAAGTAAAGGATTGGGAGCGTTCGTGGCTCAGCGGCGCCCGCGTACCGCGTGTGGTATGCGAGGTTAAGCAATGTCGGGCGGAGTCAGTCCTTGGATGGGTGACCGCTTTGAGTGGTTACTAACTGAGCGCTCCCGTGCTTTGGAAGGCACTTTAAGCCGTTGATAGCAGTCGTTAAGCCAAGTTAGAGGTCTTCAGGCGGCTTAAGAACTTCTAATAGTCACTCACATGACCAAGCCTAATTTTAATAAGGTCTAGTTTCCCCCTTGGGTTGGAAGGTTAGATGGCAGTCGCTTCCATAAAACTAGTGCCTACGCCAATTCTTGGGATTAGGTAGCGGACCCCAGGCATCCTTCAGGATGCACCTGTACTGGGAATAACGCTAGGATGATGATTATGAAATGATTTTTAAATACAGCTTAGCTGGATTCGAACCATCGCCGTTTCGGCAGATCGGTCTGATTGCTCTTAAACAGCTGAGCTAGCGAAGCCTTGTTAGATACAGAATTTTTCAGCCAGTAAATTATAATGAAAAAAGAAGACAGTGTGCGAAACGAACGTATAAGACCATAATATGAACCAAATTACTGATATCAAAATTATCTCTAATCAGAGTCAAACAAATAGTACTTATACATATATGGGTTCCATACATTTCTGATCGAAAACATTTAAAAAAATAATTACGCTCTATTTATAATTATTTGTTTTTTGTTATTTTTTTTTTTTTTTTTTTTTTTTTTATTGCCACATATCCAGAATCACATAAGAAACAAGATAAAATTACAAAGAAAAAAACGAAAAAAAAAACAATTATTAATTTACAAGAACATAATACACGAATAATAATAATAATAATAATTATATTTTTGTTATATTAATTATAATAATAATTTTTGACCAAACTTCCATAATTTAAAACTATTGTTAGTTAAAATAAAATCAGTATGGTACCACCACACGCTGCAGTTATAATTTTTTTAACTAATTGGAATAAGGATTTGATCTCAGCTGTAGCTTTAACATTGAAGAAGCAATCTTAGTTTCGAACCAAACTAACAATACTACATTAATACACGCTTTTCCTATGGTAGGAGATCTCTTCTTTGCTTAACTTTTCCCTCTTTTTTATCTAACCCCCGCAACAAACTCAATGCATGTTTAAGTCTCAAATAACATTTGCTCTTTCTCAGTGGCATTCGGGACTTCTCCCGGGGGATGTAACAGAATGCAATTTTTTGAAATCTCGTGGGTCTTTGATTATTGGTATTTGTCCGACTGTCTGCGAATTGAACGACTGAGGGGTTAAGTAGAATCTCTTAAATACTGTTCCATTTAAGTCAACCGTTGGTGAGATATTAGCTGTCAAAGTCTTAAAAAGCGTGTTTGCCTCTTCGAATTAAGGTGTTGTCAATTAATACATATGTACTTCTAACGATTTTTGGTTTAAATAAGATATATTTAACGGGTTTAAATAAAATATATTAAGCCTTTTACGAATAATGCCGATCCGATTTACATAAGTGCTGTTACATAGGTAATTTTAAATATGTATTGTACAAGCTTTGCTTAGTTTGGAACTAGGTTTATTTGTGTAAGATTGTCCCCCAATATTTTTTGTTGTTATTTTCACATAAACCAATACCAAAGTAAAACAACACAGCAATAATAAGTAGTCTGTTATAATAGTAGCGATAGATTTTATTTATTTATTTAAATTCGGATTGCCCTTGGCCAGCATCTAGCCAAGGGGCAAAGATGAGGCCGACGATGAAGCGAGCTCACCCAGAAGATGCCTATTCACTCGTGCTTCAAAAAGGTCCAGGTTATATGAACTCGGAAATTTAGACGCCGGCAGAGAATTCCAAAACTTAGAAGTGCGCATTATGAAGGATGATGCAAAGCGCTTGGTTCGAATAAGATAGACGCAATTTAATTTAACCGTATCAACTAAACAGGTATATAATGGGCGTTTATAATAATATTAACAAATAGCTGCACGCAGAATAAACAGGATTTAAACGATTTAAATAAGTACTCTTATCGAAACCGGATGCTACGCGACAATTAAGTGCCTATCAGTGGATACCGAAATCATTGTTACCCATATATGTTAGATGGTTACGCCCATATCCGTATCATGGTCTTAATAAATAAATATTGGGGGACAATCTTACACTAATCGACCACTGGGACTGCCTAAACTAAGCAAAGATTTTACAATAAGTACCTAACGTCTATATAAACACTTATATGTAGATAAATGCATACTTAAATACACAGAAAACATCCACAAATAATGCCCTGACCGGGATTTGAAACCGGGACCCTCCGGCTTCGTAAACAGAGTCCACCTAAGCCAAAGTGATCGTCAAAGGTCTAAGGAGGACTAGGTCTAATACTCCACATTGGCACTTTATGATGATGATGATGTCCTCTCAGATGTGTCCGTCATCCTGACAAAACCAGTAACTAAGGTCGAGATACGAGGGCTGTTCCGAAAGTTTTTAGCTGCTCTCACTCTATTCATGCCATATATGTTTTCATGATACCATTATGCGGCCCCCTAGATGCTGGCCAAGAGCAATCCCATTTTTAATAATAAAAAAAAAATCGATACATATGTGTTGGGGTGACACTGTTGATAAAAGTCGCTTGGGTTTTTTTATTGTGTTTTAAGTACGACGTGTCAACAGCCCTATCTAATATGCGATGAACGGGTCACAATACCAATTTTGTGTTGCGGGCCAATTTTGATTAATACGTCACCACAACTAAACGAAATTTTATACACCGCAAACTATGAATCTTCCCTGTCTCTACCCACGTAATCTGTTTCGGATGCATGAAAATTAGCGACAATGAGCAGGTGTGTCGAATATTAGTCTAGGTCTCGATACTAGGGACTAGTCATCATCACAAAAAAAAACTTAAATTAAATAAAATCATTAAGTGATTTTACATTAAAATCAGCAAAACTAAGTTAGGAAGTCATCCCGGGCATTTTCCACTACAGTTGTTAGGGATTTCGTTGCCAAAACTATTTTTAGGTATCAAAAATAGTACTATCTTCGCAAACTTTTAAAAGCCCATACTAAAGGCCTTTTGGTAAAAGAAATGTTGTGAAAAAAATACTTGCTGCTTACTAACGATTTTATCCCAGCTCATAACTATTGAAATTACCCACATAATGGTATAAATAAAAAATATATCGCATGAATAGAGTGAGAGCAGCTAAAAACTTTCGGAACAGCCCTCGTATTTTACGAGCATGGGAACGAACGTGACATGCAAAACTGAACATGCGGGTGCAAGAAGCACAGTGAAGCTGTCCTGGTCACTCTATAATGACAATAGAAAATGATAAAGGAAAGATTTTCTGCCGTCATCACTAAATGTACTACATATGCAAAATATATTATTTACATACGTACTAAAAACCTTATTTAGTTTTTCTTAGGAAACGAAACACACACGGGTCACGTTAAACATACGTTAAACATGCGAACGTTATTACGTTCAATAAAATACTCATAGGGTAACATGGGAGTCGGGGAGCACGCGGTGTGTACTATGACATTTCGTACGACACAACGCGCACGCCACGCACACGCGCACGCATTCGGTGCGTCTCGGCCTTTATAATCGCCATTCATCGACAGTAGTGATGACGTAAAGAGTCTCCCAAACTACTGAATTTCTCCGGCTCGCCATATATCGCCTGGAGTTGAATACCTGATGCAGTATACACGATGATTCATAAGCGGATAAGGATCCAAAAAAACCAATACAGTAATCGATTGCAATCTCGTTTAAATTACATTTTACCTTGCTCTTTTGACAGGAAATCATCATTTATTTGTATGAATTAATAATAGTAATTTAATTTATGATTTGTTTAACATCGAATTCTAATATATATATTTTTTTAATTTTAATTTTTTAGTGATTTGTACTTATGGATTCTTAATGATCTGAAATAAAGATATTTTATTTAATTTTTTACTTTATTTTAAATCGTTAATACCTAAAACAAACATATTTATTCCTTGAACAAATTTTAATCGTGTATTAGTATTTAAATAAAAATTCTCCACACCCGTTGACCTTAAGACCTATTTCAAAGATTTGTTTTTAAAACCAACCAAAAAACTCTTGCGTCAAATAATTTACCGAGTGAATCGAAGGCCTCCGTTTCAGTTTCGGTAAAAATAAGTACTTAAGAGCTCGCTCGACCGAACTAGATTCTCCATACAAATGTGGTTTCGTTCTCATTTTAAAACCCCATGCTGAAATAACATGAAACTTTGTATACACTATGGGATCCGTCATGTCTAGGTTGGAAATTAGTTTCTGTTGCTAGAAATTGGAATGGAAAAAAATACAGCGAGTTTTTGAGTTTTTTAGGTTTTGTATGAAAACGATAATAATCGCAGTATTTTTTCTTCATTATAATTTTAAGCAACAGAAACTAATTTCCGACCGGATCTCCTTGTGTATACGAAGTTTCAAATGATTCCAGCATGCCATTTCAAAATGAGAGCGAAACTACGTTTGTATGGAGAACCGAGCTTACTGCGGACTGTTATGTTTTAAATAATTCCAGGATTTCCGGCTTCCCTAAAGATCGCATTTCTCAACCGATTCGCGTAAAAAAATTGTAAGCAGATTTGATAATTATATAGATTTTTTGTCAAATACTGATTTGAATTGGAATTTTGAGTTTAGACAGCTTTGTTTACAAAATTTTGTACCAAAGATTTTTTTTACTTCCTTTTGACCTGATAAAATGAAATTTGGTGATAATGTTTATTGTTACGTAAATTTTACTAAAAAAAATACCAATATATTGATAATTTGGTACGGAACCCTAAATGTTTTTTATCGTCCGTACCAAATTTGATCAAAAATACTAATTCGATCACTCGGCGGTGTCTTGTCCCTTCTGTCACAGTCCAAGTCCGCCTGACTTGAAACGGGTGAATGCCAAGACATTTATTTATCAGAAGTAAATTTTTCAGACTACACATGATCGCCTTTTCAATTCAGTAGTTGTTACTTGGAATAAGACAAGTTTATTTTTGTTTAAATTTTACTAGAAAAATAATAACTTTATAATCACACACTACTACAACTAATTTGATACAATAAGATCAATTCATACAATTTTATGTAGGTCTAACGTTATGTGTGTACGATGTAGCATCATCCCTCTTATTTATACTTGATTCCGCTTTAATATACACATCTATCATGGACATCATAATTAACATGACATTAAACTTAATTTGGAAATTAATAGCCACTTCCGCGATTACTGGAAATATGCAATATTAAGCGATCATATAATTTACAAAATTCTTATTGTGCGTATCATTTACAATGACTGCGGTTGTTTGTGATGGCATGTTTGTGATGTTAATGATGGCAGTCGTTGGTGTCAATCAAATTCGAGTAAGATTATTCTATACTTCCTTGGACTTCTTGTGTGAAAAAATGTGCTATAGGTTTTATTCAATTAGGTATTTAGTTGTATATAAATATAAGTACTTGCTTGATTGCCGAAAAACTAAGAGCCAATCGCCTGGCGTGGTACGGTTATGTAATGAGGAGGGATGAAAGCCATGTAACAAGAAAAGTATTAGATATGAATGTGGATGGGTGCAAGAAACGAGGTAGGCCAAAGAAAAGGTGAATGGATTGTGCGAGACATGATATGAATAGGAAAGATGTGAATGAAGAGATGACGCGTGACAGAGATGTATGGAAGAAAAAGACATGCTGCGCCGACCCCAAATAAATGGGAAAAGGGCAAGAGAATGATGATGATGATGATTTAGTTGTATATAAAATCTAACAATTTTATGATTTCAACGACTATGAGTATACGTATTTAAAAAAATAAGTTGGATTCATATAAGTTTGTTGTGACGTGTGTGACGAGACAGAACGTAATAGGTTTCTTAGCTCACTCCATAACCCTCTGACTTTCTGAGTGACTTTGAGTTTTCTTATTAGGTCCATCGGGAGCGACTACGTTACAATACTGTATGTAATCACTGGCAATACATTAAAAACTCTGGTCCTATGACATTGCGGTAATTTGGACGCAAAGATACCACGTAGCTTCCCGAACGCTGCCATCCGAGTTGGATTTGACGCGTGACCTTTTCATACTTATAAGTAGTGTGTTAATTTAGAATTGGACAATTAATTAAACAAATTCTCAATTTTATGAAGAAAGTAGAAGAAAATATGATTGAATACCTTAAAATAAACTGGATTCTTTAAATATGTACTTTTTTTATCAGACTGTCAATAATAATAGTTGGGTTTATAAGGAATAGTAATTTTGAAAATAGGGTAAATTGCCAATAACCAGTCACTAAAGAAAATCTTATTCAGTTACTAATCACCAATTTTGTATGCCGACGCCTTTAACAAAATATGTAGGTACATGAAGTTGCTCTAGTAGTTAGGTCTGCATTTCGCTATTTTAATTTAATTGGAGGGATATCAATAAAAATACTCTTCTTTGTGAATATTTTCGCAAAGTGGCTAGTTTATTGGATAAATTTACTAGCAATTTAAAAGTTCTGCTAATAATTAAGTAAAATGTATTTTTAAGACCATACAGGTAATACCTGAACGTGCCAATGTCGGATACACGAATGAAAAATACGTAACAGGAGTGCAAATGTATGTAAGAAGATATACCAGACGGGGAAACTACTACATGAATTTTGCAGGAAAGAACAAACACACGTGGGGCAATAATGTGACGGTAAATATTGCATTAAGCTTTAAAACTTTTGTTGGTGTAGATGAACTGTGATAGTTCCATCCATCAGACTTCACTTCTAACCATCAGACAGACACCTCCATGATTAAGTATTCAGTGTGTGTCTTCCAGGATACGAGACAGACATGAAAGAGCTGAAAGTATAAGCCCTATTTAATGAACATGCAATACTGACAGGCTGAATTAGGATAAAGTTATGTTTATATTTTCGACTCTTCGCGGTAGAGACTCTAGGGCTACCAACCGTTTAATCTTATCATCATCCTCTAGCGTTACCCCAGTACAGTTGCATCCTGAAGGATGCCCGGGGTCCTCTCACTACCTAATCCCATGAATTGGCGTGGTGGAAACATGGATACCCATTTGATATTCTTAATCAAAATTTAAATCTTTTTATTCATAGAATTTATTTTAGCACAATGCATCGATTACTAATAAGTTAACAATCATCACTGACTTTTGATTATCCCTAAGACCCGATACTACTTGTCATCTGTCGGGCCCGAATTAATAAATGCAAATAGGCGAACTGTGAAAAACTTCATCGACCGAGTGAAACGAAGGTCTCCACTTCAGCTTCGACAAAAATTACTTCGAATGACCGGAGGTCTAGATGTCCAGATTTCCGGTTGTTCTCCTATACGGGTCACATTTCTCAACGGATACTCGAAAAATTCTGTGAGCAGGTTCGATAATTATATAGAATTTGTATGTCAAGTTATATTTTGATTTCTTTTTTAATTTGACAAAAGAATTGAAAAAATGCATGGTCTACCGTTCGCAGAGCCTCTACATAGTATAAAGTGTTCTGCCACTAGAACATCCGATTAAAAATCCGGACCCAACAGCCGACAAGTGGGACCGGGGGATAAGAAGTTTCAAAGAAATGTTATGTGTGTACCAAAACATTCATTGCTGCTTTAGAAAACTATAAAAAAGACTTATGCACCATTATGAAAATAATTTTTATAATTTCTTGATTAAATTGCTAACAAAACATAAAACTGTAGTTAGTTCAAATGTTATGTCGTATGGAAGACATAGACTTTATACGACATGACTATTCTTACTCTTTCATTTATTGTATTATATGTAGTTTGATCTTGGACGGTCCATTTCCCCAGTGCCCCTTCAATCTTTCTTTGGTATAATTAAATATAAGATGAGGCGATTCTGCCAGCTTTACTAATAAACCACTAAGTACCGGGCAAACCGATAGACATTTCCTTCGTCTTCGTCGAATGGAAAGGAAATGTCTATCGCGTATCTGTATACGGGGGCATCCACTATTAATTATGAGAGGTTCGTAATGATTACGATTACTTTCAGGTCCACTTAATTTTCTATGAATACCTGCACAACGAGTATAAGCGTAGTTTTGTTGAGTTGCACTTCAAGTATTGTGATTTAGTTAACAAGGATCCATACATCGGGAAGGCAGTTCGTGCTGTCGGCCTGGAGTGTCCGACGCCAGCAGTAAGTTGATATTATACTATATTCGTAACAACTAAATAGTATGTCTCCAACCGACCATTTTCGTTTTATCAGAAAGTAGGCGCAGAATTCCTTGTTTAGAGTTCAGACTCATTAACCCCCCAACCACCTCCAACGGACCCCTATTAACTAATTGCCGATTAACACTTGCATGCAATTTTCTGTACAATCTTTCGTCCGTCTATCAGCGGGCTGAATCTCATCATTAAAATTTAAAAGTTTGACTCTTGTCGGTGCAGAAGACGCCAGCTCTCACAGTCCTCAGTCAAGGTCTTTAGGTCTCGGTAAGACTCCACATTCACTTTTTCTTTTAGTTGCTGTGCAACGCTTCTCTTTTTTAGAAATGTGCCCCTCGAACCTTCGATCTTTCCTTCCAGAATGTATTCGATTCAGCAATCGGCCCCATATTGATATCCATGTGGTAAAATACCTCTTCATTTACCCGTTGTATTATAAAAAAGGACAGGAAAGACATATTTTCCAAATTCCCTGCATTTCAATAGAATCTACTACCCTAATATCACAACTTATTTTTCTGTCGTGTAATATCACAAAATATACAATGTATAATTTCAGCATAAATTTACAATATGCAATATTACAACCATTTTTTTTAATTATATTATTATTAATTATATTATGAATTATACAGGGTGTCCCAAAAACCAACGCCAAAACGAAAAAGGGAGATAGTACAACCCATAAGCATTCAGATTAAGCAAATATGACCTTAATGAAAAGTTCATGGTTTTCGAGATATTGGCCGTTTTAAAAAACTAGTGACTTTTGATACCCTGCGTCACTGTATCCATTGCCATCACTGCAAATTTAAGTATTTTGTAAATCGGTTTTTTGCAGGATGTTACCAAAAACATACCCTATCGAATGTATTTAAATTTATTACATGTTATGGTGCTATAGTGGTAAAAATAATAATCAAAAAATAAATCAATCAATTTTATTAATTTAATCTGCGGGTTTGATCGAGTTTAATTTCAAAAAAGTATACTAAACTAATTTGGCACAAAATGTTAAAAAAATGCAATTTTATTGCAGTTTTCAAAATGGTACTGCATATTCTAATGTACCCAGTAGTTTACGAGATAATACTATTTTACACCAGGAGCTTAAACTGCAATTATTCCATACTTTGAAGCCCCTACCACCTACGAGGATCAGAAATTGAAATTCGAATAAAAAATCGATTTGAAATTGGAACATCATTCAATATTTAAGTTCAAGTCGGTTTAGGATTAGTTTAGTAACTTCAGTACATTTAGTTAAATTCATTTGTATCCTCTTAACGTTATTACTACTGGTCGTGCCCCCTAAGGAGCCTTAGTTACTTAGTTTAATTAATCTTTCATACAAAAATAATTCTGGTTGTCATTTACCTTTAAAGTGAATAAAAATAATGAAAAAAAAACGTTACCAGGGGGCCTATGATGCTAGCCATTTTATCACTTATCGTTGTGGATAAGACATTTGTCACGTTCTAACAAGTATGTGAGTGCAAGAGTGACGGATGTCTTATCAACAACGATATGTGATAAAATGGTTAGCATCATAGGCCCGCTGCTTTATTTATTTAAATCAAATGTTCAAATTGTCGGCCATTTACTTGAATACAAGCTCGGCATCTCCTTAAAAATGCTCGACTGATGCGACGTGCACTTCTTGTGACGTCGTTTTGTGCCTCTGCGTAAATGCGTTGTCTCAGCTCCGCTATACTGTTAATCGGATTATTGTACACTTTTTCTTTGATGTAACCCCAGTAATAGAAATCCAGAGGATTTAGGTCTGGAGATCGAGGAGGCCACAAAATAGGACCACGACGCCCGATCCATCTCTGTGGATAAGTTTGGTTTAAATGTTCTCGTACTTGCCGAGCATAATGTGCTGGACAGCCGTCATTTTGCAGCCACATTGACCTTCGTGTAGCTAAAGGCACGTCCTCAAGAAGATTTGGCAACTCATTCTCTAAGAAATGTAGATAATTTTGGCCATTTAGTGTTTCTGGTAATTCAAATGGGCCTATTATTTTTCCATCTAATATTCCAGTCCAAAGGTTCACTTTAAATTGGTACTGCGACCGATCTTCCCTCATTAAATGAGGGTTTTCTAATGCATAACTGTGTAAATTGTGCATGTTCATGAATCCATCTCTTTTAAAAGTGCTTTCATCTGACCATAAAACCATGTTTATGAAATTTGGATCCTCTCTGTGTTTCTGCAGCATTGTCTGGCAAAACTGTACTCGAAGTGGGTAATCACGGGGCAGCAATGCTTGAACACGTTGTATGTGGTATGGATGATATCCATAACCAAGTAATATTCTATTGGCAGCAGATTTTGATACCCCTATGCTACGTTCAATGTTACGTGTCGAAGTAGATGGGTCATTTTGAATCTCTTGCAAAACATCTTCATCGTAATCTGCTCTAGGTCGTCCTACTCCGCCACGATTACCAGGCAAAACGCCTTGTGAGTAGGTATGCGAGATGAACATTTCGAAATACTCGATGGTCCGGATGCCTTAAATTTGGATATCTTTCGCGATAAAGTCTAGCTGCAGCACTAGAGTTACCCCGACATTCCCCATAGATGAAATGCATGTTTGCATATTCTTGAGGAGTATAATTCACTGGCATAATTTATGTAACAAACACACTACACTTAGTCTCAACTAAATGAAATAAAATTACTAGGCAGAACACGAGTTCGAGATGCACAGAAAGTTAATTTTTCTAGTTAAAATCCAAATCACAAAGCAAACACGAATCCAAGACAAACAAAGCAAAGTTCATTAGTTAGACAAAATCGAAATCACTAGGCAATACTTAAGTCCTGGTAAAGCAAGCCCATTTAAGAAAATAAGAAATCGAGCCAAATGATGCACATCAAACGGATTAACGAAGTGTACTGAAATAGCTAAAATTTGATGTAACCAGAAAACCGAATTGAGTTCGAATTTTGAATTGTGTTCCATTTTCAAATGAAGTAATCTTCAAATCGGATATGTTCGAAATTCAACCTCTGAACCTGGTAGGAGCTCTGGTTGCAAACTATGGAATAATTGGAGTTTAAGCTCCTTCTGGTGTAAAATAGTATTATCTCGTAAACTACTGGGTACATTAGAATATGCAGTACCATTTTGAAAATTGCAATAAAATTGCATTTTTTTTACATTTTGTGCCAAATTAGTTTAGTATACTTTTTTGAAATTAAACTCGATCAAACCCGCAGATTAAATTAATAAAATTGATTGATTTATTTTTTGATTATTATTTTTACCACTATAGCACCATGGCATGTAATAAATTTAAATGACATTCGATAGGGTATGTTTTTGGTAACATCCTGCAAAAAACCGATTTACAAAATACTTAAATTTGCAGTGATGGCAATGGATACAGTGACGCAGGGTATCAAAAGTCACTAGTTTTTTAAAACGGCCAATATCTCGAAAACCATGAACTTTTCATTAAGGTCATATTTGCTTAATCTGAATGCTTATGGGTTGTACTATCTCCCTTTTTTGTTTTGGCGTTGGTTTTTGGGACACACTGTATACAATCATTATTTATTTTTTAAGTGAAAGATTTCCTAAACCTATGATGGATAGATGTTTAATTCCAATGCTGATAAATAAATTACATAGCAATATCATTATAATGAGTTTGTCCCTATAATGCTGTGTATTATTTTCATTATCTCTCCACAATTCCGTAATCACTCCAAACTCTTCAAAGTTACATATACACAAAACTAAAGTGTGGCTAATAAAAGTTGATACTTGAAAATAGCGGCAAATAAATTCTACGTATTGCAACAATGCGGATAGTGTGGAAAAAAATGTTGGGTACCAAAATACATTTTTCAACTCCAGCATTGTAATCTGTCAATTAAATGACTGACAGCAGTAATAAAACAATAAACTTACTGTACCAATACAAGTATATACTATAGATAATTCATTATATGATTGGTTGGACAATCATAATGGATTTCCACACATTATTATACAATCTATCTTTTTTTATAGAGTCACGCGGTGATCCCCGTATTCTGCCGCCATTTGGATTTTTAATTTAAATGAAACTATTTTGCTGTAGTTTATTTTATTGTATACAACATTACATAATTAGGTCTTAAAAATCTCGAATCATTAATAAAAAAACTCGACTCTCGAATTATAATAACCCTCTATATGTAACTGTTGAATAAAATACTATTTTCGTATTACATAGTACATTACAAAGGACTATGCGATAACAGTCTTAACAGAAACCAGATATTTAAGTATTCTGAGTTTGATATGGAAGTATCAATTAAAGCGGAATAATGTACTATGAGGCGACTTGCTATACCGTTTGGTTTTTCTGGCCCATAAAGGATCAAACAATAGGTGTTATTATCATATCATAGTTGCCATTTAAAAAAAAAAACAATAAATTTTAGTTTCATATTCATATTCATATCATTTATTTCATAGTAGGATTTCACAATCTCTTTATGACGACAATCATTGTACATACATTAAATTGCATTGCATGTGTTTCAATTTTCATTAGCCATACAAGGGTGAGGAGCAGATTTTTCGATCATAATTAAGGTTTTTAATTTGCTTATAATTTATTTGATTTCCTTGTGACTTTAAACTTACCCATATAAATTGTATGACAAAGTTTCGTTTCACAACGGAATCGATTTAATTGGTACCCATATACGCATCAAATATCTCCACTATAATGAAAAAAAAATTAAACTGGCTTTATACACATTTTTAAAAATATTCCTATAACGGGTCTTTATTTATTTATTTACCTTAATTACCGACGTTTCGACACGGGTTGCACCGGTCATGGTCGCGGCAGCAATCGACGTCCCAGCAAGTTGTCAACGGAGATCTGGATACATAACGTTTAACTACCCCACAAATGTTTATAAAAATGTGAACGGTAGAACTGAAAAAAGTTTTCTATCCGCTAATTATACTTTTAATTATCTAGGGCACTACACACAAATAAATAAATTTCACGTTAGACCCATTATACGAATATTTTGAAGAATATAATTAAAAATATTTCAGCGTGCGTGGTCATTGGCTAATATAACAGTACCAGCAGGAAACTACCCTAATGTGTGGCCATTCGAGAAATGCAGATTGGATATAAACATAGAAACCTTTCCAGAGAAGGATCGAGTCGTCGAACTGCAGGTTTACCTACTCTTAAAACAGAAAATTGGAAAATGATGCATATAATTATATAAAAAGTACCTTAATCAATTTGTTTACTTGTATTCTGTATGATTGATTGTTTAAAGTATTTGTTCGAATAAAGCAAATTGGGTATGTTTATAATAATAAATTACGAGTACCGAGCTGTCATTTTTTTTTAAATACAATTTATTGCTATCATTCTGTTTGTCCTTGAAGGTGAAACAATTGGTGAAATAGATATTGTCCTAAATTAAGAAATAGTTAACTTTACAACCGTGGAATGTAGAATTGACATAAAAATATAGTAAATTTGCCAATTAGATCCAAGTTTCTCAAAGAGAGTACCTATATAATTTTCAAAAAAATCTTTTTCTTACTTAACCCACATAAGTATCAAGTGCAGGTACTTTAATATTTTTCCCAAAAATATGGATGACATATTTCTACATTATCTTTGCATTGTCCAACTCTGATAAGTAATATTTTTTTCGTGCATTTAATATCGTGTCCTTAAACTAGGACCACAACAAGAGTAATTTGGTATTATAGATCTCGTGTAAAATCATCTTTAGTGCAGTTATGTTGTTTTTGCAAATATTCCTTCAATTGTGTATTGGTATATCTGATTTTATTTTCATACTGTTTTTAAAATAAATATTTAACTATAAGCGACTTTGATCATAATATGTCGTGAAAAACCTATTTGCTATCATCGCCAAAAAGGACCATTTTATGTTCATTGATACACCCTACCTACCTACGCCTACGGCATATCGTTTATAAGTGTCAAGAAAAGAAGCTTACCAAAACGCTACCTTGTGGGACTCCAAACTTTACTTTCCTGAAACCGGATGAGTAGATTACTTGTTTTTTTTTAGTTTTTGCATAAACTGAGTTTTCTGAGTTGGACTTGTCAGATATCATTTAAGTAAACTATATAAAACTTTATATAGAAAACTCCCGTGAGTTTGAGACATTAAATATAATGAAACGGATCACTCACGTCTTTAACGTCTCACGTTTTTCACGTTTTTTTTCACGTGTTTCGGTCTGAAACATGTCGAGCGATATACGACCTTAACGTGAGTGACCCGTTTCATTATATTTAATATATATAACTTCATATTTCTACAGTTTTGCTAGTTAAATATTATGACCAACAAAATCCAATGCCTTAGTCATATCCATGTAGAGGATGGTTACAGGGATCCTTAATCAACATCTTTAATAATAATGTTAGTAGGTCGAAAATTGCCATATCTATTGAGACCTACGGAAACCTTTTTGTTGGGAAGCAAAAAGGTCGCAAGCTTCGAAATAACTGTTTAAACTAATAAAAATTACTTTGGAAAATACTCGTACTGTTAGTAAAGCTGGACCCGGGTATGTCCTTAAACTACGACCAAGACCACCGGGGAATGGGCAGCAGCATTCCTACAGTGCGGTGGAGATACTGCGATCGCCAACCCGCATGCCAAGCGTGGCGATTATGGCATTTACCCCCCATGAAATTGGGGGAGGCCTATGTCCAGCAGTGGACGTCCTAGGGCTGATATATGGTGGTTAGTAAAGCTAGTTGGAAGTTCAAAATGCTAAACGTGGATTTACTCGAGCGTCGTTGGGACCTATTGGATTTGAAGGATTGGGTGAAAGAATGAAAAAAATGATGTATTATTGGTACACCTCAGCCGGTGGGGGAGGCGTCTACAGTTAAAGACAATGTATAAGAAAAAGGTCACTCGAGCGCGTCACATATTAAATAGTGTATACGCCTCACATGTCTCTGGTAACAGACGTATGTAAATCTGCCGGTTTAGATAGTGAGGTGACCGTACGGAAGAACACAAATTAGTGGTGTTGGAGGGCGAAAAAAAAATCAAATGCACCAGATATTCACAGCGGACTTCAAGTAGACCCGAAAGAAGCCTCTGTTTAATAATCTGACGATTTCAGCGTGACATGTGCTCGTGGCGATTTTATTTTAATATACGCGCGATCATACAATGTAAGTTAACACCTCTTAAAGTATTGGCATCTAATTTAGAAGCACCTTATATAGAGGGCTCATAGTTGGTGGAGGTACTCAATAGAGGTATCCCCCATATCTTAATCTGACGCACTCGAGTAAATCCCAAAATCCCCTCTTCCGTTTACCTACCGTATGGGTCTATAATTACATATACAAGTTTTTTCACCCTTTTTATGGAGTGGTCGAAGGTACTTTTAGCTTCTCTGAAAACCGTCCATGTTTATTTATTTATTTGGTTTACCAATAATCTTTTACACTAGTATAAATACATGCAACAATGGTTATTATTTAAGGCGAAGGGGTAGGCAAGCTCTTTCCATACAAACTTTGTGCAAGTTTTTCTTCGTTTATGTTTGCGCTACAGTTATTATTTTTGGTCAATATGCTTATTTTTCTGTAAGTTACGACTTGATGTTTTATTTTTTATTAAATTTAATTTCTTTATATATATTTTTTGAATAAACCAAAATTTCAACATCAGGTTCTGCGTATATCCAATAAGTACAAGCAAAAATAAAGTAGAATGATGTAATGTAATGCCAAAACTAACGAATAAAACTTACACAACGTTTGTATGGAGAAGGCCTTGCCCTACCCTTCGCATTAATTGTAACAATTACTTATAGGTAGCATGCATTAAACATTTTAAAAGTAAAAATTCCTGCAAATAAAATTTTAAATATTTTCAGTTCTTAACCTAAAAATATTTCACTTATGATGCCATTAGTAGGTACTAGAGAAATGCCAAAAACATACGTCGGAGAATCGCATTTCAACATTTAACATATTACACGCTCTCGTTCTGACACAATAAATATATTATATAAATATGTTTTCTCAAAAATGCTCGAAAATGTTCCTGTTACGTTCGTAATTATAGGCCAGTAGGGATCCTCTTCCGGGGCACACCTAGCGCGAGGCATGTAAAGGTTTTTCATACAACATTACATCACCAAGCCAGTAAGTAAGACTGAGTAAAACAAAAGCCGATCGTCCCGCCGAGCCAAGTGCGCGGTGTTGCAGTCTTTTTTTTTTGTTTCAAAGCAGGTACCCCCACATTGGTCCATTATAAATTTGGTGAAGGTCTGATGTCGGGATCTAGGAGAAATCGAGGGAACTCCTCGAATTTAATAAGCACGCATAAGCCGATTTCGGTATTTTCTGTAGGTAAACAACCATTGGCTCACGGAAACCACAAAATGTGGCATAGCAAGTACAAAATTGAAGTCGGTTTTTTTTTGGTATAAATTATATTACTGAATCCTTCAAAAAACGTTTGACAAAAACTTAACTTCCTCGATTTTTTTGAGAAAAGCACTGACATGCTTCTATCGTAATAAGCTTCCCTGGCCTCGTCATATAGCTAGGCCATGAAAGCTTACTTACTGGTCTCTGCAGTAACGTACAAAAACAGTCCTAAAAAATGCAGGAAAGTTTTTATACATTCACATTATATTTTATACATTTTCATATACCTTAATGCCAGTAAGTCAGCAAAATGCACTTTTTGGTATTTGTGCAATAAAGTTCCAATAATTAAATAACTTTACTCGTATGTGTGACCTTTTTACATTATGTCACGATTAGTGACCCGCCCCGCACTGATTATAATAATATGAATGTGAGAATAATACATAAATTGAACTACCTGGAAGAATCAAGCTATACATTTGGTGAAAGCTGCAGCTAAAACACGAATTTATCGCGAACATACAACCAGACATACGCGGCGGCGACATCATTTTATAATATGTACATACGAGGGCTGTTCCGAAAGTTTTTAGCTGCTCTCACTCTATTCATGCGATATATGTTTTAATGATACCATTATGTGGGTAATTTCGATACATATGTGTTAGGGTGAAACTGTTGATGAAAGTCGCTTGGGTTTTTTTTTATTGTGTTTTAAGTACGACGTGTCAACAGCCCTATCTAATATACGATGAACTGGTCACAATACCAATTTTGTGTTGCGGGCTAATTTTGATTAATACGTCACCACAACTAAACGAAATTTTATACACCACAAACTATGAATCTTCCCTGTCTCTACCCACGTAATCTGTTTCGATTGCATGAAAATCAGCGACAATGAGCAGGTGTGTCGAATATTAGTCTAAGTCGCGAGACTAGGGACTGGTCATCATCACAAAAAAACTTAAATTAAATAAAATCATTTAGTGATTTTACATTAAAATCAGCAAAACTAAGTAAGGAAGTCATCCCGGGCATTTTCCACCACAGTTGTTAGGGATTTAGATGTCAAAACTATTTTAGGTATCAAAAATGGTACTATTTTCGCAAATTTTGAAAAGCCCATACAAAAGGCATTTTGGTAAAAAAAAATTGTAAAAAAATACTTGCTGCTTACTAACGATTTTATCCCAGCTCATAACTATTGAAATTACCCACAAAATGGTATAAATAAAAAATATATCGCATGAATAGAGTGAGAGCAGCTAAAAACTTTCGGAACAGCCCTCGTACGTATATGTATTGATACAGCTTTTTATAATAATTGGCACTGTTTATTCAAATTAGAAATCAAGAATATTTAACATCATCCATTTATCAACAACAACATAATTGCAGAACGTACTCGTATAAACGACACACAAACGCTGCAAAATTACAACGTCCGTTCACACAGTTCAGTGGTATTTTAGACTCCTTCATAACATGCCTGACAGTAAAAGTATTATATTCATTACTGTGCTGGTGGCTGTATACCACTGGCAAGACATTCTAGTAAGTTAAAACTATTTCGGAAATAAGTAAAAGCTAGTAAAATACGTAAATGTAGGTAGATTTATTTTCTTTTAGTATTTTTTTATAAGCAAACAAAATTCACACAGTATATTGCATACACACAACTTTTCGCCAAACTGCATGAAAATTTGTTGGCGGAATTTTGCGACGGGGTAAAAAGAATTTCTCATACCTTTGATACTTTGGTTTGCGGTGTTTATACATCTGTACGTATTATAAAACAAATTCACCAAATAACAGTTCAAATCATGCTCGGTGCACTTTTTTTTCAATATGAATTTAGAAATTTCGTTAAATGTATATAATTCAATATTGATGTAACTTATACGAGTATAATATATATACAGAATAATTCAACGTGTTATGTATTTTTCAGGAAATAATAAAAAATATTTTCTCACCTCCCCTCACTTCTCGAGAGCACCACAATTTTAATTTATCATCATCATCATCATTCAGCCGAATGACGTCCACTGCTGGACATAGGCCTCCCCCAAAGACTTCCACAATGACCGGTCCTGCGCCACACGCATCCAGCGCACACTCGCGACCCTTACCAGGTCATCAGTCCACCGTGTGGGGGCCTGCCCACGCTACGCCTTCCGGTACGTGGTCGCCACTCGAGAACCTTTCCGCCCCAACGGCCATCGGTTCTGCGTGCTATGTGCCCCGCCCACTGCCACTTAAGTTTAGCGATTCGAAGGGCTATATCGGTCACTTTGGTTCTGCTGCGGATGCGGATTCCCGTCCCTCATTCTTTGTGATTTCCATACACAGTATATTGATTTAAACATCACCCACCATTTTTTACATACACACTTCTTTATAATATATGTGGAACATTATTGTAAGGCAATTTCTTAGGCTAAGAGATATGTTATATATTTTGTGTATTTTCATGAATAAATGTTACTTGCATACAAAGTTATAGTATTTATACTTAATATCAGAGTCTGCAAGTGATTCCTGAGCGAGCGATGAAGGTATACGTCAACGAAAATTATCTATATGAAAACGCAAGTATCAATGTGAGGAGATACGGGAGGAAAAGTGCATACTACGTCAACATGGAAGGGACTAACAAAATGGAGTTCGGAAACAACGTATCGGTAAACAGCAAAACATTATATCACTATCCACACCGTAGTTAAAGTTCGATAATACTCGTATTACAAAACGCCCGAGTCACAACCAGGTGAATTAACCTTAAAAATCATTGACTTAGGATTGACCAGGCGAACTCAAGCTTTGAAAATTAATCAATAAAAATCCCAAAAAAAAATCAATATATCCGTCATAAATATAATTAATCATTTGTGTAAAGCTGATATTTTTTATGCATTGATTGTTTCAGTTGCACCTGGTCTTCTTCGAGTTTTTGCACAACGAATATAAGCGGAGTTTTGTGGAGATGAAATTTAACAAGATTTGCGATGCGATAAGCAATGATCTTTACGTTGGCAGAGCTTTCAGACTCGTTGGATTCCCGTGTCCGTTACCTCCGGTTAGTAAATTTGTAGTGACAAATTATTTAACGAATCTTCAGATTCGTTATTGTTACGGAATTTCTTACATTCCAGTATTAGGTAAAAATATTATTATTATTCCTATTCCTTCCTATCCTTATTTTGTAGTAATGTAATTTTATATTTAACTATATAATGTATATTGTTTTGAAAAAATGACACCTCGCCGAGTTTCTTACGCCGGTTCTTCTCGTGGCAGAGGTATATTTTTCCGAACCGGTGGTAGTTTATTGACGTTCATAGGTGCATGTAATATGCCTAATTTGAAGAATAAACTACTTTTACTTTTACTTTTTTACCTTCTTCTTACTTTCAATCCACCCTAGAGGATAATAATGATTATACAGTTAGCGATTTTAAAGGTCATATTTATACATTTCACGTCTGCATACTGCCACCCGATAACATTTATTTTTGGGACAGTGTTGATTTATTTCCATTATTGTTACGGAATTTCTTACATTCCAGTATTAGGTAAAAATATTATTATTATTCCTATTCCTGCTTCTTACTTTCAATCCACCCTAGAGGATAATAATGATTATATATCTAGCGATGTTTAAAGATCACATTTATACATTTTACGTCTGCATACTGCCACCCGATAACATTTGTTTTTGGGACAGTGTTGATTTATTTCCATTATTGTTACGGAATTTCTTACATTCCAGTATTAGGTAAAAATATTATTATTATTCCTATTCCTGTTTCTTACTTTCAATCCACCCTAGAGGATAATAATGATTATATATCTAGCGATGTTTAAAGATCACATTTATACATTTTACGTCTGCATACTGCCACCCGATAACATTTGTTTTTGGGACAGTGTTGATTTATTTCCATTATTGTTACGGAAGTTCTTGCATTCCAGTATTAGGTAAAAAAAATATTATTAATATTCCTATTCCTACTTCTTAATTTCAATCCTCATATCTCTTTGAGGATACCAAACCTTTAAGGGTAGATATGAAACTTAGTTGTAAAAAGATCCTAAACCGTCTCCGAAATCTAAAGGCCCGATTGATATTTACCAGTCGTTGCATGCAATTTTTTATTACTAGCCGTGCGATTAAAGATGGCAGTTTCCTCTCGTCCCGCACCTATGCCGCACTCCGCTTAGCTCCATGCGGGTCAAAGGCGGAGGTGAACACGTCACAAAGGAGACGCCATCACGAAGCGAACGCATAATACATTGCGTAGTTCAAAGTAGACATGTATTATTTTTTCAGGCAACCCACAGAATACAGAACATAACAGTACCCATGCACGACTTCCCTAACGTCTGGCCCTTCGAACGATGTAAAGTCCAGGCAACACTGGGTCAGAATGCGAACGGTGACACCATAGCCATCGCGGATGTTTACGTTTTATTCAAACAGAAGAACAAACAAAAATAAAGAAATGATATTCCTGTGAAGTACACTAAAGTTTCTATTTTGAATATTACTCGTTATTTACCTGATAAAAATAAATAAAAAGCCCTTTATTTCCTATTTAAAATGTTTACATTATCTATTTTAAGTCTATCTTACTTAATTTAATGACAACACCAATTTACTGGTGAAGGCCTCCTCCAGCTCTCGTCACAGTGCCCTGCTGCCGTCTTTCCCGTCCAAGTTTTTATTTTGGATTTTACTCGTTATTTACCTAAATCCAAGTAAAAAAAAATGTCGCTCATAATTTCATTCATAATGTTATGCTATATTAGAGAAAAGCATGTGATGAAATAAAATATAAAAAATTTAATTGCATTTCGTAAATATTTTATTAGGCTTTTGCCTGTCCGTCTGTCTGTCACAGCCAGTTTGCTCCGAAACCACTGGACCGATTGAGCTGAAATTTGGTACCCATATGGAAGTCAGTGGTCCAAAGACGGACGCGTATACGAGTATTAATTTTGAAGTTGTTTAAGAAAACCGATGAAATTGACCTGCCATGCCCAAACAAAGGACGTATGTGACGCGAGTTTCTTATGAAGATGAGACCTTTGTGATTGAAAGAACAGGAAAGTGATTTTAAATGTGGAGTAGTAGTAGGTACGGGACCCCTTTATTGTGCGTAGTCCGACACTCGCTTGGTCAGTTTTTTTCATATTATACGTATATTAATATATAACCCGGAAAGTCTTTCTTCATTCCTACCACTACTTCCCACAAAGCCACATGAATACTTCTGGATTTCCACTTAATCTGTTATAATAATTATATTGAGGTTTTAAGAAAGTACAAATGATCGACATGCATAAGGAATCAATGAAATTCTTCAGGTATAAAACGATTATAATTTTAATAGGAGCCCAATTGAGTGTCTAAAACTGTAGTAAATAAAAATATACAAGCATTATAGCCTATTGCTAGTTGTAATAAAATAAGAGTCACTGAGTAAGTAAGTATTTTTCTCACTACATCATCATTTTCACTATTTAACAGATTTTCACTTATCCTTAGATTGTCTTTAGAGTTGCCTTTTTCCACTGACAGCTTGATAGACAACAATTATTTGCCATTCAGCATCACCTCAATTTATTTTCGCAAATAAAACATACTGAATAAGTACTGCAAAATTATGACGTTATAATAATAATAATAATATTGGGGGACAATCTTACAAAAATCTACCTAGTCCCAAACTAAACAAAGCTTGTACTATGGGTACTAGACGACGATATACATACTTATATAGATAAATACATACTTAAATACATAGAAAACATCCAAGACCCAAGAACAAATATCCGTGAAAAATGCACAAATAAATGCCCTGGCCAGGATTCGAAACCCGGGACCTCTAGCTTCGGAGGCAGAGTCACTACCAACTAGGCTAAACAGGTTGTCAGGTTTATCGGCCTGTTTAGCCTAGTTGGTAGTGATACTGCCTCCGAAGCTAGACGTCCCATCCCGTAGATATATGTAATTGATATATAGAAACCATTAAATAACTATACAAAAAACACAAAAAATATGTTAAAATTTCTCATTTTGACAATAATTCTCTTGTTTTGATAATTCCCTAACACTCAAATTAACGTTTGTGTATTCTATAAGACTGAGATGTACCTATTGTGTATAATAATATCATTGTCTTAATAAGTTTCCGCTATTGTCTTATCTACAACAACATGTATACTAATAAGTTATTCGTGGATAATGCTGTTGACTGTACATGCACCTATACTATTTGTAATAATTATGCTAGTTGTAATAAATAGTGTATAGTTGTTTGTTATCCCTTAAAAACATATTAATAAATATATACTTAAATACATAGAAAACATCCAAGTCTCAGGAACAAATGTTTCTGCTCACCACAGAAACAGCTTCGGAGGCAGGAAGGAAAACTATGAACTAGGCTAAACAGGCTGACGGTTGTTATTGACAATTGAAATAGAATTTGAGAATACACCTTCCTACCAAATTTCATAATTGCAATGATTATACTCGTAGTCTCCGAGTAAATCGGGCGGACGGACGGACAGACATGACGAAACTATAAGAATTCCCTTTTTGCCATATTGGCTATGGAACCCTAACCAGAATCCTAATTTAAAATATCGGCGTACCTATTTACTGCACGTTTTGTGTAATTTAACAAGGGGTATAAAGCATGGACATCCGCTTGCAAATCAGTCAATTTGAATCATGTATCACTGTAAAATCATTATACTGACGACTGTAATTGTGATTATTAACTGGAAATATATTTCAGTAAGTTTAAACTACAAGTATATCATAAAATCCTGCAATAATGACCAATAATTGTTATTAACTTCCTATCTAAAAATAAATCTAAATTTAAAATACTAACTGTAATTATTTACTGCATGGTTTGTCATTTTAGTTAACGAGCGGGTATAAAGCATTGGCATTCGCCCGAAAATCATGCAGTTTAGTTCCAGATTTTAAACATGTTTTACTGTAAACTTATGATTCTAATGACAATGCTGGTGAGCTGGAACCATATTTTAGTAAGTTTGAACTTAATCACTAAATTTAAACTTACATATTTGATATAAGTATTACTAGGTCCAGTAAAGATTGTAGTGAGTACGTTTTGATTAACTTTGTTCGTATATTTTATTTGTTACGAAAGTATTATTTTTTTCAGTCTGTGCCTAGTTTTATACAGTCCCAGTTTTTTTATAATCTTTTCAATGATATCAGAGTCTGCAAGTGATTCCTGAACGAGCAAAAATGACGTATACCAACGACAAATATCTATACAACAACGCGACTATCAACGTCAGGAGATACGGGAGGAAGAGCGCGTACTACATCAATATCGAAGTGGTCACCAAAATGGTATATGGGAACAACGTGTCGGTAAATAACAATTGACCTAATACATCAAAATACCCCGTTCACTTACTTTTGGCATCAAGATTTACCAATGCTACATACGCCCAAACCGATTGCGGCAACTTTAGCTTTAAAGTTAAATAGTTTTTGTCTAGCGTATAGGTTTTTTTATAAAGCAATTCAGGCTACCATTTTTATAATCCGAAATCCAGTGAGCGAATCATTTCTATAAAATACCCGCCAAGTGCGTGTCGGATCACGCACAAAGAAGGGTTCCGTACCGACACCTTACCTATACTAGTCCACATTTTAAACCTCTAAACTAGTGGTTTTGTGAGCCGTATACCTCGTGAGTGTGTTTCTTTTAATTTTCAAAATTGATGACATGACAAAAAAAGATCCATTATACTTAATTATCGCACCTGCTCACAATCGGTGTTTCCTACAAAAAAAATCTAATGAGAAATGCGACATGTAGAGGAGAACAAACCGAAATCCACTGTAAAGTACTTGATATGGGCAAGGAGATGATTAACACAATGAGTGCATTGCTAAGACTGTTTATTTATTATCCCAACTACCCTCATTTCCCCACATGACCAAACTACCCACAACCCCTTTCTTTTATAAAAATAGCATGCTATATTTCGTCTTAAACATGAAATAGAACACAACTGGGTCTAATATTTTATAAAATATTAGTACAGTACATAAATAGTTCACTATTTAATTAGTTGATAACATTTAACATGTTTATATCGAATGATACTTGTAGCTATTATTTTGAAAACATAAAATAATATAGTTATAGCGAATTATATCTTATATGTTGATACCTAAGATTAAATCAAATTATATTTCACATGCATTGATATTTTGCTGCTTTGATATTTTTTATTAATCATTCAAATAATAGATGAATACATGATTCTTATTATTATTATTTTACATGCCTTTTGTTTACTTGTTTTGTTGATTACCATAGGTATATTAACTAGTGTTACATGTTATTTAAAACATTCAGTTTATTTTATTATGACTAAGTAGTTACATATCTGTAGTATCCAATATACGTCCTTAGCTGCGTTGTGGTACTCCGGGCTCAGAGTATCCCCACCGATCAGGAGGTCTCACTATCCTGCCAGAACGTGTCACATAGTTACTACTTGAATTATTATTGAAATCTGAGGAGCGGGGGATCATGGAGCCGTTGTTAACGTCTGCCTGAGTGCCAGAATGAGTGACCGGCGGGTTTGTGGTGTCGTATGTGAAGGCGTCAGCGGGAGCTGCGGGGCGGCGCGGCGAGTCCCATATCAGCTGACGACGGTTTCGACGAATCAACCTACCCGATTTAAGTCTTACTAAATAGGACCTGGGGCTCACGAGACGAACCACCGTCGCATATTCCCAGTTGTCATTGATACGTGCCTTTATTGGTTGGTTTGGTTGGAGTATATTTAAACATTTGGTTCCCCTATCGTAGTACAGTTTTTGTTTTACTTGTCGTTTTCTGAACTCGTGCCTAAGTTGTGCGTTATTTATATTGGTAGACTTTAACAAGTCAGGTGAACAAGGCAAAATACCTCGTAGCTTTCTGTTGTTCAATATTTCCGCAGGAGAAGCTATTTTGTCGCTAATCGGCGTGTTCAAAAATTCTAACAAGGCCATTCTATAATCTGTGTTGTCATAACAAGTTTTCCTCAACATTGATTTTATCGTCTGAACTGCCTTTTCGACCTGACCGTTAGACTGCGCATATCTTGGTGATGATGTGTTGTGATTAAACTTCCATTCTTTACTAAATTGATAAAACAAGTTTGATGAGAATTCCGGTCCGTTATCGGAAAATACTACTTCCGGTACACCTTGTCTACAAAATATATCTATAAGCCGATCAATAACATGCGACGACGTCATGTTATTTAACTTACTCACTTCAACAAATTTGCTAAAATAATCTATCACGATTAGAAAAGATGATCCCGCGAAGTGAAATATATCTGTACCTACCTTTGCCCATGGCCTCAGTGGGATGTCATGTGATAACATAGGTTCTCTGCTATTCTCTTTGCGATGAGAAAGACAAGCCTGGCAGTGAGAAATCATGTCTTCAAGTTGTGTGTTCATGTTGGGCCAGTACATGATTTCTCGTGCTCGCAGCTTACATTTTACAGCACCTAAATGACCAATGTGTATTTTTTTTAACATTGTTTGGCGCATACACTTAGGTATGACTATCCGCCTACTTTTCCAAACCATGTCATAAGCGACTGTCAATTCGTCCCTGCAGTCCCAATACGGTCTTAATATGTTTTCCAGGTGACTCCGATGTGTTGGCCAGCCCTTCTTTATTATCTTTTTCAGTGCTTCTATTTCGCTATCTAGTTTTGAGCATTTCTGTAGTTCCATAAAGTGTGAGTCAGTTAAAGGGTTACTGATAGCCACAGCACATACTTGTGCCTGCATCTCTAAGTGATCACGAGGCTCCTCGGGCGTTGCGCCCTCTTCGCTCGGCGCCACAGCGCGCGACAGTGCGTCTGCTACGTACAAGTACTTGCCTGGCTTGTACACCAATTCAAAAGTGTATGGTTGTAACCTGAGTAGCATTCGCTGGAGACGCGCTGGGGCAGTAGCGATAGGTTTTTTAATGATACTCACAAGTGGTTTGTGATCTGTTTCCACAGTCACATCCGAGCGTCCGTAAATGTAACAGTAGAATTTTTCACATGCATATACACATGCCAGTAATTCCTTCTCTATCTGCGCATACGCTTGCTCGGCTTTAGTTAGAGAACGAGAAGCATAGCAAACTGGCCAGCCATTCTGCATCAAACATGCACCAAGCCCGTTTTTGGCTGCATCTACTGAAATCGTAATCGGTCTGCCTACGCTAAAATATTGTAAGACGGGTGGACTTACTAAACACTTTTTTAAATCATTGAAGCATTGTTCATGTCTGTCATCCCAATGCCATGCGATATCCTTTTTTAAAAGCTCTCTTAGTAGATAAGTCCTTTCTGATAAATGCGGTATGAAGCTACCAACATATGTTACGAGGCCCAAAAACCTTTCCAATTCTTTAATGTTCTCAGGCTTTGGCATTTTCCTAGTGGCTGACGTATGCGAGTCATCGGGCTGTATTCCCCGGCGCGATATCTTATGTCCTAAGTACTTCAGCTCCGTAAGCCCGACTTTGCACTTATCCTTGTTCAGCCTAATATTAATTTGCCTGCAGCGGTTCAACACCTGTCGAAGACGCTTGTCATGTATGTCCTTCGTCTCTCCATACACTAACAAATCATCGATAAACAGTATTACGCCTTCTATATCATCAAACTGTTCATAAAGCCTTCTGTGGAAGATTTCTGATGCAGAGGATATTCCGAACGGCATCCGCAGAAATTTATATCTACCGAATGCCGTATTGAAGGTGCAAAGATCAGTGGACTCTTTATGCAGCTTTACCTGCCAGAACGAGTGCTTGGCATCCAGAGTACTAAAATATTTCGCGCCTGATAGTTTTGCTGTGATCTCATCAAGAGTAGGTAGTTTAAAATGCTCTCGGCGAATTTCTTTATTCAGATCCCGAGGGTCCAAACAGATGCGAAGGTCTCCATTAGCTTTTTTCACAACAGTCATGCTGTTCACCCAGTCTGTGGGACCCTCGACCTTCTCGATAACCTGTTGCCGCAACATGTCGTCTAGTTTATCCTTAATCGCGTCCCTCAGTGCCAGCGGCAGCTTGCGCGGCGCGTGCACTACGGGTCGCACATCCGGTTGCAGCCTTATCCTATACTCCCCTGGCAGACATCCCATCCCTTCAAACACATCGCTATACTCGTCTAATATCCCTAAGCTACTATTAGAGTCCAACGCATTTACGGTCATAACACGCTGTATTAAGTTTAGCTCCTCACAGGCAGTTTTACCCAGTAAAGGAGGTGACGTCACATCGGCTACAATAAAACACACTATGTAAAATGCATTCTTGTGCTTTACTTTGAGTTGACATTTACCTACCACCTGAATTTGATTTCCCGCATATGCGGTCAACTTTACTCGAGTTTGTATTAAATCATCTACATTATGACCAATATTTGTTAAGAAACGCAGAGGCAAGACATTTACATCGGCTCCAGTGTCTAATTTAAAGGTAATGTTCACTCGATTAATGACAAGATCTACACTCCAATGCTTATCCGAAGTAATTGAATTGATGAGACATACCTGATCCGCGGAATCCTCCTGCACGGAGTACACTCGGCACATCTTTGCAAAATGATTAGACTTATGACATCTAGCACAGCGTTTTCCATACGCCGGACACTTAAATTTATCATGCATCGATCCACAATAATCACATTGTCTACGGTTATTTATTCGCGATTGCGCGTTCTTGCTCGATGACGTCATCGGTGCACCCGGTCTCGGCAGCGGCGGCGCCCGGCCCGACGGCGGCGGCGCGCGCGCATTGCACCGACACTCCCGGCTAGGTAGCAGGCGATTCGTAGCCGAGCGACGTAGCCAGTGTACATCACAAAAATGCTGTTTCTCCTCCTTAGCTTTGACTTCGTAAGCGCTGTGCTCTCCAGAAACTTCTTGTTTTATGTGTCCTGCTTGCATACGAGACATTTCCGCTATCCGACATATATCGATAGCTTTCTGTAAGGTCAAAGTCGCGCTCTCACGCAGTAAGCGTTCCCTTAACGCATCTTCTCTCAACCCACATATTAACCTATCTCTAATTAGGTCATCCTTCAAGTCTTTAAATTCGCAAGTCATGGCCAATTTATTTAATTCAAAAGTATATTGTTCGACGGATTCACTTTGTTGTTGACCTCTGGAGAAAAACTTATGGCGTTCAATAGTTAGGTTTTTTGTTGGTAGGAAATAATTGTCAAATTGTTCCAATAATACTTGCACTGTGGTTATCCTATTCGTGAACTGTTCATAGACATCCCGGCACTGCTCTCCTATGACATGTAATAAAATGCTCACTTGCACGTCCTCAGTCTTTTTATTGAGCTCACAGGCTTTTGAGTAAATCTCAAAAGATTTCTTCCACTTTATCCATTGCCTACTTAAATTGCCCGATGTGACACTGGACAGATTGTTCTCGAAACAAAATGGTGGAGGCGGCCTCAAAACTGAATCCATTTTTCTCGTATTCACAACGCACTTTTGCACATAATTTCACTTTATATCCCTCAAGCACACGATTCCTTCACCTTATAACCAATTCACTTATAGATTAAACCGGCTGCGCCATGTAAAGTACTTGATATGGGCAAGGAGATGATTAACACAATGAGTGCATTGCTAAGACTGTTTATTTATTATCCCAACTACCCTCATTTCCCCACATGACCAAACTACCCACATCCACCCGCAGAAACATACGAAACCATTGAAAATAAAAATGTTTTAAAATATTTCCTAGAACTGACGCGAGCAATATTATTATTGAACCTGCTCACAAAATTTGACGAGTATCAGTAGAGGAGAACAAAACCTCCCTGGATACTAGTAGACTAAATAGAAGCTGCCCCAATATAACTGCGAAAATTTAGCGGGCCTGAAGGAGAAAATCGCCGACTTGCAGGAACGTTTACTCTCAGCTGAACAAGAAATTGAGAACATTGTCTCTGAAAACGACGTGCTCAAGGGACAATATACAAGGGACGACATCCAGGTACAAACTAAAAATTGAAAAACTGGAAAATGTATGCAAATCGTCTTCCTCACCTGCGACATCGTCAAAAAATAACTCAAGAATACGCCATTCACTTGACAAACATCAGTCCCCCTCACTCGATCAACTAAACACAGAGAGCGCGGTTGAAATGGACCCTGGCAGCGACGACAACAAACAGGGAAATCGTGACTCACCCATGTTTCTAAAAACACCTCTACCTGTCATCACGAAGCACCTTAACCCATCTCTGCCGGATACCCATTATTGTAAAAAAATCAATCAAAACACTCTCGGATGTGAAGATAAACCTGCAACGCAAAAAGAGAATGCAGCTTACGACACATATACATAGTCGGTTTCCAGCAGTGCGTAGGCTTGGCTTCGAAGATATCGTCATCAAGGCTGAACAAGGCTGAACATTACTATATTTCAGCGATCACTAAACCTTTTGCTACTTCACATGAGATTTTAAGAACCTGGTATCAATTAAAGGCAAACAAAAACGATCATGTAATTATCTGCGTGGGAGAAAACGACTCGAATCCAAGTAAACTTCTTTATGAATTGTCAGCAGCTATGAAGTACCTCGAAGGCACAAACGTTATTCTTTTATGTGTTAGAGAAAATATGAGTTTAAATCAAATGAAATTAAATAGTGTTCTAAATCGATTGTGTAATCAGCTTCATCACTGTAATTTTATAAATTGTACTAATAATGTAACTAGTTCGGATAAATATTTAAGATTGACATGTAGGGAAATCAATTTAATTATAGACTCAATTGATTATAATAAGAAATACCTTGGTAATAACAGTGATCAAGCATTAAAATCACATAAACCACCGAGAGGGACAATTCCATATTACTTCTCAGTTATACCGAAACGAGATGTGTCCGATATTGTAAAGCATTCTTCACCTATTAAGAAGTTTTTACGAGTCTGTAAGTAGATGTCAAAAAGGTCATGGTAGTCGTGTATTACAAAATTCAAGGAATAACGTTACGATTAGAAGTAGTAACAATAAAGTCACAATATTTCACCAGAATATACAAGGCCTCAAAAATAAATTAAATTTAATTGAAACATGTGTAAATGACTTCAATGAAAGGAATGTGAGCTTGGATGTCCTTTGTTTTTCTGAGACTTTTATAAAGAAAGGCTGTGAGGCTAACATATTCCTCAAGGGTTATAAATTGGCGTCATCTTTTTCTCGAGACAAGAATCGTGGTGGCGTGTGTATTTTGACACGGAGACATCTTGACTCAAAACCAATTAAAATCAGTAAGGAGTTGTCTCAAGAGAAAATGTTTGAGTGTTGCGGAGTAGAAATCCCTTGTTTGAAATGTACCATAATTTGCATATACAGAATTCCAGGTAACACAGTTCATAATCTTGGTATTTTCTATCGTAAACTGGATATTATGTTACATAAAATATCGTCCAATATAATACTTGCTGGTGACCTGAATATTAATATCTTAAAAGATAATTATGCCTCCATAAATTTTGTTGACCTTCTACATAATTTCAAAATGCAATTAAATATAAAGAGTCCTACTAGACATAACACCTGTCTTGGTCTTTTTGCAAGCAACATCAAAAATGTAGAAAGAAAGGTACACATTTTTCACCTATCAGATCATGACACTTGCCAAACATTAGAATTTATGAGTGATTACAAAAAAATAGAAATTGAGCATATCTGAATATGTTAGAGACTACAGTGAAACAAATGTCAACATTTTTAAAGAATACCTAAATAACTTGAGTTGGAGTGAAGTTTTAAGCGAATCGGATTTTAATAAAGCTTTTTCTCTTTTTCATACTGATCTCTGTGTATTTCATGAATTGTGTTTTCCGTATGAAAGAATTAAAATACATTCTAATAATTCAAGGCCCAAGTGGATTAGCAGAGGTATAAAAACATCTTGCAAAGCAAAACGAATTCTTAAGTCTCGCTGTTTCCTGAAAGGAGAAAACATGGTCAATAATAAGATTTTCTATAAACGGTATAGTAGATTGTTGAAACGGTGCATAGTACAATCGCAAAATAATGTCAACCGGCGATATTTTCTATCTGCAAAAAATAAATGTATAGCTGCATGGGATGTAATCAACAATAAGAACGATAGTGTCAAATTAGTTGAATGTGTAGAATCCATAAACGTAGATACTACAAGCATTGATGATGCACAAGAAATAGCTGAAACATTTAATAATTTCTTTGTCGGTTTAGCAAACAAAACTCCAAACCGAGGCAACAGACATCTAAATATATAAAAGAAGAAACTGACTGACTGACTGACTGACTGACTGACTGACTGACATATCAACGCACAGCCCAAACCGCTGGTCCTAGAGATTCCAAATTTGGCACGTAGGTTCCTTACAAGGTCTAGGGGTGCACTAAGAAAGGATTTTTCAAAATTCAACCCCTAAGGGGGTGCAATGGGGGTCCGAAGTTTGTATGGGGAAACAAGATTAGTTGGACTATTTTATTCGAAACTTCACAGGAGTATTTCTAACGATAAATGAGTAAATACGTGTTTCAGGTTTTTTGAGAAATCAACCCCTAAAAGGGGGAAACGTGGTGACAAATATTAAAAAGCGACATGGGTATTGTTTTTATGATATACCGGGTCGCTGATAACGAAAACAACAATGATTTTATAATCTCACGTGGAGGACGTGAAATACCATCCCCTCTGTTGGGGTGCGAGGGGGATGAAATGTCTAAATATTAATATGGGTGTCGTTTTTATGGTTTTTTGGGACGTTAATTACGAAAATGGCATCGATTTTGAAATTTAATATTGTGGTCATTAAAACTTTTTAAAAATTGTGCCAAATATCAAGAAATAACTGACTGACTGAGAGACTGACATATCACCGCAGCGCAAACTGGTGGTTCGAGAGATACCAAATTTGGCATGTAAGTTCCTTATAAGGTCTAAAGGTGCATGAAGTGCCGTGAGTTCCCTATGAAGATACGACCTTTTTTGATTCAATGTATTGTAGATGGTTTTATTAATCAGTGCCGTCCGATACGATTTCGACATAAATCGATATTTGAGCGTCCGAGAGGACTCCTAATAGGAATCCGAGGTACCTAAACTTTGAATAAAGTAACGGCCATATTGATTTTCTTCATTTCCGTCCCGATTTCGTTCAAAATCGATATCTGAGCGTCCGAGAGGTCCCTAATACGACTCCGAGGTAAAATGTGGAAAAAGTCGCAGTCATTGATTTTTATTTTTTTCGTCCCGATTTCGATCAAAATCGATATCTGAGCGTCCGAGAGGTCTCTTAATACGAATCCGAGGTAAAGTTTGTGAAAGTGGCGGCCATATTGATTTTCTTCATTTTCGTCCCGATTTCGTTCAAAATCGATATCTGAGTGTCCGAGAGGTCTCTTAATACGAATCCGAGGTAAAATTTGTGAAAGTGGCGGCCATATTGATTTTCTTTTTTTTCGTTCCGGATTCGTTCAAAATCGATATCTGAGCGTCCGAGAGGTCCCTAATACGACTCCGAGGTAAAATGTCGAAAAAGTCGCAGTCATTGATTTTCTTTTTTTTGTCCCGATTTCGATCAAAATCGATATCTGAGCGTCAGAGAGGTCTCTTAATACGAATCCGAGGTAAAATTTGTGAAAGTGGCGGCCATATTGATTTTCTTCATTTTCGTCCCGATTTCGTTCAAAATCGATATCTGAGTGTCCGAGAGGTCTCTTAATACGAATCCGAGGTAAAATTTGTGAAAGTGGCGGCCATATTGATTTTCTTTTTTTTTCGTCCCGATTTCGTTCAAAATCGATATCTGAGCATCCGAGAGGTCTCTTAATGCAAATCTGAGGTAAAATTTGGCACTCCATTCATACCTATATGCAAAAAAGTTTAATGTTACTATATAGGCGTGTAGGGTATCTATGGATTTGCTTTTAAAAACGACATAGAGGTTTCGATATTTTTTCCATTTAAATCAACCTTCAATTCTTTTT
Organism: Notocelia uddmanniana; assembly: GCA_905163555.1. NCBI lineage: Eukaryota > Metazoa > Arthropoda > Insecta > Lepidoptera > Tortricidae > Notocelia > Notocelia uddmanniana. Next base: position 20,740,839 of record LR991068.1, read on the forward strand.
TAATCGTATGTCATTTATTTACGAACCGTGAGATTTTCGAGAAGACTAGTACGGTTGCCAGTTTTTGTTGCACTTTTAGCACCACCCAGGGGTTCTGTGTATGGTAACGGTGGGTACTCCCTAGGGACGCGGTGCAACTTCGACCCCCCTTTGTCAAGTGAGTGGGCAACTTGACTGTTAGAAGTTCGCAAGCCGCTCGAGGGCCTCTAACTTGGCTTAACGATTGCAGCCGGGATCAACGGCTTAGCGTGCCTTTCAAAGCACGAGAGTCAGTTAGTAACCACTCAAAGCGGTCACCCATCCAAGAACTGACCTGCGCCCACATTGCTTAACCTCGCACACCGCACGCGGTAGGCGGGTGCCGTTGGGCCACGAGCGCTCTAAATTCTTGATAGTTTGTGCCAAATTGCAATTCAATAGGTCCAGTAAAAGCAACTTGGTTGTAACAGACGGACTGACAGTAAGGAGTGCGAATGGAAGTGAGGCCAAATTTTCTTTTTGGATGCTCCAATGGTAACTGGCAAAACCTACCTAATAAATTTAATTGTAGGAAAAATAAATGTTACACATGATATTGAATTAGCCGTATTTCTGTACTTCAAAGGACCAGAGTTTATGGCCGCTGCGCGCTGCTTGGTCGTTTACAGACCTATTGGTGTTACTGTAGTACACAGATACTTTTACTAAGAGCCATTTAAGACATGCTTTTACTTCATCGGCCCTTTCCCCTTCGGCCTCTCGGAAATGTATGATAATAGTTTTCGATCCTTATTTTTGCCAAAATCAAATGAAATTCAACAGTTTGCCGGTTCTCAGAATGTATACTGACTTTTTATCTGTTCATCTGTTAATGAATCACAATCACCAAACTTCGTATAGCGAAACCCCAGAATGTAACAACTACTTTTCTGGAGACCGCATCTAAATCGGTTCAGCCAAACGCGAGATAATCGTGGACAAACATACGAACCTGTTTTTTGTAGACGGTTAAAAATTTCGCTAAGTACGCGGGCGAAGCCGCGGGCAAATGCTAGTAAAATTATAAATAAGGTTGGCGTTGCTAATAGTTTATTTCTGAAGCCCTGCACGGAATTTGAAACTCAGATAATAATTAAATCTTTGCGCAATATTGTTTCGGTTGGTATCGATAGTATATCTACTCGCATCTTAAAATGTGTTGCAAACAAAATAACAACAGTACTAACTCACCTCATAAACCAATCCCTCGTACAAGGTATATTTCCTGAAAGCCTAAAAAGGTCCGTTGTGAAACCACTATTTAAGAAAGATGATAAGACAATTAATTCTAAATAACTATCGTTTCATAACGCTAGTTCCTATTCTTTCTAAAATATTTGAGAAAATAATGAGAAATGGGATTGTAAACTTTATTGAAAAACACAATATATTAGCGAAGGAACAAAACGGATTCGTCAAGGGTAGATCGACAACACATGCTGCATATTCATTAGTGCGAAGTGTTACCGAAAATATTGATAAAAATAATTCTGTAGTAGCCGTATTTTTTGATATGTCCAAGGCATTCGATCTCGTGGATTACTCTATATTGCTTAAAAAATGTGAATCTTATGGGATTCGTGGTAGTGCTTACAACTGGATTAAAACATACTTAACGAATAGGAGTCAATGTGTGGAAGTTAGTAGACTTAATAACAATAAAGAATTGACCCAATACAGGTCGACGTTTCAAACTGCACAGCGAGGCGTGCCCCAAGATAGCGTTCTGGGACCGTTACTCTTTGTGCTATATGTGAATGATATACCTCAGGTGACATCAAACCAAATTATTATGTATGCTGATGACTTATCAATTATTATACCTAATAATAATAGAACCTTGACATTTGAATTATTAGTAAATAATGCAGTTAATGATATTGATAATTGGTTAAATTATCAATATCATTATCAAAATCAATAATTTATTAATGAATATAGACAAAACACACTGGGTTCAATTTTCTAATTATAAAACACAACACATATATACCAAAACATTTCGCTGTCGATAAACTAATAATGTTGCATAAAACAATGATGGTAGAAAACCTCATACTTTATACGCAGAGAAAATCCGAATTCTGTACATTTCTCTCCATAAATTTAAGTTTGAGTACTAAGTCAAAAGCCTATAAGATATTTTTCAGTAAATAATTAAAAAACTCACACAAAAAAAATATTATCTTCGATCGGTTCTTTTTTTTTTCAAAAATTTTGCTTATGCCTCTCGTAATTATCGAACTTGGTCTTAATACTTCACGAGAATCGGTTGAAAAATGCGACCTATAGAGGAGAACAAACTGAAATCTGCCGTCAGAAACATATAAAATCATTGAAAATATAAATTGTTTTAGAAAATTTCCATAAACTGACGTGACAAAAACTTCTATTTAATTACACTTTTTACGACTTTGACGGCTAATATCTCGCCAACAGTTGGTTTAAATAGAAAACTATTTTAGAAACCTCTATATCATTTTTAAAGGCCTATCCAGAACTACCTCCCACACCCATGTGCATTGAATTTTTTTCATCTTTCCGTTACATGTATGGGGTACTCCACCCCCCCACAAATTTATTATTTTTTTATAATTTCACAACATTTTTTGTAGGTAGCGGTTCATAGAATACACCTTTCTGCCAAAGGCCGTGCCAGGATAAGCTAAGTGATTCTGCCCCCGTTGAGTTTGGGCTTGTAATTTTTATAGATTGTGAGGCAATGTATGTAAAGCATTTCATGTAAAGATATCTCCATGTTCTCCCTTAGCCAAAATTTTGAAAAAAATACATATTATAGGACGTTGGTGGGTGTATTACCAGTGAAAAAATTGTAGCGGTCTCTAACGTGAAAGCAGAAGAAAAAAAAAACTGAAAAGTTTAATTGGATTTTTTTATTTTTTTTATGATATAATGGAAATATAATTATGGTCATTTAATCAACTTTATAAAATGTATAATATATGCCAAGCTCGTTAAAATGGGTTAAATAGAAAAAAAATATCAAAGTAAAATTAAATTTCGTTTTTTTTTAAACAAATACTGTAACGTTTAGGGTGCTCAAATTTGGCACAATGATGAGTAATGTAGAGCCACACAATCTATAAAAATTACAAGCCCAAACTCAAGGGAACAGAATCACTTAGCTTATCCTGGCACGGCCTTTCATAAATATAGTGCTTATAGCCTCCGAGTAAATCGACTGTGACATACGGACGGACGGACAGACATGACGAATCTATAAAGGTTCCGCTTTCGCCATTTTGGCGACGGAACCCAAAAAAGGGGGAACCCTATAAATTTAACCTAGGAGTAGAGTAAAACCAGTTTTAAAATTGAAGCTCGTCTCGTACATTGTGTGACAGAACAGTATCTACTTTATTTGCTCGAAACATGTTTTAGTTACCTTAATAAGGATATAAAATCCTCATGTGTAGATACGAGTAGATAGATAGAAACTTTATCAAACCACAACTTACATAAATACATATTATTAAAGCTAAGCAAAATGAGAGAGATACAGAGAAATATATAATACTAAGCGATAATGTCTTTTTGATATTCTTGTAAGGTGTTATAAGCTTTAATTGCTAAACGCGTACCTATACAATGTTTTTTAAACTCTTAAGCTACCTAACTTTAAAATTGACGTTAAATATTTCATAAGTATCTGGGCTGACTTTACAATAGTACATTACTACAGAGGCCGGGACAAAAGGGGTTGCCGGCCGAAGACATATAGACGGCTGAGCGAAGCGAGGCCGGATAGGTCTAAGGCCGGCAACCCCATATTTCCCGCCGAGGTATGTATAGTGCTTTTCTCAAACGTGCAATGAAATAAACAACAAAAAAATCAAAGTTTTATTTTTAATACGCCTAGTGGCAGAATGTCATGATGCCTGTGCCACAAATTTATGTGGAATAGAAATTAAAAAAGAGGACTTTGCAGGCCTAGGCCTGCAAGATTTGTATGAAATTCCATTAACTACCTCTTGTCCTAGCCGCACCTGAAACGTCATACTTCGCAGCCTACTATAAGGAACATAACATCAATATTTCATTGCATGTTTGAGAAAATATACTTTTTGGCTAAAAAAAGCTGTTCTAGCTGACTTAAAGTTAATTTTCCCTTGTTGACGCACACTGTTAAATTGGCAAATTGTAGCAGATTTTATAGACAGAAACAAAGCAAAGTTAAAAACTTTAGATTAATGAAATGGGGTTTGAAGATTTATCTAATAACTAACACTGACCTCGAACTTAGGAAACTCCTGAATACGATTCACGATTCGTAGCATTTCCCCAAAATATTATGATATATCTTAAAGTACCTGTATCGTACGCGTGGTAGACTGAAAAATCACTGCAAATTGGCTAATTATTTTATTTAAATTTAATACAGTATTACTAAACACACCGATGGGCAATCTGATTTTTCCAAAACAAATGTAAGCTTAATTCTAAAAAGAAATTGTTGAACTATTGTCAATAATTCTTTGGACTTTCTTTGAAATTGTCATATTGGGTAAGTACATTTTCAGTCCGTAATTTGAAATAAAGAGTAGGCGTTTTTAATTGCGCCCACGGTAGTGGCATCCTTCACGGTAGTGAGAATAAAAAAAAACCTCCTTCCTTTTAAACTAGCTATCTAAGGGTACCCCACATAAGGGTGTAGAAAGAAAAATAAATTGTATGTCCATTTTACATCTAGGAGAAATACCATTTTACCGTTTTGCGGCGTGATTGATTCCTTATGCTAAATTACAGGTTTCTAGTAGTAACGGTTACTGAGCAAAGCCGCGAACAGACAGACGGACGAACATGGCAAAACCATAAGGGTTCCTTGTTTTCTACGAAACCCTAAAAACCGAGACTTGCTCTCTACATGGGGTAGCCCACGACCTCCATATTTAAAGTCGGGTGCCTTACCATTCAGCTGCAGTGACTAACCATTATAATATTAAATGGCAATAAATTTATTTCAGTTAAATTAAATATTCTTTGAGTTTCTGCACAACGAGTATAAACGCAGCTTCGTTGAGATGAAGTTTCCAAAGATTTGTGACGCTTTGAACACGGACCCTTACGTCGGCAAGGCATTCAAACTGATTGGCTTGGTTTGTCCAATACCGGTGGTGAGTCAGTAAACAAAATATTTTCCTAATAATCTTAAAGATTAGGTTGTTCTTCGTCAATAGACCTAAAAAAGTCTATTGATAAAATCTTAAGGATAATTTGAAAAATAACTTGACCTGACGACCACTTCAGCCCATATCGCACAAACCCTGCATACGAAGCTGGTGGTCCCAGCAGTTTCGAATCAAGCCACATACCATCACAGTAGCCTTTTTGAAACCCGATCTGTTCCGGAGGATGTAAATCGTCATACGATTTGAGGTGACTCTTGAGAACAGCTTGTACACGTGGCTTAAAAGTAATACCTATTGGTCGATAGTTCAACACACATAAGAATAAACCACTAACCAAGCAGGTACAGCGGCTAGAGCGGCTGAAAAGAGAAGTACAGGGGTCTCGGCCCAGAGTATATTTTTATGCCATTTGGGGTTGAGACCCTTGGCCCGTGGGGTCCTAATGCTCTAAAACTTTTTAAAGAGCTTTGCAAAAACATCTTTTATGGATTTGTATTCCCCCCGTGTGGTGCCAAGTTAGAATCGCACCTCCCCCTTTCTTCCCTTGGCTATCGTAAGAGTTGACTATGATAACCAGGTTGAAGTGTGTTGTGGGCAATGGGCTAGCAACTTGTCACTGCATTATCACATTTTCTCCATCTATGTATAAACCCACAATAGCTAAAATTGGCACTGACAATAATTTTCGTGTGCTCTGCCTACCCCTTTTGGGAATATATGTGTGAGGTTATGTATGTAAAATTTGAAGACTGTATCTCCAACCATTTGGCTGTAAAACTTGTGTGACAGACGGACACATGAGTGCCATAATATGGCTCCGTAGAGGACCGAATACTAATCATGGGAATGAAAATTCAATACAAAGAGTACCCATTTTATTTGCTCATGAGTGTAAATGGCATTAACGGCTGCATTGAATACAATAATAGAAAAAAAACTGGAGAACATATTTAACCTGTATGTTTGACATAAAATTTTTGGTCATTTGTTTACCATTTTTAAAACATTTCATTAATAACTAATTTCTGATAAATAAACACCTTCATTATTTACAGGGTATCCATAAGCTGATGAACATAACAGTACCCATGCACGACTTCCCTAACGTCTGGCCCTTCGAACGTTGTAAAGTGGAGGCAGAACTGGTGCAGAATAAGAACGGTGACACTATGGCCACCGGGGATATTTATTTTTTATTCAAACAGAATAACAAATAAAAAAATACAGTTATTCCCCAGACTTGGTCATAAAAGACAAGATAAAGCATTAAAAGATGAACTTGTAAGCATAGTGTAATTGAATATTAAAGTTTCTATACTGGATATTTCTTGTTATTTACCAAAACACAAATAAAAATAAATTGTTGCACATGATTTAGACACCCATAACGTTGTGTTAGAGACTACTAATAATCAATGGAAATTGTTCGAAAGTTTGCTGTTCGAAGTACATTTCCCAAGTTCGAACATTACTCATTAACTAGTAACGTCTAATTATCTGTAATAGTTTTCCATCTAAATTCATTATGATTTAACCAGTAATATCCGTTTTGCTGGTAGAGGGGTGGGGGGACTAGATATAGGGTTTCTTATTTACTACGGAACCCTAAGAAATTTACTGCATGGTTTTTGTAATTTAAGTTAACAACTGGTATAAAGCATTGACATCCGCTTGCTCATCGGGCAGTTTAATGGAAATCTTCAAACATGTATTACTGTATAATGATGATGCCGATGACAGTGCTTGTGATTGCTAGCTGGAAACATATCTTAATCATTCAGAACTAAATGAAAAAACATATTCTTGCAACACTAGCCATTAAAATAATAATCAATAAAATTGGCCATACACATACAGTTTTACACCGGGCAGGGGTACAACGGACGCCATGTTCGCTCTTTGTTAATTGTGTGCAAAATATAGACTAGCGCAGGAAAAACCTGCATATGGTATTTGTTGACCTCGAGAGCGTAAGACCGTGTACTGTCAAGAACTGGGTCTGGGTTGACAGTCCTGTCAAAATGTATGGAACCTAAAAAGAAAGTGAGTCCCAAAATAAATAGCACGACCATACCTCGTGAGGTTTTGTGCTTGGCCTTAAAAGAGAAGTGAGTTCGAAATTGGCTTGGCGGTTATATTGAACTTGCGTTGACCCCAAAGGACCAGCGCTGGTTTTCAGACCGAGCCCTAGTGTTGTCGGTCGCAGGAACTAGGCAAAAATATGTTGGGTTTGGTTGGTACTGTGCTTTAAGGAGTGGCATGATAACAAAATAAATAAATAAAAATTAAATAAAAACAGAATAATATACATATATTGTACTCGTAGACAAAGGAGAATGCAAAACAGTTAAATAAAATAAATCGCAACCAGTAAATGTGTGTGTGTCCATGTGTTTATGTATGTAAATATATGTGCATATGTGTGAATGCGTGATTATGAGAGAAATATGGAAAAGAGAAGAGTCAGAGAGGATCGTTAAGAGAGAGTGCGCTGCATGTCTAAGCTTCTCGCTCTGGACCTGTTGTGGTGACCGTGGATACCTGTGTTAAAGAGCTTCGTTACTTTTTGTATCATTGTGCTCCGCGGTGGGGTTTGAACTCGCGGCCGCTATGTCTGTGTCCACCGGCCGAACCGCTAGGCCATGAGTGTATGAGCGGCGAGGCACGAAATAGCTAACATTAAATGTAAGGTTTTTATGTAATAAAAATATTAAAGAAATACTAAATCATTCGATTCGGAGACCAAACAGAAAGGAAAAAATAACCTCGCAAGTAGCTCAATACGGGAATCGAACCCGCCTTTATGCTTTGTCGGATGCGGATACGTACCACTAGGCTACCCAGATGATTACTTCATCAAAGCATAGTTTTGTCTTGCGTTCTCAGCGGCTACTATAAGCGACCCCGTCTGTATCACGATACTTTCAAGATTACGGTTCATTCGTTCGATTGGTCACAAAACAAGAAGCGAAAATAAAAACATAAAAATAACGCACCTTATGAAATATATATTAATACGTCATACCTTTATTGCATATTGGCGCACCGACCTCATCACATGTCATGTTCTTTTTTTAGATTATTATCATAGTTATTTCACTATTATATGCCCATTATAAAAGAATTATGTACGCATGGTCTATTAATGATAGTTGAGCTCCTAAACATCTCAATTTTAGGGTTCCATGCACAAACTGTGACAACGACACTAAATGAAGGGTACATGGAAATAACATGTCGTTCTTAAAAAAAATTAAAGCCAGTTTGCACCTTATGTCTTTATCAGTTAGGTCGCTTTTTGTTTTGAAATTTAAATGGACTAAACAAGTTTTTCCGTGGACCCTTCATATGCAGGGCATCTTCGGATCCATTGGCGAGCCATCAGCAATTCAGCACTCCCCGTCTATGACATAGCGGTCACGATCCTCAGGATATTGAGGGGCTGACTGGTTGGATTGGCAAATATGTCAAGCAATATTCGGACTTAAGAGGTGATTAACCCGTTACATTCTATTTTAATTTTTTGCAAACTCACAGGTAATTTCTAATATTTGGTCTACTATACAAACAAATGATGCTATATGCATGAGACGTGTTGGATTGCACGTAGAACCGATGGCCTTTGCAGCGGAAAGTTTTTCAAGTGGTAACCACGCATTGCGTTACTCTTTGTGTAAGGTCTACGTAATCATAAAGCATAAATCAAGGATTTATAATAAAAAGCGTTCAATAGGGTCGGCAATTTGATATTTTTTTTACCATAATACTATCTTGCGGTACGGAACCTCAATGACTGCGTCCAACTCGCACGCACTAAACAATAAATTTACAATTACTTAATACTACTCGATCTTCGACAAAATTATCAGTACGACAAATAGGCACAATGACTGTGGTTGCTTTCCTTGTACTCATTATAGCTTTCAGCGTTAATCATGTCTGGGTAAGTTCTATCATACACAGTGGCAGTTTCTACTCAAAAGTGTATTGTTTAATTAATTTCTCATTATTTGGATTTTATCGTTCTTTCCTCCTAATAAAGAAAAAAGTGTCCCATTTTTTTTTCACTAAGTATGTGACGTTTTTCTACAAGTGAGCTCGTGGCCCAGCGGTGACCACGTACCGCGTGGTAAAAGAAAAAAAGTTAAAGTAAAAGTAGTTTTTTCTTCAAATTAGGCATATTACGTGCACCTATGAATGTTAATAAACTACCACCGGTTCGGAAAAATAATCCTCTGCCACGAGAAGAACTGGCGTAAAAAACTCGGCGAGGTGTCATTTTTTTCAAAACAATATACATAGTATAGTATATTGTATACAATTATACATTGTATAGTATATTGTATATACATTGTATAGTATTGGTACGCGAGGTGCAATAATGGCCATCAACTCTTGGATGTGTGACCGCCTTGAAGAGTTACTAACTGAGCGATCCCGTGCGTTGGAAGGTACACTACTTGGTCCCAACTGCTGTGTATGACAGCAGTCGTTAAGCCAAGTTAAAGGCCTCCAGACGGCTTGAGAACTAATGACAGTCAAGTTGTCCGAGTGGGTCAGTGAGTACTGACAAGCGTAATCTCAATAAAGTCTAGTTTCCCCTTAGGTTGGAACGTCAGATGGCAGTCGCTTCCGTAAGAAGTAGTATCTACGCCGATTTTTGGGATTAGGTAGCGGACCCCGGGAATACTTAAGGATGCAACTGTACTACGCTGAGATGATGATATGTCACGTTATTTCCTAAAAGTGTATAAAAAATTGAAGACATGTTTTTCTTTATCAAATCCAAGAGTGTTCATGAAGTAAGCAAACCCTGAAGTTTCTAAATTATGAGAGATTAAAAAGTAAAAGGTACTCTTTTGAGTGCAAGCAACCATCCATTTCAATAAATATTTTAATTAATAATTAATGTTCAACCACTAGAATACAGGTAGCCTAGTGATTCAAGCAAACACGCAGTTAGCACTAACTAGTAGTATCACCGAATTTATGTACGGTTAATCATTTGATATTTACGATTGACTTTTCGGTGAAGGGAAACAATGTAAGAACATCTACGAAGTATTTCAATTGTGTATGTGAAGTCCGCAATCCACTACGGACCCGGGTGAAGACTCTATTGGGACAAATTCTTAAGTGGTCCATGTGAATTTTCTTGATTCGTAGTGTAATCCTTGGACCGTAGTGTCATCTCCAGGGCTCGAACTTTTCATGCCGATGACGTAAAATTGACGTCACACTACATATAAGGTGATTCCAATTGGTTTTGTAGTAATTATCAATCTTTAGTCATCAATCATTTTATCATGCATTTAAGATGGTATTTTTCAAATACGGCCTATTGCATCCGGAGAATATAAAGGAAATCTTTTTCTATTTAGAATTTTAATTTATTGTTGAATCTAAATATAGTATAAAGACCATTATAAATGCATGATTTAATGACTGAGGATTAAAGATTGATAATTAAATTGGAATCATCCTATATGCAATTTTACGTCACCGGCACGAATAGTTCTAGCCCTGGTCATCTCAGTAGAATCACAGAATATAGTACCTACCACGTATAGAAAGTACAACATTAGAAATATAAAAAGAAAACACGAAAATTGTACACTTGACTGACAACATTTCAAAATGAAATATAACCTCATTTTTAAATTTTCGTAAACGTTCCAATTTCATATATAAATAAAATCAATTTGAAAACTTCCTCATTCTAAAACACCTTAAGTGACAACAAAGATGTCACAGCGTAAAAAATCATACAAAAGTACAAATAAGAAAGGCGGATTTACTAAAGAAAGTGTCCTGCTGTTCTTTTTGTGCGCCGTGGCTGTCGCAATTCAGCCTTGTGACGTCATATAGACTATGGTAGGGTTTCTTTACATTTTCATGAATATGAAAACAAATAGCTGTAAAAAAAATTAAGACATATTTTTGAGATTAAGATAAGATTTGAGATTAACTTAAGATTTCATACTACTTGGAAGTTTAAAATGTTGTCAATTAATAATATTTTTTCTAGAATATGCAAGTGATTCCTGAACGTGCTTACGTCAAATCCATTAACGAAAAGTACGCAACTGGGGTAAAAATGTACGTCAGAAGGTACACTCGTGGTGGAAACTACTACCTGAACTTGGACGGAACAACTAAGCAAACCTGGGGCGACAATGTTTCGGTAAATACTATTTATTTTACTTGCGAAATTACTTCGTTCGCGTGGGACTCGTGTATATCGTAGCTCTATACATTCCGCCTCCTTTTTCATAGCCTTACGAAAGCACGTTTAAAGGAGAAAAAAATGTTTTTTTGTTTCATACAAGTGTTTGCCACCGACGTGGAATAAAAGAAAAAAACTCGCGGTACAACACATGCTCGTTGACCCTTTCAATATTTATAGACTCTTTTCTTGAAGAACCCCATACACTGTACGAGTATCTACTGTTATACTAGTCCCCCTATCTCCTCTTCGTTCCAAATTGTATCTCAAAAGGTTAAGCGGTTTAAACGTGAAGAGCTAATAGACAAGCAGACAAACTTAATTTCGCCTTAAAATTATTAAAATTTTGTGATATAACTGCTTACAATACTTTCGTGAAAGTATAAGTTCATATGAAATACACACGCTATATACGAGTACACGCCGTCTTTATTACACCCAATAACAATATAAATTATTTAGAAGAAATTTACTTTAAATGAAATTTTCCTTGAATTCATCTGAAATGAAGAAATACAGGTTGTAATTGTAACCATATACAAATTTATTCTTCTAATGTAGGCTGCTAACGCCTATTTGCGACTAAGGCTCGGTTGCATCGACTTACGATCACAGACCGATCATCGTTAAATATGGCGCCGGCAGCTATCATCCCATAGAAACTTGTCAAACTTTCCATACATTCAAATTTTAACGAACACAGCTTACGATTACAGACGGTTTGGTGCAACCCAGCCTAAGTGAAACCGTGAAGGGAACAAAACGTTTTATTTATATTAACCATTTTTTTATTCATAATTTGTTTAAGTCATAAATACAAGGATATAAACTTAAATCAGAAAACAGTTTACATAGAAAGTCTTACATATAAATAAAGAAAATTTATAACTGAAGTTTTCTAACCCATATCGCACTTGGCTCAAAGGTCCCCATGATACGGGCAGTATTACCCCACTGAAGACGAGACTGAACCAAGTAAGTCCCGGATCTAGACTCGTTGGCCTAGCTAGCTTCTTGAAGAGACGGCTGGCTCCTGAGCCCCTGGGTTCCACGGTTTCAACGGTCATTGGTATGAAGTCATATGCCAGCCCCAGGGCGGAGTATTTAGCGTATCTCAATTCTCAGCTTAGCAGCAGATTCTTTGCCAAGTCGATCCATCCAGAGGTATGCCTCAAATGGAATTAATAAAAAAAATATTTAAATTTGCTTGGCAATTTTCAGGTTTCTTTTATTTTCTACGAATTCTTGCATAATGAGTATAAGCGTAGTTTTGTTGAGTTCGAGTTCAAACTCTGCAGCTTAATCAACAAGGAAAGATATATCGGCCAAGGTCTAATAGCAGTTGGCGCGACGTGTCCTGCACCGGCTGTAAGTCATTTTTTTTATGACATAGGAGGCAAACGAGAAGACGAATCGCCTGATGGTAAGCGATTAGCGCCGCCCATGGACACTTACACACACACATATTTATCTAGTCTTCTTTTTAGTTTCATAATGGAAACAATATGTTTTACCAAATTCTAATAAATTATTTATACTGCCAAGTGCCAATGTCTCAACAATATGGCATGCCTTTAAAATAATGGGTCCGCCGTATCTAATTTCACTATGGAGTCTCTGTGTCATTAATTTAAGATAACACTTATAACTCTGCATAAACTCACTGGCGCCATCTATTGGAAGATTTTTTGTTATATTAATAGATAATATTATGTTGTATAAGAAATAAAATAATGAATGTCGTAAACATTGGACTGTTTTTCAGCGTCACTGGGCACTGCACAATATATCAGTGCCAACACAAAATTATCCGAACTTATGGCCGTTTGAAAAATGTCGATTGGACGTCAAAATACAAACACTTCCTGAGAAGGAGCATATGGTCGATCTCGAGGTATATTTATTCATTAAACAGGGTATGGGAAAATGATTAAAGTTTTTTTTTCTGACACATGTGTTTTTTTTATTAAACGTTCACCAAACGAGACATTATTCGGTATAAGGTGTGGTGGAGTAAAATGAACTCTGGAAGAATTAATAAGATTAAAACTATATTGTAACACACCACTAAGATCCACAACGCAGGTTTCGTCCATTCACAAAATAAGCATCCGCCACAGGTTTTTTCAAAAATAGCAATACTACATATAATCCGCAACACGTATCGTCAAATATAAAAAAGTACAGGCATTCAAAATAATATCGAAAAAAAAAACAATCAACGTTCAATCTTATCTGGCTCAAATTTGCCCAGAATACTTGTCGCGTTTCCGCGTTGACTAGATTCGACATATAAACGCAAACGAAAGCGTTTGCCTTTAGTCTCAAATTGTATAGCAACATTAGAAACGCGAACAGCGCCTCTGGCGGCTTTTGCTGGTATCTATTTACTGTCATAAAAATTTAGACTAAGCCAAACGCGTTCGTTTGCAATTATGTTTCGAAAAAATATACTAGAGGTGCAGAGATCGCACCAGATCTTGGATCGCAATCGCTTTCTCGGAAACGTTTTCCAAAGGTCTATATACCTAAAATGTTTGGCTTCAAAACACCAAGTTCACGCCGTTTCGACATCAAGAGGGCCAGGGGCCAGGGGGTGTCATGTACTGGTTCCAGGTAGATACTCGGCGCGGCCTGTGTCTAGCGGCACTTTCTACAGCACCGCCATCCGATCGCATTGTCTGTGCAAGAAAGTCAAAGTGTATTCTGGTGTGGTGTAAGTGTGTAGGGAAGTATATTCTGGATTGACAAAAATTCAAGGGATATTGAAGTAAAAGGATTTTCTTGTATGAAACCGGATTCATATTAATCTCATATGACGTGTCGTGACGCGATAGAACAATATCGGTTTCATACGTTTAGTATACTTAGATTCACATTTATTTTATGCTCTTCGACGTGACGACTCTTACTGTGTCTGGGGTCATTTGACTCCAGCCTTATTCAATATGATTCTGTAACTTTATTCGCCATTTTTTTTCGTAAGGTAATTCTGATATTTCTAAAGATAAAAATTCTCGATTTCCTTTGGAAAACCACTGTGATATTAGCAATTAAGAACCGCCAGCAAGTTGACGGAGCCATGGAAAGCGGAAAAGTTCCGCTCTGAGGGAAACAAGGTAACGCACAAACTTACCAGTGAGAAATAAGTGATAAGGTGCTTTTGAAAGGGGTTGTTGCATTGCGGACAAATTTTATTATTTTAAAATTAATCGGTGGTATTTGAAATCGTTGGAAAACTAAATATTTAGATTATTCGGTTCGGTAATGTGAAATTCGGGACAAAATCCTTCGAAACATCGACGGTTTACCAGCGAACATGCTTTGTTAGTATGGAGTGTGCCAACGCGATTTTTGATGGTCAAAGAGCATTCTTTTCATCTTTATGCATTCAAAAATATTTTACATAGCAAAACATTCGAGCATGATGTATTCCGGGTATTTACGTGATTGTTGTATATTATTAATGCATCAATAATTTATTTTTACTTGTGTCATCTAGGCACCGTACTGATAACTTTTTTATCACAGGCCAGTGCACTGCCGTCTACGCTACGAAGGTTTTACCGCCTTACAACCCATGTATCCGGTCTTACTAGCCCTGCATAGGTGGAAGTAGAATACCTGTATATTCATAAACACAAATCACCGCAAAGCCAGTCTTTTGCCATCACAATAGGGTCTCAAATACATTGTCTATATCGAAACGAAGGGTGCGTGCCCTATGGACATAAGTTTACTGCCAATATCCGTCGGGTTCACCCTTGCAGTGAAAACTGAGGAAGATAAGTCAGCTTACAGACGCCGACATAGGTAAAGACTTAACTGAATGCAACTACGTTTTAGTGGACACCCGGAGTTTCAAACATGATATGATACCTATAGTTTTCAGGAATATTATTTTTATTCCTGAAACTACAGGTACATTATTTTATAATGATTATGGGACTACAATATGGAATTCTTCAAGAAAGGAGTATTAAAATTTTTAAAGGGTCCCTGGAGTTGCAGGCGTTATACATACATACATATAATCATGCCTGTTTCTCAGAGAGGTAGGCAGAGATCACGGATTTCCATATGCTACGATCCTGATATACAACTTTACACTTTACATTACGACACTTACGATCCTGACATACAACTGACGTACAATACCTGTAATTAGCGTATAATAATTCAAAATACAAGTACCCCAAACAAAAATGCTCCACGACATTCCGTTTCATGGTTGGACAAAAAGTAAAACCAGCATAAACTGTAACGTCTACACACATTTTAAATCAATCTTTGCCGCCAAAATAGGGGAACGGGAGTTAGTGGCCACGGCAACCATCTTGAGCCCTCCGCCGAATAAACGGTACGATATCAATGGTCCATAAGTACTTAAGGAATAATAATAAATATCATAATGTACCAAATCGCCACAAATTATGAGGCAAGGATATTTCAAGTACTTCGAAGTGGCGCACTGTTCTCGGTGTGAAGGTTGGGAAAGCCACAGTCCAGCTTGGCATAATAGTGTAAAGATAAAGATAAGAATCATTTATGCCCTGCCAATATGTATGACATATTTACCTAGGTAATGTTTGTGACGATGTGACTATTAGTTTCTAGTACTACCTACACAAAATGACAGCAAACTGAAGGCTAGAAACAAACTTGTCCAAAAGCTCACAGGGGCCAGTTTTTCTGAAACCCCTAAGTTATAACTACAGACAGCGTGATCAGCTGCGACCTGTACGCATACGCCTAGCCAAATCGAGGAAATGTCTGCACTTGATCGGCCCAAGGCTTTATAACAAAATACCTACCAAGCGCCATAAAAACTGCAAACAGTAACAGATCATTTCTATCTAAACTCAAAACTCATCTACATAGCTTCCGCTGCCTTTTACTCCTTGAACGATTTTTTTCCGAGAGCAGCGGGTAGTCACTTGTCGTCAAATGATAACACAATATAATAATGTATGATAAACTATTATTGTAATTTAATATATGACGTATAAAATTTATATTTTAGTAATAAATATTATATAAAAAAGTTAGGGCGATTCCGCTTCCTACCTCCGTACTACAGCAAACAGTCTGGTTCAACAGCAAACACTCCCCAGTCATTGATACACAGCTAAACCAGACTCTTCGGCTGATAGATGCCTTAAGCCTACTTCCACCGATTGGCTTCCAATCCTATGCAACATAGCTCCTGTACACTACGAGGGAAAACTCGCCTTCACCGCGAAACCCGCAAAACGAACGCCAGCCAGGAACAATGCATACATTTAGACTTCGAAGACTTTGGAAGAAACTCAGCTCAAGAAACCCTCTGGCACTGTTGATATTTAATCTACCCACCAACCGGAGCTTGGATGAAGCATTGCATACAGACTGGAAACACAACAGGGACCCAACAAACCCCTTCTCTTCTCTCTTAAGGAACTTCGCCGGATATCGTCGGCCCTCAATCACCTAAGGACAGGAGTGAAAACTGTGCCCACCACCGGCATAAATGGGGTTGGAGCGGCTCGCCTGCTTGCGACAGTGCACACGTGCGGACCTGACCATAAACCGCATAGTCTTGGAATGCCCTCTTACGCAGTACCCGGGCGCCATAAATGACGTCGTGACCCGACTGTTGAAGCTTCGGGTAACCCGAGTACTGAAAAATGTTACATTTAGCCCCTAGAGAAAATATAAATGCATTCTTATGCATTTTTAAAAAACCTTTTGCATCACCAATCTCTCACACAACACTCTTAAAAAAACTTTGTATTTGATATCAACCAACGAGAAGACAGATACACTAAAATCGACCAATCAGGAAACAGAATTCATTTAGACCCTCGAAAATAATCTGCTATAACTCCACTCAATATCAGCAACTGTGAGAACCACTCTTGATTGATCTAAGCCTTTAGGCTCTTTCTTGATTGTGAAAGACATCTCCTAAATGGATTTCGCACTAACATGCCCCTATTCAAGTTAGGTTGTTGAGGTTCAGTTTTACCTATGAATAAATCATTTACATTCCTACATACGATTTTAATAAAACGTAAAACCAGAAAACAGAAAAAAATATTCAAACAGCCAGATATCAAATTACTTCCATCAACCGTTAACATATAACGAAATATACGCTCCAAATATGAATAGACATCAATCACATTAGGATACAACCTATTTCTGGAATGAAACTCTTTCTTAAACGCGAAACGTATATGTTCAATGAATATCCATCCGCGTGTGTGGAATAATAAACCCTTTAAACACATCACACATATTTACGGGAACAAAGCATTTGAAATGAAATAAAGCGATGAAATTTGGAGGAACCGCACGATGGCTCTCGGCAGATATAGCAGCCCGTTCACTTTACAGAGAACAGAATATGCAAACCTTGATACGTTGAATATGTATTAAAGAGTTCGCCTGCGCGACAAGCACAATGTGCTTATTACTCGGTAAAAGCTTAAAATTTTAAGTAGAGTTCATTACTCGTATTTGGCCAGGCCATATACTAAATTCTATCCAATTACTAATTTTCCTAACGTGTGTATTTATATTATAACGATGTGGAGGCATTATAAACATGAGCAAAACGTACAAAGATAAAAATAGTAATCAGAATCAAGTTCCGAACGAAATTCAATCTTATGTTCTGGAAGATATTTTAAATTTGCATTTTACTTTATCTGAAACAGACCGTACTTATAATCTTTATAGTTTATATTTTATTAAAATATTTATTCTTATTTTGAATAAATTAATAAAACTTAGTAATCTTTGAAGTCATATTACGTTTATTGTTAACACCAAGAATATAGTCGCGCACATACTGTCTTTTCCGGCGTGGCCGTATACAATATTGTGTCGAATAAAACTTTGTATAACATTAATATTAGGATCATGTTGTTTGAAAGTCTTCCTGCAGACAAACTGTATAAAACAGTTTTGCAGGAATTGATAAATTTGTTGTGTGATTAATAAATAAATAATAATAATAAATAATGACGGGTAATTACGTAAGTTATTGGGGTTGCGTAAAGTTGATGTACAAACATAATTGTCATTTACAATTCCAAAAATAACAGTTAGATCTGATGTACATGTTAATCAACTAGATGCTCCAAGTATACCTTCGTGACGCGGCAGACAGTGGCTGTAGTCATCGCCAGCTTCTAATTCCGCACAGTTTAAACTAAAGAAAAAAGAACCCATCGACAAGAGAAGAAGAATATCCAACCAGGATCCAATTTTCTCCGACGCGTCGGCCGCGCCGTTACAAACAATCCAAACGGTCTAACATCTCCGGCGTTGATGAGCGTCTCGTGTGAGCGATAATCCAAGGATTTTTGCGGCATGTAAGCCAACACTAATTAATTAAAAAGGGAACTGTCAGCTCGGCGCCCAAAAAGCTCATCGGACAAAGGCGTTGGGTGAAAGCTTTGGAAGTGTTATTAATATTATGAGCGCTTATCCTGAGCTTTGTGTTGAGTTGTCTATTTTATGACTATCATAAGATAAAAGCTGGATTAGACGATCCAGTTGCTGGCGCCAGTTTCCCTGGATGCCAGAACTGGCAGGGTACCCCTCTGCCAAAGGTATAGGAGAAAAATCTTGCACGTTATTAATAACAACTACAGTAACCGCTTATACTTGAGTCTCGAAGTCGTTCTCGGCGTGTGAAAAGCGTCGTCAAAATGGATTTACATGTTGTTTTTGTTAAGTGTTTATACTTACAAATTTACAAAACAAATCGTTTAACGCGCACGTTTATTTTTGTTTTATTTATCATCGTCGACTAAGTCGATTTCTAAATATTCGTGCTTGATCATTACGGCCATATTGACATAAATGTCAACCATATTTCTATGGCGGCCCGTACACATATATGTCACAGACAAGGTATATAAAATAAACAATCCAAGCCCTTAAAATCAGATACGCAGAGACATGCACATTTCAACTAGAAGAATTCCATTTTAAAACTTGAAATAACCAACTAGTCTAAGTTCCTAATCAAAAATAAGTTCTTTGAAAGGATTTCTCAAAGCTAAAACGTATCGCAATCTAAACAAATACACTCTAGCAAAGCCAGGCTAACAAAGTTCCACAAGAAGCTAGTCTAAAGCCCTGACTACACGAACCAACTCCTGCCTTGTATAAAGTTACCTTTATTTAAAACGTGCTGAGTCGGAGATCAAAGTTTTAATTGTTTTTGCATCATTGTGTACCGATACCGGTGGGGTACAAATTTAAATTGGCTCTCATACTTTGGAACTAAGTGCAGAAACGTAGTTCTTCGATGGAAAATTTACTGTTCTTGGATGTGAAATTTCCCGTTCTCGGATGGAAAGTATCGAAATTGATGGCCTGTTTAGCCTAGTTGGCAGTGACACTGCCTCCGAAGCTAGAGGTCCCGGGTTCGAATATCGGCCAGGGCATTATTTGTGCATTTAGCACGGATATTTATTTTGTTTCTGTGTTTTAGATGTTTTCTATGGATTTAAGTAGGTATTTATCTAAGTATATAAGTACTAGCTGCCCCGCGCGGCTTCGCTCGCGTATTACAAATAACGCAAGAGATGTCACGGATTAAAATATAGCCTAAGTTTATCCATCCAAAAAGTCCATTCTATACAATTATAATAAGTTTTTTAAATGGAATGTGTCATTCTAGAGATATTTATTATTACTTATCTTTTTACCCATTTCGGGGGTTGTTCAAAGTTTTTAAGTATGTATTATGAAACGTCATTGCGCATAATAAGGAAAATTTTAAGCCACAGTACACTAAAACACAGTAAACTTCATTTTTTAGACAACTGTATCTTGTATGTTTTAAAAGCTCATAGATATTACTTTTGTGATACAACGTCTACAATCCGTTTCTGACAAAAGTAAGAAAAGCCCCTTAAGTCTATGCTATTTCACACAATAATTATCATTGCCGAAAGCGTGTGCGTACGATGGGCACAATGCCTTCCGACAAATGAAGTGTTGGCTGTGTAGGTCCATTTAGCCCGAACTTTTGTTTATATTTTTATATTCTTATCTAGTCATCTCGACCCATGGATCTAAAGGACTAAAATGAAATATGTTTATATTTAAGTCAAATTAGAAGAAAAAAAAGGGGGAGATATTAAACAGAATTTGAGATCCCTCGTTTTTGTAAGTTGGAGTTTTCCATTCAATTTTAGCGGATAAATTATTGTGTACAAAATTTGTTTTTAGGGTATAAATGATTGTTGTATATTTAATTTTAAGAAGACTGTAGTAGTTTAGAGGCTTACTGGAGCCAACATCATATAAGTCAACTTAGCCCGTGGGCCTATAGGCGTCACTATGACATGTTTCTTTTTTCCGTAGTCATTCCAGACCGTAGAGGCCGCATGTCCTTTAAATTAACCATAAAACAAACATATTTCGTAGTATTAATTTAGGCCCGCAGGCTGATGTGAGCTGAGTAGACTAATACTTCCGACGAACGACGAAACAGTAGGCTAAAATGAGTTTGTATTTATTAAAGATGATGTAGAGATGACAATTTAATATTAAAATTTATTAAGCGCATTGGGGCCTTTTACAGGGTGAATATTAAATAAAACATAAATAAAATAAATATCGGGGACATTTTTTTTTTACACCAATCGAACTAGTCCCATAGTAAGCTCAATAAGGCTTATGTTAGGGGTACTGGACGACGATATATTTAATAGATATATATATATGTATATATCCTTAAATACATAGAAAACACCCAAGCCTCAGTAACAAATGTTACTGCTCACCACAGAAACAAATGCCCTTACCGGGATTCGAAACCGGGACCTCTAAAAATAATATTATCTCGCGATACTCTCATGTCATATCACGTCATACGTGTATGTCATATGTCATAGCGTCATATCTCATGCCATATGTCATAGCACGTAGAACCGATGGCCGTTAGGGCGGAAAGGTTCTCGAGTGGCGACCACGTACCGGAAGGCGTAGCGTGGGCAGGCCCCCCACACGGTGGACTGATGACCTGGTGAAGGTCGCGGGTGTCCGCTGGATGCGGGTGGCGCAGGACCGGTCATTGTGGAAGTCTTTGGGGGAGGCCTATGTCCAGCAGTGGACGTCTTTCGGCTGGCATGATGACTCTCATATCACGATCCGTATCACGTGAATATTAATGAATATTGAACACAGATATCAGAGTAGGTAAAGCAGATCCGCTCATTTTAAGTTTAACGATTTCTGTACATCTGATCTTTCCTCACTAAACCACAATCATTAAGTTTAAGAGACAGTCCCGTGTCGTCACTCGTGCGGGCAGGTCGTGGCGATTCGCGGTAAAAGTAATAATCCTAGTTTGCGCGGCAAGCGGCGGTCGTTCACCATTTCCGAGAATCGGGCGCAGGTGGCCGCTACGGCGCGGCTATCCTGTGACCTTGAGCGGAGTTGTGCAGTTAGATAATGGAAAGTAATAACCTTGAGTCGTTTAATATGTCGTTGACGGAGAAGGATAGTTATGTGGACGGGATGAGTTTAGATGTAATAGAGGACTCTGGTGCGTCGCAGGAACTAAATGGAGTAGAAGTGGAAAATGGGAAGGAGGAAAAACAGGGGAACGGGAAGGACGGCATTCGACGTAGTGGGGAGGAATTTGGAGGAAGTGAGAATGAAGAACACGGATTGGGTACTAAAAGGACTAGAGAAGGAGGAGATACGACAGAGAGCGAGGACGCGGAGACGATGGGAGTTTGGAATACGGTGGTGGACAGGAAAACGAAGAAGGAGAAGAAAATGCAAAAGAGGGCAACTGATAATACACCCGAGAGCGAAAATTTCGGCAGACAGAGTACAAAAGACGACAGAGAAAACCTGCAAGTGTATATTACCAGCAAAGAACGGTTGCCCAAGCAATTTTCATTGGCGCGTTTCCTAAAAGAGAATGACATAAAAGGTGTATGTGGGGTTAAATATTTAAATCCGTTCAAGGTCAGGTTGGAATTCGAAAATTTTACCGACATGGAGCAGTTGTATAATTGTGAAAATGTAAATAAACAAGGATGGCTCATGCACAAACCAATGGAGATAGGTCACTGTTATGGGATAATACGAGACGTCGATCCAGAACTGAGCGACTCTGATATACTTGGAAAGATCACATGTTCCGAAACCGTTATTACCGCAAAACGATTAAACTGTCGCGATAAAAGTGACGGACACTGGCGACCAAGTGAGGTTGCGCGATTATTTTTCAAAGGTTCACGGCTTCCGCAATATGTTTTGGTAGACGGCTTACGCATCAAAGTTGAACCATACGTGCACCCAGTGTCTCAATGTTATAAATGTTGGAAAATAGGTCATAATATTAGAAACTGCCCTGCCAAAGCATACATATGCCCTAAATGTGGTGGCAGTCATGCCAATTGCGAGATAAAGACTTACACGTGTGTGAACTGTCGTGGGAATCATTTATCTATGGCCAAGATCTGTCCAGTATATTTAAAAGAAAGGAGATTACGGGAATTGATGTCTGAATTTAACTGCACATACCGAAAAGCTTTAACTCTATATGTAGCCTCTTCACCAAACTTGCTAGTCGAATCGGGACCTCAAATTGATGAACGACAACAATTTCCACTACTGAAAAATAGTACGTCATTGATTGTAGAAAACTCACCATGCCATCCTTCTTATAAGGAAGTTGTAATAGATACCGGAGCTGGACCTACGGAGAAAAGTAATGAAGAGGCAAAACGGCGCCCTACAAAAAATACTTCATCAGAAGTGCAACAACTCAAAAAGGAAGGTCGAGTTAAAAAGGAAAAGAAAATGACGTCACGAGGGGAACAGCAACCAGTGCCCGAAGAGATTAAGATAGATTGGAACGAAGAACAAGACAATAGATCTGACGACGAAGGCAGTGATGATCGCAAAGCAACGTTCAGTGAGCTTTTAAATAGAATAAAAGAAGTGATTTTCCTTAACAATTTGAGTATTCGAGACAAAATTTATAGTGTAATAAAAATAAGTGTGGAATGGTTAATGATAATTGTAGCGGGTTTTTTCTCAGACTCTCCGATAGTAAAAGGAATTTTAAGTTTTATTAATAATGGCTGATTCATATAAATCTACTACGCTAAATATAATCCAGTGGAATGCCCAAAGTATATTAGGTAAGTTTAAATCATTTCAAGAATTGTTAAGATTAGAAAAAGTTCATATTGCTGTAGTGAGTGAGACATGGCTATCGGAAGATAAGTTGCTTAAAGTTAGTGGTTATAACTCGTACAGAAAAGACAGAGCTGATGGATATGGTGGATTAATTATTCTCGTCCATAACTCAATTAAATCTCAAATATCCAATGTTGAAATCAGTAACCCAGGAATCGAAATATTGAAAGTAAATATTTTTGGATGCCCCTTAGTTGAAAATATTATCGGTATTTATTGTCCTAGTAGAGTTAATACATATCAGAGGGATTGGGATGAAATTTTTAGTAATCAGGCACAGAAAACCATATTTCTCGGAGATTTTAATGGACACCACTCTAGTTGGTCATGTAAAACGGATACAAGAGGTAATCATATTTACAATTCTATTTTAGATAGTGAATTGATTACACTTAATAACGGAGACTCTACATGGATGAGGCTGTCCAACGGAGTAATGCAAAGCTCCTCCCCGGATATAAGTGTAGCGAGCACAGACATTGCTTTGGATTTAAATTGGTCAGTAATTAATGAAACCTTAGGTAGTGACCACTTTTTTATTAGAATTTCTACTAATTATCAGTGTAGTCCTAGAAACCCAGCAAATAAAAGAAATTTCAAAAAAGCGAATTGGCACAACTATAAGACATACTTAAAAGAGCTATTGGCGGACTTTATATTTTCAGGCGATCATCAAGAAGATTACAACAAATTTATTCAGTTTATCAATTTAGCAGCAGATAGGCATATCCCGTATTATTCCTATAGTAATGACCCTAAAAATACATTTAAACCTAAACCCTACTGGAATGATAAGCTATCCGAAGCGGTAGCTAAACGAAGACTGGCGTTATCCACTTTCCGTAGGAACCCTACACCGGGAAATCTAGATATTTTACAAGAGAAAACGGCTAGCGCTCACAATAAACTATGTGAAGCAATAAGAAAGGGATGGCAAGAACTATGCTCCTCAGTCGACGCAAGTACTACTGCAAGTGAAATGTGGAAGAAAATGGCCTGGATGAAGGGCCGAAGTACACCTAGACAGTATGTCGATCCAGCAAAAGCTGAGGAACTCCTACGTATGCTAACACCAGATTATGCCGTCTCGCCTACCCCCTTATTGTCAGTTTACGAGTCACCTATTGACATTGATATCTCGATGCAGGAGTTAAATAAGTGTATCAAATCGAAAGATACATCTCCTGGATGCGATGATGTTTCGTATTCTATGTTGAGGAATTTGCCCGAAGATGGTAAAAAATCCTGCTCCAGCTTTATAATAACTTTTTCGATGACGGTTTTGTTCCGATACAGTGGAAAGATATTGGTATTGTACCGATTCCAAAACCTGGACGGGATTTAGACCAAGTATCTTCATTAAGACCGATATCACTAATATCGTGTGTATGCAAAATTTTCCATACAATTATTAACAATAGAATAGAGTGGTTTTTAGAGCGCAATAATGTGTTTTCTGAAAATACAGTCGGATTTCGGAAATGTAAATCATGTTTGGATAACTTGAGTGTGGTAGTTACTAAAATACAAATCGGTTTTTCAGAGGGCTTGTCAACTTTAGGATGTTTCTTGGATATTGATAATGCCTATAATAATGTCGAAAATACAACCGTTATTTCCATCCTAGATTCTTTAAAAGTAGGGCACAAAATATGCAGCTATGTGTGGAATTTTTTAAAACATCGAAATCTCAAAATACAGTTAGACGAGGTAACCTTAGGGAGATCGACTAGCCGTGGTTTAGCACAAGGTGACCCTTTATCACCGTTATTATTTAATATAGCTACCCTTAACGTCTGCAAAACCCTCGAAAAAGATATATATATCTCACAATACGCTGACGATTACGTCTTGTATTGCCATTGTACTGAAGTTGCAGAAGGTGAGGAGAAGATTCAACAAGCTTTAAATAAAATCAATTCGTTATTATTGGATATAGGTTTAGAAATCTCACCGCATAAAACTAAAGTGTGTATTTTTAAGAGGGGATATAAAAAGGATAGTATTAACATTAAGCTTAACAATCACTCTTTGGAAGTTGTAGAGGCCGTTAAGTACTTAGGTCTTTGGCTAGATCGTGGCTTGCGATGGGGGAAACACATCAACGAAATCAAAGAAAAAGTCGTGAAGTATATTAATGTCTTTAAAGTTTTGGCAGGGTCCGGATGGGGTGTACATCAGACTCATCTTAGGCGTTTATATATAGCAATGATAAGGAGCAGGATTGATTACGGTAGCATACTATACGGAAATAGCGCGGCAACCCATTTGTCAAAGTTAGATAAACTTCAGAACGCTTGCTTAAGAGTGATTGGAGGATTTACGAAAAGTACACCCATACACGTTATGGAATCCGAACTGGCCCTACCACCGCTTTCCATACGGAGACAATATCTTTCTGGTAAAATGTGGTTGAAATCGAAATCATTCAGTTCAAACATACTACCTAATCTGCTGACGGTTCTCTCTAACTCGTTTGAAAATCCATACTGGCGTCGCAAATCAAAACCTCTGCTTGGCCTGGTGCACAATTACCTCAAAAACGTCGCGATATATGCCAGCAAACAATTAGAAATGTTTTCACTCGATACCTGGGTTACTAATATAGATTTAAACAACTGTCTGGCAACTAATATTGATGACATTGATAAAGCGAAGCGTAAGTACAGCGGTGCTCATTTGCGAACTGTATGTAACACTATGTTAATAGACAATTATCAGGACTACTACAAAATTTACACTGATGGTTCAAAAACAGGCAAAGAAGGTGGAGTAGCTTTCCTGGATTGGCAAACTCAAGAAGTTGTTCAACTGCAGGTTAAGGAAAACATATCGATAATGGCCATTGAAATGATTGGCATTGTTGAAGCACTTTCGTATATTGACAATATAAATGAGCATGTAAATTTTGTTATTCTCACAGACTCCAGAAGTTCTATGCAGCATTTGAACCGTTGTACGTACGTTTTTAGGGGCATTCCAGTGGCATACACGATAATCCGTCTCTTGTTAAAGTTACGGGCGGATAATAAAAAAGTTATTATCCAATGGATTCCTTCACATTCTGGTGCCGCGGGGAACGAGGCGGTGGATCGGCTGGCTAGACAAGCGATCGAAACGGGTGATTTATACCGTACTATACCGTGGTTTACTGACGTTCTGTTCAAGGTCAAAGACACGTGCTACGAAATGTGGACCGAATACTTTGATGAAAGATCCCGAACTAAGGGCATTTGGTATAAAACTATCCAGCCAATGCTTCCTCGGACCCCGTGGTTTTATTTAAGTAAAATGAGTAGACAAGACGTGATTGTCGCTCTTAGACTTCGCTCCGGCCACATTCCATTAAATAGCTATGCATACATGATGCGGAAAGTTGATTCTCCCAATTGCACCATATGTGGGGTTGTGGAAGATGTCTACCACGTTACAATGGAATGTGGGCGTGGCGATACCCAGCGACGTCTGCTTAATATAAATAAGTACGATCTCGGTAGGATAAATAGCATTTTAGCTTGTCCGACCTCAGAAGAGGCGGAGTTATTATATAATTTAGTTAAGTCTATATTAATACTAAGGAATGTTTAGTGTAAGAGAGCCACTATGAGGGTGGCATTTGTAAAACCCTCGTTAAATAAATAAAGATTAAAAAAAAAAAAAAAAAAGTTTAAGAGACACGTAAGTGATATCTGACAGGTCTTCACATGTCAGTGTCTCCATTTTCATAACTGCAAATTATACTGAACTGATGTTTGTGACGTTTTGGTTTGTATGGGATTTGACATTTGGCGTGCTTCTATATGGAGACAATTCGTCAACAGCCGAAAATGATCGTATTATCTCTTCCGTTCTAATTTATCTTAGTTAATCATAAGGATTCAAAGAGACAACTATATGAAAAATCATCTTGCTTAACACTACGGATCTGTTGGTGTTATTAATTTAAGATATTGAAGCAAAATACAAACAATTACGAAAACCGCGATAATATTGACACCCCAGCATTATTGAGATAAGATAATATTAATCGCGTAAAGGTCCCCATTAAAAATAAATTTAAAAATGTCACACCCTCAGAGCATAGAACACCTACTATATAAGTACATGTAATAATAATAATAATAATAATCATTTATTCACATATATCTTGCTTACTTCTACATTATATTCTTCTGCCAAACCACAGGGTGGTTTGTTGGCAGACGAGGCTCCTTTACACTTATGTAAGCTATTAGGCAGGTAGTTGAAATGTAACTTAAACTACTGTTTAACTTAAATCTACTTAACTCTTTACAGCTCATGGCAGTTATAGTGTGTGGTCACACCACGTCTGTCGTTCATGTAAACATTGTAAACAGACCGTTTATTTGGTGATTAGCTACTTTACTGGTGATGCGGATATATAAAGCAGACTCAAAACTCATATTTTGTTTGAGCTCTATTATATTTCCTCAATTTATTCGAAATATGTCAATGAGGCAAATGACTTGCGCATGTATTATAAATTGCGTACCGTACGTCAGATGCCAAAGAATTGATATCAACGCCATCTATAGTACAGAATTGTTCAGCAGATCCGTTCTTTCATGAAAACGCGATAATGACGCCATCTACCGCGTCCAATTGTATTTTCAAACCATCCAGGAATATACTCAAATATGCACACAAAAAATGATCCAAATCGGTCTAGCCGTTTAGGAGGAGTAAGGTGACAAACACACGTACAGAAGAATTATATATATAAAGATGTATATGGTCGTCTAGTACCCATAGTACGTATATATACAAGCTTTGCTTAGTTTGGGACTAGGTCGATTTGTGTAAGATTGTCCCCCAACATTTATTTATTATTCATTTATTTGCGTTTGATACAGCAATTTTCGAGTAGCTGCTCATCTTTTTCCTAAGTCATCTTCCATAGGTGACTATGGGCGTTCGTGGCCCAGGTGTGCTAGGTTAAGCAAGGTCGGCTGAGTGCAACTCTTGGATGGGTAACCGCTTTACTTGACTGAACAGCGATTGGTCCTAGTCTCAACTAAGCGCTCCCGTGCTTTAGAAGGCAAGTTAAGCCGTTTTGATGAATGAGTTTTTTTTTTTCAATCCCGGTGGTACGACCCGGGCCTCAAACCCACAATTGAATGTCTTACTAAATACAGTGGCTTCTGTCCCAAAACCGTTATTCCAAAACGTTTTACTATACTCTCCGATATTAATAACCTAGGTATGTTTAAAAAGTTCCGCCTCGTTTTACATCCCTCTTACCCCTTTTGGGACCCTGAAAATCCCGACGAAGGTCGAACCATAAAACCTCAAGTTTTTAAGTTCAGCAGATTTTCACACCAACGGTACCTTGGAGACTATTTTCTTATAAATTCACTCTTTTTTAGTTAGAGTAAATATTAGCTGAAGTTCCAGAGTCGGCCACCTGACTGAAATTAAGGTTCACAATTATATTTTTTTGTTATCTAAGAACCCCATTTCGACCAGACACTTATGTTTACATAGTATATTTCAATTTGATATCAATATATATATCGGCTTTCCATGCGAGTTTTTTTAATTCTTCTGTTTTAATGGATTTTTTGCCAGATTTAAGATGGCATTAAATCTTTTAAAAATTGCTCATGCACATGCATTTGGACTTGACATGCAACATCCCCGAATCGAATTAAATCCGTATCCAATAAATACATATTGTTTTTATTTTTGTATTGGGTTTTCAAAATTTATTTTTGCGAAAATAGTAGACAATATTGTTTTTCTAAGTCTTACCTGTTATTATCCTGAATTCATCAAAATAGGTTCTATTGTTATAACATTTTGGTGTCCCATCTCATAACCCCCATTTGAACTACGAATTTACAAAAATAACACTTATTTTTTATAATCCTGCCACCAAAATGTGTAATTTTAAACGAAATTATTGCCGAGAATCCATCATTGGATATTTTGAATTAATTCGTTTTTATTAATACTAGTGTTGAAGTAACCCTTCTGTCTGTCTTCTACAATACTACCCATGCAATAAAAATACAAGAACCACCATTTGATTACAACGCTGCACGGTGATTAAGCGCTCTCATCTCCGAGACATCTATAAGATGAACCACCTGTTACCGTCTGCGCGCCAGCCAGCATCAGGTGCAAGGTTTAACGCCCACGCAAGTATTTAAGGTATGTATTGTTTGTGTATAAACAAATACTATAAGTATAGGTGAAATCAAAGCGCATTGTCTTCGCTGGTGGACCCGGGTATGTCCTAAAACTACGACCAAGACCACCGGGGGATGGGCAGCTGCATCCCTGGAGTGCGGTGGAGATACTGCGATCGCCAACCCGCATGCCAAGCGTGGCGATTATTGCATATACCCCCTGTGAATATGGGGGAGGCCTATGTCCAGCAGTGGACGTTCTTTGGCTGATATGGTGGTGGTGGTGGTGGTGGTGGTCTTCGCTGGCTTGGCGAACTCGAGAGGATGGGAGAAGATTGACAGGTGAAAAGAGCATACTTGGGCCGACCGACCGGACGGCATCCTATGGATCGCCCCAAGTATCGCTGGAAGGATTTGGTGGACGCGGACCTGCGTGAGCTTGGAGCCGGTGCAAGCTGGCGAGAAATAGCGCAGGACCGAGAAAAGTAGCGTGTTCTTGAGACTCATTTTGAGTCGTCGTGCCAGCCTCGTTAGTTAGTTGATTGTTTGTGTACATTTTTAGATAGATACTAAAATCTATATTTTAGCATCGAATCGGCTGGTTTCCTATCACCAGCTTAGCATTATACAGGATACGCCAATAATCGAATATACGTCAGTCTCGAAATTATTATCGGCGGGTGAAGTGCTCCATCAAAATGCTTTTACGTGCGGATTTTGTATGTAAATACGTTTTACTTTATAAAAATTACGAAAATACGAATAATCATTATACATGTCAATTCAACTATCATTTTGAAGCACAGTTAAAGTTTTGACTGTGCAAAAAATGATCACTTTGACAATAATATAATTAGGCTCGTTGATAGTGACTCTGCCTTTGAAGCTGGAGGTCTCGGGTTCGAAGCCCAGTCAGGGCATAATTTATATAATCAACACGAATATTATTTTGTTCCTGAGTCATGGATATTTTCTGTGTATACGTGTACTTAAGTATCCATATAATTAATGTGTATATATTCGTCTAGTACTCATAGTATAAACTGATTTGCTTAATTTGAGACAATGTCGATTTGTGTAATAATTTATTATACATTAATTTTTTATTTAATACGTTAGTAGTCGATTTTTTAACATTCGTGTGATGATGATCGTATAATGTAAACCTTTTTTAGGAGATAATGACAACGTGTCTATGAGAATTCCTATGAAAATATACTCCTTAGCCACGTCAATCAATTTGACCACCTAAAAATGGAATGGACCTAGTGAAAATGCGAGTCAGGTCGACTTATAATGTTCTTTTAATGATAGGACGTGTCGTGTCATGACACGACAGAATGATATCGGTTTCATACATTTAGTATGGAGCTGATTCGCCAAAGTCAGAACGTGACGGGTTACTATGTCAGGTGTCAGAATACATCAGAGAGCGACATGTCAGATAATTATCAACAGGGCTTAAAACAACTGACTGGTCGTCGCTACGCGTCTGTTTCGTATTACACAGAATGTCCGCTTCCTTGCAAGTGCAAAAATCAGCACTTAAAAGAAATTAAATTAATTGTCGAAAGAGTTGCATTGAAAACCAAAACTAAATTAAGCTTCTACTAAATACCATAGGTTGTCTTAAATAATAATATACTGGTATTTATGGACAATCTTGCGTTAATCGACCTAGTCCCAAAAATTAAGTAGAGCTTGTACTATCTACGATACATGTATAACACATCCAAGAAGCGGGAACAAATATTCGTGTTCACCACACAATTGACCGCGGGATTCGAATTCCGGACAACCAGCTTCGTAGGCAGGGCTATTACCAACTAGGTTATAGTGGTCCTCCACCTATCTCTGACCTAATTCTATTTATGAAAAAAATGGACATGACTAAGCTGCCGAACACAAGTCCTCTGCAAACCGTTATTAATGTTATTATAAGATCGGTATTAGTTTGAAAACAGAATAGCTGCCAATTCATATACACTTTGACGTAAATAGATGGAAAAGCTGTCATATCCAATCCCATTCTAACCGTATTATAAATATCCTAGAGAGCATTGACGCATATCTGGTCAATAAAGCGTAAAATTAATTTGAACCAATGCGATAATCATGTAAGCAATGCAATACTCAGTTCTAAACACACATTAGATTTCAAACAAGCATTCCAATTTCAAAATTTCATCGAGCCAATCGTTCCGTTAGGGCGCGCACACACTCGTCCTAACTGCAGGGAACGCAGCCACAGCCCCGGCGACGAGCTATGCCCGGGCGAGACCCACGGTGTAAACAACCCCTTAAAATTATTAACCCCCCTCACACTACCTGCTACTCTAAAATGAACCGTAAGAAAATTACAATACAGTTGGTTTTTCAATGCGTTATCTCTTAAGTAAGATATAACGATTTGTATGCTCATGCTATGCACAACGGAATACGGTTTGCTTTTCGAACGCTAATTCTGTTATTGCTAAGTATTCAGTGGATGTTATACAAGGGAGGCGTCGATGCGAATGGGACTTTAATCCTTTGGGATTAGAGTTTGTTTTTTCTTGGCGAGGTTGGAAGGGGGTGGGGTGGGCGCCTCATTCATAATCACAGGGACGTCGAACGCCCAGGTGGCTTAGGTTTTAGATTTATCGTTTTGAGGTGAGACGGCTCCCGCGATATAATTTGTATTGTTTTATATCGGAGCCGTGGAAGAAGTGTAATATTGAAAAATAATTGTTTACGCGCCCGCTGCTTGTAATAAGATGTCTGAAAGAAAACAGATCGATTTTAATACAATACATTTAACCAGTAATTGAAACTGGTGTTGCGGATTTCCATGGGTGGCTATATTGCTTACCATCATTCGTCTGCTCGTTTGACTCCTATTTCATAAAAAACTAAAATATTTCAGGTTTTTTTTTATTAACAAGTAAATTTTTAACAAAAAAACACCGACTCCAAACTTTGCCCGACCCCATCCTCTTGGTATATAATTTGAGGAGTTCCATATTTTTTGCCTTACCCCATCCTCTTGGTATATAATTTGAGGAGTTCCTTCGATTTTTCCAAGATCCCGTCATCAGATCCAGACTTGATGACAATGGGACCAACTAGAAAACACACACTTTCAAACAAAAAAAAAAAGAATTTTTGAAATCGGTCCACTAGTCTCCGAGTAATCGGTGAACATACATAAAAAAATAAAAATATTCCGACGAATTGAGAACCTCCCTCCTTATTTCAAGTCCGTTAAAAATGGGATTGCTTTTGGCCAGCATCTAGCCAGGGGGCAAAGATGAGGTTGTATCAGAAGTAAGTACACTAAGACGTGAATGTTACAATTTTAACGTACGGAGGCACTTTGTCTGTGAAATCGAAATTCCTAAATGATTGAACCATTTACATGGTTGAATAAGATTTTTGTTCGCAAAGTCAGATTAAGGATTATGCTTTTTCTACAATAGCAATATTGTGAGAAGTGAATTTCATGACAACACATGAAATGTGGTTGCTTGATCACAATTTTCCCCTTTTGCGAATAATATATGAAAATATACGGGATGTAA
Source organism: Notocelia uddmanniana (assembly GCA_905163555.1). Lineage (NCBI taxonomy): Eukaryota > Metazoa > Arthropoda > Insecta > Lepidoptera > Tortricidae > Notocelia > Notocelia uddmanniana. The sequence continues at coordinate 20,774,173 of LR991068.1, forward strand.
GTGCGAACGGAATGTAACTGTTTAAATTTTATCAAATAAGATAATCAAAATATTCCATTTAAGTAAATGAAATTATTACTAACTAGGATATACTTCGCTTACTCATATTACTTCGTCGAATCAAACAAGTGTTGCTACAAGTTAAAGTACGTACCTATAGTATTTCAAAAGTCCAAACTACTATGGTCTCCTACTGGCTACTCTTCTATAATACAGGTTCATTTGATCACAGTAAAATACACCATGTATATTCAGTTATTCCCTACGTCAAAGACTTTCCACCTTGATGCAATTTTGTGAGTCCCCAATATCGCGCAGCGTGACTGAAAAAAAAAACATTTTGCTCCCCTCTGAAATAAAATGTTAGAAAAAACCCGCTGAATAGGGGCTTTGAAGAGTTGTTTAGTTTTTTTAGTGACTGCAATACTCGCAAGGCTGGGCCGTGTGAGAGTATTGAACGATATATGAATCGTCTCGGTCAGTGTGCTTTTTGCATAAGTGCATATCAAAGCGTGTGTAAGCGTTAAACACTGATAATCAGATGGGATTAAATTAGATTGCAAGTTGTAAAATGAACGGTTATTAGTGATTTTATTGATCTGGTTAAGAGGTATGCATTTAAAGAAAATAGGATAAGGTAAATGATATACGATATGATGTTTTTATAAATAACATCATAGAAAGCATGATTGCAATGATTGTAGGTAAGTGACGAAGTGGAACACCACGGATAAGCTACATTAAATAATTGTCGTAGAAGGAAATCAAGGGCGAGAGATACAAAATCCATCGTTGTCGTGGCCGCGACGTAATGGTTCGCAACAATGGTGCTAGTTATAAAAGGCCGATTTACTCTTCACAAGAACAAGCATCCAATTTTCATTGCATTGCAGGGTTCGATTGTAAGTACTCGTCGTACCTCGATAGCCCGCTGCCCCGCAATGTAATTAAAATGGCATTAAGTCCAAGCACCATGTAATACGCCTTAAGTTTATTTTTTGTATGATAGTTGTACGGCGGCTCAATGGGATTATTTATCTGCGAATAAATTATATTTGATATTTTTTTTTCTTTAAACATATTTTTATGGTTGCAAAGTTGACATACTTGTAACAGATGAAATATTTTCAATTAGCCTCGTTGGCTGGTGCGACTCCATCCGTCTGTCATATCGCTAAAAATCTCAGGTACTGCTTATGCTACTTGTTAGTAGTATTCTTTAATTATTGTACCTCGTTAAAAAAAGAGCAAATATAATCTCACCAAACAATCTTCATACTTTATTAGTTAGACATTTTCGCCGATAAAGAGACTTTTGTTTAACGCAGTAACGTATTTAGCTTCCACGGCCTCCGCATTGAAAGACCTTACCGCTTAGCTGTATCCGCTAAGAACACAAACTTACCTGGAACAAGAGAAGAAGAAAAAACATAATTAATACATTTAATTAGATAACTTGTGACGTGCATATAATATTTCGACAACCGAAGTCCATTCGGATACATATCCAAATAGTAACAGGAATTTATTAGGCGCATACATACATAATACATATGTATGCGCCTAATAAATTTGCGTAAAAACTTTGAACGGAAATCGCTTTATATGTGTATAATATCATTACTAAAGATCACCACTAACTTATACATATTTGGATTTGGATATTATACGATACACCATACCACGAGTAGTACCTACCTAAAACATTCCGCAAACCAACAGACTTGTAAAAATAGAAAACTAAGGTATTATAAAACAAACCGTACAACATCCTTGCTATCTCCAGCAAAACTCACGCATCAACACACATCCTTATCTACGGCACCCCAAAGGGCCCTGTTTATGCGAGGGTTCCATGAAACAAAACTTGGAGAAAAGTTACGGATCTAGTCGCATGGAAACACCGACATAAAGGCTATCCTAGGCGAATCTCATAAAACCCGCACAAGCGGAATGTTCCAGCCCTTATTACCAAGGGATAGGGTGTATTTAAAGCCGTCTAGGTACGTTATGCCGGCATCTTTGCAATCGACCACGGCCATTTTTGTTCCCGTAAAAATGTTAATAGCGGTACCGCAAAATGTATAAATCCAGAAGAGCGGCTTAGCGAACCATTCGGACTGAAAAAGCACGCGTATTTCCAGCGGACTGTTTTGTTACACAAGTCACTGAGGGTAGTATTCTCCGCAGAGGTACACAGAGCACATGTTATTTCATTTTCAGTTCCACTTCTAGCGATTGCATGTTGAAAATGAAGAGAATGTGAAATTTCAGTGACAATTTGCTAGCCGAAGCCATATTAACCATATTTCCAAAGTCGACTCTCACAACACCATGGATGCTACAGAAAAAGGGCTGCTATTGTAACCTGACAACAAACAACATTAGTGGTATTTGCAGCCTTGTAATACCCCACTGCTGAGCAAAGGTGTGTCTCGTCGACTTCACCACTCCTCCCGGTTCGGAGCTAATCTTATCCGGGGCTGACGTGCGATCTTCCTACATCGCCGAATTTCTTTTTATTAGGAGTCCACCTGCCGGCGCTTTTCTTGGCAAAATGTCTTTATGATAACGATGAATTCTTCTTATTCTTCCTCGCTCCATCATGACTGAGGACCGTGACCAATCACAATGTTCTTGAATAAGACGCGATTAAGGACCATGTGAGCTACTTTATGCATAACACGACCTTCTTGATGGTGCCAGACTACCTTGTTGGAATCCGAGCTCTGGTGCGTTTGCCTTTGATTTTGCCCAGTATGTTTTACAACTATACAATATTTATTTTAAATAATAATAATAGTATCAATAAATTTCTCTAAATAAATAATTAACATATATATTACTACATGTTATAACTGACGATTCGAAAGTGCTTGTTGCTAGGGCTATTTGAATAAAGAATATTTTGACCTTGACTTTGACTTTATGATTCTTTTTTCGAGGCGATGCTGGTTAAAACGCATAATATGCTCAAATAATATGAGAGTTCTTTCTAGACAAAAGGTTTAGAGCCACTCGAAGATTTGTAGCGCTAGATTTTCTTTTTGCCTAGGCTTTCAGCCTCCATGTTTCCGCAACATACCTACAAGACGATGTTCAAAAACTAAAATAATATGTTCAGGACTCAAAAGCTAGCCTTCTGTTTCCAGCTTTGTTATATGGCTGGTAGTTTTACGGGAATGAATTTAAACCGTAATTAGGAGAGATATAGCAGTTTGCGAATAACTGGGACGACTGTGGCATTCTTTCTGCGTCAGCGTAACGAGCGGCCATAATAGAAGTTAAACTACTTTATTAAACTCATGATTAAATACAAGACAATTTAACGCTTAATATTATGTTACGCTTTATAATATATGCGCAATTTGATTCTCGAAATTTGACAAATCCCCAGCCTGTAATAGGAATATCCCCACGTTAAATTCTTTGTCTTTTGAAATTAAATCATTTTCATTTCAAAAAACGAAGACAGAAAACAGAAGGTATGTCGTGGGACTTTGTATAAGTACTTTTATTCTTTGTTTAAGACTTTGTATGGTAAGTCAAAAACCAGGCTTTAATTAACTATATACTCTATAAAGGTTGGTAGGCTGAAAAGTTTCGATAAATTTCAACCACCCTTTTAGGTAAATTTTCAAAGGGTTGTCACGCCCACCCTTAACATTTATTCATTAAGTGTAAAAGTTTATTTTGATTTATATTACATGCCATGTATGACCAAAAGTTTCGTATCAAGCAGTGTGTTAAAAGTATTAGAGACGTTGATCCCTCTATGCTTTATTAACTTTATTAGTTATTAATAATAGTGATAAAACTTGATTCTGTGCTATAAAACGGTAGTACTCGTAAGGATCCTACTGCCCTGACTTACACATCATGTATTAAATCTCTAGTTAGCAGTAACCTACCGAATAAAAAAACTATACGATTACACCGTAATTAACTTGCCGCTTTTACTGCACAAGTTCATACAAGTAATCAACCATTAACAGCAAGTTAGCCAATAGCCCGGTCTCGACTAGACCGTATATCAGCCTGGTAAGGCGACAACTGACCAATTACACACATTTATTACTGCTGGTGTATCGCAGTGAAACACTCCGCAGTATTTCTGTGATCTTGGTACTCGACGTCAAAGAAATGTAGTAGATTTCACATTTCTTCACTATAAAAATGTATATTAAATATAATGAAACGGGTCACTCACGTCTTAAAGGTCGAATATCGCTCGACATGTTTCAGACCGGTTCGCGGTCCTTAATCATGAGCACCTATCGCGGCGGCACACACACACACATGTTGAGCGATATTCGACCTTTAAGACGTGATTGACCCGTTTCATTATATTTAATATGTCTCAAACTCACGGGAGTTTTCTATATAAAATTATAAAAATGTATTTTAAGGTTGTAACGCCCCCCCCCCGCTCCCCCTTGTATATTTTTAATTAAATGTATATTTTTAACGATGTGATTTTATTAAACTAACTACAACTTAAACTATGAAATGGCCAACGTGAATCGTCTAGGGTAGAACCCAATAATGTTATGAACCGTAAAACCCAAATTCTTTTATGTGAATACTTGTCAGGTTCTGGACTTTGTCTTCCTTATAAATGAATCCTAGTTTTCCCTAATTTAATAATAGAATTAAGTTTCTAACGAATTTTGGCTAAAATGTTTATTTACCGCAAGTTAAACTAAGATAAAAATAATTTATTTATTTTGTAGAACGTCCCCTACCAGGCCTTACCGTGATCCGTTACCGCATCAGTAGCAACCCTAATATGTCTTAAATAATCCTAAAACACAAACTTTCACCTTTTCAAAGAACTCTTTAAAAGTAGTTCAGTGTTACACTAATTCAGCCCTAGCTAGCTCTTGAGGTGAATTGTCTGTATTATACTTACATACGTACTTTTGCTACTGAATACGCCTGGGTGAGGATTGATCGTCTAGCTAGCCTACCTAGCCTACCTGATACCCATTTATTCAGATCCTATATAAATAGGTATTCCTGACATAATACTCTACCAGTGTTTCGGAACCTAGTTTTCTGAAGAGAAGAAACACCAAGAAACTCTTCAGTCTATGTTACGGTATTTATTATTTAGTAATCTTCCTAACCATATCCTAAAACTCGTATAATCAGAGAACTGCTCAGCTTGCCTCATAATTAGACTATATTAATGAACGACTCTGCTTGTCACTAATATAATTTAACCCAGAGAACTGCTCAGCTCGTCTCATTGGAAAGTTAAATTCAATGACTTGCTCAGCTTGTCACTAAATTAGCTTATCCCAGTGAACTGCTCTGCTTGTCACTTTGTAAAACCCAACTTTAGTAATCTGCTCAGTTAGTCACTAAATTAGCTTATACTGAGTAAATGTTAATCATTTAGCTAGAAATCGCAACTCTAATAGAAACCATCATTATTTATACCAAAAAATTATAACTTTGTCACAGCTAAATATTCCCAAAACCCCAAATTAACGGCAAACCTAAAATAAATTACTAAACCCTACTTCCCAAATAAATGTGTGTGAAGCTACCCTACTGTTCCCCAGTAAACTCACTAAACTGAAAGAGCATGAATCCCTTACCAAATTCAGCTCTTTTGACTGCGAATCCCTAACCTATACAACGAAAGTTCAGTGGGCTAAACTGAGAATTGCAATGCTAAAGGCCCGTGTTGGTTGTCTCCCCCCACTGCGCCCGCAGGCTAGGATACAGTGAGTAAGACGCCCTATTGTGTATATAAGATTTATATATAAATATATTTAACAAGACCGTTCCTCAAATACTGAACAATTTCGACAAGCGAGGTTTACACCTCTATGCTGAGACCCCATATTGGCAGCCATGTCTACGTTGTCAGCTGGGCATTGAAGGAACGTAAGGGATTTGATTCGTCTCCATGTAGGTAAAAGGTAGACGCCAGACCACCCTTAGATCTGGTAACTAAAGACTCTGAACCCTGCTCGTTGACACCGTTAGGCGAGCAAGACTCCTCAGGCAAACTGAAGCCTGGACAAGATTCTGGTCTTTTGAAATACTTGAATTAGCACAAATCCCCATAAAATATTAGTTACATTTGTCTAAGAATGATTCCTCATCATGAAGAGTAACTCCTCATAATGACGAACCACTCCTAGGACAGCAATTTTACCCACCAAATATTCGCTACTATGCAGACCAGAGACCTTGTCAGTCTGAGTGACGAATTCTAAGTGATTTCAATACAACTTCGCGCCCCTTTTATACCCAAAATTGACAGAGACTCTTACGACCTTTCGTCTACTACAGCCATGGTAGGATTTCGAAATTTGAATCAGAATAATTCGAGTTCCAAATTTGAACTACAGCAGGTAGAATCGTCATTATGACCTATTTTTGATTACGTTAAAAACTTTTCCAACCATTTAAGTACTAGGATCCCATAACTCTCAACTAGTGAAGTTCGAAATTTAAACGAGGACGGTTCTGTCTTGACTCTTTTGAACATTTTTCAAGACTTTTCTAACCATTGAAGTACTAGGATTCCATAACTCTCAATTGGTGTAATTCGAAATTTAAACAAGAACGGTTCTGTCTTGACTCTTTTTGATCAAATTGAAGACTTCCAACTAATGAAATACTAGGATTACATAACTCTCAATTGGTGTAATTCGAAATTTAAACAAGAACGGTTCTGTCTTGACTCTTTTTGATCAAATTGAAGACTTCCAACCAATGAAATACTAGGATTACATAACTCTCAATTGGTGGAATTCGAAATTTAAACTAGTAAAGTTTTAACAAGTAGTTGGAACCTTTGACAAGATTTCCAAAGTCTTTTCTAACTGTGAAAGTACCAGGATTACATAACTCTCAACTAGTATAATTCGTAATTTTTGATATTAATCCAAAGTTTGTTAGACCTTTTGTCAATGCTGTTTTCCTTGGAAAAAATATCTGCGATTTTGTTCATTTATTACGTTTGACAGTCGTTAAAACTTTCAAAACTACTTTCTTTACACGAAGTTTAAAATAACTTCACATCACGTGGTCTAATAGCTTTATTACGTTCCGTTATGCGTATAGTCTAATTGCGTTCCGTTACAAGGTGAAAAATGTATTTTGCCTTCTTGGTCAAACAATGACGGAATATTGTCCGTTAGAAGGTGATTTTTACTCTCAAGAATCTCAAGGTTGTGTCTAGTACTGCCGTTAGGTGTAAAAAGTATTCCAAAAATATTTTTTACACACACATACAAAGTTGTAAGCTAAAAACTTTGTTTGAATCCTACTTGATTTAAAAAAGTTACATAGCGAATAAATAGCCGTGATTTGCACATGTGGTAATTTGTCAGGTAACGAAAGCAGAGTTTACAAAATACGATTTCAAGCTAAAATGGTCATTAAAATTAGAATTACTAGCAAAAACAGGGTACTTACCAGGTATATTACAAATAAAATAGATGAACTTTATTCTGATATTATGCCGCAGTGGCACTTTTACAAGTCAAAAATATACTAGCGTTTCTAAACAAGTAAATTTTTAAACAAAAAAACACCGACTCCCAACTTTGCCAGACCTCCTGTTATATAATTTGAGGAGTTCCTTCGATGTAGCCTTACTTACCCCATCCTCTTGGTATATAATTTCAGGAGTTCCCTCGATTTTTCCAAGATCCCGCCATCAGATCCGGACTTGGTGACAATGGGACCGACTAGAAAACACACCCTTTCAAACAAATAAAGATTTTTTGAAACAGGTCCACTAGTCTCCGAGTAATCGGTGAACATATAGGTACATTAAAAAAGAAATATTCCAACGAATTGAAAACCACCTCCTTTTTTGAAGTTGGTTTAAAAGAAGACCACTGCCGAGAAAAAACGCCGAAATTAACTTGACAGTCAGTAATTTTCTCCCAATACAAAGACGATGAAAGATATTCACAATGCGTAGTTAAATGTCGAAACTGTTTTACCAAAGTCGAGATAGGCAATAATGGAAATAGAGATACCTATAATAATGGAAATACCTTCCACTAGACTATAAATTAATCGTTGGTTATTCTTCCTTGCAAGAACTGTGTAAGCAAATTCCTAGATGCGATACAATGAAAATATCCATATTTAGATATATGAATCTTAATGATATTTAGGTCTCTGGTTGTATTGGTTGGTATGTATTTTAGTTTTGACTCATCAAACTAATATCAGTGGTAAATACCACGTTTTTATTAGTAATACTAGAGGTTACAATAAAAATAACAGGCGGGTTTATGACTTCAATCGTCCTTCCGACCATACGTACCTCCAAAAAGCTTTTCTACAGAAAAAAAAACTTTTTATAACAAGATGATGGCAGGCGTATACGTCCTTTGATGGTAAGTGAACACCTAAGCCTAAATGTACCTATACGTCATGGGCATCAAAAGTGCCTATATTTACTACCGTGCTAAAACTGTGTACCGTGTACATTTCTCGTTCGTTTCTGCTTCGGGTAAAGCTTTCTTTTCACAAAGAAGAAATGTTGCTGCGCATCATTTCCGAGAAAAAGCATCTCTTCACTAAATAATTACGGATTTTACTGGAACATCAGGAGTCAGAAACATTCTTTTCGTTAGACTTTAAAATAGAAATTTACTCATAAATAATGTTTTATTTAATGAAGTCATGCTTTTAAGGAATTAATTTAAAAAAAATTATTAAAAAACGCATCCAATACCTAAACGATGCGTTCCAACGGGCCTCTCTGTTTGAGATCAATTATTGGGGTTACTAATGAAATCCATGGTTTTGTTTATCATAAAATAAACGTTTGCCATAATCATTATTTGTCCTAAATTATTTATCTCAGAAACTGCAAACTTTTTAAGATTGTTAAAAACAAACATAAAATAATTATACGGGCCTCTTACACAACCTTTATTTAAATTATTCTGATTGATCTGATTCTGATTAATGCTGTTACGAACTACGGCGTAGCACATGCAGCATTTGTGGGCCTTGAATGGGTTCATCAACAATTTTGTATCGCGACGCTCGTAGTCAATAAAACTTAGTAAAGAAAAGAGCCTACGAGACGATTGCCCACCGACCAGGTTCCTGGCACTGAAAGTACTTTTTCAAAGTCCAACTGTCACGTGACGCAGGTACCTGTCTGCCACGTTCAATACTAAAGTAATTTCGATTAAAGTTTCGACTAAGCTTATCACTGAAGCTTAAAGTAAAGTTGGTAGTACATGTAAGTTGGGTTGGAAAACACTAATGAAAATATACCTAGCTGTAACTCTAACCATGAAAAGCTTAATTATCGACCTTATTACTATGAGACAGGGACGGGTATGAAAATAATGTTCCGGCCGCGCTTGGGGAGATATTGTAAAATCTTAAGGACTATCTGGGTTTTATGCTTGCCTAGTAACTAGACGGCTAAAACAGCGAGTAAATCCTCAGAGCTGACGTAGGTATTGTAGCGAACAAACTTCAACCTTATTATCAATGGAGATCGTCATAGTTAGGTGGTGCGAGTGAGCGGAACAGAAGACACGCATCCCTTCTCTTAATCCTAATGGCGTCGGTACGCGGACTAATGCAAGCGCACAACTACATACAAGTAAATATTATTCACTATTGAAAGACAAAGACAACGTGCGAGGGCAATACATCAAATGACTATCGACCTTATGAGTAGCGACGAAGGGTAGGAAGCCGCAGATTATACGTCACTCGACACTAAAATATTAATTGTCAAAGGCTTCTCACGGTTATGCGTCCCTGGTACGTTGATGTCCCAAACCACAATATAATGGCAGGCGGGTCAAGAACGCTGGTTTATACAAGGATTTATACTGCAAGGGATAGGGATCCTCAGAGCTGACGTAGGTATTGTAGCGAACAAACTTCAACCTTATTATCAATGGAGATCGTCATCGTTGGGTGGTGCGAGTGAGCGGAACAGAAGATACGCATCCCTTTCTCTTAAACATAATGGCGTCGGTACGCGGACTAATGCAAGCGCACAACTACATACAAGTAAATATTATTCACTATTGAAAGACAAAGACAACGTGCGAGGACAATACACCAAATGACTATCGACCTTATGAGTAGCGACGAAGGGTAGGAAGCCGCAGATTATACGTCGCTCGACACTAAAATATTAATTGTCAAAGGCTTCTCACGGTTATGCGTCTCTGGTACGTTGATGTCCCAAACCGCGATATAATGGCAGGCGGGTCAAGAACGCTGGTTTATACAAGGATTTATACTGCAAGGGATAGGGATAATGTATGCATAGTTCAAAATATGTTGGGCGTCTGAGTACATACGGTCTCTCTGAACGAGCGAAGTGGCCGAAAACTCCGGAAATCCCGACTATCTCAAGTATCGGGTATTGTCGACTTAGTGCCTATGGGGCTAAAGTCGTCATTCTCCTAACAATACACGTTCAACTGGTTTCACCCACACAATGAAAAACGCCGGGTTAACCAGGAGTCTCACAACACGCGAGTTTCGCAAGTGACGCGGAAATAGGCTTTATCGTCAAAGAGAACCTTAGGCATAGTATCGAAAGTTGTGCGAGTGTCTCACGTCTCGCGTATTACGCACATTTAGGGTATATAAACAAGTAACAAGGCGGGGAGCGGAGTCATTCTATTCTCATCGTTGGCTGTTGACGGACGCTGGTTTTTGGGCATACACCTTTCCGGTGAGGTTTAATTTTTGTTGGGCCGGGATCTTGACGCCACGCCGTAGTGCGCGGTTGGGCAGATAGATTCTGGCCATGGGAATATTTTAGTTTGTTTTATTTCGTGGGGAAATTGACGCGTTTGTGTGGCCGAGGTTTCGTCGCTAAGCTAATGCATAGCCGGGAAACCTACGCTACTACTGTTAATGTGTTACGTTTTCTTTGGTTTAATATCAAGTTGTTCTATTATAATTTAAGCCAGCTAGTCAACTGGGCGACAGTTGCCCAACAAGTTGGACAGTAGCCTAGCGGTGGTAAACGCTGTGCAGCTTGGAGCTATGTTAGTTCCGGGTCTGTGGGTGGCTCGGCGTTACTTCTTTAACAACATAAGTAACGAACTATCCCACACGTCTTCTCGGTGTCCAGCTGACGATCTGAAGCATGGCTGGCACGATTGAACGCTCAGCACAGGAGGTTACTCCGCTTGCGGAAGTCGTCAGTATCCGGGGAGACGGTCTTGTTAAATATATTTATATATCCAATTTATATACACAATAGGGAGTTCTACTAACACCGCCAAGCTCTCGAGCGTGTTGGGGGGAACGCACAACACACAGGTGTGTCAGGTTTCTAAATCCTAGCTTCGCCGGCTAGACTTTACAGCTTAAAGTAGGGACTTCACGGCTTTATTCGGAACTAAAACCAGATTCTGGGATTAGTTGCGAATAATGCAGAGTAGGGCCGAGAAGGGGTAGTGCTAGGTTAAATTCATACACAGGGATAATATTAGGCATCTAGGATGGGTAATATTTCTGTAAGTGAAGTGTTTTATTTCCAGGATCACAGTAGGGATTCTTTAGTGTTTGTAGTGTTCCAGTCGCGGAATAGTTAGAGCACCGATGGCAGAGAACGAAGTGTCTTCAGTATACGTGTGTAAAAGTGTTAAGTGAATAGTGAGATAAGTGAATTCTTAAGCTGCTAGTCTTCAGGTATTTAGCATAGGCCTGATAGGGACCTAGTTACGGTGAGGCTGAGAATGCCGATCCTAGTGTGGTATGTTTAAAGTGATCAGTGTACGTTGTGAATAGGAGGAGGGCATATACCCAGAGTATTGGGTCATGTCTACTAGGGACTGATGTCTAGCAGAGCCGTACATCAGACGTTTTCCACAATGGGTAGCTGAACGCTCATGACGTGGTTAACTCGTTTTCAAATAAGGGGAATTCGGTGGGCTACGTGTTACGGTTCGGCATTTTTGGCTTCAACGGGAGCTAGGCATGCTAGTGATAGGGCTTAGAGCCGCTAGGAGCAATAGGGTTAATAAGGCATCAGCGCCTTCAGTGGTAGTGTAGACTAGAGATGCCCGCGAGCATCTGAGTGGCCGAGCAAAACAGCTTACCCTGTTTTGCGAAGCTAGATTAATTAGATCGTTATAGAATATGACCTTACCCCACCCTCTTGGGCTTGCTGACAGTGACAGTAGCTAAAATGGCACGTCACAACATATATATATGACCAAGGATAACTTTAGCTAGAATAGGGTAGTCAGAGTGTAGTGCTTAGACTAGCAGGTATCCTTGGCTTAGGAATTTCAAAGTGCTGTGGTGGGAGATTTGCCCTCCTTCGACAACACGCCCCGTCAGCAGGTGCCAAAAAGCGGTCTGATCAGGAATGGTCGGGGATAAATTATCTATACAAATATAAAACCTTATTTCCAAGTGCTAGGGCCTATAGGAACAGCTAGGAGAGAAGTCGGTTAGGTGAGCTACGTAACGCTCTAAGTTTCGTACTATTATGACCATTACAACGACTAGGACAGGCAGAGTAATCTCTAGGCTCCTCTCAAATAGGCTAGTCCTAAGTAAAACCCTATTAGAATTAGTTTCAAGCGTGTAGTTTAATGATACAAGCTGCTAGCGCAGCCCAATCTTAGTTACGTAGCGTTTAAGTCAACTGAGAAGTGATGTGTGTAAGTATAGATTAGGTCGCGAATATTAGTAGAGATGAAGAGTCCAACGATCCTACCAGCTTCACATTAAAGTTCAGGGGTTGCTTACGGTTCACAACACTAATAGGGTTCTACCATAGACGATCACAAGGCCAAATCATTTTCATAAAGCTCGTTTTTCTCAAAGCGACTTCAGTAAAGTTTAGTAAGTTTTCACGGGGTGCGGTAGCTTAGTGGGGTTGCAGGGGCTTTTAGCAAGGGGGGTTAATATTGAGAGGGGCGTACGTTACAGTTTGGTAAGCCGTGACCAGGATCGGTGTCACCTTATGGTGACAAATTAGAGCAGTGACCAATGGATCAAATGTCATCTTTGGTGACATGTTATAGGGCTTAATTATTAGTTTAATAGCAGCTAACGCTGTAGTGGGTCATTCGGCCCACAGTTTGGCGTCGTATACGATGGAGTGTGAGCTGGTGGGGTTTTCGGACTCTTCATTTCGATTTTGAGAATTTTATTAGCTATTATTTGTTTATGTGTAACCTAGAATCATCAGTTTAAAACTCGGGGGGTAGGAAACGAAAAAGCGTACGATATTAGGACGGTTACCTTAAATAAGTTCATAGGTAGATTTAGTAGCGGCGGTCGCGAACTTTGAAAATTAAGCTGCATCAGTAGAAAACCTGGACTATAGTTTAAAACGCTGGGGGTAGTGAACGAACGCGTGCTATCGGGGTTTAGTCTAAGACGCGGGGGGTAGTTGATCATAATTATTGAATGCTGCACGCAAATTGCTGCGGTTTTTCATCATCATAATAATAGGCCAAGTGCTTATTTACCACCTCCATAGATCATGAAAATTTATCATAATTATATTCATAAGCATAGGTCATTCATAGGCTAAACCGTCTAATAATCATCATCATCGTATCACGACTAGTTAATGTTAATAGGCCGTACGCTTATTTACCACCTCCGTGGATCATGCAAAACAATTGTAATTATATTCATAAGCATAGGTCGGTCATAGGCTAACACGTCTAGGTACTAATCATCATCATCGTATCACTACTAGTTAATGTTAATGGGCCGTACGCTTATTTACCACCTCCGTGGATCATGCAAAACAATTGTAATTATATTCATAAGCATAGGTCGGTCATAGGCTAACACGTCTAGGTACTAATCATCATCATCGTATCACTACTAGTTAATGTTAATGGGCCGTACGCTTATTTACCACCTCCGTGGATCATACGATTTTATCATAATAACACCCACAGTCGTGTGTCGCTCATAGGCTACAATGACCATCTACCATCATCATCATTATCTATTTAGTAATCATGGTAGGTTGTATACCTAACCAAATTGCTATAGCTCACCCGAACCAATTATGGTTACCCACGTCATAAACATAAGGCGTTCATAGGCTGCTGCAACAGATCATCATCAATTAGACCGCGTCATCAACTGTGTAATGAATCAGCATTTCTATTTTTAGAAAAAAAAAACCTTCCATTCGAAGAGCTCTATCGGGCGTTCGAGTCAGAAGCAGGGGTTCGAAACCTTTTTCAATTCAGTACTCGATTTTATCGTGCACAGATGTTACAAATAGTGGACGATTCAAATTTTTAAGTAAAATTAATGTGGTATCACATTAAATTTACCATTCGTTAAATTTTACAATTACTAGACTTACGAAATAGTAAGAGAGTGTACGATTCGGTTTAGAAAATTTAACAAGTACCTATAGTCTTGTATAGTGAGTAAGGTTATGCGTATACATTACAATAATAAACGAGTAGTACCTAGGCTAATATTGATTGGTTCGGATTTAATTCCGATTTCGGCTATGGAGATTTTGATGGAATTCAGGAGATGAGATATATTCACACAATGAAAAGGATAATAGTAAGGGTGAACCTTGTAGGTAGTTTAACAAATATATGTTCTCAGTGTTTTTCACTCGTGATGCCGAGCTAAGCACGGTCTCCACATTTACTTATAAGATTTAAAATCAGGCAATGATCGCCCATATAAATAAGTAACTTTATGATAGAATACCGACAATCTTAAAATATTGTGAACCGAGGATTGCGAATTAATGATTTGGATAACAGTCTGGTTCTAATATATACTCATATTTCAACTTCCCATTCAATTTACCTGTTAGTGATATAAAAATAATTAATATCATGTTAGGATACTGACAGTGATATAGCATTGTGAACCAAAGGTTGTCGATTTCTCCTTCAAAGAAACATTGTGTTTCATTACATTCATATTTGAATTTCTCATTCAATCTAGGGTCTGATGATTTGGTTTTCAGAATGAATTGGTTCACAATATTGATATATTTTCTGGTTAAATAACGTTAGGATAAAGTAGTGAGTGAAGTATTACAGCGAAGGTGCGAGCGCCAATAGGTAGAACTACCCGTAATTGTCGGATTTATTCCGTTCGAGCGTGCCGGTTGCTAGTAGAAATACCCTCTTCGTTTTAGTTTTATATGAATGAAATTTATCTCGAGATCTTTCTATGCGCAATAAGTATGCAATAATTATTGCCATTAATCAATGTCGGACGAGGTGAGAAATGGTCTTATGATAGTACGCTGAAGTGCGAGAAAATTCTCGTGCATTCATAGCCAAATTAGATGTTTTGCCTGTAGAAAGATTTTGAAGTTAAGGTAATACATAAAGTTCAATGTTTAAGACTTAAGAATTCATTTATTGTTTAAAAGGTTAGATTTGTCATGATCTGGGTAGGCTGTGTAGCAGATTGTTCTATTTGTTCAACGTAATTCAAACACTAATAATGGATATTAACCTTTTGAACGCCAGCGGCGTGCGGTGCGATGACACCGACATGCGTTTCTGTATGGTTCAACTTCGTGTTTGACATTTCGATGCCATGGCGGGCGAGTGCCAGATTTTATATTTGACAGAGCGTTGAAAAGGTTAAAGATGGGAACATAAAATTTCACATATAGTGTAATCATAAGAGCCAGTTAACTGTTAGTTACTACTCAATGAGCGAATTGTTAGCGAGTTGGGATTATTTTATTTATACATTCTTATAACAAATTCGACAATCAGCGGCCCTATGTAAGCCGCGATTTCACTCGGAAAAGCTATTTATTTGCTTTTATTAGGGGTGAAGTTTCGTGAATAATTCTATGATATCATCATCATTCAAGTGTTCAATACTTGCTTATAATAGGAATAATTTAGGTAAATTAGTTACTGCGTCTGCCCTTCGACGTCCACAAATCAATACGAATATTTATTCATTGCTGACTTAGATCAAATAGGAGCATTGTATAATTGACACAAACATTGTTTGGCTTATCCAAGGGGGCGTGAAGAGGGTTTAGATGAACTTCAGGATTATAACTTTGATAGAAATAATTAGGAAATATTCATTTTATTGTAGCAAGTCGTGTAATCTTGAATATCAGAATGATTGCAGCGCCTGGGATTTATGTTTAAAGATGCTGAGCCACAGCATAGCGGTAATTCTAGCTGTAAGCATATATAGCAACGGGTTTTGGTTCAAGATCATTTAAAGGATGATACTTTATAAGAAATATCCGGGATTAGGATAAATCAGACTTTGTTCTAAATAGTTCATGGTTGGGAAATAAGGAGATGGCCAAATGAACATTAATTTAATACAAACAACATAATATTAGGAATGGATTATACACCTTTAAACAGTCAATAAATTCATTAGACAAGAAACAAAAGTAAGGTAAAGACATCATTCTTAAAACTTTTATATCTTCAATAGTTCTCTTATGCTAGTTGCTCGTATAGACGGTAGGTAGTTTGACACATGTTCAGCCTTGTAGTCGGGTCGTTAGGAACAAGCAGGCGGTTTTATTGGTGTCCAACAGCCGAATTTCCATAAGCAAGCTCACTGTAACACAAAATAATATAGGATTATTTTCTTAGATTAACTCATATGGCAGGTACACAGGTAATTGAAAGTAATCAAAATTATAAGTTTTTCTCTGAGTCAGAATGATTGAAATGACTTTGGTCCTAAATTTCATTTATGGTACAAACTTTTGTTGCTGACTGTACCTTTTCTTACAATCATAAATTACTGGTTGAGTTGGTTCAAATGAGCCCAAACACGATGGGTTTATTTTGTGTGGTTTGAGAGTTGCTGTGACCACCTCCTGTCTCCATCATCAGATCAGTTTTCTCATAGTAATATTGCATTGTCATTCGATTTATACATGCATGCAAAATTTCAACTCAATCGGCAACCAGGAAGTGGATAAAATTTATCTTGCAATATTTGATTACAGACGGACAATGGGATGGGTGAAACTAAATAAAAACTTGTGAAATTCACATCATCATGATGGTTCATGAGAATGGGCAAGTCTAGCTTCAATATCATTCTAGAATAAAATAAACATACTGATTACTTACTTGGAGACTAGTAAGAAGAGAGGCATCTTGATACAAGTATGAGGAATAAACTGTCAAATTTGGAAATGGCTGATGCACTTTTCTTCAGTTTAGATTACCAATACCAATATCAATACCAATTGCATAGAATGTCCTAGTAGTTGTCATTTCTTCTCATTATTCAAGTAGATCTGAAAAATAGAACAAGGAATACTTCATTATAGTAGGAATAGTTAATTATTGAAAATAGAGAATATTTTATGTGGTCGGATGGAGTGATAACAAGAATTGAACAATTTTAACAAAGGGAAAATTCGCATAATAGTCGCGTTTTATGTTGAACTTACATACATGTTATAATTTACTGAGAATGTTTCATTAGTTTGGCGGGATCTTTGAGAGAATTCTTTATAACATATGATTACATAAAGATGTGTAGTGGACAAATAATATTGATTTATGAGGATAATTATTATTGAATTAAGCAATATCGTATTATGTAGCTCTATAATAAACATACGTATAGGAATATTTAATTAGAACTCACCGGGTTTTGAGGATGGCGTTTGAGTCGGTGATTCATGAAGGTGGGAAACTGTCCCCTAGGGCGACTGTGCTGTCTTGCATAGGATAGGAAAATGCACACTTGGTTGCTTTTCAGAAAGTGCACTGTCGACTCTGGTGGATACCAAAATGTATGTAACGGTGGAGTCACTTCATTTCGGCTATTTGCCATCGAGCAGTTTCATCACAAATGTCGTCACAATTCACAATAAAAGCTAATGTTAGGAACAATATTCAAATAACGTGGGGCTGAATTAAAAGAAATTGTGTTCTTTAGTCTGTAAACAAACTTTGAAATAACCCAAATTAAGGTTAGATGTTAACATTGACAGCCAGCCAGAACATAGAGTAGCGCGAGAAAAAAAAAAAGTAGTGTTGATAAAAGGGCTCTCTACACAGTTAATGTCGTGATGAGTAGTGGTGTCAATATTATCGCGCTTTGTATTTTGCTTCAGTTTCGATTGTAATCATGATTCGAGTGTATCACAAGATGGTAGTGACAGTGTAAAAGATCTCATTAATATTATGACTATCCTGGGTTGTCCACATTTATAGGCGGCGTTCAGATTTGGTTGAGTTTCGCTCAATATTCATCACTATTGATGCGTAACGCGATCATGTAAAGGGCCCTATTGAAAGAAAAAACCAATTTACACCTAATAATGAATGATTTGAGTCACGTTATTAATTGTACACATAAAGGTATTATTTGATTTTAAAGAAATTATTTAAAAATTTGCGGAGAAAAATGAACGTTTTGAGTGACTGCGATAGTAGTGACCTCTCGTAGCTATTGGGACGATTTGGGTCAATGATTGAATATTGAAGTTGAGTAAGCTTATGGGGTGAGAAGTTTGGTTATACATCAGTAGATGTCACTGGTAATTATTTGAACAATAATTTCCTCTATGGTTTGAATAATTTGGGAGAATATGGAACAAAATTCTTTTTATAAAAGGTTTAATAGGACAAGAGTGCTTAGGGATTTAACTTGATATGGATTATCCAATACTCAGATAAAATTGAGATCTTGCATACTAGAAATGACATCAAAGATATTGAGGTTTTACTACTTTTCAAGCCACTAGTGGTACTTACTCATTTTTGCAACTGGATGAGTTGGCTTAACTTCATACAAGCTATGGGTGGAAAAGGAATTTTAGCATTAGATAGCTAGAATGAGTGAATGAAGAAAGATGGTCTAGTAAAAGCTTTAGGTTAATCATTCAATGGTCATAAATATTTTATAACAAAACTTTGGTAATTGATCTAGCTATAGATATATGCAACATCAAACATAATTTTAAGATAGACCAGAAGGAAGTAAGAATAATAGGTATTTCCATCATAACAAAGGAAGATTCATAAGCCAGGATCAATTTCCACTATTTATTAGTGCTTGTTCAGTTCAGGCCATACAAGGTGCAATGCAGAAGGGTTGGGTTTATTGGGTACTATTTCAAACACCGTGAACAATAAAAGTTTAATGAAAATACAGCATAAGCAGTCCAGTTCATAAAGCTCAAAACAAAAAAAAAATCAGGAAAAAAACACAACACACATTTTTGGTTACTAATTATACAGTGGTTTGGGTGCTACATATAGTTTTATAGTGTATAGTGATAGGTTGATATTTATTATGAGAATATGGGCTTTGCCGGAAAGCAGGAGTACACATAGGAGTAAGCGGGCTTATTTGGTGTGATGTTGTTCGGGCTTCCGGGATCTTGTTATTTTTGCTTTTCATTCATTCTGTAACATAAAATAGATATGATAAGTTAGCTGAATAAGTGTATATAATAAAGGATATAGCTAGAAATATTATATATTTTATGATTAACATGCCTACAGAAGGAACAAAATTTATTTTCGAACGATAGTTTGGAGAAAGATCTAACAATTATTTTAAATAGAGAAGTGAATTGAGGTTTAATAAGACTATATAGAATTTAATTTTACATTTTTCATAGTAATATGGGGACTCAAGTATCTATGTACAGATAATAAGTGATATTGGGGTAAATTGGCCCGGAGACACTTTTCATTGTTCAAGAAATGCATAAAATATGACCATTTGCTTGTGTTGATAATGACAAACATACAAAAAGGGGGAATGGAAGGGAAAAGTTTAATATATGGGACTTCTTTTGACAAAATGTTAGATATTTAAAATCAAAGAAGGCAATACTCACTGTTTAATGGATTATGCTTGCTCAGCATTGTACGTTGTAGTTACACCATTCAAATATTGTTTTCTTCGGCGGGGAATTTGTTTCACTGTAATGAAGGTTATGTTTATTAGTTAAGACAGTGTGTACGATGGATGTTTATGTATTAAGTTCATTAATTAGCATGAATTAGTAGTGAAAACTTCACAGCAACAACACAGCTTTTATTTTCATTCGACTAGAATAAGAAGTAAACCAGTGACATTTATGGGGTCGACAGACTTAGGGGATGTGTTCATGAATAAAAGCTTAGGTAACTTACATAGATTCTTCAATATGGAGAGATTCATGGGTTAGCTGCACGCTGAAATTTGTAACACCACTTTTATAGATCAACAAAAGACTTCAGTTAGGGCCATAATTGCTTGAGTTTTCGAAGAAGTGTAAATTAATTTCGTCATATTTACGAAAGGTCTCTGCAAAGGCAAAATATAAAAGGGAATTAGATTATTATGGTATGTTAGTTTAGTAGGCAGCTCTGATCACAGCTTCACTCGGGCAGTACTTGCATTTACAACACAGTACGGATTAGCGCGACTTGACTAGTATAATCGTTAAGGCTTTATCTTGGGGCACGCTCATGTTACATAAACATAAGTCGCTAGGGTATTTGCGAACAAATAATTCATATGGGATAATGACATTTAATAACAAGGAGAACAATTACTCACCTGCAGTATTTCCGCTTGTTTTTCTTTTATTCGATCACAGATTGTTTACATTTCCATTACATGATAAGGAAGTAGGCATAACGAAGGTTTTGATAAATGTTTGTTAACATTTTCGAGTTGAATTTTCTAATTGCGTCGTTCGATTCGGCGGCGTTCATTGACGTTGTCAGTGACACTGACATGACAGTATAGTAGAACGTATTGGTTGACAGTTGGCAGTGACACCACACTTACACAGTCGTGGTTGTCATTCACCTCGCGATTCACGCTTACACATTCGCGGTATAATAAAAATAAGGAACAATTTTATAATAGTTTTTCGAACGGATGTGAGAAGAATAAATATTTACTAGTTGCGACTTGTGATATTTAGTTATCATGGGAAAACAGTGCGTTTTATTTTGTACTATAACGTTAAATAATGTGTGTAAGTTCGAATTGGACCCTAAAATGCTTTAACATGGGGAAACATTTACAGAAATATGTGTCCGAATTGCACATAGGAATACGTTGACGATAAGATCATTAATTGAGTATAATGTAGGAGTGCCGACAGAGGGAGAAAGGTATGGTGTTGTTCTATTCTAGGATTAAACGTTGTGTAAAACAGTTTGGTTTCGTAGGTAACTATTTTACGTATAAACTCAAGAGATAGACATAAATTATCAAGGGATGAAGACTTATTTTTCGGTTCCAGTCAGCGGATATTTGAGCGCGCAATGTAAAAGAGGTTTAAAGATATAGACAATGGAATGACAAGTGACAATCATTTAGTTTTTAGTTGGGTTTTCGCTCGCGAATCAAAGTAAACAAACATATCTAGTTTGGCAAATAATTAGCGGGAATAGTGAAATTAAGGGCGGTGGGGTTGTTTAAAGTGCATTTAAAATCAAGTGAAGTGTGTCAGTGAGGTGATTTAATGTGCAACGCAGGAAGTAACGGAGTAGATTAGTTGGAGTCTGAAGTGTGAATTGGAGGTTATAAGGTATTATTAATATTATTTCATTTTGATAAGAACAGTGATCTAGACTTGCGGGTAAATAATTTAGCTTAATTGGATGGGTGCATTGTAAGTGTCGAGGTTAGTTTCATAGCGGTAAACGACGGGGTTAGGTATGAATAGATTAGATTTATTTCATGATATAAATTGCTATACAAATGTTCCTATGTCAAAATCGTAAGGATTTGCGTCACAATTGTCGAACACATATACAAGTAATAATTCAAATTTTCAAATACAAACAAACAATTTATCTTTCCGTATCTCCCAGTGACTACTGTGATAGTCAAAATTTTAATTAAAATCGAAAATAAACAATATTGATATATTCAAACGTCAAACAATTCTTATTAACCTACGATAAAAGGAACAGATAACCTACGAAAAAAAATAAAGT
Source organism: Notocelia uddmanniana (assembly GCA_905163555.1). NCBI lineage: Eukaryota > Metazoa > Arthropoda > Insecta > Lepidoptera > Tortricidae > Notocelia > Notocelia uddmanniana. The sequence continues at coordinate 20,796,090 of LR991068.1, forward strand.
GATGTTAAATTAATTAAGTTCAAGTAAATGCCAATTCCATAAATTCCTTAGTTGAAAATATTGGTGTATCCAATAAAAGGTTTAAGCGCAGTGAAGTGTCCGGTGAATTTTATAAAATTGCGAGTTTAAAGAACTAAGGATTTTTATTAGTTTAATTTCAAGTTTCGGGGGAATTAACATGCGGATAGGGACATAGGAAATAATTAAAATTAGAGAGGGAAATATTTTATGCAAACAGGGTTGTATTCCACTTGTTTTACTTACAAAATACATATATATAAATTTGTATAGATTTCCTTCGGTATATCCGCGTTGTAAAGGTTGGAGTTAGAGCTAGGAATAGTATGCAGAGAAACAAGGGGAGACCGGGGGTGTTTTGGTGGGAAATTTTTAAATTTTGTTTTACAAAAATTATATGAGAAATTGTAAAATAATGATGTTATTCTCTCAGTGAGGTATATTATTAATGGTTCAAGTAACTTGTTGCAGGGAATAAAGAGATATGACTTGGGAAGAGCAACTTTTATGTTGTGGTTTGTATCTAAGGGATTCCATTTGTCTGGTAGCGGCTGGGCGTTAAGGATTAGGGTCAAAGAATGATTGGAATGTATTGGCATGGGATGAAGTATGAGTCGACATAAGAGGGATGAGTGTTAGATAGTCAATGAATGTGTTGTGAGTGATATGAATGAGTCGCTTCCAGTCGGATGGGATTTACGGTACGACCTAGATCTATTGCTAATTGGTTCCTTCAACCAAACACAATATTATGAAGTCACAGTTATAGGTGGTAGGTTAAAGCCAAGGTTTGGCGAGGTCCTTAAGAGACTGACTGTGACAGGCATCAGACTGTACATGGTGTGTTAGGATTTACACAACTCAATTTGTGCGGGATGATCGATGATGTTGAACATATATTGTCAACAGCTATGATTGCTATTATACATATAATACAATTCTAATAGCACTTCATAAATATATGATTGGTGGTTTTAACAGGTGGAAATAACGTATATTGTCAACAGCTATGATTGCTATTATACATATAACACAATACTAATAGCATTTCATAAATTTATGGTTCATGTTTTAATAGGAGGAAAGGGGCTCAGAATAATGGTTGAGTGGGAGAATTATAAGTACTATTATACATATAACACAACTCTAATAGTACTTCATACAAAATGAGGGAGTTGGGGAGATTTCAAGTGGGATTTTAAGTTATTTTCTTTTCATTAAAGCAAACGTCAACAAATGGCCATGTAAATTGCCTCTGTTGGGGTTTCCAATTTCTAGTCTATCATTCCGTTCAAAGGGAGACACACTCCGAAGGGTTGGTCTGCAGTGTCTGGGCAGCGGGATTGGATCTGGCTTCAGTTCTGGTTTATGAACGCTTCGGTACTTCTACCAAACACTTTTCTGGATTGTCTGAGTAGACTATGTGGGGTTCAGTTATGGGGAGGACAATGTTTCCCAGAAAACGCCTGTCGAACAATGTGACTCTAGTTTTCGGGCTGAAGACCCCTAGTCTGGACGGTAGGTCCTATCGGAGTCACGCCCGGTATCTCTAACGAAACAGAAAAACCTGAGGAAAAAGTTGTCATGGATTATTGTTGAGGTATAATGATTCAATCTCTGCTGCCTGGGTGCCAAAGTCTATCGCCTTTGGTTTAAATATTCACCACACTAAAACCACTCTCCTGGAGGAATTGACATATCAATGGGTCGAAACTTTTCAAGTCTTTAGTTAATGGTATAATGTTTGTTAAAAATTTTTTTTGGTAACTCCGTTAGATGAAGGGTTGGGAGATGACTTCTACAGACGATATCTGAGAGATCTCATCTTTCAAATTCATCTGGGGGTAGACTGTCACGTGACGCAGGTACCTGTCTGCCACGTTCAATACTAAAGTAATTTCGATTAAAGTTTCGACTAAGCTTATCACTGAAGCTTAAAGTAAAGTTGGTAGTACATGTAAGTTGGGTTGGAAAACACTAATGAAAATATACCTAGCTGTAACTCTAACCATGAAAAGCTTAATTATCGACCTTATTACTATGAGACAGGGACGGGTATGAAAATAATGTTCCGGCCGCGCTTGGGGAGATATTGTAAAATCTTAAAGACTATCTGGGTTTTATGCTTGCCTAGTAACTAGACGGCTAAAACAGCGAGTAAATCCTCAGAGCTGACGTAGGTATTGTAGCGAACAAACTTCAACCTTATTATCAATGGAGATCGTCATAGTTAGGTGGTGCGAGTGAGCGGAACAGAAGACACGCATCCCTTCTCTTAATCCTAATGGCGTCGGTACGCGGACTAATGCAAGCGCACAACTACATACAAGTAAATATTATTCACTATTGAAAGACAAAGACAACGTGCGAGGGCAATACATCAAATGACTATCGACCTTATGAGTAGCGACGAAGGGTAGGAAGCCGCAGATTATACGTCACTCGACACTAAAATATTAATTGTCAAAGGCTTCTCACGGTTATGCGTCCCTGGTACGTTGATGTCCCAAACCACAATATAATGGCAGGCGGGTCAAGAACGCTGGTTTATACAAGGATTTATACTGCAAGGGATAGGGATCCTCAGAGCTGACGTAGGTATTGTAGCGAACAAACTTCAACCTTATTATCAATGGAGATCGTCATCGTTGGGTGGTGCGAGTGAGCGGAACAGAAGATACGCATCCCTTTCTCTTAAACATAATGGCGTCGGTACGCGGACTAATGCAAGCGCACAACTACATACAAGTAAATATTATTCACTATTGAAAGACAAAGACAACGTGCGAGGACAATACACCAAATGACTATCGACCTTATGAGTAGCGACGAAGGGTAGGAAGCCGCAGATTATACGTCGCTCGACACTAAAATATTAATTGTCAAAGGCTTCTCACGGTTATGCGTCTCTGGTACGTTGATGTCCCAAACCGCGATATAATGGCAGGCGGGTCAAGAACGCTGGTTTATACAAGGATTTATACTGCAAGGGATAGGGATAATGTATGCATAGTTCAAAATATGTTGGGCGTCTGAGTACATACGGTCTCTCTGAACGAGCGAAGTGGCCGAAAACTCCGGAAATCCCGACTATCTCAAGTATCGGGTATTGTCGACTTAGTGCCTATGGGGCTAAAGTCGTCATTCTCCTAACAATACACGTTCAACTGGTTTCACCCACACAATGAAAAACGCCGGGTTAACCAGGAGTCTCACAACACGCGAGTTTCGCAAGTGACGCGGAAATAGGCTTTATCGTCAAAGAGAACCTTAGGCATAGTATCGAAAGTTGTGCGAGTGTCTCACGTCTCGCGTATTACGCACATTTAGGGTATATAAACAAGTAACAAGGCGGGGAGCGGAGTCATTCTATTCTCATCGTTGGCTGTTGACGGACGCTGGTTTTTGGGCATACACCTTTCCGGTGAGGTTTAATTTTTGTTGGGCCGGGATCTTGACGCCACGCCGTAGTGCGCGGTTGGGCAGATAGATTCTGGCCATGGGAATATTTTAGTTTGTTTTATTTCGTGGGGAAATTGACGCGTTTGTGTGGCCGAGGTTTCGTCGCTAAGCTAATGCATAGCCGGGAAACCTACGCTACTACTGTTAATGTGTTACGTTTTCTTTGGTTTAATATCAAGTTGTTCTATTATAATTTAAGCCAGCTAGTCAACTGGGCGACAGTTGCCCAACAAGTTGGACAGTAGCCTAGCGGTGGTAAACGCTGTGCAGCTTGGAGCTATGTTAGTTCCGGGTCTGTGGGTGGCTCGGCGTTACTTCTTTAACAACATAAGTAACGAACTATCCCACACGTCTTCTCGGTGTCCAGCTGACGATCTGAAGCATGGCTGGCACGATTGAACGCTCAGCACAGGAGGTTACTCCGCTTGCGGAAGTCGTCAGTATCCGGGGAGACGGTCTTGTTAAATATATTTATATATCCAATTTATATACACAATAGGGAGTTCTACTAACACCGCCAAGCTCTCGAGCGTGTTGGGGGGAACGCACAACACACAGGTGTGTCAGGTTTCTAAATCCTAGCTTCGCCGGCTAGACTTTACAGCTTAAAGTAGGGACTTCACGGCTTTATTCGGAACTAAAACCAGATTCTGGGATTAGTTGCGAATAATGCAGAGTAGGGCCGAGAAGGGGTAGTGCTAGGTTAAATTCATACACAGGGATAATATTAGGCATCTAGGATGGGTAATATTTCTGTAAGTGAAGTGTTTTATTTCCAGGATCACAGTAGGGATTCTTTAGTGTTTGTAGTGTTCCAGTCGCGGAATAGTTAGAGCACCGATGGCAGAGAACGAAGTGTCTTCAGTATACGTGTGTAAAAGTGTTAAGTGAATAGTGAGATAAGTGAATTCTTAAGCTGCTAGTCTTCAGGTATTTAGCATAGGCCTGATAGGGACCTAGTTACGGTGAGGCTGAGAATGCCGATCCTAGTGTGGTATGTTTAAAGTGATCAGTGTACGTTGTGAATAGGAGGAGGGCATATACCCAGAGTATTGGGTCATGTCTACTAGGGACTGATGTCTAGCAGAGCCGTACATCAGACGTTTTCCACAATGGGTAGCTGAACGCTCATGACGTGGTTAACTCGTTTTCAAATAAGGGGAATTCGGTGGGCTACGTGTTACGGTTCGGCATTTTTGGCTTCAACGGGAGCTAGGCATGCTAGTGATAGGGCTTAGAGCCGCTAGGAGCAATAGGGTTAATAAGGCATCAGCGCCTTCAGTGGTAGTGTAGACTAGAGATGCCCGCGAGCATCTGAGTGGCCGAGCAAAACAGCTTACCCTGTTTTGCGAAGCTAGATTAATTAGATCGTTATAGAATATGACCTTACCCCACCCTCTTGGGCTTGCTGACAGTGACAGTAGCTAAAATGGCACGTCACAACATATATATATGACCAAGGATAACTTTAGCTAGAATAGGGTAGTCAGAGTGTAGTGCTTAGACTAGCAGGTATCCTTGGCTTAGGAATTTCAAAGTGCTGTGGTGGGAGATTTGCCCTCCTTCGACAACACGCCCCGTCAGCAGGTGCCAAAAAGCGGTCTGATCAGGAATGGTCGGGGATAAATTATCTATACAAATATAAAACCTTATTTCCAAGTGCTAGGGCCTATAGGAACAGCTAGGAGAGAAGTCGGTTAGGTGAGCTACGTAACGCTCTAAGTTTCGTACTATTATGACCATTACAACGACTAGGACAGGCAGAGTAATCTCTAGGCTCCTCTCAAATAGGCTAGTCCTAAGTAAAACCCTATTAGAATTAGTTTCAAGCGTGTAGTTTAATGATACAAGCTGCTAGCGCAGCCCAATCTTAGTTACGTAGCGTTTAAGTCAACTGAGAAGTGATGTGTGTAAGTATAGATTAGGTCGCGAATATTAGTAGAGATGAAGAGTCCAACGATCCTACCAGCTTCACATTAAAGTTCAGGGGTTGCTTACGGTTCACAACACTAATAGGGTTCTACCATAGACGATCACAAGGCCAAATCATTTTCATAAAGCTCGTTTTTCTCAAAGCGACTTCAGTAAAGTTTAGTAAGTTTTCACGGGGTGCGGTAGCTTAGTGGGGTTGCAGGGGCTTTTAGCAAGGGGGGTTAATATTGAGAGGGGCGTACGTTACACACCTTTTAATATCATACAACATTAGAATATTATCTCATAATACATAACTAGAGTCAATGCGACCGTGAGGAGAATACCTCGAAAGGTAAGCGAGCCTAGCATAATGGGGCATTCCGTTGGGCTGCGCGCGTGCCTGGCATGGGCACTGCGGTATTACCAACCAAGGGCCTACCAGAGACACACGTATTGCATTTTAAATTCATTTCGTTGTGTTGCGCGCTCGTTCTGCGTTAGCTCGGCATACGTGGAAGAGTGAAACATTGAAACTATATTGGCAAGTGAAATGTCACAAATAGGCCTGTTAGGGAGCGAAAGGCCTAGTACATCCTGCGGCAAAGTTGTGTATTAAGTCTAGTTCGCTAGCTCTTATTCTCTTGGGAACAGAGTCGTGTGTAGATCTTTTTAACATTTCGATGACGCAGACAGACTTTTCGTTGAAAAAAGTATTTTTTGCCATATGCTGTTTTATCGTGCGACTTACATTGTACTGCACGTATACAATCTTTTTTATTTGTTTTAGGGGGTATCGATATTTTCATGGGAAATTCATTGCAAAAACCATTAACGTCAATGAACTATTCATACTATGATTACAAATACGGAAGTAATTCTGTCTTACCTTTTCATGCTTAAACGGGTAACTGATTTAGATGAAATTTGGCATGGAGATGGTTCGTGATCCCAGTTAGGACATCAGATATTTTAATTCCAAAAATCATTGCTTAAGGGGGTAAAAAAGAAGGTGGAAGTTTGTATGGGAGAGCGATATTTAAGTTTGCGGTCAAAATAATTCAATATCAATAATTTCTCTACGGCAATAACGAGTTTTACACAGACGAAGTTTATAAGTGAACTGTATACAAATGAACTGTATACAAATATCGGGTAAGAGCAATTTCGCCATATACAAATATGGGTTCTATTCGTTTCTGAGATAAAATCGAAAGGGGAGAGGATTTGCCATTGTCTCTTTAAATACAAGCCCAAATAAAACCTTTTCAATCTTAAATTGTCAAACAAATCAACTGACTGAATGATACTTGAAAACACCGGCGAAGAACTGTTTGCACGGCAGTTCGGAATCTGAATCGTAGGGAGTTCGAGATGGCAATTGTTTCTCTAAAAGAACCGTTTAAAATATATGAACAAAACGAAATTGTTCCAAACAAACGAACATTCATTTGGTGACCCTTGAAAAAACAAGTGAAGTCCAGAACAAACAACTGGTAATTAAAAACAACACGTCGCATCAGATTGTATGTACATCTGGTAAATCGAATTGTGTCTGGTGCTTCTGGACTTAATCCACTTTTGGGACCGGAGGGCGTGTACCGACAAGCCTTACGGGGTTCCGTACTTATACAAGATTATTTTTGAATTTTTCAACAATGTACTTTACAATGATGGACTTTCCCGTATAATAGTTATTTATGAAACAAATTAGATAGTAACTAAATAATAATAATAATAATAAAGTAAAGACAGGAAGCTTTCACATACATTGCTTTTTGGAGAGTAATCATGCGAGACGGGTAACAAGGTAGTCTTCTCGAGTCAGATGCTAAAGGTCATATTTTGTCAATATGTCAGTAGATAAATAAATAATCGGAAGCTTTTATCAGACTAAAACGAAAACGTGTACTTACCTTCATTGCCGTGAAAGTAACACACGTTACCTTTTGTCTTCAAATAATGTATTGTGCGTTTATTCCTTTTGTATGTGCCTTTCGTGCATTTAATAAATGCCTTCTATTTTTGTTACCCGCACAATAAAAGGGCCTTTGTTTAGCAAAACTGATGTTACACAGCTAGGAAACAAACATCAAATCATGCCATCCCGTGATATAGCGTCCTTTCTCTTCGCCTAGTTAGGGTTGTAATTCTTAAGTGTCACTGTCGTGATAGAACACGTCATTATCACGTCATTATGTTACCGACTTCCGCAAAGCTTTTGATAGAGTGGACCATAAAATATTATTGGAAAAAATAGCTTTTAATGGAATTAAAGGAAATTTGTTACGATGGTTCAAATCTTACATTATCGAGCGCACACAAAAAGTTGTCATAAACGGTTATGAGTCGAAGCCATATAGTATTAGTTCTGGGGTCCCTCAGGGATCTATATTAGGGCCACTATTGTTTACATTATTTATTAATGATGTAGATCATTGTTTCAAGTATTGCAATATCTTACTTTACGCAGACGATCTAAAAATATATCATACAATACAAAATAATTATGACTTTCAACAGTTCCAGTCTGATCTTGATCGTTTTTCTGACTATTGTAATACCAATAAGCTCCAGTTAAACTTAAATAAATGTAAAACTATCACTTTCACTAAAAAAAAACGAACCCTACCTAAAACTTATTACCTATGTAACTCAAAATTAAAAGAAGTCACATCCATAATAGACCTTGGCATTACTTTAGATTCTAAGTTACACCTAGACCTTCATATCAATAAAATCGTCAATAAAGCATATAAAATGTACGGCTTTGTTATGAGATCAAGTACTGAATTCAAACGTCCTCTTACATATTTGTACCTATTTAAAACCCTTATTCGCTCACAATTAGAATATGCAGTACCAATTTGGAATCCTCATTACACTAAGTATGGAAACGCCATTGAATCTGTACAGAAAAAGTTTTTACGTTCCATGCAATATAGATGTTATGGGAACAGGCTATCATACAATGTATTGTTAACCAAATATAAAATGTTAGATCTTAATTCCAGAAGACTGATGTTAGACGCTTTGACCCTCCATGGCATATGTAACAATAAGCACGACTGCATTGCCCTTATCAACCAAATCGGTTACAATATCCCAGCCCATGGGCAGAGGGAGACGCGCCCGCACCGGATGTTCGCTGAGAGCCGCTGCCGCACGCACGCCGGTTCGCGCGCGCCTCTCCAGAGGATTCTCAATAATTATAACAAATTATTTTGTAAAATTGACATATTTGCAAATAGAGAATCCACATTTAGACAATATGTACTAGATATACTATCTGAAAATAGCACATAACACTGTTTTAAATGTATATATATATATATATATATATATATATATATATATATATATATATATACATTTGTCTGAAATGTAGCTCACGCATACGTCTAGTTAACGATTTCTGTTACCAACTTAATAATATTAAAGTAATATTTTAGTTTACTTGCAACATTATAATGTAAATTGGTGGTTAACGGTGTGGATCGCACATATTTGTATTTATATTGTAATATCTCAACTAAGCAACCTTGTAGCGATTGTTTGTTGACCTAAATAAACGGAAAAAAAAAAAAAAAAATTATAGGAGAAGATTCAACTAGGAGGTATGCGAATGGCGAGTCCAAGAAGTGGCAAGTGGCAAGGCCTGATAATGAACCGGTTTCCCATCCGCGATATTTGACACAAAATAACCTGTTTTAATTTTCTTTCAATATTACCAAACTTTATGTCACAATTATCGAAAACAGGCAGTCCCCGGTTTTTAATTTTAATTTACAACACAACATTATGGTACTTTTCTCAAATAGTAATTTGAATCCAAAAAATACGCAGGGGTTTATTTAAATAGAGCATTTATACAAATATATTAAGTAATAAATGCGCACAGACAAATATGTTGTTTTTAAATTGAGATTAGCGCCACCTATTGAAACTGCACCAAACACATTTCTTTTCATACGTTTTAGAATTGGATGTATACTTTAATGGTTTCTGTTAGTTATGTTAAATATTTAATACTGCAATCATCGATTAGAGTTGTGGTTTTAATTATAGAAAAACCGGGTACTCGCGGAACCCGGACGTGACGACGTAAGCCAGGACGATTTTAAACGTAATCTTTGTCTAAGTGAGTAAATAAGGGTTAAGATATTTAGTAATGCAAAGCGACTTAATTCGTTTTCATATTAAAGTAAAATGTTTTACCGCCATCAAATGTCCACGAAGGGTATTTGTTCCGCGGTCTTTCGCAGATTAAACTTTGAATGAAAGTATAAATAACGTTTTAAGAAAAAGGGTGTAGAAATATATGTTTTTAAAAATAAAGACTTCCCGGTTTTATTAATAATATGACTAATTCCGGGCAACAACTACGAAAACAAAATCTTATCAGGACATCCCGGTATACCTAACAGTTTAATCCCCTTATTCAAAAAACTTAACAAACCTCTGCTAATTAAAATTTGTTTTGTCCCTTTCTTACAAACATTTTCAAAGTCACATATACGGACAGACGAATTTTAGCGGCATTTTAATAGAATTGATGGACGTTTTTGAATAAAGTAGTGTCTTTAAAAATTTGCTTTACTTTAGAGAAATAAATTCACAGAGTAAACTTTACACGGGTTTTCGCAAGATTCATTTAGGTACATATTTTTTTTCACTTCTGGAGCGATTATTTCCGAAAATATTAACATTATCAAAAAATGATTTCAGTAAACCCCTATTTATTTTTAAATACCTATCTAACAATATATCACACGTTAGGGTTAAAATGAAAAATAAAATCACTCCCCACTTAACGTATAGGGGAGGTACCCTAATAAAATATTTTTTACCACTTTGTCGGCGTAATTGATATACATATTAGTACCAAATTTCAGCTTTCTAGTGCTAACGGTCAATGAGATTATCCGCGGACGGACGGACAGACGGACGGACAGACATGGCGAAACTATAAGGGTTCCTAGTTGACTACGGAACCCTAAAAATCAGTCAATCATTATCAATTCAAAATATACATTAAAAAAAAAAACACTTTTAACCAAACGTAAACAAAATGTCATCTTCAAGAACCAAAAATGATTAAGTCATAAAAGGCGAAAATCAAGATTTTAATTTGTTTTTAACCGAATGAACGCGATGTGACTTTAGCGAAACTTTATAGGTTTTTTCCAGCAAAATACGGTAATAAAATTCTACTTGAACGTAGACAGTGCTTTTTATAATTGCTAAACCCACCTTGCATTGGAATTTACAACTTTCTACAACGGTTGTAAGGTTTATATTGAAATAGGAAACGTTAAAAGAGATATAATTCCAATTTATTTGAATTTAATTTCTAAAACTGAAATCAAATTCATCGTCCACGAATATTCTTTTCAGTTTAAGACTTCTTGCCAATTCCGGTATTTTGCGGTTTTCATTTTGATGTTATTTTATGACGAAAATTCACTGCGTATTTTTAATTTAACTATTACATTTCGACTACTACTTGCAATTCTGGTTTGAGTTGTATGTTACAAGTTACAATGATTCGCTTGTCTGAACCTACTGTTGACATTCGTTAAAAGGCGTACCGAAACTGAGGCTGATATCTTCTTACCCATTTCAAACGTGTACTGAAATCATAAGTACATAAGTACCTGGTAATATTATTGGCTTGATTCATACATTTCCGTAATCACATCTTCTCAAACTCAAAACTCAAACTCAAATGACTTATTTGTAAACATAGGTAGAAGTGTTGTTACAAAAAGTGTGTGTGAACGCTATGTTTCGCCCACAGGCATACAAATTTGGAATTAGGTGTACACATACAAGTAAGTAAGGTATACAAATTTGGAATTAGGTTTGTTTTTACAAATACAGCACTTTCTAATATGAAGAGACAAGGTAGAGTCAACAGTTTTTTTTAAATATGAAATACAGCTATCCAATTGATGCAGACCACACATTGATCTTATGCACCTTTTTTGTGCTTTGAAAACGATCTCCCTGTTTGTCGAATTCCGCTAATACGAGTATATAAGACCATAGCGGAGGGTTGACCCAACATAACCATTATATGCGGCAATTACTGCTTCAATGCTTACCAGCTTCGATAATCTGTAAAGCGCGTATGCATATTTATTTACTTGTACAAATTTCCTCCGTGTGTGGTTTCCAAGACAACTTGCTATCTATAGTTAGTTTTAAATGTCTTTCTTCTTCTTCATCTTCACATAGCCAAGTTTTTGTCTGTAACGAACTGCCTAGCTAGAAAGATAGCTTATACCATCGCTATATTTATAATTCAGACAATAAAAAGAAAAAAAACAGAAAATATTTATAAGTACAATACGTTTGCGGGTGGCGCAGGACCTGTTATTGTGGAAGTCTTTGGGGGATGCTTATGTCCAGCATGTGGACATCTTTCGGCTGACATGATAATACGTTTACTACTGTCGTAGGACATTTACTCTACATTTTATTTTTATTTTAGCGGTGCATCCTAAAAAAGACCGGCATGCTGCCGAAGAACTAAAAAATGTGTTAAATAAAATACAGGCTCCGGTTGGGTGACATGGAGGCGGGCTATTCATATTGCTAACGGCAATTGCATCCAGTTACGACAAACATCAAACGATATTATTTTGATTTCGATAAAAACCAGGACAATAGTCAACACACAAACGCAGCGGCTGGGCCAATTTCCTTTTTATAGGCACTAAAATGTGCACTAAACCGCCCTTCGTACGAATAATGACCTAAGTGTCGGAAATTTGTTAATAAAATACGCCTTTTCATTTAGTAAGGCTAGCATTGCCGTACTGAGCCAAAAGGACGTATATTCGAAAGATTCAAATAGAGACTTAGGGTCTTTTGGCTTCGGGAGTAATAGTAAAAGCTTACCGTATCGTCCAGTAAAATAGAAGTGACGTCGTTATCAGTCAACGCTGTTTACAGCGTTTTAGGGCTTGAATGTAATATAAAATAGCTCTCAATCTCTCAAAAGGCTCTCGTTTAATTAAAACTTGAGGAACGAATTAAAAAATGTGCAAAATCAAAATTATAAAAGCGTAACATAAGTTTACTTTAAATACTGACAGTCATAGAGAATAGGAAAGGGAATGATGATATGAAATCAGCTTAGACATGATATTTTCCTTAAAATAATTATAAAAGGGAAGATGGAAGGAAAGGGGGGAAAAGGAAGTTCAAGAAGAAACCACATTGAACAAATAAAAGAAAAGGTTAAGGTCGTATCTTATCAGAAAGTGAAGAAGCATAAACTTATTACAAAACAACTATATCTTACTATACACCAAATATTCTGTACAAGACAGCCGGTAAGAGAAAATGTTACAATACGTGTCAACTCGCACTACTTGTGTATGAGTTTGATTCGGCAGAAACGCGTCCCGAAATTGGGCTCCGAGGCCTCCAGAGACCCGTAGGGCTCCAGAGGGGGCGAAACGAGCGAAAGAAATAACGAAATTGCCAAAGAATGAATGCGTAATGCTATAAGGGGCAGTGAGGGATTAATTTACCGTGGTGAACACTGTTTGAGGAAATATTAGGAATGTGTTGCAAAAATCTATACTATCTATAATTAATATTATAGATGGGAAAGTAACTCTGTCTGTTACCTTTTAACGCTTAAGCCGCCTAATATACTCGTATTTGGTATGGAGATAAGTTGAGCCCGGGGAAGGTGACAGGATGGTTTTTATCCTCTCAAGGGAGTGAAATGGGGCCAGAAGTTTGTATGAAGGCACGAAAAAGTAGTAAGAAAGGATGTTCTAAAAGTAACTTGAGATTTGAATTTAATAGAAAAAACAGTTTTTTTGTACATTGTTATTTGTGAATTTCACCATCAAGTACATAGAATATGGTAGCAAGTATGGAACAGCACACCGGGCAAATGGATTTCAAGCTTTTGATTCAAGATTCAAGATTCAAAAATTTATTCGTAACAAGCACAATATTAACATTAGATAACACACAAACAAAGGCGTAGTTACGAAAGGGAACCTACTCAGCATATATGCAGGCTTAAACGCACTTTTTGTTGAAATTTTCTATGACCATTTTGCTTACATGTGGCTGAATTTCGTATATTTCATATTGACATTTGAACGGCTTATTTCTGAACGACCAGTGTGTTCACGAATGTTCCAGTCTCCCTGAAATTTTCAATTACACTTTTCACAGTTGACAAAGTTTATTCAATATTCAGACCATATTATAAACGAAATTTTGAACTGCGGCCGCCAAACTTTCATTACTTTTCAAATATTGTGCAATAATAAAAACACGTTGGTATATCATGTAAAGCTCCATTTTGCGTAACTCTCCACTGTCAGCTGTTTTTTTTTGGTTGCCAACAGTTTAGATGCACAAATGGTGTGCGATTCCCATACTGACTGTATGGAAAAAGTTTTCTTTGATTTCTGGGCGTTCTAGTAGTCAAACCTTAGTCGGTCCCGAAGAGCATTTTGATCCTTAATAGGAATAGGATCGAATGGCATTAAGAAAATCGTCAAAATTGATCATTTTCTCGCATCTGGCATACGCGGCCAATCGCTCTAGCCTCTGAGCTATCGGAACAACCAAGCTCGTCCACGAAATCCTTCAATAGTTCCTTCTTACAACGCCTTAGGGAGGCGTACAGCGACATCTACCGTAGAAGACTTAGGCTTCTATTAACGGCACCAACGTATCAAATTACATTGAGAAATCGTCAGTAACGATGCGCCATCCCATACAAAATTTTCGTTAGCAGCGTTACTGCTTTAGTACAAATTTGATTTTCTCGCAGACTGTTTTTTTTTTCTCAAAAATCTGTGAATGTAGATTGTCATCACTTAAAAAGTTAGGAATTAAATCCTAATGCAATTTTTGCGTGGCGGCAAGGGATCTAGTAGCTGCCCTTACTGCCCCGTTTTAACTTTCCACCCTGTATATTACAAATGTGAAAGAAACGCGGTCAGGCTGCCTCTACCTTAAACCGCTGGTGATCAAATTTAAATAAAATTTCGAATTGAGGGAGTTTGAGTCCTCGGGAAGGACATAACTAATTAACTAAGGGCATGCGCTGGCACGACAATCTAAAATGAGTCTTCACAAGAGCACGCGACTTTGGACGTGAAGCCAATGAAAATACTATCTATGAAGGATTAAATTTGCGGAGAAATTCAAGCGTGTATGTAAAGTCACCGACGCGCATTGGGCCAGCGTGGGGCCTACAGCCCGTCCCCTCTTGTTTCATATATTAATGAGTCGAGGCTTGTTCCCAGCAGTGAGACGTACGAGTATGTATACTTATATAGACGGAAGATGATAGACTAGAAGGACTAGTTGTATCAGCCACTTTATACTGACCAGAAAACTTAAAAAATGGCGCCAGCAGCATTCATTTTATAGAGATCTGTCAAGCTTCTCATATAAACATTTAAATTCTCATGATAGAAAAGTGTATAAATATGGTTATATCAAGCCGCTAAGTGACTAATATCGGAATGGTTTCGGAATTTCTCGCCCGTCAGCTTTAATTACTATGAGACGGTCAGCGCCCTTGTTTGCCACCATCGCATAAAAGTAAACATCAAATTCATCCAATCAATTCCGATGTAACCAATGCAATAAAGTCAATTACATACACTGACCGCAGCTCTTTAGCAATTATATTGGAATTAATATTATAAAAGAAATTCACTGAACACCATATTTCACGGCTGATTAATCACGGTTCCATTAACAGCCGTCATCCGAATAAGCTCCCGTTATTTTATTCCAATGATTAAAGCAAATGAATGTTATTAAAGTTCGCATATGTTTCGGATATTAATTTTCAATATTGTTAACTTTGAAGTACCTCTATGGACGGATTATATCGACCACAATTAGTGATCGGTAAATGATAAAATTACAGCTTCCATCATCTCATAGAAACCTCTCAAACATCCCATATAAAAAGAAATCACTTCACATGCTCGACCAATGTGTCGTTTAGGTTTTTCAAGAGAGGCTAAAGTAGTAACTACACTGACCTGCAAAACACTCATAAACGAGACGATAACTTCTGTACTATTTAAATTAGAAACTTGAAATTAAAAGCATTATGTAGTTTTTTTTTATATAAACTACTTTTTAACAACCTCCTTTTAAAAGATAGCTGACAAAAAAAACAAAAAGAAAAACGCTCCCTTTTTAAATGCTGTAATTTTTTACTTTTAGCTTTCTTGGAAAAAACTGTTACATCTTCTTTTGCAGGCCAGTGTACATTTAGTCTCTAGGAAAAATATGAATATACTAGCTTTTGCCCGCGACTTCATCCGCGTATAACTCGTTCTCGCCTTAGAATGATCTGTTTTCCCATACAATTTTTCTCAAGCTCAGGTGGACACCAGGACCTTAGGGGTGACATGTTACAGAAGGAAAGCCACGAATAGATCGGACTGGAGATATTTGCTTGACCAGGCTAGGGCCCACTCGCAGCTATAACGCCTCAGATGATGATGATGAATTGATGATACAATCTTTCACCCTTATTTACACCCCCTTAAGAAATGATTACAGTCAATATGACTCCCTAGAAAGCCTATTGTCAAAACGAATGATTAAGTGCTTATTTCGGAATATCAAATGTACCGATTTTAGACGAATGAATCTCGTCAAAAACATTACATGTAGAATGATAAAAGTCTTGTTAGGCAGTTTTGCCGTAAAACGTTGTCCCAACAGAGCGAGTTCTTCATGTAAGTATGATGACCGAAGGCTGGAAGCAGAGGGGCAAGGCATGCGAGAATAATCACACAGAGCGGGCTTCTTATGTAAGGCTGAGGGCCGAAGGCCTGAAGCAGAGAGGCGAGACACGCGAGGATGAAGGCCTAGCCTTCCAACAGAGTAGATTCTTTTATTTATTATTTATTTAAACTTTATTGCACAATACAAGAAGTATGTACAAATGGCGGACTTAATGCCATAAGGCATTCTCTACCAGTCAACCATTGGGCTAAACAGAAACATCAGGTGCAGGCATTTAACTTTACAAGAGAACTTATTACAAAGACATTTATAAAATACATATAGACATATACTTCATGTAAGGTTGATGACTGAAAAGCCGAAGGAGAGTGGCAAGGCATGCGAGGCCGAAGGCCGAGCTATATCGTCGCCGAAGATCCAGTTGCCATATTAATGAGGGTAAATTATACTCCATTCGTTCGTTTTCACGTGATGCCTAGACATATTAAACAGACACAAATTCTTAAAATTGTTGAAACTATTTCTGTTATCGAATCTAAGTATCCCCAGCCAACTTTTTTTCTAATATCTTCCATGTACAGACTATCGACCCTCTTCAGCTTTATTATATGTATAGAAAGATAGTTATATTTTACAACACGTTTTAATTTGATTTGAAAAAATATATCACCATAATTATCAAATCCACTAATTAAAATATGTTAAACCTTAATGTTTACTTTTAGTATACTCCCCTGTATACTCTTTTAGTTGCACCCTCTAATGTTTGAGATATACCTATTTTTTTTTATTCCATTCCATTTTTCTCATTCCTTGTGTGTCGAACTTATATTTTAATATACGTTTTCTAAAACTAAATCCACGGAGTTTTTTCCTCGAATAATAAAATTAAAGGCCCAGAAAGTTTTTAATACACATCGACACTCAATCGGAACGTTGGGTTCATTATATCGTTTAACTAATTTAACTCTTTACAAAATTATTAATATGTAGAAGTAGTAATATCAAGCAACCAGAATGCAGAAAAAGTTAGGTACTTTTAGGGTTCCGGAGTAAACAGTATAAGGGTTTCTATAATATCGCCATGACCGACGACTGTTTGACGACCACTTTGGCTCAGCTGGTAGTGACCCTGCCTACGAAGCTGGCGGTCCTGGGTTCGAATCCTGGTCAGGACATTATTTGTGCATTCAGGACGGATATTTGTTCCTGGGTCTTGGATGTTTTCCAGGTATTTATCTATATAAGTACGTTATATCGTTGTCTAGTACCCATAGTACAAGCTTTGCTCAGTTTGGGACTAGGTCGATTTGTGTAAGATTGTCCCCCAATATTATGTCCGTCCGTGGCGTAGCTCAGTGATCCTTACTATTAGAAAGATGAAATTTGGCATAAGTTTATTTATAAATCAGGCACGCTGATTGTAAAGAAGACCTTTTATTCGTACGTAAAGCGTACGTGTAGGGACCCAAAAAAAGGTTGTAAAGGGATGCATTTTTTTCTTACTAAACTTACGGTGTAGGCTATCGTAAATCGATAGATAGCTGAAATATTGGCACTTTTAGCAGTTGTAGGTTCAAAGATAGATACAATATGAGTAATAGGTTGCTCGCCCGTCACCCACAACTCTTTGACGCGGTTCCCACAGTCGACCGTATGCCATCCATAGGAAGGAAAGGGGTCATCATCATCAGTCCTTTGCAGTCCATTGCAGTCCACTGCTGAACATAGGCCTCTCCCATAGCACGCCACGTGCACGCCACAATATCCGGTCCTCTGCTTTACACATCCAGTCGCCTCCCGCCCTCCGTCGTTTCGCCACCTGGCCGGGGGTGGTGCTATACGTGTTTCGGTTAATTCTCTAAACTGAAATTACTCTGTTCTTTTTGTGTTATTTTGTTGTTCTTTTGCGGTATTTGATAATTTTTCGCGGGGGTCACAAGTATTTACGTCTTTTTTGATCTTCAAGCTTAAGCCCCTATTACTTGTTTTTATGAGTCAGCACAACATAATCTCGATAACTCCAAAACATGTTCCAGAATTTATATTTCGCTCGTTTATACGGCTTAAAGAATAGTGACAAGAGCGAAAAACACAGAACAGTGAAGCTCGCTCCTTCGCACACTTGGAACCATTTGAGGGTATAATATTTAAATCAACAAATACAAACGGTACCTACCACACTCGTTCACTTTGTGCTGTCCCGTAACATTTTCATAAAATAACAGCTTTTCCACCACAATAATGATATTTTTTGCATTCCCATTCTGTACTCCTAATACGCCCAATAGAGCTCCCTACCTTGATCGATTGCTATTGGCTCGGGCTCCACTTCAAAGGAGAATAAGCGATGAATCTTCACTCACGGTAATAAAAGGTAAATGTGGAAAATAAGCTCATATCGAATGGAATCGACGTAGAATCTGATTAAGGTTTCATGTTATATTATTGTTTTGACATAAGACGATTGGATCGATTTGGAAACGGTTACAATAACGAAAGAGTAATATTATTAGGTACATTTCATAGGTATAGAAGATATTTAAAAACTGCGGAACGCCGAAAAACTGTGGGTCGCCCCATGCATATTGCTGGGCGGATTTGGCGAAAGCAGATATTTGTGAGCGCGTAGCAGGTGAAAGCAGGCGAGAAAATGCGGAAGGACCGCATTCTCGTGTGTCGGAAGACAAAACACATTTTAGGTCGTCGTACCAGCCCAGTTAGTTAGTAAGGCCAGCGTTAAAAACCTTCCAGCACATTTAAAGAGCTACCTAGGGCATAGCGGAATGCCATCTCATATATTTGGAGCAGCCTAATTGGTGAAGGAAGGTTGTAGAAGACCGCAGTTATAATTATTGTTATGCACACTGCATGCCCTGCAGTGGGTGTGTGGTTTTGTATTCTTGGTCACCACCAAAACCCACTTGGTTACCCACCGGTAATGTCGCCAGAGCTTTCGATGATGGTCTGGGTTAAGAATGCGGGACTTGCAGCTGTCATCTTATATTTTATCTAGACGAGGGCCCTTGCGGATGCACTTCGACCTCAGTGGGATCTTTTGTGCAATCGCCCCCTCTTTTATACCTACTCCAAGCTGCTGTCCAACATTTTTACAAACGGGATTGTGGAGTTCAGTAGGAGTACTCTGAATTCATTTGGTTCTGGGTAACCATTGCCAAAGTCATTAATTGTTTGTCATATTGTCATATTAAATTATCAAATAATACAAAATGTCACCCTTATGTGCAAAATGTAACAAAAGTGTCCAGAACAAAGACAATCTGAAGTGTTTGAAATGCAAAAAGGTATTTGACACGCATTGCGTTAACAGGACCAAAATATTTTATTTAATGACAAATGAAAGTAAAAAGACCTGGACTTGTGTGCAATGCCGCCAAAAAAACACGAACGATTCAAATACATCACATAACTCTTGCTCCTCACATGATAAGGAGAAAAAATCTCAACAGCAAATAACAAGAAAGGACTCTCAAAATATTACTCACAGAAAGAAAAAGACTACAAAAACCTTAGCAAGTAGTTCAGTGAACACTGCGACATCCGAAAAAAATGACATTATAGAGAAAACCACCCCTGAAGCTAACGATTCAATAGTTCAGATCACCGCAAATAAATTAGTTCCTAATGTATTCCCTATAAGTACAGCTGACAACTCCACAAACACCATCACAAAAAATGCCGAAACGCCAGTAACGTCCAGCACACTAATTAAAACAAAATCAAAATCAATAGACCTACTGACCCAAACAGACAGTTTCAATGATAGTTTTCTACAGATAAATAAAAATATATCAAGAAGTATGCATCTTTCGAATATAGGCGATGAAGCTACAGAGCTAAAAATAGAAATCGAAAAGATACAATTGGAGTTAAAGACAACTGAAAATGAATTACATAACATAATCATAGAAAGAAACGACCTAAACCGTCAAGTGGATAGGCCACGCGTGAAGTGCAAACACTCAAATCTATCTGTAAAAGTCCTCATCACTCGAAAAGCACCCGCACAAGTATATCAAAAGACACAACTATAAAAGCCACAGAGGCAGCGACTGCAGTGACCTTAGCTCTTGAATCAAAAATAGTATACTTACAAAGCGAACTGCAGACAGCACAGCAAGAAATAACTAATCTCAATGACACCATTAAAGAGCTTGAACAAGAACTTATACTTCCAAAACGATCACAAAAAATACCCAAACCAAAATTAAAAGAGATGAAAGAGAATCCCAAGTGGAAAGGGCGATTGTGTATCTTATCAAGTGACAAAAGATTAAGAATTCTACAAAACATAAACCGACTTGCTTTCTACGACAGTTTTCAACTCTGTCATTACATTACCTCTGGTGTTGGAATATTGACATTACTACAAAACTTACAAAACAAGCTGGCTGGATACACAAAACGAGACTATTGTATAGTGATGATAGGTGAAACCGATTTTATTGAAACGCAAAATTATAGAACGCTGGTAACCAATATTAGAACAATACTAGAAAAAGTAAATAACACTAACATAATTATAGCTGCACCGACATACATATGTGGTGCACCAATGTATAACTATAGAATAAATATCTTTAACAAGCTGCTTAACCAAGATGTAACTATTTGTAACTACGGTACATTTTTTAATTCAAACGAATCCATAACCCTGGACTTATTTTCGGATTTCTCCGGGAAGGTTCGAAAAGCGGGATTTAAAAGTATACTTCAAAATATAGCCGAAATTATCTCAGCACACCAACTCAGCTTTTCGAAAGAATACGAAGACCAAGTTATTGAAGTGGAATGTGATACTGAAACGGAACCTGATACTGAACCGGAATTACCGGGAATCGATTCATTTTTTCGTACCCCAACATAAAAATAATAAATTTCGCATCTTTCACCAGAATATAGCGGGAGTTCTTTCAAAAAGAGATGAAATTGAAATTGCATTGGATGATCTTAAATGTAAGAAAATGTATTTTAATGTTATTTGTTTTAGTGAAACATTCTTAAGTGCAGGCTCGGAGGATAGTTTGGTTTTCAAAGACTACGAACTTGCGTCATTCTTTTCCAGATCAAAAAAGAGAGGTGGAGTTGCTATTCTGGTTAACAAGTGTCTGAACTTTGAGAACATGACCGTCTTAAGAGACTTTGCTACCATATCAGCCCTAGGACGTCCACTGCTGGACATAGGCCTCCCCCAATTTCATGGGGGGTAAATGCCATAATCGCCACGCTTGGCATGCGGGTTGGCGATCGCAGTATCTCCACCGCATTTAAGGAATGCTGCTGCCCATTCCCCGGTGGTCTTGGACGTAGTTTTAGGACATACCCGGGTCCAGAGAGAGACTTTGCTATGGAGAGGGAATTTGAATGCTGTGGAGTTGAATTTTCTGACTGTAATGTCATAGTAGTCTGCATATATAGGACACTTGACTCGAATGTCAACATTTTCTTTGACCAATTAAACAAACTTCTTGGCTTCTTACGATCTAAATTTAACAAAAAAAATATTATTTGCGGAGACATTAATATTAACACGCTTATCGATACTAAAACGACCAAAGATTACATTAGTATTTTAGACAATTATGACATGTATAGCCACATCAAAATCCCAACTCGTAAAAATAGCTGTATTGACCATATATTTAGTAATATAAGATCCGCCAATGGAGAAACTATTAAATTAGGTCTCTCAGACCACGAAACGTGTCAAATAGGAACATTTAAGATAAAAACCTCTACTAGAAATATAGAATGGTATGTCAATAAAAGAGATTACAGTGCCGAAAATATTTATAAATTTAAAGAATCCATCTCCAATCTTTCTTTTTCAGAGATTTATGAAGAGAATTGTGCGGATAAATCGTTTACTTCATTCCATGACTTGATCGTGTTATTCCACAACCTGTGTTTCCCAATTATTAGGTTAAAATTGTCAAACAAGAAAAACAACACGAAATGGATCACTAAGTCACTTAAACAATGCTGTGCAAAAAAAAGAAAATTATACTACCAATATCAACAGAGTAAAAAAAACAAGGAATTCAATAAAATAAAACTTATCAGTTACACACGAGTATTGAGGAAATGCATTACACAGGCACAAAAGACACAAAACACGAAATTTATCTCTAATGCTCAAAACAAATGTAAAGCCGCTTGGAGTGTTGTCAAAGGCCATTTCAATCAAGGATACAAAAAAGAAATATCAAGTATTAGAGACAAACAGAATAATAAGACACATGATTCCCTTAAAATTGCTAAAGAATTTAACGAATTTTTCATTAACATAAATAATTCACCTAAGCTGGCACCCCAACGTTACCGCACTAGTACCATAACTAATAATAGACACAGTATTTTTCTGACGCCAACTGATCCGTTTGAAATTAACAAAATAATTCGTTCCCTAAGAAACACATGCTCGACTGGATATGACAATATACCGACAAAAATCTTAAAAGAAATTTCAAACATACTTTCATTCCATTTATCAAACTTAATAAACATGTCATTCGAGCAAGGCAAGTTCCCCACAGCATTGAAAAAGTCGGTAGTAAAACCAATTTATAAAAAAGTTGATAAACTAAGTACAGCTAATTATAGACCCATAACATTAATACCAGTCATTTCTAAAATATATGAACGAGCCATGTTTAATCGTTTGGAATCATTTTTAAACAAAAACAATATTTTGAAAGAAGAGCAGAATGGTTTCAGGAAAAGAAAATCAACATCACTAGCCAACTTCCATCTCAATAACAAAATTGCCGATTGCATTGACAAAGGTATTCCGGTAGGCGTGATATTTCTCGATATGAGTAAAGCCTTCGATACTGTATGTCACAAGCAACTATTGGCTAAACTAGAGAAGCTGGGTATCCGTGGTGTTCCACAGTTGTGGTTTGATAGTTATTTATCAGGAAGAATTCAGTGTACACAAATAGACAAAATCGTAAAAAATGAACTTCAATCTTTCAAGTCTGATTATAAACTAAATTATTTCGGGGTACCGCAAGGTAGCATTTTGGGACCGCTACTATTCCTCATATATATTAACGATCTGCCCGAAAGCACAAAGCATGAGTGCATACTATTTGCTGATGATACTACAGTAGTCATCAAAGGGACTAACGTGAATACATTCGAATCAGACATAAATACAGCTTTACAGGAAGTTACTACGTGGTTAACAGAAAATAATTTAAAAATAAATCTTAACAAAACCAAATTTATGCAATTTAGATCATACAAAGCCAAAGTTCATAACGTAAAAGTAAGGCATGGTAGTGTTGACATAGAGGAAATTAATACTACGAGATTTCTAGGTATGACCTTAGACACTAATTGTAATTGGAAAAATCATGTAACAGATGTTTGTAAAAAAGTAGACAGGTTCCGTTTCGTGCTGTGGCGATTAAGGCAGACCATATCCACGCAAACAGCGCTCATGACCTATCACGGCTATATAGCATCCATCCTAAGATATGGGGTTATTATGTGGGGAAACTCTGTAAACGCTGATCAAGCATTCGTGGCGCAAAAGAAATGTGTGCGTGCTATGTGTGGGGTAGGATACAGAGAATCGTGTAAGCCTTTATTTCCTGAGTTAAACTTATTAACATTACCGTGTATTTATATATTCGAAGTGTCCTTGTTTGTGAAGCAGAACCCAGAACTTTTTCCTCCCCCAAACAACTTAACAAATCGATCGTTACGGCGATATCAAATGACTTTACCTCCGCATAATCTTCTTTCCAGGAAAAAGAGTGCCTACATTATGTGTATGAGAATATTTAATAAGATTCCAGCGACTCTAACATCATTACCCTATACCAAATTTAAATCTGAACTTCACAAGCTACTATGTATGCGTTGTTTTTATAGTGTAAATGAGTTCTTTAGTTATAAGTTTTAAACCTAAGATTACATGTATAGTACATTATATCTAGCAGAAAGCGAACTTACGCCAAATATTAGTGAATTGTTAGATTAAATTCACACTCACCCAAAAAATTCACATACCTGATGGTTGAATGTAACATGTAAGTGCATGCATTGTGTAACTTGTATTTTATATTCTTGTGAATAAATAATTCATTCATTCATTCATTCACGGGCGTGACATTCACAAGTGTTCCAGTGTCTTGGCATCCTCGCCACACATTCTACAATCTGTTTTCTGATATTCCCATCTTGGCCATGAGTTAAGTGACCTGTAAATACTTCGATTATATAATTCTCAGCTGCTTACTGCTGAATTTCCAACTTGGATCCATTCCTTCCATGAAGGGCTTTGAGTGCCTCAAGTCCGCCTCATTCCGTTTGCATTTGTATCTAGCTGTCGACAAGCGCAGTATGCAGGTTTTGCCCAGAGTTGGAGGAAACAGCCATTCACATATTCTGCTCGTGTGGACAACTTATACACAAAAGAAGTATCTATCTAGGGAGGCACATCATGCATCCGGAGGAGATACAACAAGATTGCAGCCCGAAGAGACTAGAAATTCTTGGAAATAGAGGGTATGACCAATAAACTATAAGGGCTACCACAATAGATCAAATAATAAAGCTGTCGACACAATGGATACAAATCACTAAACAGCCGAAAATGCCCCTGAGACTTTTCTAGTGTTCCGTGGCCATACCGAATATTTGTTAGCCACCGTCTTGCTATAAAAAAAAGTACAGACTGACGTGCAATGCCCAACAATACACGTTCACGAGCGCAGATAGTTCTGGGAGTTTGATTGGCAGACGATCCCAGCCACTGTCAGTTTCTTGATGGCTTACTCAGCTAAATTGAGCACTGCCGAGCCTTGAAAAATTCGTAAGCCGATCTTCGAGCAAATAATCCCTATGAGTGGGCTCACTTAGTTGCATTTCTGGGTCAGATGGCAGTCGTTTTCGAGCAAACTAGTGCCTATATCGATTATTAGGATTAAGATGTTCTTAGGATTAACACGTATCTCGTCCACTTTGATAGGTCTCAAGTCAGGAAAGGGTCAGCAACTCCCGTGTGATTCTTTTGCAGTCGCAAGCTTCCATTGGCTACGGTTTCTGCTTACTATCAGGCAGGCCGTATGCTTATTTGCAACCATCATTGTATAAGAAATACAGACAGATATGAGTGGTAACATAAATATTGATTTTGTCTTCGCATTTTCTTAGTAAATATTATCAAACTTTTTTCTTTGCACCTTTCATAAATCTCTGTTTAGCCCAATGGTTGGCTGGTAGAGAATGCCATTTGGCATTAAGCCCGCCATTTGTACAATAACATTTTGTGCAATAAAGTTTAAATAAATAAATAAATATAACCGATAACCGAATAGCCAAAGTCAAAGAGTTTAAACGCTACTAAAAAATATCGGCATATCCACACAACCACACCATACGTAAGCCTTCGGATTGAAGGCGTAGATATTGTCAGCCTTCAGTAAACAAATGAAGACATAACGCAGGGGCGTGTCGAGTCGCGTCAATCAACGTCACGTGACATAGTGTGCCCTGGGGCGCGATTCGATCTGGTTTCATGAGTTTTGCGATATGAAAATCATATGTCAAATTCGTATATATACAAGCGAATTGAGTACCTTATTATTTTTGAAGTAGATTTAAAACCAGTTACTTCATCGGCAAACTGTCTAATTTACAAATATATAGATATTAAGTTATGAAAATTTGACCTGTAAAGATCAATTATTTATTCGGAAAAATCATGTACAAAGTAAACCGATGACAAAAAAAGAAAAGCTCGGCCGTGTCACGAAATTGACCCAACTTGCCAATTTGTTTAAATTTTCCTCTACGAATTATAAATACAAACGGCCCAATGTCCTAAGAACTGCCAAAAATATTTAAAAACGTATGGTCAAATACAATGTCTTTTTCAAAATTCGCGCTGGTCTTCTGTAAGGCTCTTTAAGTGAGGAAACGGTGGGTAACACAACATACAGTATACAAACAAACATAGTACTACAAGAACAAAAATAAAGTAAAGTAAAGTTTTTGAGCTTTAAATATCCCCATAATAATTTCGTCCCACTAATTTAGCTGTTTAGGCGTGCAAGTGCACTCGGATTTATGTGCATTTATGTTAGTATGGATGTCATGCACTTTCCACTCACATGGCAGTGACATATTTCACACAACATTCCATGCATCCGTTTCACATTGGAAAATCCCTTCGAAAACTCATTTCACTAACGCTCATCTGAAATAACCTCGATTTTTACGCACCTGCTAACAAAGGCACCTTTCTGACGAGACCCATTACAAACTAAAACGTGCTGTCAGAAAAACCTTCATCGGCATTTAACTCAAAGCGTTATGGGTCACTTTTCTTTGACGAGGTTAATTCTGGGATGAATTTAATTTGGTTTCCCTTGTTGTATTGACGATGGGGGCGACATCATCGGATCGATCGGGAATTACGGTGCCTTTTAGCCCCTTCCGAAGGGTCCCGATACCGGGGCCAACTTTTCCTTAATAAGATACTTAAAAGTTGCGATACTGAAGGATTGTTATAATCTCATTGGTGCAGGGTTCCGTTCGCTGCGGAATTGGTTTGAGGATACGTGTTGGATGCGGATTGGTAAGGTTACAACACAGAGTTGTTTAAAATGAGAGGTTGACAAATTATAGTTTAACATCTTTGTTTACTTTTAAAGTTCAACAATAGACAGTACCAGAAGAAAAATAATACAATATATAAAGTAAGGTTGCGACGATAAAGCACAAGCCTATTTCATCGCCAGTGGGTGACTGTGGGACCCGGGTATGTCCTAAAACTACGACCAAGACCACCGGGGAATGGGCAGCAGCATTCCTAGAGTGCGGTGGAGATACTGCGATCGCCAACCCGCATGCCAAGCGTGGCGATTATGGCATTTACCCCCCATGAAATTGGGGGAGGCCTATGTCCAGCAGTGGACGTCCTAGGGCTGATATGGTGGGGTGACTGTACAGTATATCCACCACATACTCGTAATCCACGACTGCCCATTACGGGATGCCCTAGATTTATACTCTCAGTTTCACTACCTACATTGCGCGGTTTGACAGATCGATTGAACTCATTATACCACGGTAACCCGCAATGTAATGAAACTCGCATGCGAGTCTCGTATGTGCATACAGAGGCCCTTAGGTCATCTAAGCATATTTGTGGCACTAAACTGCATCGTATTTTCGACATTGACTGTATTTGTATCAAACCAGGAACTCACTTATAGGTCGTTACACTAGACCGCATACACTCTAAAAGTTGAAAAGGGTGCAAAAAGATACCCCCTGAATATTCAGGTCGTTACTTCATCGAGGCTCCGTGTAAGGCCTAGGGCGGGAAGAGGGGGTCAACGAGTTCAACTGTCCCCGCTCGCCCCTTTGACATCGTGTGCATACGTTAATAACCTGTTGAACAGTCAAGATGTGCTTATTACATAATTAATACATAGTCCTGGGAACCTATATTTTTCAAATAAACCAGCATCGTCAGAATGTTCAAGCAACTTTTAGGACGGGCTTTAGGGCACGAGAACTGTCATTTCTTATGGTGAAATTGACAGTTGATATCTAACGCTTTTGTAATTTAATCGTATGGCATTTATTTACGAACCGTGAGATCTTCGAGAAGACAAGTACGGTTGCCAGTTTTTGTTGCACTATTCAGATCTCATGTGGAGTCAACTTTCTAAATCTACACGTCCTAATTCCTGCTATATCTAACGCTAATTCGCATGGGTAGGTATGCATGTTAAATTTTTGATGCACGATGTCTTGACTTTACTTACATTACTTACAGAAATAGTGGTGACGCTGTGTTAGCTTATTACTGAAATTGTGGTGACGTTTTGTTATATAGCTTATTACTGAAATAGTGGTGACGTTTTGTTAGCTTATTACTGAAAGTCAACGCGGGATATATAACTAAATAAGGTACTTTTTAAGTGAAGAATTCGTTATTTTTATTACTATCTTTCGTCTTATAGTATCTTTTACTTATTAGTAATACATTTGTATAAATTTTTAATTGAGTTTCAGATTATTACGTTACTTAAAGTTACCGAAACAAACTAGAATTATTTATTTCTATGATTGAACCATGTTGTGCATAATAAGAACACGCTTAAGTAACAACGAAATAAACGGAGGGAAGGAAAAATGCAACGTCTCAAATTGGAAAAAGCAAGAACACTTTGAAACTGTCGCATTTTGCAACCGACCAATTGAATATTTGGAAAAAGAATAAATACAGTTACACATTTTTCCCTACACCTCGTGGCACTAAAAACACATTCATGTCAAATATTACCAAGACGAGGCCATATGGCTCACACTGTCAGATCTCATGTGGAGTCAACTTTCTAAATCTACACGTCCTAACTCCTTAACTTCACAAACTCTACGGCTTAGTCAAAATATGAGGGTTGGCCGTTTCGGTACCGTCACATGGGCGTAAGATAAGGGTTTATACACTGTTTATAATTAAAAAAAAAAATCTAATCGGTCTATAATTGAGGGGTAATTTTTTTTTTACCTGTTGAACGAACTGTGGGACCGTTCTAAGCTGTGTTCGCCAGTGGGTCTACGGGTGTTTTATTTTTCCCCATGGTCCCACCATGCTTCGTCTATCTTCGTAATTTTTACTGAAATGTTTGTTTTCACTGTTTTTTTCTACAGAATAGTTAGGTACGATGACGAGCGGAGCAAGGAGGAGTGTTAGTAGAACTGCGACTGCGACCCTAAAGTGCGCGAGCCGAACGAGCGAAGCGAGCGTGCCGCGGCAGCAGCCGGCGAAGCGCCACAACCGGACATTTTTAAACACATCGCGTCGTGGGACAATGGGAAGAAGTGATAGACCCACTGGCCAGTTAGAACGGTATGGGACAACGGGTAAAAAAAAATGGTACAAAAGCTGTGGTACCGCGGGTAAAACACGACAATTGGCAGAAAAATCGGTGAACATACATTAAAAAATATATAATACAGTGGAACCTATGTTCCAAAATGTATGTAATGTATGTATGTGTGTATGCTCTATGTTCTATGTGTGTGTTGTGTGTGTGGTTTTGTAGGAAAAAATTCTACAAACTTTTACAAGAAGTATAAATGGCGCTACTTACCTGCTGCAAAATCGATCAAAATTCCGATTGTAATATTTGTAATAAGATTACATTAAACAATACACACATTAATGGTTAGTTTAAAATAGTAAGGCCCGGCTGTATAAAATTCCGTTACAGCTTTTATCGGTGAGCAATGCCAAATATTTATACCTACTCACTTATTCTGACATAATGTATGTCTGATCTTAAAATTGTGCCCATAAATCAAGTAACCCAGCGAAGACGAACATCTGATAACTTTTTTACAGCGAAAGCGGTGTATGGGCTTGTGAGTCTTGCCCGCCAATTTTACATGAGAGTTTTTTATTTAATGTATTTAGGTGAACAAACACTCACTACAAAAAGGTTAAGGTAGATTACATAAAAAAAAGTTTGCAATATGTGTGACCAACACCGTTCACCAATTATTAACTTTTTGCTGGGATACACAAAGTAAAACTAGGTGCAGCAATTAATTTAATACCAAAGCTCAGTGTCCAATACAAAAAGATGGGCACAATTGGAGCTTATAAAAATTTACCTTTCGCGGATTTTCCTAAAATAAGAGGGCATTTTCAACTTCGAACTGCGCTAAATTACATTCATTAGTCTTGGTGGCCTTGTCTAAGAAAGGCAAGGGAAAGGAAATGTACCAAATTTGAGATTGGTACAATTAGATACCTTGATTTAAAAAATGGTTTCTGGGAAATTAAAATAACGCTAGTGATAGATGCTGTAATTTAGCCATATTTATTATAATGTTTGGAGTTATTTATTTATTTTCCATTCCGGGATTTTATATTGAGCAAACAATTTAACAAATCTACTCGAGAACTTTAAACTGTGAACAAATCTCTAAATGAACAACAAAAAAAAACTTATTCGAGTTAAATAGTTGTTGCAGATATGTGCAGGTCTAGGCAAAACTGGAAAAAAGGTTTTATTTTATGATTACTTATTTCAAGCGTGCTTTGTAAATTCCTCTTATTTTTTATGATGTAAATTTATAGCATATAGTACATTAAGACTTGGTATTGATATCACTCAATGCAAAGCACAAGCGTGATACCCATTGTATGCAATATTACTTTTAATTTGCATTTTTTAAGGAACTTATTAAAGTAGCTCCCTTTTACAATTATAATTTTAACATTTTAATCTCAATATAAATAAGATCAACGAACTGCCCTTAAACTTTGAACGATATTTGATTTTTCAGAAGTACCGTTATTTAATTCGGTACTTTTGTACCGATACAGGGCCAAGTAATTATGACAACGCGCCTCCCTAAGGCTGGTTTCTTTTACACCTTTTTATACCACCGATAAGAGGTAATGAGGGTGAAAATAATCTGAAATATAAGTCTGAAAATGGAACCGAAGAGGAAATCGAGGTTCTTTTGTTTTAGAAACCGAGATAAGCTTAGCGCAGAATGAAAACAAGCTGCTATTTTTTTTAATCTAGTAACATGGGCACTTTGAATTGGTTTCATGGGAAAAGGCTTTAGATTACTTTCAATTTAAGCAATAGAATCAACTATTTAAGGAAAGCCGACTTCGCGTAACTAGATGAGGCGAAGATTAAGAATATGAAAAAATAATATTCGTAACTTAAATAAATAAATAAATATTGGGGACACTCTTATACAAATCTACCTTTTTTTTATACCACGTCGGTGTCAAACAAGCGTACGGCCCGCCTGATGGTAAGCGGTCACCGCAGCCTATGGACGCCTGCAACTCCAGGGATGTCATGTCCCAAACTAAGTAAAGCTTGTACTGTGGATGTGGATACTAGACGACGATATACATACTTATATATACTTAAATACGTAGGAAATATCGAAGACACAAATAATGCCCTGACCGGGATTCGAACCCGGGACCTCCGGCTTCGTAGGCAGGGTCACTACCAACTAAACCAAAGTGGTCGTCAGAAACAATATTTTTAGGGTGTTTGAAAAGGAAAAAAGGAACCCTTATGGTGAAGCTTTGTCTGTCTGTCGGTCACATCGTTAAATATCTCAAGAACAACTTCAATGATATCGATTTCAGGAATAATTATTAAGAAGGCTAACCAAGATGCACTGAGCAAGATTTTGTATATTATTTTTTTTATTTTCTGTGAAAACTTATCAAGGAGGGGTCAAAAATTCAAAGTCTAGTAACTATGTCAAGCGGGATGTCATATGAAAGAGCTAGAATTGCACATTGTAAAATACAGAGTATAGAGTATAATACGAGAGTGAAAGGGACGGCACGACACGAAGTTCGATTTTCGAAGTTCGCGGTAGCACAGCAGTATTTTTTTACGGTGGACAAATTTCGATTCATGAAGGAAAATATTTAAAAATAATACCGCCAAGATAAAAATATGAAATTTAACGTTAATATCAATATAAATTTTACAGGAAAAGAACTATACTCTATCTAGATTATTTATAAAAAAACCGGCCAAGTGCGAGTCGGACTCGCGCACGAAGGGTTCCGTACAAGAAAAAAAAATGTTTTTTTGATTTTAGTATTTGTTGTAGTAGCCACAATAAAAATACATTATCTGTGAAAATTTCAACTGTCTAGCTATTACGGTTCTTGAGATCTAGCTCGGCGAGTGGTAGCCATGAAAAAGGGCTTAAAACATCACGTTTTTGTATGGGAGCCCCCCTTAATTATTATTATTATTTTGTTTTTAGTATTTTTTGTTACAGCGGCAACAGAAATACACAATATGTGAAAATTTCAACTTTTTTGCTATTACGGTTCTTGAGATATAGCTTGGTGGCTGACGGACGGACGGACGGACGGACAGCGAAGTCTCAGTAATAGGGTTCCATTTTTACCCTTTGGGTACGGAACCCTAAAAACATATCTAAACTAAGTTTGTAATTTAATTCGGTAATATATTTTGACATTGCGGCCTACTTACAGAATAAAGTTCATTTATTCCATTTAACATGTGTTTTTGTTATGTAAGATGTTGAACTCACACCACGACGGAAGTTCTCGCAAATCTGTCAAATATGGCTACAGTATCCCCTGTCTGTCGTACAAGACGATTAAAAGGGGCTCCTCAGGGTCGCAGACGGTCGCAGCTGGGGGTTGCGGTCGTACGTAGTAAATAAGTTTCCGTAAAAGAATTCATTTTTAGCGTTCGGTACCCAAAGGGTAAAATAGGACCCTATTACTGAGACTCCGCTGTCCGTCCGCCCGTCTGTCTGTCTTTCTGTCTATCCGTCTGTCACCAGGCTGTATCTCAACAAGAAATACTAAAAACAAAATAAAATAAATAATTAAGTGAGCTCCCATACAAAAACACTTTTAAAAAGTTGATCGTTGTGTTCATTAGATGGTCTCAAAATGTATGGAAAAACGAAAATTCGACTCGCACTTGACCAAAATTCTACTTGATATTATTTAAAGTTCTTATTACTGATAAAAAAAGAATAAGTATTATTATTGAAATTAAATTAAAAAAAGGTTACAATAAAGTGTCTAATATTGTATAGATAATGGTACGGAATCCTTCGTGCGCGAGGCCGACTCGCAATTGGCCAGTCTTTTTTAATATAAAATAATAATAAAGTTCTACCTTTTATTGTCGACTGTATGTTTTTTCCATAGTGATCAAATCAAGTGAGAGCGCTCGTGGCCCAGCGGCACCCGCCTACCGCGTAAGGTATGCGAGGTTAAGCAATGTGGGCGCAGGTCAGTTCTTGGATGGGTCACCGCTTTGAGTGGTTACTAACTGAGCGCTCTCGTGCTTTGGATGGCACGTTAAGCCGTTGATCCCGGCTGCTGTCTACGACAGCAGTCGTTAAGCCAAGTTAGAGGCCTTCGGGCGGCTTGAGAACTTCTAACAGTCAAGTTGCCCACTCACTTGACAAAGGGGGGTCGAAGTTGCACCACGTCCGTAGGGAGTACCCACCGTTACCCTACACGTGACCCCTGGGTGGTGCTAAAAGTACAACAAAAACTGGCAACCGTACTTGTCTTCTCGAAGATCTCACTGTTCGTAAATAAATGCCATACGATTAAATAAGTGATCAAATAACTCGTTGAGTGTTCCGATGAACTCAAACACGACGGATGTATCTTGTGTAGTAGTAGTTGCTATGGGCACCTTCTGTCTCCATCATCAGATAAACTCGGTGGTACCATAATATTGCATTGACACCGAACTTTCCTCTATATGCCAAATTTCAAGTCAATCGGTTGAGGATAACTGCTTTAAAGTCCAGTTGCAATATTTGACCCGAGCATATAAACATCATCCTTCTAGCGTTATTCTCAGTACAGTTGCATCCTGAAGGATGCCTGGGGTCCGCTACCTAATCCCAAGAATTGGCGTAGGTACTAGTTTTTACGGAAGCGACTTCCGTCTGACCTTCCAACCCGAGGGGGAAACTAGACCTTATTGGGACTAGGCTTGTCAAGTGAGTGGGCAACTTGACTGTTAGAGGTTCTCAAGCCTCCTCCGGGCGGAGCCCTCTAACTTGGCTTAACAACTGCTATAATAGACAGCAACCAGGATCAACGACTTAACGTACCTTCCAAAGTACGGGAGCGCTCAGTTAGTAACCACTCAAAGCGGTCACCCATCCAAGGACCGACCTCGCCCGTCATTGCTTAACCTAGCACACCGCACCGTGACGCGGGCGCCGCTGGGCCACGAACCCGAGCATATAAACATAGCAAGTTAAATCTCTCTCTCTCTCCCTCTCTCTCTGTGTCGATCCCTCATGTCTGAGGATCATGGTCAGCATCAGGGTTGTATCTTGAACGGATGACCATCAGCCTTCACCAGTTTCTGTCCAGCACATCCCTTACAATCGCGTAGAATAACTCTGCCTCCGAAGCTAGAGGTCCCGGGTTCGAATCCCGGCCAGGGCATTTATTTGTGCATTATTCATGGATATTTGTTTTTGGGTCTTGAATGTTTTCTATGTATTTAAGTATGTATTTATCTATATAAGTATGTATATCGTCGTCTAGTACCCATAGTACAAGCTTTGCTTAGTTTGGGACTAGGTCGATTTGTGTAAGATTGTCCCCCAATATTATTATTATATTATTAGAAATTGGAGGACGACGAGTGTTTCACTTGATCGGTCCATTTTGAAAAGATGGTGGGACCCACAGGGTCGTGACATTATCGGCACTGCCCTCTTATTCGCAAACCGACTCGTACCATATAAAAACGGGTGAGGTATGAGGTGACAGGTGAAGACGAATCGGTTTCTGAATTACACGTCACGTTCTGTAGGAGATCCCAAAGCCGTCCGAAAAAATGTGTCAAAGAGGAACCGGGGAGTTTTTAGTTGAGGCAAGTCCGGCATAACGCGCGCTGTCCCTAGGTAAGTATTACGGATCCCCCCGTTACCCTTACAAAAGGTACGAAGCCACCTCTTATTAGTAAAATTAAAATGAGATGAATGACATGCTTAGCTGGCTGCTATAAAAATCTTATCCCGCTTTGAGCTTTTCTCACAAATCAAATAATGAAACGCAACTGTTGGTTTAACCTAACCATTAAAATCTTTATACAATTCTTCACTTAACTACAAAGTATCTTGAACATTGTGTAAATGCAATTGAATCTTGATATGTATAAAATAAGGTTCAAATTTCAATGCAGTATAATTGCGGTAGTAGGTTTGGGAAATAAACATTGAGTTGTCCAAAGAAGGTTTTTTGCAGTATCGTGACTTCATACATGGTACCATTTTTTGTAGCCAATAAGAGAAGTTTTCATTCAATTGTAATTTCACTTATTGACTTGGCACTTATTTCAACCAATAAATTGACACTAATAAACTACATGTTAAATTAATTTTCTGAGTTTTACGGGATGTGTGTAAATTAAACACAAAATGTAAATTTGAAAATTTGAACAGTCACAATAATTTGCGAAAGACATTAAGACTTACATAAAAAAACAGCCGTCTATTCTCTTCATTAACATTTTTGTATAGGCAACATTTATGCCCAAAAATTGCAGTTTTAAAATTGACACCATGTACTTACATAAACTGTTAACAAAATAAAGTGCTGTTAAATGGAAATGTCACATTATTATAACTAACTAACTATTGGGGGACAATCTTACACAAATCGATCTAGTCCCAAACTAAGTAAAGCTTGTACTATGGGTACTAGACGACGATATACATACTTATATAGATAAATACATACTTAAATACATAGAAAACATCCAAAACCCAAGAACAAATATCCGTGATAAATGTACAAATAAATGCCCTGGCCGGGATTCGAACCCGAGACCTCTAGCTTCGGAGGCAGAGTCACTACCAACTAGGCTTAACAGGCCGTCAAACGATAAACGAACGGTGGCAGCGGTGGCGGGGCGGGTGGTATTAAACGATATGTATTATTATACAGTTGTAGTTAAGAAAAGTTACCTTGTAAGTTGCGTTGATACGCCATGATTTCAATAGTCAGGATATGTCTGAATATTTTGGACCCAAATTTCTTGCACCCGAAACAAGCGATATTGAAAACGTAAACTGTGGTAAGTGACAACCGCCGACGTTGCGTTGCTATTTTCAAATCAAAATTGTTCCCCACAGTCGCACCCATTGGGCACACCCGACTTTACCTAATATTAAGGTTAATGTTTATACGCCGCAATATTTGACTCCGTGAAGTCAAAATACTGGGTCTTTATTGTATGTAAAGATAAAAGAGGGCAGCTACCTGCATTTAATTGATTGATGTCGGGGGGAGTACTCTGTTTTACTTTTATTCGAGCTTTACCTGTGAAATTCCAGCTTATTTGCCATGAAATGTATTGGAAAACGAGGTTTCGCGTTTAATGGAATTGCTTTTCGTATTTAGTTATCGATATAGGTTATGTGATGAACTTTGTAGAGCAGCAGGATACGCAATTAAATTAGCTTTACGAATGCGCGTTAGAAATATTAACTATCATTTTTAGAAAGGACTCCCTCCTAATACCACCCTTAGAAGCCGTGCCTGTAACACAGCGCGCCGCGCTGGCAACGGCTGAGTTCAACGGTAGGTCTCTATTTTTACTAGTAGCTGTGAGCTTGTAGACTTCTCAAGTGATACTTTTTACGTTTTCAACCCCCATGACGCCATCTTAATCAACTCATTTAACTTATTCTTCACTTATTGTATAATGATATATAAATCTGTTTTCTTTTATAAATTTACTCTAAGTTATCATAAATGGATATATCAATGCAATAAATTATAATACATACTCCATACTATATATTATATACATACTATATCCATACTAATATTATAAATGCGAAAGTCAACCGTCTGTCTGTCTGTCTGTTACCTCTTCACGCTTAAACCGCTGAACCGATTTAGATGAAATTTTGTATAGAGATAGTTTGAGTCCTGGGAAAGGACATAGGATAGTTTTTATCCCGGAAAGGTTCCTTAGGAGGTGAAAACGGGGTAAAAGTTTGTATGGGCGCCTACAAAAAAAATTATAGCAATTATTTCCATAATATCTTTTGTTAAAGTGTAAACACTCCAAATCCATATAATATATATTAATATCATTCCAGTAGAGAGTAAAAAAGTACACGTAACCTATTTTAGTATATAAAAAAATCCAAGAATAACTTTTTTTGTCTATTGAAACCATTTGGAAATAATTGCTAGAGAGCTCAATAGTGTACCATTTAATTTATTGCTCCTATTTCAGGCCACACCCGTATATACATATTTTCAGAAGATTTCATTTAGTTCCGTTCAAGAAGTTTCTGTATATTAAGTACCTTTTGGTTTACATAAAGATTAACATATTTATTTTCTTTTTCTCGAAAAACTGCGAAATTCACAATTTAAAACGTTATTTGATTGCAAAATACAGTTAAGTTACAAAAGTCATCGTAAAAAATAGGTAACCAAAACGTTTTACCTGTCCTATATTTTGGAATTAAGGCAAAAAAATAACCTAATGATATTTTGCCCGTTTTTCAGGGATTAATATTTTAATTTCAATCATGTTTTTTGTCTCTCCTGTAAACTTCCATAATATGACGTTAGCAGGTTTACACTATTAGCCGACGATGTAACGCGGACGAAGTCGCGGGCAAAAGCTAGTAATATTATAAATGCGAAAGTCAACCGTCTGTCTGTCTGTTACCTCTTCACGCTTAAACCGCTAAACCGATTTAGATGAAATTTGGTATAGAGATAGTTTGAGGCTCGGGAAAGGACATAGGAAAGTTTTTATTCCGAAAATCGTTCCTTAACATTTTTTCGTTTTACCCACCATTAAGATGAAATTTGGTATAGAGATAGTTTGAGGCTCGGGAAAGGACATAGGAAAGTTTTTATTCCGAAAATCGTTCCTTAACATTTTTTCGTTTTACCCACCATTATGTCGCAAAAAAAGATGCATCGCCTGAGAAAAACAACTACCGCCAAAATTCCTTAAATCACACGATGAGTAAATTAACAGTCAACTCCACGAGTTTAAAACTTATGGGCTACCTCCAATACACCCGCCATTTACGTAAGAATTTTGATAGCCTAGATGTGTGTTCTCGCAAAAGATAACTTTGTTTAGTGTTTTTGGTGTAAACGAAGAAGTATCAGTAAGAGTGTTGTGTGTAGTTCGGCATTGAATAATTGTGAAGAAAACGAGGGTAGATTCTCGCCGCCGCCGCCTCCACCCGCGCCGAGCTACCGAGCTGACAGGGCTAGGACACGCAGTGTTAAGAAAACCGCCGCCGCGATAGGTGCTCATGATTAAGGACCGCGAACCGGTCTGAAACATGTCAAGCGATATACCTTATAGACGTGAGTGACCCGTTTCATTATATTTAATATATCGTAAAGGTATATACCAACTATTTTTTTTTTTAATATTTCGTGGCTTTTGAGCTGTAAATCCAATACAATCACTGTTTTGGGGTTAGGTTAAGGAGTTTATATTCTTACTATTGCGATAAACGTACATAACGGTATTTTTCATAATCTCAAAAAAAAATGTTATAGTGTCTCAAAACGAGAGTCTTTGACCACTGTGTTGCCAGTGATGACATATGGGCACTGAAACGTGGTCGCTTACTATGGGCCTCATTAAAGTCACCAAAAGAGCAATGGAGAGGGCTATGCTGGGAGTATCTCAGCGTGATCGCTTCAGAAATGAGGCCATCCGCAGTAGAAACCAATTATCTGACATAGCCCTCCGAATCGCTAAACTTAAGTGGCAGTGGGCGGGGCACATTCCACGTAAAACCGATGTGTCGACCACTTACCGGAAGGCGCAGCGTAGGTAGCCCCACACAAGATGGACTGTTGACCTGGTGAAAGTTGCTGTAGTCCGCTGGATGCGGGTGAGCTGAGCCTACGTCCAGCTCTGGATGTCCCTCGGCTGAATTGATGATGGTGAATATTTTCGCCCAATACCCAATATATATTTTTTATATATTATGGGGGAAAAAATAACCCACTCATATTTTTCCCGTCATTCGGGTTTTAAGATTTTCATTTCAATTTTTTTTTTCTCCTGTAAACTTTCATATGGTTACGTTGTCAGGTTTACACCATTAGCCGACGATGCGTTGCACGCGGACGGGGTCGCGAGCAAAAACTAGTTATTATATATTTTCCCCTCACGGGACAATGGTGTCCCGGGCCTTTGAGAGGCATGCTTGGAGCCGGAGTACCGAGGTACCGAAGTACCAGACGAGTATCATATTTAGCCAACACGTAGAAGCCCCTTTGTCAATTTAATGAAATGAAAAAGGGGTATACTATACAAGGTGGACTGATGACGCGGTAAAGGTCGCGGAGTCCGCTGGGTGCAGCGCAGGACCGGTCATCGTGGCACTCTTTGGGGAAGGCCTATGTCCGGTAGTGGACGTCCTTCGGCTGACATGATGACGATGATGACATTCAAATATTCGTTTAAGTATCTGCCTCTCTGTCTCTCAACTATGCAAGAGCGACATAACCAAGCGTCATTTAATAAGTGTATCACGACAATCGGGTGAGAAATGCGACCTGTAGAGAAGAACAGTTGGACACCCGGAATCCGCACATATGAAAGCATTTTAGCTCAAGCTGAAACGGAGAAGCTTCGCTCGCTCGGTCATTAATATGAACTAAATAATTTAAGAATGCTGCGCTCGACATTTTCTGAATGAGTTGTAATATCGATTGTTCAATTCTAGCTCGAATATAAAGACTTTTCAAGAACAACCCAAAAGTATCGAACCTATCAGATCTCATTCCTCGACTAATCCCACCCACCGACCTCGCATACCAAATACCCTATTAAAAACGTTCGCACCCGTTTTTGCAAATCAGTAAACCCCACTACAAAGGGGGGCTACCATCGGTATGGTCGCAGTAAACTTATTTTAAACAGAGTGAAATGACATGAGATATTTGATCCTGGAATCGAATCCTCGAAAATGAGTACGCTAGAGGCGGGTGGCGCAGGACCGGTCATTGCAGTTGGTATGATGATGATGACAATGATGCTTGAAAACTAGGTGTCTAATGTATAACTTGTAGAAATATAAAGTATAAATGACTTTTTTTAAATAAATATATTGTATAACAACATGTATGGAATATGGAAAGAAGAAGAGAAACACATCTCAGAACATCTCTGGTTACCTTTCGCTCCCCCTTAGAAAGACATGAACATGAAACAAAAACGATATCCTAGGACGTCCCTTTGTGTCACAAGACAGATGGTTTATTCTGGTCATTTTCGTTTTGATTTTAGCTACACTTGTTCAACTATTTTAAGTCATATTTTAAGAGTCTGAGGAATCCAACGTCCATATTAATAATATTTATTTCTAAGAAACTCCACCACTGTCACCTCCGCTTGAGGCACGGAACTAAAGCCGCATTTACACACATGCAATAATCGCTTGCGAGATTTAGTAGATCAATTGAACTCATAATACCAAGGTAACCCGCAATCTTAACTTGCGTGTGATTGTAGCGTGTGAACTGCTAAAACTTAAAACATAAAAAAGTTGACCAACCAATCAACGACTCTTCGCGTTTAACTGAAAATTCTTCCTCCGATTATAATCTGCGTACTGTGCCAATTGAGGAGGAAAAACCTCTCTTATTAAGGTTTACTATTACAGCGAGGGCTGATAATAATGGAATTTCAATCAGTTAGGTTCGAGTCGGGGCGAGGGCGCTAAAATGACGCCTCCACTGATTGAATAAATTGCCTTTGTTAAGGTATCAACTACTATACCCAATACCCACAGTATTTTAGATACTGGTGGGGATGATAAAAGGTATTGACGGACTGTGAAAGTGTTAATGAAAGGGGCAGATTTAAATGGAGGTTTGCTATTGGCAATTTTATGTTGGTCGGTAAGGACACAAGGTTATTAGGTAATCGAGAATCTGAGCGTTTTGTATCTTGTCGAGGTTAATTTTACATATACATAATAGTCATACACTGGCTAATATTGTCCCATTTATACACGAACAATAATAGGATTTACGTTTAAATACAATGCGGGATTTGATATATTGAACACATTAAATCTCGGTACCCCGCAAAGTAACTAAATGTGCATACAGCTTTTGCACATGTATAAAGGAGGCTCCACATGCACTAACAGTTACTAACATAAAACGTTCTTGGTGGCAAATACCTCCCGCCTGTTGGCAAGTAAACAATCATATTTAACTAGATTAACCTTGAATCCTTGGTAGATACTAAAAAATTGGTTCTTACCTGAAACAAGAAAAAAACAATTGTTAATTTTGAGTTATACAAATGTGTTCGGCTGTTTTTTTTTTTATTAACACTTCCTATACTTCAGCACTTATCGTGTCAAACATTAGAATTTATTGTTTTACATCTCAATGTCATAATTTCATCAGGCAATTTTGATATCGGCATAATGAAGGGTTATCGAAGACCCATGACGATAACGTTGCGAAGGGCGTCACGACCAACTTTATCAGAATCCGTCCAGCTGTATTAATATTATAGTTACTAGTACCTAATCCAAACATCCTTCACCTTTTTAATAGGAATTAGGATAGTAAAGGTGATTGTGGGGACTACTGACTACTCCCTCTAACCTATGCAAGCCCTGTGCCAAGCAGTGGGACGTATATAGGCTGATGAGGATAATAAACAGCTACCCAAGCACAACATTATCGACCCATTAAAAACAAACTCCTATCAAAAAACCAAGCAGGAATTCGGGATCCGCACTGGGGATGATTTTAGGTGCCAAAAGTTTAGCATTAAAGTGTTATAGTCTACGAGGCAGGTAATAAATTATTTAGAGATTTTCTCTCGGGCGATAACTTGATTAAAAATATCGATCACTGGGCTTCATTATTTATTTATTTAAACTCAAAAAAGAAACTTAATGGTATGGTGCATTTATATCATCGCCAAACTGCAACAACACAACACACACTCCGAAAAACACACTCCGTAGATTTTCACAAAATATGACCATTTTTTTTTCTCCGGGGGAACAACCCGTCATGCATACCACCGCACCGCGACAGCGCGGGACGGTGCGGAGGTTATGTCGGACTTACAACGACTAAAAACCCCCCGATGGTCCTCCTCAATTCATTTCGGACGGCTCTAGGATCTCCTTCTGAACGCACCAGTGCCGCCCTAGAGTCACACCTCTGTGGGTCCTACCATCTGTTTTCATAGACGATTGCAGCCCCCAACTGCGACCGTCTTCGGCCCTAAAGACCCCTTTTAGTCACCTTGTACGACAGATAGGGGATACCCTAGCCATATTCTATGCCCGGGCGACAGGGCGCTCACAAAATATGACCTAAGAGGAACTTTATCATGACAATCGGTTGCTGGCTCGCGCACTATAACGGGGAGGCGAAGTCGGTCGAATATTCCATTACGAATTGCGATAAGAAGGAAGCCGCGTCTCCACTTTCCACCGTCAAGGAATAAACTACCTATTCATTACACCGACTCTCACTTACAGTAAGTCAAGTCAAGAAATTGGTGTAGTACTTATGAACTTGAATATACAAAAAATAGTTACGAAAAGTACCTGTTTCTTGGCGGACTGTACATACATATTATATACAGTCACGTCTGTTGCACGGAGATCACGGATTTTAATTTGCTAAGATATACGTACGTGCTACGCTCTTTGGGTTTCATTTTCGTAACATTCTTGATAGTTATTTGTCGGTGTCGTGTTTTGAACATCCTTTTTTATAACTCAGTAACTTTTTTATACCACTGGTAAATGGGCGACGGCCCACCTGACGGCAAACTATCACCGCAGCTTATGGACACCAGAAACTTCAGGGGTGTCACATGTATGTTGCCCACCCTTAAAAAATTAAAAACTCCTTTCTTGAAGAACCCCATACTGTAGTCCTTCGAGGAAACCTTGGTAGGGGAGTGCATTGCACAACCGGAACGTCCGTCTGAAACCGTACCGCATCCAACCATTTAAGTCCAGTCACTACTTTGTCAATAAATTCTATGCACTATAATAACATAACTTTATTAACAAAGGACAGTATACACTATAATCTGAAGGACATAGAAAGTAACGTGATTTTCCCCAAAATCCATTTTAATACAAAGAACGTAGATAAATGAATTCGCCAAGTCACCCTTACTTTTCCACTTGTCACTATTTTACGACATTATTTATCGCAAAAATGTAAAATTATGTATCAAATCTTCATTTCAAAACAATAAACAATAATATGTATTTGTTACTTTTTTGAAAGAATTATCCGTTTTGACAAAATCGAACATCAATGTTAAAATTGTGCCGATTTACGCAATATCGTGAAATCGCACACACACAGCATACATCTACTGTGAGACAACATTTTGGCGACGTACCTATAGCCTCATGTGTCGCTGAGCCGAAGGAATAAGTAAGTACGAAACTCCTTTGATTAAAGTAATCATATTCATCGATACAATGGACACAGGCCCTGAATTATTCACGCTGGTGGAAATTAGGTGAATTCGCTAAGGTGATTAATGCGGCCGATCGAGAACTTATTGGAATCCGCCGTTTGCAAACGTTTCGTTTTAACTTCCCCGGCCTTGGGTGTTCAATGAGGTTATATTGAATAATCCAACATTCGCAATATTCGCCAATGGAGCGCTTTTGTGAGCTGGGTCTCTTGAGAAGTGCTCTTTTTGCGAAACTGGGTTAGGTTATCTGGATGGATACTTATTCCCAGAACATCAATAGTCACTATTAAGCGATATTTATTTCAACGTTAAAAAGTAAAAGTTATTAATTCTTCAATTTAGGCATGGACCTATGAATGATGTCATTAAACTACCGACGGTTCGGAAAAATAAACTGCTAAGAGAAGAACCGGCGTATAAAAACTCGGGGAGGTATCATTTTTTCAAAACAATATGTACATCGTATTTTAATATAAAATTACAGTATCACAGTACTACAGTAGAAAACCTATTTTGCGAAACATTTACCAGTGCCCTTCGGGTCGCTACACTGAAGTGACAGTGCACATAGCGCGTAGAACCGATGGCCGTTGGGGCGGTAAGGTTCTCGAGTGGCGACCAGGTACCGGGAGGCGTAGCGTGGGCAGGAGTCCGCTGGATGTGGATGGAGCAGGACCGGTTATTGTGGAACTCCTTGTGGGAGACCTATGTCCTTCGGCTGATAACCCGTGCAGTCCATGATATAATCGTTAAATATGGCACCGGCAACAGTCATCACATAAAACTGAACTCATTTACTCAGAGGTTAGCTGGAAGAGATCCCTTGAAGGGCTTGAAGGGGCTCGCCTTTGTAAGTCTACTTT
Source organism: Notocelia uddmanniana (assembly GCA_905163555.1). Lineage (NCBI taxonomy): Eukaryota > Metazoa > Arthropoda > Insecta > Lepidoptera > Tortricidae > Notocelia > Notocelia uddmanniana. The sequence goes on from LR991068.1 coordinate 20,840,176, forward strand.
TTGTTTACGTTAATCATTTTGTCGTGTTTTATGTACAATAAAGTAATACATACATACATAAAAAACTTGTCAAGTTTGCCATCAAAACATATTCTAACTAACACCGCTTACGATTACAGACGGTTTGGTGCAACCCTTCCCTGTAATCCCTACCCGATGAAAGCCCACAAGTCCGAAACAAAGTCATCAAACAATGATACAAGAGTTCAACCCTAAACATAATTGAACATGGCTGACGATAAACAATTTAGTGGTATTATGACTGCCAATAGACAATTTAATCAATTTAATAATAGTAACACGTTTCTTCAGTATTACACGCAACACGTGGTGGATGCTCTGCCAAATGGTAATATAACGGGATGTCGTGGGTAAATAAAGTGAACTGGTGGTACATGTGTGATATAAAATATATCGTAGTGGAACTGTTCATAGTTCCAACAGAATATCTATCTATCTTCACCAAGGAAGTATTTTGGTCTCAGGGAGTCAAGCTCCTCCATAGAATAGGAAATAATTTATGGTATATCATACATAATATTATCCAAAACATATCCTATTATAATAACTTGGAGATGCAAACGTCCATAGGCTCCGGTATTTGCATACAATAGTTATATGCATACCATCAGGCATCGATCGAATGATGGGTAGGGTTGAGGAGCCCTCGTGGCCCAAAGGCGACCGCGAACCGCGTGTGGGATGCTATGGCTACTAACTTAGCGCTCTCGTGCTTTGGAAGGCACGTTATGCCGTTGATCCAGGTGCTGTCTGTAGCAGCAGTCGTTAAGGCAAGTCAGCAGCCTTCCGGCGGCTTGAGAAAGTTGTCCACTCACTTGACAAGCCTAGTACCAGTAAGGTCAAGATTCCCCCTTGGGTTGGAAGGTCAGATGGTAGTCGCTTCCGTAAAATCTAATCTACGCCAATTCTTTGGGATTAGGTAGCCGACCCCAGGCATCCTTCAGGATGAAACTGTAATGGGATAACGCTAAGATCACGCATCGCATTATTGGTTTGCTGCCGTCTTAGTAAAAATGATTATTAATAATAAAGTTGCCAAAACCAAAATTGTGGATTATTTTTTGTGAAAATCAGATTATTCAACGGTTTCGTACAGCTTCCATTATCGATAACCACTGAACAGTTTGAGATTAATCTACCGACGGAACATCAAATACCAAGAAAGCGGCGAGATGTTTCACTTCTTCCAAACTTTTTAATTAGGTTTCGATCACGATTCAAACTTCACCTCACTTTAGCTAGAAACATTGTGCCAATCTACTAAAAATGATGATGAAGTTTGTTCATTTACCTTCAATTTTGTGTTATTATAGAGACATTTTGTTTCATTGTAATGCCGGTTTAACACGTGACAGGGTCAATTTATGGAAAACAAAAATCATACATACTCGTACTACCTACACGCCTACAACCCATTGGAGGTAGGCGGATACCGGAGACCAAAGAATGCCAAATACTACACTCCTTACATGCTTCTTTCACTTCGATCACATCCAAACATTTCCTCATAATGGCTCGTAGGTCGCGGGTACTTCTGACCTGCCTTTTTTAAGTACCGCAGTAATTTGGTCAAGATGGCTCGCATTGGTCCTCTCCCTTTCGACCCTTCAATTCATAATTCGTTTAATACTTTAATGGACGATTCACAGCGAACGGCTAGAGTCGGCGCGCACCCCACTAGAGTCAAAGGAAGTCGAACCCTCCATACAGAAGTTAGATTTCATATTTGAATGGGTTGCGGGCAGCCGGTCGGATCCGGTCGGCTGCCGCCAGCTCTGCCGCTGCCGTTTGGATACGAAGTCTAGCTTCTGTATGGAGGGTCTGAATTCCTTTGACTCTAGTGGCGTGCGCGCCGACTCCAGTCGTTTGGTGTGAATTGTCCATAACACACTCTTCACTTTCACTCTTCTCTCGCAAAAGTGAGCAAGTAATGTCTAATAGTAAGAAAATCAGGTGCCTATATTCAGCAAGTATATTTCGAAAAACCGCTAAAGAAAAGGAGCACGTCTTTGCGGTGGGAAATTATTTCTCGTCGGTATCAACGAGCCCTGAGTAACCAGGACTTTTTCTTATAATAATCTTGAAATAATAAAAATACTACGAATATTGGTGAATTTTTAGCGAATATTTTTGGACTACAAACCATGTCTGAAGTCGAAAGCATATCAATAGAATTAAAAACTACGGAACCGCAACACGAACGGGTCTGAGCGTGAAAAACCCCGCCGGCAATGTTTTGCCGGCCGGTCGGACGTCACGTCACGTCCTAGGCTTCCCGGCACGTGAGTAAAGTCGTTCTTTTCTAACCCTATGCGAGTTGCCATATGGGTCGTGGGATTACTGATATATTCTGGCGAAATGGCAAATTTTAGTAGGTTAAATGCAACATGGTAAAAAACCGTACCGTGAAAATTCAACATCGCACGCTGAGGGTTCGCTACAAACTTTGTTTATATAGGATTTTTGATTAAATATCCTAAATAAAAATGTCCATAATTATGTTTCCTGAAGTATAATATGAATGTTAAACACATGTAAGTATGTCATCATCATCCTAGCGTTATCCCAGTATAGTTGCAACCTGAAGGATGCCCGGGGTCCGCTATCTAATCCCAAGAATTGGCGTAGGCACTACGGAAGTGACTGCCACCTCTCCTTGCAACCCAAGCGCGAAAGTAGACCTTATTGGGATCAGGCTTCTCAAGTGAGTGGGCAACTTGACTAGAAGTTCTCAAGCCGCCCGAAAGTCGCTAACTTGGCTTAAGAGTCTCCAGTACGCTCGGCTGAACTCGATTCTCCATACAAACGTAGTTTCGTTCTCATTTTAAAACGCCTTGCTGAAATAACATGTAACTTTGTGTACACAATGGGAGCCGCTATATCTAGGTCGGAAATTAGTTTCTGTTGCTAGAAAATGTAATAAAAAAAATACAGTGAGTTTATGAGTTTTTTACGTCTTTTGTGAAAACCTTAATAAACGCTTATTCTTTCTCCATTATAATTTCAAGCAACAGAAACTGATTTCCGACCTAGATATGCCGATCCCATTGTGTACACAATGTTTCATGTTATTCGAGCATGGCGTTTTAAAATGAGAGCGTAACTACGTTTGTATGGAGAACCGAGCTTACTGCGGCCTCTTAACAACTGCTGTCATAGTCGGCATCCGGAATCAACGGCTTAACGTGCGGGGCACGGGAGCACTCAGTAACCACTTAAAGCAGTCACTTATCCAATAGTTGACCACGGCCAACGTTGCTTAACCTCGCCATACCACATGTACGCGGGCGCCGCTGGGCATTGAAACAAATTCGCTTGGTAAACTTGGTTATTTGTAAACCACTTTAAAAAATCATAATGACACCCCACTTGGCCAAGTAATTACTGTTCTTATACCCCATTCACATCTGTTCCAGTTAGCATTCCAGTCTCATACAGTAGACCGTCATTCCAGTCATGGTTGTCCCATACATTGGAATGCTAAATGGAATAAATGTGAAAGGGGTCGTAGTTCAAATTTTTTATCCCGCTCATATCGGTATTTTGTCATAATATGTTGAGTATTCAAGTTTTAAATTATTGAGAAAAATAAATGTTATAAAAACAATATGATATTTTCAGATCTAGAACCTAGTTCTAGTTCAAACTCGAAAAACGACCAGCAGGACGTCAAAGATATTCTTTCACAAAGTCGGTATCCTTTGAGACCGAGTGGACTCGAAGTACATTACTGGAACTGTGCCAAGCGCGCACTTATTGTGTCCCGGGGACTTATTCACGGTGTCCGTGGAACCTTTACACATTTACCAAGGACGGGGCTCGGAGTGTGGGCAAATATGTGCGGGTTGGGATTATTGGGAAATACATACTTATGTGTACCGAGTATTTCAAGAGTGGGTGTGGACTGTGAAGTGCTACGGAATTAAATTGGATATTTTTTTTCCAAGTACAACGTGGAGTTAAAAAACCGGCCAAGTGCGTGTCGAGCTACGCGTAATATTACGGTTCCGTAGTTGCCCACCTGTACCTAATGAGTACTTAAAAGTTCACAGATTTTATAAGTAAGTATAAAAGGATTTACGAGTATTACACACTAATAACGTAAGCATTTTGATGTACACATTATAGGTACATTATCACACACACACACATATCATAGGTTCAATTACTGTACATATTACACGAGTATAAGGTACAAGGGCAAACTGATCCCCTATGAGACATCTCTGCCAGGTAACCTTTGAGGAATCGAGTGGAAACTGGGAAGTCTAATAGCGACGCACAACAAAGATAGCTTCCTAAAACCCTTTGATACCAAGATAATCACTTACATTTATTCCCTGCTCATACCCAATCAGTTCGAACCGTGTCTGAAGTTTTAACCCTTTCACCTAGTAACCGCCATCACGTATGCACCGCAGAGGGTTGGCTAGGGAAATGACATTTGGACGTCTAATGAGCCGGGCGTGTAGGTAAAATGCCGCATGATATAATTATCTACATAAATATACTCAAGGCTGTTTTTACAGGGGCAGGCATTGAATTGAATTTGAGTGCCGCTTATAGCAATTTTAGGCTTAGATATGGAGAAAATGTGATATTGCAGTGATAGGTGGCTAGCCCGTCACCCAAAACATCAACCATTCTATAGACACTCATGGGAAGAAGAGGGGTGGTTCGAGCCGTGGTACTCGAATCCGGGAGGAACTTTCAAATGATCCCACATGATTTTTAGAATGCAAAAAAAATGCTTGACCCATTATTATCCCAACAACTGCCCCTTAAATGAAGCAAACGTATTTCGGCTTCCGATATGGAATTAGGCTATCAATTGCCATATCTATACCAAATTTCAGCTTACTATGTCAAGCGGTCTTCGAGAAAACTGCATATGAAACATGTTCTAATCTAAGGAAACCAGGTCTGCTACTCCGGATCGTGACACAATTCTATATCACTGTACAGCCTGTACACACATGATCTACTCGTACGGTTTAAGATTCTTTATTTCTCATTAAGAATTTACATGAGAAACTTAAAACTAAATAAAACATTATGATTGTGCGAACTCGCACTACGACCGCCAACAACGCACCGATAGGCTCGATATCAGTGTTTTTTTTTTTCAACAAAAATATTATCATCTTAAGCGTTTAAAATATCTGCCAAAATGCACAGCAGTTTGTCGGCAGAAAACCCAGTTGACGAGCCAAATGACGTAGGCTTGTGTCACTCGCACGACAAATGTTTCCCGGAGTGCCATACCTTGCATTATTGTATCATGATATGAATGACAAACCGAAACCTAGTAGTATAAGTCGTAAATAATAGCATAAGTGTTCCGTTGATGGACTAATTTTTGTACGTAACACTAAAAAGTTGATCCTTACTACAGCGAACGAAATTCATGAATGCAGTTACGAAAATGCCAGCTAGCATAATTGACCCCTAAACGGATATGTCTCTAGTTGCGCCTTCTTTTATCATCATCATCGTCATGTCAGTCGATGGACGTCCACTGCTGGACATAGGCCTCTCCCAAAGAGTGCTACAATGACCGGTCCTGCGCCACCGGCATCCAGCGAAATCCCGCGACCTTTACCAGGTCATCAGTGAACCTTGTGGGCTCCACGCTGAAGCTTCCATCCCGCGACCTTTACCAGGTCATCAGTGAACCTTGTGGGCTCCACGCTGAAGCTTCCAGTAAGTGGTCGCGACTCGAGAACCTTTCTGCCCCAACGGCCATCGGTGCCTTCCTTAGTAAGTATAAATTCTCCTACCATTATAAATTCAAAACAAAGAAAGCTCTTTCTATTTGCATCACAGAGTATTAAGATAGAATAATTTGGGATTAACCTATAAGTACATACATAACTTATTACGTCGAAGTGATCTGATACCTAAGTGTTTCGAGTACGTACATACATAACATACGATACTCAGTGCCTAACGATACACCCAACTTTACATAATATCATTCGACTCGGGTCGCTTACTCTGAAACCTTTTAACTAAAACCCATATAATTTTAGACCGAGTACGTCTAAGCTGTCACATAACTTGATCCGAAGCGGTTCATATGTCGATACACATTTCATTTATCTGAAGGTATGCGTAGCTTAGCGGGAAACAGAAAGTTCAGTGGAGCATTTCAAGGAAGGTGCCGAATTCACCACCTTTATTTCGAATGTAGCGTGTATTTTTTGTAAAAGCGCATACCCTAAAGCCGGGAGTACTTGATTGAAAGATTCGTCGCCTCGAGCAATACCCGCGGTAGCTCAGTTGGAAAGAGCGATGGACGGATTCGGGAGGTCGTGGGTTCTAATCCCGCCCGGGGTGATCAATTTTTCATTCCGGTTGTAAATTACGACGTGTTTAGCCTAGTTGGTAGTGACTCTGCCTCCGAAGCTAGAGGTCTGGGGTTCGAATCCCGGCCAGGGCATTTATTTGTGCACGTTTTGGATGTTTTCTTTGTATTTAAGTATGTATTTATCTATATAAGTATGTATATCGTCGTCTAGTACCCATAGTACAAGCTATGCTTAGTTTGGGACTAGGTCGATTTGTGTAAGATTGTCCCCCAATATTATTATTATTATAATTCCGCTAAGCGGACAATTCCGCTTGTAAATTTTAATTTTTATTTTTTATGATTTTCAAATCTTCTTTCAATTAAAGGTCGTGAGTTCGAACCTCGGCTCAGTACCACTAGGTTTTTCAAAAATTTATGCACAAAATATCATTTAATATTTAACAGTATCTTTTCGATACTTAAATAAAAACACGATGAGGGAACCACTCTAATCCCAACAAGGTCTACATTTTCCTCTGGGTTGGTAAGTCAAATGGCAGTCGCTTTCAAATAACTGGTACCTACGCCAAATTGTGGGATTTAAACGGACACCGGGCTCCTCTAGGATACAACTAGGTAAACGTTAGAATTAATGTTTTACTGATAGCAATATGTTTTTATGAATTTTTCCAAAAAAAGTTACATTTAACATACTAAATTGTATAATGTAACCTTTGATGGCGAAACGCGCTCAGTTTCTAGAACAAAAGTAACTTAATTGCTAATGACGATCATCATGATGATTATGTTAGGAGGATGAGGAACCTTTCGAGTGGTCCCTCTGCTCAAGCTTCTATGTACCTTATTAATAAATGCAGAAGGCTCGCATCGGGAACTTTTCGCTTCTATTCGAGACCGAGAACACGTTTTATCGCCATATATTATTCAACAGGCCTTACCTAGAGCGGGGACGGTTAAATTCTCGTAAATAATGTCGCGCGTTTATTTTTAAACGAACAATGCGAACATTGAATTCGTGAATATCGGATTGAGACATGCGTTTACATACGTGTCTCAAGAGCACTCAAGAGTGTAGCGCTCGCACGCGCTTTGATCTATGCCACCGCGCATGGAACACGATGATTCACGCATACAGTTATACGTTAAAAATATGGACCTGGACATGCCCTAAAACTACGACCAAGACCACCGGGGGATGAGCAGCAGCATCCCTAGAGTGCGGAGGAGATACTACTCGTCAACCCGCATGCCAAGCGTGGCGATTATGGCATATACCCCCCGTGGATTGGGGGGAGGCCTATGTCCAGCAGTGGTGATGGTGGTTAAAAGTATGTTCCGTATGCTCAAATTTCTGTAGAAATTTATTATTTTAAATAAGAATGAGCAATAATTGAACATTTTTATTTTAACTTTTACACAAAAAATCACAATAAGCGGTAGATAGCAAACTAGCAATCCAACAGTGTACTAAATTAAGCGAAGCGAATTTGGAACCATAATTTAAAAAATGCCAAAAATTACCCATGAGATTGGCATTTTTTAAAGGGCAGATATTAACTGCTAATAAATGATATAAAATCAACCCCTGAGGGGTTGAAATAGGGTAGGAAAAAGTTGTTAAATTTAAGTTAATGAAGCTGTGGGGATGGGTGAATAATATTGACTAGGTAACTTTTATTAAGTCTACGTGAATAAATACTTTGGCTCAGTGTAGCGAGCGCACTGATACTCATACTCATACTCATTTTATTGATAAAATATAAAATATTACATGTCAAAATTAAATAATTAAATTAATAGCTTACATATAATTTTCTTTATATTATTTTGTTTAAGGCCCTCTAGTTCTGCAAGAGTAGGTATTTAGCGCTGTCCTGGCGGTGCGTGAACAAGCCCGCGCGGACGAAGCGACTGTGAACTCGGATGACCCCGCTAGCTTCATACTGGTCACAGTATAGAAATATAACTGTATTTTGACTTAAGAAATGCATTAATTATGATTAAACTTTAGTATGTACCTAATTGATATATTTTTTTAATAAGGTAGTAAATAAATAATTGCAAGTCGAACTTACGGTAAGATCCATTATAATGAAAAAAAAAAAACAGAATTCGTAGTACATACCTACAACCCTGAAATTCGTTATTTTAATCTATGAAACCTAAGAACCTAAGAAATATGTCTTATACCCTTCTACTCGATTTGTTTAATAGGTCATGCAATTTTTTATCTAATTGTGTTATATTATACAGGCTGTTATATTTATTTGTCGTGTGCGTCTTATCATCATCATGTATATGTATGTATGTATAACACTTTATTGCACAAAAAACAATAACAATCGAAACAAAATAACAAAATGTAAAAGTATAGAGGCGAACTTATCCCTATAAGGGATCTCTTCCAGCTAACCTTCGAGAAAATGAGAAAAATAATTGCACAAACACGGATATTTAAGAAAGCAATGACAGATTATGAATACACGTAAAACTAATAAGCTTGTATACAATATAACAACTATTCATGTAAATATATCATCATCATCATCATATCAGCTGATGGACGTCCACTGCTGGACATAAGCCTCCCCTAAAGAGTGCCACAATGACCGGTCCTGCGCCACCCGCATCCAGCGGACTCTCGCGACCTTTACCCGGTTATCAGTTCACTTTGTGGGGGCCTATCGACGCTGCACCTTCCTGTACGTGGTCACCACTCGAGAACCTTCGTCTTCGCCCCAATGGCCATCGGTTTTACGTGCAATATGCCCCGCCCACTGCCATTTAAGCGATTCGGAGGGCTATATCGGTTACTTTGGTTTTTCTGCGGATGGCCTCATTTCTGATACGATCGTGCAGATATACTTCCAGCGTAGCCCTCTCCATTGCTCTTTTCTCTTGGTTACAGGTGTATAGTAGAGAAACACAGATAATTTAATAGGTTTCTATTGTGATGTCGTAAATAAACATATTTTATTGCGCTTACATTGCAAACGCTGGCTGAACCCTACGAGATAAATCAAAATAATGTACTAAAGTATTGTACAACTTAAAAAGGTCTACAAAAAAGTCGATTATGGTATATGTCTATCTCTTAGGGATAACCCACAATAACCATTTTTTATCCTTTACTTTTTACGAAAAATAATGGCTTATTTACGAAGCGATTTTAAGCAATACAGCATTAATCCTTCTCCAATAAAATACCTTAAATACATTTTGCATTTTATATAGATTAATATGGCACTTGGCAGCATGTAATTTAAATGAATATTTTTGAAGATATTACTGATTTAAAATGCAGGAACATAGCGGTTGCGGCGGTATCGGCCGGGTTGTATATAAATACATTCTGTAGTATATAAATATAATTAGTATCAGTATTGCACCCGTACGAAGCCGGGGCGGGTCGCTAGTATACCATAATCAACTTCAAGTTCGAGTATAAAGTGTCCAATAGTAACGACAGTTGGTGCTACATGGGCATTTGACATGACCTTCATCTTGTACATATTCAGCTTAAGACCAACTCTCACGGAGGTTTTACCAAGGTCATTGAGCATGGTACTTAAATCCTGTATGGTCTCAGCCAAGACTACTGTATCGTCAGCAAACCAAAGGTGAGTGATGTACTCGCCGTTTATGTTGATGCCTATTGCCTAGGCTTCTCCAGTCCAAAGTCTTGAAAACATCCTCCAGTGCAGCGGAGAACAGTTTGGGAGAAATAGCATCTCCCTGCCTGACTCGCGGCTACAACGGAATAGGTATCGAGTTCTGGTCCTGGAGTCGGACTCACATAGTGGCGTTGTCGTACAAACACTTCAGTACTTCGATAATAGCGGTAGTCTACTTGGCACCGCTGGAGAGATTGTAGTACAGCCCAGGTTTCAACCGAATCGAAGGCCTTCTCGTAGTCCACAAACGGCAAACAGAGGGCACAGGCAACAGGGTATACTCCTCAGTCTACTGTAAAACCGGACGAAGCGTATGGATATAAGTTGATAATGTTCGACTCTTCATATACACAGGCCCAGTAGTAGTGAACCACGACTGTCATAAAATTATACTAACATAGTTTTTTGACCGAGAGAGCGAAGCGTCTCCGTTTCAGCTCTCGACAAAAATTCTTTCGTATGTCTGTCTGTTTAAATGTTCTCCTCTACAGGTCGCATTTCTCAACCGATTCTCGTGACATTTTGTGAGCAGGTTCGATAATTATATAAGTATAGGTTTAATTATATTTTTGTCGACACGGTTTTTGTAAATTTTGAAATAAAAAAAAAATTGCGTGGTCTACAGCTCACAGAGCCACTAGTTTTAAGCTTTATTGTAACAGCTAACGCTTTAGGAGCCACGAGCTTGGAAAAAACGTTAATTTAATTTAATAAAATACAGATATTTTTTGGTGGTTAAATTTATTCGTCTAAAGTTATTAGCTCTCAAAGCATAATAAACTGTATTCTTTTAAAATAAATACCAGAAATGATTTTTACATAAAGATGATAAAAGAATTAATTGGTATATGAAATGATACCAAACTTGCCACGGTAGCTACCTGGGAATGGGTAGATTTATTAAAAGAAGATTAGCTAGAAAGATAGATAGTGTATAAATTTTAAAAGGATCGGCAACGCGAATTTGACACCTCTGGAGTTGCAGGCGTCCATAGGCTGCGGTGACCGCTTACCATCAGGCGGGCCGTTAGTTTGCCACTGACGTGGTATTAAAAAAAAAGACGGTCGGAATAAATGTGGTGAAGCTCATAGCTTGATAAAAATATTCATGTGCAAAGCAGTAGCTCTCTTACTACGAGTATATCTATAATTTCTGGTAATAAACATTTCATTTATAATTTTACCATGTTTGGTTCCATTTCTGCAGGGGTTCAGTTTAGTTCTTATACTGTCATTTCTATACTGTGGCACTATGACCATAATTTATTTGTTAATAAATACGACGTTTTTCGTTTGGGTTTTTATTGCCCTTATTAAATAACTTGCAACAATTATATAAATTCGTCAAAAACTACTTGTTTGGTGCACGAAACTGTCGCGGATAAAACTGACACAGGTCCGTTGTCCGTAAGCGCCAGCGCGCGACTGATCGGGCCTGCCGAGCCTCCGCGCTCGGCATTTTGTAGGTATTTAAACATATTAATTAATACAATCATTTTATCTTTTTAAATTCTGCAAAAATGTCTAGAAATACTGAATGGCTTTAGTTTAGTTCAAAAACTTTATTTAAAACATCAATAGTTTAGTCGTCAGATTGTAAATGCTTTACAAAAAGGAGTAACTTTGGGGTCTCTTTCTATCGAGCGAAGTTCATTAGATCGTGTAACTGAGTGCAACTTTGACTAGACTAGATCCTTAAGTAAAACATATAATTTTTTCAAATTTTTAAAACCCTTATTCTGCGTTTCAGTTTGTTTTTAGAAAACTCGAAAACGCTAACTCGCTTGACGACCTAGCCTTAAGTATTCTTGTATATATTTTCGTTGTACATAAATAATAGCTTACATTACGAAAATCATTATAAATAACATAGTAATAGAATGTTTTACATTAAATTGTCATTGGACTTATAAAATTCTGACATATTATAAAACGCCTGGGCGGTGAGCCATATTTTCAATTTTTTATAAAAGGATGGATCACTATTAATATTTTATTGTATACTTCTGGCCCTACAATTGACATAGTTTTTGACGATTTCGTAAGTCGGCAACATGTGGTGGCTAATATGTTTTTGTTTTTTTCTACAATTCTTGTACTCGTAAACACCTTTTCTGGAAATAAATGCAAGTTGCTCCTTACGTGTTTAACTATATAATAAATGTATTGGGACGTTAAAGTCATTATGTGGTTTTTAGTGAAAAGTAATCGGGCGGGAGTACCGTGATATCAACTGATATTCAATTCATGATTCCGAACGCCTTTCTCCTTTTTAGTTTAGCTGAAAATGGCGATGGCAAAACAACGAAGATAAGTTAACAAAACGTGTAATTAGGTTATCTTATCCTGAAAAATAAAACTAGTGGTTCTGTTAGTTGTAAACTTTGCATTTTTTTATTTTCTAAATTTACGAAAACCAGCTTGATTTAAAAAAATCTATAGAATAATCAAACCTGCTCATTAAATTTCACGAGAATCGGTTGAGAATTGCGATCTTTAGAGGAGAACATCGGAAATATATATATATATATATATATATTATAATACATACATTTATTCTCATTATACATTTTTAAAAAATATTTATATATTCAAATTAAAACGTACATACTATACATTTAAAATCTCGCCAAACTGTTACGTTTGATTCTTCAGTGGAATACGGGTTCCGTTATGAAATTCATGAAAATTATAGTTTCGGAAACAACTTTCGAAATTATCTGATTTTTATCTCGAAAGGTCTAAAAAGGTAGTAAGCGCCGTCAGTTGGGTTACTGACAGCAACCCATCTACTGTGATTTGTGGTTTGTTTCTACTCCTAATAGTGCCTTACAAAACCAAATAGCAGTGCTGGCTCGGCGCCAGCGGTCGTGTTCCGGTCACAGGTACTCGGCGTGTTGTCTAACGTTAGTTATGAGTTTATTTTGTCATCCATTTGTGGAAGTGACAGAGAAAACGACGTAGTTGAGATATGGGCTATAACTAGCAAGGAACTAGTCACTTTTTAGTCCAATGCCGAAAAAGGGAGAATAATGTTTTGGAAACCATGGTAGCTTAGTGGTTCAAGCATGGGGTCGTGGGTTCCCAGTAGTGGTAATTACTTATATATACGCTGATAATAATGATAAACGATTCATGAATGTACGTCCTGCTATGTACACTAATATGTGATAGAGTATGTTTATGTTAAAACAGTTTACTAAATATGGGGTTCATCCCCTTACTTATGTATGTAATGCAATGTAATGTGCTGTGTGTTTTCAAAATATTACCCGGTCCCCAGACCCAGGCGACGTTATGTCGAAAATTATTTTGCAACATAAAAAAATTACGATTTCAAGCTAACATGGTCACTAACAATAGAATTTTCAAGGCTTAACTGTTAAGCCTTGAAAATGGTGCTTGCAACAGCGCCGAAATATCGGAAACTCAAGAATATTAAGATACATGGCAAATATCCCGTTATGAACAGTAATACTATAAAAAATTATTTCTCAATATATTAAATTTAGTTTTCCCACTAAATTGCTTCTGGTATTAGTTTAATACAAAAGCAGGAATTTACCTTTCGGTTACATACATATACAAATTTTACAGCTGCATTCTTAAAATATCAGCTGCATTCTTGAATTTGTACAAAGCGAGAGAGTTTAAATATATTACAGCTGACCTAAAATTAGAGCCTAAGTATTTATTCACTTACATTTATTTATTTATTTTTTAGTTCTTGTCAATTAAGTCCTCTTGATCGCGGGATATACGAAAAAATAAATTAAGTTTTTTAAGATTTTCACTACAACCATTTCAACTGGTTTGCCTTTGTGTAAAAAAAAACCTGCATTTTATTTACTATTTATTTAGCTTAGCATTATCTTAAATAATAGAGGATAAGCTAAGTTTTCTCAAACTGTACCTTAATTACATAGAAATAAATAGGTTCATGCTATTGGAAAAACGGAGATATTTTCATATTTTCAATTCGTATATATTTAAAGTCTGAGATTGAAATCGAAGTCAAAAAGAAAACCGCGAACACAAAACGGTAAGCCTTATTTCCTCTTTTCTATTCATTTTAGAATACAAAAAATTAAGCGTTAAAAACCATCCTTGAAATTAAAACAAAAACCTTCCCCTTTACGTAAAGCTAAATTAATTCCAATAAATTACTTCATCCTACGTCGAGAATCCCCGGTTTAATTACAAGAAAATCAGGTGGCGGGGGACTTAGCCCCACCTGGGCCCGGCGATAGGGCCTCGATATTTTTATGAGTCTGATGAAGATTTACTGGCCCTTAATGGAAGGAGTTCGCAACTACTAACTCCGCCAAACTCTTATATTAACTAGTCACCACCCACAAAAGATACCTTATTGCGTTAAAAATATAGTATATTATTGAAGAAAGGCAAAGAGAGATATGTTTTTTGGGTGTTAAGGCGATGAAATGTCGTGTGCGGTGCGAATTTTGGGCGCCAAGTGTAATTTTTTTATGCTCCATTTTACATAGGTTTGCCATTAGGGTGGTTTCAAGTTTGTGTTGCTTTGGTTTTTATTAATGTTTGCATACTTTTGTAACTTTTGTAATTTTTGAGTTCATAATGTACCTAATACCTATGTTGGTTTTTCATTATTACCATTTATAAAACTTTGTGGCAAAAGGCAACCTGATACTTGCTTTTTGTTTCAATATTTTGTGTATCTTTACTAGTACTATTGTTTTTAATAGAACCATAATTTGTTATTTTTTATTTGACGATTTGGGAGATCGCGTTGTAATTAAAGTTTTTTATACCACACCGGTGTCAAACAAGCGTACGGCCCGCCTGGTGGTAAAAGTCACCGCAGCCTATGGACGCTTGCAATTTCACGGGTGTCACATGCCCGTTACCGACCGTTTAAACTCCATACTGTAGTCCCTCCGATTGTCCCGCAAGGGTTTCCTCGCAAAAAGCTCGCGTGAAGTAGCAATATCACTGGCAAACTGTTGTTTTAGTTGTTGTCGAAAGCATACTACATATGTAGATTGTATATATGTCTAAGCCAATTTGTGATAATTTACGATTCCATTTTCTGCCAAAGGGGCTTTATGAAATCGTGTACACTTTTAGAAATTTAGTACGCCATACCTCTCCTTAAGTCAAGTCTCAGTGCACATATGCAAATCATCATCATCATCATATCAGCCGATGGACGTCCAGTAAGCCTTGCCGCCACCTGCAGTCAGCAGACTCCCGCGACCTTTACCAGGTCATCAGTCGACCTTGTGCGGCCAACCCACGCTGCGCCTTCCAGTTCGTAGTCGCCCGCCACTCGAGGACCTTTCCGCTCCAACGGCCAGCATATGCAAATATAACGTTGAAAATAATTTGATCCAGCATTTCTTCCACAGCACTCCCCATAACCATTATTCCTTTGCTTACTTACAACCTGTCACATTAAAATTCAATCGAGCTACTTACCACTTAAGGAATAATGGAACATAAGCCTGCTCAACAATTCCAGAAAAACCTACACCGAACCTTTTAAAAGATCCAAAACAGAGTTGTCTCTTTAAATTATTCATGGGATTTTAGAAATTACAGTCCCCCAGCTAATCTCCCTCGAATGTCACTCGCCCACATTTTGACAAAACATTAACATTCGAAATCAATGTCTTATTAAAAAAACATACAACAGCCAAGTAGGAGCGGATATGGCACGTTCGTGACGCGACAACGTTGTTACATGCATACGTATAGAACTTAAGTGCGGCGCAACAAAGTTGAAAACTAATTGTCTCGCTGACTGTTTAAGTTGGTTTGAGCTGGCTATAAAATGTTGGAGCGAGTGATAGGTTACCGGCGGATAGCGGATAACCAAACGTTACTGCGGACAATGCAGTCCTAAAAATAGTTTAGCAAACATTCTTTTCTCGTTTTTAGTACCATATTTTCACAAGCTTTTATTTAACAAAAAGTAAAAGTAGCTAATTTATTCTTCAAATTAGGCATATTACATGCACCTATGAACGTCAATAAACTACCACCAGTTAGGAAAAGTAAACCTCTGCCACGAGAAGAACCGGCGTAAGAAACTCACTGGACCTAGGGAACCTATTTACATTTTTTATTTAGGAAATTAAGTTCTTTTTTTTTCATACATAAGAATTAAGCACGCAACGTATTGCATCCATAATAATTAACGTACTGATGCATCTCGTCAGTATTTAAATTAGTATGCTTTATTAAATAAGTCAAGTTGCTAAGTCCTGATTGTTCCTATCAAACGAAAAACATCATGGGAAAAAGACGGTCTCTAAAAGTTAATAAACAAACTTTTTATGTCAAAATAAGTTGAACTGCGTACATTGCTGCTCGGTCGGATTAAAAAAAAATCGTTACACCTAATTAATAAAACTATTTAACAAAATAATTATTCTATACGAGTCGTTTTAATTAGTCGTTTAAATAGGTGAAAAAAGTATACGCCCGTATAAAATTTACACGCTGTATAGTGTATAGTTTAATATAAAATTACAGTCTCAGCTACTACAAAATAACACTGTTACAGTAGAAAACTTATTTTCGCGATAGATTAGCCGTGCAGGACACTATCACTGCCAAACATCCCTATCCATGATGTAATCGTTTACCTTGTAATATGGTTTTGAAATAAGTGTTTGTTTTACTATAGATTTAAATTTAGAATCGCTAAGTTCAGCAATGTGTTTTGGAAATGAACTTGTCCTGTTTGTATGTTCCTGCTATGCAAGTTTGCTGACAATGCAATATTATAGTACCACCAACCTGATTTAGTGTTGGATACAGAAGGTGGCTATTGCAACTCCTAAACTACACAAGATAAACCCGTCATGCTTGAGCTTATTGGGTCCCTCTTACCGTAGTTTATGAAAAAAGGTAAATAAAAGTCTGTGGAAAAAAGGTAACACCGTAATTAAAGCGTGTCCCCAAGATTCATTTATGACTACCTAACTGCGTATAATTATTATATCTAACTGCCATTACTACAGACTTACAAAAACGAGTAGTCGTATCGACTATAATTAGAGATTAAACGAACTTACCTGTAAGTGAAGTTCTATCCTAATTATGCGAAGGTTTCGTCCGAAGATATTAGCATAAGAGACACATGTAGTATCGCGTAGCGCATGCCATTTCACACTACTTTGAGAATTTAATTTTTTTTTTTTTTTGTAAGGTAGATTGCCTACCAGCTCCCACTTACCCGTACTTCATTTATTTGAGAGTATAGTAACTAGCAGATTAATCATATTTTTACGATCAATGGGGTGTAATGCTATTACACAATGCGGAGGGGGGGTTGCTAATATCTTCGGACGAAACCTTCGCATAATTAGGATAGAACTTCACTTACAGGTAAGTTCGTTTAATCTCTAATTATACTCGGTTTCGTCCTCTATATTAGCATAAGAGACACATGTAGACTTTTAGAGACAATGATCGTAAAAGTATGAGCAATGCAATGAAATACCTTAAGGTAGTCATGAATCATCTTTTATTGATTTACTTTATAAGTAGATGTTTACATTAACTCGGTAGGTATATATTGACTAAGAGATAATCTTTACGACTTAGCATAATCTTTCAAGATTTAGTTGACATTTTTATATATTTAATTTCTCATGATTGTTAAGCCAAAGCAATCATCATCATTTGGATCAATAACGGGCCGATTATAAAATTTGGCGAATGTTTGCGAGGTAGAACTCCAGCCCGCAGTTTTGCGTATCTTATCTAAACTGACACCTGATCTCAGCGCAGCAGAAGAGGCGGCATGGCGGGTACTATGCGCAGTGAACGATGACGTATCAATTCCGCTTAAGGCTAAAACATTTTTAACCCATCTACTTAATGTTTGCGTACCGACTTGTTTATGAGGCTTCTTAAAACTTATAAAAAGACATTCTGCCTGATTTCTAATATTTTTAGTCTTTTGTAAATATGAGTTAACTGTTCTTGCCGGGCAAATCTCTGGTTTCTCATTAAAAAACGGCAAGACCAGTAATGGTTGTGTAGAACCAATACGCGAAGTTTTAATGAGGTCTGGAATTTTAATTTTGATTTTATCTGGGCAATTTTCAATATTACATATTTTTATATTAGCCAGCGTTTGTACTCTATGAGCTGTTATAAGAGACAAAAGTGTTGTTAACTTTTTAGATATATGCTCGAGAGATAAGTCTTCATTGGGATACCATTTTGCCAAAAAATCTAACACGACAGATGGATCCCAGGTCTCGTTATATTTAGGAAGTGGAGGTCTAGAGCGAAATACTCCTTTAAAAAATCGCTTTAAATCATCGTTATCTGAGATTTTTTCATTAGCAATCAACGAGAGGGCAGATCTATAAGAATTTAATGTGCCATACTGGGCACTATTAGTAAACGAAATTGTTAAAAATCGCATGATTTCTGGAATTGATACATCATAAATGTTCAATTTATTCTCTATACAATAAACGAACCACTTTTTATAGCACCCTTCATACTGCTTGTATGAATTATCAGATAATGAATCCAACAATATATGTGTAGAAGATGGTGGGACACCTCTTCTTAGCATCGCTTTGCGGATAATATTCCTGCCACCAGGGTAGTCTGTGAGCGCACCTGCCGGCGGCTGGAAGTAGCAGACAAAATTAGATTATTATTTGCTTCCAGTACTAAAAGTTTTGAAACCAATAAACTTTTGAAAAGTGGATACCACGGTTGTGTGGGCCATTGTGGAACCACCATTATACCTCTAGCTTTATCGTTAATAATTTTTCTTAATGATTTTAAGATCATAGCGAATGGGGGAAAGGCATAGAAGTAAAAGTTAGACCAGGAGACTGTAAATGCATTTATCGCATACGCGTCGGGGTCTCGGTGCCAAGACATATAAATCGGGCATTTATTATTGATTCGACTAGCAAATAAATCAATATGTGGGCAGCCAAATTCATTTACAATATTTTGAAATGCGTAGTTAGCAAGTTCCCACTCAATATCCGGATGAGTACGTCTCGACTCCTGATCCGCTATAAAATTATCCGCAGAGCGAATATATGAGGCGAATACAAATAGTTTTTTCGTTTCGCAATATTGCCAGAGTTGCTTTGTGATTTCTGTCAAATGAGGGAACTGAATACCTCCCATTCGATTAATGTAAGAGATAGCAGTGGTATTATCAATGCGAAGAAGAATTTGTTTATTGTACAAGTCTCGTGAGAATATTTTGAGACCAATAAATGCAGCCATAATTTCTAGCTGATTTATATGGTTTTTGCGTTCGTCTGCATTCCATGGACCGCTTGCCTTCTGGTCTCCACATGCTACCCCCCACCCAGTAGTTGAGGCATCTGAGAAAATTTCTATAGCGTAATAATCGGCTTTGATTTTACAACTAGAATTTTCTATTTTATTTTCCCACCATTCAAAGTCAGTGCGTAGGTTGTTTGGGATAGTCATGAAGATATCGTAATTATCATGATCTTCTAAGTTCAGAAATTTACACCTTTCGAAAAGTTTCGTATAAAGCCAGCCGTATTCGACGGCTGGACATGCAGATGTGAGAAGACCTACAAAACTTGCAAAATCTCTTATTTTGCATCGTTTAATTGCAGAGAATTTTTTAATTTCATTTTTTATTTTTAATTTTTTTTTCTTTTGGTAGAGTAACTTCAAATTTGTTAGAATTTATTATATATCCCAGAAACTTACAAGACTTTGAAGGGTTGAGATTGCTCTTTTCTTTATTTATAATAAAGCCTAGAGAGGTCAGAAGCTTTTTTGTATTTTTTATATTTGTAAGACATTCATTATAATCTTTGCCGATAAGTAATAAGTCATCAAGATATATGGTAGATAAGTAACCACATGACCTTAGCAACTTCACTACTGGTTTCATAACTTTTGTAAAAATAAAAGGAGCAGTGTTTAAGCCGAATGGGAGTACATTAAATTCATAGATATTATTTTCAAATTGGAATCGGAGGTATTTCCGGTCATTTTCGTGTATTTTAATGAGGAAGTAAGCATCCTTTAAATCTAATGTACTTAGATAATAGTCTTTTGATATTAACTTTAAAGCAGTGCGCAAATCCTCCAATTTAAAATGAGATGTATCTATGAATTTGTTCAAAGATTTAAGATTTAAAATAAATCGCATTTCCCCATTCGGTTTGGGTATAAGAAAAATGGGCGACAAAAATTGGTCATCTTGCGCTTCGCATTGTGAGATTGCTCCAATTGACAGTAAATCTGAGATAGATTCACGTATATGTATTTTTTCTTGATTGGAGCAGTTTCTTGTACTTGGTGGTACTAATTGTGAAACTGGTTTAGAAAAAGGAATTTTATAACCCTTAATATAAGACAATATTAGAGGATCGTCTGTGAGCATTAGCCATTGAGTGTAAAACTTAGCTAATCTACCTCCTGGTATTACCGTTGTTAACGATGTCTGTGGCTCGTCCTGTAGTGCTGATGCTGCGATGGCCTCGAGGTGTGCATGGGCCGATGACGTGTCGAGGTCGCAGGCTCCTTCACTCGTGACGGTCCCGGCTGCCTGCGAGCTGGACCCGGCTTCCAGTTTAAATTTTTATTTGTATGGGGTATATTAGGCTTTTTATCCTGAGGTTTAGGCGTCGGAATCTTAAGGTCTGCTCCAGATTTAGTGATGGCTTTAGCCGATTTCAAGGTGTCGGCCAAGTTTTCGCTGAATAAAAACTTATCAATTTTTGTGTTTTGAAGCTGATCCTTCAATTCCTTCTTCATGGCGTTCAATAAAAAGTTTCGTCTGGTTATGGTATCGGCATGTTGACAATCGCATAAGATTCTACTTGAATCTATCAATAGTTTCAGCAAAGGTGTATTTTTCTCCTTATTAGACATAAGGAGCGTTATAGCCTCACTTAGGCAACTTATAGCGGAGGTAAGTTGTTTTTGTTTATTCTCAATAGCTTTGTCGCGTTTTATTACCGCATCCGATACCGCGGCTTTGACTTCCGCGTTGATTTCTGGAGGATCTATCAATTTGCAGTTATCGGGTGTCAAGTATCTCTCTTTGAATTCTTTGCGCAACTCCTTCGTTAATCCGTTTGTTGCGCAATGTTCTAATCTAATCGACAGGTCCTTTTGTATGTCTTTTCCATATTGTTTTACAGCATTTGGATCAGATCCAAGTATTTCCATCAAATCAGCATCTAAGTCTTCTTCTGTTTCAGGTAACGGCTGGTCAATATTCTCGATGGCGGGAGTAGCTGGAGAATCTAGGAGCGGCGCGGCAGGAGCAGCTGATGCAGCAGGGTTAGCTGGCGCGGCGGAAGTCGGCTGCGGGTCTACTAGAGGCACGACAGCGGCATGCTTCGACATGGCGATGGTGGCCACAGGCGGAGCAACTTCGTCGGTTACGGAACCTGAATCTCTCTGGGCCGGCCCCGAGTATTGCTGTGCCGGTGACGCATGATAGGCATCATCCTCAGGAATCGCCCATACGTCTAAAGGGTCCGTGTCTGAAAAGGAGACACAGACTTATGTCCACGGCGTAGTATAATAACTGTGTAAGTGGCAGTCGCAAGTTTTTTTTTTTTGACAAGAACTGCCCCCAAACTGTTATTCCACACTTTTTAGTGTACTACGACCTTTGTACGTGATAGTAAATAAACACGCATAAAAAACGTTGTAATGTATTTTTATTGACAACTTAAATCATCGACAGAACAGTCCCACTGCATATAGCAAGTACTGTCCGTAGCCGTACACCTTTGTTGTTTACATTTATAAACATGTAGCCATATATTGCTGCCCTTAATTCGCAATATTTACGCATGACGTAATGATCTACTTTGTTCAAGAAGAAACAGTCCCATTGTACTGCCCGCAACTCAAACATAAGTAGGTAGGTACAAGGTACCACAGATAGGCAGTAAAAACTGCTAAATATAACTACTCAAACGTATAAGGTTTAAAATTACATTTGTTTAAAGTACCCGATTTTAATCTTACTCTGCTATTTGTAAGCAAATAAGTTTAAAAAACGTTATTTACGTAGACCTTAAAACGATTCAAATAAGGTTGTCTATCGCATACCTGATTCATCCTGCGAGTTCGATAAGTCACGATGTCTGTCACGATCTGTTGATCGTAATTTCTTCTCGAGCCGTTTGATTTTCTTTAAAAGATAATCGTAACTATCTTTATCCTTTTCACGTTTACGTTTAGGCATCCTTGAAAACTTTAATCACTGATATTTTATCACTTTAATACGGGAGCGCGATGTGAAACGGCGGGGCACTAAAAAGCGAATGAAGTACGGGTAAGTGGGAGCTGGTAGGCAATCTACCTTACAAAAAAAAAAAAAAAAATTAAATTCTCAAAGTAGTGTGAAATGGCATGCGCTACGCGATACTACATGTGTCTCTTATGCTAATATAGAGGACGAAACCGAGTATAATATGATTGTCTATAATTTAAACCACAACTTTAAACTTTACGGACTGTGAATATACCTACACTCAAGAAATTGATGCCTAAATCCGACGATTTAATTAATAAAGTAAAAAAAGTAAAAGTAAAAGTAATGAATACGTTAGGCTTTTAAGAGACTGACGGTCATCTATAGTCATCGTGAAAGATTATTTTTATTACACAATTGCATCCAATCCAACTATTATGATGATGAATCCCCAGACCAACATTTTTTTTTTATTTCAAAAATTGCAAAACAGACTAGACAAAAAAATCTATATAATTATCGAATCTGCTCACAAAATTTCACGAGAATCGGTTGAGAAATGCGACATGTAGAGGAGAACATCCAGACAGACCGACACTCGACAGACATACGAAATAATTTTTGTCGAAGCTGAAACGGAGACGCTTCGCTCGCTCGGTCAAAAATTCTTAATGTGATTTGAGACGTTGGTGCCTTATTTGCTTCGGCAAACAGATTTAGTATGACTGGCTGCTCTCCTCTACAGATCGCATTTCTCAACCAATTCTCGTGAAATCTTGTGAGCAGGTTTGAAGACCCGGTAAGTCCTAAATAAAAACTACGGCCAAGACCAACAGGGGATATGAGCAGCAGCAAAACCGCCATGTTCTTTCGCTCTAAGGTGACAAGAATGTTTGTATTGTATTGTCCAGAAGTGGACGTCCTTCGGCTGATATGATGATGGTGGAGGTTTGATAACTTAAATGGATTTGTTTTGTAGAGTAATTTTTGGAAATTTTGAAACTTGTAAAAAAAACGTGAAGTCACAGAGCCACTAATAAATAAAGTATTATACAAGACTGCGCTACGGAGGCTAATTTATAGGTACTAATAACTAACGCCGCCGCTTATCCCTCAAACCTTTAGCACTATTAAAAACGATTTCATATAACCCACTCGAGCTGTAAACATGCCCCTTTTATAAGCACAACTAATAAACTCCAACTCGGTACTCAAAGGCCGTGTCTCTGTGAACTTGTACTGCTTATATGCCCTTTTAGCCGTTTGTCTTTAGGTTTAGTGCATGCTCTAACACGGCTGCTAGACGCTAATTACTGGGAGCGAGCTTCCGGAGCCGGAGTTCGGGACTTGGGAACGAAGAATTCAAGACAACGCGCATTTTGATTGTTGTAAGTTGTCTTTTGTATTTGCCTACGTTCAGCAGTGGACGTCCTTCGGCTGAAGTTGTTTCTGGTTAGTTGTTGTTACAGCACTATTTTGGGGGAACGATTTAAATACACATTTAAATAGAAAACTTGGGTTGGGGTGGTAATAGTACATTACTACAGAGGCCGAGATGGAAGGGGTTGCCGGCATATATGTTACTAACAAGGCTATGGAATATGTGTTTACTATTATTATTACTGTAACGACTAACACTAGTATAATGTTTGTAACTAACACATATGGATTCTGATGTCCGAAATAAAAGATTATTATTATTATATATAGACGGCCGAGCGAGCGAAGCGAGGTCGGATAGGTCTGAGGCGGGCAACCCCATATTTTCCGCCGAGATGTATAGTGCTTTTCGCAAACATGCAATGAAATATTGATGTTATGTTCCTTATAATAGGCTGCGAAGTATGACGTTTAAGTTGCGGCTAGGACATGAGATCGTTAATGGAATTTCATACAAATCTTGCAGGCCTAGGCCGGCAAAGTCCTCTTTTTTAATTTCCATTCCACATAAATTTGCGTATTAAAAATAAAACTTTGATTTTTTTGTTATTTATTTCATTGCATGTTTTAGAAAAGCACTATACATACCTCGGCGGGAAATACGAGATAGGGTTGCCCGCCTTAGACCTATCCGTCTATATGTCTTCGGCCGGCAACCTCTTTCGTCCCGGCCTCTGTAGTAATGTACTATTTATTTTTGAGCTTCCGTGTGGCGCCGGGTAAGAAATGCACGACCCTCTTTCCTCCCTTGGGTGTCGTAAGATTCTAATTAATTGTGGGCGATGGGCTAGCAACTTGTCACTGCAATATCACATTTTGTCCATCTATAAAGCTGCAATAAGGGCTGCCTGAGGTGCGTGGAAGCGGGGCGGTCCGAAAGCAGTACTGCATCCATACTGCCCCACCGCCGTGCAGAATATTACTACTACGCACATGTAGCACGCACAATCTGGACGACATCAGTAAGATCTCGGTAAATCAAAAGATAACGAGAACGAATACGCTTCGCCGAGTCAAGACCTTAACGAAACATTTTATAAAAATACTCTTCTAGCTTATTCATTCATAATGCGAAATATATTAATTTCGGCGCAATTACAGTGTAGCCCGTAGCGGGGTTCAGCCGACGATTGCAAAATCCGCAAATTCTATTACTGGCGAAATCCTTTGCGATCCGCTGGCGGCCTGTTCCCGTGGAGACCGCCAAATTGTATATTTATTAAATCGCCTTGGTCGTGCGTTTTGATAACGTAAATACGCGATTGATCGTTACACGTGCCCACTTACACGTGGCCTAGTACTACGTACGCTTAATTTTTGTTATTATTAGCCTTATTATCAGTTTCATTCCATTATTTGAATTGAATGTGAAATAATGCGCCCCGCGGCGCCTGCGCCCCTCGTACGGTAAGTGAGCTCAAGGTACGTCAGCCGTGGTCGGCTCTTGGATGTTTGGCCGCTGTGAGTTATTACTAACAGAGCGCTCCCGTACTACTTGTCTATGAGGCGCCATAAGAACTTCTAATAGTCAAGATGCTCACTCACTCGACAAGCATTATTCCAATAAGGTCTTGTTTCCTACTTCGGTTGGAAAGTCGGATGGTACTCGCTTCCGTAGTCAAGCGGCCGAGTGCGTGTCGGGCCACGCGCAATGTAGGGTTCCGTAGCTTTTTTCTAAAATTCTATTATTCCGTTTTACCAAATGACAGCTTTCTAATAGTAACGGTTACTAAGCTAAGCCGCAGACAGACGGATGGACTTGGCGAAACTATAAGGGTTCCTTGTTTACTACGGAACCCTAAAAAAGTGCTTACTACAATTCATATGTAGCGGACCCTGGGCATCCTTCACGATGCAACTATATGGCATATGATCATGAATAGAATCAGAAATATAAAATACTAGGTATGTCGGACTTAACAACATTGTGGCCAAATTTTTTTAAATGAAAAATGTGTAACCCTTTATTTATTTATGTATTCGTTGTATTGTCTTTATGACGAGTTGTTAGACATCCATGTATTTTTAACAATTGCAAACTAATTTTAATCACAACAAAATGTGCAATATCAAATTTAGTCATGATTAGAATTCGTTTTCAATGCTCAGGCATTAGCAAAGTTGGAATTTCACTTTTGGAACGAAAGACACAAAAATACATTATAATAATGTAGTTAAAACTACTGGCAGTATTTATCCAGAATTTATTACAACCGAATTATACTGCAGCATTGAAAAGAACTAACCTAATTGGGTTTTGAAGGTGTTTATGTTCTTTGGGTACCAAAGGGTTGGAAGATATAGCGGTGGTGAATCCCCGATTGTTTACTTTCGCTGTAATAAAGTTAACAGGAGCTGTGTTAACTAGGCCCTGGAGGTATTTTTTTCTTTAATGCTCATACATAGAAAATACTTATACGGAGCGTTCGTGGCCCAGCGGCGCCCGCGTACCGCGTGCAGTATGCGAGGTGCAGCAATGTCGGGCGAGGTCAGTCCTTGGATGGGTGACCGCTTTGAGTGGTTACTAACTGAGCGCTCCCGTGCTTTGGAAGGCACGTTAAGCCGTTGATGCCGGTTGCTGTCTATGATAGCAGTCGTTAATCCAAGTTAGAGGCCTCCGGACAGCTTGAGAACTTCTAACAGTCAAGTTGCCCACTCACTTGACAAGCCTAATCCCAATAAGGTCTAGTTTCCCCCTCGGGTTGGAAGGTCAGATGGCAGTCGCTTCCTTAAAAACTAGTGCCTACGCCAATTCTTGGGGTTAGGGAAGCGGACCCCAGGCATCCTTTAGGATGCAACTGTACTGGGAATAACGCTAGGAGGATGATGACATAGAAAATACTTATAACTATTACAAAGATTCGCCAAACTGTCGTGAAAACGTGTAATAGCATTGTACTTAACTACTTAACAGCTTTTGTTTTCAGTTTTAGATTGTAGATCTTAAGTACTAATATAAGATTATTTAGTCTTCTTACAGTCGTGAATCCCGATTGCTTAAGTAAGTAAGTAAGTAAGTAAGTATTTATTTGTGATACACAGGTTACAATAAAAGATGACAATAGAATAAAATATACAATACGCTGTGATCTACCTTCAAGGTGTACAAATATTAAATTTTAAAATACGAGTAACTACATAGTTCCAATCTTTATGGACATGCACTAGTTATGCTTAAATATGACAAATAAATTAGGTACATTTCTACTACATATTTCTGAAACTTCTGTCTAATAAAAATTCATCAATGCTATAATAAGCTCTCTCTGAAAGTTTTAGTTTTAATTTATTTTTAAACATTGGCATATTCAATTCCTTTAGGCTCTCCGGTATGAAATTATATATTTTTGAGGCCATGCCCAATATACTCCTTCTTAACAAAACTGTCTTGCCAGTAGCGGTTTGTATTGCATGTTTGTATCGAACGCTTCTCGAATTCGTGGTTTGCTTTAAGGGAAACAGTGAGGGGTTTGATTTGACAAAAACTGCTATCTCGTAAATATACAGTGAGGTTAGTGTGAGTATCTTTAGTTCTTTAAAGTGAGGCTTGCAACTTTCGGTTCGTTTGAGGCCACATACTGCTCGAATGCATTTTTTCTGAGACCTAAATATTTGTAGCTTATTGGTGCAGTTTCCCCAAAATATAATCCCGTATCTTAAAATCGACTCGATGTATCTTACTTTCGCTGTAATAGAGTTAACAGGAGCTTTCGTACCTAGGCACTGGAGGTCTATTTTTTAATGCTCATACATAAAAAATACTTACAAAGATTCCCTAAAGAAATAAATATAATTTAGAAGATTGGAGATTTTATATTTCAAAGATTCGCCAAACTGTCGTGAAAACGTGCAATAGCGTTGTACTTACTTTAAAGTTTTTATTAATTTTTTCAGTTTTACATTGAATAACTGAAGTACTAATATAAGATTATTTAGTTTTCTTACACCCTGTGAAGTGTAATACAACCCACCAATTGTATGGCATTGTGTTGCTACTGGTGGGAACCTATAATTGGCTCTCTGTTACCTACATTCATAACTATTGTCCTAACTTATAGCTGTTGGTTCTCCAAAAAAAAACTAGTTGGTTTTCCTTGGAAATAGCTAGAAATAGATGTATAGGAGTATACAAGTAGCTTCGGTCGCGTAGAACTGATCGAAGCCCGCCAACGCACTATGCGGTCACCTGCATGGTGCGTTGTGGATCAAAGCATGCGGTTTCATATAAAAACCGCGCCGCAACGGAACTCCGCATCACGGCCAGCCGCATAGTGCATTGGCGGGCTCAGTATCAGATACAGAAAAGAAAAATTACATTTAAAAAATCTTCTATACAACCGCAGATAATAGAAATGTATGTTCTAAATTATCTGAATAAACGTCAGGGATTTTTCTTCTTAACTTCAAACCATTACATAGGTATTCGCATTACGTAGCTAGTTAGTAGCTTTAACTCTTTATTTAGGTAGGTACCTAATTATCGTATAGCGGTGTACAATAAAGTGCTTTCATACATTCACAATCACAATTTACAACTTGTGTAAATAGAGAACGGAATTGCTGCTGAAATTCCTGAACTATGTAACTATTAAAATGATTCCTACATACTGATCATAACCGCTATAGTTTTCGGTGCAAGTATTTATTCAGAAGTTGTTATCGGCCTGTTTAGTTCAACCTAGTTGGTAGTCACAGCCTCTAGATAAAGGGTACCGTTTATCACAATAGCTCCTATGTGGCTGTGGCGATCGTATAAGATGGCTGACGACAAAGACCAGTGGACGGGTGAGCCCCCCACCCCTCCTTTTGTGCCGCGCACCGCGCATGCACCGTCTTAGTTAAGCAGTAGGAACAAATCAAGTAAGTCCCATTTCACCAGTCACCTTAATAACGACGACCCCGATAGGATAATGACAGTCTTTGTTGTCTCGGCGCGAATTGTTCTTTATTGGATGAGCCAAGTTTTAAACTGACGTTTTTTACCTCCTTAATTGCTTAGGTACACATGACAATCAACCAGTTAAAATCTCACTAAGATGCTTGCCACTTACAGGTGTATCCGTGGCTTTACAGGGTTTATTTTTACACAAATTGGTGGCAACCATACGGAGGCATTCCGTAGGTATATGAACTTGACATTCTTATTTTTATGTTTAAATAGCTACAAAAAGGGACTTATTCCTACTTAATATCAAACGCAAAGGTAATGATGAGAACCATTCAACAAAAAGGAATCTTTGAAATCAGGTCAGAAAAGACGAAAACACGTGTAGGTAACAAGCAACACAAATATTATAGCTATTGACTTAGTCTGAAAGACCCATTAAGTACGTCTTAAACAAACAAGTCGATAATAATAATATTAATAACAATTTTATATTAATAATATAAAAAGTCAAAAAAGTCAAAAGTATTTATTGTTGGGTTACATTGCAGGTATAATACACAATTTTACACATAGTTTCGCCAAGACTACCTTTTCAGGTCTAGGAACAAAATTATAGAACTTATACATGAGAGCATCATCATCACATGTCAAAAATATATTTCTGTAATAACAATAACAAACTAGAATATAAATATGATGCTTGTGTCAAAAATTTTAAATATAATGATAGGCATAAAATTAAATTACATAACAAACAATTAAATTAATTTATATAAATAAAATAAAAATTGATATACATCTATAAGAAAACATAGCTTAGCTATATACTCGTATAGCCTTCAAACAGCCAGAGGACAGTTTCGTGTTATTGAGTTTAAAATCGTTCGTTGTTCACGAGAAGTTCAAAGTTAATTTTTGATTTACGTATAAGGGACTAAGGAGATTAGAAAAACAGTCTAATTAAATAAATTAATATTTAAATGGCATTATGCTGATTTACTTTTTTCCACATTTTTACAATTAATTACAGCCGACCAGGCTCGCAGCAAACGTGTTTTTGTTTAGTTTTTTGTAAGTACGTACTTACTTGTTTTAGTTTTTGTTCTAACAGATTTGTATATTCCTATTGTGTGTTTATTGCAATGAATAGCTCATTTGTATGTTCTGTTCTAAAAATTCAAAAAATATTGGGGGACAATCTTACACAAATCGACCTAGTCCCAAACTAAGCAAAGCTTGTACTACGGGTACTAGACGACGATATACATACTTATATAGATAAATACATACTTAAATACATAGAAAACATCCAAGACCCACGAACAAAATCCGTGCTAAATGCACAAATAATGCCCTGGCCGGGATTCGAACCCGGGACCTCTAGCTTCGGAGGCAGTGTCTCTACCAACTAGGCTAAACAGGCCGTTCTTCATTTTTGATTTTGCGAAGACTTCTCAAATGGCGACAATAAATCTTTGTTTTATTTATAGTGTATATTTATACTCGTAGTGTAGACGACCTGTGTAGTCTAGTTGGTAGTGACTCTGCCTCCGAAGCTAGAGGCATTTATTTGAGCATTTTTCACGTTTATTTGTTTTTGGGTCTTGGATGTTTTCTATGTATTTAAGTATGTATTTATCTATATAAGTACGTATATCTTCGTCTAGTACCCATAATACAAGCTTTGCTTAGTTTGGGACTAGGTCGATTTGTGTAAGATTGTCCCCCAATATTTATTATAGTACCTGGGCGACCGAGCTACGCTCGTGTTTTCCCGGGGAATAAGAGTTTTCCCGAAGATAAGACCAAGCTAGATATTTTTTTCGTTCCCGAAAACCCCTATATTGAAAATTTCATTAAAATCGTTAGAGCGGTTTTCCAGATTTCAATTACAAACAAATAAATAAATATAGAAATGTTGCTCGTTTAATAGTATAGGATAATTAAAATTTTACTGACGCAATATGATATAACAAAATAACACGTCCCCATGCAGCATGTCAAAAGGACATCCCTTTCAAACCAGTGTTTTTCAAACCGGCATGAACCAAAGCGATATCCTAAATATTTAAAAATGGAATCCCGGCCCAGCAACATTGTTTTCAACAATCATTGGAGTAAAAGATTTCAATTACAAACAAATAAATAAATATAGAAATGTTGCTCGTTTAATAGTATAGGATAATTAAAATTTTACTGACGCAATATGATATAACAAAATAACACGTCCCCATGCAGCATGTCAAAAGGACATCCCTTTCAAACCAGTGTTTTTCAAACCGGCATGAACCAAAGCGATATCCTAAATATTTAAAAATGGAATCCCGGCCCAGCAACATTGTTTTCAACAATCATTGGAGTAAAATATTCGATTAAAAAATCGTTTAATTTAGCTAACGAGCTCGATTTAATTACGCGCATTCGGTGTTATTGTACGATTCAATTATTCATAATATCACTCACGAAACGGCCGATGACAGACAGGGACACGACACGTCAACATACATATTTAACCCTTTTAATGCCCCGTTAGACAAACGTTGACATTTGACATTCTCTTTTTAGTAACTCTATTTTTGTTAGGTCAAAAATCCGAGGCAACACGAAAACAATAACAATACGGTGGCAAACAAGCCCAATGGCAGCCCATGGACGCCTGCGACTCCAGAAGAATCAGAAGCGCGTCATAAACCCTTTATTGATTTGAGGAATCGTTGTTTTACGTATTATCATCATAGTCAAGTCAAGTATTATCATCACAATTTTATCTGCGTTTGATGTCGTGTGTTTGATTACTCTTGTATAAATTTCGCTACGCATAATTGGTAGCAAGATCCGATACATACATTCATAAACTCAGGCCTATATTCAAAATAGGGGTGGCAGAGCACACCAAAAATTAATTTCGTTGCCACTTTTTAGCTATTATAGGTTTATAGATGGAGAAAATGTGCGTGAGCGTGTGCTTAGTTATTACTAAGCACAATTGTGTATGGTTGAAAACAGGCTTCACTAGTTTCATAATGCACCGTCTTCTTTAAGGGTTCCGTACCCGAAGGGTACAAACGGAGCCCTATTGCTGTCACTCGCGTATCGGTCTGTCTTTAATCACACATTTTGTTCAGAAGAATTTTTTAACATCCCATTAACCTGTGAACTTGAAATTTGATGATAATATTTATTATTACGTATATTTTACCAAAAATACACTAATATTTTTGATAAATCGCATTTGTTTTTTAGTTGTGCGGAAGCTTCGATGCGCAAGTCTGACTCGCAGACCGGTTTACATTATCAAGTTCAATTTAAAAATAATCATTAAATTCGTGTCTATTTCCTGTTGGACGTGCACCGCAGCTCTAAAGCATTCAATTTACAACGCAGACTTTCATTCACATATGAATAGCCGGTCCATCTGCCTCAACGTATTGATATCACATTTGTATAACATTTGTTTCGCTAAATGGCACGGCCCATAAAGCCAGATTTATACATATCTTATGTGATGCTTGATGATGCGCTCTGACGCCTGACATGGGCCGCTACGTCATAGCGCGTCTAAGGAAAGTGACTCTAGCCGTACAAAATACAAAAATCATCAGAAAATAAAAAATATTGATAGTAAATGTATTTTTTTAATACAAACTTTTAATATGTACTCTTTTGGTGCCCCGTATACAGGACAGGCCCTGTAAAAGGAGTAAAAAAATTAACGGTTCACTAATGAGCGTGCCAGCAATTATTTTCTTCGGAGATAGAATAAATAAATAAAATATGTATTACACCAATATCATTCTGTGGCGTCACGACACGGCACGTCAGAGAAAACTAGTCATGCTAGGGACAAATTTTCGTCCGCAAATACGCTTCAATTTTTTATCGTATTTTTTATTTATTTTTGATTTATCATTGAGTTTATTACCAATTTGTCCAATTATAATATTAAATTCTGATTTTTGGGGTCGTGATCCGGAATGATTGTACTTATACATGGTCAAAAATTCAAAGTAGACAACATCACAGTTGGTATGAAGGTTTATAACATAACACAAATAAATCTCTGTTTTTCAAATTGTAACGGGAAATAATACTTTTTCATACAACTTGGTCACCCTGTCAACTCTCTATACTCTATCCGTCGAGGAGAATAGGGTAACCATGTTTTTTGGAGATTTTTTATTTATGTCATCAAAATAAATTAAAAATGAAATGCGTTTGTTTCGTGTCACTACTTTTTTTTGAAATAGCTATTAGATACCAAGTCGGTATAATTGATTCATGATCACTACCCCGACATAACTCTGTATAGTTGTGCGTGTGTTTTATGTGTATTAATGTATATATATAATCATGCATCCATGTGGACTCCACAGGAAAAAAAGTGTTTGTATCCAAATTGATACAAAGGACAAGGAACGGGTTAAGTGTATGACGGCAGCAGCAACTATGGTCAGATGATATTTTTAAAAAACCGGCCAAGTGCGACTCGGACTCGCGCACGAAGGGTTCCGTACCGCGTGATCTATAAAAAGAGTACGACTCGCACTTGGCAGGTTTTTAATATTTGTTGTTATAGCGGCAACAGAAATACACAATCTGTGAAAATTTCAACTGTCTAGCTATTACGGTTCTTGAGGCCTGGTGACAGACGGACGGACGGACGGACAGCGAAGTCTTAGTAATAGGGTCCCGTTTTTACCCTTTGGGTACGGAACCCTAAAAATGCAAGAAACAACTGGCTAAGACATAGTCTATGTCTATATATGCAAGATTTTGGAGGAGACCTAAATACTTGTACCCCGCTTATGAGGAGCCCAATAACAAAAAAAAAACTGTAAAAAAAATTAGATAAAAGTTATTAAGATTAAGAATCCAGTGTTGTTTCCGTCATTTCTTATTTTGTAATACTTAAATTTTATTTAAGCAATAAAAAGGCTCCGAACCAACACTACTATTTTTACTATCAATATCATATTAATACGTGGATTGAAATAGACCTCCTGTATGGGGAACCAATCAATTTAATGGACACTTGGAGTTGTAGAGCATTGCGCCATTTTCTGCACACGAATGTGCCTAGGTACATTCAATAGCGTGTGCATACCTGTGTTAGTTTGCAGTTAAGACTATAGTTTCATTACGTAAAATAACAAATCACCAATAATATTTGTTTCGGCCGCCAGCTCTTCTATTTCTGCATTTTTAAGGATCCTCCAACTTTTTCAGAACACCTTACGTTCTGCTACTAACAGGCTGTGCGCATCGTCTTCGCTGGCTTGGCCACCTCGAGAGGATGGGATAAGATCGACAGGTGAAGAGAGCATAACTTGGGCCGACCGACCGGACGGCGTCCTGTGGGTCGCCCCAAATATCGCTGGAACGATATGGAAGACGCGGACCTGCATGAGCTTGGAGCCGGTGCAAGCTGGCGAGAAATAGCGCAGGACCGAGAAAAGTGGCGTGCTCTTGTCTCGGACGCCGATACCTTTTGGGTCGTCAGGCCAGCCTATTTAGTCAAAATAACTAATACTCTGATAGAAACAAAACTCAAGTTATAAATTGAATCAACAGATCTTGTAGGGTATTTTAATAAGGTGTAGTTAAGTTAGATTTCAATTTTCGGTACAACTTATCCTTGACTGTCAGTTTATTGATGTGTCATAGACCATTAGTTTCATTGAGTTTTGTTTTTGTGAAACTAGCTGTAAACGCGTTTTTTTTTCAAATATCAAATTTTTCAATATCTCTATACGTATCAAATTTGCTCACAAAATTTCACGAATCGGTTGAGACATGCGACCTGTAGAAAAAAACAGCGGGAAATCTGAAAATCCGCCATCCGCCGGCCGGACATCAAAAATAATGTTTGCTGAAGCTGACACAGAGATCTTGGTTTCACTCGGTCAATAATCCCCGTGCGGTACCTACTGGGTTAGAATAACTACTGGTTCTGTGACTTCACGTAACCTTTTTTTTTAATTCACTACAGTCGGATGAGATATATGACCTATAATGGAGAGCAGTAGGTAATCCGGAGATCTGCCGGCTGGTCATACATATGTATTTTTTCCAAAGCGAAGCGATTAATAAAGACCATGTGCGTATTTCGAAAAACCCGTGCGGATATAAATGTTGATACCCGCTTACATAGACCACGACCAATGATGTTGTAATGCATCCGAAACATCGGGCAAACCTCAAAAAGGTGAATAAAATTAATTGTACATGACTAAGTCCCGTTGACTATTAATTGTATGTGAAAATCGTGCAAGTTTAAATCAATGTACTAAGGCTCATCACACACACAAATCGAAGGACAATACTACAAACATAACCAGCCTATTAACTGTGGACATTTCGCAAACGGCGCCCGCGGCCAAACATATCTATGTCAAATACAAATCCAGCCCGCCCACAAGCGAATCCGATACATCGTAAACAATGTTCAACGGCTTTGGCAATACTCAACGTGATTATGAAATCGATCTTCATCAGCCTAAATTAGCCATATAGATCGCTCTACGAATAGGTTAAGTGATGCAGGGGTCGGTAAACTTTTTGACCAAAGAGCCAAATTCAGTAAAAATACCAACTTTTGGGAACCTCAGAAAGCCAAAAATACGTGTTTTAGGTTTTTCACTATATATTTGAGGAGACCTGGAAGTCCTGGAAGAGCCGCATGCCGCTCGCGAGCCGCGGTTTGCCGACCCCTGCACTAGTGAATGAACAAAACGCTCTTACTTATATCAGAGTTCTGGGAATTTCAAGCACGTTTTGTTTCTGTTGATAGCTCGCATTTTTGAGACAGACTTTCCATTTCGAGACAGCGTTTCAGACACTTTTGTAAATCGCTATTTTATATTTTACTAGCTGTAGCCCGCGACTTCGTTCGCGTCTTCGCTCCTATTAGTCGCAGCGTGATGTTATATAGCCTAAAAACTTTCTCGATTAATGGACTATCCAACACAAAAATATTTTTTCAATTTGAACCAGTAGTTCCTGAGATTAGTGCGTTCAAACAAACAAACAAACAAACAAACAAACTCTTCAGCTTTATAATATTAGTATAGATATGCAAAACGTTGAACCGCATAAGTATGTAACTAGTAAGTGTACTTACGAATCAATTAGAATAATGAAACCAAATATAAGTAATAATTAATGGAATTAGGATTCACTTTAAATAACAAATCCAGTTCAAGGCTGCCTCCTCCCTCCGGTCTGTCGGCGTGTACGGGTCACGTGTTGTGAGTACGGCGTACCAAGAGGCACAGTCATTACGCAACAAACTCCAAAAGGATTCGAAACATGTCGTTCATAGAGGCATTTAAAACGTGATTTGCACCCTTAATTTAATTTAAACATATCTCACGAAATTCATTTAGGTTTTACTTAAGAAGCGAGCAAGTTATACACATACTAAAGAAAGTAGACCACGACCTAGCATGGTAATTTAATATTAAATGTAGCTTATATATTTATATAATACCTAGAAAATCAATAATATTTTAATAAGTTTAAGTTTTATTTTCTCTGTAAGTCAAATGATCGAAATAACGCCATGTTGAATTGAATAATGACGTCATACCGCTATAGACAGCTGCTCTCAATGATTCAACTATTCTAAGATTCTAAGTGGTTCGTTCATTTATTAGCAGTGAGACGTCACAAAGTCAGTAGATCGCGTTAAAGCGCAAAAATTTGAATGATACTAATAATTTATCGATTTTATATTAAGTACGCATTTTTTGTTTCGAAGTTTTATACAACAAATACTTGAAAATACCCTATTGCTAACTTTTCGAACGAGGTTCATTACATATCCATCCAAAGGGCACCGAAAAGCAACAAAAGTACTGAAAATCATAATCTATTTCGGCGTAAGCATGTTCCAATATTTATTATAGCTGTCGAAGAACTGTCAGGCCCAAATCCTAATTTGGCAACAATCTGAAACCCGTGTCATTCAATAAAAAAGTTTAAAATAAGTTCGACGTTACTGTTATTCACAGACGTGACCTTTACACCTAAATATTTTAACCTTCGAGGCTCCTTTCTTACAATTACAATTTTATTCAAATTCTCAGGTATAACCCCCGCACAAAATCTCGTAAAGTCAAACTGTCATACTTCAAAGCGTCTTTTCACACAGCTCCCAGGGCGAGAAAAAGGTTTTACAATACGAAAGTTTTGGGTAAGCGTACCCCATGGTATATATTTTCACTCTCCATCAGGATAGACCAGACAATCTTGAACCGATCTTTCACCAGGGCCTCTATTCTGCATCAACTAACGATGCCATTCGTATCCCATCGGATTGCCTTATTCTGTCTGAAGAATAAATCTTTGTTTGATTTTGGTTATTGGGGGATTATTCGACCGTGATGGTAATATCAGCACACATGGATCAGAGCGGTGATTTTATAATTTTCATACTTATAGTCGCTTTTTATGCTCTAGAGCACAAAGTTAAACCCGCCGCTCGCGGTCGACGAGCACATAAGTATAAATTTGATGAAATAACTTTGATTATATTCATTATTAAGTGTAAGGCGGAAAGTAAATATAACACGTGTATAAAACCCGTTTTATCCTCTACTTTATGTATATCGACGCTCGCCTGCGGCTTGGATCGATAAATTGTCTGGGATAAAATGGCTTGTTTTTTGCACTTGTTTACAATCTACAATTTTAAAGACTGACCAGCCTTTAATATACCCAACCTAATTGACGATAGGACCAAAGATGTAGCTTACTGCCTCAGTAGCCTTATCACTCTTGGCATAATACAGAAGACGGCCTGTTTAGCCTAGTTGGTAGTGACACTGCCTCCGAAGCTAGAGGTCTCGGGTTCGAATCCCGACCAGGGCATTATTTGTGCATTTAGCACGAATATTTGTTCTTGGGTCTTGGATGTTTTCTATGTATTTAAGTATGTATATCGTCGTTTAGTACCCATAGTACAAGTTTGGGACTAGGTCGATTTGCGTAAGATTATCCCCTAAAAAAGGAAAAGATGACGGGAGCTGACCGCCAACTTTCAGTCATGTATAAATTATTAGCACGTTTACCTGGACTTACCTTTAGCAAGGAAAAGTAAAGTAATTATAAGTAAGAAAAATATGTTGGCTGCGTTTTGGTGGCTTAGATATAAATTTGAACGCATTCGGACAATTAACAAAGAAGTTCAAAGTAGATGCCATTTCTTCAAAGTCTGATATCAAACTACTGATAAGAAACCTCTTCATACTCATACTCATACTCATTTTATTGATAAAATATAAAATTTTACATCACCTGCAGATATTGATTTGTGTAAAGAAAGACATTGAAAATATCAGGGAATTGTGTAACTATAACCGTTGAACAAGTTCAGTTACCGTTTGTCGAAAAAATGAAAAGAATTTGATTGGCAGCCTTCAGAAATGGAGAGGTGCTTCGAAGAAGAGTCCTTATATCATTGCAATAATGTTTACGTCTGATCATAGCTTCGACTCACCGCTTGTATGAAGAAGTCCTCGTGCAGCACGCTTACGATGCCGAAGTTGGTAAACTTGAACACGCGATCCATGATCCACATCAGGTTGGAAAGGACTCCCGCACGCGGGTTCCACGCGCCCATTAGTATGGGTACGTCAGCCGTGCTCTGGTGGTTGGCAAGGACTAGCGTGCGATGGTTCCCGCAGGCTGCGGGCTCGTCGCCGCTTTCCAGAACTGTAGACAAAGAAAACATGCTTTGGTGAGAATCTACAGACATTATATGACCAAATTTGTACGTACTGTTTGCCTTTGATGGTTTAATTTCATCAACATTCTTCAAGTAAAGAGTCACAAAAATAGGTCAGATATGCACAAAAAATACCTCTAAAGTTGCCAGTGTCTTATGTATAAGGTGCGGTGACTGTATTTCTTGTACGCGTATAAGTATTAATTTTTGTACTACCGTGATGATCACTATCACATTGACATTACTGCTACATTGTCAATTTTATGACATCGCTGTAATGTAACTCATGTGCATTGAGCTATCGATAGATGAAAAGCACTTATATTTTCTAATACATCATCGAGTTGTCACAAAATCGGCTGACATATCACAAATTACCATTTAAAATAGTGGTTTCAGAGCTATTCTTTCCTGTATTGTAGCGATTAACATTAAATATGAAGTAAAAAGCCCCGAGAAACGATTACTACAGCTCTGGGGACAGCCTGGCCTCAGCAAACAAACCTCACTCGTAGCCTCAACTATTTATTTGCGAAACATCCCCACTTCCACGACATCATCTACCAAATCTTTAACACTAGGAAATGTACTTTATGATGTTTGTAATAAAGTTGAAACTTAAAGGACACGTGTAGAGATATATGAGGTTTCTAAGTTAAGCAGTGGCTTTATTGTCCGCCAGGAACTAGATTAAGGTTTTAATAAAGAAAAAGCATTAAGTCTCAAAATTATGCTTTCGTAAATGAAGAAAGCTTTGAGGTAGTCTCATTGTTGTCGTTAGAATAAATTTACATCGTAGGTAATAATTGGAATAATTAGAAAATTCTAGCCAGCTTTCATTATTTGTTTCAGTAATATGAAATTCATTAATACGAGTACATATTATACTACTACTAGTCATCATATCTAAACTTTACGCTCGAAGATGTATACGATTACATATATCTAGGACAGACTGTCCAGTTAGGTAGGTCCAACTTCGAGAAAGAGGTTAATCGTCGAATCCTACTCGGCTGGGCAGCGTCCGGGAAGATATGGCACATCTTTTCGTCCAATATTCCGCAGTGTCTCAAGACGAAAGTCTTTGACCAGTGTGTGTTGCCAGTGATATATGTATATGGCACTGGAACGTGGTCGCTTATTATGGGCTACATAAGAAGGCTCAAAGTCACCCAAAGAGCAATGGAGAGAGTTATGTTGGGAGTTTCTCTGCGTGACCGCGTCAGGAATGAGGCCATCCGCAGCAGAACCAAAGTGACTGATATACCTAGCCCTCCAAACGCTGGCCGTTGGGGCGGAAAGGTTCTCGAGTGGCGACCACGTACCGGAAGGCGTAGCGTAGGCAGGCCCCCCACACGGTGGACTGATGACCTGGTAAGGGTCGCGGGTGTCTGCTGGATGCGGGTGGGGCAGGATCGGTAATTGTGAAAGTCTTTGGGGGAGGCCTATGTCCAGCAGTGGACGTCCTTCGGCTGACATAATGATGATGAATCATCATATCAGGCGAAAGACATCCACTGCTGGATATGTCCAGCCCTATGGGCCTCCCCTAAATGGTGCCACAATTACCGATACTGCGCCACCCGTATACTACTAAAATCATCTCGCAGATCGAAGGCTGCCTTAAGTATTTTCACAATTTAATTTAATACCTACCCAAGCTCGTGATCTTGATGAAAAAA
The DNA here is from genome assembly GCA_905163555.1 of Notocelia uddmanniana. NCBI lineage: Eukaryota > Metazoa > Arthropoda > Insecta > Lepidoptera > Tortricidae > Notocelia > Notocelia uddmanniana. The sequence continues at coordinate 20,880,156 of LR991068.1, forward strand.
AATAAATGAAGTGGTTCTTATTAATCTTCCTGAGCACTAAAATTTATAAGTGAAGTGAAATATGGCGGGCATTCCATTCCGGAAACCTATGCATTTTTTGCTACTCCAAATAAATTATTGTGGGGTATTAAGATTTAAATTACAGTCTATCTACTTAAGCACCCCCCTCATCTCCCTAAATAAATAATTTGAGCTTCTATCAGTATCAGGGGCCGCTCTCCATAAAAATTATTAACATTTCATGAATTCGTGATTCTGTTTATTCGGCTCTTAAAGAGAGCGCTTTGGGTTTTTTTGCGAATAGGACAGTATCTGATGTATCCTACACACATACAAAGTTTAATATTATGAGCATGGGTCGTACTTTTCGTGCCGGTGACGTCACGCTCCATATAGAATGATTTTATTAATCAATAATCATGTATACATACACTTTTTTACAATTATGTCCCTATTACAAACGCAATTTGCCTGTCACATCACAACTTATAAAGTACAACATTAGGTAATACTGCAAGTTTTTGTGACTGGTTCATGTGTAATACCAATAATTAAACAAACCTCGTCATCATAGAGAGTTTACGTTCATATTTAGATTCAACATTTCTATAACCTGTTATAAAACTTGAAAGACTATGAGATCCTCGCCTGCTTATAAATTAAAATTCTAAATATGAAAAGAAATCCTAAATAATCTTCGGATGCAATAGGTCGCATAAGAAAAAATACCATTATAAATGCATGATTTAATGATTGATGATTAAATATTAATAATTACCATAACACCAATTGGAATCATCGTATATGCAGTGTGACGTCAATTTTACGTCACCGGCACGAAAAGTACGACCCCTGATTATGAGTAAACACTAAAGTATTTCTGAACTATGTAACAAATGGATAGATTAACAAAATTATTTTAGACAGGTGCAACTCAACTGGAGAAGTAGTTCCAGCTTACAGAAAAGCAAAGCCGTAAAACCACCGCTACTAGTATAAAAAATCGGCCAAGAGCATGTCAGGCCATGCTCAGTGTAGAGTTCCGTAGTTGCCCAATGAAATCAATTAAAAAAAATCAATAACAAGCAAAAGGGACTACCTATGCAGCATTTTATACGTCATTTACTAAGAATTAAAAACTTTTTACTATAACTCAAAAACAGCTTAACTGATCATGTCCGCTATAGTTTTCGTTGAAAGTCTTCATTAAGCTTTGCTTTTAAGATTTTATTACATATTTTTTGGACCCATAGTTCAAAAGTTAGAGGGGGACCCATTTTTTAGGGTTCCGTAGCAAAATGGCGAAAATGGAACCCTTATAAATTCGTCATGTCTGTCCGTTCGTATGTCACAGCCTATTTGGAGACTATGAGCACTACAATTATGAAATTTAGTAGGAATGTGTATGCTATGAACTGCTACATAGAAAATATAATAAAAAGGGGGAGCACCACATTCATGTAATAGGAGGGTCAAAAAAAATTTGTTAATGCGCATATCCGAGTGGGATATCTATGAATAGGCTTTCAAAAATGACATAGAGGTGTATAAAAAACTTTTCCATTTAAGTCAACCGTTGGCGAGATGTTATTAGCTGTCAAAGTCGTAAAAAGTGTGTGTGTGTGTGTCCCCACCCCTCTAATTTCCAAACTATGAAGTTTAAAATTCTGAAAAAATCAAGATGAGATTAATAGGACCTTTTTTTATTACAAATGGGATTGCTCTTGGCCACCATCTAGCCGGGGGGCAAAGATGAGGCCGACGATGAAGCGAGCTCACCCAGAAGATGCCTATTCACTCGTGCCTTAAAAAGGTCTATAGGTAAGTTATATGAACTCGGAAATACAGACGCCGGCAGAGAATTCCAAACCATAGAAGTGCGCATTATAAAAGAAGATGCAAAGCGCTTGGTTCGAATTAGAGGAATTTCGACCAGGTAAGGGTAGCCAGCCGTACTCATGGAGCTCCTGAGCACACTCACCGAAGTACAGTTTGTAGAAGACGCACAGACATGCTACTTTGCGTCTGTGTGCTAAGCTCTGCAGCTTATTTCCCACTACCGACTACCGTACTGCCGCCAATGAGCCTCCTGGCTCTGCGGTCCAACAAGTCCAGTGCGGCAAGTTGATACTTAGCCGAGCCATCCCAAAGGTGACTGCAATACTCCATGCAAGACCGGACTTGGGCTTTGTATAAAGATAGAAGCTGCCCAGGGTTGAAGTATCGCTTGACCTTATTTCGGATGCTCAGCTTTTTGGCCACTGTTCCGGCTTTGGAATCGATGGTAGTGCCGAAGTTAAGGTTTGAGCTTAACGTCATGCTAAGCAGCTCGAGATCGTTGGCTACAGACACGGTTGTACCTCGGAAAGTAGGAGCCAGATTGAATGAGCTCCTTTTTGCGGTAAACAGACACGCTTGCGTTTTGGTGGCGTTGAAACTAACCAGATTGTTATCACCCCATTGGGAGAGAAGACTTAAGGTTGAGTTAATTCGCTCTACCATTGTCTCTCTCTCAGACTGAATTTCATCACTACCAGCCCCCGCGCTGGACAAATATATCTCCATGACAGTACTGTCATCTGCGTATGCGACCACTCCTGGTAGAAGAAGGTCGTTAATATGAACCTTTCAACGATTTTTGGTTTCAAGAAGATAGGTCTAACGGTTTTTGAGTTATTGATGAAACTGTCTTCCCCAAACAAAAGGGCGAGTTTCCTATGAAGATACGACCGTTTTTATTCAATGTATTATATAGTGGTTTTAAATGTAGATTAGGAAGTGTCTGTAGAAACCCTTCGTTGTGCGTGGTCCGACACGCACTTGGCTGTTTTTTTTTCTTTTGGAGTATTTTTTCCGAAATGAGGACTATTCATTTTGACCTATCCAAAAACACCCCTTCACCATAGGGTTGAAGCAAAAAATAATCATGCCTACTTTACGTGTAAATTTTATTTTATTTTAAGACTTTGTTAGATTTATTGATTTATACAGGGTGAAATAATATTGACTGTTTAAATTTTCACAGTGGATTCCTTAGCGATAAATAAAAAGTACGTGATTTTCCTTTCAGTATCTTTCAGTACTAAAATTTTGAGGCAGAGTAGCTGAGATATCCTAAAAAAACCATGCGTTCTTGGATACCGCGGTGGCGCGCGTTGTACGGGAGGTGGCAATAACGCTCGCCCCGCCCCTATGTTGAGGCGCAGAGACAAACGTCGAAAAACTGTTTTTTTAATGACAGTTACAATGATATTAAAATATCATTGGAAACTAATAAAAAAATACATACGTTGCAAAGTTTTCCTTCATTCACGGGGTATTCCCGGTTTGTAAACATTGTTGTAAGTCACGTTCTCGATCGCGAGTCTTTACGAGAGACAGAACACGGAAGTGCACAACCGGTCATGCGGAGATGCGCGTGCGACTAATTTGCAATTCTGGTCGAGATAAGATAGGTGAACGCGCCCCTCCCCCCGCACCGCTAACCCCGAGCGTCATTCAGCTCCCAATTATCAAGACGTTAGTAATTATTTATTCGGACAGCACATTTTATTGTGAAAAAATTTCCTGTTTTTTTTTTCAGAAATGTCATCTATTATTGATACCTAATGCCTGGGAAAAATTTGTACAGTCAATAAAATTTCACCCTATATATCCATACCAAATTGCAGTTTTTTAGCACTAACAATCACAGAGCAAACAAAGCCTCGGACAGACAGACAGACATGGCGAAACTATATAGGTTCCTAGGTGACTACGGAACCCTAAAAAATAGGTTTGACAGTCAGATCCTGCGCATCTACAGTAAGCACGTCACTGAGTTTTCCCATAGTGTCTCTTAAATCCTCCACGATATGAGCGTGTTTGGTTACGATTATCATCTCTTTGGTTGTGTTTATCACTTTTTAATGTATTGTAGCATTATCTTTATTTTGAAAAATAAAGCCATCATCATTATCTTGCCCTTTTCCCATTTATTTGGGGTCGGCACAGCATGTCTTTTTCTTCCATACATCTCTGTCACGCGTCATCTCTTCATGCACACCTTTCCTATTCATATCATCTCTCACACAATCCATACACCTTTTTTCTTTGGCCTACTTCGTTTCTTGCATCTATCCACATTAAAACAGCGCTGTTCAAATGGTTGTTATCATGTCGATTTTATTCTGTAAATGAATTCCTAGGTTATAATGCATATTTGACCACTTATAAAAAAAGATGTGCCATGTTAAAATATTTAAATGTAACAACTCTTGTAATCAACCCTTTTTTAAGCAAATAAACAATTATGAATTCATATCTAATACTTTTCTTGTTACGTGGCTTTCATCCCTCCTCATTACATCTAAATATATAAAAGAAGAAACTGACTGACTGACTGACTGACTGACTGACTGACTGACTGACTGACTGACATATCAACGCACAGCCCAAACCGCTGGTCCTAGAGATTCCAAATTTGGCACGTAGGTTCCTTATAAGGTCTAGGGGTGCACTAAGAAAGGATTTTTCAAAATTCAACCCCTAAGGGGGTGAAATGGGGGTCCGAAGTTTGTATGGGGAAACAAGATTAGTTGGACTATTTTATTCGAAACTTCACAGGAGTATTTCTAACGATAAATGAGTAAATACGTGTTTCAGGTTTTTTGAGAAATCAACCCCTAAAAGGGGGAAAGGTGGTGACAAATTCTGAAAATCGACATGGTTATTGTTTTTATGATATACCGGGTCGCTGATAACGAAAACAACAATGATTTTAAAATCTCACGTGGAGGACGTGAAATACCATCCCCCATGTTGGGGTGCGAGGGGGATGAAATGTCTAAATATTAATATGGGTGTCGTTTTTATGGTTTTTTGGGACGTTAATTACGAAAATGGCATCGGTTTTGCAATTTAATACTGTGGACATGAAAACTTTTGAAAGTTTGTGCCAAATTTCAAGAAATAACTGACTGACTGAGTGAGAGACATATCAACGCACAGTCCAAACTGGTGGTTCGAGAGATACCAAATTTGGCATGTAAGTTCCTTATAAGGTCTAAAGGTGCATGAAGTGCCGTGAGTTTCCTATGAATATACGACCTTTTTTGATTCAATGTATTGTAAGTGGTTTTATTAATCAGTGCCGTCCGATACGATTTCGACATAAATCGATATTTGAGCGCCCGAGAGGACTCTTATTAGGAATCCGAGGTACCTAAACTTTGAATAAAGTAACAGCCATATTTATTTTCTACATTTCCGTCCCGATTTCGTTCAAAATCGATATTTGAGCGTCCGAGAGGTCCCCTAACACGAATCCGAGGTAAAATTTGGAAAAAGTGGCAGTCATATTGATTTTTTTCATTTTCAACCCGATTTCGTTCAAAATCGATATCTGAGCGTCCGAGAGGTCCCCTAATACGAATCTGAGGTAAAACTTGGAAAAAGTTGCGGCCATATTGATTTTCTACATTTTCAACCCGATTTCGTTCAAAATCGATATCTGAGCGTCCGAGAGGTCCCCTAACACGAATTTGAGGTAAAATTTGTAAAAAGTGCCGGCCATATTGATTTTCTTCATTTCCGTCCCGATTTCGTTCAAAATCGATATCTGAGCGTCCGAGAGGTCTCGTAATACGAATCCGAGGTAAAATTTAGAAAAAGTGGCGGCAGTATTCATTTTTACCATTTCTGTCCCGATTTCGTTCAAAATCGATATCTGAGCGTCCGAGAGGTCCCCTAACACGAATCCGAGGTAAAATTTGGAAAAAGTGGCAGCCATATTGATTTTCTTCATTTTCAACCCGATATCGTTCAAAATCGATATCTGAGCGTCCGAGAGGTCCCCTAATACGAATTTGAGGTAAAATTTGGAAAAAGTGGCGGCCATATTGATTTTCTACATTTTCAACCCGATTTCGTTCAAAATCGATATCTGAGCGTCCGAGAGGTCCCCTAACACGGATTTGAGGTAAAATTTGTAAAAAGTGCCGGCCATATTGATTTTCTTCATTTTCAACCCGATTTCGTCCAAAATCGATATATGTGCGTCCGAGAGGTCTCCTAATACGAATTTGAGGTAAAATTTGGAAAAAGTAGTGGCCATATTAATCATCTTCATTTTCGTCCCGATTTCGTTCAAAATCGATATTTGAGCGTCCGAGAGGTCTTTTAATACGAATCTGAGGTAAAATTTGGCATTCATACATGCCTGCATGCAAAAAAGTTTAATGTTACTATATAGGCGTGTGGGGTATATTGGATTTGTTTTTAAAAACGACATAGAGGTTTTGATATTTTTTCCATTTAAATCAACCTTTAGATTTTTTTAAACGTATGGCATTTATTTACGAACCGTGAGATCTTCGAGAAGATAAGTACGGTTGCCAGTTTTTGTTGCACTTTTAGCACCACCCACGTGTAGGGTAACGGTGGGTACTGCCTACGGACGTGGTGTAACTTCGAACCCCCTTTGTCAAATGAGTGGGCAACTTGACTGTTAGAAGTTCGCAAGCCGCCCGAAGGCCTCTAACTTGGCTTAACGATTGCTGTCGTAGACAGCAGCCGGGATCAACGGCTTAGCGTGCCTTCCAAAGCACGAGAGTCAGGTAGTAACCACTCAAAGCGGTCACCCATCCAAGAACTGACCTGCGCCCACATTGCTTAACCTCGCATACCGCACGCAATAGGCGGGTGCCGCTGGGCCACGAGCGCTCTAAATTCTTGATAGTTTAGATAAATCGGTTGTAACAGACGGACTGACAGTAAGGAGTGCGAATGGAAGTGAGGTCAAATTTTCTTTTTTGATGCTCCAATGGGAACTGGCAAAACATACCTAATAAATTTAATTTTAGGAAAAATAAATGTTACACGTGATATTGAATTAGCCGTATTTCTGTACTTCAAAGGACCATAGTTTATGACCGCTGCGCGGTGCTTGGTCGTTATCAGACCTATTGGTGTTACTGTAGTACACAGATACTTTTACTAAGGGCCATTTAAGACATGCTTTTATTTCATCGGCCCTTTCCCCTTCGGTCTGTCGGAAATGTATGATAATAGTTTTCGATCCTTATTTTAGCCAAAATCAAATGAAATTCGACAGTTTGCCGGTTCTCAGAATGTATACTGACTTTTCATCTGTTCATCTGTTAATGAATCACAATCACCAAACTTTGTATACCGAAACCCCCAGAATGTAACAACTACTTTTCTGGAGACCTTTTTGGCAAACGGTTAAAAATTTCGATTAGTACGCGGGCGAAGCCGCGGGCAAATGCTAGTAGAAAATAAAGCCATCAGACAATAATAAAACTACTCGTACACGACTGTAAATTGAATGCCAATACTTACATAGTAGAAATTTGTATATTTCATCCCGGAATCACCACAAAAATCATTGTAAAGCAAGATGTTGTTGACCGTGGTTTTTACAATATTTTTCGACAACCTAAATAAAACCGTTAAAAGGTCAACTCTATACATATATTATAAATACGAAAGTAATTTTGTCTATCTGTTAACTTTTCACACCGCTGGACGGATGTAAATCAAATTTGACAGAGGTAGTTTGAGACCCAGATAATGAGTTAGGAAAGCTTTTATCTCAGAATAACTCACAGAACTAGATAATTATTTAAAACCTACTCCAAACAAGGTAAAATGCCGTATTTTATGAATGGTAGACGGAACTAAGTTTACTTTTACACTGAACATTCGAAGATCCTTTGTATTACAAAGTCAAGCACCAGACTAAGAGCTTTAACGTTTACTCCTTAGATATTCCATTACTTTCCAAGACCTCATCTCGTATTAAATTAAAACACGCGAGTTTATCTCAGTAAAATATGCTCGCAAAGTAAATTGCACCACTTAAAAAAACCCTTAAACAACATTAGTGGGTCCGGGTCGCTGGCAACACAGACTCAAAGAGAGCAGCGCAAACCTTGCTCAGAGCAAAAGAAAGGTTTTAGTTTCAGTCTTATTAACTTGCAATATTTGCGATCCCCGATCTTGAAATGAAATCAAGGTTTGCGAAGCTCTTCAGTTTTATCTTAGAATATAAATTAAAAATAAGTAGGTAGATACATGAAATGATTCAGTCAAAAACAGTATGTAAGCCAACTGAAACTCAAAAGGAAAACCCGGTAGTATGAGTGGAAAGAATTGTCGTGGCACATATTTTTTTTTATATCAGAAAAATATTGCGCACCTGATCCTCTTCGCTAATAACACGCTGTTCAAAGAACCACATCACAAAGAGCTCGGAAAGGGTGAGCAGTTTTAAGAGTTTGCATAACTTGGACATACCCTGCAATTTAACCTAGACATATAAACATTGTGCTTACCAACGGGCATGCCTTAAAAATGTTTGCCACCGTCGGATTACAGACTCATTGATTATAATGATATCGCCAACGATTCAAGCTTAGACCTATCGATCACGACAACTTACGAACCCATACAGGAACGCTAATCAAGTACAGTACTTCTTATATATGTACTCTGTTGGTAGTGTTGGTGTCCCGCAAAATAAAAAAAAATAAAAAAATAAACAGCAGCTTGTCTTGTAAGCAAGTTTTGCAGCTGAATGTTCAAATATGTAAGGGTGTTCCGACAAGTAACGTCATTTGTTCGCAGCCCGGGGCTATCCTGCTAATTATGCGAGAAGAGAACGGAACCGGATGCAACGAAACGAGATAGTGCGTTGCAGTAAAATAAATATGCTTTGCAATTCACTTGGGAGCAAGCATGGTGAGGTATGATATTTATCTCCAATATGCTTGGAAATGTTTGGTTTACGTTTACTACGACAAAACGCAGATGGTGATCGGCGATACAACCGTAACTTACATTTTCGTCACTAAATTACAATTTAGTTTATAATCATCGATACGATCACTTTTGTTTATATATTTATTTATTCGGTGAACCAACTTCCAAAGATATGATACAAAAAATCAATTACAGGTTCTCACCATGCATGCAGTAACAAAATTTTTAGTGCCTTCCAGCGCCAGTAACGGAACTAAAATTGAAAACGACGGTTGTATGGGAGCTTACTCATACTGGCTGCCAACAAAGAACAGTCCACTTAAAAAAATATCCATGGGATTAAATGAGTACACCTACGTTAAATTGTAATATAAAATGTAAAAAACTTCATAAGAATAATTATATTCCTTAGTGTTGACAGCAACAATAATATGATACCGTAACATAATACTTAGATATGGCTAAATTAAGGATAATCTACATTAGCAACTAAACTCCAGGTTTATCATCGGCTGGTGCCCAGAAGGCTCGCAGCCTTAGCTCTTGAAATTTAAAACGAATCCTCTGGCAAATATGGCTACTCTCTGTTCACCCGACATCTCAATAAGGCACTCCGCTATCTCCTTTTAGAGGGCCTTCACGTCCCGTCCCACGGCCCCAGGGTTTCCAAACCAGAAAAAGAAAGGATATATAGAGAAATTGCGTAGGTAACTTTTGAACGCACATCTGGATTTCTGCAACTATCAACAGTATTAGCACCAAATATCAAATCGCCGGTGAAGTTAGGCTTAGAAGCGATTTTTCCAACAAACTATTATATTTCCCTAGTGTTTCATTTCCCAAAATTTACTTGTTTGGAAACCGTTTATTTTCACGATCTTTAAAAACCATACTAGAACTATTTATTTATATACTTATTTATATGATTAAAAAAAAAGTTGCAGAAATAAAGGCATGTTGAAAACTATTTTTAGTTTTTTGCTGGGATAACTTATTTAATCCTTTCTTCTTCATATTCATTTATTTATTGCATTTTATGGGTTTTACAAGATCTTATAATTAGTTAAATGTTCCAGCATAAACCCCGTTAGGGCACAGCAATATTTTAAAGTACTTATCTAGGACTTAAATTACACACTAACAAAATTAAACTTTATGACTAAGATACTCCTATATATTGTAAAACGAATTGTCAACCAGGAACTTCTTTAGTTTGTTATACAAAAACGATTCTTTCTTTATATTCTTAAGGTCTAAAGATATGTGGTTATATACTGTCACTGCCATCTGGTAAGTACCAGAATTAACTATTTTCAAATTTGTAAAAGTGCTAACTAATTTGTTTGGCTTCCTCAAATTTTGATTTCTAGGACAGTTATCTCTCGTTCGTTCAAATAGGTGTTTTTTGTGTACTCCCGCTTCGATAGATATTTATTTTGCGTTACATCATCCTCGTATAAATGTTTTATACATCTTATTTAACATACATATATATTTCCCAAAGAAAAAGATCTATTATTGTAAAAAAAAACTTGTTTTTCTGGATGGTGACCCAGCGGCTAAACTACTGCACACAGCCACACATTACGGCAAATTGGATTAGATTACAAATTGAGACAGATTTCGGCCTCATTACAACTTTTTGCATATTGACTGGTACTGAACGGATTCGTAATATTAGCTTTAGCGGAGATTATTCACAAACTTTACTTACGTTCGTGTCGCAAATAACAAAGAAGCACACAGTTCGAGATGGATTCACATACGACATACAAGCGTTGCTCATGTTTAAACCTAAAATCATCGAATTAATATTTTCGCTTTAATACGCAACACAAATTGAAACTGGCTTAGGCATTTCATACCCAAAGTCGGGCTCATCCCGCTCTCTAATGCCAGGAGTTAAATTTAAATGAGAAAGGATAACTGTAATTAAGGATCTCAAAGGAGCGTTTGCTTAACTAATTGAAGGTTGTGTTTCTCTACTGAATTTAAGAAAGCCTTCCTCCATTGCATAGCCAAGAATCCCTTACTTTCTGGACAAACTGTATAGTTGCGTTCTTAAACAGCAATGTCAACTGTAAGCGGATGACGTAAAGTTAATTTTAGAATGCCAAATTATGATTAGATACGAGGTTGTAAGAATTATTAGGTAAGCCTGATTCTCATCGACTAATTGCAGGGAATGAATTGTAAGTTGGAAAGTTAAGAGGGCCGGAATTTTTAATTTTGTGCTCATAGAATTTGCTTCGGAATCTGTTTTCTATTCGGCCGTAAAGGGTACTCTATGAATGCGTACGAAATTGGAAAGGGGTGTGCTTGTCCAGGATAATTTATTTACTATGTTTTCATCAAAGCTTGGCCCATTTGTGGAAGTAATAGTGATCAGCCTTGTAATTAAATCGACATTAAGTGTAATAACTACTGCTACTTAAAGCACTAAAAATATGAATGAAAATAAATGTACTTGGGCTTAAAAAATGTGAGAGAGACTATCCGAGTATCTACATACATCAGTGCCATTTCATGACGATATTTGTCAATAGAGGACTTTTGAACTCTGGATGGTAGAGACATCAAAGCGGGTCTAACATGCCCCCTTGTCTTGCCGTGCCCATCCCGAATGGAATAATGGTCCAGTCCTACATAATTGGAACAGCTCAGTCGTATAATTAATTTCATGACGCCTTGGTCTCTGATGGCAGTGGCACAAGATAATGCAAGTATCTATCAAAATATAACTCATGGACCCCGAAAATCGAATCACTTCTAGGTCGACAGCGCCGAGAGAGTTTGTTAGAGAACTACATACGACATACGAGCGCTCGGCGGCGCCTGTTGAAGTAGATGCAAACTGTTAATATTTAGCAAGCGTAAGCGTCTGTTAACAAAATTAAAATTTTCAGTCAAAAGTGAAAAAAATCCCCAAGAATCAAGCCGTTAATAACTTGAAGTGATCGAAAGATTTGTAGACACGAGGTCACCCCACGATAGCTCATTTGGTCCATAGCAATGCATACAATGCAGAGGTAGTGGGTTGAAATCCTAGTCGGGGCGAATAATTTTTAAAGTTTTCGCTCAGATATTGGATATTATCTTGTCTATACCACTCTAATGATGCCGGGTTAGAATAGCACCACACCCATTCCCTTGGGTGTCGTAAGAGTCGACTATGGGAACCAGGTTGAAGTGTGTCGTGGGCGATGGGCTAAAAACCTGTCACTGCAATATCACATTTTCTCCATCTATAAACCTAAAATTGCTAAAAGTGGTACAGAAATTAATTTCATGTGCTCTGCCTACCCCTTTTAGGAATATAGGCGTGAGTTTATGTTATGTTTTATGTTACCACTTTAATTCTATTATAAAATAATGCTTGCGTTAAATTAAATTATAGAAATAAATAACGCTAAAATAAATTGGTATTACAAATACAAGCAATAAACGGGGTTTGGCAACACCTATTAGCTAAGGTCAGCTTTGTGCCCTCCGTAGTCCGTATACAAACGAATACTTAACTGAACAATTATAACCCTTATGACATCGCGATAAGGTTTACAAATGGTCACTTAAGGTTGTAAGTATAGAAGGGCGTAAGTAACAATGGTTTTCCAATGAAGATATGATGTTATGAAGGTAGGATAATAGTGACATCAACGAGTCGGGACGACCTGCCCTTGTGCCCTGGTACAAGAACAACACTTAGACATTGTTTATCAATTTGAATATATACTTTGTTGTGATATCAATTTAGATATATACTCGTATTTAGACAACTAATGCTGAGGATCTTACAAATGCCTTTCATTACAAGATCTTGAATACTAGTCTTTTAGGGTTCAGTAGTCAACTAGGAACCCTTATAGTTTCGCCATGTCCGTTTGTCTGTCTGTCTGTCTGTCTGTCTGTCCGTCTATCTATCTGTCCGAGGCTTTGCTCTGTGATTGTTAGTGCTAGGAAGCTGCAATTTAGTAAGTAAATAAAATAAATAAATATTAGGCGACATTTTTTACAAAAATCGAACTAGTCCCACTGTAAGCTCAATAAGGTTTGTGTTATGGGTACTATACGACGATATATTTAATAGAATATATCTATTATTTAAATACATAGAAAACATCCAAGTCTCAGGAACAAATGTCTCTGCTCACCACAGAAACCAATGCCCTTACCGGGAATCGGACCTCTAGCTTCGGAGGCAATGACACTACCAACTAGGCTAAACAGGCCGACGTAAGTGGGGATGATTTACTTTTTTTGCTTCAACCCTATGGTGTGGGGTATTGTTGGATAGGTACACGGCTCACGGCACACACACGGTCACGCAATAACTCAAAAACCGTTAAACTTACATTTTTAATATTTTTTATACACTTTAATGTAATCGGATTTTGTGATGGGTTTATACCTGTAAATAAAGAACCTTTATTATTAAAAAAATTCGTTGAAAGTATTTATAATTATTGTATACCATCTTGTTTTTTTTTCAGAATTTTAAACTTCATAGTTTGGAAATTAGAGGACACACTTTTTACGACTTTGACAGCTAATATCTCACCAACGGTTGACTTAAATGGAAATGTTTTTTTAAAAACCTCTACGTCATTTTTGAAGGCGTATATATCCATTGATAACCTACACGCCTATGTGCATTGGAAAATAAAATCTCCCCCCCCCCCCCCCCCGTTACATGTATGGGGTGCCCCCCCCAGTTTAATATTTTTGTCGTAATTTTACATCATATTTCTGTATCGGTTCATAGCATACACCTTCCTACCAAATTTCATAATTGTAGTGCTCATAGTCTCCGAGTCGAGTAGAGGACGGACAGACACGACGATTCTATAAGGGTTCCGTTTTAGCCATTTTGGCTACGGAACCCTAAAAATGTTGTTACCTTTTTTCTTTAGCGTCATATTTGCCAGTAAATAGGTAAATAATCAACAACAAGTAAGTTTATGCCGTGACCATTGCCGGTGCAACACGTGTCAAAACGTCGGTAATTAAGGTAAATAAATAAATTTCGCTTTAGACTGCACGAATATTTTTAAGAATGTGTACAAACCGCGGGAGTTTTAAGTGCTATATCTACAATAAGGTTTTCTATCGCATAGCTGTGGCGAACTTGCTTCGTGTTCTTTGTCAAGGATCGCCATAGACAAACACGCTCTGCAAGTTGCATGCACTTTGCCACGGCACGCCAAACCGCCGCATTCTGCAAATTCGTTCGGCAAGCTAGCTTCACTAATTAATCTGATCCCGTCTCCGTCCAAGTATTGAATACTTGGACATTGTTTTCAATTTGAATTTGCGTACTACGTAGCTGCAAATCCAGTACAAATTAATGGCTGAATTCCAGAGAACGAGACAAGTTTTAGTAGTGATTTAATCCAAAAGCAAATATAATGGGTAGGCGTTTCATCAAATTCTACGCAAACAGTACCTACCCGTTTTTGTTGCATATTGTAAGTGCCCGGGGACGGCTTAGGAATCTAATCCGAAGATTTGGCGTAGGCACGATTTTACGAAAGCGACTGCCATCTGACTGAAACTAGAACGGATTCCTCACGATGTTTGCAATCATCGAAGATCCATTGTTAAATATGAAATGATATTTTGTACATTTAAACAAGTAATTCATCACTTTTATCTGCATCAACCCCCAGTATTATTTTCAACGTCTCACGAAAACATTATACACACATATTTCTGTCTAGTCTGACTAGCCATAGCGAACAAGATATGTTTATACTTACCTCAGTTGAAACGTAGAGAATGTATTCAGTATAAGCAGAAAACTGCAGTGAAATTGCAGCAATCTTGCAGCTTCCAGCGAGGTCGAGAACGTTGCATGCAACATGCATCAGCTCGATTCAGCACTGTATTTCGCATTCCGTTTTGATACCAATTGTTTTGTTTTGACAATGGATAGTGTATCCATCCATATCAGCCCTAGGACGTCCACTGCACATAGGCCTCCCCCAATTTCATGGGGGGTAAATGCCATAATCGCCACGCTTGGCATGCGGGTTGGCGATCGCAGTATCTCCACCGCCACTCTAGGAATGTTGCTGCCCATTCCCCGGATGGATAGTGTATCCACCACCACCACCATATCAGCCCTAGGACGTCCACTGCTGGACATAGGCCTCCCCCAATTTCATGGGGGGTAAATGCCATAATCGCCACGCTTGGCATGCGGGTTGGCGATCGCAGTATCTCCACCGTACTCTAGGAATGCTGCTGCCTATTCCCCGGTGGTCTTGGTCGTAGTTTACGGTCATACCCGGGTCCAATGATACGGGTCCGGGGATAGTGTATAATTTAATGTATTTACGATAGGCAATACCAACTATAGCTGTTGTTTAGTATCTCTTATGTTGTCTCCTGTTTTACTTCTTATTAAAGTATTATGTCACTCTATCATCATACATCAGGCATATGTATTTACTCAACACTCTATTGTTGTAAACTTTAGTAAATTAGTTAAGTGTAGTATTACAACTCTTTCAATGTTTTAGTGAGAGCTGGTAAGGGAATGAGTGAATGTTTAATTATGTGTTTCAGAAAACTTATTTCCTTCTCACTTGTTCCTGTTTGCTTTCCAAATAAATAAATTAATAAATGTATTCTGTCGTTAACTCGCACGTCCCTATTATTCTAGTACTGTGTACAACGTTTCACCTCAACTTGGGCGAACCGATGCGTCAGGCCTTCGTTCGACGTAGGCGTCAAGATATACGAGTACAGCCCGGCTAGTATGATAGCTTATACCGTCACGTTTTACGTGACGTCTCAGTACATTTTTGCCATATAACGTGACGGTATAAGCTATCATACTAGCCGGGCTGATGTAGAGATAATGGTTTCCCATCGAGGAAACTCGGAATACGAGACCCGAAGAAGTTTCAATCAATTACCGTATCATTTGAGATCTGCCACGTGAAAAGGCAAAATACCACATTTTTTTTATTTTGACATTTGACATTGACTAAAAAGTTTTACATTAAACTTGTCAATCGTATAATACGATAATTGATAGCCACTTCGGGTCTACTCGTATTCCAAGTTTAGCTGATGCTCGATGCTCGTGGCCGAGCGGCGTCCGCGTACAGCGTGCGGTATGCGAGGTTAAGCAATGTCGGGCGAGGTCAGTCCTTGGATGGGTGACCGCTTTGAATGGTTACTAACTGAGCGCTCCCGTGCTTTGGAAGGCACGCTAAGCCGTTGATACCGGTTGCTGTCTATGATAGCAGTCGTTAAGCCAAGTTAGAGGCCTCCGGGCGACTTGAGAACTCTAACAGTCAAGTTGCCCACTCACTTGACAAGCCTCCCAATAAGGTCTGGTTTCCCCCTCAGGTTGGAAGGCCAGATGGCAGTCGCTTCCGTAAAAACTAGTGCCTAGGTCAATTAGATTAGATTAGGTAGCGGACCCCAGGCATCCTTCAAGATGCAACTTTTTGCACTGGGAATAACGCTAGGAGGATGATGATGATGTGAAAGGACCATTCCCTACATTTGTAGTATTTGTAGAAAGGGAGAGCGGTGAGGTGAAAATTGTCAAGGAATTTTAAAGTTTGTAACTTTCGAACTCTATTCCTATGCTATTCAAAATCTTCTACATAGCATAGCTGGCGCCGTGAGTAGACACAAGACGAAAAAAACCCCCACCTTTTTCAAATTTACATAATGCCATTGGGACAGAAGTCACTGACTCCAGAAAAAGGAGCCCCGACGTGCGGGGCTCCGTCGACTTTCGTCGTCGTCGCGTTTCTTAAATTAATTTTATAAAGATAAGAAACAAAATTAGAGAAAGCGCGATCATTAAATAATCCTATACGAATAATCGCTACATACAAAGAACCTACGCAGAAAATTTACGATCGTGCAAAAATGCAACAGGAGAATTCGTTACGATGAATGAACCTGTTTCGTGAAACTAATCTAATAAAACAGCAAATTATGCTAGTTCTTTGGAAATGAGCACGAGACGATGCACGATACTGCGATCGCCAACCCGCATGCCAAGCGTGGCGATTATGGCATTTACCATCCAAGAAATTGGGGAAGGCCTATGTCCAGCAGTGAACGTCCTAGGGCTGATATGGTGGTGGTGGTGGAGCACGAGACACATAGGTATTGATATCAAATTGGTATACAAAATGTGTCGTGACATGCAGTTTTACACAGTAAGCTACAATGTTAGAATATTTTTACGACAACCTTTATTCCTTAACATGCATTAAATCTGTGAAATAAACTGAATATTTCAGTCTCGTAATACTTAAGCGGGGGTTAACGGTAAGGTTACTAAGTTTATAACACCGCCTTAATTTCATTTGGTCGCCTAAATAAAGTATTAGTTTTAACTCTTTAAATACGCTTTCGTCTTCCGAAGTATAATATAGGCCTTACTACGCTGCTAGCAAACTCTAAACCGCTAGGGCCAATTATTGTCAGGCCAACCAATATAAGGATTAGTTACACGACTTTCCGTAATCGTAACGTAAGTTGTGTTCGTTACTAGTATATGACACAACTAGGGTGGTAAAGCAAAGAAAGGCAGAGATCGAAGATTTTGCGGCCCGAGCTGTAGGCGAGGGACGTATATATATGCGATCGAGGGCTTTATTTATAACCTCCCGTGTAGTGTACATCATTTTATTACTACACTTGGCCAGAAAGCGGCTTTTTCCGTACGCGTAGCGTGCGGTAAAATCCACTTTTTGTCCAGGTGTGGCATAAAATCTGCTTGTATGGAAAGCTTGACAGCTGCCAGCGCCATATTGTACGTTTCATCGTCATCATCATCGTAGTATTATCTCAGCGGTGTTATTCACAAACCGACTCGTCCTCACCTCTCACCTCACACCTCACCCGGTTTTATGTGGAAACTGTCAAAATTTGACAAATGATATTTGACAGTTTTCACATAAAAATGGGTGAGGTGTGAGGTGAAAGGTAAGGAGAGTCTGTTTGTGAATAATAGGGCAGTACAGTTGTATCCCGAAAAATGCCCGGGGTCCTCTACCTAGAATAGGCGTAGGCGTATTGTACGTTTATCTGTCAGTAATCGTAATTGATGCAACCGATTCGTCGTAGTCCAACCTCCAGTTACGCATGATTGCGATAATTATCTAGAAAGGGGATTTGGTGAAGTTAGTCGTTATCTAAGTTAGAAAATTGCATTGTTTATACTTATTTAAATATAGGTGTCTCTAGAAATATACCTTGTTTTATCATAATCGCAACTTACAAACCGTTCAAATTACAAATTAACATAGAATGATAAGAGATGCATTACGGAACATGTTTTATCAAATCGGTAATGTGGTACAAGTGTAAAGAGAAAGCCTGTTAAATTATTTTTGTAACGAGTACCTAATAATAATTCGTGAACTTGTCTTAAGCTCTATTTTCTCGTACAAGTGCAAGAATCGCATTCAAATCCAACTGCATTTCGAGTTTCTGAAGTATACTCGTAATCGCTGAGTTCCAGCAGCGTTCGCGCCACTGCGCCAACTTCAGCTCGTTTGTGGTGCGGCCGCGGCCGTTGCAGGAGACCATCACGTGTACTGATTTCTGCATGAAGGGTGTAGTGTTTCGGTGGTTTCAGGGCTACCTACCGAACATGACGACGGAACGGAGTCACGCTATTACGTCGCTTAAATGATGTGTTTTAGTTTTTAAGAATATTTTGTATTTGATATTGTATGTTATTCTGTATGGTATAAGTTAATATGGGCCTTTTGTTACCCTACCCTACTATAGGAATACAATACCGCACATGACGACGCAACGGTGTCATGCTATTACATCGCTGAAATAACGTGTTTTAGTTTTTAAGAATATTTTGTATTTGATATTGTATGTTAGTCGGTACGGTATAAGTTAATATGGGCCTTTTGTTGCAAATAGATAAAGAAAAAATAACAATGAATGAATTCAAATGATCTACGAAACATTGCAATGAAACGATTGACGATTTGATTGTTACGAAACTTGTTAACGAGCGTTGATTGATTGAACGCTATCAAATATAACTATGAACTGCCACTCGTCGCTCCACTGCCCACTGGCTTTCAGGCCACCTTAAGGTCCTTTAGGCACTATTAGACGCTGCTGCTGACGCCAGTCTAGTTGCATTCCAGCGCCGCGCCGACAGGGTACTGGCACCATATTTTTTCGTGCCAGCCGAGAGTGACTGGTTTCATATAAACGGTACTGTTGTAGTCCAGCACTGGCGCTAGCAAATTTATCCGCCTGGTTTGGATTCGAAGATCTAAATAAATAAATAAATATTAGGGGACAATCTTTTACGAATGAAGCAAATTATAAACTAAGCAAAGCTATGGGTACTAGGCGATGATGTACATTATTGCTATTACCTATATATAATAAATATTTCAAGATACATTTTACTTAAAAAAACATCCAATACTCAGGAACAAATATTCGTGCTCATCACACAAATAATTGCCCTGACCGAGATTCGATCCCGGGACCTCCGGCTTCGTAGACATGGTCACTACCAACTAAGCCAAAGTGGTCCCAAAAGCGGTTCTCTCTTGCCTTGCACTAGACAAGGTGAGTCATACAGAGTGAATGAGACATTAGCAACACGACCTGACGCCGCGCGCTAAATAATGCACGCTCCACACGCGCCAGAACGAGACGGGAATTTGGTAAGTGGTTTTAAATCAGATCTATTATTCAGAACTGGGCCGTAGCATGATGTTGGGAGTGTTTAAGATGTTTGTACTTCGTTCGTTCGTTTATACCGTTTCTTGATTAAAATTTATGTGTAAAAAAGATTTTCCATATCAAGCATAGACATCAGAGAAAAGCAGACTCGCAGTATCAAGCCAAATGATTTTTCATATAGTTGTCTCGTTAAATCCTTATGGTGCACCAAAATGTGTTAGAATGCGACAGATAGTACGATCATTTTCGGATGTTAACGAATTGTCTCCATTTGAAAGCACACCAGGATGTTGAATCCCATATAAACTTAACACACCACTACGTCAGTTCAGTACAATTTTCAGTTATGAAGACGGAGACACTGACAGGCGAAGACCAGTCAGATTTCACTTGTCTGTCCCTCTCAAACTTACTGATTTGTGCACAATTGAGAATGATGTACAGAAATCGTTCAAATTAAATGAGCGGATTTGCTTTACTCTGATATCTGTGATAACAAGGCAGTTTTTGACTGGTGACTATGTTTTCGAGGACGATATGCGGGCAAGTGCAATACCTACAGATTAGTCTTCTAGATCCTCATTTTGTAACAACGATTTAATTTTAATCCAAAATTATCAGTAGGTCGTTTTTTCACACATACAGAGTGTGGCCTGTAATAGGAGCAAAAAATTAAACGGTACACTATTGACCTCTCCAGCAATTATTTCCAAATGGTTTTAATTGCAAAAACAACGTTTTTTTTTTTTCGCAAAAGTAGCTTATATGTACTTTTTTACTCTACTGGAGCTATACAATACAATACAATACAATACAAATCCTCTTTATTGCACACCTCACACAAATGAATTATTTACAAACAGAAGAAAAAAAAGAACAGCAACATGTAAGTAGGTAGAGGTAGACAACAGGCGGTCTTATCGCTAACGAGCGATCTCTTCCAGACAACCTTTGGGTAGCGGGAAAAGAGAAAAATAATATATGCAGTAGGTGGTGCAGAGATTTATATGAATCATGTAAATTAATTTGTAAAATTCATACTTATATACTTTTATATATAAACATACATACACAATCTTACATATATATAATAATATTACATAACAAATAAGAAAAAGAAAGTATATATACATATTTGTAAAGTCAGCCGAACTTTATAGGTAGTTGATATTAAGGGAGAGACAAATAATGTTTTTTAAGTAAGGTTTTGAAAATATCAATAGATTTTGCCCGTCTTATGTCAAGCGGTAGAGAGTTCCACAGTAGAATGGCTTTAAAAGTGAACGAACAGTTGTAAAATTTGGAAGAGGACGATGGCACTGCTAAAAGAAAATTATTTGAAGATCTGAGCGAATTTAAATAGCTGAAACGCTCCTTGAGATAGCGGGGAGTCGCAGGGTTGAAAAGAACATTATACAGAAGAGAGAGAATGTGAGAGTTACGGCGATAACGGATTGGGAGCCACTTGAGTTTAGAACGGAAACTAGAAACATGGTCATATTTGCGTAACCCAAATATGAACCGAATGCAGACATTTTGGAGACGCTCAAGCTTATTAAGTTGCTCCTCTGAAAGGTCAAGGTAGGAGATATCAGCATAATCAAGAAGAGGAAGAAGTAACGTTTGAGCAAGCGCAATCTTAGTGGCGATAGGTAGAAAATTACGAAGCCGCCTTAGAGACCCCACTGCAGCAAACACCTTCCTGCTCACTTCACTCACTTGAGGCACCCAAGACAAAGTACAGTCCATAATGATCCCAAGATTTTTTACTGTTTTAGAGTACGCAATTTGAATCCCATCAAAAAATATAGGTGAGAGATTAACAAAATTTATTCTGGAAATCAGTTTGCTGCTGCCAATTATAATGACTTGGGTCTTTGCTGGGTTCACGTTCAGACCGAATCTTTGACTCCACTTCAGAATGCAAGCCAAGTCATCATTTGTTCTCTGAATGGCAGAAGGAAGATCGCCAAGCATGGAATGTGAATAAATCTGAAGATCGTCGGCATAAAGATGATAACGAGAAGAAATGTTGTGCGTAATGGAATTAATGAAAATGGAAAACAAGAGGGGAGATAGCACACCGCCTTGGGGAACGCCGGCCAGCGTATTGCACCAAGAAGAGCGAGGAGTATCCACCTTTATTTTTTGCTGGCGACCAATTAAATAGCTATGAAACCAGTCGATTACTGCAATAATAATAATCGATGTTAAGAGAGCGTAAAACAGCGAGCAAAATGTCAAAGTCGACAGTATTGAAGGCATTACTGAAATCAAGTAGAGTTAACACAGTAAGCTTTCTATCATTCATGCCCAACCGAATGTCATCTGTGATCTTGACCAGAGCTGTAGTAGTACTGTGTCCAGAACGGAAACCCGACTGGAACTGGTTTAAAAGCTCGTTTTTGTTCAGGAAGGAAGTTAGTTGTTGATGCACCAGTCGTTCCAACACTTTGGATAGGAAAGGAAGAATGGATATGGGACGATAGTCGGAAAAGGAACCGGGATTGGACTTTTTAGGTTAAGGGATAATATCAGCGTCCTTCCACTGAGCAGGATACACACCAGTCGAAATTGAGGAATTTAGTATGCCGGTAATGACAGGGAGTAATAGATCAAGGAGAGGAACTATCATTTTACGACTGATGCAATCAACACCCACAGCATTTGAAGTGATGCTCAGTACGCTCCTCTTAACATCACTGTCAGTAAATTGACAAAAAGAAAAAGGAGAGAAATCAGGAGGTTGGGAAGATGACAGATAGTTAAGAGTATCCACCTTAACAGGGCCGCTAAAAGAAGCAGATGAAGAGAAATGCTGATTAAGCTGATCGAAGTCAGTGTTGATTGGATGAGATGATTGCTGAGATTTCCCAACTCCTAAAGATTTTAAAAATTTCCACACTTTGGCTGGTTCTCCATTTTCAACAGAAGCATGTATGTGGCGCCTCTGGGCATCACGACATATGGTACTGCAACGATTTCGCAGAGACTGATATCTAGCTTTGTTTTTATCCGAGCTATCGTGGTTGTACCTGGACTTAGCCACATTTTTCTTTTCAATCAGAGCCTTTATATCTGCAGTGAGCCAAGGAGCAGGCAAGTGCTTGACTTTTATAGCACGAATTGGAGCATGAATATCAAAGAGTTGTATGAGGAAGGAGTTGAAGAGAGAAACTTGATCATTTACTGAACTAGCTCCAGAGATAACGCTCCAATCAATTTTGGAGGCATCTTCACGCAGCTTTGCCATATCTAGCCGACTAAAGTTGCGCTGCAAAAGGATTTTTGATTTGGACTTGGGTGGACGAATCTTGTAAGATAAAAAAAGTAAGTCGTGGTAAGAGAAGGCATCTGCAGAGTATTGACCAAATTTAACTACGTGAGAGGTGGAAGATACCAGAGTTAAGTCTAGAAGAGATGGGACACAATTTGGAAAATGATGAGTAGCGTTAGAAGGAAGAATGCTCAAGTTGCAAGCGTCAACTAGAGACTTAAGGCGCTTAGCCCTATGATCATTCTTCAGGAGACATGTATTAAAATCACCCATAACAATATGGTGAGAAAATGACGGCATAAGGTCTTCAAGTAGTCTTTCAAAAGAATCGAAATAATTTACTTGGAGAGAGGGTGAATAAAATACACCAAGAAGCAGTTTAGAATGGGATAAAGTTACATCAAGAAAAATATACTCAGCAGTGTCAGCGCCAGAAGATATGGGTAAGAGGCTAACGATAGAGTAGGGGATGTAAGAGCGGAGATAAATTGCAACTCCACCGCCTCCTCTTCCAGAGCGATCGTGACGGATTAGATTAAAACCAGGTAAAGAGTAAGAAGTAGAAGGTAGCGCTGGCTTAAGCCAAGACTCAGACACTAATACAGCATGAATATTTTGCAAATCAAAAGATAGCAATAGGTCATTATAATGGGCAGGGATACTCTGAGCGTTCAAATGGACAACGTTAAAGTTTTTAGATACATCACTAAACTGTGAATCAAGATAATCATGCAGAGAAGGAGGCAAACTAAAAAAACTGTCATCATCACTCACATTATCTGAGGAAGACAATGACAAAAAATCATCACTACTTATACTTTGGCTGAGAAAAGACATACAGATAAAATATATATTATACCTAAACCTATATATAAATAATATGCATATAAATAAAATATATAATGATTATATATATTGTGTATGCAAAAAAGAAAATAACTTCCTCATTCTACCCGCCAGCAGTAGGTAACAAATGGATATCACAAATGTCACGGAAGCTTGAATGCATCACAAATACAACGAGACTTTTGTGTAAACATAAGATAAGATAATAATAATAACAAGCTCAAATTTTCAATCATAAAACATAACACATGGAAAACATAACAAAGTATTCTGAGCTTGAATTATTTGGTACGTACAACGAATCGTAACTGAACATGTTGGCAACACCACACAAGCTGTCAAGTGTCAACGTCAGACTCGACAGTCATGCTTGCTATCAAAAAAAAAACCCGTGATACATACAAAATAATTAAAGCAACAATAACAAGTGTATAACAGAGCTAAAAGAGGGTACGTCAATACAAGTGAGTGACAATGATAAAGCGACTAAATTAAGGAGTCAAGCTCACATATTGTAAAAGCGAAACAAAAAGAAAAGAACACTAATCAAATAATGTACTAACACTTGGACTTAGTAGCAGCAGCTCTTTTCGGCCTGGTTTTGAAAGGCAGCTTCTCGGGATCGCTGTTTACGGGCTCCCGAATAGTATCAGCGCTCTGCGAAGAGGATGTAGCAAGCGCCGGAGCATCCGGAATAGCTCTAAGCTGGGCGAGGCTGACCACACGCCGGCGCACACCGCTCGGATCCAGTATATGCACAACGCCGTCCCAGGTCCAACACTTCCGAATGCCAAAGCGCTCACGAGCCGCCATAAAAGTGTCTTGGCGCGACCTAGTCAAGAACTCTGAAATTGTTATTCCAGAGCCTCTCAACGCAACCTTGCCAAACCACAACTTGTCCCGTACAGCACCATCACAAAACTTCACAATAATAGCCCTAGGCTTGCTGCTTCGTGGACGACCAAGACAATGGCATCTTTTAATTGCTTCATTAGTGAAGTCGCTCTGGATGGTCTTGAGATGTTCGGCTACAAGAGTGATTGTGCTTTCGCCTTCAGCCTCCGGGACACCATGAACATCCAGCATCTTGCGCCTGGACCGCATCTCAATTTGGTCAACCTGCTGTGAGGTGGCCTCCACCTCCACCTGCCTTTGAAGTGTGTTGAGTGACTCCGACATAGAGGCTTTGAAAGCTATGAACTCCGCCCTGATGGATGCTGCGGAGGGGTTGCTTGGTTCCGACTTGTCCAAGTCACTTTGAAACTCAGCCATTCTGCTGTGAAATGTCTCCACTAATTCTGCCAAGGTCTCCTTAATAGAATCAACTTGTGACATAGTGAAATGGTGTGTGCCACAAAATGTGAAATAATTATGTACTTCCTGGAGTTTGGTTATAAATACTGCTGGTAGGTGAATTTTGTTATCTAAACATTAATTTTAAGTCGTTTAGAATGTCAAAAACTATCTTTAAATATTTTTATTCACTAAAACATCTAAACTGTGATGTGTATGTTTTTATTCACCTACCCGAAAAAAAAGAGCTATATTAATAACTATTTATTTAAAACGCACAAAAAAATATTAAAAAATCCCAAAAATATCCTTTTAAACCGAAAATGCGACAACGATTATGAGTCATAACTTGAATCAGCCTCAAAATCAGCATTGATTGACGCGCTATAATCTCTGGGTGCCAAGATCCATTACTTGGAGGTCATAAAGCTAGATCAAAATTTCTCCCAATTGAAAAAAGATATTTTTTTTTGGACACAAGAGGTTACTGTAGATGCTCTAAGGAAGCATCCTTTAAATATATTGCTCCTATTACAGGCCACACCTGTATAATGCCATTGTAATCTAAATTTATTTACATATAAAATTATACGAGAGAGGGATACTTATGCCATCACGCTGTATATCATTGGCTTTGCTATGAATTTGTAAGGAGTAGAAATCGCTTTTAGGAAATAACTAAGGAAGTCAGGTATAAAAGTCGCACTGGATCCGAATCCTTCGGCAACCTATCGACAGAGGCTTTCGGTATAGTCTCCATTTATCCAGAAACGTTCACACTATACTTGTGTAGACACGTCAGATAGATCCTCACTTCCTTTTAAACTAAAATAAAGACACAAGTAACAAATCCCAAAATAACCGGCACGTGCAAGTACGACTTGCCAAAGGTTCCGTACAAATTTTAGAAAGGTATTTTATAATAAAAAAAATATTAGATAGAGATGTGGTTATAATTTACCTGTAATATCTACATGAGTGTTAATCACATTTAAATTATTTCAACAGTATTGTTTTGTAGGTAAACATCTCAAATAAGGAAGCACAACGGTATTTTTTTAAACATTTTCCTTCGAAAATCAATCTCTATAACCAGATAAAAAAATGCTCTTGCTCTAAAAAAGATTTAGGGGCTGTCACTCCAGTCTCGTATCGTTTAGTAAAAAATATGCATGAGGACCGAAAAAGTTTAAAACAATATGTTGCAACCTATATCCTATACTTTTTTTTTAATCTAAATTGAAATTATTTTATTAAATATATTTAAGATCGTGAGACTTTCAAGAAAATCACAGAGGAATCACTAGTAGCAGCGGTTGCGAATGCAAGGCAAAAATCCGTGGTGATGATGTATTTGCCTAGTGGTAGGGCGCTGTTCCCGGGTATGTCCTAAAACTACGACCAAGACCCCCGGGGGATGGGCAGCAGCATCCTTGGCATGGCGGTCGAGATAGTGCAATCTCAAACCCGCATGCCAAGCGTGGTGATTATGGCATTTACCCCCACCCCACGAAATTAGGGGAGGCCTATGTCCAGCAGTGGACGTCCTTAGGGTGATATGGTAGGGCGCCGTTCTGGCAAAACAGAGGCAGGTTGGATTCCTGTCTTGCGCTACATGTGATCACGGTTAATTTTACATTGTATTCGTTCTCTGTTTAAAAAATGATCAACATTGTTGTGGTTTTGTTTGTAATAAAAATACACATCTAAACATTTCGTCACATCTACAAACACGATAATGGCGGTCTTGCCTGACCTTTTAGGAGATAGTGTTATCACCGCCTTTCGGGAAAAAGGGAAAGTAATTTTATTTTCAAACAAACCATTTGGGATGGTATAGAACGGAATGTTGCATGGGAAAACTTTTGTTGACACAAATAAAGTCAAGTAGTGTCCATGAGTAATTTCTAAGATGAACAATTGAAATAAATAAACGGAAGACCTACAATAGTACAATGTCATGATCATCATCCACCAATATTCGTCCCACTGCTGGGCACAGACCTCATCTCATGGATGATAGGGTACGGGCAGTAGTCGCCCACGCCGACCCAGTGCGGGTTGGAGACTTGACGTACAACTTTGATTTTTTTCGTGGATCTATGCAGGTTTCTTTATGATGTTTTTCCCTCACGGAAAAGCCAACAGTAAATATCAAATGATATTCCGTACATAAGTTTCGAAAAAATTGTAAGAGAATGATAGATAGTCAATAGCAAAAGTAAAGTGTGGGCACGAAAAAAGCTGGTCATGCATGATATGGCAAATCTTTAAAATTAATGTGGATAATTAGGCACCGCTTTTTTGAAATAATTCGTGGATATCAAACTACATAATAAAAATACAATTATAATATAACGTTTCTGTGCCTTTCAGCATTATATATTTCACCGTAATGATATTTTGTTGAACAGCGGTTTCTGATAATCTTCACTCGCTTCCTTTCTACAAAGCTACAATTGTATTTATATTTTTACGAGTTGTTTTAAGCTCATTAGAATTTCATCTTTCCAAAAACATACTTGTTTGAACTCTTTTCTACTTGAGGCGGTCAGGAAGACTTTCTACTCCAAGCATTGAAAGTTGTTTTATATGGGAGGCATTTTTCTGTAAAAAAGGCAAATAAACCAAATTTAAAAAAAAAACGAACTAAGTCAATCTGAAGTCAACTAGAAAAATGTTAGCTATTGTGAAAGGATGATGTAATATGGTAAAATTTGAAATATGCAGTTAAAAATAAAATAAAAATATTAACAGGAAAACTTGGTGTCTGTACCAAGTTTTCCTGTTAATATTTTTATTTTATTTTTAACTGTCCGAAGGCGCTGTTAACAACAACATATAGGTTTGATGGAATATATAATGCTGAAAGTCACAGACAACTTAACGTTATTTTATGATTGTATTTTTATTATGTAGTTTGATAACCACAAATTATTTTAAAAAAGTGCTACTTGAAAATCCACATTCATTGACAAGATTTACCATATCGTATATGACCAGATTTTTTCGTGTCCACGCTTTAGATGACCATTTTAATACTTTATCGCACTAACATAACAATACTGTGACAAAGGTACTAAAATAACAATAGTGAAAGTGACAAGGTACTAAAATGATCATCTACTTTTGCTGTTGACTTTACATTGTAAAAAATCGTAAATGTAAACACTACAAACCAAATTGTTCAAAACATAGGTACATATATTATGTGTGCCTTACTTAATATTATATTTTCTCATATTTAGATTATACCATGCATGGTATTAACGCGAAGTTATTATAAACGAAAGATTTTACGTAGTCAATGTGATCATTGTGGTATTATTTCTATCAACATATATTATGCGTTTAGTGAGGTTTTCTAAAATATAAGATACAGTCCAAAAAAATAAATTCCATTCTAAAAGAACGCTCAAGTAAAAAAAAATATCTATGCAAACGCGCCATTATCATAAAATTCAAAACAGGTAGCTTCCTCATACGGTCGCCGTAAAGCTTATTTTGTGTTTTTTTTTCTGTTTAATTCATCGATAAAGTTTAACCCTTTGAACGCTTTCATATTTGAATGAAGTGATCACTCACACGCCAAGCACTGTTGCGTTATCAAAAATTTATGTAACGTTTAAACCAATAAAAACAAATAAAAACAATTCATAATAGATTTTATTCACACACGGTATTCGCAGTACACCAACACTATCTACTATTACTTATTCTGTGCCTACACTCCGACGTCACACGACCACTTTATAGGTTCTTGGCGTTCAAAGGGGCGTATACTTTATTCTAAATTCGATTTTATGGTACTCTTAGGAATTACTCCTAAGATCACTGGAAATGTAAGCATACAAGTATATCCACATTTCCACGCCCCGTGCTCACAGCCCTCCGGGACCGATATTTCTAACGGAACAGGGACCTCGGGTCTCAGGTTCAATATATTCTGTCCTGTTCGCCGTAACCGAATAAACTTCTCTATCAATAGCTCCAAGTTTAACTGGGTGAAATGGTCTCAAAGGATGTTTGACGTTGGAGACAGGTGTCTCATCGATATACAAAACTCGTAAGTAAATATATTGTTATTGACGCTTAGAGACATTCTACGTACCTATATACATCTCTAATACCCAACTCTTATTATGAAATAAACAGTTATTTTTAACAATATTTGGGACACTAAATGTAAGTTGACCTTTATACTGTTTATTTCCAAATGAAATTTAAAATTGATTGAACAAAGTATTGTATTGTCCGCGACCTAACATACTAAGTATGCCAAATTTCAGCTCAATCGGGCACCGCTGGTGAAGTGTCTGAAAAAATAATATTTAAGGTGAAGGGTAGGGCAAGGCATTCTCCACACAAGGTTGTGCAAGTTTTATTCGTTAGTTTTGGCACTACAACATTTAATTTTTGCTTGTACATATTGGATATACGCAGAACTTGAAGTTGAAATTTTGCTTTATTTCAAAAAATATAAAAATAAAAAAAATATTGAAAAAATATAAAATAAAAACAATTAACTAGAAGAAATAGCTAACAGAATAATAAGCATATTGACCAAAAAATAATAACTTTAGCGTAAACACAAACGAAGAAAAACGTATACAAAGTTTGTATGGAAAGAACTTGCCTACCCCTTCGCCTTAAGGCGCAGGGTAGGGCAAGCCATTCTCCATACAAAGGTTGTGCAAGTTTTTTGCGTTAGTTTTGGCACTACAGCATTTAATTTTATTTTTTGTTGGTACATATTGGATATATGCAGAACTTGATGTTGAAATTCTGCATAATAAAAAAAAAAATACAAAATATAATTAAAATTAAAAAAGAAAAAAATAAGCATATGGACCAAAAATAGTAACTGGAGTGCAAACACAAACGAAGAAAAACTTGTACAAAGTTTGTATGGAAATAGCTTGCCCAATGCCCACCCCTTCGCCTTAAGGTCTACAAAATATAAAGGATTATAATGAATAACTTACGATTTAGTAAAGAAATCAATACACCTATAAATTAGTAGTAGTTGACCGCGTGTAACGAAGGTCTCTGTTTCAGCTTCGGCAAAAATGTTTTCGTATGTCCGGCGGGCTGATTTCCGGATTTCCAGCTGTTCTCCTCTACAGGTCTCATTTCTCAACTGACTCTCGTGAAATTTTGTGAGCGGGTTTGCATTAATTTGTAGAGTCAGTTTTTGGAGATATTGAAATTTGAAACAAGTGTTTTTCTAGAGACCTACAGCTCATAAAACCACTAGTAATTAAATCTCTTCATGTTAATAATAATAATAATAATTCATTCACACCAACAACCCTTAGTTTTACATTTTTTTTCTTCTGCCAAACTGCAGGATAGTTTGTTGATAAAGGGACACCCTTACAAAAATAGATCGCAGAGTGATGAACTATATTGGTAATAAGCCTAATAGGCCTCCATTTAGGTATGAGATGCAAGAAAGTGTATAACTCTTACATAAACTTCCTCAACTATAATACGAAATAGAAACCGCTAACAGTACCTTTAACCACCAACTCAAATTACAATTAATTGCCATTTAAACTGTTCGTAATAATAGTTTTCCTTAATCGTCAAAGGAAGTTTAAGCCGGCTACAGACGATGCAAGTCGCATTTAACAGTGTTTAGTACTGGCTATTTAGTAAGTAGCGTTACTGTTGCGGTGCTTCTATCTACGTTGTAGTTTACATAGATGCAGGAAGTTCAGCTTTATGCTCTTATTAAGCTATAAAGTTGTTCATGACATAACTACATTTTATATTGCGACAAAGTTCCATGCTGTTACATTAACCCTTGCAACGTAGAATTTTTACACGATGAACTAGCCGTGTCTAGTAAACGGATTACGATGAAAACAATCCGGTCACATTTTAGATTAGTTTGTTATAAAAAGAACTAATCCATCTCAGGTCTGGACCGGAGAGCCTGAAAAAGCTCATTATCGCCTGCCGCATGGAGGGAAAAAGGAGTATAGGACGTATGTCTATGCGTTGGGCAGGGACAGTAACATCTGCAACGAGTGCAACGTTAGATGCTAGCATGCACCAAGTCCTGGACCGTGCAGTTTGGAGAGTGATTGTGAAGAGCGCCCTCAGACGTCACGTCCCTCCGCCATTTTTTTTTATTTTATTAAAAGGCATGAGGATTACGACGACATTGAAGAAGAAGAACTCAGGTTGTCTACCTCTGCTGTATGTATTACGGCAGAAGAGGGGGAACAAAAATAGAAAACTCATAAAATCATTTATGAGTAAAAGTAATTAATCCATACCTAATACAACCTAGGATACGGAGGCTTTTCGATGGCAAAAAGGGGAGTCTTAGCAATATTTTAATACTTTTAGTGCAACTACAGAGTTGAGATATCGACTAGCTATTTTCTTTTGGATATCTTCTAAGCATAAATTGTCATATCAATTTGCTCTTCAGTTAGGAATTCACCTACTTGCGCAGTGTAAACCGACCATAATCAAAAATGCCCTAATCACAATAGACGCTTTTAGTACTGTCGTAAGAGAGGCCGGAAGAGCCAGTATTATAAGTTATGTTTCCTAGATAGTAAGTCGCCTAAGTACTAGAACCATGTAAATCGACTATAATAAAAAAGCGCCTAAAGACAATCGATGCTTTTAGTGTTGTCGTAGGAGGGGCAGGAGAGTCAATATATGTAATGTTTCTTGGTAAGTGACTCGACTAAGTACTAGAGCAATGTAAACTGGCTATTATAAAAATGCCCTAATGACAAACGATGCTTTTAGTATTGTCACCGGAGGGGCCGGAAGGGTCTCTCAAAATGTTCGGTTCGCGTGTCGACAGTGTCACGTGCTGTGAAGACACTGTCCTGAGTGGACTCAAATATTTATGTGTATTATGAATCTGAAATAACAATGGGCATGGATAAAATAAAATCCAATGTGTACAACGCACTGCTAGGTCCCGAGATACAGGCTCGGCCTAGTTCGGGGCCTGACGGATATTGTAATGTAAATGGAAAACCATGTATGTTTTAATAGCTATTTACAATACAAGGGTTATAAAACAAAGAAAGGCCGATATCGCAGATGTTTCAGGCCCGAGCCGCAGGCGAGGGTCATAAATATGCGAGAGAGGGCTTTCTGTCTTACGACCCGTGTTTTGTACACAATTTTACGTCACCACTTGGCCAAAAAGTGGGGTTTTCCGGACGCGCAGCGTGCGGAAAAACGCGCTGTTTGGCAAGGTGTGGTGTAAAATAAATTTATTCTTATTCTTAAACCGATGGTGGATTATGTTTGTAGCGAGCATGGTCTAAGGAATCAAGGTATGATACTCCGGATGGTGACACAAGCTTACATACACACACAACTCACACTTCCGCCAACCAACGATAGGCTCGATAGCAGTGATGACGTAGCATTGTGTCACCTACACTACTGAATTTTTCCTTAGTTTCATACCTGGTTGGACTAAGCGAAGCGAAGCTTATTCTTAGGCGACAGATGTATTTCGAGTTCGTACTCCTCCTAGACGCTTCAACCGATCACGCTCATTGCATGTCGATAGGTGATATCATGACAATGGTTTAGATTTAAAAAAATGAAAATCGGACCGTATATTTCAATGCTAAGTGAGTAACTGTCAGGGAGTTTGAAACCGGGTAGACGCGGTCAGCTCAACATTTGCAACCAGCAAACTACATAACATACCTAGTATAATGGGGAATGTCTGAAAATTTTAAAAGTTTTTGAATATTTTTCTAATGGTCGGAATAACCGTCGCATTAACAGAAAAAAGTTTCAGATTTATCGGTTGCACCATATATATTTTTTTTTTATTCAAACATTTTATATCACCTCGCGCCTGCCCCGTATCAGACTACTAAGACACTTCTAAGTCCGTCGAATATTTAAACACGTCATGTTCATCATAGGTTGGTCGTATGACTAGAACTGTCAATGTCATTGCGTACCACAGATTCGAGCAGGCGTTTTTTTAAATATTTGACGGACTTAGAAATGTCTTAGTAGTCTGATACGGGGCAGACGCGAGGTGATATAAAACGTTTGTATTTTTATAAAATATATGGCGCAACCGAAAAAACTGAACCTATTTTCTGTTAATGGC
The DNA here is from genome assembly GCA_905163555.1 of Notocelia uddmanniana. Taxonomy (NCBI): domain Eukaryota; kingdom Metazoa; phylum Arthropoda; class Insecta; order Lepidoptera; family Tortricidae; genus Notocelia; species Notocelia uddmanniana. The sequence continues at coordinate 20,913,158 of LR991068.1, forward strand.
GACGGTTATTCCTACCATTAGAAAAACAATCAAGGACTTTTAAAAATTTCAGACATTCCCTATTGTATCATGGTAGAGAGCATATAATGCAGAGAAATGAAAATCATGTCAAAAGAAGAATATTAGGTATGAATGTGGATGAGCGTAAGAGACAAGGTAGGGCAAGTGAACTGTGTGAGAGATGATAATTATTATGAATAAGAAGAATGTGAATTTGAAATGACAAAATTACCCGTGCCCGTGACAGATAGCTATGAATAGAAAAAATACATGCTGCGCCGACCACAAATAAATAGGAAAGGAGCAAGAGATGGTTTTGTCCATATCAAAGTCCTTATGACATTGACTTACGTAAGATTTAATTTTCCCTTGGCCCGAGAAAAGGTTATTTCACTTTATCCTGTCTGAAATACTTTGTAAATTAAACATACTGTGATGTTTATTCGTTAAGGACGGAGCCATTGGACATTGAACAACTCACAATGTAAGCTACTTTTGTCATCTCCTCACATCATTGTGCCAAAATACGACGACCAATTTGATATCTTTGACACACTGCCTACAAAAGTTAACGGGCATTAATTTGTGTGATGAGCATAAATATCTGTTCCTTAGTCTTTGATGTTTCGTATGTATTTAAGTACATACTTATACTAACTATTTAAGTATCTAGACACACTTCGTCAGACAGACGTCGTCGTATATGTGTACCCATAGTACAAGCTTTGCCTTGTTTGGGCTAAGTAGATCGATTTGCGTCGGATTGTGGCCCAATATTTATATGTTATTATTATTGTAAATCTGCTGAATACCCACTTTAACTTTTTATTCAAAATATGTTTCAATACTCAAGTCATAGCTGACCACTAAAAACAATATATCAGCTGCAAATAAAACACTCGCTTTGTAGGATCAATAATTGAACAGGATTTTCTTGTGTTTGAAAATGAAATATGATTAACAAATATTCCATTTGCACTTTCATTGCATGTTGAGTTACTAATACTATTCTATCGATAAATTTGAGAAAAAAGCTACATTTATTTTCTCTTAAAAAAACACTGTAATTTCTTCATTATTTTCTAAGAAGTCGTTTTACACGTGTCTTCACTATCCGTAATCCTTAAAGTCTCATAACTATTCGGTTGGATAACTCCTAGTTACCTATGATTTCCAATAATCATACTCCTCTGACATTTGATATCAATTATATACCCTTGATTCACGAGCACCTGCATGATTGAATTACTGTAACTAAAGGGATCCTTGTGATAAATCTTAATCGAATATACTTCTAAATCCCAGGGCACTCTGTAGAACATTTGTTTCATCATATTCGCATCTATTTTAATGTTTCGCGCGTTGGTTGGTACTCGTTAGCTCGTCGCGCATAAAATAGCTATTCCAAAAAATTCCACTTAAGTTTTTTTCTAAGAATATGGATTTTTTGGGCTCATTCGACTGCGAATTAATAATTAAAACGCTATCGATTCGAGAAGAAAAGTAAGTGTATCCAAATAGTTTTGTTACTTTGTATACATTTATGTATACCGGTCATTTATGTGGACCCGGGTATGTCCTATAACTACGACCAAGACCACCGGGGGATGGGCAGCAGCATCCCTGGAGTGCGGTGGAGATACTGCAATCGCCAACACGCATGCTAAGCGTGGCGATTATGGACCCCCCCCCCCCCCCCAAACACACTTATTTTCTTCTTCTAAAATCGAGAGTGTTTGGGATTCCGAATCAAATTGGAATACCCATACCCAATATTTTGAAATTCTCCAAAAAGCAATGCAAGTGTTTTGAACGAAGCGATAGGAAAAAAACAAAAGTATATATGAGCGCCTGTTGCTTACTTCTGCTTATATCTCACTCACTATGTTATGTTTCTGAACTGTATTTTATTTATTTATTATTTGGAAAACCAACATCTAACAATTCAAAATAATAATATAAACAAATTATATAACTTAACCAACAGAGAGCCAATTATTGGCTATGTGCGAAGTAGGTGGTGGGGGTAAGCTAGGCGATCGTAGCGCACACCATGGCAGAAATGTGCACTTACCGGGGACCACTGTCAAATTTACTTTCACGTTTTCAATTGGTTTCTTAACGGTTTACTACGATTCGACGTCGTTTGTATGTATTTATTTATTCTCTTATTTATTTCAGTAAAATTTCCAATACGGGGTCTTTCTCGTTTACTAAAGTAAATAAAATATTCATGTGTCATTATTTGACATCTCTGAGTTTTGACATTGCCTCGGGACCTAAGACGTTTGACGTTTCAGACGTGCACATAGCCAATAGGTTCCCACCAGTAGCAACAAGGTTAACAAACAAATGGTGTTTTGCACTAAATTTTACAACGTGTTACCCACTAGCATACAACGAATACCTATGTAGTAAACAAAACTTTTTAATAAGTGATATACATCAATCGTTATAGTAACATGCTATCGCATGCGACTCGCTCACAAGTTAAGAAAATATTTCTATATATTATTCCTATTTTATTTCTAATGAAGTCTAAGTCTGCAAAGAGTATTTGTATTGTATTGTAAATATAAGAGGACTAAACAAAAAAATATCATCAAAACTAATCCATAATTCAAACATAAATGTATACTAACGTGAGTTATATTATCACTTAAAGAAAGAAATACGGTTACGGTTAGGAATACGGGTGAGAACGGCGAGGTCGGCAACCGTGAAACTCAACCTAATGAAGGACTCCAATTGGAGTCCGAAACATGTCGCAAATAGTGACTTTACAAGTGACTTTTAACCGTATTTTGACAACATTTCATTTTACTAAGCAGGCTTTTTTCCAATGAAATCCAATAGAGGATAAAAAGTTAAGTAAAACCACATTTTTAATTTCTCGAAAATATCCCCATTTCATATAAATAAATCAATTTCAAAAGTTCCTCATTCTAAAAGAGAGTAAGTGACAAGTAAGGCGTCACAGCGTAAAAAATCATACAGAAGCACTGTTACTAAGACAAATTTACTAAAGAAAGAGAGCTGCTGTTCTTTTTGTCCGCTGTGGCTGTCACAATTTCACAGTAATGACGTCATTACTACGATATGGGCTTTCTTCACATTTTCGTGAATATTGAGAAAACTAATGGCTATAAAAATATAAAAAAATATATTTGGGGTTTCTTTTTTTTTTTTTAAAAAGCTGACAACTTTATTTCAATAACAATATTAAATAATTTGTATGTATTGACAACACAATAACCTACAAAATAAATAATAAATAAAAATAAACATTAGATAACTTAAAACTTGTTCCCAAATTAACGAAATGAGTTAAGATTTCATACTACTTAAAAATTTGAAATGTTGTCAATTCAAACCTACAGTCGAATTGAGAACATTCGCCTTTTTTGAAGTCGATTATAAAATGTCAGATTTATATCAAAGTGATCTCTGCCTACCCTTCCGAGAAACAGGCGAACCTATATGTTCTTTATGTGCGTGTACTTGTTTGGTACGTAGGTGGTCCATCCAGACAATCGCATCCTGCCAACCAATTGGCTAATTGCCTTCGACGCCAGCGGCCTAGTTCGCAGGCACTCGTTTTGTTGTTTCATCATTCAATCAACGAATGTTATGTAAAAACGGAAGGATGTAGTATAAGTTTTATAGACAATATATTATAATGTTAATGGTGTCTAACGTAATTGCCGTTAGACCACAACATTGGAATTATCAATGATTCCTAGTACAGTCAAGAACTTTAATATGGGACTTTCTAAAGGTCTTGTCAAACAATAGAAATACAAAGAAAAATTTCGCGAAATGGGTCCTAAATTAAAAAAATAAATAATAATATAAAAAGTATTTATTGCCAGATTCCTCAAAAAAATGGGGGGGTGGAGACAAATCGACCTAGTACTATGGGTACTAGATGACGATATACATACTTATATAGATAAATACATACTTAAGTCTTAAATACATAGAAAACATCCAAGACCCAAGAACAAATATCCGTGCTAAATGCACAAATATTGCCCTGGCCAGGACTCGAACCCGGGACCTCTAGCTTCGGAGGCAGTGTCACTACTAACTAGGCTAAACAGGCCGTCAGGTAGTTACAAAACACTTATAAAACTACGTTAGAAAACCAAAATTAAAAGGTTTATATTAGAGTCAGACCTCTCGGCCTGACTCTTTTATACACGCCTTTTTTGTCTCGGCCGACACCGAGACCGAGACCGAGAATATAGAAGTGTGAAAAAAGTGAAATTGTACGAAATTGGTGAACTAATTATTTTTGAATTAATTACCATTATTTCTAATTATGAATATATATTCATCCACCGGCTAATTTCTTCAATAATACAACAAATGAAAACCGGAAGAAATGAAAATGGACCGGTGTCTACCAACCATCACCAGCCACCGTGTGGTTACACGACTGGTTAGTCTACATCTATAATTACATTTTCCCGTAGGCCCCGACACCAGTGTTTACTTGTAATTGTGCCAAAACGTTTCCTAAGTGCTCTGAGAAGTTCTTAAATAACCAATAAACATCACAAAAGTCAATGGCGGCGAAGATTATTTGCCAATAAGATCGCTTCGAGGCTCACCGCAAGCGCGCGGTTAATTTAAATCCACCAATCTCGGATCATTGCGTTGTCTCGGCAACGGCCGATAAACTCAGCTATTTTCGGCCAAAACCAAGACTGAGACTTTGGTTCCATTTTTGCATAGCCGAGACCGAGATCTCGGTCGGACTTCAGTTAATGTTAAAGGACAAAGCTACTTATTTTCAGGTCGTAAAACATGAAGGTCGGTGTATCGGCGGAGAATATCCTAATCCCACCTCTCTGCTATCATTTTCAGGATGCTAGTGGCGCTCTCCCTCATCTGCATCACCACAAATGCAGTCTTCTTCCGTACTATGGAATAAAAGTCCTCTACGCTAGCATTGGCAAACATCCCAGAAGCGCTGCAGAATCGAGGAAGCCTTAAGAGCATCCTGAAATAGTTTATTGTACAACAAGTGCCTAAAACAAGCCATTTTATCTGAGACAATTTATCGATCCAAGCCGCAGGTGAGGGTCGATATAAAGTAGAGGATAAAATGAGTTTTATACACGAGTTATAGACTCTGCTTTTCACTTCGATTGCGAGACCGTAAAGACAATCTTTTAGAGCATGAGTCTTGAAGATGTCATTATATTGGATTCGCAGGGTATTAAAGAGCGCGACCGTACTACAGTCAAAGTCATAAATATATGTACATTCCAAAAGTAACAAAAATATGCTCCTACGCTCTTGGTATGAAAATATTGTTCACATATTATGTCACCCATTAATAATTTCGAAGTTGACTGTACGAGTATATATAAGGTGAAGAAGTTTGAAGGACTAGGTTTATTCAATGAAGCATTTCTATCTCTTTCTAGCTATAAGTATAAATCCCACACAGTGGGGGGGTCAGCTTTCCAAACTAATCTTCTCCACTTCGATCTGTCCTCGACATCATCTTCGGATCGGATGCCTATTTCATGTCTTTCAGCACTACATGTTTACACCTTGTTTTGAGTTTACCCCTGGATCTTCTTAGACTTTTTAATCAGAATGCATTAATAGATAACATATCTTTTCAGTTCACAAACTCATGCAAGTGGGCATGTGGGCAGAAACCGCCACGCTAAATTAGCTAGTTGCTAACCAACATACGAGTAATGGCCCTGTATTTTATGATTGTGTGTATCATGTTTATCTTGCGAACCTAAGTTCACTTGCTTTACAAGGTCCAATAGTTTCACACTGGTATAAAACTTGCGGGATTTTGAATGGGTTGCCAACGACATGCAACATTATGGTGCAATTTGATAACGGAAACCAAAGGTACCCGTGAGTCTGTTCAACTAATAATCAGTACGATGTAGAAAGGTAGGATAACGTTTTTCCACACAATCTTTGACCATTACTTAGGGACTGACGCATTTATATAATTCCTTAAAAAACCTACTATTGCCTATAAACCTACTAAAACTAAATATTGTCTTCTAATCATTTATTAATAAAGAAACTATTATATTGTATTATTTGCACATTCATATTTGTATGTTATATATGTAATATTCATATATGTAACTGTAAGCCCTTAAATCGATCAGACCAGAGACGTGGGAAACTATTTTGATATATTTGACACAACGCAAGCTTGACAGCTCATATACCATCATCACCATTTCAGATGACAGACGTCCACTGCTAAACAAATGCCTCCCCCAAGGTACTCCACAATGACCGGTCTTGCGCCGCCCTCATCCAACGGCTTCAGTCGATCTTAAACAGATCGTCGGCCCACCTTGTTTGAGTCTTCTCAACACTGCGTGGTTGCCACTTAAGAACTTTTCTGGCCCAATGGCCATAGTTTCTACTTGCAATGTGCCCCGCGCGCTGCCACTTGAGTCATGCAACTCGCTGAGCTATGTGGAGGATGCTGGTTGCAGAACCAGAACTTGTACCAGATTATGGCAGTACAATCTCTAAGGGAAACACCGTGCATAGTGTCACGCAGTAAGTCTCCGTTGGTTCGTGCATTACAAATTTTGAACGCACTCCTCGCATCAGCCCCTGATTGTGATGTGTTTGCTAGCAGATGGGCAGTGGTGCGTGATGAATGTTTGAAGTTCTGCGAGAAGATGGATGTACGTCTCTCGTCAGTTTATTATTAGTTTAGTGTATAATTGTTTCTTCATATAAATTTGTATAGTTGATTTGTAGTGTCACAGTGATTTAGTTCATACTGTTATGCTGTGTATCTATTTCTTTTAATAATAAATAATAATAAATAATAAATAGCCCTCTGAGCGACTTTGAGCTTTCTTATTAGGCCCATCGTGAGCGACCACGTTTCAGTACTACTATAAGCACGCTATGAATAATACACAAATAAACGACGCAGTGGGAAAGTACAAGTAGTCTTTCCTTTTGGACTGAAAGATGCATACTGTGTACACGCATCAAAATTACAAACACCATTTATAATCCAAAAAAAAAATTCCTTTCAATTTGTAAGGAGATAGTACAAATACACAGGCAAAACGCCTATCGCCTCCAGACACTAACTTCTCCAAAAGACCGTTCTAATAATACTGATCGAGATAAGTATAAAAACCTCAGCTGTGGACTCAATCGATAATGTCCCGGCCTGAGCAAACTAAATCAGTCCCCTTCGACACAGCATAAGTATTACAGTATCTAAACTTCATATAAACGATTCAGAATATGTTTTAACACTAAGTCGGTTGTAAATAAGATTACAGCCCGCTTGATTGTAAACATTTACCGTACCTTAAGAGCGCTGGCAGATTCAGGGACGCCACATCCCGATTAAATTGAGAATATCGATGCAGACTAAGTGCCAAAAAATATTTGTGAACATGGACTTAAAAACAAGAGCATAAGAGCCTAGCGTACAGAAATTTTTGTCACTTTGATAACGTAGATGAAAAATTTGACCTGACATTCCTTTTTGAAAAGCTTCATACATATACAGTGTCTCGAGAAATCCTCATCAAAGATATGTACTAAACATTAACGCGGATCAAGCAATCCTTTTAAGAATCCTTTAAAAAGGCCGCTGAAATAACGTTGTTCACTCCTACAGCGCCCTGTCTGGGCGTATATTCATATGTTATAATTATTATGTTTAAGTAAATAAGTACTCATTCTGACACGTTTGCTCGGAGGAGCTTTCCTTACCTCAAGAAATACATCTTATACGTAGTTAGAATACTGTTTATTTTTTAGACTATGTTTTCAGCCTCCATTCCCCCTGTACCGATATTATTGTACACCGCTATATAAGAAGCCAAAGGCGTTCGGACTCCGGAAATGTGTTTAGTTAGGAGATATTTGGTGAGAGTTCTTTAGGTACTATGTCTTGCTTGGATTACTAAGTAAGTAATGTCACGGTATTGGCTTGGACATGCTTAGACCGGTCGTGAGACAGGTTCACTTTTCAGGATTTTATTTAGAATTTTGTCTGCTCCTTTCTTTTCCCTAAGATTTTATAAGAGGGAACTGATTTAAAGATTTTTCAATTGAGCGGATTGTTCAGATAGCTCAGTTAGCTAGAAAAGTTGGATGTCATTGGTTCGAATCCTGCTCGAAAAAATAAATATTTCCCTTTAATTAGAAATTTTCGAAATTTAATACTGATATGATAATACTCTTGTTGATTAATTAACAAGTATATACGAGTACATATGAGTAATATGGGTAAGTACTTTATTGGAGTCAAAAACAATAGACATGTCACACAAGACTAAAGAACAAAGGTGAACTTATCACTATGGGGGACCTCTTCCAGCTAACCTTTGACGAATTTAGGGGAAAGTGGGATAATGAGATAGACGAACTTACACCGTGTATACCATCGTTTCAATAAGTAAGATAAAACCAGAACTAAATAAATACTCACAAATACATATATACTCGTAATAAATACAGATAACAAATACATATAATATATACATGTTCAAAAATATATTTTTAACATAATTATAATACTAAACCAACTCCCAAGACGTAAGAAAGCCACAATTTCTTCAAATTACTCTTGAGTGAAGCGACTGACTGGGACTGTCTTATGGACAAAGGTCACATGTCTTCACAGTGCATACCGTGAAAGATGTTGAGTATGTTCGCGTCTAATTAGCCGGAACAACAAGGGTAACGTTGGCACTCGACCTCAGACTGATCACTGCAATATATCTAAATCACTCGGTGAGATAAGAAGAGATTACTTAATAGGAGGCTCCAGCCATATTTGCTACGAAAAATCCATTAAACATTTTTCATTTTCAGGAGGGGACAAATAGTGTTGACCGCGACAACTCCCGCGTCATGACGAGATTATTTCACTGTTTATTATGTATCTGAAATACTCGTCGAAAATTAAACTGGGAGATCAGAAGACACTTCCCAAAAACTAGTGATTACGTCTTACTAAATCAATATAGTGCCTACGTCATTTTTATGAATTTAGAGAACACAAGGCTCATACAGGATACGAAATACGTTATCACGACGTTAAAGCTGGCGCGATTAAACCAAGCTTTATCTTATAGCAATATTGCAAAGGATCTTCTGAGAGATCCACCACCACCACCATATCAGCCCTAGGACGTCCACTGCTGGACATAGGCCTCCCCCAATTTCATCCCCCCAATTTTTTTCTGAGAGATCAACCTGATTTAATACTTTGCAAAACACATTTGTGTTTCCGCGCTCGCGATTACGACATATTTTGTCCCATATTGAGAGAAGGGGCGTATGATGGTTGCCATTTTAAAACTTATCGTTGTGGATAAAATATTCGTCACGTTCTGACAATTATGCGAGTGCGAGAGTGACAGGTCTTCTTATTCACGACGATAAGTGATAAAATGGCAACCAACAATCATAGGCCCGCAGATCTACATTCAGAGCTCCAATAGAGGTAGACATATTTGTCATGTAATAGGCTTAATGTCACAACGTGATACGTAATACCGGAGGCCACAGGGTAAGAGCTAACATCGGCCAATTCGAGGCACTTATCAATAATTTAATAGGACCGGACTCCGCCCGGACATAATTCAATCAGGCCCTTTATGGACCTAGTTGACCGATGAACGATGGACTGGATAAGTTTGATGACAAGACGTCTTTATACAGACAGGGTGACGTGATACACCATCAGTGTTTTCGGCTTTTGAAAGGTGTTGACTGATATTTAATCAAAATTATAATTAAGTGATTTTTTTCTAGGAAGGGGTCCTTACTGGCGCCTACGCTACGACGCAGACAATCATCGCATTTATAATTAGCGCATCGTTAATGTAATGGTCGATTTACGTACACACGTGCATGAATCGCATGCCAGTTTTGAGGGTTTTCATATATCTGTCACCGTCACATTGCAAATACCGTGACATTATATAATCTATCTCCTGAAACTGCAAACTATCGAAAGATTGTAAACCGTAACATAAAGCTTACAATACATATAACGTCGACTCGCTGGAGGAAAGTACTAAATAATTAGAATCTAGGTAGCTCCGTTCGTTACCTTGTGTCCCGCAGAGCGGATATAGAAGCCCCGCGCTGCGGGGCTTCGTCGACTCACTAGAGGAAGACAAAAAACAATTTTCAGTTCACATTCTTGAGCTCATCATACCTCGGTAACCCTCAATGTAATTAAACTCTATTTCTAGCGGATCCTAAATCCTACACTTATAATCAGTTTAGAATTCGCAAATATTCTCGGCAACTAGCAATGTAAATATGTTTTCATTTCATTGTCAGTTCTTTTAAATGTAGTATAGTACATCAGATGAACTAAACTCATACAAAAAACTACAAACTGTGTCAGTTTTTTGCTCCGCTCCAATGAAAAAGCGACACAATTCCGTGTTTTGTTTCTGGAACGAAGTTTGTCGCGGATTGTTCGACGAACTAAATTGAATTTAAAACTAAACGAACCGTGCTCGCTGGACATTGTAAAAAAATACAATACAGTGTTATTTAGCCTGTAGGTACAAGTTTAATTTACATACTAACTTTAAAATGACACTAAAAGCAGGGAATGATAAATGATATAAACTGTCAATGTCTGTAACTAGTTTTAGTATGGAAAATCCCTGTACTATTAATTTACTAGTGTTACTATGGAAAATCCCTGTACCATTCAATTCGTATATTTCGTATGACACTTCGAAATCTGCTTAACACTATTGTGTTAAGCGCCATCTATGAACACAACAAAAAACTCCCTATAGATGGCACCAATGGTACGAAGTCTGCTCTTCATCAAACAGGCCGTGAACTAATTTGTTATATTTTGCCACCGTGGTATTAGAAACGAGGTATAATTTCTAGTGACACGTTTCAGAAGCCAAAGTTTCCACGACCAGCTCACACGTCACGTTACGCACGTACCCAGTAAATAAACACTCGCTTATTTGCCGTGTCCACGTATTGTCCGACACGGGGAAGAGCCCTCACTTAATCTGATTAGTGAATACGGGCCTACGCGGTCACGACCTCTAGCGCGTGGGGCGAGGCATAAGAGCGAGCGAGACGGAAAATCGGAGGGAGGTTAATTAAGACGGTGCTTCGATGCTAGGTGTGTCGAATGGAATACTACAGAAGTCAAGAAACATAACTATAATTCATGCATCACAAATAACTGACTATTTGTAGACCTTATCTCGTTGTATTAAGATTCACGGATGGTCAGTTACTTCGAGTGCCACTTTTAGCAAGAAATATGAGAAAATGTGATATTGCGCGGGGGTAGCTTGCCAGCACATCGCCGACAGCACACTTCAACCTGATTGCCACAGTCAACTCTTAATACGACTCCCATCAGTTACACTTTAGGATTATATTACTCGTATCTTATTCAGCTCAAAAACTTTTCTTAATTTTTTTTTAAATTTGGTACGTAACTTTGACCTTTAACTCGTTTTATTAGATAAGAACTGGGATCGAAAAATTGTTTTAGCTGTATTTTTCGATCGTTTTATCGATTTCCCAGGATATCAAAAGGATAATACAGTAATTATTTCACTTATTTCATTAACTAATAATGTTTCAAAGATAGCACGCCGCATCCCGCACGAAGGAAAACAATCCCCTTTTCAAGATTGTTGTCCTTGATACACACGATTTTTCTAATCTTGATAAAAACGAAGTATAAGTTCTGCGTTAACTAAAAATTCTGCTAAAAAAAAACTATACATGCTTTTTTATCGATATACACGACTATAAGTATTTTCGTGAAAATGAAACACTGCAAAGCTGGCAACAGCACCTATTCACAACAGTTTCTCGTATTCGAGAAAAACGGGAATTTTCCGAGAACGCCCTTACCGATCGGCCCCTTCCAGAACCTTCTGTGCTGTCATGTAACTCAATTTGCCACTGATTAACGACTGTAGTCCTTTACCGGAGACAGCTGACATACAACTCCAGTCGAATTTAGTCAGAGAGCTATTATTGAACTCAGAATTCCACACACGTTTTTTAACTTCTAATGCTTTAAAAGCTCGTCTTTACGCTCACAGCATAGGCGACATAAAGCTAGAGCATAAAGTAAAACCCGCGCCAGCGCCGACGCCCTCGGTCGACGAGCACATAAGTATGATAACATAATTGTATATTCTATTTATATTCATTATTTGTTTAATTTTCTCGCAATTGAAGTGAAAATCAGAGTCGACTCAGACTCGTGTATAAAACCCATTTTATCCTCCACTTTATATCGACCCTCGCCTGCGGCTCGGATCGATAAATTGTCTCGGATATTATGTCTCGTTTTATGCACTTGTTGTACAATCTTCTATTTTTCTTAGACAACGACGGTGCCATATAAGTTTACAGCAGCCAGGTGATACGCAGATGCCGTTTGTGGCTCCAGGCGAAACGCAAGCTGACCTTTTATTGACTTGAGGATTCGTTGTGTTGACAGGTAGAGACAGCAAGTCCCTCACTCTCAAGTCTCAACACAGCGCATCCTCGAGGGCTCTGGCGACCTCTGGTGGTGAACCACGAATACAACACCACATATCTTAATTCTATTGGTTTTGTATTTCTTCTCCTGTTTATGTTTGCTATTTGAATTTTATATTATTTTAGGCATTTTTTTTATTTGTTTAATTACTTTTTCGTTTGGGCGCTGCCTGCCGTGGTTCACTCGTGGTCCCACCGGAAGACCAGCGCTGGCGGTCACGCCAGCTTCATGCTGAGTTGGACCATTTCGTGACATGTCTTTTTCTTTTTTGTTGTTATTTTAAGCTTCTTCCTATTTGTAATTGTCACGAATAAATGATTTTCTATTGGTTTTCTACATACCTAAATTTCTTTGTTTAATATAATTTTTGTGTATTTTTTTTATTTGTCTAATTACTTTTTCGTTTGGGCGCTTCCCGCCGTGGTTCACTCGTGGTCCCAACGGAAGACCAGCGCTGGCAGCTACATGCTGAGTTGGGACCATTTCGTGACATGTCTTTTTCTTTTTTGTTGTTATTTTATGCTTCTTCCTATTTTTAATTGTCACGAAAAAAGGATTTTCTATTGATTTTCTACATATCTAAATCCACCTAAATTTCTTTGTTTTATTTCGACTAAGTCTTACATCGACAACAACCAGTCATACATCAAAACTCGCCGATAGTGTCAACAGGGCAACCCGTGAAAGCACGTACAACGCCGTCCATTACTAATTTATCTTAACATTTGACAAAAATTAACATACAGTAACGTTTTCCCGAACTATTGTCGCCTAAGTTGAACAGAAAATAAAAGACGGCACAACGAAACAAGCAGTGGATGTTATACATGTAGAATTTGTCGTAAGTTTCGGAGGTCGTGTATTTGATTGATAGAGTGGCAGACGTAGGCGTTGCATGCATTGGACAAATAGTGAGCCCCAGTCGTAAAAAGAGCATGTAGGGACGAGAGTCATATGGTTGATACGTCATTTAGGATATTGAGGAATAGAGGAGCGTTGGGGCAGATTGTTGACAAATGCAGGCCTCGCTGCGACCAAGATGAATGAAGTTCTGAGGAACGGAGGGTCACTTGACCGCTCTGGTGTGTTCATTTATAAACCTGACACGGTTAAAAGAGTTGATTAATTACAAACCTAGGTATCCGAAAAGATTAAATTACTTTTTCATTAAAACTGGAGTTCATTCGAACTCCACGCAGGATTGCGATCCTTGAATTTCGAGTAGTAATCTTACCCCCGCTTTCATTATTCTTGACGGATCTGTTCAGATTTCCCTTTCAGGATTACTTAATTATATTCGTCGAAAGATACTTATTTAGTTAAAGGTCAGGTAAGGTGACACGAAATAGATCTGATAGCATTCATTATTATTGTTTTTGTCGGACTCTTCAGCCTAGTTGGTAGTGACACTGCCTATGAAGCTAGAGGTGGGAGGTAAGTTAAGGGGTACAGGTAGGTTCGAATCCCGGTAAGAGCATTTGTTTCTGTGGTGAGCAAAAACATCTGTTCCTGAGACTTGGATGTTTTCTATGTATTTAAATAGGTATATATCTATTAAATATGCCGTCGTCTAGTACCCATAACACAAGCCTTATTGAGTTTACTATGGGTCTAGTTCGAGTTGTGTTAAAATCGTCCCCTTACTTATTTATATTTATTTATAAATAATGAATTGCCTTCTTGTTACATACTTATAAATATCCGTGAACGACCTTTTTTATACAACGACGGTGGCAAACAATCTTACGGCCTGCCTGATGGTAAGCAGGTACTGTAGCCAATGGACGCTTTAGTCTCCAGAAGTGTTGCCGACCCTTTATTGAATTGAGGATTTCTTGTGTTGACAGCTAGAGACATATGCAAGTCCCTCACTCTCAACACAGCGCATTCTCGGGAACTCTGGCGATCTTACTCCCCACCAGGAACACAACAACCACACCATCGCCAACACATTTATTTAATCAGTTGAATGTGACCCTTATTACAATGAGTATAAAGTGCACAAATGGTCAGCCATTTGTGCACTTTATACTCATTGTAATAAGGGTCACAAATGGTCAGATAACTGTGTTGGCGTTTGTACCTAAAGAGTTGGGCGAGCGGACGTTCCGCAGTGCCGTATCTCTCCCAAATTTTTAAACTACTGATATGATTTAAAAACTGGAGTGAATAATATTTAGTATCAACCCTCACACCTGGGAGCCTTTGCGTTCTCGTACAGTAAGTACTTTAGCACTTAGGTTGTGTAATGAGCTCCCTGCCGATGCCGAGGTATTCCGAACGGGCTACAGCAGGAGACTCTTCAAAAAATGCGTGGAAAGTTTGCTTACGAGTTGGCAACGTGAAGCAAGCGTCCATAGAAGACGGTGACCACTTACCATCAGCTGGGCTGCCAGCTTGTTTGCCACCGATGTGGTGTGGCTACTCGCTGAGGGTGTTCCAGCTGCGTTCGCACAACTACGCGCACTTCAGTTCGTTTGTGATGCGCGTGCCGCGGCCGTTGCAGGGGACCATCGCGTGTGCTGATTTCTGGCCGAAGGGTGTAGTGAATCGGCGGTTTCGGGGCAACCTACCGAGTTCTATACCGGAGGTGACGACGCAACGGAGTCACGCTGTTACGTCGCCTAAATAATCTTAAAAACTAAAAGTTTTTTAGATTATTTTGTATTGATATGCATGTTAGTCTGTAAGGTATGTGTTAATATGGGCCTTTTGTTGCCTGCAAATAAATAACTAAAATTACTTACCCAATACCAACGATGCACTAAGATTGTCATCCCTTTTGGCACCTAATCCTAAAATTTGGTTGTATACACTAACTTTATGAATGCGACTATACCATCTGACCCAAAAGGAAAACTAGAACTTACTGGGATGAGAACAGTTTTCTCACGTTTTCCTTCACCGCACTGATTAAAATCAGGTAACGAAAAAAAAATTAGTTTCGTGAACCAGATTTTTTTGTTGCATATTAGGTGTGCTTTTGTTGTATAAAACTAGTTGTCTACGGGTCACTTCTAATTTAAAAAAAATATTAGAGACAGTGTCAAATACTTCCCGCCTGTTGGCAAGTGGTTACCGCAATCATATTTTACTATAGTTACCTTTAATCCCTGGTAGATATTGAAAAAAACAGGTTCTTACCTGTAACAAAAAAAAATTGTTAATTTTGAAATACAGAAATGTGCTCAGCTGTTGTTATTGTTATAAACACTTCCTATGTAGGTAACCAGATTTTTTTGTTGCATTTGTGACAACTAACTCTACAGTTCACATATAGTGAGAACAGCAATCCATATAGTAAATTATACACATTCATACGTTTAGTTAACACATCGATACTATTGTAACTATTACTTACCTACTTGTTGTCGTTATAAAATTTAGACAGTAAAATAACATGTACACAATTTACACTTACTAAGAATGAAATATTATCCATTACTAAATAAATTGTAATGATGACGTATTAATTGTTTGGTAATACAGTAAAATTTGTTAGGAGGACAAAATTTCGTTTACTACACAATCTGTTAGGTAGTATATTTAGTTATTTTGTTCCGTGCGAAAGGCTAGGTACTGTTAAATATAAAAATCCTGTAAATTAATAAAGAAATACATATATAAATAAAATAAATATTGGAGGACAATCTTACACAAATCGACCTGCAACCATGGCTTGTGGGTATCCATAGCGGGTGGGTCATATGTATTTATCTATATAAGTATGGTAGACAAGACTCAGGAAAAATATTCGTGGTAATTGCACAAATATTGCCCTGACCGGGATTCGAACCTGGGGCCTCCTGCTTCGTAGGATATGCGGGTAGCTCAAATGATATGTCGTATATTTTTTGATGTAACCTAGTCGAGTTCAAACCCAGGACTCCAGATTGAAAGTCACGCGCCTACAGTGTGGTTTACAGTGGCAAGTGCACTCAGGCTAAAAAAAAGTTGAGTTGAAAACGGAACACACCGACGAAAGTAAATCTCTTAAAATGCGTAGGCGCGTCGGGCATTGCCCAACTCGACCTACGAACAATGGGCGCACATTGATGATGATGACTCCGTATTGACCGTACACGTAGGCGTCACTATCTTATCCCGGATCGGAATGACGAAAGCTCCGCGTGATTGGCTATGTGATGATTTGAGTTTGATAGTGAAGGCTTAACGTCCCCAGAGCGCGTTTCAAATTAAATACGATCCACAATAATTCATTGAAAGTTTGTGGGTTGCCTCTACTGATACGATTATGGTACCTTGTCTTTATCAGACCATACTTAAAATTGACAATGTCATCGTTTTTTTTACAGGATATAATGTATTGTGTATATGTAGGGGATATGGGCGGTCCAGCCGACATTTCCTAAATTGGGCATTGTTTTCTGTAACAAAATTTGGCATCTCCAAATGGAGTGAATTTAGTTACAACAATTATAAACAATATATGTATTGTGTTTATTCTGATAACACATAAAGTATATAACTACCTAACAATAAAAATAACACAAATGAAAAACTCAACGTTATCACTAAAACTAAATTAAAACTAACTAAAACAAGATTATTATCATAGTTTAATAATATGTAATCTAGATGTATCTAAGCTTGTATTGCTGTGCCCTTACGGGGTCCATTTTATTACTTCCATGTGTAATATCATGGTCACATTAGGTGTGCAATAAAGATTTATATTCTGAAAAATAATAATATGAATAAGCTAATTAAAATGTAGGAATCTATTAATGCGGCAATGTGTCCATAATGCTGGCAGCGATTCCACGCTTAAAATTCGTAAAAACTAGCGCCTACGCCTATTCTTGGGATGCGTTAGCGGACCCCGGACATCCTTTAGGATTCAACTGAACTGGGATAACACTAATAAGGATGATAATGATGAATTTTAATGAAAACTGGATCAGTTACTGCAAATTTAATAGTAAAACCTATAATGTTAAAAAAAAAAACTGAAAGACACAAGTGTAATTACATTAAAAAATGTATGAAGAACTAAACCTTAAGTATATTTCACGCATCGCTAGCCGCGGCCAAACTCAATGGACTAATCAACCTCAGAGCATAAGAATACTTAAAGTCATGCATCTGTGAGATCAACACTTATTTTTAAACCTAAAAAAAAAGTAAAAGTAGTTAATTCTTCAAATTAGGCATATTACATGCACCTATGAACGTCAATAAACTACCACCGGTTCAGAAAAATATACCTCTGCCACGAGAAGAACCTGCAACGCATACGATGATTAATTAAATACACGCCGCAATAGTTTTAAAAGGAAACTTTTTAATGGTTTATCGAAAATACTAACTTGCACTCTAAAGGTCGAAAAAAAGTTAGGTCTTTTTTATATGCCTTGATATATTAGCCGTATTAAAATTGGGCAGACATAAGTACATAAGTTTTCATTACAAAATAGACTACAGCTACTATTGCTAAATTTAAAGAAGATTTGTAGTTAAAAACATAAAGGTTATGTCTAATTAGTAGTCACAAAGAAAATTTGACAAATCATGCCAGAATACGAATTCCCTCTCAATGTTCTACCCGCCATTAGAGTCAGAGACATTCCCCATGACCCAAACCACGGGAGTGTTGTTATACGTTTAAATTATCGTCTTTATTACACAACTTCTGAAAGGGAACAGCCTAAACTTTACACATTCATGGCACATAAAACCAGGATGACCCCCGAAAAATAAAATTCCATTCCTCAACCCTCAACTCACCACTCGGCGTAAATTTACGAACATTACTAAAAATTACCTTTAAGAACGCTTCTAGCCTACTTTACGTCACATATAAATTTGTCAAAACGATTACCCAAAAATGCGGGAGATCGTAACTTATGTGAAACTTAAGCCTATCGTAAATAACGCTTGTGAATTCAGCACGTCTGACCCACGTCAGGCCTTATTACAGTCGGCTTAAGGGTCAAAATCGTTTGTATTCGTTTACAAATTGGAGTGGACGTAGTTTCCGGCGATGTAATACGATAGGAATTAATTACGCATACAAAATGGGACGTTTTGAAGGGAGATTAGGTGGCTGAAGATCGTTCGTTTCATAATATAGACGCTTTAGCTTCGGGGTATTTTTAGGGATTCGGGGTCAACAAGGAACCCTTACAGTTTCACCATGTTCTTCTATCCGTCCGTCTGTCCACGACTAGCTCTGCGACCCCGTCTGCATTTGCAGCCGTTTTTTTAATAATATTTAATTAACGCGGTTTTTAATTTCTTACCTAAGCATGTTTAACCTAACTAATCATCATCATCATATCAGCCGATGGACGTCCACTGCTGGACATAGGCCTCCCCTAAAGAATGCCACAATGAACGTTCCTGCGCCACCCGCATCCCTTACCAGGTCATCAGTCCACCTTGTGGGCCTAACTAATCACTATAAAATAAATAAAATACTATTTTTTATCTCACAATGATAACAAGCACAAGTAAACAAGCGCACAGGCCGTCTGAAGGTAAACGCATCATTCTGTGAACACTTGCAATATGTATGATGCCGGTAAATAGAATATATTTAATATGAGTTCATTGATCAGACTTTCCTGGCCCTACGATAACACTACGGACTACAATAGTACATTACTACAGAGGCCGGGACGTAAGGGGTTGCCGGCCGAAGACATATATAGACGGCCGAGCGAAACGAGGTCGGATAGGTCTGAGGCGGGCAACCCCATATTTCCCGCCGAGGTATGTATAGTGCTTTTCTCAAACATGCAAAGAAATAAACAACAAAAAAATCAACGTTTTATTTTTAGTGGCAAAATGTCATGGTGCCTGTGCCACAAATTATGTGGAATGGAAATTAAAAAAGAGGACTTTGCCGGCCTAGGCTTGCAAGATTTGTATGAAATTCCATTAACGACCTCTTGTCCTAGCCGCACCTGAAACGTCATACTTCGCAGCCTGTTATAAGGACCATAACATCAATATTTCATTGCATGTTTGAGAAAATCATATTATGTCATTATAAAGGGTCAGCAAAGAAGTCACTGGTGTTATCTGGGACGAAGATGAGGGTTTAAAAATGAGACCAAACGGTTCGAGAAAAGGTAGGTAGTGCACTGCCTTCTTTTTTCTCGACTTGGCGATCTGTCCCCGCTCTTTGTCACTAAGGCTATGTTCGCATATTTTTGGCACTTAGTCGATATTTTCGATATGGACTGTACATTGTCCGGGTTTGTTTCACAGCGGTTATTAATAAAATGGTCGCACTGTAATCATCTGTGACAGTAGTTAGAATGCTTGGCGATGCGATGACATGACACCCCGCCGTCACGTGACTTCGTCAGCTGTCACGGAAATACGATGTAACATGGATCCAGAAAGCTGATATTTATTAACTTCGCAGTATCAATTTGGAGCAAGTGAACAAGTAAAACATATTTGAGCAACTATGTTTTAAGATGGGTTGCAACAAACCGCCTTTAACCGACGAGTGAAACGAAGGACTCTGCTTCAGCTTCAACAAAAATGATTTCGTAATGTGTGGATGTCTTGATGTCCGGATTTCCGGTTGTTCTTCTCTATAGATGGCATTTCTCAACTGATTCTCGTGAAATTTTGTGAGCGGGTTCATCGAAGCTGAAGCGGAGACCTTCGTTAGAGGAAGAGGAGCTACCTATCCTGTTTTCCTAGCCCTGTCCTAACGCCTTTTGACCGCAACTAAATAATTGTGGATTTTACATAAACAACCTGTGTTCCAGAATAGCCAATACTTACAACTGTACATAATACTATAGTAGGTACTCAATGTACTCATCAATCACTCGATTTTGGCAATTCTGGTTGCCTAGCATCACTCTTTTTACAAGGGAATAGAAGACAACTCAAGAATGTTCAATTTGTTGATAATTCAAATAAAATAGCGCATCCCCAAGTCAATAAAGGGTTGGCAACGCACATGTGATTCCTCTGGAGTCGCAAGTGTCAATAGGCTACGGTGTCTGCTTACCATCAGGCAGGCCGTAAGCTTGTTTACCACCGTCGTAGTATTAAAAAAAGCAACATGTCAATTGGGCCATTCTATTTGTTTTCGACACATTTGCATAAAACGCATAATTTGGAATACTTCTCTTTCACTTAAATTTTCTGTTTGTAACAGGGGTTTAATTTGTCTAAGTATTATTGTTGACAGTTGTCAACAATTTGTATGAAAATTGTCCCTTAATACTGCGTTACAAGTTTTTTACGACATTTTTGCGGTTTTACAACTGAATTCCTTTTAAATGGTTCATAAACTATGTCTTCTAGTTCAATGCCTGTTTTTTTTTTCACAAAAGAAAAAAGCTATTCAAAAGAGAATAGCCGTGTTCTCACAGAAAATAGCTTTAAATTAGCTAGGTACCTATTCTATTTGAAGTCCTAACGCTATTCCACAGCGACCACCCGATAATTGTCCTGATTATGTACTTATACATACAAACACGATCGGAACGCGATCGCCGCCATTGTCCGCGTGCCGCGTGTTGGTTATTGGAGACATAATTAGGATATTGTCACCGCTAACCTGAGGATGTGCATGCCAGGTCTATACTAATTATACTAACGTACATCGCTAACAGTCGATACCTGACACAACTGTACATATGTACCTACTATAAATAACTACTCACTCGCGTTTGGTTACCACTTGCCAGGCATAGCCGTTGTTACATGGGAAGAGTTCAACCTATAATTAATTTTTAAGGCGTATTATCCTCCGCGCGCCTGGTAAAAGGTGATTTTTGATGGCACAGTTAGGCTCTAAAACTAATCAACCGAAATAAACAGAAGGTTTCTTTAACTCTATCTCACTAACAAATTCTATAACAACCATACCATGATAAGAAAAAATTCTAACAATGCAGTTTTATTATACTCAAATATTAAAAAAAAAATTGTTACTGATTCTAAACTAGAAGTGCTGTTTTCAAAATACAAAAAAAAAGTTCAATTAATCTAACACATCGTTAACATTTTTAAATAATGATTTATTTTAACAAGAAACCGATTGTGAATAAACAAATTTCCGCGCATTTACCAAGAACGGTTTATATTTACATAATGCGAAAAATAGGACCTTTCACTGAGCTTTTTTAAAACTTTAACATTTAAAAAGTTGCCGCCGTTTTTCGGTAACTTTTTCGTGTGCAGTCCTCTTAAGGTTTTAACCTTAACCTTAAACCTTATTGCGAAATCCAGATCTTCGGTTAAACGGTATTCCTACCTTTAGGCCTAAGGTCTAGACCTCCAGGCTAGGTCAGGTATTGTACTATAACTGGGCCGTAATTGTGGAAGTGATTTACGTTCATAGCCTTGTACGGTTGGCAGAGGAAATGGGTTTAAGTTGGAAATGGCGGTGGATTTATAGGATGGTACGAATATTACCTGAGTGCTTAACAAGTAAGGATAATGCTTTTAGATTGTACGCTTACTTTTTAGCATGTTGGGCAGTCTATTATGCGACTCAAATAACATTATTGAAACTCTGTGAGCTGTAAATCTCGCCAGTCGATGATTATATAAATTTCACGATAATCTGATGAGAAATGCGACCTGTACAGAGAAGAACAGCCGCGTAAATCCGGATAAATGAAAGCATTTTTACCGAGGCTGAAACCAAAGATGATATACTTTATTATGCTGAAACGGAGACCTTCGTTTCACTCGGTCAATTAACACACATATCCAAAACACTTAACAACGCTCTGTTTACTAATATGTATTTTGTCCCTTTTTCACAAACCTGTCAATGAGACAGATAACGAGAAACGAATTTTGACGATATTATGTATAACTAAAATAGGTGTTGGATTGGAGGAGCAGAGCTGAAGACCGAGCTCAGTGGCGTGCCATGAGAGAGGCCTATGTCCAGGAGTGGACTGACACAAGCTGATGATGATGATGATGATGAGGTGTTATATTTGTTAATACTTAATGCTAAAAAGAAGACTAAGGGACACTATTATTGTCTCACTAATGAATTAAAAGTTTTTGTAGAGGAATCACATAAAATTCTCTCGATTCCACTCATACCCCTTTCAGACCAGAAGAACAGCAGTGGGCTAACGCAATAATACTGTGGACGACGCCCTCCCACAGCACCGTACCCTTGGATAGCTCGAGGAGCGTAAGGTTCCTGCCCACCCGTCTCAGCGGGTCGCGGTGCGTCACAGGTTCTGCGAGCGCGTGAGGAATAGCGGGCAACGCTCCTTGTGCGGCGATTACGCGGTTCACTATTTCGCCTAACGTTCGAAATGAAAACAACTCGGATCACGACACTTATTTATTTACACCACTAAGCACTAAACTAAGCGTTACAACTAAGCCTACACGTACACTGAGCACTACTGGTCACCACTGCACTGTTCACTTCTCTTCTCTTCCCTTTTCCGGATTTAGGACTCGGATACTGAACTCAATACACACACACACCGCTCTCGCTGCAAACCAGGCCTGTTTTTATGCCACAATCTGGGCCCGCAATTAGTGGGGATGTCTTCACGAGAATAGGCGTGGTTTAGAACGAGACAGACTGAAAATATCCCTTTCACACCCTTCTAGAAAGTTCTTGAAAAATCCCTCTTTCCTGATTGGTGGATTTACTTGGGCGACAAACTTTGCCAACTTCCCTGCTTCTACATTACTCGCTGTCCGCGACTCTCGCGGGCTCCGGTTTTAATTTATTTCTCTAAAACTTGCGTTCGAGTTTGAGTTACTAGTTTTCCCTTTTCGACAGACCTTATCGTGGTCCGATTTACGCCGGGGTTCCTCGGCTTAGCTGTCGACAAAGATTTTGCGCGTACGCAAAATAAAAGTTGGTCGCCCATTACAACTAAACCCTACGGTCTGGATATTCATTTTCTTTACAAAAGTTAGATATTACCAAGTCTCAATTTTCAATATACTTTTTAACATTCCAGGTGTGTCCGTTTCGAGCGCAGAGCTGAAAATGCGCCGTTTCCGGCACCCTCGATACGTCTTCTGTCTCTTTCTAACAGAGCTTGTAAATATGACTGGCGCGCTGTAGCGTCAGCTCATTATGTTCTCGGCGCTCGTTCCGGACACTCTTCTCCGACTTATGCTGCTTATCCGATGTACAAAACGATCACTTTACATTATCATACGTTCCTTATAGCTAATTAGCACATTAAGATTAACACTACAGCGTCTCTGTCGCAACTTCTAACGCGTCCATTCTCGCACACAATTTATTCACTTAGCACCATTTGGAAGATTTCCGTGGCTGTCCGTAACACTCTCCCCCTCTGACTCGGTCGAGTCGCTCCGTTGCACCGGTAGGACAGCCAGTCGCGTTACAGGTCGCCGGAAAATGCCACCTCTCGTCTCGACGTCTGCTGAACGTATGTTGCCATCGGGCCCCGGGAATACTCTTCTCACTATGCCTCGTGGCCATGTGTTGCGAGGCAAGTTCGGGTCGACGATTACCACACAGTCGTTTGGTTGGAGCGGTCGGGTTAGGTTCGTTGACGACTGGCGGGGCGCAAGCGTAGGTAGGTACTCGCGCACCCATCGGCTCCAAAAATGATTAGCGAGCGCCTGACTTGCTCGCCATGTGCGTCGGTCGGCTTCGTCACATGGGCCCGTAGGTGGTAGGCCCGTGGATCCCCCCAGGAGAAAATGAGCCGGCGTAATAGCTTCTTCGTCGCGACTGTCCACGGAGACGTGAGTGAGAGGCCGTGCGTTTATGGTGTTCTCGGCTTCAGCAAGTAGCGTTTGCAACACTTCTTCTCGCGGTGCCTTTGTGTGTAGTGTTGCGGCAAGCGCGGTCTTCACTGAGCGTACTAAACGCTCCCATGCTCCCCCCTGGTTCGGAGCCCCCGGTGGAATGAAGCGCCACTGCATGTTGTGTCGCACCCCGTATTCCTGCAGCGCCGGCAGCCACTCGGCGTACGCGCTGCGCAGTTCCACGTCGGCGCCCCGGAAGTTTGTTGCGTTATCGGAGTACATCACAGCTGGCCAGCCGCGTCTTGCTGCCAGCCTCCGAAGAGCCATTATTGCTGAGTCTGTGGACAGAGAGTTTACAATTTCTAAATGTACTGCCCTTGTCGTTAGACATGTAAATAGAGCCACCCATCGTTTCTCATGTCGCCGCCCTATCGTTACTGTTATTGGACCGAATAGGTCCACCGCCGTATTCGTAAACGCCCTCTTATATGGTTCGATTCTTGCGAGAGGCAAATCGCCCATTATCGGTACCTGTGGCATGGCTCGTCTAATCTTACACAGCTGACAGTTGTGTGCCACATTTCGCACCGTGGGTCTAAGATGCAAGATCCAATACCTTTGCCTTAAGTTGTTAATTACCATCTCGTTGTTCGCATGTGCCGCCTTTCGGTGGGCTTGTAAAACTAACAACCTCACCAAACTGTTATGCCCGTCTAGAATGACAGGTCGTTTCTCCAGTCCTTGTACGGGAGCCGCGTTGATCCGGCCGCGCATCCTCAGCAACCCATCGGTGTCTAATACCGGGTCCAGTCCAAAGATCTTGCTCTTCTTGTGGATGGGTTCTCCGCGGCTCAGGCTCAGCAACTCGTTCGCGAAGTCGGTACGCTGTGCCCACTGGAACCATATATGTTCTGCGGCCGATCTGTGTTTCACCTGGAATTCGACATATTTTCTGTTTTTAATACGGTCTATAAATTGGAATACTCTTCCCGTCGCATTTATTAACCTCTCGTAACTGGAAAATCGGCTTATGTCTGGCAACGGTGCCGTATTTACTTTCACCTCCATGTCTATTGCGCAAGATTGTTCCTCTAATTCCGCTGGTTGCTCTTCGTTAGGCATGCGTTCCACAGGCCATTCTGTCTCTGGTTTTCTTAAAAATTGCGGACCTACATACCATGCTCTGTCGTAAGCGATTTCTCGGCTTAAGTCGGGTCGTGTAGCTTGATCTGCGGGGTTTAACTTTGTGGGTATCCATTTCCAATCTTCTACTCTCGTCAACTCCGAAATCTCCCCCAGTCGATGTGCTACGTACGTGCTGTACCTTTTCGCATTATTTCTTACCCAATGCAAAACCGTACGACTGTCAGTCCATAAAACTACCTTTCTTACTTTGTATCGATGTTGCTTCAATATCTCGTGCATCAGTCGGGCTCCTATCAGCGCTGATTGCAGTTCTAGCCTCGGGACGCTCAGCTGTTTTACTGGTGCTACCTTTGCCTTAGCAGCGATTAGTGATGTATCTATGTTACCTTCACACTCCACTCGCCAGTATGCAACACATGCATATGCTTTTAGACTCGAGTCTACGAAAACGTGTAGTTGTCTCTCCGGTTCTGATCCCGTCGCGCTGCATGCGTACGGTCGCGGGATCCGCAGTTTCGCTACACCTTCCAACGCTTTCAACCATTGATCAAACTTCTTCTTTTCTTCATCTGGTAGAGGCGTGTCCCAGTCCAATTTCAGGCTCCAAATTCTCTGCAATTGTAGTTTCGCTGTTATAGTATAGTGTGATAACAAGCCTAACGGGTCATATATACTCATTACTGCGGATAACATCTCCCTTTTGGTCGGTGCTCTTTTAAGGTCTTTAACATCCTGCGGGACCCTTATCATTCTCGTATTGAACCCTAGTGTGTCGTCTACCGGGTTCCATATAAGCCCAAGTATCTTACTCTCTTTATTTCCTAGCTGAGCTAGCGTGTTTGCTCGTAGCTCATTAGGGATACGTTGCATTAACCTCTCACTATTTGACGTCCATCCACGAAGTTGAAATCCCCCATTTCTATGCGACGCGGCTACCTGGAAGGCTACGTCTATTAACATATTTTCATTATCAAAACTTGATACAAAATCATCCATATAGTGATTTCTTGTTATTTCCTCTACTGCGGCCGGGTACCGTTCCGCATTATCTCTCGCGTTTTTATCTCTTACGCTATGTGCAATAAATGGCGAAGAGGAGGCCCCAAATAGAATGCTACTCATTTTGTAGATCTGTGGTGGCCCTTCCCTGTCTGTTCCTCGCCATAAGAAGAGCTGTGAGGGCTGGTCATCTGCTCTAAGTTTTATTTGTAGGAACATTTCTTTTAAATCGGCTACTACGGCGAACTTGCCTTCTCTAAATCTAAAAAGTATTCCCATCAATGATTGTAGTAGATCCGGTCCCTCCAAAATGAAATCATTCAGGCTCACGCCTTGACAGGTGCAAGCCGCGTCAAACACAAGTCGAACTTTCCCTGGTTTATTCGCATTGGTTACCGGAAAATGGGGTAAAAACCACGTCTTATCGCTAGCAGGTAATTCTGTTACTCTCTCAGCGTATCCCATATTTAATAAATTGTCTACCTGGGCTGTATAACTCTCTGCGAACTCCGGATCTCGGTCCATTTTCCGCTCGATGCCCCTAAGCCTCGTTAATGCGGTTCCGTAACTCGGCGGCAGCTTCGGGTCGTCGTCTCGCCACATTTGCCCCACCTCGTACCTAGGTCCATTCATATTTACCTTTTTCACGGTGTCTTCGAATATTCTCACTGCCCTTTCGTCCTCTGGTTTTCTCTTCTCCACATGTCGCACGCCCAGCGAGTCTATAGCAAAATATTCTTTCAGTATACCGTTTATGTCCTCTTTGAGGTGACAATGAAGCGCGACCTCGCTACCTCTCCACGCGCTCGTACTCGGCGCGGTCCCGAACACCACCCAGCCCAGCTGGGTCTTGACGGCTGCCGGCTCGCTCTTCTTGCCCATTCTTGTCTCGAGGGGCATCATGAGGTGCCAGTTGTCTGCTCCGATGAGTATTCTTGGCACCGCTTTTTCATAACAGGCATCCTGTAAGTCAGATAGGTGCGTGTATTTAGTTATGTCGTTTAGGTACTGGCCGCGCAGTCCCAACGCGCGTACCGTCCTTACTGACATTCGTTGTGGGGTCTCGTTATTTTTACCCTTTATCATTATCTGCACTCGTTGGCTCTTGTCGTTCGCAGTTGCCATTGACCCCACTCCCTGAATTCGTAGGGGCTCCTTCACCCCCACGGCTCCGATCTCCCTTATAAGATCCTCGTCGGCGAGTGATACGGTAGAACCCTCATCCATAAGGGCGTAAGTGCTCACCGTTCGATTCGGGCCCGTTATTACGACCGGAATAACCTTTAACAAAATCGTCATACCTACTTGCTCCGTATATACATCTGACGCGCAGCTTTGCTCTGCCCTAGGTTCGGGATCTTGTCGGTTCTGGCGGGGCGACTCGGTTCGGGTCGATGAAGTCTGCGCTTGGGCGCTCATTTGCGCTTTAAAGTCGTGCAGCAGCTTATGGTGACCATGCGGGCACCCCTGTATGCCGCACCCCCTTGCTCTGCACTGATCTCTCCTGTGTTTCCTGCTCAAACATTTAAAACATACTCTATTGTTCCTCGCCCAATCCCAACGGGCACCCAGATTCATCCCTACTATCCTTCTACACTCGGTTGTCCTGTGGCTGCCCCCGCAGCATAGGCATTGATCCTGCTTTTCTAACGTATAAGTTCTATAAACCGGTGGCTTCCCTCTGGCAGGCACGTTCGGTTTATATTCAGGGCGTGATGGACCGCTATTACCCACATACCTTTTAGCCGGTGCCTTCGCATGTGAATATTCCAACTCGGCTTCACTTTCCTCTAGTAGGAAGTTCGCTAGCAACATCAGTTCCCCGGCCCCCTGACTGCCCATCTGTTCTCTAGCAAACTGACACCACTTACTCCTCAAGTGTGGGCTCAGTCTCTCCGTAATTTCTCTAATCAAAAGGGGATTATCACCATAATTTTTGCTATCTAAATCGACAAGAGTACCTACTATATTTACAACTCTAGTGCTAAACGAATTTAAATCTACTGTGCTTGGCCCCACATGCGGCAGTTTCTTTAATTCATCCAACGCCTTATCTATCAAAAGATCTGTCCTACCAAAGTTCTTCTTTAACAGTCTAATTATTAACTCTGGTTGCTTTGATGTCGCGAGCAAGTGTTGTACACATTGTTTTGCGTCTCCCTTAAGGCAGTTCCTAAGACGAGCCATGTTTTCATATGAGCTAAAACCATACCTCGCTGTGGTCTCTTTATATGCATTATAAAAGAGTAACCACTCATTCGGATCCCCGCTGTAATACGGCAGCTCGTAGACTTGTTTCGGCGGCTTAGGTCGCATCGTCTCCTTCAACTGCTCGGCAAGACGGTTGAAAGCGGTGGCGGCATCACTGGGCGGCTCTACCGATGACCTTACACCCTTTCTCAGCGGCGTTGACTCAAATCGGCCGATCGGTGACCCGGCTCGTGGCTCTTCGGGTGACGGTTCGCGGTACCCGCGCGGCGATCGGGTACGTTCGACGCGTTCACGACGCTCAGGCAACGGTGCCTTACTCTGTACACGCGGCCCTTGTGGCGGTGATAGGGCGCGCTCTGCTCGCAACGGTGCGAGAGGCGTCTTTTCCGCGCCTCTTTGTCGACTTCTGACGTCGGGTCGGCGAGCCGCGGCTTCTTCCAGCTCCTCCCGTTCTGGCTCGATGCGTGAGAACCATTCATCAACCTTATCCGTAAGGTCAACAAACGTTACCGGCGGAGTAGGCGCTCGTGATGATGGCAGTGATTCTTCCTCGTCGATCATTTTCAATTCAATCGCCAGCCTCTTCTTGATCAGCTCCCTTTCGATTGCTGCCAGCTCCTCTACTGCGCGTAACTCCGCTTCCCTTTTCCTTGCTGCTGTGCTGCTGGCACGCGATCGGACCGACGGTACTGGCCTTCCCGGATCGCGCGCGCCCGAGTTCGCACCCGTATCGACTCGCGGCGCGTCATCTAGCGCGGGCGTCCGGCCGGTCGCACGTGTGGCCGCGCCCCCCGCGGGCGCGTTAGCGTTGCCAGTGCCCGCCGCGCGCTCCTCAGTAGGCTTCGGTTGTTTGTCGCGGTCGGACGGCTGTTCCTCTGTTTCGGTTCGCTGCCCCTCCCCCTCCGGTCGTTGCTCCGCCATTTCGGTTCGCGGCCTTGGTCGCCTGTCCGCATCTTCTTCGGACGGGGAGGCAGGCTGGCCGTAAGTGAGGACTCGTGTTCGATTCGCAATTAAATGCGACGCTGCTGCTGTCCCGGCGGTTTTGTGACGGATGGTAGTGGCGTCCTTCTCAACCACTCTACCATCACCGGAGTTCTTTGGAATCGCACCAGTTCTGCGATCGTCGACAACACGCGATTCTGTACCGTACGTCCACGCAACGCCTTTGGACGTAGTCTTCGCCTGGGACAGCGCCTGCTCATTCATCTGTTGGCGTTCTTGATCGTCGGCTTTGTTCGTTTTGCTGCGGGTAAACATCGCGCACTAAGTCACTTCACTGTTACTTTAAACACGGACAAGTCAATCACTCACTGTTTCAGACGTCAGTTATCACAGAGTCAATCGCTCAGTGTACTCACAGTACAGTTAAACAGTCTCACACGGTTATAACATAGCCTCCACGCGCACGCGGAGGTTCACAGTCCCGTCGGGGGTTCTGGATCACCTTATTCGAAGCACTCACACAATAGCCAGTCGAACTGTGATCCTAGTCTAAATCCGGTTCGAAGGACCAACGAACTGTGGACGACGCCCTCCCACAGCACCGTACCCTTGGATAGCTCGAGGAGCGTAAGGTTCCTGCCCACCCGTCTCAGCGGGTCGCGGTGCGTCACAGGTTCTGCGAGCGCGTGAGGAATAGCGGGCAACGCTCCTTGTGCGGCGATTACGCGGTTCACTATTTCGCCTAACGTTCGAAATGAAAACAACTCGGATCACGACACTTATTTATTTACACCACTAAGCACTAAACTAAGCGTTACAACTAAGCCTACACGTACACTGAGCACTACTGGTCACCACTGCACTGTTCACTTCTCTTCTCTTCCCTTTTCCGGATTTAGGACTCGGATACTGAACTCAATACACACACACACCGCTCTCGCTGCAAACCAGGCCTGTTTTTATGCCACAATCTGGGCCCGCAATTAGTGGGGATGTCTTCACGAGAATAGGCGTGGTTTAGAACGAGACAGACTGAAAATATCCCTTTCACACCCTTCTAGAAAGTTCTTGAAAAATCCCTCTTTCCTGATTGGTGGATTTACTTGGGCGACAAACTTTGCCAACTTCCCTGCTTCTACATTACTCGCTGTCCGCGACTCTCGCGGGCTCCGGTTTTAATTTATTTCTCTAAAACTTGCGTTCGAGTTTGAGTTACTAGTTTTCCCTTTTCGACAGACCTTATCGTGGTCCGATTTACGCCGGGGTTCCTCGGCTTAGCTGTCGACAAAGATTTTGCGCGTACGCAAAATAAAAGTTGGTCGCCCATTACAACTAAACCCTACGGTCTGGATATTCATTTTCTTTACAAAAGTTAGATATTACCAAGTCTCAATTTTCAATATACTTTTTAACATTCCAGGTGTGTCCGTTTCGAGCGCAGAGCTGAAAATGCGCCGTTTCCGGCACCCTCGATACGTCTTCTGTCTCTTTCTAACAGAGCTTGTAAATATGACTGGCGCGCTGTAGCGTCAGCTCATTATGTTCTCGGCGCTCGTTCCGGACACTCTTCTCCGACTTATGCTGCTTATCCGATGTACAAAACGATCACTTTACATTATCATACGTTCCTTATAGCTAATTAGCACATTAAGATTAACACTACAGCGTCTCTGTCGCAACTTCTAACGCGTCCATTCTCGCACACAATTTATTCACTTAGCACCATTTGGAAGATTTCCGTGGCTGTCCGTAACAAATACATTACTGGAGAGACCAGTAAGTAAGCTTTCCTAGCCGAGTTTGTAAGTAGCTATAATACGAGGCCAGGGAAGCTAATTACAGACGAAGCATGGTTCGTAATTTTCTCAAAAATTTCGTGGAACTTAAGTTTTCGTCAAACGCTATTAGAAGGATTCAACAATAAAAAGACACGTCGCAGACCGCCTTACGCGGCGCAGCGGCGTGCGTTAGGTACTACTGGCTTAGTGATGTAATGTTGTATGAAAATCCTTTACACGCGGTGTGCCCCGGAATAGGGTCACTACTGGCCTTATAATTACGAACGTAACAGGAACATTTCCTAGCATTATTGAGAAAATATTGTTATATGTTTATGATTTGACAATTATTTCTAACCCCGCACAATAGTATTGGCCGGATTCGAGAGGAATACATGAAAGACAAAAGTTCGATTTTCCACTCGATGCGGGTCCCTCATTCGTTTCGCGGTTAAGACAGAATATTAATTATTACTTTAGTTTCAACTAGCTTCTAGACTATAACTCATAAAATCCTCCGACCGTACGTTTCGGTGATCCTCGGCTCAGATATTAAAGTAACGTCAACCGATAAATCAGCGTCGCCAATATCTGGGACGGTATTCGACATTGTTTTTTAGCAGCCCGTGACATCACACACAATTATGGTCGCGATATCATCAAGTTTGTCTTACATTTACATGACTTTTGCATCAAATAACAAAATATAAACAATACTATGCATAGATACTCATACAGTAGGTACATTTTCCTGCAAACATTTTGAGTGGATGTCAAATAAAATATCTTTATTGGTCAGATAGTCTCGCATCAAATACATTTTTTTATAGTGAACATTACAGGTCTGGCCTACCGGAGCGATGTCTATGACACCAGTCGTTATGCCAAGTTAGATGTATTGGCTTGAGAACTTCTAACAGTCAAGTTTTTCGAGATTGAGATGAGATACAAATATTTTTAATACAACATAAGAACAAAAACTATTTCATTGAATGTTAATTTGGTCTGTCGATAACCCTCGCTTATATTGTACGTTGTGGTATTGATTATGGAAAAAATTTACACCTGAAGTCATCACTAAGATAATGGACTTTCTGTACCTTTAGGTACTATTAATTATTCTGTTTAGTTTAATGGATTAAATCGGAATAAATGATACAATAATAATGTTCTTTCTGGTCCGATCCGATCTGATTTAATTTAATCATGACATCAGCAAATGGTCGGCTGGTCGCCATGTCAAAAATAGTGTAGATTGCCCGTCGAATATCGGTCCCGAACTGCTAAACGTTAACTTAAATACAAGGAGACTGAATAATGGGACGCCTGGGTTGTAACTCATGAAAATTTCACTTTTGAAAATCTTGAATTTATTACCCAGCAGCAAAGGCAATGTAACACCTTTCAAACTATGGATCAACATTGACATCTTGCTTTTGCCAGTGGCTTCTTTAGGTGGTATTTATTCGGGAAACGATGTTTATTTTTTTAATTTTGTTTACAAAAAAAACTGCATGTTGACATGTAGTTTTGCCAGCAGCAAACAATAGAAATAACACAGTTTGGACAGAAATACATACGAGTATACCTATATAAGTGGACGTACCTAACAAATGTTTTGATATCATTGACATGTAGTAATTGTAACGAGCTTTTATTAGAAAGTTCTGTATTTAGCCAGTGTGTTTGAAGGAAAAAGTGAGAAAATGGCTTTATCAAACTTACATCTAATTTTACCAACATTTGTACTCACGTGGGAGGCAGAACACTATTAATATTAAAGCTTCGGCGTTTCAAATTAATAAATAGTTCCAATATAATTAATTATATCAGTTCTTAAAGATCAAGGGTTAATAGCCATTTGTAAATGAACCAATAACTTAGTGCTTTCAATTAACTCGATCGGTTCGAATTCTATTCCAATTCCAAATAATCGCCAATAAATCGATGCTTTCAATTAGTACCCACTACAATAGAGTATTGTTTGACTTTAGGCAATTAAGTTTGTACGAAGGTACTGTATTCATATAGAAACTAAGGCGAAGGCAGATATCGGAGCCCATTTTGTAACTATTTTGATTAAATTTTAATAAAGGGAAGAGAGATATCATGTGTTGTTTGTCATAATTTCACTTTTTGTTGTCTGCGTCAATTGATTTTATGGGAGATTACGAGCCTTAGCATATAATAATTTTAAAGTTCTTACAAGTTCTGTAATGTTTTCAAATTATAATACTATTCATTCATTCATGTCAGCCGAAGGGCGTCCACTGCTGGACAGAGGCCTCCCCCAAAGAATCCCACAATGACCTGCGCCACCCACATCCATCCATTTTTTATGAAGGTTTTATTAACATTTTAGGTAGTTACGGAGCCATTTTCAAACCCGTCCCGGGTGCCTGCTTCATTGGCATCTATTACCTAGATTAAGTAATTGTCGATGCTGGCGATTGTTTTCTAATAGTATTGCCATACGTTTTCTTAGTCAAAGTAAAAGGCCTGCTCGATCTGGCGCTCATAAAGCGTCACTTGGAACTCTGGCCCACTAATTATAAGCCAGTCGAGGTATGAATAATTTATAGCTTGACCCGAATGAGCTTGACGACTTATAACTTCAAATTGGGAAGTTTTCCAGAGAAACGATATTAGCTTTAAGTATGGAGGGGGCGTTAAGACTGCGCAGTACGTTCGGTTCTCCATTAGAGTTTCTCTTCGAGAGTTCTCGAACCGAGATTTCCCGGGAAATTTTGCCTTACTCGAGACGAGAAAAAAGTGGTCGAGAAATCGAGAAATCGAGAAATTCAGTCAAAAAATTTAAACTTTTTAAACTAAAACAGGCTATTGAAATGGCAGCCACAGACACTACGAGCAATATTGAAACTGTTTTAACAAGAGGCTTGATTAAAAAAGAGTTTCAGTTATATGAATCAACTGGCAAATGAACACCAAATCTGGAAAACTTGTATAAAGCTGTTATGTCAGTAAAGCCTACGTCGACAGAAAATGAACGGGTTTTCTCCTTGTCTGGAAACTTTGTGACGAAAATACGAAACCGATTGTCAGATGATGCTATAAATGCCCTCGTATTTTTAAAGGCTTATTTCCTTAATGACAAGACATAGTGGGCTAGCTTTTGATTTTGAAGCAGTTTCCGCTTTAAATTGTGATTGTAATTAGTCTAAGATTATTAATTATTTATTAGGTTCTTATGTTTACGTACGTAGTAACGAAAAGACTGTCCATTAATAACAAATATTGAAAAGTTGATACAAAGACTAAACTAAGGTATCTTACTCGTAATTATTAAGCTAGCCTGGTTGTTATTTTTTATACCTGATTGAAAAACTGTCATTTTATGTTACATACTTAAAAATTTGGAGTACAGACAGAGACTAAAGTAAATTATTTATTATGTAAGGTACTAAGTTTTATTGTGGTGACATGATGACATTGTTTTTAGAAGATATTTTATTTGTTTATTCCAAAGAAAAAGACTATTTAGTTCTAATTGTTTGTAGAAATAATGATTAAAAGATCTCGCTAGAGTTTATTTCGCTTTATTAAAGTTTTCTATAGTTATAGTCACATGACATTAAAAATAAACGTTGTTGATTAATAAATGTTGTTGAATATTGCATAAAAAGCGAAGTTTTATTGTTAAATCACACATATTTTTAAAAATTTCCGTATTTCTCGACAACCCGGGAATTCCCGGGAAATAGTGGTCGAGAATTCTCGTGCTCCGGGAAATAAAAAAGGTCGAGAAATGAGAAACCCTATTTCTCCATACAAACGTATTTATGCTCTAAACTTTGTGTACACAATGGGATCCGGCATATCTAGGTCGGACCATAGTTTTTGTTGCTTGAAATTATAATGGAGAAAAAATACAGCGATTATTAAGGTTTTCATACAAGCCGTAAAAAACTCAAAAGCCGCTGTATTTTTTTTCTTTTACAAATTTCTAGCAACAGAAACTATGGTCCGACCTAGATATGCCGGATCCCATTGTGTATACAAATTTTCATGTTATTCTAGCATGGCGTTTTAAAATGAGAGGGTAAATACGTTTGTATGGAGAACCGAGCCAGACCGAGCGTACTGCGCCCTCTTAAGCTTTTTCGCATGTAGTCTGAAGTTTTTGTTGTTAACCGCCGATTTTTCAGGGTTTTAACAGCTTTTTAATGAAGTTTAGGTCTAAAGGGAGAAATTAGAAACATCAGATATTATAAAACTTTATCGCGTGGGTACCACCAACTCAAATTATAAACAATTATGATTAAATTTTATTTATAAAAATAGTATTCTGGATTTATTCACGCCATAAGCCTTAAACTCTGACCCGGGTATATCCTAAAACTACGACCAAGACTACCGTGGTATGGGCAATGGGCAGCAGCATTCCTGGAGTGCGGTGGAGATACTGCGATCGCCACCCCGCATGCCGAGCGTGGCGATTATGACATTTAAATTTGGTCCCCTAGGAAGCGTGCCCATCACGCAGGCAGCATTCCCGCGCTGAATTCCAATAGCAATCCTCTGCGCACTGCGCTGAGAAAGCTGCCCGGGCGGGGGTCGCATCCTCTGCGTAAGAAAGCAGCCCGCACGAGGGTCGCACGTTGCCTCGTTACGTTTAGCAAGTACCTTGTGGAGCTCCTGTGCGCTTCTACCCCACGGTCCCAGTGTCTCGACGCCAAATGCCATAAACTCGTATTGGGCGCCGAGACAGCTGTACTTGTCTGAATGCCTTTAATTTTTTAGTATTCAGTCCCAAAATGGAGCACTTCTGCGATCGCACGGTATCTGTCTGTCTAGTCCTGGACCTGAGTATAGTCCTTGGGGGAAGTTCGCGTATGAAGATTATGTTTTGTGAATAGTTTAGTATGAGACTTAGTAAGTATTTCTTGCGTGAACATCCACCTCCTGGTACATTTTGTCATGGATTATCTGTGACAGCCGTCACATACAGTTTTCACGAAGACCGCTTGACCAAGCTTGACATAGAAAGCTGAAATTTGGTACAGATATATGGCAATCGATGGCCGCATTACATTTTTTTTTTGCAGCTGAAATGGTTTTTGCCCTATTTAATTTAGGTTATATAGAATAGGAAAATAAGACCAACTTCTTTTTTTCACAATTCTGAGAGAAAAAATCATAAAGTGATTGAAAACCATATTAGGTACCTACGCAAATTTCCTCCTCCTCTTTCCTCCTTTCCTCCTCATCCTCCCTCCACTATTCTCCTCTTTTATAGCTGCTATTTCAAACTGATACCCAAACCAAGTATCTTTTTAATTATTTATTATTTAATTGAATGTTTAATTGAATGTTCTATATTCCACTAATGTATTTTTTCGTATGTACGAGTATGTTCACCGTATCAGCCGAAGGATGTCCACTGCTGGACATTATGCCTCCCCCAAAGAGTGCCACAATGACCGATCCTGCGCCACCCGCATCCAGCGGACTTTCGGTAGATAATTACTTACTTAATAATAGTTCTTACAAAATGAGCCTTCAAGTCTATCTATCTATTCAGAAACCATTCAAAAATCGTTTGAGATAGGTATATCCAAAAATATGTCAGGTATTCGACATGACATTACTAATTCCAAACAAAACGGAAAATAGAAACCAAACACAGGTCAATCAAACCATTAGTTACATATCAAACTATGTAAATATTTTAAGTACCAGCACAGTTCAGACCTTTGTCGCTATAACATCAATAAAGAGCCACTGTATAAAATTACTACGCGTGTTAAATCGACAAGGTACTAACTGATGATATACTCGTAGAGCTTGTCAAGCCAGTATGAATAATTTATACGGTCCACTTTGATTTGGGAATCGATCCGGTGACCTATAACCAAAGCTGCAGTGAAACGGTCAACAGTCAAACGGGGGTTATGACACGTCTATATTTGAATATAAACTTTCATGACACATACAATTATACTACCTACTAAAAACTGTAAAAGTCTCGTACCTAAGTATAGTCACAAAAAACTTCTTAATACGATTTGAAGTCACATAATATATTTTTCTCAAACATGCAATGAAATATTGATGTTATGTTCCTTATAACAGGTTGTGAAGTATGACGTTTCAGGTGCGGCTAGGAAAAGAGGTCGTTAATGGAATTTCATACAAATCTTGGAGGCCTAGGCCGACTGGGGTTGGAAAAGTGTGGGCCCCCCCCCCCCCCCACGCTTTTTGTAAGGCGTAATGTGGGCCGTCCACGTCCCTTAGTGTGATTTTCCTTAATTCCACTATTTCGTTAGTACCGTGCGTTGAAAATTTCATTTTAAATTAGCTAGTTACGCATTATGTACCTACTTATACGTATACTCATGTCATGTAGCATCTTGTTTTCAGTTCATTGTTCCTTAAGGGCTTTAATAAGAGTCGCGAAAGACGGAAGAAATTGGAAATAACTCAAATAACTTCTCAAGAGTTTTCAGAGAGTTCTTGTCTTGCTCGCTTCTCCAAACAAAAGAGTACGATTCAACAACTTTTAACCGTAGCCGGTCATATATATTTTAGCCGCCCTCTTCTCTTAAGGCAACTTCCTGATTGGTCGGTGTGGAGGCGTTACGATATGAAAAAAACCGGCCAAGTGCGAGTCGGAATCGCGCACCGAGGGTTCCGTACCAACACCACTTAATCTACATTTAAAACCACTATACTATATATTGAATCAAAAAAGGTCGTATCTTTATAGGAAACTAACGGCTCTTACGCCCTTTTGTTTAGGCAAGACAGTTTTTCAGCAATAACTATCAAACCGTTAAATCTATCTTATTGAAACCAAAAATCGATGTAAGGATTTATTATGGTACATCCTCTTGTTTTTTTTTCAGAATTTTAAACTTCATAGTTTGGAAAAGCCGATTCTAAAAGTATATCACATCTTTATATTCAAGTCACTTCTTTTAATTAAAAATAATAATTATTTCCAAAACATACCAAGTTCCACATACATTCGGCAGTTTTTTAGGGTTCCGTGCCCAAAGGATAAAAAACGGGACCCTATTACTAAGACTTCGCTGTCCGTTCGTCCGTCCGTCTGTCACCAGGCTGTATCTCAAGAACCGTAATAGCTAAACAGTTGAAATTTTCACAAATTGTGTATTTCTGTTGCTGCTATAACAACAAATACTAAAAACAAATTAATAATAATAATTAAGGGGGCTCCCATACAAAAAACGTGATATTTTAACCCTTTTTCATGGCTACCACTCGCCGAGCTAGATCTCAAGAACCGTAATAGCTAGACAGTTGAAATTTGCACAGAATTTGTATTTTTATTGTGGCTACAACAACAAATACTAAAATCAAAATAATAATAATAATTAAGGAGGGCTCCCAT
Source organism: Notocelia uddmanniana (assembly GCA_905163555.1). NCBI lineage: Eukaryota > Metazoa > Arthropoda > Insecta > Lepidoptera > Tortricidae > Notocelia > Notocelia uddmanniana. The sequence continues at coordinate 20,951,874 of LR991068.1, forward strand.
ACAACAGAGTAGTTGTTGGCGTTTTTTTTCTGGTACGGAACCCTTCGTGCGCGAGTCCGACTCGCACTTGGCCGGATTTTGTATTATATACCACGAATTATACGAGGGCGGTTTGATAAGTCAGTGACTTATAGTAAAAAAAAGAGATTTTCATTTTTTTTTTCTCTACATAATTTCCGTCCAATTGTATCGAATGAACAACATCGTTGAACGAAATGTATCGAACATTTCGTCCAACGATGTCAGTTTTTGTAACCCCTCGAAAAAATACTTTTTGTCAAACCTTGAAAAATAAGCTTTAGTTTCAGCTATGACTTCCTAATTGGATGAAAATCTTTTCCCATCGAGCTATTTCTTCATATTTGCGAATTAAAAAAAATCACATGGTGCTAAATCTGGAGAATAGAGTGGGCGCGGCAGTATTTCATAACGCAATTCTTCTAATTTGGCTATTGCCGACGAGTGTGCAGGGGCATTGTCGTGATGAAACAGTGTCTTTGACAGATGTGGCCGTTTTTTCACTTCTGCATTAAATTTCTCCAATAAAGCGGCATAATAAACGCCAGTTATTGTTTTACCTTTCTCCAAGTAATCTGTATAAATAATTCCTTGGCTGTCCCAAAAATCAGTAGCCATTACCTTTCCAGCCGAATTAACGGTTTTTGCTTTATTAGGGGCCTTTTGCTAGCAGAAGTTCACTGTTTTGACTGAGTTTTCGTCTCTGGCGTATAATGGCGAATCCATATATGTTTCGTGAACCGTCACGAATTGACGAAAAAAAAACATTAAGATTACGCTTCAATTTGGCTAAGCATTACTCGGAAGTTCTTACGCGAATTCATTTTTGGTCGACTGTCAGCAAGCGCGGCACCCATCTTGCGGAAAGTTTTTTCATACTCAAAATATTATGTAAGATATGAGAAACTCGTTCAGATGAAATGCGTACAATCTCGGCTATCTCGCGTATCTTCATTCGACGGTCATCCGAAAAAATATCGTGGACTTTATTCACATATGTCATCAGTGATCACTTCAATCTGCCTTCCAGAGCGTACTGCGTCATTGGTGGTGATACGTCCGCAACGAAATTCTGTAAACCACTTGTGTCCAATTCCATGAGATGGAGCAAAATGCCCATAATATATTTTTAACCGGTCTTCAGTCTCTTTGATAGGTATGCCACGTAAAAGTAATGTTTTATTAGCAAACGAAATTCACTTTGCTCCATTTTTCTACAATTCCCCGCTCTAATCTGACATATGACTTGTATTCTTTTTTATTTTCTCAATATTAAAAAAGTAATAACAGCCTGTAACCAAAGAGTTAAAAATTAGAATAAAAAAGTTTGTTTGTGAAAAAGTTTTTTTTATTACTCAAAATCACTGACTTATCAAACCGTCCGTGGTATCCTCATATCTAACCCGAAAAAGGCAATTTTGAAAATAATTTCATTTAGTATTTTTTTCTAATTTTTCAATATTACAAAGTGACACAGTCTACTTCCTTAGAAACGGGTACTGAAGTAGACTGCAAATTTGTAGTATTGACAAATAAAATAAAATAAAGCTAAAATAAATTATTTTTCCCCTCACTAGCTCGGAAAGCCGTCTTTTATCCTTTGAAACAAGCGGGTAAAAACGCATTTTATCCACAAGTGGGGAAAGTAATTTGACCTTAGAGCGTGTTTGAGTAGCTTTTGACAGATAACAAAACGTAAAACGCTCATATTAATGGTTCGTTTGATATCAATTATCATTAAATAAATGGTTTGAGAATTTAATAAAAAATACCAAATTTAGCTTTATTTAATGATTTAAGTCGTAAACCTTAAAATTCTATAAGTAACATTTTTTTTTTATAATGACTTTGAGTATAATTGTAAACGCACAAGTTGAGTCGATGCAATTTCAAAACGCATCCTCAGAAATGTCATCTTGTCAATGTCAACTAAAATATACACAACAAAGAGAATATAACCACTATACGTTTCACACAACTTGTCACCGACTCCGATTCGCGTAAGTATTATACACAACTTTCAGAGTTTTCTGTTATAATATCGTAAAAAAATCAGTGATTCCAGTGATGAAAATCATGCCTGTGGAACTGTGTTTTTTTGCATGTTGCACTTTCCTCGCTATAGTGAGGAGAAAAGTTTTGTGTTACACATGGGTGCAAAGTTGTATTTTACTTCTCGTGTGTTGAAACACTCGCCACGCTCAGGATTCTATTTTAGAACCACTCGCTTCGCTCGTGGTTCAACTATAGAATCCTTTCGCTGGCTCGTGTTTCAATTCCACACTCGCGGGTAAAATACAACTTTGCACCCTTGTATAACAAATAACTATTCTAAATTGCTGCTTTTTTTTCGAACTACGGGTCAAATTGATCCCATAAAAAATATTCCTTGTAAAACAGAGGCCAAAACGAAACTCTTCCACCGCAAAAAAAATTGTGAGTAATTTCGTAGTACAAAGTCCCTGGCATTCTTATTATTCTTTATTTGCTAGCCAAATAAAATTCTGCAACTTGGCAACTTTGGCACTAGGCTAAAGACTTCGTCAAATATGTACTTTTTTAACGCTGTTCCGACAGTAAGCCTAGACATTAGTCCATTACTTTCGACTCTATTTTTTATTGAATAAGGTTCAAAAGCGATAAATCATTTTCTTGGCTGATTGTATGAAGTTGCAGGCAAAAGCTTGTTAAAAAATAAGGCCCAGTTTGCACGTATCTCTAAAATCATAGATGAATCTAATATAAAGGTATTTATTTTCATCCCGGCTCAGCACAATACATGTCATACGTATAAAGGAGAGAAAGTCATACGTGGGAGTATCCTTTAAAGCATTCGTTGCCTTTCAACTTGTTGACGAATAACAATGTGATTCGAATCTAAACCTTATCTAAATGGGAGTAAAGTTCAAATTTGAGCGGTTTTAACATATTTTAGAAGTCGTTGGGTTTGAAACGGAGTTCTTTTGTTTTACGTTCCGTATGTATGTAACCCTTTTATGAGACCGTCCATTGATTTCGAAGGTGATTAACGTTGCGTCGTATACATAGATCAAAAACAAGTGTAAGAACATTTAAGGCGACTTTAGCCTTCGAAAATTTGTCTCCCGCGCTCACTGATGTCAGCTCGATGACTTCGCATGCGCTCGCGCTTGCGAAAAGGAACATGAAAATAAGTATTTTGTCAAAACGGATTAGTATTTGAAAAAAGTGAACGAAGGTAAGTTGTAGATTTATGTGTTATGATTTGCTGAAAAAGCGGGACTCATTTTCATAAGTCCAGCGCTAGCCGCCAGCGTCGGCTGGCACGAAAATATGGGTAAGACAACATCATCATGTCAGCCGAAACACGTCCACTGCTGGGCATTGGCCTCCCCCAAAGACCTTTACAATGACCGGTCCTGCGCCACCCGTATCCAGCGGACACCGGCGACCCTTACCAGGTCAGCAGTCGACCGTTTGGGGGGCCTGCCCACGTTTCGCCTTCCGGTGCGTGGTAAATATACATTAGTGCCCGTGCTGAATGTGCCTGTGCTTTGTCTGACAGCCCCTAATGTTCTGTATACTAAGACGTCATCTTAAGCAGTGCATCTAGCACATTGACGGTGCAGATGTAAAAAAATAATTGTGCGTACAGTTAGGGGTCCCTCGCACGCTCGACTGAACTGGATTCTCCGTACAAACGTAGTTTCGTTCCCATTTTAAAATGCCGTGCTGAAATAACATGAAACTTTGTATACACAATGGGATCCGCCATATCTAGGAAGGAAATTAGTTTCTGTTGCAAGACATTGTAACAGAAAAAATACAGTGAGCTTTTGAGTTTTCTTCATTATAATTTCAAGCAACAGAAACCAATTTCCGGCCTACATAAACCGGATCTCGTGTATACAAAGTTTCATGTTTTTCCAGCATGACGTTTTAAAATGAGAGAGAATCTACGAAGGTATGGAGGACCGAGCTTCCTGCGGACTCTTAATTCAAATAAGTACATACAAACAATTGCCAATGAATCATACTACTATCCGTTTTGAATAAATCCCGCGTGTCGGTTACGCACTGTATTAGTTAGCTGTTTTATATAGGGTTCCGTTCCTCAAAAGGAGAAAAACGGGACTCATGTGTCTGTCCTTCCATTTGTCTGTCTTATCCATGCTCCGAAATTACTCAACTGGTTGAATTCAAATTTTGTTCAATCACGTAGCAACCAAAGTGGCCAAATAGTTCGGTACACCATATATATTGTACAGTCAGCATCAAAAGTAGCTACGCATTTGAAAAGTTCAAAAGTCTTTATTACAAGGTTACAAGAACTTTTGACCTGTTCATATGCGTAGCTACTTTTGATACTGACTGTACTATATGACGTTGACTGTAAAATTAAATGTAACGTAAATTAATTAATTTCAAACTTGGGCGGCACTTTTGGAAGTACATATTTTCGATAGTAAAAAATAAATATCTGCAAAATATATCGAGTGACATAACTAATGAAAGGACCCGTTGTAAAAATCTAAAATCTCGTACATATACATTGTTTTATAGCTCTAAGATTTTGATTCCCTCACCTTACGTCCAAAACTAGGCCTACAATTTTGATTTTGGATTGACATTTTTTGATTCACATATGAAGCAGAGGTAGACAGGCTCATCACTAGCCTAAAAAACGATTCCGCTGTTGGGTGGGATGGCATATCAAACAAAATCCTAAAGAATTTTAGACACATCCTAGTTCCACCGCTAACTCATGTTTTCCAAAAGTGCCTTTCCGAAGGAATCTTCCCCAAATGCCTGAAAAAATCCGTTGTCGTCCCTGTCTACAAATCTGGCAATAAAGAACAAATAACGAACTATAGACCTATTTCTATATTACCATCGACATCTAAACTACTCGAAAAAATCATTAATAATAGACTTGTCAATTTTCTAGAGAAACACGCCTTTCTGTCAAAAAATCAGTTTGGTTTTAGGTCTAAGTTATCAACATCCGACGCTGTCCATGATTTGACTAACAACATAGTTCAGGAACTGGACAAAGGCAACCAGACAATTGGGATATTCCTGGATCTTGCCAAAGCTTTCGACACAGTTTCCACGCCCATCTTACTGCACAAGCTAGAGACTTTAGGTATTAGGGGAACTCAGCTCAAACTCTTTGCAGATTATCTAGGCGAGCGTACTCAATGCGTAAAAATAGATAACGTGATCAGCTCAGATCTAAAAAATACCCCCTTCGGTGTCCCACAAGGGGGCTGCTTATCTTCGACGCTATTTTTAATTTACATAAACGACCTGTGCAATCTAAAAATAGACAATGGCAAAATAATTTCGTACGCCGACGACACCGCCCTACTTTTCTCTGCAAAATCAGCAGATGAAGTATATGCACATGCTCAACGCGGACTTAATATCGTAACTAACTGGCTTCAGCATCACCTACTAACGCTCAACTCGGAAAAAACTAACTATATAAAGTTTTCGATGCGCAAATCAAATTTGACCACAAGCAACCATAAGATCTATGCACATAATTGTCCTAACCCCACAAACAACCAATGTGAATGTCCAACTATAAACATCACTGATAAAACTAAATATTTAGGAATCATAATTGACGAATCCCTCTCTTTTAAATATCACATTGAAGCTCTGTGCAATAGAGTTCGCAAGTTAATTTTCGTTTTCAAGAAACTTCGCACGATCGCAGAGCCGCATTTAATCAAAAAAGTATATTTCGCGATATGTCAATCGATATTAACATACTGCATTTCTTCATGGGGTGGCTCAGCTAAAACAACACTACTTAGCCTAGAAAGAGCCCAAAGAGCTGTCTTAAAAGTTTCAACTTTTCGTACTTTTCGGTACCCCACCAACCTTCTTTATGAGTCGTGTAAAGTACTAACTGTTCGCCAACTATTTATAATGAGCACAGTCTTAAAACAGCACGTCGCTTCACCATACAGCGCTGAATATAATAAAAGAAGGCGCAAAGATGTGGTTTGCACTCATAATATACAACGAAAATGTGTATTTTCCTCTAGATTTTTCATTTTCTTGGGAATGTTCCTGTACAATAAGTTAAATGCTAAGTTAGATTTATTCCCTCAGAGCTACTCGAAATGTAAGAAAATTCTCCGAGAAGCCCTTCAATGTATGTCATACGAAGACACAGAGAACCTATTAATAGTCGTAAAATGATCACTGTTTTAGTAGTAAGATAAGAACCATGTTTAGTTAATTAGAATAGAATATTATTAAAATATTTAATCATAATTTGAAAGTTTAATGTTTAAAAATAGTTATATTGGTCCTTTCTTTTGCCTGAAACACAGGGAACCCTAGTTCAGGCCCTTGTATTCATCCCTTAATATTTAATTTTAGTATGTACATATTCAAATTTCTGTAAAATACGTTTTAAATAAATAAATTATTATTATTATTATTATTATTCTTCTTCTATTATTCAATTTATCGCAAAAGAATAAAACCCGTACCCAGGGCACTAAGGCTTCATCAGCAGAGTGGCAGTTGTTTAAACGAATAAATATAATATCGCAGAGTGAAGCACAGACGCAGCCACAAACAGCCATTTAAATGTACTGCAATAGTTCAGCGCAGTTTGCGAACTAAACGAGCCCGGTTCGCTGGCCACTAGAAAAGCGGTTTATTACGTCACGGAAGTGTAATACCTAAGTATTCACCCCGTACTGTAATAACAATCGTATGGTATTATTTTTAGAGACATTCGAGAAGACAGTACGGTTGCCAGTTTTGTTGCACTATTAGCACCACCCAGGTCACGTGTAGGGTAACGGTGGGTACTCCATACGGACGTGGTGCAACTTCGACCCCCCTTGTCAAGTGAGTAGGCAACTTGACTGTTAGAAGTTCTCAAGGCACCCGAAGGCCTCTAGCTTGGCCTAACGACTGCTATCGTAGACAACAGCCGGAATCAATGGCCTAACGTATCTTCCAAAACACGGCAGCGCTCAATTAGTACCCACTCAAAGCGGTCACCCATCCAAGAACTGACCTGGGCCCACGTTGCTTAGCCTCCCTTACCGCAACCGGTACGCAGGCGCCGCTGGGCCACGAGCGCTCAGCCTGCGCCCCGTACTGTGAACTCGCGTTATACTCGTGGATCCGTTCCGCGGCACCTAGTGGTGTTTACGTAAAGAAACCATGTTTTCAATATTTTACAACCCCTATACAATACTAGTGGCTTTGTTAGTTGTCGTCACGATTTTTCTTAAATAATAAATCTCCATATATTTAAGAAAAAAAACTGTTATAGTTGTCATACCTGCTCACAAAATTTCACGACAATCAGTGGAGAAATGCGGCCTGTAAAGGAGAACAGCCGGGAATCCGGAAATACGGACAAAAAAATCATTGTTGCCAAAGCTGAAACGGAGGCCTTTGTCTCACTAGGTTAATAACAAGCGTTATTAGCCGTAAGCCCTTGACCAATATGGCTCCTGTTCGAACTCAAATTTATTATACTCAGTGTGTCATTGGTTCTCCTGCTAGTCCCAAATTTCCCAACGCAACGATCTCGTGTCCAGCCGCGGATAATGGTGATTATAAAAGCTGAGACACACCGAATGCGTGCGCAGCACGTGCGCGTGCGCGTGTGCGTGGCGTGCGCGTTGTATCGTATGAAATGTAATAGTAGATGACACACCGCTTGCGTGGCGTGCACGCGTGCTGCGCACGCATTCGGTGTGTCGCGGCTTTAAGTTGATTACTCACAAATACAGAACGCGCTGTGTTGAGAATGAGTGACGGCATGTCTTTAGCTGTTAACATAACGAAGCCTCGAAACAATAAGAGACCGGCAATGAAACGAAAACGGGAGAATTATCGTAATTTTTCGTCATTGTTGTTTCATTAAAGCCATTAAATATTGCTAAGTCAGTGGATACTTGGAGGCATTCGAGATGTGGAGTTGGCTGAAGACGGAATAGCGAAGGATTGACAGGACGAATAAATAACCAACGAAGCTGTCCTGAAGTAGGAATGAGAAGCTTAATGAGCACAATTAAATTCAGAAGAGAAAAAATCGTTGGCCACCTGTTACGACACGAAAATTTCATTAGCAACATTATAGAAGAGAAAATAAATGGGAAAAGAGAAAAGGGAAGACCGAGAAAAAGTTATATGACCTAAATGGTCGCGTACGGTACGGTTTCAGAAGAATTTCCTCCCTCGAACGCTCCGGTTGTGGAATGAGCTTCGTGCCGAAGTTTTGCCGAGGAGTTCTTCAAGAAAGGAGTGTGTACATTTTTAAAGGGCGGCAACACGCATGTGTCTCCCCTGGAGTTGCAGGCGTCCATAGCCTGCGGTGATCGCTTACCATCAGGCGGGCCGTATGCGTGTTTACCACCGACGTGGTACAAGAAAATGAACCAGAAAAAGGAGGATGTGAAGCTCATGCTCTTCAAACTCGTTATTTTTTTCCAATAAAGTGGATACGTTTACCTATTCTGCTACTGACACGGTTGGTCAGGATTTTCCCAATTTTTTCGCGGTTTCTGCGGCCTGGCCGCAACCGGGTCACCAGTTAATTGGTGTTCTGGTGCCTGCCCGATGATTTGTGAGCTGAATCAATTAAAACGGAAACGCGTCATCAGAGCTTTTGTTTACTTTAATATTCACGTGTGGTTGTAGGCTCAAACCAAACATATACTAGTAAGTTTCCCACTGCTCAGTTTAAAATTTCTCAATTTCCCCGAAATCCCATTACCGCTTTGTGCCCACCACTCAGAAGATCGGTTTTAGGCAGTAATTCCCCAATATGCAGGTTATGTTGAATTGTCAACAATTGTAGTGACGTCACGTCATGGACATTCACCATGACACCTAAACATGACATGACCTGCTAAAGTTGCAGCCTCCGTTATTAAGTTTGCTGTAAACAGATAGCGTAGCTTCTAAAATATAATCCTTTTTAACATTGATTACTTTTAATAATTTTAATGCATGTGGTGTTTACCTGTAAATGATTGTGACACCAATCCAGAATTGTAGTAATTTGTAAGTTTTGTATGTATCGATGTCAACAATTGTTGGTAGAACTTGAATAAACCTATACTAATATTATAAAGCTGAATAGTTTGTTTTAACGCGCTTATCTCAGGAACTACTGGTTCTAATTGAAAAATTATTTTTGTGTTGGATAGTCCATTTATCGAGAAAGGCTTTAGGCTATATAACATCACGCTGCGACCAATAGGAGCGAAGACGCGGACGAAGTCGCGGGCAACAGCTAGTAAATAATAAAGCTCGCGGCCGGTGCGGATCGGAGGCGGCTTTGCATTTTTGATCTTTCCGAAACTGTGGACTGTCGATTACTGCTTCATGTCACACATGCCGCCTCCGCTCTACCGCGCTACCGAATACCGCGCGGTTTTTTGGTGCGCGTGCGGCGTGCCCCGGCTGCGTTCGCTTTACCACAAAACAAAACTGCCTCCGCATATCTTCTCTGCCTCCGCTTCGCGTTTCAAGTTCAAGCTAAAATTTCATTCCTCCATTACCTGAAGGATGATGCCTATTTTTTTAATGATCTGTTGTTTTACTTCTGTCTCTCTGTATCATTGTTTTTCATTTGGTATATGATGTTTTATTATGCGACTTATAAATCACATAATAAAACCTGCGCAATAGTTAAAGGGTATTTTTATTATGTTGTGTAATGGGCCTTGTTTGTCTGGCGAGATGTGTTGTGTCCATAGGCTGCGATGTCTACCTGGGCTTCGTTCCTCGGAGCTGCAATTCCAAGCTTACAGCCTGGCAAAACTATGACGTTTGACGTGAATTCGATCATTTTGACCACTGTCGGCTTAAACTTGTGAAATTCTAACTTTTAGTTAGTGAAACTGGACCAGCGCGGCCCATGTGCTTGTTTGCCAACGATGTAACATTAAAAAATTCACATAAGCGCTCTTCAGCCTCTTAGGGTTCCACGTTCAAATTCAAACGGTTTACATTATCAGTTTAAATAAGGGCGTTCGAGGACAGACGGGTATTAGTTTCTAAGCCGAAACTACAAATAACACATACTCGTATAATACTCGTAATGAAATCAATATTATGAACTTCCATCAACCATGAACCTTCGCAAACAATAATACATCATTAATTAATGAAATCCTCGATAAGATCATTTACTGTCACAATAATGCCGGCAAACAAATCATTTCCATTCACATACAAAATAATGAGACCGTCTCAATACAAAAAGGGTTTAACTCCAAAGGAACATCCCGTCGCTTAAGTCTTTTCAGAATCGCAAAGAAGCATCAAAATCACCCCTTTATCTCCCCCTCATAAGACTAAGATTCTCCAACATCAAAACACAAGTGATAACTACACAATGCTCACATTATATACGTTACCTCAGCAGGCCCCATTAAGACGTAACATTAAGCCCTATCGCGCCAAACTGAATGTACCCCATTTCCTTTACGTCAAGTAACAATCTAAGCACGGGCCCCTGAATAAATCAGGCCCTGCACCTCTGATCCCTTAAATAAGTACGCTCTCGTGTGTGAAATATCGAGTGCGTCTGGCTTTTGTGATATGAGCGTGACGCTGGTGGGGCCTGGTGAGAAATGTTTCCCATTAGAGTTTAGACGTGAACAAAATTGGGTTACTGTAAAATCATAAGAAAAGTGTATACATCCTGGTATTTACTATTGACAATCTTAATTAGATTTGTCAGCTTAAAAACGCTCGTTATACATTTCAAGCATAACTCTAGCTTTCCTCAAGAAAATAAAGGTTCATAATTTAAATAAACGTTTCTAAAATTAATCCGAGAACTGTATAGTAACAGTAAAATATAAATGATGCTTTACACGATAATTCTGAAAAAATTGTTTCATTTAAATACAATTTACAAAAATCCTAATTCGGGTGTTAATTTGCGTCATATTCGAAACAGATTTAACATATTCCAATCAGAATCCATTCCTATCCGATATATTATTTTACTTTCATTCCAATTAGTCTTTCAGCGACATGCCAATGATTTATCCATTCATCAATATTGTAGAGTTTCGTATCAAAGAATACGAAGGTACATAAAATAATTCCTCCATTAATTTCCATGACATAACATTATAGAAACTGTTCAGCCCTGCTAGCTCCACGCAAACGCCACAGCATTGGAATTCAAACCGCGCGCCACGGCAAGTGACACGTACGTCGCGCATCCTTCAGGACCCGCTGGTTTGACGCACCTCGCCGTAATACGGGGGCAAAATTCCTACTTCGACACACTCCTATCTTACCAACTCCATCACAGACAAAGGGACCTTACGTTTATTAAAATAGGATTCATTTTGAAATGGTATGTTGTAAGATGGGAGGTTGGGAAAGTAAGTTGTGGGTATATCTTAGAAATTAACTCGCGCGATGAACAATTTTGGTGAATAAATTGCCTGTGAGTGGGTGTTGGTTCGATATGACGTGTTAGGATGAAGTTACGAGAACAGTTGGCGTTGAGGGGATGAGGAATTCATAATTTTCACATGACATATTGCTGTAACATCACGATATAACGAAGAAATAAATAGTAACTTATCTGATTACGTTTGGAATTCCCTGCCGGCGTCTGTATTTCTGAGTTCATATAACCTAGACCTTTTTAAGGCACGGGTGAATAGGCATCTTCTGGGTGAGCTCGCTTCATCGTCGGCCTCATCTTTGCCCCCTGGCTAGATGCTGGTCAAGAGCAAACCCAATTTTAATAAAAAAAAAGTTTTCAAATGTACAGCTGCAGAGAAACCTGGCTTCAGCTGGCTACATTTTACTTATTAAAAAACAGGTCTTCTTACCTACGTTTGACAAGCTTTTGCAATTTTATATATTTTCTAGCTCTTTTCATGTGCTAATTATTTCCGAGTTCGACTGTACAATACAATACAATACAATATGCTTTATTGCACACCTCAAAAAAGAATTACAGATAGAAACGGCATAAAGATACAAGCAGAGGTAAACAACAGGCGGTCTTATCGCTAAATGAGCGATTTCTTCCAGACAACCTTTGGGTAGCGGAGAAAAAAAGTAAACAAACATGATAAGTGGGTGGTGCAAACAAAAGGAATAACTACTAGAAAAAAAAGAAAAATAATAATAATAAAAAACGCATAAATCACTATATATAAATATATATACAATAAACATACATAAATAAGTAAATAAATAAACATACATATATACCACAAACTTAAGTGAGACCCAAAAGTAAACTACAGACCAGTATCGAAAAATATTATGGAAGAGACAAACAGTGCTCTTTCAGACTAGATTTAAAAGACGCACTAGATTTAGCCCGTCGTACATCAAGGGGCAGAGAGTTCCATAGTCGGACAGCTTGAAAAGTAAATGAACAGTTGACTGTACAATTTATTTCTCATGATAATCATGATATAGTGTGGCAAAGATCCATTTATTTATCGCCCGACTGCCGATAATATATGTACGTATTTTATATAAGTAGGTTTGAGTATTTTTTACATGCTCTGAAGTCTAACATTTTATTCCTAAATATGACTAAATGTGACGAATCGTTTGATACCGTCTTAAAATATATTACATGCGCATTATGCGTGGACCCCCGGGTATGTCCTAAAACTACGACCAAGACCACCGTGGGATGGGCAGCAGAATCCCTGGGAGCGCGGTGGAGATGCTGCGATCGCCAACCCGCATGCCAAGCGTGGCGATTATGGCATTTACCCCCATTTAATTGAGGGAGGCCTATGTCCAGCAGTGGATGTCTTGGGCTGATATGGTGGTATTATGCGTATTAATTATATATGTCTGTCAAATTTAAAACATATTTTTACTCAAGTATAAACTTTGCAAAAGCCCACTAATCAATAACGGTATCTTTATTACGTCTAATAGCATTTTAGAAAAGTCACACCCTTAAAGCCTTCCATCCTTAAAGTATACAGGTAAAATTACTTCAAGTATGACACTCACATATGCTCTTATTCCATTGCATATTCCACTTTAACACTATTGTAATAGAGTATCTATTACATAGACACTGTCTCACAATCGTATGTTATTGTTATTACAATAACGCATAAACAACGTTACTTGAAATACTCTCGCCTTTTAAAGAAATGTGTATTGTCTCATCAAAAAACGGAAAACTTAAAATACATAGATAAGCAAAGCAATAAGTGTAAAGCAGTCTGGAATATAATTAAAAAATACACCACATCAGACTGCAATAGTAGATCTGTGGAAAAGCTAATAATAGATAATGAATGTATTGATGACCCACAAAAAATTGCCGATTGTTTTAATAATTTTTTCATTAAATATGTAATTGACAATATGACATTAGACATTAATTATAACATCAATATTACCAATCTTGAGTCTTCAATTTTTCTTAAGCCTTTAAATGCGAGTGAATTGATTAGTATAATTAGTAGCCTCAAAAACTCGAAAGCTGTTGGTCACGACGATCTGAAGACAGATGTTATAAAAAAAATGCATATGTAATTGCACAGCCACTTGTACATATACTAAATTTGTCGCTGGTTCAGGGCAGCTTTCCCGAAATACTAAAGAAGTCCGTAGTTAAACCCCTTTACAAAAAAGGGGCTAAGTCTGACATGGGTAACTATAGACCTGTGACACTTATACCCATATTTTCCAAAATCTTTGAAAAAGTAATGTATAATAGGTTAACACATTTTTTAGAAAATAATAATGTAATAAATGAGCAACAACACGGATTTCGAAAATGTAGATGTACTTCTTTAGCGGCGTTTAAGTTAATCAAAAGTGTAATGAATGCTATTGAGAATCGTATTCCAGCGACTGTTTTATTCATGGATATGAGTAAAGCATTTGATTTTGTGAGTCACAAGCGTTTACTAACGAAATTATATAGGTATGGGATACGAGGTCCAGCTCATGACTGGATAAGGGCTTACCTCACCGGTCGAAGTCAATGTGTAGAGACACTAAAGTATTGTCCGAAATCTAAAAATTTAGTCTCTTACCGATCAACTTATGTGAGTAATAACTATGGCGTACCGCAAGGTAGCATATTAGGCCCTTTATTATTTTTATTGTATATAAATGATTTACCAAATTATATATATCATGAGTGCATTTTATTCGCAGACGATACATCGATTATAATAAAAGGTAACGATTTATCGACATATAATGACGAAATAAATATGGCATTATCGCGTACAATTCAATGGCTAAGTAATAATAATTTAAAAGTGAATTTAGATAAGACTAATTTTATTCAATTCCATACTGACCGAAGTGACTCACAAAATTTAAATATAAGTTATGATAATGTTCTCATTGAAGAGGTTCATAATACAAAGTTCCTAGGTATGGTCATCGATTCTCACTGCAAATGGAGGGACCATGTGGAAAGTGTCTGCAGCAGAGTAAATAGTTTTATATATGCTCTAAGAAGAATTGCGAAAACAGTTTCTATACAAGCAGCGCTAATAGCATATCACGGATATGTTAATACTATTTTTAGATATGGAATAGTTTTGTGGGGTAATTGTTCTGATAAAGACCAATTACTATTAGCACAAAAACGATGCATAAGAGCCATCTATGGAATTGGTCGAAGGGAATCATGCCGGCCGATTTTTATTGATAATGGCATACTCACCGTCCCATGTTTGTATATTTTGGAAGTGGCCGTTTTTGTTCATAAATACAAAACGCAATTTATCGAAGTACAGCAGCTACGTACCCGTAATGTTCGAGCACAATATACACATAAGTTACATAAACCGGCTGCCAAATTAGGGCTTACCTCAAAAAACTGTTATATCATGTGTATCACAATTTACAATAAGATACCCGATAGTTTTAAGTGTCAGAAATTAAACTTATTTAAGAATTTAGTTAAGAATTTACTCATATATAAATGTTATTACTCGTATAATATTAATGAATTTCTGAATGATTCATTTTAATGTAAAATTGTAATCTCTTTTCTGACATTTATTTCTGTATTAATTTTTATTGTAATCTTTTTCCTGACACTTATTTAATTTTTTACCACTTTAATTGTAATCTCTTTCATATAATTTATTTTAATAATACATAAGTAGAATTAGACGTATGTACACCTGAAAAGGTAGGGTATGGTGAGTCCACCAGATGTACTGCAACTAGAACTGCAAATTGTCACCCATTTCCAACATACATGAATAAATCATTTCATTTCATTTCATTTCATTTCATTTCATTTCATTTCATTTTCATTTCATTTCATTTCATTTCAAAAGCGTTAAAGTAAACTATCCAAAGGAATAAGAGCATATGTCAGTGTCAAGCTCAAAGTAATCGAATCTCAGAGTATCCCAGAGAAGACGCCAAATACTAATACTAATCGCTTACCATCAGGCGATTCGTTTTTATATTATCTATTTCATATAATAAAAAAATATAAGAGCTTTTCTGTCCCTCTTCGTGGAACGCGTATATTATACATAAATCCTTGCTCTGGGGTACCAATAATATAGCAGGAAAACAAAAGAGTATAAAGTCATTAAACTCGTAAAAGGCTGTACCGGATCAGAATGTCCAATCATATTGCGAAGGAACTTGGTCGAAAGTTGATGGGGGCCATAAAAATGTAATGAAAAGCCTTATTTGAGATATTAGGTAGATTTAGGAGGGCACGGGATGTTAAGGGATGGGCGGTAAAGTAATAGGCCTTCTTCATATTTTCTAGCTGAAACTAATAAACTATATAACAACCCAAAGACACCAATAAGAATTTGACTAGAATCCATCCTTAGGTATTAAGTATGTACCTATTATAGTGTGTGTATTGTTATGACCATCACATAAATATTTGTCCTTACGGGATCCGAACACAGGACCGTCAGCTTTATAGGATTATAGGCAGAGTGGAACCACTGGACTAAACCGGTTGGCTAAATTTGTATAATGTTTTTTAAGAACTTTGAAATCATATATACATACATAAACTCACCCCGTTATCCCATGGGGTAGGCAGAGAACAAAGAACGCCAAATACTACGGTCCTTACATACTTCTTTCGCTTCAATCACATCCATACATCTTCTCATACAAAATAATAAATAAAAATAATAATCGTATAGCATTTATTTTTCGAACCGTGAGATCTTCGAGAAAACAGTACGGTTGCCAGTAATCAAATACAATTATGAGATATATAAACTTCATAATATTGTTTGTAACGATCTTTCAATTCTCAGTACCCATATCAATTCTTACTAATTCGTATTTTTATTCGAAGCAATAATTAAAACGAATCCAATTTCACTTCAAAACAACTCGTTTTGGAATTGAGCCCCACACTGAAATCATAATTGGTTAAATTACGAGTAAATGCATCAGTTTGTTGCCGCAAAAGATTAAAAGCGCTTAAACTTGTTGATAATAACGTAACCCAAAGCGACTGTTATTGTGACAAAAAATGACACTTGACATTGAAATGGTTTTGTCATAAATGAGACTGATGTGTCCGGAGATTAAAATGTTTGTAACGCTTCAAGTCATCACAAAGTCATTATTCAAAGGAAATTCGCAAAGATGTGGATATTCTAACTGTATTTAGATTTGGTTTCTTTTTGTTACAGTTAGACGAATAAATGCTGGCATATATTCATGGAATAACAGTTTGCTAAAGAATTTTGAGGTTGACATAAAAAATAAACCAAAATAGTTTTAAATGTTTTTTTTTGCAACACTGGTGGCAAATAAGCTTAGATGCGGCCTGCCTGATAGTAAGCAGACACCATACGAGATACGGACGCTGACTGTATCACAAGCGCTTTTGTTTTTCAAAAATCTGTAAATGCAGTTTTATTTTTAAGGAGAAATAAAATAATGTTTCCTATCAGAAAATTTAGCTATCTCAAACGTTGTAAGGTGTACCCTGTATATAAAACAAAGTCATGTTAGATACACCGTTCGTTTATAACTCAAGAACGGCTTGGCCAATTTTTTTGGTCTTTATTTTTGGGTTTTGTCTTCGCTCCAAATAGCAGAATAACTATTAAAATATTGATAAAATACGGTAAAAAATAATGATACATTTTGTACGTGGAACGGGTCAGGCGCCGGAACGAATTTTACCCGGACAGCTAGTAAGAAATAATAAGAAATCAAACTCGACGGAACTAATCAAGCAGTCTCCCAAGGCGGTCAAGAATGAAAATGGAAATTTGCGCAAGTAATACGGGGAACTGCAATGCTCTCGGGACGCGAGAGTAATTACTTTCACTGCTTAATTATTTTATACATTTGACAGCGATATTAGAAAAGAAATGTGATTGATTTCGCCCACGTGGAGTGTGGTATCTTGGAAATTACTTTGTTCCCTCCCAACTCTGGCAAACGTTGCCTTTATAAAGAAACCATTATTAGTTATTAAAAGTTATCCCCTCCTTGGGTGGTTACTCCAATAATTTATTTTTGGCCGATTGCCTTGCAGTTTTTCGGTGACAGCGTGTTTGGATTTGTGACCGATTTTATGGGTGTTGTCAAGGAATTGATCTGTGCAGCGCATAAGGTTCCTTCCTCTTGGTCTTTCTCATATTTTCCTGTCACAAGGACTCTTTCAGTTTGCAGTTTTTCTCTCTTGCTATGTGACCGAATAAGTTTTATGTTACTTAAGGCCATAATTAGAGAAGGTACGTATTACCAATTATAATTTAAGAAACTGAGTAACCATATCCACACCAAATTATCATGCAATATCTTTTAAGCATTCTGCACTATTTTGATGCGTTTAAGGTTATGTATTTAACGTGTCTCTCACTAAAAAAAAGTTTAAGAATGAGATACTTACATTTTTTCAGGCATGTTTTACCAGACCTAACCCAATTTCACAAAGTAAAATTGCTACAGACTACTTTAGCACTGGCACGTAAATAGGCTGATGATGATAATACCTAGTCGTAAACACAACATATAACTGATGCAAAAATAATCCTAAACTATGTTAGTAGCTGAGACTCTCTATTTACACTGCGAATTGAAAGTAGCCTTGAAGTTAAAAGATGGAGAAAAATCTGAGATCGAACGTTTCAAAGTGATAATAAGGTCTGCAACTTCAACCGGAGCGATACATTGCTCTAGTGATGCGGTCAGGGATATCGATGAACATACAAATCTTAGGTTTACTTTTAGGAGTTTTAGATACCAGTTCATTGAATGGGTCAATTCGGCACATGCGTTTCGCACTCAAAATTGATTTGTATATACTTAATTAAGTGACTGATGACCTGGCAAAGGTCGCGATAGTCCGCTGGACGTGTGCGGGTGGCGCAGGACCGGTCATTGTGGCACTCTTTGGGGGAGGCCTATGTCCGGCAGTGGTCGTCCTTCTGCTGATATGATGATGAAAAACGCATATTTAGTGTGTCAATAGGAGTGAACTCAGCGTATGCTGCGATCACGGAAAAGAAAAAACTGTTCTGTGGGTGCGATACAGACTAGCTGACGATACCTAATGACGCTTAATAAATTGGTGGGTATTTCACTTACCTACTATATAATATTTTTAGTGGATACAAAAACGAAAACAGGAAACCTAATAAATAATTCAATGTGAATGGGTTTCGAAATATATTTCAGACATTTAATCCCAATCAAAAATCAGTCACATTCACACCAATGATAATATTTTCATTTGAATGGTTTTAGTCTATCCTGTGTAGAAGTTAATAAAAACCTATGCTTTAGATAAAGGTTTGACGAAAAAGACAAAAATAGTTTTTCACATTCCCGCGTAAAATCTATGAATATTTATACCAACCAACATGCACCTGGGCAGCTCTATACAAATTTGCATCGTAAAGACACACGAGACCCAACTTTCTGCAGTCGGATAATAATGTAAAACTAAAAGGACGTAGACATAAAGTTCTCCCAGACGGTCTCTGGGCACTGGAGAACCCGCGCGTTTCCGTTACCTCGCCACGGGAAAATATAGGTGGTTTCAGCCGTAACTTGTACGTTAGCATATTTGAGGACAGGTCTCGGAACACGGGGTAAATTTTCTGATACGCCGCTTAGTCTACGTCAGTGAGTGAACAGTCGAACTTCGCTCGGTTGTAAGTGGATTACTAACTAGTACGGGGGCATATTTGTGGCTGGATTCGATAAGACCATATTATGTCGTCGTGAGTTGTTTGGGTGATAGACCCGGGTATGTCCTAAAACTACGACCAAGACCACCTTGGGATGGGCAGCAGCATCCCTGGAGTGCGGTGGAGATACTGTGATCGCCAACCCACGTGCCAAGCGTGGCGATTATGGCATTTACCCCCCCCCCCCCCCATGACATTAGGGGAGGCCTTTGTCCAGCAGTGGACGTCCTTGGGCTGATATGGTGGTATGGTGGCGTTATTTGGGAACAAAAAAATATAAGTGAGTAAAAATTTGTAATTGACAAAAATTCATGGTTATCAAAGAATGAAGAGTTTTTCTGAGTACGTTTCTACTTGCAGTTTTGGGGGACGCCTGTGTCCAGCATTAGACGTCTTTCGGTTACATGATGATGAAAAAGTTTCTACTTAGTGTAAGTAATAGTAAAATTGAGTGTAATAAGCAGGCTATGGCGATGATGGCCCAAAAACGCGCTGCAATGGCGAAGGGAAAACGACTTGTTTCTCTCTGACCTCTCCAGGTATTAACGCAGCGTCAAATATGCAGGTCATCCTGAAATGAACCCAAATTTACATTTAAAACGCATTTTGTTTTATGTTAGAGGGAAACCAAGCACGTTGCCTACTACAGATTTCCTGCCAGTTTCAGCTACTTAAGACGCGCTTAGCTACAGGATTACAAGGAAACTGGCTAAAGCTGGTTCCAGAAACGACAGTTTAAACTTAACAAAAGCGTACAGCAATCTTGTTTTTTTTTTCGAGCAAAAGGGTACCTTTTGTCCAGTTTTGGCGTCGTAAATAAAGCGTCCTTTCCTTGATGAAACAAGAAATTTTCTGAATCCTAAATTTTGGGTAGCATTTTTTATATAAATTACATCACTCGAGATCATCAGCATCACTAATAGACTCGAATGATCCAAGAACGGGCCTCCAGATGGTACAGACAGATTTACATTGCACAACATGTATTTGTAACGTCATACAAATACATGTTGTATTTGTATGACGTCTACAAGATAGCATCTCAGTATCAAGTCTGCATAATTAATTAATAATCCAACAGACGATCTCGAACATAAAATGTGAGACTAAACACGTAAACAGGGAAACTTCTTTTATCACATAAATTGTTGCAGTAATAATTCCTGTTTATATTTCATTTTGTTTCCGCTTCCTTAAAATCCGTTCTGATTTATTAATATAGGTAACTAAAAACATTTTCCTGTTATTTCTTGTTTACGACAGTTTGTCATTATAATTTGACATTTATTTTCTAAGTTGATAAATACATTATTGTTGATCGGCTTTCGAGTGACCTATGGATATAAAAATACTGTAAAATAAAAATGTTATAGCCATTTTTGTATTGAGTGGAGCAAGTCGGGACCTGTTCGATTTATTGAGATAAAAGGCGTGTAGACACAGGCAAAGGGAAGTAGGTTCGAAGTTAAGATGGAACGGAATTAAGCCAGATGGTTCCGTAGAAAAACATAGGTTTAGAACTCCTCTTCCAAAACTAACAAAGCAATACGTCAAATTCATAATAATGATAATGATGATTGAAATAATGATTTTGACGTATTGCTTTGTTTTGAATGAATGAATGATGAATGAATGAATGAATCTTTATTTCACAAAGAATATATGGTTATTTAAGATTAAGATGTAGGTACATACGACTCCCATAATATATTCAGCCGAAATAGGCATGTGAAAGTACTTACTTATATAAAGCAAAATTTAAAAAAAACTTTTATATTAAATGGCCTTCAAAACGTAATAAATAATATAAAATGAACAAATTGCACATAAAAATCAAAATTTACATTATTATGAAATGATATAAAATAAAACCAATTCATTACTTATATACTAAATCAAATCAAATAATATCATCATGTCAGAGCAATAAAAAAAGAAACTTTTGAATCAAAATTTTCATTTGTGGCAGCGCTTTCATCTCTCATTCTGAAACTATAATTTTGGAAAGCGTTTCTGACGTTTGAAATACAGTGAGAATCATCTTGGTTTATGCCCTCCGTCCTGCAAAAGCGCATGGCAAATTTTGTGTGAGCGAGTCGCATTGAAGTCGAATTAAAGGTAAAATTGTGTATCATGTTCTAAAAAAAAACATTTTTAAATCGAATAAAATATTGAACTAGAATTGCGATTTTAATACGAGGCTTTTAGTAGAAACATAGAAATATATTATTGAGGTTGTTGTTAACATTTAAATAAAAAATAATATAACATAAAAATGCTCTTCAATTATTGTCAATAATTCCATCATAGCATGCTATCAAATTGTTACGAATATTACGTGCCGTAAAGTTCCGGCACAAATTGACAAATAAATCGATTTGTAACTTCACAACTAAATAGTTTCTCATTTAAATAAATGTCCAACTATCGTCTGTTTTCTTTTTTTTATGATAGACTGACCAGCAATAGGCCTTAGTCTCAACTGATGGAAGGCGATGACAAGGCCTAAGATGTTGCTCACTGATTCAGTAATAGCCTATTCATTCTTTTCTCGTATTGGATGTAATATTTTCATATACATAATACTTTCAATTTTCTTTTTCGCATTATATAAAAATATTCAGTCACATTTAAATCTACATCATACACAACCTTTTAAATTATTCAACATCAAAAAACCGGATGAAATATTAAGTTATCTCAAGGAACCCCAAGCACGCATCAAAAAAATACCTCAGAACAAAGAAGAAAAGGTATTTGTAAAATGACCAGGCAGACATAACATCACAAAAGGCCCGCCGGGACCGAGGCAAAAAATAAGGGTTCCTCAGGCCCAAGTATGGGCGAATCGAATATGTTAATTAGGAAGAATTATGTGTGAAGTTGACATTGGTTTTATTTGGACTGAGATTTAAAATTGAGATTGCTTGCCAGACACGTTATTATACAAATATTGCAATTATTTCTTCATTCTCATAGCGTTTTTCCAGGTATCCACGTATCCTACAGGGGCCTGGGGTCCACTTTTTTTAAATATCACGTCGATAGCAAACATGCGTACGGCCCGCCTGATTGTAAGCGGTTACCGCAGCCTATAGACGCCTGCAACTCCAGGGGTGACACATGCTGGTACCGACCCTTTAAAAATGTATACACTCCTTTCTTGAAGAACCCCATACTGTAGTCCCTCGGAAAAACCTCACCCCCTGCCGAAACCGGAGCGTCCGAGGGAGGAAATACTATACCATACTTTGGCCGATAATCCTAAGATTTGGCGTCGGAACTAGATTTATACCCCTGCCACACACTCGTCGAGTGGCATGAAAGCAGACAGATACGTAGTGTGGTCACGTTACTCGTCATGCTCCTTGTCATGCCCACCGCTCCCTGAGGAAGTGCAGAGGACGTGCACCACGGAGATGAAAGAAGAAGAAGAAGAAGAAGTTGCCGGGTCCGCATTACAGGCAACTGTACAAAAGGCTCAAGACCGCGCGGCCTGGAGAGCAGTGGTTGAAAGCGTCATCACTCCTAGTAGTCACGTTCCTCAGAAGTGAGGTAACGACCATGAAGAAGAGAGTGTGTGGGCAGAGATGGCTGCGCGAGGGGCAGAGCGATTAGCATCGCATGGACTTGGGGATGCGCTGTGTTGAGAGTGAGGGACCCGCAGACGTCTCTAGCTGTCAAGCTATCCTCAGCAGCTTTGGCGACCTTACTCACCACCAGGAACACAACACCACATACCTACCTAAGGGGCAAGTAGTGATGCTATTATGGCTGCGGTCTTCTGTAAAGCGAAGGTACTTCTCCAGTTGGGCTGCTCCGAATTTGAGCGAGATGACGTTTCTCTGTGCCCTACATCTTCTACTGTGTGATTGAACTCATTCATTAAACATAGCATACAACATCCCGGGAACTACTATTAAATCCAGTTTCATTGAAAACTTCCACAAAACCGCAAATACATGTTACAATAAGGCAGTTCAATAAACGTCCAAAGGGATAGTGCACATGACAGCACTGCAGTTAATGAAAGCCTTAACCGCGGCGTGTAAAATGCGAACGGTGACCGCAACTGCATAATTTACAGCGGGTGGTATAATAATACGGCACGACATTGAGACCGTATGGGTGATAGGCGGGAGCGGGAGCGGAATGGTTTTATAAGTGTATGGATTTTTTTACGAAGAGACACTCTTGTCGAAAAAGATTGTATTACAATTGAAACTTTTAATAACATAAAGAAGTTCATATTCACACGCGGGTTAATAAATGACCCGGGAATGGACCCCGAGTATGTCCTTGGACCCGGGTATGTCCTAAAACTACGACCAAGAACACCGGGGGATGGGCACATGGGCAGTAGCATCACTGGCGTGCGGTGGAGATACTGCGATCGCAAACCCGCATGCCAAGCGTGGCGATTATGGCATGTACCCCCCATGAAATTGGGGGAAACCTATGTCCAGCACTGGACGTTCTTTTAGGCTGATATGGTGGTGGTGGTGGTGGTTAATAAATGAGGCAAAGGGTAAGCCAGACTGAAGACGGGAAAAGGATGAGCATTGAGAATACGGATAAATTATCAGTACACAAAATGCATGAAAGCGTGTGCACAAACCCCAAAGTGCATTATATGACTTGTACTATCATCACAAGAAAGTTCAGAAACATAAAGGGCAATTCCACATTGTGTGTTACTGGTTGGTGAAAACATAGGTAGATTAGGTGGTATTGTACTCACCGGCCATGAATGTTAAATGAGTATCCATATGTTTACTTAAAATTCAATATTTTTATGCACTTATCTAATGTGCGAATATGGCGGAATTTGCCAGATCACCAGTGGATAGTTGTTATGAATCTACAAGTTCTACAAGCAAGTTATACTAGGTGAGTGGTTAGTAGATTCAAGACAGATGTGAACCGCACACCAACTAGTCAGATACGTAACGCTTTAAACGTACGTTAAGGTAGGCCAGTCATTTTTATATGGGAAACTAATGTGCATTTGAAGCGATACTAAATCATCCCTCTGGTCTCTCTAAACTTGTACCACACGTCAATAGCCGATACAATCTCGATGATATAACAAAAGAACTGCCGTTATTTCCCACGGGTGTGTATCCTATCTGTTTTCGGACACTCCGATCCTTGTCCACTTCTTCTGTGTCTTCATCTATAACTTTTAAACTCTTACGTTTTCAATCCAAGTTAAAATATGAAAAATTATTCGTCAGGAGTGGTGAACTCATAAGTATAATAAACCCTTTAAAGTATAAAAGTATAATAATCACTTTCTGTTCGAATTTGACGACATTAACTTGGCTTAGTTGGTAGTGACCCTGCTTACGAAGCCGGAGGTCCCGGGTTCGAATCCCGGTCAGGGCATTATTTTTGTGGTGAGCACGAATATTTGTTCCAGAGACTTGGATGTTTTCTATGTATTTAAGGATATATCTATTAAATATGTCGTAGTATAGTACCCATAACACAAGCCTTATTGAGCGTACGGTCGGCCTCGCAAGGGGCTGAACACCTCTGTACCTTGTCGCTTTAATGTCATGTTTAAACTGTCTTACTAAATTGCCAACGGGTCAAAGCGACGAGTCCCAAAGTGTCCAGCTACTTATGAGACCGACTGTACTATGGGTCTAGTTCGATTTGTGCAAATGTTTTCCCTTATATATATTTAAAGATTTGGTTTATAATGCTTACACAGGGCGCTTCCACTGCACCTTTGTTCTGTCGGGTGGACCCAAAGAGGCGTCCATACACAGAAAAAACTATCAGTTAAGGCCGAACAGGCTGCTGGACAGAACTGCCCGAAAAAACAGTTCCACTGCACCGCTATGCTTTGCATTTCCCTAGACTACGCATATGTTTAGTCTGCCAAATGGTCCACTACCAATTTTTCTTCGTACTTGATCTCAACGAATGATGAAAATTACTTTACAAAATTGTCAGTTTGACGCGTCACAAGGCTACGTATACCTGTAATGACCTTAACACAATGCCGACCCTAATAGCCTCAATCTAGACCCTAAGTATGTCAACATAATGCACCTATTATAGCAAGTCACGTAGACCATTGTTTTGTCGGCGTTTTTTTGTTTCATGGTAATTTGACAAAATTCTCATAAGAGAAAGTCAGTGTTACATAAGTGTAGGCTGTCTGATTTTTACTACTTTACAATTTTAAATAAAGGCATATTACGGAGTTGATTTCTGTTGTTGAACCGAGTTAGTCCTACGAGCCAATACGGTATTTTACCGAAACTGCCTTTACTGATGCTCGGTTAGTATAAAGTTTGTAGGGAAATATGCCTAATGACGTCACAATTTTACTGAAACTGCCTTTACTGATGCTCGGTTAGTATGACGTCTGTAGGGAAATA
This sequence comes from Notocelia uddmanniana, assembly GCA_905163555.1. Lineage (NCBI taxonomy): Eukaryota > Metazoa > Arthropoda > Insecta > Lepidoptera > Tortricidae > Notocelia > Notocelia uddmanniana. The sequence goes on from LR991068.1 coordinate 20,977,450, forward strand.
TGCCTAATGACGACACAATTTTACTGACTCTGCCTCTACTGATGCTCGGTTAGTATGAAGTCTGTAGGGAAATATGCCTAATGACGTCACAATTTTACTGAAACTGCCTTTAATGATGCTCGGTTAGTATGAAGTCTGTAGGGAAATATGCCTAATGACGTCACAATTTTACTGAAACTACCTTTACTGATGCTCGCTTAGTATGAAGTCTGTAGGGAAATATGCCTAATGACGTCACAATTTTACTGAAACTACCTTTACTGATGCTCGCTTAGTATGAAGTCTGTAGGGAAATGTGCCTAATGACGTCACAATTTTACTGAAACTGCCTTTACTGATGCTCATTTAGTATGATATGATATCATGTCATAATTTTCTATGGTCAAGTTCAAACTGAGTCCTTTTTTTCATGTTTATGTATTTAAAATTGCATAAATAAGCTAAATTTTGATTTGTAGCTAGTATTTCCGTATGATTTATTATTGGTGACGTAAATACGTTTTTTTTCACTTCTCATGCTCGAAAAGTGTGTCATATTAGAATTATTAAGCGGGGCTGAAGTATTTAACCCCTAGGGAAAATAAGTATACATATTTATGATTAATAAAACATTTTAATCAAACCAATCAAAACGTCTTCACCATATTAAACCCACCAATCACATTACACTTAATTATTCTTTTTGGGGGGATAATCTTTGTTTATTTAATTTCTCGCAATCGAAGTGAAAAGTAGAGTAAGCCATATTACTCCTCGATTTATTTTCCCTCACTACGTTCCGGAAAATAATCATCTCGTGCTGATGTGTCATATTCAAGACCCTTGTCATACAATCTACTATTTTTGTGTTGTAAAATACCCTATTGCAAACTTCTATCAGCATCTGCCACTGTGCATCATCGGGACGATCGGGAGCTCCAAATATGAGCGAGATAGCAGTCCTCTGTGTCCTACCACTCTGATATGGAACTGATACTGAATGATGTAGTATTATTTCGCTGTAGCAAGAATGTCATTACCATTACCAGTCGAGTTAATACTCAATTTAAATTCGGTATTGACGATGCATGCGTACAGCCTACCCAATATTGCAATAGGAAGCAATCCCGGTGTAATCATGAGAAAACCAATTTCGATACTCGGATCACGCATGGAAATTGGTTAAAATCGAAACTAAATTTGAATGATTATCATGTGAAGGATTTTTAGCGATCTCTAAACCACGCCCCCTTGAGGCTGGTTTTAGTGTCACGCGGACTGTCAATACGGAGCGGTCCGCGCGTACGTGATCCGCGCGGACCGTCCGCTTATATGTCGTTTTAGTTTCGTCCTCGACTCCTCGCCGCCGCGGAGTACAGACGTGCAATGCATCCAATATGGTGGGTGTTATTAGTTATTGCCCTATATTACACAAGAAAAAAAATTGAAGCGAAAAAAAAGATTACATGTTCACCCTTTAATAGAGCAGAGAGGGACACACCATAATTCGGAAATGTAGGTAATTAGTCCGGCCGAAAAAATGTTACTCCGAAATATCAAAGTTCCGAAAAGAAATCAATATTTTAACTTACACAAAAGCCCTGTGGCGGTACACGGTCTTCGGAATTACGAAATTCGGAATAAACATGGATTCTAACAAACGACTCTTTTTAATATTATGTAGTGTGTCTCACGGCGGGATATTATACGGTCATATAAATAGCACCTATATTTAAAGATTTATGTCACATCATTAAGTAGATTACCTACTAGTAGATGTAGATACTATATTATAGATTGTAGCACAAGCACTTACCTTTGGCAATAGACAAAACACCCAAAAAAAGGGATTCTGTAGTAGGAAGATACCAAAGCTGCTATATATTTTCATATGCTAATAGTTGTGGTCTGCTGAAATTGGACTTACCTGAAACAAAAAGGAACCATTTGAAATAATCATGAATCATCAAATTAAACACATTAGGTTTAGGTAAGTTATGCAAATAGCCGAACATACGAGTATCAAAGCATATGCAATGCTTTTGATTATTCCTTGTGGAAACTTAAGGGATTATATGCCTGAAAATCTATGCCTCGACCGATGCTGAGGAGACTCCCTTTTTGAGGCAACCCTAGAGTCCCTTTTTAGGATTCCGTACCCAAAGGGTAAAAACGGGACCCTATTACTAAGACTTCGCTCTCCGTCCGTCCGTCCGTCTGTCACCGGGCTGTATCTCAAGAACCGTAATAGCTAGACAGTTGAAATTTTCACAGATTGTGTATTTCTGTTGCCGCTATAACAACAAATATTAAAAACAAAATAATAATAATAATTAAGAAGGGCTCCAATACAAAAAACATTATATTTTAGCCTTTTTTTCATGGCTACCACTCGCCGAGCTAGATCTCAAGAACCGTAATAGTTAGACAATACTAAAATTAAAATAATAACAATAATTAAGGGGGGCTCCCATGCAACAGAGTAGTTGCCGCTAAAACAACAAATACAAAAAAAACTCAAAAAAACAAGTGTTTAATGGCACCAGCTTTTAGCCTTTTTTCTGGTACGGAACCCTTCGTGCGCGAGTCCGACTCGCAATTGGCCAAGTTTTTAGAGGTACTTTCTTGATGCTGTTCCAAAATCAATTTTATTCTATTATATTCTACTAAAATAACTTGTATGTAATGTACTTATATTCTTTGTAGTACAAAGACTACATACATTACATAGGGCTAAAATCTAAAAAAACCGGACAAGTTTGTAGAGGTACTTTCTTGATGCTGTTCCAAAATCAATTTTATTTTATTATATTCTAATAAAATAACTCATTCATTTGCAGGATCTATCATAATAAGTAATAACGTAACGCTGAGGTGACTACTGATCATTGTATAACCTAACTTAATTGATACAAAACCGCTATCAAAAGCTTATTACACTTCGCCATACTTAAACAATTCCACATTTTAAAAAAATAACGCCATATTTCAAAGCACTATTTCAAAACGAATTTTATATTCAACTGAATATAGTCACGTTCAAACTACCTAAAATACTAAATATCTTCTACGCCATTTAAGTGTCTCTTTCACGACATATATCAATACCGCTATCTCAGTTAAATCTTTACGAGTAACAAGCCCCATTAACCATTAAACGTAAATCCATGTCCTAAGAAATAAAACCGAACCTACTTTCTCAACATTTAAATCAGTACTGATAAAAATATAATAGATACATCCAGGCACCCAATTCTCCATCTTATTCTTAGTGACATATGGGCCAAAAGAGCTTGCAGTTGGAGTAACCCTTTAAACATTCCTATGACAAACGACCTTCCCTTGTTACGCGGAAATGAATTCTATTGCTTACGTGATAAGGGTATGATGTTAGAAATCATGGTAACTCGACGGGAGTACTTTTATGAGCCGTATAAACTAGTACGGTGCGTGTATATGCCGCTAATTAATTGATGTTCTTAGTAATTAAAACTGATTTTACTGGGCTTATGATTAGAGTTCATCATGGGTTTATGATGACGGAAGCTGGGATAGTGTCGAAACATATATGGGTCTTCTTTTTATAATTAAAGCATCTGAGGGCCTTATCAACTTACAAGTTTATAAAAGGATGTCCGGAAACTCGGGTGGCTTTTAGAGAATTCAGAGATGTTTTGATTTTAACTTCTTCGATTTTAACCCAATGTTTTTACAATACTGCGCATTCATTTATTTACCCGGACTTTACAGTCACATGTCGGTGGTCTCTACTTTCCAATTCTTCTCCTATAGAATGATGTCCCAGTGCGAAGGAAGGCTGTCTTATGGAAGAATGGGTGTGTTTGGAAGGACGTGCGTGTGTATGCTGCAGTGAAGCTAGCAGTGATTTGTAGTTTTTCTCGGAAACACAAATGAAAAAAAATACAGATCGTCATCATCGTCATTATCAGCCTATATACCTACGTCCCACTGCTGGGCACAGGCATCCCATAGATGAGAGTTTTATGAAGACTTATGAATAACGGCATTAGAATTTTATTGCAATATCACAGCTACGTTACCCGCATTTTCACCCCTAATATTTCACCCGAAGACGTAAACTTTACGGAATAAAATATATTTTAAACACAGTCAATAAATCATGAGAACGCTAAGCTATCCGGGCAATATCAGAGCGTGTCGAACAAGGGGCGCGCCGCGTGTTGCCGACGCGGGCTAAGTCCGGACGAGGGATTAACCGATCGGCGATCCTTGCAGCTTGTAGTTACACGGGCGACATCCAGTTATTCGGTTCGGGGAAGGTCGTACATCAAAAGGAAATAACGGAACCCTTGTAGGATCAACAAGACCTTTTAAAATCTGATTCGTAGACTTAAAAATATGAGAAACAGCCAACGGTCAACGAAACCCAAAAGCCTTACATATTAGTAATATATACGATGAGGAGAAAGAGGCACAACTACGGATTACATAACAACGATTTGTGAGACGTAATAGCCCCCTCCCGAACTCATACAATTTACTTTAAACAACATAACGCACGTTTATTCACTTAATCCTATTTCCCTCAACACCGAGCGTTTTAGACAAAACAAATCCCCGCCCAGACGGTCAACCAACACTGGATTCCTTCCTACATTTATCTCAACCAAACACGACAACTTTAAGACTCTCCTTGCTTACTTCCAGGCACACTTCAATTTACACCTTATTTTCTAGCTGTAAGATTGAGATTTTAACTGAGCCAATGGATAAGATACGAGCTTGCAACATGTATACGTTGAAATGCAACTATTTGAGCAACTATTTTCCACACTATTGTTTCGGGACAAATCGAAGCGAGCAAGTGTGGACGACAGCTGAAAAACTCGTGTAAACTGCTACTGTAGTGATATTGCATTTTGTACAAAGCTGTTACTCGTACATTGCACTTTAAATTGCCATGCAGACGCAATATGTGTGCAAACACATTAATTATATAATAAAATAGTTTTTTTTAAGTATGTTATCTTTTTTCAGGTCACAGGACATGCCAAATTAAAGCTGCAATAGATGGAGAACTATCAGTATGTGCAAGCATAATGGACGATTCGACACCAAACGTCTGGAGTCGGCGCGCACCCCACCAGCGTCAAAGGAATTCGCACCCTCCATACAGAAGTTAGACTTTATATTGGAATGAGTTGCGGGCAGGCGGTCGGCTGCCGCCGGCTCTGCCGCTGCCGTTTGGATACGAAGTCTAGCTTCTGTATGTAGGGTTCGAATTCTTTTGACTCTGGTGGCGTGCGCGCCCACTCCGGCCGTTTGGTGTGAATAGTCCATAAGATGCCTGGGTGTCAAAAAGGAATAGAGGTGACTCGTGCTTGCTACCAGGGCCTAACAGGATGAAGACCGCTCAGTCAAGAATGAAAAGAAGATCTTTTTCACTAAGAGTATAAATTATGTACTTACATAGGGAGTAAGGACAGTTCTAGGGTCAAACCTGTGACTGTGACATTACATAGGTATGTGATGTTGGTTCGCGTTTTTCCTGTTAATTATTACGAGTATCTATCTATATTGTATCTGTGTAATAAAAACAACTTACACGAGCCTTTAACTTTTGACCACATGAAAAACGACTTTTGGTTTTTCATCGGTGATATTTATTGTGGCTGCGATCTTTTGTGTGCAAGTTCATCCCCAGTTGACCTGCTCCAAATATAATCGAGATGACATTCAATGATTTAGGTATCTCTCTAAGTACTTAGTTCAGTACTTCACTAAAATTATATACTGCGCCAAGTATGACACTTGTCACGTACGCCCCCCTCAATATTAACCCCCTCTGCTAAACGCCCCACTAAGCTACCGCACCCCGTGGAAACTTACTAAACTTTACTGAAGACGCTTTGAGAAAAACGAGCTTTATGAAAATGATTTGGCCTTGTGATCGTCTATGGTAGGACCCTATTAGTGTTGTGAACCGTAAGCAACCCCTGAACTTTAATGTGAAGCTGGTAGGATCGTTGGACTCTTCATCTCTACTAATATTCGCGACCTAATCTATCCTTACACACATCGCTACTCAGTTGACCTAAACGCCACCTAACTAAGATTGGGCTGCGCTGGCAGCTTGTATCATTAAAGTACACGCTCGAAACTAATTCTAATAGGATTTTACTTAGGGCTAGCCTATTTGAGAGGAGCCTAGAGATTACTCTGCCTGTCCTAGTCGTTGTAATGGTCCTATTAATGTAAAACTTAGAGCGTTACGTAGCTCACCTAACCGACTTCTCTCCTAGCTGTTCCTATAGGCCCTAGCGCTTGGAAATAAGGTTTTATATTTGTATTATTAATTTAACCCCAACCATACCTGATAAGACCGCTTTTTGGCACCTGCTGACGGGGCGTGTTGTCGAAGGAGGGCAAATCTCCCACCACAGCACTTTGAAATTCCTAAGCCAAGGATACCTGCTAGTCTAAGCACTACACTCTGACTACCCTATTCTAGCTAAAGTTATCCTTGGTCATATATATATGTTGTGACGTGCCATTTTAGCTACTGTCACTGTCAGCAAGCCCAAGAGGGTGGGGTTTGGTCATATTCTACAACGATCTAATTAATCTAGCTTCGCAAAACAGGGTAAGCTGTTTTGCTCGGCCACTCAGATGCTCGCGGGCATCTCTAGTCTACACTACCACTGAAGGCGCTGATGCCTTATTAACCCTATCACTCCTAGCGGCTCTAAGCCCTATCACTAGCATGCCTAGCTCCCGTTGAAGCCAAAAATGCCGAACCGTAACACGTAGCCCACCGAATTCCCCTTATTAGAAAACGAGTTAACCACGTCATGAGCGTTCAGCTACCCATTGTGGAAAACGTCTGATGTACGGCTCTGCTAGACATCAGTCCCTAGTAGACATGTCCCAATACTCTGGGTATATGCCCACCTCCTATTCACAACGTACACTGATCACTTTAAATATACCACACTAGGATCGGCATTCTCAGCCTCACCGTAACTAGGTCCCTATCAGGCCTATGCTAAATACCTGAAGACTAGCAGCTTAAGAATCCACTGATCTCACTATTCACTTAACACTTTTACACACGTATACTGAAGACACTTTGTTCTCTGCCATCGATGCTCTAACTATTCTGCGACTGGAACACTACAAACACTAAAGAATCCCTACTGTGATCCTGGAAATAAAACACTTCACTTACAGAAATATTACCCATCCTAGGTGCCTAATATTATCCCTGTGTATGAATTTAACCTAACACTACCCCTTCTCAGCCCTACTCTGCATTATTCGCAACTAATCCCAGAATCTGGTTTTAGTTCCGAATAAGGATGTGAAGTCCCTACTCTACGCTGCTGAGTTCAGGCGGCAGACCTGATAATAAAACGCTATGGCCGTGTAATTGACCCCCTCCACCGCGCCCGCAGGCTAGGAAGCGGTGAATAGGTCGCCCTATTGTGTATATAGATAGGATATATAAATATATTTAACAAGACTGCACCTCGGATACTGACGTCTTCCGCAAGCGGAGTAACCTCCTGTGCTGAGCCTTCAATCGTGCCAGCCATGCTTCCGATCGTCAGCTGGTCACCGAGAGTACAGGGGGGCCTAGACACATGACCTATGTTGGTAAAGAGGTGATGCCAGACGGACTCCCCAATCTGATAATTTACGGAGCTCCGGGGTAAACACGCTTGACAGCCGTTAGGTTGTATGTACCCCGTCAGATTAACTGTAATCTGGTTAACGTTACAACGAAATAAACAATGTATCATTATTAACACAAATAAACTTAAGTAAGAACAACAAACACATCCTTTCGTTACTCCAAAGTCCTTGGTATAACGATAGGATTTCAACTAAAAACACTACAACACTAAACCCCACAAAATTAAACAAACTTTAATATTAAGATAGAAAATCCTCGTATCATGCAGCGCGCCGCCACATAACAGAGAATTCCCTACCCTAATTACTAGAAACCCACCGATAGATTTGTGCTACAAGCCAGAGGTATGTTAACAGCCCACCGCCGAATCGCAAAAAGCCCCCACTGCCGTCCGCCGCTTGCTTTTATAGCCATTGACAAGTCATTCGCGTCAAAACGAACATCCGATACAGCCTACTCTTTCCCACCAGTGCCCCCACTCCTACCAATCGACCGTAAGCAACCACGCTATACCTTCCGTCGTTTCGCCCGACGTGACGTCACCGCTGTTCCACACTTTTTCCCATCCCATCTGAGCCGAACGTTTTGCCGTCCAGAATAGAGAGAGCCCTCAACCTTAGCGATATCGATGCGTGCCAGGGTTCAAGTAACAGTGGCGCTGCCTCAACTAAAATTCATGTTCTCGTGTTGTGAGGAAGGAAGTACCCTACATATTTGCTAATAAAATTGAAACTCGTCAACCGCCCGACAGATTGTTATGATTTTAGACTCATTATATAGGTCTGCTTATTTTCTATGCATTGTTTGTATCTTACGTTCTTAGTTTGTATGATTGAATGCCAAGTCGAGAATTCTAATTAGTAATATAATTAACACCCGCCTATTCTTTCTATTAAATATTTACTTTTCGACCGAGCAAGCGAAGCGGGCGAAGCGTCTCCGTTTCAGCTTTCGACAAAACTCCCCCGTATGTCTACTTTAAGTATTTTCTTTTGTTTTATAGTGCTTGTTCAATGGCAATGCTCAAGCATACGAAACTACTTAGCATTTACATATATAAGTTAGGCATGTTCTCGGGTACTTACACGTTCATTAGTGAAAGTCATGGCTGCAAAAGGTGGCTAGACCATTGTTTAGTGACAGAGGCAGCTTCACAGTGTATTGTGGATATAAAGGTATGTGAAGATGTATTCTGGTCTGATCACTTTCCGTTGGTGATTCAGTGTAGGTTGGGTTGTCTCATACCTAAAGTTATCTATCGCGATAAAGTAATAGACAAAGTTCGGTGGGGCGACAGAGATAGTCACCAGATTTCTGTCTATAAGAAGGAATGTGATGGCAACCTGAAGATCATTGATTTTCCAACGGAGTGTTCGCAATGTGCAGATATGTTGTGTGGGAATGCCGAGCATAGGTGGGTCATTGATGGACTTTACCATTCTATTATTAGAGCCTTAAGACAGTCAGCTGAAGTCAGTTATGACGCTAGGAAATGTCGGCATGGGCGGAAGCAAATAGTAGGATGGAATAGACATGTGAAGGAAGTCCATGGGAGAGCACGACTCAGTTTTCAGGAGTGGGTGTTACACGGAAAACCTAACGTTGGTTATCTTTATGACAAGATGTGTGAAACCAGAAAGCTCTTTAAGTCTAAGTTGAAGTGGTGTCAAGACAATGAAGAACAAATTAAAATGGACATATTGGCGACTAGGCATACAACTAAAGACTTTAAGGGGTTCTGGAAACACACAAAGAAACTGGGGGCTGGGTCGTGCGTTCCCGCGTGTGTGGAAGGACAATCCCAACCCAAGTGTATAGCTGAGCTCTTTAAGGACCATTTTAAAGTTGAATCTCCATTAGGGAGGGTGCCAGAGGCCTTCCGTGCTGAGGCTGTTATGGGAGTGGGTGGTACTTACGAACGTATTACCGCCAAGGAAGTTTCTGCAGCGATAAAAGAGATGACGAAGGGGAAATCGCCCGGGCATGACAGCCTCAGTGTCGAACACCTTCGGTTTGCTGGTCTACACCTGCCTCGAGTGTTGTCAATGTTTTTTAGCCTGTGCATCGGCCATTCTTATCTTCCTCGAGAGCTTATGAAGACCATAGTTGTACCCGTACCGAAAAACAAGACTGGAGATGCCGCAGACAAAAATAATTATCGTCCAATATCACTGGCAACCGTTGTGGCAAAGGTTTTGGACCGTCTGCTTGATCGTCAATTTGCTCGTCATATACATTTGAATGAAGCACAATTCGGTTTTAGACAAGGGCATTCTACCGAGACAGCTATTTTACGACTCAAGCATACGGTTCAGTACTATACATCACGTAAAACGCCAGTGTACGCATGTTTTTTGGACTTATCGAAGGCCTTCGATCTTGTTTCGTACAATATACTGTGGGATAAGCTCTTGAGGGAGACCTCTACACCTAAGGAACTGGTCCATATTATAAAATATTGGTATGAGAATCAGGATAACAGTGTGAGGTGGGCTGGCTCTTACTCGAAGGAGTATAGGTTGGAATGCGGCGTAAGGCAAGGGGGACTGACATCTCCGCGGCTTTTCAACCTCTACATAAATAAACTAATTGAAGAGCTCAGCAGCGCTAACGTTGGGTGTTCAATTGATGGCCAAATGGTAAATAATGTCAGCTACGCTGATGACATGGCGCTGCTGTGCCCTTCAATTGGGGCCCTCGAGGTACTAGTTGGCATTTGCGAGAGGTACGCGGAGGCCCATGGTCTCAGATATAACTCCAAAAAAAGCGAGTTACTTGTGTTTAAGGCAGGAAGCAAAGCACCGAAATTTGTACCACCGCTCAAACTTGGAGGAACGGAGTTGATGAAAGTCAACAAGTTCAAGTATCTGGGACACTGGGTCACCGAGGATCTCTCTGATGATCTTGATGTGGAACGGGAGCGTAGGGCATTGGCAGTGAGAAGCAACATGTTGGCACGCAGGTTCGCACGTTGTACGGAGGATGTCAAAATAACCCTATTTAAGGCGTTTTGTCAGACTTTTTACACGTGTAGCCTGTGGGTCAAATGTACGCAGCGATCTCTCAATGCCATACGCGTCCAGTATAATAATGGTTTCAGGATGTTGTTGGGGCTGCCCCGCTTTTGCAGCGCATCAGGTATGTTTGCAGAGGCTTGCGTTGATGGCTTTCAGGCATTAATGCGCAAACGAGTTGCCTCCCTGATGCGACGCGTGCGGGGCAGTACCAACGGCCTTCTGAACACCATTGTTGACAAGCTGGAATGTCCGATGGTAAGAAAATGGAACGCCATGCATATGAATCCCAGTAATGCCATCGTTACATTCTAAATTTAATGTTATTTTTCTAATTTTATTCATATTTAATTATTAAGGACTTATTAATTTGTATTTGTATTTTTTAATTTTTGTGATATGGGCTAAATGCTCGAATTAAATGATGATTATTATTATTATTATTATTATTATATATGACATGGTTGTGCTTTCGCCCAAATTCCTATTTCCGACTATTTTCTTAATAATGCTTTCATCGGGGGGGGGGGGGGAAACCATGAATTTATCTGACTGTCTCTTGGAAAATATTTCAATATGGAAGTGACGGAGCGCAATGGCGTTCTGTTACACACTCCAGGAAAAAATCAGTAGTATTGGTGACACAAGGCTCCGTCATTACTGCTATCGAGCCTATCGATGGTGTGGTTGTCGTAGTGTGGGTTGTGCGTGTGTGAGACTGACGTAATCTTGTGTCAAAATCCGGAGTATCAGACCTTATTTCCTTGGACCATTAGTTAAGCACATTCTCAGGCCACTCAGCCAGTAATCACTCACTGAACATAGGCCTCCCTTCCAACTCGTCCAGTCCTGAGCTTACTCCAGGAGTGAAATTAAGCATGACGGGATTGAACAGACGTTTGTTGATTACGTCTTCGAGTGAGATTACAATTGGACCTACATAAAACTTTCTCACACGCAAGCTGACCTGCTGAAAAAGCCGACGACCTATATCTAAATGTATATAAAGTTAGTTGAAAACTGTGTTTTCAATTCCCATTTTCCAATTCAGACGAAAACTACGTGAAAAACTAATATAAATTCTAAACCCTTGGCGCGTGTAACCGTTAGACGGACATTATCGTAAATTTGCATCTCCAACCCTTATAGATGGCGTCACTGGCACAGAGTAAACGCATTCGGAACATCTACTTGTGTATACTGACACAGTTTATAGTTTTATATTCACTACTAGCTTTATCTTGCGGCTTCTTTCGTAATATATAAAATTATTGAAGTTGGCCGAGTTGTGTTAAAATGATCCGTTGAAAAAGCGAATTTTGTTGTAAGCGCTACAAGATTCATAGTCCAATGAAAGATTAACAAAATGTCGGACCGCTTCAATTATTTTGACACACACATTAATTTGAACAAGTAACTGGCCATTCTACTCCTTATTGTAAATAAATAAGGTTCATTAGTGGATACTCTAGCGCGTCTTTTGCAATGTTAAAAACAGTATGTAAGATATGTTATGTGCGATTCTAGTTAGTCTGATACATAGATATGGTTCATCTTGTTTATCCTTAATAGTAATGTCGTGCTACACACGATATTACGTTTCTATCGTAGTCATCATCATCATCATCATCATCATCATCAGCTTATATGTTACATCCCACTGGTGGGTACAGACCTCATCTCATAGATGAAAGGAATTGGGCAGTTCTCTCGTTAATGAATTTCCAAGGTTAATAGTAAAAATCTCTTTTAAATAAATAACGCTGAGGACAAGCGACTTTTGGTCATTGGGTGACCTGTTTGAGCAGATACGAACTGAGGTCTCACTCTTTGACAGACTTGTTAGGCCGTCGATCCAGGTTGTCTACCATAGTAGTTGTCAAGCCGTGTTAGACTACTTCGGCTAAATGCAGAACATCAGACAGCAAGTTGCCCAACTGGACCGATGTCTAAATGTCAATTTCCTCCCGAGTTTGACAGCTGCATAATATAGTTTATAAATATCTATCACAACTCATGACCTACTTGTGGAACAAAGTTTTCAACCCGGAGATATTGTTGACAACACAGACATACTCCGCTTTCGCAATAGTATTTCAAGAGTGCAGGCGCCATTGTGACTGGCGCCTGCTCCTGTTTAAATGTATACGACTCTTATACGATTGGTGAGAATTATTCTATTCGCAATGGTATTGTATCCATTGAGATTTTTTTGCCAGCTTAATTAAGCTCCATTCTAATCCCTAAGGCCTAATAGAAAAGTGAAATTATTGAAGGATTCATCATCACGAGGGATGCTCACGGTAGCCTAGTCGGTTAAGAGCAATGCAAGGTACACAGAGATTGTGGGTTCAATTGTAATTTGTGCGAAATTTTAAATTTTCCTCTTTGATTGAATACCTCTATTACATTGAGTTGGCAAGAACGAGCTGTCTGGTACTATGGAAACATAATGCGGTCTCCAAAGCATGCCATTAGGGCATGCAAATTCCCAGCAATTCCTGGGAATTTTCATACAAATCGGGACTGAGACTGAAATCCCTACATGCCATGGAGAAGCAAATCATTTTAGACCGAATGAACGGCAAAGTATAGTAAAGTCTAGTCTACAAATAAGTCTCTTCCTTGTCGTATCCTCATGGCTGAGGAACGTGACGGCTGAGGGCACTCCTCACCATCACTCTCCAAGCTGCGCGGTGCTGGTATTGGTGCATGCTAGCCTGCAACGTGGCTCTCGTCACGGATGTTACCGTGTCTGCCCAACGCAAAGGCATACGTCCTCTACTCCTTTTCCCCACTATGCGAGCGATGATAATAAGCTTTTCTAGGCTCTCCGATCCAGATCTCACCAAATGGCCATCAAAGGAACGTTGTGTACAGATAGCAGGGAGCCTCGTCTTGATGTTGAGCTCGTCGAGAATAAACTCATAAGTGCGGCGTTTAGTCCATGAGATACGGAGCATTCTGAGCATTCTGCTCCAACACCAAATCAATGCAAATAGGTGTACCATACTAGAACCTTAATTAGCCAACGTTAGGTCTATGGGACATATTTTTACTAAATTGGAGGTATTTTATATTTTTACACTTTGCTGCACAAGATCGATTGGGGGCAGCATACACCATGTGGTCCATATGGCTTTTGGCTTATACAATACACGCACTATTTGGACACTGGAGACGCATGTGTGGTCACGATCCTCAGCATTCAGAAAACTAGGACGAAGAGAGATATTGAGAAGGGTTAAGGGAGTGTATAAATTTTAAAGGGTCGGCAACGCACATGCGACACACGTGCAGTTGCAGACGTCCACAGGCTGCGGTGACCGCTTACCATCAGGCGGGCCGTATGCTTATTTGCCACCGACGCGGTAAAAAAAGAAGTTTGTTTGATCATTTCTGTACATGGTGTATTTACAAGGATAATTCATGCAGAGCGCTCGTGGCCCAACGGCGCCCGCGTACCGCGTGCGGTATTCGAGGTTAAGCAATGTGGGCGCAGGTCAGTTCTTGGATGGGTGACCGCTTTGAGTGGTTACTAACTGAGCGCTCTCGTGCTTTGGAAGGCACGTTAAGCCGTTGATCCCGGCTGCTGTCTACGACAGCAATCGTTAAGCCAGGTTAGAGGCCCTCGGGCGGCTTGAGAACTTCTAGCAGTCAAGTTGCCCACTCACTTGACAAAGGGGGGTCGAAGTTGCACCACGTCCGTAAGGAGTACCCACCGTTACCCTACACGTGACCCCTAGGTGGTGCTAAAAGTGCTACAAAAACTGGCAACCGTACTTGTCTTCTCGAAGATCTCACGGTTCGTAAATAAATGCCATACGATTAAAAAAAAAGGATAATGCATAAGGGAAGGAACAGTTAAAAAAGACCTCCCCCCCGAATTGTCTTAGAGCGAATCGGAGAAGTTCTAAGGAAAAATCAGAGGTAATGGAAAGAGTACCCTAAACCGACGAGTATATATGAGGAATGATATGAAAGTGAATAAGATGAAAGAAGTAAATTAATCATCGGGAAAAAGACCCTCTTGCTTCGCTGCACTAGCAGAGAAGTTATCCGTAATAATCAACTATGTGCGGTAACAATGCGTGCGGTATGCGAGGTTAAGCAATGTGGGCGCAGGTCACTTCTTGGATGGGTGACCGCTTTGAGTGGTTACTAACTGAGCGCTCTCGTGCTTTGGAAGGCACGTTAAGCCGTTGATCCCGGCTGCTGTCTACGACAGCAGTCGTTAAGCCAAGTTAGAGGCCCTCGGGCGGCTTGAGAACTTCTAGCAGTCAAGTTGCCCACTCACTTGACAAAGGGGGGTCGAAGTAGCACCACGTTCGTAGGGAGTACCCACCGTTACCCTACACGTGACCCCTGCCTGGGTGGTGCTAAAAGTGCAACAAAAACTGGCAACCGTACTTGTCTTCTCGAAGATCTCACGGTTCGTAAAAAAATGCCATACGATTAAAGATTTTTTTTTTAACTCACCTCTACCTTTCTCAGAAACTGATTCATAACATTAATACCTCCGTACTACCGTATGAGACTAATTTCACAGAATCTTAAAACAATGACGCAAAGCTATTTATCCAATCAAGTAACTAGAATTTAGCATCTGACCTAGTTCACCTTTAATTCAATACTAGATAAAAGCCCGGCTTCGCTCGGGTGAAATAAATAAGAAAGAAATAAAGTAACCATTTATTTGTGACAGTTATGCAAACGACGAAAGAAATAGTGTACAAAGATGTATAAAATAAAAACTTTACAACAACGGATTATGAAGAAACTTCGTTTAGAAATATAGTCTGTAGTCTGGATTAACATATGAAATAGGGAGTAAAAGATTACGCTGACGACGTCACGGGCAAAGGCTAGTATCTTTGCAAGTTAATCCAAAAGCATTTTTATAAGGGTAGTATTTAAAGGCACATAAAAATTTTGACACCGTAATCAGTACTGATTTGTATAGCTAAAATACTAATCGTTCATTAAAACTCAGTTCAGATGTGCAATTGTTAAATATTGATGTGCCAGTCAGTATTTTTGGTACGAAGTCAGAGCTGCTAACGCGAACGAAAACAAATGAAGTTCGTGTATCTCCCTCTCTGTCGAACTTGCAAAATCGAGCGACACAGAGGGAAATACACGATGTTCGTTCGTTTTCGTTTCGCGGTAGCAGCTCTCTATTCTCCGCCAAATTCTATTAAGTGGGGCCCTTTACACTCAATATTATGTGTTAATAATATCGCGATTTTTCAAATTGTATGGGGTCTGTTACACGCTTGATATTATCACAATACTGGTGTGTCAATATTATCGTGGTTTTCAAAATCGTATGGATTTTTCTTCAATATTCATTGCACGTGATACGGATCGTGATATGAGTATATCGCGTGATAATTATAACCATGTAACAGGCCCCTATGGATGTTGCTTCAATATTCAGTGTTTCGCGTGATAATAATATTTTCTCCAATTAATGGAAGCTATTTAACAACTTGTTCCGTTTAGCCAAAGGTATTTCACATTCCGATACGCGCACCATCCAGGAATAGGAGCCGTCAGACCAAAGAGCCTACCGCGTTCTGAAAACGAAGTATTTCCCTCTCCGCGCTCGAATATGCAAGTGCGACAGAGAGGCCTATATATTTAGTTTTCGGTTGGTAGCACCTTAGTCCGAGCGCGGCGGACGGTCGAAGAAAGTCAAAGAACATTCCGTGTGCTGTCTGTCACACATATAATTTTTTAACTTCCCATCGACCTATGAACTTGAAATTAGGTGATAATGTTTATTATCGAGTATATTTTACCAAAAATATCAATATATTGATAAATCACATTTGTTTTTTAGTTTTACGGAACCCTCAGTGTGCGACTCCGACGCACTTGGCTGGTTTTTATTACATTTTGAATTTTATATCTCTTATAGTAAAATACCCTATTCGTTTTAAAGTTGACGCCTGAGGGCCTACCGCGAACCAAAAACGAACTATCTTCCTCTCTGTCGTTCGAATATACACGTGCGAGAGAGGCAGATACTTCGTTTTCGGTTCGCAGTAGCGCCTCTAACGTCCGAGCGCGGCGAACGGCATGAGCTGAGGGTCTACTCCGAAATTCAAAATCCTAACTTCGTATGGTGCCGTCCCTTTCACTCTCCTGTCATAGACTATATGAGTGAAAGGGACGGCACCATACGAAGTTCAGATTTCGAATTTCGGAGTAGTCCCCCAGTACCACTAAGTTATAAGATAGAGCGAGATAGGGATAGAATTTTGCTAGACGTTTAAAAGCCATAAGTCACCTAGTAGTTTGTCACAAACAAAATAGAGACGCAGCTTTAAGATGGCGGACAGACTCAGCAAACATTCAAGTGGTGTCCTTTACACGATTAATATTATCACAATACTGGGGTGTCAATATTATCGCAGTTTTCAAATTTGTATGGATTCTGCTTTAATATTCACGTGATACTTATCGTGATATGAATCCATGTAACAGGCCCCATACATTCGCTTTGAAGGCGGTTGTTGTGACAATTAGTCTAGCTAGCACGATAGATTATACCGTTACGTTTTATGTGACCTGGCCAACATACCGGACGCAAAAATAGTTCACGATTTTCGAACGTAGCCGACACTGTCAACCAACAAATTTAATATAGCAATACTTATATAGTCTGTGGGCAATATGGCCGACGTTTTGTCATCAAATTAACACTTTTAAATGCAAAATACGCGACAATCCGAATTTTGCGGATACATATGTTCAACTCAAAAATCGTTCTTTTTATACGTCCTTCAATTTGAGACAGGTCTCGTTCGGGTCTACCGTACCCCTGCACGAAATTATTAATATAGATTGTATAGCACTTCTTATGAAATTTTAAAAACCTCTTTCTCTTTCCGGAATTTTTGAATGCGACAATGTCCCCGTGTGGTGGCGGGTTAGAATAGCACCACCCCCTTTCTTCCCTAGGGTGTCATAAGAGTCGACTATATGAACCAGGTTGAAGTGTGTTGTGGGCGATGGGCTAGCAACCTGCCACTGCAATATCACATTTCCTCCATCTATAAACCTACCATTCCTAAAAGTGGCACTGAAATTAATTTCGTGTGCTCTGCCTACCTCGTTTGGGAATATAGTCGTGAGTTTGTATTATGTTATGTGATAATACTTAATATTTATATTCTTCCAGGTAACTGTAAAACAATAACTTGCATTCCTAGTGCGCTAAGTAGATTCTAAACGACCCCTATGCAAGTGATAAGTTATCAATCGTCACGGTTGATGGGGCTAACCATACTCCGGAAACCGCCGATAACTCTAATTCAGGTTGTTACGCGATAATCGACCTTATTCCACGTAATTAAAATGAGTCGTTCATTAACTTGATTTAACCCGCAGCTTATAACGAATCCTAATATTGGTGATGTGGGTTAGCAGTTAGATACTTATATTATGTTGTTATTGTTTACCATAAAACCTGTTACCTATATATGTACATATATGTACATGTGTACCTCGAGGAATTTGAATGTTTGTCACTTTTGGACTCTATTAAATGGTCGCGTACGATACGGTTTCAGAGAAATTTCCTTCTTCGTACGCTCCGGTTGTGGATTGTGCTCCCTGTCGAAGATTTCCCGAGAGACTTGCAGTATGGGGTTTTTCAATAAAGGTGTGTATACATTTTTAAAGGGTCAGCAACGCGCATGTGACCCGCCTCGAGTAGCAGGCGTCAATAGTTTACGGTGACTGCTTACCATCAGGCGCGCCGAACGCTTGTTTACCACCAACGAGGTATATAAAAAAAAGATTTTACCGATGCTGTTGGGTATGTAAATCGCATTATTAATAGACCACCTGAAAATACACCTGAAACCAATTGCAATAGTTAGAAACTAACTATACCATAATAATATGTTTTAGTGTGTGCTATAAAGTGTGTAATATACAGGTTGAGCTATAAACCGAGGATAATCCGTGGACAGCTATTTTCATATATATTTTTTTATTTCAAAATTTATTTTATTTCATAACGACACCAGTGGCGGAGCCCTCCTACCGGCTTGCCTATTTTTTTTGGTACAATATATCAAACTCATCATAAATCATCCATCAATAAAAATACAAAATATTTATTACATAAATACGTAGAACCATGGATAAATTGACTATAAGTATCTTAGCTTCACAATAAATTTCAACACAGACTCCATTCACTATTTACTACGCACGTACTTCTCGACCAAGCTGAGTTTGCATCTCATTTATATGCGGCGCCATACGCACCAGGTGCAAACTTAGCTTGGTCGCTAACGCTAAGACAAGCCCGCGTTTTTGTCTTGCCTTACCTAGCCATCTCATTCATAAAATGCCGGGTGTCATTGAAATTGCACGCACTACGTTCGTAAATTGTCTAGGACACGCATCGCAAAATGGCCGCCGAAAGAAAGCCGATTATTATCGTGTTACGGTAAGGTGTCTCATTCGAATTTAGACCTTGACTTTAAAATGATAAGGTTTATACAAGAATAAATGGCTTAGCAATTTAGAAACTATTCGAATTTGGCGCAGTAGTAAAAACATTGCCATACTTTACTCTCATCGAAAACTGTGTGGAATGGATTGCGCAAAATATAAAATTCAATTATTTACAATTTAAAATAAAAATAAATTGTATCATAAAACACAATGGTCTAACGTAGTTTGAAGCTCAATAATTTAATTACTTACCAAGAATTTCGCAACGAAAGTGCCCGTTTTTTGGATTCTTGGGTGAATAACGGAATGGGGTGGCAATACAGAGTTTACATTTGCCCGGTTACTCTACGAATAGTATGAATGTTTGGTGTTGTGATTTGTTGTTTTGATAAGATTAGTGCAAAAATAATTAATTAATCTTTTAACCAGTGGAATTTAGATCTACAAGGTAGCTTGCATTAATAATTGTTGTTCCGTTGCGAGGAAGGCGTATTTGCAGGTATTTTTTTTTTGTTTTCGTCAGTTGTTTAATTGTAAATAATTTAATTAAGTTTAGACGTGAATGCTGCTCAAAAGGCTTTTTTCAAAGCCGCTTTTATCATACTCGACTCGACATACATTATTTACGTGACGTCAATGATGAAATGACAAGTATGGCAAAAGTGGTATACACTTACTGCAAGGGGTTGCGCTCAAGAACACAAATAGCGCACGCTTCAGTATACCTATACCTTTGCTTTTAAAGAAAAATTATAAATGCTTTTTTGCTCTGGGTTGCCCAGCGAAAATTCTTACGCGTCGCCACTGAAAGACACATCAAATATTACTTTATCAACTGCACTGCCAAACTGCGTGGCAGTTTGTTGGCAGTTCGTATGCTCTTGATACACTTGTGTCTTACATCTAGTATTCGTACAGTATTATTTATTACATATTAATTAAAGCATGCATTTTCGACTTTCGTTGTTGTGGTCAAAAAGGCAGTAAAACGGGGTACCTATTGTATACATAAGTATCCCTTCTCACCGCATGTGTGTACCCATACTAATAAAAATTAGGCTAAGAGGGCTGCTCAATATTTCTCAGAATATATAACTTTAAATATTATACTATTCTGTGGTTAAGAAAAAATGCCCTAGTTTACGATAATGTTGATTAGGACATGCCTGTTGTCCTATGCAGCATATTTCCGTTTTATTTTTCTTGTTTGTAACGTTTCATTCGTGTGAGGTGTGCAATAAAGAGTATTCTTATCGTATCGTATCGTAAGAATCCAATCAAAAATTCAGTTTCAACCGTACCGTCTTCTCGATGATCTCGCGGTTCGAAAATAAATGCCATACGATTATTGTTATTAATCAAAAATAAAGGTTTGTAGCCCTTAACTTTGGCAAACTTTGGCGAACCTTAAACTACGTATGACCCAGTTACATGCGCCGGTTCGAAGCCACCAAACAATGACTCAATTTAAAAGGGTCCTCTATAAGGTTCTACGTAAGTGGGCACTTTGTGCGGCGTTGACCCAGGTCAGCGCTGACCCGCGGCAATGACCCCACATGCAAACTGTGCTGTGTCATCTAAGTAAACCCATATGGCGTGCCCACACATATGTGTGTTATTCAATAATAAAGTTGAATAACACTATTCACTGATTGGTATTATTTATGTTCATTTTATTTTTAGGGTTTCGTACTTCAAAAAGAAAAAAAAGGTACTTTGTTCGAAATAACGAGTCCAAATTAAAACCATATACTCAAATATACAGTCCCTTGAAGCTGTGAAAAAAAAGAAAGTTTTAAGTTAACGTAAAAAAAAGACCGGCCGTTTATGCCGCAAATAACATATATATTTATGTGGAACCAGAGTCAGCCGGAGCGGGAAACTAGGCATTTTCTTGGGTATCGGACATAGCGATAGCCTTGCGACCACGTTTTTAGGTGAAAACACGTTATAACACGATTACTCAACTTTTATTTGCACTTCACAATTTAAAGGTTATAAACACTGGTTACAATAAGCGAAACCACGCACGAAATGCACTTAAGCCATTATTAGAAAACTAATAACCACAATAAAAAATATTTTAAACTAAGTTTATGATACCTAGATGTAAAGATAGTTTGATGGAAACTGACAAGTCTCTTGGCGCGGATGTTGTCTCGATTACAACTCAAAGCAGAATGTGCTCCAGTGCTCCTCCGCAGTCTGAATGTCCAACGTTGAGACTAATTCCCGCCAAGAGCCATGTCCAAGCGAGGGTGGGGTACTGTGGCCAATCAGAGTAGAGCGATCACCCCATCGCTTGAGTTTCCAGTCAATCAACTTTGAAATAATAATCAAAAACCAATCAGAACAAAAAAATAATCAACGGAAATGGTGTACAAATTAACCAACTAAAATCTAAACAAAATTGCCATTCAAATTACTTAAGCTTAAGTTTAACCAATAAAAACAAAATGTTACTACAAACTGAACTGAATTAATGGCGGTAACCGTCAAGTAGTGTCGTCACCTGTTGACAATTATTCGCAATAAAAAAATTTTTGTTGAAATACGGATATCCGTTTAAAATAAAAGAATAGTACATTACTACAGAGGCCGGGACGGAAGGGGTTGCCGGCCGAAGACATATATAGACGGCCGAGCGTAGCGAGGTCGGATAGGTCTGAGGCGGGCAACCGCTTATTTCCCGCCGAGGTATGTATAGTGCTTTTCTCAAACATGCAATGAAATAAACAACAAAAAAATCAAAGTTTTATTTTTAATACGCATAGTGGCAGAATGTCATGGTGTCTGTGCCACAATTTATGTGGAATGGAAATTAAAAAAGAGGACTTTGCCGGCCTAGGCCTGCAAGATTTATATGAAATTCCATTAACGACCTCTTGTCCTAGCCGCACCTGAAACGTCATACTTCGCAGCCTATTATAAGGAACATCATATCAATATTTCATAGCATGTTTGAGAAAAAAAAAATGTGAACTGGTGTCGCCGCCATCACAATTCAACATATATATATCGACACTCTCAAGGGAATCAAGATTTATAAGGTACTTTCCGTTGACCTAGAACTATGTAATCTGGCAAGTAATATCGTCTTAACAATGACAGGGGAAATACTGGATAACATTTGTTATTAAAACATAATAAATAGTCTTTATTTAAAGTACGTAATCCTTGCCGATATGTACGGAACGCTCGGTGGGCGAGTCCGACTCGCACTTGTCCGGTTTTTTATTACTAATCACAGTCCTGTACTCATTCTAAAACTTCCTACAAAAATATTTCAACAGTTTATCTGCAGGGACGAGTATTTGTATAAAACTAACCTGTAAATCGATAACTATAATGAAATTAACTAACTTTCTTGCCTGTATACACTCATATGCACTCGTAATTACCACAACGATGCGCGGAATAAAAAGGATCGTCACTTTTCGACTCTATTTTATTTATTTATTTACACAGTATTACAGTCTTATAACTAATACACTGTGAAACTACATACTTAAACTTAATATTAGCAAGTTGAAATACTAGACTGCCTTTTGTCCATCGCCTCGCAAAATCTCAAGCATTCCTGACACACAGTCGCCCATCGCCACGCTAGTAGGTCACACTCCGGTGCTGATACCAGGAGCGCATTCAGAAGAGCCAGGGCCCGAAGGATCGGCGAGTTTCTATGTGCCACCGTACGCGCTGTTGGCACTGCTAACAGAGGCCGCCACCGCGGGCTGAGGGTTATTTTTTTCAGATCGGGCACAGCCTCACAAGCCTCTCTACCAGTTCTGGGCAGTCCGAGTTACCTCGCAGAACCCGACATGCAAAAACGAGCAAGCTGGATTTAATACTGTTAAGGTCGAAAAGTGACGATTGACGAATCTTTTCATTCTTCGACTATACATGTATAGTTTCTGCTAAATATTTAGGTGATATTTGCTTGTAAGCAATGCCACTCAGTATGTAATACGCATTTTAGGGTTCCGAACACAAAGGGTAAAAACAGAACCCTAATACTAAGACTCCGCTGTCCGTCCGTCTATCTGTCTGCCGGTTCGTCCGTCCATCCGTCTGTCTGTCTGTCTGTCTGTCCGTATGTCCGTCTGTCCGTCTGTCCGTATGTCCCTCTGTCCGTCTGTCCATCCGTCCGCCCGTCGTTCGTCCTTCCGTCCGTCCGTCCGTCTGTCTGTCTGTCTGCCTGTCTGTCCGTCTGTCAACAGGCTGTATCTCATGAACCGTGATAGTTATAAAGTTGAAATTTTCACAGATGATGTATTTCTGTTGCCGCTATAACAACAAATACTAAAAACAAAATAAAATAAATAGTTAAGGGAGCTCCCATACAAAAACACTTCTATTCTAATAAATTGCTCGTTGTTGTTCATCAGGCGCTGGGTCTCAAAATGTATGGGAAAACTAAAATCCGACTAGCACTTGACCAAAACTCTGCTTGATATTATTTAACGTTCTTATTACTCGTAAAAAATGTTATTATTTAAATTAAATTAAAAAAAGGTTAAAATAAAATGCCTAAATAATGGTGTATAGATAATGTTGAACGGAACCCTTCGTGCGCGAGTCCGACTCGCACTTGGCCGGTTTTTAAGGATTCCTTTAATCCTATAGTTTCGCTTAAGTCCGTCCGTCTATCCGCAGCTTAGCTCAATAACCTACAACTACTGCTACTACTATTACTACTAGAAAGCTGTATATTCATAACAATCACGCCGACAAATATCTTACTTATTTTCGGGTTCGTAACAACTACCTATACTGTCTTTAAGTACGAGTACCTACGGGCTTGTTGGTAAATTCATTTGCATTTCGCAACTACAATAAATAAATAAATATTGGGGGACAATCTTACACAAACTGACCTAGTCCCAAACTAAGCAAAGCTTGTACTATAGGTGCTAGACGACGATATACATACTTATATAGATAAATACATACTTAAATACATAGAGAACATCCAATACCGAAGAACAAAATCCGTGCTAAATGCACAAATAATGCCCTGGCCGGGATTCGAACCCGGGACCTCTAGCTTCGGAGGCAGTGTCACTACCAACTAGGCTAAATAGGCCTACAAATATTTCTGATAGGAAGGTTACGGCACGCCAAATGTTGAAGATGATATAAATGGTCAGCTATCACCATCCTTATATCCACATCTTTCTCTTATATCTTAAATAAGTAGTTATTATTTCTTTTTTGATGTAGGTATGTACTCGTACCAAACCCAATTATTACTCAGTAACTTTAAAAACAACAATTAACTATTTTGACGCTTATTAAAAACTGAAACTTTCTTGCAAGCAATATTAAAATATGCGGGTTTTATAGAATTTTTGCAGACTCCACCTCAAGCATACTAATTTGTAATTAATTACCTACTGTAACTTCAAAACTATATATTCGACTTTAAAAACTTCAAAGGTCAATTAAGTAATAAAACTTAATTATAAAAAACCATCACCGTTAATGAACAAACATTTACCTATTTTAAACAAATTTCAGTAAAACTCGTCAGTCATATTCGTCGTTCAGTATTTAAGCAGAGTACGAATTAACTTAATGAATTTTCTGTTTAGAACTACTTTGAGACAGCTGTCAGGGCAAGATAGAAATTATGTCATCAAAATACTCTAAAAGTCTTACTTCATCTATGTTAAGTTTTATTAAGCTTAAGTTTTATTTCATAACTAAGTACTTACTTAGGGTGAGTTGCACCAACTGACCCACTACCATATCAGCCCAAGGACGTCCACTGCTGGACGTATGCCTCACCAAAATGAACGGGGGGTAAATGCCATAATCGCCATGCTTGGTATGCGGGTTGGCGATCGCAGTATCTCCACCGCACTCCAGGCTTGCTGCTGCCCATCCCACGGTGGTCTTGGTCGTAGTTTTAGGATAACTGACCGATCAACGTTAAATATGGCGCCGACAGCTGTCATCCCATAGAAACTTGTCAAACTTCCCATACAATCAAATTTTAACGAACACCACTTACGAGTACAGTCGTTTGGTGCAACACGTAATCCCTAGAAAAAAAAATACGTATAAAAAAATAGTGCCGAACCTAGCACCTGGCATGTCAGTCAACCTGATTTAAAATAGACCATTTAACAGAATGGTAATTAGTTAGTAAGTGAAGTAGTAGACGTAGACGGGGCACATTGCACGTAGAACCGAAGGCCGTTGGGGCGGAAAGGTTCACGAGTGGTGACTACGTACTGGAAGCTCATAATAATATGGCAATAAAGTTAATTTGAAGTTTAAAAGTGCAACGTTACTCACGTAGGCGTTTCCATAGCTGAACTGTTGACCTGGTAAAGGTTGAGGGAGTCCGCTGGATGCGCAGGACCAGTCATTATGGATTTATGGCCCTCTTTTGGGGAGGCCTATGTCGATCAGTGGACATCCTTCGGCCGATGAAGTTGATGATGTATATGACAGTTATCATCCTTCGGATTGTCGCATCCAGCTTCAGCCAGCGACCTGTCGCAAAACGTCTCTCCACCAAACTGGAGTTATTTAAACAATTAAAATCATCAAATGTATTCAGTCAACATTAAGAAATATGCCAGCGATTTACATATTTCATAATAGCTACAAGGTACAAAGCTTGTCAACAGAATATCAAAATGAACAACGATTTTCGTGGCTTGCTTTGTTCACCTGACTCGGCAATTTTTAGTATAACGTTAGCATTAAAATTTGAACCTTGAATGAACCTTCTTTTTAACATACATCTAAGTTATGTATTCAGGGTGAAATCGTTAGCTTGAGTCTTTACTTATATATGTTTATACTTAATGATAAATTCGTTTCTTTATGCAAATAGCCAAGGATAGTGGCTGGCCTTGTTAATGTTCCTGTTGATTTATACGAGCTATCATAGTGCAGAACGGTCTCCATTTCCACTGCAAATATAAACAGGCGCCTGGTTAGGGAAGTCCTGGCACAGATATACGTTTAAAGCATACAAATATCATTTTATTTACAATGTGTGACCAGTACAGCTGCGATTTTTTCCTCATCTGTTACCAGTGGGGTAAAATTTCCACCTTTTACTATAATTTCACATAATTACTACTGGGCAGCAGATGATAAGAAAGTTCCCAGCTGTTACCCGTGAAAATAAATTGGTTACTACATTGGTTATTGGTTAATAAGTTCATAATTTTAATCGTGACAAAATAATAATCGAGGTTTCGAAAATTAATAAATGACTAATTAAATTGACTACAGTACAAAAAGAGGTGAATATAAAAAAAAAAAAAAAAAAAAAATAATATTGGGGGACAATCTTACACAAATCGACCTAGTCCCAAACTAAGCAAAGCTTGTACTATGGGTACTAGACGACGATATACATACTTATATAGATAAATACATACTTAAATACATAGACTTAAAAACATAAATTGTTCAAAGAAAAGACTACTTGATAGCATCTAGATGGTAAAACAAATCAACTAAGTACATTAAATAAAATATATATTTGTATAAAAAAAAGAAAAACAAATAAAACTAACAATCGTAATTATATTTCTATATTGTATTAAGACGAGGCAACCTAAAATAATTCCCACGCTTGCTCCGCCCATCACCCGCGCCAACCCGCCACCCGCTAGATACACTCGTTCGTCGCGCGCGTGTAGTTTTCAAAACAAATAGTGGAGCAAGAACATAGAATGAATAGAGATTTTTTTTATTGATATACGTTAACTATTTTTTTTGATGGTGCCATTTGAACCAGTTTTTGATGACAATCAAATGTCATTATTGTAGTTGGTCAACAAACAAAGGACAAACCTAGCTCAATTCTAGTGGCCTCCGAAAAGGCTCCTACAATATGACGTCACGTGCCACTTATCAAACCAACAGGTGCCAAGTTTACGCTCAAAATGCATTAAGCCGCAATAAATTAGTTTTACAGTAAACAATCTAGTGCCAGACTTGGCACCTTTTTAGATAATCTATGAAACTTGGCACCCATTTAGATCTCAATTCTTTTGTCGGTGAAGACGACAACCATGCGTCGCATATTCTTAATATTGAACTTGGCTCTCATTTTCACATTTATCTTTTTGATGGGATATCATTCCTTTTTGTCAAACTTCACCAAATGGTACTTTTCACGAGCGAATGCTCTAGTCACGATCTAGACACGCGGCAGCGTGTCCAGCCAAGTTCACCCTAGGAACTGGCGGACAGCAGCCGTGTGTTATATTACACGAACCGTTTGGAGCCACTTTTGAACCCCCAATAACTCCAAATCTATGTAACATAAAAAAAAAATTGGTACATGTATTAAGACCCTTTAGAACAACAAGAAACCCAAATTTCATAAATATAGGTTTAATAGTTATTGAGATATTAAATTCCAAAAAACGGCATTTTTATCACTGACTGACTGACTAGTAATCAAAAACCTAACCCACTTCTAGGTGACCTAGAAAGCTAAAATTTGGCATGCAGCTTGATAATTGTGTGTACACCAGAAAAAAACCGAAAATAGTGATTGTTTTATTAGTTTTATTATTATTATTATTTATGCTAGTTACCTCAGAACTCCGTCATTTATTAACCGATTTGGAAAATTCTTTTTTTGTTTGAAACGGTATAGTTCAGGGGTAGTCCCATAGATATCAAGTAAGATTCTGATCATAGGGTCCAGGAGAAATCGAGGGAACTCTTCAAATATTTGAGGTGCACCTATAGCGATTTGGGTATTTTGTAAAGTAACTCGTGCATTCGCTCTTAAAAAGCACCATTTGGCGAAGATTCACAAAAAGTAATGATATCCCATCAAAAACATAAATGTGAAAATGGGAGCCAAGTTCAATATCAAGAAAATGCGATGTTTGGTTGTCTTCTTCACCGACAAAAGATTTGAGATCTAAACGGGTGCCAAGTTCCATAGATTCTCTGAAATGGTGGCAAGTCCGGCACTACATTGTTTACATTAATATTAATTTACTGCGGCTTAATGCATTTTGAGCCTTAACTTGGCAGTTTTCTATGCAGTATGTTATAATACCATAAAATCTGTAGGGTATTTAAGAAAGCTGACTCAAATCTTACACTCTGACCTGATGACAATGGGACCACCCCGAAAGTATACCAATTCAAACATAAAAAGAATTTTCCAAATCGGTTAATAAATGATGGAGTTCTGAGGTAACAACAACTAATAATAATAAGAAAACTAATAAAAAAATAGAGTTTTCTGATTTTTTTTATGTGTATGTACACAATTACCAAGCTGGATGCCAAATTTCACTTTTGTAGGTCACCTGAAAGTGGGTTAGGTTTTTGATTACTAGTCAGTCAGTCAGTGGTAAAAATGCCGTTTTTTGGACTTTAATATCTCAATAATTATTTTACCTATATTTATGAAATTTGAGGTTCTAGTTGTTCTAAAGGATCTTAATACATGTACCAAATTTCATTCTTTTATTTTAAATTGACGACCTGTTTAGCCTAGTTGGTAGTGACTCTGACTCCGAAGCTAGAGGTCCCGGGTTCGAATCCCGGCCAGGGCATTTATTTGTGCATTTTTCACGGATATTTGTTCTTGGGTCTTGGATGTTTTCTATGTATTTAAGTATGTATTTATCTATATAAGTATGTATATCGTCGTCTAGTACCCATAGTACAAGCTTTGCTTAGTTTGGGACTAGGTCGATTTGTGTAAGATTGTCCCCCAATATTATTATTATTATTAAATAGACTTGGAGTTATTGAGGGATCAAATGTGGCTCCAAACGGTTCGTGTAAAATAACACACGGATGCTGTCCGTCAGTTCCCGGGGTGAACTTGGCTGGACACGCTGCCGCGTGTCTAGATATTGCTGTGTCAGTCGTGAAATTCTGCGTTAAGATACATAGTTGTGATACAATTCATATTTAAGAAAAGGATTGTATTGGTACCTATGTATTGAACACATGAATGTATTTTAATAAGATGTCAAACATTCAGTTGAAAAAAAAGTATTTAATCATAATAAAGTTTTATAGAAATATATATTTATTGTAGTATACTACTCGCGTAAAATGTATTCACCTTTTTTGGAGGTTTTGCCGACGTTTCGAATGTATTACAAGATCCGTGGTCACGAGCCGACATAAAAAAAAAGTCGAATGCATTTCAGTTGTACGCGATTAATTCGGTTCAGTAATAATGTGTAAAAATCGCCATATCTATTCATGACTATTATTTAGACACGTATATTGACATGATGCGTTTTCTTTAATATGCTTTTGATATGAGATTATGCTTTACATAATCTATATATATATATATATATATATATATATATATATACGCATAAATAGCTTTTGACTACTGACCGACTTGTATCGACAGAATAGTTGTCCAAATTTAAAACTGTCAATGATGATGACTCCATTGGTTTTTTGCTCTGCTGTGCTCCGTCCGCTTTCATTTACGAAATCAGCGCAATTTTGGCACACATCCGTCGTCGGCAAAAGCCACAGGCGTCTGAAGGCGGAGTCTTGATGAGATAGCGTCAATTGCTTTCGCGCGTAAAAAAAGAGACAAAAGACAGTGATGGCGCTCATGAACACAAAGGCGTATGCGGCATAACTTCCGAATTTATAATATAATTCATATAAAATAAACTACACAAGTAAATAAAATGATATATCCCAGTTTGCTAGATAAATAGTATTACCGTCGTTTCTGAAAATTTCAAAGGTTGGATGCTTATAGTTCCGGAATAATTAGCAAAAGAATAAAAAAATGGACCATAGTTTGGAACGAAAAACTATCGAGAAAATTTTCACTTTGCGTGTTGTCCGATCCCAGTTTGTTAGATTATATAATGAAAATTAACATACCAAAATTTCATAGGCGTAGATTAACTGGTTTGCTTACAATATCGAAAAGAACACGACCAAAAATTCGAATGCCTCGTCTTAAGTAGTAAAGTTACTAACCTACAAAAACATTCATAGTAGTAGTATATAAGTTTAATTGTACATTTGCAAGGAATAAAAAGGCTTTTTTTATTTATATATCGATATATTTTCGTTACTTAGCGCCTGGATCAGAATTGGGATTTTTGGAGCGTCAACAAATAGCCTTTAGGCATTCCTGCTAGGCGCCCCCTGGATAGGGGGTGGTATGTCATGATGTGTGTGTGTGTGTGAGACTTACCGAATTCTGCGGAAGTCTGCGGTGGAACTTACCGAATTTGTCGCAGCGCGTGAGTTACGGGCACAATCACGGCACCGCCATCATTATTTGTCTGTCGCGAAGGTCTAGGGTGCCGCATACACGTCACGGCCGCGGTGAGAAACGGTTACAACACTGCCTTCCGTTGTATAATTTTATTGTAATCACAAATGGAGCAATGACAATGGGTTTTGTGAATCAGACGTTGCTCATATAAGGAGCAAAAATGTGTATGAGACAAACAGAAACACCATAAATTAAATATAAATTAGGAAACAAAAAAAAAAACAACTAGATGTTGTGCTTGATACAAAGTGAGAATCTTACGAGTAGACTTATTTCCTACCACAACTTTTTTCAAGCAAGTTGGGCAGAGAAATGCAAAAATATTATGATTTGCACGAATAATGCAGTCTAATTAAAATAATTTATTACCTAAAGTAGAAAGTTCCCAATTCCTTAAAAGAACCTTTTCTAAACACACCATTTATCCACTTACTTCTCAAGGACACACCAAAATGTAACTTACTACGTGGACAATAACGGGAGGGCTCTCAGCGCACTACATTTACAAAGCGCATTCCACTCGTCTGCACAAATGACTCCATTGTACTTTGATCTCGACATGGAACAATTAAGTGTAATCGAAGGTCAAGTTACCCTGTATCGCTAGTAGCAAAGCGTTAAGCGTTGTGAACAGCCTCCTCGGGCCCTTGACAGTGCGTCGTGCATGGCTTATCATTCATCTTACCTTACGTGACCGCATCGAACCTTTTTTGTCCCCTGTTTCAACCGTGCCGTACTAATTTTGTTAAAAAGGTTATCTTGTAGAATACATTCCAGGTTAGAAAAAAAAGCTATTAATTCTAAGTGAAATAAGAATAAAGTACTGGCCTGTAAATTATTACAGCGCAGGAAAATATTGTGAGGAAACTTGCATACATCTGCGAAGAAATTCAAAGGTAAGGTATTTGAAATCCACTAGGCGGTCGTGGGACAAACTAATGCTTCGATCCCTCTCACCCACTAGAGAAGGCCTGGGCCAGTGTACCTAGCAGTGGGACGTATACTCGTAAGTATATAGGCTCATTACGATTGCTTAGATATCAAACATCAACGTCCAACGAAAATTATGTCATTTTTTGGACCTAATACAATGAAAAACTATTTACTTATTTCTGTTTTCGCCTATCCCGAGGTTTGAAAGTCAAATCAAATTACATAAATTGACGTATGAATGTCAATAGACTATTACCGGTTTGGAATAATAACCCTCTCTGCCACGAAAAAAGCTGGCGTAAGAAAGTCGGTGCTGTATCATTCTTGATAATCGGTTACCTACCGAATCAATAACAGCACCTGACGAATTTACTGCAAAGTACATGACAAATACATAAGTTCATATTCAGAATTCATTGACCACAACTTCGGATGATATATTTGTATACTTGCGTGATTCATAAACAATACAATTGAAATGAATCATGAACATAGCAAGAACAAGTCCAGTGCCCCCTTTGTGGCGAGACACCAGGTAAACCACATTAACCTAAATCTTTATGCATGAGCTGTAGAAATTAATTTGTAATTACTAATTTTCTAATATAATTAGGTACTCATTTATTATTGCAGCAAACAGAAAACACGCAAGTTTATTATTGCTTTTTCTAGTTAATTTCCAAATCTAGAATTACCTAAGCTTTCTCCATTTATCACTGTAAAGAATTTATTTATACCTTCTGATTCATTCGTAGTTTGTAAGTTTTTCAAACCAATTGCTCCGGGTACTTACACAAAATTCAAATCCGCTTAGGTAAGTATTTTATTTACAGATACGGGAAGACTGTTTTGTATTTCCGCCTTAATGAGTAACTAGCACAAATCAAACATTTTGCGGCCTTGTTCAAAGGATTCCACTGATCATCCACACAAGACAACACAAAATAAACGAGCAACCTATTTTAGCAGACCAACATTACCGTTAATAACGCTTCCTAAATTCAACGAAGAAACTTCTTGATTAAATGAATACTTACAAAAGACGGGAACAAACTCAGACGGGCATCGTTTGTTTGTTTGTGTTTGTGATCGAAATCAAATTAGAGCATTAATTGCTCAAAGGGAATATTAATTTCTAATCGAGCAGACTTGTGTAGGTAGTACATATATTATTGTGCGTACTGATTGATAATTAAGGGGAGGTCGTCAAGCGAGTTAGCGTTTTCGAGTTTTCTAAAAACAACCCGAAACGTAGAAAAAGGGTTTTAAATATTTGAAAAAATTCTATGTTTTACTTAAGGATCTAGTCTAGTCAAAGTTGCACTCAGATACACGATCTAATGAACTTCGCTCGATAGAAAGAGACCCCAAAGTTACTCCTTTTTGTAAAGCATTTACAATCTGACGACTAAACTATTGATGTTTTAAATAAAGTTTTTGAACTAAACTACAGCCATTCAGTATTTCTAGACATTTTTGCAGAATTTAAAAAGATAGAATGATTGTATGAATTAATATGTTTAAATACCTAGGAAATGCGCGAGCGCGGAGGCTCGGCAGGCCCGATCAGTCGCGCGCTGGCGCTTACAGACAACGGACCTGTGTCAGTTTTATCCGCGACAGTTTCGTGCACCAAACAAGCAGTTTTTGACGAATTTATATAATGGTTGCAAATTATTTAAGAAGGGCAATAAAAACCCGAATGAAAAAAGGCGTAATTATTAACAAATAAATTATGGTCATAGTGCCACAGTATAAAAATGACAGTATAACAACTGAACTGAACCCCTCCAGAAATGTAACCAAAGTTGGTAAAATTATAAATGAAATGTTTATTACCAGAAATTGTAGATATAGTAAGAGATCTACGAGTACTGCTTTGCACTTGAATATTTTTTTAAGCTGTGAGCTTCAACACATTAATTCCGGCCGTCTTTTTTTTAATACCACGTCAGTGGCAAACAAGCCAACGGCCCGCCTGATGGTAAGCGGTCACCGCAGCCTATGGACGCCTACAACTCCAGAGGTGTCACATGCGCGTTGCCGACCCTTTTAAAATTTATACACTTTCTATCTTTCTAGCTAATCTTCTTTTATAAGGTCTACCCATTTCCAGGTAGCTACCGTGGCAAGTTTGGTATCATTTTATATAACATATTGATTCTTTTGTCATCTTTATGTAAAAATCATTTCTGGTATTTATTTTTTAAAAATACGGTAACCTTTCGCATAAATAGTAAAAAAGTAAAAACTTCGCAATGTTTTTTATGCTTTGAGAGCTAATAACTTTTGATGAATAAATTAAACCAACAAAAAATATTCTGTCTGTATTTTATGTGGCCCTCTTTAGGGGAGGCCTATGTCCAGCAGTGGTCGTCCATCAGCTGATATGATGATGATGACGATGACACGCACACGACAAATAAATATAACACCCTGTATAAATACAACATAAATAGATAAAAAATTGCATGACCTATTAAACAAATCGAGTAGAGAGATATAAGACATATTTCTTAGGTTCTTAGGTTTCATAGATTAAATAACGAATTTCAGGGTTGTACTATGAATTCTGTTTTTTTTTCATTATAATGGATCCTACCGTAAGTTCGACTTTCAATTATTTATTTACTACCTATTTATAAAAAAATGATATCAATGAGATACTAAAGTTTAATCATAATTAATGCATTTCTTAAGTCAAAATACAGTTATATTTCTATACTGTGACCAGTATGAAGCTAGCGGGGTCATCCGAGTTCACAGTCGCTTCGTCCGCGCGGGCTTGTTCACGCACCGCCAGGACAGCGCTAAATACCTACTCTCGCAGGACTAGAGGGCCTTAATTGCGAAATGCGCGATGATTAGTATGCCAAGTTTACGGTTCAATTTAATGTGTTCAGTATCCTACTTATGTAGATGTGGATGTTCAATAAATTAATACGGTTTGCTGCGCAAATTTCTGTTAATGTGTGTCCTTTGGGAAATTCAATTAAAAGTTAAATTCACGCTTGGATTTTAGACGTTATTGGAAATTGGTATTACAAGTCAATGGTATTGTTTCATTAATTAAGATTTAAAAAAAATATGCATTTTTTTATTGTTTGGACAATTTGTTAAGGAATTGTTTATTGTTATTCAATTTAATTATGTGGTTATTTTTAATATATATTGTAGATTATGTTTTATTTAATTTTAAGATATTCAAACACAAAAAAATTGTTCATCAATTAAATAAACTGAAACAGAACTGAATTATAAAAAAAATATCGATAGGCGTGAATTTATTGACTGAGTGTAAACAAGGTATCTGTTTCAGCTTCGGCAAGAATGCTTTCGTATGTCCCGCCGGCGGATTTCCGGATTTCCCGCTGTTTTCCTCTACAGGTAGCATTTCTCAATCGATTCTCGTTAAATTTTATGAGCAAGTTTGTTTATTTTTTAGATTTTTTTGTCATGTCAGTATTATGAAATTTTGAAATAAAAAAACATCACGATGTCTAGAGTTCACAGAACCATTAGCTATTTCTAGTGATAGGACATTTCCAAATGAACAAGCACCAACGATATAGACTAGCAATGTCCTATTTCCAGCCGCGTATGCCTCCTGGCATTCAAAAAACAATCTTGACCTATTTCCTGAATTTGTTTTATCCCATAGACGGAAGCAAGCTTTTGAGAAGGCTCTGAGGCAATAGAAAATCCACAACCATGTGCCCCACTCGAGCGGTCCTTCAGAAAATCAAAGAAACCCGTCTCCATAAGACGAATACGTATTTGTACCAACTAATAGCGGTGTCGGTCGCAAATTCGTTTTTTGTTCAAAAAGGGTAGGGTTCCCATATTTGCCGATTCTGAACGCATTTTGTTATAATGTATGACTTTGCGGGAGAAATATTGGCCAGCCCTGACCTGATACAGTTACAATACAGTTTTCGTTCACCGCTGAAGGCTGAAGAGTGAGGAGGACGGGGGATATTTCGATTCATGAATAGAATAGACCCCGTTGGTTGGCGACAATTGAGGCGGGTCAAGGGCAATATTACAAGACTTGGGCTTGTAAGTGCCGTAGAAATGTGTAACGCATTTCGGAATCGATTTTCTTCAGGCTACGATACGAGTAGGTATCATGATCGTGATTTATGATTTAGACGTGATTGTAAAGTAAATTAATTGATAGAATATAGAAATCTATTTAAAATGAAACTGCTTAAATGTTATAAGGAGGATACATATTACAAATTATAAGTACACTAGCATTTGTACGCGACTTCTTGTGCGTGAACTCCCGTATGAACTTGCATCCATAATCTCATCCCT
The DNA here is from genome assembly GCA_905163555.1 of Notocelia uddmanniana. Lineage (NCBI taxonomy): Eukaryota > Metazoa > Arthropoda > Insecta > Lepidoptera > Tortricidae > Notocelia > Notocelia uddmanniana. The sequence continues at coordinate 21,013,130 of LR991068.1, forward strand.
TTGGGAGTGATTTTAGGAATTAAAAATATCTTATGTTTTAACCTAAATTACGAGTATAAATTATTTCTGTCATCTAAATCAGACCAGCCAGTGTTGCGCAATTTAGTAAAAAATATCAAAACATTTACAAATCCAGAAATTCACGTTTATAATCTTGTTATAATTCAGTTTTATTAGCCTACTGGTCAGCACCGTTTTTAAAAAAAACTAACATTATCATTCAAACAATGTCGAGCGCGGATTACCTAAAAAAAGGTAGAATAGTGCTCTTTCACGCTCCATCCGCACAATGCATTTGCTTTTTTCCCGTTCGGTAAACTGATACTTCATGCTGGCAACATTTGGCCACTCCGAATGCGAACCAACAAATTAAAACAACATGCCTTTTACTGGAACCTCTCTACGCTCCGCTGCGCAGTGGTTTTTATACTTCTTCACAAACAGTGTCAGATAAAACCGGGATACAATTCTGAAAGTGAGAATTTGATTACAAATCTATAAGGTAAGCCTTTTGATAAGATATCCGTGCATTTTCATCCATTATATGAATACCCAATGAAATACCAGGCCTAATATGTCCAGCAGTGTACATTTTTCGGCTGATATAATGATTATGACGATAATGAAATACCAAACAAGCATTTTTTCTTTTCACTGAAACTAATCGATTTTGGCGCCACGTGTCACATGACACTCATGCTCACTGATAACATTTCTAAGCCCGTGTATAACTACAACTTATATTTGTACTCGTAATAACGTTTGTAATCATTCCCTCCGGATCGGCAAAGACCCGTTAATGAGTTCTGGCGCGCGTGGCGATAATTCCCCGATACCAGCAATAAAGCGGTATTCAGACGAACCAATTAAACTTTTTAAATGACCCGACGTTGCCAATCCGTATTGTTCAAGTTCGCGTGAGGGATTCGGTTTATCGCCTCATAAGGACTTGATAAAGTTTAGCTCAGATCAAGAAGAGTGTAAGAACCAGTTAAGCTACAGTGTGTTAGTGCCGTTTTGATTTATATGATGGAACTACTAAGGGCTAGATTTGTAGTGTTTGTAGAAACTATTAAAAGTTTTCCGTAGACACTTAAGGGTCACAAGGCGATCAAGCGTGGTCATGCAGAGTAATAAAATATTGCCACCTATAGTGGTCGGCAGTTAAGAAGTCAATCCTGACATCTGTCATTTCCATAGGTACAGTTTATAACCTAAAAGTCACTTTGAGGTTATAAAATGTATGGAAATGACAGGTGTCAGGATTGACTTCTTAACCGCCGACTACTATAATACTGATGCGAAAAGTAACATTATTATTGGTAAACGGGACTTAATCGCGTACAGTACAACTGAAATGTATTCACTTTTTAGAGGTTTACCCGACGTTTCGAATGTATTACAGCATTTTACAGCGTCCGTGGTCACGAGCCGAGTGAATGTGTAAAATTCGTGCAAATCGACAAGTAACGAATTAGATATCAAGTAACTGTTACGGATTGTCCTAAGTAACCCGTTCAGCTCTACAGCTCTCCAAAGAATGCCCGTTCCCCTGAAAAACAACCAGCTAGCCGCCATGTCAAATGGCGGGAAAATATCCATCGCCGATTGGTCGTACCGAGAGCACCAACAAGGATTGAGCAACACTCCTATTGGTTACTTTCCACCAATCACGTACAACTGCAAGGAAAGTCCAGTGTTGCTAGCACAAAATTATCAATTCCTGGCATCTTAATGCTGCATGAAATAAGCATGACGTATAATGTGACCAGTAAGTATGACATATGAAGATAATATATGCCATTTTAATGACTATATTAACAGCATTCACATTCACAAGATATTTGTAGAAAACCAGCCGTCTATTTTACTTCTAAACACATAAATCATGACATAACCATCATTGCTGATCCACCTAAACATTGACAGTGTTAGGAAAAATTGTCAGTTTTAGGGAACAGTAATCAAGTTTGTGAAAATGTAGGATTTAAACATAATGATGATACGTTTTACTTACCAGTTAATTGATCATCTTCATTGTTGATTTCTGCTTCAGTATACTCTACCAATTCTTTAATTCAGGAAATAACAATAAACTTACCTGCAACAAAACATAATAGCATTAAATAACCGTTACATAAGACAAACAATTTAACTTAGTTTTAAACAATCCACATTTTATCATTCTTTGAATAAATCAAGCATCAATTACAGCATTAATACATTAAAGTCGTTTTGTCCTAATTTTATTTGATACTTATCTTGTTTAGCACTTTGTGTTTTACTATAGGTAGTATGGGTACAGTGACCAAGACTCACGAGCACCAATATCTGCCATATAACATAAAAAAGAGACTGTATTTGTAGGGCCATTAGAACTAAGAGAAAATATTTTCGTCGCCTTTAGTTTGGAAGATATTAATGTTGGTCTGTACTACCTAATAATTCATATGTTAGAACAATTGACACCTTAAAATGTATTGAGTACCTAAACCAAGCATCTGACAATACATGAATCATTACATTAGTTTTTGTTTTGCCCTAATTCAATTTAATTGTTATCCTGTTTAAATTACCTTGTGTTTTAATATTTCTACTTCGTTTAGAGTTATGATTATGACTAATTTCAGTTGTAAAATAACAACACAGTTCAATCATAAAATAACCTTAATATTAGTAGGTCATTGGTCTGGACACGTAATTTACGACTTAAATGTCTCACGTGTAATAGGTATCGCCACTTCCATTTCCCCCAGTAAATATAAATATAACTTCACAGCATTATAAAACTAATCGCGAACATAAAGCTTCACCCTTGTTTTACAACATTTCCCACGGCACCGAACAATGTTTTCATAAACAATACCAGTTTATCATACTCCCATAACCATACCGGCTATAAACTGTAAAACATAAACACACCTGCTAATCTCAAAGGTCAAGAGATCTGCTCTGACCTAAACTGGTCGATATCAGCGTAACGGTTAAACCGTTTCGACCAACATAATAAGATCCCTCACGAAGCTCCGAGGGATAGACCCAGCATGTAAGGAATGTCCGCACCTATTCTGCCCTACTGCATAAATACAGTAAAGGGCATTACCCATTAGAAATATCACGTCGGTTACGTCTTTTCTGTTCTACGCATGTTTTGATTCTTGGGGCCAGATTAGGACATTTGATAGGGAGTTACGCTATGCCATGGTATTCTAATAAGCTATCACATTAGAAGACCTGGAATTAGTAACACAATGAATAAAGGCCAATTGTTCTAGTCTAGTAATATACGTTAAAATTTACTTTAAGGCGAAGGGATATGCAAATGACCTTGCCCCATCGGCGCCTAGCCACAGACAGCGGGCGTTCATACTAGATGGCGCGAGCGTAGGCTATCGATGTATTATTAATCGGATTGACGTATAGATGGCGTAAATTATTTCATTTATATTTTAATTGGTGATTTAATTATAACTGTATTTATAGTATTGAGGAAAAAAAAGGAAAATCCAATGCCACATGTTATCTCACTGCTGTATTTCGCAATCGAGAACAAACCGAAGCACACCGAAGGAACTCGACCGCTCAAAGCATGGCCAGGAGAGCGAAAGAGACAGCACGATCCAAACTTTAATACATAGCTAGAATTAGTATTTCACTTTGAGATAGAACTTTTATTATGTAAGTATAAGAAGAAAATTTAGGAATATATTGTGATATTGTCCTAGAATAGGAAGACTACCGTTTGTTGATTTATCGGTTCAAAACCTAACTTACCTACCATCAATCTCGGTACTTCTAGCCGACTAGATGCCGCTGAACTCCTTACCTGTATGATAAACACGCGGCGCGGGCTCTTGGCACAGGGTTAGAAAATAAAAGTCTAGTTTACAGTTATTATTATGATATTTATTTCATTGGACGAAATACTTAAGCATACGGAGGATGAATACCCTTTTAAATAATCAAAAAGAAGTAAACTATTTATTTCGTTTTTAAAAATACTTTGACAATTTTCTTTGCAATTTTTCATGAAAACATATCTGGAAGTATATAAATACATAAAAATAAAACCAACCAAGTGCGATTCGGACTCGCGCACCGAGGGTTCCGTACAACTAAAAAACAAATGTGATTTTTCAATATACTTATTGGTATTTGTTGGTAAAATATACGTATTAATACTTTCAGTGCCAGTAACCCTAGGGTGTGTGGGCGCTGGTTTGGTAGGCGCTTTCCGCTACATACGGTTTATCTCATGTTATCGGCTACGAGCGTAGCGCTACGAAATCGTTGGCAGTGAAAGTGTTGATAAACAATATCACTAAATAAGATCATAGGTCATAGGTGGAATCCCATTAAACATATCCTTTTTCCTGAATGTACTAAATTGATCAAGAAACAATGCCACCAAATGTGGAAAGAATACTTCGATTTGAAAAAATTCGTGTGACAGGCGAGGCCATACATTTGAAGAACTCTGCTTCCCATGTTTTATGTACAGTATACATCTTAGCAGAGAAAAATTTTTGGTCATTGGACCAAATAAAAATATGCACCTGCTTAGTGCTGCTCATCTGCTCACATCCAATGGCCACCGTTCCAGCCACTGCGCTTGTGTTTAGATCCAATTCATTAGTGGACTCATCATTGTAAACTACAAAATCCATGTTGCACATTTTACATTTCAGCCGAAATTGAGATAGTAAACCAGTGCGAACTTCAGATACAATTTCCACTGCTTTTAAACCACAATTCAGTGGACCATGACAAGACATTTCCTGTAGTTGCTTGAAAAATGGGAAAACATTAACAATTCTTCTCTCAATGTTTTCATTGCCTTTATCACTGAAAAGAAAATAACATTACAGCATGAATTATCAAAGTCATAACATCTAATAACTATGCTACTACCCTCCATTTCATTATATTTATGATTTTAAAAATAAAGAGTGGTGTTTTTTTTTTCAAAATTCTGACCATTTACTATCTGATAATGTGCTTTTTAGTACATATTCACATTTATAAAAACCCTTTTAACTTTGTAATAATAGTAATAATAATATAATTTTTAAGAAAAAAAAAACCGACTTCAATGGGGGAGTCCGGTGAAAGATTATTAATCTTAGATGGTGCACTCTTAGATTCCATACAATAAAATACAAAAATGGCTATAAGTATGTTTATAATGGTAGAAGACTAAGTACCCTCAATTCCTCATGAAATCATGGAAAAACCTTGCTTGCTTGACAAACAAAACGAAGAGAACAAATCGCCAAACGTGAACTACGCGTCGTTGAAGAGTTCCGTTCTGATCATCATCAGCAGTTCCACTTCATCAAATGTCACTTTTATGAATGAAAATGCTTGATTAGTTCATGAAAATACTAAAATCACTATTTGTGTGCCTTTCACATTTGAGGAGTTTCCTCGATTCCTAATGGATCCCATCATCAGAACTCGAGCATGACAAAAATCAATCGTGAAAATAGAACTTGCTTAACAAACACCACTAGAAGGACAAATCGCCAAACGTGAACTTTTCGTCGTTGAAGAGTTCTGTTCTGATCATCATCAGCAGTTCCACTTCATCAAATGTCACATTTTTGTATGATAATGCTCGATTTGTTGATAAAAACACAAAAATCACTATATGTTTGCCTTTAAGATTTGAGGAGTTCCCTCAACTCCTCATGGATCCCATCATCAGAACTCAAGCATGACAAAAATTAATCGTGAAAATAGAACTTGCTTAACAAATACAGCTAGGAGGACAAATCGCCAAACGTGAACTTTTCGTCGTTGAAGAGTTCTGTTCTGATCATCATCAGCAGTTCCACTTCATCCAATGTCACCTTTTTGGATGCAAATGCTTGACTTGTTGATAAAAACACAAAAATCACTATATGTTTGCCTTAAAGATTTGAGGAGTTCCCTCAATTCCTCATGGATTCCATCATCAGAACTGCCTTTTGACAAAAACGGGACCAACTTGGATATATATACATACAATAAAAAAAAAAATTTTTCAAATCGGTTAAGAAATGACGGAGTTATGGAGTAACAAACATTAAAAAAAAAAAAAAACAAAAAAAAAAAAAAAAAATACAACCGAATTGATAACCTCCTCTTTTGAAATTTTGAAGTCGGTTAAAAAATATGCATGCGCTTTGGAAGGCACATTAAGCCAAGGTCTTCCAGCAGCTTGAATTCTCTAACAGTCAAGTTATCCATTCACTTTACAAGCCAATAAGGTCTATTTTACCCCTTGGGTTGAAAGGTCAGATGGCAGTCGCGTCCGTAAAAACTAGTGCCTACACCAATTTGTGGGATTAGGTAGCAGACCCCGGGCATGGCGGGCATCCATCAGGATTCAACTGTACTGGGATAGTGCTAGGATGATATACGACGAAACCTTGTATGGAGACTGTTGTGTGTTTCTTCATTATTTTAACTTTTCATTAATTAATAACTTATCCGCCATAACAATATTTATGTGGAAATTTCAACTTGCTAACTATTACCGTGCAAAAAAGCCTGTTTGTTAGAAGTTGGACAGAAAAACGGTGTAGACTTATTAATAATGTTAATTTTGGTACCCTGAGAATATGGAATCCTGATACTTCATTTATTATTTATACTCACCTTTCAACTACAATATTGTCATCCACTACAAATGAATCATCATCAACAGCAACAGAACTGAAATAAAAGTACAGAGATAGAGTCCACAGTAATATAATAAAATAGCAAAGTACTGAAACATTTAATAAATGTCTTTGCTATTATTAGTCATCTTCCCTAATAATCATTTACATAAACATTATTTTTTCAGATTATAGTAATTTAGGATAATAAAAAAATATTGGGTGACACATTTACACAAATCAACAGTCCCAAACTAAGCAAAGCTTGTATTATGGGTACTAGATGATGATATACATACTTATGTACATAAATAAATTCTTCTGCCAGTATCTGTGGCACTATGCTGCGGGGGATAGATTATTTATTTTTAAAATTTTGGTAAGCATATATTAAAAAAAAATTGCAATGTACCTTTTAATATTGTTTATCGTTTTGTAACGTAATACATAAAAACATTCAAGACCCCGGTCCAAATATTCATGCTCAACACACAAATAAATGCCCTGTCCGGGATTCGAAGCCGGGACCTGTGGCTTCAGGATTTGTATGAAACAAACCTAATGGGTAGTATTTAAACACATCCAAAGGAGTTTACAGTTTTATAGCAAATGAAACTTATGTAAAATTAATCAACACTTTACAATTGACAAAACCCTAAAAAGAGGGATACTCGTTCATCGATGTAGCAGTGGGCATCTTCTAATTAAAATATATAAAATTACATGAATTAACATTTACTTTCATTTATTTTTGATGTTCATATGATTGGATAGTAATTGATTTATTGATTGACAAAAACATTACAGCTTGTAATTGTATCAATCACTGACAGTAGTTTGTATCTATTGCATTATGCCTCTTCCATATTTTGTAATACCATGAGTGCCTACATAATAGTAGTTACATTTCAGCAACACAATAATCAGATACTTACGTTTCAGGTTTAACTGATAGTTTCATTAGCTGCTTCAGTTTACGTTAGTATATATCTTCTTTGTCAGTACTAAACTCGTGATTGTCATTGTCAAAATCTGTAGAGACGCTACAACAAAAGGAAAGCAAGGGTTTAGAAATAAATAACACTGAATTATGAACACACACAACTAAGGCCAGGTCTTATGGATTTTGCACAAATACCCCTTGTATATAAACTTACTTTGCTGTGGCGTCGAGTCGTTTCATTGCAGCAATTTGTACTCGACGTTTGCTCATCAACCTGACTGATGCAGTAGGTTTCCGCCCCTTCCTATTTCCCATATTGGTAAAAGTTTAACTATGTCACACACCGCACCAAACACATAGGTTAATCCAATGTCAATAACAATACACCTAATCTAACCTAACATCATGAAACAATACAATCAACGAATAAAATGAACTACCTATTTTAATTATCTAAACTAAATAACACACACAATATAACAAAATGCAGTTAAAAATCCTTTAACACCAAATTCGGCACTTCTAAAGAACGTATGAGCGTATATCAACTATCAAAACAAAACACAACAGAATTATCAAACGTCAACGAACAACGAACGAGAGAAATATCCATGGATGGACGTGGGATGGACAATAAATCTGGCAACAGCGCAGCACTCGTGCAAACGGAAACGAGCTCGCAACGCCGCTTACGGGCGGCCCTTCCTTCCTTACTTCGAAAAATGCAATGATACAATTATGAATGCAAGTTCAAATCCTACATCACAAAAAAAGTCAAAATAATCCAAAGTGATTTTTAATTTTATTTTAAGTAGTTTTAATAATTTTCTGCGTATTTATTTATTTTTTGAACCTTTGAATCATATTTTAATGTTTATAATAATTTATTGTACGTTAGAAAGTGCCTGGTCATAGTATGTGAGCAAACATTTATTACAATGTTTAACATTCTTATTGTATAGGAAATATCTTTAAAAATTATAAAATATCTCTAAAATTCGTAATTTAGTATTTTAGGGATATAATTAAGTCTAGCCCACAACACAAAGTTACAAAAGTATACTTACAAAGTATGGACACAAAATAACTTGCACAGCGGGAATAAAACTTAAACAAAAAAATGCTTAGAACGACACTTTTAATGTGACTTATATATTTTTCAGTGAATTCTAGGAACATTTGAACAATTAAGGGAAATACTTGAGTATATGTGTGTTCAGACGGTGAACTTTCAAAACCTCCACATGCTGTATTTTAAGCAAAAAATCTCAGCAAAAACACCTCCATTTCATAGTTTTGCCATACCCTTCGCCTTAAATAATTAACTTTGGGATAATTGTAATATTTCCAACTCTTAAGTACTATATGTACTTAGTGGATATATGTGTTGTAGATTGCGGTTTCATCATATTGCTTTAAAATGATCAGTCCTTATGTGTCCACTGTATAAAAATCCGGCCAAGTGCGAGTCTGACTCGCGCACGAAGCGTTCCGTACCATCTATAAAAACGGAAAAGAGTCCCGATTCGCACTTTGCCAGTTTTTAATATTTGTTGTTATAGCGGACACAGAAATACATCATCTGTGAAAATTTCAACTAACTATCGCGGTTCTTGAGATACAGCCTGTTGACAGACAGACGGACGATCAGACAGCGAAGTCTTAGTAATAGGGTCCTGTTTTTACCCTTTGAGTACGGAATCGTAAAAAAACAGGTTGTTAAAACTTTTTTTCAAAAGTACCCTATTTTGGAAATTACACCTGTATCTGGTGTTGTCCGCGCAACAACGTATAAAGCGTCTAAAGCTATTCCCATTAGACAGAGTTCACTAACGGAATGGGAACAGGCGATGGCCTAATAAGTACACGAGATGCCATCCCATGCCAAAAGTACTTATTGCAAAGATAAACGGCATTTATTGGACGCTTGACCATTTAGATTACACTTGGTATCCCTAAGTTTCATAGAATCGAAGACCAGAGAAACGTCTGTTCGGGATAAATTACTTTACTAGACAAAGTCATAACATTGACAATTACTTGAGTGTGGCTCTTAATTTTGACTTTAACATAATACACAAGGTACAAAGAAACACATACGATAATACAATGTTTACAATAAGTAGAGCCATATCATCTGAGCGGCCTTACAATTGTAGGGTCATCAGCTCAGAGCATATAATGTTAATAGCTCTCTGAACTAAATCTGAACATACAATCATCACTCACAAATAAATCTATATATAACAAGGAGTAGCCCTCTTCTTGCTTGCTAAGTAAGACCGATACTTAGATGATAATGACTCTGGAGGTGTGTTCATTTAAAAAGTGGTGTTAACTCTAGCCACGTCCCAAGAAATTCGTTGGCCAAGACGCACATCGCATAGTATTTCTAAGAAAAGAAATTATGTAATAAGTACAAAGGATCGTTAGCTATTTCCATATACCGGACTGAGGTATAAATGCCAAACTAAGCGAGCGTTGCAGAATAAACAATGAAATGGTGAGTCAGTCTGCTACTTGCAACAGTCATAAAGGCTCTCCGTGTGTTTAGAATCACGTAGGACTAATAAAACAAAAACATCTATCTTTAGTTATTATCGACTTCAGAGAGAAGACTGGAAACCGGGCATCCTTCCGGACGCAACTGTGCTGGAATAACGTTAGGATGATGTTGATGATTATACATATATATTATCATGGTCTATCTTTCGAAATACCAGTTAGTTTTATGAAGGGTGAATCTTCGTGAGTTTTTGTATGTCTCGGTAACTGTGTCATAGTTATTAATAAGATCAAGCGTCTAAATTATAAGGTATCGACTAATCTTGGAACAAACATTAACACTCAATTCATTGCAAAAATTCCCGACCTGAAACTTCTAGAAGTCAACCGATCTAAGATTACCTTGCTATTGAAAACTGCACAAATGTTGACCTGTAAAAATGTTACTCATTCATATATATCCATCTTATAACACCTTTAATAACCAACATAGATCGAAATAATTTCTCCGCAATGACATATCGCGGTAATCAATAATCAACTGAAATCAGCGGTATAACGCTACACCTTCCTCTATAACAGGTAGGTACACAGGGAACAATACAGTCAATCGCAGGAGTCACACTCGTCTCAATAAATCACTCAAAACCTATAAAGGCAAAGAAATCCGCTGAGCATAACGGCGCAACAATGCAAGCCCCGGTCCCCTGTGGCGTTGCACAATACAATCTTAACGTTAAAAACGCATTGAGTACTACAGAATCCAATATTCACTTACGACTTTTCATGTAAGCGGCATAATAGTCCGGCGTGGCCGAGCCATCACCCCCGGGGTACAAAACCACGACTCGCATTCTAGATAATAACCCCCCTAATCCAAATACAACCATAAGTCTAACAACGTAAGATTGAGTTCAGGATAGCCGCGACATCGACAATCATCTCTCTCAACTCAACGGCTAACACAAGTCCTAAACAGAACCATCGGACGTGCAGTACTATCCATAGTCACGAGCGACATAAATAAAGGTAAAATCTCAAACACGACCTTCTCACTGAAATCCAAACCCTATTGTATAGACATTATGATTTAATTTTGGAAGGCAACTGTTAAAGATTGTGAGATGCGCGGGAGCGTAGAAAGTTCGTCGATCGAGTTCATCTCGTGTATCAGAGAGGGACGGAGGTATTTCGGAGAAGGGCCGAGCGACCTTTGTTTGGGCTTAAACGGGGAACGCCGGATGAATGGAGTTTACTTGCAGGGCACGACTGCGATCGCATGATACTGCCCGAGACAAATATTCGATTGCGTGTAGATGATAGATACGGTAGCTGAACGATGGAATTTTAATCGATGAGCGTGGTTTAGATTAGCAAGGGTCTGCAGTAAGATCTCGAGGCACGCAAGTCGATAATACCTAAGAAATCGGTGAATATAGGCGTTTCAACACTTCACTCCTTGATAATTTAGTATGACAGATTAAAACAACACGCTAAAGCGACGAGGAAAATGCAAAGCTCGTAACGACGAGAGCATTAACATTTAGTTGTATAAATTTAATAGCACCACTAAATCCTAATAAAGCTAACAATGAAGTCATATACAGCGCCAACGTCTACAAACCATCCAAAATCATATAAGCCTCGTCTAGCATTAATAACGCATTGAAAACAGACACCTCGAGTACAGTAAGCCTAGAAAGTAAGTGGTACACCAATTTTGAACCTTAATTTACACATAATAAAGTCGAAAATACAGCACCTGGCTCGGTACACTATTTATTTAACAGAAATATACTCAGCGGCTAAAATTGGGTCAAATTTGGTTCGGTTTTCATACAATTTGCAACGATTTTGGGCTAAATATATTGCCGTTAAGAATAGTATGCCCGTTGATTGTTATAGAAAAGCTAAGAATCTTAAATGAGCCACCGATTCATTCTGGAACAAATATATGTAAACGTTTAATGATTGACTAATATTTGCTTATATTATGTTTACTTTGTATAGCGCAATAAAGTATTATTCACTTTTTACTTATTATTTATTATGAAAAGGTGACTCACACCAATCATTTCGCGCATTCATTGTAACTGTCAAGAAATCAGCACATCCCTAACGCAAATTTTGCAGCGTCTACACGCTACGATATCTGGTTAATAAGGTCTCCATAAGTATCGATTTTTCCCACATTTAATACACATATTTGTAAGTATACATTTTAAAATAACATTAATCCTATGCTACTCTCACGCCATCTCGCTTACACCCTAGTGCTCCTTTATTCACATTCTATTTTTCACGATATGTCAATCATAATACGATTGCACCATTATAGAATTTTTCAATGGCGAGGCTTATACGAGTAAGTAACTCTGTGGTACTATCTATTTCGTTGTACAGTCGCCATACGATAAATAATGTGCTCAAAAGTATATGCTCAAGACTTTATTATGAAGGCATTGGAGTAGGTACAAGCTCGGATATTTTTAAGCATACAGAAGGACTGTACCACTTACAAAGGCACTTCAACGCATCTGCTCTGTATTACATCTGCCCGGGCCAGCATTTCGAGCAATTTACCGTTAATGGAGGTAAAAAATGTAACAACGCGTAGTAGCGTAGCAGATACAACGACGTTTAATAAAAGAAACGTGTCGCCGATTGGCAATAATGATCATCGTTACATGGGTACTTACATTAAATGATGGTTGTTAACTTATAGGTAGACTGATGGGAACAAAATTTCGATAAACATTCGTTCTCTAGTCACTCATATTTGATTAACTGCAACTACAACTCCTTTTAGCCAAAGCCAACTTAGTCGACAAACACTTAACACACACATGAAGACCTGGAGACCTGTTCCCCGCAGTACCTAGAGCGGAGTTCCTTTAAAGAATTATGTATGATTATACCTTGTAAATAGACAATAACTACTAACCAGTAACGGGTTAAATGCAATGTGTGTGTGTGTGTACACATAATTTACATATGACACGAGACAAGATAAGGTTTGTTTGATTTGTTTGCGACAGGTATAGCGAGATTGATGACAGTATGGAAGAGAGTGCTTGAGATGAAGCAAGACAGGTGTTTTTAGTTTAGAATCTTTGTAACGCTTTAACTGTAATGTTACATTACTTTAGATACAATAACTAAATAAATAAGAACCGCCGCTGAACCTGCTTTCAAATAAAAAAACAAGCAATCAAATCGGTTCATTCGTTTTATAGTTACGATGCCACAGACAGACACACAGATACACAGAAACAGATTCACATGGTAAACTTATAACGTAACACCTACCACCACAGCCACCATTTTTACTTAGTTCCATTCCTACGAAGCCGGAGGTCCCAGGTTCGAATCCCGGTCAGAGCATTATTTGTGTAATGAACACGAATATTTGTTTCGGATATTTTCTATGTATTTATCGATATAATTATTATACCGTCGTCCAGTACCCATTACGTAGTACAACCCTTGCTTAGTTTGGGACTAAGATGATTTATGTAAGATTGTCCCCAAATAATAATTTATTTTATCCCTCTATTGGGTTCCTCGTGGGTTAAAAACGAAATTAATCAGATAATTTTGTGTTCAGGGATTGCTTCATCTCTATATTTTGTTTTAATTGTGTTACGTGTTACGCTTACATATCGATCGACATTTACATGTATTTCCTAGACGTTTCCAACTTAAAAACATAATGACAGTCGCGTGCGCTAACGCATACGATGCCGCATTATCAACACTTGATTACCACAACCAGTTGGTGTTGGCTACTGATTTGAATTATGTTAAGTCGGGTTACAACAGATGTCAAGTAACTCATTGATTATATGTTCTTCTTAGACGTAAGTATTGATTATATTGATTTAAACTAGCACGATATTCAAATTCTCACACGTTATTTATTCGTGCCTGGTGACCAATAATGTGACATATCCGAAACGTCGAGTGACGTATGAGTTAAATAAGTTCTAGTTATACGCAATTTTCAATTTTCTATCAATAGTTTATATGAGTAAAGAACTATTGCATGGCTTTTATAGCTTTTTCATTACACGTTTGCTCGTAAAGGGTTTTATTGTACGCATGCATATAGAGTAATTATAGCCGCGGGAGTTACGGATTTTCATATCTCCCGAGGGAGTTATGAGTTTTTGTTTAATTTGTTTGGTTTATAAAAATCTAGTAGGCTGCGCTCCATAAGAACTGCTTCGTGATTAGTTAAAATTATTGAAGCTTTGCGCTCCTTTCCCAAGAACGCGCAGGCGATCATGCACTGGAGGTGAAGTTGTCGATTTCGCCAATTAGATTGGTGCTTGAGTTATTTTGTTCCTCCCAAATGTGATGAAAACATTGTGATTAACTCGGGCGTAAGAATATTGCAAACTCGAGTCATCAAACTATTTACAAAGAATAAATAAATAAATATTAGGGGAAAATTTTTACACAAATTCAGGCTTTTGTTATGGGTACTAGACGACGATATATTTAATAGATATATATTTAAATACATAGAAGTCTCAGGAACAAATGTCTCTGCTCACCACAGAAACAAATGCACATACCGGGATTCGAACCCGGGACCTCTAGCTTCGGAGGCAGTGTCACTACCAACTAGGCTAAACATGTCGTTACATTCACTGTAATGTCACATTTTCTCCATTTATAAACATAACCTACTATAGCTAAAAGTGGCGCTGAAATAATTTTTCGTGTGCTCTGCCAACCCCTTCAGGGAATATAGGCGAGAGTTTATCTGCGTACGTATGTAGTAGCTTCATCCAAATATGAATTAACAATAAAATATGTATTACATATGATGTTCTGTATAGATTGTAGACGCTTGCATCTACATCAAAATCGGTTGACCCGGTAAGTTACGAAAGCGGAACGAAAAACTACGTTCGTATTTAGATCATAAAGTATTTATAAACATGCACATATAAATATGCTTTGAATGGAACCTATTCTATTGTCACTATAGTCTAATTTACGCCAAAACTTGAGTAACGCTAATAACTCGAGGTTAAAAAAGAAAATTGTACGAGTGACAAAACTACTGTGTATTTAGTTTGGTCAAATAGTCACCGAATATGTACTAAAATAACGAGTACAAAATTCTTTCATTCTATTTGGTCCAAAGGTATACGAATTATGAAAGTAGTTAAGGGTGAATTACGAGTCATACATAGTATATACATCAAACCCGTACGAGGGTAAAACTGAAAGTTTCGGGAATAGAAGAAAATATGCAGTATAAGTGAGTTTATTTATTTTTATTGTTTTTCAAAATATTCTCCTTTGTATTTCATGCACTTATGCATGCGTTCAAACCAGTCCATAAAGCACTTTTTGAACTCTGAAGTAGGGGTCGACAAAATGGCTATTTTATAGGCCTCCACTGCTTCTTCTGGCGTCTGAAACCGCTGACCACGCAGTTTGTCCTTGATTCTGGGGAATGTAAAAAAGTCGTTGGGACTTAAGTCAGGGCTACATGGAGGGTGGTCCAATATTTCGACTTTTTCACCGTCCAGGTACTCAGTTGTTGTCCGAGCGGTGTGTGGGCTGGCGTTGTCGTGGTGAAGGATGATGCGACGACTAGGGTTTGTTTTTCGGAGTTCAGCAAAGACGTTCGGCAAACAAATAGTGGTGTACCAATCAGCATTGACTGTTCTACGATCCTCAAGAGCCACAGTAGCTACGTGACCAGATTTAGAGATAAACGTAGCCACCATCTTCTTAGCCGTACTGCGAGAACGAACAACTTTTGTGGGTTTGAGCTCGTCTTCGAAGACCCATACTCGGGATTGGTTTTTAGTTTCAGGCTCATAAGCGTATATCCACGACTCGTCACCTGATACTATGCTAAAAACAGCATTTGAGCGTCCCTTGTTAAATCTTTTCAAAGTTTTGCGGCACCAATTGACACGGACTATTTTCTGCTCGTCAGACAATAGGTGAGGTATCCAACGGGAAAATAACTTTTTCACGCCTAATTCTTCTTTTAAAATAATTTGTATTTGACTCATTCCAATACCCAGGTGCTCTTGAATTTCCCGATATGTCACATGTCGGTCTTCATTTATCAGACGACGCACAACATTGACGTTTTCTTGCGTGACTGCCGATTTTGGTCGACCTTCACGCACTTCGTCGGTGAGGAATACACGGCCACGTTGAAATTCTGAATACCACCTGTATATTGTAGTCTTTGAAGGAGCTTCAATATTAAAAGCAGCAACCATCCGCTCTTCACATTGTTTTTGTGTTAGTCCACTTTTAAAGTCATAATAAATCATAGCTCTGAAATTTTCACGGCACAATTCCATTTTAAGCAGTGACTCGACGACTTCAATAAACAATTGAAACCGAACCATACTTTTTTTTTTCTAAGTGGCCAGTGTGTTGAGATAAGGAAACTTCAGAGATTATAAAAAGGTATAATACATGTTAAAAATAAATTAATAAGTATTCGATTCCCGCCACTTTCAGTGCAAGCCTCGTATCCCATTGAGGTAGGCAGCCACCAAAGAATGCCAAATACTTATATATCTTAATAAAATAATACCTTAGTTTCCCTGTACTAAATCTCCTAATAATAATGGGACTCAAGTCAACCCTTTGTTACCAATATTGTACAAATATGTCGGTACAACATTTCCCATTTCAATTGACACAAAAACATGAGAAACTTAAAAAAAGGGTTATCCTTCTTCAAAATCAAGTCACTTAACCCTTTTTACACATGCTTCTGAAATACCTGTCGCTTCTAAACAGACGTAAGTGCTATACAGTCACATACATACAAATAACCTTTTATTGTGAAACACTGTTTGAATGCGACGAAACCGAACTCTTGCGCACAACAATGGGTGACGATTTACTTTCGCTTCTCAACAATGCAGGCGGATACGAGATGAAATTTATGAGTTTAAATATAATGCTTGTACGCAGTGACAAAACCTCAGGATGCATTTGTTCATGATATGTTGTCCGATTTCAGTGATTTTGATGTATGTATTTAGAGATAAACGTAAGTTGGGTTAGTCAACTTTTTAGTATCCTCATTGTTTAGTACCTACTATTTGGAATTTAAAAGGAAATTACAAGAAAACACGATTTCCGCTGTTGTTAATTGTTGTTGCATTAATTAGCTAATACAAACTAAAAAAACAACTGTACTTAAAAATATTTATTTACCTTAGGTACCTGCAATATCACCGGTTGTCCAGCGGGCGTAAGTGTCCCCCGAATTTGAATCAAAATGGTGGTTTGTCACCTTGACAACCAGGTCTTCTTACAGAATTCGTGTTTCTGCGAGATTGCTATATACTAGTTCAAATACGGCTATAAGAATATATAGATTTTATCAAATATACATGTCTTGGTAAAAAATAATGAAGGAAAAGCTGAGGGACAAGGAAAAGTTGATTGACCCTGTTACAATACATTTAGAAGTCGGCAAAGTCCCTACCAAACCCTACCTAAATTAATTTCTTAATATAATAGCGTAAAATATTATAATTTGAGCGCGGCGGCAGCGACAGCAGTTCTTCTAAGGGCCTATGCTAGCTGGCGTGGGTGCACGGCGCGGGCGCACGCTTGCGGGTACTCGCTCTATGCAACCCGCCGCGGGTCAGCGCCGCTCATACTATTTTTCGATAGGCGTGCGCCCGCTCCGTGTAATCCGCGTCAGCTAGCGTAGGCCCTGATACATTGCGTTTGATCTCAACTAATCGCAGTGCGTAGCGCGTTTCGACCGAGCAATGAACAGATAAAACGCTTGCCGTACCGCTATTCGCGCAAAGTCGAGTCGAGGCCAAGCCAAAGTGACTGCGCGAAATACTACGTCTCCTCTCTTGTCCCATGTCATGTCACAGGCTCCGTAAAACACAAGGCCTAGCTATAACAAAATCAGTACGAGAAAACATAGAGTGGCAACAATGCCAACAATAACAAAGAAACACAGTACAGACTTCTAATACCCAAAGAGGGAAATAACACAACGTATTCCACATACTTCGGTGAATCTAACGCCTTTATACCACATGACTTGCCACTTCGTGACGCCGCGTTTTTTGTCATCATCACTGTCTTTAAGTTAAAACTAAGGCAAAAAATACAGCAATCTCGAAAGATATTACAAGAATAAAATATTAAGCTCCAAAAGATAACTACATAACTTCTTATACGTCGGTGGCAAAAAAAAGCGTACCTGCCTGCCTGATGGTAAGTGGTCACCGCAGCCTATTGACGCCTGCAACTCCAGGGATGTCACATGTGCATTAAAGACTTTTTAAAAAACTCATTTATTTATTTATTTATTAGGATTGCCAACGGTCGATACAATATCACTAACAACCATTCATAATAAACTATACATTAAAAACATTCATAACTAATCTCCCACTTACAGGCAATCACAGCATGCACTATTTTTAATTACAGCTTTACAAAATATGCTACATATGAAGAGAGAAAAATGACAAAAACCAAAAACCTTTTTTTATTAATTTATTGAATAACTTACCTACTTCGTGCGCGTGGATTCAGTTTTCTCTTTGAATGTTGTCTTTCTCTTCTTTCTGAGAGAATATCATTAAAAACGTAAATAGAAATATAACCCTTAATATCTCATAACACTCCTCCCATAAAGTCGTAGTACGCAAGGGAAATTCTTTTACAATAATG
Organism: Notocelia uddmanniana; assembly: GCA_905163555.1. Lineage (NCBI taxonomy): Eukaryota > Metazoa > Arthropoda > Insecta > Lepidoptera > Tortricidae > Notocelia > Notocelia uddmanniana. The sequence goes on from LR991068.1 coordinate 21,031,928, forward strand.
CTCTACAGCATAGTGTGCAAAATAGATGAAAACAGTCTGTGTGATTTCTAACTAACGTGGGCCCGCTTTCGTTGCTCTTGAGTATGTTGCCTATTAGGTAAATTTAACAACGTCATATACTCGCACCAACATGTACTTTTAACGGGTCATTAAAGTCACTATCGCTATTTGACAACATTCCAAAGTAAAATGGTATTTAAAGTGAACTTAACCCCATTCCAAGGTTACTGAATACTTCGATAGCTGCTAGCCCTCGCCTTGAAGAAAGTGTGGCTATTTTTATAAACGACAAGTAAGGTTCAAAAACGCGTGTAAGCGCGGTTAAGGCATAAACACAGCGCCGTCTAGTAATAAGGTCATTTTTGATCAACCTACACATATTCTAAAAGAAATACAGCTACACTAATTTATTGATGAAATTTGAAATTTTACATATCAACGTATTCAATGTATGTTAAAATACTTTATCATTGATTGAATTTTTTTAAGGAATTATATAACTTTCTAATTCTAGCTGAATGACTTTAAACTTTAGCAGAGCGAAAACTTTTGTGTTTATGTTATTTGTAATTGCAAAATTGTTCGTAAAGGTAGTTGAAGCGTCTTGAATGAGGAAATAAATAAATAGCCTAAAACCCTTTTCATGAAGATAAAAAACTTAATCATCAGATCAGCCGAAAGAAGTCCACTGCTGGACATACCCCAAAGAATGCCACAATCACCGGTCCTGCGCAACCGCATCCAGCGAGTTTGAGGAAAAGCCTACCTTAACTAAAACTGCCTCTTTTTTTATTGTAGGACAATCTTACACAAATCGACCTAGCCCCAAACTAAGCAAAGCTTGTACTATGGGTACTAGACGGCGATATACATACTTATATAGATAAATACATACTTAAATACATAAAAAACACCCAAGACCCAAGAACAAATATCCGTGATAAATGCACAAATAAATGCCTGGCCGGGATTCGAACCTAGCTTCGGAGGCAGAGTCACTACCAACTAGGCTAATCAGGTCGTCACCTTTCTCACCAACATAAATGACATAACAACTGACAAAGACAGTGTATTTTAACGTCTTTCATTATAGTTAAAACACATTTGATACAAGAGCCGCAACCCCGCCCCGGCGGCTCTGTGATCGCTGCTTTAGTAAGGTTGGCACACAAACAATGTGACTCATGCGTTCTAAGAACCATAGTTGAGTTTAAGCCACTACTTTCGCAAGTTCGTATCCAACTGAACAAAGTTAATGAAACTACAACTTTGTCCCTTTCAATTAAAGTTTATATTCGCTTAGAGACGTAGGCTAAATATTGGGCCTTGAGTTATCCTTAGGGAAATTATGCTCACGTAGGCTACTCATTCATTATGTTCGTGAATGACGTCTGCGTAGTCGTGAGAACTTCCAGAGGAAATACTATACCCACTTACAGTACCCGACGATAAACATTACACGTCGACCTTTGGAAAGAGATTTTATAGGAATTGCGCATCATTACTGACGATTTCTCAATGTATATTGAGACGTTGCTGCCGTTAAAAGAAGCCTCAGAATCAAAATGCAGTAAGATTGGTGGTATCAAACCTCAAGTATATAGGTAGCTCCTCGGGCCATGTTATGCACCTAACGCCCTTATTCAAGAACGCCAAACCTACTCGCACTCTAGTTAAAATGAGTTAAAAGTCTTAAGGCCCATTTACATAACGCAAAAGCTAGCTTACGATTTTTATTATAGTGCATTCTAAATTATCTGGCGTGTTTCCTCTTGAACGCAAATAATACGGGTAATAACAAATCTTGATACTTTTCAATATTCATAGAACAATTTAAAAACAATACGTGCACGTATGTTGAATAAAATACAATAACACGTTAATTATTTATTTATAAGAGTTTTCCATACAACGAACCAGCTTTTTGATTCCAGCAGTTACATTTATCCGGTTCGAAGGACCAAAAAAATGTAACTGCTGGAATTAAAAGGCTGGTTCGTTGTATGAATTACTCTTATTACTGATCACACATCAGGACAGAACTGAACAGTTACTTGACATAGAATAAAACATAATATAATAGAAAATTATAAAAGGTTAAAAAAGGTGAAAATACTATAAAGAGGTGCGTCATGCACAGTAGAAATCTATATACATGTTTTTTTAAAGTTATGATGACTAATAATGTCTTCTGTGTCCTAATATCTTCGGTACTTTCAGTGTCTGAGTCCGCTTCCTACAATTATTACATGGTTTAAAACAAACCACTTGAAATTTTAAAGAACAACCAAGTTATATTTAAATTTGCTAATATAATTAGACGGAAAGGTAACATGGCAAAAGTATCAATATCATTAAGTAATATCGTTAAGTAGCGCCTGCCGCACGTGTTTAGTAAGTGTTTACTAAAATGCACCCGCCGCGACTTAAGCCTATTGTTATTGCTAATGACGGTCTCAAGTTGAAACAAGCCAGATAATACTCGTACTGAATTACTGAATATCAGAGTAAAGCAGATCGCTCCTTTAAATTGAACGATTTCTGTACATCTGATCTATTCTCATTAATGCACAAATAAGTAAGTTTGAGAGAGACAGACAAGTCACATCTGACACGTCTTCACCTGTCAATATCTCCGTCTTCATAACTGAAAATTGTACTAAACTGACGCTGTTGTGTGTTAACTTTATATGGGATTTAACATCCTGGTGTGCTTTCAAATGGAGAGAACTCGTCAACAGCCGCACATGATTAAACTATCTGTCGCATTCTAACTCATTTTGGGGCACCATAAGGTCCATAAGGATTAAAGAGACAACTATTTGAAAAATCATCTGGCTTGATACTGCGAGTCTGCTTTTCTCTGTCAGTCTATCGTGACATTGTATAGAATGGTAGAGTAACTTGTATGGAATCTCGAATAGAGATCATCTCGATCGAACCCGAGAATTGGCCCCCTGTTTAGCCTAGTTGGTAGTGCCACTGCCTCCGAAGCTAGAGGTCCCGGGTTCGAATCCCGGTAAGGGCATTTGTTTCTGTGGTGAGCAGAGACATTTGTTCCTGAGACTTGGATGTTTTCTATGTATTTAAGTATGTATCTATTAAATATATCGTCGTCTAGTACCCATAACACAAGCCTTATAGAGCTTACTATGCGACTAGTTCGATTTGTGTAAAAATTGTCCCCTAATATTTATTATTATTATTTTTAGGAAATATTTGCAACTAGATATGCCCGCTTCGTCCGCTTAGAGCTCGTTAGAAACTTAGAGAAATAATTGCTATTAAATTATTTCAGACGCCGATCTTAGCTATCGCTCTCCCATACAAGCTCAACACCGCTTTTCGGGATAAAAACTTACGAATATGTCCGTCCCGGGGTCTCAAACCATTTCTATGACAATATAAATCCGTTTAGCGTTTTAAGCGTGAATATATAACAGAGAAACAGAAAAACATACAGAGTTACAATAACTAATTCTTTATATCAAGCGCTTTGCTTCATCTTTCATAATGCGCACTTCTAGGCTTGGAATTCTCTGCCGGCGTCTGTATTTCCGAGTTCATATAACCTAGACATTTTTAAGGCACGAGTGAATAGGCATCTTCTGGGTGCGCTCGCTTCATCGTCGGCGTCATCTTTGTCTTGGCCCCCTGGCTAGATGATGGCCAAGAGCAATCCAATTTTTTATAAAAAAAAAATCTTTTACTTTTGGACTGGGAATTATGTTCAACTAGGTAAACTGCCGTAGATATATCAACCCCTCTTTGGGTAAAGACCAAACAGACAGAGATACTTTCGAATTTATAAACAAGCGTACGGTCCGCCTGATGGTAAGTGGTCACTGTTGCCTATGAACGCTTTCAACTCAAGGTGTGTCATGAGCTTTTTATTTAGTATCTATATTATGTAACTTCAAAAAAGTGTCGCCAAATGTAGCAATGTTCTGCCAAAGCTAAATAATTGATTGAAGGTGGGAACGCTTTGTTTCCCCAAGCCGGTGTTATGAAAGCACGTAATAGCTTCATTAGGGGATGCACGTCAAGCATGACGTGAGGTGATGGATGGTGTTTGTACATTACGGAATGCAGTTTCGACCTGATTTTATTTTGGGGTCGGGTAAACCTTCAAACGGTGATAAAATTGTACCTACGCGATTAAGTCCCGTTTGAAAAAGCCCTTATTTACACACGTACGAGTCTCGTAGGCGAGTTTCACTACACGGCGCAGTTTGACAGATCGATTGAACTCATTATACCACGGTAACGCGCAATGTAATGAAACTCGCATGCGTTCTCGTATGTGTGCACAGGCCTTAATAATGTGCGTAAGATTAAATCAATATATTGGGGTCTACCTGTATATTTATAAATCATCATCATCATCATGTCAGCCGAATGACGTCCACTGCTGGACATGGGCTTCCCCCAAAAACTTTCACAATGACTGGTCCTGCGCCACCCGCATCCAGCGGACACCCGCGACCCTTACCAGGTCATCAGTCCGCCGTGTGGGGGGCCTGCCCACGCTACGCCTTCCAGTACGTGGTCGCCACTCGAGAACCTTTCCGCCATAACGCCCATCGGTTCTAGGTACTACGTGCCCCGCCCACTGCTACTTAAGTTTAGCGATTCGAAGGGCTATAACTGGTTACTGGTAACTGGTTGGTGGTTAGTGTTTATAACTGGTTTCACTAAAATCTGTTATGATCCATGTTAAAATTATCCTGACATATGATGACCACTTTGGTATAGTTGGTAGTGCCTAAGACGCTGGTGGTCCCGTGTTCGAATCCTGGCCATGGCATATTAGTTTAATGAGCACGAATAATTGTTAGGTACTGGGTATTGGATGTATATCGTCGCCTAGTACGTCTAGTTCATTTATTTTAATGGAAAAAAAAATACGATGAACATAACGAAACTAGAGTTCCATCTTCGCAATTTTGCAGGAACTCAAACTAACCTGATTAATAGTCCGCTTATAAATAGTTTGTTCCCAAATTTCTATTGGATATCATAATCTCAGTTTACCTTTGACTACATAAACTCACGCCTATAGGGTTAGGTAAAGCACGTGAAGTTTAAATTCAATGCCACTTTTAGCAAATGTAGGCAGGTCGGGATTAGGGTGGTTTCAGTTCACCTCAGCACTCGACAGTATATCGCGACCTGAAGATATGCGTTATCGGAAACAAAAGGGTAAGTTCAAAGCGCGTAGCAAAATAATTTCATTAGTAATTAAAACGCATGGTTAATTGAGAGGGTATGTCCATGTTTGGCAGTTCCAAAAACTCGCACGAAGCGTTTCGCTTCCTCTTTTATTGTGAGAACAGCCAAGCTGTGGAACTCCTTGCCGGAATCCTTGTTTCCTGAAAACTACAACCTTATATACGGTCTTCAAGACGAGAGTGAACCGGTTTTTACTAGGTAAGCGCGCTCCATCCTAGACCACAATACCGCTTACCATCAGGTGATGTTTGGTCTAGCGCAAACCTATCCAGAGTAAAAAAAAACTCTCAAAACAGCACACCCTTTCCATTAGGTACCATATCCCAGGCATCCTTCAGGATGCAACAGTACTGGGATACGAGTGCTAGGATGATGATCCAATGAATAAGATATGTCAAAATCGATGCGAATTAATTATCTTACCTATTTGTCATATTTTTTTATTGGGGGACAATCTTACACAAATCGACCTAGTCCCAAACTAAGCAAAGCTTGTACTATGGGTACTAGACGACGATATACATACTTATATAGATAAATACATACTTAAATACATAAAAAAAAACATCCAAGACCCAAGAACAAATATCCGTGATAAATGCACAAATAAATGCCCTGGCCGGGATTCGAACCCGGGACCTCTAGCTTTGGAGGCAGAGTCACTACCAACTAGGCTAAACAGGTCGTCATTATTCAAAGTATAGGTACCTTACAATGCGGAAGGACTGCTTTATTTAAAATATTTCTTGGTAATATTCAGAATCCTTTTAAGTATAAATATTTGCAAACCACAACACCTATCATATCATCTTAGATCACAAACATAAAAGGTATAAATGACTACATCCGCGTCTGTCGAGGATGATCCGATACCAAAACAACCGATGATAACAACTATCATAGACCTTAAAGCTTTATAAATAAGGGTTAAATTTAACCTAAATAAAAGAGTTTAGAAATATACCGTTGAATTTCTAAGGAAAATGTTGTGTGCGTGATTTGAAACCGAAACAGTTTGAAACGAACGGCTGTAATAAAAACATGAAGGAAGGAGAACTTAAGCTAAATATAGTTGCTGTGTTTTGGTTATTTTATACTTTGTAATTATTTAATAAACGAACATATCCAATACTTAAATCATATTCTGAATAAGCCCATCCACAGGACATGTTTTAACTTGGCATCTGTTTAAAGAAATAGACGTCTCACTCCATAACCTAGTTTTCAAACACACATACCTACATCTCCCGTTACGTGTGTGCTCTGGTATTAATCTGTTGTTCATTACCACTGTTGTCATGTCAAAATGACATGTAAAAGAGCCCTTGAGCCCGACTTACACAATAAACATTTAAGTTTGAGTAATAAATTGATGGAAAGAATAACACTTCATTGAAAAGGATTACTGATCTTCAAATATTATTGTCTACTTAAACAGTCTACTCCTTGTTTAAACGAAAAACTACACCCTATTCTGCAGCTGTGTTGTTCATAAACAAATGTAACACATGAAGATAAGCATTTCTACTCTTATTCTCTTCAAATTAACTTGGTCTATTGATGGAGAACCACCGTAACCCAATAAAGAAGTACATTAAAAAACCTTTTCTCAATCAATGTAATCGATATACAATTACGTCTCCCGACAAAGAAAGCTAAAGACACGACAATAATTTTGTAACACCAGAGACTGTTCCCACTATTTTTTGTAACAGCCATTAAATCACTTGTCTGTCTGTTACAACGCGTGGGGTCCGAATCACACGTGGGACAATAGTGCCCCAACCAACCCTCGGGCCAACAAACCAGGAAACCTTGACACCCCCTGCCCTTACAGACTCTTTGAAAAACCACCACAGCGACTTAAGTCGAATGAAGGAAATGGCTCAAGATATGTTGGTCCTGTTCAAGTAACAGATGTTGTAGGAAATACGGGTAAGTCTTTTGAAGTAGTTTTAGCGCTCTAATAATAGTTTGATACGTGATCTAGACGTCTATAGTTTTGTAGAAGAAAACTAATTGCTTGGAACAGGATATAAAACTTTATGGGGACTCGTAGAGATAAAGTATAAGCGTGGTTACTTATCGTAGACTTGTAGAAATACTGAATTACACTCATAAATGCTTCTTCCAATATGGAAGTAACAAAGTTGGAAGTGTGATAAAATGTACTAATGCCTAACATAAAGAGTAATTCTAGTTTACTGTGTAATACTCAATTTTTGCCTGTTCTTACAGAAATTTATTATGGTTACAAACTAGAATACATATCTTGAGAACATATTGCAAAATGATTACAGTGCTTATGTTTTAAATTTTCAATTTACGGTGAACAAACTGAATGTGACTAGAGGAAAGCAAAATTTAAATTCCTTCAAAGCCTTGCACACTCTGCGCAGTATCGAACTATTTTCATTCTTATTTCCACCACTATAAGGAAGTATACTGTCTGATAGTTTCGCATCGCTAAGATATCAGAGTCTTGGAGGGAAACATTAGGAACGTAGACTGAAGGTAATGAAATTTTATGAGAGAACCTATTTTGCGTGAAATATCTTCACAAGTTTCTCGCGACACAGCGACGCCCAAGATTACAGTATTCTTTCTCTTTTTGGGGTAGCTAGAACGTGCAAAATTATACTTCTCCTGATTGGTTTCAAAGCTCAAACTCCTGTGCAAGGAAGCGAAGTCTCATTATTATTCCATTAAAAAATTAGACGTTAATAATCATTTCACTTAGGTTCGTAAAAAGAAATCGTCATTAAGCTCCGTCCCTCCGCCGTCCACTCTTCTAAAAGACAATTCATTACAACTTTAATTTAGATGGATCTGCGCAAAAATCCCCATCTTACGGTTGCTCATTCAGAAAACATCCCATTAAGTAATTTTTTCCACCTAAACCTAATGCTTGGGGTGGCATCCCATATGGTCCTCTGGGATCCAAAAAGATTTGAAAACCAGCATCATCCAAAATTGAACTTTAAGTTTCCGCCCAGACAGTTCAAATTTCGCCATTGACTTTACCCTATGCTGCTTAGGCAGCTGCCAATGCACTATGCGATTGCAACCCCCGAATGCAATGTTGTATAATAATAATAAATTTGAAAAGACAAGGTAATATCGATTCTGATGGGGCTGAGAGGGTTGTTGCAATTATCACGACCATTGTCACATGTTCATTGCATCGCGAAAGCAATTTTGAAGTAGTATTAAGATATATGCACTGTTTTCACATCACACCCTTGTCTTTCCTTGGCTATGTTAGTTAGGTATAGAAGATGCATAAAGTAGCTATATCAAAGATCAAACCGCGTTAATAAAGCGAGTTTGCTTTGCTGTGGACACCAGTTAACTGTATATAAGCATGAAAATTATGTTTAATTACATATATCTATTTAATAGGAGACAAACGCCAACAAAAAATTAGACTTTCATAGTGTAGGCATGTTTTTATAAATTCACTTTGCTTAAACAAACAACCTAACCCAAAACCAAAGACAATTCTAAACGTAGACGATAATACAGGAACTAAATATTAAGGCACACAAAAATGCGAGAGCAAAGTCTAGACAACAAAAGAGCGGGAAACCTTTGGATTTTATTAACACGATAATATCGCCGTTTAAATTTAATATTCCACGCATGAAATTCCATTTAGCAAAGAGCTTTGCCTAGAAAGAATCTTACAAGAATCCGACTCCTCTAGATGACAATGCTTGGCACCATAATCTATTTGCTCGGAGCGGTCCTACTTGCACAATACGCTCACAAAAGAGTGTTTACTTAAAACCCCTTTCACACCTCTATTGTGGCATTCGCAATTCATAAAAGACCTTTGCGGGAGCTCGAGCGGCCTACTGAAACCTCCGAGTCGGGCACAGATCAGGATAGCGCGGTAGGTCTCTTGTGGCTGGCTCTGCCGAACATTGAATAGCAGTAATGCGAGTCCTTTCATCTTTAAAATGTTATAAGATTTTTTCTCGCGTTCGTGATAGCGGGAGTGACCCGGGGACGCTTCGGTTAAGCCCGGATTGAGAATCGGCGTTTCGGGCTTATGTGCGATTGTCACTTGGTTGGGAAATTATAAGTCCCTGAAGGTAAAATTTTCTGCACCTGTGCGAAAATTTTCCGAATAAGATTACGAAACATTTTTAGAGCATGATTTCGCAATATTGTTATGCCGTGTGAAGGAGGATATTTAGGTACTCGTAAAAAGCTTTGGTGCCGTTCAAGGTAAAATGGAAGCAGTAAAAGCGAGCAGGATAAGAATTTTTCAAGATCACGTGTCTCATGCGAGTCACGCTCCGTACCAACGGTAAAGAATGTACACTAAAATTTAATAGGGCATAAAGGGCATGAGCATTACGCTAAGTTTCGTATACTTACAAACAGGGATCTTAGTGAAGATTACCATTGCCATTGGTTCAGATACGTCAAAGATTGTAATTTCCAAGATCTCGTCTTATTAAAAGGAGTCGTAACGATTTGTAACGCTGTTTACCAAAATCCCTTTACTTTCCTTTTGATTAGAATAATTAAAATCAAAAGTCGGGCGGCACTAACGTCTTTATTGTTTTGTTTTCTATGAGAAGTAATCTTCATCAACATTCGACACATATGACAAAATAAATAAGGTTGGGACACGCGAAACCTATTTATCTTACATACTCATATTCATTTTATTGATAAAATATAAAATTTTACATTACCGTTACATGTCACTTAATTTTTAGCACATTTTATACATATCAGCAAAATTGACAGGACGTCAACCCAGTTATGGGTCCTATTCAGTTCTAATTTTTTTTTTTACACCACCATGTGATTTTTATCCGTACTTTTTTGTTATGACGTAGTGGAAATCAAAAAAAATTTGATAATCTATTGTGTGTACACGTGATTCAGAGTAGGGAAAATCAAAATTTCCAAGTTCTACGTTTGGGTAAAAACACATATTGATATTTTATTGACATCAGAAAGACAAATACAAATATACTTCCACACGATTGTTGCTAATGCCGTGTTCAGGGTACGCGAAACAGATTGAAATGTGATTGGCATCAGAAACGACGAATAAAAATAGAACTCTAGTGTTGTGGAAACAGGCTTCTAATAATGGCCGCCCCGCACAATTGTTGCTAATGCCATGTTCAGGGCGCTTATGTTACTCCGTACGTGAGTAATTTAAAACTTTGAAGGGTGCACGAGGTGCCAAAGGGAGTGGAGGGGCCAAGAAATATGGGGATGGGTTTGCTGCAATATTATAGTGCGATGAATTAAGATGCCTTTGGGAACAAAATTAAGTTAAACGAAATTTTATCTGTGTGTACATCGATACGCTTGTTTTGACATAGGTATACATCATGACTCCATTCATCTATAAACTTATTGTACGTTAGGTTTAAGACATACAATATCAAACTCATCGCAACACCCACACGTAAGAAATTCTGTTCACTCACTGTCGTTTGCGTAAGCCGTAACGGTAACAAGTGTATTGTGTAGCTAAATATTTCTTATTATCTAACAATATTGTCCGTACAATAATGTTATTCTGTTAGCAAAAAGGTAAAAGCCTGAAGTAACGAACGTAAGCATTTCATCCCACGTATTTACGAGTATCAAACGGAAAAGATTAAAAAATAAAATTCGCTGAATAAAAGACAAAACGAACAAAGCACACCTACCCCAAACACCTACATTAACATAGAGTAAAAAGATAAAGAAAATCGAAGACCTAAAGTGGTAAAATAACAAGACAGTCTGCATCTATCATCAAAAGGTCATACGGTCTATTACAGACTATAGCAACACTGTTAAGGAGGAGACAACATGTCTCCTGGCTATATACAAGCCGATACGGGAGCGGCATACACGACCGCAAGTCTGGCAAGTTAAACTTGCTCGCAGAGAACAGGTGGCATTGGCATAACTTTATCTATTCTATCTATAGACAGATGATATCCAATAGCCACTCTATCATGTGAATCATATCATGATAACGTGTGTTCTATAATCTGTCGTCAGAATATTACAGTTTTGATGTGGATATATACTTCTTTGTAGGAAGCTTATATGAGTTAGCCGCCCTACACTCAACGTTTTCGATTTTAGTTCCTTTACTAACGCTAGATGGCGAAACACCTTACGATTACACTTAGACGGTTTAGAGCAATCCATAGCGTTGACAGCTGTTATCCCAGTATGAAATAGAAAAATTGGGCTTTCTAATTGTGCATTTGATGAAAATAGGTTTTAAATTCCATAAAAAAGGAAAAAATTAGATTATTCCGATAGCTCAGTGGCTAGAACGATTGGCCGCGTATGCCAGATGTCACACAAAAAAATCAATTTATCCCCTTTAATCTGAAAATTTTGATTCTTTGTTAGCAGTTACAAAAGGAATATATGTATGTAGTCTTTATTTTTCTGTTGTATATTTGCCACCTTTTTACTATGTAAATATTTATAATAGTAATAATAATATTTTCTTAACCGCACATTAAAAACATGAAAATAATTTAACAATACAGGGGTCTTATCGCTATAGAGCGATCTCTTTCAGACAACCACATACAGACTGTCTAGACAGAGAAGAGGTATTTATGCACATTAGACTTGTTTTTTGCACTATTCCAGCATCTCCACCATTTTACCCAGTGAGCTGGCGTGTAGAGGCGCGAACGCCGGTGCTCTGAGTTACTTTCGTAAATGTACGCAGTTTAATTTACAAGCCGAAGTTGCAGACTCTTTGTTAACCAACTCGTTATAAATTGCTCCCGTTTAAAACCGGGAATTGATGTTACTTTGATTTTAGATCGATAGACGATAGTATTATATGCATTAAGAGTTGTCTACGTAAAACCATTTCTTTATACGACAAATTTTTGTTGTTGATTACGTCTCTGTTGTCGAGGATATACTAAACTTGTCTGATTGAAAAAAAACTTTGAAATGAAATAAAAAAACACTGAGTAAAATCTATAGCATAGTAAGCCCCTGGGAAATGAATTTCAAATAAACATTTAGCTAGTCCAGCTAGTGGAATACATGCTTTACAAGCCGGCCTTATAGCGGGACCATGAATGCTTCAATGGACACAATCAATATTTTTATAATACATGTTGTATATACGGTATTTGACTATTTTTATAGAGCCATTCGAACCAGTTTTTAGAGAAAACTGTTGTATGGGAAAATAAAGTATATTGGTATTTTAGTCCTGAAATACACCTACTTTCGACCTTAACGGCATTAAAATAGAGTTTAAAAGTGGCGAACCTTTTCGTTCTGTGAACGTACATAGTTGTCCTACTGTTTAATCTTTATTTTTACAGAATGATTTATTGGAACCTTTTATTTGATTTATGGACGACAAAGAATAAACCAAATATTTTCGATATTTTTAAGTTACATTTTAATTATGCTTTTGCTAAGTTTCTAATTTACTTACATTTTATTGTGACATTTTGATGGTTTGAATTTGGACATGTGACAAGTCCGAAATTGTGTCTATTTAGTTATTTTGTTTAAAGAAACGATTCTTTCGAGGAAGTTTTATTTAAATTGAACAAAAAGATGAGCACTCAGTGTTGACTTAATTGGGTCATACATACTCGTGTTCCAAAGAGCAATGGTTAAGACCTGCCGTGGCAGTAGTTAAAGATTTACGTAGATAGATAAGATGTTTTTTATCGCATAAAATTATAATTGTATTTGAGAGTGTGCAACCAGCTTTATAGCTTATGGCCTTTAAGTTTGCCTACGTCTACAGAAAAAAAAACGCCAACTTTATGCTGAATATGATCCAATTGGTCCCTTCGAGTACACGAATACATGTCATATATGGTTTATACAATTATGCCCGCATGCCAGGCGTGGCGATTATGTTAGGAACAACTCCTACTATATAGGAACAAAGTTCCACGTAGGTACGTAACCCGCAGCAAATACGCCGGAAAACTAATGCTAGTACCACTCAGACTCGCTAAGTCAAAAAAACTCACTCACGTCATGGGTCGCAAAGTATACAATCATCTCCCTGGCATAATAGTTGCCGCTCAAAGTGCTTTAAAAATAGCAGGCGTTTTATGATCATAACGAATTATTAATTATTATGTAGTGTGCGATAGTAATCTATATTGTTTGGTTTACATGTTTTAGCATTATTTTCAATTCCGTTACTTGCGAGGGCACATACCTGAGATGAAATAAAGTAATCTTCTCTAAGACACACGTATCCCAATCCGTATATACCATTTCAAAGATATTCAAAAATTCATTTTCGTTAATTAACACCCCTAGTATAGTATAAAACATTCTTAAAAAATAAACAATGTTGACGTGCGTCACGTGCGGTGTCATTCGAATTTCGAATATTGTCATACTTGACACTAACTATTGCTGAACTCCACGTTAACTCTTAAGGCCGTTTTGTATTCACCTTGGTGATATAATTATTTATTTTGTATGATAATTAAATGGGGGAGGCCTATGTCCAGCAGTTGACGTCCTTGGGCTGGTATGGTGGTATGTTATGGTATATATTGGTATGGTATTCGATATGGAAGAAATCTAACAAGAACATTTCAACTTTATGAGAGTTTCTTTTAACTTGATGGAAACAAGAACAGAGTAAATATTTGCAATCCTAACACAATACGAAGCAACCCCGTTATCTGGCGGAGGAAATCAACGAGACGTTTTAATTAAAGCAAGTGTAAATGATAGTGGCACCGAGGCTCACGGCTCTGAATCGCAAGAGTTTTTCCAAATGGGATTCCGTTTATATCATAGGTACAGGGTACATTGTATAACCTTTGCTTGTCTTATTCGTTTACAGTTTCTTTAATTAATTTTCATCGCTGTTTACTTAGATTAACTTAAAAGCAGCAGCGTGGCAGGCCCCCCACAAGGTGGACTGATGACCTGGTAAAGGTCGCGGGAGTCCGCTGGATGCGGGTTGCGCATGGGACCCGGGTATGTCCTAAAACTACGACCAAGACCACCGGAGAATGGGCAGCGGCATTCCTAGAGTGCGGTGGAGATACTGCGATAGCCAACCCGCATGCCAAGCGTGGCGATTATGGCATTTACCCCCCATGAAATTGGGGGAGGCCTATGTCCAGCAGTGGACGTCCTAGGGCTGATATGGTGGTGGTGGTGGGGTTGCGCATTTCCGGTCATTGTGGCACTCTAGGAGAGGCCTATGTCCGGCAGTGGACGTCCATCGGCTGGTATTATGATGATGATGAGGCTAACATATAATCAAATGATCAAAGCCACAATCACCTCCCGTATGACTTAAAGATGTTACCATTGAAACCATTTAAAACGAAACTGTTCTCGTGGTTAACAAATAAGTGCTTTTATAGTATAAGTGAATGTTTTATGAAATGTAACAGTTAAAATTTAGAATGTAATTCTACACATTAGATGTATTTTGTACATAATTAAAATATTCTATGTAAACCCAGTTATACATGTATCTATAATTACATACTCATTATTGTATACCTCATGTAGGTAGAAAATGGAGACTCTGTACAAATTACTGACCACATATGTAACCCATTTTCATGCAATAAATAATTTTTACTTTACTGAATGGCATCGATGGGTGCACATCTCAGCTGTAGACATACTCAGGTGAAAACCTGACAACATATTAGATTATTGTTTCAAGGAAACAGATGGCTAAGTACCAGGATAGAGAAAAAAATATATATTGTATACCTCATGTAGGTAGAAAATGGAGACTCTGTACAAATTACTGACCACCTATGTAACCCATTTTCATGCAATAAATAATTTTTACTTTACTTTAAAATGTGTCGTTGTTGTAATATGTGGAATATCACATTTGACTATTGAGTGAGCTTCCTGAACCGCACTTCCACTCGTTTTAGGTACTTTTGTTTTGCCGTTCTGATTTTGAAAGACAAGAATAAACTGCAAGGGCAAATTGAACACCGTATTTATTTAGTTCCAGTCAATTCTTAAATAGTTTTTAGGGTTTCGTAGCCAAAACAGCGAAAACGGAACCCTTATAGATTCGTCGTCTGTCCATCCGTCCGTATGTCACAGCCGATTTACTCGGAGACTATAAGCACTACAATGATGAAATTTGGTAGGAAGGTGTATGCTATGAACCGCTATAGAAATATGATGTAAAATTACGAAAAAAATATTAAACTGGGGGGCGGGCACACCATACATGTAACAGGGGGGTAATTTTTTTATAATGCATATAGGCGTGTGGGGTATCTATGGATAGGCCTTCAAAAATGACATTGAGGTTTATCAGAATTTTTTCCATTCAAGTCAACCGTTGGTGAGATATTAGCTGTCAAAGTCGTAAAAAGTGTCCCCCTACTCTAATTTCCGAACTATGAAGTTGAAAATTCTGAAAAAAAAAAAAATAATATGTACATTGATAAACACTTTCAACGATTTTTGGTTTGAACAAGATAGGTCTAACGGTTTTTGAGTTATTGCTAAAAACCGTCTTGCCCAAACAAAAGGGCGTAAGTGCCGTCTGTTTTCTATAAAGATACTACCTTTTTGGATCAATGTATTGTATAGTGGTTGTATAGATTAGGAGGTGTCGGTACGGAACTCTTCTTTGTGCGTGGTCCGACACGCATTTGGCCGGTTTTTCTTCATACTTCGTATTTGTCAGCTATCTATTTCACACTAAGAAATATTTTTTGTATTTAAAAGGGCATCTTCTATAAAGACTCCGATAGCAATGAACTAAAAACTACATAGTCTAACTCATATCTCCAGTGCTCCCCTAGGAATCGTCTCTATTTCTCTGTATTCAAACTTCAATGGACAATAAACTAGATAAAGCCAGCTTTCGTAAATAAACAGAACAGTTGCATACTAATCTGTGGTAAGAGTAAAGAAGACAGACTTGGCAACAATGAAATATAGCGTTCATGCTGTAATGTGAACATTGAATGGAGACGGGGCAAAAATAACAATGCTGTTGGTAAACTAAATTTCATTCAAATTTGAATCTTTGATACTTATGATAAGGTTGAGTGAGACGTTATTAACAGAGTGTAATATGAAGATTGATCATGCATACACGTCGATGTGTCGTTGACTCCTATTAGAATGTATAATATGAGGCATTCTGATAGCTATAGCAAAGAATTATGAAGTTATTGCAACTACTGTTTATTTTTATATGTGGAGGGGTTCTCGGCATTTCTCGGTTGCTAAGAGCTACTTATGTCTAATTGATTGCTTATTATATGCTGATTAGACAAGGTTTTTAAGCAGGTTCGCGTGTACGTATAGGTGATGGTATTGATAGTTGTAATCAACTTACTTTTTGCTGTTGTTTAACGTTTCTTAACCAGTGTAATAGAGACAGTTTTAGGGTCAATATTAATATGATAAAAGCAGAAGTCAGTTATTGTGGGCATGTGGCACATGATCCCATCTGGCAGTTGGCGCGTAGTCCCGATGGCCGTTCGGGCGGAAAGTTTCTCGAGTGGCGACCACGTACCGGAAGGCGCAACGTGGGTAGGCCCTCCACAAAGTGGGCTGGGGAGTCCGCTGGATGCGAAAGGCACAGGAGCGGTCATTGTGGCATTTTTTTGGAGAGCGGCTGATATGATGATGAAAAGCAGAAAGTAACTTCTGTTTCTTTATACGGACGGACACGCTTTAATTTGTGATGTTGATGTATATAACTTGAGTCTCAGTTGGTGCTTTTCTGGTGAAAGCACAGGATACTACCTAATTACTTTCTCACCCTCTTAGTTTTTCCGGTTATATCCTAAGGACCCCACGGCCCGCTTTGGCTCCGAATCCCAACATTTGTCATAGGCACTTAATTACTTTTAAGATAGCTACTGCCATCTGAACTTCCAACCCAGAGGGAAAACCGCGCAGAGGGCCGCGTGTCTCTTGTCTTTTTTATATAAATTATAGATACATAAAACAAAAGAAATATCCTATAGTGATGTCCCTATCTGCCAATTAAGACTAGAATCGCAGCCCAGTACTCCAGACGGCTCTAAATTATCCACATTATGAAACCGTATTATGAAAATACGTAAGACAATCAAGAAAATTCTCAACACAGATTGCCAGTTGCGTTTGATATCGCCAGCTCACACTGAAAAACAAAATGAATTAACGGATGAATAAGCTTCTTTAACTTTAGACTCAGCGAGAATGTCTTAAGTTCTAATTTTAAATGCGCTTATTTGTAAGTTGTCGTCTTTTATTGGTAACGAGGTTTGTTATTAATAGCTGACAAATATCCACGAATTGCAATCGTTGGATTTATGAACTATCAGCGGAAAGATTTGCGGCGCTCGCCATAGTGTTTATGGCTGGGAATCGACGCGTGAGCATGACGCAGACCTTACCATGGACGAGTAAATCAAGAGGGCCACCAATATCTATAAAATATAGTGTTCTACAACAACTGCTGTAGCTAGTTTCATTATGGATGTCTTTGTACTATTAATTTTGTATGACTAGAATCGCTCAAGGAAATCGTAATCTCGTGATCATCATCAGACTATTTATGTCCCACTACATGGTCCACTTGGGCGGGTCCAACTTTAAGAAGGAGATCAATCGCTGAATCCGTCTTGGCTGGGCGGCGGAGACTTCGTGGTATGATGGTATCTTCATATAATTCTTAGTGAGAATAAATATCTTAATTCATATCTTCTCGTCCAATATCCCGCAGTTTCTCGAGACGAGAGTCTTCGACCAGTGTGTGTTGCCAGTGCTCATAAAGAGTCTTAAAGTCACTAAAAGACAGAGGGCTATGCTCGGAATCACTCCGCGAGATCATATCAGAAATGACGAAATCCGTAGAAGTACAAAGGTAACCGACATAGCCCAAATAATTACCAAGCAGAATAAGTGGCAGTGAGCGAGCCACTTTGCCCGGAGAACTGATAGCCAGTAGGGCCAACGAGTTCTCGAGTGGCGACCACGTACATACCTGACGACGCAGAGTTGGAAGTTCCCTCACGAGGTGGGCTAATGACCTGGTTAGGTTAGGTCGCGGGAGTCCGCTGGATACCGGCAGCCTATGACTGGTCGATGTGGCAGTCTCTGGGAGAAGGTTATGTATGGCTGTAAGGCTAAAAAGTCGTTCTTGGGAAATTGTATCAAGTTCTACGATAAAATTCCTAAACACATTACTGAACTTAGCAATTCTAAATTCAAATCTGTAGTAAAACGAACACTTATTTCAAAAGCATATTATAAGGTAAACGATTACATCATGGATAGGGATGTTTGGCAGTGATAGCGTCCTGCACAGATAATCTATCACGAAAATAGGTTTTCTACTGTAGTTTTGTGTTAGCTGACACTGTAATTTTATATTTAACTATACAATGTTTATATTGTTTTGAAAAAATGACACCTCGCCAAGTTTCTTCTGCCAGTTCTTCTCGTGGCAGAGGTTTAGTTTTCCGAACCGGTGGTAGTTTATTGACGTTCATAGGTGCATGTAATATGCCTAATTTGAAGAATAAACTACTTTTACTTTTATGTCTAGCAGTGGCGTATTTCGGCTGAAGATGATGATAATGATGAGAGGGGTTGATCAGTAGTAAATGAGACAATACATTTTTTTTAGGTTCGAACATGAGCCAAATATGTCAAGGAGTTTGGGGGAAATGAGGGGGTTGCGTGTGGGCAGTTCGGGGCGAACCACTAGTTAACCAATGAAGATGCCCAAATATACCAGCTACGTCATGAGATGGCTACTTAAACTCTACTCTACCGGACCGGATTCATACTCATTTGACGTGAGCTCTGATGCGGCCTGACGCCTTTCCTTTATCAGATGACTGTGAGCCTAACCGTACTAAATGTACGACACCGATATCGTCTTCTATAGTCAAGACACGACGCGTCAGAGAAATATGAATCCAGCATTCTTGTAAAATATCTCAGGCCTACGATCCACTACAAATTGACCAAGGTACATTAACTGCAAGCGATTGTGTCAGCCTTTCCAACCCCATCAAGTATGCAATAAGCGTCGTTTTGGCATTCGCGTTGCAACATGTCATACTTTAATAGATTCTCAATGTTCGTCACGATTGTTTGCGAACATTTTCGGAAATATGTCGGTACTTGTATTTGCGGTTGAGGAGGGAATTTCAATTGTTTGACTGGCACGATTCGATTTGTTTTAAAAACAACTTGTAATATTGCCTATTATGTGTAATATTATAGGTAACACGCCCTTTGATGTACGGTAGGTACACATTTGATTTAAATATAACTAAATGTGATAGCAAAATTGCTAATGATATTGCCACTTATAACAACAATGTTCATTCGTAAGTCCAGTCAAGTCATTGGCTATGCCTGAAATAGTCGAATTTTGTCCTACATCTGTTGTGGGTTTATGTTGTTTAAGATATTGCACAACATTACATTTGATCTGGTTATGCGACATTCAAAACTAAAAACAGATGAGATAAGTACAGAACTCCCAGCGAACCGATTAAATTGACACAGCGCCTGATATGTGACCGGCCAAGGGTTAGGTTATGTTTGTATTTAAATGGACGAGCAGTGGTCGACCACTGCCGCTGCCGTTGAAATATGAAATCTAACGTCTGTATAGAAGGATCAAATTCGTTTGACTCCTAGCAAGGTGCGCGCAGACGACAAAAGGTACTGCACGGATAGCGGGCGGCATCGGCAGGTAGTTGTACCAACTTACGACTCACTGGGTCCCGCGGGTGATATTTTTCACATTTTCAACCCCCATATGGCTTCGCCATTCATTTCGATCAGGTGATGCATCCAGCCAGCAGTTTTGCTGCAAGGACTCGGAAGAGCTGACCACGCAGGAGGTGTTAGACCAAAATAATGGAGAAGACTCGTTTGTCCTTCCTAGTGGAGCATATCAGGCAGGAAGATAGCGGAGTAAGTGAAGTAGTTGATAGTATCAGGCGTTACTTTGCGGAAATCCATGACAAGCTTCTTGAACAATATTTCTTTGCTATTCCGCTAAAAAACGTGTAGGTCTGATGTGAAATGACCATTTGATGCATTTGCTCGGTGGACGTGGCGCAAGCAACATCTCCTGCCAGCATCTCCTGATGATGCCTCGTAGAGAGGCGAAATACGTGTCGAGGTTTTGTGTTTCTGTGTGGTGGTTTTTTGTATGTATTTGCAAGTTTGTGCGAGCGGAGGGAGGGTGGGAGCATTAACCGCGTGCAAGAATACGCAAGTGGATACATTAACACATAGCAAAGAAATATTGTTCAAGAAGGAGTATGTGAACATTAACCGTAAACACTAAATCAACCAAATAATGAATCGACATAACATTATCGAACCCGCTCACAAATTTACAGGAGAATCGGTTGAGAAATGCGACCTGTAGAGGAGAACATCCGAAAATTCACTCGACATCCAGACATACGAAAGCATGCCTAAGCAGAAAGTGAGATGTTTCGCTCGCTCGGTCAATTACAGACAAAGTTAAATAGCCGCGGCAGCTATCATTTTTTCTAGGCACTTCGTACCTTGTCACAGAGAAAAGCAATATGAAAGCTGCTTACATATCTCATATTCTTGTCACCGTGGCAAGGTACGTAGTGGCCTAGAAATCAAATTCCTCGACTGTTCATCAGTTTTTAACGAACACGGTTTGGTACCTGCACTAAGGCAATATAATTTTTTAAATCAAAATTAAAAAGATACGCGTACCGAATTTTTTTGTTGAATGCTTCGTAGTTCAGTTAACTCCGGGATTTAATCACAAACGTATAATAACTGTGGTATTGGCTGAATTTTAGTTTCGCAATTGAAACCCCCGTTCTAAATTGGCTTCAGCGTTCACCACAGACCACAGGATATAGACAAATCCATTAACATTTTACTGGCATGAATTATTTGCCAGTTGACAGTTCGGTGGGCACGTCGCGTGCAGTGATTTAAATATTCATACTATCCCACATACATCAGCCGTACAGTCAGCCAAAAGTGGACCACTTTTGAGCCTTAATGTAGAATTAATAGAGCCGATAGGCAAGCCGATCATCATGTCAGTTGAAGGACGTCCACTGCTGGACATAGGCCTCCCCCAAAGAGTTCCACAATGACCGGTCCTGCGCCACCCGCATCCAGCGGACACCCGCTACCCTTACCAGGTCATCAGTCATATCATATAGGTATAAATACTGCACAAAGCGCGAGTGACGCCTCTGGTGGTGCAAGCGTCCATAGGCGACTTGACTACTTATCATCAGGTCGGCTGTCAGCTTGTTTTCCACCTAATTTGTTTGTCAGCTTTTTAAAACTTAAATGTGATTTGAAACATTGTTTAGTTCCTGGCATCGTGAAATACATAAAGTCATACTCATACAACGTATATTTTTTAGACCATGTTCAATTCAAAGTCTAAACGCTATAGGCTCATTACAGAATTAGTTCACTTTATTAATCTCATTTACATTGGGAAATTTGGGAAGTAAAACTAAAACTGTAAACAGGTACCTAGAAAAGTAAACATGCGTTAAAATAACAGTTCGATTCAGAAACCCATGACAAAGGAAAACAACTTTACTGAGGCTTAAAAAGTATCTAATACAATTCCAAGAAAATGATGTTTATTTCTTTAGACGTTCAGAGGCTATGAGTCAATTTAATAAGAAATATGTCTGGCACACTTGAAGATTTCTATGAAAGTAGATATATATTTGGTGCTGAGAAACAGGCGAAGGAATCTTTGCAAACGTACTTACTTACCTATATTATATTTTGGGGAAAACATAAATTGATCTAGTCCCATAGTAAGCTCAATTATACTCGTGCTATGCGTACTCAACGATATATTTACTTATATGTATAAAAGAAGAAGAAGAAGAAGAAGAAGAATAAAAACTATTTATTCCATAAAGCACACAGAACAGGACTTAAAGATAAATAAAAATAAATGAAAAACGATAACATGAAGACGCACAGAGGTGTGCACAATGGGTCCAGCAATGTGTGCGATAAAGAAAAGGCTGAGACTCAGCATGTGTTGCTATTCGCAGGTCGTGCGAACTGCAACGCTGTTATTCTGCCACAGCCTATGAGTCTAAATCGAAGTCGAGTCAGTTGTCATAGCGCCATGCAATTAATGTTGTTGACATTTTTGAAAATACCAGAGTATACCTGTTTCTAAAGTTTCCGAAAGGTGTATATAGATATACATACTTACTAGTGCTTATAAATCGACACTTTTTGCTTGAAAGTGACACAAGTATTTGTCCTTACTGGCATTTGAACCCAGCATCTTCAGCTTCGGAGCCAGGGTCACTACATAGTGACATAAAATAGCGGTAAACAGTATCTTGAAACAACATAGGTTACGTTTTTGCAAATATTTAGGAAGTCTTCATGTTTTAAGGTGGTCAATTTTTATGTGTCAAAGTGTACTCCACGTCTTCAAAATCAAATACAAAAATGATCGACAAAAACACATTACCAATTCTCCAGTGCGGTATCCAATTGGACGTATAGTTTAGCAATTGTACTAATCCCATCCAAATCTATCCGAGAAATGTTAGGAAACATATTCAAATATTTCTAAATTGTTGTATGTTCAGACAGTGTGTATACTTACACGTGTATGTATGTATGTATGTATGTATTACTTTATTGTACATAAAACACGACAAAACGATAAACAAACAAAAAGTAGACGTACAAAGGCGAGCTTATCCCTTCAAGGGATCTCTTCCAGCTAACCTTGACACGTGTTTGTGTCTAACGTTTGGTTCGTATATATTTACACACCAGATGTCATGTGTTCAACCATACATAGATACAAATAGGTACCACGAATCCCCCTTGGTAGAAATTCTGTTCAATGCGTTGCGTTTTATGCATTGTCCGAAAAACATCTTAAGTTTGCCAGCAATTTTCTAATAAATAATAATAAAGTTATGGCATTTATTTTTCAAGCCGTGAGATCTTCGAGAAGACAGTACGGTTGCCAGTTTTTGTTGCACTTTTAGCACCAACCAGGGGTCACGTGTCGGATAACGGTGAGTACTCCCTACCCTACGGACGTGGTGCAACTTCGACCCCCCTTGTCAAGTGGACATCTTGACTTGGCTTAGCAACTACTATCATAGACAACAGCCGGGATCAAAGGGTTTAACGTGCCTTCCCATCCAAGAACTGACTTGGGCCCACGTTGCTTAACCTCGCATACCGCACGCGGTACGCGGGCGCCACTGGGCCACGAGCGCTCCAACCAATTTGATGTAAAGATAACAAACATGATAACCGAGAAGTCTTAAGGATGACGATAAAAGTAAAATAACAAAAGTAGGTCAAATATTCTACGCCATTCGCGTTTGTGAATACCTATTTACGTGAATGTTTGTAAAACAATAGAATTTAAAGTCGAGTTTAAAAGGAAACCTTTGTTTGGTACTTGTGCC
Organism: Notocelia uddmanniana; assembly: GCA_905163555.1. NCBI lineage: Eukaryota > Metazoa > Arthropoda > Insecta > Lepidoptera > Tortricidae > Notocelia > Notocelia uddmanniana. The sequence continues at coordinate 21,055,612 of LR991068.1, forward strand.
AAGACGCGAAATGTAAGCATCATGTAAAACTAGGTCAAATGCAGTTGCACATAAAACTACGTCATAATACACAGGCAGACAGTAAGCTAACTCCACGCCAGCATTATGCTGAGATGGAACCGTTTCAATACAAAATGTGTGTACTTTGCTGTTGTGTTTTTATCACGAATAAAGGATTTCTTAAATCCTCAAACAAGCTACAGTGTCCGTTTACCATCAAGCGGCCGGCGTATGCTTGTTTAGGTAAAAAAGTAAATACTCGTACATATACTAGACGTGAACGTGACGATGTTTCACAAGTTGGGGCATGGATCGTAGAGGAATTTGAAAAGTATATAAAATAATTTATTATTATTTAAAACATAATCTGGGTATTCTTTGACCATTTTTGATTCAGGAATCCGTTTGCGTAACATAAAATTTTAAAGATAAAATTTTTGTTGGAGTCGAATGTATAATCTAATCAAATAATCATATCATACAGACTCGCCGGTAGCCGTTTTTTTTCCATTTCAGCTTCGGAAAAAATGCTTTCATATGTCCGGCTGGCGTATTTCCCGCTGTTATCCTCTACGTGTCTCATTTCTCAACCAGTTGAAAGAAATTTTGTGAGCAGATTTTAAAATCAGATTTTTTGTGTCGAGTTTTAGAAATTTAGATATTTAAAAACGAATTCGCGAATGGATTCCCGTGGCGTGCAAAGCCACTATATATAGTATTCATTAGTAGACTTCATTTCCTAAGTTTATAAGCAATTTCGTGTGCATCCATTTTGAAATCATAAATAGTAATGAACGTATGTATGTATGTAGTAGCCTTTCTAGTGACAGTATAATCGGCTGACTACAATCGAGATTAGATGTAACTGTACATTTTAAAGTGAGAGTGGTTAAGTGTGTGGTTAGAACTATCACAAGGTATTAAAATGTCCAACAACTTCTATATTTGATCGTATGTAAAGATATACATATTGGACACGACCTAGCTTTCTGTTCTATGTTACAACATCCAAATTAAATCCATTGTAGGTACATATTGTATTTAATCACAAAGGCAGCCAACCAATTCATGAGTGCATGGGATTACTGTGGCTGTAGTGAAAAGGGGTGCAAATCTTATACAATTGTACGGCACTTATACTCTTATTCACTTGGGTCACTTTATACAGCGTGTGTCTTCGTCATGAACTTATATTTTAACTAACGACAGTTTCAAGTATAAGGCGTTTTGTCAAAAAATTAAAACAATACACAAAATGCACATCAATACACAGACCATTTTTTGACACTTCTTAAAGATAATCAAATGTCAGTGATAAGAATTGTTAACATATTACCAATACATCTGCGTGCTGAATTTATTTATATAGAATAATGATTTATTTTATTTTTTAGTTATATGTAGTAGATATCATATTATATTCATAAGGAGCAATCCTGTTCCAGCGGCGCTTGGGTACCACGTGCGGTATGCGAGGTTAAGCAATGTCGGCCGGGGTCAACTTTTGGATGTGTGACCGTTTTGAGTGGTTACTAACTGAGCGCTTCCGTACTTTGGAAGGCACGTTAAGTCGTTAAGACAACGAGTTACAGAAGAGTCCTTTGGGCGGCTTGAGAACTTCTAACAGTCAAGTTGGGCAACTTCACTTGATAAGAATCCTTTTGTGATGGAAGGTCATATGGCAGTCGCTTCCGTAAAAACTAGTGTCTACGCCACTTCTTGGGATAAGGTACCGGACCCCGGGCATACTTTAGGATGCGACTGTACTGGGATAACGATAGCATGATGATTCATAAGGATTTATACATTCATTTTTTTAATTATAAGTTGGTATGTTAGACACACACTCTATTGAGTTAAATCTCATTGACGATAGTAATGAAAGTACAACAGCAATAGCTGGAAGGTCGATAGCCATTTAGAAAATTCAATAGCTAAATGTTATTAAGAGGGCGCAGTACGCTCGGTTCTCCATACAAACGTGTTTACGCTCTCATTTTAAAATGCCATGCTAGAATAATATGAAACTTTGTATACACAATGGGATCCGGCATATCTAGGGCGGAAATTAATTTCTGTTTCTAGAAATTGTAAAAGAAAAAAATACAGCAGTTTTGTAGGTTTTTTACGGCTTGTATGAAAACCTTAATAATCGCTGTATTTTTTCTCCATTATAATTTCTAGCAAAAGAAACTAATTTCCGACCTAGGTATGCCGGATCCTATTGTGTATACAAAGTTTAATGTTATTCTAGCATGGCGTTTTAAAATGAGAGCGTAAATACGTTCGTATGGAGAACCGAGCGTACTGCGCACTCTTAAGGTACTGAGACCGACTGACGTACTGAGTTTCAACAGTATACTGCGACATAGGTACACCGTATTCGTTTCTCAAGAAGCAACATTGTCTTTAAAAACCCGGGAGAGCTGAATCGGCAAATTTAGATGAAATCTTTACACACCTGCATCCTCCAGGGTGCCTTTGTTACAATGACACAATTTTCTACCGACGATACTGCAGTACTCTACGAAATTACATTTTTCAAGATCGTCTTTGACCCCTAGAGACGATTTTGCACGAATGCTTGCAGTAAGCAGATATGGAACAGGATTACAACGTAAGTTAAAACTGTTCATTCAATTTATAAAAGTAGACTTCGATTAAGTAGAGATTTGGGTGAGGACTGACGGCCAAATTTTTAGACCATCGTTAAGACATTTAATTGATTAGAATTTAATTTTGACACGATGTCAAACCGTTCAACTCTACGTCGGATAACTGACTGAGTTGCGATCGGGCACTGAAACGTCACTGAAAACGTAAGCTCCGCCTTTGGCACTAGATTTTGTGGCACCGGTTTTGTGCGGCGGTTATGCTTCCATACTTATTAGGTATTATATTTCAATGGTCAGGGGGCGATGTTGGGTAGAGCTGTCCCGTTGTTGAAGCCAAGAAAATGAAATGAAATTTAATTGTTTCTGTTGTGACACGGTAATTTGGCATACAATTTATGTATGGGCAATTTTCGTGTCTCAACGGAATCGATTAAATTGTAGACGAATTACGAATTGTAGACGTTCTTTACGATGGTCCAAAAATTTGGTCCCCACATACTTAAGAATATTATTTAAGTACGAAAAAGCAAGTACTCATGGACCCAGGTATGTCCTATAACTACGACTAGACCACCGGGGGATGGGCAGCACCATCCCTGGAGTGCGGTGGAGATACTGCGATCGCTAACCCGCATGCTAAACGTGGCGATTATGGCATTGAATATTGACGATGAAGTTCTCTCGTGCCACACTTGTGCCCTGCCTAAATGTACACGTGTTATTCTCAAGCAAAAGGGTAGCTTTAATCTGCGTCAATAAGGCGCAAATTACCTTACTAACGGAATAAGAAATTGGCCTAAATGACATCGATAAAGAAAGACCTATTGTTTGACACAAATATTGGGTATCTTTGGGCTTACTTAATTATTGTTTAGATAATATAGAAAAAGTACCGACAAGTATCAAGTCACTCAACTCAATGCTTCGAAATTCGAATTCGTTTTTGTGCTTACTTTTTATCTAACACAACCAATGTTCCCGAATAAAAAGTTAATAGGATCAATTTATCTCAAAACCAGATAAAAGAATAAAACAAACCACTGACTAATCATCAACTCAATGCATTACTTCAAACTGTTCAAAGACAATTCTTGCTTACACTTAAAGTAATCTCATGAAAAAAAGAAATAAAACAATGCGTCTACACATAATGGCGCCTAACTTAGTATTAACGTGACACGCACACATATAACACTTAGCGCTGATTGGCCGAACAGCTGTCAACATTCCATGGTACAGTGGGCTACATAAAGATGTGACAATACAATACATTACATTTACGCCAACGCTCGAATGGTATGGACGCGTTCGGAGGGCTTTATGTAGCTACATTGAAATGAGGTAGTTCTGGGTTTGTATATAATGTTAATAGTGATTAAATAGTAATGCCAAATCCAAGTATCCGCTATATCTTAAAAACGATTAAACCTGCCACAACCCGATTGATTTTATTTTGTTGCAAATGGTAAAAAGCCAAAAATTTGGGCTTTCGACATCGGAAACTTGGTTTTGCCATAACACTACAGTCACTATTAACCTATTATAAAAAACAGTACTACTTTCGCATTAGATGGAAGGTAACAAACCTTTTTTTGACCCATTTCAGCCCGGCTAGTATGATAGCTTATACCTTCACGATATATGGCCAAAATGTACTGAAACGTCATATAAAACGTGACGGTATAAGCTATCATACTAGTCGGGCTGGAGGAGAAACTAATGATTTATACATTTTGTACCTTTAAAAAATAATATAATATTAAATATTTACAGTTAAATTACATTCATATTGCCTATAGATAGATTTCTGCATTTAATTCTAAGATTGAGAGTGTAAAATTATACGGCAGCATTTAAAATCGCCGTATTTGACTGATGAGATGAATATGGATGGCCTAATGGATGGCGCTAAATATTTATACATTTTAATTCTAATATTGAATAAAACATTTTTGTTGACTATTTAGGTGTACCACTGCTGAGAAATGGGTTACATCATGGTAATAAAGTTTGTATTATTACCGCAGCAATATTTTAAACTGTACGATTTACCTAAAACGTTAGCATAATTACCATTTGCTGGTAGTGGTAAGCATGTATGTTATGTAATCTCATAATACTGCGCGTCTAGTATTTGTAGCACATTGCAGCTGACTGTACGCGATCTCATTCGAGCGACCTTGAGTGCGTATGCGCACGGCACGCGCACGGCATGATAACGCGGCGCGGGTTACGCCAAATATTATGACAACTCGAAAGCTAATACATTCTAGAACGAAACGTGTTACGCACGACTAGTAACGAACGATACATTTGCAATAATGGAATTTATGTTTATAAATGAGAGTGATTTATGAACGTAGTTAATCAATTAATTCTCACATAATTTATATGTAAATCAAATGATTTCCTTCCAGAACTTTTTTATACTACGAGTACATGGTGGCAAACATGCAGAGCAAGAAGGAAGAAGGTTATTAGAAATACATACTTACTTAATTAAAAAGCTCTAAAAATATAATGTATCAAGACTATCAAGGGACTTTGATAATGGTTTGAAAAAAAAAAGTTTCACTACTTTGGAGTTACTTACAAGAAAATTTGATACAACAAAGTGCTCAAATTATCTGATGATAATATACCTAGTTTATTTTTTAACTAACCAAAACTTTAATACCTTATGGTAGTGATTGTATGAACTCTTATTAACAATCTTGACAAGCGACAGACGATTCATGTAAGTATTTTATAATCAGCGAGAGATCTAAATGTGAAAGAAAGACACGCTGCTATATCATACGGCCATCCCTCCTCTTATGTGTCTTACTTTCAAGATGAGAGGGATTACATGAAAGCGATACCCTAAGGAATGTCTCCTCCTGTCAATGAAAAGTATAGAAGGCTGGAAGTTCTGCCCTAACAGTCACAACTCATACAACTGAGGAGGGTGATTATGATTACTCTCCCTAAATACAAACAAAAAAATGAGACGCCTTAAAAATATTCAAGAAACGCGATCCTAAGAACACACACGTACAATTAAAAAACCCCTACGATCCAGAATCAGATAATACTGGAATCAGGAATGTGACTATAAATTCATAGGGGCAGTGCCTTGAAAGCTATTGACTGTATTTATTACATCGATAATAAACAGCTCATTTTCTAAACCACATATCTATAAACAAATTAGCTTGAAAATAAATTCGTAATGGAACCAAAATAGGGTCGATTTTTAATTGCATTTAAGTATAGATACGAGGTTGATAGTGGAAGTGATGTAAGTAATAGGTAGCGGAATATTTTAGTGTCGACAAGTATAAAGATGGTGGATTAATGTTGAATATCCGCCGTTATTAGATTCAGGATAAGTATGTTAATATATACTCGTAATGGGTGTTAGTGATACAGGTGTACGTAGTACGTAATTAATTTTTCGTGTGCTCTGCCTACCCCTTTTGGGAATATAGGCGTGAATTTATATATGTTTATACCCACGCTCCCATCGCAATACATTTTTAACATTTCTTCACATGTTCACACACAAAAACATACTTATAAACTTCCCAACTCACTCGCACCCGGCTAGGAAGTAGAGACTTAGGCTGGGTTGCACAAAACCGTCTGTAATCGTAAGCTGTGTTTGTTAAAATTTCAATGTATGGAAAGTTTGACAAATTTCTATGGGATGACAGCTGCCGACGCCATATTTAACGTTGATCAGTCTGTGATCGTAAGTCGGTGCAACCCAGCCTTAGAGAGCGACTTCTTTCAGCTTCCCACCGTAGGACTAAGTCCTCCAAGACAATACACGTAGCTACTAGGTCTTAAGCTCAATAATGAATAAATTCCCCAACGCCATCATAATGGAGGAATGTATTTGCACCTTCACTAACAAATAAAAAAAATGGTTAATTTAACATGTATTTTTTTAATTTGAGTGATTTCTATAATGCTAAACACAGTGTAACTGACATGTAATATTTCTGTAATATTTTCAATGAATGAGTATGAGTATGTACGAGTATGTCTACATAGTTTACATTGGAATATTACGCTGCGTAAAGAAGGTTAAGTATAGGATTTTATGTTTCGTTCTCATAAAAATAGCTGGTAAATTACTATTAGCTCTATTATTGTATTAATTTGTAGCATTTGTATCCATCCACCGGTGCAAAATTAAGGCTATTAGAGCAAATAATAATTATCCAGCTATTCGAGGCAATGGACACCAAATGATAATAAATTAATTAATTGTGATGAAAATGATGAATAACACATTTAACACGATAACACTAACACATTTTAAGAGAGGTAGGGCACAGCTGAACGTCATCTCGCTCACAATTGGAGCACTGGGGAAGTACCTACACCTTTTTTTTTTACCTGGGGATATGCATTTACGCATCTCGCCTAGCCGGGGAACTGGGACGGGTATGACGGACTCCCAGAAACCGCCCGGACTACCGTCCAAAACCTCCAGGGTATGCCCATCACGCAGCATAAGTGGCGGTGACAGGGGATCGCCAACGCACACAACCGCGAACACCGCCTGCTGCGACAGCCGAAGCTGTCCCCTCTCGGTTGAGGCTTGCGCCCCCCACACGTCGGCAAGCATGCAGGGCGACACCACACACTTGCCGACCAAAGGACCTCCACGCCGGGAGAGGGTGACAAACCCCGGATTCACCCCCTCAGGTCCCCTTGTAACTTTTTATAGAGGTTTTCTCCCTCGCAGCCACCACCCGGCCCCGGCCTGACAGTGACAGCCCCCGCTCCCGACTATAGCGGCCCTCTGCCGCAGTCAGGGTTACGGGTCCGTAATTATTTATACAGGCATACGGTATGGCCTGTCCCTCTCGCCGCACCTGGGGTCTTGCGGCTCCCTGCTGCGGAACTCCCCATCCCCCCCGTTGGTCGCATCTGGAGTGTCCTCCGCTAAAGCAGAGGAACACCCAGAGCGACCCCGTCTCCGGGTTGTTGGTAGCACTACTTGCTCCTTGGGTAGGTTAGGAGCTCACCAGCGACGCAATAGCCAGTTTCTTTTTCTACTTCCCAGTCGCCGTGGTCGGAATCGGCCAGGATGATGATGATGAGGTATGTGGTGTTGTGTTCCTGGTAGTGAGTAAGGTCGTCAGAGCTCCCGAGGATGCGCTGTGTCGAGAGTTAGGTACTTGCATAAGTATGTCTCTAGCTGTCAACACAACGAATCCTCAAGTCAATAAAGGGTCGGCAGCGCACTTGTTTTTTGGTTTTTTTTTTATTAAAAATGGGATTGCTCTTGGCCAGCATCTAGCCAGGGGGCAAAGATGAGGCCGACGATGAAGCGAGCTCACCCAGAAGATGCCTATTTACTCGTGCCTTAAAAAGGTCCAGGTTATATGAACTCGGAAATACAAATAAATACTTGTGATTTCTTCTGGTGTCGCAAGTGTCCATAAGCTAAGTTGCTTACCATCAGGCAGGCCGTAAGCTTGTTTACCACCGTTGTTGTATAAAAAAAATACTTTTCTCAAACATGCAATGAAATATTGCTGTTATGTTCCTTATAATAGGCTGCGAAGTATGACGTTTCAGGTGCGACTAGGACAAGAGGTCGTTAATGGCATTTCATACAAATCTTGCAGGCTTGGCCGGAAAAGTCCTCTTTTTCAATTTCCATTCCACATAAATTTGTGGCACATCAGGCATCATGACATTCTGCCACTATGCGTATTAAAAATAAAACTATGTTTTTTTTGTTGTTTATTTCATTGCATGTTTGAGAAAAGCACTATACCTACATACTCGTACCTCGGCGGGAAATATGGGGTTGCCCGCCTCAGACCTATCTATATGTCTTCGACCGGCAACCCCTTTCATCCCGGCCTCTGTAGTAATGTACTATATGCATGTAGAAATTGTTACAAATCTCATATTGAAATTTATAAATGTTGAAGTAGTAGTATACAATTATCACACAATTCACACGTTTAACTTTATCTACACGTTCTCGCACAAATTAAATTTACGTGAACGTAATCTCATTAAACATTTCTAAATTACTTGAGTAAGTCGATTATAATATAATACATTAAAATCTTTTATAACTTTCGCTGACTCGAATTTTTAATTAGAAATTTGAATATGGAAGTATCTTTTAAAGTCATAACTATGTATATATTTTTCAAGTGAATTCCGCAAGAGTTAAAGTAATGTAAATGCATTATAATGGTTGTAATAATTAACATGTTGCTACCTTGACTAATATACTAATATATAAATGTGCAAAATAAAAGAAGTTTCGTATAATACGATAATGAATATGTAACGAAAATCGTTTTGACATCAATGTCAAAGATTTTTCATAATAATTAAGTTGCTCTTTCAAAGCTGAATATTAATCGGTTTAGACAAATAATTATGTGTAAAATGTTAATATACCTACTGAGATTATTGAGCAACAACCAATCACATACTAATAATACACTCGTCAATTTGATTAGTAATATATGAACATCACTTTCATGGAGAATTCACACCGAACGGCTGGAGTCGGCGCACACCCCACTAGAGTGAAAGGGATTCGAACCCTCCAAACAGAAGAAAGATTTCATATTTGATTGGGTTGCGGGCAGCCGACCGGACGTTTGGATACGAAGTCTAGCTTCTGTATGGAGGGTTCGAATTCCTTTGACTCCGGTGGTGTGTGCGCCGACTCCGGCCGTTTGGTGTAAATCGTACATAACGTCTTGACAAAAGAGTCGTGTGCAGATTGTGAGCACCTTGGTCACCTCGGTACTAATATTACTTATATTATATCCACCACCACCATATCAGCCCTAGGACGTCCACTGCTGGACATAGGCCTCCCCCAATTTCATGGGGGGTAAATGCCATAATCGCCACGCTTGGCATGCGGGTTGGCGATCGCAGTATCTCCACCGTACATCCACCACCGTGGACCCGGGTATGTCCTTAAACTACGACCAAGACCACCGGGGAACGGGCAGCAGCATTCCTAGAGTATATTATATACATACCAATAAATATATACGTACTCACAGATTAGTTTAATTTCATTGTTGAGTTTAATGGACATGTGTGTTTAATAAAAAAAACTAGCTTTATTAGTTTTTTTTTTTCATTTGTATACCGACAAATACGCGTATGCCTCTAGGTCGATTAAGAATATCAATAGGAAATTTAATTATTTCTTTTATTAATTACTTGATAAAGAAAGTATGAAACATATGTTGCAGGTTAATGGTTTTCCCCGAATCGAAAGATAACACCATTTTTATTCTCTAAAAAGTAAACGAAAGGTCCAATTTGCTTATGGCTTACGGCTTACCACAGTTAAGTCAGTTAGTTTTCCATCGCTCCAATGACGCTCAAGGTACGTAATTAAACACATATCATCAATTCCATGCGAACCCCGAAAAAGTTTCGTTTTAAACAATTCACGCGAAAACTGAAGGAGTCAAAACAAAACAATTAAAGCGAAACCCTTTCACGTTTTATCCTACATTCAGACACAAAGCACATTGACCAGTCAAGTTCTCCAAAGCACACGATTAACACACTTAATGTGAATAGAATAAAGTCGAATACCGCTTCGAGTTGTAAAGAAAATAGTTGCAATCGGAAGCAATACAGTTTAATGCCCCGGGAAAAACGCTGTTATTGATTTTTTTATTGAAAAACTGTTAATATGAAGACTTTTTATTTTTTCATAATGTGTATCGTGTGTGTTTTTTTGTAAGTAAATACGAAGCTTAGTTGGCGTTTTCTATTTTTCAGGAGTTTGGAAAATATTGGAGTGAGTTTTTGAACAAAGCGAAGCGACTCCATTGTCAATGATGTTAATGGATAAGATCAAGGGTTTATTCACGTCTGAGTCTACTAGCTATCTACTTGGAAAGAAATGCGACAGGAAGCGAGCACCAAAAATGAGTAATGACTGCATTAGAAATTGCATCAGAGGGAGACGTAACTTTTTCGAGCGTGCGTATTAAGGTAGATCTAAATATAATTTTACGTGCTAAAAATGACAGAGCAGATCTATCAAGTGTAAGTTTGACACGTTACATAATCAATTAGCCGGTCGCTAAAAATATATTCTACTAATAAACCAGCGCCCATACTCGGAATTCGGAAGCAATCGGAGCTCAGCCATCTTCAGAATGCAACCGGAATAACTGAGGAAGACGACTAAAAGCCGGATGGCCGGATGATGCTGCAGCAGAAACAAAAGGAAATGTTTGTGATTGTTTATGTACGAGTATATCATGGCTAATCTTTAACTATGTAATCGTACTTAGGTCTATTTATTTTTAGCCTCTTACACACCTTACATCATCATCAGCCCCAGTCGTCCACTGCTGAACATAGGCCTTCACCGATTCGCGCCACCATACCCGGTCCTCAGCTCTCCGCACAGTGTTGCCAGACACCCCGCTTTTCCGCTTTTTATCCCGCGTTTTTGCCACTGGCCCCGCTATCCGCGTTAATCCAACGCGGATCCGCTTTTTTTAAAATATACACGAACCATTTTCAAATGTTACCACTAGGTCGTGGAAAAAAGTGGTAAGTATATTAAAAACATCGAACCAACGAAACAGCCGAACGCTTACGACGCATCGGAATCACTAGTTCTACTATTCACACTTGCGCGCTATTGTGATAATGGAATTTCACTTACACAGTAGCAAAAACAGCGAAAAGGAATCGACTTATAACCATTACCATTAACGGAGTGCTTTTGGACGATCAAGCGCTGCGCATAAACGGTGCATCCTCAACGAAAAGTATGGTGTCAAGAATGACTGCAAATATCACTTACAACTTCCCTAAAGTGAATGTCGGGGAAGCGGATGAAGATGTTGACGACATTTTTTTCATTTTAATAGTGAAAATATATTTTTAAGACATTTATTATGATTTTTCTTCGGCTTTTCAAAATGCCAAAAAATCCTATAAACGTAATCCGCAAATCCGCATTTTCATATAAAAATCCACGTTTTGAAAGCGCAGCTTCTCTTTAGGTCGTCCCAAAGGGCGAGTCGTTTGCGGTCTCTACTTCAGAACACGTCTGCCCTGCCCCATCGGCCGTCGGCTCTTCGAAACAAATATGCCGTGCCCATTGCCACTTCAGCTTGTTTATCCTTAGCGCTATGTCAGTCTCTTGGATCGTCTGTCCTTCACACTTTATTGCCTAAATTAATTTTCAATTTTTAGCTCATGAGGTGGTATGATTCGTCTCAATATAAGTGGCTGAACCGACATCATCAAACATGGTCAAGCGAGTTTTTAACTATTCTAACAATGATGTACGATATTGTGTCTTATTACCATAAGTTCTGGGAATATGACTGTACGGATATACTAGACGTAATTTATAACATTAATAATTACACTCGACTCATGAAACATATATGAGAGAATTTCGATATCATAGTGCACAATACACGGTACTAATTACAGAAGGTTTGCCATTGAAATAACAACTTTATTTACAATACACTGACGTACAATTTACAGTACTCGTAACGTTTGTTAGTATGAACTGCTAAACGTAGTCTGCAGGTCACGTATTGTGTGACGGAATTTAATCGTATTATCGACGCGACTGTACCGTCTGCGGCATTATTTGTAACCACATGCACAGTAATTCTTAGAAATAGTTCAAGTTACATTTTAAAGGAATTTATGTGAAACTAGCTTTTGCCTGCGACTTCGTCCGCGACCTACGTAGAACTCGTAATCGCCTTTTAGAAATTGTTTAGGCGCAGGCTCAATTATCGCTCTCCTGCCCTACAAACATCTGCCCCCTTTTTCACCCGCTTAAGCAATTATTTCCACTATTTCCAGGACAAAGACTACAAATTACATTTGACAAGTTTGGTTGGCCAGTTTATACAGGATGATTCAGGAGACGTGAGCAAGATCAACACTACATACATAGTAAATGGCAATGAATCGTTCACCATTGTATTTAAGTGAAACACCCATAACTTTTTCCTGTATTTTAATTTTTGTTAAGTTAAAGTTTAATTCTTTACAATCATGGTCACCCTACCACAACTGGTTTATAAAAATTAAAAACTCTAACTATTATGACAGCACTTTGATTACGAAGAAAGTATTGAGTGAGATACGATATTTCAAAAGTAATCGGACTCAGATGACATTCAATTTGACACGTATCACTTGACTGAAGTATTCTCATTGTAGAGTGACCATCCATTTCGTAAATAATTTAAAACATTTTGTTATCAACACCAAAGATAAATGAACGTTAATTTCACTAATAGCGGTACGAAGGAGTAGCTTATGATCTACTGAATCCGTAGTGTTGATCTTGCTCACGTCTCCCGAATCAGCCTGTATGTAAGCCTTTGTTTGACTTTGTCTAGCATTGAAGCTCATTGAAGGATGTATCAATTTCAAGCGAATTGAAAATTGGTTAAATACCGAGTACCGGTTTGAAACATGTCGAGCGATATTCAACGTGAGTGACCCATTACATTATATTTTAATACGTCTGAAACTCACGGGAGTTTTCGACATAAAATTAAAAAAATATTCAAAACCTAAATAAGGGTAAATGCCTTAATTAGTGTTCGTCTGCTCTGCCTACCCCTTTTGGTAATATAGGCGTGAGTTTCTGTATATATGTATGCCTTTGATTGGCACCCCAAATTCCAGTCAGTGTACAGTGTACTCATAAAATTGTCAACAGCTCGAACGCGCCAATTTTAGGAGGATTTCAGACTCAGAATAAGTAGTTTTAGTAGTTTTATAATTATTATTTTCTACTCCAGCATTACTTATATAATCTGTCAATTATATGACCGACAACAGTATTAAAACAATAAACTTTTTATACCATGGACAAGTCCATTATATGACTGGTGGGGAATCAAAATGGATTTCCATACATTATTATAAAAGAGTTTTTTTAAAGAGGCACACGTCTCTGAAGTGGGGGGCAGGGGGCCCTACTGAGTAATAGAAACAACCGTGTTACGGGACGATCTCTTTAATCCTGATCACTCTTACCTCTAATACACGTTTAGCTTATACCTATACTTATAGCTATCTATACCACCATACCACACAATCCGGGTAGGTGAAAAAGAAAAAAAAATACATAATGTTTTTTTTTTTTTTTTTTAGTACGTTTGTACTACACATTTTCATTCATTTTTTATTAAATTGATATATTGTTTCATTTTACAGAGTTACCTAATTCTTAAGATACGAGTATGTTGTAGAAATACTAGGTGTAAAGTATTTATCTTATCCTAATTGCGCAATATTATATTACTTACAAATAATGCTAGTTAGGTACGAATAGTTTCGTTCTATTTATATGAACAGTGTCCTCTTTATTATTAATAGAAATGACAATATTCGGATTTTCCACTCTTATCACTTTATATGGTCCTTTATATAGTGGGTCGAGTTTATTACCAGTTTCACTTTTTACTAACACTAGATCGTTTTTTTTGTAATTCACTGTGTTCACTTTTGTATCGTAATTACACTTCCGAAGTTGTTTGCACTTGATTAAATTTTCGCGCGCGTCTTTATGAGCCGTTTGTAAGCGATATCTTAATTCTAAACTATAATTAGTAGGATTATACAATGGTTCAACGGTTCCACTTACTCTACATGGGAATTCACATGTTTTACCAAAAACTAGTTCGAACGGGGTATACTTTGTTGCTGAATGCACGGTATTGTTGTATGTGAAACACCAATAGGGAAGCCAGTAGCTCCATGTTTCTGGGTATTTATTGCACTGAATTCTAAGATAAGAAGCCTTGTGAGTATTTTCTAGGGATCCTATAGTTTCATGGTGATACGATGTTGATTGGAATTTATCTATTCCTAATAGTTTACATACCTCAGTCATTGTAGATGAAATGAATTCTGTGCCCCGGTCCGTAACTATCGTCTTGGGTGGTCCATATCTAAGTATAAAATTATCAACTAAACTACGTGCTACACTCACCGTATCTTTGTTCCTAAGTGGGTAAGCTTCCACATACTTGCTCAGCTCACACTGGATAGTAAGTATATACTTATGGTTTTCGTCGTCTTGGTCGATCGGGCCCATTAAATCTAGGAATATCTTGTCGAATGCTGAAGTTGCTGTGGTCGTTACGACCATTGGTTCCACTGTATTTCGAGAGTATTTATGTCTTTGGCAAGACTCGCATTTCCGCACGAATTCCTTAACGTCCTTTTCTATACTCGGCCAGTAGAACCTCTTTTTAATATTATTAACCATTCTACGTACCCCTGCGTGGCCACTTGTGGGTAGTAAATGATAGTCACTTATAATGAAATCTTTTTCGTCATCATTTTGTATTCTTTTTACCCCTCTTAATACTGCTACGTGTGGTCCGGACCACTTTTTCTGATTATTTATTTCTTGTATCATTTGTTTGATAAAAAGCTCGTTTTCATCATTTTTAATGATACATATTTGTTTTAAGTTTATTTCTTTGCAATACTCGCTCAATTTGGTTACAAATTGTCTTTATGAGCCGTTTGTAAGCGATATCTTAATTCTAAACTATAATTAGTAGGATTATACAATGGTTCAACGGTTCCACTTACTCTACATGGGAATTCACATGTTTTACCAAAAACTAGTTCGAACGGGGTATACTTTGTTGCTGAATGCACGGTATTGTTGTATGTGAAACACCAATAGGGAAGCCAGTAGCTCCATGTTTCTGGGTATTTATTGCACTGAATTCTAAGATAAGAAGCCTTGTGAGTATTTTCTAGGGATCCTATAGTTTCATGGTGATACGATGTTGATTGGAATTTATCTATTCCTAATAGTTTACATACCTCAGTCACTGTAGATGAAATGAATTCTGTGCCCCGGTCCGTAACTATCGTCTTGGGTGGTCCATATCTAAGTATAAAATTATCAACTAAACTACGTGCTACACTCACCGTATCTTTGTTCCTAAGTGGGTAAGCTTCCACATACTTGCTCAGCTCACACTGGATAGTAAGTATATACTTATGGTTTTCGTCGTCTTGGTCGATCGGGCCCATTAAATCTAGGAATATCTTGTCGAATGCTGAAGTTGCTGTGGTCGTTACGACCATTGGTTCCACTGTATTTCGAGAGTATTTATGTCTTTGGCAAGACTCGCATTTTCGCACGAATTCCTTAACGTCCTTTTCTATACTCGGCCAGTAGAACCTCTTTTTAATATTACTAACCATTCTACGTACCCCTGCGTGGCCACTTGTGGGTAGTAAATGATAGTCACTTATAATGAAATCTTTTTCGTCATCATTTTGTATTCTTTTTACCCCTCTTAATACTGCTACGTGTGGTCCGGACCACTTTTTCTGATTATTTATTTCTTGTATCATTTGTTTGATAAAAAGCTCGTTTTCATCATTTTTAATGATACATATTTGTTTTAAGTTTATTTCTTTGCAATACTCGCTCAATTTGGTTACAAATTTGACTCGCGTAAATTGTAACCTGAAATCGAGATCTACATAAATTATATTTTTATCTTTGTCAAAACTAAAACATTCTCTTCTCCTAGTTATTTGTCTTTTCTTCTCTAATTTCCTTAATTCCTCGCCTTTTATTAATATCATTTCTACTCCATTTTCTGGTATTCTTAATATCTCCACGACGCGCGGATGATCAGGCCGCCCGTTTGTATCGATACTAGGAATATCATTTCGCTTGCTTTCTCTCTTACTTTCCTCTATCCTTCTAGCCTGCGCTCTTGTCATTACCATCATTATTTGATTATTCATCTCTTTTAACTCGTTTGAAGTAATCGCTATACGTGATAACGCGTCTGCGCCTACGTTATCCTTTCCTTTGACGTAACAGACGTTAAAATCATATTCTTCTAGCGCTAAACGGAATTTTAATAGTCTACTTGACGGGTCCCTCATCCCGAAAAGACAAATAAGTGGTTTATGATCTGTCATGATTGTAAACATTTTACCGAAAAGATAAGGCCTAAAATATTTTACACCCCATACTGCTGCAAGCAATTCCTTTTGTATAGTGGGATAGTTTTTTTCGGCTTTGTTCAAGGGACGACTGGCGTCAGCTACCGGTCTCATATCATTGTTACACAATATCGCTCCTATGGCTTTGCCTGAAGCGTCTGTTTGTAAAACTAATTGTTTTTCGTCACTGAAATCTGGATATTGTAATATAGGCGGTGAGACAAGTTTATTTTTTAAATATTCAAAGCTATCATGACATTCTTGTGTGAAATTAAAAGGTACATTCTTTTTACATAGATTAGTTAGTGGTGACGTAATTTCTGCGAAATTGCTTATGAATTTTCTATAGTAATTACAGAATGCTACGAACCGCTTTACTTCGTCGGCGTTAGTGGGTACTGGGTAATTTTGTACAACTTTGATTTTTTCAGGATCCGGCAAAACACCTTTTGCCGAAACGACGTGACCCAGGTATAAAAGTTCTGTCTTTAGAAATTGGCATTTAGTGGGATTTAATTTTAAGTTTACCTGTCGCAGTCGTTCGAAAATGTCTAAAAGATTTTTATTATGTATGTCGAGATTTCGTCCAAATACTACTAGGTCGTCAAGATAAATAAAACATTTTTCTAAATTCAATCCAGACATTGCTACTGTCATTATTCTAGAAAATGTGCTTGGACTAGTACGTAAACCCATGGGGAGCCTCTTCATGGAATATTGTCCCGTGCTTGTTGTGAAACTTGTATATTTCCGACAATCTGGAGTAAGCTTAACCTGATAATATGACTGGCTGAGGTCTAAATGTGAAAAATATACAGCACCAGATAAAGAATCCAATATTTCTGTAATATTAGGTAAAGGAAATTTATCATTTTCTAATTTTTCATTTAACTTTCTATAGTCGATAACTAATCTCCACTCTTTTTTATCTCTATCTTCTCCTTTTTTTGGCACTAACAAAATAGGGCTGGACCACTCACTTTTACTTTCCTCAATTATGTCGTCATCAATCATTCGTTTTATTTGTTTGTGTATTTCTTGTTGTTGACTTTTGGGTATCCTATAGGGTTTCACATAAACTGGACTACAATTCTCTTTAACTTTTATCGTATGGTCACACACGTTTGTACTTGTAAGCTTGTCACCCGGCAAATGAAACACGTCAGCATACTTAGAACAAATCGCTTCAATGTTTCCACGCTCATTTTGTTTCAAGTGATCAAGTTTCAGTAACGATAACAACTCTTTCGCTCGAACGGAACTTGAGTCGCACTTGCTAAATAAGCATGTGTTGTATTCGCTTAGCAAATACAATGTTGGTTGAAATACAGGTATTGTTATGTTGTTATCGGTAGAGTTAAGGATTTTAATAGGAATTACATTTTTGTCTGGTTTTACTATTAGACCGGCTAAAAGTACATTTTCCTGCAATTCTTGAGAGCATACCACGCAGTCCTCCGTGACTGGTTTATTTAATCTAATATAATGTATAGATTCGCATCGAGCGGGAATCGATAAATAATTACGGCTTACTTTTGTCGATCCGTAAATCGGCAATACTACTGACATATCGGGATTTTTTAATGTTAACTGGAAAGAATCTAAGTCAATATTGGCTTTAGTTCTCTTTAAGAAATCGTATCCAATAATTCCGTCTGATTTTATAGGTAAGTTGTCAAAAACATGGAACTTATGCTCAATGAAATATCCATCTTGAGTATGCAATGTAATGTATGTATATCCGTATGAATGTAATGCACCTCCTATGCCGCTCACTACATTGTTTTGGCTGTATATTACGGCATGTTCCGATAAGGCTTCGGTTTTTATCACTGACAATGAAGCTCCAGAATCAATTAACCAAGAACATTGTTTATAAGGTGTATCTATAAAAACATATCCGATGTTATCGTCAAACTTTAGTATGTGCTGTTTAGGCACGAAAAAACTCACTTGTGTTTGGCTGTGAACTTTCGCTGTTCGCCTCCGTTGTCGTAAGCACTTGATGTCCCCTACCGCGAGAAACTCGACCGCGGTACGAACGCGATCTCACGTAGTTTCCGCGTGACTGTTGGTACCTATTATTCGTAGGCGTATTATAGTTTCCTCTATACTGCTGATGTCCTCGGGTTGAATTATTATAATTACCCCTGTATGGTCTACATCCTCGATTAGAGGCATTAAAATTACCTCTATGCGATTGATATCCTCGACTGTATCCATATCCGATGTTCTGATTCCTGTGGTATGACCTACCTCTGAAGTTAAGTAAACTGCTGGGCACTGGCTGCGCTGACTCTTCGTCCTGTGCTGCACGAACCGCGTCCTTGAAGTTGGTGTAATCCCTAGCCGCTAAAATCGTACTGAGACGTCTGTTTCGCAATCCGTCGGCAAATTTTTTAATGGCCAGCTGCTCATTTATTGGTTTAAGTACTTCACAAGCTTTGTCGCTCGAGTTTGCTTGTGAGATAGTAAGATTTACGAAAATATCTTCTATTTGATTTGCGTATTGAGAAATAGACATCTCGCCCTGTGCAATATTATTTAGTTGGATTAGTAGTGCATTGGCTGACTTCCTGGTCAGTAAATATTTTTTCATATCTTCGATTAAGTTTTGGCAATTTGCATAGTCTGCCTTGAGTTTTAATTTTGCTGATTTAGTTAGTCTGGTGGCGATTACAAATTTTATGAGTAATTTTTTGCAATTGTCCGTTTGTAAACCACTTTCGTACATAATTATAGCATCTATCAATTTATGTGTGGTGTCCTCGGAACCGTCCATAATAGGCAACAAAGTCGCCGCCGTTCTTAAATCGAACTGGTCCATGGTAGTGGTTATCAAAGATTCACGCTCTGAGCAATCAGGTGTTACGTTACATTGATATGATTTTATTTTCTTATAAATACATTCTATGTTATCTACTAAATTTTCCAATATATATTCTGCATAGTCCGTTGTAAAATCTTTTTTATCTAAGTTTACAATAATTATTTTATAACTTTCATATAAACTCTTAGCTTTTTTATACTTTTGCAAAACATTTGAGGAATATTGGTGTCTTTTTTTTCCCAATTTCCTCGGATATATTTGTATATCCCTTAACTCCTCAAAAATTAGTTCTAAATCACACATTAGACATACATTAAGCAACTATCACTTAAGGACAAAATAGAAAAATAAAAGAAATGGAAAGAAATTTACATTACTATCTTATTAATTTTATGTGACTTACTTGTATAATCTACCAACCAAGGTCACTTTCACTTATTGTCCTTGTCCTTGTTCTTCATCCGGTTGTTCAGCCTTTCGCCTCCAAGAAAATCTTCTTTGTAGCCCTTCTAGCATCTCCGCTTTTATCTGGCGTCGGATATACTTTTTGTGTTGTACTTTACATTTCCTGAAAATATACACGATGATGGCTACTCCCACAATAGTAATTATCACGCCTAGGAGCCAATTATTTACTCGCATATGGCCCGACTGGTCTACTGCTGCTGTATTGCTGCCTGCCGCGTTTTGCGCGATTATCACCTCCTTCTCCTCTTGTTTAGTGTTGGATGAGCCCATTATTCGGCCGGTTAATTAATATCTCCATTTGCAGATGCACCATAGAATAATTATAAGATACAGCACGCAAAACACGAAAAGTTTTAGTCCGACACTTTCAAAAAAATCTTGCACTTGTTTTTGTTTCACTCCGTCTCTAATTTCCATTGTCCTTGTGACCTCGTTATATCGCGCTGTTATAACGTGATGCGCGTCCACGCGCCAGTGGCAAGGTCGCCATCTGAAGTGGGGGGCAGGGGGCCCTACTGAGTAATAGAAACAACCGTGTTACGGGACGATCTCTTTAATCCTGATCACTCTTACCTCTAATACACGTTTAGCTTATACCTATACTTATAGCTATCTATACCACCATACCACACGTCGGTGGCTGTATTCTGCCACCATATCGATTCATAATTTATATCAAGTTATTTTGCTGGCATAGAAAAAATATTGCAACGCTACAATACCTAATTGGGTCTTAAAATTCGATAGTCGCTAGTTCGCTACGCTCGTTTTGCAATAAGGACTCGAGAGAAAATCCTTATTATGTTGCATTGCATAAAATACTTCAAGATTATCATTTACTTTTTTAAATCTTAATGTAAATAGTGTGTAGCGCTCCCGTGCTTTGGAAGGCACGCTAAGCCGTTGATCCCGGTTGCTGTCTATGATAGCAGTCGAAGCCAAGTTAGAGGCCTCCGGGCGGCTTGACAACTTCTAACAGTCAAGTTGCTCACTCACTTGACAATCCTAATCCCAATAAGGTCTGGTTTCCCCCTCGGGTTGGAAGGTCAGATGGCAGTCGCTTCCGTAAAAACTAGTGCCTACGCCAATTCTTGGGATTAGGTAGCGGACCCCAGGCATCCTGCAGAATGCAACTGTACTGGGAATAACGCTAGGAGGATGAATGTAGGTAAATAGTGTTTTAAGATGTTTTTAACACGCTCCTCTAAAACCGTGGGAATATTTCTTAGTTACGCAATAATCATATTGATAAAATCCCTTACGATAAGGAGTGTAATAGTGTAGGTACTTTGTAACCAATGTTCTAATCTAACCGTAATCAATATTGACATGTCAAGGGCACCAATTTACGTTTATATTCTTGGACCTTATTCTATTTAACTAAGGCCCAAAATTGTACACATATTTATGCCTTCGACTGTACATAGTAATCAATACTATCGATGTCACGACCGTCCATCCGTCAAAATTAGTGAAATAATAAATTGAAATGACTGTTTTCAGCTGTTCTCTCGCAACCTTGACACGCTTAAGAGCTATTGCATCGGCATCGGTAAATGTTAACGAAGAACAATTAACAGATAGCTTCGGGTAATTCACCGACTGCCAACGACATCTGGCATATGAACTATTAAAGCAAGCGCCAATTGAAGTCAACAGAAATGTTAAAATTGTATGATTGACACAATAACCTTAAAAGGACTTTAAGAGGACTTAACGATGGACTAATGTGGTTTGATTACATCAAAAATGGTTTGATTACATCTTTGCCACATTTTATTGACCACAAATGTAAAGCGAGCGATAAGATGTAGAGGAAAACTGGAGACGTTCAGAGTACACCAATGAAATTAATCCATTAGATCGAAGCGGACAGGCGCGTATCCATTCCACCTAAGTCATAGCCTTATGAGACTCATATATAGTTTGTAAGTCGACAAAATCGACCTTACAACAAAATAAGAACAAAATGCCAAAACGAGACGACGTGACTAGGCGTTGCGATTGATTACTTACTAGTTTGAATTAATTAATGACAGTAAGACGGAATAACGAGACAAAAATCAAAGGTCATTGTTTTATCACATCTAGACCTTTTACAAACATAGTTACCTATTTAAAATACATAACAGTTTTAAAAATTACTGTCGCACCAGGCAGTAAATTGATAGCGCGGGCGTTAAACAACCCGATAAAATCAAGTTTCATTAAGTATTACTTAACGTGTTCCTTCACTACCATTTCACTTCTAAGTAACATGCATGAGTTGAAACTTTAATTTATTCCACCCAAAACAAAAATTACTTATTATAAATTGTGCGTCCATATATTACATTCTATGGTTTACTAGAAAACACCGACAAAGCGATTACCTTCCAATTCTGTATCGCCATATTGGGTCCACCATTAAAAACTCACCAAAACAGCAATTCACTTGAAACCCGAACACCATGCAAGCTTGAACTTTAACCGGCTATATTTAGCGTTCAAAATTTAACAGCTTTTTATTTCGAGAGCGTTATCTTTTCAATTGTACGAATACCAATTTGTCATGACATGGCGGTTTACTTCTAGTAACTCGCAACCCACTTTTTTAACCTTCTTAAATATGAACTCTTTAGACAGATGATAAGGTCAATTTTACAATAAAGGTGTAGAATGAGATATGAAGTTTGGAAAGTTAGAATTCAATAGTCGGTCGGAAAGGTAACCTTTTGATAGAATATCGAAGATTCCCAATTAGGAGCTTGTAAACACATTAATTAATTGGCGGTCTTCGTAACACGCAACCTCAGTTATGCTGTGGACTTTAGGTCAATTAATTAAGAGAGATATTCCAATGGCAAGTTAACCATTTTACTTTGTTACATTGACAATGCGATATCGTTTTCTTCCGAGTAGTAATTAACGTTTGACGATGTTGTTAGATTGTGCAGTTTGTTTGAAATAGTCTATTGTTTGGCGAAAGTATGTTGTTCGCTTTACTTTTAGTGCTCACTTAATTAAGATTTCTCCAACGAATTTTAGTTTAAAACAAAAGAGCGAGAGTAAGAAAGCAAATACAGATCAATTTTAGCACTAAGATCGTCTCCCGGCGTAAATACCTCTAAGTTTAACGTGTCAATTGTTTTTTTGTCTGACATTGCAATTCTGAAACAAATGAATCGAATTTGATTCAGTTTTCATTTATTTCAACTGAACGCTAAGCCTGCAACAACTTAAGAACACTGAGTTTTTGCATGTCATATGTCTCACTCATATTTGGAGAAACCCAACTGTATTTGTTCCCTCGCGATGTTTTAATTCGCCGAAAAACTGCTCATCATCATCATCAGCCGAAGGACGTCAACTGCTGGACATAACATAACCTTCCCCAAAGAGTTCCACAATGACCGGTCCTGCGCTACCCGCTTACAGCGCACACCCGCGACCCTTACCAGGTCATCAGTTCAGTCCACCTTGTGGGGGGCCTGCCTACGCAGTTTTTTTCCCTGATCGCATCAGAAAAAACTACATAACTATTTTTGAAAAAACTCAGTGGTGCAGGCCGGAATTTAAACCAGCGACCCCCATATAAAAGCCGCGTGCATTACCGCCTAGCAACAGTGGCGTCTTCAATGTCGCCGATTAAGCTAGTAATCCTAGGAATGAGTTGAGGTGATTGGAGACAGGTTGCCAATCTGACAACACGGCAGTGTATCAGCCAAGTTCGCAAAACGAAAAAAATATTTTCAATTTTAATTATTTTCAATTTCGAAAAAGGGAACCAACCGTGCATATTAAATTAGCGGGGGTCAAAAGTGGTGCGGGTTGTGTACCGCACCACTTTTGACCCCCGCTAATTTAAAGATTTATTTGACCTACATACTTGCAATTTCGCGAGTCTTTATAATTACCGACTCTTGAATTTCAATAAAAAGCCTCTTACCCTCCACGAGATTTTGACGTCCTCAAAATCACTATTTTTAACCACCGACCATAGACAATAGGAAAAATATATCATCTTTGCCCCTGTGCAAGAGGGGTGTTAGAAGTTTAACATGTGTATCCGTGTATTGTATGAGTATGTCTGTCCGTCCGTCTGTGGCATCGTAGCTCTAAAACGGATAAGTCGATTTGAGTGCGGTTTTTTTAAAAACCGAAATACGTTTTTATAGAGATGGTTCTTAGCTGTCTTTGTTTGTCGGAGGTTTCTTACATTTTAAATTTAGTTAATAATATATCCAAGTTACCAAGTCGCATCATTGAGAAACAAATAACATGACAAACCATTTTAAGTAAATGAAAAACGTTATGCATAACCTGTGATCTAAGGAGCTTTGAGAGAACTTAGTTGCCAGACCAGATATCTAAATCTTTCTAATTTAGATTTAGAGATCAAATGGTCGACCTTATGTACGCGTAACGTATGATAGAGAGAAATAAACAGTTTTTTTTTAACTTGGCATTTTTTTAAATTTATATTTTTGATTGGACTCTTCTGGCAGGAACCATAATGCCACTCCTGTTATGCAAGCACCATATACGATAAACCGTTGGCTTAAGCAGGTGCCAAACCAGTCGCGCGGCATTGCAGCCGCAGATGAGGGGTTAAAAAAAGAAATCTTTACTTTGTAGTAATTACATGATTCCCTTTTCTGCAAGCTTCACTTGTAACTCGTTTAATAATTAGCCTAAGTAAGCAAATATTATAGGCAATTTTATTGTATAAGTAAACTTAGTAAAAACACATCACCTAAAATTAATAATTAACATTTTTTTCGAGTAACTATGACTTTTTGCTCTGATATCTGTCACTTTGTTATTGTCTCAAAAACTATGTTGGGACTTGGTTACATTAGTAGCATAACACAATCGAAAGCGCCTTATTGCCGAGTTACGACTTACGACATAAAACTCATTTACATAAGAATAAATTATTTCTTTAAAATTAGATGTAATCAAGTACTACGAGTACTTTGTACGAAACTTTAGTCTTAAAATATGATCTGGAATACGCTACTTAGCACTTTATACTTTAAGGTTGGTAGCGGTAATCAGGCCCATCCCATCGTGTATATAGGTAGGTATTTACTTAAATAAACAAATAAATATTAGGGGACTCTCTTACACAAACCGAACTAGTCCTATAGTAAGCTCAACAATTAGACGATTATACTTACAGGGTGGAAAGAAAATACGGGCCCTGGAGGGAAAATACCTTAAAACGTTGACATAACTCAATTCACTGAAAGGAAACATTATTTTATTTCTCCTAAGCAATAAAACACCATTCACAAATTTTTGAAAAACATACTTTTTTTTTCAATGCAAAATGTCTTTTTTTTTATTGGGCTCTCTTGTATCCTATAAAAATGAAATCTATAAATGACAAAAAAATTGCTATTTTTTGCTAAAAGTACATTTTTAAAAAAATCTGTGAGAATAAAATAATGTTTCCTTTTAGCAAATTGAGCTATCTCAACGTTTTAAGGTAGTTTCACTCCAGGGCCCGACTTATCATTCCACACTGTATAACTTAAATAACATAGAAACTATCCAAGTCCCAGTAACACATATATTAGTGCTCATCAAACAAATAATGCCCTTACCGGGATTCGAATCCGGGGTTTTATTAAGATTATGCGGAATTTTTAAATAGATAGAGTGGTTCAAGAGTACGGTTTATATGTATAATACATGCATAATATAGTAGAGAAACACTGGTAATAGTACAGGTTTCTAATGTGATGTCGTAAATAAACACATTTTTTGAGCTTGCATTACAAACGCTGGCCCTACGAGATAGATTAAAATAATGTACTACAGTGTTGTACACCTTAAAAAGGTCTACAAAAAAGTCCGGGATGGTATATGTCTATCTCTTAGGTATAACCCACAATAACCATTTCTTATCCTTCACTTTTTACGAGAAATAATGGCTTATTTATCGATTTTAAGCAATACAGCATTAATATTAATCTATTTTAAATGAATATATTCGAAAATATTACTGATGTAAAATGCACAGACATAGCGGTTGCGACGGTACCGGCCGGGTTGTATATAAAGACATTCTGTATTATAATTAGTATCAGAATTGCACCCGTGCGAATCCGGGGCGGGTCGCTAGTTCTATATTATATAGAGAGACAAAGTTCCAATTATATTCAGACTTTTTAAATACACCGTATTTGTAGATCAAAATTTTCTTTGAGCTGCTTTTGACATGCTTACCATCACGCGGGCCCGTACGCTTGTTTGCCACCTACGTGGTATAACCGAATTTTTGATAATCATGCATGACGAGGTGTTCTTAAAGCAGCAGAGCGCTCCTTCGGCTGACATGGTGCTGATGATGAAGCTAATTATAAACTTATCATATCAACATATCATTTTAAGAATGGTGGCATTACCTGAAATATCCTAACTGTTATCATTGTCACCAACTGATAAAGCTTTAATTAAGATTATGCGGAATAATATAATACAGACTTAAAGCTAAGAATCATCTATACCTCTTATCTCCCGACCAATCTTCATAACTGTCTTATAGATGACGCTAGCAACGCACGTACCTCGCCAAGGCCGCAGCCCGCTTAGCATTCGATACCGTAAATTTGTAATGCGAATAGGTATTTATCTCTCTTCCTCTAACAACTACGAAGAAAGGGAAGGGGATAGTGTTTTTATACCAAGTCTGAATGACAATACAGAAAAAAGTTGATTCAGTCTATTTATGTTCGTACTCTGCCTTATTAGATATCGATTGGTTGTTAGTTGTTGTGTCCTTTTTAGTCACTATATTTAGTGACATACCTATCTATATAGTTTGCAGCCATTAAGGGCCTCCTAAGTCCCAATTACCTTCTGTATCTCTCAGTTTTTTCGCGTTTTTATGGCTCATCGTTTAACAACAATGAGGTACCAAAATAGTATCTCATATTTACTTCAAATGTCACTGTCTTCGTGATATATGGCGTGATAATATCAGGTAAAAAAAAGTCTTTTGGACGATACTTTTGTGAAAAGGAGTTGAAAATAAAAATATCCTACATTATAAGTACATTAGAGTATACATCATCATCCTAGCGTTATTCTAAGTACAGCGTTGCATCCTGAAGGTGCTTGGGGTTCGCTACCTAATCCCAAGAACTGGCGTAGGCACTAGTTTTTACGAAAGCGACTGCCATTTGACCTTCCAACCCAAGTGGGAAACTACACCTTATTGGGATTAGGCTTATCAAGTGAGTGGGCAACTGAAGTTCTCAAGCCGCCCGAAGGCCTCTAACTTGATCATAGACAGCAGTCGTGTGTTATGAGTACTAACACAAGCCTTATTGAGCTCACTATGGGACTAGTTTGATTTGAGTAAAAAAATGTCCCCTAATATTTATTTATTTATTTATAAAACATTTTTTTACCATAAAATATTCTTTTTTTTTCATAATGCGGAATAGCTAATTTACGCAATCATAAAGGACTAAAGAACCGATAATCGCTTGAGCGCTAAATATTATCCATAGTTTTAACGGATAAATAGCTCGTGCAGCCCCTTATGTGTCCTACGCACTATCAATTTGTCAAAACAAAACATCCGTCTTGAGAATGGATGAATTGAATGATTGCTACAACCGAGTGTACAAAGACGAATAACAATATTAACTGGTATTAATATTATTCATTGATCTAACTGTACACTAACACAAGAAATACTATAAAGATCCCTATCTACAACTTTATCTGTTAACCCCATCATTACCGGCTTGGTAAATTACACGAGAGAATCTTTTCTACGTTTAAAAAAAACTATAGACAGTTACTTTCTGAACAGGTTCGCATTTATTGTATTGAGATAACAATGAAATTTAAGTATAGTTATAAAATTATTTGTGTTTTAGAACAGAGAGTCTATTCAACTTTAATTTTTATATGAAAAAATGAGAATATGTTTGGAATGGATCGCGCGCTCTGTCTGTTCTGACAAGTTAGGTGTCTTCCGCATATGTCGGTGCAGTACAGTATCAGTAAAATGTCAGCTGCCAAGTGTCAACTGTCAATAGAATCCATACATAATCTTTACTGCGTCCCTACATTTAAGTGGGAGCTGTCTGATTAAAACCGGATTCACAGATGTGGGGTAGTTGCGAATGCAGTACTGAGGGCCTACTCTGAACTTCTAAAATCGAACTTCGTATCGTGCCGTCCCTTTCCGTCATATAGTGTATAACACGAGAATGAAAGAGACGGCACGACACCTAGGTAGGCCCTCTGGGGTATTATTCACAACCCGACTCGTCCTCAGCTCTCACCTGACACCTCACCCATTTTTATACGGAAATTGTCAAATATCATTTCCCAAATTATGACAGTTTGCATATAAAAACGGGTGAGGTGTGAGGTGAGGGCGAGTCGGTTTGTGAATAACACCCCTGGATCCATACCGCCCCGCCTTCGTGCAATATAATACTACTGGGCAAATTTAATACTGTCAGTAAACTGACAAGCGAGGAAATCTGGATAACATCAGTAAGATCTCGGTCGAATAGAAAATACCGCACACCAACAGATTCCGCGCCTAAAGGCCTATGTACACACATATGATACTTGCATGCGAGTTTACATTGCGGGTTACCGTGGTGTAATGAGATGAATCGATCTGTCAAACCGCGCAATGTAGTGAAACTCGCATACGAGTCTCGTACGTGTGTAAATAAGGCTTAAGGGTTGGCGCGCATGGAAGCAAAATCGGGACGTAAATACCAAACCGACTTCAATTCGTACGGTAAGCTGAATGGAGCCCTAGAAACGTTTAATGGCCATGATTATTCTTAATAATGGGCAATAGTCTCCTGACATCTTTATGGTAACTAGTTACATAAATTTGAATACGATTTGGTTAAACATTTCATCATTAAGATGAGGTTTTCGTTAGCAAATAGACGTAATATTGAAATTATCTATGCTTGTCATCAACATTTAATTAGAAATTACAAGGAAAGTTCCGCCTTCCGCCAACGATATTAATGTCAATATCAATATCAAACTGGCCAAGTGCGAGTCGGACTCGAACACACATAAGTGGTTGCCATATCAGTATACGTACCGAAAAAATCATGTCATACAAATGGGGGGAAGCGTTAAGGGCATACAATGCAAAATATCGTTATTTGAAACGCCGATCTGATGATATTAGGAAAAATACGGGCTGAATTTCTAATATGTCAATTGTCTTGACTAGAACCTAAACATAATTGCTTAAAATTATCTGGATAAAATAATGCAGAGTTGAGTGTTTATTGTCCTTTTTTCCTCAGCCTACTCAAACAATACATTATTAAATGACACAAGTGTAAGTGAATTGAATATGTATAAAACTTCACTAAGTCAGATTATTATCTAAATTTGTCCAAAAAAGCGATACCCGAAGCGTGGTGCAACTCGTTTACTCGTGCGCGGAAGATATTATTGCGTTTCTCTTACACAGGGGGCGTGGTTTTGGTTTACCGAAACGAGGCATCATCTTAATGACAGTTGATTGTCCTAACGCTCGTTCGAAAATTTACGCAATTTGTAAATCTTACTACGCTTGCTAAGGCCGTGGTCTGGACGCCAGCGGACAGCGGGGCGCCGAACGGGCGCTTAATACATTTGGGCAACCAAGCGCACAGGCGCTATTGGCGCCGCATGCACGAAGGGGCTACCATCTGGGTCATACTAACGTAAGGCCGAGCGAATTGGTGCGTGACGTACGATTTACATCTGAATGTTGGGCAGTCGCGGACACGCGGCAAGTGCGCAAACGCAGGTGATGGACGTTCATTATGGGGCAGTATAAAGATATTTCTGGAAGGAATTTGTCATTTATTCCCTGGTGATAAGGTTCAAAGAAATTTGGCGTAAATGGTCCTGTGAACAATGTTGTCCGACGCCTGTGAACTGTGCTGAGTGAATAATATAGCTACTTGTGTACCTAGGTGAGGTGTACATCTAATATTTATAATTATTGTATTTACGTATGTATAGGACTATTTATAATACTGAGTCATAAATCATAATACAACCCCTCTGAGTGTCCAAGGGCGGCGGCAGTCGCTTTACCGTCAGGCGATTCGTCTGCTCGTTTGCCTTCTATTTCATAATAACATTAAGTAAGATATCAGAAAAAAATAAAAAACCATATGATAAGTATTTGAGATTTCTGTTCATCTTATACCGAAGACAACAAATAAAGTGTTACGTAAGATATCAGAAAAGAAACAATATGATAAGTGTTTCAGTTTATTTTCATCCTACTGAACACGAAAAAGAGTGTTACGCAATTGAAGATTTATTGATATTTACAACTGCTTTTACTACTATTTCCGCCTAAAGGTCCGGCCACACCGGCGGTGTTCGAAATACGGTGAAGGTACGGAATCGCTGTGACCGATAGGGAGAACTTATGAGTTAAAAACGTCACGCACGAGGCACATAATCACTTAAATATGTAAATTAACGGAACATTATTTCTTTTCTATTTGAAATTGAAGACTTGTTTAACCTACTTTTTAAATAAAGTAGATCACTTACTAAGTCCAAGTCAGCGTAGAATGAATCATACACATTTGAATAATCGTTATTCAAGTTACCTATACAAATAAATTGAAATGTCACAACGAGTGACATCATCTAAATTCTAAAGAACCAACTCGTTCGAAGATTATTTATTTGATGTTTAGTATTTTATATGCATTACGGATATTTTAAGTAGGCGCCTTTGGGCGCAGTTATAGTATGCATAATTAAGATCGAAACGGTAGGGTCATTGTGGGAACGGTGGATCATGTGTACACAGTGAAATTTTGCTATATTTCGAGAAATAATGATTCCACAAAGGCTATCTTTGTCTCACGGTATGCTTTCGGTCGCCCCTCTCAGGTACTTCTGAATTGAATTGGCCTTTTTTCAGTATCGTAGAAATATCATCAAGATATCCTCGCCTTGGTCGCCCCCTTTCAACTTCCTTCCATCCATCTTCTGAACGTAAATCCTCTTAGTCAGTCTGCTTTGACACATCCTCTCAACATGCCCAAACCACCGACGCATACATTTTTCAATCCTATTAGTTACTATTTTATTTTATTTATTTAAGGAACAGTTACAACTTACAAACAAAAACGATACTTAACATACTTAATACAAAGTTGCACAATTTCCATATCTGTAAGTTAACAACAACTGTCCACAACACTCTAAAACATTTCTTATGTTACTCGAGATATACAATATGATTTTTATTTAGATATATTATTACTAAATTACAGCATTAAATTATACAATTCTAACGTTGCAATGGTTTTAAAATTTTGTATGTCGTCATCTATTCCACATCTTTCCCATGATGATGCGATAATGGTTTGAGATTTACAATAACTGATTTCAAAACGTCAGCAATGCGGTAAACCTGTTATTCTTTTAATTCCATATTCGCAAGCGTTCATAGACGAAGGTATCTGCTTGCCATCAGGCAGGCCGTAAGCTTGTTTGCCACCGTCGTTGTATAAAAAAATATGAATATTTTGTTCATATTTTTTTATACAAATATCAAGTATGCGATCGTAAAATCTTATAATTTAATTTCGTATTGTCTTAAATGCAAATCGGTTTCATAATAGATTTATTGCCTAGTGCCATCTAACGGACAAACCGGATACATTTTTATGCAAAAAAGTCTTCTAATGACTGTCTATTTGATTGCATATCAGACTATATTCAGAGTATTTAGACCGTAATATTGTCTTCATACTGTTGTACCTACTATTATATAGCGTTCGTGGCCCAGCGGCGCCCGCGTACCGCGTGCGGTATGCGAGGTTAAGCAATGTCGGGCGAGGTCAGTCCTGGGATGGGGCGCTAGTCGGGTAACCTCCACGAGTGTCTGGGCTCTTGCAGTTCCTGTGGACCTTCGCGGGTCTGGGGGAAGGGGAAGGGTTCTGGCCGGTGCGCCCTGGAGGCAACGGTAAGGGATTCATCTTCGGAGGGATCGCTTACCGGTGCTACTAATAACCCGGAGACGGGGTTGCTCTGGGTGTTCCTCTGTTTTAGTGGAGGACACTCCAGATGGGGGGTTCCGCATCAGGGAGTCGCATGACACCCCAGGTAGTGTGTAGTGACAGGCCATGCCGTATGCCTGTTTAAATTAAAGAATTACGGACCCGTAACCCTAACTATGGCAGAGGGCCGCTATAGCCGGGAGCGGGGGCTGTCACCGTCAGGCCGGGGCCGGGTGGTGGCTGCGAGGGAGGACCTATAAAAAGTTACAAGAGGACCTGAGGGAGTGAATCCGGGGTTTTTCACTCTCCTAGCGTGGATGTCCTTTGGTCGGCAAGTGTGTGGTGTCGCCCTGCACCGTAGGAGGATGATGACTGTTGTACCTACTGTTATTAATTTAGTCTATTTATTACTTGTAAAATAACTACCAGTAGCTCTATCTCAGTATCAGCTGGTTTTTGGAGAAAGACGAAGGAAAGAGACAGGAGAATGTCATAACCATAAAAGCTCGCTGAAATTTTAAACAGCAAGACCTTTTTTACACAAGACCACTAACAAATAACACGACGAAGGTGACCAGCCCTCTTATTCACAAACCGACTCGTCCTCACCTGTCACCTCACCCCTCACCCGTTTTTATATGGAAACTGTCAAATGTCATTTGTCATATTTTGACAGTTTCCATATAAAAACAGGTGAGGTGTGAGGTGAGGTGAGGACGAGTAGGTTTCTGAATAACAGCACAGAGGTCCTGAGGATGTGCTGTATGGAAAACGATGGAACTTTAAATTTCCCGTGACGTCATCCGTCAACACAACCAAAGCTAATAAACTATCTTTAAACCTTAGTTTTTAGAACTATGTATATTCTTTATATGAATGTATTTGTGATATAGGCCTTTGATGCCTAAACTAAAGGGTTAATTAATTATTATTATTATTTAAAGGAGGAGTCTTCTGGAATAATAAGCATCAGTGGTTCCTTCTCTTGTTTTCCATCAAAAAATTGCATTTACTGTTTGACACTAGTTCAATAAAAAATATGCACTAATCGCCGAGAATCACACGATGTCAAATATATATTACACTATTTCAACTTTACTGCAATGTAATAAAGTCGTTTTTTGTTTCATACTTGACGTCACGTCAGTCTACGCACAATTAATAACTCCATCTTGGAATGATGTAACCGCACAATATGAGCGTGGCGGATGAATCACGGTTCATTGGCTATCCTATAAAAACCGTAAAATCTCTGTCGTTCTTATTCCCATAATGACAAAGTCGAGATTTCTCAGCAATGCAGCTGGCATATTTTGGATTTCTTTTTCCGTAGGCTTAGAAGCATTTAAGTGAATAATCACTAATCTAAGCAGCTTTTATGTAAAGAAATGTCGCAATATAACAGAAAGGTCAAAGACAAAGGACTTATTTTAAATCTACTGGAATCTGTAATGTCGACATTAAAGGCGCTAAGAATTACAGAGTATATATGAGTATACGTAAGGAATTGTTCTATTACTTATTCTGTGGTTAGGATCTTGTTTTCAAGTACTTTTCATGCAAACCGACTCGTCCTCAACTCCTCACCTGTCACCTCACCCGTTTTATATGAAAACTGTCAAATGTCATTTCTCAAATTATGAATGTCTTATCTTATTCACACATAAGAGGGCTGTCCGTTCGGCTCTTGTTTTCAAGTACTTTTCCTGTAGCGTTACGTACTCCCAATTTGAGCGTGATGACAAAGTATGAAGCTACAATACCAAGTTTAGGTTAGTGTGACACTGACATTAAACATGTGACATGTTTAAACTCGTGAATATGTTTATACTTCAAACAAAACAAAGTTTGAGCGATCGCTCTTTAGCGATAAGACCGCCTATTATCTACTATTATTTTATTACTGTTGTTTTATTCATTTTAATTAACAATTTAGATTTTTTTACTGTATTGTATGCAATCAAAGGAGCGTTCATGGCCCAGCGGCGCCCGCGTACCGCGTGCGGTAAGCGAGCTTAAGCAATGTCGGGCGAGGTCAGTGCTCGGATGGGTGACCGCTTTGAGTGGTTACTAACTGAGCGCTCCCGTGCTTTGGAAGGCACGTTAAGCCGTTGATCCCGGTTGATGTCTATGGTAGCGGACCCCAGGCAGCTTTCAGGATGCAACTGTACTGGGAATAACGCTAGGAGGATGATGATAATTGTATGCAATCAAAAATCCCCCAAATCTCTGCAACCATACAGCCAATTCCAATCGTAAACACTTAAAGTAATATTATCACAATTCTGCTTAAATAACATGACTAAAACTCGCATTGTAACCACAGAAACCCGGCTCCAATTGATACCAGCAAACAAAAGCAACCGCAAATCTGCATAGTTCAGATAGACGGGGTCGACGCCCTGGCACCGGACGGCCGTATCAAGCGTGATAGCCCACAGGTCATGGTAGCACTATTATAACTTAACTCGTAGATACAATTTACTCGACGCCGAACACAGAAAGACGTTTCATTTTCCACGTAAAACGGGACCCTATTACTAAAACTCTGCTGTCCGTCTGTCACCAGGCTGTATCTCATGAAACCGTGATAGTTTGACAAATGAAACTTTCACAGAAGATGTATTTCTGTTGCCGCTAAAAAATATAATATATTTTTTTAAATGGGCTCCCATACAACAAACGTGATTTTTTTGCCGTTTTTATTGATAATGGTACGGAACCCTTCGTGCGCGAATCCGAATCGCACTTGGCCGGTTTTTTTATACCATGTCGGTGGCAAACAAGCTGATAGCACACCTGATTGTAAGTGGTCACCTTCGCCTATGGACGCTTGAAACACCAGAGGCGACACTCGCGCGTTGCCAACCCGTAAGAAACCTTTTTACGCTTTTTTGAAGAGTAAGAGCCCATTGGGAATACCTCCACAGGGACCTCGTTCCACAACCCGACCCCGGACCCGGGTTTTCCCGGTTGCGTGCTAAAGCAGGAGTTAACTTAACCCCGAGGTTCCGCTTTTGCACCTAATCCAATTGTATTGTACTCGTATGTGCAGTTACGCGCTAACCTGCTGATCAACCTGTGAGTACTTAGCTTTTTTTTTATTCCACGTCGGTGGCAAACAATATGTACGGCCCGCCTGATGGTAAGAGCTTCACCGCAATACAGCCCTTCGTAAGTACTTTATTTTTTGGAAATTAAGTACAACTACCTATTATGAAAAAACAGAAGATGGCTAACTGAAACAAGTCTGAAAACCATATTTTAGTTGCATTGGCAGTTAAAAAATGGCAGTTACGTTACAGAAACTATCGTGGTCCCGTATCTCTTCGCAGGTCATTAATTCTTTAGCTTGCCAGCTAAACTTGACTGCACTGGTGATCGTTTTAAACGTTCTATTTAAAAAAAGATATCATGAACCTAATATTCGGTTCAAAGTACAGCAACAACATGCCGTCTTGGCTTTTTTGAATTGATTGGAATTCCTTTTGGTCTGGGAAACAGAAGGCGTGGTTCACCATTTAGATATTCCGAGCGAATACCTGTTGTTGAGCGAAATCAATAAATATCTGTCTATAAAGTATTCGACGCAATGTGTCGACTGTGGAGTTGATTTGAGGTGTATCAATGGATGTTAATATTTTTATGATCTATAGTCACCATTGAAACTATTTTTTATCGCTGACTGGAGTAGGCAAGTTTTGAGGTAAGTTTTTCTTCGGTCATATCAACCGGCCCTCTTGCTTCTTATTCCATCAATCACTATCAGTTTTCCGATTCTCTTCTTCAATTGAGACTTATTTAATTGTGCTTATAAACGATGTAAAACTGAACTATTATCAATACATATCATAGGTATTTCTCAATGTTGTTTTATTCCTCCGATAACCGTCAACACTGAGCACAAACAGGCCTGAATTCCAGAAATATCGCCCCCGCAAACAACCCACGCTTCGAACCCTCCCGGTCCAGGGTTAAACTAACAAACCTAATGAGTTTTTTTGGCTTATTTACAATTCATAACACGCTCCTATTCAAGAATGTACGGGAGATGTGACAGGAATTTATAATATGTTGATTTATTTTAATTTTTGTTCAATTGGTATCTGCTACAATATACTACTAGGATCTACTTAGGACTTAGGATAGGTTAATCCTAGTGAATTGTGAAAGTCTATACGTTTGTTTGCACAATCACGCATTTTTTCGCACTAATAGTTAAAGACCCAGAATAAAATAGGATGTTTTTTATCCAGATCATTCGCCGGGGAATGAAATTGCGTGTACAAAGTACGGGAGTTGAGGAAGAATGTCAAGTAAAATGTTCACCAATGGTTGACTGGTACAGAATGCCTTATGGTATTAAGTCCGCCATTGGTACATATTTGTCACATTTTGCAGTAAAATTTAAATAAATAAATAAGTACGCAAATAAAAAAGCACATTGTGACGATCGGAGAATTGAGCTTAATCAATGCAGTCACCTGTAAACTCCGTCATCGCGTGACTCACTATACTCGTAGCTCCCGTGTTTATATTACAGCGTATGCATACAAGAAGCTAAACGTACGTAAGTTCTTATAGAAACACGTCAATGATAGTACACTTAATAATACTTAATGACGCAACTGTAAAAATTCCTCGTTCCAAAATGGTCCGTAAATTATGAAAGCTACGGCTCATAATCAAATTTGTCTTCTATGGAGTTAGGTCTCTATAGGAATGAAAATGTGATGTATGCATTGCGCTGCGTCAAAGGGCACGCATACCTGCGCCTGGGCGTGATCCACATCCGTCGAGATCAGGGGGAGAGGGGGGAGACTTGTTCCGGCAGGCTGAGACTTGCATTCTTTTACTCATTTTGTGGTGTCAACGCGTTTATAACGGCTACTGTTACTTATTCGATTATAGTTTATGATCGTTTAACTTGTTGTGACTTGTTTGAGTATATGATTCATGTCATACTGATAACATACCTAGTCATAACCATTTGCTTCTTTTGTTATTTGTTTTCGGGCTTGTCAATCACTGGATGATTCAATTTGAATCCTAACTTGAGTCATGAAATTTATCTCATGGAATATTATTTTTATGTAGGTACTGTAATAAAATTATACTTAAAATAATAACGGGCTTGAATCACTGAGCCTCAAACTGCAGGCTCAATTACATACTTGGACGGGTTTTGTTCTTCTGGCACAAGGATGGCAGAAAAGTACTTACCCACAAAAGCTGAGTGCATAAGAAGATTCATCCTTCATCAGTCATTTAAGTCTATAGTAGTACATACTTTTACCCAGCAGCAGTGGGAAACTTAATAAGGCCTTGTATTTATTGTCCATTCTACTTCCATATTATGCTGTTAAGATTTTCTTCTTTTTTTTTTTTTATTAAAAATGGGATTGCTCTTGGCCAGCATCTAGCCAGAGGGCAAAGATGAGGCCGACGATGAAGCGAGCTCACCCAGAAGATGCCTATTCACTCGTGCCTTAAAAAGGTCCAGGTTATATGAATAATATAATATATATCTTCCTAATAATATACTTACATATTTCCAAGAATTGGACCAGGAATAAAACTGCACATAATTTTGTAAGCAGGCCGCTGCGCTAACAGCCACCATGCGAATATGTTCTTACACTAAACTGGTTTCGACTGCTCGAGTTCCTTCAAAGAGTTGAAAGCCTTTCTCCAGTGATCTACTCACCAAGAAGCTACTGACTTTACAAACCTCTCATGTTACATAAGTTTCAATTGCAAAATGAACCTTCTAGTGGTCTAGATAAAGTCCACATTGGAAGTGATGGAATAACCAGATGTGATGTTTATAAAGCAAAAGCTCGACATACCAACGCGCAAAAAAAACAGGTTGTACTTGCATTCAATTGGTTCGTTTAATGAACGTGGCGAATTGGTTAAATTTTTAATAGCCGTTTGTTTTCACTTAGAAATGGTTTGTTATGCGAAAGCTTTGTGAAAAAGAAGTATCTCATGTATGGAATCAATTTTTTTCTGTCACTAGTTGCCATGGTCGTCTAGGTCATTTTTTAAAACTCTGTTTTTATAGCTGACATTAATTAGCAAGCATTTTCTTAACGATAAGTATTTCTGATTTTTTAACGTCATGGTATTTTCCACAGGGTACATAAATGAATATGTATGTATGTATATTGTATTTGTGTATGTAGATGTAATAGTATCCTACTACTATTATAAAGGCGAAAGTTTGTAAGTATGGATGTATGGATGTATGGATGTTTGTTACTCTTTCACGTAAAAACTACTGAATGGATTTGAATGAAACTTTACCACAATATAGCTTATACATCAGAATAACATATAGGCTATAGCTTATACATCAGAATAACACATAGGCTACAATTTTTGAGGTTTCTAATGTGAAGTCGTAAAAAAACACATTTTTTGCGCTTACATTGCAAACGCTGACTGAATCCTACAAGATCCTACAAGATAGATCAAAACAATGTACTACAGTATTGTACAACTTAAAAAGGTCTCCAAAAAAGTCCGTGATGGTATATGTTTATCTCTTAGGAATAACCCACAATAACCATTTTTTATCCTTTACTTTGTACGAGAAATAATGGCTTTTTACGAAGCGATTTTAAGCAATACAGTATTAATCCTTATCCAATTAAGTATCTTAAATACATTGTGCATTTAATAAAGATCAATATGGCTTTTTACAGCATGTAAATTAAATAAATATTTTCGAAGATATCACAGATTTAAAATGCAGAGTCATAGCAATTTCGGCGATAAATACCGTTTCGGTGATAAATACCGGCAGCGGTGCCAGGCGAACGGGGCGTGGGGGGAGCGGGGTAGGTGCGGTGGGGAAGAAGTGGCTCATCGCTGAGTGCGCGACCCGAACGCGGGCAGACGCATGAGGGCAGACGTCGTTGACGGTTGTGTCCGTTTTGCGAATTTTCAAGGTACTAGCGATTTGATAAAAACGTATGGTCGCCTACTTTAAGTAATATAGGCCTAAGGTTAGTTATTGCCAGGTTTCTTTTTGGTTAGGAGTTACACGTACAAAAAGATACTTCATTTTGACCCAACAACTTGCCATTCAATTTTAAACGCCTGCAGTTCCCATTAAAAGTCGCATTTTCAATGACGATCAACAAATCGCAGGGTCAAACCTTGAAGGTAGCAGGCCTACATTTGGGCACGCCATGTTTTTCTCACGGTCAGCTCTATGTGGCTTGCTCACGTGTTTCCAAAGCGAAGAATCTGCATGTTTATGCTGAAGGAAAAAGATCGTTAAATGTAGTTTATAGGAGCATACTGCAGTAGCTACCTATAGACCTATGATTAGGGCTCTGCAGTGCTTAGTTACCGTATTTCTTACTTATTACTAGACTAGACGGGACGAACCTGAAGTCCACGCGAACGAAGTCGCGGGCAAAAGCTAGTATTATATATAAATTGTATCATATCTTAATTAGATTGAGTTAGGTACTATATTTCAATCAAACGCCTGCACCACAAGCCTTTCTGTTTGGCCTTACGGTTGACTGGTAGAGAATGCCATAAGGCATTAAGTCCGCCATTTGTACTTTATTAATTGTACAATAAAGATTAAATAAATAAATAATTTGTTATGGGTATGTTGTAACGATTTTTCTAAGAAACTGACGAATTTTCTCTTGAGTAACGGAACAGAATAACAACAAGAAATAGTTGAGTGACCAATTTGCACTTGAGCGTAACCAAACTTTATTTAAAGTAAGTACGTAATATGAAGACTCTGGTATACGGAAGAAACTATTAGGTTCGGGAGCACTCTGACCAGACTCTTAGTTTGATGCATCCTGTCCAGCTAGAACGATAAATTTTATTATGATCACATTTTACTGACGAGATTCACATAAAGAGTGACCATAATTTTTATCGTTCTAGTTGGGCTGATAGAACAGCTACTACCTGACTCTGTCCTTGACATCGTAGTTAATACGTTAATTTACAAGATGCCGAAAACATAAATGGTATGGGAAGACATGGTACTGCGATTTGGAAAGGATGTATTGTGAAAATATAAAAGTTAGTATGGATTAATTCTTGATTGACAAGGTAAGTAAGTGAATAGACCATTGGAAGCTGAAACACGGATACAAAATAAATGCAGAGAATAAAAGGAAACAATGACGGCGTCTTATAAAACATTATTGTATGTATGTAAGTATTGATAATAGAAAACAAAAGAGACAATATGTCAGAGATGTACAAAATGAAGAAGGGTTGATAGAATTCGATACACGTGACACTAACTAGATGGTTACTAAGTTATGTTACTGTAATAATCCTTATCTACAAAAAATATACTAACGAAAGTTAAATAAATTATATGTATATTAAAATGAAGTATACACAATCAGGATTTACATTTGTCAATTTCATTCAAAATGGCCTCCTTGGGCCTGAACACAGGCCTTCAGACAACGAGGCCAGTCATCAATAGCGGCACGCACGGTTGTCATATCTAATTCCGTCACTGTCTTGACTATTGCCCGCTTGAGGGAGTCAAGATTTGTGTGGGGTTTAGCACAGGCTTTCTCCTCAATAACCTGCCATATAGCATAATCCAGGGGGTTGAGGTCCGGGCTGGAGGAGGGCCAGTCTTCGTGGGCAATGAAGTCAATTTTGTTGCTTCGAAACCAGGCTTGAGTTGTTTTTGCCTTATGTGCAGGGGCTGAGTCTTGTTGAAAGACCCAGGGCTGGTTTTGAAATAGAGAGTTCTTCACTATTGGTTCCAGAACGGTTTCCTGGTAAACTTTAGCCCCAGTTTTGACACCGTTTTCACAGAAATGGACCTGTGTTAACCCTGAGTATGACACACCTAACCAAATCATGACATAAGAGGGATGATGGCCTCATTGCACTCTCTGAACAGCTACACTCGCTTCTTGACTGTTTTTTGCATACACTCTGTCATTCTGGCGGTTACAACATTCTTCAATGGTAAAAATTTTTTCGTCTGTAAATAATATATTTCGGTGGCCATTTTGTGCGTACCGCTTCAGTAGCACGCGACTTCTATTAAGCCTCATAGTCTTCAATCGTCCATTAAGCAAATGACCTTTCCGTCTACGATAAGCGTGTAGTCTAAGGTCTTGATTGATAACTTTTTTAAGGGAGCTTCTCTTCACAGACATCTGAATTGCCAACAACTTTTGCTTCCGAACGGGGTTTCTTGCGATTCTCGCCTTCACTGCCTTTATTAGAGCTGGGGTCCGAACGGTGCGTGGTCTTCCAGACCTCTTGCGGTCATCAAAGCTCAGGGTACTATTGTACCTATTAATGGTACGATAAACGAATTGTTTGTTGATTTTCAGATTTTGAAGCAACTTCAAAATCACGTTTGGCGGATGCCCGCATTTGTGCAACGCAATTACAGCGACACGATTTTCTTTTAGACCCCAATCCATTATAAATATGACGAGATAAGTGTTGTGTGTGCTATAAAATTATAACTGACAACCCGCCATTATATGTCATTTTTTATTTTTTCGGTAGCATTTGTTTTAACGCAAGAAAAGAGTTTGCAAATCGAGTAACAGAACTTAGTAACCAACTAGGTATGTTGCTGATTCAATACGAAATCAAATAACATAAAACAAACAGTCAGAAAACATCAATTGATACATTCATAATCGCTGTAGTCAAAATCAGACACAGAATGACCCAGAACTGTCGTCGCTCACTTCACTATCTTATCATAATAATACAGTATTTAGTACTAAACCTTACCGCTTTCTCTTTAAGGGCTATTTTGCCATGTTTTATTCAATTTCGGTCGGAAATAGTTGTGATAAGATACGGAGAAATCATCGGTATACGCATCACTAAAAATAGACCTTATGTCGTTGCTAATAAAGCTCACAAATGATCAATTAACTGGTTGCCGATGGTATGTACATACCATACGATACATGTAACTATGTTTTACGCAGTTTTTAGTCTATATTTATTTAGCGAAATATTATCAGTGTGGTGAAAACTTAATCTAGCGAAACGATTAGAAGATTTTGTGTTCAAAGTTCACTGCAGCTAAAGAGTTTTAAAACAATATTTATATTGAAAATGGAATATTTCTATGTAGTTTGCTTTTTTCACCCATACTTAATACCCATAATAAATGCGACGGTAACTTTAATGTCTGACTGTCTACCTCTGTGACGTCGAACTTTTTGAACTACTGAACCGATTTAGACGAAATCGGATGGAGGTATAGATAGTTTGAGTGCCGGAAAATAATAAAGGACAGTTTTTATTCCACAAAGCATAGTATACGTCCAGTCACAAATATATGTACCCATGTTCCCAAAAACATAAATATCTGTAATTTTTTGTAGTTCACTACGCATACTAATGTAAATAATCACTATAGTTTATAATTATGAGCTGTTCAATTATATTACGCATCACCTTCAATCGACATAATTAATCACATAGGTATTTCATTTTGCAACACCAAAACCTCACAGATCAATAACAAATTTAAGGTAACATAACAGTGTAATCAAACTCGATATATTAAATTCGTGTGTGTTTAATATTAGCTTCATAATTAAATTAATTATACAATAATGATTACTTGGCTGATTAACAAAGGTTATTGACGCTAAAATGGCGTCGAGACATAGGTATGTATACGTACCTGCACATAATTATGTATAACTTGATAGGTGTGCTATAAACATACCATATTATCTGGGGGCACAGTAGTGCCCCCGCCAAGACGAGCCAAGCGAAGCGCAAGGGCACTACCTACCTTTTCTCGAAGTGTTCCGTCGTTTTTTTGAACCCTGATAAAGTTGGTTCCCCATGTACCAGATAGTTCATATTCTCAGGATATGATATCAATAATAGACTAATTAAACAAAGTCTCAATTGAATAGCTCTAATACTTTAGATTTTATTGGTATCTAAAATACACCGATTTCGTCACTGACACACTGATGATCATCAAAAATTTTGGCTACTTCCTTAAGTGCTACAAAGTTGAAATTTGGTATGTAATCTAAGTTTAGTATACAAGCAACGAAAAAAATCATAAACTTATAACTTTCGCCCCCCATCGCCTAAAATGGGGGGGGTGGAAGTTTATAGGAGACTTTCACCAATTTTATGAATTAGGACATGAAAGTTTACACGGGCTCAATTCCGTCTTACTGGAAAGGAAAACTCCAAAGGCATGGAACAGAGGTGTGGTGGTCCTGTTCTTCAAAAAGGGTGACAACTCCTTACTGAAGAACTACCGACCTATCTCACTTCTGAGCCATGTCTATAAGCTGTTTTCAAGAGTCATTACGAACCGTCTCGCACGCAGGCTAGATGACTTCCAGCCTCCCGAACAAGCCGGTTTCCGAAGAGGCTTTAGCACCGTAGACCACATCCATACGCTCCGTCAGGTTATACAGAAGACTGAGGAGTATAACCTGCCCCTCTGTTTAGCGTTCGTGGACTACGAGAAAGCCTTCGATTCGATCGAAACCTGGGCTGTACTACAATCTCTCCAGCGGTGCCAAGTGGACTACCGCTATATCGAAGTGCTGAAGTGTTTGTACGAGAACGCCACTATGTCAGTCCGACTCCAGGGCCAGAGCTCGAAGCCTATCCCATTGGAGCGGGGAGTCAGGCAAGGAGATGTTATTTCTCCTAAACTGTTCTCCGCTGCACTGGAGGATGTCTTCAAGACTCTGGACTGGAGAAGGCTAGGCATCAACATAAATGGCGAGTACCTCACTCACCTTCGGTTTGCTGACGATATAGTAGTCTTGGCTGAGACCATGGAAGATTTAAGTACAATGCTCAATGACCTCAGTAAAGCCTCCGAGCGAGTTGGTCTAAGGATGAACATGGACAAGACGAAGATCATGTCAAATGTCCATGTCGCACCAACTCCCTTAACAATCGGACACTTTACGCTCGAAGTTGTAGACGATTACGAGTACATATACCTAGGACAGACTGTCCAGTTAGGTAGGTCCAACTTCGAGAAAGAGGTTAATCGTCGAATCCGACTCGGCTGGGCAGCGTTCGGGAAGCTACGGCACATCTTTTCGTCCAATATTCCGCAGTGTCTCAAGACGAAAGTCTTTGACCAGTGTGTGTTGCCAGTGATGACATATGGTACTGAAACGTGGCCGCTTACTATGGGCCTCATAAGAAGGCTCAAAGTCACCCAAAGAGCAATGGAGAGAGCTATGTTAGGAGTTTCTTTACGTGATCGCATCAGGAATGAGGCCATCCGCAGCAGAACCAAAGTGACCGATATAGCCCTCCGAATTGCTAAACTTAAGTGGCAGTGGGCGGGGCACATAGCACGTAGAACCGATGGCCGTTGGGGCGGTAAGGTTCTCGAGTGGCGACCACGTACCGAAAGGCGTAGCGTGGGCAGGCCCCCCACACGGTGTACCGATGACCTGGTGAAGGTCGCGGGTGTCCGCTGGATGCGGGTGGCGCAGGACCGGTCATTGTGGAAGTCTTTGGGGGAGGCCTATGTCCAGCAGTGGACGTCTTTCGGCTGACATGATGATGATGATGATGATGAATACCCATAGGGTATTTCACAGCACTAAATCATACGATGATAATACTCAGAAAAAATCAATCTTCAGCTTATTGATGCAATTTTAAAGATATTTAAATACATAAACATTAACAAAGGACGCAATTTGACCATAGAACATTGTGACGTCATTAGGCACATTTCCCTACAAACTGCATACTAACACAGCGTTTTTGACGTCTCGTAAAAAGTTGCCGATTTTACTATGAGTGAAATACTGTATTCGTCACTAACAACCTATAAGCTGAAAGCTCTCTAAGATGGAAAGAGACAGCATACATTCAATACGGTAATTTAGTGACAGTCAA
This sequence comes from Notocelia uddmanniana, assembly GCA_905163555.1. NCBI lineage: Eukaryota > Metazoa > Arthropoda > Insecta > Lepidoptera > Tortricidae > Notocelia > Notocelia uddmanniana. The sequence goes on from LR991068.1 coordinate 21,100,443, forward strand.
ATCAGCAGATTTTTACGAAAATATGCATAATGAAGCGTCCTTTTTTCATCTTTCTTTTTTCATTTATGTATTCAAAAATCTTTAATATAGCATAAATACGCGGAACATTGATTTCGAGAATTTTCGTTATAAAAAAATTGTCTTTTAATTTACAGAGATTCTGCTAATAGTAGAGTAAACATTTTAAAAATAGTCTTATTTATATATTTTGAGATCCTGTATCCGTATTATGCTTGCACTTTATCATCTGGATACAGAACAGCCAGTTGTTGAAGAAAAGCAGTTGTCAACTGGTTGCAACGTAATAACTAAATAGTTAAATAAAATATGCACAGACAACCGGATATACATCCTGTCTACGAGGTTTCCGAGACGACTGCAGCGGAGGATATATCCTGTTTAGACGACATTTCGAAAATCTTACACATGACCAGCTGGATTACGAAGCAAACCAAGAGTTCGAAAATACTGGCTTTTTTCATTAACGTCCATCAAACGTTATTTTGGTAAAATACTGTTAAAACACTCTGACATTAGTGGTTGTGGCAAAAGGGACTAAACATTTTTTAGTTAACGTTATTTATTGTTAAATAACGGTAGCAAAAAAAATTTGTGTTTTGTTTAAAATATTTAACGTTGTTTCATGGGTGTTCTACTGTAGCATTGTAGTTTTGTGGTAGCTAATACTGTAATTTTATATTTAACTATACAATATATATTGTTTTTATATTTTTTTTCTTTTTTAACGTTATTAATTGTTAATGTTTAGCCATGTTAACAGGTTATATGAACCAGATAAAGGGCGATGTGGAGGTCGTTCTTACCAGGAAGTCAAGAAGCTGGCCTCGGACCGGCAGAGATGGAGGGAATAGATTCAAACTGCACCGACAAGAGCCCGGCTCTTAATAAGAGAATGATGAGGGTATTGTTTATTTTTTACGAATAGGAGAATGGTAGATCGTTAGCTTTTCTACTAACACTACATATTTAAAATTTATTGCACAAAACAAATTGGTACGCGCACTTGACGCCTCAAAGCGTTATCAAGATTGAGAAAGGCTAAACAAACTGGTAAGTATGTTATTTTCATATAAAAAAAAGATTGCCTTTAAACCCGCAACTTAGTTAAACTTGGATGTGAATTTCGCATGTACAATCTGGCTTTAGAAATCTATAAAATCAAGATAATAAAGATTATAATTGTATGGATTCTTAAAGCCAGATTTACACAACTCCAAGATTTGCAATATCCGCATGCAGGTTTCCCTACGTTACAGGCTACCGCGAAGTGTAATGTTTAATGAGTTCAATAGACCTATCGAACCCCGGTATAACCCTAAAATTGACAAAATTAAAAAATATCGTGGGTGTAAGCCTCGGTTGCGCTCTAGTTTTTTTTTCAAAAAATGCAAAAGGTGGCTAAGAATTGACTACATTATTAGATACGCTGCCAATTTTAGGGTTAAAAATGCATGGCAAAGACAAGCAGCCGATTCCGACCAAGCCCGATTTCCTCTTCCGTTAAGTAGGTACATTGAATATCGCATAAAAATGACGCAAGAATTTCTCTCAATCACCGAATTCCGACAAATATTTACTTCTTTAATGTTAAGGTCAAGTCGAGTTCAATGTCGATTGCATGCCAAACACGTCTGACTATATGTCGTTAAGATAATTTGAAAGATAATGAAATTTAATTATTAATGATGTGATAAACTGACGCGCATTATTAATTATTAACCGTGTTTAGTAACAAACATTATAATAATAGGCAAAAAATCATAGAACACCAAAAATGGAAAGAACTTTGCTTATTAATACGAGTACGACTATACGAGTAGTGAAGGGAGAAAATGTAGTAGAAATAAAAAATCCGAGTGAATTATTTTAATTCTCTCAACATTATAGTAAAATTGCAATACTTACGGCGGTGTTCAATATTCGGTGGCACTGGCCCTGGCAACTTAGACCTACACTAAGAGCAAGAACAAGTGTTATTTCGCGAAAACTTTTAGTGACACAAACACAAATACAAGCGATTTCAAAAACGTCGGGATATGACAACATTGGATTACAATTAAACGTCAAGTATTTTAAACATTTGTACTAGTATTCCAATTTGGTGCGCTAATTTCACTAAGAATTTGCATTTTAATTGTGTCGATTACGTGCCACAATTACGAGGCATCATTTTCTATTTAATCGGTTTCATGAACTGCTGAAACAATATGTTCTTCGCATATTTTTACATCTTAAATGAGAATTTACGCTAAATCATTACTTGTTACGAAACATGAAAAAAGTGGAGCTTAATTTCAGTTTTTCTTTACAATCACCTTAACCTACCTAAATGGATGTCATCATCATCATCATTTCAGCCGAATGACGTCCACTGCTGGACATAGGCCTCCCGCAAAGACTTCCACAATGACCGGTCCTGCGCCACCCGCATCCAGCGGACACCCGGTACTACTACTACTCTAAATGGATGTACATACATATTTACTTCTGTTCTTAGCATATATGCTAATATGGGACCCGGGTATGTCCTAAAACTACGACCAAGACCACCGGGGAATAGGCAGCAGCATTCCTTGAGTGCGGTGGAGATACTGCGATCGCCAACCCGCATGCCAAGCGTGGCGATTATGGCATTTACCCCCCATGAAATTGGGGGAGGCCTATGTCCAGCAGTGGACGTCCTAGGGCTGATATGGTGATGGTGGTGGATGCTAAACTGGCTCAGTTTGTTATTTACCATTTCACGTCTTAAAATGAGCACTATGGACATATGTAGCAGTACTAGCAGTGCAGTGTTGGCCACTTAGAAAGGTAATATGGTAACATATTGAGATTCGTATGACGTCACGACATGTACACGACGACGTATGTTTACACGTATGAGGACGGCACGTATGGCACGTATGGCACGTATGCGTATGACACGACATGGTACAGCGGTTGAGTCATTCTAAACCAGAAAAAATATAGTCCCTCAGCTATGTGTATGATCCGGTTAAAATAGGTCTTATAGTGAAACGCAGATGTATTATTTATATAAAATTGAATATCCCCAATGAATGCCAATGCCCAAGATTTGCAAGTTTGCACTTACGATGAGGGTCCTTGTCATTGTCAAGTGGCCCTTAGGTCAGATCGAGATGGCGGGTAAGGATGCTATCAATATCACTCTGTAACACCTTGATGGGACAATTTTTGATAATTAGTTTTATAATTAAAGCAATAATGAGGCCTACGCGATGGACACCTTTGACATGGGGTGGGCTATTATTGTTACTAATTGACGTTTAACCTTATTATAAATGATAAATTTTATTTAAAATAATAACATTTTATATGTATGTATTTATTTTCTTAATTTATAGTCCAAGCATCATCAAATAAAACCAAAAATGCCATTCACATCTTTCCATTTATGTATGTACTATACTCGCAACTACCTAGGATAATTCTACCTCCAAGGTTCGAAAAAACGTGCAAGAATCATTGCACGTGGGCATAGAATCGAAAGCAAATTTAAATACATTGCGGGCTACCGAGGTGTAATGTGTTCAATCGATCTATCAAACCCCGCACTGCATGGTGTAAATGGGTCTTTACACTGACTGGTACGCATAAAGCGAGTTGTTGATTTCGGTGTCTCCGCAGTCTCTCGGCAGCCATTCGTTCATGACATATTAGCATGATCATCTTGATGTCTTTTAACACAATCACTGCCAGAAACCCGACTGCGCTGCGTAACTTTGCCGCTAGCGCCCTCTGGGCGGGCTGTCGCTATAGGTAAGTTACACTACGCTATATCGGTTTCATGCTCAAATTACTTATATTCTAGATTGAGGTCTGGCAGTGAAAGTGTTAATATGGATACCGTCTTGAATCACGGTTCATCGCAATCATGTTTCGTTTCATTCTTGACTGAGACGAACAAGGAAGATTGTGACTACCAACGAATAAGTCTTATTAAGAAAGAGTAACATTATTTGACAAAACTTGACAAAGTTGGTTAACAAACAGCATGAGAAGAAACAAAAGTGAAACGAACAACCATGACGAGGACAAGCCAAGACAGCACGACTTGCGTTCACCGGTGTCTTAGAAGTGGAGTGGCGCTCCGCACCAGAGCATTTGCTGTGTCAGTAAGCGTCGTTAATGCCAGCCATGGACTTGCAACAGTTGCAACTTGCAATCGTTAGGCATAACTCGCATCAGAACAGAAAACATCAACCTACTTGTTTGGCATTTACAGAAGAATTAGCGATGAGTTGTTTGTCTCTAATTATATAAAACCACATTAGTCAGAAATACCGCGTTCCTAAACTGATAAACCGTTATCGACATTTGATAATGACGATGACAACTCAAATATTATTACATTAATATAATGAGAACCATCAATATGACGTTAACGGTCCTTCACAAGTTCTATAAACTAATCATTAACATAATTGAACCTAATTGTAGACTAGCTTTTGCAAATCTAAGTAACTGTAATTGTGTTCAGTTAGATTTGCAGACTGAAAGTAAATCATCGTCCGCAGATAAAATTAGATAAAGCCATTTGAATATAAAGTAATGCAGCTGTAAAAACCAGTACCAATTATTATTTATGACTTAGTAAACATCCTAGATTTTTTCAAAACGTGTTTTGTGAGCGATACGCAACGATAATCAGAAATAGAATGAAATCGAAATGTAATTGTTAGTAATATGGAAAATAAAGTATGAGGTGGAATCCTGACCGCGTCTCACGCAGAGGACGCCACGAAGCAATCAAGTACTCGTAATCAAGTAATTTATTGCTTTCATGTTGTTACAAATGTCACCAATTTGTTACATTAAGTAGCAGTATCAAACATGAGCCCTGCAAGGGAATCGCAACTGTTGTTGTAAGTAATTAAAAACTAACTTAACACTAGCAGAATATTAACATATATTATTAAAGTCAAACAAATTACACCGTATTGCAGTGTGTTTGTTTTGTCTACGAATACCTACGTAGGTGTACTTTAATTATGTGACCAATGTCTAATCTTATCTGCAGTGTTGCGGGTTAGGGTAAAGGTGAAATACCTATGTAATGATCTGTGGGTGAAATTATCGACATAATAATATACAAAGTGCAGTTTCAAAAGTTACGTAAGTACTTTTGTTTTACCAACGTCTGACCACTTAATTTCTTAAGGTGCAATTCTACTGGCATGGCAGCACATGAGCACAATCAATTTTATATGGGCGGCAGTACTGTAGCGGCACGGCGCTTTTTTTCCCCTATAAAATCGTATTCGCAGGTGAAAACCCGCCTTTACGTTTTGAAGCACACATAATAAAGCCAAACCCGTGTCTTTTACGAGTACCTCAAATTACATCCATTAAAATGCCAGTAAAGGCCGAAAAACAGTAACTAAACGCTATGGAAGCGCATTTGTTAATAATTGGTCAATTACCAAAACCGGCCACGTTATGCGCATAAAGTGCATCAATTGAGTAATTTGACACACGCAACAATTAGAAACAAGGGCTGTCAAAAGCTGGTAATAGCTGTAACGAATCGAATGGAGATGGGGGCCGTTAACCTGTGTGATTCTTGAGGTGTTTGACAACCTTTAACGTCACTTTAGCTGCGACTGTGTATAGGGTCTGAAGGATATCCGTTGTCGATCGATAAGTACTTAATATAATATATTACGAGCCGTAATGTGGGACAATATTGCGGGCAAACACCTCCACCACTTTTTCATTGCTCCCGATTTTGTTCTCTGGCCATTTGACCAGCCCAGTCCCATTTGCACTATTAATTTAACTGGTTTTTTTTTTATTTCGATACTATTACTATTTTTTTACAAGCTTTCGTTTAACTTCCACAATTCTTATTTAAGTTGTCATTAAAATTTGTATCCAATTTTCAGCTACTACCGGCAGGTATATGATTGAGCTGAAATATGTCAGTTCGATGACAATACAATTATGGTAACCATGGGGATGGATGTGGATCCAGAGCAACTCCTAAACTACACAAAATAAACCCATCGTGTTTGGGTTTATTCGAACGCCATCTCAACGAGTAGTTGATGGTTGTGGAAAAAGTACAGTCGGCAAGAAAAGCTTGTACCAAAAATTACATTATCGACAGAAACACGCTTAAGCCGGTCAGCTAGCACAGGAGCCAAGTGCTATATATACTTAATTACCATAAAACGGATGTCTATCTCGGGCGCGACACGTACTCTTCCTCATCCAGCATCATTTGCCTCGTAGAGAGGTGAATTACTTATGTCTTTTTTTTAAATTATTGGTAGTGGTTTATTGTGTTAATTTGTATTTTTTTTTTCAATAGCACCGATGAAAGGCTTGGAATTCACCTTAGAAAATGCATCCAATTACTACATATAAATATAAAGCGTTGAACATGACCCCTTAAGCGGTACTTAAAAGGAACACACCTATGTTCTAATGAAAGCCTTTTAATATATCAGAGACTCCGCCGGTCTGATCCCACCATTCCCTTCGTATCGAGTGGGTCGATACGAAGGTGAGTTTGAGTCATACCTATTTCACATTTCATTTTGATTTTAATGTGTATCTCGCTCTTATCCTGGTATGCTGAGTAAATTATGCATGTTTATTTTATGATTTATGTGTCCATATTTATTATTGACGGGATTGCATGTACTCGTATTAAAAGATAGACATTTTTTTTTTATTTGGCCGCTCATTTTTAATACATTTAACGCTATTAATCCGGTTCTCAAAGGTTGTCTGGAAGAGATCGTTTTTTAGCGATAAGACCGCTTGTTGTTTGCCTCTAGCTTTAGCTAAGTGTTTATAAGCTGTATTAGTATTTTTTTAAGATGTGTACTAGAGAGTCTGTATCGTTGCTGAGCTAGCATTCGAGAAGAATCATGCAAGCCACATTAAAACCAAATTGAAATGCGAAACACATGTCTAAAGACGATCTCACGTAGTGGGCTGCAGTGCAGTTGAGGTTCCCACGATGCTTAACTTAGAAATACAAATATTGCATTAAGGTGGAAATATAGTCGAGTTTAATGTTTTAACACCACCGCGCTAATATTATATTATATGTTCTTGATAAATAAAGATTAAGCTTAGTTTATGGCAAATCCTTTATACTCGTTTATATCGACCGCTTAAACCTGTTTATGATATGAAAAATATCTAAAGTATTACCTACACCAATGATAACTGTCCAGTAATTGACAGGTAAAAATTATCAAGGAATATAAACCTTGATAATTTCGAACCCCATGGTACAAAGGTTAAAAAAGCTGCATGCTGCATGTTTTACTTATAAGTACTTACTTACTCCGTTGACTCAGCGACCCAAAATGAGACTTGGCCTCCGACACAAGACAGCGCCACTTTTGACGGTCCTGTGCAACCTCTCGCCAATTGGTGACTTGAAGTTCGCGCAGATCCGCCTCCACCATGTCGCACCAGCGATACCCGGGGCGTGCAACAGGACGTCTTCTGTTGGGCGGCCCAAGTATGCTCTTTTCACGTTCCGATCTTCATCCATTCTCTCAAGATGGCCCAACCAACGGAGTCTGTGAGCTTTATTCTCCCCCATGATGTTAGGTTCAGCCAGTAGATCTTCAATCTCACGGTTCCTAAGGACTGTCCAGTTTCCATCTGGTCTTTTTTGGGGCCCAGTATCTTACGGAGGATCTTCTTCTCGGCTACTAGCAGCATATTTTCTTCCTTGAGTGTCAGTGTCCACGCTTCGCATTCGTAGGTTAGAATTGGGCGAATCACGGTCTTGTAGATTCGGATTTTGGTGCGTCTACTTCGAAGCTTGGACACTTACACCTTATGCATGCTTTACCTTAAATTTATTATTTTTAATAATAGTTATAAGTAATTGTGTATTGACTTGGTGTAAACTGTGAGCTTATGTGTGCAGAATTGAATAAATAAAGAACAGTCAAGAGCAACAGTAAGTTAACACTTTTATCTAGGTACATCGTATTCCATTGTGATAAGATTGACTGAACTCAAATAAATAAATCATTTGAAATAAGTAAACTAGTGGCTCTGTGAGCAGTAGACCTCAAAAAGAAAAAATATTTTTTCAAATTTCCAAATTTCCAAAAACTGACCCGGCAAAAAAAATCTATATAATTATCGAACCTGCTCACAACATTTCAGGAGAATTGGTTGAGAAATGAGACCTGTAGAGGAGAACATCCGGACAGACAGACAGACAGACAGACATACGAAATAATTTTTGTCAAAAGCTGAAACGTAGACGCTTTGCTCGCTCGGTCAATAATCCTAGAAACAATAAAAATGGAATGAACCCCGACTCAAGTTGGTATGTCAATCAACCAAATGCTCAGGCGAATCGTTAAGTTTTGTAAGTTCAAACAAAGTAAATCCAGTGATTCATCAATCATCGGCGTCTGGGGCCGCGGGTAAACACTTGCCGAGAATGTGGAAATATTTGGAGGGTTAGATAAATATGGGTAGGTTGAGTTAGATATTTAGAGGTAAGGTTAGTTTTTGCGATATTTAGGTATAAGGGAGTAGGGAAAAGAACATACAGAGCATCTTATGGGAAGTGAACTTAAGGGCTCATAGACAGGTGGACTCCTAGGGTGTTACACCAAACAACTTGAAATCGTAATCGGTGTTTCTTTAATAGTATCTACATTGTGCGTGAAGGGCGGTAAGAGAGGTACTACGAACTATACAATAGAATCATTTATTGGTAAAACGTAATTTTACATGTCAATGTTATAAAAAGATATTGAACGAACTCAAGTTTATAGAAGCACTCTTACCGCGCGTTATATGCACAATGTTTTTCATCACACATGGAGGACTTAAATAAACAGTATACAGGGTGACATCGTACACGTGATCAGAAGCTAATTTTACAGACTCTACACATGATCGCCTTTTCAATGCAATAGTTGCAATGCAATCAAATAAAAAAACTTTATTTTTTCAAATTTTTACTACAAACATAATAACGCCATACTTAAATCATGGTCATCCTATCACTTTTGACACACGTTGTACGAGGGATGACACGACGTCGTGTGGTGTAGGGTGACCAAGCAGTATTAAACATTTTTTTTTTGTTAATAATTTGAGGAATAATTGTCAATATTGCAAGTAGTAATTCAATATTTCATCGAGGCAAATAATTTCTGATCACGTCTCCGATGTCACCCTGTATATGTTGTAGTTAAATAATAGCGCCATCCGACGTCGTCAACTTCACTGCAATGGTAACTATCGTAGACATCAAATTTTAAGTAATTCGGAACGTAGTTGAATGAATGAGACAGTAGGAGAATAGTAAATACACTAATAAAAAGATTTGATGACAGTAGCCCAAATGTTAGCTGCTAGTAACTAAATAGGAGGACTGGCCAACTGGGAGTTTACTAGTAATCAAAATTAGTTATTGAAAATTAGCATAATTTTGGTTACTACTAAGCACAATTTGGCTATTTCTCAAGTAGCTAAACTAGTTGAGCTATTTTTTTTTCAGTATATATGCATTATGCCCTTGGGCGATTATAGGCTATTGTATCTCAGTATGCCTGGTAATCATGCCACCGTTTATGAACAAGTGTGATGAATAATTAGATTACATAACCATATATATAGATTATATACCTTATGAATGTATAACATCGACTGATCGTTTTAAAACTATACCACTACGAGTAAAACGGTTAAAATTCACGTATGAACTGTCACTACGGGTGACATGTTTCGAACTTTACAGGAGTTCTTGTGTAATCGTACGTCTAGAATATGTAAACCATATCATTGTCACGGTGTCTAGCATACGACGACCCACTTGTGGCTTTGCAATTGAATCATTTACCTATAGGTACTGATGTTATAGTCGTGTCACCTCATTACCTCATTACGATTCCGTATTTGATTACATTATAATAGTGTCACTAGAAACCAGTACATCATAGTAACGACCACAAACGAGCGAAATCTAAATGGGTTAGGTTCTATAGCAAGTAAAGTGTTGTTTATATTAATAGCAATAATTATGAAATAGCCATAATCTTATCTAATACCTAATAATTCACAGCTCATAGCCCACGCATTTTCAAATACAAATACAAATACAAAATCTCTTTATTTACTAATCAGAACTACAACAAGTGATAATACAGTTTTTGAAGTTAAATAATTACAGTAGTTTCATTTGAACACACAGCAGTCCTCACACTAGGTCAGGCCTGTGACGTGAGGACTCTAGGGGATTAACAAACAGATTTACCAAACAAAGTAAGATTAATATTAGATTATTAGATTTGTAGGTATTAAATTTCATAAATGGGAATAGCCGTGAAATCATTTACATATTTAACGTGGCCATTACAGTATAGTATTATATTATGTGTATCAGTCATTTATTTTCTAAAACATATGGTACCTACAAATAGGTGACTTTCTACCAATATACCTAACACTATAAGTACATGTTTGGTCAAAAGGACATGCAAATTTAAAAGAGATGTCTTGTCATGTGTAGGAGCGCTCGTGGCCCAGCGGCGCCCGCGTACCGCGTGCGGTATGCGAGGTTAAGCAATGTCGGGCGAGGTCAGTCCTTGGATGGGTGACCGCTTTGAGTGGTTACTAACTGAGCGCTCCCGTGCTTTGGAAGGCACGTTAAGCCGTTGATCCCGGTTGCTGTCTATGATAGCAGTCGTCAAGACAAGTTAGAGGCCTCCGGGCGGCTTGAGAACTTCTAACAGTCAAGTTGCCCACTCACTTGACAAGCCTAATCCCAATAAGGTCTGGTTTCCCCCTCGTGTAGGAAGGTCAGATGGTAGTCGCTTCCGTAAAAACTAGTGCCTACGCCAATTCTTGGGATTAGGTAGCGGCCCCCAGGCATCCTTTAGGATGCAACTGCACTGGGAATAACGCTAGGAGGATGATGATGATGTCATGTCATGTGTATCGCATGTGTAATTTGCTTATAGGTACTATAGAATCCTAAGAATCAGTCATTGAAATATTTTACAAATAAAAACCATTTACAAAAATACATAACCCTTCTGACGCAATCGGGTAAAACATGGAAAGAATCGAATTCCCAACTAATAAACCAGTTTCACGTCCAAATCGATGACGCTCTTTAACTGTCAAGGGACTTATTTAATCGATTTTTGTAAACCGTTGCGACAGAAAAAAAGGGTTGAAACGCACCGCGTCCCACACTCAGCCAAATGTTTTGTTTATGGATGCAGCTAATGGAAGAATTCTAGTCAAAATATTTAATCGTTGTGGACTGGTAGACGGTACACTAAAAAACCGGCCAAGTGCGCGTCGGACTCGCGCACCGAGGGTTCCGTAAACAATATTTTTATTATATGATGTAACTAAAAGTTTACGGTTCTTTTGATTGCGTTGGCTTAGAAGTTTGATTTTTTCACAGCTCCAAGCGACAGTAGACTTGGGTATTTGATATAAATTCCAATTTGATACCTCAACGCGTTCCTGAGAAAAAGGGTCTTGACAAACAGACAGACGGACGGACAACAAAGTGATCCTATACAGGTTCCGTATTTTCCTTTCGAGGTACGGAAACCTAAAAACTGACACTAACGCAACACAAGGCGAGTCGGAAATGTTTACCTTATTAAAAGGTATAGGTTGGGTTTTTTGAGTACCTAATTATACTCAATGAAACTAGACCTAACCTTGTCTTATTGTCGCTAATAGCTATTTACGATACAAGGGTTGTAAAACAAAGAAAGGCCGATATCGCATATGTTTGACGCCCGAGCCGCAAGCGAGGGTCATAAATATGCGAGAGAGGGCTTTCTGTTTTACGACCCGTGTTTTGTACACAATTTTACGTTACCACTTGGCCAAAAAGTGGGCACGCTGCGCGTCCGGAAAAACGCGCTTTTTGTCAAGGTGTGGTGTAAATACTATTACGTACTTTGCAAAATTCTTTAGTAACCCATGTGAACATTAGTTAAGAACCTACTTATAAATTGTATATGCCTGACGCAGCCCTCTACATTAGGTAATTCAAATCTCTCAGCTCCATATTCGCTCAAGCTTAAAACCATTTTCCATTCCCCGAAACTCTACATTTCTGCCCGTGTAATAAAACATAAAGTACAGTATAAATTGGGATTAAACACGGCTGCTCCCGCAAAATATACACTTAAAATTAAGCTCTTTTAACGTACCATAAAACGCGGTTGGACTCATTCATTTCGCCTGATAAAAGTATGATAAGCCAGGAACATTAATTACTGAGCTGTGTAGAAGTTAGAACGTCGACTTTGCTTACGTTGGCGATATGTCATGTCGACGATAATTTAGTAAGTCACTTTCTTTTCAAATTGCTGGATAAGCAAAAATGTGTGGTTTGAAGGTGATACAGCAAAATTCTAGTAATAAAGATAGTAAATCTGACTTTAGAAGATACAAATGGTTTAGATGTTTGGATGTGTTGTGCTAAATCAGTGACACAGCACGCAATTTTTGCGTGAAAGGGATGGACAGATTTAAATTTTCTGCATGTAGATGTCTTGTCATGTGTAGGAGCGCTCGTGGCCCAGCGGCACCCGCCTACCGCGTGCGGTATGCGAGGTTAAGCAATGTGGGCGCAGGTCAGTTCTTGGATGGGTGACCGCTTTGAGTGGTTACTAACTGAGCGCTCTCGTGCTTTGGAAGGCACGTTAAGCCGTTGATCCCGGCTGCTGTCTACGACAGCATTCGTTAAGCCAAGTTAGAGGCCTTCGGGCGGCTTGAGAACTTCTAACAGTCAAGTTGCCCACTCACTTGACAAAGGGGGGTCGAAGTTGCACTACGTCCGTAGGGGGTACCCACCGTTACCCTACACGTGACCCCTGGGTGGTGCTAAAAGTGCAACAAAAGCTGGCAACCGTACTTGTCTTCTCGAAGATCTCACGGTTCGTAAATAAATGCCATACGATTAAATTAAATAAAACAATTTTTAAAGTTTACCATGAAATGGTCCCGCCTCAGCATGGTGTTGACTCAGGAGTCAGCGCTGGTCTTCCGACAGGACCATTGATGGGTCACGATCTGTGCGGCACAGCCAAGTTCACACACATGTACGCATTCCATAATAGCTTGACGTAAGACAGTTAAGTTACATTACACTTACAGTACAGACTTAGCCAAAAGTATTAACCACTCCCACGTTTTTTACAAGCTTTTATTTAGTTTCACCTGTCGCGTTCTTTGTAATCAAATCTTGCAAGTTAAATTTGATCCACTTCCCGGTTTCCGATTGAGCTGAAATTTTGCATGCATGTATAAATCGGATGACAATGCAATATTATTATGACATAGAGCTGATCTGATGATGGAGACAGAAAAGGTCATAGAAATTCCTAAACTACACAAGTCAAACCCATCGTGTTTGGGCTCATTCGAACCTGCTCAACAAGTAGTTTATGATTGTGGAAAAAAGTACAGTCGGCAATAAAAGCTTGTACCTACCAAAAATTTTTTTTTTTACCAAAAACTTATTCATATAAAAGTCAGGTAAGTATTTATTGATGTTAAATAAAATACTAAACGTCGTACCTTGTCACAGTGAAAATCAATATGAAAGCTGCTAGAGATCTCATATTATTGTCACAATGACAAGGTACAAAGTGGCCCAGAAATCAATTTGGTTAACTGTTCAGTCAGCATCAAAGGTATCCATGCATTTGGAAAGTTCAAAAGGGAATAAGAACTTTTGACCCCTTCATATGCGTAGCTACTTTTGATGTTGACTGTACATACGGCATATTTAACATAAAATTACAACCACCACCACCACCATATCAGCCCTAGGACGTCCACTGCTGGACATAGGCCTCCCCCAATTTCATGGGGGGTAAATGCCATAATCGCCACGCTTGGCATGCGGGTTGGCGATCGCAGTATCTCCACCGCACTCTAGGAATGCTGCTGCCCATTCCCCAAATTACAACCAAACGTACGTAACATACAGTAAATAGCTTGCGTTAATTCTTATTTTCTATTGGTAAGAAACGCATGCAAATATGTGACACGAGTACCGTGGAACCCCAGTCCAATGTCGGATTAAGATCAATTGAATTAGTTAAGTTAGATTAACTCTATGAATAAGACAAACAAAATAAGGGGTAAAGTTACATCGGCTTTCCTAAACTTATTAATCAGCTGAGATAAACTACCCAAGCCTTCGACGGTTTACTTTTAAACACTCAAACTAAACAAAGACAATTCATAAACATTCCAAGGGCACAGTTGAAATATAAGTACAGTACAGTGAACTCCTTATGAACCGGTCAAATTTGTAGTTTATTCAAATTTAAGAGACCGCAGTAAGCTCGGTTCTCCATACAAACGTAGTTTCGCTCTCATTTTAAAACGCCACGCTAGAATAACATGAAACTTTGTATACAAAATGGGATCCTTCATATCTAGGTCGGAAATTAGTTTCTGTTGCTTGAAATTATAATGGAGAAAAAAATACAGCGATTATTAAAGTTTTCATACAAAACGTAAAATACTCAAAAACTCGCTGTATTATGATTCTATTACAGTTTCCAGCAACAGAAACTAATTTCCGACCTAGATATGGCGGCTCCCATTGTGTATACAATGTTTCATGTTATTTCAGCAAGGCGTTTTAAAATGAGAACGAAACTACGTTTGTATGGAGAATCGAGTTCAGCCGAGCGTACTGGGGACTCTTAATCATGGAAGCGTGATTTCTGTTCATTCAACAGACGTCCTAGGGTGTTATTCGCAGACAGACTTGTCCTCACCTCTCACTTCACACCTCACCCGTTTAATAGGTATGGAAACTGACAAAATTCGACAAAAGACATTTGTCAAAATTTGACAAATGAGATTTGACACGTATAGAAACGGGTGAGGTGTGAGGTGGCAGGTGAGGATGAATCGGTTTGTGAATAAGAGGGCTGGCGGCTGTTGAGTAATGGCGTAAGTTTTCGAACGCGTAATAGGACCAACCTACCAAGGTAAATAGGCTCACATGACTGACATCGAGGTCGTTAAAGTATGCAATTTCAATATGTCTTATTATTCCATTATTCCACATTTAACAACTGGCATGAAAATGTTAGTTCCATCAAAATGCTAAAAAAATTTCCGTATGTACGCCGAGAGATGGGGTAACAATTTGTGGAGGATAAAATCGAGAGGCCGAAAAGGACATACCAAGAAGCTCATTTCTCTATTTACAAAATACTGCTTATAAAATAACTGTGTGGGGGTAAGTTATTTATACTACAGTTATCATTCATCAGTCGCAGTGGATTCATGCTCACAATGCTGACAACTCCTCTGAAGCGAAATAGTAAGTCTCATCTCCGATTACAAGTAGTTTTTATGAACTGGAGGGTCAAGATATACTGGGTAAGTGGTTGGGTAAATAGCCGGTTGTGAATAGCACAGCAGAGACATGCACCAGATCAGACCATTTCTGGCGGAGTAATAAACACACCGACACTAATTATGGGACGAAAGACGAACGGCAGACGTTACCCGCATTAGGTATACGAGTTGGAAAGGACTTTTACCATAAATAGGCCTTACGGTGTTTCTTCGAGCGTGTTCACATTATATCTATTCGAACAAACCAAAATAGAAATAACTCAGGTATTGGTTAATACATATCTGACGGCTGGCCGCGGGTTGAATTTTAGTCTCTGTTTGGTCGAATCTGACCTAACTAATTCACAAATTTGATATATTTTTGCTATTTCTTTGTTCTACATAGGTGTGAGCTGTGGTCACATATATGTAAGTGGCTAAGCATGTTAGTTAGATTTTTGAATTTAAGGCATATCATGTTTTATTATATTATTTTATATGGCATATACCCCCCGTGAATTTGGGGGAGGCCTATGTCCAGCAGTGGACGTCCTTTGGCTGATATGGTGGTGGTGGTGGATGTTTTATTATCCGTTGATGGCGCTTAAATAAAAAAATAATGCATGGAAAGGTGCAATGTGTCCCGCCCACTGCTACTATACTGGTCGCGGGTAAAAAGTCAATCCTGACACCTGTCATTTTCATACAGTTTATAACCTGAAAACCACTTTGAGGTTATAAACTGTATGGATATGACAGGTGTCAGGATTGACGTCTTAACCGCCGACCACTATAAGTTAAGCTCTTTGGGTGACTTCGAGCCATCTACTATGGGCCGTATACCCATGGTAAACGACCACGTTTTAGTGCCATATGTGACACATATGGCACTCAAATATCACTGGTCCTGGACGATGGCGCAGGACTAGTCATTGTGGCACACTTTGAGGGAGGCCTATGTCCAGCAATAGACGTCATTAGGATGATATCAAAGATGTCAACAGTGAGCATGTTTTCCATACAAGTTGCTCCGACATTTGTATCGGATCTTACTCCTATATATAATGTAGAGCGTGTTTACATACTTGTCACAAGTTCAGAGGAAAGATCCGCAACGAATTGCCGACGTATTGAGGATAGATTGGTGGTTGATGCGCTCTCAATTGCACTACATTTGCACAAACGCGAAGATATCGGGTCGGGTAATTTTAAGGCGCTAACAGGTAAGCTATATAGTATGGATTGGATTGGACTTGGGAGACGTTTTGTACCTGTATATTCTGATATTTCTTATATAGTTGCGTTAGTACCTATACATATCTATCTAGATACTTATCATAATATTCTGATTATTAAAACATTCTGTGCAGTATAAATTTGAACGTTTTCTAATTTGAACGTTTCTCGCAATCTACGTTGCTACTCCAGTATATAGACTGGACCTCGGGAATACGAATTTTGACGCATCGGCCTGTATAATCACGCCGTAATTTGCCAGTTATTTTAGTGGCAATGTAAATTTTATATTGAGAAATTTTTGGCAATCTTTAACCTAAAAAAAAAAAATAAGCAACAATACATATACGCTTTATTTTCTCCCGCTACATCTGAGCTATTTTGTTTGTATAAGTATACCTAATTCTATTGTGTTTGGCTACCCGACAACGCATTATTAAATCTTCTCCCCAAATATTTATGCTTTGTGATATCCTTAATATTTTAGCTGTGTTCCTTCAACGAATCTACAGAAATAATCAAAAATTATCTATTACTGTAATTGGAGGAAGATCGCGGAACATCATTCTTAATAGTTAATGATCATCTACCATCTCCTTTCCTTTAAAGCACGACATGTCTCATTATTTCAAATTCCGATACACGCCAATATCATAACCAAGGCAAAAGCACGGGACGGTTAAATGCAAAAGTTAACCAATAATATGTTAAATAGGGGCCTGTTGAGTTGACAATATGCTTGTGTCCTAAAAAATATAATTAGTCCGTTAGTTAGACAATCAAAAAATATTAAACATATTTTGTCTTTTTCCATTCAACAATAAAAGCCGAGCCACACCGAATGCGTGCGCAGCACGTGCGCGTGTGCGTGTGCGTGGCGTGCGCGTTGTATCGTATGAAATGTCATAGTAGATGACACACCGCTTGCGTGGCGTGCACGCGTGCTGCGCACGCAAGCGGTTTGTCATCTACTATGACATTTCGTACGATACAACGCGCACGCCACGCACACGCGCACGTGCTGCGCACGCATTCGGTGTGGCTCGGCCTTAAGTGATGAAGACATGGTATAGCTATAGCCCGTTAAGTTCCGCATGACATCACGCCGTGATAATCTTTTAGCACGGCGTGATGTCACGACCATTTTTTCACTCACTAAATATAACACGTTTGTCTTTACTTTTCATCAAGTTAGACTAAGGTCAAATACAATCCTTTTTTTACCTAGGACATCCGTGCTCCTTAGGTTTGTGGCGTTGTTCCTTGTGATGAGTAAGATCACCAGAGCTCCCGTGGATTCGCTGTTGAATTGAGAGAGTAAGACGAATCCTCAATTCAAGAAATGGTCGGCAACGCCGAAAAACACGCAGTATCATACAATAATATTTTTCATTCATTGGTATCATTATTGATATTGATACTGCTTGCGGGTGGGAACCATCGTTAAGTATTTAATTCATCTAAGTACAATTTATCAAATATCAGTTGTGACATGAAAGTTACTTATATAAATTGTATGAGGCATTAAAATTACTTAAACAATCTAATCACAATACAATAACCTAACTATTTAAAATTGGAATATCGAAAACAAACTTTACAATAGAAAAACTGAATAAATAATTTTTAAGAAAAAAAAACCGACTTCAATGGGGGAGGCCGGTAAAAGATTATTATACTTAGATGGTGCACTCTTAGATAGATATACAATAAAATAAAAATGGCTATAATATATGTTTATAATGGTAGAAGACTAAGTACCCTCAAGTCCCTCAATTCCTCATGGAATCGTAAAAAAACCTTGCTTGCTTGACAAACAAAACGAAGAGAACAAATCGCCAATCGTGAACTACGCGTCGTTGAAGAGTTCCGTTCTGATCATCATCAGCAGTTCCACTTCATCAAATGTCACTTTTATGAATGAAAATGCTTGATTAGTTCATGAAAATACTAAAATCACTATTTGTGTGCCTTTCACATTTGAGGAGTTCCATGTGTTCATGACAAAAATCAATCGTGAAAATAGAACTTGCTTAACAAACACAGCTAGAAGGACAAATCGCCAAACGTGAACTTTTCGTCGTTGAAGAGTTCTGTTCTGATCATCATCAGCAGTTCCACTTCATCAAATGTCACATTTTTGTATAATAATGCTCGATTTGTTGATAAAAACACAAAAATCACTATATGTTTGCCTTTAAGATTTGAGGAGTTTCCTCAATTCCTCATGGATCCCATCATCAGAAATCAAGCATGACAAAAATTAATCGTGAAAATAGAAATTGCTTAACAAACACAGCTAGGAGGACAAATCGCCAAACGTGAACTTTTCGTCGTTGAAGAGTTCTGTTCTGATCATCATGAGCAGTTCCACTTCATCCAATGTCACATTTTTAGATAAAAATGCTTGACTTGTTGATAAAAACACAAAAATCACTATATGTTTGCCTTAAAAATTTGATGAGTTCCCTCAATTCCTCATGGATCCCATCATCAGAACTGCGTTTTGACAAAAACGGGACCAACTTGGATATATATACTTACAATCAAAAAAAGAATTTTCCAAATCGGTTAAGAAATGACGGAGTTATGGACTAACAAACATATATGGTCCCTTATTGCCTCTTTGGTTCATTTCTGAATACAACTATCCATGCCCCTGAGATCATTATAAGGAGGCTCATTACAGATTTCTTAGATGTCTATTACTTTCATACTTGCGCTGCAGATATCATGCCTAGAAAGGAAGGCCCTGGTCTTCCGATAGTATGGTAAAACCACATATTCATGAATGCGGAAAAACTGACAAGTTCATTTTACAAGGCGGTGGTTTAGTGACACCAATCCCGCTTCAACAAGGTTTGTAACTTTGGTAAGTACCTATAACTTAGGTAGGTACACAATTATGATGACTTGACGAGCACGAGCTATGCTTTAAAACGAGATGCCATCATTGGAGTTTCCAGCTGTCAAACATCGATTTTGTTGGAGAGAGAACCTTCCGTACCTACATAAGTACCTACTTGTACTATATTTATTCTGTGGCACGAGTCAGCAATTTGCGCTCAAACACCACAATATGATTCACACATGAAATTCTCTTATTTTCAGTGAGTGCAGCGAGCAAACAAAGTGAATGATTTACTGTTGCGGCTCACACAAGGTCCGGGGAATCCAAAACATGTGTTAAGTGTGCTGTGTATTTTTAGCTCAAGTGGATGCACACAAAAAAGAACAAAGTTGAGTCGCACATTTGTATTTACTTTTAGACAAAAAGATTTGAGTTGATGCAGCAAGCATTCGTACTTCAGAAAGCAGAAGACACAGATTGGAAGGCGTAAATATATGGTTTCATTTATTTTTTAGGGTTCCGTACCCAAAGGGTAAAAACGGAACCCTATTACTAAGCTGCCCGTCCGTCCGTCCGTCTGTCACCAGGCTGTATCTCAAGAACCGTAATAGCTAGACAGTTGAAATTTTCACAGATTGTGTATTTCTGTTGCCGCTATAACAACAAATACTAAAAACAAAACAATAATAATAATTAAGGAGGGCTCCCATGCAAAAAACGTGATATTTTAGCCTTTTTTCATGGCTACCACTCACCGAGCTAGATCTCAAGAACCGTAATAATAGCTAGAAACTTGAAATTTACACAGATTATGTATTTTTATTGTGGCTACAACAACAAATACTAAAATCTAAATAATAATAATAATTAAGGGGGGCTCCCGTACAACAGAGTAGTTGTTGGCGTTTTTTTTCTGGTACGGAACCCTTCGTGCGCGAGTCCGACTCGCACTTGGCCGGTTTTATTCTAAAAAGACCTCTTTATGCACGGCGTACTTCACCGTGCCGGCCCGCGCCGTGATTAGAGAGGGATAATGCTATTTTTACAAGCTTTTATTTTACTTGCATTGTTCGTGTGTAAGTATACAAATTAAATACGCGGATACCGATGTAAGTTGTCACAAAAAATTGCAATCACTTTTTCAGCCAGTAGCCGGTATTCGATTGAGTTGAAACTTGGCATATGTACATGTAAGTTCGGTGACAATTAAATATTAACTTTGGTACCACCGAGCTGATCTGATGATGGAGACAGAAGGTGGCCATAGCAACTCCTTAACTACAAAAGATATACACGTCGTGTTTGGGTTCATTCGAACCGTCTCAACAAGTAGTTTGTGATTGTGGAAAAAAATACAGTAGGTACATAAAAGTTTGTATGAAAAATGCTTTTTTTTTTTGACAGAAACTTACTTGTAACTGTTATGCGATCATAACCCAGCAGAGGGTCTATGATATCAGTTATTTTCGTAGAGGCGCAGCGGAATGTCATTTTTCTGATATATTATATAGAAGACCGCTATAGCAGTCGGTAACTTAATTAAAAATGGGATTGCGGTGGACCCTAGCCTAACCTGATCAAAGGTTAAGACTAGGTCTTATATAATATTGAACAGGCTCACCCAGAAGATACCTGTTCAGACTTACCTTGAAAACATATTTACTGCAGGTGTGTGTTGTTGTTACTGAAAGTGAGCAAGGTCGCCAGAGCCTCCGACGATGCATCACAAGTATCATATCATCATCATCAGCCTGTGTCAGTCCACTGTTGGACATAGACTTCTCCCATGGCAAGCCACTGAGCTCGGGCTTCAGCTCTTCTCCTCCAAGCCCTGGCAGCCTTACGTATGCCCAGTTACAGAGGGCCTACTCCGAACTTCGTGTCGTGCCGTCCTTTTATACACTATATGACGGAAAAGGATGGCACGATACGAAATTCGATTTTCGAAGTTCGGAGTAGGACCTCAGGGCGTCATACACTACGTTTGCCGACACACGGTGACAAGTATAACAACCTCAAATCGCTAGAGTCGGATTCATAAACGTACATAGGGTGTGGTATCCATTTGTCGTCAGGCAGGCTGTATGCTAGTCAGTCAAATGTTCAGAGTTCATGTTCCTGTTCAATTTATGTGTTCGAGTAGTATAAGTGGTATATAAAACAGATACCTTCTTAATTGTGTGCCCAAATAAACTCCACAAATTCCACAATCCACGATTAGGCATATACATAGGTAGGTAGTCGAATACAAAACGATGCCCCCCCATTTTTCACCAAATTGCAACGCAAAAACGCGAAAAATGGATACAACGTATCATTTGTATTGTAGTCGACTGTACCAGAAAATTTGATTATTTTTTATCACATTCGATTGTAAAAGGTGTCTTGTGTTATTGAGATGACAGAGTCACCTTGGAGATTGTGATTCATTTGAATGCAACCAAAATAATCGGTGACGCGAGCTAAAGACAGACCACGCAGAATAAGCGAATTGCAGATTTAAAATAGTATAGTGCAGATCTGCTAAAACGCTTACGCTCAAAAGCGCAACCGCTCTTAAATTCCGTTATAATCTAGAATCAGGCGCCAGGCGTATCTGCCACAACGTGGTATGATCCGTGGCAACGATAGTGAATAAATAGGTAATGCTGAGGGCCTACCGCGAAGTACCTCCCTCTCTGACACTTATATATTTGAGCGAAAAAGACTGAGACTCAGGACACGAACGAACTTTGGTTTTCGGTAGGCCCTCTGGACTGTTTCAGCCTTGCGTTTGCAAATGAAATGGCGTTTGTTGTTGCAGTTTTTATATATCACGCAATTTTTTTACCATATAATAACACTCACGCATTTACTGACTTCAGACAGAATTAAGTCATCAATGAAAACCAAGGAGTATGTACCAAGCAACCAAATTAATGTATTTCTAAAAGTTCTTGATTATAATGAAATGAAAATATTTTTATTATTTATTTAAACTGTATTAAACGAAAGAAATACCCCGGACCCGGGTATGTCCTAAAACTACGACCAAGACCACAGGGGAATGGGCAGCAGCATTCCTGGAGTGCGGTGGAGATACTGCGATCGCCAACCCGCATGCCAAGCGTGGCGATTATGGCATTTACCCCCATGAAATTGGGGGAGGCCTATGTCCAGCAGTGGACGTCCTAGGGCTGATATGGTGGTGGTGGAAACGAAAGAAATTAGTAAAAATGACGAACTTAATGTGTCTAGGCAGAACGTACAATAAAACGCTTTGCAAATCTACAGCCAATTTAAGTTATATTTACTTGTATGACTGGGTACATACATCAATAGTCATCTTAAGGCCCTCTAGTCCTGCGAGAGTAGGTATTTAGCGCCGTCCTGGCGGTGCGTGAACAAGCCCGCGCGGACGAAGCGACTGTGAACTCGGATGACCCCGCTAGCTTCATACTGGTCACAGTATAGAAATAGGTATAACTGTATTTTGACTTAAGAAATGCATTAATTATGATTAAACTTTACTATGTAATTGATATCATTTTTTAATAAATATGTAGTAAATAAATATTTGAAAGTCGAACTTACGGTAGGATCCAATATAATGAAATAAATAAAAAAACCGGCCAAGAGCGTGTCGGGCCACGCTCAGTGTAGGGTTCCGTAGTTTTCCGTCCGTCACATTTTTTTTTTGAAAAAATTACAAAAACTATTCAACCTATCAAGTTCAAAATAATTTTCCTACAAAGTTTTTATAAAGTTTTTTGAGATCTACTTTTGAGATTTTTTTCATATTTTTAAAACTTATGGTTCAAAAGTTAGAGGGAGGGGGGGCACATTTTTTTTTACTTCTGGAGCGATTATTTCCGAAAATATTAACATTATCAAAAAATGATTTTAGTAAACCCCTATTTATTTTAAATACCTATCTAACAATATATCACACGTTAGGGTTAAAATGAAAAAAAAATCACTCCCCACTTTACGTATAGGGGAGGTACCCTAATAAAATATTTTTTCCACTTTTTATTTTACCACTTTGTCGGCGTAATTGATATACATATTAGTACCAAATTTCAGCTTTCTAGTGCTAACGGTCACTGAGATTATCCGCGGACGGACGGACAGACGGACGGACAGACATGGCGAAACTATAAGGGTTCCTAGTTGACTACGGAACCCTAAAAAGGATTCATAGTACAACCCTGAAATTCGTTATTTAATCTATGAAACCTAAGAAGCTAAGAAATATGTGTTATACCTCTCTACTCGATTTGTTTAATAGGTCATGCAATTTTTATCTATTTGTGTTATATTTATAAAGGGTGTTATATTAATTTGTCGTGTGCGTGTCATCGTCATCATCATTATATCAGCTGATGGACGTCCACTGCTGGACATAGGCCTCCCCTAAAGAGTGCCACATAAAATACAGACAGAATATTTTTTGGTGGTTTAATTTATTCGTCAAAAGTTATTAGCTCTCAAAGCATAAAAGAACATTGCGAAGTTTTTACTTTTTTACTATTTATGCGACAGATTACCGTATTTTTTAAAAATAAATACCAGAAATGATTTTTCATAAACATGATAAAAGAATCAATATGGTATATGAAACGATACCAGACTTGCCACGGTAGCTACCTGGAAATAGGTAGATCTTTTAAAAGAAGATTAGCTAGAAAGATACATAGTGTATAAATTTTAAAAGGGTCGGCAACGCGCATGTGACACCTCTGGAGTTGCAGGCGTCCATAGGCTGCGGTGACCGCTTATCATCAGGCGGGCCGTACGCTTGTTTGCCACTGACGTGGTAATAAAAAAAGACGGCCGGAATTAATGTGTTGAAGCTCATAGCTTAAAAACAAAAATTCAAGTGCAAAGCAGTAGATCTCTTACTATATCTACAATTTCTGGTAATAAACATTTCATTTATAATTTTACCAACTTTGGTTCCATTTCTGGAGGGGTTCAGTTCAGTTGTTATACTGTCATTTATATACTGTGGCACTATGAACATAATTTATTTGTTAATAATTACGACTTTTTTCATTTAGGTGTTATTTTGGGTTCTTAAATAATTTGCAACAATTATATAAATTCGTGAAAAACTGCTTGTTTGGTGCACGAATCTGTCGCGGATAAAACTGACACAGGTCCGTTGTCTGTAAGCGCCAGCGCGCGACTGATCGGGCCTGCCAAGCCTCCGCGCTCGCGCATGTTGTAGGTATTTAAACATATTAATTAATGCAATCATATTATCTTTTTAAATTCTGCAAAAATGTCTAGAAATACTGAATGGCTTTAGTTTAGTTCAAAAACTTTATTTAAAACATCAATAGTTTAGTCGTCAGATTGTAAATGCTTTATAAAAAGGAGTAACTTTGGGGTCTCTTTCTATCGAGCGAAGTTCATTAGATCGTGTAACTGAGTGCAACTTTGACTAGACTAGATCCTTAAGTATAACATATAATTTTTTCAAATTTATAAATCCCTTTTTCTACGTTTCAGATTGTTTTTAGAAAACTCGAAAACGCTAACTGGCTTGACGACCTCCCCTTAAAAGACTTTACAGGGCTTTGCCCAGCAGTCGGAAACTCAATATGCTACGAGTATATTATATCTATATAACCTCATTCATTATTCAGTCATTGTTTAGCAGATTAACCACAACTTCCGTTCTCTTTGCAATATAATCACCGTAAAAATACAACTACCTGTCTAATTGATATGTTCAATATGCTGTTCTACTTATGTACAAGCAACCATTTTAATAGTGTCAATAAGTACAGAGGATTTTAAACTTAATGCTACAGTAATTCTGTCGAATATATGCTGTAGGCGAACTTCAAGGAGTCGTATTTCGTGAAAACGAAATTACATTTCGGTGTCAATTTAATTTCTTAAGCGGTTAGAAATGAAAACAAACAGGTGAGTCCTTATTTTCTTAATAGGTTTAGGGTGACGCTTCTACTTAGCGCGGGTACAAGATTTAGGAAATATAAAAAGGGTTTGTAGAAATTTGGATTCTGTTCCATTGTTATAGAACTCAAATTCGAAAGCCGACAGAACAGAAAACTACTTGAACCGACCATCGCACTGTAACAGAGCGATGGTCACAAACAATGCGACGCACACAGGCCTGGAGGTGATACTATTGGTTCAAAACTCGAGCAGACATAACCTTACTAACACAACGAAATGAAAAATTCTTATACCCTTCGATATAGAGTACATTATCGCTCGGACAGTAGTTTGGTATGTTTCCATTACATTGACAATGTGGTCTGGCGGCACGATTGCGCCGGGCTGGTGATTTTGTGGTGAATTCTATTCGCACGCACGTACGTCATCATCTAAAGGATAATGTATGAAACATTTGTACCCATAAGAATGTATTTTATACCAAATCTTACAAATACTGTTTGTATTATAATCATTCATGGTCTTGACTCATGACGTTTATTTGAAGTGGAATAACGAGTTAATCTAAGCTTATGTATCAAAATAGAATGGATTGATCTTGGAATAAATTCTGTTTTGCTCAAATCAAATCACATAACTAACAACTTATAAAAGTTGAAAAACCCGCGACACTTTTATTTCAAAGTTTAATATCTCTAAAACGGCTGGACCGATTTTGATAAAACATATCTGAGGACCATCGCTGGAAAACCTGCTTTCAAATATAAAAACCGCATTTAAATCGGTAAGAGCTACGATGCCACAGACAAACACAGATACACATGTTAAACTTTAACGCTCCTCCTTTGCGCTGCGCTTGCGGGGTTAAAAAGAAAAATAAAGAAATAAGACAAAATAAACGACTATAAGATGTACGGGAAAATACGAGTCTATGCTTATTATTGGTCTGTACAATATATCTGACGCAATTCATCATTGTCATAGGCAATAAAGTGTTATCTATAGATTAAAGGCTAATTTCTTAACCTTGAATTAAGTATTAATTATTAACCGAAAGGTTTTTGTTCGGTCTTGACACGCGATTGAATTAATTATCTGGTAAACGTCTCAATATTTGTAAGCTCAATACCCAATAGTTGCCTATTGCCTAACATACGATTGAAAATGCGTAGTATTTGGACAGTGTCAACTCTAGGACGTATACCATAATAATTAAAATTTAATAGTACATTACTACAGACGCCGGGACGAAAGGGGATGCCGGCCGAAGACATATAGACGGCAGAGCGAAGCGAGGCCAGATAGATCTGAGGCGGGCAACCCCATATTTCCCGCCGAGGTATGTATAGTGCTTTTCTCAAACATGCAATGAAATAAACACGAAAAAAACTAAGTTTAATTTTTAATACGCATAGTGGCAGAATGTCATGATGCCTGTGCCACAAATTTATGTGGAATGGAAATTAAAAAAGAGGACTTTGCCGGCCTAGGCCTGCAAGATTTGTATGAAAATCCATTAACGACCTCTCGTCCCAGCCGCACCTGAAACGTCATACTTCGCAGTCTATTATAAGGAACATAACATCAATATTTCATTGCATGTTTGAGAAAAAACAATAAAACGGTGGCGGAACTTACAAGAAGTGAGATCGTATAGGTTCAAAGGTTTATTTAACGAAACTGTATGCTTATATGCGATAAGATAAACGAAAACGCGTACGATGTCTCATCGGGCAATTACTCATTAAAAACAAATGCAACGTGACGCATACAAGTGATCTAAACTTAGTCTTTCTTTAAACCGATGAGTAGCCCATAAAGTCTCACTGTGTTCAACGACAAAACCAGTTCTTTATACTATACGGGTATGAAATAGTATAGGCCGGCAGACCCTGTACCACGATTCTATCAGATAACTTACGATTACGACATTCATTGCTCTACGTTCAAAGACAGGACATTGCCTCTTAAAAGCGCGCCGTAATCTACACGAAGATTATATCTGCTGTAGTGCTGTATTAAACGTGGTAGGGGGTCTACAATCGTCCTTGCACAGAAATTGCTGCTTACGTACGTTTACAACGCGCTGGGTACATAAACTCAGTGAAGCGGAAACTACAAATCCCGATGCTATCTAGTCTACATTGTAAATGCAATTGCTGGATAGAACGCTAACCAAAGCGACACCTTTAGAAGCCCCGTAGGTAACTAGCTATATTGCCATACGTGTAAATTATTAATATTCATGGGCGCCAAATGTAACGCAGCTCTTTTACATAATATCTTTATGGGAACTTGTCCCAGATTCATAATGCGCTGAGCGTTATGCCAGTAACGCAATAAACCAACGAAAATGTAATTTTTATCATTCCGTAAATTATGCGGGAATGTAGGTATTGTAATTGTTAAACATTTTCTACCCATGCGCACAATATATATATACTTTTGCATTATCTTTAATGGCAAAAAAAAACTTGATAGAATAGAGCATTAATCTTTTTTTATAAAAGGACTAGCTGTTCCCCGCGACTTCGCTCCTATTGGTCGCAGCGTGATGTTATATAGCCTAAAAGCCTTCCTCGGTAAATGGACTATCCAACACAAAAATATTTTTTCAATTCGAACCAGTAGTTCTTGAGATTAGCGCGTTCAAACAAACAAACAAACTCTTCAGCTTTATAATATTAGTATAGATTTCATAAAAACTTAATAGATAACCTGCCAAGAAATTTATCTATAATAGATCGTTCAATTTACAAGGACGGTCTGACCTCCAACATAGCGTAGTTGCGTACTAGGTAGGTACTAATTTATCTAGTTCATACATTGAATAGGCAGAACTTGGCAACTTTCTATACAAGTAGGTATACATACAAGTCGTACAGCATGGTGCACCATGAATTTATTTTTATCTTTGTTATCTAACAGGAAAATGAGTCACACACACGTAAACCGAAGTAAACCTAAGTTGATTTTTGATTCATATCCTAACGGATGTGATTCACGGTACAAAAGTCAGACTGCAATAATTGTCGCAAAACTTTTGCAACAAAACTGCAGCGAAAAGTGGATTTTCCTGGACATCCCCGTTGTAACACGTGTTCGATACAGCAGTATTAATGTAAATTGCCAGCCGCTGCAAAAAAGCTAGTTCTCTGCAACATCTGGCCCCACGACCTCAATAAACGCGACTGTATATTTTATTTACAGTGCACAAGTGCGGTAAGGGACAGTTTTCCGCAGCCGTTACGATCCGCTTGATTCTCGCCACAGGAAGATCTCAATTTGAAACGACAATCGAAGGATGTGACCAAAGGAATTTATACTCCTTGAATTATAAGAGCATGCGACAATCAAAGTAACGCCCACGTAGGTGGACACCCCTTGAATATACATTTGTTTTACTTTAAACACTTTGTCTTTCAATGTTAATTTCAAACGTGACGAGACTGTCTTTAATTGTATGCTCCTAATCAATTACGGCTGCAAACAATACCGAATTCCGAATCGCCCTAAAGTTGCTTGCTCATTTTTGCTCCCATTGTCAAACGGTACTAAGTTCTGATTAATCGGCCCAACGTTAACTTAACAAAAGATTTTAAATAAAGCGAACTATCAATCACTTTAAACGAGGTCGCGGAGAAGAACAGCCTCCCAGAAAACGTGCAACCAACGAAACACGATACAATACTTTCACCGGAGCACAGAAAAGCCGAGACCACACGGAGTCGGTGGCATGCAAATTCGCCACTCGAAATGCAACGTGACATGACGGGAGGGGACGGCATTCCTAGCGCGGCTGGGCAGTGGGGGGAGGGGGTCATCGACCGTCCTCCGCCGGCCTGGCATAAACTACGCAGTCGCATAAGGTCAATACGAAATACGACCGCCATCGACAGCCGAACCGATCCCAATGCGACTTTCGCAACAACCATTGTTCGTATCTAACCCGAAAATCAATTACTGGCCCACACACGGATCTAATTTGATGGTGGATTGCGCAAGAGGATATTATCTGTAAATCAGATTGTCGGTAATACGTTTTGTCGCCAGACGTGTTTGAAACTGTCGGCGCTAAGCCACTTTTACTGGTTGGTTTGGCGCGGTAATAAACATCAGGATTGCGGACGAGGCAATTTTGAAGTATTACATGCGCTTTACTTCTGCCAATGTTTCTCAGACAATTTAATGAGCGAAAACGTTCTAATTTACAATTTAAATGGCCCTCCATCCATTCAGAGTTCATTCTATATGTAATTAGGATATGGCTCTGTAACTAATCAAATTTTTGAATCCATGAATAGTAATAATAATGTAATTTTCTCAAACATGCAATGAAATATTGATGTTATGTTCCTTATAATAGGCTGCGAAGTATGACGTTTCAGGCGCGGCTAGGACAAGAGGCTATGGAATTTCATACAAATCTTGCAGGCCAAGGCCGGCAGTCCTCTTTTTTAATTTCCATTCCACATAAATTGTGACACAGGCACCATGACATTCTGCCACTATGCGTATTCAAAATAATACTTTGATTTTTTTGTTGTTTATTTCATTGCATGTTTGAGAAAAGCACTATACATACCTCGGCGGGAAATATGGGGTTGCCCGCCTCGGACCTATCCGACCTCGCTCCGCTCGGCCGTCTATATATGTCTTCGGCCGGCAACCCCTTCCATCCCGGCCTCTGTAGTAATGTACTATTATTTCAGGTGTGTAGATTATTAATAAAATGTATCGTCATTAAAGGTTGAAATAATGTTATATGTAAACAACGCGAGCTACAGGGTGTTACGAGTACAGACAGCATAAAAAGTAGCTACGCATATGAAGGTGTCAAAAGCTCTTTCCATTATAATAAAAACTTTTGAACTTTTCAAATGCGTAGCTAGTTTTGATGTAGACTGTACGTGAACATAAAAAGGATTTAAAGTTTTAAGACTATAACCCTAAAGTTGATAATCGGGTCGATATTGCAGGCTAACGCAAGTCTAAATAGGTATAAGTTAATAACCTGTGTCAGCAAACAACTGGCCATGTGAATGTCACCTGACGCCATGACTCACTTTAAAATACCATACAGTGGCAATAGCAACCGATACGCCCATTGAGATAACGTATGATAACTAGACAGATAAAAATCCACGTGTCAAGTTTTTTCCTGGTTATAGTATGATGTCATGTCATCGTGTGTAAGACCTTGAGTATAGAATAGAGTAAATGGTACTTACCTTACCGCGAAACAGCATTTTCTGATCTCCGCAACTTTAAAATCTAGCTTTCCTGGGGTACAAATACATGTTATAAACAGCGGAGTGCCGCTTGGCGTACAGTTGGTATGTCACATGATTTGTAACATGAGCATGGTGCTTCTGCTATTGAATAAAATTAACGGATATTTTCATTTGACGCCACGTCATATTTGACCGATATCAGGGGTGCTACCGCGAAGTTCGAAAATCGAACTTCGTATCGTACCGTCCCTTTCCGTCATATAGTGTATAACACGAGAGTGAAAGGGACGGCACGACACGAAGTTCGATTTTCGAAGTTCGCGGTACGCCTTCAGAACCTAGAATCTAAATCTTGGTGGTTAAAGTAATGGCGTCAGCATCGTTGAGCAATAACAATAACTGCATCAAATTTCAACGCAACCTGCATACTCGTAAAGGAATTTTCATGTAACATTCCAACAATGACATGATGCAATATTAACAAGGTCGACGCATTTGGCAGCGTCCCAAACTAGCAATACTATTTCATGTTGTATATCCTATTCATCAATTGGCCACGGCCATTCATTTTTCATTTCGATTCATCAGCTACAGACTAACAAGATAACAATATCAGTAATGTTAATTTTAAACAAGGGCGTCCGAGCGCTCAGCGCCATTTATTGTTCACTTTGTTTGACATCCGCTCGGCTGAGCTTACAGAAATATTTACATTATCGTACTCCCGAGCTCATTATGAATTAATTAACTACGAAAAACGATGCTCGGCTTACTGTTAAGGCAATTTAAGAAAAATGATTTAATGCTTTATCTCTTTCAGAAATTCTGCAGGATCTCGACAAATGTGAATTGTTTGTAGTCGTCATGACATACATCGGAGAAAACAATGTGCGCTTTAACATCTTAACACCGTTTTGTCAAGGCGTTAATGTGCATAGGTTTTCAGATATCTTTAAACACCTTGAAGTGTACAGATGTATTTGATGGCGACACATATAAATTTAACTGCAAAGTTAGGAGCGGCACGCCAAGACGATAACAGAATGTATTAAATTCTTTCGTGCATAGAACAATGCAGTTTTCAAGGAACAATGGAAAAGTTTACATAAAAGTGCAATGCAATTCTGTTTATCTTCGCTCGACTCGAACGCTATTCGAGCATTAGTGCCCAAGGGGCCAGTTACAGTGAAAACTAGTGTCCGACCGAAGTTTCGGTTTCGGCCTAAAAATCATGTTTCGGCCGAAGGTTCGGTTTCGGCCAAAAAAGTGCCGAACCTTGTCCTGTCACAAATAAATTAAATAACTGTAGGTTAAACTTAACGTATGATTCAATCATGCTGAAACTGCTGCTGGAACAACTGATTTGCTTTGTTTTATGACTATGTAATTCAAGCTTTGCGATTGCATGTGCTAAATTTATAAGTAACAACTAAAAAAATCTTTCGACACTGACCACGTTGAGCAGTTTCTAAGAATTTTCTGTCATGAAAAGTAGTGAAACTAAAACTGTAATTCATCACATCTGGAAACATCCTCGGCGTGGAGCTTATTATTTTTAGACGCGGGTTATGGTGACCGATTTCCTGTTGCTCGCTCGGCGTGCCGTCCGTAGATGAAAATGACTTACTTTCATATCCAGCCGTCCAAGACCACAGGGAGACCATCGCCAGCAGCCAGTGGTACATAAGCCCTTCGATCTTCCAATAGAGGGATGGGCAGAGGGGTCTGACCAGGCGCAGCGCCATCATCCACACCACGTAAGCGGGGACGCAGTATAAGTTGTTCGCGATCGCGAATGCCGTTCGCGCCGCCATCCTCACGTACCGGCTGAAACAGCAGGGCGCGTCACCGTCGACCGTCTCGCCACGCGACACGCGTCACGTCACGCCACGCGCCACACCGGGCCCCACGCAACGCAACGACACAAAGCGACCATTCGTGAGAGGACAGTGACGTGCGACACACCACATAGTGAGACCGAGGGTTTGGTTGAGCTTGCGAGAGGCCCGGGCGAGATGGTTCAGTGCGTTCTCCCTGCTGATAGCTGCCGAGGCGCGGGGGCTTTCGTCGGGGCTCGCGGACTGGCGCTGCGCCGTTCACAATCAAACACAACGTACATTCGACGATATTTATTAATGGAATCGTTCACCGGTTCACTGTCGGTTATTTCGTTAAGTAGACTGCAAGTACAAATTTAAAAATTGCCCGTCGGCGAGCGAACTCGCGCTCGCCGGCGAGCTTACATGCGAATTCGTTTGCGACACACATTTTACACCGATCGACGTAACATTAACTCGCACGACGCGAGCACACATAGACAGACATACACAATTTTATTTTACGATGCATACTGTGGCACGACCGCGGCCGGCCGAGTTCGTCGTGTAAAAACAATACAAAGTTCATTATATAAAATTAAAAAACGACATCGGACCGCTGAAATTATACAAAAATTACAATATTTAAGACTGTACACTATCTAATATATACAAAAGTTGCCAGCATAGATATGTGCGAGGGCGTTATATACATGGCGGTGGGTGGCTGTTAGATCAATGGCACTCACACGTTGTAGTCGTGC
The DNA here is from genome assembly GCA_905163555.1 of Notocelia uddmanniana. Taxonomy (NCBI): domain Eukaryota; kingdom Metazoa; phylum Arthropoda; class Insecta; order Lepidoptera; family Tortricidae; genus Notocelia; species Notocelia uddmanniana. The sequence continues at coordinate 21,133,639 of LR991068.1, forward strand.
GTCATGAGGCCATGCACTTGCTCGAGGCGGTACGCGAGCCGCTGCTTCTGCGAGAACTCGTCCTCCTCGAGCGTCACCATCAGCTGTTCGTTATACTTCACCGCGTACGCGTAAAGCTCATTCAGTGCGCAGTTCGTATTGAACTCCTTGGTGTGGAGGCGCGACTCCTCCGCTAACATAGCATTCATATCCTGATCCGATATCGCCGGCATCAACTTAATATCCGCGTAATAACGCTCTACCCACTCCTTGTATACCGGAATGTCTTTCGCGTACAAAAGCTTAGAGGACGGCGAGTCCTTGCCGAGAATGTGGTCGGACGTGGAACAAGAGTCCATGAACGTCTGGGCGATCACGGAGAGACAGGAATCAACCGTATTGGACTTGTGCACGTCAAACACGAAATTAGGATTTTTAATAAGGTTCACCCAGAAACGCAACGGAAGCGAATTACTCTTCCAAGTGTGCACTACTTCGGGATCGGAGATTGCGTGCTGTAGAGCCTGATCGTCGAGGAAATCGAACATGTATTTTATAGCGAGCGGCAGCGCGGAGCCACGGTGCGCGGTACTGAAAATAGTCTCGAATAAATCATCCACAAACTTTTGCAGCGTACCCTTAGTAGCGAGAAGGCGCGTGAGATATATTTCGGAGACCATTTTATTTCCGCGCTCCCCTTCTTTGTGTGCGTCTCCGTCGTGGTGCCTAACTAAATGCCAATACTTAAATCCGCCGCCGTGTTCATACTTGAAGGGACTGGCTGGCGGGCTGGCCGATCCGTATTTACCCCGATTGAGAGTTTCATAAGTATGCGACTTATCGTTTTTCTCCATATTGGACAAATTGTAAACGGAACTCTGTTTAGCAACTAGACTGAGACAAGCGCCGTCTGGTACGCGGTAGTGATTAAGGGTATTAAGTTTGCGCCATTCGCCCTCGCATTTAGTGGTGCTGTCTTCGTCATACAGAATTAATCGACCGCAGGCGCCCGTGCGCCATTCCAAGTCTAACTCGTCACGACTCGGCCTTTGCGAATATGGTGTAGCGCGGTAAATAGCATCTAAACACTTCTCTTTAACTTGGCTTATCGTATCACAGTCGAGAACTTTTACTTGCACGTTTTCCGTCGTAGCATCTAAGCCGCTCACGAAGATCGTTTGCTGGGATATAGACACGCTCACCGCTATCGGTTTGAAATCTATCGACTGCCTAATAAGTTTTTCTTCGCTGAGCGAGTATCGCGCCTCAGAGGTTATTGCATCTACCGGGCCTTTGTCTACTTGACCTTTCATTGACCTAAACAAAAGATAGAGCGGTTCGCCAGCGCATTCGCGAAGGAATTTATATAAGAGGAAAGTAAACCAAGCACTCAACATTTTCTCAGCAACGCTCTCAGTTCGCCGAAGCAGCAGTTTAGGATGGCTCTTACCCTCCATGCACTTCTCGATAAGCTCCGCCAACAGCGTTTTCAGAACATCGGTGCAATATTCCATCTTACTTTGCAGAGTTACCATAATAAGGGAAGCAACATTGACACGATCGCGCATTGAAAAATATCTATTGCTTTCTAAAGTACGAATAAATAATAAAAGGAATGTTTTGTTCATAATAAGCTGTCCAAACATTCTGAGACCTTTATCTTTCCTAATAAGCTCTGGACGTTCCCACTGTAGGACGGCATGGTCGTCAATGTTAGGGAACAGAATCTTCATGGCGTACGTGCGATAGTCGAGGAAGGGAATCCCGCCAGTCACGTCTCCCGTCAAGTCTGTCATCTCAGTCTGCAGCTCCGCAAACGCCTCTTTGCATTCCGCAGCTACCCTTAACTCTAAAATATCCATTTGTTCCTGCATATTCTTCAATACCCTAATATTTTCAGTTGATTTTCTCCTATACATAACTAAAAACACGACAAATACTAATATGAGTATAACTATACTGGCGATTACGCCGAATAATACTGGCTTTCCGATAGCCGCTTGTATGCCCGCCTGCGAGGAATAGGACAATTTGCCAATCTTATACATGAGGTGGCGACCGACTTTGACAACCACTTCCGGGGTGTCTACACCATCAGGCAATTCATCTCGCGATGGGGGCCGACAAGTCAACTGGTGTCTCGCTAGTGACGTCACGTTACACAAGCTCTCGCCTATGTGAACTTCGACGTCGCTCTCGGTACACGCCCTATCTAAATTCTGACCGTTAATTGTCAAATACTCCGACTTGTAATACTTTACGTCCTCATCAAATTTATCATAATACGGATCAGGATAAAGCAGGAAGGCGTCATGTGTCTTGCTAGTAAGATTTTGCACACTTTGCACGTCATCCATGTAAAAACCGTATTCTAATTCCAAAGGCCTATCTGGATCTAGACTGAGCCCAGCGGATTCTATCCCGGGAGATTCACAAATGAGATGAGTTTGAAAGTCGACTCTATGGCAAGGCGCAATGTAAGGTCGATTGTCGTGATATACGTACATCCGAGGGAACTGAATAGAATGGAAATTACGGCCCATTACTTTAATCTTTATGCCCCCGGATGGAATTCCTTTAGGTTGCTTGCGCTGCGTCGCGAGAGGAGGGCCAGATTCAACAGCAACTACTTCGGGATCTTCTATATATTCGAATTTTTCGCGTTCTAAAGTCCGCATACCGTTGTCGAAGCGCATACGTAATGTGCCCATTTTAAGTTGATAAGAATGGCTCGTCCTACAAACTGCTTCTTCGTGAGTCACAGTCAAAATAGCGCAAGGCAAATCGTCGATAAAAGCTTGAATGTTGCTTCCCGCATTTAGATACTCGCCAGTGATACGTAATATAGTTCCACCAGATTGCGGACCGTATTTCGGTTGAATAGAGTTTATTTTCGGATTGACGAATGCGTAATGATGCTTAGATTCCCCGCGATAATCAGCCACTCTAACGACAACAGGGCCATCCCTAGGTACCTCTTCGCCAGGCCCGTCTACGGTACAAACAATGCGCCTCGTTTTAACGTACAATTCTATAATTGGTTGGCATTTAATACCTGCAATAGTGACGCCGTTATAAATGTCGGATATATTGCGGCCTAGATTTATGCCTTCAATAGTGATATTAGTGCCTCCATCCCACGGTCCTAGCTGCGGTCTAAACGAGTGAATCTCTGGGTTGGGACATGTTTGAGTCCGGTTCAACCAAACGCTAGGGGCGCCGCATTGTTCCTGGACTTCACATCTATCTGAGCCCTGACACCAACCACATCCAAATTTCTCAGGCAGCGCAAGGCAAATTCCACAATTATCCGCCATATCGTTACAACGGTAAATGAGTATGTGAGTATTATCTGGATTATCTAATGGTTTAGAACCTCCCCATATTACGGCGAACGACGCCGTAATGTTAGGAGCCCTGGACGTGTACGTAAATTCAACGGGTTCACAATAAATAGTATCGGCAAGAAGTTGAGCATTCACATGGGTTACGCGGCCTTCTATATTAAACTGACAAACGAACCGGGTCTGTACTATAAATTGCCCAATTATGTGTACTTTAACTTTTATTGCTTTTTTGACGCCGGAAGGAACCAAGATTTCGTTAGAACCGTCTGAAGTGGAGTTTATAGTGGGGCAAAAGCCGGGCCCTGAGCGATAACTGGGTCCTATTCTACTAACACCGGTAACTAATATATCGTTTCTACAATTCTCGGCGGTGTCGTGCGTGCAACGGTGCCCGTCAACGCACCAGTCGCACGGGAACGAGGAACTAACGCACTGAGTGCACGAGCTATACGTGTTGCAGTCGAAGAACGTGAAATTAGTTGCCACGAAATCGGGCCCTTGTGTCGTGCGCACTGACAGTTTGGCCGTGAAGTGATGTTGGCCGGCGGGTATAGGCGGCAACGTGTCGGTACGCGGAGTTGTACAATTAACGCCGTAAGGCTTTCTAGTAGCATTGGTTATTAAAGTACGATCTAAAGCTGTAAATGCACACAGAAATTGTCCATTAAGTGTAGGCAAGTTTTCGATAACTAAGTCTAATGTCCTTGCAGTCGTTCGTTGCAATTGATTCGGTGTTACTTGCGTAATCGTAGTGCAACGTCCGCTGCGATATGAGATCCAATATAGGGGATCTTTGGCTGCATCCTGGCAGTCCGATCGGAGACTACACTTGTTCTCAAGGGAACACCATCCACAGTAAGGGTCTTTGGCTCCGAGACAAGTTAAACACGATTTATATACGCTACACTCTTGAACTTTCACTTTAGACACTTTACGTTCAGTCATTACGTATAAATGCATCAATTGAGTATCAAAGAATAAGTCTTTATTAACTGGTGACTTTTCATCCACGACGATGTCCCCATATTCAAATGCAGACGTGGCGCTCTCAACGACAATCTTCTTAAGATGTCCCTCGGATGTTCCGGCGAATACGACAGTGTAATCGCCTGTAGACGTAGCTGCCACAGCAGTAAGCCTCTTGTTAAATACAGCCACTGGGACAGCTTCCACTGGCTGTTCTCCTCCTAAAGGAGTATTCACGTCTAAGCCACAGAAATCTTCACTTATAGACTGCAACTTAGTCCCAATGCACGGGTGAGATGGCGATATAAAATCCAAGCCTCGAGATCCGTTGCCACTAAAACACGTCTTTATGTTTTGCATAAATTTGCGTCGTATTGCTTTCAGGGAATACACACACAAAGCTGACAAGTCTGACGGCGTGTTCATATTTATATCTTCACTTTGGCTAAAGGCGGCAAATAATACATCATCTTGAGCTGTAATGCCGAGCTCTCCCGCTAACACCGAGCCCGCTTTTCCAACGAACGCCGCCTGCACGAGATTATATCCGAAATTGCGTCCGCCTTCGCCCGTACAAGACATCGGAATTTCAGTATACGAGTAATAATTTTCATCATCGTGGCATACTCGCACTAATTTGCTGTAGTAGCTGTCGGATCCCACGCCTCGTAGTTGTGTGGTTAGAAAGTAGCTGAATCCCTCTGAACTGAAGCCGTACACGTATTTTATGGGATAGCGTTCGCGGGATAGTGAATTGACGAACATTCTCGTGCCGGTCGTGACCGCCGTTCGGGCTATCATAAATAGACGGTCCTCTTCTAGCGACCGGCTGCTTACAGTAGGAACTTCTGAGCGATAGGGCGAGTTACCCGTGAAAGTGACTCCCACGTACATAACTTGCGTCATAGGCGGGTTCGGCGGACCCGGCGCGATGAACGCCACCGTCGACGCCGAGGCATTGTTTGCGACGACAGGTTCACGAACCTCCCGCACTTCCTTCGAAATGTTATGCAGATTGCGCACAGAACACAGCCCCTGCAGCACAGAGCCGCAGGTGATCAGTCGGCTCGTCGCATAGTCAATCACTAACGCCTTGTTCGCATTGTCCGTGGGTTTCTTGACGAAGTTGGGCGGGCAGTCGAACGTGCACTGCGCCGAGTCGTTGACCGGGCCCGTGACGATCGACTGCGCGACCTCCAAGTCGGGGGACAGCTGGTATATCTTGTTGACGGCACCGACGTAGACACGGCCCGTGTTGCGATCGACGACGAGGTGGTTGAAGAGGGTGGCCGGGGCCGAGGAGTCGGCGAAGCTTCTCACCACGTCCTGCGAGGCGCGCGCGGCGGCGCACGCGGCCGCCAGGGCCAGCAGCACCCGCCACATGGCGCCCGCGCATGTGCCCGGCCTACCGCGGCGCCGTCGCGCCCCCGCCGCGAGCCCCCGCAAGCCTGCAAGCGACACACCGGCTCAGCACGCCGCGTCCGCTCCGCCGCTCCGTTCCCATCGCACCGCACCGCTCCACGCCCTGTTTACTCGACTACAGATGCATCTCACGGCAACACCTGACTCCTCGACGTGGCCGCGTCAGAAAGGATTGAGTAAAAGGATAGCACGAAGTCAGACGCCCTCATGAGATGCAACGGGACTGTACAAACGGTCTCGATACTCCTTATTGATATTTGCGTTCGGCGAAGCCCTTGACGTGTGTTAGCGAGCCTAGTTTCGAGTGTGTAACGAATGTCCGCGCGAGTATACGTTGAGCTCGGAGAGGTCTAGTGCGATTGGAGCGAACTGAAGCGACAACGCGCAGTGGCCGCTTCCAACGATACGAATTACCAACCTATTCTTTTAAATCTATCTGCATGCATTACTTTGTTGACTACATGATTAATTACGAATATCAATTAGTCATAACGTTACGACCGGTCATGTATTAATCATCTCATTGTGTTCACATCATTAAAGCAGCATAGACAGCTGATAGCGTTCCCTAGCATTGTCAAGATCCAAGGAACGAGTTGTAATTAGGTATTATTAGACGTTCAATCAATGAACCGGCCAAAAATAGGTTGGTCGTTGGAATGCTCGGCCACGGTTGCGGTTCCGACGCGGTCAGTGCTTTGATAATGTCACGCCGACGAAAGCCTCAGCATTATCAGACAGGGGGAAGGAATAAAACAAAAGTGCGATATGGCATGCTCGTAACGGGAGTCAACGTGGCAACGATAAAAACAAACATTGGATCAACTAAATACACCGATAGTACACCGATTACGAATACTCACAGGATCTCCATGACGGAATAATCTGAGCTTCGATATGTATGGTCGCTCGCTATAAGTTTGTCAGCACTAGCATAGTGCGGGGACGGCAGACAGCGGGCCTTGTGAGACCTGCAAACAAACAGCATGTTAAAGCTGGGCCCGCTTGGATGCCGCTCGATCGATCCGTTGGCGCGCTAGCGAGCGGCTGATGCACGCCACGAGCAGAGCGGACCCGCGCCGCCTACTGGCCGCTATAACTACCTAGCGCACCACGACCGACACCAACCGGTCGTAGTTTCGTTTGTTGACTTCGCTGCATTCCCACCACCCACTCGACCTAATCTAACCACCTACGCACGCGGACCGACACAAAAACTACACAATAATCACTAGCGATACGATTGCGAAGTACCTAAACGGTTGCGTTGTAAATACAAATGCATTTGAGACAGAGAACGGAGAAAAGTCAGCCATTATCGCGCACGCGAGTCGATATTCGGATGCCAATCCAATATAAATGCCACGCGTTCCTACTTATCACTCCAGTAAAGCAAGGTTAACACTAAAACTCACCTTGTTATTGATAATCTCTCGGTTATAGAAACAATCCTTTGGAATCCACGATCGGTATTGAACTGCAAACACTAGTGCACCACTGAACACAATTATTTATGTATATCACTGTTAATTGTAATGCAAACACTCAACACCACTATTACGACTTATTTCACAACATTACACTTATAAAAAATCCTAGTTCGAGGAGTGGAGCCCGTTTGCACAATGAATCCACGACTAGAGCATCAGCCGTCGTACATCGCTCGCCGTGGAATGAATTTGGTTTCCCTTTTCGAACAAGTCTAGGCGTGACTGAGCCGAGAAAAGCCGAACACTGCCGAGGCGAAGTTTCTCAAAACGCCAATAGAGGCAGCACTGTATTAAGATGCGTTCACAATTAAATTTTGTCTATGAGAAAAATACTTTTTTCAAGATATGCATTACAGTAATTTAATAAGAAGGTCCAAAGTAAATGTTAGAATATTTTGTCTTCATTTACTTGTTTACAGGGATTACTATTCCTACTAAAATTTACAAACGACTGGTTCACATGTTCACCATAGAGATTGTAAGCTGTATGAATGAATGAAAAAAAGTTGTAGAAGAGAGGATTGTCTTGTCTGTCAGTGTCAAACCAAAATAGAAGGCAGATATTCAAAATTACAAAGCAACCAGAATTTCAATAAAATAGAAAATACATAATCATGGCGATGTCCATGTTCAAAGTTACTTCTGCCTTAGTTAGTTCCTCGAAGAACTTACGATGCGTCGTCCGACTTCCAGATCAGCGAAACTTCACCACAACAAAAGTCGTAGCGGTAAGTTGCATAATCAGTGTACTATAATATAATAACATTGCTACTATAGGCAGTATTCAACACTGAGTATTGATATCGGCAAGTTTTAAGCGTCGCCTGTATCCTACAGTATCCCATATGGCATAAAGTAGTAGTACTTGTGTTCCTTTTGTCAGCCCTGGTTCAGTTTGAGGTTACCCCCGATCCGTATAACTAGGCTGCTAAAAACGTAAATACGTACTTAATTTACTCTGTCTACGTACAATCACGGGTTTTTTCTACATCTGTTTCATAGTTGACATACTGCACTGGTTCACTTGGTAATTCTATCAAGTTTTCATTCATAATATCTAAATGTTTGATTGACGCGGAGTTTTTACGGAATAGTTGTATTCTAAGTAGCCAGAAAAGCCTTTAACTTTAAATTGTTTTGTTGATCAAGTATCTTTTCTTTGCAAAGTACTTAAAGCCTACACTCCTACAAATCTCTGAGCATGGTTTCTCTTAGTGGGGTGATTGTAAAGGGTTTGCGACCAAATTTTCCATATGACAGGTGAATAGTGAAACATATTGCAGTTATCTGGAAAACTTGAGCTTATTGTTTACCCTTTGGTAAGGGTGGTATTCCACTTGTACATTTTCTTTGTCAAATCTTTGATCAAAGTTCTTTGACGTAGGCCCATTCCACTCATCCAATATCTTTGTTAATGGACAACAATATTGGATGAGTGGAATACCTCCCTTAGAGGGATTATAAGTTTGAGAAACCTTACCTTAGAGCATTCTTTGCTTGATCTTGTTCAAATCTTACTAGGCTTTCTATTAAGAGGGCGCAGTACACTCGGTCTGACTCGGTTCTCCATACAAACGTATTTACCCTCTCATTTTAAAACGCCATGCTAGAATAACATGAAAATTTGTATACACAATGCGATCCGGTCGGACTATCTAGGTCGGACCATAGTTTCTGTTGCTAGAAATTGTAAAAGAAAAACAAATACAGCGGCTTCTTTAGTTTTTTACGGCTTGTATGAAAACCTTAATAATCGCTGTATTTTTTCTCCATTATAATTTCAAGCAACAGAAACTATGGTCCGACCTAGATATGCTGGATCCCATTGTGTATACAAAGTTTCATGTTATTCTAGCCTGGCGTTTTAAAATGAGAGCATAAATACGTTTGTATGGAGAACCGAACGTACTGCGCAGTCTTAAGCTTACTTTTGTATTGGTTTTTTAATGTATTAATGGATAAATAAAATATGATGTAATTCTCACTTTACCCCTCATATGCAGATGTCTAATTGTCCAATCAAGTAATAACCCTTGGATTTAATTATGACACAAGACACTTCGGGTATTTGTGCAAATATTTGTGTTGACTGTTTCAAGCGGTCCATCTCAGTCTTCTACATACAAGAAGAGCTTGAAGCAGTTGATACTGGCGGCATGAAGCTATCGCCCCACTGTTTCAACCACTCTCATTTCAGTGGCCGTATTATTGACAATGCCTTTAGGTTTCATGGTCCATTATGAAAATGATGATAGACCTGGCTTCAGCGGTTTATTGTTGAAAAGTGAACATCAGGCACCCTTTCTCATTAATAGGATATTACTTATACATACAGTTCATATTTCTCATAATGCTTGGTCGAAACTTGTGTTGACATGATGACTGTGCAAGAATAAGTATTATGGGCACCAAAATTATGCCACATAAGGCCACCCCGCTGCCCGCTAGTGTCAAATCTGCAGCCAAATATGTCATTTTTACAGGATTTGGGACATGTAATGGTTGTATTGTATTATGACTAAAACTAAATAAATTCGACTATGCATGCAAATTTCCATGAATCTTTATGAACTCTCATAATACATGTTTAACAGTCAAAAGAAAAGTTAAAAGTTATTGCCAAAAAATTAAAAGTTATACAGTCAACTACAAGGTCTACAAGGATGTATACAATTGGGTACTTGACAGAAAAAACTATATGGTGCCATTCGAACCAGTTTTTAGAGAGGATAAAAAGTCTTTATGGGATCAACTGCAATTAGAGCACAATAAAAGCCAAAATTGGGACAAATTGAGCTAGTGGCCTCTCAAACGGCTCCTACAATAACATTCGAACCAACCAATGTATGGGAAAATATGTAAATCGCTGTTTTGGGCGGGCTTTAAGGTACATAGTGTAGTAAAAAAAATTTATAAGAAAGGATTCTATTGGTATCTTTAGTTCTCATATATTTTATTTTTATGGTTTTATGAATTATAAACATTTCAATATTTTTATTGTTTACTAAACATATGTTAACATCATGTTATAAATTTTAACATGTGGCACTTGCCACATTACATTTGGGTACTTACCCAATTTGGAATTTATTACAATGCAGTAAAGCGAGCAAAACAAGTAAGGTAAACTAGTGGATACATCTCTCTGACTCTACATTCGCCATCAGATATATTGGTGCAAACAAGATGCTTATAGTCGTTGGTTCTTAGTTTTGTCCAACTGTCAGTTAGCAAAACATTCTTGTAACTTTGATAGATTGAAGTAAAGTAAGTTGTTTAAATAATTATCGTGTAAGAGACTATGCTATTTCATAGTATGCTATATCTTAGGATGTTGCTGTGTTTAGGGTTTTATGATTGATTGTGAATAGGTATTATTGCCATCGGGAAGAAGCATCTAAAAAAAATTACATTTTTTTGTCCCGGCTATCGTAAAACTACGACTAAGGCCACCGCGGAATGGGTGGCAGAATTCCCGGAATGCGGCGGAGATACTGCAATCGCCATTTTGCATGCCAAGCGTGGCGATTATGGCATTTACCCCATACAATTGGGGGAGGTCTATAATAATAATAATAATTCTTTATTTCAAACAATGTCCATATACAATACTATAATAATTAAATTTAAATATGTCCAGCAGTGGACGTCCTTGGCTGATTGGTGGTGGTGGTGGTGGAATTTTTTATTGCCGACTGAATCTTTTTTGTTCACAGTTCAATTACTCGTTGAGATGGCTCAAATGAGCTTAAACACAAAGGATTTATCTCGTGTAGTTTAGGAGTTGCTATGGCCACCTTCTGTCTCTATCATCATATCAGCTCGGTGGTACCATAACATAACATTAACATTGCATGTCACCGAACTTACATAAGTATATAAATATTCAGTTCAACTGGTTGAGAATAACTGGTCTAAAAATCAGGTGAAAATTTTTACCCGAACATGCATATTGCGTACATATAACTAACTACATACTTATGTACATACATCTAACATTCCAAGTTAAAAAGTTAATAAAAGCTTGTATTGTATATTGTAATAATAGTCATATATCCTTTCACGGGAATATCTCTATACTAATTCTTCTCTATATCTGAATTGGTTCAGCAGCTTAATCATGAATATCATGAATCATGTCATGGCATGAAAGATAAGAAATCGTACATATTAAGTAGTGCATAATATAATCTTAAGCATATTTAAATAATAATAATGAAGTTTTAAAGTTAAGTGTAAAAAAAAGCATAGTATGTAGTATAGTTTGATAAGTACTAAGGTATTTGATAAGTAATAAAAGTGCTATTTTTTTTCATCAGGTATATACTTATTTTATATGAATCAAGTGCCGCAGATGGAATCAACAGGAATCCTTGATCGAAACGTTAAGGTTAAATAAATATGTACTAATTTGCTTATTTTTGTTGTAACTCGTGGTATGAATTTTTTTCACGACTAGTAAAGTCGCAATATTCCATAGTCTTAAATAAATTGTTATCAATAGGAATTATCTTTCTCGTGAGGATTTCCGCTTCGTTAAGTTTTGAAAATTAAGATTGTACCTACTGCAATTACTACAAATTCAGTACTTAAATTCAATTACAGTCGAACTGCTATCAAATCTACCAATCGATATACTTAAACACTGTGAACTAAAGTGTATTTTTGGTTGTTCTAAACATTATGTTTAACCAATGTAAACAAACATGCATGGCAACCAGTTCATTATCTCAATCCTATAAATAAACATAAGTACAGTAAATTATGTATGTATATTGCGAGGGGGTCACCACATGTAAATTGATAACACGTTGCTATCGTGTCGGTCTTAATGTTTTCAAGAACACTCCGTCAGTCAGGCTTCGGCGTCTAACTGCGTCGTACGTGGCCAAATTTAAGCCAGACAAAGCGGAGCTTAAACCGGTTCTTTGCCTTTCTCTTCGCATTAAAACTCGTTTTATTTCCATTTGAAGTCGAAAATAACTATTCGCAACTCAAACGTGTCTTTAGTTGGCAGTTTGCTGCCGGCATTGACAAATTCTAATTAGAAAAAGTTTAGTATTATTATTGACACTGTCAATTGGCGAGGTTGGAAAAATTTCGTGTATTTATTTATTTTAAAATCGTGTTGTTTTGACTAAAATTTGAGAGTGAATAGATAAATAATAATGGCGTGCAATAAATGTTTGTATGCCGAGGGCAAGCCGGTGAAAATGGTACGTATTTTTAATACTTGAATATATTGTCTTTGGTCGCGTTTCTGTTTTATCCACATTATTTATTTCTTAACTTGTAATAATCGCATCAATTTATTTTTGTTAATTGGCTTAATTTGCTATTTCGTTTCACTTAAACCTCACTGACTGGCATAGGTTTTCCTAGTAATAACGGGTAATAGCAATTTTGGATGGGGTTTCAGTCGGGCACAAAAAGATGGGTTTTGTTTTTAAACGCCGAGAAGCTGTGTCGCCGGTTTCGCCCGCAAATTTACATGACACTGTTGACATGACATGATGACATGATAACATGTTGTTCAAGTCCGACTAGAAGGCTCATTGTAATTATTAAGTAAAGGTTGATTTAAAGACTGGTGAATAGTGTTTAGACAAAAGATGGTCGAAACGCGTCGCAGAATGGACGGGTCCTACAGGAAAAAGGAGTAAAGGGAGACCTAAAGACCGTTGGATCGACGAAATAAAGAAAATAGCCGGTAGAGACTGGATGCTGAAAGCACAAGATAGAAAGATATGGAAACGGTGGAGGAGGCCTATACCCAGAGCGGGGCCATGTGAAGAAAAAAACATAAAACCCTAAAAACGAAATTACCAATCTAGTGTATAATGAACTCTGTAAATATCATGGAATAAAAAAAGGCTTTATTATTATTATTATTATTTGTATCTCCGTTTTTAAACTCTCGGGCCTTTACAGCCCGGTCATTTGGTAGGCGTGCGTGGGGATATAGATCCAACACGTAGAGGCCTTTGAGAGACGAAGTTTGATGTAATATAGTACACCTATTAGAACCCATTGACGGGTACAACGGTAGATACCCGTGAACCGGTCCCAATAGGCGTCGTTGCTATTGTATGTGAAGTGGAAAGAGAATGGACTGGGCTATGGTGATGAAGTTTGGATGGATAATAAGATTGGGCTATTGCAAAGAGTTCCGGACACCTGCCATAACATTATTATTATTAATAGTGTTTAAACTTCAACGTGGTTCAACGACAATTAGACTTCTGAATTTCCCTCTACTTATGAACAGTGTAGATAAAATATGACTGCTAATGTTTACCAAGCTTATTTATCACCTATACATTATACAACATCATCAGTAGACGAAAGTGTATAATGAAGGTACTTACGACAAGTACGAGTGATACATTCCTGAAGAGGTCCTGAATTCAGAACACTTAGAGCGGGACGTAAATACGAGGCTTGCACTGAAAGTGGCGGGAATCGAATACTTATTAATTTATTTTTAACATGTATTATACCTTTTTATAATCTCTGAAGTTTCCTTATCTCAACACACTGGCCACTTAGAAAAAAAAAAGTATGGTTCAGTTTCAATTGTTTATTGAAGTCGTCGAGTCACTGCTTAAAATGGAATTGTGCCGTGAAAATTTCAGAGCTATGATTTATTATGACTTTAAAAGTGGACTAACACAAAAACAATGTGAAGAGCGGATGGTTGCTGCTTTTAATATTGAAGCTCCTTCAAAGACTACAATATACAGGTGGTATTCAGAATTTCAACGTGGCCGTGTATCCCTCACCGACGAAGTGCGTGAAGGTCGACCAAAATCGGCAGTCACGCAAGAAAACGTCGATGTTGTGCGTCGTCTGATAAATGAAGACCGACATGTGACATATCGGGAAATTCAAGAGCACCTGGGTATTGGAATGAGTCAAATACAAATTATTTTAAAAGAAGAATTAGGCGTGAAAAAGTTATTTTCCCGTTGGATACCTCACCTATTGTCTGACGAGCAGAAAATAGTCCGTGTCAATTGGTGCCGCAAAACTTTGAAAAGATTTAACGAGGGACGCTCAAATGCTGTTTTTAGCATAGTATCAGGTGACGAGTCGTGGATATACGCTTATGAGCCTGAAACTAAAAACCAATCCCGAGTATGGGTCTTCGAAGACGAGCTCAAACCCACAAAAGTTGTTCGTTCTCGCAGTACGGCTAAGAAGATGGTGGCTACGTTTATCTCTAAATCTGGTCACGTAGCTACTGTGGCTCTTGAGGATCGTAGAACAGTCAATGCTGATTGGTACACCACTATTTGTTTGCCGAACGTCTTTGCTGAACTCCGAAAAACAAACCCTAGTCGTCGCATCATCCTTCACCACGACAACGCCAGCCCACACACCGCTCGGACAACAACTTAGTACCTGGACGGTGAAAAAGTCGAAATATTGGACCACCCTCCATATAGCCCTGACTTAAGTCCCAACGACTTTTTTACATTCCCCAGAATCAAGGACAAACTGCGTGGTCAGCGGTTTCAGACGCCAGAAGAAGCAGTGGAGGCCTATAAAATAGCCATTTTGTCGACCCCTACTTCAGAGTTCAAAAAGTGCTTTATGGACTGGTTTGAACGCATGCATAAGTGCATGAAATACAAAGGAGAATATTTTGAAAAACAATAAAAATAAATAAACTCACTTATACTGCATATTTTCTTCTATTCCCGAAACTTTCAGTTTTACCCTCGTATATGTTACGAGATAGAGGCTGGCAACTCCCCTCCCCTTTTCAGGATGCTAAATTCAGGACGATGTCTGGTCTTACTAGGGATGGTCTTGGGGAGACTCCGTGCGGGTAGATTTTTGCGAGGTCATTGTCTTTGTACTATTACTAACTAATAGGTTTCGCGGGTAGTTGTTAGGGAAGTTGTTTTTTTGCGTGGAGAATACCTGCGAGAAGGTCCAGTCATCGTGGAATGACTGGTTATGTGATATTTCTATTCACTAAGAACTCCATGGTGACCGCCAACTGCGCTCAATGTTGAGAAGTAATAATAATAACCGTATGGCATTTTCGAACCATAAGATCTTCGAGAAGACAAGAACGGTTGTCAGTTTGTTGCACTTTTAGCACCACCCAGCGGTTACGTGTTGGATACCGGTGCAGGACGTGGTGCAACTTCGAACCCCCCTTGTCAAGTGAGCGGGCAACTTGAATGTTAGATAGAGAAGTTCTCAAGCCGCCCGATGGCCTCTAACTTGGCTTAACGACTGCTGTTGTATGGATCAGCGGCTTACGGGAGCGCTCAGTTTATAACCCACTCAAAGCGGTCACCCATCCAAGAACTGACCCGGACCAAAGATGCTTAACCTGCACCTGGACCACGAGCGTTCCATTTGAGCAAATGAGCATAAAAAGAATTAAAGAATTCATGAAATGAGAACTTCGGTTTATTGAATGAATCCCAATTCTAGCGATCAATTAACGATTCGATTAAGACGTTAGACCATAATCGAAAATCAAATTTATATAAGTACAATACAAGTCATCGATGTGCATATTACGAAACCTATTAACGTGTGCATTGAAAAGCCTTGCTATTAGTAAGTACATTAGCAAAACCTAATTAGTTCACAAGAGATTGAGACATGGATTGCTGTGGTTTTATGTGTTGTTCTTTAGAAAAAGAAAGCGTATGCGTGCCATCCATGGTATGATTTACAATGATATTTAATTATATAGAGAGATTCACCCCTTCAATGAGTTTACACAGAGCTGATTCGGGAACCATTCCGATACGTTTTCCGGCATTTTAGGCACACATCTTTTCGACGGGCACTATCGCTTAGTTGGCAGTGACCCTGCCTACGAAGCCGGTGGTCCCGGGTTCGAATCTCGATCAGGGCATAATTTGTGTATATTTAGTATGAAGAATTGTTCCTGAGTCTTGGATGTTTTCTTATTATTTAAGTATGTATTTATCTATATAAATCTGTTTATCGTCGTCTAGTACCCATAGTACAAGCTTTGTTTAGTTTAGGACTAGCTTGATTTGTGTAAGATTGTCCCCCAATTGTTTTTTCACGTTTAAATTTCTTTTTTCTGATTTTCGACCCGTTTTGTTTGGCCAATCACTTATTTTGATTCGAATATTTCGAATGTTTAAATTGGTCATTAGTGGAAATTGGTTTACAAAAGGGCTGCCTATACTACGCTTGGCAACTACAGTTACCACAATCGATTTGGAGGTGTTTTCTAAGGTCGGCGCGCTGTGTATACAACACGGCGCGCTGGGTTACAAACCAAAATCGATTTGGAGGCGTTTTGTAAGGTCGGGGCGCTGTGTATACAACACGGCGCGCTGGGTTACAAACCACAATCGATTTGGAGGTGTTTTGTAAGCTCGGCGCGCTGTGTATATACAACACGGCGCGCTGGGTTACAAACTACAATCGATTTGGAGGTGTTTTGTAAGGTCGGCGCGCTGTGTATACAACACGGCGCGCTGTGTATACAACACGGCGCGCTGGTTAAAAAACGTTCATAAGTATCTAGACATTACTGTAATCAATATCTGTTGTCCGCAGCGCAAGGAAAAAGACACAATGGGCGAATTAGACGTCCCTGACGACAAGCTGTATGGAGCTCAAACCGTCCGGTCTGTTATGAACTTCCCCATTGGCGGAATCGAAGAGCGTATGCCGGTAAGTACCTTCGTATCACATAAATTCTAAATTAAAGGAAAATAACGGGAAATGGCTATTGATTTGTCTTACCGCTCGGTCGAAAAGTTACGCATTACGCCTCATACGATTTCTCAATGTAAGATGAGGCGTTGGTTAAAAAAAATTGTTTGTTTGCTCGAATTGTTTACTTAGCCATTGTCCGTGGCTCTAACGCGTGGGTGTCGCGACTAGACCTGAAGTACCTGGGCACCCGAGCTACGCTCGTGTTTTTCCGGAGAATAAGAGTTTTCCCGAATATAAGATATATTTTTTCGTTCCCGGAAACCCCTATATTGAAAATTTCATTTTAATCGTTATAGTGATTTTCGAGATTTCAAACACAAACAAATAAATAAATATATAAATGTTTCTAAAATTCGTAAATATGCGTTATAATCAGAGACTTCTATTATATAAGTCTCAAGTCCGTCCCCACATGAAGTATTGCTGTCACCTCCGGGCGGGAGCAACTGGATACCAGCTTGGGCTTTTTGATTTGCTTCAGAGACGTGCTGTGCGAATCGTGGATGATCCCAAACTCACAGGGGATATTGAACCGTTAAGTTTAAGGAGAAACTTTGCCTCCTTGTGCGTGTTCTGTCGCTTGTATAATGGTAATGGGTTGTGCCCCGAAGAACGATTCGACATGATGCCCACGGCCGCTTTCTACCATCGCACTGCTAGCCGTCGGCAGGGCATTCATCCTCACACCTTAGAACCTAAGTGGTCGCGTACGGTACGATTTTTGAGAGGGTTTCCTCTCTCGGACGCTCCGAATGTGGAATGAGCTCCCCTGCCGAGGTTTTCCCGAGGGACTACAGAATGGGGTTCTTCAAGGAAGGAGTTTATACATTTTTAAAGGGTCGGCAACGCGCATGTGACACCCCTGGACTCCCTCGAGTTGCAGGCCTCCATAGGCTGCGGTGACCGCTTACCATCAGGCGTACGCTTGTTTACCACCGACGTGGTATATAAAAAACTTTTTCGGGACTATGCCTCGGAGAGACGGACTCCCTAGTTTTATTTTTTCCTATTGTTTTCTAATAGAAATATTATTATTGTATCTAAAACCAGAGTGTTTAGTTTAAATAAGACTGTTTTAAATACAATAGTCCATTAAATTCATGTTTTTACCTCGCATAAATATAAGAAATTAATGAAGCGTGTAGGTACTTTACCTACTTTATGTCTGCTGTACCTACCTAGGGTTGCCAGGTGTCCGGCTTTTCACGGTCCTCTCCGGATAAATTTTTACATGTCGGGCCTGTCCGGCTTTTCCAAATTGACCATCGATTAAAAATATCTACAATACAAAATTACAAATATCAAAATAACTTTTGAAGTTTAGCACCCTGGTAAAAATGGTATGTGCGGCTATTTGGCCGTTATGACCGGCTTTTTTAAACGCCCTGTCCGGCTTTTGTAGTTTAGGACCTGGCAACCCTAGCTGTACTGTATCTACCCGTACTTACGATTATAACCATATTTTATTCGAGCTTTCATTATTGATTAATGTCGTACCTAGTCCTAACGTCACCTTGATTGTAAACTGTGTGACTATAGACCATGCCCCACTTTCTACCGGCTCGTTTAGCTATTCAGTACACACGACGAATGGGCAGTATTACAACATGATCTGACAGGTATGTACCTACTGTTTGCCGTGTGACTTGTAACTGTAAATATTTTTACATATCGAATAGCTAGTCGTCAGCTGAGCGAATTCTCAATGTAATTTGAGACGTTGGTTGGTGCCGGTTCAGAAGTTGTAGCAAGTTTCCGGTAGATGTCGCTACAAGCTCTAAGGCTTAATTAGAAGACTGAACTGATCGAAAGATTCGTTGCCACCAGCGATGCCCGCGATAGCTCAGTCGGAAAGAGCTATGGATGGATTCCAGAGGTCGTGGGTTTAAATCCTGCCCGAGGTGATCAATTCTTCACTCCAGTTGGGGTTGTAGTCGAAGTCCTAATAGAGACCACATAACACGTAGGGGGCCTCCTTTGTCTTTTTGTTTAATTCAATTTTCATTATGTTTGTGTAGTGGTACAGTAATAAGTACGTATTCGGTAAAAATTCCGACATTCTGCCTATTACGGTTCATGAGACCCAACCCTCTGACAGACAGACGGAAGGACGAACGGACGGACAACGGAAGCTTAGTAATGTAGTAGGGTTCCGTTGACATCTTTTGGGTATGGAACCTCTTTATTTTTGTTTTGACCACACAATTGACGATACAATAAACTGTGACCATTTATAGACTTAACTACAACTAGATAACGTATAATTATTGGTCAATAGGTATTTATGATGGCTTTTGTACCTAAAGTCACACACGATAGGTTAACGTGAGGTCAGTTATATTCCCACACGGTGATGTAATAAAAATCATATCGAACCAGACCACACGATAATTATTTATAAATTTATAACGAACCACATTTAGATATTTGGGTTAAAAAATTAAAACTGGAACAACTTGGTTACAATTCTGATTGGAAATATATTTTGTGGTTTGGAAACAAATTGTATGTAATGATAGTGAAGTGAGAAATTCATTTGTAGCGCAATATTTGGTTGACTCCAATGAACTATACTCTCGTTCATTTTACGATGACCCGTGTGGGATAAAACAGGGGCCTATTGCATATATCTTGTAACTTGTATTACAATATATTTGGGGTGTAGCCTAACAGGGGATTTACCTCCACCTTACAGAAGACCGCAGCCCTAATCACTACTCGCTTTTTAGGTATCATAAATTAAAAAGAGTATATGTAAACGAAATGGCCACAGCGGTTTCCGAGATCTTCGAAATAAATACATATACAACAATTTCTCGTTTGAAAATATTAATATTACATAGATATATCAAAATAACTTATCCATTTATGGCTGACAGTTGACACTACTGGAAAAACCGTAGAACTGGTAGCTTCTTCTCTTCTCGTAGTTCAAGCCCTCTCCTGTGATACCACATTTGGCTTAGTGACAAGAATTTCAAGTTTTCCTCATACGAATGGCACGTGCGTTACCGAGACGGGTCGGTCTTTTGTCCTATTATACTCGAAAGATAAAGCGTTAAGCCGTATCGGTGCAAATTATATTTTGTCAACTATACACAACAAAAATGGTTGTAGCAATTTATTGGATTGCTACCGAAAGTGTCTAGCAGTCTAAGCTAACAAAAGTGGCCCCCGCAAGGGATTTGGTTGTAATTTGAGGTGCAGTAGTGGCAGGACCTAAGAACACTGTATGCGTAATATCAGCCTTCGATCTTCTTTTGTTTCAGACTTATTCACGAAAATGTCAAAAAATCAAGGTAATTTCTAAACTGTTATTTTAGCTAAACCAAGCAAGCGAGAGTAACCAAATAAATTCAGAATTAAGGGGCATAAAATGGGGTTCATAATGCTTATTTTTACAGAGATTCATATCCTAAAACTTGGATGAAAAAAAAATAGGTCTTTTTTCGCTTCATTTTTTTGCCACTTCTCGCGGAGACACAACTATCAAAAAAAAAATTCTTAATAAGCCACAATTGTAAACTACGTACACATTAAAAAAACATTTTGAAAAATCATGGTGCGTCATGTCAAAAAAACTTACTCTCGCTTACTTGGTTTAGCTAAAATAACAGTTTAAAAATTACCTTGATTTTTTGTCATTTTCGTGAATAAGTCTGAAACAAAAGAAGATCGAAGGCTGATATTACGCATAGTGTTCTTAGGTTCTGCCACTACTGCACCTCAAATTACAACCAAATCCCTTGCGGGGGCCACTCTTGTTAGCTTAGCCTGCTCGACCCTTTCGCCAATTTATATACCTTGCAAAAATTGCAAATAATGATTTAGTGAAACTTTTACTATTCGATATAATTTTTAATGGTATACACATAAACCTAGACCTATTTTTGAACTTATAAGTAGAAGATGGAAATAACTGTAGTATTTGCAAATAAAAGATATCTTGAGGTCTTCAGTGTTTGTATTTCTTAATATTATTATATAAGCGATATGTGTTACTCATCCAGAGGATCCGAGCTAAGAGTAATGTCAAAACTGACATTTAAAAACATAGATATTTTCAAAAGGTAACACATAGTATTACATTGTTAAGGTTTGTTCAAACTCTATTACAATAACGCCTAGTAATTATTTGATTTCATTACTAGCCATTACCATTAAAATTGCCATCGTTGCTATCCAAACAAAATGTATCAATAATTTAAAAAACACAAACAGCCAAAACCATTGTTAAACTCAAACAACTGCTCAACAGATTAAGTTCGAAATAATTTCCCTTGACATTTTTTACAAAGCTTTACTTCCATTATTTTTTTTGGACGCGCGGAACAAAAGTTGGGAGGGGGAGGGACACATTTTTTTGAACTTTCAAATCTAATTTTTGAAAATATTTACTTTATAAAAAATATATTTCAGCTAGCCCGTATTCTTTTTTAATGACCTATTCAGCGATACTACACAACATAGGGAGGAAGAGAAAAAAAAATCAGCCCCACTTTAAAAAAAAAAACTTTATTTCTTTAACAACCAGTACAAATCTTTTAATGACCGGCGTCTCCTTGTAGGTTATTTGCAAAATAACGAATAAGGGTTTCGTAGTTCCCTACGGATTACGGAACCCAAAAACGAAAGAATAAAAAGGTAAAGGTTTACATTTTATTTGAGATGTTGTGTAAATACGTTAATAAATGGATTTTCTTTCTTTCTCTCTTTCTTATATACAGTTACAAAATACGTATTTGTATTTTAAATATTATTAATTGAAATACTGCCCAATCATGGTCGTATAGCTAAAGCTTTTTAGAGTCATGCAAACAAGTAGCCTTAACAAGTTGCCACTCCGGGCCACTTGTTTACCGTGACTGAGGCTAACATCGTTCCGGGACTTCCTTGTATCTTGATATGCCTGCGCCAACCCCGCCAGTGCGCAGTGCCTGCTGATTCACAACCTGTCTAGTCGTCTCACATCTCATGCCAAATTAACTTACATCTGGCATTTGTAAGAGTTATGGGTTATCTGAAGTCCGACTTAGACTGGTTCCTTTAAACTGAGATGAAGTATTGTGAATGTGAATTGAATACTAATTGAACTAGCCCTAGTCTATGCCAAAAAAGTCCTATTTTTATTAAAAACATAATGAAATAATACGCCTTTTTGTAACAAAGCTGCGGTGCAAACAGTACGTAATTTCTTTATTCATATATAAGTATTTGTAATGCATTTATCTAAAATGCTGTCCAAATTTGTTATATTTATGTACTTTTGTGCTTGTAAGAAAGGGACGTAACATAATTTTTGTTGATAAAGCCATGTTATGTTTTTGACATGATTGGCTAGTAAAATTTTAAAGTTGAAAAGGTGATAATGTCTATCTCTTTTTCTTTCTGTTTATACACGCATTTTTTTAAAAGCACTTCAGGTAAAAGTTTTGCTCTCAGAAAGGTCTGTGGTCAACTAATATCAATAATTTTTACTAACTTAGTTATTTCTTTATTTTTCAGTATCCCGTCATCGTGGCTTTTGGCATCCTCAAGAAAGCGGCTGCCAAAGTTAACATCGAGTACGGTCTTGATAAGAAAATCGGTAAGAACACTGATCTATTTTACCCTTGTTAATGTAAAGAAAGGAGGATCATGCTTAAATTATAATTGGTATTTTTCAACACTAAAAGAAATATTTTTCGTTGCCAAAAACCAAATCACACGAAAATACTCGGAGAAAATACGATAAGTAAGTATATTTTATAGATATAAATACTTAATATACACAGAAAACAACCAAATGTCAGGAACAAATGTTTCTGCTTACCACAGAAACAAATGCCCTTACCGGGTTTCGAACCCGGGACGTCTAGCTTCGGAGGCAGTGTCTCTACCAATTAGGCTAAACAGGCCTTATTGTATCGATTAACCTTTCATCCTTAATTTTCCCAGCCGACGCCATAATGCAGGCGTGCGATGACGTCATTTCCGGAAAACTGTACAAAGAAGGCCACTTTCCGCTGGTGATCTGGCAGACCGGATCCGGCACCCAGTCCAACATGAACACGAATGAGGTACAGTAAAACCAGCTTCTTAATAGTAATAGGCTTTCTATCGCTATCGTACTTACTCTTGCAGGTGACAGTATGTTTGTCGTCAAAAACGAAGATTAACGAGTGACATTTAGAAAAATAGAAGCCAATCAATTAAATCTTGATGCTCATTTCAGTAGCCATGTCTCCTTGCAGACTCCTTTTACCTTTTCAACGCACTGTCAAATACAAAAGCTGGCACTCATACGCTATGACATCGAAATGTCAAACACGTTGAATCCTATATAAATGCATGTAGGTTGATATCATCGCGTGCACCTCGTGACCGATATATCCGTCGTCGGCGTTGAACAGATGGTGCGGATATATGCGTCTTTGGCGTCCAAAAGATTGATTTGGTTTAAATTTACCCAACGCATGTTTTCTGATCATTCATTATCATAACAGCTGAAAAACGTCCACTGCTGGACAAATGCCTCCCCCAAGGATCTCCACAATGACCGGTCTTGCGCCGCACTAATCCAACAGCTTCCCGCGATCTTGACCTCGGTCCACCTGGTTGGGGGCTTTCCCACGCTGCGTCTTCCGGTCGTGGTCTGCTCTAAATCGGTCGCCACATCGGAACCTTTCCGCCCCAACGGCTATCGGTTCTACGAGCAATGTGCTCCACCCACTGCCACTTGAGTTCAGTAACTCGCTGAATGAATTATGTCGACGACCCTGGTTCTCCTACGAATCGAACCATTTCTGACCATTATAGAGATTTATATTTTTAAGATGGTGGGGCTGCGAAATACCGTAAGACGAGTACGATCGAACCCTGCAACTTAATGAAATTTGCATGCAAGTTCTCGCATGTAAGGTCGGCCTTAAAACCATTTTTACCGACTTCAATAGAAGGAAGGAGGTTCGTCTGCATGTTTGCTTGTTCTTTTTTTATGTATGTATGTTCCCCGAAAACTCTTGACCTCGTTGGCCGATTTTGATAATTCTTTTTTGTTTCAAAGCAGGTACCCCGACTTTAGTCCCATATAAATTTGGTGAAGGTCTGATGATGGGATCTAGGAGGAATCGAGGGAACTCCTCGAATTTGATAGGCACGAATATGCCGATTTCGGTACTTTCTGTAGGTAACCAAGCATTGGCTCACAAAAACCACATATTGCGGCATAGCAAGTACAAAATTGGAGTCTTTTTTTTTTGTATGAATTATTATATCCTACGCATGTTACTGATCCATATTGCAACCATTCTTCTAAGAAGCTCGCCGTCTCCTCGCTTACGGGACGGAATAGCAATTTAATAAACAGTTGATTATACCGAATATTGCGCCATAATCAAATACTTTCGCATTTTGCGTTTTCTACCGGCGTAGGCAAACGAGGATTTATTAAAATTTCTACAATTTGATGCAGATCAATCAGATTTAATTCGCGGTAATATGCGATTTTCCGTTCCTAAACGCTTTGCCGTTTGGAAAACCACAATATTAACTGCCAAGTACAAGAATGTGTTCCTTGTAAGCATCGACCGAATTCTAGTAAAATTCACCAGATCTTCGATGCATCATGTGGATTATAA
Source organism: Notocelia uddmanniana (assembly GCA_905163555.1). NCBI lineage: Eukaryota > Metazoa > Arthropoda > Insecta > Lepidoptera > Tortricidae > Notocelia > Notocelia uddmanniana. Next base: position 21,158,191 of record LR991068.1, read on the forward strand.
CGCAATACTATTTATCTTTGTGACTTATATAAAAGTCACTAATCGATAAGAGAAATATTCCAGTAGCGCAAACAATGCTGTAATAAAACTATATTGTTTCACGATCTGTGTTATTATGAGTTTCCGCCGTTCACCGTTCAGTTGTTATGGTTACGGCATGCATACTTAATTTTATCAACATACTCATTTTAACAGCATCAGCTTTTGTGCACAGGCAAATAACGACTTCCGTTAAGAAATAAGAAAGAAAGGAGACTAGAACATATACGTACATATCAATATGGAATAATGAATATTTTATTTTTCCAACTTGTCTTGAAAGCGGGCATTTATTACAAAAATACTTTTTTATCTCCGGTAATTTGAAATTTCCCTTAATCATACTCGTAACTCTGCAAAACGTGATGCAGGGTAAGGAGTGGATAGATAATGCCCAACATTTTGGGTTTATTATCATCATATTCTGCCCGTAACCTCCCACTACTGAGCATAGGCCTATCTTCGAAAAGCTATTCAACCCGGTCCTGACCTAATCTTATCCAGATGTGGCTCGAGCTCTTCCAAATGTCATCTACCCTAATGTAATTTCATTAAACTTTTATAATTCTTATCAGGTTATCGCCAACCGCGCTATCCAAATCCTGGGTGGCAAGCTCGGCTCCAAAGACCCAGTCCACCCCAACGACCACGTGAACAAATCACAGTCTTCCAACGATACTTACCCTACGGCTATGCATATCGCTGTGGCCATGGAATTGAGGGACCGCCTCATGCCGGGCCTGTGCGCTCTCAGGGACACAATGGCTGCCAAGTCTAAGGAGTTCAGCAAGATTATCAAGATTGGCAGGTAAGTGTAGACTTTGCTCTAAAGACCATGGGAAGAAATCACAGTTTCAACCATATGTATCATGGGATACATATAATGGAGGCGCCGCAACAGCCATAGGGCCATGCATATTGCTGTGGCCATGGAACTGAAGGACCGCCTCATGCCGTGCATGTGCGCTCTCAGGGACACAATGGCTACAAAGTCTAAGGTATTTAGCAAGATCATCAGGATAGGCAGGAGGTTGACCCTAAAGACCATGTGAAGATATCGCAGTGTCAACGATACGTACCCCACGGCCATATATAGTCATGGAACTGAGAGATGGGTTCATGCCGATGCTGTGCACTCTGAGGTATATATCATAGTTGCCAAGTTTAAGGAGTTCAGCAACATCCTCTAGATTGGTAGGTATAGATCTGGCTTGGTGGAAAAAATTGCGGGCCTCCAACGATACTTACCCGATCTGGCCCTGGAAAGACTGGCTGACTAAAGGATACCAATGAAACGGTAATCTGGATTGAAATCAACGAGCTTATAATATCTTCACAGTTTTGACAAGCGTGTGTGCTCAACGAACTTTTTGTCGCCTATATTTTCTTTCCTCCAGGCACGGTTTTGCTAACTCAAGCCTATTGATGCCTTTTTCGAGGCCCTAGGTATTGGTGATTGGGCCAATCCTGCACGAACAATGTGAGACAGGTTTTTTTTTCATCGTAATTTGTTTAATATTGTCTCCAGTTTCCACGATTGACTGGTAGAGTTCATATGCGACACACTACCAGACCACTACTCCGGTATTACATTTTTACCATACCGTTTCCGTTTACAGAACTCACCTAATGGACGCCGTGCCCCTGACGCTCGGGCAAGAGTTCAGCGGCTACGAAGCCCAGCTGACGTTCGGCATCGAGCGCGTGTGCGCGACGCTGCCGCGCCTGCACTACCTCGCGCTCGGCGGCACGGCCGTCGGCACCGGCCTCAACACGCGCATCGGCTTCGCGGAGAAGTGTGCCGCCGAGATCGCCTCGCTCACTGGTACGTTAGAGAAACTAGCTCCTTGTGGTTCATGGGAGCCTGGTACATCTTAGGCCGCCTTTACACCTGTAAGTTACTTGCGTAATATTTACATAATTTACTTACGGTTGCATTTACACTTGCAATAAATGCTTACGTAAGTTGTGTAAGTTTAAACTTGCAAAGATTATTACACGCCCATTTACATTATGCTTCCCAAATCAGTAATAAAATGCCTTCTCACAGTCGCTACGTTCAAGCAGCTGCTGCATACATAATTTTATCCAATAGTCGAAAGCATAAGAAAAGAAAATGCTGGATAAAACCTTGTCTAGAAAGAAGAATGGCAAGAGGTGCGTTTGAAAATCTTTTGAAGGAGTTAAGACTGGAAGACCGAGACCAATTTTTATTTTATTATTTTCAATATGTAACAAATTTGTTTTTACGCGGTTTTTGTATTCCTTATTTTTGTAGTCCCATAGTATGGGACGTGCCTCAAAAGCAGTAATCAAAGTTTCTACCTCGTCCGGTGACCAGCTTTTATTTTATTTTTGTTTTGGATCGGGCATTCAGTCCTCGTGAATCAAAATTGTTTGTTACTTGCGAGACAGGTAGACGGTCAAAACTTAAGGGTCACGGTGCCCCCGCACGTGACCCTTAAGTTTTGACCGCTCGGCTGAACTCTATTCTCCATACAAACGTAGTATCGTTCTCATTTTAAAACGCCATGCTGAAAAAACATGAAACTTTGTATAGACGATGGGAACCGCCATATCTAGGTCGGAAATTATTTTTTGTTGCTAGAAATTGTAATAGAAAAACAAAAGTCAGCGAATTTGTAGTTTTTTACGTCTTGTATGAAAACCTTAATAATCGCGTAATTTTTCTCCATTATAATTTCAAGCAACAGAAACTAATTTCCGACCTAGATATGCCGGATCCCATTGTGTATACAAATTTTCATGTTATTTTAGCATGGCGTTTTAAAATGAGAGCGAAACAACGTTAGTATAAGATGGATGGATGGTGGTAAGATGGGATAAGTCAGGTCCCTCAGACGATACCTATATCGCGTCATACATAATCGGTGATAATATTCTTCTAGCCCCCGCATCGCCAACCGCCGGCATGCAATGCAGTCAGTCATACGTTCACAAGAACCTGTTTGACCTTTTCCAGGCATTCCATTCGAGACGGCCCCGAACAAGTTCGAAGCGCTCGCGTGCCACGACGCCATGGTGGAGGTGCACGGCGCGCTGAACACGATCGCGTGCTCGCTGATGAAGATCGGCAACGACATCCGCATGCTCGCGTCCGGCCCGCGCTGCGGCCTCGGCGAGCTCATGCTGCCCGAGAACGAGCCGGGCTCCTCCATCATGCCTGGTGAGTTACCTGCCGAGCGGATACAGTAGCTATGGGGTCAAGCCCTAATAAAAGCGTCTGAGTCCATCCGGGACTCTTCTGAAATCTTCCGGGAAATCTTATATAACTTAATGGACAACTCACAAGAAACGGCCGGAGTCGGCGCGCACCCCACTATCATCATCATCATCAGCCCACTGCAGTCCACTGCTGAACATAGGCCTCTCCCAAGGCGCGCCACAAAGTGTGGTCCTCTGCTTTACGCATCCAGTCGCTTCCCGCCCTCCGACATACGTCGTCTCGCCGCCTGGCCGGCGGGCGACCCACACAACGCTTGCCGAGGCGCGGCAAGACACGCTTACACCAGCGGTTGTCAGTTCTACGACAGATGTGACCAGCCCACTGCCACTTCAGTTAGCTAATTTTAAAAGCTATGTCGGTTACTTTACACCCCACTAGAGTCCAAGGAATGCGCACCTTCCATACAGAAGTTAGATTTCATATTTGAATCGGTTGCGAGCAGCCGGGTGGAGCCTGTAGGCTGCCGCCGGCTGTCACCGGCTCTGCCGCTGCCGTTTGGATACGAAGTCTAGCTTCTGTATGGATGGTTCGAATTCCTTTGACTAGTGAGGTGCGCGCCGACGCCGGCCGTTTGATGTGAATCATCCATAAGGGGTCAAGAGCTAACAAAAGCGTCCGAGTCCATTTGGGATTAATCCTATATTAAAATCAAAGTTCTTTATTCTTACCTTTTGACATATACTGCCGCCACTCATTAGTATTTACTTACAGACGTAGACATAATTTTTCCATACAAATACATTCAAAATTAGACTCTGAACTCCCAAATCACTTGACAGTTTCCTGTGCTGTTTGCATTTTTTATTCAGCTGATTTATCGAGCTTTAAAAGTAAAAGTTATATTTTATTCTTCAATTTAGGCATATTATATGCACCTATGAATGTCAATAAGCTACCACCGGTTCGGAAAAGACAACATCTGCCACGAGAAGAACCGGCGTAAGAAACTCGGAAGAAACCCTGTACTTTGAAATGGTTATGTAAGAAATCCCTGTAAATATTCTACTTACCAGCTGAAATAGCTCATTATGTTTTCTTTAAATCACTGTAAATTGTGTTAAATTAATAAGTGGTGAACGATGTTGATCGCACATATTGTAAACCTTAATTTTAAGCGCTTTGCATCATCTTTTATAGTGCGCACTTCTAAGGTTTGAAATTCTCTGCTGGCGTCTGTATTTCCGAGTTCATATAACATATAAGCTAGACCTTTTTAAGGCACGAGTGAATCGGTATCTTCTGAGTGAGTTCGCTTCATCGTCGGCCTCATCTTTGCCTTCTGGCTAGATACAGGCCAAGAGCAATCCCATTGTTAATAAAACAAAATAAAATATATATATATAAGTATATACGTAAGCCTTTTTGTAGTGACTATTTGTTAAATTTATTTACCTAAATAAACTTTAAAAAAGTTTTGGTGCGTGTAAAAATGTAATACGGTATTGGTCGTTTCGGTGATATTTATTTTTTATAACTTTGTGATAAGAATAATATCTTCCAGCGTGATCATTTTTTTTTAATGTTCCATTTACAAGAATAATGCGTGAGTAATATTTACTCCGACTTTGAGTCAGTATTCTTAATTATATCTATTTATCTCATTAGTCCACATTATTAGTTAGATTAGTAATTTGGGCGTCAGTTACCCTTTTGAATAAACGCAATTTCATTAAAACGTATTTATAGAATCATGATATTTCTATACAATGCGTTGTTGTACGTAGTGGTATTGTATGCAGCATAGCGGGATATCAACTATTAACTAAGACCTATAACGTAGACAAATCAGCCGAAATACGTCCACTGCTGGACAAAGGTCTCCACATTGACCGGTCTCGCGGCCGTCATCCAACGGCTTCCCGCGATCTTCCCCTCTGATGTTGCGAGTGTCCATGGGCGGCGCTAATCGCTTACCATCAGGCGATTCGTCTGCTCGTTTGCCTCCTATGTCATAAATCTTGACCAGATCGTCGGTCCACGTGTACGTGTTTTGTCCTTGTTCTGTAAGAAATATTATCAAATTAAAGTCGTATCATCAACTTATTACTCTTATTAGTAGTTATTAATTACAATGGATATTTGCTAACTGGTAGCAGTAACTAAAGTAGAATTTGCGGTTTAACGAAGCAAAAATAAATGATGTGTAATGTTTATATGTATGGTAGTTTAAAGTGGCCCTTACGACATAAATAAAAGGATATAATCATTATGAATGTTTCAGGCAAAGTGAACCCAACGCAATGCGAGGCGCTGACGATGTTAGCGGCGCAAGTGATGGGCAACCACGTGGCGTGTACCGTGGGCGGCGCCACGGGACACTTCGAACTGAATGTGTTCAAGCCCATGATGGTTGCCAACGTGCTTCGCTCTATCAGGCTGATTGGTAAGTATTCAATGCGAGGCGCTGACGATGTTAGGGGCGCAAGTGATGGGCAACCACGTGGCGTGTAATACCGTGGGTGGCGCCACGGGACACTTCGAACTGAATGTGTTGCCAACATGCTTCGCTCTATCACGCTGATTAGTGAGTGTTCAATGCGAGACCGGTTTTAAAAATTGATCGGTTTTTGCATTCGCTAATCTCTAGTAGAGCCAGGATTTTACGGAGGACTTACACGTACAAATAAGCTAGTTACAAAGTCAATTTGCATTTGTAGTTGTGACATCTGTAGCCAGCCTCACACACACGTTGACGTGTGTCTGTGCACGTCAACGTGTACGTGTGTCCCTGTAAATATACAAATACTATTACAGATGCAAAAACGTCTCGAAAGTAAGTTACCTGTACTACATTAGTAATAAAGTCCAAAGTTCTTTATTTGTAAACATAGGTATACAAGGTTGTACAAAAAATGTGTGAACGCTATGTTTCGCCGTTAGGCATACAAATTTGTAGTAGAAATTATATAAAATTAAATAAAGGCATGTCAATTACAAAATTCAATGTTCATAAATAAGATATAATTCAAAATTATAATTGCTTTAAGATTAATAAAACGAGAGAGAAAAAAAACAATAATAATCCACATTACATAACTATATATAAATTAATTTAAATTGTCAGAAAAATAATCCGCTAATGAATAACATTTACTAATCAACAATTTGGTGAGATTCGTTTTAAAAACATGCACTGGCGTCCTCCTTAAATCAAGTGGTAATTTATTATAAATTTTGCTGGCAGAACATAGAATAGAAGGTAAACAATAACCAGTTGTATTCGATTCCAGGTGACGGTTGCCAAGCGTTCAACAAGGGTTGTGCGGTCGGCATCAAGGCGAACGAGGCCAATATCAACAAGATCATGCAAGAGTCCCTCATGTTGGTTACGGCGCTCAACCCGCACATTGGATACGATAAGGTAGGTCTTATGTTATTTATGTTTGGGGTTAGGATTTTGGTGGCAGTTTAGCACAAGTAATGCAGTGGAGTCGCCATTGTATTTTTTTATTTGAATAAATGAATAACTGAACAATAAATCTATATTACAGTACCGGCCACTAATATATCACCTTTGCGTTTTATTGTATGAACGTGTATAGAGTAAACAATTCAGGTTTGTTGATACATTGCATATTTTACTAGTTACATATTTAACATAAATTTTTGAAGACAATTGCAATGCAATACTGTAAATTGCAATGATGATTTTATAATATAACAATTTAATAAATTTTATTTGTTTGCTAAAATGTTTATGTAGGTATTCAAGAGCTTGAACAACTTGCAACTGGAATTATATTTGCAAAATCTTGCATATTCTCTTACTTGTATGAAACCAATAAATTTAATTATACATTATTGATTTATGAATTATTCATTCATTCAATTAAAAAATATATAACAACGATTCCGTTGCTCTTTGTTCACCCCAATGCCACCAAACATCCCACTCTAGTTATGTTACATTCACACGCTTGCCGTGGCTTGGATTTATAGGTATCTTATTTGACTAATCACGATATTTTTACATCAGTGCAGATTTATATTGTAATTTTTATCATGAAATAAATTAATATAAATCACTGAGAGACATATTCATCGTGCTGGTCATAGGCGTCCCCCAAAGATTGCCACATTTGCCACAATGAGCTTCCAGCGGAATCCCGCGACCAGGTCATCGGTCCACCTTGTAGTGGGTCTGCCTCTGCCGCGAGAGATATATATCTTTTTATTAAGCCCTAAAGCCACTTCATCCCCAAAGCTTCCACCACCCATCATATCATCCAAAGGACATCTACTTCTGGACATAGGCCTCGCCCAATTTCATTGGGGTAAATACCATAATCGCCACGCTTGGCATCCCCCGGTGGTCTTCGTCGTAGTTTTGGAACATACCCGGGTCCAAAGTTAGCTTGCTACTTCTAAAACAACTATTATATGTTTTTCAGGCTGCCCAAATCGCAAAGACCGCGCACAAGGAAGGCGGCACCCTCAAAGGAACTGCCATCAAGCTAGGCATCCTCACAGCGGAGCAGTTCGACCAGTGGGTCAAGCCAGAGAACATGCTTGGACCTAAGTAAACACTGACAACGGAACTCAATTCCTCGGAGGGTGCAGAAGTACTGGAAAACTTACTTATGGAGTTGTCAACTGACTGTCGACGAATTATACTTAGGCTGGGTTGCACAGACTTACGATCACAGACTGATCAGCGTTAAATATGGCGCCGGAAGCTGTCATCCCATAGAAACTTGTCAAACTTTCCATACATTCAAATTTTAACGAGCACAGATTACGATTACAGACGGTTTGGTGCAACCGAGCCTTAGGCTGGTATCCCACTTATCAAATATCTTCGTTCAATTTCTATTACCAATGTTTGATCAATTTAAATTTCTATGAAAATATACTTAGCGGCATAAAACTTGGCCCAAAATCGTAGCAAAATGTATGAAAATTGAACCATATTTGGTTCATTTTGATGCCGATGCATGATGACAGGTAACTGATAACTTATCAAATTTACATTCGACAATAACTTTAGGATAATGGACGATTTACATGGAGTCGGCGCGCACCCCACTAGAGTCAAAGGAATTCGAACCCTCCATACAGAAGTTAGATTTCATATTAGAAACGGTTGCGAGCTGCCGGTCGGCTGCCGCCGGCTGTCACCGGCTCTGCCGCTGCCGTTTGGATACGAAGTCTAGCTTCTGTATGGAGGGCTCGAATTCCTTTCACTCTGGTGGCGTGCGCGCCGACTCCGGCCGTTTGGTGTGAATTGTCCATAAGTTTGCCTTTGTGCCAATATAACCGAATTGGACTGTGTTCCACCTGTTTTTTTTTTTTTTTTATGTACAATAAAGTATTTTCAAAAACAATGTTGGATAAGTGGTACCAACTTTATCAATGCGCTCAATCTGAAACACCTCAACTGCCAAACACAGCACACACAGGTTTAGGTGTTCTTTCCTATGGACAATGACAAAGTTGAGGGGTATAAAGCAAAATAAAAAACTTTCATTATTATGTAAGAACATTACTGCCAAGCATACCAACCAGTAGATGTTAACAATGAATATACAAGGTGTCTCGGGAGATATCGGAATAAATTACCAACGTATTCTTAACCATGTTTAGAAAATAAGTTGTTATATTAATTAAGCGAGATTCTGCCCAAGTTTTTTGTATGTATTTTATTTTTGGCTTTTCTAATAAAAACTGATGATATAAGACACGTTGCCAGCTCGTCCTAAGGAAAATAATTTATTTGTTTTGTATAACAACAACACTGAATTGGTTCATATAATTTAACATTTTCACCCCTTACGACCTGACCGATTCAAGAGAATGCGGCGGTTCAATCCCTCGGGTCTGTCCTGAGGACACTGTTTTAAATTAGTAAATCGGAGTCATTTTCATATGCTTTCACTATTCGTGCACTTTATTGTCATTGTAATAAGGGTTACGAATGGTCAGTTTACTGTGTTGGTGATTGTACTGTGTCTTGAATAAATGTCGTATATGACAACTACCGGTTTTGCCATAATACTAACAGAAAAATCCTTCCTCCTATTTCACTAGAGCTCACAGTTGCGTGTATTTTGCATGGCGACAGACATCGCTTATCACGATTCCCCTTGCTTATCGTCATTTACTTATACGTGTAATTTCGGAGGAACGATTTCAAAGTGAACCCTCGCCCATATTCTAGTATTTTTTTCGCATTCTTTTATCATCATAAGTTATAAGAATCATGAATTGTATGTATTGAGTAAAAGCTGTAATCAGTATTTAAATGACAACAAAGTGGAATAAATGTGTTTGCATTTATATCTGGGTTATTCCAGTGCCGTATTTCAATGGTGGATTTTGGCTGGCTATTGACCAAAACTGGGAGGTAGCGGACTGGTGTGAGAGGGAAAAAATCCACCAATAAGACTACTAAGTTTTCCTAGCCCCGCTCAGCGGAATTATTCCTGTTGGTAGATTTTCCCTTTTCCCTCGCACACCGCTCTGGTGGATAGCCAGCCTTAGTCCAAGCGAAAGAATACGCATCCTGACATAACATGTCAACTTCTCTTAGCGAAGAATCAGCCGTACAAAGTCAGTTTACCTGTTAGTTTGACCTAAATCTACCATAACGTTTCATATGGCACAGTCGGTATCAGATAGTTCGAAACAAACCAGGTGCTCTCAAATATCACGACGAGACTTGTACTAAGGCTTTGGAGTGCATGTTTAGATACTTCTGGGCACCCTGATAGTACAGATATATTTGATGACTGTGTGTTATTTACAATACAGAAGGAATTTATAGTGTTTTTCGTTCAGTCCTAGGATTTAGGACTCAAGAATTATACCTAAAACACTATACAATTAAATGTATCGTATTGTACTTACTTATTTGTGTAGAATTTTCGAATATACCTAACCCAGTTTTCGGTTTCGATTTGTAAATTATTGTTGTTGCTGATTATGTTTTCTGTTGAGAATTTTATTTTACTCCAATAAAGTTTATATTAATTTATATGTAATATACTTGTGTAAGAAACTTTAAGTATTTCATTTATACGGAGTGTAACAAGGTGATCATGTACCTAGCTAATGCTTGACCACCTTGTAATATCCTGTATATCAATACCGTAGTTAGTATTATCTCAACTCTGTAGCCCTTCAAATTAGTTTAGTACATTTAAGATTAGAAAATGCGTGCGTTAATCGTCATGTGTCATCTTCTGGGTGAGCTCGCTTCATCGTCGGCCTCATCTTTGCCCCATGGCTAGATGCTGGCCAAGAGCAATCCCACTTTTAATTAAAAAACCGGCCAAGTGCGAGTCGGGCTCGCGCACGAAGGGTTCCGTACCAGAAAAAAAAACGCCAACAGCTACTTTGTTGTATCGGAGCCCCCTTAATTATTATTATTTTGATTTTAGTATTTGTCGTTGTAGCCACAATATAAATACATAATCTGTGCAAATTTCAACTGTCTAGCTATTACGGTTCTTGAGATCTAGCTTGGTGAGTGGTAGCCATGAAAAAGGAATAAAATATCACGTTTCTTGTATGGTAGCCCCCCTTAATTATTATAATTATTTTGTTTTTAGTATTTGTTGTTATAGCGGCAACAGAAATACACAATCTGTGAAAATTTCAACTGTCTAGCTATTACGGTTCTTGAGATACAGCCTGGTGACAGACGGACGGACGGACGGACAGCGAAGTCTTAGTAATAGGGTCCCGTTTTTACCCTTTGGGTACGGAACCCTAAAAAACGACTTTGGAACGTAATATAAATCAACCCCACCAAATTTCCTTATTATACTATTCTGTGGTTGCTCAGTCGCCTCGCGCTCTACGTCTCCCATCCCGCTTGCACTACGCAAATTAGAAAGTGTCGCGCCGCGGTTTCCGTTGTGCTAGCATTCGTTATCCTCCCTTGCTTTTTCCCGGTTTTATATTATCGGTTCCTAGAGGAGCTAGAGGTTCGCTTTGCCATATAATCCCAAGATTGGCGTAGTTCACCGCTCGAAAACCTTTCCGCCCCAACGGGCATCGGTTCTACATGTAATGTGCCCCGCCCACTGCCACTTGAGTTTAGCGATTCGGATGGCTATATTCGTTACTTTGGTCCTGCGGCGGATGACCTCATTTCTGATGCGATCACGCAGAGAAACCCCTAGAAGGCAGTGACGTAGGTAGGTATTAATTTTACGAAAACAACGTGACACTGAGAGAAACTTTCAGATTAAAATTCGCGTACCTTACCATTCTGCTATCAGTGGCCTACCCTGCCGGTTAATTTAAAGTTATTCATCACAGGTAAAGTAAACCCGACGCAGTGCGAAGCGCTAACCATGATATCGGCGCAAGTGATGGGCAACGCCGTTGCGTGCACCATGGGCGGAGCCACGGGCCACTTCGAGCTTAATGTGTTCAAGACGATGATGGTGGCGAACGTGCTTCGCTCCATTCGGCTGATCGGTTGGTATTTGGTATACTCGCAATGCTCCTGCCACACACTTGTCGAGTGCATGGTCTGAGGAAACAAGGTCTGCTACTCCGGATCGTGACACAAGCCTACGTCACTGTACAGCCTGTACACACACGAACTCACACTACGACCGCCAACTACCGATAGGCTCTATCAGGGGCCTTTCAGCTCGAAGTACGAATTTTTCTATGGAAATGTTAGTTTAACTTGTTTGCACCAGATGTCTCTGGGTGCTGTCTCTATCGCACTTGCATATTGAAGTGACAGAGATGCAGCGGTCGTGCGGTTAGTTTTTACTAAATACACAACGGCGCTACGATCTATGTGGAGTATTTCACTGGTATCTCTATCTCAGTATATATATTGTACTTTGTGGGCTCTATTGGCTATGTGCACAGACATGCTATGTGCACGTCAGAAACGTCAAACGTCAAGCGTCCCGGGACAAATCAAACTCGAGGTGTCAAATAATGACACATGAATATTTTATTTCTTTTAGCAAACGAGAAAGACTTCTTACTAGATATTTTACTGAAATAAATAATAAATCGTAGGAAACCGTTAAGAAACCAATAGGAAACGTGAAAGTAAATTTGACAGATGTCCCCGGTAAGTACAAATTTCTGCTGTGGTGTGCGCTGCGATCGCCTAGGTTACCCCCACCACCTACTTCGCACATAGCCAATAGCAGTGAACTCGCACGACGATTTTTTCCCCGGAGTGCCATACCTTGTCATTCTTTTATCATGGTCGAGTGGCATGGGAGTAGCGAGGAAAGGAGGCAGAGACGTAGTACTTCGAAAATCGAGCTTCCTATCGTGCCGCCCCTTTCCGTCATATAGCGTATAACACGAGAGTGAAAGGAACGGCACGCCACGAAGTTCGAAGTAAGCCATCTGGTCCCACTTGCAACTTCGGATGTACTCTGCTCTTGGGTTGCTCCGAGCAGTCCATCGCCGCTGCCGCGAACCGAAAACGAAATTATATCTTTCTCTGTCCCACTTGCCTATTCGACCGACAGACACGGAGATACTTCGGTTCGCAGTAGGCTGGCAGCATAGAATTGGGAAATCTCGTTCTCGACTCCTCACGTTGATCTGAATCCGCTATCGGTACCCAATCGGCTTAATAACTCTTTTTGAATTCATGGGTCTACATTTTTTGAGGTTTTATTTCCACTAGACACCGTAACAGTGTCGCCAGTCAAGGACCCGAGTTGGTATTCAGAGGGGGTGGGATGGTGAGGCGGGGGGCAAGGTTAGTATGAATTGTGGGTACAGTCTAGAGGTACTTTGAATCTTTGCAAAACCCGCGACGCCCTACCGATTTGTTATGGTATTAAAGTGCCAATGTTATCGCTCATCTCTTTTAGTTGCATATAATTCACGATGAATTACAGAATTACTTACCATTTTGGGGCAGGTAGAGGTACCTAGTTCTCATCATACCTATGACTTCAGGTGATGGTTGCCAAGCGTTCAACAAGAACTGTGCAGTAGGAATCGTCGCCAACCAGGAGAAGATCGACAAGATCATGCACGAATCCCTCATGCTGGTGACTGCGCTCAACCCTCACATCGGATACGATAAGGTGATCTTCCGTCATCAGCCCAGCTAGCACGATTTTATCATCATCATCATCATCCTAGCGATATCCCAGTTTAGTTGCATCCCGAAGGATTACCGGTGCCTAATCCCAAGAATTGGCGTAGCCACTAGTTTTTACGGATCGACTGCCATCTGACCTTCCAACCCAACGGGGAAACAAGACCTTATTGGGATTAGGCTTGTCAAGTGAGTGGGCAACTTGACTGTTAGAAGTTCCCAAGCCGCCCGAAAAGGCCTCTAACAGGGCTTAACGACTGCTATCATAGACAGCAACCGGGGCCAACGGCATAGCAACAGCGCTCAGTTAGTAACCACTCAAAGCGGTCACCCATCCAAGAACTGACCTCGGCCGACATTGCTCAACCTCGCATACCGCACGCGGTACGCGGGCGCCCCTAGGCCACGAACGCTTTTATAAATATCAATATTAATGTAGGTAATTTTTTTATACCTGCGACCTACCCAAGCCACAAGCTTGTACTATGGGTACCAAGACGACGATATCCATAGGTACAGTCAGCTGCAGATAAACGTGACCTCCCCTGCATAGAAGTTTGCATGCAGGAGGGGTCACGTTTCTCTGTAGCTGACGGTACATAGAAAACATTCAAGACTCAGGAATAATTATTCCTGTTCAACGCACAAATAAATCGCCGGTTGACAACCAAAAGTTTGTCATTACTCTTAGAAACCTCGTATCTCAGTAGGTACTGAAACGATGCTGAGACAAGAGTTTTACTTTAAGTAGGTATTTGTTACTTGGTCAGTTTTAGTTGCCAGCCGACGAAATGCTCTGACCAGTATTTGAACCCGGTGCTACCAGCTTCGTAGACTCTCTACCAACGAGGCTAAAGTGGTCGTCAGATTTATGACCGAAATGTATTAGAACGTCACATAAAATGCGACGATATAACCTATCGTGCTAGGTCGGCTGGGGCCTGCTTCACGAAGCTATAAGTTACTTCTCTCAAACATACTCGGAAAATTAGGAATATTATATCCCTCTCTGTCACTCTTACTTGATTTAATATAAGACCATCTCGCTCGTAGCGTGTCAGGCGTGTAGGCGTAGCGTGGGCAGGCCCTCTACACGGTGGACTGATGACCTGGTAAGGGTCGCAGGTGTCCGCTGGATGCGGGTGGCACAGGACCGGTCATTGTGGAAGTCTTTAGGGGAGGCCTATGTCCAGCAGTGGACGTCTTTCGGCTGACATGATGATGATGACGATCGCGCTCGTAGCGGTATTAATTATTATTTGACGTCTACTCTGGGGTACTCTGAGACATTGTACATATTGGCCATGAAACGTGTCGGTATTAAGCAAAAACTATGTAGAGATACTACGGTATTAAGCTACCGAGCTACATAGCTAGGATGGTGATCAGGTTCTGATAGAATACGATTTATCAGGATTAACAATTTAGCCAAAACATAACTGAAGCTTTATACATTTTTCAGGCGGCGAAAATCGCAAAGACCGCGCACAAGGAAGGCGGCACCCTCAAAGACACGGCTATCAAGCTAGGCATCCTCACTGCTGAGCAGTTCGACCAATGGGTCAAGCCCGAGAACATGCTTGGTCCTAAGTAAACTGTAACTGGAAACATTTCAAGAGTGTGTGTCTCTAAATTTCAAAATGCTTACGACTAGTTTTAACTAAACAGTCAGTGCCTGCTCGTGGCAAATATGATTATTCAACTATTGTCGGTAAGGAAAAATAACGAGGTATAAAAATGTCGAAATGATGTTTGTTGTCAAGAAATAAAAAAGTCTAAATTAAAAAATTACAGAGTATAAAAATGTCGAGAAGCAGAAAAGACGAACTAAAAATGTCCAGATTCGTAATTCTAAAAAAACTCCTGCTATAAGTGATCTACAACGGCCCCAGAGGGCCTACTCCGAACTTCGAAAATCGAACTTCGTGTCGCACCATCCCTTTCACTCTCGTCTTATATACTATATGACGGAAAGGGACGGCACGATACGAAGTTCGATTGTCGAAGTTCGGAGTAGGCCCTCAGGTCTAGGTAGGTTAGGTTAGTTAGGAAATAGGAGCTCCGCGGAGCGGGGTTTCGTCAATTTTAAGGCAGAGTGAAATTAGTGATTCCAATATTTCCAAATACTTCGACTAAATTCTATTTCGACATTTTTATTCCTTGACCCTATAATAGTTTGTCGTTTTTCCATATTAAAAAGTATTTAGACATTTTTATACCTCATCAGTTTTCCTGATATACCTAAGTTGCCAAAAGGGGCATATTCTGTCATTGTTATTTTGTTATCCTAGCCACGTAAAGTTTTAACTAACCGCGAGTAACTTTACGGCAAATGTTGCTAATTAACGTTATAATTTTAATATAGATTGGGTCACATCACAGCTGTCAATGCTGTCATCCCCGTACAAAGTATGTCCTTTTTGACGTTTTACTACATGTAAATGATAGGTGTCATAGTGCTCAAGCTATGTCTTGTCTATGGATAATCCAAAAATGGAAGAAACCCACAGATATCAGAGTAAAGCCGATCCGCTCATTTAAGTTGAACGACTTTTGTACAGTATCTAATCTATTCTCACTAAGTAATGCCCAAATCAGAAAGTTTGTCTGCCACACTGCCACCTGCCAGTATCTCCGTCTTCAAAACTGAAAATTGTACTAAGCTGACGTTTTGGTGTGTTAACTTTATATAGGATTTAACATCCGGTGTGCTTTCAAATGGGACGCGTGCGGTGTGCGTTAACAGCCAAAAATGATTATACTATCTGAACTCATTTTGCTGCACCATAAGGATTTAAAGAAAGATAAGATAATAACTCATTTATTCAAATAGGATTCATTAAACCACTTTTACATCGTCATCAACCATAACAATCTCAAATAGAGGTACATTAAGGTTTGTAAAATTTAATCCTATCAAAATGACATTAAGTATAATACTAATATAAATATACAAGCATGTTTACATGTGTATATATTTTAAAATTAAAGCTTCTTATAAGTAAACTGGTAAATTATTCAGCTACGATGAAGTGCATCGTCAAAAGAACAGTAAATGTCACACACATCATATCATTAATTGCATTAGTAAATATCATTAACAATAAAGAGACAATTATATGAAAAACCATCTGGCTTTAATACTGCTTTTCTCTGTCTGTGAAGAAACCGATCTTCGATATTTGTGATAAGTCGCAAGTTTGATGGAAAATATTTATGTTTTTTATTGTTTGTATTTATTGTGTTGTGTGTTGTATAAATGTTTTTAATTACATTATTAAATGTTTAATTATTTTTTCCATTTGTATTATTTCAAAAAAAATCCAATGTTAAACGAAAATATACATAACTGAAAGCAGAAAAAAAAAACTGTGTTCTGAACAAACTATAATAGAGCTGACCGAACTGGCGCGTTCACGCTTAATGATAGCAGTAGTCTTACCACATACACTCTACCGACGGCCAACGATGGGGGGGTTACGCGGGTAGTAGGCGGCGTGGCTCATCAAGTTCGCGGTTTTGTATTTTGAAGGACTGTCAGTGTCAAGTTTGAGAAATAGAATATTTTAATCTGACTTTAAGAAAGGTTAGGTTAAAATAAGGTTAGCGGTTTTTTATCAGTGCTGCTCCGATACGATTTCGATAAAATCGATATCTGAGCGTCCGGGAGGTCTCTTAACACGAATCCGAGGGAAAAATTGGAAAAAAGCGGAGACCATGATTGATTTTCTTTATTTACGTTACAAATTCTTTCAAAATCGATATTTCAGCGTCCGACAGGTCTCGTAATACGAATCTGAGGTAAAATTTTGGCAAAAAGTGCTGACCATACTGATTTTCTTTATTTTCGTCCGGATTTTGTTTAAAATCGATATCTGCGTGTCCGAGAGGTCTTAATACGAATTCGAGGTAAAATTTTGAAAAAGTAGCGGCCATATTGATTTTTTTTATTTGCGAATCCGGAATTAAATTAGGAAAAAGCTGTTGCCATACTGATTTTCTCTGTTTATGCCCCGATATCTTTCAAAATGATCTGAATGAATCTGAGGTAAAACTTGGAAAAAAGTTCCGGCCATATTGATTTTCTTTATTTAAGTTCCAACTTTGTTCAATATTGATATCTGAGCGTCCGAGAGGCCTCTTAATACGAATCCGAGGTCAAATTTGGAAAAAGGCGGTGGCCATATAGATATTTTTTGTGTACGTTCCGATTTCGTATAAAATCGATATCTGAACTTCTGAGAGCTAGTCTAAAACGACAATCAAACCCACACTTTTGATTTGATGGACCAGTGTCCTTACCACTATGCCACCCAGCCCAACAGTAAATATTTTTTAGATTTTCATGGGCCATATTTTTCCCTAGTAATTGCGCAACTAACCTACGCTATTTGTTCAGGAATACTGTAACTTGATTAGTGGATTTTTAAAAGAATCAACGTGTAAACGCCTTTTCTTTACCAACACAAATAAAGTCATTTTATGTAAGTTATACAATCATTTACCCGCTTGAATGTTTTCGTTTTCAATAAAGAAAGTTGGCGGGAAATCAATAATATGATAATCCGACCTAAACTGAATTCGAATCCGAACCGTTTTTTTTCATGAAAATGTCCGAAAATAGAGAAAACTTGTTAAATAACACAAAACAGATGATAAATTAAATGTATTGTTGAACATTAAATGTACAGTTGAGGTCAATTATATGTGTACACTTTTGCACGTTATTCCATTGTACGGCAAAAATGTAAATATATCTTTGACTCCGACAGTACCCAGAGCTAGTGGAAAATTGCAACACCCACACATTTTTGACCTATGACATTCACCGCCCACGGATCCGACGATCGTAACTTTAGTAAGCACCCGCAGCTCCTAGCGTGGGTTTAAGTGATTTCAGCGTACGTATTTTAGTACATGACTTAGCGATACTTAGGGATCTTTCACGACTACAACACTAGAAGTAAACACAAGATTGCAGTGAAGGCCAGTCATCTCCGGAAGGTTAGCACGTCGTTTGTGGGGAACTGTATACGATTTTATAATAAAATACCCATCGATATAGTTAATTTTCCACTTAGTAAATTTAAGTCTCATATTAAACGTTATTTGTTAAGCCAGGCCTATTATACTGTCAACGATTTCTTAAATGACAATAATGCTTTTAAGCCAGTGATAGTTAAATCCTGTTACTTTTAATATACCTATGCTTCACTTAGCATATTTCCTTGTATAAATACTTATCTCTGTCGTTGCATTTTATGAAACATGATGCTGTTTCTCGCCGAAGAGTAATTTTAATCTTTGATTTTATTAATGTCCGGCAGCCTGAATATGTCATGCTCGCTTAAAGGGCTTTGCTTACGGTGGCGTCGTTGATCGGGTCGCCACCTTCCCTAACAGATGGTCGAGGGAGGCGATGGCTGAGATACGCGTCATACTCGTGATCGGGTGCTGTTTGTGGAGTCCGGTCTGTTCATGCTTGCAAGGGCATAGTAAATACCTTAATACTAGTGTTATTTTATTGTATGTAGATTGACGAGAGACATGATCCTGTTCTGGATTATTTTTATTATTATTGACGCTTAGAGACCTTATACAGCTCTAACAATATTAAGTTTACTTATTTTAATTTTAGCGCTTAGAGATCATTTACATCTCTAAGCACTTTGAAATCATTGTTATTAATCATATTTGGACGCTCAGAGACCATATACATCTCTGAGATATTAAATTAATTTTATATTCCTTTTGTTTATTCGGACACAGATCGTATTCAATACGTCCTTAATATTTGTAAATTTATTTTCATTGAATTGTCAATCAGTATATTTTTTTTGTATCATTATTATTAAGTAAGATTGTCAGTTTTTTAAATTGTATAAATTCATGCTTTGACATGTAAAAGTGCCCTTGTGGCCTATTTGCAGAATAAATATTTGATTTTGATTTTGATTTGATTTTGATTTAATCGTTCACCATTGTATTTAAGTGAAACACCCATACCTTTTTTCCTGTATTTTAATTTTTGTTAAGTTAAAGTTTAATTCTCTATCTGCGACAAAGCTTGCGTTTGTCGCATCACCTCGTTTTGAGAGCACTCCCCTAACTGCCACAGCCAATATCGAGATCCTTGGCGTCGGCTTCTCGAGTGAAGTCCAGTTCCGCGGTCATTTAGAGGGTAAGGCCAAATTAGCCTCGAAAAAGCTCGGTGTGCTAAACAGATCGAGACAGTATTTCACGCCGGCCCATCGCCTACAGCTTTATAAGGCACAGGTCCGCCCACATATGGAATACTGTTCTCATCTTTGGGCAGGGGCACCACAGTACCAGCTTCTCCCTCTGGACCGCATCCAACGGAGAGCGACTCGAATTGTCGGCTGCCAGCGGGTTTCGGAACGGCTTGACTCCTTGGCGCTGCGTAGAAATGTAGCCTCGCTCTGCATTTTCTACCGCATGTATTACGGGGAGTGCTCCGAGGAATTGTTCGGATTAATCCCTGCCGCTTCCTTCCGCCATCGCCCAACGCGACAAAATTTCCATCCTCACCACTTAGATGGTTGGCAGTCCTCAACTGTGCGTTTCTCCAGAAATTTCTTGCCTCGCACAGCTAAACTGTGGAATGAACTGTCGTCTGCGGTATTTCCGGACCGATTCGACCTTCAAACCTTCAAGAAAAGAGCGTACTCCCATCTTAAAGGCCGGCAACGCACTTACAACCCCTCTGGTGTTGCGAGTGTCCATGGGCGGCGCTAATCGCTTACCATCAGGCGATTCGTCTGCTCGTTTGCCACCTATGTCATAAAAAAAAAAACATGTTCACCCTACAACAACTGGTTTATAAAGATTAAACCTCTAACTGTTATGACAGCACTTTGATTACGAAGAAAGTAAATTGTCACATTGAGCGAGATACGATATTTCAAAAGTAATCGGACTCGGATGACATTCAATTTGACACGTATCACTTGACTGAAGTATTCTGATTGTAGAGTGACCATGAATTTCGTAAATAATTTAAAACATTTTGTTTTCAACACTACAGATACATGAACGTTAATTTCACTAATAGCGGCACGAAGCAGTAGCTTATGATCTACTGAATCTGTAGTGTTGATCTTGCTCACGTCTCCCGAATCATCCTGTATACTGAGATAGAGATACCAGTGAAATATTCCACATAGATCGTAGCGCCGTTGTGTATTTCGTAAGAACTAACCGCACGACCACTGCATCTCTGTCACTTCAATATGCAAGTGCGATAGAGATAGCACCCAGTGACATCTGGTACAAACTACCATTGCCATAGAAAAAATCGTACTTCGAGCTGATAGGCCCCTGGCTATATGGCTTGAATTATGGATCCTAGACGACGATATATAGTTAAATACTTATACATAAAAAAGATTCAAGTGTCAGGAACAATTTTTTTTTGCTCACCACAAACAAATGCCCTTACTGGGATTCGATCCCGGGACCTCTAGCTTCGTAGGCATTGTCACTACCAACTAGGATAAACGGGTCTACGAACTGTTGATAATGATGATGAAGAGATTGTTACGCTTATCTTCCAGTAATATTATTGGCGTGTATAAACAAAACACTGGAAAGGATACAGATAAAATAAAATAAAAGTAGATGCTTCAGCTACCATTATATTTAACGATAATATTGTTTCATTTACACGTTGCGCTTTCAACAATTAGTTTGGTACTTCTTTGGTACGGTCGGTAACTTAGTTTAGGTAAAATACTCTATATCACAATACTGGAATGTATTGATTTCTTTACAAACTACAATTATTGGATAAATATTGCGTTTAATTACAATAGAGTGCGTATCAGATCAGTGTCCTAATAAAAACGAATTGCCTAATCCTAATGAAATGTACATTTTATATTCCAATATAAGTAAAACTATCAGCGGCATACATATTTCTATATCTAAAAACCCATCATATAATTCAGAATACTAAAATGGACTAGAAACAATTTTATTAGGCTAAGTACACAATAAATGCAATGCAAAGGCCTTACTCAACGATTGTGTATAAAATTATACTTAAAAGTAAATAAATTACATAAATACATCTTTGATGTTTTGGAACTGTTTCACAGCGAGATCGACTGGCAAGTCAAAGTTATATGGGGTTAACCGGTCTAAGCTTTGGAGAGCATCTTGGAATCCAGTGTTGACAACATAACTAGTTGAAGAATAGTATGCATCAACAAGAGAGCGGCATTTCAAAATAATGTTCAGCCAGAGGACTAGTTTGTGAGAGTTCAAAGCAGCACAAACAAATGCTTTGAAATGAGCATCGTAGCTCCTTTTGTAAGGTGTGTGGGATGCTATGATACTACCGATAGCACTAAGTAAACTCTGCTTGTTAGATATAGCATTCCCGCCCACAATGTCTAAGTTAAAGCTTTGGCTCAATTTTCTAGCTGGTGTGGAATTGAATTGATCGCCATTATTAATATCATAATAACGTAAAATAAGTTCCCATACATGTGTAGCATTGGAAGATGATCTGCGTACAGGGAAGCATCCAATGATGGGGACAAGGGAGTTAGATTCCGGGCCTGTTAAGCCATGCTGAAGTAAATCACGGATATTCACAGCTAAGTGTCTCCGAACTGCTGTTGTTAGCGGTATGTCATTAATTACAATACCACCTTCTTCAGATTCACTGTCATATGTGTCAATTATAGCTCGATTAGGTCTGTTACGGGAGACTAAGTGCTGTACAGCATCAACTGACATTTCCAGCTTTGCTCTAAGGTTACCCCAGTGCGTAACAATGGTTGATGATTGCTTCTCAGCTCTCCGGCTTGAGTTTGGAGAGCAACCAAACTGCGACACCGTAAAGATTTGTATCAGCGTACTGGCTTTTCTCATTAAATTAATAGTCTCTGTCCTAAGATCGTCATGGCCTTTGTTTTTGTTGAATGTTTTATCAAAATTGTTCTGCGACTTTGTACGTTTAGTTTCCGGTGTTTTTGATTTGGGGTTTCCTTTTAAGTCTTCGTTTTTCATGAGTTTTATGAACTTTTGCATATCATCAATGTGTGCTTGGAGTTTGCAGATGATTTCATCTTTGGAGAGCTGTTTTTCAGCATATTGCCGGACTGCACAGTTGATCTGGTGCCTTAATTCATCTGCACTCAGTGGCTGGTGGCAACCTTCTTCTAAACTGCGATCTATTTCTGATTGTAAATGCTCTATTAAAGTTCTGTGCTGTTTGTCACTAGCTTCTGGGTCTGCAGCAAATCTGTAATCAAGTAAATAATTTATGTCAAAAAAGTTTAAACCAGTGCTTTGTCGTATATTACATTGAAGGAAGGACAATATTTCGAGGACTGAACAGTAAACTATAACAAACTTCATAAATAGTATTGTGATAGAACTCTGTGGAACAGACTTTATATTCCAAAGTACAATTTTCAAAATGTATGTAGTTAATTAAATTGTTATGTAAGCCCCCCAATTTGTATAAATTATGAAAAAACACTTTTTAATTGACATTGAGAAGCTTAATTCATGTTCACTCAGCCGCAGATGTAGCTATGCAAGCCTAGTGATCATAATGAGCTACACACAGAGTCTAATGTCAAGAGAATAAGGGTCTGTGTAGATAAATGTGAACATGTTATACTCCTTAGCTACTTCTACTGCCAACTGTTCATAAGTTTACACTTTAAGCTATCAATATATACAGAAAGCAAATGAAAAAAAATGTTCTCTCTCGGAACCTACTTTTGTGCAGATGGGCGAATCATCTTTTTTGTGTCCTCATGGTTACTACTATTTGCAGTTTAAAAGTAAATTACAAGAAAACACAACTTCTGCTGTTGTTAATTGTTGTCACATTAAAGTCAGGAACTTGACGACAATTGTTCTACAAACATTAATCTATCTTCATTTTCACCAGTTGTTCAGCGGACGCAAGTGTCCCCCGAATTTGTAACAAAATAGTGGTTTGTCACCTGGACACTCTTGTTTTATTTCAGAATTCGTGTTTCCGCGAGATGCTACATATATGTTGAAATAGACTGTTTATCTGGCTCTTGAACATATAGATTTTATCCAATATACCACCACCACCACCATATCAGCCCTAGGATGTCCACTGCTGGACATAGGCCTCCCCCAATTTCATGGGGGGTAAATGCCATAATCGGCACGCTTGCCATGCGGGTTCGCGATCGCAGTATCTCCACCGCACTCTAGGAATGCTGCTGCCCATTCCTCGGTGGTCTTGGCCATAGTTTAAGGACATACCCGGGTCCAAATACATATCCAATATACATGTTGTGGTAAAAAATAATGAAGAAGCTAAGAAACAAGAAAAAGTTGATTGCTCCAGATCAATGTCTCTATAAAAGTCTGTCTGAATTTACTAACATAATTGATCCAAGTTGGTCCTTATTTAAGGTAAATTGAATTGAAAAAAATTATGTTTCTACAATGTAAACTCTAATGCTAAACAATGTTTAAAAAGTTTAGCAAAATTATTTATTTATTTACCTCTCGAGTTCCTTCAATTGTGTTTTCAATCTCTCAATGAAATGCGCCTGTCTGGCGCGCTGCCGACGTATCTTTGTTTCCAGATCAACACATTCAGCACAACTTGCTTCCCCCGAGCTACCCTGCGGCGAAGCCCTCGCTCCAGGCACCCCTCTTGATGTAAACTCCTCTAACTCCTTCAACATAGCATCCTTCTCTTCTGGTGCAGCTTTTAATATCTGTCGCAAACGGAACTCCACTTGCGCTAGATGCGAGGTCAAAGAAAATACGGACGACGATAACATCTCCTGTTCCTCTTCCAGTGCGTGCAATCTGTCTCCAGTTCGCTCCGACTCCTCGCAAGTCTCTTTAGGAGCACCCAGGGGCTCCCTTCGAGGCTCCTGCCAGATAGGAATCTCGCCACCATCATCGTAATCACTGGTACTATCACTTGCATCCATTGTTATTTTTGCTCAGTTTTCGATATACATAATCATAAAACAGAAGTATTTTTGTTCGCAAACATTTTTATTGCAATGTAAGTAACCACATTTGCCAGTTGGAGTAAGCAAAAATTAGACTTTAGAGGTGCTTTCGGCGTGCAGAAACTGAAATTACTGAAACTTGAAAGAAAATGCGATTTACGTCACTGAAAACCACGGACGTCACAAGTTATTGAGTGAATGGATGGATGAATGAACGATTAGGTAAAGAACGAATGGTTTTCAATAAATTCCGTAAGGATGCGTTCAATTTTCACTTCTATCTTATGATTAGAGTCAATAAGCGTAGGAATACTCCAAAATTTAGTCCTAATTTTATCAGTAATTTTATTTGATAGATAACTATATTATTAATTATGTATCAAATGCGCACACATTCAGCGACAAGTTACAGCGACATCTAGCGACGGAATTAAAAGCCACGAAGACTACGTAAGTAGCTCAGCTGTGTTATGAACGTACGATCTTTAAATTGAGCTCCGATAGATGTCGCTACGAGAGTAAGGCAAGGCAAACTTGTTCTGGCAGCTCTAGTTGTGATATACAGGGTATATATTTTATACAGGCTGTGGCCTGTAATAGGAGCAAAAAATTAAACGGTATACTATTGAGCTCTCCAGCAATTATTTCCAAATGGTTTTAATTGAAAAAAGTCTTTTCTTGTAATTATTTTTTCGCTAAAGTAGCTTATATGTTCTTTTTTACTCTACTGGAGTGATTAATAACTATTTATTCGAAAATCACTAAAAATGTATAAAAAATAAAATAAAATCCCAAACATATGTTCTTAAACCAAAAATGCGACAACGATTATGAATCATAACTTGAAGCCACCTCAAAATCAGCTTTGACTGCCGCGCTATAATCTCTGGGTGCCAAGATTCATTACTTGGAGGTCATAACTTTGGATCAAAATTTCTCCCAATTGAAAATTGATAAGTTATTTGGACACAAGAGGTTACTGCAGATGTTCTAAGGAAGCTTCCTTTAAATTTATTGCTCCTATTACAGGCCGCATCCTGTATACCAATAAAATAATAGAAGAAAATTGCCAATGATTATAAATTAGTTTTTTCTCCGAAATAAAAAGCCTGTATTTAAACAGAAACTTCTGTTCCATCCTTTAGTATTTGTATGGCGCTTAAACCTCTGATTAACTCACTAAAGTCATGTACCTATAAATATTATAATTATTAGAGAAAGCTAGATTATCTAGCTGTCATTCATACTTATTTTATAATCATTCCCGTCGTGGATCAGCCCGGCTAGTATGATAGCTTATACCGTCACATTATATGGCCAAAATGTACTGAAACGTCACATAAAACGTGACGGTATAAGCTATCATACTAGCCGGGCAGTTTTACCTTGCTGAAGACAGTAACTTGACCGTGAGCACATCATCCTCCTAGCGTTATTCCCAGTACAGTTGCATCGTGAAGGATGCCCGGGGTCCGCTACCTAGTCAGTAAGAATTGGCGTAGGCACTAGTTTTTACGGAAGCGACTGCCATCTGACCTTTCAACCCAGTCACACAATCAATTACTTATGATGACTTATGACAAATAAATGCCCTGACCAGTAGCATTACCATGAGTTTGCTGTAACCGTACTCGCTAGCGACTGCGTAAACAATCAGTATGGAGAATAAGTACAGCGCCTCTGGTGGTCACTCATAGAACTACAGATTGGTACTCGTACCATGAGTCAATACTCGTTTACTATACTCGCTAACGTTAATTCGATTCATCGAGTAGTTTACGTTACGATCGGAGTGACGCGCCTAACTTCACAGCATACAAAGCTCTCTTTCTAACTATACTGAAAAGACAGAGCAAGGACGATATTGGACAAAAGGCTAAGTACCCAAGGCTTCCTTTCAATGTATAGAAATAAACCTGCTAATTTAAAGTGTCGTAGAACAGTAGCACAAGGTATAATGTTAGTGAATCTTGTATTTGCTTTGGTTATTTTTGGTTATTATTGCCATACCTATAAACTGAGTGATGCAGTCTTCCCAGTTTTTATGTTTTTTTTTTTGTTTTATGTGTTTAGATCTACATAGATTATATATAAATCCTAATCTCATTTTATAATATGTTGAAGTGGATTTTTTTATTTATTTCTCATATCAGCCTGAATTTGTCTCAGTTATTTGTCGTTCATCTTCTTACGCAGCCGTCGCTAACATATTCCACACAAAATAATGCCTTGCCGATATTATTTAGATAAATAATTATTACAATCATTTATGAAACAAGATCTCTAATAAGCTTTCACGCTCCAATTTGCTAGTGAAATAGTTAACTACAATCGATACGGTATTTTTCGATAGCGACTGTCAAATTGATGACTCATGGTACCGATCTACGGCAACCGCTACAAAGCGTTAGTCGCTAGCGAATATTAAGTTAGCGTCTGGCGGGCGCAGTGAACGCGCGGTTGACTCATGGTACGAGCACAATCGAAATCTACTCGAAACGCGTTTATTCGGTAGCGACTGTAGTAACGTAATGTATATTTTCGATAGCATATCATGTTAGCGGCCCAGGATTCGAACCCGGGACCTCCGGCTTCGTAGGCAGGGTCACTACGGGTGGGTTGCACCAAACCATCTGTAATCGTAATCTGTGTTCGTTAAAATTGGAATGTATGGAAAGTTTGACAAGTTTCTATGGGATGACAGGGCGCCATATTTAACGTTGATCAGTCTGTGATCGTAAGTCGGTGCAACCCAGCCACTAAGCCAAAGTGGTCGTCAAAGCATCCTTCCCTAGGATTGTCGGCCGGTTGCCTGATGGCAGGCTGCATTCACTGCATCAGCGATTGCTACTGACAGGTATAATTAAGTTTTGTCGATCGCAGGCTTCATTTATACACCAGCGTTTAACACGGATTTTATAATTAAATACCCCGACTTGTAGCATGCGAAAATAAACCCTATGCGGTACGTCTTTTGCTTGTTTTTTCAGTGAATGTTGGAAGCAAATAGAAATTGTTTCTGAAGTTCGAAATTTAGCTGTCAATATAGAGATCATATTTTTAGTATTTCTTTATGTTTAACTTGAGATTGACATGCGTTGAGGTAGTAATTAAGCTTGTAACCGCCGTAGTCTGATATATACAGGGTGTGGCCTGTAATAGGAGCAATAAATTTAAAGGACGCTTCCTTAGAGCATCTGTACTAACCTCATTATCTTTTTTCAATTGGGAGAAATTTTAATTTAAAGTTATGACCTCCAAGTAATGGATCTTGGCAACCAGAGATTATAGCGCGGCAGTCAATGCTGATTTTGAGGTTGCTTCAAGTTACGACTCATAATCGTTGTCGCATTTTTGGTTTAAAAGAATATTTTTGAGTTTTTTTATTTTTTTTAATTAATTTTTAGTGTTTTTTGAATAAATTGTTATTAATATCACTCCAGTAGAGTAAAAAAGTACATATAAGCTACATTTGCGAAATAAAAATAATTTTTTTTTTTTTTCAATTAAAATCATTTGGAAATAATTGCTGGAGAGCTCAATAGTGTACCGTTTCATTTTTTGCTTCTATTACAAGCCACATCCTGTATAAGACATAAAATATCTAGCTCAATTCGCCGCAGTCTGATAAATTAGTCTGGTATGTTTTTTTACAGGATATTCATCTTTCTTACGGATTCTAATTTGATTAATGATTAATATAATTTATACATAAAAAAACCGGCTGAGTGCGAGTCGGACTCGCGCACCGAGGGTCCCAGTTTTTTTTAATTGTATGATGTAAGCGCTCGTGGCCCAGCGGCACCCGCGTACTGCGTGCGGTATGCGAGGTTAAGCAATGTCGGGCGAGGTCAGTCCTTGGATGGGTGACCGCTTTGAGTGGTTACTAACTGAGCGCTCCCGTGCTTTGGAAGGCACGTTAAGCCGTTGATCCCGGTTGCTGTCTTTGATAGCAGTCGTTAAGCCAAGTTAGAGGCCTCCGGGCGGCTTGAGAACTTCTAACAGTCAAGTTGCCCACTCACTTGACAAGCCTATTCCCAATAAGGTCGGTTTCCCCCTCGGGTTGGAAGGTCAGATGGCAGTCGCTTCCGTAAAAACTAGTGCCTACGCCAATTCTTGGGATTAGGTAGCGGACCCCAGGCATTCTTCAGGATGCAACTGTACTGGGAATAACGCTAGGACGACACACGTCAGACACCTGAGGAACCCAAGTCAGTCCACTATCCAGAATCTGGCCCAGGTTTCTCACCGCCGCTGCGAAGGGAACTACATACAATATCTTCGTACATTACTGAAGGCATAAAATCTTAATTATATTCATAAAATCTTAATTTTAATAGTACATTACGATACAAGTGCAGAGAACAGGAAATTCGCAACGAGTGGTGATAAATTGAAACACGACCGAAGGGAGTGTTTTAAATCGACACGAGTTGCGAATTACCTGTTTGCACGTGTATCGTACAACGTTTTACAGTACATATGGCTCTTTAAGGTTTCGACATATGCACGTAATCTGCTGATTACCGCACTCGTGCGGTAATGTAGCACCATATGTACTGTAAAATATTTTTTTATTTAAGGATCCTTTGTATGTATTTGTATAAAATGTCCTTAGTTATCCCGTCTTCGTCGTCGCATAGAAACAGAGTAAAGCAGATCCACTCATTTAAGTTGAACGATTTCTATACATTTGATCTATTCTCACTAATGCACAAATCAATAAGTTTGAGAGAGACAGACAGGTGACATCTGACAGGTATTCACCTGTCAGTGTCTCAGTCTTCATAACTAAAAATTGTACTGAACTGACGTTACAGTGTGTCAGGTTTATATGGAATTTAACATCCTGTGGGGCTAGTATGATCGCTTATATGTCGGACATATAGCATTCGTCCCTCTCGCACTTACATACTTGACAGTACGGGACGAATGCTATATGTCCGACATATAAGCGATCATACTAGCCCCTCTGGTGTGCTTTCAAATGGAGACAATTCGTTAAAATGATCGTACTAACTGTCGCATTCTAAGGATCTAACGGGACAACTAATTCTATGAAAAAATATCTGGCTTAATACTGCGAGACTGCTTTTGATCTGTGTATAGAAATAAATCGATGATAGTACTTATATTAATTTTCATTTATTTTGACAGTTTTGCCTAGTTAGCTGAGATAAACAGCCTTCGGTGCTATGGCATAGACCATTCAAAATCTTCAAAGGAGTGTAGGTAGGTATACCGCCATAATATCAAATTCCCGACCAAATAGCTTCAATAAAGTAAGAACCGTGAATTTCGAGGCTGAAAGAGTTTAATAACTTGAATCCGAGGCGACGGAAATTTCATACTCTCCGAGGAAAATTAAAAAAATCCAAGCGAGACTTCTCGAGGTGCTCGTGCAAACCATAATCAACCTTATGCCAAATATAATAAAGAATTTGCCGAAATGTAGGTACGTATTTAAAAGCATTGAACGTCGAAAGATACCTATTTAGATTTTTAATCAATAATAATGAATTTGCTTCCATGTTGTTGGTAAAGTCAGGAACGCTCGTGCGGCGGCGCTGTAGTCAACTCTTGGATGGGCCACCGCCAAGGAGTATATTGAATATAAGTCACCCTGTATAAATCACTTAATAAAATTTGCCTTTCCTTGTAATTAACAAAAGCTGAACCCACAAGATAAAATAAATAACGTCATATAAGGTTGGGGATGGCATACGAAATCAAAAATTTAAAGCACCTTATCTCTTTGTACTAAGGTGTAGTATTGGTTAACTATATAATTAAAGGATTATGTTACGAATTCGATAGTTTCATATCATGAGCCGCCTTAAACTAAACCAATTATAAGTTTGAAAGCGATTAGAGTCGCGGGAGCGGGTGGTATTCACGACGACGCCGACGCTCAGAAAATTTGTATATACAGACCCACAGCGTGCAAGTCTCGGAATTATAAGTTTCATTCAAAAACTTCATTTTTGGAATATGCTTTTATAGCCGACTTTTTGCTCTTAAAGAGAACTGATAACCAATCAGCCCAAGCAACGGCTTAAATCGGTCCGATAATCGGTTCACACTATACCGATTAGCGCGCTATGGCACTTGAACGGTTGCTACTCTGGGTACCTATGTGAATAAAATTATTGTAGTAGTATTAAATAAATAATATCATATAATGTGTGGTAAAATTAATATAAAAGAAAAACTATCACAGCTAAACAATTTGAGTAGGTGCTAGGTGGCAAACCGAAAAATGGATTCAAGTAGGTACATAAATACATAATAGCTATACACGGAAAAAAATATTTCCAACTATAAGTACTACCAGAATGTTTAGTAAACGAAAATATGTTCTCCTAACAAATTGTACTGTACAGTCAAACAATTTATCGTAATTGACAGCTAATATATTTAATAAGATCCCAAAATCCCTACGAGAGGAAAATAATATTCGTAGATTTAAAATCCAATTCAAAAGCTAAAAAAATATATTTAATTAACAAGGCATATTACTCAGTTAAAGAATTTTTAAACGAATCTAATAATTATAAATAACTAAATTTTATGTTCTTAACTAATTAACAGAAAAGCGACTTATTGGTTACTTTTATTCAAGTACTTCACGAGTTTCCTTAGTAACCGAATGTCTTTAAACCCAACCTTGTTTTTAATTATAATTGGATGTACGAATCCAATTAAGAAGTTCTTTAGCTCCATGTTTGCGCACATTTCTTTAGGCGTAAGTGCCTATTATTGCATTTAATGAGATTCTCGTTCAAAATTGGCATTTATTACTTTAGTCAGCAAGTTAGTTAAATGAGCTAGCTACAACTAGCTCTTTCAAAGCTTATAATTAATAGAATTGATTAGTAAATAGCGTATTTCATTGCTAGTTCTAGTTTTGATGTTTAAATTGTTACTAATCTTTATTACATTAATCAACAATCATCCATCATTATTATTATTATTACGTGAATTTTAAGGTCTTATTTTCAGGAAAACTTTGTTTGTGTCTGCTCTTAATACCGTTGTTACGGCTCCATCTTAAAGAAGCCAGTGGGCGTATGGTGGTTGCCATTTTATCACTTATCGTTGACGGCCATCTTATACACGACGATAAGTGATAAAATGGCAACCATCACACGCCTTCTGGCCTAATGTCTGCAGGCAAAAATCGTTAGCTATCGCTACTACATTCAAGGAATCTGTGCTGGAAGATTTTCTATTAGTTTATTTTGGGCATATTTATGCTGAAGGCTTTCCAATAACTTTGTTTTGGTTCTATGGATTGTATAAAATGATCCATATCAGGTATAGTCCGGGCTCGTTTGCCGTCCGATATTAAAAATCCTTCGATAGTCAATCAACAGTAAATAAAGATCTATTCAAGATCGTTGGGATTGGCGAAAACTTGGTTGTCTGTCTGTCAGTTTTACATTAAACACAAATTTATGCACTAAACCAGCTATTAATCCTCCTAAAAGTGGAGCAGCCCAAAAAACCCAATGCTTCGAAAAGTCACGGGAGAATAACGCTACAGCAAAGGATGCTGCTGGGTTCATCAATGCTCTGTAGTCTGTGGTTGAACTAAGACAAGCAACTATACTTAGACCAATTGCTATAGGACCTAGCCTCATGGCTGTTATTGGTGTGCCGAGGACGTTGATAGCAACAGCAACCACTAGAAAAGTCTTCAGCATTTCTGCAACAAACAGTGGTATAATATCTGCATCCTTAATCTGAATGTGAAGTGATCTAGAAGAAATAGCTTTAGCAGCTAATTCACCTAAAAAGGCTCCCAGTATCTGTGCTATAATGTACAAAAGAGCAGGGAGCAGATGTATGTAGTTGCAGATGAATGCTCCAAGTGTTATGGCTGGGTTGATGTGACCACCCGAAACAGGCCGGATCCAGATTAAAACAGATGCCATCAATAGTCCGTTAGCTAACGGGTTCAATTGCTTGAAAAAAGTTCCTGAAAGCAGGAGAGTGATGTAAATGAACGATCCCAGCAGTTCTGCTAAAAGTCTTCTTGTCATCTGGCAGTAATCTTTTAAGTCGTCCACTCCAAGGTTCAGTTCACATTTCACCATGATATAAAATTGTCTTGCTTTAGTTTAAATTCTCTCTTCACTTCAAAGCACTTCTTATACGTATACAAACAAAAGTATTTTTGGAATTCAAAGAAGGAAAATAATGTTGAGAGTTTGATAAATCAATAATCATAATCATCATAAATAAAATGTTTGTTTTGAATTTGTACATTAAGTGACATTAAGTAATTAGTGTCATTTATAAAGACAGATAGACACTACGAAGGCACATCAAAGAAGTATTGTGTACTATCTTTGTAGTTTACTGTCACGTACTGTAAAGAGGTTGGGTTGCTGTATATTGTTTATTACTAATAACTATCCGAATCCTTGAAAACGACAGTTCTAGAATATTAATGTAAATGAGTTAAACCTGTAAATTTTTACAGCAGAATTATTTATTTTCATAATTGATTCGAATACGAACAGGTCTGTTATAACTCAAAACAAACTTATAAACAAGTCCCGCCAAGAACCCGCCGACTAGCGGCGCGACCCAAGGCACCCAGTTGTCTTTGGGCGATTTCAGAAAGAACCACGTGGCTAACCAAACCACTGGGTTCATGCAACCATCATATTCCGTCACAGCGCAGAGCGCAGCCGCTAAGCTAAGGCCTATAGCCAACGCAGCAGACCCAACACCTCTTGCTTGCCTTCTAGGATCCGTAACGGCTAAGGCCACTGACACTAATAAAAAAGTCTCAAGTATCTCCAAACTGAATTCCGAATGCACGTCCAAGCTTTTCGAAACCTTATTCCTGAGCTCTTCACGCACAATTAATTTGGCCATAAATTGGCCTATTATTGCTCCCAGTATCTGTGCAATTATGTAGCATATCGCAGGGAGAAATCTTATGTAGTTGCATACCAGCATTCCAACTGTTACTGCGGGGTTCACGTGTCCCCCAGAAATATGGCCTGTGAAGGATACGATAGAAGCTAGGAGGAACCCTTTTGCCACTGCGTTTCCAGTCCTGGATTTTATTTCATGTAGCCCTGATAAGACAAAAGTTATCAATAAAAATGTTCCTATGAGTTCTGCCATCAGTCTCCTCAATATGCTGAGATCTTTGAATTCATATACTCCTATCATTTTTAAAATCCCCATGATTGTTGAAAGTTTGTAGTTTTACAATCGAATTTGACAATACACTCATCATCTAGTTGGTTTAGATGCGTTTTAAAATTGCTATTATTTATTTCGACTCTGTATCTGAAATAAATTCATCCTCCATAACTTAGATCTAAATCTAAATTAACAAAAGTGAGTTTGGATAAACGGGAACTGATAAGGATATTTCGCCAATGTATAAAAATGTGAATATTCTTCCATATTTCTTTGAGAGATGATTGCATCATAAACAAGTAAAGGGGTAGTCAGCCGACACTAATTTCAATTGCAAATAGAAATATGGTAAATAACAGAATTTTCGCATTGTATAAATATTTTAATAGGAGAAATAGATCCAGAATGTTGTGTTTTGTTTTGATGCTGTGGTGAAGAGATGATATAATTGATATATCAAAATAGTTCGGTATTTATGTTTCTGAAAGTTATTTCATCCAGGCATATTGGCTATGTGCACGTCTGAAACGTCAAACGTCAAAGGTCCCGAGACAATGTCAAAACTCAGAGATGTCAAATAATGACACATGAATATTTTATTTACTTTAGTAAACGAGAAAGACCCCGTATTGGAAATTTTACTGAAATAAATAAGAGAATAAATAAATACATACAAACGAAACGAATCGTAGGAAATCGTTAAGAAACCAAGAGAAAACGTGAAAGTAAATTTGACAGTGGTCCCCGGTAAGTACACATTTCTGCCATTACATGGTGTGCGCTACGATCGCCTAGCTTACCCCCACCACCTACTTCGCACATAGCCAATAAAGGTTTTTTTGCTAAACTATCAAAGATGACTGACGCAACGAGACAGCGAAAATGGAGGCCTTTGAAATTTTAAATCTGTAAAATACTCCCAGTTACTTCGTCCGCGCCTCATGCCTGGCTTACCAGGTGGCAACCCTTCGGTTGTCGGAGTCCGCTGGATGCGAGTGGCACAGGACCGGTCATTGTGGCACTTTTTGGGGGACGCCTATGTCCAGCAGTGGACGTCCTTCAGCTGATATGATGATGATGATGATGACAGGATGGAGCGGATGGAGCGTGCGGTATGCGAGGTTAAGCATTGTGAGCGCAGGTCAGTTCTTGGATGGGTGACAGCTTGGAATGGTTACTAACTTAGCGCTCCCTTGCTTTGGAAGGCACGTTTAGCCGTTGTTCCCAGCTGTGGTCTATGACATCAGTAAGAGGCCATCGGGTGGCTTGAGAACTTCAAACAGTCAAGTTGACAACACTCACCTGACAAGGGGGGTCGAAGGTGCACCACGTCCGTCCGTAGGGAGTACCCACCGTTACCCTACACGTGACCCCTGGGTGGTGCTAAAAGTGCAACAAAACTGGCAACCGTACTTGTCTTCTCGAAGATCTCACGGTTCGAAAATAAATGCCATACGATAAAAAAAACTAACGCTGGATGGCGCTAAAATAAAATTGATGGTTTCGGTGATTATCTTTATTATCAACCAAATACTAAAGGATAATCGACCGAGTGAAACGATGGTCTCCGTTTTCAGCTTCGAGGAATTCCTTCCAGATGTCTTGATGTCTGGTATTCCGGTTGTTCTCCTCCTACAGGTCACACTTCTCAACGGAATCTCGTGCAATTTGGTGAGCGTTCGATAATTTTATAGAATTTTCAGTCAAATCACTTTTTGGAAATTTTGAAAAACATTTGGTTTATTGTTGGTTTATTGGGTTTATTTTACATTGATGGTTATTCTATTGAGTGAAAAAAATATATTGTTAGGCAACGTAAGAAGTATCCACTGAACATAATTCACTGCTGTATTCCAGATTTTGAAGTCAAAAAATAACAGGTTACTTTGAATGTAGGTAATCCGTTTAGGTTAGTAAAAACTAAGTTTGTTAAGGATTACCAGATTAACGGTATTATGCCTTCGTCTAAAATTTGTAGGAAACATGTCCGACTCTTTAAAGGATTTATGTGACGGGTCCGGTAAACAGATTACAAAACTGTCGTCACTGTTTAATTTTGTTGACCCTTTAAATGTTTGTTTTGGAGAGCTTCTAATGTGAAAGTAATTGAGTTTCGTTTAAAGTAGCTTATATTATAAAAGTTTCGATATAATCAACCCGTTTCACCCGAGTGTACCTAAGCAGAATTTTAAACAAAATTAGCTGCTTATTAGGTACACTCGGGTGAAACCCAAACGGAAACTCTTCGATTCGGGGATAGAGAGAACTTTGACATGCTGATAAAGGCCCCGGCACGCCCCGCCATGAACCTATGCCTGGAATGTTAATAATAATAATATAGCATTTATTTTCAGAATATTTTGCAGTTTTGTCATGAAAAAATTATAAAAAAAAGTAAAAGTCTGAATAATTGCAAAATGTCTCTTATTTCGGTGTGCCTTCCGGCAAAGGCCTCCTCCAACTCCTTCCACTGTTGTCTGTCTACATTTTCTTATCCAATTCTTATCCATTGGGGTCCTATGGTCAGCTTCAATTCATCCTCCTATCTTATTGCTTTGCGACCTCAGCTCCTAGCGCCATCTCTTGGGTACCAAACTGTCACCCGTTTGCTCCATTTCTCCTTTTTGCAGCGGCATGATATGGCTGAGTACTTACTTCAGTTTAGTTAGTTAGTACTCGCTTTCGGCGTGGCCCAAAAATGGGGACATTTTCTCAGAATAGGCATGGACTTTTTGGGCCCATTCGACTCAGACTCAGCAACGCTATCGATTCTAGATGAAGCAAAAAGTGTCCCTACAACAGTTTATGGACAGCGGTAACAAAACCGACAGCGAATTATGTAAATTTGGGTACACTTTTTAGGGTTACGTAGTTAACTAGGAACCCTTATAGTTTCGCCATGTCCGTCTGTCTGTCTGTCCGAGGCTTTGTTCTGTGATTGTTAGTGCTAGAAAGCTGCAATTTGGCATGGATATGTAAATCAATAAAAGTGACAAAGTGGTAAAATAAACGCTTAAAAAAATTAAGGGTATACACGTAAAGTGGGGATGTAATATTTTTTTGCTTCAACCCTATATTGTGGGGTGTTGTGGATAGGTTTTTTTAAAATGAATACAGGTCTTCATTAATAATTTTTTGATAAAGTGAATAGTTTCGGAAATAATCACACTAAAAGAAATAAAATGTGTCCCCCCCCTTTAACTTTTTAACTATGGGTCCAAAAATTATGAAAAAAATCATGAACGTAAAGCTTAATAAAGAATTTCAACGAAAACTATAGCGGACATGATCAGTTAATCTGTTTTTGAGTTATTGTTAAAATTGCTTCCTTTCTGAATAAAAGACGTTTGAAACGCTGTGAAGGTATTATTAGTTTTTTTACAATACAATACAATACAATAAAAATCCTCTTTATTGCACACCTCACACAAATGAATTAGTTACAAACAGAATTTTTAATTAAGTTCATTGAGCAATTACGGAAACCTACACTGAGCGTGTCCCGACATGCTCTTGATCTTCTTCTAGAATCGATAGGGTTTTATATTCCGAGTCGAATAAGCCCAAAAATACCGTATTCAGATTCAAAGCATTAGAATGCGCATTTTTTATTTTTTATTCATTTTTTTCCTGTTTGACATCGGCCTGTTTAGCCTAGTTGGTAGTGACACTACATCTCCGAAACTAGAGGTCCCGGGTTCGGATCCCGGTAAGGGCATTTGTTTCTGTGATGAGCAGAAACATTTGTTCTTGAGACTTGGGTGTTTTCTATGTATTTAGGTATGTATACAATATAATATCTATTAAATATATCGCCGTCTAGTACCAACAACACTTACTATGGGACTACTTGGATTTGTGAAAAAAAAATGACCTCAATGATTTTTATTTTTTTATGTACTTACGCATCTAAGCGACCGACACCCCACTGCTACGTGAGGCGCTTTTTAGAATGGAAAGAGAATGGTATCATCTACACATTTTTTCTGCAAAGCAACAGGTGACACTAAGCTTTTTACAGCTATCAATAAAAACCCCTCAAAACAGATTAAGCAAAAGGAATGGTAAAAAAGTTAAATTGGTTCAAGGGCCGGGCCGGGCTAAGTCCGAACACGCAAATTGCCAAACTTTGTTTCGAGTTTTCTGGAATGCAAGGAATCTAATAAAGATAAAGTTTGATAATAAAGTGAACGTTAATCATTATATTGTACCTTAATTTTTATTAATTCCTAAATTGACAAGGGTACATGTATAATTTTTTAAACTATATTAAAAAAATGCTTTCAGATAATCAATGATAGTTTACTGAATTGTATAAAATAACTTTAAGGCACTCGTGAGCAAATTTTCATAGTACGCCAAATAGTAGAAAAATCAAGAGAGTTCAATAAGGCAATATACATTTGCTTTGTTGATTTTTCTAAACCGTTTGACTCAGTGAAGTGGCCAGTGTTTTGGAAAACTCTTTTGGCCATGGGAGCGCCGAGTCACCTCGTTTTCATTTTACGGCGGCTCTACGAAAACGGAACAGCATCAGTAAGAACAAATGAAGTAGTTTCTAACTAGTCTAGTCATTTTACGGTTTTGAAAAACATTAATTAATAATAGCCTGTTTTTTTTTTCTCCATTATAAATACATATTCTAAGATACTATATTTATGAATCCTATAAACTTTCCACCCGGAAGTAGGTACAAAAAAACATCGTCAAACAAACGCCGATTTTTTGAATTAAAAATAATAATAATGGTTTTTATTTGTCAACATAACAATATTATTGTTTTTAACTAGTGAAAAGTGAAATCCGTCAAATTATTTTCACGTAAAGCCGCTAAATTAACAAGATGCAAGGCTTAGGTGAAAGATGCCCTAAAGCGATAAAAAGAATTCGTAATAAGTAGTACTGTGATTCAATTCTCATAAAAAATATTAATGAAACAATCTTCCCAAAAATCCTATTGATTTTTATTTTGGTTGCATATGCGTATACATTTACTCCGATAAACTATTGGGAAATATGTTTATAGAAACAATTTATGTCTTAGTTTAACATAATAATATAGATCATTAAACTAATACACAAATCCTGCAAAAAAAAGTTTACGTAAGTAAAGCATAATCCACAGTTAAATAGTCCTTTTTAATATGGCAGCTGAATATGAACTCTTTACGCTTATAATTAGGATCACATTCGCTCGCACTGGCGCGCAACGAGTGTTTCGAGGCGTTCGCATTCAAGGCCGCGCTTTTCGGGCCCTACGACACAAGATATTAGATACATATAAGTATTACCTACTCATATAATTTGTATCGTTTCTTACCGCACTCTTCGAAGTAATGAAGAAATGACTTTATTATATTATTATACCTACGTTTTTATTGTAACCCATCAAGAGAAGAGCCCTTTTAAACCTTTCCTAACGTATTTAAAATAAGTGACTAGGCTCATTTGTGTCGTTCTCTGAGAAAATGGACATAAATACGATTGGCGCTTACACCATTCATTACTAATGATGCGCTAGTATAATAGCAATGATTCACGGCGTAATAATGGCGTAAGCGGTAACGCACTAATAATGTATAAAAATAAACATTGTAGTAAAAAACAAACCAAGAATTTTATTACATCAATATTTTTTGATGCCATCATAATTATTTAGTGTCAGTAATATAATATGTCATTACCAACATTGACAACAAATAAAGTCTACTATAAATAAAATAGCTAGAACAGTACCTAGTACGAGATCCAGCTGCAAATCAAGACACGCGGTAGCGTGTCCAGCCAAGTTCACCCCAGGAACTGGCGGACAGCAGCCGTGTGTTATTTTACACGAATCGTTTGGAGCCACTTTTGACCCCCCAATAACTCAAAATCTATCTAACATAAAAAATTAAATTTGGTACATGTATTAAGATCCTTTAGAACAACTAGAACCCCAATTTTTTTAAATATAGGTTTAATAGTTATTGAGATATTAAATTCCAAAAAACTGCATTTTTACCACTGACGGACACACTGACTGACTAATAATCAAAAACCTAACCCACTCCCAGGTGACCTAGAAAGCTGAAATTTGGAATGTAGGTTGGCAATTGTGTGTGTACACCAGAAAAAAACAGAAAACAGTGACTTTTTTATTAGTATTATTATTATTTATGCTAGTTACCTCGGAACTCCGTCATTTATTAACCGATTTGGAAGATACTTTTTTTCTTTGAAACTGCATACTTGAGGGGTGGTCCCATAGTTATCAGGTAAGAATCTGATCATAGGGTCCTGGATAAATCAACTCTTTAAATATTTGTGGTGAACCTATAGTGATTTGGGTATTTTGTATAGTATCTCGTGCATTCGCCCTTAAAAAGCACCATTTGGCGAAGATTGACCAAATGTAATGATATCCCATCAAAAACATAAATTGCCAAAAGCCTTAACTTAGCAGTTTTCTATGCAGTTTGTTATAATACCATAAAAATTGTTGGATATTTAAGAAAACGGCGTAACTCAAAATGCACTAAGCCGCAGTAAATTAGTTTTACTGTAAACAGTCTAACGTATGCGGAATGAAATTTGCACAAAATTTTGATACAAAATTTTAGGTGTAAATGATGATTCTATATTTATAACTTGATATTATCTTTTGTTTTCTGTAATATCTGTCAAAGTGTTGTACAAATCATTCGCATGTAAGATTTGTGTAAAAAAATTATGGCAAATCTCAAAGAAATGCGTCGAAAAAACCATGTGTGATTTTCGCGACACACATCCAGACTGGCCGAAGTCGAGGATTGTTAAACATTTTATAGAAATGGGGGAGAGCCGTAGGACGGTTTATAATATATTGTCACCCTATTCCCTTCGACATAAGACTACTAGAAAATCAGGTTCGGGCAAAGTGTGTTTTTTAAGCCGATCTTTGAAAAGAAGCCAACTAAACTAAATTACGGCGGGTCGGGTAGTGAAATCCTACAGAGAACTAGGATTTTTTTAAACTGTGATCGCAAAACAGTGAAAAAGTATCTACATGATATGGGCATTGCGAAACGAGCAAGAAAAGTAAAACCCATCGTGTCCGAAAACCAAAACTTACCCAGAAGAAGAGTCTTACAACTTTGGTCAAAAACATATTCTATGCAAAAAATGATGTAAAGTGCATTATGGACGATGAATCCTATTTCACTTTAGACGGCAATGAATGCCAGGGTAACATTTATTTCCAAAACGCCAATAACCCGAGTGAAGAATCAGTAAAATTTGTGGAGCAAATTAAGTTTCCAAAAAAGGTTTTGTTATAAATTGCAATTAGCCCTCGTGGCATGTCGAAACAGGTGTTTTAAGAATCTGGTTTAGCAGTCAATGCTGAACGATACATGCAGGGTTGTTTCCCGATTGTACGTTACTTTATGAAAACACATCACAGAGGAACTAATGTTGTGTTTTGGCCCGATCCAGCATCTAGCCATTATTCAAAAAAGACCCTGGCTAAAATGGAGGAGCTAGGAATCCCATATGTACCAAAGGATTCAAATCCGTCTAACGTACCACAACTTCGCCCGATCGAAGATTTTTGAGCCAATCTAAAAAGGCGTGTTTATGCGAATAATTTCCGGCCAAAAACTATACAGGCTCTAATTCCAAAACAATAATAAATTAGAATTAAACGAAATGCCAACATCGACTTACACAATAGCCATGGATAAAGTGCCAGCAAATTTTCGAAAAGCAGCACGCAAAGGCCAAATTACTTTTTACATTAAATTTTGTTAATAGATTGTTTATAAAAATACATAACATTATCATTATATTAAACATTTTTTATAAGGTTACAAATATTGTGCAAATTTCATTCCGCATACGTTAGTGCCGGACTTGGCACCATTTCAGAGAATCTACGGAACTTGACACCCATTTAGATCTCAATTATTTTGTCGGTGAAGACAACAACCAAGCATGGCATATTCTTAATATTGAACTTGGCTCCCATTTTCACATTTATGTTTTTGATTGTATAACTGTACCTCAGCAGGAACTGTTATTCATTAAATTATGAAATGAGTATCAAAGAAAAATAATTTAAAGTAAATTAGCCTTTATGTCAGTTAAATGAATTCACTATTAAAGTATTGCATATTACCTTGATAAAGAAATAGGTAAGACTAGAACTAATAAAAGACGGTTAGTTCGTGTCGCGAATGGCTGCGATTCGTGCCGTGCGGTGCGGTACCTACGATACGAGGCGGCTGGCGGTTATTTTCCTGCCGCTGCCTGCGGGCTGCGACCGACCAATCACGTTGACGCTGCGGCTCGCGAGCGGCATTTTTAAAGCTAAGTTTACGGGTGGTTGTAAAGAATTAGTTGCAATGTATTTTATAAAGCGATTTGTACATTATTCGATGAAAGAGTGCTGATAGTAAAAATCCCAAAACTTACTGATCAATTTGCATATTTTTTTATTGCCAAATAGAAATTACCCCCTAAAACCCACCCTCCGTTGTTGTTTATTACACGATTGGTATGCAATGTTGATGCCCACTATAATTAATAAATAAAGAAGAAACTTAAAGCCAATTACTATTTTTAGTCAGGCTAATATGGTAAATGAAAAAAATGTCAGGGGCTAACTAAATATAAATGTATCATTCCTTAATTTTATTCAAGCGATTTTTCATCAGTAATACAAAGCAAATAATAATTTAACAAAATAAATAAATAAAAGTTTATTAACAATTTAAGCCAATTTATAAGGAATTTATTAATTTTTAAATATTTATTTAAATATCTAAATTACTTATATTTTGTCGGGTTATATCTCAACATCATAACTAGAATTATGACATATCCGTTACGCAGGAAAACTTGGCTATTATGAATTATTTCCATTTCGCCATACTAGCGGACCGTAAAATGACTAGACTAAACCGTTTTTACCCTAGTGCAGGCGTTCGCCAGGGCTGCATAGTCTCACCTCCTCTATTCAATGTATATACCGAGCTCATCATGAGAATAACCCTGGAAGATTGGTCGGACGGTGTATCAATTGGCGGGCTGAGGATTTCCAATTTGCGCTATGCGGACGACACCACCCTGTTCGCAAGTAGTACTACTCATATGGCGAACTTATTGAATAGAATGGAGAGGGTTAGTCTAGGATTTGGGCTAAAGATTAATCGCAGCAAAACAAAAATGATTGTTGTAGATCGTGCTAACAATAATTCGCCAGTAGTCACTCATATTGCGAATTGTGAAGTCGTCGAGTCATACATCTCCTTAGGGGCACTAATTACGAACAACGGAGGCTGCGTGGAAGAGGTAAAACGACCAATGGCGATTACTAGGTCTGCTATGGACAAAATGAAAAGAGTTTAGAAAAACCGTAATATAACGAAGGCCACTAAAACTCGACTTGTAAGAACTCTCATTTTCCCTATTTTTCTCTACGCTGAGACCTGGACACTAAGAGAAACAGAAGAGCAGAAAGTGAATGCACTGGAGATGTGGTGTTG
This sequence comes from Notocelia uddmanniana, assembly GCA_905163555.1. Lineage (NCBI taxonomy): Eukaryota > Metazoa > Arthropoda > Insecta > Lepidoptera > Tortricidae > Notocelia > Notocelia uddmanniana. The sequence goes on from LR991068.1 coordinate 21,201,181, forward strand.
GAGGCGAATGCTCGGGATATCGCATGGACAGAGTTTCGCACCAACGTATCCATTTTAGAGGAGCTCGGTATTAAGCGGCGCCTGCTCTCTACTGTGAAGTCTCGGATCCTCAATTTCTTTGGACACGTGTCCCGACGAGACGGAAAGTCTATAGAACGTCTTGTTGTCCAAGGAAGAGTGGAAGGCACCAGGCCTAGGGGCAGGTCTCCAATGATATGGACAGACCAGATAAAAGCCAGTACGTCAAATACGTTAAACGAATGCTCTCGGAAGGCAGCTTTACGGGAGGAATGGCGGCGTGTCGTAAAACGGGTCACTCAAAACCCCACATAATGGGCACGACCACTTTGAAAAGAGCGAACCGACGAAGATGATGATAAAATAACTTGCGCTGAAAACACTAAAAGATTAGTGTCATCTAATCTAGTGTCAACGCTCAGGGTAGTAGGTAAGGATATCTATATTATATAGGTCCTTTACGCTTTCCACCAAGAGGACGGAAAAGCTCTTATGCAGCGGCTAAATTGAGAACTTGTCTTAACGGCTAACGCGTTACCATAAACAACCTCTTTAATTTGGGCGGGTAATCCGTTTATTTGCCTCAATGTCATATCATATTTGATACACTACTGTTGATGAGTTGGGGATGTTTGTCACACTATTGTGTGAGGCAAATAAAAAAAGTGAAACAATGACAAGGACAACAAATGATACATCTTTGTCGCTCTTATCCAATTAAGTCTATGACCATCTCAATCGATAGTGGTAAGTATTATTATTTGATGTCTTCTGTGGGGTACCTTGGTGTCAATGTCAACACATTATTGTCTTAAAAACTGTCACGCTTGACCGCACCTTAGATTTATAATACCAACAGAAGCGTAGTGTTAAGCAAGATGATTTTTCATATAGTTATCTTTTTGAATACTTATGGTTAACCAAGATGAGTTTAAACGGGATAGATAGTACGATCATTTTCGGCTGTTAACGAATTGTCTCCATTTAAAAGCACACCAATATGTTAAAATCTAGTCTCATATGATCCAAAACGTCACAAATGTCAGTTCAGTACAATTTGCAGTTATAAAAGTGTCGGCACTAGGGTTTCTCATTGCTCGAGCCATTTATCTCGAGTTTCGAGAAATCTCAAGCCCAAAGTCTCGAGTTGTATCGATACTCGAGTCTTTTTTATGAACTATAAAGTTTTGGTAAAAAAAACAAAAGAATGATAGGTAAGTAATTTTTATTGCACCACTATGATTAGAAATACGGAAAATAAATGAAAATCTTCTATTAAACAAACATAAATTCAAATTTTAGAAGCAAACTACAATTTAAAAAAACATATAATTGTTAATTTCTTACATAAAAAACAAATCAGAACATTAAAACTTATTAATACTGAAATCATATTTCCAGTCTTTTAATCAGTCCTAAATTGGTGTTTTTTATTGAGACCATTCGTTACAAATTCCTAATCAGTTAGAGATAGCCATACTACTCCCTAGCTAGCCAGAAGCAAAATGAATAAGTTAATTAAAAATAATGTGACTATGATCTAGGATCCAATAACAATAGTCATCAAAAAACACACTGTAACTTTATTAATACTGATATAGGATACTTTTTTTTTTATCTAAATGAATCAGAAACAGAAGCAAGACTTTTCATGTCTTGACAAATTATAGGCATCTATGAATATTAAAGCATTAATGACATAAAAAAGTAATTAAATATTCAAGTTATAGATTGATAATCTAATTTTACAGTCTTATAATCATGCGTAATGTAATCAATGTCGATTGAGAATTTAACTGATTTTTTATGCTATCAGAATCAGAACCAAGACTTTTCAAAAGGTCAGACAGATCGCTTTGTCTCGCTCCAATCTATGCCGCTTCTATGGCCGCTGCTCGTCACCGCCGCGCGATATCGTGGCCGGGCCGTAGGTGAAAAGGCGCGATTGACTTCAGTCGGCACTTTACTTTCGGAACTCGAGAATTTACTGATTTGTGCATTATAGAATAGAATAGAATAGTACATTACGATACAAGTGCAGAGAATAGGAAATTCGCAACGAGTGGTGATAAATTAAAACACGACCGAAGGGAGTGTTTTAAAACGACACGAGTTGTGAATTACCTATTCGCACGTGTATCGTACAACGCTTTACAGTACATATGGCTGTTTAAAGTTTCGATATATGCACGTAAACTGCTGATTACCACACTCGTGCGGTAAAGTAGCACCATATGTACTGTAAATGTTTATTTGCAAGAATACTTAGGTACAAGATGTTATATATTATAGTATAGTTACAGTATTCAGCCGAAACAGCATGCAAATGTTCAGGAGTGTTATTTATTTATTGTTATTATTTATCACAATTTAATTTAATTATCCACCAACCACAATAACCAATTTAATTAGTAAGAATAGATCAGGTGTATAGGAAAAAAACTTAAGAAAATGACCTACTGTAAGTAATTGTAGCGTGTTCGAATTACTTTTTTTCAAATGTGCAACACAAACAAAACAAACGCTTATTCGAACACGTCACAACTACACACAACAGGTCATTTTCTTAAGTTTTTAGGGTTTCGTACCCAAAGGGTAAAAACGGGACCCTATTACTAAGACTTCGCTGTCCGTCCGTCCGTCCGTCTGTCACTAGGCCTCAAGAACCGTAATAGACAGTTGAAATTTTCACAGATTGTGTATTTCTGTTGCCGCTGTAACAAGAAATATTAAAAGCAAAATAATAATAATAATTAAGGGAGGCTCCCATACAAAAAACGTGATATTTTAGCCCTTTTTCATGGCTACCACTCGCCGAGCTAGATCTCAAGAACCGTAATAGCCAGACAGTTGAAATTTGCACAGATTGTGTATTTTTATTGTGGCTACAACAACAAATGCTAAAATCAAAATAATAATAATAATTAAGGAGGCTCCCATACAACAGAGTAGTTGCCGCTAAAACAACAAATACAAAGCGCTGGCTGTAAAGCCAGCAATATGCTGAGTTGGGTCCATTTCGTGGCACGGCCCTTTTTTGTTTGTCTTTCCTTCTTTTTATTATTATTATGTACCGTGTGTGTCACGAATAAACGTTTTTGAATTTTTTGAACAAAAAAAAAACTCAATAAAACAAGTGTTTAATGGCACCAGCTTTTAGCCTTTTTTCTGGTACGGAACCCTTCGTGCGTGAGTCCGACTAGCACTTATAGAATTTCCCTTCCTCTAATGTTTTATTAATTGTAACAATACTGCATAACTTTTTACTATTTATTAAATAACCTTATTTTATTACAAAAATGCGCTCCTAGTCATCGTCGCGACAACTTGTTATTGACAAGGTGTACTACTATGTCTATGTTACAGTCTCGGTGTGTTTTTTACTAACAAAATATAAGATATAGACCACCATGTCAACATCAATGACGGTGAAGTGATGTAATCTTATATTTTCTTGTAAATAAGGATTTCCTGTCCTCATTTCGCAACAATAAACCAAACATTTCCGCGCATATTGAAGAAAATATCTCACTTTCAGATAGCTCTTTGAACGAAACCGAACAAGGGACTGCTGGCCCTGACACATGGAAATTGGTATCGTATTTAATTGACGTTTTTGTCCAAGCAAGAGGATAGAATTTCAGTTAACGAGGGTTTCAATATAAATAGAGTGCCGGAATTTTCGCTATGGTTTTAAGTTACGTTTTATCGCAAATTAATAACATCGCCTGATTAATATTTTCCATACATGACGCTTTCACTATTCTAATACTTGGTAATACTTAAAACATATCTAACCTCAATCATCCCACGTTTCATCATTCCGGAAATGTTTATATGCGAAATGAAAAATCTGCGAAATATTGCCCATATAATAGTACAGTCATCAGCAGAAGAAGCTAAGCACTATAATACGTTCACAATCATCTACACAGAGCCATTTTGAGCACTCGGTCCACCTAGCTACTTCTGCTGTTTTTTGAACATTATTGTAGGAGGCAATTGCAGGCTGAGTATTTCGGAGTCCGTTTAATTAATACGACTGTATCTATATAGTCGTATTCATATTAACATAGCCAAAAACAGAGATGAATGGCAAAGGCTGGAGGAGGCCTATACCGAAGAAGAGGTTCCAAGTGTTCCAACTCAAGATTAGAAGAATAGAAACTCTCAAACATTTATTTATTTATGTACAAAAAATAATTAAATAAGAAAATTTACTTTAAAAAAATGTAAAGTTGGAAATAATAAAAGGCTTTCTTATTATCATTATTTTAATTAATACGAAGCCTGCAATTGACATTACAGTCGAGGCTAATATAGTGCTTTTCTCAAGAATGGGGGAAAACAGGCTAAATTGGAGTTAAGTTTTGATAAACATAACTCTAAAACGTTTAAATGTTATCGCGCGGGGTGAGCCTGCAATGTTTTTAATTTTTTAATGGCCATATATGATACTTGTACACTTTAGCCTGTGCAGGACACCACAACCCCCGAAAAAACATGCTCACAAATGGGTTGGTTTTATCCCGGCCGTCAATTGTGAGTTCCATTGATAATGTCATCTCCAGCCCTTCCCAAAACAACTCGTTCAGACTTTTTAATATGGAACGTTTGGTGACAAAATTAGAAGAAGAATTGGCTGATTATAAGCAGAAATTAATCGACCTTAACCAGGTAATCACTAGCCTTGACTTGAACAAAGACTGCGGTCCTCAATAGTTCCTGAGTCATTGAACAGACATCTTCAACGAGATACTGAATCAATAAAATGTAGTAAAGGATTAAAGAAGTTGTGCTTCATTTCCAGTAGTAAGAGATGCAACTTACTTCGTAACCTGAAATCAAACAGTTTTTATTCACAGTTTGAGTGGTGCCACTATCTTACACCTAATGTAGGAGTAAATATACTAGTTCGAGAAATTGACTCAAAACTGCTGAGTTTTAGTACTGCAGTACACCAGACACGATTTTTGCATTCTTATGATTGGAGAGAGTGATTTTCATACAATGCAGGATTATAGTGCATTAATAAACACTGTTAGAGAAAAGTTAATAAGCATAACGAACACGAATATTATTATAGCTCTACCTACATACATTTGCGGCTCCCCTGGGTATAATTCAAGAATCGACGTATTTAGAGCTGCACTAGGCCAAGACATTAAAAAACACAATTACGGCTTTATCTTTGACCCTGAACGAACATTGGATGGTTTTTCAAAATGGTCCTGCTCACAAAATTTCTCGAGAATCGGTTGAGAAATGTGACCTATATTAGAGGATTACAGCCGCGGGACATACTCGTACGAATGCATTTACCGAAGCTGAAACAGAGACCTTCACTTCGCTCAGTCAATAAGAATGATTGTTTTAAGAAGTGGCTCCGTGAGCAGTAGACCTCGCTTATGTTATGGTCGGTGGGTTTGGCTTGGACCCTGCTCGGGCAAAGGCCTCATCTAATTTGTGCCTTTGTTGCCGGTTCTGAGCTGTATTCGGCCAGTCTTCCGCTACATTTTGTATGTCTAAAATATATACCTAAGTATATCAAATCTTATCTAATAGTACTTGTTAGAATTACACGCCAGCTTTGTTCCATCGCAGTGATACGAGATTATGTCTCACATAATCTATTTATGAAGGGGTCAAAAGGATTCTGCCCACTTCTGAGGCTTGAATAAGTAAGGACTGCTTATTTATTTACCACCAGGTGTCTCAAGGTTTGTGATTTCCGTCATGCCTTTCGGGAAAAGAAAGAACTCATATTTTGTTTCCGTGAACAAAGAAGGGTTCCGTATCGGCACCTCCTAATTCTACATTTAAAACCACTATACAATGCATTGAATGAAAAAAGGTCGCATCTTGTTTTGTTTTGCCAAGACAGTATTTCAGCAATTACTCAAAAACCGTTATACCTATCCTGTTCTAACCAAAAATCGTTAAAGGATTTATTAATGTACATCATCTTGATATTTTTCAGATTTTTAAACTTCATAGTTTGGATATTAGACCCCCCCCCCCCCAGTTATATGTATGGGGTGAATGTTTTAATATGTTTTTCGTAATTCCACATCATATTTCTATAGCGGTTCGTAACATACACATTCATACCAAATTTCATAATTCTAGTGATCATAGTCTCTAAGTAAATCGGCTGTGACATACGGACGGACGGGCCTTTTCGCCATTTTAGCTACGGAACCCTAAAAAATGGCTGAAATGTAATGATATGTTATATTTTTATAATCGCCTCAAAAAGATCTTTCATATATTATACAGTAACTCACCCGATAGGGTTCTAAAAAAACACTTACAAAAAAAAAAATTACTCAGCACCTTCCTAAGGGATTTTTTTAAGGACTGCGGGTCAAGTTATTTTTTGATCTCTAGTATGCGTGTGCCAAACGGCTGAACTGTACATCGATTTGCGGTTTTTTGCGTACACCTTCCACTATATCACAGACTAGCTGTTGCCCGCGACTTCGTCCGCGTCTTCGCTCCTATTGGTCGCAGCGTGATGTTATATAGCCTAAAGCCTTCTTCGATAAATGAAATCTCCAACACAAAAAGAATTTTTCAATTCCAACTAGTCGCGTTCAAACGAACAAACTCTTCAGTTTTATAATATTAATATGGATATAGTAAGTATAGATGAAATACAAGATTTTTTAATATTTTATATATAAAAACAAAACCATTTATTCACATATTAGTACATAGGTAGTTACATACTCGGTCAAAACTAAATTAAAACCATACAAAAAAAATAACAATAATACTTAAGACTAGCTTAAGCCTAGTCAAAAATTCTAAAAAAGGCCCCCTCGGATTGGATTGCCCCTGGCGCAAAGGTACCCATCACACTGGACGCGTTACCACGCTGTTAATGTGCAATACAAGTTACTTCGACTATATGCTTTAGGAAAAGTAGATAACCTTACAATATTAGTCAGGTGGACTGATGACACGGTAAAGGTCGCAGGAGTCCGCTGGATGCGGGTGGTGCAGAAGCAGTTATTGTGGCACTTTTTGGGGAGGCCTACGTCCAGCAGAGGACGTCCTTCGGCTGATATGATAATGATGATGATTGGTCGATTAACTATCATTATCGAATCCACCATCATGCTATCACTATCCACTAGAGCGCTCGTGACCCAGCGGCACCCGCCTACCGCGTATGCGAGGTGGGCGCAGGTCAGTTCTTGGATGGGTCACCCTTTGAGTGGTTACTAACTGAGCGCTCTCGTGCTTTGGAAGGCACACTAAGCCGTTGATCCCGGCTGCTGTCTACGATAGCAGTCGTTAAGCCAAGTTAGAGGCCTTCAGGCGGCTTGAGAACTTCTAACAGTCAAGTTGCCCAACTCACTTGACAAAGGGGGGGTCGAAGTTGCACCACGTCCGTAGGGAGTACCCACCGTTACCCTACACGTGACCCCTGGGTGGTGCTAAAAGTGCAACAAAAACTGGCAACCGCACTAGTCTTCTCGAAGATCTCACGGTTCGTAAATAATTATATACGTGGATAGTGATTTTATTAAATAAATAAAATCACTATCCACGAAAAACTTCACTGAGGAGTCCCAGAGACCAGTTCTGGTCGTCATCGTCACTGAAATCGCTATAGGCATGCCTATAAAATTTGAGGCGTTTCCTAGATTTCCCTAGGACCCCGACTCGAAAGCATACCCTTTCAAACAAAAAATAAATCGAAATTGGTTTAATAGTCTCAGAGAATCAGTATACGTAAAGTCCCCCTTTTTGAAGTCTGTTAAAAAATATCATATTACAGGTTGTATGCAGTTCTCTCCACCTTACCCAACCAGAGCCTCCTTGGTTTTCTTGTACCACACGACTTCTATTTTCCCTTTATTTGTTTTATGCAGCTTATTTTCGGTTTTCCTCACATAAGGCAAGAAGCCTTGCCAGAAGGCAAGTAGAAACTTCCACCTCCTTCCCATAATGGTGGTCATAAAGGAATCGTGTCGTACAAGGTGACCAAACAATCCCGAGGTTACGTTAAAATGTTAGGTTAGGATACCTAAATTTGATTTCCTTTGTTCGAGAAGCATCCATCTACCCCTTTAAGTTCGAGTCTCGGTCGCCAGACAGTAACATCATCAATCTCCCAGCAGAGCCACCCTTTTCTAATCGGTCAGCTAATCCATTATTATTCACTACTAAAAAAGTTTTACTTAGAAATATGATATTAAACTGTATACACTTCGCCTTCCAATATGTAGCGAGTAATGTCCACTTTTACGGCCATTTTTGAGAATAGTACATTACTACAGAGGCCGGGACGAAAGGGGTTGCCGGCCGAAGACATATAGATGGGTCTGAGGCGGGCAACCCCTATTCCCGCCGAGGTATGTATAGTGTTTTTCTCAAACATGCAATGAAATAAACAACAAAAAATCTAACTTTTATTTTTAATACGCATAGTGGCAGAATGTCATGATTGCCTGTGCCACAAATTTATGTGTAATGGAAATTAAAAAAGAGGACTTTGCCGGCTTAGGCCTGCAAGATTTGTATGAAATTCCATTAACGACCTCATGTCCTAGCCGCACCTGAAAAGTCATACTTCGCAGCCTATTTTAAGGAACATAACATCAATATTTCATTGCTAGTTTGAGAAAAGTTATTTTACGTACAAAACTGACAGTTGAATTCCCCTAACGTACGTATGAAACGTTAGGTAATGAACCAGCAGGATGTTATTTTGGAGTTAAGGTCTTTTGACATATCTCGTTCCGATACAACGCCATTGGACATCTTATATATTCTGAATACAAGCGTTTTTGTCTGTAGACACTTGAGAGATCGTTTAAATCCATTTTTTTGGTCTTAAAGCTTCCGGGTGTTTGCTGTACTAGAGGCAATAACGGACAATCTCCAATAGTGTGTCACCCATAATTTCGCCCAAGACCTACGCTTCTCCAATGTTAAATTACAGTAAAACCATTCCTAAAATTAACGCGCTTCCAATGTCGTTACATAATTAATTTTGAAATATCATTTACGTAAACATAAACACTGAAAGTATGTTTATTATAAGATTGGACTAACTCTACCTTTATAAAAATTCCTTTTATTCATATTCAATACTAGCTTTTGCCCGCGACTTCGTCTGTGTAGCACTCATTCTCGCTTTAGAATTATTTGTTTTCCCATAAATCTTTCACCCTTCTTTACACCCCCTTAAGAAATGATTACATTCAATATGAAATGCTTTTACCGCGCAAGGAAAATTTTAATAGGGATCCTTTTTCCAAAATGAATCAACATATCAGCCGAAAGACGTCCACTGCTGGACATAAGCCTCCCCCAAAGAGTGAAATTATGGCCGTTCCTTTGCCATCCGCATCCAGCGGACACCTGCGACCTTTACCAGGTCATCAGTCCACCTTGTGGGGGCCTACCCACGCCGCGCCTTCCGGTACGTAGTCGTACGTGCAATATGCCCCACACACTGCCACTTAAGTTTAGCGGTTCGGAGGGCTATGTCGGTTACTTTGGTTCCACTGCGGAAGGCCTCATTTCTGATGCGATCACGCAGAGATACTCCTAGCATAGCCCTCTCCATTGCTCTTTGGGTGATTTTGAGCCCATAGTAACCGACCACGTTTCCGTGCCATAATTATGTCATCACTGGCAACACACACTGGTCAAAGAGCCTCGTCTTGAGACACTGCGGAATATTGGACGAAAAGAGGTGCCGTAGCTTCCCGAACGCTGCCCAGCCGAGTTGGATTCGACGATGAACCCTTCTCGAAGTTGGACCTAACTAACTGGACAGTCTGTCCTAGGTATATATAATCGTAGACGATAATATATACCTAGTTGTATACCTAGTTGTAGACAACTTCGAGTAAAAGTGTCCGATTGTAACGGGAGTTGGTGCTACGTGCTCGTTTCAAAACTTATAACGTAACCTTATTTCAGAATATCAAATGTACCGATTCTAGAAGAATGAAGCCCGTAAAAATATTACATGTACAATGATAAAAGTCTCGCTTCTTCCGTAAAACGTCCCAACAGAGCGGGTTCTACATGTAAGTATGATGGCCGAAGGCCGAGTATTTACACAGAGCGGGCTTCTTATGTAAGGTTGAGGGCCGAAGGCCTGAAGCAGGGAGGCGAGACACGCGAAGCCGAAGGCCGAGCTTCCCAACAGAGTGGATTTTTATGTAAAGTTGATGACTAACGGGCCGAAACAGAGTGGCAAGGCATGCGAGGCCGAAGGCCGAGCAATCACATAAAGCGGGATCCTTATAATTATAAGGCTGAGGGCTGAAGGCCCGGAGCCGTGTGGCATGCACACGAGGCCGAAGGCCAAGCGACCCAACAGAGCGGGCTCCTTATGTAGGGCCGAAGGCCTGAAGCAGAGTGGCAATGCACGCGAGGCCGAAGGCCGAGAGTCCCAACAGAGTGGGCTCCTTATGTGGGGCCGAAGGCCTGATGCAGAGGGGCAAAGCATGCGAGTCCAAAGGCAGACACAGAGCGGGCTCCTCATGCCGATTATTCACACAGAGTGGCAAGGTAGCCAACAGAGAGCGGTCTGCTCATGTAAGGCTGAGGGCCGAAGGCCCGAAGCAGAGCGGAAATGCACGGGAGGCTGAAGGCCGAGAGTCACAATGCTTAGACATATAAACAGATAGACAAACAGACACGAATTCTCAAAACTGTTGAAATGTGTTCTGTTTTGATGCCAAGGGCCCTCCAAACGCTCCATTGATTTTTCGAATATCTTCAATGTACAGATTTTCGACCCTCTACAGCTTTATTATATGTACGGATGAGCATAGATCCAGGAGCCTTTCAGCTCGAAGTAGGAATTTTTCTATGGCAATGTTAGTTTAACTTGTTTGTACCGGATGTCACTGGGTGCTATCTCTATCGCACTTGCATATTGAAATAACAGAGATGCAGCGGTCGTGCGGTTAGTTCTTACTAAATATACAACGGCGCTACGATCTATGTGGAATACTTCACTGGTCTTTCACTATATCTCAGTGTATATATACAGGGTGATTTTGGGGTCGTGATCCGGAATGATTGTACATGGTCAAGAATTCAAAGTAGACAACATCACAGTTGGTATGACGGTTTATAACACAAATAATTCTCTTTTTCTTCAAATTCTAATGGGAAATAATACTTTTTCATACAACTTGGTTACCCTACCCCACTGTCAACTCTCCATACTATCCGTCAAAGAGAGAAGGGTAACCATGTTTTTTTGAGATTTTGTATTTTTGTCATCAAAATAAATTAAAAAAGAAATACGTTTGTTTCGTGTCACTACAACTTTTTTGAAAAGGCTAACCGATACCAAGTCGTAAAACTTATTCTTGATCCACGACCCCGAAATCATCCTATATATTGTACTTTGTGCATAGATCTAAGGTGCTTCAACTCTCAATGTTGACGATTGGGCTGCCCAGCCCAAGTGATCTCTTATATCAAACGGTTATTATGGTGTGAAGGGTCACCATTACGTAAAAAATAATACACAACAAAATTAAATTGTACACCGACGATACAAAGACTGTATTGGAGCAGCTGTTTTTGTATTTAAGCATATGAAGGCCACCAATTCCAAAGTATCGCAAATTTATTTTGATTTACACGCAATAATATACCTAATTGCTAAGACGTTATGCTCAAAAATAGTGTCATCAATCAGAAGGAATTATGATACTTTGGCTTTGACATATCGAAACGTCAGCTTGTTTACAATACGTCAAATTCTGCTATGGTTAAGTTAAATTTATTGACACGCCGTTATATTCCCAATTGGCTGAAACTTAAAACTTAGAATGGCGTATGAGGATTTAAATCACCCCGTTTCATAGACCATATTTGCACCCCCGATTTCATCCCTTTGAGGGTGATTATCGGGGACAAAAAGTATACTATAAGTGAATCCAGATTATATACTGTTAGTATACAAAAAATCATCTTGATCTGTTCAGCCGTTTTTGCGTGATTGAGCAACAAACATCCAAACATCTAAACTTTCGCATTTATAATATTAGTGGGATTAAAGATATTGATTTACGAAAAATCATAATCTGTCACGTATTCGCTATACCATATGTCTCCATTAACAACCTGTGATGGAAAGAGATGCCATACATAAACGGAAACAAAAATATTACTGGTAAAGAAGAGATCTGAAGAGGTGCTATAATACACGTTTAATTAAGCTTTCAATTATGTTAATTAGGGTGTAACTAAAATAATAAAATGATTTCCTTTGCTGTTTCATTTTTGGTAACTGCTCATGATATTAATGCTTGAAATACAAGATTAATGGTACTGTGTTCAAAGACGGATCTCCATTGGGAAAAAATGAATATCCCGTTATTTATTTTAAGGCAGGACGAAAAACAAACGTTTTTGTAGATTTGTTTTACTTTTAAAAGTAAAGGGTTTATTAACAAAAAGCACAATACAAAAACCGGCCAAGAGCGTGTCGGGCCACGCTCAGTGTAGGGTTCCGTAGTTTTTGTAATTTTTTCAAAAACTATTCAACCTATCAAGATCAAAATAATTTTCCTACAAAGTTTTTATAAAGTTCTACTTTTGAGATTTTTTTCATATTTTTAAAACTTATGGTTCAAAAGTTAGAGGGGGGGGGGACACATTTTTTTTTACTTCTGGAGCGATTATTTCCGAAAATATTAACATTATCAAAAAATGATTTTAGTAAACCCCTATTTATTTTTAAATACCTATTTAACAATATATCACACGTTAGGGTTAAAATGAAAAAAAAACACTCCCCACTTTACGTATAGGGGAGGTACCCTAATAAAATATTTTTTTCCACTTTTTATTTTACCACTTTGTCGGCGTAATTGATATACATATTAGTACCAAATTTCAGCTTTCTAGTGCTAACGGTCACTGAGATTATCCGCGGACGGACGGACAGACGGACGGACAGACGGACGTACAGACATGGCGAAACTATAAGGGTTCCTAGTTGACTACGGAACCCTAATATACAACATATAAAATTAAAAGCTAAACTAAACCATAAATAATAACTGGCCTAAGCTTTAAAATGTTATCATTCCTTTACCGTTTTCGCTTTGTTCGGACTTGTCCTTATTTATATATGTATAAACATCGATAACTCTATATCTATATATGTATAACTATCGGAACAATCAAGCTCAGGCACGAAATCCTTCACTAGTTACGGAGACGTTCAGCGACATCTACCTTATTAGAAGTCTCATGCTTCTTTTTAACATAAGGTCTCAAATTACAATGAAAAAATCGTCAGTAACGATGCGCCATCCCATACTAAACAAATTAGACTTTGTCTTAACTTTCCATCAGGTTAGACTAAGGACAAACGTAATCCCATTTACAATAAAAAAAAATGTAGTAAGCAGTACCTAACGCATAAGGGGAAAAAGAAAATACTTTTCCGAGCAGGATTTGAACCTGCGACATCTGGCATACGCGGCCAATCGGTCTAGTTCTTAATACAAAATAAATTCACTAAGTACTTTGCTCTGTACTTTGGTGTTGTCTTCGTGGTGGTAAAGACCACAACACCAACCAGAGCTCCCAAGGATGCGAAGAAATGGAGTTGGTATGACGGAACCTGAGAATCGAAATCACTAGTTCGTTGTATTTTGCGTGATATTTGTAACAATGTTAAAGTGGAAGTAGCAGGTTGACTTTGTAAAATGAGTATCGTCTTTTGTTAATGCCCGAGGAACCCTTGGACATGAACCTTCCCTGATGGAATACGACCACGATATATAAAAGTTACTATTCCGAGTGTGTGTTGCCAGTGATAACATGTGCCACTGAAACGTGATCGCTTACTATGGGCCTCATATAGGAAGGCTCAAAGTCACCTTAAGAGCAATGGAGAGGGCTATGCTGGCAGTTTCTTTGCGTGATCGCATCAAGAATGAGGCCATCCTTAGCAGTACCAAAGAAATCAATATAGCCCTCAGAATCGCCTAACTTAAGTGGCAATGGGCGGGCCACATAACACGTAGAACCGATGTGCCGTTGGGAAGGAAAGGTGATGATAATGGTGATTCAGAAGTCGTTTCTGTGCATAGGTGTTCAAAGTAAAGTGTACTCGGATCAGGCAAATCGTAGGTTTCCTACTGCCTAAGTATTTTAAAAAATAACGAAAAATCACATGTTAAGTTACCGCAGCTATGCAACGAAAAGGAAGATGATTATTTTAGTACTTTGTCGCTCTAACGTAACAATACTGCGACAGTTGGGATGCGTCAAAGTGACAAGGTACTAAAATGATCATCTACTTTTGCTGTTGACTACATAGCACATTACAATTTGACAAGTAATCCCGCCACGCAAACGAGGAGAAAATTGCGATAGAATGAGATTCGCCCTTTGTTGGTCCCATGTTGCCTTGTTCGCTGCTTACTTGAGATATGATTTTGACGTTCTGGTACTTCTTGGGAAATACCTACTGTTAGGTAGAAATAAGCGGAATGTATCAGTGACAGAAACTGAAGACTGTTATATTTCGTTTTAATTCAATTTATGAACATGTCTTTTTACAATAAGTTGACATTTGAACTGGATTCCAATAAGAAGCTATTAATAAATGATGCTGAAGATAAAATTAGTTAATATAGTCCTATAAAATAAATTGAATTAGACTGAGAATTGTATCAAGTGGATACTTCTTACGTTGCCTACATATGTATTTTCGTCACTATATTGAATAACCATCAATCCATCTATACTTTCATCCTAATATTATTAATGCGAAAGTATCTCTGTCTGTCTGTTACCTCTTCACGCTTATACTGCTTTTGGCATTGAGATAGTTTTTAGTCCCGGGAAAGGACATATAGTATAGATATATAGTTTTTGTTCCGGAAATCTTTCCTTAAGGGGTGAAAAGGGGGGTAGAAATTTCATGCGCGAGCACCTACAACAATTTAATAACAATTATTTCTATAACATAACGAGTTGCAAGCGGATGGAGTCGCGGGCAAAAGCTTTAGTTTGATAATCACTGATACCATAACTATTATTTCAACGCCATATAGCGTTAGTTAAATTGAAAACGTTGAAATTAAAATGTGACACCCCTGGAGTTGCAGGCATCCATAGGCTGCGGTGACAGCTTACCATCAGGCGGGCCGTACGCTTGTTGGCCACCGACGTGGTATAAAAAAAAAGTTGAACGTAGTGCAGCTACATCACACAAGCTACCGACAAAGACATTATCCACTTAAAAAAAACTTTTGAAATCAATAGGTTATATCAAGTTTGGTGTTTATAATACTGTCAATAAGTCACGTTCGGCACATCCAGCATGCCTCTTTTATTACTGCGGTGGTGGCAAACAAGCATATTTGTAGCTGGTTACAAAAGTCAGTTACATAGTGGGACGGAAGGCATATGCCCTGCCATCAGGCAATGGACACGGTGCTGCTACACTCATGAAGAGTCGCAGCGCGTTACTGACCCTTTATGATTTGACGATTCGTTGTTCGTTGTGTCCACAGCTACAGTCAGTAGCAAAAGTAGCTACGCGGGCCTAGTGCTTAAAATGATCTACACACAGACTCTAATGTCAAGAGAATAAGGCTCTGAGTAGATAATTGTGAACGTGTTATGCTGCTTAGCTACTTCTGCTACTGACTGTACTAGTGCGATAAATAGAAAAACGAATTCATTAAAAGCAGAATACAAAAATATAATATGATGGAGGAAAACTATAGATTTTAATAAATACGACACCACCACCACCACCACCACCATATCAGCCGAAGGACGTCCACTGCTGGACATAGGCCTCCCCCAATGTCATGGGGGGTAAATGCCATAATCGCCACGCCTGGCATGCGGATTGGCGATCGCAGTATCTCCACCGCACTCCAGGGATGCTGCTGCCCATCCTCCGGTGGTCTTTTCATTTCAGGTAAAATTATGGCATTTAACCTTATCTAAAAATTTCATTGACAAAATTGAACAACTAAATATTATTGTCCTTTTAAACATGCTTGTCGAAACCACATCAAGCAGTTTACGATATTGTTATATCGTAGCGTCACTCGCACTGAGTGTCTTACAAATCTTACATTGTATACTCGCAGTGTTTTCAAAGGACGTCTTCTACGCCAAATAAGCTTTGTTTTATCAACTGTCTCTGAGAGGGCTTAGTGGTGTGTGTCTTGTGGTTTTTCCCAGGCTTTATTTCATTAAACGCTTTGTGTAGTTTTAGTTTATGGTCGGTCTTAATAAAGGTAAAAAAAAGTTGTTAGACCGAAGTAGCTACTGATGATTGATGCTTTTTATACAAATATAAATATTACTAGATGAAAGCCCGGCTTCGCTCGGGTGAAATAAAGTAAACATTTATTCGTGACAGTTATGCAAACGACGAAAGAAATAGTGTACAAAAGTGTATAAAATAAAAACTTTACAACAACGGATTATGATGAAACTTCGTATAGAAATATAGTCTGTAGTCTGGATTAACATATGGAATAGGGAGTAAAAGATTACGCTGACGACGTCACGGGCAAAGGCTAGTATCTTTGCAAGTTAATCCTAAGCATTTTTATAAGGGTAGTATTTAAGGCACATAAAATTTTTGACACCGTAATCAGTACTGATTTGTATAGCTAAAATACTAATCGTTCATTAAAATTCAGTTCAGATGTGCAATTGTTAAATATTGATGTGCCAGTCAGTATTTTTGGTACGAAGTCAGAGCTGCTAACGCGAACGAAAACAAATGAAGTTCGTGTATCTCTCTCTCTCTCTGTCGAGCTTGCAAAATCGAGCGACACAGAGGGAAATACACGATGTTCGTTCGTTTTCGTTTCGCGGTCGCAGCTCTCTATTCTCCGCCACATTCTATTAAGTGGGGCCCTTTACACTCAATATTATGTGTCAATATTATCGCGAATTTTAAAATTTTATGGATTTTTCTTCAATATTCATTGCACGTGATACGGATCGTGATATGAGTATATCGCGTGATAATAATAACCATGTAACAGGCCCCTATGGATGTTGCTTCAATATTCAGTGTTTCGCGTGATAATAATAACAGTTGGTAATATTTTCTCCAATTAATGGAAGCTATTTAACAACTTGTTCCGTTTTGCCAAAGGTATTTCACATTCCGATACGCGCACCAACCAGGAATGGGAGTCGTCAGACCAGAGGGCCTACCGCGATTTGAAAACGAAGTATTTCCCTCTCCGCGCTCGAATGTGCAACAGAGAGGCATATATATTTAGTTTTCGGTTGGTAGCACCTTAGTCCGAGCGCGGCGGACGATCGAAGAAAGCCAAAGAACATTCCGTGTGTGGTCTGTCTACACATATAATTATTTAACTTCCCATCGACATATGAACTTGAAATTAGGTGATAATGTTTATTATGAAGTATATTTTACCAAAAATATCAATATATTGATAAATCACATTTGTTTTTTAGTTGTACGGAACCCTCAGTGTGCGACTGCGACGCACTTGGCTGGTTTTTAGTACATTTTGAATTTTATTTCTCTTATAGTAAAATACCCTATTCGATTTAAAGTTGACGCCTGAGGGCCTACCGCGAACCAAAAACGAACTAACTTCCTCTCTGTCGTTCGAATATACCTACATGTGCGAGAGGGAGGCAGATACTTCGTTTTCGGTTCGCGGTAGCACCTCTAACGTCCGAGCGCGGCGAACGGCATGAGCTGGGGGTCTACTTAGAAATTCAAAATCCTAACTTCGTATGGTGCCGTCCCTTTCACTCTCCTGTCATAGACTATATGAGTGAAAGGGACGGCACCATACGGAGTTCGGATTTCGAATTTCGGAGTAGACCCCCAGTACCACTAAGTTATAAGACAGAGCGAGATAGGGATAGAATTTTGCTAGACGTTTAAAAGCCATAAGTCACCTAGTAGTTTGTCACAACAAAATAGAGATGCAGCTTTAAGATGGCGGACAGACTCAGCAAACATTCAAGTGGTGTCCTTTACACGATTAATATTATCACAATACTGGGGTGTCAATATTATCGCAGTTTTCAAATTTGTATGGATTCTGCTTTAATATTCACGTGATACTTATCGTGATATGAATCCATGTAACAGGCCCCATACATTCGCTTTGAAGGCGGTTGTTGTGACAATCAGTCTAGCTAGCACGATAGATAATACCGTTACGTTTTATGTCACGTTTTAATACATTTCGCCCATATAACGTGACGGTATAAGTTATCGTGCTAGCTAGGCTGATAGGTGTATAGAACGCTTGAAAACTACAAAAACAAAACGCTGCAGACGCGGCTAGCCGAATCCACACAATCGGCGATGATGGCCCATCACCCAGAACGCAGCCCAGCAACCTGGCCAACATACCGGACGCAAAAATAGTTCACGATTTTCGAACGTAGCCGACACTGTCAACCAACAAATTTAATATAGCAATATAGTCTGTGGGCAATATGGCCGACGTTTTGTCATCAAATTAACACTTTTAAATGCAAAATACGCGACAATCCGAATTTTGCGGATACATATGTTCAACGACGCGTATTCACGTTTGGCGATTAGTTCTCTTCTTTTTGTTTGTCAAGCAAGCAAGGTTTTTCCATGATTCCATGAGGAATTGAGGGTACTTAGTCTTCTACCATTATAAACATACTTATAGCCATTTTTATTTTATTGTATGGAATCTAATAGTGCACTATCTAAGTATAATAATCTTTCACCGGCCTCCCCCATTGAAGTCGGTTTTTTTTTCTTAAAAATTATAGCATTTACCTTAATGCGAAGATCGATAACGAGGAATAAAAGGTGGTACATTTCAGTTAAAAATATTATAAATATTAAAGCGATAACGTCCTCGTAAATTGAATTGAAAGTACTGCCTACGCCTAATCTTAGAATTAGGTGTGCGTGCAGTATCCCAGCCTAGTTTAGGATATTACCCGGAAAATGCTAAAAGGATGACGATAAAACGTTTTCTATCTTACTTGTGTTCCATATCATATTCGGCTCTTTCACCTAGTTACAACCAACTATAGTATCAAGCGATAAATATATAAAAAAAAATATTGGGGGACAATCTTACACAAATCGACCTAGTCCCAAACTAAGCAAAGCTTGTACTATGGGTACTAGACGACGATATACATACTTATATAGATAAATACATACTTAAATACATAGAAAACATCCAAGACCCAAGAACAAATATCCGTGAAAAATGCACAAATAAATGCCCTGGCCGGGGTTCGAACCCGGGACCTCAGCTTCGGAGGCAGAGTCACTACCAACTAGGCTAAACAGGTCGTCGGCGATGCTTTTGTAATTCAAATTTAATTATTGTACTAATTCTGCACGATCCTCTTTGTATGGCGTCACAATGGGGACTCATTTGTCAAAACGTCAACCATACTGTTACGTGGCGAATAAATATTTTGGAAACAATACCTGCATTGTTCGCATCCCGGGCTCGTCGTGCGGTTATATTTTCATTAAATAGGTATTCCAATTGATATTGATGTACGTGTCGACAAAATTAGAATATAATAGGCATTTGGCACCATCATGATCAAAATGCCTCCTATGAACTTAGAAGAGGTAGGGCACAGCGAAACGTCATCTCGCTCAAATTTGGAGCAGCCCAACTGGGGAAGTACCTCCGCCTTACAGAAGACCGCAGCCATAATAGCATCACTACTTGCCCCTTAGGTAGGTATGTGGTGTTGTGTTCCTGGTGGTGAGTAAGGTCGCCAGAGCTCCCGAGGATGCGCTGTGTTGGGAGTGAGGGACCTGCATGTCTCTAGCTTGACAGCTGGAGACGTCTGCGGGTCCATCACTCTTAGCACAGCGCATTCCCAAGTCAATAAAGCGTCGGCAACGCACTTGTGATTCCTCTGGAGTCGCAGGTGACTATAGGCTACGGTGTCTGCTTACTATCAGGCAGGCCGAAAGCTTGTATGCCACCGTCGTAGTATATATATATAAACTGAGAACCTACTCCGAACTTCGAAAATCGAACTTCGTACCGTGCCGTCCCTTTCCGTCATATAGTGTATAACATGAGAGTGAAAAGGACGGAACGACACGAAGTTTGATTTTCGAAGTTCGGAGTAGGCCCTCTGATACTCCACCAAATCGACGTGTCGACGTTGCGTCGGTTCCAATTACAGTGTCATGGGATGAGGCGCCGAAGCGCCAATAACCGCGGGGTTTAGGTTTTAGGATTACACTAACTGGTTAATGACGTGAGTGAGTATACTAGTATAAGTAATAATGAAAATCTCAATTGCCTGTTTTCGGTAAATGTTCACAAACTTTATTCGAAAACTTACAAGTTCTCAATCTTAAGTTGTACGAATACAAATGAACAGGGAAGATTTAGACGGGAAACTATTTGCAATGGTTATTTGCGAGGGACTGGGTCTTTAGAGGGAACCTCAGAGTTCAGCTGCCTAAGCTGCCTTCACCGAATGCGTAATGTGCTAGTGACCAGTGTGTCATGTACAGTCAAGTGCAAAAACAAGTATCGAATTAATGCTCTTATAAATATGTACCGAAATCTTCATAAGCGGAAATAATATGGGACATGTATTAAATAATAAATTGTATGTACGTCATGTACGAGTATGTTCCCATGATCGGATCGCCCTTGTGTATATTATTAAAGTAAAAAGAGTTTATAAAACGTAAATTAAACATTATTTTATTACCGCCTGTCTAGATGTACAGAAGTAAACAAAACCGGCCAAGTGCGTATCGGACGACTTTTGTTGAAAAGTGACTTACCTTTTCATTCCGCGACTGTACCTTAACCTTATGGCAATAGCCATCGGTGCCATCCCAAAACCCAATATAGCCATTCGTGTCCAAATTCAAACCTCGATAACATTTTATTTTACATATGAAAACTGAATGGTGTATATAATAAGTGTTCCGGACGTTTGTATTTTAGTTTTTATTTTATTTTGGGTAGTTCTATTTCATAACTTTGACGATTTTTTTATTTATTTATTGTAAACTAGCTTTTACCCGCGACTTCGTCCGCGTATAATTCCTTCTCGCCTTAGAATGATTTGTTTTCCCATACAATCTTTCTCAAGCTCAGGTGGACACCAGGAACTTAGGGGTGACATGTTGGAGAAGGAAAGTCACGAATAGATCGGACTGGAGATATTTGCTTGCCCAGGCTAGCCTAGGGCCCACCCGTGGCTATAACGCCTCAGACGATGATGATGATACAATCTATCCACCCTTCTTTACACCCCCTTAAGAAATGATTTCAGTCAATATGACATTAAGTGCTTATTTCGGAATATCAAATGTACCGATTCTAGACGAATGGATCCCGTCAAAAACATTACATGTACATTGTACAATGATAAAAGTCTCGCTACGCAGTTCTGCCGTAAAACATTATCCCAAAAGAGCGAGTTCTTCATGTAAGTATGATGACCGAAGGCCGGGAGCAGAGCGGCAAGGCATGCGAGAATAATCACACAGAGCGGGCTTCTCATGTAAGGATGAGGGCCGAAGGCATGAAGCGGAGAGGAGAGACGCGCGAGGCTGAAGGCCGAGCCTCCCAACAAAGTAGATTCTTCATGTAAGGTTGATGACTGGAAAGCCGAAGGAGAGTGGCAAGGCATGCGAGGCCGAAGGCCCAGCTATATCGTCGCCGAAGATCCAGTTGCCATATTAATGAGGGTAAATTATACTCCATTCGTTCGTTTTCACGTGATGCCTAGACATATAAACAGACAGACAAACAGACACAAATTCTTAAAACTGTTGAAACGATTTCTGTTATCGATTCTAAGTATCCCCAGCCAACTTTTTTCGAATATCTTCCATGTACAGACTTTCGACCCTCTTCTAAGTGTACATCTAAGATGCTCCAACTGTCTATGCTGACGATTGGGCTGCCCAGCTCAAGTGATCTCTTATATCAAACAGTTTTTATTGTGTGAAGGGTCAACAATTACGTAAAAAATAACGTACGATAAAACTAAATGGTAAACCGACGATACAAAGTGTGCATTGAAACAGTTGTTTTGTATTTAAGCATATGAATAAAAACAATGCCAAAGTATCGCAAATGCATTTTGATGTACACGCAAAGTAGAACTTATTGCGAAAAGGTTGTGCTCAAAAATAGCGTCAACAATCAGAATGAATTATGATACTTCGGTTTTGACATAATGAATCGTCAACTTGTTTACAATTCTGCTATGCTTTAAGTTAAATTTCTTGACACGCTGTTATACTCCCAATTGGCTGAAACTTAAATCGTAGAATGGCATATGAGGATTAAACCACCCCGTTTCATAGACCTTACTTGCATCCCCGATCCCACTCGAGAACCTTTCCGCCCCAACGGCCAGCGGTTCTACGTGCAATATGCCCCGTCCACTGCCACTTAAGTTTAGCGGTTCGGAGGGATATGTCGGTTACTTTGGTTCTACTGCGGATGGTCTCATTTCTGATACGATCACGCAAAGATACTCCCAGCATAGCCATCTCCATTGATCTTTGGGTGACTTTGAGCCTTCTTATGAGGCCCATAGTAAGCGACCACGCTTCAGTGCCATATGTCATCACTGGAAACACACACTGGTCAAAGACCCTCGTCTTGAGACACCGCGGAATATTGGACGAAAAGATGTGCCGTAGCTTCCCAAACGCTGCCCAGCCGAGTCGGATTCGACGATTAACCTCTTTCTCGAAGTTGGACCTACCTAACTGGACAGTCTGTCCTAGGTATAATATATAATCATCTACAACTTCAATTAAAAGTGTCCGATTGTAACGGGAGTTGGTGCTACGTACTCGTGCTTTCAAAACGAATGATTAAGCTTATTTCAGAATATCAAATGTACCGATTCTAGACGAATAAAGCCCGTAAAATATTACACGTGCAATGATAAAAGTCTTGCTACGCAGTTCTTCCGTAAAACGTCCTAACAGAGCGGGTTCTTCATGTAAGTATGAGGGCCGAAAGGAGGAAGCAGAGTGCAAAACATGCAAGGCGGAAGGCCGAGAATTCACACAGAGCGGGCTTCTTATGTAAGGCTGAGGACCGAAGACTTGAAACAGGGAGGCGAGACACGCGAGGCCGAAGGCCGAGCTTCCCAACAGAGTAGATTCTTCATGTAAAGTTGATGACTAACGGGCCGAAATGGAGTGACAAGGCATGCGAGGCCGAAGGCCGAACATTTAAATAGAGCGGGATCCTTATACAAGGCTGAAGGCCCGGAGCCGTGTGACACGCACGCAAGGCCCAAGGCCGAGCGTCCCAAAAGAGCGGGCTCCTTATGTAGGGCCGAAGGCCTGAAGCAGAGTGGCAATGCAAGCAAGGCCGAAGGCCAAGAGTCCCAACAGAGCGGGCTCCTTATGTAGGACCGAAGGTCTGATGCAATGCAGAGGGGCAAGGTATGCGAGTCTAAAGGCAGATCATTCACACAGAGTGGGCTCCTCATGCCGATCATTCACACATAGTGGCAAGATAGCCAACAGAGCGGGCCCCTCATGTAAGGCTGAGGGCCGAAGGCCCGAAGCGGCAATGCACGTGAGGCTGAAGGCCGAGAGTCACACTGCCTAGACATATAAACCGATAGACAAACAGACACGAATTCTTAAAACTGTTGAAATAAGTTCTGTTTCGATGCCAAGGGCTGCTTTACAGCTGTATTATATGTATACGGATAAGCATAGATCCAGGGGCCTTTCAACTCGAAGTACGAATTTTTCTATGGAAATGTTATTTTAACTTGTTTGTACCAGATGTCACTTGGTGCTATCTCTATCGCACTTGCATATTGAAGTGACAGGGTTGCAGCGGTCGTGCGGTTAGTTCTTACTAAATACACAACGGCGCTACGATCTATGTGGAGTATTTCACTGGTATCTCCATCTCAGTATATATATTGTACTTTGTGCATAGATCTAAGGTGCTTCAACCGTCAATGTTGACGATTGGGCTGCTCAGCTCAAGTGATCTCTTATATCAAACAGTTATTATAGTCTGAAGGGTCACCAATTACGTAAAAAATAATACACGACAAAATTAAATTGTACACCAACGATACAAAGACTGCATTGAAGCAGCTGTTTTTGTATTTAAGCATATGAAGACAAACAATTCCAAAGTATCGCAAATTTATTTTGATATACACGCAATAATAGACCTAATTGCTAAAAGGTTATGC
Organism: Notocelia uddmanniana; assembly: GCA_905163555.1. Lineage (NCBI taxonomy): Eukaryota > Metazoa > Arthropoda > Insecta > Lepidoptera > Tortricidae > Notocelia > Notocelia uddmanniana. The sequence goes on from LR991068.1 coordinate 21,225,424, forward strand.
TCAAAAATAGCGTCATCAATCAGAAGGAATTATGATATTTCGGCTTGGACATATCGAAACGTCAGCTTGTTTACAATACGTCAAATCGGGACAAAAGTATACTATAAGTGAATCCAGATTATATACTGTTTAGTATACAAAAAATCATCTTGATCTGTTCAGCCGTTTTTGCGTGATTGAGTAACAAACATCCAATTTCCAAACATCTAAACTTTCGCATTTATATTATTAAGTGGGATTACAAAGTTATATATGTAGTTTTTGAATCTAGAAAACGGTACTGTAATTGGGGTTTAGAGTCACAGTTAATTAATGGAATAAATCATTATAGTGTTCAAAATTTGAAGAGACCGTGGTGGCTGGCGCGCACACTGGGCAGCGCCGCGGCGCAGTGCTTGCGTTTACTTTTTTTTCAGTTTCTATCTTAAGATTTCACAAATTTTGAATGAGGATAGTTTTCCTTTATCGTCAAGTATATGCTTACCAATTTTCATTCCTGTAACTAATGGATTATAGGAGTTCCCATACAAAATTCAACCCCTCTTTTTACCCCCTTTAAACCCAAATTTGCACAATTTTTATAGCCTAAACCCTGACCGGGTATTTACTCGACAGATTAGTAAAGTTTTCATCAAAATCCGTTCAGCCGTTTTCACGTGATGTGCGTTCATATAAACAGACAAACAGATAAACAGACAAACAGACAAAAATTCTAAAAACTGTTGGAACGTGTTCTGTTATCAATTCTAAGTATCCCCAGCTTACTTTTTTTCGAATATCTTCCATGTACAGACTTTCGACCCTCTTCAGCTTTATTATATGTATAGATACATGGGATTACGTTTGACCTTAGTCTAACCTGATGGAAAGTTAAGACAAAGTCTAAGATGAAACACGCTCACCCAGAAGATGCCTATTCACTCTTACCTTGAAGACATCGAGGTCATATGCTTCTGGAAATACAGACGCCGGAAGAGAATTCCAGACTGAAGCAGTGCGAATCAGAAATGATTTGTTAAACCGCGAGGTGCGGCATGGAGGGAATTCGACTACATGTGGGTGAAATCCCATACGGCGCCTTGCCTAGTACTCCGATAAAGAAAAGTCGAAGGGGGATAAGGTCATGGAGCTCAGCAGCACACTCTCCAAAATACAACCTATAGAAAATTGCCAGACAGGCGACCCTCCGCCGATGCTCCAAACTTTGGAGTTTGGTTCTAACGAGCGCAACGTTGCCTATCAGTCTCCTGGCTCTCCGGTCCACCGAGTCCAAAGCACTCAGCTGATATTTGGCTGCACCATCCCAAAGATGATAACAGTACTCCATACACGATCTCACCTGAGCTTGGTATAGGTGAAGCAACTGCTTCGGGAGAAGTACCGTTCGACCTTACAGAGGATACCCTGTTTTTTAGCAGCCGTTTTTGCTTTTGAGTCGATGGAGCGACCGAAATTTAAATCACTGGTGATATCCATGCCAAGGAGTTCAAGATGGTCGCATAGTGGCAAGGGTGTATTTTGGAAAGTAGGAGTGAGGGTGAAAGAGCTTCGCTTGGTAGAGAACAGACTGTGTTTTATTGGCGTTAAATTGTACCAGGTTGGTTTCTCCCCAATCGGACATTGACCTAAGAGATAAGTTCAGACGCTCAATTAACGCCTCTCTAAGGGACGAGGTCTCCGCCTGCCCTGAGCGCGCCGCAGAAAAATATCTGTCCGCCACGGTACTGTCATCTGCATACCCATAGATACCAGGACATAAAAGGTCATTTATGTGCAGCAGGAAAAGTGTTGCAGACAGAACAGTGAGGCTCTACGGGGTAGGTGGGATTTCATACAAAAGGTGATTTTGGAAGATTTTTAGATCGTTTTTTTATTATGCGTATTACTATAGCTCCATTTTAAATTGGAATACATTGTTTTTGTAGCAGTAGCCTTAAAATCCCTTCTCACTCCCCTCTCAAACCTTCTCTCCCCATTCATAACCCACCTCTCCCCGCGAAACCAACTCACCCCGTTTTACGGTACCTATTATTTATTTATTTATTGAAACTTTATTTCACAAATAAATCGGTACTAATGGCGGACTTAATGCCTCAAGGCATTATTATTCGCATTTACTTTATTCTTATAAAATGTAGAGTTTGTATGGGAGTGCCACAAACGATTTCTACAGACACGATGTCGCGGGCAAAAGCTAGTTTGGAGATATGCTACATATATAAATAAGCAGGGAATCTTGGCAGATTCGTCATAAGCTTAGCAAGCGGAAGCAATCTTGAGTGAGTTTCCGGGACGACATGCCCGACAAATATCGAAGTCCAGTAATAGATTTTATTTTAGTTATTATCTATATTGAAGACCACTTTAGCTTAGTAATAATAAATCCCACCAGAAACATTTCATGTAAAATTGACGGCCAAGTCTCACAAGCTCGTAATGCTTTCGCTGTAAAAAAGTTATCGGATTCCAGGAAAAAGCCCTGACTTTTCTTACCGTACGCCTTGGTTTGAAAAGCATGGCTTGGCTTAGGGCTTTTCCTGGGGTAACTTTTGTTTACAGCACCCGGGATCAACGGTTTAAGGTGCCTTCCAAAGCACGGGGGCGCTCAGTTAGTAACCACTCAAAGCGGTTACCCATCCAAGAAGTGAATCGGGCCCACGTTGTTTAACCTCGCTTACCGCCCGTGGTACGCGGGCGCCCGCTGGGCCACGAGTACTCCGGGCAGGGTATTTACCAAACCAACTAATATAAAGTGGTCGTCATTTAAACTCTTAGCTACGAGTAGGTACTTTGGGACGCCAGGAGGCTTTTGACGTTCATAGGAACCTTGCCTATCCTTACCGTGTCAGTATGTTTGTTTACCGACGTCCTTGTATAAAAAACCCGCCAAGTGCGAGTCCGACTCACGCTCGACTGCACATTTCTACTGTCGGCCTGTTTAGCCTAGTTGGTAGTGTCATTGCCTCCAAAAGCTAGAGGTCTGATGAAATAGGCTGTGACAGACGGACAGACAGACAAACAGACGCACGAGTCCTATAAGGGTTCCGTTTTTTCCTTTTGAGGTGCGGAACCTTAAAAATGGATATAAAGTGGACTGTGTGTGTTTCAGCAATGTGTCTAACCGTCAGTCGCCGCTCCGCTTGCATAATTAAGAACGATTACGCGGGTAACGCGGCCGGTCAGCATTTACCTAATTGGTTTAGGCGCGTTCGGAATTTATTCCCACCACTCTCCGCAACCATCTAAACATTGTTGGCATTGATAGTATATTGTCTCTCAAGGGAGCAAGATGATACATTTACATCGAGTGCGGTATATTAAATTCTGAGTGAAACGAGAGATTCTCCAATAGCGTAGCGAGAAGTTCTAAAGTAGAATATTTAACGTAACAAGGGATTCTAGTATTTACGTCGGAAACGGATATAATTTTATTCAGAAACATACTGTTATTCAGAATAGAGTCATTATTATCCTCAAGTGACGGAAGAAAAGTTCAACTCTGATCCCTTTCGCAGATGTGCAAAATTGCTTCTTAATACTTTAGTGAAATATTTTTCTTATTTATACAATCACTTTTTCTCTTCTCTGCCACTTCTAACAATAATTGTAAAAGTAACGTTAAAGAAAATATAATATTAATTACATTGATGAAGTGTGCGTGGAATACATTGAAATTTGATTACAAATCGGAAGCGATGGACGAAAATAGACCTCAAGGGTCGGCATTATCAGTGCACCGGAAGCACGTAGCGGAACGGAAGTAGGCTCTATCGCGGCCGGAAGTGCGTGCGCAATCAGCGGCTCGCAGATTAGATGTAAAGAACATAAAAATGCTTGAATTTCAGGTACGAAAATACATTAAGTAAAAATCTGTACGTTTTTTACGACGCCTTAATAGCGCGACAAAGAATTTTGCCTGCTATATGTGGCGTCCCAAAGTCGCTTGTTTAAATTCACGCAGCCGCGTGCGGGGACCCGAGTGTGTCCTAAAACTACCACCAAGACCACCACGGGAGGCGCGGGATGATGTAGCATTCCTGGAGTAATAATAATAATAATAATCGTATGGCATTTATTTTTGAACCGTGAGGTCTTCTAGAAGATAAGTACGGTTGTCAGTTTTGTGGCACTTTTAGCACCACCCAGGGGTAACGTGTAGGGTAACGGTGGGTACTCCCTACGGACGTGGTGTAACTTCGACCCCCCTTGTCAAGTGAGTGGGCAACTTGACTGTTAGAAGTTCTCAAGCCGCCCGAAGACAACTCAAAGCGGGACCTGGCCCCACTTTGCTTAACCTCGCATACCGCACGCGGTATGCGGGCGCCGCTGGGCCACGAACGCTCCATAATTCCTGGAGTGCGGTGGAGATACTGCGATCGCCAACCCGTATGCCAAGCGTGGCGATTATGGCATATACCCCCCGTGTATTTGGGGGAGGCCTATGAGCAATGGACGTCATTTGATATGGTGATGGTGGTGGTGGATGCGTATTGATTGGTTCGAGAATACGGGTCTCGTGTCGGTTGTCTTGCTGTCTAATTAGGCTGGGTTGCACCGACTTACGATCACACACTAATCAACGTTAAAAATGGCGCCGGCAGCTGTCATCCCACAGAAACTTGTCAAACTTTCCGTACCTACATTCAAATTTTAACGAACACAGTTTACGATTACAGACCACCACCACCACCATATCAGCCAAAGCACGTCCACTGCTGGACATAGGCCTCCCCCATATTCACGGGGGGTATATGCCATAATCGCCACGCTAGGCATGCGGGTTGGCGATCGCAGAATCGACGATTACAGACGGTTTGGGGCAATCCAGCCTTAGTACGCATGCCACCCCTTGTGGGCCGTGTGAGAATTGTGACTCAACTAACTACACCCTTGGTTGTGGTTAATCTCGTCGTCCTCAAAATGATGGCCCGCAGCCTGTTCCGCAGTGGTGACGCGACCTGCAACAGCTCCCAACGCACCCAGCGCAGGCGGACCCACCCAGCAACTTTGGTAAGTGCTGAGAAGACTTTCAACAACAACACCATTGTGGTTAATTCTCATTCCTCAGGCGCAAACAAAACTCCGAGGGCCCTCGCTCGAGAATCGCGCCTGCGTTGGACAAAGAAGAAACCATACCTACGTGAGTTACAAAGACTAACCCCCTTATTCATAATACTTAACAAACCTCTGGTAACTTTTGTTTTGTCCATTTCTCACAAACATAAATCTCAAAGTGACAGATAAGGATGAACAAACTTTGGCGGCTTGTTAACTAATAGAGGCTTCATAAACGTTTATGAATAAGGGGGTAAAACAGGTCTTGTTATGCATTCGCAGGCAAGATCGTAGTAGCTGTCGCCTTGTAAGGCGGCGTTGCATATTACGGTACAGTTGACGACAATAATATGTATACATATATCGCCTTATTACCGTGGCGTAAGGTGCAGAAGTGTGGATATATCTGTGATATCGACTGTACTCGAGGGAAATTAAGCCAGCTCAAAGGATTTATAGCGGGACAGTGGGGTAAATATGATATTTAAGTGCATGAAATATTGCCTGTTAAGTATTGCGTATGCAGCGCGGTGGAAACAAGTGGGTATTAGGATTAAGCTTAAGAGGGCGCAGTACGTTCGGTTCTACATCCATACTAGCAACAGAAACTGATTTCCCACCTAGATATGCTGGATCCCATTGTGTATAAAAATTTTCATGTTATTCTAGTATGGCGTTTTAAAATGAGAGCATAAATACGTTTGTATGGAGAGCCGAGCGTACTGCGCCCTCTTAATATCCACCAGCTTAACTAACACGAATGCTTTTTATATTGGGGGACATTGGGGGACAATCTTACACAAATCGACCTAGTCCCAAACTAAGCAAAGCTTGTAATATGGGTACTAGACGACGATATACATACATATATAGATAAATACATACTTATATAGATAATCACAAACATCCAAGACCCAAGAACAAAATCCGTGCTAAATGCACAAATAATGCCCTGGCCGGGATTCGAACCCGGGAACTCTAGCTTCGGAGGCAGTGTCGCTACCAACTAGGCTAAACAGGCGGTCAAACTGTATAGTAATTTTGCCCGTTTTTTTACAAATGGACTACAGGCATTATTTAATTCATTTTAATCATTTAGCCTATGAAACTACATAAACATAATGTAGTTAAAGTGCCACAGACAGAGTCCAACCAGTACGAGTTAGATTATTTTACTATTCTAGTTGAGCAGAAATATTCCGTCTCGACGGCTGTGTCAGATATTTCCCGCAGGAGCCACATATTTGTCTTAGATGTTGACATGTGCTGGAAATGTTTTCCTTATAGCAGTTGTCTCCTGTGGCCTTGCTCGTGTTTTCCTAAGTGGAATACTGACGGGTATAATAACTTACATTGAGTAAAGTGCATCTCGTATTGAAGCAAAAAGGCCGCGTGTTTACTCATAGGCATGCCGCACGAAGCGCATTTGATTTCTATACATTGAGCTAGTTTGTTTTATGTTTATACAAGCGACCCGCCCCGGCTTCGCATATACAAAAAAATAAAAATTATAATACACACAAAGAATTAAAAAATTATTATTCTATCATCAATAGTTTTCGCAGCGCACGTGATGTATTGAATATTTTAGCAATTTTTTTTTTTCCCCTTGGTTTACATTATTGGAGCTTTAGTAAGGATCCCTAATTTCTAGTGTCTAGTCTATACTTACAGAAGACCGCAGCCATAAATGACATTAATCGCTCTTCATATTGTGGTGTTGTGTTCCTGGTGGTGAGTAAGGGCGTCGAAAGAGCTACTACAACTTAAAAGACACAAAACCTGCGCAGTGACAAGAATACTCACTAGCCACTGCAAACCAAACAAACACCTTTAATAAAATGGTTTTAAAACAAAGCGCAGCATGCAGGTTCTGCCAAGAGTCAGAGGAGACAGCCATTCACATCCTATGCTCGTGTGGACCGCTTATGCGCAAAAGAAGTATCTACCTAGGGGGGCACATCATGCAACCAGAGGAGATACAACAAATTGCAGCCCAAAGAGTCTGGAAATTCTTGGAAGCAGTGGGTATAAGCAACGAACTATAAGGGCTGCCACAATAGATCAAATACTGGTCGAAGCGGCATAAAATGACCCACAACCAACCAACAATAATGATAAATAAGGGCGTCGAAGCTCCCAAAGATACCTGTGACATACGGGCAGATAGACAGACAGACAGACAGACAGACAGAGGGACATGACGAAACTATAAGGGTTCTGTTTTTGCCATTTTGGCTATGATACGTGTACATACTCTGGATTTTATATTATGTCCAAAGCGTCACTGTACTTTTGAAAGTACATGGGACCGCTAAGTATCTGTCATCCCTGCGTTGACAACCTGTCACCGGTGTCCATGAAACTGGCCTGGGGAGGGTTTCACAGAGCAAACACAATTCCGTAAAGCGCCACAGTGAGCCGTAACAAGGGTCATAATGGGCGTTTTATTAAATTCACGGGATCGTGACATTTTTCAGTGTGAAACACGGCCGGGGAACCACGAGTTCTCATAAAGTGAGACAGATGAGATTAACGGTGGATACAATACAAAAATTATTTATTGTTAATCAGAAGACGGAAGAGAAGAGACGAAGAGAACGGTAGGCAGTTGGTGGTCTTATCGCTAAAGAGCGATCTATTCCAGGCAACCTTTGGGTACTTAGTAAAAATAAAGCAAAAATATAAATTGAGTAGGCAACATAAAAAATTAAATAATATTCATAATATAATTATGGATTTTTTATGCCTGCAACTCCAGGGGTGTCACATACGCGTTGCCGATCTTTTGAAATGTATAGTAGTTCTTCAAGAAAGGAGTGTATACAATACTACTTTCTTAAAGAACCCCATACTGACCTGACTGAACCTCGGTAAAACCTCGGCATTAGCTCATTCCAGAACCGGAGCGTCCGAGCGAGGAAATTTCTCTGAAACCGTACCGTACGCACAATAGTTATGGCACAACGTTTTAGCACTCTGATCTCTTTCTAGTGGCGACTGTGATTAAAAGTAGACTTTAGGATATAGGTAGAGTACACTTTCGACATAGCTTCGTTTATTATGTTAGCGTTCCAAACTCGTTTGAGCGAAGTACGAAAAGACTTGCGAGAATACGTGTGTCTGCGAACCAATAACTGCCAAAAACATTTATAGATAAAGCACAGTGTAGATAATGTGAGAAGAGTTATATCCCCTGCCACAGTCCCTATGACATTGACACAAGATTAAATTAGACCTTGAGTCGGTTTTACACAGTGTTATTTATTATAAAAATAGTCGCTTTACACCCTGGCGGGTGCTGTTTCTGTGTGCGTCCTATGATACGGGTTGGAACAGCATCCGCTTGGTGTACCCCTTGCATTTCATTAAGTTGTCATAGGGGCCTCTACGTCTTGGCTGGCTATGTGGTCCTACTCTGTTGCTACTTCGTTACCTCGGTACTTCGGCTCCGCGCACGCCTTCCAAAGGTCCGGGCACCATTGTCCCGTGAGCGAAAAAGACATAATAAAATAATTTATTTACCAATAAAAGTCCAACAAACAGTTGAACTTTTATTGGTAAATATATTGGTTGAAGTGTAACAAATTTCTATCATAACAATGACTTTCACACTAGACACAGCCTGTATCGCGGAAGTCAGGTCAATCACAACAATTAATAAAAACACGGCTTTTGACAATCTGCAAGGGGAAGTAAACAAATGTTAACTCTACATTCGTATAAACACATATTTTTTTTAAATTTTAAGGGATGTTGGTGTTTGTGTAAATGAGTGTAGTAGTGTGTGTGTGGTGAAATTGTGGAAAAGTGTGTAGACAAGGGGAGGATGCGAGTAGCTTTTTACTTCATAGCTTATTCAGCCTGATTGTAAGTCCAGGACACCAAAGGCCGTCCCATATTCGTGCTTTAGCAGCGGCAACTCGATAAAATTTTATGTCATAGACTTTTACGATGTGATTGATTATACACACGAGGAAGAACAAATGTCTTGAACCGTTTTGCAAATGCAGTTTTTGGAACAGGTACAGTCAAGAGCAAAAGTAAGTTGACACTTTTTCACCTTATAACAATCCAATAAGATGCAAAAGTGTTTAAAAGATCCAAAAGATGCAAAACTTTCTTTTGCTCTTTACTGTACAGGTGCAATTTCGTTACACCTGTTCGGGCAGCCGTGTAAAACAATCCACCTAGGGCTTGTAAATGGCAGACGAGATCGCGCTTGTGAATAAGTTTAGATTACCTAATTAGCCGGGCTAGCCTGTGTTAACTGAATTTTAACTCACCGCATTTTCGTCCTTATTAATATTCCACATCGCCCGTAGTAACACCGCAGGTGTACGCTCGATAAAGTAATTCTATATTCCGCTTCAAGCGTACGTAGACAGGCTTTTATCGACTTTTCACTAAGCCATTACTGAGCGAACTCGTCACTGGTGCTGCATTAATACTTTTCCAGGATTTAGTTCCTGAAAGACCCAGATTTTTTTACAGGAATACTAGTCAATTTGGGTGGAAAGCCAATCCATACTAATATTATAAATATGAAAGTAAAACTGTCTACCTGTATGTCTGTGACCATGATATGCTTAAACTGATAAGCTTAAACTGATAAACGGTTTCAGATGAAATTTTGCATGGAGATAGTTTAAGACTCCGGGAAGGACATAGGATAGTTTTTATCGCAAAGAGTATTCCTAAAAAGGGTAAAGAGGGGCGTTGAATTTCCTATGAAAGAGCGATAACGATAACCCGATAATCACGAATAAGCCACATGGCTTAAATAATTTAATAGCAAGACAATACAATACTACTCTCTATTGCACACCTCACATAATATAAAAAAAGAATAAAGAAAGATAAAACAGGCAGACTGAGGTAAAAGTAAAGAGCGATCTCTACTAGAAAATCTTTTGGTAATGGAAAAATGAAAATGAAGCAATTATTTCTCTAGGGTGGCTATGAGTTCGACGCGGAGGAAGTCACGGGTAAAAAGGCAGTGAGTAATACGAGTACTTGTATATATAAATTATAAATGTAGCCAGGCGGCCCAGGCAAATAGTGCTATTATTAAAAATAAAATAAAATAAAATTCGTTTATTTCAGACAACAGCAGTCCATAAAATTTGTTAGTTACATTTTATAAAACTTAAATTTAATGTTAAAGCAGTCTTAAGGTAAGTAGGGGTCAGAAGAGAAGCCAGACACACTCGCTTAGTACGTGTATGAAGTCATTATTGAGTGTACTCTATTCCAGTGAGTGAGGAGCTGACTGTCTAGCCTGTCCGCTATAACGGCCAGGAGGCTGTTGCGGCTGTCTCGCAGGCGCCGTAGTGCGGCTGCGCACCGCGCGCGCATGATGGCCGGGAAGCCATCCACACGCGCGTGCGCGAACATCCCTGACGCACTACACCAGCGGGGCAGCCGCAACAACGCCCTGAACGCATTGTTATATTGGATGCGGAGAGCACTCAGCGTCCTTTGCGTATAACTGGTCCATAGGGCACATGTGTAAAATGTTGTACAAAAAGCTCTAAATAAGGTTAACTTGACTGGCAATGTACAACATCTAAACCTATGTGCCAGCATGTTCGCTCTGGTTGCCAGGGCCCTCCGCTCCCTTTTTATATCCTCATCATCCCTCAGATCATCACATATAATATGTCCAAGGTACTTGAAAACAGTTACCCTTTTCAAAGGCAAACCATTTAACAAGACTGGAGGCAAACTTACAGGACATTTATTACCTGACTTAAAAACCATGATTTCACTTTTAATACTGTTATATCTGAGGCCATACTTGTTAGCATAACACTCACATACATGTAACAATTTTCTAAGTCCTCCAACTGAGGGGCTCAGCAGCACCATGTCATCGGCATAGCTCAAATTATTGAAACTTGTATCTTGTATGCGACAACCGACGTGCATGCTGCTGAGCCTCTCAATAAGTGCATTAATGTAAAGGTTGAACAATTTTGGAGAGCTCAGCCCTCCTTGCCTCACACCACATTCAAGTACATATTCATCAGAAACAGCGTCTCCCCATTTAACAACATTAATTTGACTAGAGTACCAATGCCTCAGAACATGCACTATTTCTTTAGGTACATTTGCCTCATAAAGCTTTTTCCACAGTAGTTCATAGTTCACCAAATCAAAAGCTTTAGATAAATCTAAATAGCAAGCAAAGACAGGTGTGCTTCTACTAGTGTAGTATTTGACAGTTTCCTTCATACATATTATGGCACTTTCAGTGGATAGGCCTGGCCTAAACCCGAACTGCGCTCCATGTAGTTGCAAGTACTTATCAAGTTCAGTATTTAGCAAACTGTCAAACACTTTTGAGATAACTGTAGCAAGAGAGATGGGTCTGTAGTTACTTAAAGATGACACATCGCCTGTTTTATTCTTTGTAATGGGTACAACAATGGTTTTTGTCATCTCAGCTGGTACAAATGAATGTGTCAAACAAAAGGAAAATAACATTGCAAGCACCCTCGGTAGATGTGGCCCTGCATACTGAAGATGTTCAATGCTCAAACTGTCATGGCCTGGGGATTTACCTCTCTTCATTTCTTTAATGACTTGAGTTACCTTTTTTGCAGAGAATTTTGTCAAAGAGGCCGCCCCAGCCATGTCCGCCCCAGCATCTAGCACCTCATCGGTTAATGGCAGCAAAGATTTAACTGAAAAAAGGTCTCTAAACCTATTTGCAATTGCCTTAGGATCGGTAATGTTGTCAATACTCACAGGCAGTCCAGGCTTAGCATTAAGTTTATTTGTTTGTTTCCAAAATGTACGGAAATCTTTGTCCGAATGACAAGATGCGAGCCTGTCAAGCTTGATTTGCTCTTGGTTTTGCTTACACCACTTTAACTTTGATTTAAATTTACGTCGACTGGCACACATCTCATCATATATTGGACCAGCAGAAGGTTCGTTAAAAAACTGCCAAATTAGAAACTTACTCCTGGACTCCCTGTGTGCAGCGGCAACATGCTTGTTCCATCCCATGACTTGCCTGTGTTTATGGCCACCAGATTTTCTAGCACTTGAAAACTCAGATGCAGAAGTAAGAGCGCCTACGATATCACAGTAAAGTTTGGTAATTATCTTTTTATGTTCTAAATTTTGACAGGAACCATCACAGCAGTTCACCAAAGCTACTGGAAAGTTAATGTTTTTTAACAACATATTACATTTATTATTATACATACCTATTTCGTCCGGCTGTCTTTCCCCCCACACAATTTTATTGACACACCGTTTATAAACTAACTGCTTTGGCTGGATAGATCCCAAGTTACATCTAATTATAAGAGGGAAGTGATCTGACCAATATACATCAAGTTTAACAGAGATATCGATGACAGTTGCATAAGCTGCGCTTGTGACAACACAGTGGTCAAGCCACCTCTTTGACCCGTGGGCTTCACTAATATAAGTATAACACCCTGAATTCATACCCAGTTTCTCAAGGTCTGCACACACCCACGACTGCTCAGAACAATACTCAAGTAGCTCAGCACAAAAGGGCTCATTCGGATGAGCATTAAAATCTCCTAGAATAAAGACACCTTCAGTACTATGGCTACTGACCATTGCATTTATTGTGCTTAGGCACTGTGTAAATTCTGCCAGATTGTCCGCACAGTCGGTGGGCATGTACACACTGAAAACCAGCACTGTTTTATCTTTTAAAGTTAGCTTAATACCACAAACACGACAATTATTGCAGTCTAGCACTTTCACTGATGAGAAAACACTTTTTTTCCATAGTAAGGCTGTCCCCCCGTGGGGTCTACCACATAGAATTTCCGTACTGTCAATAGCCGAGGTTCCAGTCCAGGCAAATTCGCCACTGATCGTGGTTAAGTATGTTAAATCATGTCCATGTAGCCATGTTTCCTGAAGGGCCACTAAGTCCACTTCATTACACAGCTCTCTAATGTGGTCGACAGACCGCTTCACATTTTTACAATTAAAACTGCTGAATTTACATATATAGTCTATTTTATCCATTTACCGTTTGTGAAGTTTCATCCGCAGGGCTACCAGCGCTAGCAACTGGCGGTGGCGGCTTCTTATGCATAAATCGCCTGAACACTATGCCCTTAGGCCACAGTTTTTCGTTTAGAAACATTGGCGCCTTAGCCTTTTCCACATACACTTTGAAGGAGTTATGGAGCCTCCCGGGGCCCTTTCTGTTCATGATATACACGTCCACACACTGCCCCGTTCCCTCCTCGATATATTGTACGATATCCTCCTTGGTAGTGTGTTTGTGCACGTTTGTGATGAACAGGGGTATCTTCGGCTCTGCGGCCTTAAACTTGTCTTCCGGTTTCGCCGACGCCATGCCCATCTTCCCAGCAAAGCGGTTTCGTTTGGAGCGTTTTTTCCGTGATTCTGCAATTTCCCAATTATTTTTACCAACATTGGTATTCGGAGACGTAACATACGTCTTATATACATTGTTATGTGGCGTACTTACTTGTTTTAACTGCTTATACTTATTGCTTTTGGCTGTTATAGTTTTATTTTCACTACGGATATCTTTGCCGTTCATAACAACACGCTTCGTTTGCACCGGCGATAATGGCGGCAGTTATGACGGTGGGGCCGGGGGGCAAGTTACACCAGTTCGGGAGTTAGAGGGGGACAACGCTTTGTTAACGTTAGGTAGCGGCTCCTTCGTGTCGGCGAGGGACGGAGTATCCAATTTGTTGTTGCGTTCCCAGGCACGTCGTTCATACGCGAGCGAAGGTGCCACCGATGGTAAACGAACATTACTTCGTGCGCGAGAGGGAGACGGCGTTATCTCGTCTTTAAGTGGCGAGCCGTGCACGCGGGAGCAGGACTGCATTTCAGATTGGTTCGCTTGCTCATGCAAACCATCATCACGCATAAGTGAAAGAGACGCATATTCCTCCGATGTCGTACGAAGCGACAGCTCGCAGTGTGAGAACCCTCTCGGCCCGCTGTCTCCAATGAAGGCACCTCTCTGTGTGTTCACATTTAAATAATGACCGTTGTTATATGATAAATGATTCGAATCAACCTGCTTATTTGAGATAAAATCTAGCTTATTTGTTACTTCTGCGAGCTGTTCCTGTGTCACAAATCTTGCTTTGATCTCTGACAGTTCCGATTTCATAACTGTTAACTTCTTTAGAAAATCGGTCACATCTATGTGGTCAAAAGTGACCGGTGGCAGTTTGTGAATATCTCGAGCTACAAAAGTAGGAATTAGTTCAGGGTCCGTACCTTTAAACAAGCTGATCACATCTTCCACGTCCCTTTTCAGTTTACCGGAATTGTTACGATTTTTACGCACAATCTTCTTTTTTTCCGTGGGGATAGATTCAAACAGCAATGATTTTGACTTCACTATTGCCTCCTTGTCAAAAGCCGACGTACAAATTCGACACAAACTATCTTCATCCATAACGTCTATTTTATTTTGGACAAACGTTAGCAGTTCGTCCACCACAATATTGCATTCATTACACTTTAAAATGTCGTCATTTTAGCTCACTAGACGCGACCGTGACGTCACGTACACACGTCCTCTCTTAGCAGTTGCAAGCGATGCGACTCGATATTTTATTATTATAACGACGCAATTATTTAGTAGGTTGTGTACGCCAAAAAGTGGAACGTTTTTTCTGGGAATGTCACAAATTGTAAGTATCTCTTGGTATTTCGACATGTTGTCTTGTTGAACTACGCATAAATATGTTTCCTCTTTTTGTATCTGTACTCAGATTTACTTATATTAAGTAGGTTAAGTATTATCAATATTATAATTGTAATTAGCATATCCCATCAAAAACATAAATGTGAAAATGGCAGCCAAGTTCACCCACAAAAGAATTGAGATCTAAATGGGCGCCAAGTTCCGTAGATTATGGGAAAAGTTGCCAAGTTTGGCACTAGATTGTTTACAGTAAAACTAATTTACAGCGGCTTAATGCATTTTGAGCCTTAACTTGGCAGTTTTCTATGCAGTATGTTATAATACCATAAAAGCGGTTGGATATTTAAGAAAACTGCCAATTTAAAGCTCAAAATGCATTAAGTCGCAGTAAATTAGTTTTACTGTAAACAATATAGTGCCAAACTTGGCAACTTTTCCGATAATCTACGGAACTTGGCGCCCATTTAGATCTCAATTCTTTTGTGGGTGAACGTGGCTGCCATTTTTACATTTATGTTTTTGATGGGATATCATTACTTTTTGTCAAACTTCATCCAATGGTGCTTTCCCAGAGTGAATTCACGAGTTACTATACAAAATACCCAAACCGCTATAGGTGCACCTAAAATATTTGAAGACTTCCCTCGATTTCTCCACGACTCTATGATCAGATTCTGACCCGATGACAATGGGACCACTCCGGAAGTATAATGTTTCAAACAAAAAAGAATTTTCCAAATCGGTTAATAAATGACGGAGTTCTGAGGTAACTAGCATAAATAATAATAAAAATAAAACTAATATTAAAATCACTGTTTTCTGTTTTTTTCTGGTGTATACACATAATTACTAAGCTGCATGCCAAATTTCAGCTTTCTAGATTATCTGGAAGTGGGTTAGGTTTTTGATTACTAGTCAGTCAGTCAGTCAGTCAGTCAGTCAATCAGTCAGTCAGTCAGTCAGTCAGTGGTAAAAATGCCGTTTTTTGGAATTTGGGGTAATTTGGGGTTCTAGTTGTTCTAACGCATCTTAATTACCAAATACCATCAAATTTCATGTTTTTATGTTAGATAGATTTGGAGTTATTGGGGGGTCAAAAGTGGCTCCAAACGATTCGTGTAATATAACACACGGCTGCTGTCCGCCAGTTCCTGGGGTGAACTTGGCTGGACACGCTGCCGCGTGTCTAGATTATATTATAAAACGACTGTCTGTCGAGTTTGTTTCGGCGTTTCTTCTCGGCAGTGGTCTTCTTTTTCAGAAACGCTAGTAGATTTTGACTTGTAAAAATGCCATTGCGGCCTACTTGCAGAATAAATTTCATTTATTTATTTATTTCATGGTCTAGTACCGCCTTATTGGGCTTACTTTATGGCGGGTTTGATTTGTGTAAGATTGTCCCCTAATTTTATTTAAGAAATATGTTTTAGGAGTTTTAGGACTTTTAGTTGAAGTGGCCATATCTGAAATGAAATGAAATGAAATGAAATGAAATACATTTATTTGCATGAATGCAGGTACAAAAATGGTGACAGGTGTTTAACATGAGCCATATACATTCAGCCATCTGGTGGCATGCAAATTTAATATTGAATTGAATATAACATTAATATTAATAAAAACAAAATCTTATTGCAGTAAACAGAAAAAAAGACAAATTTTGTAGATGTGCGTAGTACAAATTATGTTTTAAAATATCATTTGTTAAGATGCATCTTTCTTGTTACGCCGTATAACCACTCACGTGCTCTCCGCAACTAGGGTTGCGACTTGGGAAAACGTACAGTGCTCTCGCAACACTAGTTGCGAGTTGGAGTTCCAACGGTTTTTAAATTGTTGCTATGCGGAACATGCGAAGAACGCTTTTTAATTGAGTTATATAGGTAGAGTATGAATGTGGCAACATTAAAAAAAATTTAAACCGCAGTCTAAGGAACAATTTTTATAAAATATAAAAGTTGTTTTCATGACCATCGAAGTTCGGTACGTCAGCGAGAGAGCTCGCGATTAAAAAATGCTGTGAGCAATCAATTGTGCATTTTTTAATTGGTATTATATACCAAATTAATGCTGGTTTACTGCTTCATAAGACGAAGCATATATTTCGATACTAATTAAAATGGAATGTAATAAATTCTTCCAACAAAGTACGTTGAGTGATGAAAATTTTGAGAGGTTAATTTTAAATCGTACATTATTATGTGATTATGCTATATTTCTGTACTAGGCTATTAAAATCAATAAATGCGTCTATTCAAATCAACATAAATCCACTTTTAATGAACAATTAGGTATGTTCTATGCAGGATTAGGTGAATGAACTTGTGACGTCTATAAATACTATTGTACGCAACTGTGGTTGCACAAGGCACTTCCGCCGATTCGCGTCGGATCCACGTATTATGTCATAAGGCGTGGTGCACACTGGGCTATTGTCGCAGAATGGTTTAATTTAGTTTATTCATTTTTGATAGGTTCTTTTACGCATACTAAGTGGCGGCCCATTACCAATGTAACTGCTTACCTTTTATTTATGAATGTATGAAGTAGAGGTAGGGTTCACTTTTACTTGTTCAACTGATCATATAAATTTATAAAATTCACATATTCCATGTAATGGTTCAAATAAGAATGTATGGTTTTCTTTTTTCTAAAAACCAGTTCTGATTTTGTCTCGTATTGACCGTTATCTCAGTTATTTGTAGCTCGCATATAAACTATTGTATAGTCGTTTTAACTTAACACCCAAAAATTTGCAGTGAAAACCACGTACCAATAAAAAATACTTACCTCACAAAATAAGTGTATGAATTTTGTTGTTACTTGTGATGTATTTTTTTTCAAATATTAATTTAATTTAATTTCTTAAATTTTCATTGTAATTTTACTCGTTAGTGGTTATGGGATGTGTCAGACAAGGATTCAATAATTATTTGTGCAATAAGAGAGCAGTCGTTTTTTTACGACGAGTAATAATTTCGAATCCCGAGGTAGCGAAGGATGCCTTAGTCGAATCACTAGGGAGCGTGGCAAGTGATTCTATGATAGATTTTATAGCGTATCAAGGGATTCGAATACACGATATGCATATAGGTAACTTTGCTCTCGTGTACCACACACATACCACATCACATAAAACTTATCACCTCAGCAATGAGAACCTGTTAGAGTTAAAAAAAACTTGTTGGGGTGCCAAATAAATATATGTCCTATGTCCAGCAGTGGACGTCCTTCGGCTGACATGATGAAATTACAATATAGTCAGTTCTGGTACCGTACCTACTACTACTATACTACGCAACGCAAAAGAGGGGGGTTATAAGTTTAATGTGTATATCTGTCTATGGCATCGTAGCTTTTATTTAAACTGGTGAACTATTTGGTTGTCTTTTTTTCAGAGCAGGATTTCCAAGAGAAATTTAGTAGTATCTTATAGCCGTGGATCAATATGACTGAAGCAACTATAAATGCCTAGACACGTAAACACGAGGTCATTGAGATCTGATATGTCGAGCCAAAAAGTTGCAACTATTATGGTGTGTATATAAAAAATACTACATTTTTAACTCCTCGAATTTATAATAAGTTAATAACATAACTTTTCTCTCGGGAAACGATAATATTAGTAAAACATGTTTTATCAAAATCGGTTCAGCCTTTGTTGAGATATATAACTTTGAAATGAAAATATCGGCCGTTTTCCAACTTTTCTACTTTGTCAGTTATTCTATATCACGACAGCCAATGATATTTAAAATAAAATGCCAAACGTTATTATTACTTCAAGAATATATAATTAAAGTCACCATGAGTGTACCGCTGTTAATTTCGTATTAGCATTGTATAAGTCATAAGTTAAGGATCTGTAACTATTCGTAATTGATTTAATAAGAAATGTAAATTTCGTAATTTCAATATTGACGATCACTGCGTGAACTGTGGTTTCGTTGCGCACCAGTGTATCCCGTCCTATATCGCCGCCATGATTAAATTTTGACAGCGCAGGTCCGCCGGAGTATGTCCGTTAGTTTGAGTTGGGACCTTCGCGTGGGTTTTTGTATACTTTTGAAATGAGAACAAAAATATAAATCGAGTTGTAATCGGTCGAATATCTATTAAGTTGTGAAGTGTAACATGTGTAGTATATGTGTTAAGAGTTTTATGTGGTTTGAAGTGTATGGAATTATTTTTAATCGGGCGTCAAAAGCGGCACTCATTACGTTAGGTATGTAAGGCTATTTTTTGTTATTGATAATTTGTGACAGAAATTGTTGCGATTTTGACAAAATTGGCACTTGTTATTTAAAGATTTATAGTGTCTCTATCTACGTCTGACAATATTTTTGTACTCGTTTGCCTAAATTATTCATACAAAAATCACAAACAAACTACACTGTTTTGCGGCGAATTGAAAAACTGACAATGTAAACATTGCAAATGAAAAAGGTTTTATACAAAATATTTCCCCGGGATCATATACTTTATTTGGTATCAATCGAAGCGTAAACTATTACAGTTTTAAATAAACATAACATTTACATATGTTATCGATTTAGATTTTAAAATAAAAATATATTTATTGCAAAAGATCTCATTCGAAACGGTATGTAAAGTTTGTGACTTTTTAAAAAAATATTTTACTATGGTGACATATGTAATTAATTATATAAACAAATTGCCTGTTCCTTTAGCTTTATAACATAAAAAGAATCATAGCATAAAGTTTAGACGAAGCCGGGCAACCGATTTATTAACAACACAAGACAATGCGCTGCTAATGCTCGGTGAATCTTGAGCACTTTAGACCACCTTTTTTTTTAACGCGAGCACTTGAGTGGGTAAAATACAAAATGTTTTGGCCTCTTTTTATTAAAAATGCTATGGAGGTTGTTTCCTTTTTGTCCTCGTCTCTTACCGGTAAAGAAAATATCACCTTCAATATATTGTCAACCGCGTGTAGAATTAGTTTCTGCTTAATTTCCTAATAATTTGTCGCCGGTTACTATTGCCGCTTACTTTTCGCCACACTGTGATTGGTTTTCATCTCGCTCGACATCGTATAATTTCTGTGCCCGAGATTTACTTTCCGTCTCTTTCTCACGTGAATTCTCCAAGCTGCAGCACAACAACAACTGGTAAGTGATCTCCGAAGCCCTAAAATTATTCATTTTGGTTTGTTTTCTCTAACTATGGCGTAACTTTACCTCGCATCGCATCACATACCTGCCACGTAGAGTATCATGTCCATTATACTTCCCATAATTTTCGCTAAGTAAACATTGCCTATTTATACGTGTACGGCATAATCACCCGTATTGTACAAGATCTGTGTTATCAATGAAGTGTGGAGTGAGAGGTAAACTTGTATTCACACACGTAGATTTTCGACACTATTTTACTCGTATAAAACCTGACTATTCGACGTATAGTTTTCTTTCTAGACGGTACGATCTGAAGTTGGTAAAAGGTTTGCCATAAGTAACTCAACCACTGTAAGGTTAATAAAAATCTGCCCCTTGGAATAGGACTAGATAAACGCCTTATTGGACTAATAAGTTATGTAGTTCTTGTTATTGTCTTGTTTTGGGTTTTTCTTTGCCTCTTCGTCCAGTGTGTGATCTATTGTGGCAGCCTTTAAGAGTTCACCGTTACGTTAACACCCGTGAGAATTTTCCAGATTCTTTGGGCAGTGATGTGTTGTTCCGTTTCTGGTTGCACGATCTGCTGCCCTAGGTAGGCACGTCTTTGCATCAGTGGAAGGAGCATTGCTGTTTCTTCTGACTCTTGATAAAATCTGAATGATGCGTCTTGTTTCATACCCAATTGAAACAGGTGCTTGTTCATTTCAATTTATGTTTAGTCGTGGAATTAAAAAGTACGTACGTAACTTTTCGTCCTTAACGGCATTAAAATGGAGTTGAAAAGAGACGAACCTCTTCATTCCGCGACTGTACTTTAGTCAATCAGGTGTCATTCTTTAGTAAAGGGGATCATATTAATATCGACAAAGAGGGTACAACCAATTACAACTCTCTTTAGCAAAAGTTCGCTGAGAAAACTCACCGGATAGAAGCCGAGTGGTCGCAAGAACTTCTAAAAAATCAGTTGTCATCCCTAACATTACAAGAAGCGTGTATAATAAAGGTTGACTGATCACGGTCCCCATTTGCCGGACCCTAGCAGATTGGGCCCCTAATCACGTCGGCACAATGGGGTCATCAGTCGGATCGGGACGATTGTACACTTGGAAAACTGCTCTATCAATTTCGAACCTTAATGTACAAGTAATACAGTAAAAAAAAAACAGCTTCTTGGCTTACTGTACATACGATTGGTGTGTCCACTAGTAGATCTTATGCCGCTGAAATAAGGTTTACAATAGTCAGTTACGGTTTCTCGATGACATTCGGACGAGCAGAACTTGTCATTAGCAATGGTTGTGAATGGAATTTCCGTGATCTTTATGAGGATGTTATTTTTATAGGAAAATAAAAGTTGGTACACAATGAGGGCTCCTTCAGTCGATTCTGAGCGTTTAGGTGTATTGTGTGGCCTATTCAGGTTACAATTACAAGATAAATTAAGGGCAACTTGAGCACAGCAGATCTGGAAGAGACGAAGGCTCCTGGCGGAAAATTGTAGATGATGTGACCTGAGAATGACTTCCATTCCAACGATTGGTTTGAGCCTTCGATACTTACTGGTATACAACTCCTTAAGGGTCTTCAATAACAGCAATCGTCTCTCGGAAAGCTTGCAGCTCGCGTGCCACAGTTTGCTTCCGGAACCAAACCCCACCCTAGCCGGAAACCAAATGGAATGGTGTCAATTTTTCCCCTGAGTCATAATTCAGTATACGTTTCTTTAGTAAAGGCGGGAAAGTCAATAAGCTGATCATTAAAATCATAAGGCATTCCCGTCCTTCCTGGGCAAAAAATCATACCCAAATCATCTTTGATTTATTTATAAGAGCGTCCTGCTCGTGCTCATTTGGTTAAGCGTTAGTCGAAGCAAGGACGACGTAGTCTGTCATTTTATGTTTAATGTCGACACGGTACGTATAGCGATGTGGCATAGACACCTGTACTTGACGAAACTATAAGGGTTCAGTTTTAGCCATTTTGGCTACGGAACCCTAGTTCCGTAGTTGTCCATCCGTTACATTATGCGGACTTTGGAGCGCTCGTGGCCCGGCGGCGCCCGCGTACCGGGTGCGGTATGCGAGGTTAAGCAATGTGTGGCAGGTCAGTTCTTAGATGGGTGACCGCTTTGAGTGGTTATTAACTACTAACTGATCGCTCCCGTGCTTTGAAAGGCACGTTAAGCCGTTGATCCCGGTTGCTGTCTACGACAGCAGTCGTTAAGCCAGGTTAGAGGCCTTCGGGCGGCTTGAGAACTTCTAACAGTCAAGTTGCCCACTCACTTGACAAGGGGGGTCGAAGTTGCACTACGTCCGTAGGGAGTACCCGCCGTTACCCTACACGTGACCCCTGGGTGGTGCTAAAAGTGCAACAAAAACTGGCAACCGTAGGTACTTGTCTTCTCGAAGACCTCACGGTTCGAAAATAAATGCAATACGATTATTATTATTATTATGCGGACTTAAAGGTTCACAAACTTATATTTAGGTACTAAATATATCTTGCACACAAGTAACAACATTATATAAGGAATCATTGGAAATTGTACGAAAGTCTACCGTTTTTTCGGTTTGATTTGTATACTCATGCCAAATTACAGTTTCTGGTAGTAACTGTTACTGAGCTAAGCCGCGGATGCACGGACATGGCGAAAGTATGGGTTCCTTGTTTACTACGGAACCCTAAAGTAACATTTACTCATAGTTAGAGTTAGAGTCCTAATACGCCAAAGGTAGGACGGGACTTAATCGCGTACAAATAAATTTATTTATACTTTTTTGAGGTTTGCCCGTCTTTTCGAATATGCGACAACATCCTTGGTCAGCTCGCGACGACTTAATACATAACAATAAAGGTGATAATATGTGTCAAAAATTGGCACATTTACCTTATTGATGTGAAATGCTAGCTGCGAAATTCACTGCACATGCACAAGTTCAATATTCACATCAGTTTGGTACTCCGGAGTTACGCCCTTTAGCTCCATAAATACTTAGTATATACGTATTACTAAGGCGGTAATCCATCATGCTTAGCACCCTGAGCGAAATGTGATGTAGTTTTCTGATTTGACGTCCCGATGATAACGTTATAACGTTGATAACTGATGTTTCACAACGCTCATTAACGGTAATTGACTGTAGGGTGTCGTGTTTCGGCGGTTTCCAACCCAACATCAGAACTGACGACGCAGCGGAGTCACACCGTTACATCGTCTTAATGAAATTCATTCATATATTTATTTTCAGACAACTGGGATCCACTTCTTGTTAGTAAAGGCTTACTTTATGTTAGACATTTCACAATATTATACTTAAAATGGAGTATTAAAAACAAAAACTATCAATAATTACATAAATAAAATCAAATTAATTAAAAATTGACAAACTTATTTAAATTATTAATACATTATTTATAATTATTTAGATACCCCATTACGTATATGCGGCACTGGTGCATGAAGCGACAACCAGTGCCTCACAAAAGGACCATCAATCCTGTTCCCGATCACTGCCAGGAGGCTGTTGCCGCTGTCCCGCACTCTGCACGCCATGGACGCGGTGCGCTTACGCATGATGGCGTGAAAACCGTCCATGCGCGCCTGACAGAACATACCCGATGCGCTGCAGTAGCGGGGCAGCAGCAGCAGCGCCCGAAACGCATTGTTGAACTGGATGCGTAGAGCGTTGTACGATTTCTGAGTATAACTAACCCACAGGCTGCTCGTGTAGAATGTTGTGCAATATGCTCTAAATAAGGTAAATTTAACGCTATTTGAGCATCGAACAAACTTGCGGGTTATCATATTGGCTCTAACCGACAACGCTCTTCGCTCCCGCTCAACATCAGCATCATCCTTCAAGTCCTCTGTCACTATGTGGCCCAAGTATTTAAACTGACTCACTCGCCTCAAGGGTACGCCGCATAGCTTTACTGGTGGGACACTTTTCGGACACTTAGTTCCTGATTTGAACACCATAAGTTCGCTCTTCTTCGCGTTGTATTTTAGACCGTGAGTCAGTGCAAAGTTTTCACAAATACTTATGAGTTCCCTTAGGCCACTGACCGAAGCGCTCAGCAGCACCATGTCATCAGCGTAGCTAATGTTGTTAATACAATCATAAAATAACTAGGTATGCAAGATATTCTGCTGGTTGCAAATTTTGAGCGGAGCGTGGTTGTAGGTAAACTCGGAAACGGGAGAAAAATAAATTGTCTTCGATGATTATTTCTACGTGATCACTGATCAGTCTGATTTTGATGATTTCGGAGTGATGCACTCAAAGCTATCCACTTTGGCATTTTGCCAAATTTGAAGCAGCCGTTTCGGAGGAGTAGACCCATAAGCGATTTACATTTGTGGCCTAAGATTGAGCTCCGTTCAATCATATTTTTTTTGTTGTTGTGAGGATAAACGTGAACAGGTCTTAAGTTTTTTTTGTTAAAAATGGTATTGCTCTTGGCCAGCATCTAGCCAGGGGGCAAAGATGAGGCCGACGATAAAGCGAGCTCACCCCGAAGATGCCTTTCACTCGTGCCTTAAAAAGTAAGTAGGTAACAATAGGCAGACGTAGGTAACAAGTAACGTATCGCTGATGTTATGTGTATGTGTAATAATATTTAGTTTTTCTATGATTGATATGTATGTAAATACGGGCCTTGTTGCCTGTAAGGTACCTATATGTAAATATGGGGCTTGTAGCAAATAAGTAAATAAATAAAATAAATCATCATCTTCATAGCGTTTTCTCGATTATAACCCACCTAATCCAAGATTCGGTAGAGGCACTAGTTTTACGAAAGTGATTACCAGCTGTCCGTCAAACCCAGAGGAATTTGTTTGAATTTGAACGGTTTATCGTTTATCAAGTGATATTTATAAATACATACTTTTTAGGGTTCCGTACCTCGAAAGGAAAAAACGGAACCCTATAGGATCACTTTGAAAGACCCTTTTTTTCAGGAACCCGTGGAGATATCAAGCTGGTATTTATAACTCATACTCAGGTCTACTGTCCCTTGGACCTGTGAAAAAATCAAACTTCTAAGCCAACGCAATCAAAATATACAGCCGTTTATGCCGTAAATTTTCGACACTGGCAAGGGAATCAAACCTACAGAATCTTGAAATTTGGTAGCAAGCAACCTCTTATAGCACAGATAAAGCAAAATATACGAAAACCGTAAATTTTTAGTTACATCATACAATAAAAATATTTTTACGGAACCCTCGATGCGCGAGTCCGACTCGCACTTGGCCGGTCTTTTCAAACCAGTGGTACTACGAGTACTTTATTCACTTGAGCATTCGTTGTCTTGACAGCTAAGAGATATGAAGGTCCCTCGTCACTCGCAACACAGCGTATCCTCGGGAGCTCTGGCGACCTTACTCACTAGCAGGCACTAAACAGCACAATATACATGTTATCATGGCTGGCGGTCGGCATCGCGAGGACAAATGATGGACGATGGAGTGAGCGCGTAATACAGTGGTACCCAAGAGACGGTACTAGAACAAGAGGCAGACAGAAAACACGCTGGAGCGACGACATAGTGCAAGTTGCAGGAAAGAACTGGCAAAGAACTGATATGGACCGGCACAGATGGCACAGCATGGAGGAGGCCTTTGCCCGGAAATGGGCATCCAAACTAGACGCCATTTAAATTGTATTTAGTTTTATATATTAGAAAATTATTAAATAGATTTTGTTATGTTTAAATACTAAGTAAATTATTTTTTTAAATTTAGATATGCACGATTTAATTTATTGTAATGAAACATAGAATTGTATAATAAGTTAATTTAATGAAATTTCTATATAACTAGTAAATAATTAAAATAATTAATAAATTGCTATTGTCATACTAATTATTTAAATTAGTAAAACAAGTTTGGAATAAAGAGGCTTTATTATTATTATTATTATGGCTGGCGGTCTTCTGTAAGGTGGAGGCACTTTCCCAGTTGGGCTGCTCCAAATATAAGTGAGTTGACTTATTGCTGTGGCGTACGTATCGGCTATAGTGGCTTAGTGGGTTGTTGTGATTTAGTATAAATAATAAACAAAATTATGATTAAGTATTAGACAGATTTGTGTATGCCCGAACTTTGCAAGGCACCAAATGGTCCCAATTTGTCTCACAGATCGACCTCCCGACCGTATTCAATATTCGCAGATTGTTTACAGTTTTGACAGGGAATGATTTCAGCCATTCATTGCAGGCGCTGTGTTCGTCAAGGATTAATTACTAGCCGCCTTCCCATGGCTTCTATTACCACGGACTTTATCATATCTGTGCTGTGAAGTTAGCGGGCCTGTTAGGACTTTTCGGTCGCTCGGGACGTCGGGAAGGATAGCACCGACATTTTCCTGAGTGCAAGAGAGATGCTGATCAAATAAGTTTCTGTTACAAAATACATTTTAGTTGATGACTGCCTTTTTTAAGGTTCCGTAGTAAACAAAGAACCCTATATAGTTTTGCTACGTCCGTCCGTATGTCCGCGGCGTATTTTAGTAACCGTTACTACTAGAAAACAGTAATTGGGTATGAGTTTAAATTGTAACCCTGGGTGAGTTTGTTATTTGTTTTTAACCCGACTGTGTTTCTGTGTAATTTGGAAATGAATAACGATACCTTTGAAGCTAAAATCTATCCAGCCGTTCAGGCTGCAAAGCGTGCCAAACATTTGAATTTGGCACCAAAAAATCTGCTTTTTTATATACTTAATGTCACTCTCACAGTGAATATCAATGTAACGACACCTCTCAAGCTAAAATCCATCGAGCCGTTCAGGCCGCAGAGCAGCGTGCCAAACAATTATACATAGCTACATATATACTCTCGAAAAACATAACCCTCCTTCTGGCGGTCGCGTAAAAAACTGTACTTATACAAAAATCACCTCTAGTTATAGTGTGAAGTAATTTTTCCCCGAATACATTTTACTCCCGTTTCATATTTTAAAACCTATGCTTGATCCGACATTTAGTCAGCAACGCAGTTCCTCAAAGATTTACCAGATAATTATTTTACGGCTTCCAAGGGAGTCGTAAAACAATTGAGACGGATTAATTTCGGACCTTTCGCCCCTTTTAAATAAACAGAAGGCTGCAAACAACACCGAGTGAAACTAATTTGCTACTGGGTGATACATAACTTCTCACCCTCATAATGTATGAACGCAATTAGCATGGCTCTAGAAAAAGAGGTGAGACACAATAAACTAACAGTATTGTCTACTAATGAAAAATCTAAATTTTAAGGAATAATTGAAACAAATGCGTCTGGCATACGCGGCCACTCTAGCGAACTAAACTATCGGAGCAATCAAGCTCAGGCTCGAAATCCCTCACTAGCTCTCTCTTATAACGCCTTAGGAAGGCGTACAGCGACATCTACCTTGAAGACTCAGGCTTCTTTCAGCGACACCAACACCTCAAATTATATTGCATGAGTAATAGTTTTTTTCAATTTTTCCCTTTAATTGGAAATTGGGAGACGAATAGTTGTTTGTTCGTTGAGTGGAATATCTATTTGATATTTACCATTAGCTTTTCGGTGAAGGAAAACAACTTGAGGTAGCGTGCAAATAGATTTAAGGAGTGAGTGAAGTCCCCAGCCCATAACTGACCAGCTTGGAGCCAATAAAAAAAACAATTATTTATTCTGAAAGTAATAGAAATTTGCATAGAACCTTGTGATTTTTCAAGATAAAATATATATCACCAAATCCGGTAATCGCACATAACACGTCCCGTGACATTGTGTTTGCAAGTCAATTGTTTTTAAATATATTTCTAATGATTTAATCACAAAACATATATTTGGTCCTAATACTAGAGGTAAATTCCTATGTAGATTATAATATATAGTTTAATAATTTTCTTAAAAAACACATATGAATCTTACAAAGCACACGAAAAACTATAAGAATAAGAATCACCCAACCCAACTGACAATGGGCTTGAATGCTATGGAAATGTGAATTTTCTCTAGCCCAATAGTTTCCTCGTAATTAAAACATCAGATAGATATGAATGGCTTTAAAAAAGCTGATTCAACTTGCTTTCAGATACGATAATGTTGGTCAAATGTTCCTCAACTCTACTCCATCTAACAACACAGCAACTTCAATCGTAAAGTTAAGATAACTTAGAACTTTTAGTTGTGTGTTTGCGTACGTTTAGTTTGGCTAAGATTTGATCCATTGGGCCAATCTGACACCTGCATTTCTCATTTAAATTTTATTAGAATGTGTATTGCTTGTTTAATGATAAATGCTAACAAAATAAATTATTATCTTGTCTTTGATATATAAATTACATTATGTCATTAACTTTACTATTTTCATTATAACAGCAGCTATTCAATTAATTTTAGTGAAGAATCCTTCCATAGACTAAATAGCCCTATCGGTCAGCTGATTTATAAAAATGTTTTACGATATCTCTTATTTCGTTCAGTCGGTTGGCAGCTGACTCTATATTTAAGGGCATATGTGTCAAATATGCCCTTAAATATACAACTGTGCTGATTTAAAGTAGCACACTAATGTCAAATTTGAATGCGAAATACATTTACAAATATTTAGACCTCCAGCAGCTATCTTGTTTGTCAAGTTCAGACCAGAATGCATTAGTCAAATTGAAATTCTAGGAACTTGGGTGTATGTGTTTTCCGTAGCGTCTTCGGTTACGCCTAGGGTATGTTTCTGACAGCGTTCGAGTTGAAATGGAGGTTAGAATCGGCTGTAAAAGCATTTACCGATTGCCAAATGAGAAGTTAATATAAGTTTAGTTTACGATAACAGATTGTTTTAAATAATGGCTTTTTGGACAAATTTCGATAAATATCAGACGTTCTCAAGTTTTATTTCTATTAAATTTTAGATAAAATTACATCATTTTCTATGCATCATGAACGAATAGAGAGAAATCATGTAATCCACTTTCTAAAAATAAAACATATATACCTAGTTACAGAAGAAAATAGGAACTACATTTTTTGACTCACTATCATGAAACAAACCAAGTTTTTCATACAAATATTTCGACATATTTTTTACGAAGACCTCAAGTCATGGTCACCCTATTACTTTTGTAACTAGCTATCAGCAAGTTGTACGGGAAATGACATACTTAACGTCGTTTAAAGTAATAATTTATATCCCTTTTGATGTAAGTTTATATAACTTTGATATTAACTTTAATAAATAAGTGTATCCTACGATTCTCCATCACGTCTTGTCATTCCTGGTCACCTATTCAGAATCATCCTGTATAGATGCGATTCTCTTGCGTTTGTATCTCTCACTCTTACTTAACTTTACAAGTGCTTAATCCCTTTACAAGTGCTTTAGGTTTTGGTATTAATTCCGTGTACTCGGTGTGAAAATGAATCATACTACATTTGCATGCGGTAATTGAAATGTGTAATGACTAGTTTATATGAAGCTAGCGGTGCAAATACGTCAGTCATGGAAGTTGCGTAGTTATTAAGCCAGAATTACATTTGTCTGACGAGTGACGTAACGTGTACTGGCGCGTCAGAATGATATCGATGTCATAATATATGTTTAGTGCCCGTTATTATGGAAAAAAGGTCAGGTAAATCCAAATCAACTACTGTCCAAGTCCCTTCTGCGACAAATGACACTTTTAACGAAGTGAGTAAAGTGTTACATTCATATTTTAAAAACATACTGGTTGGATTAGTGTAGTTAGTACACTTTGTACCTTAAGACATTTGTTTGGAAGGATCATAGTATGATTAGGATCATAATTACCTGAATTTCACTTTCAATCTGCCTTCTTATATTTTCTTCGCTCTTCCTAGTAAGATGAATAGAAAGCCCCGTGTAAACACGGCAAGGTAATGTATACTGAGAAATGCAAATAAATCTCATCTGAATACATTATAATTTATCGTCGCTCATGCGTATTTCTCCAAATTGAAAACGTAGTGAATTTGATTAGCGCTGAGTGAATTTACACATAATTTTAATGCAGAGATGGTATATCGATGAAAAGGAACAAATTGGCAGTAACAAATTACAAGAATACGCTTAAGGTGACTTCCTGACTTAGCGGGGCGGGAGTGGGATGTGGGTGGTTTGGTTCTTGCACGTGAGCTTAATGATGTCATACAGATTTTCTCAAGAAAAGAAAAAAAAAACTGCTCACCACAGAAACCAATGCCCTTATCGGGATTCGATCCCGGGACCTCTAGCTTCGGAGGCAGTTTCACTACTAACTAGGCTAATGACATACGCTGTATGGAAAGCGACAAGACGTCACATTGAGTAGGGTGACCAAACTGTATTCAAAAATGTTATTTTTTTAATTTGTCATCTGAAAAATAATCAACATTAAGGATGATAAACAATAATTAACAACACCATTAGGCTCATCTTTGAATTCTGTATGATGTCTTGCTCCACGATCCAGAAATCACCCTGTATACTAGCCTTCGCGCTGACAAGTCACGAAGTAGCCTAACTCATTCTCAAATTGTACATGCTGTGTTACCAACCAGGCAACTATGGCCGGCGGGTGGTAGAGCTGGGAATGTCTAAGCTATTTGATTGGTAGCGCGGCGTGTAGCGCGGCATGTAGCCTGTCCGTAAAGGAGGCTTTAAAGATAAATGTCTCGCGACTTACTTTGCCAGTGATATTAGATGAAATTGCGCTATTGCCTTTGATATATCAGACTACAATGCGAGAACATAGTTTAGTTCGTGGTTCCATGTCTCGCGACATGTCGTGCAGAGTCTGGCAACATTGTACTATTTCGGCCGATGTCGCTTGGGAGACGCGTAGAGGGAATTTATCTTATCATTAAAGGCGAAAAAGTCGTTCTTGGGAAATTGTATCAAATTCTACAATAAAATTCCAAAACACATTACTGATTTTAGCAATTCTAAATTCAAATCTGTAGTAAAACAAACACTTATTTCAAAAGCATATTATAAGGTAAATGATTATTACATCATGGATAGGGATGTTTGGCAGTGATAGCGTCCTGCACGGCAAATCTATCGCGAAAATAGGTTTCAACTGTATGTAGCATTGTTATTCTGTAGTAACTGAGACTGTTATTTTATATTTAACTATACAATTATATTGTTTTGAACAAATGACACGTGGCAGAGGTTTTATTTTTCCGAACCGGTGGTAGTTTATTGACGTTCATAGGTTCATATTACATGCCTAATTTGAAGAATAAACTACTTATACTGTTTTTCATCCCCTATTTTTCGCTTTATTACGTAGATGGTACTAGTTTATGTTAATTTCATAGCGGAGGTAAAAACCACTTTATGTGTGAGGAGTGGACTATACGGGTTCGATTTCATCAGATTTGTATATGAGATGTGAGCAGATAAGGCTCCATTCCAGTGTCGTTCGAATCTCGCCCCATAGCCACAGCTGTGCCGCGTAAATATACCTATTGCTGCTTCTCCGTGGATAAAATGATCTGTTCAGAACGCATCCAAATTGTCGTCACAGACAGCCGTTCGCGTCCGAAAACACCCGAAATTGGAAGATCGGCGACGCCCGGCAACGAACGGTCGCCAACAGCGGTCAACGACAATGATCTTTCAAAACTACCTACGAACGAACGCCTTGTCTGTATTGCTCTAATTTTTATACGGAATAAATCCGTTTTTGTATTAAAAAAATATAATTCTTCATTGAAAATCCACCTAGGCTATTCCCGAACTATTCAGAAAGGAACCTAGGCCGTAACAGATCTATCAACATATTCACTACCAACGATTTCGTAGCAGGAAACATGCAAAATACTGTATATATATAAGTACAGTATTTTGCATATAAGAAAGTGCCTATGAAACGACGCCTAGCGGGTTCCTGGCATTGAAAGTGTTTAGGGGATGTGTGTGTAAAACAAAGTTTTATGTAAGAGACACGTTTGTTTTCCACACACGAGAAAACCAGATGCAGCACTTTTCGGCAATGGCTTTTTGGGACAAATTTCGATAAATCTTTGTAAAGTTTTTTTCATATTTCCTCCTATGAGAATTTAGATGAGATAATATACCAATGTACCATCATATTTAGGTACTTGATGGTGTCGTTTAATAATGCATTGGTTGATAGACTAATCTAATCTAATAAAGGCAATTAAAGATTCAACTTTAGATTTTTTTTAATACAGAAAATTTGATATTTTAATAAATAAATAAATATTAGGGGATACTTTACACAACTCGAACTAGTCCCATAGTAATCTCAATACGGCTTGTGTTGTGGGTACTGGATGACGAATACGACGATTGATTAAAATATAAAACATCCAAGTAGTAGTAAGTAGAAAAAAATGTTTTTGCTCGGTATCCTCTTGTTTCGCAGACCAAAGTTTCATAGAATGTATTGATACGCAGAATTATTCATTACATAGAAAGATTTGTTTTCCGGACACCTTTAACTTTTTAGGTAGGCTTTTTAAGTCATTATGCAGAACCCATTTAGGTATACCAGAAAAGTAGGTTACGTTAGTTTACAACTGCGACCCTTTGTGAAAAAAATGCTTTCTATGAAATGAAAATAATGGGAAACATACATTCTATGAAACTTCTGTCTGCGAAACAAGGTGCAACTGTTTTTGCCCACCACA
The DNA here is from genome assembly GCA_905163555.1 of Notocelia uddmanniana. NCBI lineage: Eukaryota > Metazoa > Arthropoda > Insecta > Lepidoptera > Tortricidae > Notocelia > Notocelia uddmanniana. The sequence goes on from LR991068.1 coordinate 21,257,962, forward strand.
TAAACAAAGGCCCTTACCGGGATTCGATACCGGAGCCTCCGGCTCCGTAGACAGTGTCACTATCAACTAGGCTAAACAGGCTGACCACCGGTTCCGATTGTATTCAGAGAAGCAATGATATATAAGTAGTCAAAACTTATTTGTTGTTTCCCATTCTGGAAAAATGATCCTTCGAAAGCCTGCATATTTTTTCAAGGCGCGTTTTTCACTATATTACTGCAATATCCTATATGGAACAGACGGCTTCAAAGATGACACAGGTACCGAAATTGATCCCACCCCTTATACACTCTGTCGTCTCATTTTTAAACCACAAAAAGTTATAAAACCGGTGACGTAAGGCTAATCCCCTGAGCCCGGTTAGGAGTCCACATACACATACCTAGAGTAAAGCCGACGAGTCGAGAACTTCATCCTTTTCTGGCGCTACATTATTAGTACCTATCTCGCTCCTTTTCACTCTCATGCCAATTTGATCTCTTCTCGTTTGCCGTACTTTACATACTATATGGATGTTTTGGACCGCCTACAGTTGTAATTGAGTTTCGGGTTAGGGGTTACGTCTGCGAATGTTTTGTCTTGATTAAAATTATAATTACAGCAACGCACGTCGTGTTGTTAAGGGCTTGTAGGACGGGTGGCTACTAAAGATTGTAATAATCTGTAGTATTGGTCTCAATTGCATTTTGCAGAGTTGTGGATAGTAATCTGAATTTTACTATATTTTTCGCCAGTGCCATACTTATGTATCATCATCATCATCATATCAGTCGAAGGATGGCCACTGCTGGACATAGGCCTCCCCCAGTGTTCCACAGTGACGGGTCCTGCGCGCCCAGCATCCAGCGGACTCCCGCGACCTTTACCAGGTCATCAGTCCACCTTGTGGGGGGCCTATATACCCACACTTTGCCTTCCGGTACGTGGTCACCACTCACCCACCCGCCTCCAGCGACCTTGCCACTACCTATACCAAATCTTAATTAAGTGTTTGAGGAAAAAAAGAGCGGAGCACGTGGCAGCACTGTAATGTTATTGGGAAAAACAACCAAAAATAAATCTGCAGATCCGTCTCATTTACAGCCGCCATATTATTAAACTGATACTGACGAGTATAAAATAATACCTCTTAGAATATGTAAAATGCCTTAGTTTTTGAGATATTTAGCAGTTCTATCAGCTGTCCACCGACTATTTTTGATTTATATCCTCCTCGTTCCTTCAATGCTGAGGATTGTAACGACATGAAGTTCGTCACTAAATACTCAATTTATACAGCTACTTATTTTTACACATTTGTTGAAACAACTTGAGTGTGAAATGCTGAATTTTCATATTTTAGTGCCGTTGTCGTAGTCGCCTCACAATGCACGTCTTGTGGCGCCTTTGCAGTAGAGGAAATATAAACACGTGCCTTTTAAGCCCTCATTGTGAATAGAGCGAAAAAGGTAAGTGTTACAATTTCTTTGACTGTACATAAACTGTTGTTGTTGTTGCAGTTCTAGGGACCCCGGTGGCTCAAACTGTGCAACGGGCCTTCGATAATCCGCACGACGCCTTCTGGCTGAAGAAGCCACGCCTTAGCCTTGCTCCTGCTATGACCGTCAGCTCACTCTTGACGGTCTGCCGCCATGTACGCACGGGACTTTCCCGGAACATGAACTAGGCCTTATTTAAGAGCGTACAATTAGAAATCTCGCGTTCTTGAAACGCAGTTCAAACGAGATTAGAAAAAAAATTACGGATAAATTTCAAATATATGATTTTTAACTATATAATTGTGTCTCTGACTAGAGCCGAGACATGATTGCTTAACATTTACTCGATCGATAAAAGATCGAACCCTCCATTCTGAGGCAAGACTTCGTATCCAAACGGCAGCGGCAGAGCCGGCTGCTCGCAACCCATTCAAATATGAAATCTAACTTCTGTATGGAGGGTTCGAATTCCTTTGACTCTAGTGGGGTCCGCGCTAACTGCGGCCGTTTGATGTGAATCGTCCATTACATAATGATGACCCCTCGATATTTCTATAATCAATTTTCTGAAAATCTAGTTTTTTTAACACATTGACAGAACGTATCTTTTGGCTCACCCATGGTGATTCCACCCTTCATATTGTACGTATCATACATACAAATTCAAAAGAAATTTAGGTATTTTCATATAGTATTGCTCGGTATATAAAAATGGTTAAAATAAAATGAAAAATAATAAATAGTGTTTTATTTAAATGAATATAAGTCAGCACTTACAAGGTAGGGTAACTTATTTATTTATTACAATAATTTACAGTATAATTAAAAAAAATACAAGACATAGTACATTTACGTAAATACTTCATACAAATAGTGTAAAAGTAAAGAAACAACTCCTCTGATAAAAGAAAATCACTATTATTACACTGTAATGCAAATGACGTTGGCTATATTTTATTATGAATTGAATAAAACAGATCAAAGTCGGTTGGTCTGTATCGCTATTAAGTTGCCGGAGCTTAGAAATAGCATGAGAGGGGAAAAAAATAAAGTGTCAGACAGTTCGTAGCTTTCAAGATAACTTACTCATGCGACAAATTACATTGTCTACGAGACATTTCTAGACTATTTCTCTTAACATAAATCTAACTTTAAGTACCTTTCGGACGTTTGAAGTAAAAGTGATAAAATTCTTTATTGAAATAACGAAAATTATCTACCAGTACAATATTTGATACAAGACCAAAGAGAGAAATGGTGCCTTACAAAAATCGAAATGCTTATAATATAATTAATTGCCACTTTAATTAGCATGAATTAGGTACCGACATTAATACCTTATTTTTTACATCAATAACAATATACAGTTAAAAGTTTTAAATTCCAATCCAATAAATGTTGGCTGGATACCAGCTTGGGCTTTTTAACTCTCTTTAGAGACGTGTTGTGTGAGAATCGTAGACGATCCCAAACTCACAAGCGATATTGAACCGTTAACTTTAAGGAGAAACTTTGCCTCAATGTTTGTATTATATCGCTTGTATAATGGGTTGTGCTTCCAAGAACTGTTCGACATGATGCCAGCGGCCACTTTCTACCATCGCACCACTCACCGTCAGCAGAGCATTCATCCTCACACCTTACAACCTAAATGTTTGCGTATAGTACAATTTTAGAGGAATTTCTTCCCACGGACGCTCCGGTTGTGGAATGAGCTTCTTGTCGAGGTTTTCCCGAGGGACTACAGTCTCACTCTATGAAAGGAGTGTATTTCTAAAGGGTAGGCAACGCGCATGTAACACCCCTGTAGTTGTAGGCGACCAGAGGCGGGTTTTACGCTAGCTTGTCACCGATGTAGTATTAAAAAAATTGCAATACAGCGATGAATTCAATTGAAAAAGATATACACAAAAGAGATATTACATGATTCTCGAGACAAGATATTACAGCTTCACTAAGATGAGAAATTAATATTTACAAATAAAATGTATGCATTGCTATGTTAATTTACAAAAAAAGTATGTAAATTGATTTTATATATTATAAGAGATAAAGGTGGGTACTTATTATATTTTAATTTACATCGCTTAGAGTGCGACTAGCTAATAAAACCAAGTTAGAATTTATAGAGTGGCTAGATTCCGTTCTACTCGTATTATTTCGACTAATTAGGTAATTATGTACTACTTTTAATATCAATTTATAAGGATTTATTTAAAGAGCTAACTAAGAATATTATCTAATGGTATATGATACTTTTGACGACTTGTAAGTAACGGTTTTTAAGTGTCCAATAACAATTCTAAATTGGTGTCTATCGTCGACTATTCCAAAATGTGAAAATGTACGTCCTTCATGATCAAAAAATGTAGTCCTATCAGTTAAAGGTTTTATCATGATTAAGTAATTTGTTATCGTAGAGTGACCATGATTGATAGTTAACTTTTACTTAACAAACAATAAAAAAGGCATATGGATGTTACAATAGAATACGGCTGTAAATAACACCTAATGGTTGTATAGGGTTGGTCTCTTATTCATAAACTGACATGTCCTTACCTGTCACCTCACACTTCATCAGTTTTATATGGAAACTGTCAAATGTCATTTGTCAAATTTTTACAGTTTGTGAGGACGAGTCGGTTCGAGAATAACATCCCAAATTACCGTACATAAAATGTCGTGCCCAAACATTTTCGTTTGGCAAAAAACACAATTTCTTAAAATGCGAACTGAATTATCTCGTTATAAATATAATAATATGCGTAATTTTAGCTTAACATACAGCGAGTACATAATGCAAATTATAATAAATTATCTACAATGTTTGCGCACAGCCCGCAAGAGTAGGTATCTAACATATAGTACCTGGACCCTCATTAATCCATTTCACGAAGCTACAGATAACAATTTTCCAAGTCTTAACAGGCAATACTGATCAAATCATCACCATCAGCTGAAGTACGTCCACTGCTGGACATAGGCCTCCGCACCACCCGCAATCAGAGGACTCCCCCGACCTATACCAGGTAATCAGACCACCTTGTGGGAGGCCTGCCCACGCTGCGCCTTCCGGTACGTAGTTACCACTCGAGAACCTATTCGCCCCAACGGCCTTCGTTCTATTGATTAAATATCTAGGCGTTAATGACCAAGCGTGCCTCAGTATGCCAGTTGACTTGTAAATTGTAACACTGAAAGAACCAGGATACGATTGGATGTAAACCTTAGTTTACGTAATAAATAAACTGGTAATCCTATCACGTAGCCGTCTGACCATTTCCATTAGCGATCCCCGGGGTCGCATCCTCGTAACCTTTGACTAGGTTCTCTAATATGAACCTGATGGTCAGTTTGTATATGTTCTCGATGTTCGGGGTATAGCGGTCGCCAAGGGTTATCTTCGCTGCTTCCAAAAACGGTTGCTCGACTTTCTGAAAATAAACAACAGTTCTTATTAGCTGGACATGAAAATCATCAGTAACATCGCACCGAAGAAGACCTTGCTAGTTGAATATGGTTACTATTACCCTGTAAATTGTAATATGCTAAGAGATTAAGAATTACAAAAAAATCGAGGCATTATTGTTACGATTTTTGGCACAGTATATTTGTTTGAAACCAGGGTGGATATGTCTTCGGTACGACGTTATTTACACTCTGCCACAATAAAAATAACAAATACATATTTATTCAATTCAACTGAAATGAGAGAGAATGAGCTGTCACTGCGCTGGCTTTGTGTGGATTGGGCACTTTATGTAGACTTTGAATTGCTTAAGATACACAACTTATCAATTTCCAAAACAGTAGCTTGTGCACGTCCTAACTTGTCTTTTTCCTAACTTGTCCATTTCCTAACATTAAACAAACCAAATCAGGGTTTAGTCCGTGTAGTCCCTTATATCATCTTCCAAAACTTTAGTGTTCAAAGAATGTTCGTAGAACGCGTTGTTCTTAGTTTAAAAAAAAAAAACGAAATTTGAGAAAAAACGAGACAAAAATGAAATTACAGAAAAAAATCTTTGCTAGGATTACGTTTGTACAGAGAATCATTTGGCCTCTGAGGTGGCCAAATTAGGAATAAGCTGAATGGGAAGTAGACAGCTTAGGAATAGACTGAATAGGAGTAGACTAAATAGGAATAGACTGAATAGGATATAAACGAATAGGGAACTGACTGTTTAAGAAATTGACAAATTTGGAATTTATAATGGAAATTTTAGTAGAATGAAGTGGACGAATAAGGAAGTGAACGAATTTGGAAATTGTTGTTAGGGAGTGATCAAAGTCGACCGGATACGGATTTTCAATGTTGCCCTCCAAGAAATAAAAGCCAAATTTGTAAGATCTATAAATATAAATTCGTCTTTGTCGAAATGATGACTTGTACTGTAATCGGATTTCTAATTATTGCCTTTTCACAGTGAGCACAAAGGTAAGAAATCGAACGGGGTAAATTAGCCTTTCAGACAGCGGCCTTAGTGTAGCTTTTCACACAGCGAATATATAATAGTAGGTAAGTGAGGTGAGGTGTAGGTTTCATGGTCGTTCGTTTGCTGTACGGTCGGTGCAGTATGGCTTTTTTCGTTACTCCTATTCATATCGATCCACCTAGTTATTCTACTTCTTCCTCAACCTATATCTTCTCTTTTACCCCTCCAAGTACGAGTATAGTCACCTTTTATGCAAAACGATAGAATCAGCCATAGTTAAAAGTCCCAAATTTAAAACCAAATTACAATAATTGGCACCATTTTTGTCACCTTTATTGCTATGAATTGATTTTAAAGGTGTCAACTATCTAGGGCAGCATCTAGCACTGGGACATTAACCATATGTGTAAGCTCTACGCACTCTTTAGTAAACACTCAACATTGATAAGATTAGTTATATAAACCATGTAGAATATAAGTAAAAGACTTTTCAATTATGATGACTGTCTAATGTGAAACTTTAATTAAAAGTATGTAAGTGTATTTTACTTTTGGTATATTTCGCATGTTTTTTAATTCAGGTGTATTGACTTTTACTTTATTCATGATTAAAAAATCCATAAGTATCTTACTTTTCTTCCTGCACTATGCATTAGTCAGGAATGGCAACATCAAAGTGATTGAGTTAGGCTCCTTCGTCCGCCCTTCTACTCTATTCACAACCAGTTCCGACTGTCATCTCACCACTCTTATTAATTTGACCCCCCGATTCTTAACAACGACGACTAATCAGAGATCAGACTACTGGTTCATGCCGAGTGCCAGCATTGTTGCGAATGCTTCGTCGTTCTAGCCACCTTTCGATTTGAAATTGCTTTTCTTATTGATACTGGCGTCAACTTAAATCAATTTCGATCCATTGACAATAAAAGTATGTCGTCTGGCTGGTAATTATTAATATTGAAAATAATGTTGGGACGATATTTGTGTCATTCTCAAATAAAAAAATATTATCAGGTAATACTGTTTTTCAATAATGATACCTTAAACCCTTCGACTGGGTGCTATACTGTAAGGAGCAATTATAAGAGTAATGATTAATTATATAAGTAACATGATTATTGCGGGTATATCTGCAAAACTGGAATACATTTATTTAACTAAACAATAATTGGTTCAGAGCTTGATTACTTCCGGTGGCGCCACTGTCGCACCCTGCTACTTACGCGCCAATACGATGGTTGACGGCGTGATCGGAGCTGGGGCGGTTGGGCATTCGATTCATAGCTGCAGTCGAGAGCGGTTCAGTCTTAGTAAATAATTATAAGAATTAGAATAAGGTGTGATTATGTGTCTGCAGAAAATAAGCCTAATTTTGTATAAGTTTATACCGACGGATTAAATCGTATTGAGGAACTACTGATTTTCATCTTTATCCCGTATAGCCCAATAGATCAGAAGCCGGGATCAAACAAAAATCGATAGGATTTTTGCCACGCCACAAAAACGTAAGTGTAAGTGTGTTCTTTTTTTTATTATTATTTTCTTTCTTATTAGTGCCTAATAGCTTAACTCTGTTGCAAAAACCGTATTTATCGTTACGGAATTATTCGGGAGATTCATACGGCTAGTCTTGCATGTTTATCTTGCTAGGGCACTCCCTAGAGATAGACATGCTAGATAAAATAATAATAACTAAATTTTAATTTTTGTGATACGAGTTTGTGATTTGCAGTAAAATAAAGTTATAAAGTGGAGATATCCTTACGGTTAATTTTTTTTGCGTACTAAAGTTCCGGGGAGTTATTTAATAATTAATATTGTTATAAATACGATATAAAACAATGCATTCTGGCCGAATACAATCGCTCCAATAAAATAAAACGAGCAATAATACACGAATTCTTACATATTTATTTTTGTAACTTTCTTTACGTACAATATTATATCTCTTAAATCTAAATGGTAGATGTGCATGTGATATTTTATTTAGTAGGATTCAGCTGTATTTATCATTACGGAGTTATTCCGAGGATTTATACAGTTGGTCTTGCATGTTTATCTTGCTAGGTACACCCTAGAGATGCACAGGTACGATAGTCCAATTATAATAATACATTGGTATAGGTATTACATTGGACTCAAAATTGCAGTGGGGTTCCCATATAACAGCGATAGGAAGTAGGTTGAGCTCTGCTGCATTTTCAGTCAGGAGAATAAGGCAGCTTACCTATGTGGCAACGGCACGGTTAGTTTACTTTGCTTATTTTAATAGTATAATTACTTATGATCTTATCTTGTGGGGATCAGCTGCAGATATTGAAACTGTTTTTATTTTGCAAAAAAGGGCCATCCGAGCAATTTATAACTTGGGGTCGCGTGACTCATTAAGAGAATTTTTCAAAGAAATAGATATTCTACCCCTGCCGTCCCAGAATTTGGCCAACGAACGCTGATAAACCAATAGCCACGAGAAATACTGGGAAACTCAAAATAACCTTCTATAGACTAGTAAAGGCGAAAAAGTCGTTCTTGGGAAATTGTATCAAATTCTACAATAAAATTCCTAAACACAATACTAATAATAATAATAATATTGGGGGACAATCTTACACAAATCGACCTAGTCCCAAACTAAGCAAAGCTTGTACTATGGGTACTAGACGACGATATACATACTTATATAAATAAATACATACTTAAATACATAGAAAACATCCAAGACCCAAGAACATTCGTGAAAAATGCACAAATAAATGCCCTGGCCGGGATTCGAACCCGGGACCTCTAGCTTCGGAGGCAGAGTCACTACCAACTAGGCTAAACAGGTCGTCAATACTGAACTTAGCAATTCTAAATTCAAATCTGTCGTAAAACAAACACTTATTTCAAGAGCATATTTGGCAGTGATAGCGTCCTGCACGGGTAATCTATCGCGAAAATATGTTTTCTGCTGTAGCATTGTTATTTAAGTTATTTTGTAGTAGCTGACATTGTAATTTTATATTTAACTATACAATGTATATTGTTTTGAAAAAAAATTACACCTCGTCGAGTTTCTTAAGCCGGTTCTTCTCGTGGCACAGGTATATTTTTCCGAACCGGTGGTAGTTTATTGACGTTCATAGGTGCATGTAATATGTCTTATTTGGGAAAAAAAAAACATGTAATTAATTGTAATATGTACGAATGGGCTTTGCTTACGGTGGCGTCGTTGATCGGGTCGTCACCTTCCCTAACAGATGGTCGATGGCTGAGATACGCGTCATACTCGTGAGCGGGTCCTGTTTGTGGAGTCCGGTCCGTTCATCATTGCAAGGGCATAGTAAATACTTACTTTATACTAGTGTTATTTTATTGTAGATTGAGACTTGGAGACCTTATACATCTCTAACAATATTAAATTTACTTATTTTTATTTTGACGCTTAGAGACCATTTACATCTCTACGCCTACGGACTTTGAAATAATACATCTCTGAGATTAATTTTATATACTTTTTGTTTATTCGGACACAGATCGTATTTAATATACGTCCTTTTATTAATTACCTTGTAAATTGATTTTCATTGAATTGGTAATCACTATCAGTATGTAATAAATATTTGATTACAGTCGATATGTAGAGTCGATATGTAGAGTCGATATGTAGAGTCGATATGTAGAGTCGATATGTAGAGTCGATATGTAGAGTCGATATGTAGAGTCGATATGTAGAGTCGATATGTAGAGTCGACATGTAGAGTCGACATCTAGAGCCGATATGTAGAGCCGACATGTAGAGCCGACATGTAGAGCCGACATGTAGAGCCGACATGTAGAGCCGACATGTAGAGCCGACATGTGGAGCCGACATGTAGAGCCGATATGTAGAGCCGATATGAAGTATCGATTTGATATGTATGAGTCAATTATTGTACGAAAATTATTCATATTTTTAAACAAAATGGTGTAAGTTTCAGACACATGGATGAAGACTCAGAGCGTCCCGATCAGGGGACCGGGGTCCGGACTTCCAGACCCAGAGTGTCCCGAAAAGGGGACCGGGGTTCAGACTTCCAAACCCAGAGTGTCCCGAAAAGGGGGCCGGGGTCCAGACTTCCAGACCCAGAGTGTCCCGAAAAGGGGACCGGGGTCCAGGCCCAGAGTGTCCCGATAAGGGGACCGGGGTCCAGACTTCCATACCCAGAGTGTCCCGAAAAGGGGACCGGGGTCCATACTTACAGACCCAGAGTGTTCCGAAAAGGGGACCGGGGTCCACACTTCCAGACCCAGAGTGTCCCGAAAAGGGGACCGGGGTCCAGACCCAGAGTGTCCCGATCAGGGGACCGGGGTCCAGGCCCAGAGTGTCCCGATCAGGGGACCGGGGTCCAGGCCCAGAGTGTCCCGATCAGGGGACCGGGGTCCAGGCCCAGAGTGTCCCGATCAGGGGACCGGGGTCCAGGCCCAGAGTGTCCCGATCAGGGGACCGGGGTCCAGGCCCAGAGTGTCCCGATAAGGGGACCGGGGTCCAGATTTCCAGACCCAGAGTGTCCCGATCAGGGGGCCGGGGTCCAGATCCAGAACGACCTAGTGGAGGTCGGGATCAGAAAATACTTGACCTGTCACAAAGGAGGGTGGACGTCGAGAACAACGATCAACTTCGTCGCGGGAGGCAATCGGGTCGACCACGTCCAACTACGCGCAGGAGGTATCGCAATTCGTCATCGGGAAAATCTGGTAAGCGCTACCGTTTTCGGGCTAAGAGAGCCAGATATTCTGGTTCATTGCATTCAGATATTATGGCATTTTTACCACTGACAGACTGACTAACTAGTAATCAAAAACCGAACCCCACTTCCAGGAGACCTAGAAAGCTGAAATTTTGAATGCAGCTTGGTAATTGTGTGTGTACACCAGAAAAAAAAAACAGAAAACAATTTTTTTTTATTAGTTTTATTATATTGATTGTCTATCATATGAAATGTAAGATATAATACTTGATTTCCTTGGTTTTGAGGTACGGTATGGCAAAAAAAAGGAGTAGAAATTAATAGGGGCGCTACTAACGCTTATATAGCAACACGGATAGTGCGACCTACATATTTTGATGCTTCACTTTTAACTAAAACATTTTAGGATGTTCATAATATGGAAACGTAAATATAAATTGAGGCCATAGTACAATTATACATACAAACTCACAGAAATTACCTCATCATAATATTAATTGTAAGTGGATTGTATTTTTGCCATATATGAAATACAGTATTGTTTACAAGGTTTATTAAAAAGTACAAATACATATAAACAAATACAAAGCTAATCATTGAATCAGACTCTTCTTCCAAATATTCCATGCCAATTCAGAATAAATCGAAGCTTCATCATTTCTGCTATCGTCCTCCAGGACGCTCCAGCTTGATAACCTATTAATGCCCTTGTAGAACGTGTCTCCCCTCTTATTATAATATTATTTTGAAATAGTTCAATATGCTGGCATAAATCCACCAATCCGCCACGGAAATATCTCCAAAGGCCTAATCTGCCACTTCCTGAAACACAAGTAACATGGGTTCATTATTATCCTAAAAGAAATAACTGTTTTCATAAATTCTTCTTACTGGTCTGCTATGCCCTAGAAGTTTCAGTTTAAAACAAAATTTATCAAATATATCGCAAGTACCAAGTTGGTTCATGGCGTCATGTTGGTTCGCTACATAAACATAACCTCTAAAATATGCTATAAATCCAACACGAAATTTCATCATTATACAGTGTTGTAGCTTTAAGAATTTGTAAAATTATTCTTAACCTAATAATACACACGAATTATTACAAACCTGTTATTTCAGTAGGTAGTTCTTCGATAAACATTGATTCCCGTTCGGACAAAACGACTTTCGCTCAACTTTCCGCAAGATGTCGCCCATAAACATTATGAATGTAAGCTGCATTCTTACGATCTGGAAACTTTGACCATAGTTGCGTCATTAGGCAGGTTCAGGGTATATTTGATAGGAAACCCGTTTAAAATACTGATCGACCGTAACGCTCTTAGATTCTCAATCCCAAAACTCGTATATAAGTGCCAGGTTCCTTATCGAATAATAAAAGTCCTCCCTAATGATAGATTTCTAATCAAATATACGCCTTTAACCAACAAACAATTGTTAGTAAAATAAACGTAAAGTTATTCCAATTTTCATTCGAACAGTATATTTCGAGCCTTACTTATTAATTAACGTATCAAAAAGTATGTATGTATGTATGTATGTAAGCACTTTATTGTACACAATAACAATTTAAAACATATACATGTCACACAGGATCAGAGTACAAAGGCGAACTTATTCCTATGAGGGATCTCTTCCAGCTAACCTTTGAGGGATTGAGAGGAGATTTTTAAAAATAATGAGATAGACAAACTTACACCGTGTACAACCACGTTACAATGAGTACGTTAAAAGCACGGCTAATGACAGAATATTAACGATTATTCTATTCAATAGTAACTTCCGGTTCGACCTATTTCATACTTTTCTCTTGAATAAGTATTTACAATGATAGTAAGTGTGTAATTATTGTTAGTTGATAAAATAAGGTTATTTAACTAAATACTGACTGTGTAAAACGTAAAACTAAAGAGGTTTAATACGGCCTGCAATTGTTTTGCGCCGTAAGGATGGCGCCCACGGACATTACGACTGGGCTCGTTGTGGCTGCATGCTTTGATAAATAACGTTCATTGAATTAAATTTTATCTTGTGTAATTGTGTTATTTTAATACAAGGAAGGTGATATGAGAATATTGTAGTTGTAGACAAAATCAGCCTTGGCTGAACGTCAGAGATTTCGAATCCTGTGATGACGATACGTGATGACGATACTGGTACAAGTGATAGAGATGTTTAAAGCTAAATTGTACCGAATTGAGATGTATATATATGTGATTCATCCATTTAAGTGTTATTTCTGAATTGTACAGAGTATTGAGAGTATGTCAAATGTCGTGTAGGTAATAACCGCAGATCCCGTAAGACTGTTATGTATGTTTTGTAAGCTAATCCTAGTTTGTAATATATTACTTTAGTCTGTAATATTGATAAGGCGCGAGGTCTCGCCCTAAACAGGATGGCCGAGCTGTAAGGAGCAATTATAAGAGTAATGATTAATTATATAAGTAACATGATTATTGCGGGTATATCTGCAAAACTGGAATACATTTATTTAACTAAACAATAATTGGTTCAGAGCTTGATTACTTCCGGTGGCGCCACTGTCGCACCCTGCTACTTACGCGCCAATACGATGGTTGACGGCGTGATCGGAGCTGGGGCGGTTGGGCATTCGATTCATAGCTGCAGTCGAGAGCGGTTCAGTCTTAGTAAATAATTATAAGAATTAGAATAAGGTGTGATTATGTGTCTGCAGAAAATAAGCCTAATTTTGTATAAGTTTATACCGACGGATTAAATCGTATTGAGGAACTACTGATTTTCATCTTTATCCCGTATAGCCCAATAATACGGATAATAAGATGTACCAATTTTAACTCGGGACAAACTAAAAGTAGAAGAGGGAATGCTGAACGAAATAGAATGTTAATTACCTAGTGGTTCTGCACGGATCGATTTTTGTCCGACCGCACTGATTGCGGTTTTTCATTAGAATTGGTAAAAGGAGCAGCCTTGGAGTAGCAACTTTAAGGCTCAGCCTTGTTTTTGTGACCATTTTATGCATATTACTACTTTTAATACCAGAAAAAATCATAATCTGCAGGACATAGAGAGCAACATGATTTTCCTCAAGCCCATTTTGACAAAAATACATAAAAAACATTTATTCACCAACTCACCCTTATTTTTCCACTTGTAATAATTTTGTGCTACTGTATTTTTTATCGCAAGAACATGAAATATGTCTTGGTGTCAAAATAATCTACAGTGTCCTGTGCGCTGTAGACCTCACAAAAAATAAATAAATATTTTTTCAAATTCCAAATTTCCATTTATTTACTCGGGAAAAAAATCTATATATAATTATCGAACCTGCTCAAAAAATTTCACGACAATCGGTTGAGAAATGCGACCTGTATAGGAGAACATCCGGACGGACAGACAGACAGACATACGAAAGAATTTTTGTCGAAAGCTGAAACGGAGACGATTCGCTCGCTCGGTTAATAAATTGTTTTTTTAAAAAAAAAACTGATAACAAATTTGTTTTAAGCCGATATTCGCAAATTTCCGCGGTCGGCGGACGAGAACAGGATATTGAGTTCAACATTTTTGCGACGGTCGAGCCTTAAGGACAGTGTAGCCCGATAGCCTGAAGGCCAATTAATTTTTCATGAAGTTCGTAAAGTACTACTTTCAAGGCATCTTCAGTGACGCATACTCAGAAACTGCTTGTTATGAGACGCCGATCTAATGCTGAGAATTTGCATTTTCAAGAGATAATTCTATATTCCAAGTCAGGGGTTAAAAAAACCTTAGAATTGTACATCTATTGGTGAAGGTAACGGGAATATGGAAGAACTGAGTGGTTGGTATCCATTAATGACGTGTGAATTCTTTATTGACACCCATGAACCTTTCTGACCAGTCAATAATAAAGGAGCCCCCTGGATATGTCTTAGGGTCCACTGATACATACCTAGAAATTGCTGGCTTCAAATCCATCGATCTGATGGTGCGTGGCACCCACATGATGTATATAGACCAGGAACCCATCGACGTCTCTTAAACTCTTAATGCCCTCGTCCAGGGTGTGCATGACCTTCGTAGCGTGTTCCGCCAGCTCCGTGGAACTGAACTGGTGTTCCGCTGTGTGGAGCTCGCTGAACTTTGTGAAGAGGGCGAGGAGGTCCTTGTTTTCTTCGAATAATCTGAAATGTAAGAATGTCGTCATGATGACACGTTTTTTTAAACTACAAGGCTGCTTGTGACTTGTAAGGATTGCTTCTATAATTAGTCTGTTATAACGTGTTAAAAAAAGTTTGTTTCAGGATATCTTAGGCTAGTTTTGTATTTGAAGGGTCCACAGAAAGAACATGTCTATCTCTTTAAAATTTCAAAGCCAGTTTGCACCTTATGTCTTTATAGGTTAGGTTGCTTTTTGTTCTGAAATTTAAATGGACTACACATGATTTTTCCGTGGACACTTCATTTGTAGGTGCGGGGGCGGTATGATATCAGCTAGCTGTCAGCTTTCAGTGTCAACAGTCAGCCTAGCCAGTACTGATTCGTTCTACATTTAAGGCTGGGTTGCACCAAACCGTCTGTAATTGTAAGCGGTGTTCGTTAAAATTTGAATGTATGGAAAGTTTGACAAGTTACTATGGGATGACAGCTGCCGGCGCCATATTTAACGTTGAGCAGCCTAAGGCTGGGTTGCACCAACTTACGATCACAGACCGATCAACGTTAAATATGGCGCCGGCAGCTGTCATCCCATAGAAACTTGTCAAACTTTCCATACATTCAGATTTTAACGAACACCGCTTACGATTACAGGCGGTTTGGTGCAACCCAGCCTTAATGAGTCCTTTCTGAATGGTGCAGGATACGTGGAAGCGGAGCAGAACAAATGAAGAGCTGCATACGGAACACCCAGCTTCTGCGCATGATATTACTACTGCGCAAATGTAATAGAGACAGTATAACGACTAGTGAGGAAATCTGTGTGAAATCAGTAAGCTTACGTTGAAGTACGGTCAACCATTTTATTTTTAATTTCTGGGCCACTTTGTACCTTTTCACAGTGGCAAACAATATGAAAATTGCTAGAGTTATCATATTATTGTCACTATGACAAAGTACGACGAGCCCCAGAAATCAAATTAGTTGACTGTACAAACCTCATTTCGATTCCACTCCACCAAGTCAGAAAGTAGCCTTAAGCTGACGAAATATTGTGGCGCCTTTCGTTATCAGTCACTTTCATAAAGTCTGATGTAATGAGTATGCCAGTAAAAATCTAGCTCTCTTAAATCTGAAATAACGGTATTCATAGTAATCTCAGCGGCCAGATATTTCAATCTGCCTGCACAAATCGCAACGGTGCAGTCTATTATGCAAACTCGTTAGTTACGGACAGCCAGACAGACGGACGGACGGGGGAACTGTAACTCTCCAGGCAATATTCCGGGAAAGGCCTAAGGGCTAATGCAGACAGGCACTCAACTTTACTCGCTTGTTTTGATTCTGATATTATACAAAGGGTGAGGTCACACGAGGGTAATTTTTTGAGTTGTGGCGGCGTAATTTTGGTCGTCGCCATACTTGGTGACATGTACCGAAAATTACGGTGATAGTAACAATTATGGTGACGACCGAAATTAAGCCGATCACAACTCACAAAAGTACGATCAGGAACACAAACCCACACATATAAAGGTTATAGCTAAAATGATAAGAAGTCAAAGTTTTAACCTAACATTGTAGTCGCTATATTGACTGGTTATTTTGAAGATTTTAACCTTTAACTTGGCAAGAAATAGAGAATGTCCCTAATTCAAGCCTCGGTGACGCTGAATAGTCACACTCATACTGGTCAAGAAAAAAATACAAAAAGATGGTCAAAGAGTGTGGGAAACCCAGTGGACGTTGCCAAGTTAAGGGAAAAATAATATAAAATATTTAAAATATATGTAAAATATTATATTTTTAAATATTCGCATAGTAATTTTTAATACAATCTGGTCGCCCTTAAAAACAATGTTTTATCATCCCACCCAATTCAGCGTGTGCATTAATACTTGTAAGGTGACCATTATTTCACCACCACTACCACCATATCAGCCCTAGGACGTCCACTGTTGGACATAGGCCTCCCCCAATTTCACCATTATTTACACGGAACTAAAATTTCAGATTGACGACATTAAAAAAATGAATACAAAAACTTGCTTTATTGGATGTGTAACCTATTGTATTCGTATGATCAAATAATACAGTAATATAAAGTGATCACCGAATAAGTCTCCAATATTGAAAATAACTGTAAGTACCTGTCAAGAAGAAGGTAACTAAAAGTCTCAAGTAGAGAGGCGAGCGAGGTAAGTTGACTAATGATTTATCGGACCCAGTAAAACTTTCAATAGTTACTAGGTTTCCAGCGCCTTTAGTTTGCTAAGATATCGGCGAGGTGTTATTTAACTTGCACTAAAAGTTGCAATTTGTTTGGCTTTACCGTACCATGATTTAAGTAAACATACATACAAGTGACACTTCGTATATATGCTGAAACTATACATATTTTCATCATATTTGATCTTTGCGGGATTTGAACCCTCGACCTGCATTGCTCTTAATCAACTGAGCTATCGTGGGGTTCCCTCGAGTAGACAAATCTTACAAAATACGGCTAGAACATCCGGAATAAGTGTCGTACTTGAAGAGAGGCCTATGCTCAGCAAAGGACAGGAATCTATACTAATATTATAAAGCTGAAGAGTTTGTTTGTTTGTTTAAACGCGAGATTACTCAGGAACTACTGGTTCGAATCGAAAAATTCTTTTTGTGTTGGATAGTCCATTTATCGAGGAAGGCTTTAGGCTATATAACATCACACTGCGACTAATAGGAGCGAATACGCGGACGAAGTCGCGGGCAGCAGCTAGTTTACTTTATAATCTATTAACACTCATCTTTCATCATCATACAAAAATAAATAAAAAAGGTTTTTTCATGACACTAGCTCATAAAGGGTCTTCTTATTATACGCAGGCGTATAGATCAGTTATAACCGATTTACCTCCCACGGTAGTTATGGATTTTATAACACCCGAGGGAGTTATGAGTTTGTTTGTGATCTGATTGGTTTAAAAAAATCTAATTGGCCGCGCTTCACAAGAATACTGCTTTGTTATTGGTTGAAATATTAAAGCTGCGCACTACTCTCGCAAGGACGCCCCAGCCATCATGCACTGATACTGAAGATGAAGTTGTCAATTTCCTCAATTTGGATTGATGCTGGAGTTATTTATTACTTTGCAAATGTGATGAAAAACATTGTGATTGACTTGGGCGTAAGAACAGCGCAACTCGGACGTTCCGCTTACGCCCCTCGTTAAACAATGTCCTTGAAATGATAATTCTACTAAACGAACTTCAATGAAATAAAAGTAAATCTTCATAATTTCATAAATTTCTGCCTATCCACCATACAAAACCATATGAACTTGTGGCTCTGTAAGCTGTAGACCTCGTGAAATACTTATTTCCAAATTCCAATACTTCCAAAAACTGATTCGACAAAAAAAATATATATATTATTATCTAACTTCCTCAGAAATTTTCATAAGAATCGGTTGAGAAATGCGACCTGTAGAGCCCATTTTCATCGAACATGAAACGGAGACTTTCGTTTCACAATCACAAAATCACTTAAATTTTTCCCTAACAAGGTACCTATAAGAGAACCGACTTTGGAATCTGCATTCGATTCCTATTGACGTTGCTGACGCTGCACGCCTCGCATTTAAAACACAGCCCGTGTTAACATTTTCTTCCTCTACTTTCACAAACTTTTATATCCCTTTTTTATTCTATTGAAATATAAACATTATCGCGCAGAGTTAAAGTCGCTTTTCCACTATTTCTTTATGCGAGATACAACATTCATCGAGTATGCTGTTAATTTTCCACGCGCAAAACAAAAGAGAACTAACTGGAAATTCATTGCCAATTGAATTTCAAGCTCAAGATACTCGTGTTAAGGCTCAATTTAGAATAAATTCGTTCTTAATGTTATTGCTGTTTGGTCTTGAAGTGTGTTTCCATAGTACTGCCATTGAGGCTCCGATTTTAATTTGGTAATGGGATGACGAAGCTGACATCAATTATTCATAACAAGCTTTCGATTCCAAATTTGTTTTTACAAGTGATGCATGAAATTCATACATAAATATGAAATTACTTTTTTATACCACTTCATCTCTAGTCCGTGGCAAATAAGTGTACGGCCCGCCTGATGGTAAGCGGTCACCGTAGCCTATGTACGCCTGCAACTCCACGGGTGTCACATGCGCGTTGCCGACCCTTTAACAATGTATACACTCGTTTCTTGAAGAACCCCATACTGTAGTCCCTCGGAAAAACCTCAGCAGGGTGCTCATTCCGCAACCGGAGCGTACGAGAGGAAATTCCTCTGAAACTGTACAGTTACCATTACCGTTTTCAAAACTTAGTTAAAGCAAATTGAAACTGGTTGTAATTTCAAACTTAGACTATTTATTATTATTATTTATTTATTATTATAAAAAGATACAATTTTACAATTGGTGTATGTCCCACAAAACGGTTTACGCAGTTTGACTGTGGGATCTGAGTCTCTTCGCTGACTACTATTACTACACATATATAATTAATATAATATAACATCTATTACAACTTATTACTATTTGCATATAGTTTAGACTCTATTCTCTACTATGCTATTTAAAAAATAACTAAATAATTTTCTTTTAATGTTGCTCTATTGGTGTCCAGTCTGATATCTGCCGGCATGATTGCTGCTGATTATAAAATATATGATTAGTGCGTGTCGTCGCTTATTTGGCTACGTGTTTGGTTTCTACACTTTTTTTGACAATTTTTACTGCGCATGTAGTTCTAGCATTAAAACTTGGTTTTCTATCCAGATCCAGACCATAAAAATTCTCGAGGTGGTTATGAGAGTTTGTTAAATATTTTAGGTTATTAAAAAATAGCTAACGCTCGTGCTGATGATATAGTCATTTAATTATTACGTGATATATATCTCTCACAAAATTAAATTCCTACATAATATAGCAAAAATCTTACGTTTTCTGTTAATAAGTACCGAGAGAATTTAACTAACAATGACGTCACTTAAAATCACTAATCATAAAAACCAAGGGTCAATTGAAAACCCTCGTTACTAGTAGGGCCATTATGACGCTGACAAGAGCTGAATTGGACTCTCGAAAGTTTTTTAGGTGAAGTAAAAAAAAAAACTGTTATACATATAATGAAAAAGTTAAAAATCACGAAATTAGGTCTTCTAATGTTTTTAAACAGCCCGTATATTTTATTTTTACAATAATATATCATTAAGAGCACAATTGTATTACATTCAAATGAAAAATGTTGCTGTTTTAGACTTTACATATCGTGCGTAGTTTATTGTTAATATAATAATTAAATTTTTGATTATATGCTTTTATAGCAGATGCCGGATAATGTTCCTGGTTGGAAGTTAACACGTAATTATTTACAATAGTATAAAAGAGACGACTTTTTTTTGTTTATCATTTTCGGTTAAAGGCTCTGTATACGTAATGATGATGAATGAATGATTATGGCATTTACCCCCCATGAAATTGGGGGAGGCCTATGTCCAGCAGTGGACGTCCTAGGGCTGATGTGGTGGTGGTGGTGGTGGGATACGTAATGTCTTATTTAGATGTAAGTGTGTTTGTGTGCTAATTATCTCGATAAATAGAACGGCGATGTTGTCAGATGCGACTTCCATATTTTATTTCCGTTCACTGGCGGAAAAGTTTTCGAGTTGCGTATGTACGGTTCGTGAAGGCGCAGCGTGGGTAGACCCCCAAAAGGTAAAACCAAACCTGGTAAAGGACGCAGGAGTCCAGCCGAGCCAGCAGAGTATATGAATGCCACCTTATATAGGAATATAAGGTGGCATTCATATACTCTGCTGGCTCGGCTGCTAGCAGAAAAAGTTTCGTATTTCCTGTAAATACCGCGTAAACTTCGGGCAGAAGTAAAAATCCGTTTCGAATTCCCATATTAGCATACTTCGGTCGAGCACCCTCGTCATGGCTAATGGTGCGGCACGCGGGTTGCCGCGACACCCGCCTTAATGGACGGCTTTAACAGCTTCACCCCAGTGGATATTGAGAATAAGATATTGTCAAAAATTAAATTTTAGGTACAACTTTTATTGCCGACTGTACCTTTCTTCAACAGTCATCAAGAGGGTTCTAATGAGTTCAAAAGCGATGGGTGTATATTGTGTAGTTTAGGTCTTAGGAGTTGTCATAGCCACCTTCTGTCTCCATCATTAGATCAGCTTGCTTGGGGGTTGAAGTTGCACCACGTCCGTAAGAACTACCCACAGTTTTCCTACGAGTGACCCCTGGGTGGTGCTAAAAGTGCAACAAACTGGCAACTGTACTTGTCTTCTCGAAGAACTCACGGTTCGAAAATGAATGCCATACGATTATTATTATAAGATCAGCTCGGTGGAACCATAATAATGCACTACTCCACAGCAGGGTTTTAAAATTGACATTCACGGCTGTAACAGAGTGCAAATTTAGTATGTGTTTGTGTGAATTCAGTCATTGCATACATATAAAAGAGACGTAAAACATTAAATCGCACTTTTTATGGGCATGCAATGAAAATTATTGCGTTCTTTGATGCGCTTTTCTGACCAGATTGGGTAACAATAAGGACTTCAAATATATGATTCTTGACAACATGATTGTCTTTCCAATCAGAGCCCTTACATAAAAAAAACATCTCGATTGGAAAAAAACATACATGAGTCATTGTCTTCCTTTTTCTCAGCCCACTCAAACAAAACACTAATAAACGACACAACCAAATAGTCTAAGTTATGGTATTTTACCTCATCTAGAATCTTATAAGAGAAAAAAGGGGCTCCATAAGTTTTTTATCGATTTTTGACGAGTTTTGAGTTGATATCCCTCCGTCAAAACTAAAGATATATTTATGGCACCAACGATTATTGGTTCCTCAATCCCTTATCTACATTTTCAAGAGCCGAAATTTGAAAAAAAGTGAATACCTATTTTTTTATGATTTATTCAAATATGGTCCAAAAAAGCTCTATTTTCGATATAAATATGTTGTCTATGCACTTATATACATGGAATATACAAATAACTGTTCCTTATTGACGTCTCTCAAAACGTAAGAGAGATTTATATTTATAACTTATTTTTACAAAAGTTACGTCCAAAAAACTGGTTTGCTAAAATTTGCTGCCGTATAACTATCTCGAAAACAGTGAGTTTTGAAGGAAATATGAGATACTATTTCGGTAAACCTCGTTGTTGTTAATACGATAAGCCATAAAAAACACGAGAAAACGGAGAGTTAGAGATCGAAGGTCATTGGGACATAGGATCCCCTAAGTCAGATAATTCTATAAATTAAAAAAAAACCTTTCCCAAAAAGCGTTGCGTCTCGTTTTCTCTCCCTGTGCCCCTTACATGGGGGCTGTCGTTTACAGAATCGAGCCATCCCCTTAATGTAATAGAGATATTGTTAGGAAAATAATATCCTCACTTTATGACCAAGAAAATGCGATGCTGTACATTAATAGGGGCGGGGCGGGCGGTAAGATGAGAGACAGAATTCGCTCGCTATCTTTGCTTACGCAACACTTACTTTAACCCCATCAATCATTCGCTATGATTCCAGCCAAAAGTTAGTCCATACTCAGCGTTTTTAAACCAAATTTATCAGTTGCTCTCTTTTCCCTCTCAAGCGATACTACTACCAGTTAACTTAAGTATACGCCTATACAAAAATTACGTTTGTGGAAATTCCAACGTTAACCTGTCTCAAATAGGGTCGGTTTTTCCGAAAAAAATGTTATAAATATAAGAGTTTGTTAAATATACTTGTTATCCATTTCGAATCGGGCCAATGAACTGAACTGGCACGTAAATAATGAATCGCAGGCAATTCAATTTGCACCGAAACGGTATTTTCTGAGTGTTTGAAAGAGATAAGTTAACCGATGGGGGAGTTGTGGAGTATTTAAATTGTATGAGTTAAGCTGTTTTCGGGACAGTCAAGACTAAAGAGCAGTGATAAAGGCACACTCTGTGCAAAACTTCTGCTAAAAACTGCCCAAGTGCGTGTCGGGCCACGCACATAAACTAATAAAAGTTCACAAAGTTAGATACATTTACTATGTATTGTGTTTAACACAACATAACTAACAACATTGTCTAAGTAATCAATGGAAATCTTACGCTACAAAAAAAACCGCACTTTTTGTTCTTAAACTCGGCTATTACTCTTTAACTAGTAATATCTCCTTAGCTGTGAAAGTTTTCCTTTTAAATTCATCGCATCCGTAGGCAGTACCCACCGTTACCCTACAGTTCTATACGTGACACCTGTGTGGTGCTAAAAGTGCAACAAACTGGCAACCGTACTATCTTCCCGAAGGTCTCACGGTTCGAAATAATTGCCATACGATAGATAAATAATTCTCAAAATATAGCAACATCATGTCCTAACAGCGTGTATTTTTATAATTACCTCAAATTTTAACGACGTAGGCATAAGTGCTATGAACCGATTCGAATTCTTTTTTTTCCCCTATATAATAATTCAGCACGCAATGTATCGCTAATTTGTCTTACTGGCGATGGCGTGACGTCATAACTGTCACATTATCACGAACTCGCTGTAATGCACGAATAATAAGGCGAGGGTCCTGAGGTGCCCTACGATCTGGAAATCGCTCCCTGTATAAAGCTATGGCTCGCCGTCCGCTTTTTCCAGTTTCACCATAAATTAAAACCATATCGGCTAGTTCCCGAGAACTAAATCGATGGTCTTGGCATTGTGCAGAAGTTGATGCCACCGATTTACAAGACAATCTACGTCAAAACAAATTAGTTTCTTTCAAATCGTAAAATTTACCATAGCATAATTCTTACCAGCCAGTGAAAAGTTATGCGTAGTCTGCCTGAGTTTGCTGAAGTTAGTTATCATTGGGTTGGTAGTTTGTATTATACCTTAAAATCAATTTTGAATGAAATGAATACTCCTTGAAGAAACTTTTTATTCAAGTACGTAGTAGCTATTTCTGTGGTAGGTATCGACTATCGGGTTGAAATATGTCATTGGCGTTATCTATTCAATAAAATTGATTGTTGATTATTTACTGTAAATGTACTTACTTACTTAATTTAATGACGCAACGACCCAAAGAGGACCTTGGCCTCCGAAACGAGAGCACGCCACGTTTCCCGATCCTGCGCAGCCTCCTGCTAGTCTTCGACCTGAAGCTGCTGCAGATCCGCCTCCACACTGTCTTCCCAGCGATACCTGGGTCGACCAACTGGGCGGTGCCCATTCAGTCGCCCCAAGTATGCTTTCTTGACGGCTCGATCCTCTCCCAGTCTCAGTAAGTGGCCGAATCAGCGAAGTCTGTGCGCCTTTGTTTCGCTTCGGCCATGATATTCAGTTTGGCCACCAATTCTTCGATCTCGGCATTTCTCCTGATCCTCCAAGAGCCGTCATCGTTCTTGACAGGTCCCAGGATTTTCCGCAGAACGTTCCTTTCTGTTACCAGGAGTTGATTTTCTTCTTTTTGGGTCAGTGTCCAGGCTTCGCAGCCGTACATGAGGATAGGCCTTATGACGGTTTTATATATCCTCACCTTCGTACCTCTGCTAAGAAGCCTGGACACCATGACTTTGTGGAGGCTGCACTGCATCGTAGGGTGTTCTGGGTGCGGATTCTTATCTCCTCCTGTCTCGTATTTGTATCAGTATAAGTGTAAATGTACTACATTAAAATAATACTAATTTAATAGTCAGAGTCAGAGTTTCATAACAATTTCAGAAGAATTTAAAAAATGTGGTAGTATGAAATGAAAATGTATGTAGATTTTTGGAGCAAGACATTTATTTTGTAATAAAATGGTAAGTGGGTATTATTTTCTAATAAGAATTCTTTGCTTTTATTGTTTGGCTAGTAAATAATGCTTCTACGCACTAACTATTCGGTTTTGGATTTTTTCGATTTCGGTTTTGGATTGCCAAGTAGTCTCATGAAGGAAATACGTAACGATAATAACTAAACAGTACTAGACTAGACCCTTCTCTTCCATGTGTCAAATAAGTGTACGCAATACATTGCTGCTCGAAAAAAAATGAAAACAATTAATTACGCTTTATTGGCTATGTGCGAAGTAGGTGGTGGGAGTAAGCTAGGCGATCGTAGCGCACACCATGGCAGAAATGTGTACTTACCGGGGACCACTGTCAAATTTACTTTCACGTTTTCTATTGGTTTCTTAACGGTTTCCTACGATTCGTTTCGTTTGTAATATGTATTTATTTATTATCTTATTTATTTCAGTAAAATTTCTAATACGGGGTCTTTCTCGTTTACTAAAGTAAATAAAATATTCATGTGTCATTATTTGACATCTCTAAATTTTGACATTGTCTCGGGACCTTTGACGTTTGACGTTTCAGACGTGCACATAGCCAATACGTATCGCGGCCAGACATGAACCCTATGACACTGGCAGTTATTCCCACGACACAACCTTGTAGTGGCGTCACCGTTACATTAGAATTGAATTGGAGGAGTCTAAAAATTACATTTATTAATTGTAGGTAGAAATATGCCATTACAATGATATTCCGTTGGAGTTATAAAAATTCTTAAGATTTACAAGAAATTATCTCGATCAGACTTTACTTTTACGTCCTGCAAAACTTACTTCGTTTGGAAGATATCGACTAGAGCGGGCTTCGTTTGGAAGTATCGATAAATAAATGTCAACAATGGAAACGAGTGTACAAAATACATTAACATAGTACGCTTTCAGTGTCCGATTTATAATCATTTAAGTAGTCTGCGATAATAAAATAAAGAAGATGGAATTTTTATTCTTACATTTGTCGAGCGGACGTAAAATGCTAATAGGTGCGGAATGTTAAAAGATATACATTAAATTGTTTTTATTTCACTCAAATTATGGATATTTCTGGGGACAGCAGTTTTTGTTTTATTTAAGATTAGGTTTTATAAGTATCAGCCCTTACAGCCATTTTCGGTCGCAGATTTTTTTAAGTAGTTACCAATTGATTTAGTTTTGTAACTGTTACGATGCACTACGACTGTGTTGGGATTGGTATCTATGTGTAGTAACAGTTTACACACTTACTTTTAGTAATTAAGTGTAGTCATTGTGTCCACGTGTTACTTAAACATTTGAGTCGAAACATTTTATACATATTGTGATTAGTGTACAATTTAGTCAGCCTCATAGGACTCATGTCCGGCCGCGCAACCGTGTTGACACATTGTTACTAAAAAAAATTAAAAGTGTCGTAAATTACGAACAGTTACGTAACATTACGACTCGTAATGTTACGTAACTCACGTAACTGTTCGTACACTAAACTAAATAAAACAGTACATGTCACCATTTAGGAAATTTAGTAGGTTTGTTACTACTTTAAGTTACATGTCGACATAACCTACTAATTTTGTAACAGAATAAGATGGGCGAAAAATAGAAGTATCGAAACTTGCACAACACTATCAGAAATATAACTGTCAGTGTCACAGGGTTCATGTCTGGCCGCGACTATACGTATAAGGCGCCAATAATGGCATTGTTCCAATGAACATTTTTAATTAATATAATATTTTCAATTGTTTAATGTTTAGTCTGAAATACTGTAACAAATGGGTTCATACCTAAATAAACAACAATTTATTATTATTATTATATTATTATAATAATTAATATGATTTGTAAAATATTTGCACGCCTTACATGGCTGAATACATGAAACAAAAAAAATGTAATATCTTATAAGACTGTATTCTCGGCAAATAAATTGATTGATTGATTGATTGTTAAACTATTTTGCTCCAAAAATATTTCGTCGTAATTTCCATTCGTCAGTTCGAAAAAATCGTTTATCCAACATTATTTATGGTAACGCATAATGTTTTGCTTTCTTTTATACGCTTTCAATTACAACATTCGCATTATTCGACGAGGTTGGTTGGTTTCTGGTACGCCGTTACTCATCTTCATAGTTTTATGGCATCATCAATAGATTTATGTGTTTCCATTCTGTAAAGTGTTTACGTACATACATCACGGTCAACTGGTTAGAAATTATTGACTGCGAGTTTAGTATAATAATTTAAAGCTCGAAACGCACAGAGCGGGCGCCGCGCGGTGCGGGCCGGAGGCGGTCTTGAATTTTTGATCTTGTTAAACTGTCGACTGTCAATAGTGTCAATTACTGCTTCATATGTCACACACGCTGCCTTCGCTCCGCTATCTCGCGCGGTTTTATGGTGAGACCTCCCCAGGACCTCGTTTACCGAAAAACCGCCTCCGACACGCAACGACATGGCGCCGCGCTCTGTGCGTTTCAAGATTAAAAGTAAAATTGGTAACATAAGTCCATGATACTTTTGGAAATGACAACATTTCAATTTTAGTATGAAATCTTAACTCGTTTCGTTAATTTGTTAACAAGAAATCCAAAAATATATTTTTTATATTTTTGTAGCTTGTACATTTCAAGGTATTCTCGAAAATGTGAAGAAAGCCTACCATCGTCTATATGACGTCACAAGGCTGAATTGTGACAGTCACAACATCACAACCCACAAAAAAAAACAACAGTACACTTTCTTAGTAACCCCGCCTTAATAGGTTGCTACTGTATGATTTTTGTCGCTGTGACGCTTTACTTCTCTTTTATAATGAGGAACTTTTGAAATAGTTTTTTTTTTATATGAATTTGGTTATTTTCGAGAATTTAAAAATGTGATTACTTATATTTAATATTTCGACCTCTATTTGATTTCATCGAAAAAAATCCCGTTTAAAAAAAAAACGGTGTAATTTCACCAACGCGCGCCCTTTTCGTTTGCTGCCGGTCCTGATGAGAAATTAGTTACAGCATAACACGTAGTACGTGACGTAATTTGACAGTATACTAGTGTACTAATGCACCCGAATACACCTCCGTGGGACTTATGTTGCTCCCACAAATCCCACAATGGATGTTATATATAACTGTTATACATACATAACATAGTGTAACAAGGATAGGGCTTTGCTATGTCACACTATGATGTTGACCAGTGTGGGAGCGTTACTTGCGCGAACGAGGCGGCCAAACCTCCGCAAGCTTTATGGAGATCTACGGAGAGCTACTGCCATCGCGACTCGAAGTCGTGGCCGGGCTCAAAAAGTATGTCCTGTACTGCAATATAAATTACTAAGGCTGTGGTCTGGTCGCCAGCGAGCGGGCAGCGGAGCTGCGAGCTGGCGCTCATAGATTGACCCATGCCCCGCTGCCCACCTTGGCGTCCAGACCGCGGCCTCACTTCGTTATCATTGTCTTCGACTGGGCCTGGACCGGAACTCACTCAGCTTACGGGTAGGTATAGAATTACTAGTGAACAAGTTTCGCATACTGATGATGGCACCTATTGATACTAGATTTGATTTATGCCCCGTACATGACTGTGGACAGTATCGCATGACGGACACGTGGTGAAATATTAAGTTATGTTTCCTACATAAACTGGCACAGAACGATTATGCCTGAAAATGTTCATGTATTTCGATCGATACAAGTGAAATATTCTATATATTGAGTTATATGTTATTTGAGTTATATTGGGGATAACCTCAGATACTAATTTGTGCACATTTGACCAGCTTATAGTACCCACGGCTGTTTTTTTAAGTGGTAATTTTCGATGAATATAAATATTTTTAAATTCGCCGAGAACTTGGTAATCATACGAGTAGTATATAAATTGATGTTAATCTTAGCCTAGACTTATTGAGTTTAATGCTAAGCCGTTAAAATTTTCCTATAGAGCGTTCCAAAGAAAACATTTATATGGCATCCACGTGGGTTCTTAAGAAGTACTTATTTTAAAATTAGCAGCCAATGCCATTGCAATTATATTTATTGAGAAGTCTGGTTGGTGAAATATGGATCAATATGTTTCATTGCGTAAGAGGTCTGTAGGCGTAAGTGCGTCTGGAATTGATCTCAAACACAGAAATAAATAATAGTATCTCAGCGGGTCGCCAAACGGGGCATAATCTGGAGTGTTACTCACAAAACGACTCGTCCTCACCTCTCACCTCACACCTCACCCGTTTTATATGAAAACTGTCAAAACTTCCTCTAATTCGAACCAAGCGCTTTGCATCTTCTTTTATAATGCGCACTTCTAAGGTTTGGAATTCTCTGCCGGCATCTCTATTTCCGAGTTCATGTAACCTAGACCTTTTTAAGGCACGAGTGAATAGGCATCTTCTGGGTGAGCTCGCTTCATCGTCGGCTTCATCTTTGCCCTCGGGCTAGATGCTGGCCAAGAGCAATCCTATTTTTAATAAAAAAAAATTGACAGTTTTCATATAAAAACGGGTGAGGTGTGGGGTGAGAGGTGAGGACGAGTCGGTTTGTGAATAAGAGGTGGCTATCCTGTAGGGCAGCGTTCCCTCAGACTTCAAGACATTGTCGAACCAGAGCGACGCGACCTTCAAGTCATAAACAGGCGACAAAAGTGCAAGCTCGAGACAAGTGGCGACAAAAATATCATCATCATCATCCTAGCGTTATCCCAGTACAGTTGCATCCTGAAGGATGCCCCGGGTCCGCTACCTAATCCCAAGAATTGGCGTAGCCGCTAGTTTTTTCCACACGCAGCGAATTAAATTTAAATATTATGACCTGTAACTAAGTCACTGATAAAATATTTCATTTCATTTCAACTCGTTTTCACTCCGCAAAAATATGTATTCTGCAATATATGTTGGTGCAGAAGGCTATGTAATTGACTGCCCATTATTGCCACTGAAATTGTGCTTACTCCATGCAGAAAAATATCTGCGGCAGTAGGTTCTCCAAGGAGGCTACATAATTTCCTGCTTTAAAATTGCACAAACTGAGACATGACTTCCACTCATTTTGGAATACGCTGATGTTCCATATATTGACCCCAACGGAATTAACAACAACAACTTAATACGTTTGAGTTGTTGTTGTTAATTCCTGTATTCAGTTCATACTTTGGTTATCCAATGTTGTAATGAGTCTTGCGCTGAAGCTCATGCTTTATCTTGTACGCAAAAAACGGTATTTTTTATTGCAAGACCAGAATTATTCAGGCCTGAAATGAATTATCCAGCAGATCAATAATAACGAGAGTCATATCGTTGGTAGCAAGCCACTCATTGAATATTGGATGTTTAACTGAAACGGTTCCGTGTTTCATAAATGGCCTGAAAATTCCTACTAAGAATAGATCGAGATATGATTTTATTTCAGTCACTTGATATTTATTATGATGGATCAAACGGTGAAAATAATAGTTAAATATATTATTTGGCACTAGGGATATTCCGTAAATTTCTGCGTATCAACATCGTGACAACCAAAAGTCACAATAAAATCTGTTTAGAAACTCTAAGAAACCTCGTATTTCAGTACTGAAGCGATGGTGACCGACGAGCTTTATTTAGGTTTTAGTTACCAAACAATGATATCAACCGTCACTTTCTGAAAGTAATGAGTACATTCGATTTCTACAGTCAAGGTATTTAATTTGTGACCTACTTAAGGTTCTCAGTCCTGTCAGGCTGTATAGAAATAGAAATAAAGGGGGTTGGTGGGGGTAATAAATTCCTCGTCTGTACTAGCATGCGTTCTAGATTTTACTCAATTACTCTGCTAGTACATACGCTTGTATTTTGCGGCACAAGTAACGAACTTTAAAAATGAAAACTTTAAAATATGTGTCAAACTTACGAGACTAGCTCAATTTTTTGTACAGAAAATGACATTTAAATCATCCTTACGCGCGCTCCAGAACATTAAGTAAATAACACCTTTCTGCATTTGTATCTAGCTATTCTAGCCGTCGAGTAAAAGGGACCGCTTGTGAATGTTCTGCAGTCACAAGCATCCATAGGCTACGGTGTCTCTTTACCATCTGGCAGGCCGTATCGCCATCGTCGTTGTTGAAAAAAAATCGGCGCATCCCCTGCCTCTAGTATTGGCGCGTAGGTAACCACTGCGAAGACACCTAATAACTATAATCAAATATATTACGTATACAATGCCAGTTACAGAATACAGGCTCAGTTAATTGTCTCTAAGATCAGATACGTTTTCAAGCGATCATAAGTTATTTTGGTAAGACAGTTCTAAAACTTTACTTAACATTCGAGTAGCGTATGTTTGCCTACACTCGTTTAAGCATTCGTTAATAGTACATTACGATACAAGTGCAGAGAACAGGAAATTCGCAACGAGTGGTGATAAATTGAAACACGACCGAAGGGAGTGTTTTAAATCAACACGAGTTGCGAATTACCTGTTCGCACGTGTATCGTACAACGTTTTACAGTACATATGGCTCTTTAAAATTTCGACATATGCACGTAATCTGCTGATTACCGCACTCGTGCGGTAATATAGCACCATATGTACTGTAAAATGATTTTATATTTTCTAAGGCTTATTTTACGGACCCGTGGCGGTGCGTTATACATTTATGTAAACGTACTTATACCCAGAGTTATTAATATAAACTTCATTGCACATTACAAGTAAGTACAAATAACGGGCTTTTATATCGTGAGGCACCTGCTCGTACCATTACATCCAACAGAAACCAGAAATTTACATCAGTTTTTACGAGTTACGCTGCCATATTAGGTTTGATTTTAGTGAAAACCCCCAAGTATCAATATCAATCTTGCTGTCAAAACTCTGTCTCACTTGCTCACAAATTTTAGCTACATGCCCGGTCACGGAAACTTGCGATAGTCGGCATGTTGTGAAAAAGGTGAGCAATCAAATTTTCAATAAAATGTATTTTGGATTTTTTCGAAAGAGCGGTCAACATATCACTTATATTTCAGAAGTACTAGCCTATTTTTAGAAGAAAAAAGCCTCATTTGAATATGTATTACTTACCTGTTATGAAAATATTCCGGACGATTATATTGTCAATGAGATACCAGAGTTTAAGATATATTTTTTCCAGTCTTTGATCGCTTCGTCTCGCAGCCTTTATAGGCCCTCAATAATCATTTTTTTTACCAGACGCGCGGAGAATTTACCTTCAGTAAAATACACCTTAGTAACGCAGTAATTTCATTACAACACATTTGTGGAGGCGTGTTCGGGGACACATTAATACCGCGTTGCGTCGTCGAGCCATTCTGTTTTTGAATAGTGAGTGTTGGTCCGACTTTCACGGACTAAGTGCGGAAATAGGAGCCCATAACCATAACCATAGTGAGTGTTCTGAAAAATATGTCTTATTGAACTAGAATACAATAATTGTATTTCCAAATAGTCCCTGAACCATTTAAAAGGAATTCAGTGGTGAAAAACAATAATTGTATTTCCAAATAGTCCCTGAACCATTTAAAAGGAATTCAGTGGTGAAAAAGCATAAATTAATATTTGTATCCGTCAAAAACTGGTAACGCAGTGGTGAGGGATAGTTTTCATATAATTATAAATTTATGACCACTGAGTTACTCGATTTAGAGATATTTACCAAAACTATCGAAGCTAAAAGCATAATTAAACCCCTTTTAAGGGGACAACAGGACAAGTATTCCAAAATATGCATTTAAACAACCAAATGTGTCAAAACTTAACCTAGAATGGCCCGTCAAACACGTTGATATGAGATTAATCGACAAATAATTATGGCAAACTCCTATTTGACTCCCTTTGCATGCAAAAAACCTTCACTACTAAGCTTAGGTACCTATACTTGATTGATATTGATTTTCCACTCGTTTTACAAAGGTGTCCAAAATAACTTGACCTCGAGATTCGTTACAGTTGTGTTTAATAGGAGACCAGAATTATACTGGTTTTATATGGTGAGGTTTCGTGTAACGTGGTGAATATGTGTTATGGGTTATGGGCTTATTATTAGCTATTTATTTCTCAGGATTTCGTCCACGTAGAAATCGTTATTGCCTAGGAGAAATAATTTTTAGGCGCAGATTTAATTATCGCCCATACAAACTTCCACCCCCATTCAGAAAATCCTGTCCTCCCTGGAAATCATTCTTCTTAAAGAATGATTTCCAGGATGGGAATTGTTGTTCGTCCCAGGGTAACACATAATCAGACAGACACAGAGTCACTCTCGCAATTATAATAATTAATATGGATTCAGAACGCTTCACGTCGTCTTACGCGAACCAGTGAAAGTCAGGTAGGCTCCCAGACAGAAGTCCGCCCGCGTTAGCGCCACTAAATTCCACGGGCGTATTATACGGGCGCATCAGTGCGAGTACGCTAGGCAGCATCGAATGACGTCACGCCTGAGAGCGTCACAGCAAAGCAGATATGTATTTGTATATCAATATCACCATGCGGCTACGCCCTGTTCCTAGGCTCATGCAGCATTTGTTACGTCGTAACTTGTTTGGCAATATTAACATATGGTTGCTGAACTTGGGCGCTGACCAGGTCGCATTGTAAGAAATTGAAAGTAAGTCAGAGAGTCAAGAAAGAAGCATACTCAGGAATGGAAGAATAGACAAAATAAGAAATTCTATTGTTGAGATTGATTGATTGAGAATCTATAAACTGAGAGACAGAACAAAATTTGAGGATGTAGTATACAAAGTAAACCGTCTTAAATTGAAGTAGGCAGGATGTATAAAGAAATATGAAGGCATGGAAGTAGTAAGACGGAAGGATGAAATCGTATATATGGCCGACAGGACATGGACCATAGTAGTCATAAAAGAAAACATAGTAGGGAGAAAACTGAAGAAGGCCTTTGCCAGAATGCATACAGAAATACTGACTGAACGGTTTCTGTAGTTTTAAGTTGTTTTTCTTTATTATGACAATTTTTTTCCGATTTTTCACAAACTTAAGAGTTGGACTCTTGTCGGCGTAGCTCTCTCTATTTGATCCGATCTTTCTAGGGCTGCCTCCTTTCCTTATATATAACTGCAAATTTTTCTTTTATTTGCTAAATGTAACTTATCCTTAGACTTCTCCATGCTCGCTTGCGTTCAATCTTGCCTTCTATGATGTTATTTATAAAAACATCATAGCGTATAACATGACCTATTGTCTCTCTCCTATTTCCTCTAACTTTTAACAATTTCTGTTTCTGAATAAGAGGCTGCTCATCGGTTTCCATCAAGTCAGACTAGGCTTTTGGTGTAGGTATGCGTTGTTGTGATACGGGCTCTTGAAAGTTAGTCGTTGTAATTATGATTGAGTTTACACAGTTCCGACGATATAGTAATGCAATTATATCGCGTGTCGGCTTTGCGAGACATGGCTGGGGTTTAGAGCTTCTCTTTACGATTTTAGCGAGTGATTCATTTATATAATGGTACCGTAAAACATGCATAACACGATAGAAAAATCACAAATGCAACTCCAGAGCAGCAATTAACTTAAACTCTTCGTCGTTTAAGTTGATCCGCTGGGTAATTAGGTACGTAACGTTTTCGACCGTGCTCGTCGTAATTTCACGGTAAATAAGTACAATCGGCACAGATCGAAAATTCCGATGCCTATTTACCCGGCGATCTTTCATGGCAGCCGCCAAAGTGTGGGTATATAGTTGTATGCGGACTAAATTATATGTTATTAGGTACAGAGTTTTAAAATAAACAGCACGCCAATATGAAAGCATATTTGAGTATTTCTATTAACATTACATATAAAAATTACAAGTTAATTTCCTTGTATAAAAGCCACAAAATATGATTTAATTCTGTAAGGTTTTGTTGGAAACTTTAACAAGGAGATGGTCACACAAAATAGTACATTACGATACAAGTGCAGAGAACAGGAAATTCGCAACGAGTGGTGATGAATTAAAACACGACCGAAGGGAGTGTATTAAATCTACACGAGTTGCGAATTACCTGTTCGCATGTGTATCGTACAACGTTTTACAGTACATATGGCTCTTTAAGGTTTCGACATATGCACGTAATCTGCTGATTACCGCACTCGTGCGGTAAAGTAGCACCATATGTACTGTAAAATATTATTAAAATTCCGACTCCATATTTTGCTACGTGTAGGTAAATAGGCATCGGAATTTTCGACCCCTGACAATCAAGCAACAAAGTAGGCTTCCACATTACGACTTTATTATCCGTATATTAAATTTTGAAAGTTGTAGAGCACTTTCTTAGCTGACAATACCTAATCGTTTGTGGCTGACTGAACTATGTACATTAGTGGTATTATCCTAGATTCCTATGTGTTTTTTCAGCGCATTTTCCAGCGGTACAAATGAAATGGATCTCCCACGCCCGCCCACGCGGCCTGTTTGTTATTTGAAGCTGTTGTTTTACAAACACTCTAGAATCGGTGTAAATTGGATTGGTTAATCTAGAGATGTCGGTAGTAAAACAGATGTTTTGCTAGAATAGCAGAGTTTATTATGTTCCGTAATAGCTCTACGGGTCTACAATAAATTGATTGGTTTTGATGTCTTCAAGCGCTAACAGCTGAAGACAACAAATCGACGAACGAAACAACGACGACTTGTATGAAAAAGTTTTTTTTTAATTTATGTTTAAATAATTTCCTAATTACTAACATAATTTTAGGATGTGTTTATGGATGCCCGACGTTCCAAATACATGATTTCATTTGAAATAGAAATAAATAGAAATAGATAATATTTATTTGTGACAATACAATACAACGAAAGAAAAATAGGACTATACTTTTTTTATTAATAATGGGATTGCGCTTGGCCAGCATACGAAAAAAAAAAGAAAAAAAAATATGAACTTACTTGACAAACAGTATGATGCCAGTCTTCTCAATCTGCCTGAATATCCCCTTCCAAGATGCCAGCATGCAGTATTGCTGTTTCGCAGTCAGGGGACACCGGGGGTCTGACGGCGGCGCCGGCCGGTCGAACGCATCCGCGCTCAACTCGGAGGCAGCTAGCTTCGTCAGCTTGCAACCCATTTCATCGAAAGAGAAATTGGTCCAAATCAGGAACAATATCTAGGCTTCCCTGGAGATAATAAGATAGCTCACAGTTTAAGAACATTTCGGTGAGCGGTTAACCCAATAAGTCGTGTTTAAGATTTTTGAAAATAGTATGCTATGCGTAATTACTTTAATTAGCTACCTATCGTATTATATATAAGGAAGCCTAGTTATTGTACCTAAAATGAGAAAACCGAGATAATTGCTTCTTGATATAAAACAAACTCACAAGTAATGATTTCTCGTAATTGGGCATTTTCAGTAATAAGTATACCCAATTAGAGCGAGTTCTTAAAAAAAGTTAATCAATCTTAGTTTTGTGATGCTAATTAAGCATTCAATTTCTATAAAAACTTATTTATACATACTAAACATAGTTTATTTTTATTTGTCACAAAACAAAAAGTTAGTTAATTTTACTTTTTCCATGCTGGATTATCGTCACAAAATTGAAATTGATTAATCTTTTTTAACAACTCATGCTAATTGGGTAAATTTATTTCTGAAAATGCCCTAATTACTTGTGAGTTTTTATTTCAAGAAACAAATTAATCAATTATCGTGATTTATCTGATTTTACCCAAAAAGACTAATAGATCCAAATCAGGTACAAAAATTAAGCTTCTTTGTAGACAATACGATAGCTAACTTTATGGGACATGTGTGCCATCACTGTCATCTCAAGAAAATTGGTTGGTAGTTTTGGCGGCGTCCCCACTCGCTTGCTTTGTATTTTGAACTCTATTCCCTTGTCATTAAGGGTGACTTTTGGCAACCAGCGAACCTTATTGTTATCAATGTAATGACAGATGTTACCACACAAGTTATGAGTCACAACTTCACAAGGCACTTTACATACCTGTAGGTTAAGCGACGAGACTAGTCCTTAAAAGGCCTTAAAACTTTCGATGTATCACAAAAAAGACTTAATAAACTCATACTATTTAGTTAAATAATATTGTTGACCAAATTACTGATTTAAAGTAACTACATGTATTTTGCTAGACAGCAATTGTTGCAGTTAAATTGATTTGTCAATTTTGTCCAGTAGTTTAGAGGTTATGTAAGCGTACGTAAATAGTTGACAAACGTGAGTTTTTATTGACGCTAAAAGATTTCACCTCACTGTAAAATTAACAGTTTATATTATTAACAGATGAAAACGTTTTTACTCGTAGAATCCGCTAAGAATACTTCAAAGAAATAAAATATATTGGTGACCGGGTATGATATCCGGTGTCGATGTTTTAATTTAAAAACCTCTAATGGACTTCACTAACTGTAAATATCTAACCATTCTAAATATCCAGCTATTTAGATTAATGGTTTGATCTAAATGTCAATCACATTAACATTCGATTACAATAAACAAATTAAAGTCAATAATGGCGTCTAGTATATTTCCACGCAATTCGAAATTTAAAATTAAAACCGTTGCGTATCGTCTCGCGCGGGCGCGTTCTTTTTCTGACTGATTCTAGTGCACTTAGCCAGTTTAGTGATGGGAAAGAAAATTTAGTCGTGGAGGCAAATAAAATGTGTTTTCATTATTTTGCGTATTATGCTTTGTTATATTTTTGTCTAAGTATATGAGAAGGAATGTAGCTAATATTGAGACATACTAAAGATGATATTGACGAGAATCGTAAGTACGAGTATATTCAAAGTCGTAGCGGGTTTAAAGTAAACATAAAATGGGTCTAACTCTCATACATGTTATTCAGATTCTTTATTTATCCCTTTTTTAGGGTTCCGTAGTAAACAAGGAACCGTTATAGTTTCGTCATGTCCGTCCGCCCGTGCATCCGTCCGTCCGACTATCCGTGGCTTAGATCAGTAACCGTTACTATTAGAAAGCTGTAATTTGTCATGGATGGAATTTCAGGGTATCTCCTACACTCATAGCTCTTTTAAATGAGACGTAGACATTTACGGAACCCTACATTGTGAGTTGCCCGACACGCACTTGGCCGGTTTTATTTTATATATGTACCTATTTATATATATATTTAGAAAATGCTATTTGGAAAACCTAACCAAGCTAGGTGAAAAATTAAGACAACTAGGTTGCAATGAGCGACGTGCATTATTTATAGGTTATCACTGCATACAGTTATAGACATTTATAAATATTATTATTAGAACGCCAACAGTCACATTGTTTTTTTATATTATGACGGCAGCAAACAAGCATCCGGCCTGCCATATGGTAAAGCCGATACTGTAGCCTAAGGACGTTAGTGAGTCCAGAAAATCCAAATGCACGTTGCCGACGTCGTAGAGTCCAATCGATCTAGTAATATAGATTTAGATAGCTATATTTTAAGAATAGATATATTTCAACTATCGTGAGCACACATACAACATCCTATAAAACTAATAGATCACTTATAACATAAGACAGCGACCTACCAGTAATCAATGGCAAGAAATGATTGTCCTACCCCCAATTCGAACTTAGTTGGGAGTTTGCAACTTTGCCCATAACCCAGGGAATTAAACCCGGGGGCAGCGGAGTATTAAATTAATACAATATCAGATGACCAACTGTTTGCTGTTGGTAAATTAGTTTGGTTCTTGTAAATTTTTAACGTTTATATTGATTTGAGATCGTCGATTTTCATTGTTAACCATATTTAAATCCATATTTTGTTCTATTTCACGATTTTGATTTATTAAAATAAACTAAAAGAGCAACAACTCTACATGTACTACTTACTTAAATACATTTTTATCGCAAACAGGGAGTTGCATCGGGGATACAAACGGAATAGTATTTTATGCAACAGTTACATAATAACTCGCTTCGCTCGTTTTGTTACAGCGACTCTCGAGTTTTAATATGTAAGTAATTACGTAGCGTTGCATACAATTATTATTCTACGACAGCAAAATAATTTGATCGTAATACAAATCGATATTGTGCCAGAATACGGGCATTGACGTATGCCTATTAAAAAAACACTTGTGTAATAAAATAATAATGTAGGTATCGAAATTCATTTTGATTCTCCCTCCAGTTATGTAATAATTAAAACCCAGACTAACATTAACACTTTTCGTCACAGAGTCAAAATTCTACTCCTTAGCAAGACTTTATACAACATTAAAGAATACCTAAACAATGCATACCATGAAATCAAATCAAATTGAAATTGGTGTCAAATTGAATTATTATTATTAATAAGTTGTTATTATTATTATTATTATTATTGAATTTTTAAATTAACTTAAATATGTACTTAATGGAATATCCGTATAGGTTTATACCTACTTACACTACTTGCAATGTATTACTTGACGATCTCAGTAATGTGTGCATGTTTTTATTCTAATATTTAGATGAAAATTATGTAATACTATTGAGAAATAAACCATCTGAATCTGAATCTGAATCTGAATGAATTGTCTATGGTATATACTTACATTTGTATTAAAAGTTTATTGTTTTAATACTGCTGTCATTAATTTAATTGATCGATAATAATGCTGGAGTAGAAAAAAAATATAAAGATGGATGCTTCTTACTTTGCCTACCTACTCGTATTTATTTTCGTTCCTAAACAGAATAACCATCCATGAAAAATAAACCCAATCATTACCACCCAAACAATAGTATTATGCTTTAGTAATTTGATAAAATTGATTGAAAATCTATACAACTTGTTTACCATCTATTTCTCCAAATAATCACCGATACCATCACTTTTATTTTAGCGCCATCTAGCGTTTGTAATGTAACTATTATCGAAATCGTTGAATGTAGTGCCCTATTGGCTATGTGCGAAGTAGGTGGTGGGGGTAAGCTAGGGATCGCAGCGCACACCATGACAGAAATGTGTACTTACCGGGGACATCTGTCAAATTTAGTTTCACGTTT
The DNA here is from genome assembly GCA_905163555.1 of Notocelia uddmanniana. Classification (NCBI taxonomy): domain Eukaryota; kingdom Metazoa; phylum Arthropoda; class Insecta; order Lepidoptera; family Tortricidae; genus Notocelia; species Notocelia uddmanniana. Next base: position 21,297,538 of record LR991068.1, read on the forward strand.
CCTATTGGTTTCCTAACGGTTTTCTAAGATTTGTTTGGTTTGTATTTATTTATTTATTTTCTTATTTATTTCAGTAAAATTTCCAGTAAGGGGTCTTTCACGTTTTCTAAAATAAATAAAATATTCATGTGTCATTATTTGACATCTCTGAGTTCGACATTGCCTCGGGACCTCTGACGTTTGACGTTTCAGACGTGCACATAGCCAATATGCTAACTTATGGGCTTGTATGCAAGCTACCGGCAAAGAAGTATCCACTTAAAAAAATTATTTTTTAGTTCTCCGTAAAATTAGGCACATCACTATTTCAACATTACGACGCCCGTTGATGATTGTATGATAATATTTTGGTATTATGGCGATCATACGTCATATTTCCCATTCGTTACCAATTTGGACCTAAGTCCATTGTGTTACGTATGCGGTGCGTGACCATTGTTAGTCATATGGTCCGTATTTGGGGCGTAGGTCGGGCGGCGTCACACGTAGGCTAGGTTTGTCTTTAAGCTAGGGTCCGACCGTGACTTGGTTTATTAAACATTGTTTTATACTATTGTTGCAAAAAATAAGTAGGTATAAATAATGGGTTATGATGTAAGTATATTTAAGATTAGAGTTAGCCGCGTTGTGTCAAAGTAATCCGTATACGGATTACTCAAAACTTCCAGCATGCGAAATAAAGTCCTTTTTGTATACATAATGGTCTTTATTTTCCATAAAAATAGGACTTTATTTTGCATGCTTGTTCAGAATCGTTTAAAAACTTAAACGTTTTCAATCCTTTTTCTTTAAACCAAATTGTATACTCGATTCATATTACAAACCTTACTTATTTAATTTCATTGTATATAATTAAATTAAAACAGTAAATAATAATTCCAAATTAAATTGCATATTTTTTAAATAAATAAAATATTTAATGTGTAATATAAAATTCATAATTAGTTGAATTACTATGCGCAATTTTCATATGGCAATCTGTAGCTTTCAGAATTGACTTAGGGTGGTTTTCCACTCGTCCAATATCTTTGCCCAATCTTTGATCAAATTTCTTTGACAGAGGCCCATTCCACTCATCCAATATCTTTGTCCAAGTTTTTTTTTAATGCGTAGCCATATTGATTTAACTGACATCGGAATCTTTGATCAAATATCGAGGTCCCATCCAAGTTTGATGAAATCATCCAATTTCTTTGATAAAAGATATTGGATGAGTTTAATACGGGGTGGTATTCTACTCATCCAATATCTTTCTCTAATTTCTTTGTCAAATCTTTGATCAAAGTTCTTTGACGGAGGCCCATTCCACTCATCCAATATCTTTGTCCAAGTTTTTTTATTTCATGCGTAGCCATATTGATTTAACTGTCATCAGAATCTTTGATCAAATGTCGGGGTCCCATCCAAGTTGGATGAAATCATCCAATTTCTTTGATCAAATGTATATTGGACAAAGATATTGGATTAGTGGAATACCTCCCTAACGTTAAATTCACCGTTGTTCACGGGCCTACGATGGTTGCCATTATATCACTTATCGTCGTGGATAAGTCATTCGTCACGTTCTGACAAGTATGCGAGTGCGAGAGTGACGGGAGTCTTATACACGTCGATAAGTGATAAAATGGCAACCATCATAGGCCCGCTGCGATTCCCAGCGACTGTAACACTCACATCTTTGTATATTTACTATTTTGGGTTATTCCAGCTCCTAAATTTACAGTCCACTTATTTATTTACCATCTACGGACGTGCGAAGATTTTACAATGCTAATAATAGTACATTACTACAGAGGCCGGGACGAAAGGGGTTGCCGGCCGAAGACATATATACGGCCGAGCGAAGCGAGGCCGGATAGGTCTAAGGCTGGCAACCCCAAATTTCCCGCCGAGGTATGTATAGTGCTTTTCTCAAACACGAAATGAAATAAACAACAAAAAAAATCAAAATTTTATTTTTAATACGCATAGTGGCAGAATGTCATGATGCCTGTGCCACAAATTTATGTGGAATGGAATTAAAAAAGAGGACTTTGCCGGCCTAGGCCTGCAAGATTTGTATGAAATTCCATTAACGACCTCTTGTCCTAGCCGCGCCTGAAACGTCATACTTCGCAGCCATACTTCGTCATAAGGAACATAACATCAATATTTCATTGCATGTTTGAGAAAAATCTATTATTTCCGCTGTAACCAAGGAGTTTATCTATGCTTGATATTCTCTATCATATTCTCTATCATTGTTTTGCGTTGTGTTTTTTATGGCTTGTCGTAGGTCTACCAAAGTCTTCCATATTTACTTTAAATTAAAAACTTACCATCTTCGAGATATGTGGCATCAAATTTTGGCAATTTTGGGCCAAAAAAAACAGTTTTTTGGACGTAACTGTTGTGAAAATGATTTAAAAATAAAAATGTCTCTTATGTTGTTAGATACGTCAATAAGGAACAGTTATATTATAGATTTCATATACGTAAGTGCATAAACAACACTCTAATAACAAAAATAGTGCTTTTTTGGACCATGTTCGAACTAATCTTAAAAAAAATAATTATCTTTTTCCTAAAGTCGGCTCTAGAAAATGTAGATAGAGAATTGAAGAGCAGTTAACCGTTGTCCCATAAATATATCTATAGTTTTGACGGAGTAATATCGTTTCAAAACTCGTCAATAATTGATGACTAGCGCGTGGTGCCCCTTAATTTAAAATTGGAATGACGGAATATGGCCGGAAATATTTTTACTCGATAATACTGTCACATAATAGTATAATACTGGCAGAAGTTTGAACCTATCGCTATCAACCAGTTTATGAGGACGAACGTAACTACGACTATCTAGACACACCGAAATAAATATAAGTAACTAGTGGCTCTGTGACCCTGTGCCCTCGCAAAAAAAAATACTCGAGAACGGACTTGATAAAAAAACTGGCCAAGTGCGAGTCGGACTCGCGCACCGAGGGTTCCGTAAAAATATATTTATTATATGATGTAACAAAAAATTTACGATTTTCGCATTGATTTTTTCACAACTCCAAGGGACAGTAGACCTGAGTATTTTATATAAATTCCAGCTTGATACCTCCACTCCTGTTCCTGAGAGAAAGGGTATTGACAAACAGACAAACGGACGGACGGACGGACATCAACCGTTCCGTTTTTTCCTTTCGAGGTACGGAACACTAAAAACGATAAAATAACCAAACCTGCTCACACAATTTCACGAGAATCGGCTGAGAAATGCGAACCTGTAGAGAAGAATAGCTGGAAATACATACAAAGCATTTTTGCCGAAGTTGAAACGGAGACCTCGTCTCACTCGCTCAATACTATTGTTTAACTTATAATAATAATAAATAATAATAAATATTATGGGACAATTTTTACACAAGTCGAACTTAACTTAAACGTTTCCTACGCGGCGCATTGCGTAACACGTGGCTGGGACTGCCCTGCTTCCCTGAAACTACTGACCTACTAAGGTCTACCGTGGTGCTAAGTGTTTCGGCTTCATCTTTGCCCCCTGGCTAAATGCTGGCCAAGAGCAATCCCATTTTTAATAAAAAAAAAAGTACGCTTGTGCATTTGACATCAAATATATTTGTACCCTTTCGGGGCCCTCAAAAACATCTGAATATGCGCTCTAGCGCCCTGACACAGTAGCATGGTTACTGCTGCAGCGTGTGAAAAGCTCAGGTGTTAATCACTAACTCCATATTCCAGATAACCGAAAATAAATCGTTTGTTTACTTTCAGATTCCACTCGGATTGCTGTGAGGAATCCACTTAGTATCGACGCCGGCGGATATTTTTATTAGGTCGTCCTAAAGTACACAGTAAAATATTGGTTAAGGCACGATTTACACTACTATATTGATGCGAAGCGATACTATACAATACGATACAATACAAATACTCTTTACAGCTCAATTGAAGGGATACAGTATAGTACATAGTTAAAAGTCCCTGTGATGCCAGGTTAGAATAGTACCATCCCCGTTCTTCCCTGTGTTGAGTTTCAAAAGTTTATTGTAAAGTTTAAGGTAAATTCGCTTTAATATTTACATTTGAGGGCATACTTGCATTTGCTACAAACCCGGCACATCTCCTTTCCTTTACACTCACGTGCACATTTAAATATGCGTTCTCACTCTTGCGCATGTAATTTTGTGAGCCGAATTAACGGCCAGATTCTTCATTGATTTCGGACTGAATGCATGCCTTTTGGACCCGGGTATGTCCTAAAACTACGACCAAGACCACCGGGGAATGGGCAGCAGCATTCCTAGAGTGCGGTGGAGATACTGCGATTATGGCATTTACCCCCCATGAAATTGGGGGAGGCCTATGTCCAGCGGTGGACGTCCTAGGGCTGATATGGTGGTGGTGGTGGTGGCATGCCTGTTGCATGGTCCTGATGGCAATAACACTGAACGCCGCGTGTTGACTATAATCTTAATTTTGAAAATGTGGTGTACACAAGTTCTGGGCGCGCCCGAGTGTTTTGTGAGCTTCTAGTGGGACAGAGACACTCAGCAGTTGGTGAAAGGACTACCCAAAATTGAAAGGTGCACGTGTTCCTTTTCTACTCCATACTAGCCTCTAAACCATAAGGTAAATGCAAGTGTCGCGCGAAGACTTTTTATTCAAAACCAAAAAATACAGTCCACTAAAATTAATTAAATACGAGTAATAGTACCTAGGATGCTAAGGTTCATATCGAAGGCCTACATCTCTCTTTAAGTTTTCCGCTAACCAAAAATATGGATTAAGCATCTCCACCCTTGGGTGTCGTAAGAGTCGACTATGGGAATCAGGTTAAAGTGTGTTCTGGGCGATGGGCTAGCAACCTGTCACTGCAATATCACATTTTCTTGATCTATAAACCTACAGTAGCTAAAAGTGGCAGTGAAAATTTATTTTCAGTGCCACTTTTGTAGTAATACCCCTTTTGGGAATATAGGCGTGAGTTTATGTCTGTATGTACATAATTAAAATAAGTAGAGATAAACAACAAGCGGTATTATCGCTAATGAGCGATCTCTTCCAGACAACCTGGGTATACTATACGAAGGCTGTTCCGAAAGTTTTTAGCTGCTCTCACTCTATTCATGTGATATATTTTTTATTTACACCATTATGTGGGTAATTTCAAAAGTTATGGAGCTGAGATAAAATCGTTAGTAAGCAGCAAGTATTTATTTAACAACATTTCTTTTACCATAAGGCCTTTTGTATGGGCTTTTAAAAAATTGCGAAAATAGTACTTTTTTTCATACCTAAAAATAGTTTTGGCATCGAAATCCCTAACAACTGTGGTGGAAAATGCCCGGGATGACTTCCTAACTTAGTTTTGCTGATTTTAATGTAAAATCACTAAATGATTTTATTTAATTTAAGTTTTTTTTGTGATGATGACCAGTCCCTAGTCTCGCGACCTAGACTAATATTCGACACACCTGCTCATTGTCGCTAATTTTCATGCAATCGAAACAGATTACGTGGGTAGAGACAGGGAAGATTCATAGTTTGCGGTGTATAAAATTCCGTTTAGTTGTGGTGACGTATTAATTAATATTGGAACACAAAATTGGTATTATGACCCGTTCATCGCATATTCGATAGGGCTGTTGACACGTCGTACTTAAAACACAATAAAAAAATACCCAAGCGACTTGCATCAACAGTTTCACCCCAACACATATGTATCGAAATTACCCGCATAATGGTATCATTATAACATATATCGCATGAATAGAGTGAGAGCAGCTAAAAACTTTCGGAACAGCCCTCGTAAGTTCTGCGTTGAAATACATTTTGTGATAGTAATAAGCTACGATACTCTTACTTACATTCCTAGTTTAAAATATGGGGAAAATTTGAAGTTATGCGTCAAATACTCTCAAAATATTTTTTAAATATTGCGGTGACAAGCCAGCATATGGCCATCTGATGGTAAGCATATACCGCAGCATATTATACTACACTCTTACCTATTTATGAACGCAAGCTACGGCCCGTTGCTACTCCCGAAGAATCCCAAGCGCGTTATCGACCTTTGATGATTTGAGGGTTCGTTGTGTTGACTGCTGCGAGTAGAGACAAATGAAGGTCCCACACTCTATGGTATACTTGGGAGATCACGCGACCTTAATACTCACCAAGACTACAAAGCAAGTAGTGTAGTAACACCACCTTAATTATTTATTGGAATCTAACTTAACTGGATTTCCAACGTACAAGTTTCCAACATTACAGTAATTTAAAGGAGTAGTAGTAGTATTTTTAGGGAGTACCCACCGTTACCCTAAACGTGACCCCTTGGGTGGTGCTAAAAGTGCAACAAAAACTGGCAACCGTACTTGTCTTCTCGAAGATCTCACGGTTCGTAAATAAATGCCATACGATTAAATTAAATTAAATTGATTTAAACTTGCACGATTTTTACACATTATTGGTAAACGCAAGCGCGGGTAGTTCGGAAAACCCGTGCGGCTAGAAGATGTTGATACCCGCTCAAGCCAGTCAACTCGTGACCACAGATATTGCGAGACATTCGAAACGTCGGGCACACCTCAGGTGAATAATTTTTGAACGCGATTAAGTCCCTTTTACTAATAATAATGTTATTACAGTAATAGGGTAGTCGACCATTAGAGTGACAATGAATGGGTATCCACCACCACCACCATATCAGCTAAAGGACGTCCACTGCTGGACATAGGCCTCCCCCAAATTCACGGGGGGTATATGCCATAATCGCCACGCTTGGCATGCGAGTTGGCGATCGCAGTATCTGCACCGCACTCAAGGGATGCTGCTGCCCATCCTCCGGTGGTTCCGGTAAGGGCATTTGCTTCTGTGGTGAGCAGAAGCATTTGTTTCTGAGACTTGGATGTTTTCTATGTATTTAAGTACTTATATTTTAAAAATATTGTCGTGTAGTACCCATAACACAAGCCTTATTGATACTATGAGACGAGTTCGATTTGTGTAAAAAATTGTCCCCAATATTTATCTAGACACGCGGCAGCGTGTCCAGCCAAGTTCACCCCAGGAACTGGCGGAAAACAGCCGTGCGTTATTTTACACGAACCGTTTGGAGCCACTTTTGACCCCTCAGTAAATCCAAATATATTTTACATAAAAAAAATTGGCATATGTATTAAGCTCCTTGAGAACGACTACCACAAATTTCATAAATATAGGTGAAATAGTAATTGAGATATTAAAGTCCAAAAAAACCGGCCAAGTGCGTGTCGGGTCACGCACAAAGAATGTTTCCGATTTACTTTTGTTTTCATACCCCTCGTATGCCTGCTTCTTGGATACTGCAACTACACTTCATTGCTAACCTAACTGAACGGGCTTTTGATTGTCTTGTGAAATCCAGCAATGATATATAATTTAATATAAGTCGTGCCATTAGATAATAAAATTTAAAATGACGGCCACTCTTGCGCTATTTCGCTTACACAATCTTACTATATAGCTCTACAATGGTTTCTTTTTTAAAATTTTAAAATTCCTACTTTATTAGGCGGGCTAGAACACAAAACAAGAGCTGCAGGTAAGTTAAAAAAAGACGCAAATAATTTAAATAATATTAATTTATTTTAAAACCAAAGTAACACTTTACATCGATCTTTATACGACACTTTTATTACAACACATTCATCGTTAAATTCAATACTTAATCCTTAACTAAGGGTCTGTACACAAGTTGCATGGGTTCACAATAAACAGTCAAGAACATTGAAAATGGGTACATTTCATACAAATTTTGCATACATCAATTATCCGTTAAATCTTGTGTAGTTCAAATAGTATTACCAAGTGTATAAACATCGTATCAGAATGGTCACTAATTGGCTCAACGTTATATGTTAGGTATTTTTCCTTCTCACAACCACAACCCGGGGGACCATCATGTCCCGTAATTATATTGCATTTTGCGTGATGAGTTCTAAAGTCGGTGATAGATCTAGAGATCAAAAATGTAAACAAGTGAGTTGCCACCATATAAAAAATAACGTATGCAGTGGGTAATTGAAAATCATTGGAATACTTGAAAAAAATTACCGCGTTCAAAATTTATGCGAAATAAATTTGAATTAATACAAAAAATATCCACTCTGAATTACATAGCGTTTTTAATAACGTATTGATGTTGTTTTAATAAAATATGTGGAGATATGATTTATGCTACTGGTAATGACAGAAGTTTTAAAAAGGAAAGTCATGTCAGATTGACAGTTGTTTGTTTACATTTTTGATCTCTAATTCCAACTTTAGTGTCAATTTGGGTAGTGCGCGACTTGAGAATTGGTTGTTTTGGGAAATGGCCCTTCTGGGAAGTGGTCAATCTGGGAATAGGTCTTTATAGGAATGGTCATTATGGGAAGTGATCTTTCAGACATGTGGTCGTTTTGGGAAGTGGCCATTACGGGACGAAACGGTAAAAAATCGTTTAAGATGATAATGTTTGTATGTTGCAACATAATCAACATAAAATATAATTATTTCTACATACCACATTAATGACGACGCGATGTCAAATGGCTTTTATTAAAAAAAAACCTCATATTGATGGAAACTAATACATTCGTTTTATGAAAAGGCCGAATATATTTTTAACCTCAATAATTTCACAAGAAAAACTTCAGCTGTGACGTAGACAAGGAAATTTATAAACGAAATAGTTTTGAAAAACTTTATAGCACATTAAAGTGCGTAGCATTTTATTTATAGGTGCCGCTGTTAGTATATCATCGGAGCGATTAGGTACTGCAGAATACATTTACTGATCATGAAAGAGATCACGAGAGAGAAGAGGTAGTTAGATAACAAAATAAAGATTGAATAAGTTTATGTTCATCCAGTTTGAGAATATTGTTTGCCACGTAAAAAAAAAATGCCAATTTGCAGTGGGTTACATTGGGGATAACTATCTATGTTACAATTTATCCTTTTGGTTTCGCATTCAAATAAACTTTTATTTCAACTAATAGTATTATTTTAGAACCCTGATGAACACGGAGATCTAAAAATCCTTTTCTCTTTTGTTCGCAGTCCTACGAGCTTGTTTATGCAATATGCACCTAGGCTCGCTTTTGGTGTCCGTAGTTTTCAGAGGCTAGTCACGATAGAAAACGTCGTATGTCACTACAGGCTCCGTAGTCACATGCGACGTTTCCATAAATACCGTTAGAGTGCATGCCAAAATACTGCTTTGCACTAACAGCTTAAGTGCTACAATGGCGTAAACATTCATGTGGCTTAAGTCTCTCTGCCTTTCAGTTCCCGACTAAGCCAAACATTTGTGTTAGCAGAGATTCGGAAATGTAAATGGACTAACGTGCTTTGCTGACCAAAATTTGCCCGGAATTTACTGGTTCTACTTTTTACTAGTCAGTGAACTGGTTAATTTTGACCGTAACCGCAGTATTCATTTTCACCAGAGATATGCAAAGCTTTCGCATGCAAATCACTAACAAGCGATATGCAAAAAAAACTGTTGTTATATCTTCGAACCCTTGGAGTTAGTTACGTATGACGTTCCGTGGAAAAATCATATCATAAAGCAACATAGCATAAACATAATAACATATATATACTCGTAGTATAAGCATATTTTCTCTTTGATATATACCGAGTCACGTTTTTTTTTATATTCTTATTTGGTGCTCAGGAGCGTATTCAAAATTAATTTGTTTTGTTTTAAATTCCTGTTTTAGTGCATAATGCACAGGTTGTTTATCGTCATCTTCTATTGATTTGTTCAACTGATTGCTCTAAGGTTAGCAGGAAGAGATCCCTTAAAGGAATACGCTCGCCTTTGTACTTCTACTTTTTGTTTTTATTTTTTCATTTTGCCGTGTATTATGCGGGCGTCCCAACACAGGCTCTGTAAACATAAAGGGAGGCCCCCGAAACTGTAAATCTATATACATACTTTATTTTAGGTAATAAAGATATTTTGATTTAGATTTTTGATAATTCTGAACTCTATTCAAAAATAAAATGCAAAATCTAGTCCATTTCGCTCACGAATTCGATAACGAAACACGTTTAACAAAATTCTCTCAACTTCCATAACCACACTGGAAATTTCGTTTAAATCCAGGATTCCTTTTAACCGTGTTAGCCCAAGCTTCACTCGGGTAAAATATCCGGGCGTCGAACACCGTTGACCGGGGAAATTGTAGACGTGTTTGGCCCCGAGCCAAGAAATGGGACAAGATTATCCGGGGTGCGAATATAGTGTTGGGGCGGGGTTAAAAATAGTGTATGCCGATATCAATATTTTATTGGGTACCATTGAGTTCCTGACAATCATGACTTGGCGGGGTGGAATCTGTAAGCGATATTTTCCACTTTCTTTAACGTAATATACTAATAAATAATCTGTACTGACTCGGTTGACAGTTGACACTGAAAGCTTACTCGCAGGTACTAAAGTCTGAGATGGAATTAGAGATCAAAAATGTAAACAAACAACTGTCAATCTGACATGTTACACTTTCCTTTTTAAAACCTCTTGTCATTACCAGTAGCATCAATCATATCTCCACATATTTTATTAAAACAACACCAATACGTTATTACTTATTAAACATACATACATACATTCATATAATCACACCTGTTTCCCAGAGGGGTAGGCAGAGATCACGGATTTCCACTTGCTACGATCCTGACATACAACTAAAAACGATATTAAAAACGCTATTTAATTCAGAGTGGCTATTTTTGTATTAATTCAAATTTATTTCGCTTAAATTTTAAACGCAGTAATTTTTTTCAAGTATTCCAATGACTTTCAATTGCCCACTGCATGCGTTAATTTTTTTATGCTGGCAACTCACTTGTTTACATTTTTGATCTCTAAATCTATCACCGATTTTAGTATCCTACCGCATTCATCCCGCAAAGTGGCAGTGTGAGGTAAAAAGTGTAGGTACATACGTAATGTATTTGCATGGTATGTTGTTGGCGAGATACGCTGTACCTATATCGACATGTAAACACCTTTTTAAACAATGTCTTATACAAGTAAATTTAATTTCAGTAAAATATTCTGCTTTTGTGCTCCTGGGCCTAGATTGTAAAAAGCTGTGTTGATAGATAGGCCTCTTATACAAGGCCCAGTTACTGGTTGAGGGCAGCCAGAAACCTGTGTAAGACTGGTTAAGAGTGCTTCAAACGGAAGAACTTTTTTTGCCTGTCCTTCTTTATTCCGGTGTGAGATTGTTGCATAAGCGCGAATGATCGTGTTGTTTATTTTTTTAAATTTATTTACCTAAAAAGTTTCATTTTATATTTTTTTAACGCGGATGGCTGTATTGTTTTTTTTCCCTGCTTTAATTGAAATGTCAACGATATCTGTCTGGTAGATTGTCTGGAAAAGATAGCTCTTTAGTAATAATACCACTAAATTGTTCTTTTTGTTATTGTTTTATTTTGTTTTAGTGAACTATAAAAAATATTTGTATTAGGTATATTGATAATAAATACACTTATCCTTAACACTTCACTTATCTCACTCAGTGTTCACTTACACTTATCTAACTTATCTTATTACTTTAAAAAAATATATTCTGAAATAAATCTTTTTTTCTAAAGTAATGTAATGTCATTTTTAGCAATGGCAGGATAGTAAGAAAGTAAGCTCTAGTCTGTCAATAAATAACCTTTCAAATTATTTTACCGATGTCAACGGCTGAACGGGTTCATGAATACGTAAACATCTAATATATATATATATATATATATAAATATACTCTATGAAAAAAATCGAACCGCTCACAACACGTCTAGTGTCCATGAGTTAGGTAAGTGAAGTATTTCATTTATTTATAAATCACTCCAGAAATTTTCAATTGGCTAACAGCGCAATATCTACAGACAATTTTCAAAATTTATGAGAGCGATTTTTTTTACGACAATTTTCTGGCAAATGTATCGAATTATTAACTAAGGATGTTGATTTGTGATTTAGAAAGGACTTTCATCGTGTTTATCGTTATTTATTGACTATATAGTAACTAAGTTTACTTTTATTTTGAGGGACCCGAATAAAATAACGTGAAACAAACCAGATTTTTCACACACACCGTGTAAAAAATCTGGTTAATTCGGTATGGAACTACAGTAGCAGGTATACTATATTTTTTGATTTTGTGTACCTATATTATGTAACATGGAACAAAAGCGATACCAATAAAAGCGGTACAGTGAGCCAAGAAAGACCACTTTTGCACCTTAACATTCACATTATTGTCTAAAAGTGATAGAACAATTTTTTGATAGACTGTACCTTTACTAAGAGTAAGAGATCACATCGAAACAAATGTGGAGAAACAGCATCATCATCATTATCATCACATCAGCCGAAGGACCTCCACTGCTGGTCATAGGCTTCCCCCGAAGACTGCCTCAATGACCAGTTCTGCATTACCCGCTTCCGCGACATTTACCAGGTCTTCATTTGTGGAAGACTATATATAGAAATATGTAAAACAGCGAAATTAAATAAGGTAACTAATTATAATTTGTACATTATCGATTGAAAAGTAAACATGAGGTTTTCTAACTAAATCGGAACTTATAATGTCTCGTCATACTATTCTGCTATTAAATTCTGGAAGGAACTTAATATTACATGATACTTTATGTCCCAAGGGGAACTGGGAGGCTGGTTGATGTCACAGTGCTAATAGCCCATTAGACTAAGAAAAGTTTTACGACAATGTCTTCTTTATTAGTGTTCAAGCTGTTAATTCCAGACTAAAATCTTTAATTTATCGTTCTAGGGTTGGACCTTCAACTTTACGAGCCTTGTTCCCCTTACCCTCCCTTACATACCTAGTCATTAAATCTTTACAGTACCGTTTCCCGTATTCTCAACCCATTTCAACCTTGAACTTAAAAGATTACTCAAAATTCAATCACCAAAATTAGACTGTTTACCCACCTCACCTTTGATGTTGTCGCGAAAGTCAGATTAAAAATAAATAAATGATGTGCTTTTTCTTTGAGCTTGCCGAATTCGCCTGTGGAATTATTTTATATTAATAAAATAAAATAGAATAAAACAAAATTAAAGTAAAATAGTTTATTTTAATTTTGTATTTAATTTTATGAAACGCCTGCGCTTTTAATAATGGCAAAAATTTGTTCAAAAATATTGCTGCAACGTAGTTAGCAGGCGCTTATTATCTCACGAAACTTAACTATTTCTAAAGGATTAAACCCAAAGGTGCTTGTGCTTATTAGCGGCTGTGTGAAAACATACCAGTGAATCGACTAATTTGGTTGGTGCATTTAAATGTTTGTTTCAGCTTTCAGCGTCCCTATTACAGTGCTGCCACGAGGTTTATAAGCTTAAGCTTGTTTAAGGCACGAAAATAAACACTTTTTAAACTTAAACAAGCGTTAGCGCTACTTTTATCATACGTTTTAAATTGTGTAATTCAAATGCGGCAATGCAAAATGTGCTGTATAATATGTATTATTTTGAAAAACTATGTATTGGCAGGGTATTTATTCTGAAATCATCATCTTTGATCTTTATAAACGTCTATTTTGGTTACGTATTTTATGTTGATCTTTCATTATTTTGCCAAAGGTTGTATTAAGCATTATTCATGGCTATCCTATTAATTTATGTCAACATTGCCCAAAAGATGTTCTGATGGATGTTGACCTGAAACGTCCCCCTATTAAACCCGTCCATTTCCAGGATCTCCGTATATACCTCCCTACTCATTTCCGAATTGCGAACGAACCTGTGCAACGTAAGATTAAATACACACTCGGAAGTGACGAGCGTACTTGTACACTGATTGAAGAGAGTTACGGCCCAGTTTGAGCTTGTCCTTCGCACGACTTTGAACTCTATTGCTCAAGGATTACTGTCACACTCACAAACAAAATTGTTCATCCTTGTGGAAGAGTTATTGAGGGAGGGAAGTGTGCCAAGTTTGGAACAGGTGTTGTTTCTAAGCTCTCTTAGCTGTGTTGGGCAGGGTTCGGATACCGGTATTCTCTACATACAAAAATCATTTTTTTGTTATATCGTTTACTATTTCATGTCTAATAATGCGAAGTAGGTAGTAACTTTAATACAGTATTAAGTCCTACATGTAGAGCATAAACTAATTCAAAACATTTGGATATTTCGGGATTTAGTGATTAACCGATTCTGATCACTGGTCATTGGTATCATCGTACCGTGCCATACATGACGTGTATGACATGATACCATGGTACTGACTAATATACAGGATGAAGGTCAGATATGATTTTTGAATCGTGATCCGGATTGTACATGGTCACGAATTCAAAGTAGACAACATCACAGTCAGTATGAAGGTCGGTATATATTAATTACCATTTTTTTCAAATTTTAATGGATTTCCCATTAAAATTTAAAATACTTCTTCATACAATTTGGTCACCCTACCCCACTGTCAACAGTCCATACTATCTGTCAAAGAGAAAAGGGTAACCATGTGTTTTTCGTGTTTTGTATTTTTGTCATCAAAATAATTTAAAAATGAAGTGCGTTTGTTTCTTGCCACTATTATTTTTAGAAATGGCTAACAGATACCGAATTTGAAAACTGATTCTTGATCCATGACCCCGAAATGACCCTGCATGTATAGGTGATTCACAGTCAGCCATCCATATTCCCTACATGAGTATTTTCACTGTAACATAAGTTCCTTGAGATTAAAATACCTACTTAGTTCCTCATCCCACTTAATGATGGGCTCGTTCAATGATGGATATGGTAAATATTTGCCAATCGAGATGGATTGGCAGCACTAGTAGCCACTTAACTAAGGTGACACAATCGATAGACGTCGGTTCCTTCCCCTGAAAAACAAATTTAGCACATTTAATCCCATTTGGCCTGCACGGAAATTCAGGCTTTATATTATTTCGTACCTCATTTATCTTTGACACTCCAAACTTTATGTCATAGCATTATCAACATTTCAAACACGTCCTTAAGGTTTACTTTAGAAGGCACCCAATGCTATCACTCTGGTTACTTTCCCAAACTCTTTTGAAACCAAATTGTGATGTTTCAAAAACTATCGTTAATCCGAGCAGTTAAGGTTGAATTTGGAATTCCTGACGCTTGAAACGAGATGCTGTTGAATGATGCAGTTTTCATCCTTGTTACGGCATTCTCCGCTGTCGACGGTTCTATGAAGGTCTTTGAGGTTCTAAACCGGATTAAGGTCGTCTTAAGTGATGTATACCCGGTTGTAGTATACCCATTATAACATCGACCCCCTTTCTTAGAATATTGTACGGCGGGAGGGTCCCGCTAAGAGTGGGCTAGTTGTAGGAAGGCTAAAGCTTAGGGGATTAAGTTCATTTATATCATGAGAGTTTATCTTTCGACGGTAAACAGAATAATTATTTTACGTTAAAAGTATTGCTGGCAAAACAGGTTACTAAAGTAAATGTTTCCTCATGGTTTTTGAAACGACGATCCCATAAAATTGCTGTTTTTACTTTATAAAAATAAATATTATCATGTAACACAAACTTTACAGAATGAAGAAGAGGTATAAATATATACAAATAAGTATAAGTTTTCATAAAGATGAGCACGGCAATACGTATGGAGCTAGGCAGCATTGTTTAGATATTTGACAGTTAATTGCATACCTTAACACATCTTTTAGGTACGCGATACCCAATCTGTACTGAAAATAGAAATCAGGTAATTACACACATACATACATACAATACTCACGCCCGTATCCCATTGGGGTAGGCAGAAACCAGTTTTTTTTGTTGAATGCTTAAAACTACGGTCCCTACATGCGTCTTTCGCTTCAAACACATCCACACATCTCTTGATACATGCTCGTCGTTTGCGGTTACTTTTGACTCAATTACATCTTTTGCCAAATAATGAATTTAGAAAGGATTTAGGAGGAGGAGGAGGAAGGAGGTGCAGTTCTCCATTGATATTAATGACCATTCTTTACAATAAAATTATAGATTAGTAATAAAGTATAGTTTTAAAAGTCAATTCCAAATGTTCCTATAAATACAGATGTTTGTACGTAAATGAAAAATATGGCTTGAATTGCACACATATGTGTTTACTTTTTAGTTAAAACATTCAGAAATATTACTATCACCAGGTAAAATGTACACAGTTATAAATTCTATATTACATTGATCTATTTCTTTGTAAAGTTGGCGAGTTAGTTTTTAGGATTCTATGTAGATACGAATATAGAAATCAATGTATTCGATTATATCTCACAAATAAACCAGATATGGTTATAATACGCTAAGTGTGCATTTTTGCTTTTAATATATTGTGCCTGAATGAATGTGCGTATTTCTTTGTAACATAATATTATAAATACAGATTATAAAACAATATTATTTTTACATATTGACTTGTTTATTGACACAAAGAATTTTTAGTTAGTTTGAATAGCAACTTATCAACATTCATACACGGAAGACGCAATTTATAATAATATTTTTTTTATTTAAGCACGAAAATATTTAAAACAAAACTCATGGACCAGCCATGATAATTATGGTAACAATGAACATAGTAATTTACAAATATTTAGTAATAAGCATTTGTGACATTTATTTAAAATTAAATAACTAACTCTTTTCCATTTACGTAACACACTCACATATTGAATATATATTTATCTACATTTTTTGCTATTTCTTAAAATTAATACTTTCGAAAAGCGTTCTTATACAATGTTCCCTGCTTACAAATGAACCTTTTAGTCCACACACATTGGAACTCATAATTCTGTTCAAAACTTCCATCACGAAGAGTTGTCACTTACTTTTAAGACGCGTTAAAATATTCACAATATACACATTTAAATATAAACTGTTAGTCACGTCTCGACTTTTATAAATTGACTTCACGCTCAAATATTTAAAACACAATTCCAAATGTTGGAATGTCGAACACCCCGTCTCATAGACCAGAGGATTATAAAAATTGGAAAACTTTCGAATCGTCCGTTCCATTTTCAAACTTTGAACTGGTTATATCGCGTTCTGAATTTATAAGTCCGTTCGGATCCCTTGAGAGTTTTCTTTTTAAAACCTAGTAGCTCACGTTTTGTTACCAGCCTTCTCGTATCCTTCAACGAGCGTTTCTAGGATAAACTTTATGGTTATTTTGTAGATATTTTCAACGTTGGGTGTGTAGCGATCGCCTAGTGTGGACTCCACGGCCGCAAGAAACGGCGCCTCGATTTTCTGAAATAGAAAAAAGATATTTACTTAATAGGACAGGGTCAGAGGGAGAATAATAATAGTCTGTTGAGGTTAAAGGTGATCGAAGAAAAAAATATTTGAATGATTGCGGTTTTTAAAAATATTTTTCTCCTTTTCACGTAATTGAAAAGGTTTTCAAAATTAGCTTTGATATTAATGCTCAAGATACGCTTTTTTTTTATTTCAGTGAAAACAACAACAAACAGGTTTTCACGTTTTGCCCACTGTCAGTTGGATGGGTTACCAAAATGGACCATATAGGTACGAAGGGTCTAATTGAAGCCGTTGAATTAGAATGCCCTTAATGAGAATTTGCTCAATGGACAAAATTTTGCGCAAACAGAACATTTATTAGGTACGATTATTGTGCGCCCTGTAGCCCGGGTATAGAATACGGCTACGGTATCCTCTACCTAGAAGGCGACTAAAAGGGGGTCCTTGGGGTCGAAGACGGTCACAGTTGGGGGCTGTGATCGCCTGTGAAAGCAGATGGTTGGACCAACAGACTCTAGGGCGGCACTGGTGCGTTCCGAAGGAGATCCCAGAGCCGCCCGAAATGAGTTTAGGAGGACGATCGGGGGGTTTTTAGTCGGTGCAAGTCCGACATAACCACCGCACTGTCCCCGTGGTGCGGTGGTATCCATAAAGGATTTTCCCCCCGGAAAAAAAAGGTACGATTATTGTAACATAGTCGAGACACTCATTATTTCCTACAGAATAGAATAGGATAGAATAGAATAACGTTTATTGTTGAACTGTGTACAAAGCTGATATAAAAGATATTACATAATTAGACTTAACAGTTTGTCCGTCACGGACGTACAATATAAAATTTTAAGTGTATGACATGCGGTTACAAGTTATTTAATGTGCGTTTGTATAAAACTCATTCATGCAATAATAGGTCTTATTGATGAGCCAGCGTTTCAGGGTACTTTTGAACTCTTTACCTTCTATTGCCTTAATTTCAATAGGTAAGTTGTTAAATACTCGCATGGCAGCAATAAAAGCACTTTTGTACATAATTTTATTGTGAACCTTGGGGATACGGTAATTATATTTATACTGAGTGCGCAGATTGTGATTTAGTGAAGACATTTTAGTGAAATACTCTCCATTACGTTTTAGAAAGAGACACAGCTCAAATATGTAAATATCGGTAAGTGTTAAAAACTCTTTTCCCTTGAATACATTTCTTAGTGAATGCCGGCAATGCAAGTGGTACACGGTGCGTAAGCATCTTTTTTGCATCCTAAATGTAGTCATAACGTCTACGGAATCACCCCAATAGATAATACCATACGTGAGTAGTGAAAATACATTTCCATAATAAGCGCTCTTTAAGACATTCTCAGAACAGGTCTCAGAAAGTACCGATAAGGCATAACAAGCTTTTGCAATTTTTTTGTTGAGTTCGGTGATGTGAGACTTCCAACTGAAATGAGTATCAATTTGGATCCCTAAGAAGCTAGCACTGTCAACTTGTTCTATAGAGACCGCACCTTCTGTTACATTAATAGGTACTGGTACAGCTTTGTAGTTTCTAAATTGTACCAGTTTGGTCTTGTTTAGGTTTACATTAAGGTTTAATGTTTTCAACCATTTAACGACAACACCCAGCGTGTTATTAATATTTTGTTGAAGTTGTTGACTTGATTTTGAACCCGAAAACAAAAGTGTAGCATCATTTGCAAATAGGACGCATATAACTATGTATGAAACTGGATCGGTAAAGCATTTTCTTCAAACGAAATGCTCTAAGCTCCTTACGTTACTCGAAACATGCAGGTAATTCAATACTTCTAACGTTTACCACTTATCGAAGGTATTACGATATCAAAGAATCCTTTACCTACTCAATTTGCTTGTGTCGCACGGCGTAACTTGAAAGGAAATGTAAAAGAAGGATAATTTAAATGGTTACGCTACTTCCTGACTTGGTAACCTGTATGCGGTATTGTCTACTATCCCGACAACATACTGACGTCGTTAAAATTTCCATAAATCCTTTCATTTAAATGTAGTCGCGTAGTAAAGAATTTGTACCGACCCGACCAACAACAGTCGATACTAACTGGTTATTAATACGTAAATTTAACCATATAATTATTAGGGTGGCTTGCACCAAACCGTCTGTAATCGTTAAGCGTTGTTCGTTAAAATCTGATTGTATGGAAAGTTTGACAAGTTTGTATGGGATGACAGCTGCTACCATATTTAACGTTGATAGGTCTGCAATCGTAAGTTGGTGCAATCCACTCTTAGTATAATCCAAGTAGGTTGTTTATACAATCTAGATAAACCACAGATAACAGAGTAAAGCAGATCCGTTCATTTAAGTTGAACGATTTCTGTACATCTGACCTATTCTCAGTAAAGCGTGTCACAAACAGGCGCGGCCTGCGGTGGCGGCTGGCCGCAGGCCGCTTGACAGCCCGCAATAACAACACACTGGCGCGGCCTGCGGTGGCGGCCTACGTCAATTTTCGCGCCAAATCAAATGTCAAACCGTTACATTAATGACAAAAAAATACTTTTTTGCTTACTTTTGGCCACTCAAAAGTAAACTTAAGCCTGCCTGCAGGTTTACTCTGTCTAGCTGATAAATATATGATCAATAGTTTTTATAAATATATATTTTTTAAATTGGATATAATATAATCTAACTATGCATTTTTATCTATGATTAATGGTGGTCAGTCAGTTGTGAATTTTTGCAACAGGCCGCGCGGCCGTTCACACATGCGCAGGGGTGGAGGGGGCTTGGCTTGCGGCCGCGGTCAGCCGCGCGACCACCGCGTCAAGGCCGCCTGTATCTGAATCATTGTTAGGATTGTCATACTTTACAACTGGCCGCCACCGCAGGCCGCGCCTGTTTGTGACAGGCTTTATGCATAAATCAATCAGTTTGAGAGAGAGATAAGTCTACGTTTTCATAATTGCTAATTCTAATACTGAACTGACGTTTGTGACGTTTCGGTTTATATAGGATTTGAAATTTTGGTTAGCCTTTAAACAGAGACAGTTCGCAATACTATCTGTTCCAATCTTACATTAAGAGATAAACTTCATTCTAGAATATGCCTACGAGTTGAGCATTATTAACATATAGTGACAAAATTAAATAATTTAAACGAATACTCTTTTCGGTTGCCATTACCGTTGCATTCGCCAAATATCACAAAACATTACTAGGACCCATCCCAGCTAGCACGGTAATCCCATTGCATATGCACCGACGTATAACACGTCATAATTATGTATACAGCGGAGATTTCATCTCAATTAGCTAATTTTGCATTGTATATTATTATTTATCGTCATGACGACCTGTTTAGCCTAGTTGGTAGTGACTCTGCCTCCGAAGCTAGAGGTCCCGGGTTCGAACCCCGGCCAGGGCATTTATTTGTGCATTTTTCACGGATATTTGTTCTTGGGTCTTGGATGTTTTCTATGTATTTAAGTATGTATTTATCTATATAAGTATGTGTATATCGTCGTCTAGTACCCATAGTACAAGCTTTGCTTAGTTTGGGACTAGATCGATTTGTGTAAGATTGTCCCCCAATATTTATTATTTATTATTATTTATTTATTATACATTAGGTAATACAGAAAATTTACGCAAATGTTGGCAATTTATAAAAGTTTACTCATACAAGTTATTTACATTCGTTTATTTTGTAGTTTCATACTCGTAGAAGGAAATTGTCATATTAGTGCTCAAACGCAACCCGAAATTCGTTTCAGTTTTATGTGTAGATTCCGAACCACCTGTATTCTAAAATATTGACTATTTATATAGTCCATGACGATTACTACAAGTATGTTAGCACATGACGTTAAAATTTTGATATAATGTATAAATGGTCATGTTTTAACGTACGACTGTTTATATGGCTGTGTATCATATTAGGCAATACACGTAAAAAAATTACCCGAAATTGAGGATAAAACGTGATCGTCATTTTGCTATCATACTAGCCGGGCTGGACTGGGTCCACGTAGAAATAAATGAAATTCCCCCTTCAATACGTCTTATTTAATTTATTAAATACAAATCACCATGTCTTCTTTCCGATTGTGTCTTACACACTGCGTCATCCGTCAACTCATTCGCTATTTCAAAGCAATTCAAACTACATTCCAACGTCCCTTATTCATTATCTAGCAGCCAGCACCTTATGCAACCATCAAAAAGTACCAATCGCACGTTACCTACGAAATTGTTAAGAATAAGTTGTTACAAAAACATCAGACTTGTTAGTAGAGCAATCCGTTATCCGACTCCTCGAGGTAACACCGATCAATGCGCGATATATCATCTGAAACTTACCGAGGCTGTGCCACAAAAATTCAATAAGCCCAAATATTTGGCTCGGTTGTTGTTTATGTTTACTTCTACTTACACAATGGGCTGGGTTGTTCACAATGCTTCATCTTACCTTAGTAGCAAACCAGTTTAACCGTCTACCAGGCAAAGGGTGATATGTCACCCACATAGTATAGTTAAGTGTATCTGTTTGGTCCAGTGGTTGACTGGTAGAGAATGCCCTTTGGCATTAAGTCCGCCATTTGTACATTTGCTTTTGTGCAATAAAGCTTAAATAAATAAATAAATAGTATTTGATGTGTATATATGCCATTCACTGCTATAATTAATATATTTTTCTTCTTCCATATTTACACTTACAATTGTTTGAAGTGGCAATGAAATTAAATTTCATATGAGCTTAAATTAAATATCGTTTTGGGAATACAGGCGTGGTGAAATTCCACTTATCCAATATCTTGGACCAATCGCGTTGTCCAACGTTTGATCAAATTTCCACAACAATTACGCGAAGTTGTTACGTCTGTATTTCCGAGTTCATATAACCTAGACCTTTTTAAGGCACGAGTGAATATGCATCTTCTGGGTGAGCTCGCTTCATCGTCAGCCTCATCTTTGCCCCCCGGCTAGATGGTGGCCAAGAGCAATCCCATTTGTAACAAAAAAAAAAAACGATGCTACGGTAGAAAATCTATTTTTACGATAACTTACCTGCGCAGGACGATACACTGTAAACCTTTACCTAATAAGTATACTTTTAAAATAAGTGTTTGCTTTACCACGGATTTGAATTTAGATTAGCAGGCGATTCGTCTGCTCGTTTGTCACCTATGTCATAAAAAAAAGAATCGGTAAGTTCAGTACCTAATGTGTTTAGGAATTATATTGTAGAATTTTATACAATTTTACAAGAACGACTTTATTGCCTCTACTAGGTATCATGCGTAGTGGCGCAATTGAAGATGCTTATGTCCAGCAGTAAAGTAAAATAAGCTGATGATAGTATTATGGACCAAATTTCTTCATATAAGACGGACGACCAGCAAAAGTTACGTCACTAAAGTTACACTATTGCATTGCCGTCTTACTACCCTATTCTGAGACGTCTTGAAGAACTACTAAGAACTTAAGTACCTACGAAGTATTCGAAGTTGTCTGAATAAATAAAGTTTGTAAGTTTTGTAAGCAAAGTTTCGGTCCCAGGGACAAACGGGAGTGACGTTGGTAACTAAGACGGGTACGGTTCTCGGAGAGCACTTGTCTCTACTTGTGAGAGTCGATTTTCATCCAAATTCAGTTACTGAATTGCCGTGAAAGGTAAATACCTAGTTTAACATACTCGTTATATATTCATATTCAATTTATTCATAAAACCAATTAACATATCAAAAAAATATTATAATAAAGAAATAAAATAAAATAAATATGTAATGAAATTGTGTCAGTAAAACGAATAAAATAGTATTAGCTTTAGACCTAATTATGAGATAATTAATTAGTAATAAGCCGGAAGGTCTTACGTTTTCTGGGATGCCAATTTGCGTGGGTACTTTGATACTCAATGAAAAATAATAAGTGCGACCTCTGAACATGCTGCCAAGTTCAAGCACATCTACATAAATAATGCCGATGTGACACCTGCGCACGATTTTGTACCGGTCGAAACGGTTGGGCCCTAGGGGACACTGGCAAGAAAGATTAAAGAATTAGGGCGCCGCTTGAGGGAGAGCAGTTGTGACTCACTTTGTGACACACGTACAAGTACGTTCCGGTGTGGTTCAACAAATATGCCTAGAAATATAGCGTGGCAACGCAACTACGTATTTTCGGCACCTTTGGACCAGGTCGGAGGCATAATCACGCCTGTTTCCCAGAGAGGTAGGCAGAGATCACAGATTTCCATTTGCTACGATCCTGACATACAACTTTCGCTTTATGAACTCTCATAACATTCTTCACCTGGTCCAAATAAAATGGCATTCTGCAGAATGAACATAATGTATGTAAATATAATTATACTGGTGGCTCTGTGAGTTGTAGAACTCGTGCATTTTTTTTCAAATTTTGAAAGTCCAATTAGTTCTCGACAAAAAAATCTATACAATAATCAAACCTGCTTATAAAATTTCACGAGAATCCATTGAGAAATGCGGCCTATAGAGAACAACGGAAAATCCGCCGATCTGACATACGAAAACATATTTTCCCAAGCTGAAACGGAGACATCGTTTTTCAAAATGAACACAAGCACATAAATTATTTTTAATATGTTAAATTGCATATTATAGAGGTCTGGTTTTTAAAAGACGTAAACCCAAAAAGAAAATATAATACGAAAATGCTGTGCCAAACCCAAAAGTTGTGTCTGTGAATTAAACGGATCCATTATTTAACCTAACATTTTAACCCAACTCCGTCAGAATTCTATTTCCAGAATCCTAAGAAGCTACATGAATATATTTCTAAATCAATACAATCTCTTTCGATATTAGTTTTCGAGGAATGTTTTATCTATGTTCACTTTCCAGTCTGAAAATTCGGCCTTATTCCAATAATTTTATTTATTTATTTCAAACACATGCAACAAATTGTGCGGTGCGGAGCCAGTTTTGCATTTTTGATCTTTCCGAAACTGTCGATTAGGTACTGCTTCATATGTTACACACGTTGCCTCCGCTCTACCGCGCTACCGTTTGGTGCTACGTGCCCCGGACCACGTTCGCTGTACCGCAAAACCGCCTTCGACTCGCAACGACGCTACGCCGTTTTCTGTGCGTTTAAAGCTTAAAGGTGACAGTCATTAATGTTAACTACGATGAGGTGTGCAGGAATAGTGCATTACTACAGAGGCCGGGACAAAAGGGGTTGCCGCTCGAAGACATATAGACCTGAGGCGGGGAATCCCATATTTCCCGCCGAGGTATGTATTGGCTATGTGCACGTCAGAAACGTCAAATGTCATGGGTCCCGGGGCAATGTCAAACTCAGAGATGTCAAATAATTACACATGAATATTTTATTTATTTTAGTAAACGAGAAAGACCCCTTACCGGAAATTTTACTGAAATTATTAAGATAATAGATAAATAAATACAAGCGAAACGAATCGTACGAAACGTCAAAGTAAATTTGACACATATGTCCCCGGAAGCTACACATTTCTGCCATGTTGTGCGCTGCGATCGCGTAGCTTACCCCCACCACCTACTTCGCACATAGCCAATAGTGCTTTTCTCGAACATGTAATAAAATAAACAACAAAAAAATCAAAGTTTTATATTTTATACGCATAGTGGCAGAATGTCATGATGCCTGTGCCACAAATCTATATGCAATGGAAATTAAAAAAAGAGGACTTTGCCGGCCTAGGCCTGCAAGATTTGTATAAAATTCCATTAACGATCTCTTGTCCTAGCCGCACCTGAATTGCATACTTCGCAGCCTATTATAAGGAACATAATATCAATATTTCATTGCACGTTTGAGAAAATACTATTTGTATTGTATTGTACGTCATCTCTTACGCAGTTAATCATGTAAGTAACTAAGATTTGTGATTACAAGCAAACATTTACCAATGCAAACATTTACCAATGCAAACAAATTAGTAATTATCCGTTTCCAAAAAAGCCACATGCTGTTAACACTATATTTCCATATTAATCTGAATTTAACGTGTTTAGTGAATTATGGAAGCGTACATCGAATGAATACAATTTTGACAGCAAAATGAAAAAAAAAAAACATCCTAATTATATATTATGTGAAAAAATAAGTAACAACACAATGGCCACGTACGGTGTGTACAAAACATTCTCGTAATTGTTTCTATCGCTTCAGCTGGCAGATATCCAGACAGTTTCATTAAGGGTGAAAAAAAGAAATTGGCATTGTTAGTAACTACCCCCTACGGGCCAGATGTTACCCCAAGTAAGGAGGATCGTTAGTAAGTTTCTAGCAGACATCATTATAGAGTCGAACTTTTTCTGATAGTCTAATCACTTAGATTAATTAGTGATAATACCTACAGATCCGTAGTGTTAGGTAAGATGTTTTTTCATTTAGTTCTATTTGAATCCTTAATGTAAGGATAGTACAATCTTCTCCATTTAAAAGCACACCAAAATGTTAAATCCCATTTAAACTAAAACGTCACAAATGTCGGTTCAGTACAATTTGCAGTTATGAGAACGGAGACTCTGACAGGTATCACTTGTCTGAATAGATGTCAGCTGGGCTTAAAGATCCTTACGGCGCACTTCTAGGGTAAAGATGTATTTGGAACTCCACTTTGGGGAGAACGGAGACTCTGACAGGTGTCACTTGTCTGAATAGATGTCAGCTGGGCTTAAAGATCCTTACGGCCCACTTCTAGGGTAAAGATGTATTTGGAACTCCACTTTGGGGATGGAGGATTGGGGAAAGTTGTGAAAACTTTGTTCAACTTACCCAAAAATACTCCACTTTGAATCCCGGTATCCGCCTATGGCTGGCCCCAATCTGGTGTATATATTCGAAAAAGTTATCCAAGTCATCAAGTCCCTTGATGCCCTCATCCAGTGTGTTCATCACATTGTTGGCGTGTTCTGCTAGCTCCATGGAATTTATTTGTTCTTCCTTCGTCCGACACTGGCGGAATTTCTCGAACATGTTGAGCAGGTCTTGGTTCTCTTCGAAAAGTCTGTGAACAAGACGTTACGGTTATCATATGACGACCTGTTTAGCCTAGTTGGTAGTGACCCTGCCTCCGAAGCTAGAGGTCCCGGGTTCGAATCCCGGCCAGGGCATTTATTTGTGCATTCTTCACGGATATTTGTTCTTGTGTCTTGGATGTTTTCTATGTATTTAAGTATGTATTTATCTATATAAGTATTTATATCGTCGTCTAGTACCCATAGTACAAGCTTTGCTTAGTTTGGGACTAGGTCGATTTGTGAAAGATTGTCCCCCCCCCCCCCAATATTTATATTGCTAGCAATTATTTCGAGAAATAGAAAGACATTCCAGCATATAAAAAATAAACGGGCGACATGTTTCAAACTCTTTTGTAAAATTCTCAGGATGAATGTTGTGTTATGAGTTGTGACTGAGCGTAATGGCTGATAGGTGGGCAGAGAGCGCGGCGCTGTATGTGCGCAAAGAGATACCACTGCCATAACACATGAGTGTTATGGCAGTGGTTCCATCCCGCATCCCGAAAAAGAATTCCCGAAAAATTCGAAACATGTATTCATTCACAGTAACGACAATGAATACGCGTTTACGCGCGTTCAACTGCATGATTTCAATATTAAATATGTCTCACGTAAATTTAAATTCAATGATAGCAGAATTGCGATTTTTACGCCTGCGGATAATTTTCTTAATGTAAAGAAACCCAAACGACTTGAAATGAAGATTTCAGTTAGCTTTATCTTTGTCACAATTAAGGCAAGTCTAAAATTCTTAGGCTGCAGGACTAAGAACATGTCAATTTACTATGCACAGTCAAGATAATCGACACTGGTACCTCTCCCGCTCTCCTGAGTCCTGGGTATCAAAATTTGCCAGAATAAATTATACTCTGTCCAATTGACTAAAAGTCAAAACTTAATTGGGACCTATGTCCTATGTGTAGGACGCTGGGTGTCAGGAGGTTAAATTTATTTTAACCATCTTTACTATTTTTATTTCTACATATACGCATACGATTTGTAGTGCTCATGAATATTCTATTTCACGCTTGAATAAAAGGCTTCCCGCACCAACAAAATCCACACAACAAACGCGTGCGTAACAAACAGCCTCCAAAACATATGCAACCTCCACTGAAGCGGGCAACCGCTCCCCAGCGAATACCACTTCTCCTTAAGTATTCTTAAGGTGGGAATTTCCACACGGTGTGCTCTAAATCAATTTGGAAGTGGGGACATGTTCTGCTTATAAACAAGGACACTTGAGTGAAATTGAGTTTGTCTTGAAAGACGACAATGGAACTAGAAAAGGTAGATTGGATATTTTTAATCATTCGAATTTCATTTTGGGTTTTTTTTTTTTTACTTTCTCTGGTAAATCTAATTAGTGTTTTATGATAGCGGCCAAAACTCAAAAACACTTTAAAGATTAGCCATTACAAGTATGAACAAAATTGGCCGAGTGGTGTGAGGGTAACGAGTAACACAATCGGAATGTTCAATCCAATAAGCTTATCGTTGGTTTAATCTGAACCTTAATAACTTTAACGCCACAATACATTATGAATCCAGAGTCGACATATTAACTTTGATTTTGGCCAATTAAATTCAGTTAGTCCTGCATCTTATCATCGTCTTTTATCATGCTACGAAGAACGAGCTTGTCCAATCGGCAATCTAGAGACGATCGTGTCGATCGTTTGGACACTTCTGTATCCAAGACAAACTCTCGTTCTCTCAACGTTCTATTCGACTCAATATATCCACGTTACTGACTTTTTAACTACCCATAAAATTTAGAAGTTAGACAACAGACGCTTCCACGACAGAAGTTACGTCTATAAGAGAATGCTTAACTTTGTAACTTTTAACTTCAAGTTTCAAGTTGCTTAATACATTACAGAAGAGTAATTAAACTTAAATGTTTTGTTTTAAAGACAAACGAACGGAATTTCGGAAGCAATTATGTCGACAAGCCAATTTGGCTTTGATCATTAAGATACTTCGAGAGATTTGCCGTATTTTAATTGGTAAATGTCGCAGTTGCTTTTTTTATATATACCACGTCGGGGGCAAACAAGCGTACGGCCTGCCTGATGGTAAGCGGTCACCGCAGCCTATGGACGCTTGCAACTCCAGTTGTGTCACATGCGCGTTGACGGCCCTTTAAAAATTTATACACTCCTTTCTTGAAGAATCCCATACTGTAGTTCCTTGGGAAAACCTCGGCAGCCCAACCGGAGCGTCCGAGGGAGGAAATTCCTCTGAAACCGTACCGTACGCAACCATTTAGGTTCTAAGGTGTGAGACTGAATGCCCTGCCGACGGCGAGCAGTGCGATGATAGAAAGCAGCCGTGGGCATCGTGTCAAACAGTTCTTTGGAGCACAACCCATTATACAAGCGATAGAACACGCACAAGAAGGCAAAGCTTCTCCTTAAACTTAACGGTTCAATATCGCTCGTGAGTTTGGGATCGTCCACGATTCGCACAGCACGTCTTTGAAGCGAGTCAAAAGGCTATTTATAGTTTTTTTTTGGCGCTCTAAACCATTGGTTTGAATTTGACATAAAATATCTCCTGCCTATGCAATGATGTGACTTATGGTCAAAACACAATTTAGTGTGCACAAAAAAAGTAGGGGATTCTTCGTCAGTGAAACAATTTTGCATTAATATCAATCACACGGGAGTAAAATATGGAATCACTTTTGAATATAGATTTATAACGTATAACATCGCACTCTACTACATAGTTGTTATCTAAAGCCCTGATTCCCTACAGCCCTGATGGTCACACCGAGTTAAAAAAAGTTGACGCTCCTGATGGTGAACAGGTTATGTTCATGTAAGTTATTATCTTTAAATCATTATAAAAGTATATTTTTTATTCGTAAAAAAATGTCATAGATGTACAGAAACAGAAGCGTCGCTTAAAATGTATATTATGAATCCAACCAAAAATATGGCTTTATAACGCTTACTTATATTTCGATATATCCACAGAAAAGTGCGTATTTAATAACTATCTGTGTAACCTGGTTAGGCTAGTTTTTATTTATTCAGAACAATCATAAATGACGTGATAAGTATGAATTAGTTTATAAAAATGGTTGTTATCACTTTTTACCAAATGTGAAAAAGACAATCTCTACATAACACTGATTCAATCGTAACTACGTCGTAATCGTAACTGTAAAAATAAAAAAAGGCTACAAGATAAATTCATATCACCCACAGTCAATCTTCGTTACCCGTGCCGTTTGATATGATCAAACTCGTTCGGAACCGAATTTCCCTTTCCTCTCGTCGGATATAAACCGTGGTTTCAGAAATCACAACGAGTTTAGTTTTCAGTTCGTTAGTTGGCAACAAACATGGCCGTCGACTTTCAACGTAAATAAATAAACCAAAAGGCCTCGATTTTGGAACTAAAATTCTATATTTATTTGATAGAATCACATCCCAATAGACAATTCTATTCGCACGCACTCGTCCATTTTTGTCAATGTCCTATTTTATTGATTATTCCTCCGTGGTTAGTCCGATTTTTATCCAATTTGTCATTTTGCCAAATTTGGGGCAGATCGGTTAAGCCGTTTCGGAGGAGTAGACGTAGGTATGGGTGTTAGTATGTTGCATAATATTTTGTATGCTTTGATCGCTGGATAATCGAAAAATGAGCCGTTAACATCAAAATTTATCGTAAAAAGATTAAAATACTGAACGTTTTTATTTGCCCTCATCGTACGAAAGTCCATCACACAAGTCATTTTTATTTAATACTTTAATCTTATGTGACATGTACTCGTATATGTTTTTTTTCTATAATAGGGTACAATGGAGTGCTTACAATATCACCCCCGACCACCACGTTGTCTTAGTTGGTAGTGAACCAGTCTACAAAGCCGATGGTCTCGGGTTCGAATCCCGGTCAGGGCATTATTTGTGTATGTGTAGCACGAATGTATGTTTCTGTGTCTTCTATGTTTCTATGTATTTAAGTATTTATTTATATACCTATAAGTATGTATATAGTACAAACTATGCTATATATATATATATATAGTACAAAGTATGTATATAGTATGTATATAGTACAAAGTATGTATATAGTACAAGCAGTCAGGTGCGCGCGCGCTCTGCGTACGGACACGAGTTATACAGGAGCGAGTTACTGTGACGATCCACCTGTTAAATTTATCTTACGTATCAAATACAAGGCCGAAATAAAAAATGACACAGTGCAATAAGTGTAAACTGTTTGTGTCCATGAACAAGGATGAAGTAGTGAAGTGTAAAGGTGTGTGTGGGACTGTGTACCACAAGAAATGTGTACAGAAAAATAAGCAGTTCTTACAAACGGCAATTTGCTGTGACTGCCAAAAACATACAAGCAGCCCGGTGCAGCCAGGACAGTCTCATATGCTGTCGCTAAATCTAAGTGAGGATACAGGCGAGAAGGTGTTAGCTGAAGTTAACAAAAAATTGGAGGTAATCTACAATGTCCAAAAAAAAATTGATGATCTTACAAACAGTGTTGAATTCTATGCTGAGATGTACCAAACACTGATGGAGTATAAAGTAGAATCGGAGAAGAAAATTAAAACGCTAGAAAACAAGAATGTGTACTTGGAGAAATGCAATAAAGCCCTCGAGGAAAGAGTACAGGAGCTGGAGATTCGTGAGAAAGAAAAAAATTTGGAGATCCACGGACTGGACACACAAAGCAACGAAAATACAAAATCAGTTGTACAGGGGCTCGCGCAAAAATTAAATTTAAACCCGAATGATATTGAAGACGCACAGAGGGTTGGACAAGAAAAACCGGCCGACCGGCCGGATAAGCCAAAAATTGTATGGGTTAAACTCCGATCCAAAACAGCTCGCGATAGCTGGCTGCAAGCGAGGAAACAAAACAAAATTACCAACAATAAAATATACAGCAACGGCAGCGATAATCAAATATTTATTAATGAAGACTTGCCGCGGTACAAGCGACAATTACTGTGGACAGTGAGAACCTCTTTAAAGTCAAAAGGTTTCCAATATATTTGGGTGCAAAACGGCAGTATTCTGGTAAAGAAAAACAGCGAAGAGAAAAAAATCTATAACATAAGATCGGAAGATGATTTAAAGAAGTTTGACGAATGTAAATAATCTAAATCGGGTGCATTTAGCGCGTCGGGACACACTAGGTTGTTTCATATTTAATATTGTCAATGTTCGATCGAGCTGAAGATTTATCTCCTGATTTTGAATACAAACGGTACTATGATATAAACTCGTTAAGTAAGGATCTATGCCAAAAAGAGTGCATTCATATTATTCACTTGAATATGAGGTCTCTCCGGAAACACTACAATGAACTCTTAGTCTTATTAGAAGAAAACCAGTATAAGATTAACATAATAATATTAAGCGAAATAAATATTAAAATGGAGGAGCTATCTTTCTACAATATATCTGGATATAATTCATATATACGCACAAGAGAGACTGAAAGGGGCGGAGGTATATTAATATATGCAAAAGAGGGACTTCACTTCAATGCTCAAAAAGTAAACACGGATGCGGTAGAAATACTTCACGGCCAGCTAAAAACGGGAAAAAATACATTGCATATATTCGCCATATACAGACCCCCAAGTAAAAATAAAATATTATTCACGGAACAACTAGACACCGCATTAAGACTTATACCAGCGGCGGACAGCATTGTTGTGATCGGAGACATGAATATCGATATATTAAATGATGTAATTAATTCATCTACCACGAAGTATAAAAACACCCTATGTGGTGGCGGCCTGCAGTGTGCAATACCGAGCACGGAGGTAACACGTGAAGCGATAGTGGACGGGCGGCTGGACGCGTCATGCCTGGACCACGTGTGGGTGCGAACGGGACGCAACATCGGCAGCCTGCGCTCCTACGTGCTGGAGGCGCACGTCTCCGACCACCATGCTGTCGGTATAGTACTGGACTTGTGCGTAAGTGATAACACAAAACTGGACCTTAGTGACGGTGTGCGCGAAGTTATTAGCGAAAAACTCGTAAAACAACAGTTTGACGCGTATGATTGGACATCATTACTTAAGATAGCGTGCCCGCTTGAGTTATATCGAAAGTTATGTACAGTATTTAACAAAATATATAGAGAAAGTACCATTATTATAAAAAATAATACTAATAATGATAATAGTAAGCGAGAAAAACAGCCTTGGATAGACAAAAAGTTGTATTTAATGTTATTACGTAGGGACTATCTATTTAGAGTTTGGAAATTACAGCCCAAGAATATGAATAAAAGACTAGAATATACAAAGTTTAGAAATAAGGTCAACAAATTAGTTAACGAAGCAAGAAATAAATATAGACAGACGGAAATATTAAAATGTAATGGGAATTTTAGAAAAATATGGGCAAATATTAATTCATGGCTGGGCAGAGGGAAATCTAGTTTAGATGATATTATATTAAGATATTTGGGAAAAACAGAAAGTATAAGTCAGATTTGTACCAACTTTTCGAACACATTCACACAAGAAATAAGGGAAATAAAACATGTTTGTAGTACACAATTTTTAGATAGAAAGCAATATGTGAAGCCGTGTGAGGTAAGCTTTAGATACAGATCGGTGAGTGCAGCAGATGTAGAAAAAGTCATAAATATGTTGTCAAGTGAAAAAGCGCCGGGTATAGATGGTATACGGGTAAAAGACCTTAAATATCTGTGCAAGTGGGTATGCCCCATTATAGCTAAATTAATTAACGCCTGTCTCACTCGTGGTGTTTATCCTGACCTCCTAAAAAGTGCAATTATACGGCCAATATATAAGTCTGGGAACCATCTCGAATACGCAAACTATAGACCTATCGCTATTCTGTCTGTTGTTGATAAAATTATCGAGAAAGTTATCGTCGGTCAAATCAGTCAATTCCTAGAGCGTCATAATATACTTTCGGACTCGCAACACGGTTTTCGTAAAGGACGCAGCACTGTCTCAGCTCTAACGGGGTTTGCGGACTATGTAAACGACTGCTTGGACTCGGGTCAGCAGCTAATAGCTCTGTTCATAGACTATAAAAAAGCCTTCGATACTTTAGATCACAATATTTTATTGCAGGCGATGGATGAATGTGGAATCCGTGGACCCACGAATAAGTGGTTTAAGAGTTTCTTGACGGACAGGAAAATACGCACGAGCATCGCGGGGGAGACGGGGCAAGATGCAGCGGTGGAGCTCGGAGTTCCGACCGGATCCGTGTATGGACCCGTGGGATATGTGATACATGTCAACAGCGTCACAAATGTTGTGAAATGGTGCCGGGTGTTTATGTACGCAGATGACATGTGTCTACTTTATGCTGCGAAAGACATAACAGAGGTGCAAAAGTGCATACAAGAGGATTTCGAAAGTATCACTAAGTGGGCACATGATAACGGAATCATCTTAAACTTCGAGAAAACCAAATGCATGCACATTCACTCGCCATATAACCAGGTCGCCAAAAAAGTGAATAAAGAAAATCTGCATATAAAGGGACATACATACGATTGCCTGCATAAAAATAAAAATAATTGTAGTTGTACTAAATTGAGCTATGTGGAAACATTCAAATACTTAGGCCTAACTATTGACAGAAACTTTAATTGGAAACCGCATATTAACGATGTTTGTAATAGGCTAAGATCTGTGCTAGGCAAATTCTACCAATTAAGCAGAATATTGAATAAAAAAACACTAATGGTTGTATATTACGCCCTCGCCGACTCACTTATTAGCTATGGTCTAGTCGTATACGGTCGAACGTTCATAACATATATTAGAGATATAAGAAATTTACAAACAAGGCTGATTAAATTCTTATTTAGTAAAAAGGTTAAGAAAGATTGTGAAAAAGATTATGATAAACTATTTCCCTTATGTAAGATTTTACCCGTAGATAAGAAAGTCTCATACCTCTTAGGTTTAGAGCATTATTATAGTGAAAAGTACAAAATATTAACTAACAATAAATATAGTACTCGGAGTGTAAGAGACAAAAAGATAGTACAGCCGAAAATGAAAAATTATTATGGGAAAAGGAGTTCAAAATACCTAGTACCAAAAATATTTAATAAAATTTGCTTATTAAGACAAAGTCCTAAATTAAGTAAATCTATCATAAAAACAAAACTTAAGGAATTTCTTCTAGACTTGTCATGATTGTGTATGATAAGTCGAGAAGACATTCTCGACTTATCATATACGCGTATGTGTAGTTTAGATATATATGTTTTCTTTTCTCTGAAATGGCCCACGGAACTGTTATTTTTATTTTATAGGATGAGTGTAATAGGTTAAATGTTAAAAATGTAGCGCGTCTCGCCATCAAACATAGCAGTTTGGCGAGAAATCAAATGCATAGTAAGTAAGTTGTAATTTTGATTATATAAATAAAAAAAAAAAAAAAAAAAAAATGCTTAGCACGCAGGATAGATGACTTCCAGCCTCCCGAACAAGCCGGCTTCCGAAGAGGCTTTAGCACCGTAGACCACATCCATACGCTCCGTCAGGCTATACAGAAGACTGAGGAGTATAACCTGCCCCTCTGTTTAGCGTTCGTGAACTACGAGAAAGCCTTCGATTCGATTGAAACCTGGGCTGTACTACAATCTCTCCAGCGGTGCCAAGTGGACTACCGCTATATCAAAGTACTGAAGTGTTTGTACGAGAACGCCACTATGTCAGTCCGACTCCAGGACCGGAACTCGAAGCCTATTCCGTTGCAGCGGGGAGTCAGGCAAGGAGGTGTTATTTCTCCTAAACTGTTTTCCGCTGCACTGGAGGATGTGCTCAATACTTTGGACTGGAGAAGGTTAGGCATCAACATGAACGGAGCGAGTACCTCACTCACCTTCGGTTTGCTGACGATATAGTAGTCTTGGCTGAGACCATGGAGGATTTAAGTACAATGCTCAATGATCTCAGTAAAGCCTCCGAGCGAGTTGGTCTAAGGATGAACATGGATAAGAAAAAGATCATGTCAAATGCCCACGTAGCACCAACCCCCTTAACATCGGACACTTTACGCTCGAAGTTGTAGACGATTTAATTTACCTAGGACAGACTGTCTAGTTAGGTAAGTCCAACTTCGAGAAAGAGGTTAATCGTCGAATCCGACTCGGTTGGGCAGCGTTCGGGAAGCTACAACACATATTTTCGTCCAATATTCCGCAGTGTCTCAAGACGAAAGTCTTTGACCAGTGTGTGTTGCCAGTGATGACATATGGTACTGAAACGTGGTCGCTTAGTATGATCACATCATAAGAAGGCTCAAAGTCACCCAAAGAGCAATGGAGAGGGCTATGCTGGGAGTATCTCTGCGTGATCGCATCAGGAATGAAGTTATCCGAAGCAGAACCAAGGTGACCGATATATCCCTTCGAATCGCTAAACTTAAGTGGCAGGGCGGGACACATAGCTCTTAGAACCGATGGGCGTTGGGGCGGAAACGTTCTCGAGTGGCGACCACGTACCGGAAGGCGTAGCAGGCCCCCCACAAGGTGGACTGATGACCTGGTAAGGGTCGCGGGTGTCCGCTGGATGCGGGTGGCGCAGGACCGGTCATTGTGGAAGTCTTTAGGGGAGGCCTATGTCCAGCAGTGGACGTCTTTCGGCTGACATAATGATGATGATGATGCTTAGTTTGGGACTAGGTCGATTTGTGTGAGATTGTTCCCCAATATTTATTTTATTACATGTATACATACAATTTTACCTGTACACTGACACTGAAAAGAGATCCATGCACAAATTCATTTTTATTGTTACTTCAAAAACGCGTTCCGAAGTTGAGCCCTGCCTACAATGTTTAAATCGAAACGAGAAGGTAAACCCGACAGGGGCATTTAGAACTTTCATTTTAAATGTTGTTTACTTTTACCACCAATATAAATAAACTGGAACAATAGCGGATACGAGCAACAAATAAAAATGTATACCAGAAAATAGAATGCATAATAGTTGTGCGAGATGTCACGATTCACTGGTAAAAAATGAAAGATTACGTTTAATTGGCTATTAGACATAATCATTTCTGAATGAGCGTTCGACAAATGACTGTTGATATGTTACGCGTTCCATAATTTACGCTTCCTATTTACTTAGTCCAAAGGGGTTACGTAACGTTTTCTAGCGTGCGTGAGGTTTTTTTTAATACCGCGACGGTGGCAAACAAGATTACGGCTCACCCGATGGTAAGTGGTCACCGCAGCCCTGTGGAGTATGGACGCCAGCAACTCCAGGGCTGACAGATGTGCGCTCGTTGCCGATCCTTTAAAAAACTAATGGCTTTGTGAGCTGTAGACTCGCCATTTTTTTCAAATTTCAAAAATTCGAAATACTGAGTCGACCATAAAATATAATCCTTGAACTTGCTTACAAATTTTCACTAGAATTGATTGAGAAATGCGACCTGTAGAGGAGAACGACTGACATTCGACTATAGGAAATCATTTATGTCGAAGTTGAAGCGGATACCTTGTTGCACTCGGTCGTTTATACTCCCCTTTCTTGAAGAGCTCAATATCGGTTGATTTTAACGTCACTTGCCATGCTAAAATGATAGACAGAATTACGTACCGTTATCAACTAGCTGGTAACTGATCGAATTCATACCATTCACATAGAAATAGTTTGTCGTTTTAAAATTCGGCAATCGAGGAGTAAGGGTTGGTTGAGGCAGGGTACTAATACAAAATTTTCAGTTCCAACAGACTAAACTGAATGCAAAGACAAAGTAGGTCACCGCAAACCACACGTTGTTAGTTCAGGCCTGTTTTGAGGAACTCTCCAACTAATGTTTTGCTGAGTGAAATTGAAACAACATTTGTGGAAGCTATTAGCATGGCGTCCGTAAACTGTTAAATTACTTCAAATCGCTGGAGTTCGGAAAACTTTCGGGAACCTTTCATTACATGAGGTCTATTTTATCCGTCGTTTTCGATCAGAATCATACAGCAATATTTGCTTGCTCGCTTCCACGGGCCCTAAGCTGTATCAGAGGCAGTGAGAAACACTTTGAAATTAAATGGGAATTACATAGTTATGCTGCAGATACACCTTTAGCCCAAGCAGTATGCTAATATTGTTAATAGATACTGGAGAGGAATTAGGCTTTTGTCAAATATGGCAAAATATCCAAATTTTAAAGAGCATAATTAATGTCGTATGAGGAACATGAAATGAAAGAAGACTCCCTATATCAACTTTGTTGCATAATTGATATTGAGCTGAAGGACGTCCAATACTGTACATAGGCCTCCCCCAAAGTCCCCCTAAGTAGCTGCTTTTTTTTATCGTATGGCATTTATTTACGAACCGTGAGATCTTCGAGAAGACAAGTACGGTTGCCAGTTTTTGTTGCACTTTTAGCACCACCCAGGGGTCACGTGTAGGGTAACGGTGGGTACTCCCTACGGACGTAGTGCAACTTCGACACCCCTTTGTCAAGTGAGTGGGCAACTTGACTGCTAGAAGTTCTCAAGCCGCCCGAAGGCCTCTAACTTGGCTTAGCGACTGCTGTCGTAGACAGCAGCCGGGGGATCAATGGCTTAACGTGTCTTATAAAGCACGAGAGCGCTCAGTTAGTAACCACTCAGAGCGGTCACCCATCCGAG
This sequence comes from Notocelia uddmanniana, assembly GCA_905163555.1. Lineage (NCBI taxonomy): Eukaryota > Metazoa > Arthropoda > Insecta > Lepidoptera > Tortricidae > Notocelia > Notocelia uddmanniana. The sequence continues at coordinate 21,335,512 of LR991068.1, forward strand.
ATCTGGCCTGCGCCCACATTGCTTAACCTCGCATACCGCACGCGGTACGCGGGCGCCGTTGGGCCACGAGCGCTCTGTAGTAAAAAGTAGCTGCTTACTCATACTCGTAATGTCTGCGGCCGGCTAGCCGGTGGGCCGCCCGGCGGGACGTACACGGTTGAATGCCAAGAACGATGCTGAGGTGCCCCAGTACAAGGCGGAGCCAGACTTCGTTGGTCCAAAATTCTTTTTCACCTCAGCGGCTCCAAAAAGGGTGGTTTTGCTGCTTGAAATCAGTGAGCAAAATGCAATTTTGCTGCCAGCGTGAAAACTACTTTTCCTGCTTGAAACCATTGAGCAAAATGCAATTTTGCTGCGAGAGTGAAAAAAAATACTTTTTAATTTTTCATATCATAGGTTAGTTAAATAACTTCATTCTCTCTATCACTATTCCTTTGCGTTATATGTTCTCGCCGCTGAGGTGAAAAGTTGTATGTATCACACGAGAGCAAAGATATTTGCATTTCGTGTCTTTGAGTCCCTCGCTACGCTCAAGATTCTAATTATAGAATCTTTCGCTTGCTCAGGACTCAACATCAACACTCGCAGCAAACATCTACTTTGCTCTCTTGTTGAACAAATAACTATTGCCGTGGTGAGTCCATCATATCTGTCCTCCCTGTCAGGAAAGAGTGCCACAATGACTTGACGCTTACAATCATGAGGTACAAAACCGTTATAATAAATGGTCAATAATTGATGTCGTTTTGAATAAGTTTATATTTTATTGCTCTTCAGGCCAGCTGTGATACAGTTGTCGGAGACTCGGTCTCCAGATTTGTGAACATTTGACAATAACCTGTGAGTGTAATTAAAACGAGGTTGGTGGATTAATATTTCTCCACAGACTCGAAAGGCTATGTACTCCGAGGGCTCTGTTCCAAATATTTATATGTCTGTTCGCAAGTGCGTGATCGCCTGCGTAACGGTTTCAGAGAAATTTGCTCCCTCGGACGTTCCAGTTGTAAAATGTGCTCCTGCCAAGGTTTCCCCGAGGGACTACAGTATGCTCTTCTTGAAGAAAGGAGTGTATAGTTTTTTAAAGGGTCGTCAGCGCGCATGTGACACTACTAGAGCTTCAGGCGTACATAAACTGCGGTTACCGCTTACCATCAGGCGGGCCGTACGCTTGGTATAAAAAATAGCACCAAACCAGGAATGTGAGAGAAAATCGATCAAGGATAAAGGCACAATACACAAGAAAAATACATTCTGAGGCGCCCTTAGACAAAGTTTACAAAGGTGACATGTCATTTCCGTCCGGGGTCGGCTCAAAGGAGCGAGTCATTAATGACGATTGACGTGATCTCAACGGTTCCGGGACAGGATATGCGGAAAAACAGAAATAAATCTGAAATCTACCAGGCACGTTTCTTTTCTTCACATTCACAACAGCTTCAAGATGTGCAATGTATGTAAATTGATTTCACCATTTACTTTATTAAGTTTTTATTCATGGAACAAACAATAAATAAATAAAATAAACACAAAGAGAAACTAATAACTATCTAAAACACTAACTATCTATTATTTAAAATTATTTGTCGGCCTGTTTAGCCTAGTTGGTAGTGTCATTGCCTCCGAAGCTAGAGGTCCCGGGTTCGATTCCCGGTAAGGGCATTTGTTTCTGTGGTGAGCAGAGACAAATGCCCTGACACTTGACAAATTCCTGAGACTTGGACGTTTTCTATGTATTTAAGTATATATCTATTAAATATATCGTCGTCTAGTACCCATAACACAAGCCTTATTGAGCTTACTGTGGGACTAGTTCGATTTGTGTAAAAAATGTCCCCTAATATTTATTTATTTATTTTATTTATTATTTATATAAAAAGGCTCGCCCAAATCGCTTCCACTGGGCAGGTTTCCCATAAAGCTGGCTGCATTGCCTCGTTGAATGGCAATGCCGATTCGCTGTGCGAGAAACGAACCAGCCCTGCGGTCACCCGAGGACCGGATAAGCAAATAACTTAATCTTTTAAAAAGTTTAATTGCATCCAGTCCCCATGGACCCAGGATCTCCATGCACTGCAAACGCCACAAAACCACAATGTATCTCTCGCCCCATTCACTTGTTTTTCCTCCTTCAAATTGTTTATGTCTAGCTATAATTATAAAGTGTACTGTCCAGTGCGTAGATGGCGGTCACCGTGAAGCTTTTATGGGAAAATTTGACAAATGACATGTGACAGTCTCTATATAAAAAAATCGGCCAAAAGCATGTCGGGCCATGCTCAGTGTAGGGTTCCGTAGTTGCCTAATGAACTTACTTTAAAAAGTCACTAACAAGCAAAAGGAAATACCGTCGCAGCGTTTCATACGCTTTTTACTAACAAGGGAAGACTACTTTTTACGATAACTCAAAAACAGCTCAACTGATCATGTCCGCTAAAGTTTTCGTTGAAAGTATTTACTTATATGTTTATTTTTATCTTTTATGGACCCATAATTCAAAAGTTAAAGGGGGTTAGGGCACTTTTTTTTTGCTTTTGGAGTGAATATTTCCGAAAATATTCACCTTATCAAAAAATGTTTGATGAAGACCTCTATTTATTTTGAAAGACCTGTCCAACAACACACCTCAACATAAGGTTAAAGCAAAAAAAAGAATATCCCCACTTTACGTGTAGGTTTTATTTTACGACTTTCTCAGTTTTATTGATTTATAGTGCATGCCAAATTATATCTTTTGGTTCCTGTGTTACTCAATTGCTCAAAGGTTAACTGGCAGAGATCCCTTAAAGGGATAAGTTCGCCTTTGTACCGATATAACCGAATTTGTCTGTATTTCTACCTGTGTTTTGTGTACAATAAAGTATTTACATACATACATACAAATTATCAGCTTTCTAGCACTAGCAATGTTAGAGCAAATCTTCGGACAGACAGACGGTCATGGCGAAACTATAAGGGTTCCTAGTTGACTACGGAACCCTAAAAACCGGGTGGCTCTTGGATGCCAGCATCAGTCGGTTTTTGTTATTTTGCGTCCGATTCTTTGCCGATCGCTATTTAAGATGACAATACCCATGTTGTCTAATAGAAATAAAATAGTTCTGTGAAATAAAATGTAGAATTGGATTTGTTATTTTGTAGTGCTTGCTCACTCCCGCTCACGCCATGCCCTGGTACGAGCAACCGAATTTAAATGTTCTGACCAGACGAGGAAGCAATAAGGATTGATTATCAGATATATTATTCTTGAATATTTGATTGTATTTCTGATTATTGCCAAAACATGATTGCGAAAAAAATCTAGATGGAAAAATAATTTAAGTTGAGCTTTCCTACTAAACAGTACATTATTTAACGACACGATTAACTCTAAATAACGGTATTTTACCTCACCTAAAGTCTCATACGAGAATCATCATCGTCAGCCGACGGACGTCCACTGCTGGACTGCCTTCCCCAGAAACCGCCATAACGACCAGTCATGGACCGCCCGCATCCAACGGCCCCCGCGACCTTAACCAGGTCATCAGCCCACCTTGTGGGGGGCCTCCCAACACTGCGTCGTCTGGTACGTGGCCGCCACTCGAGAACTCGCTGGCCCCACCGGCCATCGGTTCGCCGAGCAATGTGACCCGCCCACTGCCACTTAAGTCTGGCAATTCTTCGAGCTATGTTGGTTACCTTGGTTCTTCTGTGGACTTCGTTACATCACGCAAAGTAACTCGGGGCATAGCCCTCTCCATCGCTCTTTGATTGACTTTAAGCCTCCTTGTGAAGCCTAAAGTGAGCCACCACGTTTCAGAGCCGTAGTTCAACATATGCAGGGTGGGGATGAGTATACCGACAGATTTTAACCAAGGATTCTAATGCCTATTTGGACAAAAAAAAGTAATATAAACATTGCTGAATAAAGCCCAATTTTATTCAGTAATTAACAAGTTAATAAATCTCACGAGTAACACGCCTTAATTATGTGACGTCACCACACACAGAAGAACACACGCAATACGGAAATTGTAATATCAGTCTTACCTGACATCTGCCATAATGGACAATGACCAAATTAGTATGGGCCCGTGCCCTGTCAAAAACTGCCGATTACAAAGTTAATTTATAGTTTATTTTATAGTCTTTTGGACGCAGATTTAGCTTTTTTATCTTTTATTTCATTTAAACTTGGGAAGATCTTGTATTTTTGAAATAAAAAAATACCCCTTTTGACATTAATAACTTCTCAAACATTTAAGTATTTTTGCCCCTATATGTTTCGTAGGCGTTCTGTGAACAATTGGTTCCATTTGAACAGTTTTATTGAAAGCATTTTCAACTACTGAAAGGCGATTAGATGATCTCTAAGTATGTATCGCAAGTACTAGAGGGCAGATTGCGTCCTATTTAGCAGTATTAGAAGAGTATTGAAGTGGTTATGGATACATAGGGCAAAACAAAGCTAACAGCCGAGTTGAGTCTCTAGCCGCCTGTGTTGGCCAACGTACGCCCGTTTGTCCATAAAGACGACCTATTCCTTCTGTTCTAACAGAAAGCTACAGAACGGTCAGTGAATATCGGTTAGGTCAGTAAATAAACTCTAGTGCTTTACCCTTGATTATATGATTATTCTTTACCCCAGTATGATTTTTCTTTCGAGTATTGGATACTACGCTAATGTGTTCAAATACATTGAAAATATTTCTAAGCAATAGGTTGAGAGCCGCCTGAAGAGCCTTAGCTTTCCCAATCTTCTTCTTCGTCTTCGTTACACCCTTGCTAAAGTAGTCGTGGTAGTCATCCTACTTTATATGGCACACTTGCAAAATGGATACGTTGGTCCTAAATGCTGTCCACGGTATTCTGAGCATCTTCCGCTAACACCACATTTCAAGAGAGTCTACTCTGCGTTTCTCGGTGTCTCTTAACGTCCAGGTCTCTGCGGCATAGGGACATACTGATACGCATCCACCGTAGTTAGATACCAGAGAACCCAGATAGAATAAATTATTGAACCATTTCACAATACGCAATTCGAGACACTTCTGGGCAGTTGCTGTTGGCTCGATCAAGAATCTTAATCTTGGTTTTACCTTCCAGGCTTGTACGTTCTATTTTCCCTAATAGCTCTTCCCTGTGACTGATACTAGTAGCGATCAACGTGGTGTCATCCGCGTATCGCAGGTTTGAGATCATCGTGCCGCCAATGGCTACGCCATCCCTCTCATCAGCGTTCTCAATATCATCATCATCATCATATCAACCGAAGGACGTCCACTGCTGGACATAGGCCTCCTCCAAAGAGTGCCTCAATGGCCGGACATTATGGATTAATTTATTCTCATTGCGGTTCAAGGGATCTGAGCTTCTTTCTCAACCATACCACACCATAACCATGTCACAAAACCATAGATTTTGTTATTACTTTGGCTTTCCGTATCAGAAAGTAATACCCACACCAGACGGTCCTTGGTTGCACGACGAATGTTCCGGTTCTTCCACTTTGCCGAGAACGGCCGTTGCGCTTTTGGCCATTCTGGTTCGTCCACATATTTCCAGTTCTCAAACTAATCCATCTTTTTATAAACAACGAAGACTGTGGTCGATTCAGGAAGAATATTTGCTATATTTAAGATTACCATTATCTTCATTTCTTTGTGGTTACTACTTATACTTATCTAGAACAATATTTATTTTGCTATTCCGCTAGGCTAAAGAATGTACAGGTCTATAAGAAATCCTGTGCATAGAACGGTAAGGTAAACGTCTCAATGTATTTAGCTCTATTAATATATATGATATAACTACATATGATTAAAAAAGTCAAGTATTACTTCAGTGTTCAGCATTTGGGCGTTTACCTTACGTAATTCAGTTTCTTTGACTATATAAGGTTATAGGTATCACAGAGCGTTGACGAGTATTGGATCGATTTCAACCATATTATATAACTATGTCCAGATTTTATCGAGAACTTTGTGTTGCTGATGGACAGCCGGATCCTTCTACGATATTTACCTGCTGTCGTAGTGTCTGGTCAGTATTAATTAAACACACTGAGTGAATAAAATATCATGACCTTAGTTGCCATAACTCTGATGCAACAGTACAATATTATGCCGTATGTACAGCAGTAGTAGAAAGTTTGTAGAAATGGAAAAGTGCTGAGCAGTGTGGATTGCAGAACTCGACTCGGCTTTCGACGCTCATAAAAAAAGTCTAAGTCAAAGTTCTATTACGACCAAGCTCGATTTCCTGTCATCTTCCTTAACCTTCCGAACGCCATGTACCTACATAATATGCGCGGTATGCCTGATACCGTGCCCACTTTGCCTATACCGGCTATCTTAGTACTTAACTTGCCTATACCGCCAAAGTAAGTTTCATGCTTTCAAGCCAGATTTATAGATAGGTACAGTACAGTCAAGGAATTTAATTGTTGACAGTCTTGTCAAGCGGTATAGAAAATATAATTTTTAAGAAAAAAACCGACTTTAATGGGGGAAAGGTTATTATACTTAGATGGTGTACTCTTAGATTCCATACAATGAAATAAAAATGGCTATGAGTATGTTAATAGTGGTAGAAGACTAAGTACCTTCAATTCCTCATGGAATCCTCCATCAGAACTCAAGCTTGACAAAAATGTGTCTTGAAAACCTAGCTTGCTTGACAAACATAACGAAGAGAATAAATCGCCAAACGTGAACTATGCGTCGTTGAAGAGTTCCATTCTGATCATCATCAGCAGTTTCACTTCATCAAATGTCACTTATTTAAATGTAAACGCTTGATTTGCTTATGAAAATACTAAAGTCACTATATGTATGCCTTTTACATTTGAGGAGTACCCTCGATTCCTCGTGGATCCCATCATCAGAACTCAAGCTTGACTTGAGTTCTGATGATGGGACAAATGATTGTCTTGAAAATCTAACCTGCTAAAAAAACATAGCTAGGAGGACAAATCGGCAAACGTGAACTTTTCGTCGTTGAAGAGTTCTGTTCTGACCATTATCAGCAGTTCCACTTCATCAAATGTCACATTTTTGTATGAAAATGCTTAATTTGTTGATAAAAACACAAAAATCACTATATGTTTGCCTTTAAGATTTGAGGAGTTCCCTCGATTCCTCATAGATCTCATCATCAGAACTGAGTTTTGACAAAAACAAACCAATTTTTGGATATATATACTTAGAATCAAAAAAAGAATCATCAAAATCGTTTCAGACATGATGGAGTTCTGGAGTATCAAACATAAAAAAAGAAAAAATAACATACAACTTAATTGAGAACCTCCTCTTTTGAAATCTGGAAAGACGGTTAAAAAGAAAAAGTTTGCAAAATGGGTAGGGAACTAAATTCCTTGAGTGTATTCATGGCAAAGCCTGCAAAGTAAGTTTCATGGTTTCAAGTGAGATTTATATGTGTTCTCATGTAGGCACTAGGCAGTATGTTGAAGTGTTTAATATTTGTGACCAAAAATGGCGTACAAAAGAACGAAACTAAAACCTACAATCATATCCAGTATTTTATTATATTTTTTGAAATGAAAATAATTTATTAATAAACATAAGTAAATTGCCGGTCAATTATAACTTAGGCAGTTATAACTACATATATTATGTACTTACCACTATATTTGGCCATATTGAATACAAATATTTTATCTCAAGATGGAGCATGTATTACAGTTTTGTATTAAATTATAACAAGCAACACATTTAGGCCTTATTGGCATTCAATTGGGTAAAACATTAAGATAAGTGACCTACAAAGCACAGTGTAGGTTGCGAACCGCAGGGAACACGAGGTACTATAAAAAGACCATAGTATCAATAGTCGATTATGACGGCTTCATATATGTACTAGGTAGGTCCATATTTTTACTTACGTAAGTTTTGTTAGATATATACTTGCCTATTTTGGCTTGGTCGCACATCGTGCGCGACGGAAGCGGGACGTCCGCGCAGCGCGACCACTGCGCAAGTGCGCACCGAATGTACCTACGGTGACAGGTTGGCAAGGTATGTAGACTACGCGACGCAAGCGGGACGTTACCACTACTCTCCACACTCGCGCTTTAAGCACAACATACTACCTATAAAACCTAGGCAACTATTAACGGTACAAACCTTTGCTGTGACAACGTAATACTGTTAGATAACCTAAAGTAACCTTTTATTGTAACTAAATCGGATCAATACAATCATTTATAACGCCGGCGGATAAAGATTAAACGATTACGATTTTTCCAATTGCTGTGGTGTCACATTCTTTTGGCTAATACGAGTACTTGATTTTTTTAAAAGATCAGGGCATAAATATGTCGAGCCTAGCTTATAGTGCAGTGCAGCACAACTGGGGAAGTACCTCCTTCCTACACAAAACCACAGCTATAATAACACCAATGTTCCTCTAATCAATAATGGACCAGCAACGCGTTGTGATTATTTTGGAGTCGCAAGTGTTTATCGGCTATGGTGTTTCCTTACCATCAGGCAAGCCGTGCGCTTGTTTGTAAAATAATTTTTAAGAAAAAAAACCGACTTCAATGTGGGAGCCCGGTGAAAGATTATTATATACTTATATGGTGCACTCTTAGATTCCATACAATGAAATAAAAATGGCTTTAAGTATGTTTATAATGGTAGAAGACTAAGTACCCTCAATGCCTAATGGAATCCTCCATCAGAACTCAAGCTTGACAAAAATGTGTCTTGAAAACCTAGCTTGCTTGACAAACATAACGAAGACTACAAATCGCTAAACATGAACTATGCGTCGTTGAAGAGTTCCATTCTGATTATCATCTTATTTAAATGTAAATGCTTGATTTGTTTATGAAAATACTAAAATAACTATTTGTATGCCTTTTGCATTTGAGGAGTTCCCTCGATTCCTCATGGATCCCATCATCAGAACTCGAGCTTGATAAATGATTGTCTTGAAAATCTAAATGCTTAACAAACACAGCAAAGAGGACTTTTTGCCAAACGTGAACTATGCTTCGTTAAAGAGTTCCGTTCTGATCATCATCAGCAGTTCCACTTCATTAAATGTCACTTCTTTGAATGAAAATGCTTGATTAGTTCATGAAAATACTAAAATAACTATATGTGTGCCTTTCACATTAGAGAAGTTCCCTCGATTCCTCATGGATCCCATCATCGAAACTCGAACGTGACAAAAATTGTGAAAATAGAGCAGTTCCACTTCATCAAATGTCATATTTTTGTATGAAAATGCTCGATTTGTTAATAAAACAAATATATATATATATATATATATATATATGTTTGCCTTTAAGATTTGAGGATTTTCCTCGATTCCTCATGAATCCCATCATCAGAACTGCGTTTTGACAAAAACGGGACCAAGTTTGATATACTTATATATACTTACAATCAAAAAAAGAATTTTTAAAATCGGTTCAGAAATGACGGAGTTCTGGAGTAACAAACATAAAAAAAAAACATACAACCGAATTGATAACCTCCTCTTTTGAAATCTTGAAGTCGGTTAAAAAAGGAAAATCAAGGGGAAAAATGGCCTTTAAATATGTATTACTTAACAGCACCAGATGCAGCTTAGCAAGGCAACCCAGTTTGCGATCTATCGATCTAACATATAATCTTTGTCTCTATCAAATAACCTAATTAGCATCCATCCATCCTCCTAGCGTTTTTCCCGGTCGTGCCCTAAGGAGCACAGGGTCATTACCCAATCCCAAGATTTAGCGGAGGCTAGTTTTACAAAAGCGGCTGCTTTTTGACTTTCCAACCCAGAGAAAAAACTTGACCTGGTTGGGATTAGACAGGTTTCCTCGCGATATTGTCTGTCACCGAAAAGATACTGTTAAAGTATCAAATAATATTTTGTACATAAGTTTTGTAAAAACCCGCGAGCTCCAGCCGAGCGTCGCGTGATCGTGACATATCGGACGGAAGCATTTGACCCTTCCTAGCAAGTAAGTAAGTGCTAGAGGGGCGAATGCTATATATGCGATCATGCAAACCAGGCAGCCAGCCTCTCAGCCTCAGGAGCCTCAGGAGGCCTCAGTCAGGTATTATTATCTCAGATATTGGATCATAGATCAATCTAGGTCTATGATCCATTTTTTTTACATGTTGGAAATCAATAAAGCACTAAATGAATACAAAAGTAAATTAATAATACTCAAACGATTTTAAGTTTGTACATAAAAAAAAAAACACTTCATACTGAAATCATATAATTATGGTAATAATAACATTATTGTTTTAAAAAATATATTAATAGCTATAATTCCGAAACTACACAGATAAAGATAAAAACGGTTAACTGGTTACGAAGTAGGTATAGTTACAAACTATAATAGTACTAATGTACCCGCGTAGAGCAGGGATGCGAAGATGTTGGTCTGCGGTTCACCTTATTGGAGGTATGGCATGCACCTTACACGAAAGACGAATATAAATTCGTCTTTCGTAGGTATGTCGGTTTCGCCGACTGGTGACCAAGTTCTCTTCTATATTATTCTGTTCCATCATCAGATCCTTAACGTTCAAGTGCATCTACTCATCGCCTAGCCCTAACATTAAAGAAGTATACGTTGGTCCAGCAGCTTTGGAATTAATAAAGTAATTCATTCAAACATAAAAGCGTTCAAAGAGTTGAGAAATAAATTACAACGTGTTTATTTGAATCACATCTTAACTTTAACTTGTTGTGATATGTTCCCCCATGTTATAGTCCTTCATGTCATTCATGTCTCATGCCTTTCAAAATGAGAAAGACTAAGATATGAAACATAGAATAGAACATGATGGTCACGTTGTAATTTTTACGTCATACCAGCCCTAGAGTGCCCACAAGTATGCGATGTTTCAACTTTCTTTTTAATATTGTAATAATTTTTAAGAAAAAAAAACCTACTTCAGGCGGGTGTAAGACTATTATACTTAGATGGTGAACTCTTAGATTCCATACAATGAAATAAAAATGGCTATAAGTATGTTTATAATGGTAAAAGACTAAGTACCCTCAATTCCTCATGGAACCCTCCATCAGAACTCAAGCTTGACAAAAATGTGTCTTGAAAACCTAGCTTGCTTGGCAAACATAACGAAGAGAACCAATCGCCAAACGTGAACTATGCGTCGTTGAAGAGTTCCATTCTGATCATCATCAGCAGTTCCACTTCATCAAATGTCACTTTTTTAATGAAAATACTTGATTAGTTCATGAAAAAACTAAAATCACTTTATGTGTGCCTTTCACATTTGAGGAGCTCCCTCGATTCCTCATGGATCCCATCATCAGAACTCGAGCATGACAAAAATTAATCGTGAAAATAGAACTTGCTTAGCAAACACAGCTAGGAGGACAAATCGCCAAACGTGAACTTTTCGTCGTTAAAGAGTTCTGATCATCACCAGCAGTTCCACTTCATCTAATGTCACATTTTTGTATGAAAATACTTGATTTGTTGATAAAAATACAGAACTCACTATATGTTTGCCTTTAAGATTTGAGGAGTTCCCTCAATTCGTCATGGATCACATCATCAGAACTGCGTTTTGACAAAAACGGGACCAACTTGGATATATATGCATACATTCAAATGAAGAATTTTCAAAATCGGTTCAGAAATGACGGAGTTCTGGAGTAACAAACATTTAAAAAAAAAACAACCGAATTGAGAACCTCCTCTTTTGAAATCTTGAAGTCGGTTAAAAAGTGCATATTTATAGCCAGCTATCCGCGTGGGCGTGGATACACCCGTGTGGCGTTTCAATGAGCCGCAAGGTCAAATATAGCCTGAGATTAAATATAATCCATCCGGAAACATCATTATATATACTGGTGAGAGAGTTATTGAAATCAGATGAATAATTTCGGTGTTTACCAGTTGTCTAGGGCAGCGAATCGTCAGGTGCGGCATTCCAGCGTTATGGCGCCTTTTTAAATTCAATATATATACATACTTTTCTTGACTTATGGGGCGACGAAACTTATTGAATTATAAAGTACGCCCTAGAGATTAGCCCTACATACAAACTTACATTTCACGACTGATGTCAGACACGCGGATCTGTGTGCATAGAATAGACTAGAGTATTCAAATAGATGAGTCAACAGATAGGCGGAAGGATGTCAGTAACACGGACCTACGCAGACCTGAGTAGAATGGACATAAACCGTATTCAAATAAATGGGTAGGTATAGATAGACAGACGGACGGATTTCATTCACATGGACCTACGCAGACCTGATGAGAATAGACATAAACCGTATTCAAATAGATGGGTAAACAGACAGACGGACGGATTTCATTCACATGGACCTACGCAGGCCTGATGAGAATAGACATAAACCGTATTCAATTAGATGGGTAAACAGACAGACGGACGGATTTCATTCACATGGACCTACGCAGACCTGATGAGAATAGACATAAACCGTATTCAATTAGATGGGTAAACAGACAGACGGACGGATTTCATTCACATGGACTTTGACTTTGTTTTATATATGATTTATTAAAATATAGATATATATATATAAATTCTAAGGAAAAACATCGAAACTCGCCCAAAGTACGGCTCGAACTTGCGTGTTTGTCATTCCAGCCAGAGCAACGCGCTTGGGTACTGGACCAGTACCCAGTACTACTGGTTCATCACCGAAACCACTTACACGTTACGTTACGACATATTTTTACCTTGTTTTTGCAGTTTCCATTCCGTTCCGTTACTAGATCTATTCCTCTCACAGCATGATTCACAGTCTTCAGTCACTCTAATGAATAAGAGTAGGTATGCTAAAAGTTGGAACTAGTAATAAGAATATACTGATCGAAATTCTTAAAACAGGCAGAACGGACCGGTAGGACAGAATAAATAGTACTCGTAGTATCTAGTTACGTACGCGCCAGCGTGGGGAGTACCCCCCGTTCCCTCTTATTTTATGAAAGGAGACCTATAAAAAAGCATAAAAGCGTTTTTTAGACATAATCGATCCATAGCAGATTAGTAACAATATTGCCTTAAATACTGTGAATTTATATTTATTGTTTAATTGTAATGGACAGCAACTTAACACTATCGAGACTAACAATCAGTTTGCTTGCTATAGTGACCTCCGTTCAATATTTAGCCATTGGACAGTACAGTCGCTCTGCCCTTAGGATGCTGTAGCTAATACTTTTTCTTTTTTTATGCTCAGCAGTGGGATGTGTAGGATAATGATGATGATAATGACTTACGTACAAACAGACTATCCAATTTATAGCAGAGAGCTCCCGAGAGTGCGAGAATACTTACTGTGTTGAAAATAAAGTATCTGCATTAGGTATGACTTTCATAGATGCAACAAATCAATAAAGAGACCGAAACGCATTTCTGATTCAACACACACACGCCAACTAAACGCAAGTTTACCAATGTAACTGCAGTAGAAGATCGTGTGTAGATAGCCGTCTTGTTTGTATACCACAGGATATCTGCTCATACTGTCCAATATTCAAGTCAAGTCAAAATATTATTTTATATTCAAATAGGCCACAAGCACTTTCGAATTACTGATTTTTCACGTCTTATTCCTATACTTTACTATTGGAACCCCTAATTCTAAGGATTACTTTTTTGCTTATTGACCATAAAGACGTTCACTGCTCCTTCATCTTTGTCATTGAAGAAAGTGTTCTCTTGAATTCCGAACAGGTATCGTCACTAAAATTGTTAAAATATAAAGTTATAACAGCCTTTTATTGATACCTATACAAATTCTATATTAGTAAGAATTATTATTATTTGGTTTATTGTGAACCATTTCTATGCCGCTTCGACCAGAAATTGATCTATTGTGGCCGCATATGAGTAAGTAATCGAATGTCTTCATTGAATCAAATATCCAAAGTGCAAAATTATTCTAGTCAGCTTTTACAAAAGGCTGGGTCAGAAGTTCCCGCAACCGACGAGCCTGTATGAAACAATGTATCTCTGCTTATTGGTGGTGGGGTCCTCATACCATCAAACACATGTGTTCTTCCAATTTATTATTCCATTAGGTATCTTATTATATTTACTTATATATTATTATAGTATTTAAAAAAATGTACGAGTAGACAGACGGACGGATGTCAGACACGTGTGATTAGACTGGATATAGACGCTATTCGAATACCTATATACTAGTAGACAGACAGACGGACGGATGTCAGACACGCGTGATTAGACTGGCTATAGACGCTATTCGAATATACTATCAGACATACAGACGGACGGATGTCAGACACGCGTGATTAGACTGGGTATAGACGCTATTCTTTTTTTTATGACATAGGAGGCAAACGAGCACACGAATCGCCTGATGGTAAGCGATTAGCGCCGCCCATGGACACTCGCAACACCAGAGGGGTTGTAAGTGCGTTACCGGCCTTTAAGACGGGAGTACGCTCTTTTCTTGAAGGTTTGAAGGTCGTATCGGTACGGAAATACCGCAGGCGACAGTTCATTCCACAGTTTAACTGTGCGAGGCAAGAAATTTCTGGATAAACGCACAGTTGAGGACTGCCAACCATCTAAGTGGTGAGGATGGAAATTCGAATATACTAGTAGACAGACAGACGGACGGATGCCAGACACTAGACATAAACCGTATCCAAATTGCAGCATTTCAGTGCCATAATATGTCATCACTGGCAACACATACTGGTCAATGTCCGTATAACATTAAATAATAATAATATCATTCGATAGTAATCGCATTTACTAATAAGTATCTGTGAAAACCGCGCAAGTTTTTAATTGCGATATGGATTTACCTTGTATTCGAAGTTTCCGTTACTAGTTATATCTGTATTTTTCACACAGCATGATTCATATCTTATATCTTCTTCAGTCAATCTGATGAATACGAGTAGGTTTGCTAAAAGTTGAAACATTGAAATTCTTAACTGACAGTCTAAAAAAATTACAAAAAGGACCTGTAGGACGAAATAATTAGTAGTACTTGCGTACCGTGTGTCAGCGTGGGCACTACTTCCCGTTCCCTATCTATGTGCCCAGGAGTGGGACGTATAAAGGCCGATGATGATGATGATCACTTTTGTACAGATGGTTTTCAGTCTAACAAAACCTATATTGGACATCCCGAAAATTCAAAGCATGGCAACCTACTTGTTCCTAGTGCAATCGTGTATATGGACACCCCGGGGGAGTGAGAGAGCCGCATTTGGCCCAAGTGGCAAGAGGAACAGGGCTGCTAGTAGAGTGACGAGCCAACTGACGTTCTGTTGAATAGGCTGAAAGACAAACTGGCGGATAGAAAGTGGTTCGAGTACATACAAATATACCGGAACTCCTCAGACATGGATGGCGGATGGACCATCCTATTCCACCACGTACAAAGCGGATTGTATTTCCGTGAGTATAAAGTCGCCAGAGCTACCGAGTGTAGTGTGTTGAAAATGAGATAAATACCTGCATTTATGCCTGTAGAGATAAAAAAATAAGAGATAGAAACGCGCTTCTGGTTATTTTAGGTTACGGTGTCTCCTTAGCATCAGGAAAGTGGTTGGCTAATTTTAATTAAATGTCCATCTTTATCTAATAATTACCTAAATAGATCCTTAGCTCGTAATTCATATGTATAATTTGGCTAGGAAGAAAGACAGACGGGCGGAAAGATATTCAGGGATACCTAATAAACTGACACCAAATGTACCAGCTACCACTCCATTTAGTCACATATACTACTTTCCGAATATAATAACATAAATAATCATGTCATACCTACATAATAATGTAAATATTGTAACCACCACCACCATATCAGCCCATAGACGTCCACTGCAGGACATAGGCCTCCCCCACTTTCATGGGGGTAAATGCCATAATCGCCACGCTTGGCATGCGGGTTGGCGATCGCAGTATTTCCACCGCATTCCAGGGATGCTGCTGCCCAACCCCCGGTGGCCTTGGTCGTAGTTTTAGGACATACCCGGGTCCAAAAATATACAATTAATTATATTCAAATAAGTAGGAGTACATACATTCGTGAGCCCTGCTGTTTGGTGAATGAACAAAGATCAATATAATAAAGTGAGAAAATTGAATTACAAACAATGTTCTCCGAAATATTGGCTCCGGCATGAGGCGGGACCGCGTAGTCATCTTAGTAATTTATAATTATGAAGATGTGAGAAATACCAATCGATGCTGTTTTTTTGTTCCAGTTAATCTTCATTGTATAGATATAACTTTGGGTACTTTCATTATATAGCCAGAGCCATGGGGCAAAAAATAATTATACAGACGTAGACTTAGCACCGTAAATACAATATGAAATATAAAAGATGATTTGAATTCCGAGAAACTCACCGCAACAACCAAATAAATACTATAATTTTGCAATAATATACCGAGTTATTTCCTAAAAATATTGACGTGTTGAATTGACACACGTTGTGTCACGACATTTTTTTTAAATAATCCATAGAGGTTAACGCTGTATGATTAAAACGAGTTTATCCCTATTTAACCCCTACTGTGTCAAGAGCTTTAGAGAACCCAAATGACAGTAAGCCTCATGCATAAGTAGCTGGACACTTTGGGACTCCGTCGCTTTCACCCGTTGGTAAATTAGTATGACAGTTTAGACATGACGCTAAAGCGACAAGGTACAAAGGTGTTAAGCTAAGCCCTTTGTGCGACCGACCGTACCAACCAATAATATATGACCTTTAGGTCTGAAGAATACATATGTAAAATAACAATAAATATAAAAAGTTTCTGAAATTATCGGTTCATGAGACCAAATCTTCTAGGACACTTTATTGGGCTATTAATAAATTCTTGTTTAATAGTATGTACATGGGATTGGAAGTCAGAACTATTTATTGAACATTTAAGTGTCTACATTGTATTGGTATGTTATCTTAATGTGGTATTAATTTTATTTAGATAATAACAACAACACATGAATTATATACAATTAAAACTATATATAAACAAAAATATGTTTAAAAAATTGGGCCCCCTAGGCATGGTTCCTAAAATGCTGGCAGCATTTCCTCGCTGAATCGCAACGCTAATGCGTTGAGCGAGGAAGCTGCCAGCTCTTCGGTGCCCTGTGGCAGTCTACGAGCCTTTTGGAAAGCTCCTTGTAGAGCTGACGTGCACTGGGACCCCACGAGCCAAGGGTCTCCACACCGAACGGAACAAAACTGTATTCGGTGCCGAGACCCCTATATTTATGTTTTTTTTTACCGGGTTTAACCGCCAACCGGGTGTCGCGGCCGATGCAGCCGCGACACCCGGTTGGTTGCTGGTTCCGTGAAGGTGGGTAGGTGCTAAAGTGTCTACACAAGTAGCATCCCAAACTAGCACACACAATACAAATCGAACTAGTCCCATAGTAAGCGCAATAAGGCTTGTGTCATGAGTACTAGACGACGATATATTTAATAGCATTATTTATATACATATACTTACACAAATACATAGAAAACATCCAAGTCTCAGGAACATCCCTTATCGGTATTCGAATCCGGGATCTCTAGCTTCGGAGGCAGTGTCACTACCAACTAAGCTAAACAGGCCGACAACGCGCAGGCGTATATTGCATCTCTCATGGAAATATGAAAAGGCCCAAAGGGTTTTTAATTCCATTCCGGCGTGACAAGTTGCATAGGTTTTAACGCGTGAACCCGCATTAACGCTAGCTTCAATTGACTTGATGATTTGTTCTGTTGACAGGTAGAAACATGCAGAGCCCTCACTTTCAACACATCGCACACTCAGGTTACCGTAGCCTTACTCAACAACAGAAAATACAAAACGTTATGAAAATGTAGTTGTGTTACTATGGCTGCGGTCTTCTGTAAGGTTTCCCAGTTAGGCTGCGCCAAATCATGGATCAAAATCTATATCACACTGTTGTGCTCTTTCATGGCTCTCTTTCTAGCTCGATATGTTTATCTCCACTATACGCTCCCCCTTACTTATGTGCCAAGAATAATGTCCCAGCTTCATCGCCTGTATAAAAATATTGCTTGTGGCGTGCAATTGCAGGAAGCACACGATTTTAATAATACCTACTATACATACCGGCATTGTAATGTTCTACTGAAAAACATCAATTAACGGGTCATTCTGCGCAAGAATATGGTGTCTTAAACGAAGTACGGATGATCCACACCCGATGCACACATGAGTATGTCCAAGCGTTCTTTCTGGATGGGCATCATGTATATAATAATATAGCACGCATGGCATATGACCGCATCACCAGGAAGCTAGAAACATAGTGCCTGCATATAACCAGATAGTATTAACAGCATGGACTATTTTGAAGAAGTAGTACCTACTTAGGAGGAGTGTGGCCACTGTAGCCAAGCGGTAAAGCACGCGACGTTCAATAAGGAGGTCGCGGGTTCTAACCCCGACTTGAACCACTGGGTTTTTCTTAAGAAACTTATTATGGACGACAATATTTTATATTAAACAGTAGCTATTCAGAGAACCAAAACATTGTGAAGGAATCGGTCTAATCCCGAGGTCTAGTTTTCCCTCTTGGTTGGAAGATCAGATGGCAGTCGATTTCGTAAAACTAGTGCCTACGGCAAAACTTGGTGAAAGCGGACAGCAGGCTCCTCTGTGACATAACAAGATAAAACACTAGGTGGATGAGTAGGATTCCTCTAATGTGAGCCATTCTAATAGAATACCCTGCATGCGCAAAGGAAGCCCGCTTACTGCGTATCTTTGTATTCGTTGGACGTGGAGAATGCAGTTCAGACATCGCGATATTTTTCTGAATTAAAATATGCTCTCTGTGATTGTAATGTCAAATGCAATATATTGTACTTTGTGGTCAAATGCGTGAGAAACGTCATTTACATCTTCAACAAAGTAGAAACCTTTTTTCACATTTTCATAATGAGCTATTTAAACCTCCTTTAAGTAAATGAACTTAAAGGAGGTTTTAATAGCTCATTAGTCCACAAAAAATATGTTTCAATATGTCAAGCTTAATTGGAAACCGGAAACGCGTTAATTATGTTTTATCGATGAATAATAAACCCCAAGTTTAATCAGTCCTACATTAATCCCAAAAATCGAAGTCGAATTAATTAAGTATGCTTACTTTTTGAACTTAATGTAATCGTTAAGATATGTCAGGGCAGAAATGGTCATTGTCCTTTGACCACGAATATTTTTTAAATAAAAGTTAAGTTTAAACAACAAAAAGTTTTCATTAGGTATTGAGAGAAATGAATTTTATGTTTATGTCTAATGGTAGATAGTGGTTGCTGTGTACCAAACGAAGATACAATTAGACACTCATACTTTTGCGTAATATCTTTAATCAGAATCAGTAATACTCAAAAGTGATCAACTTATTATTACTAGCTTGGTGTTTAGTTTTACTTCTGTTCTCTACCAACGAGTCGGCAAGTGTGCAAACTTTTTTTGGTGAATCACGTAATGGCCGTACTGTCCGTTAATCATATTTTAAAACGTCGGGACTGTTCGTGAAGTGTAAAGTTTCCTTTATCTATCACTCTTTAGACTAAGGTTTCGTTCACAAGAAAGTACTATCGTTAAAAAAAAAATTTCCAGAAATTAAGTAAGTTAATGAGGCAGTTTTGGACCCATGTTAATATGACATTATTTACTCACAACACCACAAAGAATATATGGTTAAAGTTTGTCTGTATACTCCTTCCCACCCTGTAAGACAATACATGAATAAAACTTCGCAGTCGTTAGAAACTGATCAAGTCATAGTTCGATAAAATTAAAAAACAACCGAACATTCCGAAAAGAGGCCTTTTCGGAAAAGTAGGTGGGTTCTTATTTTGTCGTATTCGTAGTAGGTCAGATTATTACTATGTCAGGTTCAGACTTACGACACATTATTGTTTTGTTGGATTCTGACTAGGTCAGTTTCTTAATCTGTCTAGAAGAAACTGACATAGGATCCGACAAAATAAAAATATGACCTCCTACGAATCCAACAAAGTAAGAATTTAACCTAGTCTGGATCTGACAAAGTAAGAATCTGACCTATCACGAATCCGACAAATAAGAAACCGACGACGTCGTCCTAACCAGATATATATACATATAAAGCCTGTAAGGACTGTTGTGTGAGAAAAAAATAAATAAATATATACATAGAGCCGCGCACTAAGCCGAGTTGAACCATTGG
This sequence comes from Notocelia uddmanniana, assembly GCA_905163555.1. NCBI lineage: Eukaryota > Metazoa > Arthropoda > Insecta > Lepidoptera > Tortricidae > Notocelia > Notocelia uddmanniana. The sequence continues at coordinate 21,355,702 of LR991068.1, forward strand.
TAGGGAGAAAATAAATTTCATTTCATCTTCTTCGTTGAGTATTTTATGATGAATGGACCCACGTTTTTCGTAGTTATCGCGACTCACTTCAGTGACGATAAAATACCAAATAAAATATTTTACTGAATACGCATTTCATTGATAAGTGAATTTCGTATTCGTCGGTAGACTTGCATTAATGTGTTTACGTACCCTTATCGTTTCTACGGAAAAATACGGCTGCTAAGCTTGAATGGAATTTTGAACGTACCTAAGCAAAAATATTTTTATTGAGCTATAAAAAACCTTGGTGAATTAAAAAGACGCTGAGTTAGTATTTCAAACTGGCAGCAACGTTATAATGTCAATACCCTCTATCTATTTAGTAAAGTATTTGAAATTACAGGTATTCTCGTTCAGGGGAATTTGTTTTTATATTTTCTTCCAATAAGCTTGTACCGAAACGGGTTTTTTATGAATATGAAACTATTTTTTTGTAAGAGTACAATGAAACCAAAGTATTAACAGTACTTTTCATTATTTGTGTTTGACGACAAATATGGTTTCAGCTGCAAGAGTGAGTCAAATAGTGATAGAAAGCCGATTAGGTACAAATAAGGTTAAGAAGCTAGTTTTACTATATTCGAGTATATTGGAACAAAATAGCAATTCATTATTATTATTCCAAAAGTCCGTATTAAGGTGGACTGATGACCTGGTAAGGGTCGCGGGTGTCCGTTGGATGCGGGCGCGCAGGACCGGTCATTCTGGAACTCTTTGGGGGAGGCCTATGTCTGGCAGTGGACGTCTTTCGGCGGATGATGATGAAGATTCCAAAAGTTCTGTATTTATAGACAGGAACAAAGTCTTGTGGCTAAAGGAAATATTATTTTTAGATGATAGAGTACGTGTTTATGGTTTCGATCTTTTTTATTTAACTACTTATTCTTTGTAAAATAAAATCTATTTATCCATCTAAGTTTAATACTCATAAAAGTTTAAGATGATATATGACATTATATTAAACATTTTGTTTAACTGGCTGTGGCGCTTCTACGCACCACACCCAGTCAAATAAATGTTTGAAAAACCAGCGCGCGTGACTCAATATACGATATGAGTCGACAACAACAAGACATTATTAATATGTATTGTATCGATTCCATTTCCGATCCAATATGTATCGGAGCCGATGTAGTCGAGCGGTAACAGCGTGGCCACAACATTGCTTTGTGGCGTCACACAACAAAAATTACCGTAGAAATTATATCATCGTTTTTGCGGTGCGACGCCTCCAGGCAGTCTTGTGGCCACGCTCTAACGCACGCGATTTTCAATCCGAAGGCCGTTCGAACTTACAGTGAAGGGTTAAGTTAATACTATTATTTGTTTATGATGGCCTGTTTAGCCTAGTTGGTAGTGACACTGCCTCCGAAGCTAGAGGTCCCGGGTTCCAGTCCCGGCCAGGGCATTATTTGTGCACTTAGTTTTGTTCTTGGGTCTTGGATGTTCTCTATGTATTTATCTATATAAGTATGTATATCGCGTCTAGTATCCATAGTACAAGCTTTGCTTAATTTGGGACTAGGTCGATTTGTGTAAGATTGTCCCCCAATATTTATTTATTTTATTTATTTATTTATATTACACCTTATCCATTTATCCACAGCCTCATTACAATAGAATAAGACGCAAAAGTGTTAACTTGAAAGCGATTTACTTGAGTAATCATTGTTTATTTTTTATTTCTTTTGTATCGCTTTGTTTTTAGATATTTACACCTTTTTACCCTAATAGTAAATAAAGTCCTGTCAGGTGTTATAATACAAAAACAAACTTTGAAGTGTTACTTATAATGATCAGCCGAAGGACCTCCACTGCTGGACATAGACCTCACCCAAAGAGTGCTACAATTACCGATCCTGTGCCACCCGCATCTAGTGGACTCCCGTGACCTTTACCAGGTCATTAGTGCACATTGGTCTATCCACGCTGCTCCTTCCTGAACTTTTCCGCCCCAACTGCCATCGGTTCTATACGTGCTTTGTGCCCCGCCCACTGCCACTTACATTTAGCGATCCAGAGGGCTATAGCGATTTCGTTGGATCTCCTGCGGATGGCGTTATTCCTGAAGCAGCGATCACGCAGTGAAACTCCCCCAGCATAGCCCCCTCCATTGCTCTTTGGGTGACTTCGAGCCATCCTATGAGGCCCATAGTAAGCGATCACGTTTCAGTACGACATGTCATCAATTGCAACACACACCTAGCGTAAGTTTGATATATTACGTAATCAGGAACTACAGTATGGGATTCTTCAAGAAAAGAGTTATAAATTTTTAAAGGGTCAGCAACGCGCATGTGACACCCCTGGAGTTGCAGGCGTCCATAGACTGCGGTGACCGCTTACCATCAGGCGGGCCGTACGCTTGTTTGCCACCGACGTGGTATATAAAAAAAAAGAACAACTACCTCGTAGGCACTACCCTTAACATTGAGGGATCAACGAAGAAGAAAACGAGCCCTAAATACCATACTCAGTAAACCTCCACAAAACCAGGAAACGCGGGCCCTAAATCAAATCTCCAATTTACGGCTATGATTATTTTAACACAAATTCACTTAATGCGGGGTCGCGCATTTATTATTCATGTTTCGTTCATTATGGATGGTTGTCGTGTTAAGACATCCAAGTTTTACCTTGTTCGTTGCCTTAATTTGTTAAGTAAATTAATTAACAAATTGCTGCACGTGACGGGGGCGTCAAGTTTCTGGTTTAGGTTATTTTCGTGTCACACGTATCTAGTTATGACGTCTGTGAAGTACCTATTAACACATTCAGTGCCGAGAACCCGTTTGTCGGGTACTCGGTTCGTAGCTGCTACGGGCCACATACCTGAAATAAGTGATTACAGCCTACGAGCGTAGCGCGTAGCACAAGCCGGCAATGGAAGTGTTTAAATGTTAGAATGTTCGGCATTTCGACGCGCGAAAACTTCAGTAATTTGTATAGTGAACAAAAAATATTTTGATAAAAAAAATACACAGTAAGTTTATACAAATGATGGACTTGATGCCATTTTAAAGCAATCTCTACCAGTCAACCATGGGTCTAACAGAATCATTTTGTGCAGGCAGTTTTAAAACAAAATAAAAATTCCAGTTTTTACTTCCTAGTGTCGGTCCATACACCAGGAAGTAAGAACTTGAATTTTCTAATACAGAGGGATAACGGTAAGACTGAGCGTCGCACTAAAGCGGAATTTTTAATAGGCGCTATTTGACCCATTTTATTTTCTAATTTGTAATAGACGTCTAAGTTTTGTGTATATAATTTTCGCCATATGGTGGTTCTTCGCCTTATGGACGATTCACACCGAACGGCCGGAGTTTGCGCGTACCCCACTAGAGTCAAAGGAATTCGATACATACAGAAGTTAGATTTCATATTCGAATGGGTTGCGGGCAGCCGGTAGGCTCCGGTCGGCTGTTGCCGGCTCAGCTGCTGCCGTTTGAGTACGAAGTCTAGCTTCTGTATGGAGGGTTCGAATTCCTTTGACTCTGGTAGCGTGCGCGTCGACTCCGGCCGTTTTTGCGTGAATCGTACATTGAAGATGCTTTCTCGGATCGGCGCACTACCTACAATGGACGCTAATGTAATAGCTGGGCCTTCGTTTTAGCTCGGATGTCTAGTAACAAACCAGGAGTATTTTCAGATACTAGGTACTACAGTTTGAGGCGTTAAGAATCCTACATTTTAAAGAAAGAAAAATATTCTGAGAAAGTCTGTGAAGAAATTCTAAGGTACGTGAGAAGTCCTCAACCCACTCTAAGCCATCGTGGGGATTACCGGCTCGTTCCCTTTCATCTATAAAAGAAAGCCTGTGTCTAGTAGTGCTACATATAGATGCTGATAAATGATGACTTTTTTATGGCATTATACGGTCTAATGTGACACTCAAACCGAACCATGGATTGGAATACGTAGGACTTAAATAACACTAAATCTTATTCTTATCTTCGATAAAGTTTTTATCACAGCGATTCTTCCTTTCAATTGTAACAGCTAATTTTACAATAGCCTTCGCCAGACACTTAAAGTTAATACTTAGCCTGGAAAAAAGCCATAACTTTCTAGTTATCCCTGAGAGCACCGTAAAATGGAATGTCTCGTTTTATTGCCGAATAAAAGCGATCTTTCCCGCACAGGACAACGTCCGAATCTTTGTTTGGCTATTGAGAAAACATTTTATAGGTAACATGAAAATAAAATAACGGACCGTAATTTTTAAAATTATTTGGATAGAAATAGGACAATCGTTTACACAAACTAGTCGTATACTAAGCTAAATGAGACTTGTTTTATGGGTACTAAACGACGATATAAACAACCAAGCCACAGAAATAAAGGACCCCATGGGCAACTACGTATGGAAGGTGGACCAAAAACCAACAGAGCTAAGAGTTTTGTCATTAAATAGGTATTTACGTGTACTTCATTTCATTCTATGGACACCAGTTCCATTGCAGAACTGAGACATTTATATTTTATTCAATGTGAATACGATACTAATAGTAGATTAAAAGATCTATTTATTGACCTAATTCTCAGCTTTGTTGTTGTTTTATTCTTTAGTCAGAGTGATTACGAGCTAATACTAGATTTAATACCCTATTTAATGGCTCGCAGCGCTGTTGGTTTTTGGTCAATTTTGACGCATGGTCCTTTTCATGCTTTTCACACAAATATTTGCTGACTGGGATTCGAATCCAAGACCGCCAGCCTAAATGCAAGGAGAACAACACAAGGACCTCTGTTAAACAACTAAAGTTTCGTCCACGTACAGGTTAGATATAAGTTCCACGACCGATTTCTGGCAAGGCGACTGCTGTCATCTCCGTAATGGTATGTGGTTGTGTTTCTGGAGGTGAGTAATGTTAATTCTGTCTATCCGGCCGAAAGAGACATCCCCAGCGGTCGTATGATGGTTGCCGTTTTATCACTTATCGTCGTGGATAAGATGCCCGTCACTCTCGCACTCGCATACTTGTCAGAACGTGACGGATGTCTTATCCACGACTATAAGTGATAAAATGGCAATCATCATATGCCCGCAGGATACCGATTTTCTTTCATGTTATTTTGATTTCGAAAGGCACAAAAAGGCGCATTTTAACGACATACCTACTGAGGCCCTGTAATTGTGCCATTATACGCTAAATATCCAATTTAAGCGTGAAATGGCGATTTGCGTATTTAATGAGCCTATTAAGTAAATTCAATGAAGGGCATCGTCAGTGCTGATACGCATTATCTCCCGTTGTCAGAATTAGCTGTCGGCGGGTGACAAATTATCTAAATCACTTCCAATTATGACCGGTAACTCAATTAGTTAACTTAATGTAACAGATATTTCTGTAGTGAATTTGTTAACCTAACTTCGGTAACTTCGGTGAAATGCAAGAAAATTGTATATTGTATTTGTGTGTATTGTTAGGGACTTAACTTTGTCTTCATTTTAATTGATTCCTTTGTGCTACGAAAATCAGTCATACAATTTATCTTGGTAACTTTCGTAACACCAAGGAATCAATTAAAATTTAGCATTATTAAGTCCTTAACTATGAACATTTCTTTGCAATCAACATGTAGCCAATTGGTAAGGCACGTGACTTTAAGAATCCGCAGTAAACTTGGTTCTCCATACAAACGTAGTTTCGGCATTCGGTAAGGATATGCTAGAGCTATGCCATTTCACAAAGGTAAAGTCTAACACAAAACGGAACTCTATACATATTTTCTCCCTCTTTGCTTTCCATACTAACAAGGGTTTCAATTCCAACCAATCGAACACGTACTCTCTTACAACATAATGGCGATGGGACTACAATTACATACGATGTTGATTGAACCTCAATATGTATTCTACCAACGGAACAACAAATACGCCTTGGGTTATTTACAAGAGCCGGGTTATATGTAATTGTTGTTCCTAATCAAATAATTTGATATAACTCACTTGATAGCTTTAAGACATAAATACTTGTCGTCGCGGCCTATTTAGCCTAGTTGTTAGTGACACTGCCTCCGAAGCTAGAGGTCCCGGGTTCGAATCCCGGCAAGGGCATATTGTTTCTGTGGTGAGCAGTAACATTTGTTTCTGAGACTTAGACGTTTCCTGTGTATTTAAGTATATATCTATTATATATATCATCGTCTAGTACCCAATACACAAGCCTTATTGAGCTTACTATAAGCTTAGTTTCATTTGTGTAAAAAATTGTCTCAAAAAAGACTGTAGATATTATTACATGATATTTAAGTACTCGTATGAACGATAAAGTGTTGTAAATAAACTAAAATGAGGTTCTATGTCTATATTTCAAAATAGTTAATTACGTGACTTATTCCACTTACGTCAACTTCTACTTAGGTCAGATTATTTTTTTCTCATACATCAAAAATTATGAAATTCAATATAGGTCAGAAAATCAAAACGGCTGACGTAATTGGAATGTTTTAATGCCAATTTTGTCAGGTCCAGTTAGGACAGGTTTTTATTCCAGTTAGGACAGGTTTTCTAAAACTGTCTAAATAATCATTATTGTCTAGAAATAAAAAAGTCATAAATTATAATTGACAAAGTATACAAATTGCGAGATGTAGAAAAAGAAAAACTGAAAGTAAAAATGTGCAGATTTGTAATCCTAAAAAAGTCCTACAATAAGTGATCTACAACGGCCCCAGGTCTAGGTAGTTTAGGTCTGACAGGTACTTCCAGAAATAGGAGCCCCGCGGAGCGGGGCTCCGTCAATTTTGAGCCCGAGTGAAATTAGTCATATCAATACTTTCAGTTTGCTGTTAATTTTGGTATCCAGTTGTCAGCTTACCTACTGTCCATACAGGTGTCGAGGTAGGTCAGATATTTTCTGTTGACAACAAAATCTGACCTAAGTGGAAGTTGACGTAAGTGGAATAAATCAAATTACGTTACGTGTCAAACTAGGCTAGTTAGATCTGTCATTTCTAACATAGAAAATGACATTTACATGTACCACACGCACGCTTAAAAACGTTACATATTTATTCCTTACTGAACTCACACTTTGAGTGAAGCGATTTCATCGAAAGATACTACAAGGCTTTGAATATAAACATTTAATAAACAAAAGACTGAAGTATAAAGTTCAGCTTTATTGGAACCAGTGCCAACATAATGGCTCGCTGTTATTTTACACAAACGCCAAGTGCCACTTAAAACCCTTTCATAATGAAAGCCTTTTGTCTTGCTTTGCGATTTCAACCCCTATTCTAAAGTCGTCTAGAATTTATAGTGGTTTAAATAATGGTGGGTTAGAATAAAATTCACACACGTTTAGTACACGCAGTATCTGCTACGAGAAGGTCGTAAGTATTTAAATATCACTATTTAGATATGCTATTTTGTATTTGTGGGAATTCAAGGGTAGTTTTTACGACTGACATAAAAACGTTGAGTGTGTGAATTGTGAGTTAATTAAAATAAATCGTTGCCTGGAAAAGTTGAACAGCAGGGTAATCACGTAACTTTTCAAACGTACGTATAAAAACCGGCCAAGTGCGAGTCGGACTCGCACACCGCTACGGCAGCAGTCGTTAAGCCAAGTTAGAGCCTTCTAAAAGTGCAACAAAAACTGGCAACCGTACTTGTCTTCTCGAAGATCTCACGGTTCGTAAATAAATGCCATACGATAAAATAAAAATTGTTCCGTTAGATGAGAAGATTCTCCCCTAATATTTATTTATTTATTTAAACACAAGGTTCTACCACTGGATCATCAGATTAAAATCCGGCCCGACAGCCGATAAATGGGAACGGAGGGTAAGGGTCAATCGATATTATCCGTGTTCTAATTTCTACAAGCTTTTTATTGAACTTGCAATGTTCGGGTCATATCTTGCAACTGAATTTTAAAGCAGTTTTTACCCTTAACCGATTGAGTTGTTAAATGTAAATTCGGTGGCATATCAGAGACATAAGTGGCGGTAGCCACGCCTAAAAATTGTGTTAGAAGGGTAGGTATAAATAAATAAATAAATAAATAAATATTGGGGGACAATATTACACAAATCGACCTAGTCCCAAACTAAGCAAAGCTTGCACTATGGGTACTAGACGACGATATACATAATTATATAGATAAATACATACTTAAATACATAGAAAAAATCCAAGACCCAAGAACAAATATCCGTGATAAATGCAAAATAAATGCCCTGGCCGGGATTCGAACCCGGGACCTCTAGCTTCGGAGGCAGAGTTACTACCAACTAGGCTAAACAGGCCATCAAATATAGCCGTATAGTCGGCAATAGAAGCCTTTATACCAAAAATGAAACTTTTACACAAACCTATTCAGTTTAAAACTAAAAAATACTCTATTACCCTATTACTAGCTTCTTATGACAGTGTGTACGTAATAAAACCAGATTAAGCTTATTAATACACTAATTAACGTCAAGTTGTCAGCCCTTACGCTCTCGGGAGCAAAGTTGTACATTGTACAAGGATCAATATGTGTGCCCTAAGGGCCAATCGATATTGCCCGTGCTCCTATTTATACCCCCGACCCGCTTTCGAATGGCCAGGTGAGGGCACTTAAGTCTCTCGGAAAAGTCACCCTCTTTTCTATAATAATACGTTCTGACGTATCTGAGAAAATATTAGAAAAAAAGCAATGGTTAATTTATACGTTATGTATGAATGTATTTTTATGTAGTGCATTTCACCCATTTTGTAACGTGCTTAATGTTATTGTGAGTTCAGCGGAGTATTATTTAATACGCGCTCCATCTGGCGTCCGTGAAATCTATTTAGTTTTGATGCCAATTTTGGCTTAGTTGGTAGTGACCTTGGATACAAAGACTGTTGGCTCGTGTTCGTATCCCTGTCAGGGCACATATATGGGTTATGAGCACGAATATTTATGCACGAGTCTTGGATGTTTTGTAAGTATAATTCTTTTTATTGTTAGAGCTCTCGTGGCCCAGCGGCACCCGCGAACCGCGTGCGGTTTGCGAGGTTAAGCAATGTGGGCGCAGGTCAGTTCTTGGATGGGTGACCGCTTTGAGTGGTTACTAACTGAGCGCTCCCGTGCTTTGGAAGGCACGTTAAGCCGTTGATCCCGGCTGTTGTCTATAAGAGCAGTCGTTAAGCCAAGTTAGAGACCTTCGGGTGGCTTGAGAACTTCTAACAGTCAAGTTGCCCACTCACTTGACAAAGGGGGGTCGAAGTTGCACCACGTCCGTAGAGAGTACCCACCGTTACCCTACACGTGGCTCCTGGGTGGTACTAAAAGTACAACAAAAACTGGCAACCGTACTTGTCTTCTCAAAGATCTCACGGTTCGAAAATAAATGCCATTGAAAGTTCAAAGTTCTTTATTTGTAAACATAGGTATACAAAGTGGCACAAAAAAATGTGTGAACGCTATGTTTCGCCGTTGGGCATACAAATTTGTAATGGAAATTATATAATATTAAATAAAGGCATGCCAAAACCAAAATGTTCATAAATAAGATAAAATTCCAAATTATAATTGCTTTAAGATCAATAAAACGAGAGAAAAAAAAACAATAATAATCCACATTACAGAACGCCATACGATTATAATATAATTATCTATATAAATAAGTTTATCGTTGCCTAGGCATGGTACGATCTTAGCTTGGTTTGGGACTAGGTTGATTTGTGTAAAATTGTCCCAATGAAACATTTTATTTAGACATAATTTTTTAAAGTGAAAAAGTTATTTTTTTTGAAAAGAGACGACACAAATGATTACCCACCCGGGCGTAGACAGACAAGAAATTGGTTTGACACTTATGAATCCCACCATATCAACGGAATGAAATCCACTGCTGGACACAGGCCTCCCCCAATTTCAAGGGAGGTAAATGCCATAATTGCCACGCTTGGCTTTTGAATCCAAATTTACCAATAATACGGTCGATAAGCTGTACACTAATTACAAAAAAATAATAATAATAATAATTAATTAGAAAAGAGCGTTCTCCCATCTTAAAGACCGGAAACGCACTTACAATCCCTCTGGTGTTGCGAGTGTCCATGGACGGCGCTAAACGCTTACCACCAAGCGATTCATCTGCTCGTTTGCCTCTTATTTTATAAAAATAATATATAACATTTTATCATCTCAAATTACATAATAAAATTACATTCGAAATAACGAACCTGAACGCAGATCGTGGCCTAACACGTGCGTTACCTTTTCGTTCATCCAAATTATATATGAACAATGGACATGTAATAGGTGGATCGGGTATTATACTTGTATTATTTTGTGACCTTTGACGAATATTTCGTGACGGAATATGCCCTGATATTTAGAAAAGGGCGAAGCTAATACAGTGTGTTTCTTAATAAGAATTGATTAGGTTTTAATTTTTAAGTTCTTGTCGTTGGTTTGTTACCTTGGTTACGTTCTATTGTTATTGTCATGTCTTGTCATTTTGTTATTTGGAAGAATAGAAATATATCGTTTACGGACGGTAAACATTGGTTTTACTTTAATAAAATAGGGAATATGGAGTTTTCAGTAAGTCAACAGTTTTAATACATATTTAACAAGAACTTGTATTCGAAAAGTTGGAAGTAGAAGCCTTTATGAACCTAAATTATTATTTTTTAAATTTAATACATTACTTTCCTAAAATTAATGCAGCATGTACCGGTAGCAACTTAATAACTCATATCGCTGACATTAGTCTCTAAGAAGTGTCAAACAAGAGGTGTTGCGTTATGTAATTATATTGGTGATCAAGAAAACTTTGAGAATAAATCAAGGGCAATTGTTCGTTTTGAAATGGATAATTCTTTGTTGGCTGCTGCTTGTATTAGTTAAAAATGTCTTACAGTCAACGTTTTCTAATGCTAAATAGTGCTAAAATAAAAGTGATGGTATCGGTGATCATCGACCACATTCTAAATCATAATATTATTATGTTGGGGTTTATTTTACATTGATGGTTATACTTTATGCTTCTTAATTATGGTTACACACAATGTATGTGCGGGTCAGAGCCATATTTTTTTGACCATCGGTAACGGGTTTTAACTCGCCTACAATTTAATTGATTCTGTTGTTAAATGATATTTAACTATATTAATTGTATGAAAAATGTGCGTCTCACAACGGATTCAATTAAATTGTAGACGAATTAAAAGCCTTAACTATGGTTTAAAAATTAGGTCTTAACTCGTGCGTATTTACAACACACACTGTATTCAACGAGTCGTTTGGCACCTGTATGTTTATTTATTTATTAAGTCGTATGGCATTCATATACAATTATAACCCTTCATGGTCAACTGAGCCCCCTCACAACTCAGCCCGCGGGCTCAGTTGACCTCTAAAATATATATTGGGGGCGACTCGGCCTACAAGGTCAACTCAGCCCGCGGGCTCAGTTGACCACAGTCTACCGCCAAAGGGACAACTCAGCCCGCGGGCTGAGTTGACCACTGTCTATTGCTAAGGAGACAACTCGGCCCGCATTCTCAGTTGACCATAGTCTACCGCCAGAGGGACAACTCGGCCCGCAGGCTCAGGGCCGGTTGCACCAACCTACGATTACAGGCCGGTCAACGTCAAATATGGCGCTGACGTACGTTAACTCCATTTTTGCGTTGCACCATCCATCCGTAGCCTTGACGTACGTTAAATTTTGACGATTACATTAACCAGTGGTCCGACCCCCTGTTAACGTCAAATCCATTCGTCAAATATGGCGGCATAGTACCATATTTATTATGAAAAATAGTTTTTCTTGACCATTTAAGTAATAAATTACAGAAATTTAATTAATAAATGGCAGCGTATTTTGTAGCAGTTTGTGGAAAGTATCGGAACGCGATTCTATAACCTGATTTATGCGTAATTCACTTCTGTCAACCCAACCAACATTTTCGCTTGGCAACAAAGGAAACTTACAAACTTTTGTGATGTGAATTAAATGTAGTTTATAGTTTGAAAGACGATATGGTTTTAGTGCAGATATCCTAGTCAAAGAACAGACTGATTCATGTCTCACACGCCTTACAATATAGGATGAAGTATATACAGAAACAACGGAAATTATCGGACAACATATAAAAGTGGTTTAAAACGGATATTCAAGGGCTATGCTATGAATATGAAGAGAAGACCGTTTTTACATTGGAAAACTAACATTATTGTGTTACCTCAGTGATCTTAGTGTATCAAACTTCACAGAAGTATAAAATAGTGTCACAACAACAAACAAGTTTAACTTACAATGATGAAAAGTTTTCAGCAAGCCTAAATTGTATTAAACATTTGAATGAGTTGAAAAATATTAAACAGTTCAACTATTATTATGTGTTGTTTTATTTGTACTGGTACCACAAGGACATCAAGATAATCATTCATTCAATCACATTTGATTTACCCCTTCATTGGACCTAGTGACTTTCACATTCAGACAAATCCTAAAATAAAGGTCGGTGAAGGATGCTTACAGCAGACTTTGTTATTTTCCTGTCATTTCATATGCATGTACATGAGGGCTCAAAGTCAACTAGCTATATTGAACAAGTCCACAAATGTTTCTATCACTCATTTTGAAAAATAAAGATTTGTAGAACTACATCTCTTTATGTCTCTAGCATCTATTAAAAATAACCCCATGGATAGGTATTTATTTCTAATACATGCTAGGGACATGTAACCTTAGACCTTATGTATTTTATTTTAATATGCACCTCAGCTCAGGTAAATGTACATGTGACCAGGAGTCTGTATTCTGTAAAGTATCTAGCTACTATATTGATATACCTAAAATGTTGGGGTACTTAGTATTCTATACAGTATCGCAGTATCGAAATGCAGCCAGTCATGTGTGTAAAAGATGAGTTAATTTTCACACTGCAGGTGGACCAGCAGATGAGCAAAGCAACCCACACCCCAAGTATTCTACACATTACCTCAGTATTGTTTACAGATAACATTACATTTAATTGCATGACCGATTCGATAAATTAATTTGTAAAACAAATATATTGTAGAGGGCTCCCAAACTTTAGTTTCATCATCACATCATTATATCAGTCAAAGGACCTCCACTGCTCAACTATGACATAGGCCTACCCCAAAGAGTGCCAAAATTTGTTTGTTTAGCATTAATTAGTTCATAAAATTTGCTTTCAAAAATAATATAAATACATGAAACAATAGTAAAGGTTTATCCTATTATATTCATATAATTATGAGTAATATAATGTCAAAATTTTGACAATTTATTTAGAAATGTTTAGTGTTTGTGTGGTATTATAGTTATTATTTTATTTTATTTTATTGTATAACCATATGGACATGTTCTGGATTAAATTAATTTTATTAATCAATACTGGAATTAAAGATGTTGGTATAGTGTGGCAGAATGTAATCTTGCTTATATTTGGAGTAGAACAAGAAGCCTTTTTGACACTTTAATGTAAGACAAGTGTAGACTGAGTGGATGCTATTCCCAGCCGTATCATGGGTGTGATGGGACACACAGACGTAGGGAGCTCAGGGATTATTCCGGGTTGATGAAATCTAAATGAACCAAGGTACTGGGTGAAAATGATGGTCTTATCTATTTAATGGCTGACATCACTATTTTTATAAGGAAGATAGGGTCTAGCAAAAGCTGATGAAATCAAAGTTTTTAATATCATACCTACCAACCTAATATGTAAGTGCATTTGGTATGAAATCAAAAAGAAAAAACTAGGCAGTAAATATCTGTAAAGGCCAATAATAAACAAAACTGAACAATTTTAATCATCATTTTTATTACAATTGAAAAGAAGCTTATGTGAAATTGTTAAGTTCTTCTAGGTTACTATTAATCCCAGTATTAATAATTCCATTTCAATTGGTTTGAATGTGCCACACATTTTTATTTCTTTCTTCTGCACCTGAAATAAATTCCCATATTAATAAAAACATGACATGAGATATTTACACCATACAAGTATTTGTATATATCAACATCTACTTGTTGAGATTTTTACTACAAAAATCAAGTTGTTTTAGTTATGTCCTAAAGGAGTTCGGGGTATGCTTTGGTATCCAAATTCAAGGATTAGGCATAGGCACTAGTTTTATAAAACCGACTGCCATCTGGCCTTCCAATCCTGAGGGAAAACTAGACCTGTTGGAACTAGATTAGATTAGATTTAGATGTTCGCCGTCACCCAAAAGCTAATGTAATAAGTTATAATTGATGTCAAATGATATTTCACACTCTGACCAAGTAAAAGCCGGGTTTCGAACCCACAACCTCCAGATTGAAAGTCGCGTGCTTTAACGCTCGGCTACTGAAACTAGTTTGTAAACAGCTTTAGAGGTTAGGTTAGGTTTCGTGAGTAGGTAGGTAGCGGTAGTAATGTCATAATAGTGTAATAGACGTAAAATATTATAACTCACCGTAGGTATTGAAGAAAGAGCATATCATCCATCCAACATACAAAGCTCCGAATGCTTGTGAAACACAAGATGCTCTAATGAAGGGTCGTCGTTTTGAGAAATCCCACTCGGTAGACTGTATTGTGCCCATGAATATTAGATGCAAGTTTCTTGACTACACTTTTTTTGTTATTTGATCGTGTAGGTAAGTAACGTATATTCTCTAAATTATTATCGAATTTATCATTATTTTAATAAATAACTGCTTTTAGCGCGTTTTTATCTCTTGTCAAAAGTGACATGAGCACAGACAAAAATGAATTTTCATGCTCGGTTGCTATATGAAAAAATAATTACCCGAAAATTATTTCGGTGGAAGTGCGTTTCTTAAGTGGCAACCCGATTAACAATTACAATCCGTGATTTTTAAGATGGTGCAACCCAACGGATTTAACGGTCGTTAAAATCCGTATGTGATCGTCAGATTTTGACGAAGACCGCTTAGAATTACAGACGGTTTGGTGCAACCGACCCTCAGTCTTTCGCTATAGGGGGACAACTTAGTGTGTGTGTGTGTGTTTGTTTACAATTATGTTTGCAAATTAAATACCTTTCGATATTTAATTTGCAAATATAGTGGAAAGTGAAAGGAATATAGTGGAAGTTACCAAGGTCAATTTTTACAAATTGCAAATAGAGGCATATTCTAAAGAAAAAACGAATGGGCTACTTTTGGTTTTTATACTACTTGGCTGGTAAACAGTAAATCTAAATATTTAGGCATTAAAAACTGTACTTTTAAGAACGCCATTGACGTGATAATTCCACCAAAATTTTCAGAGTTGCTATTCGCTGATTACACAAATAATGGGATGAGAATATTGGTATTTTCATGTCCGGAATTACGAAACTTGCTGTAGCAAGCAAACAATTTTATGTTGATGGCACGTTTAAGTCGTATCAACGAAATTTTTATCAACTGGTAACCAACCATACATGCCGATCTCGGCAGCGACCGAGAAAATATAAAAGTTGTGCCGGTACTGTATGTCTTAATGCCCGACAAACGCAAAACCAGTTATGAAATACTTTTCAAACTCATTAAAAGCCATATTCCAGACTGGAATCCTATAACTATATAACTTTAAATTGTACTCGACTTAGCCCGTGGGCTGAGTCAACCATATAACTTTAAACTGTAGTCGACTGAGCCCGTGGGCTGAGTCAACCATATAACTTTAAACTGTAGTCGACTGAGCCCGTGGGCTGAGTCAACCATATAACTTTAAACTGTAGTCGACTGAGCCCGTGGACTGAGTCAACCATATAACTTTAAACTGTAGTCGACTGAGCCCGTGGGCTGAGTCAACCATATCAGTTTAAACTGTAGTCGACTGAGCCCGTGTGGGCTGAGTTGCCCCCGAAAAAATAAACGTAGTCAACTGAACCCGCGGGCTGAGTTGAGAGTGGGCTCAGTTGACCATGAAGGGAATTATAATTGTGCATGTCAGATTGACCAGATGTCAGGTGTGTCAAATGTCAACATTCAGGGAATTAAGCCGCGTGACCGTACTGGGTGTTAGGTGCAGCAGGTCATCCTCTGAGGAAACCTGCCCTCTTATTCAAAAACCGACTCGTCCCCACCTTTCCACTCACCCGTTTTTATATGGAAATTGTTAAAATTTGACAAATTAATTTTTACAGTTTCCATTTAGAAACAAGTGAGGTGTCGGTTTGTGCCTTGTCATTGTCAGCCGATCAACGTCCACTGCTGGACATAGGCCTCCCTCAGAGACCTCCACAACGACCGGTCCATGGGCCGCCCGCATCCAGCGGACTCCCGCGACCTTAACCAGGTCATCAGCCCACCTCGTGGTCCTTCCAACGCTGCATCGTCCGGTACCTGGTCGCCTCGAGAACTCACTGGCCCCACTGACCATGGCAATGTGGCCCGCCCACTGGCACTTGATTAAATTTCATTAATTATTATTGTATGTGTTTTCCGCTCACGGGACAATGGTGTCCCGGACCTTTGGAAGGCGTGCGCGGAGGTACCGAAGTACCAACCGAGTACCACATAGCCAACACGTAGAGGCCCTTTTGACAATTTAATGAAATAAAGGGGTACACCTGTTACGCGTTAATTTCATTCCTAGATATCTCGCATGAGACTCACAGCGCCATCTACCGGCGAAGGATGGCGAGCAGTGACATAACGTCAATTTCTGGTTTGCCCTAAAGCTGCGTTCTGTTGTAATGTTGGTACGGTGAATAATTAATGTGTTTTCTAGTACATTATAGGTATTTTGAGCCTACACAGTTTATTACTTGTTAAAAGTTATCGTGGTAAAATTGGAGAATAATTTTTGTCTTCATGCGGTGAGCGCATTTGGTGTAAATGGCCCATACTCTGTAATGGTCTTCAAATGGAACGCGTCGGAACGCATCCGTTCTGATTTTGACATCTGGAGTAAGAGCGGTGAGGCCTGTCACTCTCTGTCAGGATGCCGTGAGCAGTGCACACGTATCTCTGAGGGCACTCGCTAAGGCTTCGGCCATTTTTTTTTATAATTTAGAGATGGGTGCTTAGACCCAAACGCATCTCGTTGAAAATAACTGCAACGACACAGTGAACAAAAGGTGAGTGCGTCGAAGTTTGTCGTGAATCAAGTGATCGTGTTATTTTTGCGGTTACAAGGCCGATCTTAACGAAATCTGTTGTTTTTTTGTCGCAGCCTAACTTTAACATTTTTAACGAAATGAAGTGAGGACATCGTGGTCGCGTGTGGACCGTCACCAAGCCTAGATTTGTATTCTTGCCAGGTGAGATGAGCAGGATTTCGTTTACGTAGTGTTCAAAGAGTTTGCGTTGAAAAGACGTGCGCGAGGTTGTAGTTCGAGGATTAAATGTTTTGTGGTTTTCAGTGATTGTTGTGCTGGCCGCTACCGGCGGGCCAACATAGGCAATTGAGCGGTCGAAGGGCGTGGCGCGAGACTTTGCTGACGTCTCTGCATGCCCCCACCGAAGTCACCGCGACGCGGAGTCAATTCTTGAGGCTTCGTGGACCGAGGAGAGACAGGCAGAGGGTCTGCATGCTGGCGCCGCAATCTTTTAAGGTGATATCCATCCGCAACTTTTGTTCCGTTCTCTTGAACATGCCACGTGTCAACGTAGTGTTACGAAATATCTTGCTAGTGTTATTAGTCATAGCAAGCTTCACACAAACACAATTCACATTAGATTAAGGCGCTAAGCCGGCCTCATCTGATATTTTATTTTTAAACTAAAAGTTAATCCTCATCCGTCCTCGGTCAGAGACATAGTGTAAATCTCCAGGTAGAAAGCCCTGCCTAAAACATTGTGACTTGCATGCTAGCATTAAGCCTACATTAAGGTACTTTATTTCTTTGTATAAGCCGAGAATGTGTGTACTGATTATACATACCATTCGGTTTGTACACTAAGCTTGTTTACATTTCTCTCACCTGTAAGTAATTCCTATATAAACTCTTTCATAGTTTTGAGTGATAAACTATGTGGCGCCCTCTTCTAGTAGCACTATATGGTGACAGCTGAAAACCTGAAAGTACCTACCTCCTGAGATTCTCTACCTAATCTAGCTAGTGCGGTGCATGACATCAAGTGTGGACGACTCTTACGAGCCCGTCAAGTCGCTCTCACACCCAAGTGACTGACAACCGTCACAGCTTGCTATCATACACGGTTGCACGTTACACACCGAGCGGATGCTGTCCCTGCCCGTGTCATGGGACGCACACAGAGACAGCACCTGCCAGGGTGTACAGGAACTATTGCTGGTTGATGGATTCTAAATGAACCGGACTATTGGGTGAATATGATGGACTAATGGTTGGGCTATTGAGTGAGACAACGGACGTCTGCCTAATAAAACTGTCTCACATTTTTATCTCAGGCAGACGGTGACTCGCCCTCTGCTAGATGGGCCCCTATAAATAGTGAAATTAAAAAATGGCCTAAGGGCAACACCTACTAAGGCTAAACACTTTATCACGACATGGTCACCCGGTTGTCGCAGCACGTGACCATGCCATCTCAGCCGGGACTCTTTTATTTTTGCAACCTTGAAGTTCCCCCTTATAATAATAATAATTTATTGAACCATTAAGTTGTGTAACATGACAGTTTCAACCAGTAAGTTACAGCGATTCATATTATGCTAAATTGGTACTAAACTAAGGCATACTAATTAACATCCATACGTCTACACTCTAACACTCTTTTCCATTCAGTCATCAGTCGCGCTATCCCTGTCACAAACACATCACACTGCGGTGACGCTGCGAGCACAGAGTTGAGCACAGAGTTGAGCACATTTAAATTAAGCATTTTTTCCACCAGATTTACACTGTCAATTTTATTTCTTAGGACATTTAAGATAAAACTGAGCAGGCTTAGTTTTTGTCGAATTTCTAGAGAATCGAACCCGAAGTGACCCTGCAGAAAGCGAATGGGGTACAAAAACGGATAGTAAAAGTGGTTGTTTTTATAGAGATGCCTTAAAAACCTTTTTTGGACTTGTTCCAACATAAGTGTATATTTGCTCTCGTGTGCATTCCACACTGCTGCATTCTTTTCGAGGATGCTTCTCACTAGAGTGATATAATCATTGCGCACCTGACGATGACGGCATAGTGCTAGGATGATGCTGCATTATTTTCATCGTTCTCAAATGTATCATAATCTAGACCCTGTTACATAATACTCGTACTTCAGCTCTGCCAGGCAGAAAGTAATTCATCCCATTTACGTAATCTAATGTCCTCGGCAAGGAAAGGAATATTTCCTTCAGTAAAAAACCCTTGGAAGCTTTTAAATTGCGCGACCGGCAATATCACTAAACGAATATTGCGTTCCGAGTCTATCTACTTAGGGGAATTGATTTTCGAAGGTAAATCTTGTTAACTTGGTAGAATGAAACCAATTTTAAAATGAATGCCCTTCTAGTGAGCTCACGCTAACGCCTGACGTAAGCATATATTGGCGCAATATACACAACTTACACATTGTATCAATCTATAGTTAAAAATTATTAATTAGTCTGAGACTTACACATTGTATCAATCTATAGTTAAAAATTATTAATTAGTCTGAAGTAGTAGTAGTAAACACTTTATTGCACAAATCAAGTACAAAAAAGAAGAGTAAACTGAATTAAAGATATTTGTACAAATGCGAACCACCCCCCTTTAAGGGATCTCTTCCAGCTAACCTTTCAGTAACTGAGAGGACATTTTATATGGCAGATATACTGCGGGCCTATGATGGTTGCGATGATATCACTTATCGTCGTGGATAATACATTCGTCACGTTCTGACAATTCTGCGAGTGCGAAAGTGAAGGACGTCTTATCCACGACGATAAGTGATAAAATGTTAACCATCATGTTATATACTGAACAACATGTACTTACTTACAAGTGGCAACATCATATGAGAAAAAGCAATCGAACAAGCAAATATATTTATCATCATCATTCAGCCGAATGACGTCCACTGCTGGACATAGGCCTCCCCCAAAGACTTCCACAATGACCGGTCCTGCGCCACCCGCATCCAGCGGACACCCGCGACCCTTACCAGGTCATCAGTCCACCGTGTGGGGGGCCTGCCCACGCTACGCCTTCCGGTACTTATAAAATATAGCAAATATATTAAACATAATAAAAGACGACATAAATTATTACATAGATACATACAATATATCGTGTATAACGAGTATCAGTAATCGTTTCAAAGTGTGAACTTTTTAAGTTTCTAGGACTTTTCTTGCAATTCCGCTAAAGAAAGTGTAGTTCTATTACTGATAATGCAATGTATCCACTTGCATGTTTTTGTATGCAGTTTAATGCTCCTACCCTCCCTCCACACGCACAAACATGCAAATAAATACAACAAACCACAACCAATCAAGTCAAAACCTCGAAAATAAAAAAAAACCTTAAAAAAATCTTTGGCCCCAAGTAAATTTTTTTGTGCTTGACTATGTAGCAGATGACCTCATACATCCCGTATGTGCGTATGTCCATCCATCTGCCAAGCAGCCTGTATATACAATTATTTCTTTGCCCCCTGGCTAGATGCTGGCCAAGAGCAATCCCATTTTTAATAAAAAAAATAAAAATAAAAAAAATTAAAAGCCAATAAATACCATGATTTTTTTCACATACCCAATAGTCACCAAAAATATGCAATTTCAAATTTAATAACACAAACATAATCCTGAATGATCGTTAAAGGAAACGCAGACGGACTGACTAATGGACGGGCAAGGGGAAAAAATAAGCGTTCTTTATTTACCACGGAACCCTAACAATGACATTTAGCTCTACCTGACGCACTGTCTAAATCGTTGCCTAATGACCCCTCTGGTAGGTGTACAGTCAGTATAAAAAGTAGCGACGCATATGAAGGGGTCAAAATGTCTTATTCCCTTATAATAAAGACTTTTGATGCTGACTCTACAAGTATAACCATAGAATGTCCCAGATATCGGGATGATCAACGATGGATTTCGGGTAAAGCATTCACGTAATGAGATTCAAGCCACTCATAGGAATTGAGATCGATACTAAGACTTGGTAAGTTTATTCATAGAGAAGCTCTTGGAAATGGCTGTTATATGCTCCGGGAGCCGAGTCCGATTGGAGTTCGGAAACTTCAAAGTTTTAACGTATGATACTCGTAGTTAAATGAGTTCTACTAACTACTAACTAACTAGTCAAGCAACAGTCATTGGTGCGATTAGGGAATTTCCGGTATTTCGAGAAACGTTGCCGGTAATACTTTGGTTTTATTTTTTATGTTAATTAATTAATTTAAAACGGTGGCTGGTATATTATTTAATACAGAGAACAAAAATTTACCGTGATCTAGCACGCAGCCCACGGCGGAAATCGAACTCGCCCCTCTGGTTTGCCAGACAAGCGCCCTACCACTAGGCAACCACACCACTACGTCATCACAGAGAATCTTTACCTCGCATTCTCAGTCGCTAATACTAGCGATCTAGATCTCAGCCGCTCCGTTCGCGACCCGTCTGTATTATCTTCAAAGGTTCTCAGCCTTCATTTTTAATAAAAAAAAGATAGCAATATTCTTTAAAATAGAAATAACCCAATGAAGAGTACAATTGCTAGATGTGGACCTAAAAAAACTATATAAAAATTATGTTAATAAATTAACTTATTGTGCCCTGACTACTACCGCCTTTGGCGACGCAGTCATGTATATATGGGAATATTGGTTTCGGTACACTATTATCATCCTCCTAGCGTTTTCTCAGTTGCATTCTTAAGTAGCTTGGGGTCCGTTTTGATACCTAATTTTAAGTCTAGGTACAAATTACGAAAGCGACTGTTATCTGACCTTCCAACCCAAGGGGGAAAATCAGACCTTTTTGGTAGTACTTACAGTCCCGGTACCGGTTTGTATGAAAACTCCCCTGAATTCCCGGGAATTTTCACGCCCTACTTGTTGGAATTAGACCAGGTTTCACTAAGTTTTTTTTGTCGAAGAGCTACCTTTAATCTTTAAAATCAAATGATATTTTCGTATCATCCTCCAAGTGTTATCCCAGTACAGTTGCGTCCCGAAGAATGTCCAGGATCCTCTACCTAATTCCAAGAATTGGCACAGGCACTAACTAGTTTTTACGGTAGCGACTGCCATCTGACCTTCCAACTCAAGGGGAAAGCTAGACCTTAGGATTAGGCTTAAAAAGTGAGTGGGCAACTTGAATGTTAGAAGACTTAGAAGTTCTCAAGCCGCCCGAAGCTACTGACTTAAAAGCTAGGATTAACGGCTTGATTATCAAATGAAATTCACAATACAAGCTTAAATAAAGCAAGATTCTTTTTGATCACCATGTATGTAACGGTAGTCATGTGCCTCGTCCGTCAACGGTGACCCATTCATTGTAATATTCACAACAGGGGTGTAAACAATACAGGCAAACAAACTCCTATCAAAAGTTTGTATACGTTCGAACAGAACTGGTAAAGGCTTACAAAGCACACAAAGCCACACTCCAAGTATGTTCGACAGGTAAGACCGCAGATATATAATAGTTAGAGAGTGCGAGGTTACTGGTAAAGTTAGATCAATCAGCTTTTACTTGTTGTTTTGTTATGTTTGGTAAAGGAACACATCGTGAGGATAGTGTCAGTGACATCTTAAACTCGATCTTTTTTTTATATCGAATAATGTATTTATATCTATAATAAAGTGAATTTTATTATTTTGATTTTGTATGTGAGGGTTGGTGGAGATTCAGTATTATGCAAGGAGTAGGTTTTTATTTCATTTTCACATTGACAAAATTAATACTATAGGTATATTATTGATTGAAACAGCTGTTAACATTGCATCGCTTAGTCACTTGATTCACTGTTCAACGAACGTGGAGACGAAACCGTAGGAAACCTTAACAATGACCGCAACGATTTATAAAATGTCTTATCCTCTTGACTGTGCATTCCAAAAAAAGTGCTGCTGTTGATTACTTCTAAACCGGTCAAGTGTAAGTCCGACTCACGCAACGAGGGTTCCGTACAACGATCGTGTGCCACTAAATTAGTTAGTAGTAATTAGTCTGAAAATAATTTCTAACCTGTAGAATAGTGGTCAAGCTGCTGTAATCTGTGGCAGTTGAATGCTCCATTTGTAAATGAAAGGGCCTTGGCAGGTTTCAATAAAGCGATAAACATGTAGTTGTGCTATTTCAGAACCACACTATACGAGTACAAGTTGCGGATAGGGATTGTTTTAGGGTTCCGTACCTCGAAACGAAAAAACAGAACCCTAATAGGATCACTTTGTTGCCCGTCCGTCTGTCTGTCTATTAAGACCCGTTTTCTCAGGGACGCGTGGAGGTATCAAGCTGGAATTTATATCAAATACTCAGGTCTACTGTCTACTGTCCCATGGAGCTGTGAAAAAATCAAACTTCTAAGCCAACGCAATCAAAAGATATAGCCATTTATGCCGCAAATTTTCGACATTCGCAAGGGTATCAAAACCTACAGGGTACTTCTTATGTACTCAGAATTTTGAAATTTGGTACGAAGTAACATTTTATAGCACAGATATAGGAAAAATTGCGAAAACAGTAAATTTTTTGTTACATCATATAATAAAAATATTTTTATGGAACTCTCGGTGCGCGAGTCCGACTTGCACTTGGCCGGTTTTTAGGGTTCCGTAGCCAAATGGTAAAAACGGAATCCTTATGGATTCGTCATGTCTGTCTGTCTGAGGGGGGGAGGGGGTGCAAATGCACATAGGCGTGTGGGGATATGGATAGGCCTTCAAAAATGACATAGAGGTTAATAAAAAAA
Organism: Notocelia uddmanniana; assembly: GCA_905163555.1. Lineage (NCBI taxonomy): Eukaryota > Metazoa > Arthropoda > Insecta > Lepidoptera > Tortricidae > Notocelia > Notocelia uddmanniana. Next base: position 21,379,533 of record LR991068.1, read on the forward strand.
ATCTATTTAAGTCAACAGTTGGTGAGATATTAGAATCAAAGTCGTAAAAAGTGTGTCCCCCCTTCTAGTTTCAAGTAATTAAGTAATTTATTGCTTTCATGTTGTTACATTGGTGACATTTGTTACTTTAAGTAGCAGTATCAAACATGAGCCCTACAAGGGCATCGCAACTGTTGCCTTAGGTAAGTAATTAAAAACTAACTTAACACTAGCAGAATATTAACATATATAATTAAAAAACCTAACCTAGGGTGCCGCCGGCAGCGAGGCGAGCCTAAGCTACCGGTGGTTAGGGCGACAGAGAGAGGAACCTCCGGACTATCCGCGCCGTGTCCAGGAGTACCGCCTTCTGTATTTGACCCTTGACCCAGCCATCTAACGACTGTCTCTTGAGATGTTGGTCGAGACTTTTCGCTATGAGACCGTTCACAGAGACGACTATCGGGACAATAATCATTGAATCAACATCCCACATGGCGGTTACCTGTGCCAAGTCTAGGTACTTGCTGACTTTGTCCTTCTCAGCTTTCACGAGGTTCTCGTCATGGGGGATGATGATGTCAACGAGTACTGCCTGGCGCTTCAATCGATCTGTCAGCACGATATCAGGCTTGTTGGCTACAATAGTCCTGTCCGTGATGACAGATCGATCCCAATAGAGCGTTGCACGACCATTTTCGAGAACTGGCACAGGTGTGTACTTATAATACGGCACTTCGAAGTCCACAAGACCGTATAAAAGAGCAAGCATCTGGTGAATAATCCTGGCCACCAAGTTATGTCTGTGCAAGTACTCGCCGTTAGCAAGATGACTACAGCCAGTAATAATATGCCTGAGTAACTCTCCGGGACGGCGGCATGCCCGACAAATGTCGATCGTACCGTCCTTCAGGATATATTATTATTATTACTAACTGTACTATTCGTAAATGATAAGTAGGTTATAATAATTTATCTTCTAGGTATTCATTTACAGAATAATAGGCTTTATTGATTAGAATCTTAACCTTAAATAGACCTGCAAATTTTCTTTCGTTGCCTTCGTTTTGAATTATTTCAGGTAGTTTGTTATACACTTTTATTGACATTTTTAAAGGCCCGGAAGAATGGAGTTTTAATCGGGATGATGGAGTTATTAGTCTGGTTCTATTTCTTAAGAGGGCGCAGTACGATCGGTGTGGATCGGTTCTCCATACAAACGTATTTAGGCTCTCATTTTAAAACGCCATGCTAGAATAACATGTAACTTTGTGAGCATAAATACGTTTGTATGGAGAACCAAACGTACTGCGCCCTCTTAATGCATATGCCACAGGTATGTTTTCTCGTTTGGTATAAAATTCAGAATAGTTGCGGACGAATTTACATATTTCTAAAATGTATAATGAAGGTAGGGTGAGTATTTTGTTTTTAATAAACTATGAAGTTTAAAATTCGGATATAATCAAGATCATGTTAATCATGTATATTAATAAATTCTTTCAGCGATTTTTGGTTTGAACAAGATAGGTTCAACGGTTTTTGAGTTATTGTTGAAAAACTGTCTTGCCAAAACAAATGGGCGTAAGTGCCGTAAGTTTCCTATGAATATACAACCTTTTTTGATTTAATGTATTGAATAGTGGTTTTAAACGTAGATTAGCAGGTTTCGGTACGGAACCCTTCTTTGTGCGTGGTCCGACGTGCACTTGGCTGGTTTTTTTTAATCATTCCTAAATCGTGTAGCGCGGACAGTTACCGGCTAGTACAGTCGACATAAAAACATCTTCAGGGTGCTCGAAAGTAGGTGAACATGCACTTTGATTCCTTGATAGTAGATTTGTCATCTTGCAGCCAAAATATTTAATAGTGTTTGTACAGAAGGAGAATGATCTAACCGTAATTGTCTTACAATTACGCTTGATGAATAGAAATATTATTTTCAATGCATGACTTGTTCGAAAAGTGCGTTCTCAAAGCAGCCAAACAATGCAGAAAGTACAACTTTTCCGCAATAGTGCTGTTTACATTTCATCATCATTCAAGTATCCGTTTAACATGCTTGGCTGAAATGCATATTTAACAGGCTAAATATGCATTAAACATTCGGCAAATATGCATTAATTATTATTTTCAGCCAAGCATGTTACAGGCAGGCAGGGTGTCTGGCAGGGTAGTGTTGGCACAGGTGCCTTCCCGCTTTAGCATTTTGCACATGCACGGAAGTAGATTATGTATTTAAAGAAAGCCGACATTTATCATTTTACAAATTTCTTGTCTAGTTCGAAGTCAATCTGCGTTTATTTTAGTTTTTTTTTTTTAAACTGATGATACAGACCATGAGATCAAATTTAACCACACAAAATGCTATCCAAGAACCACTCAATGCCAATTAAGATTATTTGCCGAGTAAATCAAACTTAAAAACCTAATAAAGTTATTTTGCCGAGCAAATCAAATTTAAAATATGCGATGACTTTTTGCGGCTGACTCCAAAAAGTGGCATTTATTTTATGTATTTCTACAACGGTAAAACGGTAAAGTCAAAATTGATAGCAATCTAAGTCAAGAAGTTGTTAAAAGTTCCCGATAAGTAATAAGTATGTACTTGTATCGAGCAAGGTAAATTATACCTTTTAAATTAAATTTTTAGACTGTATTTTCCATTTCCTCGCATAATGTATAATATATCGTTGTATGATACGCGCGCAGATAATCACCCATTTTCCGCATTTGTTGCTTAATTGCCGCATTTTCCGGATTTAAATGTTTCGCCCGTTTGGACGCCTTAGTTTTTTGTTAGTAATACCTGTATTTGTTACTATGTTATAAGGCTGTGTTAACGTAGAATGCTACCCTATACGACGTGCGGCCGGCCAGCCGCATGACCTCGTACGTCTGGGTATAGCGGCACTCTGAAGCGTTTCAATGTTTGAAACAAAGAAGGTTATCCCTAACTGTGACGTCTTATGTAACCAATGGCGTCGCCTCTCGAGGAATGGATTTTTTTACATGAAAAATATATATTTTTTAAGTCTGATTCTGAAACAGTGAACATTTTTAAAGATATTCGGATACGGGTCTAACACGAAATTTATTTATTGACCTTAATTACCGACGTTTCGAAACGGCTTGCACCGGTCATGGTCCCGGCAGATCTGACGTCCCAGCAAGTTGTCAACGGAGATATCGGTACACAACATTTGCACTACCCCACAATTGTTTATAAAAATGTGAAGGGTAGAACCGAGGAAAGTTTTCTACCCGCTCATTATGCTACTAATTGTCTAGGGCACGACACGCAACCCTCACAATATCCGCACCAATCCGAAGATTTATTCCGAGATTTTAGATTCTGTCTCACTGGTCCCCAAGTTGCCGATAGATTAAAAGCATCCTCCCTATTGAATATCTTTAAGAATGTGTACAAAGCACGAGAGTTTAATGTGTTGTAACACTGAACATTACATGAAATAAGCACGACGATTACTTATTGCGAATAAAATTATCTAAAACATGTGGGTGACAAGTGGAAAAGAAACTGAAAGGAATGACGGGACTCTATGGGATGACTCTTTGATTACGTCATAAAAGTACTTTTGCGCAGAGCCCTCCTTTACTACTTATACTTCTACCTCATCCCTACACTATAAAAACCAAGTTCATAAACCTTAATACACAAAAGGGCCTAAATGCTAACAATTTCCGACATACATACGCTGTTACGGTTTTCAAATGATGTAAAACTGTCCCCTTTGATATATGGAGTTGAGGGTCGATTCGGTGCTTATATTGCATTCCAATCTTAGCCCGCCAACGCACTATGCGGCTGGCCGGAATCAATTAGCGGACAGCCGCATAGTGCGTTGTAGGTTGTGAATCAAAACATGCGGTTTCATATAAAAACTGTGCCGCAACGGCACGTCGCCGCCGCATCTCTGCCAGCCGTATAGTGCGTTGGCGGGCTTATATCAATGTGTTTCGACTCGCTCTTTTCACCCGACTGCGCCAGAAGAAGGGTTATGTTTTTCGAGAGTATGTTTGTATGTATAATTGTTTGGCACGCTCTGAAGCCTGAACGGCTCCATGGATTTTAGCTTGAGAGGTGTCGTTCGATTTGTATTTATTGTGAGAGTGACACAGGGTATATCAAAATATTAAAAAAAAAAGCAAAATGGCGGAGTTTTGGCGCCAAATTCCAAATTACACAGAAACGCAGTCGGGCTCTTTTGTTTTTTAACCGCCTTCAAGATTTTAAAAGAGGAGATTATCAATTCGGTTGTATGTTGTTTTTTTTTAATGTTTTTTACTCCAGAACTCCGTCATTTTCATTTCTGAACCGATTTTGAAAATTCTTTGTTTGATTGTAAGTATATTATATCCAAGTTGGTCCCGTTTTTGTGAAAACGCAGTTCTGTAGATGGGATCCATGAGGAATCGAAGGAAATCCTCAAGTCTTAAAGGCAAACATATAGTGATTTTTGTGTTTTTGTCAACAAATCAAGCATTTTCATACAAAAATGTGACATTTGATGAAGTGGAACTGCTGATGATGATCAGAACAGAACTCTTCAACAACGTTGAAAAGTTAACGTTTGTCGATTTGTCCTCCTAGCTGTGTTTGTTAAGCAAGTTATATTTTCACGATTAATTTTTGTCGTGCTCGAGTTCTGATGATTGAGGCTGATCTGATGATTCATGAGGAAACGAGGGAACTCCTCAAATAAGAAAGGCACACATATAGAGATTTTAGTATTTGTATTAACTAATCAAGCATTTTCATTCAAAAAATGACATTTGATAAAGTGAAACTGCTGATGATGATCAGAACGGAACTCTTCAACGACGCATAGTTCATGTTTGGCGAATTGTCCTCTTTGCTGTGTTTGTTAAGCAAGTAAGATTTTGAAGACAATCATTTGTCAATCTCGGGTTCTGATGATGGGATCCCTGAGGAATCGAGGGAACTCCTCAAATGTAAAAGGCATACGTATAGTGACTTTAATATTTTAATAAACAAACCAAGCATTTACATTTAAATAAGTGACATTTGATGACGTGGAACTGTTGATGATGATCAGAATGGAACTCTTCAACGACGCATAGTTCACGTTTGGCGATTTGTTCTCTTCGTTATGTTCGTCAAGCAAGCTAGGTTTTCAAGACACATTTTTGTCAAGCTTGAGTTCTTATGAAGGATTCCATGAGGAATTGAGGGTACTTAGTCTTCTACCATTATAAACATACTTATAGCCATTTTTATTTCATTGTATGGAATCTTAGAGTGCACCTTCTAAGTATAATAATCTTTCATCGGCCTCCCCCGTTGAAGTCGGTTTTTTTTCTTTAAAATTATTAATTAATTAGTCTTATTGACACGTTAGCTTGGCGCGGATAGGAAAAAACGGCGAAACATATTTAATATTAAACTAGGTAGTCGTAAGCAGGGTGTGCCCTAAGTAATGGAGCGAAGCTATTGTCTACTCGCATACCTTTAAGACCCGGACCCGGGTATGTCCTAAAACTACGACCAAGACCACCGGCGGACGGGCAGCAGCATCCCTGAAGTGCGGTGGAGATACTGCGATCGCCAATCCGCATGCCGATTATGGCATTTACCCCCCATAAAATTGGGGGAGGCCTATGTCCAACAGTGGACGTCCATAGGCTGATATGGTGGTGGTGGTGGATACCTTTAAGCTTGAAACGCACCGAGCGCGGCGCAGCGTCTTTGCGGGGCGGAGGCGGTTTTTCGGTAAAACGAACGCAGTCCGGGGGACATCGCACTAAAACACCACGCGGTATAGCGAAGCGTAGGCGGCGTGTGTCACATATGAAGCAATAATCGGCTCTATCGACAGTTTCGGAAAGATCAAAAATGCTAAACCGAATCCGCCCCGCAGCGCGATGATGATGAAATAATGAAAGCAAGTTTAAATCAGTATGACTTACAATAATTGACTATTTAAACAATTTATTGTAATGTTTAAAATTCTAAGGAGTTTTTATTTAATATTATTTTTTAATTCTAATGTAAAACGCAAGTATCTGATTGACCCTGGCTCACCGCAAAACGGACTCCGCCCCCGCCGGAAGTGACGTGAACGATCTTGACTCGCTTCCGGTCTGAGAGAGCCTCGTAAAAAACGAAATATTGATAAAGTATAAAGGACTGAACTTTTTCTTACTAAAATGAGCCTTATAGTAGGGTAAACTGGTATTTGAGGACCGTTCTCATAAAAATGCTGGTTAATATAATATATCACGTTTTATGACTTTTGGCTGTTCTATTTACAGATCCTAGTCATTAACCATACTGTATAAGGCCTGTTTCACTAAACTTAAATTACAATATTACATGTCTGAACTGAAAACAATAAAATTATACTTATAACTTGACACTAAATCAAACGCTGCATTGACTGATGCGCTATAATCTCGTGGTGTCAAGATCCCTTACCATTAGATAAAAAAAATCTCCGAATTGAACTTTTTTAACAATTTTTAGGACACAAGGAGTTACTGCAGATTCTCTAAGGAAGCGTCCTTTTAAATATTTGCTCCTTTTACAGAGCCCATCCTTGTATAACCTGGCTTAAATATAGTCGAAATAACTGAATATTCGTCATTTGCGGACTCTATGAATAAATATTGATTTAGTTAACTATTAGGCCAGTGTCAAATACCGAGGCTTTGACGTTACTCAGAGATATGTAATGTTTTCGCTATAATGTAATAACTATTGATTATCTAAACAGGGTTCAGAAATTGCCTCGTATCAAGTTTGGGCCGTAATTGGAAGCAATCTCGCTATTTGCAGGCTTATTGCTTAATTAGCCAGAACCAATTAAAGTTATAGGACGACTATTAATATGGTGAGCCCACGGGTCCCCGATATATAAACACAGACGCACATAAACATAATTATATTTATGTTTATAGTAGTTTGGTTTTAGTTTTGTCCAATCCACTTAAAGGAACAATGGCTTGTTTTAATTTATATAAAGGTATGCAACATAATTATATAAATAAGTCAGAGATACACTAGTCGACGGTCTGTTTAGGATATCAAAGTTATGATATCCTATACTATGAAACGCACAACGTTTGTAATTGAAATCTCGAAAACCGATTTTAATAAAAGAGGTTAGTCGATACAGGTATTTGCTAAAAGTTGCATTTAGAACCTACCCTCTTATAAATATACTATATACTTACACTTTTTACAACTTTGACGGCTAATATCTCACCAAAGGTTGACTAAAATGGAAAAGTTTTTAGAAACCTTAATATTATTTTTAAAGGCCTACCCATAAATATCCAATCGTCTTTGTACATTGACTTATATTTTAATTGCCCAGTTACATAATTTTGTCCCCCCCCCCCCCCTAATTTAATTTTTATTATTACTCGTAATTTTACAACAATACTTTTCTGTAGAAGTTCAGGCTTTTTACCATATCTCATATTTGTAGTGCTTGTACTGTCCGAGTAAATCGGCTGTGACATACGAACCGACGGACATGCGGAATTTCGATAACGGAATCCAAACAAGTTAAAACATATGATCAATACTTTTAAACAACTAAGCTATCGTGAAGATTCACACGAACAATTGTTCACTTTGATTGGAATCCTAATTACGGTAGTAGAAGAATCCGTCTTGCAATAAAATACAGAGAACACTCAACACTCAGGAGCTTCACACAAATAAAAGAGACACTAAAATGACAGGTGTTGTAATGATTGACTTATCACCCGGGGACCATAATTCGTCAGTGTTGTAATCAGGCTTATCTTATTACTAGCAATTAGAGGCTTATTTTGATATCGTATCTATTGTCAACGCGTTAATTGAGGCAGTTACACGGCAATTAACTGAACAATTAGATTGGTAGCTAGAAACAATATAGCTGTCTTAGTTCGAGTAAAAACTCTGGATCTTTAGATTCTGAAAGAATTGTAACGTTTTGAACGGTATAATCTAGTCCCTAATTGAATAGTGTTCAGCGAAAACAGATAGCCAGAAGTTTGTATAAACGCTTTTACAGATGTCCTTCCGAAACCGACACTGACAGTTAATTAGTTTGACTTTAGAATTAGTAGTCACGTTCCGATATCGTGTTTTTAATGAGAATATAGAAGAAAAATATATATTTAAACGTTTCTCCACATACACGTCGCTCTATGCCCTCTCTTACTATGTATAAGCATAAGATATCGACTATTAATTTTGTACTAAGCAGTAACGCTGCTAACAAAAAATATAAATTCGAATTTATGTCGACTATTATTATTAAGGAATTGATACTATAATTACTACTAATCTTAACGAGTAAGGGAAATATTACTCAACAGTCTGTTGTAAATATAAAAGTAAAAGTAGTTTATTCTTCAAATTAGGCATATTACATGCACCTATGAACGTCAATAAACTACTACCGGTTCGGAAAAATAAACCTCTACCACGAGAAGAACCGGCGTAAGAAACTCGGCGAGGTGTCATTTTTTCAAAACAATATACATTGCATAGTTAAATATAAAATTACAGTCTCAGTTACTACAAAAATAACAAGCTGGCTAGATTCTGGCCAAGAGCAATCCCATATTTAATAAAAAAAAAAGCTACAGTAGAAAACCTATTTTCGCGATAGATTAGCTGTGCAGGACACTATCACTGCCAAACATCCCTGTCCATGATGTAATCGTTTACCTTATAATATGCTGTTGAAATAAGTGTTTGTTTTACTACAGATTTGAATTTAGAATTGCTAAGTTAAGTAATGTGTTTTGGAATTTTATTGTAGAATTTAATACAATTTCCCAAGAACGACTTTTTCGCCTTTACTAGTCTATAGAAGGTTATTTTCAATTTCCCAGTGTTTCTGGTGGCTATTGGTTTATCAGCGTTCGTTGGGAAATTGCACAAATTCTTCCTAACATACATTATTATTTCATTATCATATCATTATTATAATGAACAAATAAAAAGTTCTTGCCGTGCCACAATTTGCGCACAGTCGTGGCTGGGTTATTTCTTTTAATAATATTGTCTCAGTAAACTCTACACAATTACTAGTAGGCTCGCATTAATTCCCTGTTAAGTTTTCTACGTATATTTATCGTAAACACAGAGCCCGTAGTTCGTTTATCTTTGCTTACACACGACGTTTACGGCTAGGCTATCTCTTAACAACGTTTTATATTCGTCGGTTAATCGGTTCTTAGTATACGTTGAACCGTAGATTTATAAGAAACATGCGTAGCCAGAGGTCAGGCTTTTACTGGCCTTGTGGCGAATTAGATGGCGAGCTTTGCCAATCGTGGCCTGATGCGCTCAAGCAACAGGGCTTAAACTCCTAGAAAACTTTCACGATTTAGGTCCTTCTGATGTTGAGGGGATCTTAGGATTATCGTAACACAGGGGACGGTTCTAGGATACGATGTGTTCATACGTAATGAAACTTGTGGTTGCTTAAAACGGGGATACGTCCCATACGACACTTGTCATGGTAGCTATATACATGTAATATGTCGATGTGAGACACTATACTAATATCCAAAGTATTAAGAACCTTTTTCTAAATATTTTTTAATGTATTAAACAAGTTAGTTGGTATATCCAGCGACTTTTAGTGCCAATTAAGGCCTAATTAAAGCTAAATACGGGTTTATGGCGTTTTACATTGCCCTGGCTACGATTATTGTGGACTGTAATGTATGTGTCGTGGTCATTATTATGCATTGCTACCTTTATTACGGGAGACGAACACAGCATATCGAGCTAACAGTAACAATCTAATGAGTAGTACTGAGGCTATATTTATTTTGTTTTAATACTTAACGGAAGAAGCTCTGTGATTGGGAAGGCACTTTAAGCCTTTGATCCCGCTGCTGTCTATGTCGTTAAGCCAAGTGAGAGGCCTGCAGGCGATTTCAGAACTTATAACGGTCAAGTTTCCCGCTCACTTGACAAAGCCTAATCCCAATAAAGTCTAATTTTCCCCGTGGGTTGGAAGGTCAGATGGCAATGGCTTCCGAAATAATCAAAAATTTTAACAAAAAAAAATACCGATTTCAACCGACTTATTAGTCCACGGACTTAAATGATTTTCTCATCGATTCCATTGTCAGAACTGGACCAAACTGGATAGGGACAACACGGAAAGCTCCAGCTTTCAAATAAAAAAAGAATCATCTAAATCGGTTCTCACAATCGCAAGTTCAGATAACAAACGTAAAAAAATACAGTCGAATTGAGAACCTCCTCCTTTTCTGAAGTCAGTTAAAAACTAGTGCTTACGTCAATTCTTGGGATTAGATAGCGGACCCCTGGCATCCTTCGCGATGCAACTGTGCCGGTTTAACGCTAGGATGATCATGATGACTTAACGGAAGAAGCCTCTATGCGTGTCGCGCCGAAGAGGGACGGAAGAGCTCTTATGCAGCTGAATTGAGAACATTTATTAAACGGCTCGCGGCTTACCATTCTACCTCTTTAACTAGTGCGTATCCTTTGTTTGCCTTAAAGTCATATCAAATATGTCTCTAACTGTTAACACGACGAATTCTCAAATCAATACTGGTTCAGAAAGTTCAGAAACACGCCTGTGATTCTTCTAGATTCCCAAGTGTTCATGGTTTATGGTGTCTGCTTATTATCAGGCAACCCTTAAGGTTGTTTGCCAACGCCATTGTAAGAAATATATAAAATTAATGAAACGATTTACAGAAACCGATATTTGAGACGCATTTACTATCCATTATATCGTGATAAAACACACACCAATACGTGTATAAAGCGATACTGGTTTTTTAAGCGTTATTATTACGAGTACGTTATTCCTCCAAAATATTTAATACTTGACAACTTTAACCGATATATCGGTATTTTTTATAATGTTATGTGGAATATGGATTTTGATGTTAATGAAATTTAAAAACTAACGAAAAGAATTATATCGTAATGATATCGTTTCTTTCGTAACGTTTTTATCATCGAATCCTATGCGTCATTTTCGAGAATCCATTTGATTTCATAAGGATTGAGATCTAGTTGTACAGATTAACGGATTAAATGTAAACATGGCATGCATAATTATATTCTTTATCTTACTGCAAGGAGTGATACTAGGATACGAAGTGGTTAACCATTCATATTATGTAATAAAACTGTTACTTTTACAAACTTTATAGACATAATAACTTTTTTATAGTGTAGACTTTGAGGCTTTTTCCTTCAAATAGTAGTTTTATAATAAAAACCCTCTCAGCCTTGGTTGTAAAACCTTCCTTACTACGTCCAAGCCATTTTATACCTGACGTATTGGCCTTCCATACCTTTTTAACCACTTTAGCTATGCCGGTGGTAAACTGCTGAACTAACCTAATTCTCCAATAATATGACTAAACTATAAAGGTACTTACACCGCCTAGAACCGCAAATAAAAATTTGTCAGTCTTACGACGGTCGTGGAAATGTTTTCCTTTTTCACCTACTTTATTTTTATAGCCTTTTCTTACCACGTAATGACGTATTTTCGTTAGTATTGAAACTTTACTACCAAAATTCTTTAAAAGTTATATTATTGCTTTACATTATATGCAGATTCTTAATACTTTACATGCAGCTAGATTGTTTAAAAAATTGCTATTCCGGCCAGCGAGCTACTTACAAAATTGAAAGTAACTACTTTTGTTTCGCAGCTATTCCATCCGTCAGTTCTGACAAATGTCAGCCAGTACCTATTGTCAAGCTGGTTTAATCTGACAGATATTTAGACGATGATTGCAAGTTAGGTCATTATTGCAAGGATTGTTTATATATATCATGTCGTGCATTTGGACTAAACGCCATCTAAAGGAATGGACAAATTAAAAACTACGTAATTACCCACTAGACTCTTATTATCACGTTGGTTTCTCGAAGTATTTAGATATACACTTATATTATCAAAACCCTCATATTTTGTCAACAGTAGTGGTTCAAATAAGATATCCTGTATTAGACTTCTATCCTATTGACTAATCTTTTCATCACTACACTTTTCAAATTACGTATTAGGACGCTCAGTGTGAAGCATTTCCACGTTAGCTAGTTGGTTGAGAGCAATAAACAGAATGCAGGTTATTCGATTCGAATTCCACACGTGGCGAATAATTTTTAATCTTTCCCTTTGATTGGAAATTTTAATTTTGTTTACGATTAAGTTTCGTAAAAAATCCAATTAAGTAATAGAGGATACATTTTCAGATTCAGATTTTGATAAAGGTTAAAGTTTCTGCCGTTACAATCGGATATTTTAGCTTGAAGTTGTAGACGATTATATTCAGTCAGTCTGTCCAGTTAGGTAGGTCCAGCTTCGAGAAAGAGGTTAATCGTCGAATCCCACCCGACTGGGCAGCGTTCGGGAAGCTACGTCACATCTTTTCGTCCAATATTCCGCAGTGTCTCAAGACGAGAGTCTTTGACCAGTGTGTTGCCAGGATGACGTATGTCACTCAAACGTGGTCGCTTAATATGGGAATCATAAGAAGGCTCAAAGTCGCCCAAAGAGCAATGGAGAGGGCTATGCTGGGAGTTTCTTCGCGTGATCGCAATAGAAATGAGGACATCTAGAGTATAGTAAACCGATATAGCCCTCCGAATCGTTAAACTTAAGTGGCAGTGGGCGGAGACAAGGTGGACTGATAACCCGGTAAAGGTCGCGGGAGTCCGCATGCGGGTGGCACAGGACAGGTCGTTGTGGTACTCTCTGGGAGAGGCCTTTGTCCAACAGTGAACATCCTTCGGCTGATATGATAATAATGATAACATTTCCAGAAAACTAAATCACTTATACCTAACTGGTATGTAGGTTTTCATAAGCGTAACCAATAACGAGAGCTATTTTTTCAACAAGATTTTGTCTACGTGTTATTAAGAGTGCGCAGTACGTTCGGTTCTCCATACAAACGTATTTATACTCTCATTTTAAAACGCCATGCTAGAATAACATGAAACTTTGTATACACAATGGGATCCGGCATATCTAGGTCGGAAATTAGTTTCTGTTGCTAAAAATTATAATGGAAAAAAATAGAACGATTATTAAGGTTTTCATACAAACCGTAAAAAACTCAAAACCGCTGTATTTTTTTTCTTTTACAATTTCTAGCAACTGAAATTAATTTCCGACCTAGATATGTCGGATCCCATTGTGTATACAAAGTTTCATGTTATTTTAGCATGGCGGTTTTAAATGAGAGCATAAATACGTTTGTATGGAGAACCGAGGGTACTGCGCCCTCTTAATTATTTTATAAAATGTTTGCCTTCTAATGGAATGGAATTTACCTAGGGGTATATTTGAGACAAACATTTCGCCTTCCTATTGCGAAGCAAACAACTGACACCGCGATGCGATGTGAGTCTAGAACAATCTAACGCCCTTTTTCTAATTAACATAGTGCCAGTGATTTATTGCGGAGTTGCGTTCATGTTGTTAATTTTAAAGTCGCTCACTTGTTTTGACCCTCAAGCTCATGTGTTAAAGCGAGCACGTGTTAAAATCAATTTGAAATGCACAACGTACTTGTCCAATCGACCCCTGACCTCTCGACTCGGAAACGGAGAGGTCCTACCGGGATTGCCTGGGGATAGAATTGACCTCCAATGTTCCGATTGCTAGAACTGTTATGTTACCCACTTATTGGACCGGACTGGGCTTCCATATTAGATTTCATTTCATTTTAATCATTGGCGTATGAAAGGATCCTTTCAGATTAAATTCATAGTAATGTAAAAGGGAGTGATGCTAGTGGTTTTGGAAGAATGAATTCCGAATTAATGTGTGTGATGTAAATAAGTATTTAGATGGTTTGGTGGCAAACAAGCTTACGGCCTGCCTGATGGTAAGCAGACACCGTAACCTATGGACACTTGCGACTCCAGAGGAATCACAAGTGCGTTGCCGACCCTTTATTGTCTTGGGGATGCGCTGTGTTGATAGTGGATGAAATAGTTGCAGTAAACCATCGTAATCGTAGGCTGTTTCTTAATATCTAATTGTATGGAAGTTTGACAAGTTTCAATGAGATGACAGTTGCCGCCGCCACTTGTAATGTTGAATGGTCTGTAACCGTAAGTTGGTGAAACCCACCTGTCATTAATGTCTAAAGTCGAAGAATATCCGACTTGGTACAAAAATGTATGGGTATTTAGATGCCTTACAAGACATGTCAATAAGATTAACATCTTTGTACTAAACGAATGCGGAATAATTATTTTGGATTGATTGATTAATGACTAGGGTGATAATTTTTTTCATTATATTGTATTAGGATTGATATGTACGCAAACTTTTTCTTAGTAACCTATTTAAGTGCCGTATTTGTTTTCTTCATGTTTGTCTTTGAAAATTATAATAATAGAGTAAAAACGACAAGATTTATGTACAATTTTGCTGATAGCTCAGCTCTCTCTGAAGATTATTACTAAGTAGTGTTTACGAGTACACATCAAGAGAGGAATGTTATTTTTGTTGCGATTACTGGTTTTAAGTCCCGAGCAATCGAAATATTCAACTATAATCAAATCGCGAGCGTAGCGAAAGATTCAAAATTACAATTTTGAACGTAGCGAGCAGGGAATTCGAATTTTGCGTACTCTTTGGTGAGATGGAAAGAAATAAAATCAGATGCACTTACTTTATAAACATACAAATCCCAGTCTTCTCCATAGCCCTTGAGATCCCCTTCCACGAGGCCAGCATAGAGTACTTCTGCTTCGCCGTAAGCGGCAACCGCGGGTCCGTCGCCGGCGGCGGCCCATCAGCCACCGCGGGCGCAGCCCCCGCGCCCCCCCGCCGTTCCGACGCCGCCAATTTACCCAACTGGCAACCCATCGCTCACTGACACATCACCGAAAAAACAAAACAATAGCAACACCGCACTTAGAACAAAACACTGGGCATTCTATTTTCGAATTCACGCTTTTTGTTTTTAAATTACTTTTTTAATCGAAATCACTGATTTGATCATCGCACTGGCTGCCGCTATCTGAGTCTTCTGGCTTCATTCATGGCGTTATCACGTTATCTAATCGTGCATTCCGAAGGCGGTGGTCTGAAAAAATAGAAAATCGTACGTAAATATCTTATGGAGTGACATCATTGCAGCTGAAAAAAGAATAAAACAAATATTTGCTAGAGTTTTATCAGAAGAAGAGAAGTCAAGGACTTTTGTGTACGTGTACACAAAACTTTTGTATAGTTCTGCATTCTGAACATTTGGACGTTGTTTAGCAAAATTGAATCATGTGGAACCCATATGGTAAAGCAAATAATTGCAAAATCAATATAGATTTTCGTGGGTAGATCATTACCTACACCAAACAACGTCCATTTGCCATGTAATCAAAAAACAAAAAAAAAACATTAATTGCCGGGAAAGTTGTATTTTCAATTTGGGATGAATTAAAGTACCATTTGTAGTTCAGCATATTTTAAAACAACCTGATTGAAAATAATAACAACAAATTCTCCTCGTTTGCTACCTATAAGTATGTCATAAGACTTATTTAATAAATAATAACTGTAGCAAAAAGGGACCTTGTGACTTACAGGTATTAAAGATCAAAATCCAATGGCCACATGGCTCAATTAATTGCAGTAACTAATCAACAACACGTCAGGTACCGTAACACACATCACTTGTGTAACATAATCCCATTCGCTCCAATCCGATCAGGATTACCGTCAATCTACATAATATCAGCTTATCTCTGTCAGTCCCTAGTGCAACCCGAACTGGATTGAACGTGATATTTGCGGTTTCTGCCAACTAGTCCCGTAATTGTATTGGGCTTTGGTCAATTTGGAGCTACTTTGTCTGAGCTTAGTAGACAGTCCTGTGGTGTATTTTGAAGTAGTTGGTTTGGAATCAAATTAATATTTGTCCGATGTGATTCTCAAGGTAATGAAGCTTCTAACGCAGCCCGTATAACCCGTGGTGTCCAGTTACCTAAAGTCTACGACATTTAAGAGCAGTCTTAAATTTCGTGGCATGGCGGGACGCAAGCCTATATCGAGGGTTGCATGGTGAAATCCGACAAGTCGCGTAAAAGATTTTTTAAAATGGAACTATGCGTAAGGGATGTAGAGTTTTTATTTTAAGAAGCAATTATTTAAATTTATCGGTTTTCACCACGCAACGCTCGATATGCGATTTTTTCTACATTCCCGAAAGCATACTGCAGTACACACTCTTTTAAATGCAGGCACGTAAGTAGAAAAATCCGTACCGACTAGGTGATAATTGACGGTGACAGCTTACTGAATATCACACCTACCCCCGTACCGTCATCTGCGGATTAAGAATTAAGGAAGCTTATCGGTAGACACCGCGAAGAACCGATGACCGACCGATAAGCTTGAAGTACTTATTGATCATGGCTACAATACTAGAGCTATGGCGATTGGCAAACTGTGCCTTACCAAGATACTGTAGTTCCCGCAGTCAAACTGTTGCCACAGTTCCGCTAGGCAATGCATTTGCCGAAACTCTAAGTCCATGCGAAGCGTCTAGTTGACGTAACTGGTGACCGAAGAGCTGGCGACTTCCTCGCGCAAAGCAGCAGCATTGCGATACAGCGAGGAAATGCCGCCGGTATCCTCGGTACAATGCCTCAAGGGCCTGTTTTAGATTTAAGAGGGCGCAGTACGATCGGTGTGGATCGGTTCTCCATGCAAACGTATTTAGGCTCTCATTTTAAAACGCCATGCTAGAATAACATGAAACTTTGTATACACAATGGGATCCGGCATACCTAGGTCGGAAATTAGTTTCTATTGCTACAAATTGAAAAAGAAAAAAAAATACAGCGGTTTTTTTAAGTTTTTTACGGCTTGTATGAAAGCCTTAATAATCGCTGTATTTTTTCGCCATTATTATTTCAAGCAACGGAAACTCATTTCCGCCCTAGACAAGCTGGATCCCATTGTGTGTACAAAGTTTCATGTTATTCTAGCATGGCGTTTTAAAATGAGAGCATAAATACGTTTGTATGGAGAACCAAACGTACTGCGCCCTCTTAAGGCGAAGTGGTAGGCAAGCTCTTTCCATACAAACTTTATGCACGTTTTTCTTCGTTTATGTTCGTACTACAGTTATTATTTTTGGCCAATATGCTTCTTTTTTGTTAGCTACGACTTGATGTTGATTTTTTACTGTATGAATTTTTTGTATTTTTTTTTAAATAAAGCAAAATTTCATCACATCAACATCAGGGTTT
This sequence comes from Notocelia uddmanniana, assembly GCA_905163555.1. Taxonomy (NCBI): domain Eukaryota; kingdom Metazoa; phylum Arthropoda; class Insecta; order Lepidoptera; family Tortricidae; genus Notocelia; species Notocelia uddmanniana. The sequence continues at coordinate 21,396,784 of LR991068.1, forward strand.
GCGTATATCCAATATGTACAAGCAGAAAATAAAGTTAAATGACACAGTGCCAAAACTAACGAAAAAAACTTGCACAACGTTTGTATGGAAAACGCCTTGCCCTACCCTTTGCCTTAAGTTAGCCTTAATTTTATTTATATTATTTATTTTGGTTAAGTATTATTAAAGCAGGAAACACCTGAGTTAGGTAAACGTTAATCTTTATGCACTTAGATTATGACTGATACGCAGAGCCGTGGAAACGCTTGAGTCTTTTTTTGACAATAACCTGTGAAAGAACGAGGCCGATGCAATTCAGATGCAATTTAAATTAAATCCGTTACGAACTAAATGGGTCATACTGGCAGTTCGAATAATTAATTAGTAATTAGTTACACGTGCTGGCATTTTCACACCGTTTATGGTTTAACGGAGTTAACAAGTTAAGCTGCTGACAAAGCCTGCTGGTTTTTATTAAAAAGATCGAGCATAAATGGTATTGTGTTATTTATTTACAAGAATAACAGAAATGTCATATTGCCACATTAGGTATGTCTTTTTCACTAGAAATTTAGTGAATGTACTAGGTACTTACACAAGATGACGTACATATGTATCATTATCATCTTGGTGTTATCCCAGTACTGAAGAATGCCCGGGGTCCGCTACCTTATCCCTAGAAATGGGGTAAGCACTAGTTTTTACGGAAGCGACTGCCAGCTGACCTTCCAATTCAAGAGGGAGAAACTAGACCTTATTGGGATTAGTGGTCAAGTTAGTGGGCAACTTCATTGTTAGAAGGACCTGCTCAAGCTGACCGAAGACCGCTTACTTGGTTTAACGAGCAAGGATCAACGGCTTAACGTGGCTTTCAAAGCACGGAAGCGCTCAAGTTAGTAACCAATGATAGCCCAACCCAAGAGTTGACCCCGGCTGACGTTGCTTAACCTCGCATACCGCATGTGGTACGCGGGTGCCGCTGGGCCACGAGCACGAAGCGCATATGAATATGAACGCAAAATAATCAATTATTGTATGGCAGGGCATTGTGAAACACGTGTTTTGTGAAGGTATTTATAATTGACTAATAATTATTGTACATAAATATTCCCACAAGAGATAAACTACGATAACATGGCCCATTACTATTTCAATTTGTTTAGTCACATCCTTAGGCCGTGGTCGTTCTGACCCGCGCGCCGCCCGCGGCTTACAGCGGCCCGTCGGCCGCGGCGTTCCGTATGGTGTGTCCGTGAATATTTGGGAGCGGTCGTTCTCGCCCGCCGCGTGCGACGTCTATCTGAGAACGACCGCTCCCGAACATTCACGAACACACCATACGGAACGCCGCGGCCGACGGGCCGCTACAAGCCGCGGGCGGCGGGTCAGAACGACCACGGCCTTAGTAAAGTTTGTGTTTGTTTGTTTGACGGCTGTCTCAGCACGCACACATGCGTCGGGAGTCTTGGTGGTGCTTAGTAAATACTTTCACAAATACATTGAAGCGTTTTGAATTTTTGGAGGGGCAGGCCATGTTATCGTATTTTATCTCTACATGGCTGTAATATGAAGTTATTAATTATTATTTTCACATAATTGTTAGGGTATATAATAATTAAGTAATACAACTATTTCTGTTTCTCAACAAGGGTCTCCTATAGGAGCCGCTGGCAAACCGTACTTGTAGGAAAAACTTTTGCTTAGTTGCGTTTTTAATCTCGACGAAACTTTATTTTTATTTTTATGAACAATTAAATCCGTTTATAACAATGAAACTTTACTAATGGAAAGAATTGAAATATACAATTCTTATGTAAATTAGCAACAAGAGGCACTTAAATGTATTTTCACCCGTATTTTTCCTCAAATCTGCAAGTTGGTTATGTAGGGGAAATTAGAAACTTCTTCAGTGAAAATGAAAAGATGTTGAACAAAAAAGTTGGACTGACGACAAACTTTACGGATTAGGTTTTGATACTTTTCGTCAATAATTGGCACTTCTTTTACACAGCGAAATGGAGGCAAACATTCTGATATAATCGTTGTTTTAACGCTATAAATTAGTAAATATATTAGAAGACTCGTATCGCGCTATAACTGTTAAAGGTCTTTTAAAATTGTTTGGTATGCAGCGTGTTTTCTTTAGGTACTTATATTTTAACTGACTTTAGTTTATGTGCTGTTAGCAGTTTTATCGAAATAAATATAACAAAAGAGCCCTTATTTTTATTCTACAAACGAAAGTTGTAACTTATAATTGTATTTGCATCATCATCATCTGAAGGATGCCCATGTTCCTCTAGCTAACCCCAATTATAATTTTACCCCTGCGGCATAGGCAATTGAAATTTATTTTTAAGAATTTCTCGAGAAGCGATTAATTGCAATACACATAATACTCGTTTAAGAGTTCTGATAGATAACTTAATGTCAATGATATTTAACTTGTTACTAGTATTCGTACGTAAATGCTTTCGTATGTGATGCTAAATAACGTTTCTTTTTTCACTTAATACATTTTTTTAAGCCTTTGTTAAACGATAATTTACAATATATTTATTTATTTTATTCTATTGTAGACATCGACATCATCGTCTTGCCTCCCGGCATAGGCTTCCTCCAAGTTCCGCCAAATTTTTATATCTTTAGCTTTGTTTCTCCAGGTTGCTCCTGCTACTTGTTTGAAGTCGTTCCTATCTTGGAACCTGTCCTTCTCTTCTTCTCTTCACTTAATACATATATCAATCTATGAATATGCTTATAATTTTAGCCCTTAAAATTAAAGTTCTTATGGAAGCCACACACTGTATATCGCTGCGCAAGCGCTGTGCTGAGACGCTCCGCAAAGTGCGCGCTAGTTGCAACAGTCTCTTGGCCGTCATGGCAGGGAGATGGGACAGCACCTTAATCAGGCACTGGACCTCTCAGCATTTAAGTTTAGGTACTAACATAGTTATTTAAGTTTATTTGTAATACTGACACTAATAATAATAATCGTATGGAATTTATTTTTAGAACCGTGATAACAGTATGGATAACTTTATTCGAAATAAATTGTTTATTTTTATTTATATCACAGGTGGTGACCGTACTTAAACATTCGGTTCAGTTTACTAAAAATAGTATTTCGGTTCGTCCGTCTATTGTACCACTTGGACCTTTTAGAGCGCCCTCGAGTATTGTTCATATCTCTCAACTATTGATGTCGAGAGTCCAATATCTTATTCAGTGAAGATTTTTGACTATTCAGAAAGTACGAAACCCTAGAATCCTTAGATATTGGGTAGAAAGTGTTGTATTGCTGAAATTGAAAACCGTTAAGTTCTGTAATGTATTTGACATACTTAGTTTTGGTCGTCCTTCTGCCTACAATTTAATTTAATATTATACATATAAATACTATTTCAGTATATCTTTACAGAGTTTATACGGAAATACAGTATATACATATATTATCACTTTAAACCACCATTTCGTAGCGCTAAGCTCGTAGTGGATAAATAAATAAATATTAGGGGATATTTTTTACACAAATCGAACTAGTCCCACAGTAAGCTCAATAAGGCTTTTGTTACGGGTACTAGACGACGATATATTTAATAGATATATACTTAAATACATAGAAAACATCTAGTAAGTCTCAGGAACAAATGCCCTTACCGGCATTCGAGCCCGGGACCTCAAACTTCGGAGGCAGTATCACTACTAACTCGGCTTAACAGGCCGACAAATTGAGAAAAACCGTATGTAGCGGAAAACGCCTTCGAGACAAGTGCCAGCCTAGGGGATTACTGGCACTGAAAGTGTTAAAATTATTATTTTTCAGGCCTTATTCTTTACTTAACGAATAAACCCAAACGCTATGAATTGCTTGTAAAGGTATTAAAATTTTAATAATTAAAAGCACTATTAATTATTTGTAACTTTCTAAATCGATATATCACCTACTTTTTTGTAAAAACTTAATCAATTTTTGAAGTAAGTATAAGGAGATATATCCCTAAGGCAGCTTTTGGTTCATACACTTCACACATTTTTCTACCTTAACAGCATTAAAATAGAATTGAAAAGTGACGAACTTTTTCTTTCTGCGATTTGATGCCTTTATTTATGTACAACGAAAATATATACAAGAATACTTAACCAAAATAATATAAAGAAAATTAAAACTAACTTAAATCTAAAACGGGCCCTTGAGGCATTGTACCGAGGATGCTGGCGGTATTTCCTCGCTGTATCGCAATGCTGATACGTTGAGCGAGGAAACCGCCAGCTTTTCGGTCACCAGTTACGTCAACCAGACGCTTCGCACATAAGTTTAATATAGACCCTTGATTTTCCGTTATATGTCATTGTTTATTCTATATTTCTTACCAGTGATTAGGTTGGTTTTGATAAGATAACTGTCTTGTAGGAACCTAGTTATATTTTGTACGTATTGTTGTTCGAAGATAACGGATTTAAATGTCACCTTTGTTCAGTTACAGTAGTTCTTGCTGAGTATAAACTGTCGCGTTATTTTTAAACCAAGGCAAGGGACATAAAATCAACTGGTATTTCTCGTCAAAATAACTGTTTTTTCTCAAACATGCAATAAAATATTGATGTTATGTTCCTTACAATAGGCTGCGAAGTATGACGTTTCAGGTGCGGCTAGGACAAGAGGTAGTTAATGGAATTTCATACAAATCTTGCAGGCCTGCAAAGTCCTCTTTTTTAATTTCCATTTCACATAAATTTGTGGCACAGGCATCATGACATTCTGCCACTATGCGTATTAAAAATAAAACTTTGATATTTTTGTAGTTTATTTCATTGCATGTTTGAGAAAAGCACTATACATACCTCGGCGGGAAATATGGGGTTGCCGGCCTTAGACCTATCCGCCCTCGCTTCGCTCGGCCGTCTATATGTCTTCGGCCGTCAACCCCTTTTGTCCCGGCCTCTGTAGTAATGTACTATTGAAGCTGATTGTACGTACTATTATTCAGTGCCACGTCGTAGTAAGGGCAAATTGGTTGGTATCGATTCACGTCAGTACATCAAACGTTTGACCTCTAATTGTATTTCATTTAGTTTATTGACATTGTTTCTTGTATGACTCTTAAATAGCTTTATTGTATTTTTCAATATTGTGATGACAATCCTTATTTGGAGCTACCCATTTATTTATTTTACTTTATGTTGTATCATTGACATTACTTACGGAATATTCTGTCTATTTTTAATGCCTATTTCCCTAATCACATTCTGTTAGAATTATAGTTGACATTGTTTATTTTGTGAAATGGTACTGACGATCCCTTGTAGGAGATACAATATCCATTTTGTGCATCAATTGACATTTTGAATCATATTTTTATTTTTTGTTATTGACGATCATGATAAGAGTTCTTTTAATTTTGACATGTATGCAAATTTATATTGTAATTTTTATCGTGAAATAAATAAATCTAATCTAATCTAATCTAAAGCTTGAAACGCACAGAGCACGGCAAAGCGTCGTTACGGGGCAGAGGCGGTTTTGCGGCACAGCGAGTGTGTTCTAGGGGACGTCGCACCAAATAACGCTCTGGATAGCGAAACCGAGGCGGCGTGTGTGACATATTAAGGCAAAGGAAAGGGCAAACCATTCTCCATACAAAGGTTGTGCAAGTTTTTTGCGTTAGTTTTGGCACTATAGTATTTAATTTTATTTTTTGTTGGTACATATTGGATATACGCAGAACATGATGTTGAAATTTTGCATTATTACAAAAAAAAAAAAAAAAATAGAAAAAATAATTAAAATTAAAAAAAGAAAAACATCATGACATAGCTAACAAAAAAATAAGCATATGGACCAAAAATAGTAACTGGAGTGCAAACAAAAACGAAGAAAAACTTGCACAAAATTTGTATGGAAAGAGCTTGCCCACCCCTTCGCTTTAAGTAGTCTACACTAACGATAGTCGACAGAGTCGGAAAGAACAAACACGCAAGACCGCCTCCGCCACGCACCGCACCGCGAGCGCTCTATGCGTTGCGAGCTTTAAGCTCTAATGCAAATATACATTTAAAAAAATATTATGGGACAATTTTTATACAAAACGAACTAATCCCATCACCACCACCACCATATCAGCCAAAGGACGTCCACTGCTGGACATAGGCCTCCCCCAAATTCATGAGGGGTATTTGCCATAATCGCCACGCTTGGCACGCGGGTTGGCGATCGCAGTATCTCCACCGTACTCCAGGGATGCTGCTGCCCATCCCCCGGTGGTCTTGGTCGTAGTTTTAGGACATACATGGTGTAACTAGTCCCATAGTAAGCCCAATAAGGGGTTATAGACGTCGATATATTTAATAGATATATACTTAAATACATAGAAAACATCCAAGTCTCAGGAACAAATGTCTCTGCTCACCACAGAAACAAATTCCCATACCGGGATTTGAACCCGGGACCTCTAGCTTCGGAGGCAGTAGCACTACCAACTAAGCTAAACACGCTGACAAAACAGAGACATTGGTAAGTAAGCTCCTTCTGTTGTATAAAGTTTTTAAATTCGATTTTTAACGCTTCATGAATACAGGTCACTGAGCGCTGTCGTCGGAAATAGACATTATTAATGGATCTAACGTATTAGATTAGTTTAATACTATATAAGCTATAATTTCGTTCTAGGAGGTAAAGGAAATGATGTTTTAGAAGATTTCCAAGTTTTAATGTCTGAATTTTCTGCAATCGGTTTGGAGCTAAACTCTTCAAAGTGTGAAATTTACGTCCCCGATTCTTGCCCTGAAAAGGTGTCTCTTTTTTCCAAAATCCATCAACTTGCTCCAAATATAAAAGAAATTGATAAAAAATCACTCCACCTTCTAGGGTCACCCGTTTTAGAAGAATCTTTTCCCTCTTTCCTTGAAAGCAAAATTCAAAATTTTAACACAGTCTCGGAACGCCTACTCCAAATCAACTCACATTCAGCTTATACAATCATTCGTTTCTGCCTTTTTGTGCCCAAATTTACATACGTCCTGCGATGCAGCCACCTTTGGAAACACCCACATCTACTAAGTAGCCTGGACCAAATTATTAAAGACACCATTTCGGCAATACTTAATATCACCCTAGACGACCACTCATAGATACAGGCTTCACTTCCGATCCGGCACGGAGGCCTTGGCATTAGAAAAACTGCAGACATTGCCCTCCCTGCCTTCCTGTCTTCGGTTCATGGTACTCGAAATTTAGTTGCCAAAATTTTAAACAGTTCTCCAGGTTCCGCTACTGCAGATTCCACTGCCGAGGCCAAGAATGCTTGGATCACAGCTTGCCCAAACGCAACATATCCACAAACCCTACACTCCCAGCGTCAGTGGGACGCCACGTGCGTCGACACCCTGGCGTCGTCACATCTTCCGGGGACTTCGTGCAGGGCTGGTTCCGCTGCTGACTCAGCTGAGAATCTCAAACGGCGCAAGTATGGAGCCATCGACAGTGGCTTCATATTTGAACCGTTCGGCGTAGAGACCCTCGGACCATGGGGACCGGGCGCGCACCGAATCTATATTGGATTGTGCAAGCGCTTGGTCGAGGCTTCACGTGACCTGCTGGCTGGCCGCGAGGCTGGCTTTTACCTCGCCCAGAGGATCAGCATTGCCATACAACGTGGCAATGCTGCCAGTCTTCTGGGTACTCTACCGCCTGGCAGCGATCTGGGGCAAATTTTTTACCTTTAGTTTTAGTTTCATTTAAATGTTTTGTCTTTAAGTATTGTTTCCTACAATTATTGTATTTGTTTAAAATTTAATTAATTATATTATTTCTACAACGTATTAGATTTAAGTGGGTATCTTCGTAAAAATTTTAGTAAATACAGCGTTTACGGGTAATCGATTGACGATAATGGCTAAACAGGGTAAACCTGCTCGTAACTGTCGCTGGACCACCAATTATTGTAACTTACTGATGTGCCAAAGCTAAAATTTCCATTCCCAGAAATATTTCCACTAGTCCGACAATAAAGAGTAGAAATTAATTAAGGTCGCCACTGTGCTTCAGCGGGCAACATTTACGCTAGGACTTTGGCAATTAGGGAACAAGAAAAATAAATGTGATATATTCTTGATTTTAATTTCAATATACTGCAAAGAAACGATTGTCCGTCTGCGTACACTTGTTGCTAAAATTTTATCAGGCTCGGTGACAAAAATATTAATCATTATCATTACCTCAGCCGAAAGGCGTTCACTGCTGAAGCGCCACAATAACCGGTCCTGCGCCATCTACATACAGCGGACTAATTCATCAGTCCACCTTGTAGGGGTCCACCCACGCTGGCCTTCCAGTACGTGCTCACCATTCAGGAACCTTAGCGCTTCAATGCGGTTTTATGTGTAATGTCCCCCGCCCAATGCCTCATTTCTGATGCGATCGCACCCAGCTCTTTTTGCCTCCTTATAAGGCCCATAGTTAGCGACCACGTTTCAGTGCCACAGGTCATCTGTGGCAACACCCACTAGTCAAAAACTCTCGTCTTGAGACACTGACAATATTGGATGAAAAGATGTGCCGTAATCGATGCGATGAAATTGCCGGAGATTTTCCGACACATCACTAACTGTGATATTCCGTAAAAACGGCAATTGAATGCATGCTCCGCTTTTACATTTAATTTGAATTTAACAGAATGTCAACTCAGTCCTAAGGGTATTTTACCTTATTTTGTATTGTAATTTTTATTGACACGCTGAGATCGAACCATTTCGTGCAATACCCATTGTGACTTGTTTTTGTTTTCTATTTCTTTTTTGTTGTATTGTATTGTCACGAATAAATGTTTTCTATTCTATTCTATTCTATTCTATTCTATTCTATTCTATTCTATTCTATTCTATTCTATTCTATTCTATTCTATTCTATTCTATTCTATTCTATTCTATTCTATTCTATTCTATTCTATTCTATTCTACTCTACTCTACTCTACTCTACTCTACTCTACTCTACTCTACTCTACTCTACTCTACTCTACTCTACTCTGTTCTATTCAATTCAATTCTATTCTATTCTATTCTATTGTATATCATACTCGTAGTTCTGGGTGTTTATAACAATGTCGTAGTGTTGTCAGTTGGGCCCAAGTGCAAATTAGGTTCACATATCCCTCGTTATGAAACGGGATACGTAGGTGTATGAGTATACTGAATATCTCTGTATCCAGTAACACAACGTAGATTTTAACTAAAACAATCATTGTTTGCCTTGTGCTGTGGAGGACAAACACGAAAAATAAATGATACGTGTATTTTTAAAACCGGGACCCGGGGACCCGGGTATGTCCTAAAACTAGACCAAGACCACCGGGGAATGGGCAGCAGCATTCCTTGAGTGCGGTGGAGATACTGCGATCGCCAACCCGCATGCCAAGCGTGGCGATTCTGGCATTTACCCCCCATGAAATTGGGGGAGGCCTTTGTCCAGCAGTGGACGTCCTAGGGCTGATATGGTGGTGGTGGTATTTTTAAAATCCGCCCAGTTGTGTAATTTCAAAAGCTGTCCCTATGATATTGTTTTTTTTTCCTTTTAGACGTATTTGGGTGGGGTGAGATCTGGGTTGGAAGGTCAGATGGCAGCCGCTTTCATAAAACTAGTGTCTACGCCAAATCTTGCCAAAGCGGACCCCATTAAGATATAAAAGAGAAATTGTTAGGACGGTGATTTGTGTGAGGGATATCCTTAGGTATATCACGGAGAAAACGTCACATTTTGAATCTTGAATCGGTACCCAGGAGCCGCAACCCTGAGCTCATGTCATCCTTAAATATTTTTACAAAAGTTGAGTTTCAAATCTGGCAAACCGTTCCAAATTCCAAATACGACCACAACGAACGTTAAATTATGCTAATACCAGTACAAAAGCCTCATTACAAACCGGTGACCGTCATACCGTTCAGGTGCTAACTACATTTGGACGCACGTACTGAAGTGACATGTACAGTTAGCTGAGAAACTGTCAGTACTAATGTTGTGATCCCTCTCATCTATGAAAGAAGCTCTGTGCCCAGTATTTAGGCTAATGATGATGAAGAAAGTGATAAGCCATCCACCACCACCACCATATCAGCCCTAGGATGTCCACTGCTGGATATAGGCCTCCCCCAATTTCATGGGGGGTAAATGCCATAATCGCCACGCTTGGCATGCGGGTAAGCCATCGAGAAGAATTAATCTGCGTACCTCTGCGAAAAAATCACAGGTGTATGTGAAGACCCCACTGGCCTTACTCTGCCTCACATCTATGAGAGGAAGCCCGTGTAGCGTGTACCCAGCAGTGGGGCGCATATTTACATGGCGATGATGATGATGATGAATGTGGTAAACTATGGTAGCGTAGCGGTTTAAGCATGCAGCTTGTACTATTCCTTATTCTGTGATGCAGCTTTAAAACGGAGCACGCACTCGTAGGTTATATTCTGGGGTCGTACTAATGAGTTTTTCGAAATCTATGTATTTCTGGGCCACTTCGTACTTTGTCACAGTGAAAATCAATATGAAAGCTGCTAGAGATCTCATATTATTGTCACTGTGACAAGGTACGAAGAGGCCCGGAAATCCAATTGGTCGACTGTACCCTACGGGATATCATGTGATATTTATTGTGTTAGAAGAAAATTTTCGTTCTTCGTAGTGGAAGAATAAAATGCATGCATCAATTAATAACTTCATAGGAGTATGTGAAATCAAATCTCCAATTTGCATTGGGATAGCTTGAGGATTACAGACCTCGATGACATGTATACATAAATAAAAATGTCGATTAATTTTGACAGCTGTCATTCCAGTACAAGATACGTCAAATATGACATAATATTATATAAATTGTGGAAGTCTTTGGGGGAGGCCTATGTAGCAGTGGACGTCTTTCGGCTGACATGATGATGATGATGATATAAATTGTATTGTTGTTGATGCATTTCGTTGTTGGGTGAAAATAAATGTTTTTTTATAAGTTGTAATCGTACACTATACTTGTATTTACAAATCAGGTTTAAAACAGGCTTGAAATATTTTTACCTGACTATTTAGACGTGCAGTTTTAAACCATTTCTCTTAGTGACCTTTACTACTTTCTTAGCCTATACAGTGTGTAAAAAAATGGTGGCGATCCCTGTTTAATGCCTTAGTTGGCGCCACGTCTTTGAATGGGACCTTGGCAAAATTTGACGAAGCCCTTGCATACAATTTTTTTGTGTATAAATATGTTTTACCTCCTTATTTCTGGTCAGTAAGCGTCAACGGTTGACGGGTTATTGTGTTTTCCGCATTCACAACACCTATCATACGAAATTGCTTTTTTAACAGTTTATATTTTTAATACATCAACATCATTATTAGCCTATTATACCTATACAATCATTCCAACATGCCTCCTCTGATGGGACTGTTAAAATAATATGAAGTGTTTAACTTTTTTAAGGACTCATATACGACACTCTGTATCCTTACGTTGTTTGAGTTCATCGAAATTCGTTGCTTATTAAAATTTTCGGACACACATATACATTTAAATTATTTTTGGTCACATTTATGAGGCCTTTAAGCTCAAAAAATATCATTGTATTAGTAACGTAATTTTTTAACAGACTCCATTACCTCTAGAATTAAATCATAAGGTATTATGTTATGTACACTATTTAGAATAGTTGGTGATTAGGTTAGTAATCTACCGGTTGATGTTACAGGCCTGCACCTGTGTAGGTACCAACTAATCATTTAATAATAACTACAACTTAGAAAAGTTGAAAAACCCGCGACATTTTCATTTCAAAGCTCAATATCTCGAAAACGGCTAAACAGATTTTCATGAAACATGGCTTAGAACACTCGAGATAAAATTATCTATAACACAAAAAAAAATTAAACGAAAATTGGTTCATCCGTTTGGGAGCTACGATACCATATACAGATACACAGACGGACACGTTTAACTTATAATACCTCTCTCTTTCTGCGTCGGGGGTTAAAAATGTCCGAAATCGTATCGTCAAAGTCGTCGCAATCGTGTAGTTTGTATCTGTACGAAAATTAAGCTCAAGTGTACGCAGTTCGTCACGCCTTAGACAGAGCGTGGCCAACTGTATTAGCATTTCAACCAAGTTATGCAAATTGTCCTAACATAATGTACATCACTCAGGGGTCAATTTGGTTCGATGCTTCGTATGCTATTGTGCTCAAGGTGTTGCGCGCTTAGGCCACTTCCTGATTTGTTGGTGCGGGGGCAGTATGATATCAGGGCTGTGAGGTGTATTTTTTCCCCCAATATTTTAATAAATACGAAAAAACGCGAATAGAACTACCCATTCGCGTTTTTTCGTATTTATGAATTTAGCCACACATATTATTTCTTCTGTTTATATTTCCTTTCGCAGATTTTCCCATTAGGGAATTTTCCTAGACACAGGGTCTCCGTTAGGTACGACGACGAGCGAAGCGAGGAGGAGTGTTAGTAGAACTGCGTCCCCACCACGTGCGTGCCGCGGTAGGGCCGGCGAAGCGGCAGAACTGAATATTAGAATAATTTATACCAGGAAAAAAAAACATCTCCAATTTTGTACTTCGCTATGCCACAATTTGTGGTTTCCGTGAGTCAATGCTTGGTTACCTACAGAAAATACCGTAATTGGCATATCTATTGGCCTATCAGATTCGAAGAGTTCCCTCGATTCCTCCTAGATCCCATCATTAGACCTTCACCAAATTTATATGAGACAGATGTCGGGGTACCTGCTTTGAAACAAAAAAAGAATTATCAAAATCAGCCAACGTGGTCAATAGTTATCGGGGAACATATATACATTAAAACATATTGAGTAGTTAAGCTATACAGTCCCGAAAGCTCACAATACATGTGAAAACGTGCACATGAAGTGTCAAACTGATTCGATCCCATTCACTTCGCAGCATTAATATAAAATTGTAAGCATCAATAAAATCCTACTGATGTAGAAACATTTGTGTAATTCACATGATGTAATGTGACGCCTGAGTGTTGAGTATCGTTGAAGGGACGTGTAAAGTTTTTACGTCGTTTAAATGTGTGCAGTTATAAATGATGGCTTCTACTTCTTCCTTCTTGTTCCCTCATTGCTGCGGATTGCGACCACAAGTAGTCTGTCTCCAAATAGTGCAGTAATAAGCCAAGTGGACCTCAGAGTGAATGCGATAGCAGGCACAATTGAACAACATGATACCTCCCGTCCCCTTCTACCACCGGACAAGCAGGAATACGTCAAGGTGACATCGTTTTATGGTGACAGTTCCGAAAACTTCCACCAAGCGCTACTCTTCCACTTTTATTGTGAGAACAGCCATGGTGTGAAACTCCTTGCCAGAACTTTTTTACCCATGAACTACAACTACTAAGGTGTTTACTAAGTGCACTCTATTCTAGATCACAACATCGCTTACCATCAGGTAATTTGTTGTCAAGCGCAAACCTATCCAGTGTAAAAAAAAATCGGTTAGGGCCTTCGCTGGCAAATTGCGAGCAGTTCGGAAGCAATGCAAACTAATAAGCGTGTTCGTTGCGGTTGCGTAGCGAGTTCATTTGTTCGCGTCGCTCACAAGTCCATCGCAAATTGCTAGTACGAGTATGACAAAATCACGAGCTCGGAGAGCGTGAAAAACGAGGGAGCAAAGAAATTGACATCAAATTATGTCTGGTCTGATTGACTCTATGAATGGCAAAGTTACCCCCAACACATATTAACAGGCCGTGATCAGGATCATGAATATGATTATTTTTAACATGTAAAATAAAAAAACAAACACAGAAAAATATACGTTTTTTGAATTCGCTTAACTCATAATGACGGGCGTGAATTGGTAAATTATGTGATTTTTAGAAAGCTGTGTTACCTAGACTAGGACCCAAATAGATTGTTTAAGAAAAACCACGATTGCTTAACGATTTTCGATTAATTTTTATAAGTTGGGTCTTTATTTTCCTTTTTCAACTCAGCTGACTTGAATAATACACTATTAAATGACATAATGTAGTTAAAATCATGGTATTTTACCTCATCTAAAAGTTCATAAGAGAAAACATTATTCAATCTCCTAAAAATACATTCTCGAAGAGTGTTTCATCTCTTTTTCTTGTGCGCGGAATAGGAACCGTGTCTTTTATATAGGGGTATGGCTACGAATCAAGGCATCCTCTGAAGATAATGGTAATGTGGCGGTTTTATTCAGGAAATGTTAATATACATTACGTAATACAACTGTCATAGAAGACAAGTTATTATGGCTTACCTTCGATACACATCTAACGCGCTTCACTAGCGCAATTAATTTCCATAACAACGGACCCTCGCTGGTTATTATTCGCAGGTGATTGTCCGCGGCCAGATTCAACGTTACCATGGCAACGATACTAGATAGTGACATGCTTGGGAATCAGTTGGCAATTGATTTGGTACGTGTTTTTGCATTGCTAATGTGATGTGAATAGTTCGCAGTCTTCTAGGTACGTTTATTTGACCCACGCGTAAGTGCGGGTGCGAAATGCATTGGAAATCACATTGGTATCCAAAATGACAAATTGCAATAGACCTTTTGGGCAAAGATTTACAGGGAAGGGCGTACAACCTGAAAGTATTCTAGCTCAGCGCACGGGGAAGCCTGCGCGTTGATCGTTTAAATGTGAATAAGATGTAAAGTGGTGAACATAAATATACCACCATCACCTTTTTTCCCGGTGGGTACATTACGATACAAGTGCAGAAAACAGGATATTCGCAACGAGTGCTGATAAATTGAAACACGACCGAAGGGAGTGTTTTAAATCGACTCGAGTTGCGAATTACCTGTTCGCACGCGTATCGTACAACGTTTTACAGTACTTATGGCTCTTTAAAGTTTTGACATATGCACGTAATCTGCTGATTACCGCACTTGTGCGGTAATATAGCACCATATGTACTGTAAAATCCATTATGGATACCACTGCACCGCGGGGACAGTGTGGAGGTTATGTCGGACTTGCACCGACTAAAAACCCCCCGATCGTCCTCCTCAACTCATTTTGGTCTCGGACACGGATCTCTGTGGGTCCCACCATCTGTTTTCATAGACGATTGCAGCCTCCAACTGCGACCATCTTCGATCTCAAGGACGGGGGAGCTTTAGGTAGTCGCCTTGTACGACAGTTTGGGGATACCGTAGCCGTATTCTATGCCCTGGCTACAGGGCGCATACTACCATCACCTACGTATCTGATATTATACTGACACGTCGCCAGGCTAGTTTCTGACTTGGCGGGGTGGGATTGGTATGTGGTATTTTGTTCTTCGTCGTGTACTTAATGGTGTCGCACACATTTTCGCATTTGACGGGATTACTACCAGTATTTACATTTGCGCAGCAGTAGTACCATGTCCAGAAGCGGGATAACCTGAACACCCCCACCCACTGAATTCGTTTCGCCCCGCTTCCTCTTATTGAAAGTAGATGCACAGCAACGAAGCGATACTGACTCAACTGACAGTTGACACTGGCTGCTTTCTGATGTTGTATGCGGGGAGGCCGCACCGACATATGAGGAAGTCGCCTTAGGCCTGACGCGCGTGGAAATATAAATTTGATTTCAATTTAATACGTGTCGTTATATACCACCAGATTAATTTTCGCTTCTCCAAAATGTAATCTAAAAACATCACGGAATTGCTGAATGCTTACGCCGGGAATACGTGATGGGCCTGAAAACCGCGTTTTTATTATTTCTATCTTTATAACGAAGGTAAAAAGTAAACAAATACCTGTATTTTTACAAGCTTTTATTTAAAATTTTATATTTGATATCCGGATCCGCTTTCAATTATCTTTTCCGTAACAAGGTACTTCGAAAGGTTTTCCTGGTATGTTTTAATTAGATACCTATCCACTTCCGTGGTAATGAATCAGGATAATAAATAAATTTAACCGTAAACAGGGCTTCTATTTGAAGAAGAAAATAATCAGGAACTTTTAAACTGAAAATAGTACGTCACAAAATGAAATGTACTTGTACAATTGTTAAATAAAAATTAAAACCCAGTCCTCAAAAAAAATCACAACGTGTCTTTACCATTGTAGAGTTTGTGCTTCAGCAGTTTACGGTAGTAGTGTTTAGTAGCTTTTTGCGAGATATACATAGATATACCCTAACCTAAATTTGTGTTTTTAAATTGCTCATCTTAAAGATTATACGTAATATTAATTTGGTATGTCCAATAACCACCACCATATCAGCCAAAGGACGTCCACTGCTGGACATAGGCCTCCCCCAAATTCACGGGGGGTATATGCCATAATCGCCACGCTTGGCATGCGGGTTGGCGGGTTGCGGGTTGGCGATCGCAGTATCAGTAATAAAAAGATTAGGTGGGCTAGACTATAGTTGCTTAGGAGGGCGCAGTACGTGGCAGTACGCTCGGTTCTCCATACAATCGTATGTATGCTCTCATTTTAAAACGCTATGCTAGAATAACATGAAACTTTGTATACACAAAGGGATCCGGCATATCTACAGTTTAATGATATTCTAGCATAGCGTTTTAAAATGAGAGCGTAAATACGTTTGTATGGAGAACCGAACGTACTGCGCACTCTTAAGTAGTGTTAATGTACTGATATCAACAGAATTCATCTCTTATTTCAAGTTCGTACGTTTAAAGATCAAAAACCTTTGTAATTTATTCCACCACCACCACCACCATATCAGCCAAAGGACGTCCACTGCTGGACATAGGCCTCCCCCAAATTCACGGGGGGTATATGCCATAATCGCCATGCTTGGCATGCGGGTTGGCGATCGCAGTATCTCCACCGCACTCTAGGGATGCTGCTGCCCGTCCCCCGGTGGTCTTGGTCGTAGTTTTAGGACATACCCGGGTCCAATTTATTCCAGTATTGGCAAATTCCTGAACGTACAATTAAGTAATAAATTTCAGAGGCTGGACACCAGATCCATTAGTGAATTCCGCACTATCCTAGTATTTTATGATCTTACGGGTGAGGAGAACCATATTGCCGCTATTTCGGGATTTATACCAACAAATTGATTATTTATCGATTCTCCACTTTACTCAAGCGCTGAAATTGCGAAGGTAAGCAGTTAGTTCCTGCTAATTATATGTTGCATTCCACGGATAAAGGTACCGCGGACAAACTTTTTGAAAAACTATACTCTCTCCACTCCTCTATTAAATTTAAAAATCCCACCTATTTTATATAGAAAACTCCCGTGAGTTTGAGACATATTAAATATAATGAAACGGGTCACTCACGTCTTTAAGGTCGAATATCGCTCGACATGTTTCAGATCGGTTCGCGGTCCTTTTAATCATGAGCACCTATCGCGGCGGCGATATATGTCGAGCGATATTCGACTTTAAAGACGTGAGTGACCCGTTTCATTATATTTAATAAATCCCACCTATGTTGATATTATACATTGTTAAACTCTAAGAAGAACGGTGTCTCCTGAAATAAAAAAAGTGACACCAGCCTGGATATTGTAAAGTTTTTCGAGATTATGAATAAATCATTTTTTGTGGATCTGCTGTGCCCGTTCAAAACTACATTTTCATGTTACTGTCATTATATGATTGTTATATTAAGGGTCGGTTGCACCAAACCGTCTGTAATTGTAAGCGGTCTTCGTCAAAATCTGACGATCACATGCGGATTTTAACGACCGTTAAATCCGTTGGGTTGCACCATCTTCAAAATCACGGATTGTAATTGTTAATCGGGTTGCCACTTAAGAAACGCACTCCCACCAAAATAATTCTCGGGTAATTATTTTTTCATATAGCAACCGAGCATGAAAATTCAATTTTGTCTGTGCTCATGTCACTTTTGACAAGCGATGAAAACGCGCTAAAAGCAACTACTCATTAAAATACTGATAAATTGGATAAATTTTAGGCGAATATACATTACTAATCGCTCAAATAACAAAAAAAGTGTATTCAAGAAACTTGCCTCTAATATTCATGGGCAGAATACAATCTACCGAGTGAGATTTCTCAAAACGACCCGTCCTTAGAACATCTTATGTTTCACAAGCATTCGGAGCTTTGTATGTTGGATTGATGATATTCTCCTTCTTCAATACCTACGGTGAGTTATAATATTTTACGTCTATTACATACTACCCTTACCTACCTACTCACGAAACCTTAACCTAACCTCTAAAGCTGTTTACAAACTAGTTTCAGTAGCCGAGCGTTAAAGCACGCGACTTTCAATGTGAAGGTTGTGGGTTCGAAACCCGGCTTTTACTTGGTTTTACAGAGTGTGAAATATCATATGACATCGATTATAACATTTGCTTTTGGGTGACGGCAAACATCAACTGGTTTAGTTCCAACAGGTCTAGTTTTCCCTCTGGCTTGGAAGGCCAGATGGCAGTCGCATTTATAAAACTAGTGCCTATGCCTAATCCTTGAATTTGGATACCAAAGCAGACCCCGTGCTCTTTTAGGACATAACTAAAACAACTTGATTTTTGTAGTAAAAATCTCAACAAGTAGATGTTGATATATACAAATATGTGTATGGTGTAAATATCATATATGTCATGTTTTTTATTAATATGGGAATTTATTTCAGGTGCAGAATTAAGATGTATGAGCAATTACTTTAGACTGAAGTGAAAGAAACAAATGTGTGGCACATTCAAACCAATTGTAATGGAATTATAAATACCGGGATTAATAGTAACCTAGAAGAACTTAATAATTTTACATAAGCTTCTTTTCAATTGTAATAAAAATGCTGATTAAAATTGTTCAGTTTTGTTTATTAATGGCCTTTACAGATATTTACTGCCTACAATGTTTAGTTTTTTTCTTTTTTGATTTCATACCAAATGCACTTACATATAAGTTTGGTAGGTATGATATTAAAAACTGCAATTTCATCAGCTTTTGCTAGACCCTATCTTCCTCATAAAAATAGTGATGTCAGGCATTAAATAGATAAAACCATCATTTTCACCCAATACCTTGGTTCATTTAGATTTCATCAACCCGCAATAACCCCTTTGCTCCCTATGTCTGTGTGGGACACATCACTCCCATGATACGGCAGCATCCACTCAGTCTTCTTGTTCTGGTCCAAATATGAGCAAGATGACATTCTGCCACACCATACCGACATCTTTAAGTCCAGTATTTATAAATAAAACAACATTTCTAAATAAATTGTCAAAATTTTGTTATATTACTCATATTATTTGAATATAATAGGATAAACCTTTACTATTGTTTTATGTATTTATATTATTTTTGAAAGCAAATTTTATGAACTAATTATTGCAAAACAAACAAATTTTGGCACTCTGGGATAGGCCTATGTCATAGCAGCAGTACTTTGACTGATATGATGATGATGATGATGAAACAAAGTTTGGGAGCCCTGTATGATATATTTGTTTTACAAATTAATTTATCGAATCGGTCATGCAATTAAATGTAATGTTATCTGTAAACTATACTGAGGTAATGAGTAGAATACTTGGGGTGTGGGTTGCTTTGCTCTTCTGCTGGTCCACCTGCAGTGTGAAAATTAACTCATCTTTTACACACACGACTGGCTGCATTTCGATACTGCGATACTGTATAGAATACTAAGTACACCAACATTTTAGGTATATCAATATAGTAGCTAGGTACTTTACAGAATACAGACTCCTGGTAACATGTACATTTACCTGAGCTGAGGTGCATATTAAAATAAAATACATAAGGTCTAAGGTTACATGTCCCTAGCATGTATTAGAAATAAATACCTATCCATGGGGTTATTTTTAATAGATGCTAGAGACATAAAGAGATGTAGTTCTACAACTCTTTATTTTTCAAAATGAGAATGATAGAAACATTTGTGGACTTGTTCAATATAGCAAGTTGACTTTGAGCCCTCATGTACATGCATATGAAATGACAGGAAAATAACAAAGTCTGCTGAAAGCATCCTTCACCAACCTTTATTTTAGGATTTGTCTGAATGTGAAAGTCACTAGGTCCAATGAAGGGGTAAATCAAATGTCATTGAATGAACCAGTACTTACAAATAAAACAACATGTAATAATAGTTGAACTGTTTAATATTTTTCAACACATTCAAATGTTTAATACAATTTAGGCTTGCTGAAAACTGTTCATCATTGTAAGTTAAACTTGTTTATTGTTGTTGTGACCACAGACTTCGGATCGCGCCATGGTTGTGACACTGAGGTAACACAATAATGTTAGTTTTCCAATGTAAATTCGGTCTTCTCTTCATTTTCATAGCATAGCCCTTGAATATCCGCTTCAAAACAACTTTTATATGTTGTCCGATATTTTCCGTTGTTTCGGTATATACTTCATCCTATATTGTAAGGCCTGTGAGACATTAATCAGTCTGTTATTTGTCTAGGATATCTGCACTACAACCATATCGTCTTTCAAACTAGAAACTACATTTAATTCACATCACAAAAGTTTGTAAAAGTTTCCTTTGTTGCCGAGCGAAAATTTTGGTTGACAGAAGTGATTTAGGCATAAATCAGGTTACAGAATCGCGTTCCGATACTTTCCGCAAACTGCTACATAATACGCTGCCATTTATTAATTAAATTTCTGTAATTTATTACGTAAATGGTCAAGAAAAACTATTTTTCATAATAAATATGGTACTATGCCGCCATATTTGACGAATGGATTTGACGTTAACAGGGGGTCGGACCACTGGTTAATGTAATCGTCATAATTTAACGTACGTCAAGGCTACGAACGGATGGTGCAACGCAAAAATGGAGTTAACGTACGTCAGCGCCATATTTGACGTTGACCGGCCTGTAATCGTAGGTTGGTGCAACCGGCCCTAAGTCGTGCCAAAGACCTAAATTAAATGGTACATAATTGATATCTAATATTTACACGACAAACACAAAATGTCAGCAACATAAAGCATAGCATCGAAGTACCAGCCACATGTTTACTTCACTTTCCTAATGAATAGTTAAACAGCTTCATGCCGCTTTGTCCGTATAAGCCGTTACAAAAGCCAAAGTTTAGTACAATTTAGTGGAATTGTGGTTCAACAGCGCTAGGTCGGTAGGTTGTCAGCCTTGTGTACGTAACCAAACTTGTTAAGTGCTTGTGAAGTTATAGTGCTGAAAAACAATAGATAATTATTCTAGTATAAATACAAGTCATCATCATCATCATCACATCAGCTGATAGACGTCCACTGTTGGATATAGGCCTCCTCTAAAGAGTGCCACAATGAAATTTCGGCATCCAGCGGACTCCCGCGACCTTTACCAGGTTATCAGTCCACCTTGTGGGGGGCCTAGCCACGCTGCGCCTTCCAGTACTTTCTCGCCACTCGAGAACCTGCCCGTCCCAACGGCCATCGGTAGTACGTGCAAGTATTAAGAGAAAAAAATGATTGTATTTGTAAATTTATATCATTGTAGAAACAGTTTTCTACTTCGTGATAAGTAGGTGCACATCTTGAGAGCGCAAGCTAGTCAAAGTTACTCGAATGTTTTACATAAATTACTACCTAATAAGTAATCGGAGACGCCACCTGATGCGACGGATCCGAAACTCGGCAAAATGGCGCAATTCACGTGCACTACATTCACGAGCGTTGGATAAATAAACTGAAGATAACAAGCAGAAAAGAAAATATACATCTTAATATGTACTTTGACTTTGAAGCTTAAGAAAATAAACATATGTTTAGTAGCCAGACCTGCGCTGTATTATTGAGAGTTTGAGAGTGAACTAAAATTCCATTTAGGTCAACCGTTGGTGAGATATTAGCCGTCAAAGTCGTAAAAAGTGTCCCACCCCCTCTAATTTTCAAACAATGAAGTTTAAAAACCAGAAAAAAATGAAGTTGATGTACATTAATAAATACTTTCAACGATTTTTAGGTTGCACAAGATAAGTCTAACGGTTTTTGGGTTCTTGCTGAAAAACTGTCTTGCCCAAATAAAAAGATGTAAGTGCCGCGAGTTCCCTATGGAGATACGACTTTTATTGATGCAAATATTGTAAGGTGGTTTTAAATGTAGATTAGAAGGTGTCGGTACGGACGGTATGGAACCGTTCTTTGTGCGTGATGCGACACGCACTTGGCCGGTTTTTATATTTAGTAAAATATACGAATAAATTAAATTATGGTTAATGATCGATGATGAGCCTCTCATGTATAAATGGATGTCTTGAGACTTGAATCTAAATTAAATGTCTATTCGATTCGTTGTCAGTGTAATGCGAAGCGCGAGTTCACGGAATTCGTTATTAAATAGCACTCGACTCATCTTCGAGCAGCATTTCTTCGAGTATACTCACTCGTTGGTGTCAAGAAATTTTGATTAACGTTTCTCTTTGTAAAAGTGGCTTGTAATTCTCAGGAAACTCGTTACATTATTGTATATACATACATTATAATCACGCCTGTTTTCCAAAGGTAAGCAGAGGTTACGGATTTCAATTTTCTCTTCATGAACTAACATTCTTCATGCATGCGCGCCGATGTAGGGTCAATCCTCTTTTAATTCATCGTCTGCCATACTTTATTCATTTTTCCTTCCATTTCTCCTCCAACATTCAACTTAGCAAAACGGCGTATGTTAATAATTAAGATGCAATATAATTATTGAGAAAAATGATAAGATATACTCAGGAGCAGCTAAAGTGGGTCAGTTTGTAAGAAATTCCATACAAAGTGTACCTACACATTTTATTTTCTCTTGACTTGACCATAGATTGACTTCAGTCAGTTGGCCGCCTGTTATTTGCCTCTTCTCATTGTGAGCATGTTTGGTACTGTGTTCTTTTGTTGGGGTATGCAATAAGGAGTATATGTTTTTTATTGTATTGTATACTTTGATTAAATGACTACATTGATTAGCACAATACAACTAATGAAGTGGACGTCCGTTTAAATGGGGTAATTTCCTTAGGTCAAATGTAAATAAAAAAGCTGAAATCGGCCCTGGAAAACTTTGTTCTAAGCATACTGCTGCACATACTGTTACAGCGCGGCGCGCAGCGTTAAGTGGTGCGATTTCAAAGGGTAAGGGTCAGGGAAGGACAAAGACCAGGCCCGCTATCCTCTCCATTTTATAAGAGCACCAATGAATAATATCATTGGCAAAGAAAAACTGAATATTATTTTTATGCCATTTTTAGTTTATAATTGTAGTCACACCAGAACTTCTGCTGTGCGTTATATCAAGAGAATTAAGTGCCTATAAATCTCAAACGATAAACCTTTCCATAACCTAAGTTTGTCCCTTGATTTCAATTTAACTTAAAAAAAATATTGAGATATTGGGAGACCAATGCCTAAATATAATAGAGTTTCACGTTGCGTTTCATTGATTCGCTACAAAGCGACTGAACTACGTGCTATTAATAATTGGTGTTTACATTACTAACGGATCTCTAAAAATTAAATAAAACTGAACACAGACTGCCGTAAGAACGAACACTGTTTCATGTTTTGCATCGTAAATTTAACAGGACGGTTCATCGTTACACACATGGCTAGTTATAAATTGTAGTATGTAAATTATAATTTAAGACTTAATGTCAAATTTACCCACACTTTCGCTAAACTTCGACGTGCTCAGTACATCAAATATGACAAGTAGATATGATAGAGAATATTTTATGCAACAGTTACATTTTAGTACATTACGATACAAGTGCAAAGAACAGGAAATTCGCAACGAGTGGTGATAAATTGAAACACGACCGAAGGGAGTGTTTTAAATCGACACGAGTTGCGAATTACCTGTTCGCAAGTGTATCGTACAGCGTTTTACAGTACATATGGCTCTTTAAAGTTTCGACATATGCACGTAATCTGCTGATTACCGTACTCGTGCAGTAAACAGGAAATTCGCAACGAGTGGTGATAAATTGAAACACGACCGAAGGGAGTGTTATAAATCGACACGAGTTGCGAATTACCTATTCGCACGTGTATCGTACAACGTTTTACAGTACATATGGCTCTTTAAAGTTTCGACACATGCACGTAATCTGCTGATTACCGCACTAGTTCGGTAATCAAGCACCATATGTACTGTAAATTTATTTAAACCTTTCCATAACCTAACTTTGTCCCTTGATTTCAATTTAACTTAATATATTTATTGAGATATTGGGAGACCAATGCCTAAATATAATAGAGTTTCACGTTGCGTTGCATTGATTCGCTACAAAGCGACTGAACTACGTGCTATTAATAATTAGTGTTTACATTACTAACGGATCTCTAAAAATTAAATAAAACTGAACACAGACTGCCGTAAGAACGAACACTGTTTCATGTTTTGCATCGTAAATTTAACAGGACGGTTGTTACACATAGCTAGCCATACATTGTAGTATGTAAATTATAATTTAAGACTTAATGTCAATTTTACCCACACTTTCGCTAAACTTCGACGTGCTAAGTACATCAAATATGACAAATAGATATGATAGAGAATATTTTATGCAACAGTTACATTTATAGTACATTACGATACAAGTGCAGTACAGTACTGTAAATTTATTTACAGTACATATGGTGCTAGATTACCGCACGAGTGCGGTAATCAGCAGATTACGTGCATATGTCGAAACTTTAAAGAGCCATATGTACTGTAAAACGTTGTACGATACACGTGCGAACAGGTAATTCGCGACTCGTGTCGACTTAAAACACTCCCTTCAGTCGTGTTTCAATTTATCGCCACTCGTTGCGAATTTCCTGTTCTCTGCACTTGTATCGTAATGTACTATTATTTAATTTATTCGTATAAACAATACATAATAAGTGTTCTCGAGTTATTAATAACAAACCTCGCTTTGTTTGTTTGGTTGCAGCAACTCTCGAATTTTAATAAGCCTTATTATATAACTGTTGCAAAAATTCCATTATAATATAAGGACGAAAGGTCTTTACTATTAACCACAGAAGAGACGGTTTTTTTTGGCCAGTACACATAGCAATATTTCTGCTTTGCCTTAATATTAACTGGTAGAGAATGTCATATGTCATTAAGTCCGCCTTTTGTACGATGAGGTTTCTTTAGTTAGTGCAATGAATATTAAATAAATAAATACCAAAATGGTTATACCGGTTATACCTAATGGTTAAATTTTAAAGACTCGAGAGTAGAGAGAGAGAAGTAGCATACAATATTTTTTTCTCAAACATGCAATGTAATATTGATGTTAGGTATGTTCCTTATAATAGGCTGCGAAGTATGACGTTTCAGGTGCGGCTAGGACAAGAGGTCGTTAATAGAATTTCATACAAATCTTGAAGGCCTAGGCCGGCAAAGTCCTCTTTTTTCATTTCCATTCCACATAAATTTATGGCACAGGCATCATGACATTCTGCCAGTATGCCTATTAAAAATAAAACTTTTTTTTTGTTGTTTATTTCATTGCATGTTTGAGAAAAGCACTATACACACCTCGGCGGGAAATATGAGGTTGCCCACCTCAGACCTATCCGACCTCGCTTTGCTCGGCCGTATATATGTCTTTAGCCGGCAACCCCTTTCGTCCCGGCCTCTGTAGTAATGTACTATTCTACGAAAGCAAAATACGGGCACTTACGCCTGCCTCTTAAAAAACCACTTGTATAATAATGTATGTAAATCCATTATGATGCTATCACCGGTCATAGTAATGAATTGTCCTAGACTTGCTGGTGTATAATTGTATATGCTGTCAGTCATGTAATTTAGAGATTTTAATGCTGAAATAGAAAAAAAAAGGTTTCATCGCTATAAATTATACAAGAGGAGACGCCATTTATGCTGATTAAGATCCCAATAAAACATTTCGCTTTATAGCCCCCAACTTTAACAATGTCTACAGTAAAGTATGACCCATTTCACACTCCAATTAAAAACATTTCTAGCAAAATTATTCCATTTCATCCCTTATTATTTTTATTTAACAGACATCTGAGCTCTACTTGGCCTCATTTCCAAGACAAGTATTGCGTCTCTTTCCCTTTACATAGAGCGCAAAATAAATAGAACACATAGGATATTAAAGCCAGTCGTAATACACCACTTGTATGCAGTGACCATGATCCACAGTAATGAGAGAGCAACAATAGAAATACCATCGGCCTTTATACATATCTGTACTCGGGCATAAGATGGCGGAAATCGGGTCATCTTTATATATAGAAACGTGTCCTAAATATACTGCGGTAAGGAAAAGGTTCGTAGTAATTTAAACCGTCAAAATTTGTCTCGCATGCGTATTAACGTTAGCTATACTGTGCGTGCGCAGAAACTAGCGACAACTGGCCTGAACAAAACTTATGGCTTTTGTCAATACGGATCATTACTTCAAAGAAATGAACAATGAAGATTTAGAGCAACATATTTTGGTTATTTTCCCGAAAGAGCGGTGAAATATCACTTAATAGTTTCCTGGCAGTGAAAAAAAAAATAAGTAGAAAATATGTCCGTTATAAACACTTATTTCTAACAATAATATAGTGAGATAAAAATTATTAGATTTTTTAAATTTGAAGCTCTAACATTAACCTCAAAATCTAGACACTAGCCAAGTTCACCCCAGGAACTGGCAGCAGTCGTGTGTTATTTTACA
The DNA here is from genome assembly GCA_905163555.1 of Notocelia uddmanniana. Classification (NCBI taxonomy): domain Eukaryota; kingdom Metazoa; phylum Arthropoda; class Insecta; order Lepidoptera; family Tortricidae; genus Notocelia; species Notocelia uddmanniana. Next base: position 21,423,437 of record LR991068.1, read on the forward strand.
CGAACCGTTTGGAGCCACTTTTGACCCCCCAATAACTCCAAATCTATCTAACATAGAAAAATGAAATTTGTTACATGTATTAAGATCTTTTAGAGCAACTAGAACCACACATAAATATAGGTTTAATAGTTACTGATATATTGAATTCCAAAAAACGGCATTTTTACCACTGACTGACTAGTAATCAAAATCTAAACAACTTCCTGGTGACCTAGAAAGCTGAAATTTGGCATGCAGCTTGGTAATCCAAGCTGCATGCCAAATTGATGCATGCTTTTTCTGCATCATTTTTCTGGTGTATACACACAATTTCATTATGTGTGTATACACCAGAAAAATCAGATAAAAGTGTTTTTTTATTAATTTTATTATTATTTATGCTAAATTTTAAGTTTGAAAGTATCATTATAATTCCAATTAGATTTAAATGTGTTTTGCGCGCTTGAATACACGCGCGTCAAATATGCGAACCACATTAAAATAGAATATGAAACGTAGTTGTACATAATCTCTTGGATTTACCCTCTACACTACCTACGTTTCGATAATACTTATTTCGAAAGCATACTATACGGTGAACGATTACATCTTATGTATGGGATGTTTGGATTTGGATAGAATCACAGAATAAGTAATAGTACAAGTACAGAAGTTTCTCTGTTAACAAATCCCACATTAACAAGCACACAACGCGCTCTTTCGAGGCCCCGCCCTCAGCACTAGGGTTACCACCAGCTAGAACCTATTTTAATATCTACTTTATTATTAGTAGTGTTGTTTACAATACAATTAGGAATAGTACTTTTAAGGTTCCGTAGCGAAAATGGTGAAAACGGAACCCGTCCGTCCGTCTTTTCGTCTGTATGTGACAGCCGATGTACCTACTCGGAGACTATAAGCACTACAAATAGGTACAATTAAAACATTTAGCAGAAAGGTGTGTTCTACTCGTATGAACCGCTGCGTGAAAGTGATGTGAAATGACGAAAAAATATTAAAGTAGGGGGAGGGGGGCACTCCATACATGTAACCAGGGGAAACAAAGTTTTAGATAATTTTTAAAGGCATCACTTTAAAAAATAAAAAGAGTATTCTTAGAACCAACTTTTTCATTTTCGTTTTCTTTTATGTCAACCGTGGGTGAATACCAAACTTTTTTGAGTGATAACTGTCAGTTTTTTCAATATTTTAAGATAAAGACACAGAATTTGGGTAACTGTATAAAGATATTTTTTATACAATAATGGTGGTTTAGACTTTATTACGTATTTAACACGAAACGGATTATTTTATGATCGTACAGCGGTACAGCAGCGCGTGCGCGTGCGATCCGTTACGCTGCGCCGCAACCATTGAATAGTCACACGACGTGTGAGCCGGCGGCCGCATGTACTTTGCGCGGCGCGATGACGTCACGGTAGTAAACCACCCCTGATAGAATCCTAAATGGGTTATACATTGTAAAAATCTTAGGTATTCTATAGTAGCATTGTAATTTTGTAGTACTTTGATACTGAAATTTCATAGAAAACATAGAATAAATACATTGTTTTGAATAAATGAAACCTCGCCTAGTTTTTTAAGCCAGTTATTCTTGTGTCAGAGGTTTATTTTTCCGAACCAGTGGTAGTTATTGACATTCATAGGTGCAATATATAGTATACCTAAATTGAAGAATAAGTAACTTTGACTTTTATAAGTAAATGTGGCATAGCTTAGTTTGGTCAACGTGTAAGATATTTCCTTAACTCAAAAGGCATGCCTTAGAAAACTCTTGGTTCTACTACACACACACACACACACACACACACACACACACGCGCGCGCGCACGCACGCACACTCACACACACAGTTAATTATTGAACAAAACAAAACTAAGTTAATAATATGGTATTTTAACTCATCTAAAATCTTACAGAAGGAAATAAGAATAAAACTTCACGTAGTTGGATATATATGGCAGCCGCTTCCGTAAAAACTAGTGCCTACGCCAATGCTTGCATTTGGGTAGCGAACTCCAGGCATCCTTCAGGATGCAACTGTACTAGGAATAACGCTAAGATTATGATGATGATGATAGTTGGATATAGATATTTACCGGTCCGAAATAACCAATCCCGAAGAGTAATTGCATCTCTTTACGCGGATGGAGGCATCCCTTTAAATAGAAAACAAGCGCGCTTGACTGCCTACATTAAACGATTCAAGTATAGTGTAGGTATACAGGGTGTATATAAATAAATATTAGGGGACATTTTTACACAAATCGAACTAGTCCCACAGTAAGCTCAACAAGGTATATGAAGACGGGGTTGAAGTAAAACTGTGTCAAGCCGCCGTCTACCTTTCGAAATGGAACATTATTGTCAGCAGAACCTTTGAGACAAATGCAAGGAAAAACCATTGCTGGGATATTTTTAACATTTCAAGATTTTGCTCGCCATCCTGAATTTTTCCATTTCATAAAGAAAGTGCATTTTTATACAGATGCTGTAAAGTATGGGGTCGCTGACGAATAAATTTGAAGTCCTGAGCGTCGGCGAGGCCTTCTTTACAAGTATGAGAGTTGATGCTTCGAACCCGCGATCCTCACATTTGCAGTCTCCGCTTATAAGCCGTTCGGATATAGTGGCTGGACAAATCGAGATTAATCGTTTAATGTTCTATAATATTTGAAATTTACTTTTGGAGAAGGCTATAAACCGCGCTCAGTATTCCAGGAGCATCTTGAAGACCGGTAAAACCACAGTATAAACAATACTTTCCAATGTTAGTACAAAAACGATAAATTATGTATAAGCGAAACAAATGAAAATAAACCTGTAGACGAAAATAAGACAATCGTGTTGAAATGTTTGCAGTTCTCACGAAATTATTACGGTTGAGTTATATCGCGTAAATAAACTTCAGCAAAATACTGTACAGTTTCTTATGAATCTAAGAAGAAAATCTTAAGACATTGTTATTTATCATGACAAAGAACAACAACACTCCTAAGCACTACAGTACATAAAACCTCGTGAAAGCCATAAAATCCGGGTAGTTAGTAAGCGGCCTTTAACCTTGGGAAAGCCGATGTCAAAAATATGTAACTTTAATCATAATCTTCAAGTTTAAACGTAAGTTGCAAGCCGTTTTGGACGGATCCCGGACAACGCGTACGAAAGGCTAACCATACACAATTATTCAGCTAAGTTGTTGCTGATTTGCATTTTTGTCCACCTGACAAATAAAAGTCTACGCACAGATTATGATAAACTAGCTTTTGCCCGCGACTCCGTCCGCGTGTAGCTCATTATATTTATAGAAATAATTGCTATTAAATTGTTGTAGGGGCAGGCTTAAATTTCGATCGCCCACACAAAATTCTACTCCCTTTTCACCCCCTAAGGAATGATTTCCGGAATAAAGACTATCCTATGTCCTTTCCCGGGACGCAAACTATCTATACCAAATTTCATCTTAATCGGTTAAGTGGTTTAAGCGTGAAGAGAGAACAGGCAGACAGTTACTTTTTCGTTTATAATATTAGCCATGCTTCGATAAGTATGGATAGTATGGTTTAGGTGGACGCAAAACAAAATATTCGTAAACAAGTCATTCTTAGTTTTATATCTTTTCTACGGACTACAGTAGGATAACAGAAAAAACATAATATTAAACACAAATATACACCACGCATATTAGTGTGACAATAGGAATGAACTGAGCAAATTAGTGTGAGAACTGGGCTTCCCTAACCTAAAAAAGTCAATCACAGAGAACTCTACGAGAATTTGATACAATCTAAAGCGCTTTTCTAAAAACAAAATACTGCTTAGAATATTCGTCTTGTGATCCAGTTAGTATAATAAAAGATAGATTTGCGACAAATATAATAAACCCCAAGGGACGTGACACGTCATATACTTAAGATAAGTGTCGCGAGAGCCATTACTGTATTAATAGCTATCGATTTAATCGCTCGTAAAACAGCATGACTGGTTTCAATTCCGAGTTCTTAAAGCTAGGTCCCAATAAGGAGAGCAATCTATTGGAGAGGTATGGCACAGCTTAATGCCATATCGCTCATATTTGAGACGGCCCAAATGGGGAATAACAAAACTGGAGCCATAATAAATAAAAACACTTGCTCTGTAGGTACGAAGTGTGTGGTGTGGTATTCCTATTGTTCCTTGAGATTGACCTTGTCTCAATCAACAACGAATCCTAAAATCAATAAAGATCGAAACACTTGTGAAATAATTCAATTTAAGTTTTATTTATTTATTTACGAACCGTGAGATCTTCGAGAAGACCAGTACGGTTGCCAGTTTTTGTTGCACTTTTAGCACCACCCAGGGGTAACGGTGGGTACTCCCTACGGACGTGGTGCAACTTCGACCCAACTTTGTCAATTGAGTGGGCAACTTGACTGTTAGAAGTTTTCAAGCCGCCCGAAGGGCTCTAACTTGGGTTAACGACTGCTGTCGTAGACAGCAGCCGGGATCAACGGCTTAACGTGCCTTCCCAAGCACGAGAGCGCTCAGTTAGTAACCACTCAAAGCGGTCACCCATCCGAAAACTAACATGCGCCCACATTTCTTAACCTCGCATACGGCACGCGGTAGGCGGGTGCCGCTGGGCCACGAGCGCTCTTGATAGGCATGCGTATGGCAATTTTGGTATTTTCTGTAGTTAACCATGCATTTGCTCTTGAAAAACACAAATTGGGTGAAGAAGAACTGGTGATTATGACCACAGATGATGTATGGAACTCCTCGATGATGTAGGCACTTCACAGATTCCGACGAAATTTCGTTAACGTAGCAACTAATGCTCGGCAAAATACACATTTTGAAGTGGAACTTCTGATGAGGAATAAAAGGTGGGTATGGCTTCCCTGAGGAATCAACGGAACTCCTCAAATATCATCGGCCCATATAAAGCGACTTGGTTATTTTCTCTAGTAACCATCTTATTTGCTATCGAAAATCAATACAGTTGACTACAAAGATATCGATACACCCAAAGTTACAAAAAACTATCGATCTATTTGTAGTCTGTACAAGTGGTAAAGTGGGCAGGATGTGAAAATTTATGCGTGTGGCATGGCGAAGTACAAAATTGAAGTCGGTTTTTGGGTATACATTTTTGTTAGTTACTTCAGATACCATTTGCATTTGAATGTTTTTGCGCGTTTCCATGCACGACGCAGTAGCGTGTTAGAATTGTGCAAAACAAACTGAAATATGAACGCCGCCGTACGAAAGCGGCAAACCGAGTTGGCATGGGAATTGAAATTAGAAAGCCCATCTCGCCTATTGATTTGTTATCCTACAGAATTTCATCTATTACATTCTCATTGTGTGTGTTTTATAACTTTTTATGGCACGGTGGTAACCTGTCATTAAGCTGTCATAATTAAACTTAGAGCGTATCAGACGATGATTGTACTGAAATTACATTATATCCATAGCTGGATGAATACATTTTTTTCCCTAATCCCCCTTCCTTCTTCTTCTTATTTTTCCTTTTATATTAATTTTATCATCCTGTTTAAGTTTAAACAAATATATATGGGAAATGTACACTTTAATGCATCAAATACCTATACATTTCTCTCCAGAGTCCACATCCACGACCAAGTTTCTTTTCGACTTTACTTGCGTCAATACAATTTCAGATTCAAATATTTATTCTTCATAGAAACCTCAAGGATTCTTTACAGACCGCATTCCAGCTGATAAAAAGGGCTATTTAAATTAATCGTAAACTCTTCTTTACTATAAAACCCTTTTTTATTGTATAAGTTATAAAAAATTAAGCGTACTAATCGAAAATAAATGCAGTATAAATTGAGCTGGGAGGTTCAAAACATTTTTTTTTATATAACGACGTTGGTAAACAAGCTTACGGCCTGCCTGATGGTAAGCAGACACCATTGCCTATGGACACTTGCAGCTTCAGAAGAATCACACGCATGTTGCCGACCCTTTATTAACTTGAGGATTCGGTATGTTGATAGCTAGTAACAGCTCCCTGACTCTCAACACAGCATGCATATGGATAGTAAACTATCAAATTGTCACAATAAATAGGAAATTAGATAAAATAATCAATATCATAAAAAATAATAGACTACAAAGATTTGACAAAATGTGTCATTTTGTTTATAGCCATAGAGTAAATTGAAACTGCCAAATACAATTCTCATATTGTAAAAAAACAAATCGTATGACAACTTTCGCTTCGCAATATTTGACAGCCAAAACGGAAAACTGTGACGTCACATTTGAGTCTTCATTGATATAGAGCGTTTTCAGTGCTCGACAGCTATGTTTATTTTTGTCTACACTCCATTTTTAACCCCCAACGCAAAAAGAGAGGGGTGTTATAAGTTTAACGTGTCTGCCTGTGTACCTGTATATCTGTCTGTGGTATCGTAGCTCCCAAACGGATGAACCGATTTTTGTTTAGTGTTTTTTTTTATCATAGATAATTTTGTCCCAAGTGTTCTTAGCCATGTTTAATGAAAATGTATTCAGCCGTTTTTGGGGTATTGAGCTTTGAAATGAAAATGTCGGGAGGTTTTCAACTTATCTTATAACTTATCGTTGTGCATAAGACGGCCGTCACTCTCGCACTCGCATACTTGTCAGAACGTGACGAATGTCTTATCCACGACGATAAGTGATAAAATGGCAACCATCGTACGTCTGCTGTGTTGCTATAGTTATAGTTATATACTGGCATATGGCACAAAGTTAGGCATCTAGCCAATTAGATACGTAAGTGTTGACCTCTATTAACCTAGTTGCTCAGAATGACATGTTATTTATTTATTTATTTCTTAAAAATGTTTACATGGCCTTACAGTTAACCCAATGCGCCATGAAACTTAAGCTTATAAAATATCTATTTAGGCGACGAAACCGCGTGGCCCCGTTGCATCGTCGTCTCCGGTGTAGGATTCGTTAGGTTGCCCCGGAACCGTCGAAACACGACACCCTTCGGCCAGAATGATTTTGCATAATGACAGACAACAACATACACCGTAAATGCTAATCTCATAAAAGCATATATGAATCTTCGCCAAGATATTTATCGAAAGCCCTCTTACTCGGGGGGTGTGGTTTACAGAATCGAGGCATCCTTTTAAGTTTTGTATATTCTTATAAATACCTGTACGACTAAAGACTGAATACATTAGTGAAAAAGAATTATAGATCTTTTAATCCGCGTGGTAACGTATTTGAAGAAAAAAACGGCACATTATCTTCGACGCATGGATGAATTGCAGGCTGAGTATTGGTTTAAAACGAACGAACTTAAAGTCCGCTTAATTAATACGAAGCCGGCAATGATAGTCCAATATTTCTGTCACAAAAGACATAAGAATTTTTATATAAATTTCCAGGTCATCGTCATTGAAGTTATTAATAAAGACGCAAAACCGGAATTATCGAAGAAAAACACTTCATTGAATAATCGATTCGCCCCAAATTATCATTTGGGTCATGGGTCCATTGTTTTCTTTGAAAACATCATAAATATAATTGGTCGACCAACCTGAATTCATGAAAAAGAGTGATTGGAAAGTGGCATCATTCACTCTGTCAAACAAAATCAAAATACCTATAAGAGACTGCCTTTGCCTGCCCGTGGCCGTGACTTCGTACGCATATATTTTTTTAATTCAATCTTTTTATTCCCCGACTGCGACAACCGAGCAGACGGCCTGTCTGATAGTAATCAGGCGAATACTTTGGACACATGAGTTGCATAAATATGAGAGATAGCATTCCTGCTGTGCCATAACTCTCTAAACACTCGTGTGATCTTATTATAAAACTCGCCTTCGGCTCATTTCATGGACCCACACTATTGCAACAGTCACATAAACTACTAAGTGTCGTTATATATATGACTCCGTATGTTTGCCGTCTTTGTTTTAGTAGATTGTATGCTGGCGTCTATGCACCCGTACGGAGTCGGGGCGGGCATCTTGTAATAGTAGCTTGTACAACCACTGCATTAAACAAGACATTTTATTTCAGACAATTTATCGATCCGCGCCGCAGGCGAGTACAATATACTATTACTAGATGCCTGCAGCGCGGGGGCCGGATTTAAATTTATGTACAAGAGCATAAAAATCGACTTTGCGTCGCCTACGCTGAACATAATACTCTAATTTTGTGCATTTTTGTTATTGAGCTATGAACACATATATATGTCACATCATAGAATTCTATCCTAATGTTTGAGTTTACAACTTGCAACTATGTCTGAAATAAATAAATAAAGACAAACTTTTAGAGTATAAGAAGTGAAAAATTTATTTATACCTACAGATTTTACTGGGCTGGCCTCTGCACTCATACTTGAGCCTCCCGGATGATCAGCTCTGCATGTTACTACCTGACCTACCTCTTGGTGCGAGACCCTGAATATGGACGTATAATTTTTGTTGCATGAAATGTTTGTTTACACGACAAACGATTAAATAAATAAATAATTCGTCAAGTAAGATAGACCTTCCAGTTACATCCCAATTAGGGCAAAGTAAATATGATTATCGATACTGGGTCCGCTTCACCAGAACTAGGCCACCGATTACCATTTCCATGTGTTATGCATTGCCGTCTAAACCAGGCATAATATCGGCTCATTACGGTTCTATTTTCGGGCAACCATTGTTGGAATAGAATTTAGTTCAAATATAAACAAGAGAAAAGAGGTTACGACAGATTTTTTTCCTTTGAAACTGTATACAGTGTAATTGGGGCAGTCTCCCGGAATAAGCCTGATTCATACTTTATTGACGTGATGCTCTCGTCGCGTCAGAACGTAACATATGAATATGAATCTAACCAATCTAAATGTGTTAATTAAACCAATATTGTTTTGTCGCGTCACGACAGGTTACATCAGATTATAAATCTGAATACGTTAAAAAAATGTTTCTATTCCTTTGAAACCTTTGTTTGCTTTATCATCATAGCCGATGTCAATACCTTGGATGTTGGCTTCTAACGATAAGGTAGCGGATTCCGGGCATCCTTCAAGATGCAACCGCCTGTACTGGGATAACGCTAGGATGATGATGATGATGAACCTTGATGTATTAGGTTAACATTGACTGTTGAACATATTATTATACTAGAGGTTGCGCGCGACTTCGTCCGCGTCTTCGTTCCTATTGGTCACAGCGTGATGTTATATAGCCTAAAGCCTTCCTCGATAAATGAACTATCCAACACAAAACAAATTTTTCAATTCGAACCAGTAGTTCCTGAGATTAGCGCGTTTAAACAAACAAACAAACTCTTCAGCTTTATAATATTAGTATAGATTTATTACTATTCGTTTTATGTTGTTCCATAAGCAGTTTCAATCTACAAATTGTGTATCATCGATCTTCAAGGAACCGTTGAAGTTTGTTGAAGAAGGGTATCAATTTCAGAGTTCAGAGTAGTGAAGTTCTCGCGAGAAACTTCACGCCGAACAGTTGCCGCCTTGTTATCCGGAAAATTACAAAAAGCGGTCTCAGCAAGGATTTATGCTTGACAGCTTTTAAATTAAGTACTTGCCATTAGAATGGACTTGTTTCAGTGCGAGAGAAGTTATGAATATGAAAATGATGAGCAAGCAACCTTCTCAAATGGGAATCCCAAAGAAGATGGGGTCTATCTATGATACTCGTACATTGGTTACATTAACATTATCATAAGATCGGACGCTCCGGTTGTGGGATGATGTGGTTTCAGAGGTTTTCCCGAGAGATTACAGTATCAGGTTCGTCGAGAAATGAGTGTATACATTTTTAAAGGCAAGGCGCGTGTGACACCCCTGGAGTTGCAGGCGTCCATAGGCTGTGGTAACCGCTTACCGTCAGGCGGACCGTATGCTTGTTTGCCACCGACGTGGTATTAAAAAATACTTTTGCTTGGACTGTACTTATTTCACTCTACGTATACTTGCTTGTATCAAATGACTGGGACTTAGCGTTATTCTGAATGAACATAAGTCTCAGTCATCCCTAAATATCTGACATAGCTCCACGAATGGATTTAATAGGAAATCCTTCTCTACTTGGCATGCTAACGTAGCATCCCGAAAAAGATTATTGCCCAAGAACGCTGAATTCATATAAGACTTTGTTCTCCCAAGTGATTGTTACCCCCGTAAATAACGCAAGATAGAAGTCCATATAGATAGAATAGAATAGAATAGAAAAAGCTTTATTTCGACAACCAGATATCTTGTTTATGCTGATTCTGTCCCTGGATTTGTCTCATCCGTTTATGACAGGTATGACTTATGTAGCTTTAGATTTGAGAGAAGGGTATTGCCTTAAACCAACGTGACCTGTATTCTGGGGACGGATGGAAATGGGACAGATTGCTGGTGTGACGTATATTGTTATATATTATTTGGCTTGCTGTGAGCATAACGCAAAGGTGAGCGGGGCACCTCCCTGCCACCCTATGCCCGTCGGCTATCCTTTGATGTCTCTCCACCATCTGAATTTAACGATTGATCTACAAACCAGAAGCCTAAATAACCCGGCCGCGAAATGCGGCGCGACAAGGCATTGCATGGTCGAGACGCGCAAAGCACTGTTAGGATTACACGCAATGTATTTGGAAAACTCGTGGCCCGGCAGTTATCTATACTAATAATATAAAGCTGAAGAGTTTGTTTGTTTGAACGCGCTAATCTCAGGAACTACTGGTTCGAATTGAAAAATTATTTTTGTGTTGGATAGTCCATTTATCGAGGAAGGCTTTAGGCTATATAACATCACGCTGCGACCAATAGGAGCGAAGACTCGGACGAAGTCGCGGGCAACAGTAAGTAAACAACTAGTAGTTTCACCAGAAATGTTCGAAAATGTATTTAATTTTTCATACATTTGATACTTCACTGTCTAGCGAGCGATGTAGCAAGTATATGATAATACTGTTTAGCACATCAGGTGGATATTCACCTTTACTTACCGATTACTACGAAGTCCTTTGAGGAAATAAAGAGATAAAAAGTTCAAATAGAACGTAAGATACATTAGGACGTAATCAAGGATTGCCTGTATTTTAGTTATCGCTTGTCTTTTGGTTTCGACTCACGACGCGAATTCACTCCGGAAAAATCTGGTAGATAACACTAAATACTACACTAAATAGGAAAACTCTTTCCTTTCTTTCTTTCTTTTCTTTTATTCTTTGATTTAAAATAAAATATTAATTAAATTTAAACTGCATGCTTTAGATAAGAAGACACCGATGTTAGTAATGGTTACCTATAATTCGATAAACATCTATCACGAACTGTAAACTTGATAAAAGAAAATTTTATGATGTATTATCTGGTTGGCGATCCTAAATAAAAAAAAAAAAAACAGTACAAATAATATATGTAATTGTGAAAAGCAATTAGTTCTGACTCTGGATAATTCAACCAGCATTTCATCAATGCATTTGACAGAATCGGACACTAAGCAATCTTAGGCAATTGGTTTACCTAACCGTCATGACACGAATCACAACTTAATACAACTCATAGTGGCGCTAACAGACGCTTCGCTGGCTCCCAAATCAAATAACATTATACAAACACATGCTAACAAGCGCCACGTTTCGCCTCACTTGCTACACAAACATCAATGCTGCCAGCATTTGAATTTCCATTTGTTGTTTACGCATACTGGCTGTTAAGAAGTTCGGGGAAAAAAGTACTAATCTATGAAAACGACGAGTGAAGAACGTTTAAAAAGTTTGCGAATGTCTGTAACAGAAGGTTTATTTTGGTCCTTTGCTTTCGACTTCAATTACAATTCAATTTGTATTAGCAAGCGAAAAACTACGGCGGGTTACACATACGATTAAAAACCTATGTACTTGTACGTATGGGTTGATAAATCCAATACACACAAATTTTTACTACCACAGGTTAAGAATGTTAATGGCATGAGGATCTTTACTTGCTACCAAAAATAATAAATAGCCTCCCAAAACACATACAAGATGTACCTCTCCAACCCTAGATCAATTAAAGAGGTTAACAAATATTTTATGTCATGTAACAATTATGATTACGCCTTGTGATAAGCAGGTACCTTATTGTTGTTTATTACTGAATAGAATGTAATGTAATCCTTAGTCCGAACTCTAGCTCTAAATAAGCCATTTAATGGCTTCGTCAGTTAAGTTATATTGCAAACTCTGCGTTTAAGTATTTGGAACTTAAATAAAAAATAAAAAAAAAACTTAATGTGGCACCAGACTCTCCATACAATTGAAATTCAACGAACACCACAGATACGATTACAGACGGAATGGTGCAACCCACCTTAAATGAGGTATAGACGCGAAAAGGATAAATCAATGCCAGTTATTTAAATAATATTGGTTGAAATAAAGTTAAAACATGATTATTTATACCACGTCGGTGGCAAACAAGCATACGGCCCTCCTGATGGTAAGCGGTCACCGCAGCCTATGGTCGCCTGCAACCCCACGGGTGTCACATGCGCATTGCCGACCCTTAAAATTTATACACTCTTGTCTTGAAAAACCCCATCCTGTAGGTACTCGGGAAAACCTCGGCAGGGAGCTAATTCCACAACCGGATCGTTCGAGGAAGAAATATCCTCTGAAACCGTACCGTACCTACGGTACCATTTAGGTTCTACGGTGTGAGAATGAATACCCTGCCCACGGCGAGCGGTGCAATGGTAGGAAGCGGCTGTGGGCATCATGTCGAAACGTTCTTCGGAACACAACACATCATACAAGTCTTAGAACAGTTATGTTATATACGACTATATTAGTTTAGCAAATGCTATATTTTAATTTACTTTGATAGCGTTTCTTGGCATAATTTATATATTTTTCGGTGGTGCGGCGTGTAATAATTTTCAATGGTATTATTACTACAAAAGTAAAATATCATGCCACTGTTGCCTCAATCATGCAGGATACTCTTAATAAAATGAGATTAAGTAAAGTTGCGAGCTTGTTCAGTAACTACGCAAAGAAACAACAAGTGGGAATAATAAATGCCAACTTTCTGAACGTTGTGCTTTACTTTTCTTTTCTTAAAAATTGCTGGTAACTTTGCATTTCTTTTACTCATATAGCCGAGTAAAAGAGATACAAAATTAGCAATCGACGTATGATTTATGATAAGAAGTAAATTCTGCCAAACGTCTTTGAAGTAGGTACCATTCGGTAACATAGTAATTAAAAAATTTGAGGAATAACTGGAATAATTTGGAGAAATAATAAGGGTGCTTGTTATAATGATTTTTCAAGATCCAAGAGAAGTTTATGACAGACCAGTGGCAAACATGACATCTTATTTGCTGTTGGATCCGCTACTGGTTATTATATTATTGAGACAAAAAAAAACATAAGGATAAATTAAACGCTATTACGCCAACTCTGATATTGAATGATGATTTGATAATGTGCTTTAAAGGGGAAAGAACTAACCAAATGACAAGATACTCGTTGTTTTAACAGCCGAGCGATTCGAGTTCTTAATAAAGGCCAAAAAAGGTTAAGTAAAATTAAGATATTTCTTAAATTAATATGACCATAACTCGTGTATTCTTACAACAATAAAGATATTTTTGTACACACAAAGGGATCACCTACAATTGTCTGTAAGTAATATTGCATGTATCGCTGATAAATCGCGCGGCGACATTTAAGCCTAACTTCTGGTTCTATAATGTTTCGTTAGTGTAAAAGTAACCCCTTCGCAGCTTCACAATTTCTTTGTTTAACTAGTAACACTATAAATTACATGGAAGTAAGATTACCTAACCAAATTACCCGAGCTATTCTGGAAACCGCCTGCTCTCTGCAATAACCGCAAACGCATTAACGCCTGCAAGCCGAGGCATTAACGTAATCAAGTGCACGATACGAGTGTGTCTGGAGAATAAGCTGTCTCAGAATTCTAGCAACACAGTTGTATTTAACTGAATCCTTATGACTGTTTTACACATCAGCCCAGATCCAGTTGAAGCCGGTCAACTAGTTTAACTAAGCGCAAACTCTTTAGAGTATTCCAGTGTGCACACAGTGTTTCCCACGAGGTTGTGCTGGAGGTTTCTTAAAAAATCTTATCATGTTCGGTACATTTTTTATTCGTATTCAAGTTCTGTAATTTATACAAACACCAACATAATTAACTGACCATTCCTGACCCTTATTACAATACGCATAAAGTGCACGAATGGTCAGTGTTGGCGATGGTACATCGCTACGCCACATTGCAAAAAGTTGAAACTACAAAATTGTTCAACTATTATATAGACAGTTGCCATTTAAATCCCATTCCAAAAAAGAATCCTCACAATAAGCCTCATGTACATCTGATCTTTTGGAGAATGTGTCTGAAAAATATGATTTAAAAGCAATTCCATACAATGGGTTTCTCGGATACTCCCTCTTATATTGTGCTGACAACAACACATTTTCCCACGCCTTCAAAATTGAAAATAACCGAGTATTAAACCGAGAGAATTCTTGTTGTTTGAATAAATAGAGCCATAGGTGTGTAGTTATACGTAAACTTGTAGCTTCGATAAGCCTGCATACCTCCTTGGTAAATTGAATGGAACGGAATGCAAGCTTCTATGGAGAACGTTTCGGGAATGTTCTTGTTGGGATTTACCATTCGATCAATGTAGGATTATGATGGAATTGATGGATTTTAACACGATTAGTTATAAAGATATCCCAGTGCTCGACAATGATCTAATACTACATTTAAAATCTTATTTCATCATAGTCAATATTCATTGATCTAATATTTTAAAATTTAACAAACCAAAAAGAACTATGTAAAATGGTATTCGAGTCTCAAAGCAATCTTACAATTATAATCTTTCCATCGCTCCAACGCTTCCAAGCAAGATAATGAGAATGTATTTCCGGGTATTCACTTCCAAGAAAAAGTATTTCTATTTGCGTAACGAAATCAATAAGCAGTCTGCCACATAAATTTAAAAATAAATTGCAATTGAATAATAGTACATTAATTTTATAATATATTCAATAAAACAACGAGTTGTATTGCATGACGAGCACTCACTAACATTTGTTTTATTTGTCAATTTAAACTAAATATAGCCATAGACATTAATATAACCTCTGTAGAGTATTTTGGTATTTTATACACAACACCCCCACTAAATATCAAAATGTCTACTTCATTTAAATTCACACAAAATCATTTAACACAAAGTACACCCATCTTCTGCATTAGATAGTAATGCTTGCTGCTATTTAAACTTTTAGTCAAAATGTCAGCAGGCATCTCTTTTGTCTCTAAATATTTAATCTCTACAATTTTTTCAGTAACACAATCTCGACAAAAGAAATAACGCATATCAATGTGTTTGGTGCGCTTGCTGAAAACATTATTTAATAACAATTTAATCGCACCTTGGTTGTCATTAAACACACTTACAGTATAAGTTTTGTTCACAATTTCGTTTAACAAATTCCGTAAATATATAGCCTCTCTACATGCCTCAGTTATTCCCATTAATTCAGCTTCTGTAGAGCTTAAGGCGACTGTCCTCTGCTTTTTGGTTTCCCAAGGAATAGCACCCCCGGACATTACAAAACACAAACCGGTGTATGATCGCCTGTCTATGGCATTATTACCCCAGTCAGCATCAACAAACCCCACAAAGTGGGAATCATCTGTCTTATTAAACTTAAGACCAATATCTTTTGTTTTCTTTAAGTACCTAAGAACCCTCTTAGCATACAACCATGTCTCATTCGTAAAGCAATTATTAAATTGACTTAAGTATCCAACAGCAAAAGCCAGATCAGGTTGAGTCAGTACAGCCAGATACATTAAACTACCGACTAGCTGTTGATAAGGAAATTGTTTAGTTACATTTTCAGTGGTACTAATGTTCAATTTAGCCTCTAAAGGTGTATCAGCAGTTTCACAATCTACCATTTGAAATCTATTTAGCAACTGGTTGATGTAACTTTCCTGACTCAATGTAATAACTCCATTAGCTTTATCTACATTGACAGTCATACCAAGACATTGCTTTATTTCACCCAAATCCTTTATTTTAAACTGTGAAGCTAAGACACTTTTCAAATTGTCAGTTTCATTACTGTCATTCGAAAATATGAAAAAATCATCAACATACAATGCAATGATTGTTTTCAAGTCATTCTTATTTCTGGTATAAAGACAAGGTTCCAATTTCGATCTCTTGTAACCCATGCCAATAAGACAATCATCAACCTTCTTATACCAGGCTCTTGAGGATTGCTTAAGCCCATAAATTGCTCGCTTCAATTTCAACACTTTATCACTTTGAGCATTAAGAAAACCTTCTGGTATCTGCATGTAAAGCGTCTCCTCAAGATCCCCATTCAAGAAAGCTGTTATAACATCAAGATGAGTTATGTCTAAGCCGAGTTGAACGGACAATGCAAACAACATCCTCAATGTTGTATGTCTAACTACAGGCGAAAAAGTATCTGAATAGTCCATACCTTGTTTCTGCATATAGCCCTTAGCTACCAACCTTGCACGAAACCGAACATTATTGTCACTGTCATATTTCTTCTTCAGCACCCACTTACACCGCACAACTGTCCCACTTTTTGGAATGTCTACAAGTTCCCACGCACTATTTTGCTCGAAACACTCGAACTCCTCATTCATAGCCTTAAGCCACTGATCCTTCTCGGGTCCACTTAATGCCTCCTTCAGTGTCAAGCCGCTGGCATCATCTGGAACTTCTACCTCCTGGCATTTATTAGCAACACCATACCAATCTGGAGCTTTCCTCAATCGGGTTAATCTCTTTGGGTGTTCAGGTTTAGTGGTATCATCTGCATCCTCATATTCACTACTACTGGGTATATAAGATTCATTCATCATTCATCATGCAGCAAAAGTCCACTCGCTGTAATTTTCTCGCCCCTTCAACTTGGGCACGTTAACTAAATAGTTCGATGCCATTATCGTTTTCTGCTACACTGCTACGACAATAAACTGGCCCTTATTTAGTGTTTAAACGAAACGTTAGGGCTCCATAACCTTTTATAATATCTAAATATATAAAAGAAGAAACTGACTGACTGACTGACTGACTGACTGACTGACTGACTGACTGACTGACATATCAACGCACAGCCCAAACCGCTGGTCCTAGAGATTCCAAATTTGGCACGTAGGTTCCTTATAAGGTCTAGGGGTGCACTAAGAAAGGATTTTTCAAAATTCAACCCCTAAGGGGGTGAAATGGGGGTCCGAAGTTTGTATGGGGAAACAAGATTGGCTGGACTATTTTATTCGAAACTTCACAGAAGTATTTCTAACGATAAATGAGTAAACACGTGTTTCAGGTTTTCTGAAAAATCAACCCCTGAAAGGGGGAATTGTGGTGACAAATTCTAAAAATCGACATGGGTATTGTTTTTATGGTTTATCGGGTCGCTGATAACGAAAACAACAATGATTTTAAAATCCCACGTGGAGGACGTGAAATACCATCCCCCCTGTTGGGGTGCGAGGGGGATGAAATGTCTAAATATTAATATGGGTGTCGTTTTTATGGTTTTTTGGAACGTTCATTACGAAAATGGCATCGATTTTGAAATTTAATGTAGTGGACATGAAAACTTTTGAAAGTTTGTGCCAAATTGCAAGAAATAACTGACTGACTGAGCGAGTGACATGTCATCGCACAGCCCAAACTGCTGGTTCTAGAGATTCTAAAATTAGTATGTAGGTTCCATATAAGGTCTAGAGGTGCATTAAGAAAGGATTTTTCAAAATTCAACCCCTAAGGGGGTTAAATGGGGGTCCGAAGTGTGTATGGGGAATCAAGATTAGTTGGACTATTTTATTCGAAACTTCACAGGAGTATTTCTAACGATAAATGAGTAAACACGTGTTGCAGGTTTTTTGAGAAATCAACCCCTAAAAGGGGTAAATGTGGTGAAAAATTCTGAAAATCGACATGGGTATTGTTTTTATGGTTTATCGGGTCGCTGATAACGAAAACAACAATGATTTTAAAATCCCACGTGGAGGACGTGAAATACCATCCCCCCTGTTGGGGTGCGAGGGGAATGAAATGTCTAAATATTAATATGGGTGTCGTTTTTATGGTTTTTTGGGACGTTCATTACGAAAATGGCATCGATTTTGAAATTTAATGTAGTGGACATGAAAACTTTTGAAAGTTTGTGCCAAATTGCAAGAAATAACTGACTGACTGAGCGAGTGACATGTCATCGCACAGCCCAAACTGCTGGTTCTAGAGATTCTAAAATTAGTATGTAGGTTCCATATAAGGTCTAGAGGTGCATTAAGAAAGGATTTTTCAAAATTCAACCCCTAAGGGGGTTAAATGGGGGTCCGAAGTGTGTATGGGGAATCAAGATTAGTTGGACTATTTTATTCGAAACTTCACAGGAGTATTTCTAACGATAAATGAGTAAACACGTGTTGCAGGTTTTTTGAGAAATCAACCCCTAAAAGGGGTAAATGTGGTGACAAATTCTGAAAATCGACATGGGTATTGTTTTTATGGTTTATCGGGTCACTGATAACGAAAACAACAATGATTTTAAAATCCCACGTGGAGGACGTGAAATACCATCCCCCCTGTTGGGGTGCGAGGGGAATGAAATGTCTAAATATTAATATGGGTGTCGTTTTTATGGTTTTTTGGGACGTTCATTACGAAAATGGCATCGATTTTGAAATTTAATGTTGTGGACATGAAAACTTTTGAAAGTTTGTGCCAAATTGCAAGAAATAACTGACTGACTGACTGAGTGACATATCATCGCACAGCCCAAACTGCTGGTTCTAGAGATTCTAAATTTAGTATCCATATAAGGTGTAGAGGTGCATTAAGAAAGGATTTTTCAAAATTCAACCCCTAAGGAGGTAAAATGGGGGTTCGAAGTGTGTGTGTGGGGAATCAAGATTAGTTGGACTATTTTATTCGAAACTTCACAGGACTATTTCTAACGATAAATGAGTAAACATGTGTTTCAGGTTTTATGAGAAGTCAACCCCTAAAAGGGGGAAATGTGGTGACAAATTCTGAAAATCGATATGGGTATGTTTTCTATGGTTTATCGGGTCGCTGATTACGAAAACAACAATGATTTTAAAATCCCACGTGGAGGACGTGAAATACCATCCCCTCTGTTGGGTTCCAAGGGGGTTGGAATGTCTAAATATTAATATGGGTGTCGTTTTAATGGTTTTTTGGGTCGTTAATTTTGAAAATGGCATTGATTTTGAAATATAAATGCGGACATGAAAACTTTTAAAAGTTTTTGCCAAATTGCAAGAAGAAACTGACTGACTGAGTGAGTGACATATCAACGCACAGCCCACACTACTGGTTCGAGAGATACCAAATTTGGCATGTAGGTTCCTTATAAAATCTTAAGGTGCATGAAATGCCGTGAACTCCTATGAAGAGACGACCTTTTTTGATTCAATGTATTGTAAGTGGTTTTATTAATCAGTGCCGTCCGATACGATTTCGATAAAAATCGGTATTTGAGCTTCCGAGAGTCGTTTGAACGTCAAAACTTTGAAAAAAGTAACGGCCATATTAATTTTCTTCATTTCCGTTGCGATTTCGTTCAAAATTGATATCTGAGCGTCCGAGAGGTCCCCTAATTCGATTCCGAGGTAAAATTGGGATAAGTGGCAGCCATATTGATTTTCTTAATTTCCGTCCCAATTTCGTTCAAAATAGATTTATTTGAGCGTCCGAGATGTCTCTTTTTACGAATCCGAGGTAAAATTTGGAAAAAGTCGCAGCCATATTGATTTTCTTCATTTCCTTCCCGATTTCGTACAAAATCGATATCTGAGCGTCCGACAGGTCTCGTAATTCGAATGCGAGGTAAAATTTGGAAATAGTGGCGGCCATATTAATTTTCTTCATTTCCGTCCCGATTTCGTTAAAAATCGATATCTTAGCGTCCACAAGGTCTCTTAATACGAATCCGAGGTAAAATTTGGAAAAAGTGGCAGCCATATTGATTTTCTTCATTTCCAAACTGATTTCGTTCAAAATCGATATCTGAGCGTCTGAGAGGCCTCGTAATACGAATCCGAGGTGAAATTTGAAAAAAGTGGCGGCCATGTTGATTTTCTTCATTTCCGTCCCGATTTCGTTCACAATCGATATCTGAGCGTCCGAGAGGTCCCCTAATATGATTCCGAGGTAAAAATTGGAAAAAAAGGCGGCCATATTGCTTTTCTTCATTTCCGTCCCGATTTCGTTCAAAATCGATATCTGAGCGTCCGAGAGGTCCTCTAATACGACTCCGAGGTAAAATTTGGAAAAAGTGGCGGCCATATTGATTTGTTTCTTTTCTTTAACGATTTCGTTAAAAATCGATATTTGAGCATCCGAGAGAATTCTTAATACGAATCCGGGGTAAAATTTTGAAAAAGTCACAGCCATATTGATTTTCTTCATTTCCTTATCAATTTCCGAGGAAAATCGATATCTGAGCATCCGAGAGGTTTCTTAATACGACTCCGAGGTAATATTTAGAAAAAGTGGCAGCCATATTAATTTTTATCATTTCCGTCAGGATTTCGTTCAAAATCGATATCTGAGCGTCCGAGAGAATTCTTAATACGAATCCCAGGTAAAATTTAGAAAAAGTGGCAGCCATATTGATTTTCTTTATTTCCAACCCGATTTCGTTGAAAATCAATATCCGAGCGTCCGAGAGGTCTCGTAATACGAATTTGAGTTAAAATTTGGAAAAAGTGGCGGCCATATTGATTTTCTTCATTTCCGTCCCGATTTCGTTCAAAATCGATATCTGATTGTCCGAGAGGTCTCTTAATACGAATCCGAGGTAAAATTAGTGAAAGTGGCGGCCATATTGATTCTTTTTTTCGTCCCGATTTCTTTCAAAATCGAGATCTGAGCGTCCGAGAGGTCTCTTAATACGAATCTGAGGTAAAATTTGGCACTCCATGCATGTCAGGGATTGTAAAAAAAGTTTAATGTTACTATATAGGCATGTGGGGTATCTATGGATTGGCTTTTAAAAACGACATAGAGGTTTCGATATTTTTTCCATTTAAATCAACCTTTAGATTTTTTTTTATCGTATGGCATTTATTTACGAACCGTGAGATCTTCGGGAAGACAAGTACGGTTGCCAGTTTTTGTTGCACTTTTAGCACCACCCAGGGGTAACGGTGGGTACTCCCTACGGACGTAGTGCAACTTCGACCCCCCTTTGTCAAGTGAGTGGGAAACTTGTCTGTTAGAAGTTCTCAAGCCGCCCGAAGGCCTCTAACTTGGCTTAACGACTGCTGTCGTAAACAGCAGCCGGGATCAACGGCTTAACGTGCCTTCCAAAGCACGAGAGCGCTCAGTTAGTAACTACTCAAAGCAGTCACCCATCCAAGACCTGACCTGCACCCACATTGCTTAACCTCGCATACCGCACGCGGTAGGCGGGTGCTGCTGGGCCACGAGCGCTCTGAATTCTTGATAGTTTGTGCCAAATTTCAATTCAATCGGTCCAGTAAAAGCAACTCAGTTGTAACAGACGGACTGACAGTAAGGAGTGCGAATGAAAGTGAAGCCAAATTTTCTTTTTGGTTGCTCCTTTTAATGAATCACAATCACCAAACTTTGTATACCGAAACCCCCAGAATGTAACAACTACTTTTCTGGAAACCGCATCTAAATCGGTTCAGCCAAACGCGAGATAATCGTAGACAAACATACATACATACCTACATACATATATACGGGTCAAACAGTGAACCTCTTTTTTGTAGACGGTTAAAAATTACGCTTAGTACGCGGGCGAAGCCGCGGGCAAATGCTAGTATTCAATAAAACAACGAGTTGTATTGCATGACGAGCACTCACTAACATTTGTTTTATTTGTCAATTTAAACTAAATATAGCCATAGACATTAATATAACCTCTGTAGAGTATTTTGGTATTTTATACACAACAATTACTACAGAGGCCGGGACGAAAGGGGTTGCCGGCCGAAGACATATATAGACGGCCGAACGCAGCGAGGTCGGATAGGTCTGAGGCGGGCAACCCCATATTTCCCGCCGAGGTATGTATAGTGCTTTTCTCAAACATGCAATGAAATAAACAACAAAAAAATCAAAGTTTTATTTTTTAGTGGCAGAATGTCATGGTGCCTGTGCCACAATTCATGTGGAATGGAAATTAAAAAAGAGGACTTTGCCGGCCTAGGCCTGCAAGATTTGTATGAAATTCCATTAACGACCTCTTGTCCTAGCCGCACCTGAAACGTTATACTTCGCAGCCTATTATAAGGAACATAACATCAATATTTCATTGCATGTTTGAGAAAACGTTATTTTATTCTTTTGTTAAAGAATGTTGTTAGATGTAAATGAGACTAGGAGTATAAACATCAATTTAGGAAGGTATAATTTAGGTGGGATGATCGGATCGGATAAGGATTATATGTATATTTATTTATTTATTTATTTATTTAAACTTTATTGCACAAATAAATCGGTACAAATGGCGGACTTAATGCCTCAAGGCATTCTCTACCAGTCAACCAAGGAGCCAAACAGAAAATAGCGAAAGTAGCACTCTTAGATGATAAGTTGAGAGATAATCGCCTGGTATGGGCATGCTATGCGGAGGGATGAAAATCATGTGACAAGGAAGGTATTAGGCATGAATGTGGAGGGACGTAAGAGGAGGGGCAGGGTAAGGAAAAGATGGATGGAAAACCAAACTTTCGTACAAATTCCATTGATTACTTAGATAACGTTGTTAGTTGTGTCAAACATATAGTAAATATAAGTTTGTGAGCTTGCAAGTCTTGATAATGTAATGTGTGGGAAACTACGAAATCCTACATTGTGCGTGGCCCGACACGCACTTGGCCTGTTTATCTATTCGTACTTTACGGTTATACGTTTCGTTGTGGCATTGTACGATAGCCGTTTTTCGCTGCGAGAAATTAATGAGGCCCTTACCACAATGTAGGCTGAAGGAATAAAGTGATTTGGAATTTTTACATAATGCGTCGTGAGACTCATTGTGTAGGCCACTCTCTGAAACTGGGGCATGAATCGTGAAATGCTGATTAGGGAAAATATTGTTTATTTGGTCATACATACATTGAATATTTTATTCAGTCTTTAAATTGTGTCAAGGGCTATTTTACTGATATTCTGAATGTGAATGTTTGACTGTTTATTAATCAAGTATACTAAAATTGCTGAACGTAGTTATGCGTATAGGCAGTTCATAAGCGGATACGTAGAATACTTAGTATTCTGAAAAGAAAATCGTTTGGAGGCAATAGAGGGGGTGAATTCTAGAGAGAAAGTTATAAACAGTACGATAGTTCAGACACTAATTTTAAATAAGACAGAGAAAGTTTCATTTAATCATTAGTGTGTTAAACAATAAGAATAATTATAGCCTTGGATGCACAAATGATAAGTATCCTAATTAACAGTGTAACTGTATTTATAAAAAAGGAATTAAAGGACAATTAGTCTACTTCTATTCTGTATAAGTATAGGCAAAATAATCATGGATCAAATTAAAATTCATATTTTAATAATACATTTCAGGACAAACACTTTAAGCAGAGATAATGAAGAGAATCATGGAAAAGCCTTGCTTGCTTGACAAACAAAACGAAGAGAACAAATTGCCTAACTTGAACTACGCGTCGTTGAAGAGTTCCGTTCTGATCATCATCAGCAGTTCCACTTCATCAAATGTCACTTTTATGAATGAAAATGCTTGATTAGTTCATGAAAATACTAAAATTACTATTTGTGTGCCTTTCACATTTGAGGAGTTCCCTCGATTCCTAATGGATCCCATCATCAGAACTCGAGTATGACAAAAATCAATCGTGAAAATAGAACTTGCTTAACAAACACAGCTAGAAGGACAAATCGCCGAATGTGAACTTTTCGTCGTTGAAGAGTTCTATTCTGATCATCATCAGCAGTTCCACTTCATCAAATGTCACATTTTTGTATGATAATGCTCGATTTGTTGATAAAAACACAAAAATCACTGTATGTTTGCCTTTAAGATTTGAGGAGTTCCCTCAATTCCTCATGGATCCCATCATCAGAAATCGAGCATGCCAAAAATTAATTGTGAAGATAGAACTTGCTTAACAAACACAGCTAGGAGGACAAATCGCCAAACGTGAACTTTTCGTCGTTGAAGAGTTCTGTTCTGATCATCATCAGCAGTTCCACTTCATCAAATGTCACGTTTTTGGATGAAAATGCTCAATTTGTTGATAAAAACACAAAAAGTTACTATATGTTTGCCTTTAAGATTTGAAGAGTTCCTTCAATTTCTCATAGATCCCATCATCTGAACTGCGTTTTGACAAAAACGGGACCAATTTGGATATATATACTTACAATCAAAAAAAGAATTTTCCAAATCGGTTAAGAAATGACGGAGTAATTGAGTAACAAATATAAAAAAAAAAAAACATACAACCGAATTGATAACCTCCTCTTTTGAAATCTTGAAGTCGGTTAATAACAATAAAGTAAAATAATATATTAAAAAATAGTGATTTTCTAAACTATCTTGTAATAATGGATGTAGGATGTAGGGGCCACAATAGCTTCCAGGTAGCGCGCGGCCGTGGCTGAAAATCTCGGCTCAGGAGTCGAAAAGAGGTCTATATTATTATCTATCCAGAATATTATAGAGTAGGTAACCGTATAATGCATAATTTAATTCAAACGTTCTTGAGGCATGTTTAAAATGAGACTGTTAAAAGTGGTAAACCCACGCATACACTACGGGCGACATGTTTCGAACCTTTCAGTGAGCTGAGCGAGAGAACTCATCCATGTCGCCCATAATAATAATATTAATTGTATGGCATTAATTTTTTGAACCGTGAGATCTAGTGACACTAACCGACTTTTGTACCAAAAGGCTGTATCTTATTTGTACGTTGTTGTATGATATGGACCATAATTGCCTCAGTTTACGGTTCGTGCGCTTAACCATTTTTCGTAGCATTAGAATGCGCCCCCCGAGGCCCTAACCTCTGCGGGCGAGGGCTCTCCACCCCCCCCCCCCCCCTTTTTTGTCGTTCTGCCTATATGACGATGCTTACCAAAATAATAATTTAGCTTACTACATTATCAAGCGGACATATATCAACTTGTCGGTTGATCATTTTTGATTTAGTTGCCTACCAGGTATTGCTGTAGTATTTTTGCGGCTGACCAAAACATATTATTTTGAAATAAATGTAATTTAACTACTATCCCATTAAATTACTCAACTATAAGAAAATCATCTCAAGACTAGCATCGTGCGTCGTAAAGTGACAATAGACAGGTCAAGGCCTGCAGACAACCTCTATCTGACACTCATGTTTATTTAATACGTGAGGTCGTATAATATTTGTAAGTGTCGGTCAAAAAACAATTTTTCTTATACGTTGTTGTTGGTACAGTCACTATTAGATGCATTGAAACATGACAGGGTCCTCGAAACGAAAAGTAAGTAGTTAATGCTGTAACATATTTTCGTTTATTTGTATCTTAAGCTTTCAAATCTTTGGCAAATGTGGCAATAACAACAATTGAACGTTTGTGAACAATTGTAAATAGGTGGTTATGTAGTGGCTTCACATACATAGCATACCTAATTACTAAAATTACTATAGATAGGTACGTCAAAGAAAATACTTTTACCACAGGCCTTTAAGTTAAGAAATATTGTCCAGATTTTCGATCGATTTATTCAGGTTCTGTCTTTTGGGCTTCATTCGGTCAAATTGATAATTTTACTTTACACCTATTTGGTCACTATGTTAAAATTGTACAAAAATAGCAAAATTTAAACAGACTTCAAATCAAAATGATCTTTAATTTCAACACCAAAGTCAGCCTCATGATGTAGAAAACAAGAACATTCTTCTTTTATGTAAATACTCGTACTTGTACCCACCGTTGCACTTTTTTAACCTGATTAAATTGAAGTATCGTGGAGAACAAGCAGCCAGTTTGCATCTTAATTACAAGAACGAGGTAGAGCACAGCGGAACGTCATCTCGCTCATATTTGAAGCAACCCAAGAGATGGCAAGAGAAAAAAAGGCAGACAGAAAAAAGATGGGAGAATGTATTTAAAGATATTGCTGGACCAATGTGGAGGAGGAAAGCCATAGATAGAACCATTTGGAGCTCTGGGGGTGGCCTATGCCAAAGGCAACCAGGCACTGCCTAAGAAAAAAGGCAATCGGTAAACTGGGGAAGTACCTCCACCTTACAGAAGACCGCCGCAGCCATAAGAACACCTCAACTTGCTACTTAGGCAAGTGGCGTTGTGTTCCTGACGGTGAGTAAGGTCACCAGCGCTCTAGAGGATTCGCTGTGTTTAGACTGAGGGATCTGCGTTCATGTCTCTAGCTGCCAACACACCGAATCCTAAAGTTAATAAAGGGTCGGCAATGCGTTTGTGATTCTTCTGCAGTCGCAAGCGTCCATAGGCGATGGTGTCTTACCATCAGGCAGGCCGTAATTTTGTCTGCCACCGTCGTAGTATAAAAAATAGTACATTACTACAGAGGCCGGGACGAAAGGGGTTGACGGCCGAAGACATATAGACGGCCGAGCGAAGCGAGGTGGGATAGGTCTGAACTGAGGAACATAACATCCTAATAACATAATATAGCGCGCGTACTAGATCTATTTGTAACTCACCTCTCAACCGCGCTCTACGGTTACTCAATAATATCCTGGATACCAATCCCTAGACCTCTTTTCGACTCCTGAGCCGAGATTCTTAGCCACGGCCGCGCGCAACCTGGAGGCTATTTTGGCCCCCACATCCATTATTACAATATAGTTTTTAAGTATTGACTACCTTATAATTAACACTGTTTTTCAATAATTGAACTTTTATTGTTACACCAATGTATTCAATTATATTTGTAAATGACATTGTATCTAATAAATAAATAAATATTTTATTGCATGTTTGAGAAAAGGATTTATTTTGTGAGGAATATTGGTAAGGAAGACTGATAAGTTGTTCAATAATTTAAGTGTCAAAAATAGTACTATTTAAATAAATTGTGTAATCGTTGATGTCAAAGCCGTCCCGGGAAACCTCTAGAACACAACCAGGAAAATTCTGGGATTAAGTAAGTTCATATGATCATAAGTATCGTTTCATTTTTAGATGAAAATAGATTTCCAATATCAGTCTAGTATATTCACGTCCATATATTTATCGGAAAATACGCGATTTCCGTGTGTATAGGACTATCAAACTTTCTTAAAAAGCTCTTCGCTGCACTTTTCGTGTCGATTGTGTGAAAATTCTATTCCACATTCGCTGGAGTATACGGCTCCAAGGCTTTGATGTGCTCTTTCTAGGCAAATCATATTCTGGCAAAC
The DNA here is from genome assembly GCA_905163555.1 of Notocelia uddmanniana. Classification (NCBI taxonomy): domain Eukaryota; kingdom Metazoa; phylum Arthropoda; class Insecta; order Lepidoptera; family Tortricidae; genus Notocelia; species Notocelia uddmanniana. The sequence continues at coordinate 21,450,912 of LR991068.1, forward strand.
ACCTGCAAAACAACTCCACAAAGGATTTAACCTTTCGGGTAAAAGCATTCATAACGAAATGTAACTAGTATATCTTGACCCGTCGGTTCGTAAGAAATTTAGGTAATTTTAGGATGTAGTCCGTTTTGTCATACGATTTTGTTCACATCGTAGGACAAACCGGACAAAAAAATCCGTTTTGTTCTAAGATATTATATGTCAATTTTCGTAGGACAAAACGGATGTTTTTGTCCGGTTTGTCCTGCGATGTGAACAAAATCGTAGGACAAATCGAATTACATCAATTTTAGGCACACAATGAACAGTGGTATTTACTTACGGAAGGTTCTTTGGCTAACAAAGCCGAAGTTTAACCGCTAGAAAATCTAACTAACGATAAAACAACCTTGCTGGGGATTTTATAAAAGTTAGGCATAGGTTGGCCATTGGCCTTGGAAGAATTTTAGTAGAGTTACTTATTTTCAATCTCGTTACGTTTGTTTAAAAATAATTTCTAAACTAGAAAACTCTCGTGAGTTTCAGTCATATTGAAACGGGCCACACACGTCGTTAAGGTCGAATATCGCTCGACGTGTTTCAGAGTGGTTCGCAGTCCTTAATCATAAGTACTTATCGATACAATAATAACTTCTAAACTCATCAAAAAAACTTAAACTACTTAACTATATATCATAGAAAAACTAATAAAATATTTACATATCAGGACAATTTTATTTATTACTCCATTCCTATTAGTTCACTCCTCCATTCCTACTCTCCAAAAATGTAACTAAACTTCAACGAAAAAATACTTTACCACCTACCCCAAACAGTAAACCCAAAACAGCTATAGCGACATACATAAGCAGGGTAGGCAGGCACAGCACTGACCTGCGCTAGTTCTAAAGTGCCCTTCGCCATCTTTTATTCACCACGTTAAATACTCCCCGCTCGTGTCAGGGTTTAAGTTTTCATGTCGTAATGTAGGCAAAACGTTTTTATACTTCAGATGATGCTTTTGGTAGACGAAAGTAATGAGAGATTTTTAAGTAGGTAGGTGAAAACGAAATACATGTCTAGATGGCATACGAGTATTATGTGTAACGAGCTATGGGATTTAAAATATAGAGGTATCTAAAGAATCATTCACTAATTTGGTAGCAATAAATCAGAGTTGAGATAAAGAAACTAAAGAAAGAACAAACCTAATGGAATGAAAGTTTTGTACCTATACATAGTTACAGCTTTTAAAAGTTCTTAATTTGTTTGTGGTAAAGCCTCTAACTTGAACAAACGACTTCTGTCTTAGAGAACAAGCGGGATTTATAACTTCACTTGCCTCAAGCTCGCAATCAAGAATAACAAGTAAATATTGGTCGATTAGCATTAAAATTGAACTCACAGTGTGTACCCACTTTACTTGCTCTTGACTTGGTCACCGTTTTACTCTTAGACTAACTGTCAGAAATGCATGGCCCAAACCAGAGACCTAAGTAGCATTAATATTCATCATAAATGTATGTATATTTTCATTGTATCACGTCTAGGAATTTAGTAAACACATGTTGTCTTGTTGAACTACACATTGTAAAAATCTTTCCTGTTTTTGTTTACATACTCAGAAATACTTATATTAAGTAGGTTAAGTATCATCATTGTAATTGTAATAAGCGTATTAAAAAAAAAAAAAAAGACTGACTGTCGAGTTTCTTTCAGCGTTTCTTCTCGGCAGTGGTCTTCTTTTTCAGAAACGCTAGTAGATTTTGACTTGTAAAAGTGCCATTGCGGCCTACTTGTAGAATAAATGTTATTTATCTCATTTATTTTAGACAGGGTTCACACAACGTGCTCTTAAAAAAAAAAACTAATTCAAATCGTTAAAAAAGCGCGCGCGATATACCGCTTTATTTTGGTAAACCGGATAAATGAGACATCAATTTTATTAAAGTGAGGCTTAGGTAATATCACAACATTTCCCATAAAATATTATAATAAATAAAGCTAACATTGTAAACGTCTGGTAACCAAAATTTCAAATTTCAAATTAAAGAGAAATATTGATATTTTTGTTCTCCGTGCAGGACTTAAAATAGCAACATCCTGGCATATACGGCCAATTGCTTTAACCAACTGATCTATCGGAACAGTCAAGCTCAGGCTCGAAATTATTCATTAGTTCCCACTTACAACGTCTTAGAGAGGCGTACAGCGACATCTACCTTGTACTCAGGCTTCTTTTAAAGGCACCAATGATCAAATCACATTGATTTTGTATGTGCATAACGGTATTGTAATTTGAGATGTTTGGTGACCTTAAAAAATACCTAGTAGAGCTTAAACTCGGTGAAGAGTGTCGAGGTTAGTCATACTAATTTAACCATGACATTGTATAAGAAGAATTTATACCTTTTGTTTTATTTTCTTTTTATGAACAAGGAATGGAGTGTGTCATCAGTAAACATAATCTACTTATACTTTCACATCAATCCAAATTTGCCCTTACCCAAACTTCCTACAAGCTGGAGAAACGAATTAGGGAATTCAGAGGTTCCCGCGGATTCCAATCCACAAAAGGCCCGCATCGAAAATGTGTCGTCGGTCCCGAGAGATTATGGAGCCTTAATTAGACTTAAGTGTCAACAACCCCTTAAACCGAGTTGGTAGTGACCGTACGTACGTGTGTCTAGTGGTGCTTGATTCGAATACAGGTAAGAGCAAAGATTTGTATTGTGGGCACGAGAATTTGGTCCCTTTGTCTGGAATATTATGTTCCATGTATTCATGTACAGTGAAACCTAGATAAGTGGGACCTGGACCTGGGTAAAGGATGACTCATAGTAAACCGTTCCGTGTCCGGCCCGGCCCGTTTTCTTCTAGAGAAATAGTTTAGTTTAGTTTCTTTATTGGTAAAAATCATTTTACAAGTCATACAAATTAATTACAATTGAACACAAAGTCAGTATATACATTATTCGCACACTATATATTATTTACATTTAATTCTGTTAATTTAATAGACCCTGCAAAAACTCATCCACACTGTAGCAAGCAAGTTTTATGAGATGGGATTTGAGTCTCTTTGAAAATACAGCTGAACTTTCGGATGATTTGATGTCACTCGGAATCTTATTATATAATCTGGGGCCAATGACACTGAGCGACTTCCGGAGCCTGGCGAGCCTCTGTAAGGGCGCGAGCAATAAGGGCTGCCTGCGCCCATTACTACGCCTGCCGTTACGTTTGCTGTCATAGAAAACTGGCCCGGACACGGAACGGTCTACTGTGAATCATCCTTAAGTGAGAAAACTCTATAACTGAGAAAACTGTGTAAGTGGAATACCTGTTTAAGTGAGACTGATTCTCAGGACCCTTGAGAGCCCAGTTATCCAGGTTTCACTGTATTTAAGCGTGTACAATAATAGTAGGTAGTCGTAAGCGGTAGGGTGCCCCAAAACGTAATTTTTTTATTTTTTTTTATAAACATTTTAATTCGAGTAACATGGATGGATGGATGGAAGGTTGTCTGGTAGAGATCGCTCTTTAGCGATAAGACCGCCTTTTGTTTGCCTCTACTTATTGTTATTACGTACTGTACTGTGTCCTTTAATTGAGGTGTGCAATAAAGAGTATTGTATTGTATTGTATGGACTCATACAATAATTGTTAATAATTAAGTTTTAGTCATCTTACTGCTAGTGTTAGAAATTTCATTAAAATAGAGTACAATACAATATTACAATTTATTATTTAGCCCAGATATGAGACAATAGAGCATGCAATGACATCCAGTGCCTCATAAATGGACAGTCAATGCGTTCGGCGACGACCGCCAGCAGGGCGCTGCCGCCAGCGCGCACGCGCCGCGCCGCCGAGGCCGCTCTCTTGCGCATGGTGGCGTAAAAAAAGTAATGAAGCGTAGCTGTTGTCTATAGTCTATACCTTAGTCTAGTTCGGTGATTATTCTTCCATGGTGGATCCTACGACGATTTAGTGTGTATCAAGGTGGTAAATTTCGTTATTGCATCTTGTATGGTTAAGGAGGAGTTCAGATTCACAAGAAAATACGCTATCGGGGGCTGTGGACTTTCGCTTCGCCTTCGGTTCGCTTCACTTCAATAATTATATTATGTCAAAATGTCATGTGCAAAATTATGTGTCGATTTAATTATCTAATTAATACACGAGTATTACCACGTAGTCCATGTACCGAAATCTCATATATTTCACCTAACTGTAAAATGTTAAGTACAATTTCAGATATGGAGACATAGGCCTCCTCAGTTTCATGGGGGGTTAATGCCATAATCGCCACGCTTGGCGTGCGGGTTGGCGATCGCAGTATCTCCACCGCATTCCAGGGATGCTGCTGCCCATCCCCCGGTGGTCTTGGTCGTAGTTTTAGGACATACCCGGGTCATATGGAGGCATACTTGGTGTTAAAGAATCATTCCCCAGAAAAGCTTTTTGGCAGTTAAACGACTTTCTGTACCTTCTCTGTATCATCCTAGCGTTATTCCAGTATAATTTCTCATTGCGTCCGCTACCTAACCCCAACATTTGGCGTAGTCATTAGTTTTTACGGAAGCGACTTCCATCAGACCTTTCAAACCAAGTGGAACTAGACCATATTGGGATAAGGCTTTCCAAGTTAGTGGGCATCTTGACTGTTAGAAGTTTTTAAGCCGCCCGAAGGCCTCTAACTTCGCTTAACGATTGCTGTAATAGCCAGCAGCCGGGATCAACGGCTTAGCGTGCCTTCCAAAGTACGCAAGCACACGAGCTTTTATGTAATATAGTGAAATTTAATTGGAATTAAAATCAGTAAAATACTGAATAGATAAAATTGATTCCAATTACCTAGGCATTGGACTTTTCATTATGTGTATGTTAGCAGTTTATTGTACACAATAACAGTTTAAAATATAAACATGTCACACAAGATCAGAGTACAAAGGCGAACTTATCCCTATAAGGGATAAGTTCAGTTATTATATAATATCCGTTACAGGCATAAGTTCGCCATTTAACTGATATACTTACCTAACCGATTTTGTCTATATTTTTATCTATGATTTATGTACAATAAAGTATTAACATTCATACATACATGTATAAGCGTTTCGAACGTTGTTACATTTACATGAGAATCGTCCTAGGAATCTTAAATACTTAAGGCCTTGGCTTATTTATGATGGATCTGAGTAGTGAATTATGATGTGCTGAGCTCAAACATATTTCAGTAATACGAAAATTCTAAATTTCAAATTAAAGGGAAAAATTGAACATCTTGTGTTCCGAGCAGGATTTCAAACTGCATACACATCACCATCCTCCTCCTCCACAAAATCTTTCACTAGTTCCCTCTTACAACACCATAGGAAGGCGTACAGGGACATCTACCGAGAACAGTGAGAGACTCAGGCTTTTTAATATATTAGAAAATTGGTCTCTCTCTAAACACCATTTTATGGCACGCTGGGCGGATCACGTATACATAACGAGTTCACAGTTTGGGATGAATCACTAATGTGAAATATTTTAAAAATATACATAGATAGTTGTGTCATAGAACATTCAGGCCCCTAATTTCATCAACTTGACAATAGTCACCTGAAAATGGCAATTCGACGACATTTCTAGGGTTGTCAAGTAAACATAGTTGCTGGACATCATCGATACTAATCAGGTGACAATTATTGTCAAGTTGGTGTAATAGGGGCCAGGCCGTATGTCCATCTAAGAAATATAATATTGATGATAATTTCTTTCGGAAATATCCGTATCTTATTAATAACAAAGATCATTCATACTATGTAAGTGAGTATGTTTAACATAGCCTAGGTGACAGGTGCAAAGCATTCCAGGCTTGCAAGAAGAATAATCAATTTACTATTTATTATTCTTCTTGCAAGCCTTCTTGTTGGATGTAATCTACGCTTTTTCATACAAGGGACACAGACGGATTCGGGTATGTCCTAAAACTACAACCAAGACCAACGTAGGATGGGATCGATTCATGCGATCGCCAATCCGCATCCCAAGCGTGGCGATAATGGCATTTAGTGGCAGTGGACGTCCTTAGGCTGATATGATGGATGCACATTGCTCAGCTCACTTTCAATTTGTATGAAACAATAAAGCTTTGCTTCCGGCGGGATTGCAATTATAGAAAAAAAAACATAAAAAGCGTATTTTTAGTGTTGTATAACAAATTCTACCCTAAGTATATATTCTTTTTTCGTATTACGGGAGATACATCTTTCTTCCAGTTTCACATATTCTATAGTCACTAAATTAATACGAGATTTCCTGAAAAGAATGAATTTTAATAACTGTTTTACTACTAAAAAGCCCCATAAACACGGAGATAACAATAAACACACAACTCTATTTCAGCTATTCATAAACAAATGTAGGTAACTTTATAATACAGCTTTGCGTGAGGGCTCCGTAGTTTTGATCACATTTATCAAAAGAATAAAACAGGCTGCATCTGCGTTGTAATGTACTCTGTGAAAAGTTCACGAGTACGGTTCAAAAGACAGCCTTAAAGTTTACAGCCAGCGTCAGCTGGCAACGATATCCTTTCAGCAAAAAACCTATAAAATACTGTGAAGTTAGTCATGCCTCCTCGTGTGTCATGCCTTATACTTACAGTAACGTTACAATCCAAGTCACAAAAGAAACGCAGGCACTCGCGTCAGGTTTGCGTTTCGCTTCGCCTTCAGAACCGCTGCGAGCGGGCGAGCGAGCCAGACTGGGGCGCTGCGATGATAACGGCAAAGAGTAGAGCGCTGGGAAAATTGTAGACGGGACACTAACCTCGTAATTTATGTACAAATTTACGCCTACACACGAATGCAAGAGCAATGGTTCTTGATTTCAATACATTGGGGCTATGCTGGGAGTTTCTATGCGTGATCGTTCCAGGAATGGGGCCATCCGCAGAACCTAAGTAACCGATAATATAGCCGTCTGAATCGCTTAACTTAAGTGGCAGTAGGTGAGGCGAGTTTATCACACGTACCGAGTACAGTTGCGAGAAAGTGCACTTGGTCGAGCAAAATGACCAAGCGATTAAATAAAATAAGGTCCGAATGACTCGCTCGGTCATTTTGTGCACTCTCTTGCCACTGCACTCGGTATGTGTACCGTCATTATTACCAGCGACGTCTTCCTGTGACTCTCATTTTTGAGTTTTTATGTGCTCTAATTGTTGATCCCATCCAAAATTATGATCATCTTTAAAAGCTGGTTTGATAGGCATTGTGCAAAAATTGGGAACTAACGTATTGGAACAGAAAACATATGAGCGGTAATCGGTGATCTTGATGAAAGTTTATTAAGGAACATTTAGTGCATGATTAAAACTCACTTTTAAACTTGATTTGACCGTTTATTTGAGCAAATTAATTATTTTAATACACTTGTGAATCTGGTGGTCACGGTAAAAGTTGGTTGAGAAGAGAGAGTGAATGAGTCGAGGAACGGAATGTAAATTAAGTGAGTATTTTAATATTAATCATTTCATTATGATTCGCCATATGTTCAAAAATTAAACAGTATGACATTTTTCTATAAAATGGTTTTGTTTAGAAACATTAGTATCGAGAAGAGCTGAATAATGTTACATTTATTTTTAACATCACTCTACCCTAATTTAATGTTAAATTATCCAATCAATATTAACTTACAAAGCGATACAAGCTATTGGTTGGTGCTGGGTTAGATTGACAACACCCTCTTTTTTTCCCTTGGGAGTCGTAAGAGTCTATGGGAACCGGGTTGAAGTGTGTAGTGGGCGATGGGCTAGGAGCCTGTCACTGCAAAATCACATTTTCTTTATCTATAAACCTGCAATAGCTAAAAGTAGTAAAAGATGTATTAAATTTAATTGGATGGATTGGGAGATGAGACATCTCAAGAAACATCTTAAAAAAATTGATTCATATTACACACTCTACACACACCTAATCTGTGTCAAGGCTTTGTCGCCCATCCCTTTCGTACCCACTCACCCGCTACTTCCATCTCGCTCACGCACACGCTCAAACCAGTGACGTATATACGCGGAAAATACTCAAGGCACCTGTTCCCCTGTGTTGTTGCCACAGCAAAAGTTGACAACCGTAAAGCCTGTCCCTTTCATCTGTTGCTGAAGTGACAGTGAGAGATTGATGCGTATTTTGATTGATCGGGCAGTGGAAATGATGAGTATAGAAAATGCCATAATTATAGAGCTACTTCCAATAATACGTCGGTTATTTGACGATTCCATTTGTTATGATATTGTATGTGATAGTTTTTGCTTCGGAAAATGGATTGTATTTTTGCGGAATACGGCAGTAATTGCGATTTTTTGACATGGTTGTGGTAACACCGATTTTGTGCTTTTCGTGGTGCGTGTCGTGTACCCTCATTTCGCTTAAACACTTTTCGAATGGTCGGATGCCTTACGTAAGCTGAGGTATTTGGAAAAAAGTTCCACTGTGCCTACTTTGGTCATTTCAGTCGACAAAAAACATTCTAACCGAAAATCGACCAGGGCTTTTTATAGGTATTTGTTAAAAACGGGATATTTACCGTGTAGTGTTTTATTTTTTAAGTACGCGTATGTAGTTATTCTAATATTACTGAAATAATGTCCACGTTAGCTTGAAATAGTATATTAAGAGATTATACAAAAAATACAATAGGTTACTCTATTGATTTTTCCTGTAAAATTGCTTTAACAGTTTGCCTGCAGGTACAGTCAGCAGCACCAATATCTGCTATATAGGGTTTGCAGTCCCGGTCCCGATTTGTATGAAATTTCCCGGGAAATCCCGGGAATTCCCGGGAAATTTACATGCCCTACTGCTATATCAAAGCGAGCGTAAATATCTAAAAGTAAATTAAAGTAAAGGTAAAATTTAATTTCAAAGCAAGTTCATTCACATTTTATGCCATGAAAGAACAGCGGCTCACACTAGGCTAAGCCTGTCCTGTGACACCACCTTATGAAATTATACAGTTTTGAAAATTACTTACACGAAAGTGCTTAACTATGTACATTAAAGAAGAGATTCGAAATTATCATCGTTATTTACATGTCCGATAAAACAGTTACATTATTACATTTTGGTAGATATTCAAGTATTAGGTATCTGATACGGCTCTCTTTCTAGGGCCGTTAGGACGTGTCAGATATTTTCGCCGCCTTTGTTTTGGTTTTGGTGGTGATTAATGCTGGTGACTGCACGAGTCTCTAAGGAAATCTTATTAACTACATGTTACAATATTGTAAAGTTCTAAGTGTGTTGGAATTGTCTCCGTTAGGCCATGCGGTTGACTGGTAGAGAATGCCATTTGGCATTAAGTTCGCCTTTTGTACTTTTGTGCAATACAGTTTAAATAAATAAATAAAAGTACAGCTATTCACTTACGTGACATTTGCTTATAGTTATTATATTTTTTCAGCGTGGTGCGCGGGTTAGTATAGCACCACCCCCTTTCTTCCCTTGGGTGTCGTAAGAGTCGACTATGGGAACCAGGTTGAAGTGTGTTGTGGGCGATGGGCTAGCAACCTTTCACGGCAATATCACATTTTTTCCATCTATAAACCTGCAATTCCTAAAAGTGGCACTGAAAATTAATTTTCATGTTATCTGCCTACCCCTTTTGGGAATATAGCCGTGGGTTTATGTATGTATGTATGTATTTTTTCAGCGCTTTCTTGAATATTGCCTTGTTTGGCTTGTGTGGAATGTTTCCGGGAAGAGTACTTTAGGAAGTGCATACTATCCTTGTGTTTTGAAATGTTTGGTCACTAAAGTAATTATCAACACGATGTACTTCATACTGTCCCGTGGACCTTGTGCTCGATCGGTGTCGGCCTGTAAGCTATTTGGGAGAATTTTAGTAACTCTTTACTACCGTTTTTTTAAACTTACATAATATGCAAGGGATGCTGATTGACATTCAAATCAGCAACTTTTAATAAAATTCCAAAAACGCTCTGTTAGTAAATCAATAAAAGAAAATAAATATTGCACATGTTACTTAATAGTGAATATAATCTTCTAGCCGTTAGTTATTGTAGCTAAGCCGCTGGAGATCGAGCTTTCAGCTCATCTCGTTTGACATTCAGCTCTGTGCCTCCCCGGGATTTAAAAAAATGAGTTGTTTTTTGTTACATAAAATCTTCGTATTGGGCGGTGAGGTTATGGTAAATAAGTGAATACTGTAAAAAAATACAAAAAAGTGACGTCAAGTTTTATAATTGTCACACGTCCATTTTTTATCTTTATCAATTTAAAAATTTCAAAAATAGCAAAAATATGTTAAAGCGTGATCTTTTTCGAGTATTTCAGTGAGTTTTGTATATCAATAATCCAAGATAAAAATATTTGTACTGGTGTCATCTACCGTATATCAATTTTCGTTTTCAGGAACAAATGTTGCTGCCAACTACACCTACATATAAATGATATAGCTATACAGAACAAGGAAAACTATAGATTTGGCCAGCTTAATGAGATTAATGAACAGGAAATGTACGGGGAAATATCTTTTGTATTACCTATATTTAAAACGAGTTTACAACAATGTTTATAGTTAAATTCTTTTACACCACACCTTACCAAAAAGCGCGTTTTTCCGCACGCTGCGCGTCCAGAAAAACCCACTTTTTGGCCAAGTGGTGACGTAAAATTTTGTACAAAACACGGGTCGTAAAACAGAAAGCCCTCTCTCGCATATTTATGACCCTCGCCTGCGGCTCGGGCCTCAAACTTCTACGATATCGGCCTTTCTTTGTTTTACAACCCTTGTATCGTAATGTACTATTGTTTCACGCCTCGTTTATGTTATTCATATTTTGAAAGACTGAACTTTAAAAGTCGAATAAATTCCCCACAGATATCAAAGTAAAGCTCATTTAAGGCGAAGGGTACGGCAAGGCATCCTCCATACAAACGTTGTGCAAGTTTTATTCGTTAGTTTTGGCACTACGGCATTTAATTTTAATTTTTGCTTGTATATATTGGCTGTAGGCAGAGCTTCAAGTTGAAATTTTGCTTTATTTCAGAAAAATAATAATATTAATACAATAATTATTAAAATTTTAAAAAATAACTAGAAGAAATAGCTAACAGAAAAATAAGCATATTGACAAAAAATATTAACTGTAGCGCAAACACAAACGAAGAAAAACGTACACAAAATTTGTATGGAAAGAGCTTGCCTACCCCTTTGCCTTAAGTTGAGTTGCTTATCATGGCACCGTTTACGATCAAGTGTGTTTTTTTTTAAATCGTATGGCATTTATTTTCGAACCGTGAGATCTTCGAGAAGACAAGTACGGTTGCCAGTTTTTGTTGCACTTTTAGCACTACCCAGGGGTCACGTGTAGGTTACGGCGGGTACTCCCTACGGACGTAGTGCAACTTCGACCCCCCTTGTCAAGTGAGTGGGCAACTTGACTGTTAAAAGTTCTCAAGCCGCGCGAAGGCCTCTAACCTGGCTTAACGACTGTTGTCGTAGACAGCAACCGGGATCAACGGCTTAACGTGCCTTCCAAAGCACGGGAGCGCTCAGTTAGTAACTGACCTGCCCCCACGTTGCTTAACCTCGCATACCGCACCCGGTACGCGGGCGCCGCTGGGCCACGAGCGCTCCAATTGTGTTGAAAACTCTTTAAACGCATCATCTGATATGTAATTCGAATTTGTGCAGGGTTTCTTTTCGCATTGATTGGCTGGCCATACAAGTTGCCGTCGCGGCAAAAAAACAATTCCGTCACTGAAAATCACGGAACGCGGCGGCGGACAGAATTTTTCTTGTTGTGTTGTTGTGTGAATAATTTCCATCGGTTTGACTTTTTTATATTTTAATCTGAGTGTTTTGGACAGTTTATCATTTTAAAGTGTCAGTGAATCACACCAAACATGTAAACAATAAAGAACATTAACCCCAGCTGGACTTTGGCTGAAGCGAACGTAACGACGCCGTCTAATAGAATCTTCAGCGAACTGCGGATTTCAGCTATCTAAGGTACCGTGTGGTGTGTTTACATATAAGATGGTGTGTAATATATATATAGGAGTACGTAATGTATGGAAATAGAAAGAAATAGAAATAGAAATAGAAAAGCATTATTCATGGCAAACAGACAAAATGTTAATAAAGTTTTACAATTTTTAAAGTTTACCCTGAAATGGTCCCGCCTCAGCATGGTGCTGACTCAGGAGTCAGCGCTGGTCTTCCGGCAGGACCATTGATGGGTCACGATCTGTGCGGCACAGCCAAGTTCACACACACGTACACATTTCATAAACAATAAATAATAATAATAATAAGGCACAAATGCGTGTACGTGTAAGTGAACCCGACTGTACCACACGGCCTTATACAAAAATTGAACGCATCCAGGCATCTAGCTCGAAGCTAGTCTGTGGCTTAAAGTACGACTTTTTGCAAAGGATGCTAGTTTAACTCTTTTGTATCAGATGTCACTGGGTGCTTCCTCTGTCGCACTTACGTATTGGAGTGACAGAGATGCAGCGGTCGTACGGTTAGTTCTTACTATGTATATACCACAGTAGCGCTCGATCTATGTGGAGTATTTCACTGACATCTCTACCTATATGACTGCTTCTTATCTCTGTAATCTCTGTATATATATATTTTACTTAGTGCTATTCTCTTCGAACATAATAAAATTAATAAAACATACACAAGAATTTCACAGTTTTTAGGGCAAGAAGAATATAATCACTACGTTTTAGGGACAGGAAACACAGGTAAGTAACACTTATAAAACAGATACATGATAAAATATTGCGTCACTTATCTATCGCCAACCTCTAACTTTAAACTTCTGAATTATTTAGGTTCCCCGCAAGGCAACAAATGTAATTAGATGAAGAATACAATTAAGACATCAGAACATAAACAAGACACAAAGCGAGACAATCATAAGACAGAAGCGACAATTTAATACATCAAATAAAACTAATACATGTAATCGAGATGGTTACCAATGAATGATGTTTAGGACACGGTTACAGCTGCTAATGGCTTATACCTATATGTTAAATAGGACCGAAAAAGGCAGGTATTTATATACTTTTTAAAAAAAAAAATTATATAATACTGAGACAGAATACAATATAATTTAAAGGAAGTGGAAAATTCTGGATTTGACTTTATCTCATAAATATCTCGTATCCAATCGGAGCGTCTCCTGCTGCTGCTGATGTTCATATATATTTTTTTCTCAAATTTGCTCTAAAACTTGATATATATTCCAGGCTACGGATGGGGGGGGGGGGGGGGGGAATATTATTCCAAATCTTTGTCGCCGCGTATCTGAAGCTCCCACGGAATGCCGCGGAAGCATGCCGGGGTGTCATCAGCTGCATACTACTGTTAACCGGAATTTACCGATTCGCCCGCACTAAGGCGAAAGTAGGGCAACACTAGGGATGAGGCCCCAAAAAAACAGGACAGAGTGAAAAACATGGCGTCGGTTAGGATCTTTTAGGCTTGTCGATAATTTACTAGATAACTTACTTTTTCCTTTAAAAGTTCAGAAGTGGAATAATATTCACGTCTTTAAAAGTGGTTTATGCGATATGTGAATGGAAATTTACTTTAAGTTGAATGAGAACAAATTTGAGTGTGTAATCGTAATCGCCAAAAGTTTCATAGGTAGATTCTAATCTATACGCATCCAAACGTAAGCAACATTAAGCCGCCGAATCAGATCTTTTCTACACGTAGATAGGGATCGAAGGCGCTGACAATGAGCACAGGCTGGTTGCGTCGTAGCCGGCACTGCATTTTGTTGCTGCTATTGTGAGCACGGAAGTACCTATTCATCACAAAGAAAATACGTAGCTGTCACGTTTTACGTTCTAATCGGTGTTCAAACACACCTACGATCGATGTCGGTTCGACACCACTCGACAGAGACGACAAAGCTTTTAATAAAAAAATATGTTAACAAGTTTTAGGAACAATTCGTTCCTTGGTGATCTTTAGTGTCCACAGGTCAGAAGTCTGAGGTCAGGTTAGGTCAAAAGGTGAAATAGGAGTCGCCTTGCAACAATACCTACAGGCCTTACAGCATGCAGCACCAGATATTATGGGTGTGCTGGAGTCAGCGAGTTCACATTAGTAAATTCAATGGATTGTGGTAATACAGCAAACAGCAAGTATTCCCTACTGTCTACATCTCCAGTGCCGTTGAAACAACAGACATTTATTTTACAAGCGGCAATGCCAATGCTATTTAGCCATTTATGAGTGAGTAGTGTCTACCACACAAACAGGTAACTAAGCAAATTATGCAATGATTAAGGAAATGATTATTGTCATAACAACATGTGACTGTTAGTTCATTCTAGTAAAGTGCTGCAGTTTGGTACAGTCAGATGTAGTATTTCTAGACTGTGAAATCATAAATTTGTCTGTTGTTGGGACATCTTAGATTGCAACAGAATGAAGTTCACACAAACATCTAGTCTTGGCATTTACATACACCAGTATGAGTTATTATTTAAATTGTTATGAACTTTCAATTCCTATCAAGGAATGAAGTTTCAAAGTGCAGTTGAGAGATTCAAACAGTTGGTGGTTAAGATGACTGTACTTGTGTTGCTATACAATTGGACACAGAACACTGTTGTGTGAATTTGGATGGACATTGAATGTCCTATCTAAGTTATTAATAACTTACACTTTATTTGATTTCTCTTGAGTCAAATTATAGTGATGTGATGTGCAACTGTACAAAAGAAAAAAAAAAAAAGAATAATTTTGTAAGTTGTGTTCCATTTTCTGTTTTAGAGTGATGTAGAGATGTACTTATATGAGTAAGGATGTGAATGGTAACATACCACATCAGAAATTTTCTAAGTAAAGACTTGTGATGTCAGGTAAAAGAGCTCCGAGGTCTACCTACAGAATAAATGTTGATTTGAATTTTGGAGATATGCACTTTTGGAAGTCATTCCTTGAGTACATGTCCATTGTAGTGTCCATGTGATTACCTGCTGAACCTACCTACTGATATTAGTACTACCACTATTATGTCACCACATGCTAAACATTTTGCATAATGAGTTTTCATTTATGAGATAATCTGACCCGAGACTGAACCGTCCATAGTTGGGATTAGTGAGTAACAGTCCAGATCATGAATGCTAAAATGGATCAACACATTCCCTGTCAAGCTGCAATGTAAATGATAGGGCTGTGCCCTGTAAAATTATATCTTGTAAAAAAAATGTTGTTAGGTGGAGTGCCACAAATCTATTGTGATTTGTGATTAGTACATACATGGAATGTTACTGAAATTGAATTTCAAATACTCTGCCTACCCCTTTTGGAACACATGAGTTTTATGTCTGTATGTGTACATGGAGTGTTTTGATGACATAGTGTAACTCCATTCTAAAGTTGTGTGATTCCTTGAGTGTCATGTCATGATGAATTAATGACAAACTTGTTACAACACTGCTATAGTTACACTGAAGTTCATGGGGCTAAGTGAGAAGTCATGGACTGGTGAAGTTTCATATTGGGGATTAGACTGGATTGAAAAGATGAAAGGTTTTTCTGTACTTTAGTACTTTTCTGTACTAGTAGTATCTAGGAAGCTGTTATAACATACAAGCCTTTATTGATCATGGATTGTTTGTTATTGTTTACATGTGTGTTGGTTTGTTTGAATAAAGTTTGCAGGTCAAGTTTGGTCAGTTTCCTGAAGCCCAATGGAAGTAAAGTTTTGTGTACTTGTATGTGTCCGGATGATGATGCATATGCCATAGCACTGACTGGCCTGACGATGAAGACGGATGGTGTCCATAGCCCAATCATGATGGCTTGGTTGAGTTGGAACTTGTTGAAGCCGAGTGATAAGTAACTGATGACTGAGTATGTATGGAAATGTACAGTTGGCAACATAAGCCGGATACTCAAAAGGTGAAGTTTTTGAAACTTATTTGTCTAATGTACTGTTTATGACATTTTAGAAATTTTGTTTGTTATTCTGACCACACAGAAAATTCAAGAGAGGCATTCTAATATGAATTTATGTGCAAATTCAATTGATGGGATCAAATTTTGGATTTGATGATGAAATGATGACACTATGTATTGTTGTGACAACCATGGTATTTACCATAGCTGAAATGGGGTTAGATATATCCACTTCTTGGATTTGTTTAATTTGGCATTTTGTCCATCTGTATGTGTCAATTTTGGATGGTATCTTCACAATGCTATTTTTGACAACATTTGTTAATGATTGAACAAAAGTAGGAAGAAAACCCTGTCGATTTTGATTTCATTGCTCATGATGAGTCATGAAGTGTGAAATGGAGTCAAGCTGGTGAACTGAACTTCTTAGTGGGTTGTAAATTACAAACTGGTTAAAAGTTAACTGTCACAATCAGACAAGGTGTGAGTGAGAAAGGGTCATTGGTAAAGGGTTATTTCTTCATCTAATTGAAAGGATTTATTATGACTCTTGGAAAATAATAATTAAAGGACCTTATTTCACTTTAAAGTGACTTGTAATGATTCATTTGTGATTTGTGTCTGTGTGTTACAATAAAGGAGGCCTTTGCCCAGTAGAGGAGTTGTGGCTAGTAATTATTCGAGTCAGTAATAGCCGAACGGTGCAAAATAACAGAGAGTACATAACTGGAAAGGCATTGTGATACTGATTAAGATGTACAACTTTGTTTTATTGGGATTCATGGATGTCAAGTGTAGTGTGGAACATCCTATTGCAAGGTAGAGCGACAATTTGTAAAAGGTGCCTGGCAAAGGCTGGATGAGACAAGCCAAAGACAGAGTCGAATGGGGTGTGTTGGCGAAAGCCTGTGTCCAGCAGTGGACTTACATAGGATGATGATGATGTTGTTCACTTTATTTTATGTGAACGGTTTTAATAAATCTGATCGATAGCGACTCGCTGTAATAGTTGTGTTCTGAAATGTAACTGTACATGATAATCAGATTACAATTTTGATTGTGTTTACAGTGATTGTTTACTGTGTGAAGAGGACACTGTGAACTGCGGTTGACATGCACCTGCATGGAAAAGCCAGACAATGAGTTGTCGGAGTGCTGATTAGTTGCTGTGACTGAGGCGCGGTGAAGAGGAGAGTGCTGCCAGGGTCATGCACTGCTCTTTTGGACCCTATCCTATTAAATGCTAAGAATACGAGAGTGATGCCTGGAGGCATGCGCCATTTGCTGGGGCAGTTGGTCGCTATGAACTACGGTTCATTAGCGGGTTCCAGTAAATGGTGATTGGAAGAGGATAATGGTTAGTCATACGCTGTTTTCATTATTGTGCCTGATGGTTGTGATTTCGGTTATCATAATTCCCAACCTCCACCTTTTGAGTCAAAACAAGTTCATATTTTCCTCTCCCTCTTATAGTCTTTCATAAGGTCCCTCTCTCAAAGGACCAGAGAAATTAGCTTGACGTACACTTACCGTTACTGACTGACTTTCATGTCTTTTATGATGAAACGAATTACAGCAGGGCGGCATCACGACGTCATTAGACGGTGATATTATTTGGTCACGACGCTACAGGGCGGTGATGTGTTGTATTTATCTGGTCATGACGTCATTAGACGGGTATATTACTTATTTGGTCACGACGCTTCAGAGCGGTGATGTGTTGTATTTATCTGGTCACGACGTCATTAGACGGTGATATTATTTGGTCACGACGCTACAGGGCGGTGATGTGTTGTATTTATCTGGTCACGACGTCATTAGACGGTGATATTACTTATTTGGTCACGACGCTTCAGAGCGGTGATGTGTTGTATTTATCTGGTCACGACGTCATTAGACGGTGATATTATTCGGTCACGACGCTTCCGGGCGGTGATGTGTTGTAATTATATGGTCACGACGTCATTAGACGGTGATATTATTTGATCACGACGCTTCAGGGCGGTGATATGTTGTATTTATCTGGTCACGACGTCATTAGACGGTGATATTATTCGGTCACGACGCTTCCGGGCGGTGATGTGTTGTAATTATATGGTCACGACGTCATTAGACGGTGATATTATTTGGTCACGACGCTTCAGGGCGGTGATGTGTTGTATTTATCTGGTCACGACGTCATTAGACGGTGATGTTATTTGGTCACGACGCCTCAGCGCGGTGATATATTATATTTGTCTGGTCACGACGTCATACGGTGACGCTTTGATTATAGTAAGCATGGTAACGACACTACGGGACAAAGACACCGTGGTGTGTGTGGAGTGAAGAGTAGCGGCACATCTGGCACTTCGTAAAGACAACGGTCATTCTGAGTCTAAAGAATGAGCATCTGAATCATGACAACGTAAACATCAATTAGATTGGAGTGCTGGACAGTGATGGTAACACTAACAACAGAGCTAAGGTAAAGACGCTGTGCTTACTCTAGGTGCGGTGTATGGTTTCCGCATTTGTAGAGATAACGTGGTCTCCTGCCGAGGACGTAGGAGAGTCAGGAAAGCCGAACTGTTAACCGGAATTTACCGATTCGCCCGCACTAAGGCGAAAGTAGGGCAACACTAGGGATGAGGCCCCAAAAAAACAGGACAGAGTGAAAAACATGGCGTCGGTTAGGATCTTTTAGGCTTGTCGATAATTTACTAGATAACTTACTTTTTCCTTTAAAACTACATAGGCGTGTTCCATGTGACCTCCGGGCAGACATCCACGACAACTTCTCATAAAGATAGGAAGGAGCTTTGTGATGAATTACTCCAAAAAGTAGGCATGCTAAATGAAGTTTGCGACGGTGTTGCATTTTTAGAATATTGTGTTTATTTAAATATGGAGTAACATGAGCCCTTGGTGGAATGCTGAAGCAAAAGCGAGCACAGGCATTTTGTACCCTTTGTATTAGCCCTTTGTATGGGTTTTGTAGATATCCCAATAAATAAATACCAACCCATTTCCTATTCAATGCAAGTCTAATACCCTCATTAGAACCTTCCATCTTGATATTTCTGTGAGCATTGTTATGTAAGTGAGCGTTGTCTCTTTGTAGTATTTGTCTATAACATCCTTGCTCCCGTGAATGTGTTTAGTGTGTATCGTGTTTTGTTGCTATTGAATATATGATTGCCGTGGAATATTTAGATTTATTCCTGACACAAAAGTTGCAAAAAACGACGATGATTAAAAAAGAAAATAGATTGAGTTGGTAATTGATACTCTCGCTTTGACTCACTCGAAACCCAGTTTTTAAGAGCGGAAGAAAAGGATGTATACATTTTCAAGAGGTCAGCAGCCACCATGTGACACCCCAGGAGTTGCATGCGTCCATAGGCTGCGGTGACCGCTTACCGTCAGGCAGACGGTATGCTTGTTTTGCCACCGACATGGTATAAAAATAACCTTTGCGTATAGTGTCAGATAAGTATTTCCCTGTCAGTCTTTACGTCAATGACATAAGGAAGTATTTTGTTTAGCCTGCGGAAAAGGCTTTTCACTAAATATAGTTACATGTGAAATTGTTATTAGCGCTTTGGTA
This sequence comes from Notocelia uddmanniana, assembly GCA_905163555.1. Taxonomy (NCBI): domain Eukaryota; kingdom Metazoa; phylum Arthropoda; class Insecta; order Lepidoptera; family Tortricidae; genus Notocelia; species Notocelia uddmanniana. Next base: position 21,470,446 of record LR991068.1, read on the forward strand.
TAGCAAATCATGAAGTCAAAGACTTTAGGCGTCTTTATCGTTGTAATGATTAACTTAGGAAAGTGAAAGCTTTTTTAATCTTAACGCCCGTCTAGTGAGTTTTTTGTTCACATCTGAATTACGTTGAATCTACTGGAAAAGAGGGGATCTTGTCACTTGACCTACTAACTTATGCCGTAATGTTTCACTAGTCCTAATAAATTTTTCTTCGAAACAGTGAACATCTTGCCTATACAGGAGTCCCACATAACCACTCGGGTCACCTCCTGCACCCGGGTGGTATGCGTAAAGCATTTTCCCCTCCTAAACAAAAAAAAAAGGTTACCGCACCTACCCCCTCGAGGGTGCCCACCTTGTTGGGGCGGGAGGGCTTAGTAACCGTGGACTGGTCATCCACGGTGAAGCTAAGAGGCACCCAGGGCCGGCCTGTTTGGGCTGCCGGCTGGCCCGAGGAGGGCGCTCCCAGCGGGCTTGGGTAGCCCGCTGAGGATGCGTTGCCTCCGCAGAAGAAGAGAAGTGCCGGTATTGCGTGGCCGAAGCGGGATTGCAGGGGGAGAGGCGTGTTGGTATTTCGGTGCGCCACTCTCCCTACCCCCTGCGAACTTAGCGGGGCCGTTCCGCGGAAACCGTGTTGGTGGGCCCGCAGAGGAAGAGAAATTCTTTCCCTATCCTCTGCGGCCGAGGTGTGGTTCGTGGCGGAACCACCGACCTGCTACGCCAACTCTATGAGATCGAATCCAAAATAACCGACATAGCCCGAAGAAATGCCAAACTTAAGTGGCAGTGGGCGGGTCACATTGCCCGGCGAACCGACGGCCGGTGGGGCCAGCGAGTTCTCGAGTGGCGTCCACGTACCGGACGACGCAGCATTAGAAGGCCCCCAACGAGGTGGGCTGACCTGGTTAAGGTCGCGGGAGTCCGCTGGATATGGGCGGCCTATGACTGGTCGTTGTGGCGGTCTCTGGGGGAGGCCTATGTCCAGCAGTGGACGTCGATTGGCTGACGGTGTGGACTACAGTATGGGGTTCTTCAAGAAAGGAGTGTATAACTCTTTATCTACATCTTTATTAAAACTTCCCTACAATATGTACAGTTTAGAAACGCTAAGCAAATCGTCGGCTGATAACCAAAACTCACTAAGGAACAAATACCTGGTTAAACTGAAACTCTTATCTCAGCATCGTTTTAGTACTGAGATACGAGGTTTCTAAGAGTAATGACAGACATTATAGTGACTTGGTTGCCAACCGGCGAAATGGCCTATATTAATAAACTTCGATAAGCGATACTTTAATAACAATCATAATTCGAACAATTTCTTTAAAAAAAATAATCACATTGGGAGCGTTTCGCGTTTATATTCTAAAGGAGCTTACATACGAAAAGTTATTAGTACAGTCAGCATCAAAAGTAGCTACGCATATGAAGGGGTCAAAAACTCTCATCCCCTTACAATAAAAACTTTTGATACTGACTGTACCACTAACTTGGAAATGCAGTGGATATTTATGCATATTTTAGGAAACTAATAATATGCATGTAGATAAAGTGTCACAAGAGGTCCGTCGCAGAATTTTTTTGGTCGCGTTCTATTTTAGGCGGAGCATACTAGAAACACCGTCACTTTCAGACCGTGTTCACATTATCCGATCGATATCGGTGTAGGGTCCGACACCGATATAATGTGATAAGATCAGTCTCTCTCTCCTCCCTCCTTTCTCTCCCTTCGGTCGTGTTTTAATTTATCACCACTCGTTGCGAATTTCCTGTTCTCTGCACTTGTATCGTAATGTACTATTCTTCTTCTTCTAAAGTTATTAATGCGACTGTACATATGTACTGTGAAGCTAGAAGTCCCGGGTTCGAATCCCAGTAAAGGCATTTGTTTCTGTGGCGACCAGAAACATTTGTTCCTGAGACTTGGATGTTTTATATGATCTATTAAATATATCGTCGTCTACTACCCGTAACACAAGCATTATTGAGCTTACTATGAGACTAGTTCGATTTGTGTAAAAAATTGTCCCCTAACATTTAATTTATTTAAAAACATATATTAACTACTATTAATGGGTCGGCAATGTATTGCGTACACACGTTCTGATAAGTTAGATCGGTGAGAGTAGAAACGAGCATGCATAATAGATTGATATCACACTGATAGGTATGTGATAATGTCTATCCACATTGACCTTCTTGACGTGTGCCAAATTAAAGATAAACACTGCCTACAGTTTACGAGGCTTTCACCCTTGAAGGTTTTACAGTTGAGTGATTTTAAATTAGAAATGTAAACTTAATGTAATTTTACAGGCAAATTGTGTGGCAACTGGTGTACGAATTTTTCAAGCAATCTTTTTTCTCATTACTAAAGCAATTTGGAAGACCGTTGTTATTTATTTTGAGGTTTAAACAGATTTTAGAATTTAACGTCGTAACCTTTGAGCGTTTGTGTGATTTTAATCTTATTTGTAAGCAGAAAAATCTAACGGAGATTTTATGAGTCTCATTTAAAAGTTTTATTCAAATATTGGTTTGCTGATTCCAAAAATCATCGTCTGTGGCGTGTCTGTTTTGCATAAAAGGGGGATTCTTTGTACACCGTTGTTATTTTATTGGGGATTGACGAGAGACATCTCACATCATCCTGTTCGATAAGTTTTATTGTTATTGACGCTTAGAGACCTTATACATATTTAACAATATTAAAATAGTGCTATTTTCAATACTTATTTCAATTTTGACGCTTAGACGCTAAAAAGGACTCTGTAATAATAATTATTAGCTTTTGGTGCTAAGGACTTTGTAATAATTATTATTAATCGTATTTGGACACGCAGAGACCATATTCATCTCCAAAATATTAAATTTATTATATATACTTTTGTTTATTCGGACAGAGACCCGTATACGTCCCTAATATTACCGTCTGATAATTTCTTGTAAGTTTATCTTCATTGAATTGAAAGTCTTGTTTTCAAATTCAATATTGTTTTGAAATCATTATTTATATTGGCAGTTTTATTTTTAATTGTATAATTTACGTTTTGAATTGTAAAAGTGCCTATATACTGAATCCTTTTTTGTTTTTTTTTTCGTTATAATGATAATAACTGTGCAAATCACTGCGTAACGTCTTTAAGGCCCCTGGTCTCCTATGTATTTCATGCTATACGCGACGTCTAACTTCAGCGTCACAATGCTTACTATAGAAATGTACTGTAGTGTTTTTTTTTCATACGTCGGCGTCTTGCGTCCATGGAAATGTTGACGTTGAAGTCAGACGTCGTATCATAAAATAGGAAACCTGGGCCTAAGGCTCTTGGATAAGGAGTAAACGGTGTACGGACGGAAAGGAGCAAAAATATTGTGATCTGGTAGGTATTTACGTAACGTTTTCAAAGTTACGTAAGGTGCATCTAAATGTTATAATTAATACAAATAACTTTCTGTCAATCATTTGGCACATGCTGTTATTGCCGACTGTACTTTTTTGCCACAGTCATCTACTCGTTGAGAGGGTCCCAAAAGAGCTCAGACACGATGGGCTTAATTTTGTCTAGTTTAGGAGTTCTTATCGGCACCTTCTGTCTCTATCACCAGATCAGCTCGGCGGTACCCTAATATTGTATTGTCATCGAACTTATAGAAGTAAGCGGTGTCAGCTCGTGACCACGGATGTTGCGATACATTCGAAACGTCGGGCACACCTCAGTTGAATAATTTTTGTACGCGATTAAGTCCCGTTTACCAATAATAATCTTATTCTTATTGACGGACTGTTTAGCCTAGTTGGTAGTGACACTGCCTCCGAAGCTAGAGGTCCCGGGTTCGAATCCCGGCCAGGGCATTATTTGTGCATTTAGCACGGATTTTGTTCTTGGGTCTTGGATGTTCTCTATGTATTTAGCTATATAAGTATGCATATCGTCGTCTAGTACCCATAGTATAAGCTTTGTTTAGTTTGGGACTAGGTCGATTTGTGTAAGATTGTCCCACATTTTTTTTTTATATAAGTTTACCAAATTTCAGGTCACATCATCATCATCATCATCATCGTTCATCATTTTGACGACCTGTTTAGCCTAGTTGGTAGTGACTCTGCCTCCAAAGCTAGAGGTCCCGGGTTCGAATCCCGGCCAGGGCATTTATTTGTGCATTTATCACGGATATTTGTTCTTGGGTCTTGGATGTTTTTTTTGTATTTAAGTATGTATTTATCTATATAAGTATGTATATCGTCGTCTAGTACCCATAGTACAAGCTTTGCTTAGTTTGGGACTAGGTCGATTTGTGTAAGATTGTCCCCCAATCATCATCCTAGCGTTAGTCCATTGTGAAGGATGCCTGGAATCCGCTACCTAATCCCAAATTTCATATCACACGGATGAGGATAAGTGCTTTGAAATTCATTTACAGGATTTGACCCGACCACACACGACCAAACATCTTTCATAAGTACTTACAAACATTACAAGTTAAATATATATATATTTTTTATTAAAAATGGGATTGCTCTTGGCCAGCATCTAGCCAGGGGGCAAAGATGAGGCCGACGATGAAGCGAGCTCACCCAGAAGATGCCTATTCACTCGTGCCTTAAAAAGGCACATCAACCCACCAACCTAGCGTTTATCATCAACCTAGCGTCATCCCGGTACAGCTGCATCTTGAAGGATGCCAGGGGTCTGACCTTCCAACATAAGAGGGAAACTAGACCTTCTTGCGATTAGGCTTGTCAAGTGAGTGGGCAACTTGACAGTTCTCAAGCCGTCCGAAGGCCTCTAACTTGGTTTATCGACTGTTGTCATAGACAGTAGCTAGGATCATCCTTTAACGTATCCTTCCAAAGCACGGGAGCGCTCAATTAGCAACCACTCAAAGCGCTCACCCATCCAAGAGTTGACCCCGGCGACGTTGCGTTAGTTTCGCATACCGTTAAGTAAAATCCGCAAGTTGAATAAAATCTTGTAAAAATTATAGTTAGATCTACCTTAGGTATATAATGCTTAAACGCTTAAAAAGTTAAGTAGACAACTAATGGGTAATTACTAAAACCAAAATATACGTTTTTAACCTTAAGAGGTCAGAAAATATATCGGTTCTTCGACGAACACCTAGCTAACGATTTGCCTAACTGGAAAACTTTGAATATCGGATATCAAAGTCACACTTGTCTTGTTTCGTAAATTTGATCCGCTCGCTTCCTTTAGTGTCAATAATTCCTTGAAAACTGGCACGCCTTAAGGATGATTCACAGTAGACCGTTCCGTGTCCGGGCCGGCCCGTTTTCTTCTAGAGAAATACGCCGGCCGTTGCGTTTGCTGTCATAGAAAACGGGCCGGCCCGGACACGGAACGGTCTACTGTGAATCATCCTTTAGGCGGGGGCCGCACTGGCCGGGCAAAAGGCAAAACGACGGCTGATTCAGAATTTTTAACAAAATTTCAGAACAAACTAACAAACCGAAGTGCCAAAAGGTAATATCATTTTGCCATGATGGACATTTAGCACTTCCTATGGTCGATGTCAAAGATACGAGTATAACTCATAAGTTTGCAATTTTGCACTTTATTGCATTGTAATAGGGCGAAAAGCGTATACAGCTCTTTGACGTCGACTAAGGCTGGGTTGCACCAAACCGTCTGTAATCGTAAGCTGTGTTCGTTAAAATTTGAATGTATGAAAAGATTGACAAGTGTCTATGGGATGACAGCTGCCGGCGCCATATTTAACGTTGATCAGTCTGTGATCGTAAGTCGGTGCAACCCAGCCTTAAACTAACCTAATCCTTAACGTAAATTGTGTGCGAATAATTTTGCATGATGGAAATTATGGTAAATACCTTTCATTATACATTTGAAATTCCCAAAATCATTGTCATTCAAACAATTATTTATTCATTCCGTTCAAATAAACTTTATCCTCTAAATCCCTATATTAATAACACAGACAAATTTTGAACAAAATTCCCACTTCATAAAGGAGTTGTGATGAAAGGTACTGTTTACATTCATTTTGAATAAATCCAACTCACAGGTTTCTCTTGGAGGTCACTTTGTTGGCCGCTTCGCATTTGTTTCACATTTCATTTGTTTAGCGCACTCACTTCTACGCGGGCTGTGCTAACGGGTATAAAGGATCGCGATACATATTGGAATGCGAAACGTATAGAATAGAAGTTCTCTTCATTATGGATTTGGGATGATTCAGGTTATATCCAGTATTCATCCGTATCAGCTATTACCCGTCGGGCAAGAATGGAACAAGTATTTGGGAAAAATTTTCGGCCAAATTGAGCTCGAAAGTTGTTAATCTAGCGTAGGTAAGCCCAATTTTATTTTCGTAGGTATTGCCAATGTTTATTCGTATCATATCCTTTTTCGCCAGCGCCGACCATTACGTGTCAAAATGAAAATGAATGTTGAACTGGCTCGAAAACATAAAAAACCCGGTGAAGCTCAAGCTTGACTCGCGCACCGAGGTTTCCGTACTTTCAAAACCGTCTAAATTTATTGGAGTGCAAAAGTATCCACCAAGTTACAAATAACTAAGGTAATAACAACGGGTAAAGCAGGTGAGTACTTGGAATTGATATAGTGTTAAATAAAACATTGTTTTTTGATCAGTTGTAACAGAAACAGAAATGAAAGGCGTTAGAAAGCTTAGGTACATAACGAATCAATCATTCTGAGATAATCTCCGTGATTTGACATATAAATAGCGACTAAATGCGGGCTCCCTACAGATCAACGGCAAGAAAATATCGCCTGCTATTCATCTAGTGGAATTAATGAACGTCGCATATAGAGCATTCATATCGTGGAAAAGCGCCAGTTTTAGTTCATTTCGCTGGCGAAATCGAATTGCGTTACTTTTGAAACTCGCGTTAGGACTTATCAACTGCCATTTTTAGGGTTCCGTACCTCGAAAGGAAAAAAACGGAACCCTTATCGGATCACTTTGTTGTCCGTCCGTCTGTCTGTCTACGTCCGTGTGTTCTCAGGAACGCGTGGAGGTATCAAGCTGGAATTTATATCAAATACACAGGTCTACTGTCCCTTAGAGATGTGAAAAAATCAAAAGATACAGCCGTTTATGCCGCAAATTTCCGCAAATTTTCGACAGTAGTAAGGGTATCAAAACCTACAGGGTACTTCCGTGAACTCAGAATCTTGAAATTTATACTATACTTTCAGAGTGGTCCCATTGTCATCGGGTCAGAATTCGATCATAGGGTCTTGGAGAAATCGAGGGAACTCTTCAAATATTTTAGGTGCACCTATAGCGGTTTGGGTATTTTGTATGGTGGTACTTAGTGATATGTGTATACGCTTCTATTTTAATTTTTGGGCCCTTCAATTTATAGTTAATAAAAAATATATAATTAATAGCATAACATTGTCCAATTTGTTGTTTGTTGTGTTCTTATCGCTAATTCCTCTTACATATTTATTTATATGTGGGTTTATTTTCTGCATAGTGGACGCAAAAATGCTGTGCCTTGTAGACTGAACGATCTACTTCTTCAAGGAATAAAATAATTTTGTTTTTTCCTAATTCACTCGCTTAGCTGGATGCTCATTTAGGTCGCCCCTCTAAATCTTTTTTGGGATAATTTAACATTCCCTGGGATAAAATATTGGGAATTCCGCGCCTCAGAGTGTCTGCGCGATGTCCCGGAAAATAGGATTATATCAATATCTGTCTGCTAGCTGGACAAATAAAAGGTTTTTTTAGTAAAATGAGAACTATTTCAGAATTTGATACGGCTAAGAGAATATGGGTGAATATTTTATTTTAGTATTTCAATCGCACTGTGATTTTGCGCTAACAATTCAATTAAGTTCACTTTGTCGCCTGTGGCTTTTCGAAAATAAATACATAATTGGAATCGGTTTGCATTTGTTGCGCTGTCAAATTCCACGCGTTGGAAAACAAAACCTAATATTCATTTTAATACGTTTTTGGATTAAATTTAAAGTCAGAAATAAAAGAGTATTTTATCACTTACCAAAGTGATAAAAATATGTCTACCTTTGAAAAAAAGAAACTTTTCACGCCACTACCCCCGACATGTAGCGAAAGATAGTCTGAAATGGTGCCCTATACGTACGTAACAACGAATAGTTGTAAGTTCAATGAGCAAGAATTTAATTTCAATGAATTTAAACAAAACGACAAAATGATTGTTATCGTGTTCAATCGACGCCTTTTAATGACTGGCTATTGAAAACGATCTCGTTAAAAAATATAAAAACTCCTTTAAATGACTGGCCAGTGGTAAAAATATACGGTTGAGTGTTTAATTTCGCATGCGATGTACAGTGCGACACAAAAGAGTAGAAATTAAAAAGTGGCAACACTGTCGTTTCGTCCCTTTTCTCCTAGACTGATTTGAAAGAGATGGCACGACAGTGTTGCCACTTTTTAATTTCTACTCTTTTGTTTCGCACTGTATTTCAATGATGATTAATTTATAAAAGTGAATCAATTCCTTCGGGTATAATTTCCTAACAGTAGTTGTGAAAAGCACTATGGTAGGTCTCGGCTGGAATAGATGGACTCGAATCTTCAAGGGCCCCCCCCGACGGGTCGGCCCTTGAATTCGTCCGTCTATTGCTTACTTTGAGGACTTTTCAACAAAGTACTATTTTACTGTATCCAAATAGACATCATTGATCGTGAATTTCCTTAAACTTAGTTCGGTATCTGACACGGACCAAATACTTAACACTTTTAATCTTGTGTACTGAATAAATTATTGTATAATAAAAAAGTTGAAATATTTACCTTAAACTCGGTAACAAGTATATCGTTTATACAACGTTAACTCAAATAAGTTCAAATACATTTAACAATGTGCATCTTATTTGAGATAAATGCAAGGTTTCAACCCGCTTTGTGTAAGTTTCAGTGGCGTGACACCGCCACAGGCGTCCTAGTTTCACAAGCGTGTCATTACGAGAACGGAACATTTTCACCCAACGGTCGTCTCTAGCACGAAAAGTTCGTAGGAATGGGTAGTAATGGCCAGTATAACTATAAGTATTGCTACCAGTTGCTAACACCGGAACAGTCCCGAGGGACTGCAGTATGGGGTTCTTTAACAAATGTGTGTACATTTTTAAAGGGTAGGCAATGCGTATGTGATACCCGTTCGTAGGCTGTGCATAGGTTCATAGGCTACGGTGACCGCGTATCATCACACGAGCCGTATGCTTGTTTGCCACCGACGTGGTATATAAGAAGAGGTCTGCATCAGGAGAAGTCATTAGAATAATCATCATCATATCAACCGAATATGTCCACTGCTAGACATAGGCCTCCCCCACAGAGTACAATAATTACCAGTCAAGCCCGCGAGCTTTACAAGGCGACAGTCCATCTTGTGAAGGGTCTACCTGTGCCACGTCTTCCGATACGTGGTCGCCACTCGAGAATCTTTCCGCATCTCCCATGAAGAAGGCAAAAGCTCTTTATTCCCTTTATAATAAAGACTATAATGATGAATGTACAATGAACAACAAACAATGTACGCTACCCTAACAAAAAACGAAGTATCTCCTTCTCTGAGGCTCGAATACTCAAGTGTATAAGTGCGGCAGTTCCAGTGTCGGAGGATTATTTGTGTATTCGCTTCAAATATTTGTTTATATTGGTTTGATCTAACGCGGTATTTGTTTATCTTTATTTTCGATTTTCGACTCGGATTGCACTGGTCATGTCATGTAGAACTGCATTGTCAACCGCGCTGTTGATTTCAGAATTCATTACGTTAACAGCTAGAAACAAATGCAGGCTCATCGTTTTCAACCGATGATGCTTTGCCTCGGAAGTCACACACGCACTCTCGTATTGCACACATTGCGATGCAAAACGTTAGTATCTGATTGACCTTGTCTTAATAATTGGAGCATATTAAATTGGGGACTGATGCATTCATGCAGTGATTGATTCAGACAATAATTATTCACTGTACTGAATAAAGCTGCGTTAATTAACACAAAAACATCAGTACTGTGTATTTGGTTAATAGAAAACAGAAAAGCGCAAAATTTATTTTAGAATTTTAAACACATTGAACGTTTTATAATAAAAGCTCCCGTAAAATTCAAACATGTTTAAATATAACGAAACGAATCACTCACGTCTTTAAGGTCGAATATCGCTTGACGTGTTGAGAACCAGAACCAGGAGTTGAGCTCCTTAATCATGAGCACTCGTCTCGGCAGCAGAACACTTAGCACCCCTAGGACGCCGCCGGGACGATACCTGTCGAGCGATTTCTGACCTTAAGAACGTGAGTAGTCCTTTCATTACATTTGAAATTACTATTAATTTCAAATTTTGCTTGCCGTGACCGTGTTTATAGCGGTAAACTAAACGTTTTGACTACATGCAGAATATAAATAATGCAGTCTTTGTTTATTCGTCTGTCAGTGTACGCTGAACACGTGAACATCTTCACTCCGCTAGAACAACAGACGTAAACAACATTCGATATAAACAACTCCTAACTAACCGTCAACATAAACACTCGTTATAAAAGAACAGTTTTAGAACGTTGTCGGTAGAAACGGAGTGTACAAATAATCTGATTTTTTTACTGCAGTATTCTCCTGTTATATAGAGAGCTAGCTGAGCTCTGGCCGTAGAAAGAAATCATGGTTGCGCATTATTCGAGAAAGGCTCACAGAAGACCGCAGCCATAATAACACCACTACTTCATCATCATCATCATCATCATGTCAGCCGAATGACGTCCACTGCTGGACATAGGCTTCCCCCAAAGACTTCCACAATGACCGGCCTTGCGCCCCCCGCATCCAGCGGACACACGCGACCCTTAACAGGTCATCAGTCCACCGTGTACGGGACCTGCCCACGCTACGCCTTCCGGTACGTGGTCGCCACTCGAGAACCTTTTTGCCCCAACGGCCATCGGTTCTACGTGCTGTGTCCTGCCCACTGCCACTTAAGTTTAGCGATTCGAAGGGCCATTTCGGTCACTTTAGTTCTGCTGCGGATGGCCTCATTCCTGATGCGATTACGCAGAGAAACTCCCAACATAGCTCTCGCCTTTGCTCTTTGGGTGACTTTGAGCCTTCTTATGAGGCCAATTGTAAGCGACCACGTTGTAGTAACGTATGTCATCATATGACACCACTACTTGCTTTTTAGGAACTTGGTGTTCTGTTCCTGATGGTAAGTAAGGTCGCCAGAGCTCCCAAGGATTTGTTGTGTTAAAAGTGAGTGATCTGCATATGTTTCTAGCTAGCAACATACCGAATCCTCTGGTTAATAAGGCTTGGCAATGCGCTTGTGTTTCTTCTGAAGTCGCACACGTGTATAGGCGACGGTGTCTGCTTACCATCAGGCAGACCGTAGGCTTTATACTCCATTCGTTCGTTTTCACGTGATGCCTAGAAATATAAACAGACAGACAAACAGACACAAATTCTTAAAACTTTTTTCGAATATCTTCCATGTACAGACTTTCGACCCTCTTCTAAGTGTACATCTAAGATGCTCCAACTGTCTACGCCGACGATTGGGCTGCCCAGCTCAAGTGATCTCTTATATCAAACAGTTTTTATGGTGTGAAGGGTCAACAAATACGTAAAAAATAACGCACGACAAAATTAAATGGTACACCGACGATACAAAGTGTGCATTGAAACAGCTGTTTTTGTGTTTAAGCATATGAATAAAAACAATGCCAAAGTATCGCAAATGCATTTTGATGTACACGCAAAGTAGAACTAATTGCGAAAAGGTTGTGCTCAAAAATAGCGTCAACAATCAGAAGGAATTATGATACTTCGGTTTTGACATAATGAATCGTCAACTTGTTTACAATTCTGCTATGCTTCAAGTTAAATTTCTTGACACGCTGTTATACTCAATATTGGCTGAAACTTACATCGTAGAATGGCGTATGAGGATTAAACCACCCCGTTTCATAGACCTTACTTGCATCCCCGATTCAGTATCCCTTTGATGGAAGATCATCGGGACAAAAAGTACACTTATAATATATATAAGTGGATCCAGATTATATACTATTAGCATACAAATCATCTTAATCTGTTCAGCCGTTTTTGCGTGATGCAGTGACAAACATCCAAACATCTAAACTTTCGCATTTATAATATTAAGTAGTGGGATTATGGTATAAAGTGAGTGGACATGAAGTGAACGGCAAAAGTAACATTGTAATTGCATGTTTTTATATAGGGTTACAAGGTTTTCTAGATTCAAAAAATACATATATATATGTATATTTTGAATCTAGAAAATGGGACTGAAATTTGGGTTTCGAGTCACAGTTACTTAATGGAATAAATCATAATAGTGTTCAAAATTTGAAGAGACCATGGTGGCTGGCGCGCACACTGAGCAGCGCCGCGGCGCAGCGCTTGCGTGCACTTTTTTTTTTAGTTTCTATATTAAGATTTCACAAATTTTGAATGAGGATGTTTTTCCTTTGTCGTCAAGTATATGCTTACCAATTTTCATACCTGTAACTCATGGATTATAGGAGTTCTCATACAAAATTCAACACCTCTTTTTACCCCCATTTAACCCAAATCTGCACAATTTTTATAGCCTGAAACCTGACCGGGTATTTACTCGACAGATTAGTAAAGTTTTCATCAAAATCCGTTCAGCCGTTTTCACGGGATGCGCGTTCATATAAACAGACAAACAGATAAACAGACAAAAATTCTAAAAACTGTTGGAACGTGTTCTGTTATCGATTCTAAGTATCCCCAGCCAACTTTTTTTCGAATATCTTCCATGTACAGACTTTCGACCCTCTTCAGCTTTATTATATGTATAGAAAGATTATATGTATAGATAAACTATCTGTCATTAAACTTTGCCCCCTGACGTCTGATTATTATATTTGATAGTATCACTAACTTCAAAAATATCTGACTTTCTTTGACGGCTCTGCTCAAAGTTGTATCTGGATACAACTTGTCACATTGGATAATGGAGCAAGGCATCCTACATAATGGATTCGCCGTAAAGTGTGTTCAAATTATTAATAAAAAGATTTAATACGCGTGTATTAATACATAATATCACATCCTAACGTATCGAGTCCTAGTATTTATATTATTTGCTTTAATAAGTTTAAGTTTAATATAGGGTATTATCACAGAACTTCAAGATACCTACTCTGTAATGTACAGTCAGAAATTTTCCTTCCCAATAACAAACAGAAATGGAATTGTTAGTTGAAAGCTATTAAATATTTACATTTTGTAATGATAACTGTGTTCACAACGACGAGTTCAAACCGACTTATTTACTTGACTAGTATTTGAAAACTACAATGAATTCGAATAATTGTGTATGTTGATTTAATCTCAATTGAAAATACAGGGTATTACAGGGTGGAAAATTCTAAAACTAAATTAATTTCGAGTAACAACTTCATATGTTCGTAGACCTCCGTGAAATTTTGTGAGGAGGTTGGATAATTATAGACGTTTTACAAGCTTTTGCTTAACTTGCACTTGTTCATATGTAAATATTGTAAGATGTCCTCAAAATTTGCAATCCTTTCTCGGGTATTTGCTGGTATCCGATTGAGCCGCAAATATTTATGTAAGTTCGGTGACAATGGAATATAGGCACCACCGATCTGATCTGATGATGGAGACAGAAGGTGGCCATAGCAACACCTAACCTATACAAGATACCCGTCGTGTTTGGTCTCATTGGAACCGTCTCGACAAGTCTAATGACTGTGGATACTATGCACAGTCGGCAATAAAAGCTTGATGTCGACCCGTTTAGCCTAGTTGGTAGTCAAGTGACTCTGCCTCCCAAGCTAGAGGTCCCGGGTTCGAATCCCGGCCAGGGCATTATTTGTGCATTTAGCACGGATATTTGTTGTCTTGGATGTTTTATATGTATTTAAGTATTTGTATTTATGTATATAAGTATGTTTAATTGTATATCGTGGTCTAGTACTCATAGTACAAGCTTTGCTTAGTTTGGGATTAGGTCGATTTGTGTAAGATTGTCCCCGAATAAAAAAAAGCTTGTACCAAAAATTAATTTTTTGAAATAAACTTTTTGTCGTTCAACATCTACAGCTCCAGAACCACTACTAATCACAGGGAGCAAACAATAGGTAGCAAATATTAGTTAAAAGGTATCAAACATTCGTATATTTGCCGTAATAGTGAATGAAAGCCACATCACAAGCGAATCGTAGGATCTAATATACGTACCAAGTCGTATGAGAAACTAACGGAACGCTCAATCAATCCCTGTTATTTGCTCGTCGTAAACAACCGCTGAAAACTTAATGTGGCCACAGATTCAGTAGCGCAGCTGGTTTAAAGTAGTTTAAGTAAAAACTTAAGAAAAGGACCTGTTGTTGAGACGTTGATGTGGTTGCGACTTGTTCGAATCGACATATTTAAAATGTGTAACACAAACAAAACTAAATTTAAAGTAGTACTTACAATATAAACCCCTTATTTAAAAACGTCCATCAAACTTATTTTAGTTAAAACTCGTTGGTCCTTATCTGTCACTTTGACATATGTATTTGTGGGAAAGGGACAATACACATTTGATGTTGTAGAGTGTAGAGCCGGCTCGCAGCAAACGCTGAGCCCGAGATTATTGTCGCACTTATCTTTTGTTTTAGTTTTCTTTGTTTACTTAGTTTTTTATTACGTATTTGATTTTAATTCTGTGCATTTTTTTCTATGGCGCTATTTTTACATTTAAGTAAATTATTTTTTAAAAGATTCTTATTAACAAGGAAGTCCCTGATTGTGCGCCACCCTGCACGCTCATACTCAATATACTTAGAGTATGTAAGGACATCACTGAATACCAGATTGTGGAAGGCAAGCGAGAGCGGAATTTAGATTTGAATGCTTTTCTAAACGCTCTCATGCTAACGCTCATCTGGCTGTGTCAGTCTGTGATAACCAAAAATAATAACGTAAATACATAATAGCTTAGAACCGCTTTACGACGTCCTTAATGAGGCACAATTAACGAACGGTCTGGTTGAATATTACAAGTAAAATATACAGTAAGATCAATGTCGCACAGTACATATACAGTGTGGAAAGATAAGTCGGGCCCTGGAGGGAAACTACCTTAAAACGTTGAGATAGCTAAATTTGCTACAAGGAAACATTATTTTATTTCTCCTAAGCATTAACTGATTTAAAAAAAATGTACAGATAGCAAAAAATAGCAGTTTTTTGAATTTTTTGTCAAAAAAAATTTTTTTTTGCCAATTGATGCCAAAAGATCCTATTTTTATTAAGGAACAAAAACTTATTAGAGACAGACCTAGTCTAGAATACAAGAGAGCCCAAATAATATAAAGTCATTTTGCACAATTAGTATTGACACAAAGGTATCTTTTTCAAAAATCTGTGAATGCAGTTTTATTGCTTAGAAGAAATAAAGTCATGTTTCCTTTCAGTAATTTGAGTTATCTCAACGTGTTAAGGTAGTTTCCCTCCAGGGCCCGTATTTTCTTTCCACCCTGTATAGCTTAAGGCAGTACAGTCAGCGTCATTATAGTACGTAGCAGCCAAAGCGGCCAGGAATATTGTAGTCACTCGACTCGGTGGACCGCAGAGCCAGGAGGCTCATTGGCGGCAGTACGGTAGTGGGAAATAAGCTGCAGAGCTTAGCACATCGACGCAAAGTAGCATATCTGTGCGTCTTCTACAAACTGTACTTCAGTGAGTGTGCTCAGGAGCTCCATGAGCTCATACTGCCTTCCCCCTTCTTCCATCGGACTTCCAGACGTACGGCTGGCTACCATCCTTACCTGGTCGAAATTCCTCTAATTCGAACCAAGCGCTTTGCATCTTCTTTTATAATGCGCACTTCTAAGGTTTGGAACTCTCTGCCGGCGTCTGTATTTCCGAGTTCATATAACCTGGACCTTTTTAAAGCACGAGTGAATAGGCATCTTCTGGGTGAGCTCGCTTCATCGTCGGTCTCATCTTTGCCCCCTGGCTAGATGCTGGCCAAGAGCAATCCCATTTTTAATAAAAAAAAAAAATATAGTTGTACACGATACAAAATATATGGTGTACCGAACTATTCGGCCGCTTGTCACTTTGACATATTTATTGTGGAAAAGGGACAATACACATTTGACGCTGTACTGCCAGTCAGGTTCGCAGCTAGCACCGATCCCGAGATATTGTCGCACTTAGTTCTTGTTTTAATTTACTTTTCTCAAACATGCAATGATGTTATGTTCCTTATAATAGGCTGCGAAGTATGACGTTTCAGGCGCGGCTAGGACAAGAGGTTGTTAATGCAATTTCATACAAATGTTGCAGGCCTAGGCCGGTAAAGTCCTCTTTTTTAATTTCCATTCCACATAAATTTGTGGCACAGGCATCATGACATTCTGCCACTATGCGCATTAAAAATAAAACTTTGATTTTTTTGTTGTTTATTTCATTGCATGTTTGAGAAAAGCACTATACATACCTCGGCGGGAAATATGGGGTTGCCCGCCTGAGACCTATCCGACCTCGCTTCGCTCGGCCGTCTATATGTCTTCGGCCGGCAACCCCTTTCGTCCCGGCCTCTGTAGTAATGTACTATTGTATACTTTCGGTACGTTCTTGTTCGATTGTACCGAACTATTTGGCCACTTTGGTTGCTATATGAAGATGACTGTATAGCAAGATCAATGTACTATAATAATACTAAACCTACTTAAAAATAGTAAATATGAGTATGAATCCCAAAGATTTCAACAAGACAACACGTGAAAACTGTTTTACCAAAGTCAAGATAGGCAATAATGGAAATAGACATACAATAATGGAAATAACTTCCACGACAATAATACTATCTACACACTACTATAAATTAAATCGTTTGTTATTATTTTTTTAGAAGATACAATGAAAATATGCATACAGGGTGACTGGCTATATAAATACATTCCCTCAAAGGGAGCATAACACAACTCATTTGCAGCAAAAAAGGTCACGCGACACCCCGTCCGAAAACTACTAGCCTCCGAAAAATTGACGATCTCAGTAAGACTCCCGAATAAACACTATATTATTATGACGTAGCAAATTGCACTTCTCCCTTTCCTATATGTTTATCCACAGAAGGCCGATAACACACGGAGTAAAAGCCGTTCAAATAACACGAGAAATAGCTGTACGCCGGCTTAACTATATCGTGGTCCGCCCGCATCGTGGCCGGCAGGGCTTCCGGAAAATCCGGATAAAACCGGATTTATCTCGATTTTTGGTCGTTCGTCTAACGCATTGTTTGGTAAATACAATGGCCCAGTGTAATGGAAATGTGGCAAAAGCTAGAGGGAATACTGTGGTATGGTAAATGCTGATAGGATAAAATCAGCACGTAGTCAGACAGTATCTGCATAATTATGTTTGTAGATTCTCTTAGATATGGGGCGAAAAGTGTATACAATATTATGATTGTGACTGTACCTTATTCGTAATATGAATCTTGTAACGTGGTTTGTAAAGTTAAAATATATTCGTTATTATAAAAGTAATTATTTCGACCGAATTTATTTTGGGACAAGATTCAAATTCGCCGCGACCATGACCGGTGTAACCCGTGTCGAAACGTCGGTAATTATGGTAAATAAATAAATTTCGTGTTAGACCTGTATAGGAATATTTTAAGAAGATTCAAATTGCAATGTAATAGTACATTACTACAGAGGCCGGGAAAGGGGTTACCCCAAATTTCCCGCCGAGGTATGTATAGTGCTTTTCTCAATCATGCAATAAAATAAACAACAAAAAAAAAACAAAATTTTATTTTTAATACGCATAGTGGCAGAATGTCATGATGCCTGTGCCTCAAATTTATGTGGAATAGAAATTAAAAAAGAGGACTTTTCCGGCCATGCCTGCAAGATTTGTATGAAATTCCATTAACGACCTCTTGTTCTAGCCGCACCTGAAACGTCATACTTCGCAGGAACATAGCATTTCATTGCATGTTTGAGAAAAGCAATTTAATTAACAAGATAGTCCAAATAACAGCTCTTAATGTTCTGTTTACTACGATGTCATCTATAGGTAAAAGCTTAAAACGCACAGAGCGCGGCGCAGAGTCGTTGCGGGGCGTAGGCGGTTTTCAAATCGAGCGCTGTCCGGGGCACGTCGCACCAATAAACCGCGCGGTATTCGGTAGCAGAGGCAGCGTGTGTGACGTATGAAGCAGTAATCGATAGTTGAAAGTTTCGTAAATATCAAAAACGCAAAACCGCCTCCGCCCCGCACCGCGCCGCGCCCGCTCTGTGCGTTTCGGGTTTAAGCAAGTGCACGTAGTAGCAGTATTATAGTTCAGATTTAAGAAAATGAATTGTACAGTTAATTCAAATAATTATGATTTGCTAATCGTCATCATCATGTCCGCCGAAGGACGTCCACTGCTGGACACAGGCCTCCCCCGAAGATTGTCACAATGACGAGTCCTGCGCCACCCGCATACAGCAGACTCCGGCGACCAGGTCATCAGTCCATATTGTTTTGCGAATACATACAAACAATTTCCAATTTATTTAATCGTATGGCATTTATCTACTAACCGTGAGATCTTCGAGAAGATAAGTACGGTTGCCAGTTTTTGTTGCACTTTTAGCACCACCCAGGGGTCACGTGTAGGGTATCGGTAGGTACTCGCTACGGACGTGGTGCAACTTCGACCCCCTATTACCAACAATTTCCAATGAAACATAATATTATCCGATTTGAAAAAGACACGTGTGTCAGTAACGCACACGCACAGTATAAGTATACATAAGCATTTACCCTAGGGGTACCACACCAGCCTCGTTACACTATCAATTTTCATGCTCTGAATACTGAATCTGATTTATTCACCCCGAGCCGAGTTTTGGGCCAGGAATTTGCCTAATGCTGATATTAATAAATGGTAAAATCGTGCGTTTTCTCAGTGAGCACTAAGCACGTTGGGTGCGATTTGGTCTTTAAGATAATGTCAATGATATTTCTCTGTCACAGCTATATAAGTGACCTTTACTAGATTGATTTTCAGGTGTTTTGTAGATTTTTATCTATCGTTCTAATAGCTTCAACAAGAAATACTTGTATATTTATTCATTTATTTCGGTAGTCTCGGAAACAGTTCTTAAGATTTTGATGAAATTGCTATAGCAGTTTACAGGGATGAAAAATCGATTTAGCTTGCTTTTTAGTATGTAAAATGCCATTTCAATTCAATCCACCTTATGCATGCTTGAAAACGTTGCGTATAGCTCCATTCTGGAAAAATGTTTTCGTCGGAAAACACGAACAAACTCCGATTGAAGATCGATTTCCCATGTATTAATTATATTATATTATCTATTCTAAATTTAAAGTGTACCTACCTAATATAAAGTTAAAGCTACCTACCTAATTCATAGCCCGTCCCGCATCGCTCCCGGCGGAAAGGTGTCCATTACGCTCGCTGCGTTGCCGCGTTGTATCGTAATGGACAGTCCCTGCCTCTATCTATTCTTTTAAATTTATTTGTTTATTTCGGGGATCTCGGAAACCCCTCTAACGGTTTCGATGCAATTTACAATTCAGGGGCTGTGATAACCTGTCAGAGTGCCCGGTGTGGCAACACTCCACGGGGCTGTCAATATACGAATATATACGAGCGCATGTCGGTTTATAGCGAATAAACGGTGATTAATTAATTTACAGTTTTATTTCGCACCAGAATACAACAAATGGCGACGAGGAAATAACGTAATACGCGTGTGGACTATAATAAACACCAAAGTGTGAGTTAAAAGTAAAACTTTGTTCGTGTGAGGTTAACCTTCAAATGTCACTGAGTGAACGTTTTTGGAGTGATATTTCAAAAAAGAGGACAAGTTTTGTGCAAACTTTAAGCAAAAGTGACTTGTTACAATTATCAGAAGAACTAAAGCTTGAACTCTCAAGTGAAACATTAGACGATTTGAGAAAAACACTAAGGGACGTGATTAAAAGTGCACAACTTTTACAAACCGAGGGAGACCCTGATAAGATTCCAGAAAAATCAGAAATACAAGCAATGGCGGTGAATTACCAAATAGAACCGTTCGATGGACGTGATTTTGACACATTCGAGGTGCAATTGCAGTGTTTAATCACCTTAAATAATGTCCCAGAGGATAAAAAAGTGGCACTGTTGATCACTAAAATCACACCGAGAGTATTAGAAACCCTTAATCACATGTGTGCACCCGATAAACCAACAAAAAAGTCATACACTAACCTCATAAAACTATTGGAAGATAGGTTCAACAAATCCACTTCCATTCCGGTAGATCGGGCGGAATTTAGGAAATGTAATCAAAAAGCGGAAGAAAGCATTGAAGAATATATTATACGCTTGAAGAAAGCTGCTAAGAAATGCAATTTTAAGGATTTCAACGACCAGGTCAAAGAAAAACTCATCGATGGAGTTTATTCATCTCTAGTTAAATTTGAACTACTAAAAAATGGGAACCAGACACTTGATGAATTGATCACCTTAGCCAGGACGGTGGAAGCAGCATGGTTACAGACCAAATTGAAGATGCCGGCAGAAGAACCAGCAACTAGTATGTTTTTTGTCAAGCAAAACACACAGAGTAAGCCGAAACAATTTCCTAACAAAGTCAATCGTGGATCATCAGCATCCGGTAAGATGACCAAGTGTTTTTGCTGTGGTAAAAATAACCATGTGAGTGCAGTTTGAAACATAAATATTGCTCGGAGTGTGGCCAACAAGGTCATTTGTACAAAATGTGTCCCAAAACTCATAAAATGAACCTGCTTGAAATTAAAAGTGAAGCGCAAAATGAACAAATACCAGACATTGAACAATCAATACAAGGACTTTTCCCAGAAAGTGATGACTATTACAATGTTTACAGTTGTAAATCAACCACCAATAAGATACCACCATGTATAGTTGAGGGTATTGTAAATGGCATAAAATTGAAGTTTGAATTGGACACGGGCTCGGAAACATCAACTATTTTGCAAAAAGATGTAGAAGCTCTAAACCTCTTAAACAATGTTAAAAAAACTACTATCAACTTCAAGAATTATGACCAAACAATCACAAAGCCCCTAGGAATAATAAATAACATAAAATTAAAAATAAATAATTTACAAAAAAATGTTAACTTATTTGTGGTTGAAAACTATAAACCTAGATTATTGGGCAGAGATTTACTAAATGAATTTAGCATGTGGCCATTAAATATAAATAATAATGAAATGACAGACCCCGTCAATATCATAAAACAGAATTACGCTGAAGTATTTACTTCAGGATGGGGAAATTTTAAGGGTGATTGCATATCCTTGAAATTAAAAGAAAATGCACAACCCAAATGCTTACCAGTAAGAACTGTGCCATTCGCACTCAAAGAAAAAGTGTCAGATGAAATAAAAAGATTATTAGAAAATAAAAGAATAGAACCCGTTAAGTATAGCAAATGGGGAACCCCAGTGGTGCCAATTTTGAAGCCAGATGGATCTGTACGCCTGTGTGGCGACTATAAAGTAACTCTAAATCCACAATTAGAAATAGATCACTTTCCACTGCCACATGTGGAAGATATTTTCAATAAATTAAGAGGTGCAGAGTTCTATTGTGAATTAGACCTCAAGGAGGCGTACCTCCAGGCACCACTGGATGAACCATCACAAGATTTAACAGTAATAGTGACAGAGGTAGGCACATTTAAATATAAATACCTACCATATGGTGTCTGTACGGGGCCTGGTTCATTTCAGAGGTTGATGGCTCAAAGACTACAAGACATCCCGAATGTAATTGTCTTTATCGACAACATATACATGTGCGGAAAAACAATTTCAGATATGACAAAAACACTTGAATTGGTGCTAAATAAATTAAAAGAATGTGAATTTAAATTGAAAGTTGAAAAATGTAAGTTTTTCCGGACAAGTATAGATGTTTTTGGTTATAGAATAGACAAAAAAGGAATAAAAATTATACATGAAAATATTAAACCCATATTGAATCTAGATCCACCAGGAAATCTTACCATGTTGCGCTCTTTCCTGGGTAAGGTAAATTATTATGGTCGATTTTTAAAAGACTTATCAACAACACTTCATCCACTCTATGAATGTACAAGGCAGGGAACTTTTGTCTGGACTGATGACTGTCAAAAGGCATTTAATTTAGTAAAAGGGAAGTTAGCTGACGCTGGAAATTTAACACACTACAACCCAGACCTACCACTAATTTTGACATGTGATGCCTCGGCATGTGGAGTTAGTGCTATAATCTCCAACAGAGGCACTGATGGAGTTGTTAGGCCGATTGCATTTGCAAGCAAAAAATTAAATGATACGGAACAAAAATATACTACCTTAGACAAAGAAGCATTTGCAATTATCTTTGGGGTAACAAAATTTTATAATTACACTTATGGCAGATCATTCGAGTTGGAAACAGATAATGCTGCTCTAACTCGGATATTCGGTCCATATAAAACAATACCCAGGATGGCAGCTAAACGTCTCCAGCATTATGCTATTTTTCTTTCAGCCTTTAATTATACCATAAAACACATCAGTACAGACAGAAACCCTGCAGATTATTTATCTAGATTACCAAAAGCGAATGATGATACAAAGTATCACACATTATGTATAAATAACACCGAAATTGTCAATGTAAAATATATTAACGAGTCCGAGTTGAAAACTTTAAACTGGAAATTGATCCAAAATAATACAAAGAAGGATCTGGTCTTATCCAAAGTACTCAGGTACTGTCAGGATGGCTGGCCAGAAAAGGTATCTGACAAAAAGTTAGACCCTTATTTTTTGAGAAGAAACGAAATAAGCACAGATAGAGAATGTATAATGTGGGGACATCGAATAGTAATACCTGAAAATTTAAGACAAACTGTTTTAGACGAACTTCATTTGACACATTTTGGAACCTCTAGAATGATTGAAATGGCCAAAGCTTACTTTTGGTGGCCGAAACTAAATGAAAATATTGAAATATTTGTAAACTCTTGTAAATTGTGTTTGGAAAATAGACATAATCCCTCTAAAGTAGTCCCAAAAGGTTGGCCAATACCACCTGGACCATGGTTTAGGATTCATGCAGATTTTTTGGGTCCATTATTGGGAAAAATGTACTTGATTATAGTTGACAGTTATTCCAAATGGCCCGAAGCATTTCAAATGGCCAACATAGGGTCTAACCTAACAATAACTAAATTTAAAGAATTATATATACGCTACGGGTTCCCTGTACACTTAGTAACCGACAATGGCACGGCTTTCACTAGCCATGAATTCCAAGAATTTTGTAGAGTTACAGGTGTTAAACATAGCTTCACTGCACCTCACTATCCGGCCACTAATGGAGCTGGACCATGGTTTAGGATTCATGCAGATTTTTTGGGTCCATTATTGGGAAAAATGTACTTGATTATAGTTGACAATTATTCCAAATGGCCCGAAGCATTTCAAATGGCCAACATGGGGTCTAACCTAACAATAACTAAATTTAAAGAATTATATATACGCTACGGGTTCCCTGTACACTTAGTAACCGACAATGGCACGGCTTTCACTAGCCATGAATTCCAAGAATTTTGTAGAGTTACAGGTGTTAAACATAGCTTCACTGCACCTCACTATCCGGCCACTAATGGAGAAAGATTTGTGGAGACGTTTAAGTCACATATGAAAAAAAATATTGAGAGTGGCAAATCACATAACTATGCCTTGAGTATATTTTTGTTCGATTACCGCACGACCACACATAAAACCAGCGGAGTAACTCCAGCCCGATTAATGATGGGTAGAGAATTGCGAAATAGATTTTCGCTGTTGAGACCTGCACCCATATATCAAAATCTAGTAGAGTCTCAAGAAAAACAGCTGAAGCATGCTAAAGGTGCCAGAGTTTTAGTATTAAATGAGGGTGACTTATTAAATGTTAAAGACTTTAGAAGGGGGAAGAAATGGTCAAAAGGTCACATAATAAAAGTTTTGACCCCTGGATCTACCTTCCTAGTGGAAGTGGAAGGAGCAAAATGGAAGCGTCACGCTAACCAATTACATAAACTGTAACCTATTTATAGATATTAA
The DNA here is from genome assembly GCA_905163555.1 of Notocelia uddmanniana. Lineage (NCBI taxonomy): Eukaryota > Metazoa > Arthropoda > Insecta > Lepidoptera > Tortricidae > Notocelia > Notocelia uddmanniana. Next base: position 21,494,604 of record LR991068.1, read on the forward strand.
TATACTATCTTTGTACTTAGTAAAATAAAGTAAAAGGAAAAGTATCATTGTACTTAGGTTAAGGGGGTGGAGAGTGTGATAACCTGTCAGAGTGCCCGGTGTGGCAACACTCCACGGGGCTGTCAATATACGGATATATACGAGCGCATGTCGGTTTATAGCGAATAAACGGTGATTAATTAATTTACAGTTTTATTTCGCACCAGAATACAACAGGGGCTTACAGAGGCGAAATATTGATCTTTTTTATGTATTTAACCCAAAATATAAAATTACAGTAGGCATACACAATTTGCTCGCCAAGGGCGCCTTTTTAAAAAAAAATGGGATTGCTCTTGGCCAGCATTTAGCCGGGGGGCAAAGATGAGGCCGACGATGAAGCGAGCTCACCCAGAAGACGCGGAGGCGGTACGATATGAGAAAACTGTCAGCTTTCAGTGTCAACTGATACTAAAGCAGTACTACCCCGCTTCTGCGCATGGTATTACTATTGCGCAAACGTAATACTGACAGTATTTCGTCAAGTGACGAAATCTCACATCAGTAAACTCATGTCAAAGAACAAGTAGTTTGTCGGCCTGTTTAGCCTAGTTGGTAGTGTCATTGCCTCAGAAGCTAGAGGTCCCGGGTTCGATTCCCGGTAAGGGCATTTGTTTCTGTGGTGAGCAGAGACATTTGTTCCTGAGACTTGGATGTTTTCTATGTATTTAAGTATATATTTATTAAATATATCGTCGTCTAGTACCCATAACACAAGCTTTATTGAGCTTACCGTGGGATTATTATTTAAGTAGTGTACGGTGAACGGTCGGCAGGGAAGAGACTAGCCGTACTCCCTCGTCCGCTACCCTTTGACGAAGTGCGCCACGCAGGAAGCGGCAGAATTAGGAGATAAGTAAGCACCAGTGGAAAACGAAAAAAATGTAAACAATGTATTGAATTTGACATTTAATATGTACTTATCGCGGCGGCGGTATTTTATACACTAAGGTAAAAGGTAATATTGGTAGATGCAAAAAAGTATATCCATCCAGCATTGTTCATACGGAGTACCCTCGGTATAAATAGGCTCGGGCAGCCCACTGGCCTAGTTCTCAGCCGACGACCTGCTGCGAGCGAGTAACGATCGAGCGTGGTGAACGCCATTTGGGGTACAGTGGACGTCAAATATATGTATACATTTTGCGCCTTATCACAACGGAATAAGGATCAAAATGAATATAATTTATTTATGTACAAAGAAAATATATACAAGAATACTTAACCAAAATAATATAAATAAAATTAAACATAACTAAATCTAAAACAGGCCCTTGAGGCATTGTACCCAGGAGCAAAATTGTAAACATGTTGGACGTCGATTGGACGATAGGAATGCTAAAATCTGTGTAATCTGAATATTCAAGTTTGTAGTGGAATTTTAATTTTATGAACGCGAATTTGAAATTGAATTTATTTTTGTTTCGAAGGCAAGCGAGGAAGGGGAAGACTACTGAGACTGGGATAATTAAAAAAACAAGTGCGGGTATGACTCGCGCACCGAGGGTTCCGTACAAAGATCGTGCATCCGTCCCGATCAATTTTATTTTGATCTACAATCCTCATGTTTGTGCAAAAAGGTAAAGGTGCAAAATAAACCCCGGTGAAGGCTTTCATAAATGTCAATTTCTATACATATAGGCACAGCAAACAGTGCCCGTCCCGAAGGCACTTTGTTTTACCTGGCTCCAATATTCCTCGTAAGCTCATAAATCAGTGGACCCCCCGACTGCCGATCCTAATTTCCTACGTTTTCCCCGTTTTTTATTTATGTCTCTTGTAAAACAAAACTTCGTACTAGACTTATGACGTGAATGCAAAAGTGGCTGTATGTATGTACAGTCAGCGTCATTAGTACGTAGACGTAGCAGTCAAAGTGGTCAGATAGTTTGTTACTCCATATATTTTAGACAAAATAAGCCAAATTGTTCGGTAAACCAACCCTATACGGCACCATAAGGTGTACCGAACAATTTAGCCACTTTAAAGATTAAGGCGAGGTGCTGAATATTTTGTACTAAGATCATTAAAACCCTTTTTCTTGCAAAATAAAGTATATGTATTTGTATTTAGCTGCTACATAATATGATGACGCCATCAGTACCTATGTATGTAAAATTATTTATTTTTTATGTGTGTAAATTTATTTTGTTTAGTCGGCCTGTTTAGCCTAGTTGGTAGTGCCATTGCCTCCGAAGCTAGAGGTCCCGGGTTCGATTCCCGGTAAGGGCATTTGTTTCTGTGGTGAGCAGAGACATTTGTTCCTGAGACTTGGATGTTTTCTATGTATATATCTATTAAATATATCGTCGTCTAGTACCCATGACACAAGCCTTGTTGAGCTTACTGTGGGACTAGTTCGATTTGTGTAAAATTTACCCCTAATATATATATATATATATATATATATATATATATATATATATATATATAATATATATATATATTCTTTAGTAGCTGGTACATAAGGAAAATACAACAAAAAAATAAGAATAACAGAATTTCTTTCCGCATTGTCGGTGTGTTTCACCTAGTTGGTAGTGACACTGCCTACGAAGCTAACGGTTCCGGGTTCGAATCCCGGTAAGGGCATTTGTTTCTGTAGTGAGCAGAAATATTTGTTCCTGAGACTTGGATGTTTTTTTTTAAGTATTTAAGTAAGTTTAAACCTATGTATTAAATATATCGTCCGTACCCTAACGTCCCTAACACAAGCCTTATGGACTAGTTAGAATCGTGTTAAAAATTGTCCTATAATATGTGTTCTATGACAGGCATTAATACAAAAAAATGTCATTCGATATAAATCCGTCGAACCATTATGAGTGTATACATTTTCGCACTAATGGGACGTTTATGACGGCTTTATAATACTCAAAGGCTCAAAGCCACTTCACACGAAAGCCAACAATCAAACGCGTATCGGTACTTGGCTTTGATGTGTATTGCTCAATATCGAGTGGTTGATGCTGACATATAGATACAGATCGCATCATAAATATGTCTACACTTTTCAATCGTGTCTCTCAGCAATAAACTCCAACCCCTTATTCATAAACGTCCATTAAACCTATATCAGTTAAAATTGACATTTGTTTGTGAGAAAGGGACAAAACAAATTTCAGTTAATGGAGTTTGAAAATAAAATATGAATAAAGGGGCTAGAACATAAATTCACGTCTATATTCCCAAAGCATATGGTTCTACATAGCGCAATTTTATTTTTAATTTGGTAAGAATAAGGTTAAAACTACAATTGTTTAGAAGTAGCACATTCATAGTTATTTTGGGCAAATTAAAAAAAAACCGTCAGGTTAGTGGCTCAATTGCGCTATGTAAAACAAATGCAAAAAGACCATCCAAAAATGTGTATCTTATATAATATATGGCACACTGTCAAGAAAAGGGAGATGGAAAATGTAATTTTGCTGAGTTTGGTTTCCAGCCCTTTTAGAACAACATAATTTAACATTCTCCTCTAAATGTCTTAGTGTAGCTATAGTTATCTCCCACAACGGGAAGAAAACGGGTGGAGCTAGAGAGAGGGAGGCAGGCCCATGTCCAGCAGTGGACGTCCTTCGGCTGATATGGTTGGATAAGCTACGATGTCTGCTTACAATCAGGCACGCTGTTTGCTTGTTTGCCACCTTCGTAGTAAAAAAATGTATATCCCGAGAAATTGCAGTACAATACAGCTATGATAAAGTTAATGCATCGTGAAACAAATGAAGCCATACATCATGCGATCTCGTGTTGATGGGGCGTTTATAGCGCCATTATAGCGTTTGTCCAATTAAAAACCCATTTACGTGTGAGCTGGTAATTATACGTTCCTCATCTAATATGTAACAGTTTAATGTAACGTTTAGCCGTACCGTAACAAGAGTCATATAAAATAATAATAAAAAAGTAAATAAATATTAGGGGATAATTTTTACACAAATCGAACTAGTCCCATAGTAAGCTCAATAAGGCTTGTGTTGTGGGAGCTAGACGACGATATATTTAATAGATATATACTTAAATACATAGAAAACATCCAAGTCTCAAGAACAAATTTTGCTGCTTATCACAGAAACAAATGCCTACCGGGATTCGAACCCGGGACCTCTAGCTTCGGAGGCAGGAGCACTAACAACTATGCTAAACAGGCCGACAAATATGTGTAGGCAAGCCGCAGATAATTTGAACGAACATAACAGGGACTAGGGACCTATGCTATGTTTGCAAAAGTTCAAAGTTATTTATTCGCAGAAAATAGGAAGAGTACTTGTGAGGGATATAATAAATTAAAAATAACTATATCGCTCCATAGCAGCATGCAAATAATTTTAAGTTAGCAATTATTTATTAAAAGAGTAATATTTTGTGATAACTCTCTCCCTTACTTCCAAAGACGTTGAATATTAAACATGTTAGTTTTAAGTATGTTGCTGTGCCCTTGCAGGGCGTCACATGTATACCTAGCTATTTATTGTTCCATCTAATTATTATATGTAATGTGATTTATGCAATAAACAATGTGAATTGAAGATTTAATAATTTTTTGACATTCTGTGGAGTTACAACACGTTTAACTTTTATATGTCAAGAAGTCTTTTATAGTATAGAACCTTTTCTGAAGCAACCAATTATTTAATTTACAGATGAACAAATCATATGGCAAGCTTGTAATGTCATTAGGGATGCGATTATAGATTTTTATAGCCATATATACATAATATTTAACAATTGATGTTGTATAATTTAGAACTAGTTTTTGGTGCAATAAGTCCAGTAGGATAGATTTTTAATTGCTTAAATAAATAAAAGTTTAATAGTCATTTCAAATATATATAACGATGGCAATGATAATCTAATCGTCAAATCAATCCCTAAAAAATGTTAGTGGCGGTTTATTGCAAGTGGTTCGTAATTATTTTTATTTGCTAATCTATACTAATATTATAAAGCTGAAGAGTTTGTTTGTTTGAACGCGTTAATATCAGGAACTAGTGGTTCGATTTGAATAATTCTTTTTGTGTTGGATAGTCCATTTATTGAGAAAGGTTTTATGCTATATAACATCACGCTGCAACCTATGCGCCGCACTAAATAGTACACTTAGAATAATTATAAGCTGGTTATCATCTTTAAATTTAAAGGTAAATCTAGATAAAACAAAATTTGTACAATTTGTTAACTATAAACAGGTACCACAGCATCTCAACGTAACTATTGACAACAAAATAATCGAACAAGTTCATAGTACTAACTTTTTGGGGGTTACTCTAGACAACAACCTTAACTGGAAGTTACATGTCGAGAAAAAAAATTGATATTTTTATTAAGAAATGTAACTCTAAGGGAAATTTACGATCCCAATATAGGTATGACTTGTGTACAGTGCGTCCTTCTAGCTATATACTCAACAAAAGCACATATTTTACTGGGATTAAAATTTACAATAAAAAATTTACCTGAAAGTCTCCAGTCGATAGAAGGAGCACAATTTAAAAGGAAACTTAAGGACTGGCTGCTATGCAATTGTTTTTATGATTTAAATGAATGGACTGGCACGAAAATATATTTACGCTATGCAGCGCTGGCATCTAGTGGGACTGGCACCAGCAAATAGATACGTTAAGAAGTGCCATAACACAAATATAATCTAAATATGCGACCTGAAGTGCAAGTTTGGATTTTGTTTCAATATGTTACCAATCTTAGGACTACGGCCCCCCCACATTGCTTAAATTTTAAGGAAAAAAACAGTTCTGTGATTGATATTTTATGTTTTAATTATTATAATTTTAATACCATAAAACAGTATATTATTAATCTGCAGAACATACATAGTAACGAATTTTCCTCGAAATCCATATTAAAAAAAAGGAATTAGAGAAACTCATGTTTATGAGGGTGAATAATATTACAAGTGGAAATATATTTTCACTTGTGAATTTTTTCATACTGCATTTTATATCGGATGGGTATCAAATTTTGTAAGCTTTATTCCAGAATAATATACATTAATTTAGATTTCTTTTTTTTGTAATACTGATCGGTTTAGTCAAAAAACTTGTTTTATTGTAGCGTCGTGCCGTCGCGTAGGTATTATACTTATGTGTAGTTTCACTTACTATTAGTATGACTGAAAATACTTTAAGAAAGGAAGGACTGACCCCGCCCGACATTGCTTAAGAGGGGGTACCACGCCAAATTGCAGTTCGCAGATTGAATATTTACCTATCATAATCAAGTCTAAATGCCAAAAAAACCAATTCACACGAAAAATAGATCATATTTGCTATTTTTGAGTTTGAACAAGACCATTAAAGATTAAAGTTGGCTCGATAGAAAGAAATCGTCAATACATGTCTAATTTTCACCTAATTTCAATTGTGTGACGTTACCTTGCATACCATTGAAGTAAAACAATTACATAAAATATCTTTCGACATAATAAATTTTTGTTATTGGCGATTTATCAAAATGTTGTAATTTTTCCGAGTTATTGAGGTAAAACTTATTTGGCGCATAAGCCCTTTTATTCCGCGCGATACCGTCTCTTCCGTCGCATGTTCCGCGCGGCAGTCCCGATCGCTCCACTGAGACGAGATGACTGTGTAGGGAGCGCTCAAGACTGCGAAGTAAATATAATAGTATCAGCAAGAGTGTGGCCCAAATAAAACGTAGAGTTTATAAAACCGAACACTATAGTTTATGAATTGCAGGTAAAAGTTTGATGAAAACTTCTCAACAAAAAATCTAATATCTACCTTATGTAACAAACTTTACAGTTCAAATTACAACGTTATCACTGCGCGGTACAGTACGCGGGAGCCGCTGGCCCACGAACGCTCCTAACCACAGACCTAGATAAACCTAGATGCCCCCAATGTATGTACTTCGCGTGTATCTAAATGGTGCGGTGCGCCACTTGCCGCTCAGTCGCACTTCTGTTGTTTTGACTGTCAGACGTTTGTTGCTGCACTAGAAAATGCCACACTGCATCGTAATTAACTGTTCTAATTCAACAAGAGTAGTTAGTCGAGTAAACGGTGACGTTTCCTTTCATAAGTAAGTATTTTTCCAACAAATTTTGCCTTATTTAATTTAAATTTAATTATTTGAAAATAATTAAACTTGGAGTTATTTTGTGTCGTTTCTACCAACATATTTACACACATAGTATATTTTCGAAGTACGCCATCCATTGCGGCTTCTACATTAAACTATACTCAAGGTATGTTATTTGTAGGCCGCAATGGACAGTGAAGCAAACTATTATTTCGTAAATCTTCACGTTGTAGGGTAGTAGGGATTTTCTCATTGTCCGTCGATTTAAAGTGAGTAGTGCTGTACACTGCGATGTTTCATACAATGTCACTGTGCAATTCGATTTATAATGGATTCTTGTGACGGACAATGATAATTAAGGCTAGTTACTATATACAATAATGTTATTCTTTTACATTAAAAAATATTTGATAATTTTAATTTAAAAATATTTTTAGCAATAGATTCTTAAGCGTCACAGAAGCAGGAATCTTCTTTCATAAAGAACTTAGTAGATATTTATTTGATTTTTAACTATACGTAGGTATCAGGGCATTAAGCGAAGAAGAATATGCAATTATTTAATTGCATTTATTTAATAACTACCAATCACTTATTTATTACACTATTTCACGTATTGAATGCTATCCAAAAAATGCACTATAAAATATCTATTTTCATTATGTCTATTCATCTCTGAAATGAACTATAGTTTTGCATCGATGAAAGGTTGTTGTTATATTGCAATCTTTGTTTTAGGCAATCGTGTAAAAAAATCTCTAAACTTGTTGACCGAGCGAGCGAAGCGTCTCCGTTTCAGCGTTTGACAAAAAATCTGTCGCATGACTGTAAGTCTGTCCGGATGTTCTCCTCTACAGTTCGCATTTCTCAACCGATTCTCGTAATATTTTGTGAGCAGGTTTGATAATTATATAGAATTTCTGTTTTGTCAGTTTTTGGAAATTTTGAAATTTAAAAGAAGTGCGATGTCTACAATTCACAGAGCTACTAGTAATCTTTGATTCACTTTCTCATTGTCTGTCTATAAACTCGAAATATGATCGATACTATAATCTATAGAAAATCAACCATAAAAATGTCAATTTATTATTACGGAACATTTTGTATGCTTAAAACAGACGTATTAACGTAAATTCATAGGTTAATTACTTGAATTTTGAAGTCAAATGCAGAACGTAAACGAAAGCGGGCGGGCTGCGTATGTCCTCTCACCGTAAAGGCCAAGTGAGTACCAAACCGACGGCGGCGCCTTTGAATCGGTTTAACGTGGCGGTAGTATTGGACATCACGAAAATGCTTACGTGACGTCATAGTAGGCACGTAAAAATTGACACGCTCGGTTTCCATACTATTGAGCGCGTTTGCGGTGTCTACCTACTAACGCTGCTCCTCTTCTTTCTCTCGTATATTAAATAAATAACAATCTTAACATTGTCTGGCGCATACACAAAAGAAAGTGTGTCGTAGCATGACCTTAAGCACATTATCTAACAACTGACGATCGCTAAAACATTGTCAGAGCATGGGAATGAAGCTCAACGTTTTAACAATAGCAACAAGACAACAATGTTCAGATTGTTAATCGTTTCCGCACTCAAATCTCTGTTTAGTTTTTCCTTGCTTGGTGTGAAGATTAGAAGTCTATTGTTAGATTAGAAGATATCGTTAGAAAAGCAGGATGTATGGATTTTGTGAAGTAAACCGTACAATTTTTATGAATAAAGGTAGGTTTAACAATAAAGATATCAGTGAAAGAAGATAATAATTATTATGGAAAAGGACGCATGGCAATAATAGACTGTCACTAACTAATTAATAAAAAAAACTGACGCTTGTCGCGCAACTCGACCAGTGTCAGTTTGCGACCACCTGAAACACGAGCTTTTTCAAATAAATATATTAAATTCTACAGAACTTAAAAACAGAGTGTAATGTAAAGTGTAATTGATTGATTGTGTGTATTTGACGGCCTGTTTAGCCTAGTTGGTAGTGACACTGCCTCCGAAGCTAGAGGTCCCGGGTTCGAATCCTGACCAGGGCATTATTTTTGCAATTAGCACGGATATTTGTTCTTGGGTCTTGGATGTTTCCTATGTATTTAAGTATGTATTTATCTATATAAGTATGTATATCGTCGTCTAGTACCCATAGTACAAGCTTTGCTTAGTTTGGGACTAAGTCGATTTGTTTAAGATTGTCACCCAATATTTGTATTTTTTTTTTATTAAACGGTTGGTTCCATCAAAAATACAGAAAAACATCCCTTCTGCTCACCAAATTATTCAAGAGTTCGCAGAAAAAAATGTTGTTAAGAGACTAAAAAATACGAAGAACAACAGCTAATATTGTGGAGTATATTCATTTTAGAGCAGCGATGATACGTACGAGGGGTGATCCATAAGTTTTGATAATCAGTATTAAATATGGGAGATATGTAAATCGTTATATTTTTAACACAATATGCACACTTTCTATATTTTTAAATACTTATTAACGTCATTCAATTGTTTTATTTTACCCCAATAATTTTACTTTTTGAGGTCAAATTTTATACCTTCACTAAGTCATCACCAGCTCTTAGTTTTCATGTAGTTGGTTTTGAAGATAAGTGAATGAGAAGTAGTAGTCGGAAGTTAGGGCTAAATAACAATAGGAACGGTTATCAGTTCTGATCTTTACTCGATTATTTTTTTGTTTTGTCAATTAGAAGGCTCTGAAGTACAATTTCTCGCGAAAATTCGTGTTTCTTTTTCTTCAGCTTATTTATAATATTTAACACAACTCTGATAGAATAATTTTATAAAACTCTCCAACAATATTTGAGCTCAATTAGTGAAAGCTAATTTCGCAGTTTTTATTGGTAGGCCTCAATAGTCCAGGAAGAAGTCAAAAAATACTCCCTAATATTGGTGACAGAGCTGGAGATAAAAAAAAACCAAGGCACAGATAACTTGCTTATCCTTTAAATCATAATGATAAACCAAGGTTTTATTTTCAGTTACAATATTCTTCATTAGTGCATCAGGACTTTTTCAACACCGCTCCAAATAATTACAAAACCAACTCTTATATCCGCCATCTTCTTATTTTTTCAATTCGGATTTTTTTTTGTTCAGCAATTACAGAAAACAAATGAATAATGTTTATATATTTTTACTCTAATTTAATGTTGATTAGTGTCATGGTACAGCCCACATTAAAAGAATATCATTAACGGGGTGTTTCATACCGATTATCAAAACTTATGGACCACCCCTCGTATTTATAATTTTGTCACACATCTACGAGTACAATAGTTACCGTGTGTCACACCATAGGGATACACGTACAGTACAAGTATTATAAATTGTACTATCCTAGGAACCCAAACAAAAGACAAACAATTAATTATTCCCCATTGTGATATAATTGTTGCGTTCATTACTGCTTGTATTGTGGGAAGAAATTGTCGCTGGTTAGATACGAATAATAAATGATTATTCTATTCCGAAAGGTCCATTAGGATGTCGGTTACGTATTCTATTTGATTTTGTTTTCATTTCAAAAACTATGTTGCGCTTGACCTGATTAGCTAACGCGCAAGACAATCGCAAATTGAAAGGCGTAATTTATAGTCTGACAATAAAGAGTAGTTATTAAATAAAATGGAACTAACATAGAATGGCAGCCCCAGGTGTCATGTCATGTCAAAGATGTCAAATATTGGTACCACAAAGTACAATATATATACTGAGATAGAGATACCAGTAAAATACTCCGCATAGATCGTAGCGCTGTTGTGTATTTAGTAAGAACTAACCGCACGAACGCTGCATCTCTGTCACTTCAATATGCAAGTGCGATAGGGATAGCACCCACTGACATCTGGTACTATCAGGTTAAACTAACATTTCCATAGAAAAAATCGTACTTCGAGCTGAAAGGCCCCTGATTGGTACGTAAATAAACATTGAATTGCTACTGGCTTCTACAAAAATATCTAAATAAAGTGAAAATGAATAAAACAATTCGCAGTGAAGCACAGGAAGTAAAATATCAGGTGTTTTAACGTGATTGTCCGAATTTGAAACTGGAAAATTATTGCTATATTTAGAAGAAGTTTACAAACGAACTGTTATTATAACGGGTATGTACTACTGAAACTTTATTTCATATTTTATAAATCGAGGCAGGCAGATAGCCCACGTCATCCTGACATGTCCTGAGGTGGCAGCATACCGGGCAAAATACCTCGGATCCCCGAGGTCACTATCAGAAGTCGTCGGCAACGTCAAGGGTCTGCTAGGCTTTCTGGTAGAATTGGGTTGGCACGTGTAGCGTCAACAACCCATCACGCAAAATAGGCGCATATGTCGTCGAGTTGCGGAAACCTAGCCCGCGTAAACCTATACCTATGAATCGAGGCAAAGATGTACAGCTATTGACTTAATAATCATTATTTGGATGTAATTTCGCTATTGTAAACAATTTGAGATTTGGTAAATAATGTTCGATGTTGAAATTTCGTATGGCGTAAATGCCACTTCTTGATATTATACTACTCGATCACATAAAGGAAGCAAATGAGACGAACAAAATAATCTATATATTATTTAAATAGGTTGCAACTTTATCAGTGGAAAACAATTTAGTATATATAGCCTGTTAAGATTAAATATTACTAATATATGTAGTAGGACCTAAAATACTAAATGGTTACACTTGTACATAGATACTAATTATAATTACACTTATAATCTGATAGCCAAATAACTTTGAGTACTACTTATTGATATGATCATAAATTTATAAAAAACTTTAAAATGTACTTTGTTTCAGGGAAGTCAGTACTGTAAAAAAAATAGTGAATGAAAGAAGTACATAAGAATAACAGCAAATTTGGAACGCCCACAAAACACAGAAAAGGGCGTCCTCAAAAACAATGACTTTGAAATACGACTTATTCAAGCAATAAATTTGATGAAACCAAAAAAAGATCATTTATTTTCATTTTCGTATTTATTTTTGTAACTAACATGGATATACTCGTATTACTATAATGTATTGAACATATTGTACTATATTATTTTGTATTTAATTATTATCATAACTATCATAAGCAAGTATTAATATCGATTGAGTCCTAGTATAAATGTTGCCCGCTGAAGCACAGTGGCGACCTCAATTAATTTCTACTTTTTATTGTCAGACTATATGTCTCGAAACGATTCCCTGTTTTAATATACCGTTTACCGTTTAAAAGACTCCTCAGCATTATATTAAATTTTATTTAGGCTAAATTTAACCGAAAATGAAGAGTACTTTGAGATTAAACGTCAAAATTGTTAATAAATTCATACATAGACTAAATATGTATAAATTTCATCCTAGTTTAACCTAATTGTCACTTAGACGGATTCCTGACTTCGCGGGGCGGGATCGATATGTGGTACGTATTTTGTTCTTTGACGTGAGCGTAGGGATTTCCTCACTTAACGAAACACTGTCAGTATTACGTTTGCGCACTAGTAATACCATGCGCTGAAGTGGGGCAGTATTGCATTCGTATCGGTTGACACTGACAGCTGACAGTTTTCTCATATCGCACCGCATCCGCATTGACAAATCAGGAAGTCGCCTTAATGTTTTGTATTTCTCTTTAGGAATTAGTGCAGGAACAAACACAATGCGTGATGAATTATGAGAAACTTTATAAATAAATATATAAAATAAAATAAAACAGCCTGTATTTCAAACGATTTCTCAATTAGGTTATTTGCTAGTGTGCCCATTTGCGGGCAAAGGCAAAATTAGAGACTTTAATGCGTACAATTCTTACCACTTCTGACTGACTGTACTTCCGTCATCAAATTATGTCTATATACATTTTGGAAATGTTATTTGCTACGATATAGCGAAATTAAGTATCACTAAATCTACTTCACTATACCCTAACGTGCACTCTAACCCCAAGATAATATAGTATATTTCAGATATTTTTCAGCATCCTCTTTGTTTACTGCGATATTTGTAATGACCATTGTACCAATCGTGCTTTCTTTTAGAATTTCCACTTAAAGACACAGTAAGTACATACACTGGGCCAGTAGCTTACCGCAATTTATTTCTGAAACAGCTGGTTACTTTACCAAACAAAGCGCTCGTTAAAGTTTTTTATTGGGTTGTTAAATTGTTGCCCAAGGAGGTAAAGTTTTTGGTTTATGGAGTTAACCTATATTCCACTATACGTTAATAATAATCCACCCTGGGGCATTATTTTTCCTGCATGAAACTGAATTATTGTTGATTTTAAATAAAACATAATAAATACTCGTATTTGTCGACTATTTTCCAACAATCAACCTAGTCCCGAAAGTAAACAAAGCTATGGTTACTACTTACTAAGCCACGACATAGATATATAGATACATACATTGTAGACTTGTATACATAAAAAAAAAACATATAAAACTCAGAAACTAAATATCGTGCCCATCAAAAAAATAAATGCAGTGATCGGGATTCGGTATTGGACCCAGGTATGTCTTAAAACTACGACCAAGACCACCGGGGGATGGGCAGCAGCATGCCTGGAGTGCGGTGGAGATACTGCGATCGCCAACCCGCATGCCAAGCGTGGCGATTATGGCATATCGACACAATTAAAAGTATTAAAAAATCTCGTATCTGAATTTTTCCTTTTTTTCGTTTATTTTCGCATTAAACTAATAAAAATACACCTCGTATGATGCACAAACTCCAACGAAGATAAATCGTTATTATAGTAAGTATTCGTTAGTTAAAAAAAAATCGTATCAAAACTAATTATAGTCACTACTTTGAAAAAACTCGTATCTGATTAATTTTTCCTTTTTCCTTTCTTTGCCAGAAAAAACTATGCCGCACTTAAGCACTACACATCTATAAGACCTGGAAAGAGAGCAGGTGACCCATATGTGGTAAATTTGCGGGCTTTAAAATATTCACCTCACAGTCCTATTGAGTTTAAACTTCGCTTTGATGACATCTGGACTGTTCTACCTCAAAGATTCCATGATATTTCCGAAGATCAAGCGATTCCTCAGCTATATTCTGGACCCGTCCCCATTAAAACAGAAAGTATGATGATTTGCAATCTCTAAAGCCGATTTTGCCAAAAGACTTTCATGCATTTTACGATAGTTTATTGCATGTATAGTAGAGAAAAAATAATTCGACCCGATCTTTTTTTACGTAGGCACGTTGTTATTTAAGTTCGTCTATTTTTAATCGAAGAGAGTTTACTTAGTTCATTTAATAAACATAAAAACATACATTTCGTTTCATTTTGTATCATAAAATTCAAAGCAAAATTATCGTAACTTAACAACTTTCAGTCAATACTAAAACAAAAATCTTGTATCTTACGAATAACTGTAAATTTTATAAAAAATGTTTGAGTGAGTTATTCGAATATTTGTGAAATTAATGACTGGCTATCAAAGTATCTCATGAAACTAACAATAACTTTTTTGATCAATCGCAATAATTTACAGAATGTTTATTGTTCCTCCTAGAAACTTGATGATTTTCAGATACGAGTTTTTTTTAAAGTAGTGACGATATACCCCCCAGGGGGGCGACACGGCCTATCGGTGTGAGTCGAGCGCCGGTGACCTTGTAACGGCACGTCTGTTGCATAGGGTTGGCAATGTAGCTGCCTTGGCAAAAGGAGATAATGTTTATTCAATGATCATGATATTCATCAATCAAACACCGGGAAGCTAGTCAAATTAAATTTAATCTGTAAGTTTTGATTACAGACAGACAGACAGATGCACTGGGTCAGGAGAAAACTTACTAAAAGCTCGTAAAAAAGGTACCTACAAACTTTTCATAATAAGGGAACTTACTTTTCTTGTGTAAATCTAAGCTTCACATGAATATACTCGTAATTCTCTGCTAAAATAATAACAATAATATATAATATTATTTTTTAAAATCTTAGTCCATAGGAAATATTTGACATGATATGACGTCATTCACTGCGACCGCGTCACCCGCGTTAAATATAATTTAAAAGACTCAATTGGCATTTCATCTATTTCGCCATTTCATTTATTAAAATTTATTTCATATATTCCGAAGATGTAGGTACTTCTTAATGTATTTTATGTCAAAATGCATCCATACCCATACCAACTTACCCATATACTACCCATATCAAGTCTCTTGACTTAAAAAACGGATTTTAGTTGAAGTCTAAATTCTAATTGTAGGGAACGACATAACATATACAATTTTATAACTCACTTTTCTGGATCGGTAGGTAGCCTAAAGTAGCTTTTTTCTTGGTGGCTTTTGGTATTACTGTCACAACCTTAGACAGAGCAATGAAAAGCTCCAGCCATAGTTAGTTGATTACATTAATTAAATTACAAATGATAAATTCTAACGAATTTCAAGTAAAACTAGTGTCACGCCCGCTACCGGCCGATCGATCTCTGTTGTGTGAGCGCACGTCACGCGAGCGAATGTTGAAGCGAGTGACACCCCTGCGATTCGTCTTACCGCGGCTAGCTGTCCACACACCGCGCGCCCCTCGCGCACCCCCGTTCACGTCCGGTCACGCACACATAGCCGCGAGACGGGTTTACAGCACACATGCTTCGGTGTCGCTTCTTTTTACGTTAGTATATATCTTCTTTGCCCCCGTGAATTTGGGGGAAGCCTATGTCCAGCAGTGGACGTCCTTTGGCTGACATGGTGGTGGTGGTGGATCTCTTAAAACTACGACCGGGGATGGACAGCACCATCCCTGGAGTGCGGTGGGTGGAGATACTGCGATCGCCAACCCGTATGCCAAGCGTGGCGATTATGTCATTTAGCCTCCATGCAATCGGTGGAGGCTCATGTCCAGGCAGTGGACTTCCTTCGGCTGATATGGTGGTATTGGTGGATCGGGATTCGAACTCGGGACCTCCGGCTTCGTATGCTGGGTCTACCAAGTAATCCAAAGTGTTCGTTAAATCAACTGTCGTTGATTTTATAGACAGAATGGAGAATTATGATACTTACTCGTAGCTTTTAATAATAATAAATTAAAATATAATAAATATATACTATGGGAACATTTTTACACAAATCGAATTAGTCCCATAGTAAGCTCAATAAAGCTTGTGTTATGGGTACTAGACGACGATATATTTAATAGATATATACGTAAATACATAGAAAACATTCAAGTCGCAGGAACAAAATAATGTTCAAACAATCTTCTCACCACAGAAACAAATGCCCTTGCCGGGATTCGAACCCAGGATCACCAGTTACGTAGGCAGGGCCTATATAAAATACATACACTTTTTTCATAATAAGTGATTAATAATATTATTTAAATTATTATTAAAAAATACTTTTTCATACCTAATACTTGACACCACCAAGGGTGTTGGGTTTTTTGTGAACATTAACGTCACCTCTATTGATATGGATTTAAATCGAAATTATTGTGTCATACACTAGTATAATTATAATATGTATATCATCGTGTTACGTATACTTATAAATGACACCGTATTAAAAAAAAGGTGAACATTGTAAATGTAAATATCCGTCCCACTTATTTCTTGAAAGTCTCCGGAACAGAGGGTCGACCTTGACCGACTTGTTCGGGATTGACCTAGTACCTAATTGTTACATAGCAAATTACGTTGAAAAAAAAACATTCCGACGAATTGAGAACCTCCTCCTTTTTTGAAGTCGGCTGATAAGTAAAACGTATAGAAAATTAGTAGAACCTTGAATACGGGCAAATAGTAACGAATGACTTAATAGAACTATTCAAATTATAGAAATGCTAATCATCAAAAGGCACGCCGGTACACAAGGAAATAAAATCTTATACAATTAAGATGGATATGTTAATTAAGCGTTACTGGTATAAGGATTCCATTTGAAAAGTGGCTTTATTGCGCGTTTACCCGGTCTTTTTTTGCCTGGGACCGACACCAATGTAACCATTTACTTTTAGAGTCAGTAAATCGTATCACAACAGGAAAACTACAATATTTGTAAAATTTTGAGCTGATAGCGCGAACTGCGACATGTTCGTTTGTACCAAACAAATTTAATTTAAATCAGCAAAGTCAATGTTATAAGGCTTTTCGTCAAATCCTTGGACCAGCCAAAAAAGACGAAGTGACGTTGGAGGATCCTTGAGATTGCCGAAATAGTAGAGCTGGTAGCGTAACAAAATAACTTCGCTTGCTTGGCTACCACGAGAGGATTGGAGAAGATCGACAGAAGAGAGCATACTTGGACCGACCGAACGGATGACGTCCAGTGGGCGCCCCAAGTATCGCTGGAAGGATTTTGTGGAAGCGGAGCTGCGTGAACTCGGAGCCGGTGCAAGCTGGTGAGAAACCGGGGCTAAGACCCGTCTCTCACAAGACTATTCAAATCCTACGCGGCCTACGAGATGCAAACCATGATCTCCTTCTGGTATGCTACTCGTTTCCGCACACGGTCCTACGCAAATGAGACCATTTTGTATTTTCTCATTCTCATTTGGGTGGTCTTACTACCCCAGTTAGTCTTTAGTTAGAATATTTACCTATGACAAAATAGGTACCTACAAAGTTGTGGCACATCACTAGCGCACTGCTTCCCCATCACTACGCCGCGGGCCAACGCGGGGCGCGGCGAGACGCGCCGGGCGGCGCGGTAGCAAACCGGCTCCCAGTCGAGCAGCGCCCGCGCACGGCAGACACAGATCCAACTCCGAGCAAGACGCAGGTCGCTCTCGCCCGCGCGCGCACAATATTTCGCTTACGCTTTGTAACGCTTTCCATTATATAGTGAAAATTAGACTCTTGCCGTTTCATTCGAAGACTCAACTATAGTGTAGCACCTATAGCTGGTGACACCGCTCGTGAACGCTTAATAATTTATTATAGTGGCTAGCTATTTCACGCACCGCGGCAAGATGTCCGACAACGAAAACGGTACCGAACAGCGATCGCAACCGCTACCTGCCGCGCCGGTCGAGAACTTTCGAGAAGATTCCGGATCCGGTGCATCGGTGGACCGCGTCGCAGTCCGGTTACCACAGTTTTGGCCGGAAGATCCTGAAGTTTGGTTTGCGCAAGTGGAGGCACAATTTGAAGTCGCTGGGATCAGGACCGACGCGACCAAATATTTTCAAGTGATTCGCGAGTTGGATCATAAAACTGCGCGCGAAGTACGAGATATTTTGACTAATCCACCCAATACCGGGAAATACGACAAGTTAAAAACTGAGTTAATTAACCGGTTATCTATTTCGCACGAGAACCGCAAGCGACAGCTGCTCACACATGAAGAATTAGGGGACCGGACGCCATCGCAGTTTCTGCGCCATCTTAGGGCGCTGGCTAAGGGTGGCGTAAGCGACGACTTTCTACGGACTATGTGGTCGAGTAGGTTACCTACGCAAGTCCAGGCAATTATTGCGTCACAAAAGTCAGCAACTTTGGAAGACATCGCGATACTGGCAGATCAAATAATGGAAGTCGCCCCCGGGACATCGCAGGTAGCCAGCGCTAGTGCCAGTACGTTCGAGGACATGTTTAAGCGTCTGGAACAATCCATTACGTCTCGCATACAAAACGAATTGTCTCAGCAGATTGCGCAGTTAAATTTGAGTGGTAACGGTCGACGTTCTCGCTTTCACAACAGGTCCAGTTCCCGCAGCAGGTCGAAGTCGCGAGGTCGGAGCCAATCAAGGAAGCCAGGTATGTGCTGGTATCATAGTAACTTTAGTGACAATGCACGGAAATGTACGCCTCCTTGCAATTTCAAGGCGGAAAACTAGAACGACAGTCCATCGAGGCGACTACTGGCTGTCGTACTGGTACCAGTCGCCTATTTATTACAGATAAGGCTAGCAAAATTCAATACTTAATAGATACCGGGTCCGACCTCTGCGTACTACCTAAGAAATACAGATTAAATAGAAAATCACCCGAGAATTACGTATTAACTGCAGCTAATGGAACTGTTATACACACTTATGGAATTTTGACGCAGCATTTGAATTTGGGCCTAAGACGCAATTTCACCTGGAATTTCGTGATCGCGGATGTCGATAAACCTATAATTGGTGCCGATTTCCTTGCACATTACGGATTGCTTATCGATTGCAGGAACAGGAAACTGGTGGACAGCCTCACGACACTGACGTCACAAGGGGAGCTCAGGCGGTGCGAACAGGCGAGCGTAAAGACAATCTCCGGCAATAGTGAGTACCATCAACTCTTAGCTCAGTACCCCAGTCTGTCGAAGCCATCAGGTCTGCCACGTGTTGTCAAGCACTCGACAGTACATTACATACGGACCACGCCTGGCCCGCCAGTATTTTGTCGACCACGACGGTTAGCTCCTGACCGCTTGAAGATAGCAAAAGCCCAGTTTGATGAGATGCTGCAAGAGGGTATCGCACGCCCATCAGATTCTGCATGGGCCTCAGCTCTCCATCTGGTTCCCAAGAAAGGGACCGGCTGGAGGCCGTGCGGGGATTATCGCGCACTCAACGCTCGTACCATTCCAGACAGATATCCAGTCCATCATATCGAAGACTACTCGCACCGGCTGGCTGGTTGTAAGGTTTTCTCAAAAATAGATCTCGTCAAAGCCTACCATCAGATCCCAGTCTATTCCGAGGATGTTTGCAAGACCGCCATTACCACAACGTTCGGGATGTTTGAGTTCCCGTTTATGTCATTTGGACTACGAAACGCTGCTCAAACCTTCCAGCGATTCCTAGATGAAGTGCTCAGAGGCTTAGATTTTGTATACACTTACATCGACGATGTTTTAATCTTTTCTCATGACCAGCAGGAACACCTGGGGCACCTAAAGCAAATTTTTGAAAGGTTCCAGGCATACGGCATCCTAATCAACGAAGCGAAGTGTTCCTGGGGACAACCGGAAGTCCAATTCCTCGGGTTCATCATCTCCAAAGAAGGCACACGACCACTCGATGAAAAGGTACAGGCTATAACAACATTTCCAGCGCCTAAGACAGTAGGTGGACTTCGAAGATTTCTAGGAATGTTAAATTTTTATAGAAGGTTCGTTCCCCATGCTGCTGATAATCAGTCACCTCTGAATAGCATGCTAGCTGGTCCCAAAATCAAGAGCACTACTCCACTCTCCTGGACTCCAGAACAGCTCCAAGCCTTCGGTAACTGTAAGTCCAGCCTAGCACGTGCCACTTTACTAGCGCACCCAGTAGTGGATGCACCGCTCGCCCTGGTTACTGACGCATCAAGCTCGGCCCTGGGCGCGGTGTTACAGCAGCTCGTTGAAGGAGAATGGCAGCCTTTGGCTTTCTTTTCGAAGAAAATGACTCGGACGCAGCAGCAGTACAGCGCGTACGATCGAGAGCTGTTGGCAATTTATGAAAGTGTAAAGCATTTCAAACACATGGTCGAGGGTAGGCACTTTGTGATATATACAGATCATAAGCCCATAACCTTTGCCTTCCAACAGAAGGACCGGAAATGCTCTCCGAGGCAATTTAATTATTTGGACTTAATTTCGCAGTTTACCACCGACATACAACACATCTCGGGAAAATCCAACATCACTGCAGACACACTCTCGAGGATCGAAGCCATCACGCTGCCACCTGACTTTCAAACCCTCGCTCGAGCGCAACAAGACGATGCCGAACTGCAAGGCCTCATCGAAAGACCATCGTCATCACTGCGGTTAGAAAAAGTTCCAGTGCCAGGTACCGACATTTTCTTATATTGTGATACCTCACTGCTGAAGCCTCGGCCTTTCATCACCACAGGAATACGTAAGCAAACCTTCGATGCTGTACACGGCATGAGCCACCCGGGAGCCAAGAGTACTATTAAGATGGTAACGGACAGGTTCGTCTGGCCCTCGGTACGAAAAGATTGTCGCAGCTGGACCCAAGCATGTGAGTCATGCCAACGAGCAAAGGTACATAGACACACTTCTTCTCCATTGGGCACCTTCAAGACACCAGGAGAAAGGTTCAGCCATGTACATATAGATTTGATCGGACCGCTTCCCCCATCAGCTGAGTATCGGTACTGTTTCACAGCCGTGGACAGATTTACTCGTTGGCCAGAGGTCAAACCACTCCGTGACATCACAGCTGAGTCTGTCGCTGAAGCTTTTGTGGAGACATGGATCTCACGTTTTGGTTGCCCACAAACAGTCACCACAGATCAAGGACGCCAATTTACATCACGCCTTTTTAACGCCATTACAGATCTTTGCGGAGCCAGGCTGAATCACACAACTGCCTACCACCCAATTGCGAATGGCATGGCAGAAAGGATGCATAGGACGCTGAAGAGTGCTATCATGGCACACGATGACGCGCGCTGGACCGAAATCCTTCCCATCGTTCTGCTCGGACTGCGGAGCGCCTGGAAGGATGACATCCAATGCTCAGCTGCAGAGCTCGTATACGGTGAGCCATTACGGATCCCGGGTGAGTTCTTACACTCTATTAACCCTCACTCACTACAGCCTTCAGAGTACTTGCAGCAACTTAGACAGCACATCTCTAAAATAAGACCAATACCAGCGAGCCGCCATGCTACCAAATCCATATTCGTCCATAAAGATCTGGCAACATGTACGCATATATTTCTTCGTAAAGATGCTCTCCGAGGTGCCTTACAACCACCATATACTGGCCCATTTCGCGTTCTAAAAAGAACAGACAAGACAGTCACTGTTGAACTACCTAGAGGACCGGTGACTGTTTCTATTGATCGCGTCAAACCCGCATTCACTTTGAGCGACATGCCTACGAATTCCAGTTTACCTGCTCCCACGCCGGTTAAAACCACACGGTCTGGCCGACGTGTAATGTTCCCCGATTATTTTTCTGCAGGACGCTGACTCTCCGAGGGGGGTGGTGTGGCACATCACTAGCGCACTGCTTCCCCATCACTACGCCGCGGGCCAACGCGGGGCGCGGCGAGACGCGCCGGGCGGCGCGGTAGCAAACCGGCTCCCAGTCGAGCAGCGCCCGCGCACGGCAGACACCGATCCAACTCCGAGCAAGACGCATGTCGCTCTCGCCCGCGCGCGCACAATATTTCGCTTACGCTTTGTAACGCTTTCCATTATATAGTGAAAATTAGACTCTTGCCGTTTCATTCGAAGACTCAACTATAGTGTAGCACCTATAAAGTATTTAATAAAAACGTCTAATTAATAAAACTTAGTTTGACTTTTGCTTCTTCGGTTAAATATTTTATTAGTCTCGGAACTCCTTTGTGCCCCGTTTGGGGACATTCAAGCGGCATTTAGCCCCTATCTGTCACTGTCACGCCACTTCAGCTGACACGGGTCGAGGCACGAGAGGAAGCGAGATGGATAGTCCTTTGATGTAAACATGAATATGTACCTACATGAAGGTTTAAAAAAGCTGGAGGTTGAAATACGTAAAAGGTTGAAAAAAAATACGCCCACGCCCACTTTTGACGTTCAGTTATTCTAGTGGGTAGTATAGACACGAAATAAATAGGTTCGTCACTTTTTGACCTTAACGGCAATAAAATAGAGTTGAAAAGGGAGGAACATTTTCATTCCGCGACTGAACTTTAACCGTAGCTCGCTCCTGGGTTCGAATCCCGGTAAGGGCCAATGTTTGTGTGTACTTGTGTAGAGCACATTTTCTCATATCAGGACGATGGCAAACATATATGTATATACAAACTACGGGCTGCCTGAGGGTCTACTCCGAAATTCTAAATCCGAACTTCGTATGGTGCCGTCCCTTTCACTCTCCTGTCCTACACTATATGAGTGAAAGGGACGGCATCATACGAAGTTCGAATTTCGGAATAGACCCCGTGATGCTAAGCGAACACCGTTATACCGTAGTCATTGGACGCTTGTGACTCCATCCAAAGGAGTACCATGCGCGTTGCTGACCATTTGACTTGAGGATTAATTGTGGCGACAGCTAGAAATAAATGCAGGTCACTTACTCTCAACGCTTCTACTTCTTCGTCTTGGGCGCGGGTTGTCCCTTGACGGTAGACCCTTACCCACAGAGGGGTCCATATCAAAATAAATGAATAAAATATAATAAACGTATAAATTATGACAATATTTACACAAGATATAATTGTATAAATAAATAAAAACAGATAGAAATAAAGTAATTTGTAAATGTATTCTAAGCTTTTTGCTTAAACAAAAGCTTATGTCGTATAACAATACATAAATGAAAATATTAAATAAAAAATAAGTTAAAATATAATATTAATTTATAAGTATTTATTTGATTAATACAACAAACTTTATTAAATATACATAGTAAGATATCAAATTATAATACTAATAAAAATTATAAATAAAAACACAACCTAAAAATACTACCTAGTATACCTAATTAACTTTATTACATGTAGAGAGTTTGAAATGATATACGCACGAAATAATGTAACTATAACCTATGGAAGAATAAAAGGCTTTTTTATTTTACTCTCAACGCAGCTCATTCCTCGTACTCGTTACGTATGTAGAGTCAGTAGTGTTGCTTTTATGGCTGCGTTATCTATTCTATACTTTCCCAAATATAAGCGAGATGATATTTACTTGTGCCCTAACAGCTCCGGCTTTTCACTTACGCCACATGATCCTCGAAGACATTTCACATTAGTTACCGACGTCGGCCTTTTCATTCACATCCCCAAGCGACAGTTTCGGAGTTTCCCCTCACTCCGCACCGAGCCTCGTGAGCCTCGTCACAATGGGGCGATTGACATCTTTCATTTATTCTGATTTACTTTCCTTTTGTCGGTGTCCAACACGATATTAGGACCAGACGTTAAATTTAATATGAGATTTTTACTTTTCAATTTCATTTCAATGTTGCTCGTACACTTTCTAGCAAAACACATTACGCTGATAGCAAAGCGACTGGGAAAGGCAAATCCTAACAACTAAGTAGATTTTCCAGTCTAGAGAGAAATCAAGGATTACTACTATACTTTTTATATTGGTAAGACGTTCAACCCTCGAAGTGCGATTTCAACTCCCACTTGGTCGATTGGGGCTTTCTGGCAAGTCAAGAGTATACTTGTGTCAAGTGACGCCCTTCCGTCACTAGGTATAGTTAGCGAATAAACACTTGAAATATTTAACATTTAATTTAAGTGTAAATTTAATTAAGTTAGAACGGGGTCCTAGTTTATTTTTTGGCAATTTAGCAATCTGCCCTTGTGCCTTTAGTATGCAACCAGTAGGAACGTTAATGAGGACATACGTAGTATACTATACATAGACGGTACACACCTCCGTATATTTCATACAGAAGCTGGAATTGAACATAACATAACACTTTATTTGATTTTGTTGTACAAAATAGCCTTGTATCTCTTTATCCAAGCTCAGAAGCTTAAGTGATAGAGCCCTTCCCGATGTTCCACCTACATATTACATCTTCAAGATGGCTGCCGCATCATCCACTTAGCACCCCAGATGCCTTCTGCCTACAGATTGAATATTTCAAACGGATTGGCACTTCGCCAACACTTAGAAACTACATACTAACCACACATGACACACTAGTGGCGACAAAAGTGATAAGATACCAGAAAATAAATTTTATTCAGGCCTTGTAAACATGGGGTCGATTATATATTGCATTCAGGATATTAGAATCCCGTGTAACTTATGTAAAAGAAACACTGTTCATCTTTAGAAGTGTTTAACTTTTCAGTAAACTGTATTTTTTAACCTAGCATGGGTCCACTATTTTGATCCCAATTTGATGATGAAATCTATTAGGCGTCGTACTGAGTGCTTGTGATACTTATGTGAGTGCCTGAATAGCGATCTAGGTATTTGCTTCATTTAAGTTCGTGCTTTTAAAAAGCGGCATTTTTCATGGGAATCATTAATTATTGAAGATGCACTATTGTCTCTTTATCAAGAAATTACGTATTATACTTGTATGTCTACTCTACATCATCATTCTATTAACTACTACGTCTACTATAAGTATCGATCACATTTTGGCTGCGCTTCGCTCCGCGTATTCATCTCCATAAAACACGTCGTTTATGTAGCACATGGCTCTTCGGTGATATACTACCAGCACGGAGCAAGTTTATAGATGAACTTCGAATATTATGAGTATTACGGACTACTCAATATGTTTACAAGTCCTAATAATAGTGAAATAACAATCCGAAAACTTGTGGAAGAAAACGCAATATAAATCTATATACATATAACAAAGCTGAAGAGGGTCGAAAGTCTGTACATCGAAGATATTCGAAAAAAAGTTGGCTGTGGATACTTAGAATCGATAACAGAATACGTTACAACAGTTTTTAGAATTTTTGTCTGTTTGTCTGTTTATATGAACGCGCATCACGTAAAAACGGCTGAACGGATTTTGATGAAAACGTTACTAATCTGTCGAGTAAATATCCGGTCAGGTTTTAGGCTATAAAAATTGTGCAGATTTGGGTTAAAGGGGGGTAAAAAGAGGGGTTGAATTTTGTATGGGAACTCCTATAATCCATGAGTTACAGGTGTGAAAATTGGTAAGCATATACTTGATGACAAAGGATAAACATCCTCATTCAAAATTTTTGAAATCTTAAGATAGAAACTGAAAAAAAAAGTAAACGCAAGCGCTGCGCCGCGGCGCTGCCCAGTGTGCGCGCCAGCCACCACGGTCTTTTCAAAACATGCAATTATAATGTTATTTTTGCCGTTCACTTCATGTGCACTCACTTTATACCATAATCCCACTACTTAATATTATAAATGCGAAAGTTTAGATGTTTGGATGTTTGTCACTGAATCACGCAAAAACGACTGAACAGATTAAGATGATTTGTATGCTAATAGTATATAATCTGGATTCAATTACTTATATATATATTATAAGTGTACTTTTTGCCCGATGATCTTCCATCAAAGGGATATTAAATCGGGGATGCAAGTAAGGTCTATGAAAAAATTTAATCCTCATACGCCATACTACGATTTAAGTTTCAGCCAATTGGGTGTATAACAGAATTGTAAACAAGTTGACGATTCATTATGTCAAAACCGAAGTATCATAATTCCTTCTGATTGTTGACGCTATTTTTGAGCACAACCTTTTCGCAATTAGTTCTACTTTGCGTGTAGTTCTACTTAGTGTAGTAGCCTGGTCAAGCAAATATCTCCAGTCCGATCTATTCGTGGCTTTCCTTCTCCAACATGTCACCCATAAGTTCCTGGTGTCCACCAGAGCTTGAGAAAGATTGTATGGGAAAACAAATCATTCTAAGGCGAGAACGAATTATACGCGGACGAAGTCGCTGGCAAAAGCTAGTAACAGATATAATTATGTTGTTGCGGTTTCTAATGGAAATACCAGTATTTATTGGTAAAAGAAGTATAAGTGAACACAAAAATAAGTGTCTGTCTTATCAAAGATTCAATTTACTGTTACATACCGAATATGTTTACCATTGTTGATATTCTTAAAATATTTGTTTAAGGATGATTCACAGTATTTGCTATGACAGCAAATGCAACGGCCGGCGTATTTCTCTAGAAGAAAACGGGCCGGCCCGGACGTGGAACGGCCTACTGTGAATCATCCTTTAAACGGGTGTAACGCAATATTTATTTATTTACCTTTATTTATTACCGACATTTCGACACGAGTTGCACCGGTCATCCATCGCAGAGGGCCTTTCGTGAACCGAAAACGAAGTATCTTCCTCTCTGTCGGTCGAATATACAATTTCAACCGAAATGCAGATAATATTTCGTTTTCGGTACGCGGTAGCGCCCCAGGTTACTGCCGCAAACATGACAGATGCAACCCGTGTAATTTTTTTTTTAATATAAGGGGACATTTTTACACAAATCGAACTGGTCCCACAGTTAGCTCAACAAGGCTTGTGTTATGGGTACTAGACGACGACATATTTAATAGATATATACTTAAATACATAGAAAACATCCAAGTCTCAGGATGTCTCTTCTCACCACAGAAACAAATGCCCTTACCGGGACTCGAACCCGGGTCCTCTAGCTTCGGAGGCAATGGCACTACCAACTAGGCTAAACAGGCCGACATAATGTGTGATTGTGTACAAAGCGCGATAGTTTAAAGTGTTAAATTGTTGATACTTTCTAGCTTTCCAGCTACTAGGTATAGCCGAGCGGTATGGCATCAACTGGATCGTGGGTTAACGGTACCGCAACAATAGTACATTACTACAGAGGCCGGGACAAAAGGGGTTGCCGGCCGAAGACTTATATACGGCCGAGCGAAGCGAGGCCGGATAGGTCTAAGGCTGGCAACCCCAAATTTCCCGCCGAGGTATGTATAGTGCTTTTCTCAAACATGAAATGAAATAAACAACAAAAAAAATCAAAATTTTATTTTTAATACGCATAGTGGCAGAATGTCATGATGCCTGTGCCACAAATTTATGTGGAATGGAATTAAAAAAGAGGACTTTGCCGGCCTAGGCCTGCAAGATTTGTATGAAATTCCATTAACGACCTCTTGTCCTAGCCGCGCCTGAAACGTCATACTTCGCAGCCTATTATAAGGAACATAACATCAATATTTCATTGCATGTTTGAGAAAAGACACTTATGTGCGAATGCGAATTACATTAGATATTTAACGTAGCTTTTTCAATTTCATTTATTAAAGGATCGACTTGGACCAGTTATAACTTAAAAGTTAATTCAAACTTTAAAGTTACTATTAGTGTTACAAAAAAAGTCTCGTACGTTGCACGTATCACAATGATTTTTTTTTATAAAAAAAAGTGTAAAAATTTGGATGTCATCATTAGTTACATTAACAGGAGTAATCATTATTGTATAAAAATATCAAGTATATCACAGATTATAGTTTACGTTCTTGTTCGTCTGTATCATACAGCAGTGGTTGAGATACACGCAGTCCATCCGTTCAGCGATCATTTTCAAGGATGCTGTTGGCACTGGCCCGTACTCTCCGCACCAAGAATTTTTGGCAAAGGAACCAATCTAATCTCAATAATATAGTTTTCCGTCTAAGTTGGAAGGTCAGATGGCAGTCTCTTTCGTAAAACTAGTGCCTACGCCAAATCTTAGGGTTAGGTGCCGAAACGGATCTCGGGCTTCTTTAGGGTTCAATCGGCTAAACGCTTGGTGGATGATGATCATCAATTTCAATTTCAATTTATTTATTTGCAACCAAGTACAAAAACACATGCAACTTAATGCTAGGTACAGTACATGAAAATATCGTGGAATCGCTAAACTTAAGTGGCAGTGGGCGGGGCACATAGCACGCAGAACCGATGGCCATTGGGGCGGAAAGGTTCTCGAGTGGCGACCATGTAACGGAAGGCGTAGCGTGGGCAGGCCCCCCACACGGTGGACTGATGACCTGGTAAGGGTCGCGGGTGTCCGCTGGATGCGGGTGGCACAGGACCGGTCATTGTGGAAGTCCTTGGGGGAGGCCTGTGTCCAGCAGTGGACGTAATTCGGCTGAATGATGATGATGATGACAGTACATGGACCCGGATAGGGCGCAGCAAAATAAGAAATAATAGAACATGATAAAAGGTGCAGACAATTCGGTAAAAATAATTGACTAAAATAATTTCAAAAAAATTATTTGTTTTAATTATAAAAGCCAAAATTTAAATCATCATCATCCTAGCGTTATTCCCAGTACAGTTGCATCCTGAAGGATGCCTGGGGTCCGCTACCTAATCCCAAGATAGCATGGATATTGATATTGTTGATAAAATAAACTAGCCCCCTTATTCATAATCGTCCATCAAGCCTCTATTAGTTAACAAGCCGCTAAAGATGGTTTGTCCTCATCTATCACTTTGACATTTATTTTTGTGAGAAAGGGACAAAACATCTTTTAGTTAACAGAGGTTTGTTAAGTTTTATGAATAAGGGGGCAGATATGCAACGCATTCTGCTGGTTGCAAATAAATGTTGAGCTGAGCGTCCAATTTGTTTTCGGTGATTATTCCTTCGTGGTAAGTCCGATTTTCATAAATTTCATAAAAAATGAAATAAAAACGTTTATTACGGACGTCGGGAATCTATATTCACTACATATTAAAAAATTATGTTAGCAAAATTGTGTTTGTGTGTTTTATATGATTTTCGATCATGCACCCAAGGCTATCCACTTTGTCATCTTGCCTTTGAAGCAGATCGGTTAAGTCGTTTCGGAGGAGTAGACGCACAAGCGATTTATATTTGTGGCCTAAGATTGAGCACCGCTCAATAAAATAAATATTAAGGGGGAAAATCTTTTACACAAATCTAACTAGTCCCGTAGTTAGTTTGGCTTGTGTTATGGGTACTAGGCGATATTGATGGTGATAATCATGTTCTAGCTTTCGAATGCGCAATTTGATAGTCTCAGTGGTTGTGATTATCACTCAGGTTTTGTATTCTGATTAAGTTGAAATCGGGCGCGATATACTTAAATTATGTGAGGACAAAGTTAACTAACAAGCAGGGTAATCACGCAACGTGTTTGAGCGTGCGTACGGTGGATCTAAACATCATTTTCCATAGTTAAAATTACAGATATACTTATTGTATTACTATTGGTAAACGGTACTTGATCGCGTACAACTGCACTGTAAAAATCGTGGAAGTTTAAACCAATATTTACGTATTTGATTTTCGAAAAGTTACTCGAGGTTTCTGGTTTTAAAGTTTAGAATACCGTATAGTATAGTCAGGTCAGCTCTAGAGAATAATTTTCGCCTTTGGGATTTATTCGGTCTACGCTATATTATTGTATTTAAATTATAGCACATTAGCATGTGGTTACTTGAAACTAACCGTTGACATAATATATATTTTTAATAAAACATTCTAGGTGTGCGTTTTATATTGGCCAAAGTTACCCTCCCATTAGATCAAAGAACCGAAGAATAGCTCGATACAAGGTTAACGATCTAAACTTTCCTGTTACTAAGCACAAAAACACAATCGGTATCGCAGACACACAGTTCCCACGTCCAGATCTTTTATTGTCATGTCAGGATAATGAATTCACCAGCAAAAAGGTTAATTAAAATCGTAACGGGGCGTTTTATCAAACACTTCACTTTCTAGAATTATCTGATTCGAGATAACGGTTAGGCTTGGAAAAAACGCCCAAGTTCATAAATCGAAAAGATAAGGCTAAGTGCGATTGAAACGGTCGAACCCTATTTTCTTTTAGCATTGAATGGAGTTGAAATTCTGAATTTATTTGTCGATATTGAAACTTTTATTTCTTTTTATTGTTTTCAGCATCGTCGCACTTAGGATATTCGATTACGAAAACCTATTTCAATCGTATTACAACAAAATGTGATTTTATAAAATAATAGAAGGTAAACCTTCTGTCTAGGACTTAAATTAGGTGACTTCACATAGGGTAAATGTGCCAGTGCTAGACCCTGTCACAATTTGGCACATTAAATCCAAATTTATAGCAATAAGGGTAATAGCCATGGTGTTTTACTGGTTGATATTAAAGTATCAAACAAAGGTAGCGGACCCCAGGCATCCTTCAGGATGCAATTGTACTGGGAATAACGCTAGGACGATGATGATTAAGGTATGAAACATTCGGGGTTTACTCTGCTTTTTATCAAGTATTCATAAATATCTAGACATACTTTATGTTCCTACACATGAATCCTGGGTAGTGCTGAAAATTCAACAAACTGGCAACCGTACTGTCTTCTCGAAGATCTCACGGTTCCAAATAATTGGCTTACGATAAATAAATAAATACTTAGTGTTCGGGAGTTTCTTAGCACAATTATTTTCCATTAAACATGTTATAAATATCGACACGCTCACTGCGGCATCGGGTCGAATAACGCAATTCTAGTATGGTTAACTAGGTAATTCAAGTTAATTTAACTACTGCAGCGAGGGTGTAAAGTTATCAGTCTTGGCGTCGTGAGTGAAATCCCGTAGAAAACTAATTTTCTCTGAAAAGCTAGATCGCTTTTTCATCTCGTAAACACTTAAGATAAAATACTGATCGAAAACGTCAGAGCCGTTTTCTAAAACCTATTTAAAAACAAACAAATAATTATTGTTAACTAATTGCTCGTTGCGCAGTGTAGGTTTCTAACATGTTGTAGCTATGTATAATAAGGTGATATAACAATTTAAATTATCTCATCATTTTAGTTTTCTATAAGACATTCTAACGTTCAGGTTATTAATTAGACATATTTATTTTTGTGGCTTTTTAACTCATTATTATTACCAGATTTTGAAAAGAAAATTGATTAACACCACTGATGTCCTAAGGGCTGGCTCGTTCCTCGGTGCAACAAGGTAACGCAGCTAGCCTTCTGGGAACCATTCCCAGCAACGGCGATCTTGGAGACATAAGTTACAATTTTATTTAAAGTAGTTATTTAATATTATTTTTAAGTTATATTTTAGGTAAATTTTTACTCTATTGTTAATTATTTCGTATTTATTAATAATTGCATTAGACACCAAAGGATAACATATTTATTTCCAGAATTATCGGTGGAACATTTAAGATTAGAGCCTTAGCTTTTCTAAAACAATGAACTGGCATTACTACTCCTCTTCAACTAGAAACTAATAAAATCCGGAAATATACTGCAGTAAAATACCTGCGTAACAAAACATTCTCAATGACTTAGGACATGTAAATCTTATGCATAACCACTGTCACTGATACCACATTACAGTTGCCTCTCATATTTATGGTAGACACGAACACAAATCACATAAATATACAGCTGTGATGATTTATGCATGTAGTTACAAGAAGTTTGCTTCCACATCGTACGCTCGTGGTTAATGTGAGTGGTTTGGCAAATTTAGCACAACAAGTACTATTAGTTCACGTCTAACTGTGAATTCGCTATGTATTCGTGGGTCTATCCAGCGCAATCTAGTAGTGTGCGTACCTCTTGACCGATTTGGTTCGCGTTCAATCTCAAAATCATTCTCATTTTTGAATACACATAAGAACTTCTAATACATGGTGGCAATCAATTGCAACAAAACGGCAATAAAGACCTTGCCATGCGAAGTCTAAGACCTTGTACACTAGTTCACATAATTCAGATGACCTGGTTCGTAAGGTCTGATCCCAATCACAGGTCGCGAGTTAACGTTTCAGATCCACGACGTGAAGCCTATTAAAATGTTATTGATGAGAAGCGATGGTCAAAATAAAGGCTCAGGCAGCCAAAAAACTGGGACAACTCGATGTAGACCATAAACGAGTTATATATTTTACGTTATTAAAACGCATGGCTGCACCATTTTATAAAAAAAAATCCAAAACCGAATCGACGAAAACTAATCCATATAGCTATTTATTGAACCTGCTCACATCACGAGAAGTGCGAGAGAAATGCGACCTATAGAAGAGAACAGCCGGAAGTACGGATATCCGCCGGACAGACATACGAAAGCCAGACGAAAGCATTTTTGCCCAAGATGAAACGGAGACGTTTCGCTCGCGGTTTGCTGTCGTCCGGTCAAAGTAACTACTAACTTGTTAGGAATCGGTTACAATTTCGGCCCCGCCGCTCAGGATTTGTACGATTTACCCACGTTTCCCATAAGCCTTTGGGATTGAACAAGGGCCAACCTAAATTCCTAGGTTCCTTTGTGACTTTGAATATAACCATTTTTTTTAGCTTTAGTAGCTTCGAGTACGTAAATAGGATATTACACGCACGCTGTGGGCTGAACTTAAAACCTTATTTAAAAGGATTATAACCTATGCGCCGCTTCGGCTGTAATTTTTATACGTTACTTTCAAGACATCAGTGTTATAGTATTATGATTCACACCACTAACGTCACTTTAAGTAAAAACCTGGGTAGGGAAAGAAGTGTCCATCATCATCCTAGCGTTATTCCCAGTACAGTTGCATCCTGAAGGATGCCTGGGGTCCGCTACTTAAACACAGAATATGTAATAGTACATACCTAAACCCAAAAATTGGCGTAAGCAGTGGGCACTAGTTTTTACGGAAGCGACTGCCATCTGACCTTCGAAACCAAAGGGGAAACTAGACCTTATTGGGATTAGGCTTATCAAGTGAGTGGTCAACTCAAGGGAAAGAAGTGTCCAAATGCACAATTTTCTTATTAAATATCGTGTACAAAAACGTTTTTCGTCGTTTCGTGACTTTTGGAGTACCGTAGTCGCTGTGTAATATTATTACTCATACGTGGGCAAAAAGGCATACCGTATCGAATGTGGCCCCGTTTATTTATTTCATACATCAACCTATCTAAAATTTGTTAGATCAATGTTTGTTAGATCTAATCTTAATTTATTTCAAAGTTTTAGAAGTACTCGCCTTAAATATAAAATAAATGGAACTTTATCAAATACTGCTTTATACCGGAAAAGCATTCTCGGAATGGCCCCAAAAATTTATAATAAGATACCGAAAGATATTGTAGAAGTAGAAAATATGGAAGGCTGTAAGCGAAAATTACTTGAGCACCTTGTAAAAAAAGCTTACTACACCATGAGTGAATATTTGTTAGACTGTAATTGATGGGCCAGAATCCTGATCCTCCATTAATTACTACTAAAATTTGTATGCCTAACGGCCCAGCATAGTGATACTTAAAACTATTGTAAGATCTTTGTGTACTTACCTATGTTGTACAAATAAAGCATTTCATTTCATTTCAATTTTTTTTGACCACTGTTGGTGTATGTCCACACCAAATGTCAGTACATAGAAATTTAATTATTTCCACGTCAAATGTTGGAAATATATAATTATAACGATGACGGTGGCAAACAAGCTTACAGGCTGCTGTTACTCTCTATGAAAGTCTCAACAAAGCGCATCCTCAGGAGCTCAGGCGATCTTATTCACTAGCAGGAATACAACACCACATAAGGCCGGCAACGCGCTTACAACCCCTTTTTGTTGCGGGTGTCCATGGGCGGCGTTAATCTCTTACCATCAGGCGATTCATCTGCTCGTTTGCCTACTATTTCATAAAAAAAAACATACCTAAAGAAGAGCAAGAGCAAGTGTAATAATATCTGAAAAACTTTCTTCCCTAAATATCAGTAAAACCTACTTTAAATTTCTATCTTCCTGTGCCTACGGGGGCGCAAGGTTCAATACCGGACTTTGATAAATGACGCCCTTTGTGCCATTACCACTATATACTATAGGTAGGTAGGTACTGACGGATACTTTTCAAAACGTCACAACTCGCAAGTATTTTTTATTTACTTCGAACTTTATGATCCTGTAAAAAGGTGTGATTTATATCAGCTAAAAATTTCCATAGTCGTGTCTACTGCAGCCATACCAATTGCTATTCGCATTTGACGTCTGCGTGAAAAATCGTAATACATTCCACATAGCCAATTTTCTTGGATGCCTCCGGAAATATTGCTTGTGACTCCACTGGAACTCAGACACCTTATTATAGGTTACGCAGTATTTCAGCCATGTAGTCCCTGTAAGTAATAGGTTTAAGATATCTCCCGCTTGGCGTAAGAAGTGACTAAAATGAGCCTTCAAGTTGCGTGTATTCTGGGTGGAGGGTCCATCGTTTTGCTACCTTCCTCAAGGTCAATGCTCTTCGACCCTTAGGAAGATAGCATACCAGGATTAGCTGGAATAAGCGCAAGAACGACTTCAGTTTAATATTTTAAAAACCTAGAGTCCGCCGCATGGAAGCACTGATGGCAGCCGACATGGAGTATTTAGAGAATACGAGTAGAAATGACGCATAACATCCTTCGAAGTGTTTTCTCCATGAAAAAGAAAATGGCTACACAGTATCCGAATATTTATGCTTGTTAAACTCTCTTGTGATTAAAAATCCTGTAGACTGTATTTACTTTTCAATAAAAAAAAGACAGCAGCAAAGTTACGATCCAAAGCTCTCGTAATCAACGTTCATTACGTGAAACAGGAACCTGAAATGTAAAAAAAAATTAGATTACTTTCGAAATACCCTTGCTTTGTGGATGTGTGTCATGAGCAAATTCCGGGAATGCCTTTAGGCGGGACTTACGCAAATAATGGTTTGGAACCCAATTTGGCAAGGAATTTTCGTACCGAGATCATTATTTCAGGAGTACTTATGCGTATTGTCATGTACATGTGATAGAGACTTACCGTAAGATTGGTGAGAAATGGAAATGAGAATGGTAGTTACTAAAAAGCCCCCCGCCCCCCACGAGTTAAGGGGAAAAGAAGAGGAGTGCCTATATTAACAGAGTAATGCTCAGCGAATGTAAAAGCGAGCGCGTGAAGCACATTCGTATAAATTAAAAGTACAAAATTTAAGTGGCAAATTGACCCCTAGATAACGAAATTTCAGTGTTTCAGATTATTGGAAATTCGACGTCAAAAAGGTGTACTTATATTTTTCAATGTTTGCAATTTAGTACTGTATAACGGGATTCTAAGGGAGGACGGCGGGGGCCTTAGGAATGTGTATCCAGAATATCTTTTTTCAGTTGCTACTTTAATACTATCCCTACTAACCCCAACTGCGTGGTAAGGTGGGATTTTTTTCCTTTTATATTGTATTTATTGTTAAAATTATGAAATGGACCGACAGATAATAATTAAAAAACTAAAATTCATACGACTGGAACGTTTTTTATGTATGAATATTAACGTGCCACATGTAAAAATAAACTTTTATCCAGGTTTGAATGTCTGTTTTGTCCTTTAGAACCGCGTTTTAAGGTGAAGAGCAAAATTGCAGGTACATTTTAGAAATCGTCAGTATTAATGCTAACTTACACATTTATACATAAGTATGAGTAACATCGTAGCGAATGAAATAAATGAAAAAAAAAGTAGCTATGCATATGAAAGGGTCAAAAACTCTCATTCATTTATAATAAAGACTTGTAAACTTATCAAATCCGTAGCTACTTTTAATGCTGACTGTACCGCCCTTATACGCATTAAAAATGATTCACAGCAGGTTTACTTCTAGAGAAATACGCCGGCCGCTGCGTTTGCTGTCATAGAAAACGGGCCGGCCCGGACACGGAACGGTCTACTGTAAATTATCCTTTACGTCCTACTATTTTGCCTGGAGTGGTCTACAATATCTGTTAAAGAAATCTCAGGCTACGTTTTACCGTTTTAGTAGGCTGGTGTTTGAACTTTTTGGTTTACTCATGCAACCTCTTAAGGGGCTACCCGGGGAAATCAACCGATTTTAGTGCATTTTGCATCGTAACTAGTTCATGGGGTTTAAGCATTCGCATCCAAAAAAATACATGTTTTATGGTGATCTTTTTATTAAAATTATCGTCTGTTAGAATTTAGAAATAAATCCTGGTCACTTCACAAAAAATAATCCCAGTGTAGGCATAATTACATTTCCGTAATTACATCTGCGCTTCTTTATTCTTAATAGTTTTCGAGAAAATTACAAAGTTTGATGGCCTATATCTTGGTTTCAGTGACTAGTTGAGGTAAAGTGAGATAGTGTATTATTGGGGACTACCGTTGTTAATATGATGATAAAAGTAAAAAGTTACCGATCGAAGGTCATTGAGATAGGGTAGCCCCTTAAGTGGATTTTCATGGGTGGTATCCAGACCCTCTCTTCTTCTTCATGACTGTAAAGTTTAATTTCATTAATGCTATTTCAGGCTTGGGGTTATATTTCAAGACGCAAGTGGACGAGGAAAAAAGAGTTTCAGGTAGTAGTTGTTTAGCAGTGAAATCTTTGGAAATTAGCCAAATTTTGACATACTCAATGTCAAAATTCGGCTAATTTCCAAAGATTTCCTATTTTTGGCCATTTGGTCTTTTGTCATTTTTACTGCGGATTATTACATGGTAGGGTAGTTTTATGAAAAGTTAGTCGAGGGGCTTAAGAGTACAAGAGACACGCAACCCGTTCATTAGTTTCACTGCGAGCTCTTCAAGACAATGGCGTCCATATTACGCTCGTTAAAATGGCGTTGCGTGATGATACCTTCACCTATTTCCTCATTTTGGGAAGTACGCAAGAAAATTACATAGAGTGTTTTTCTGTGTCACACTTTTACTGCGACGATAATAAAGATTCGGTGATGGATGAACTTCCGATCTTTAAAAAGAGAAATAATAAACTAGTAAGGAGAAAAACAAATGAAACTATGGGCCTCATAAGAAGGCTCAAAGTCACCCAAAGAGCAATGGAGAGAGCTATGTTGGGAGTTTCTCTGTGTGATCGCATCAGGAATGAGGCCATCCGCAGCAGAACCAAAGTGACCGATATAGCCCTCCGAATCGCAAAACTTAAGTGGCAGTGGGCGGGGCACATAGCACGTAGAACCGATGGCCGTTGGGGCGGAAAGGTTCTCGAGTGGCGACCACGTACCGGAAGGCGTAGCGTGGGCAGGCCCCCACACGGTGGAATGATAACCTGGTGAAGGTCGCGGGTGTCCGCTGGATGCGGGTGGCTTAGGACCGGTCATTGTGGAAGTCTTTGGGGGAGGCCTATGTCCAGCAGTGGACGTCTTTCGGCTGACATGATGAAGGAGAAAAACTGACGTGCGACTAAAATACTAACTCTCCGAATTATTCGCTCATGGAGTATTCGCTCAGTTTGTATTTCAGTCAGTACGTTTAGTTTTTTGTAGGTTATGTTAGGTAAGTTTATGTTCGGAGCTTTTATTACTACCCTTTTAAAAATAACGCACGGTCTATGTAATGGCCAGAAACAATAATTACATGGATATTTACAACTCCTGTGAAGTCCCAGGTGTATTAGCGACGTTTTCTTAATTTGATTTCTCCGTCACTCTCAACAGGCAACGCGTCGAGACTGTGCGCAGTACGTTCGGTTCTCCATAGAAACGTATTTACGCTCTCATTTTAAAACGCCATGCTACAATAACGTGAAACTTTGTATACACAATGGGATTCGGCATATCTAGGTCGGAAATTAGTTTCTGTTGCTTGAAATAATAATGGAGAAAAAATAAAGCAAATATTAAGGTTTTCATACAAGCCGTAAAAAACTCAAAAAACCGCTGTATTTTTTTTCTTTTACAATTTCTAGCAACAGATGCTAATTTTCGACCTAGATATAGATTCCATTGTGTATACAAAATTTCATGTTATTCTAGCATGGCGTTTTAAAATGAGAGCGTAAATACGTTTGTATGGAGAACCGAGCGTACTGCGCCCTCTTAAAACGTACAGAGCGAGGCGCAGCGTCTAAGCGGGGCGGAGGCGGTTATACGGTAAAAGTGATTGCGGTCCGGGGCACGTCGCACCAAAAAACCGCGCGGTCTATCGTAGCGTGGTAGAGCGGCGTTTGTAACATATGAATCAGTAATTTCAACTGTTCCGGATAGATCGAAAATGCAAAACCACCTCCGCCGCGCACCGCGGCGCACCCGCTCTCTGCGTTTCGTGCTTTATTCTCGAAAGCATTAACTTGGCGACCTTACTTTACTTACTCATAAAATAATAGCGTTATTATTTCTGTTCTCTTACTGTGAGATAGGTACTTCTCCGGTTGGGTTTTCAAACGCGACTGGGTGACATTTCACTGTATTTCATCCTTCTTTCTTTTCCTCCTTTTTTAGGGTTCCGTACCCAAATGGTAAAAACGGGACCCTATTACTTAGACTTCGCTGTCCGTCCGTCCGTCCGTCTGTCACCAGGCTGTATCTCAAGAACCGTAATAGTTCAACTATCTAGATAGTTGAAATTTTCACAGATTGTGTATTTCTATATTGATTTAAACTTGCACGATTTTTACACATTATTATTGGTAAACGGGACTTAATCGCGTACAAAAATTAATCACCTGAGGTGTGCCCGACGTTTCGAATGTATCGCAACATCCGTGGTCACGAGCTGACTGGCTTCAGCGGGTATCAACATCTTCTAGCCGCACGGGTTTTCACCTCAGGTGATTAATTTTTGTACGCGATTAAGTCCCGTTTACTAATAATATTGTGTATTTCTGTTGCCGCTACAACAACAAATACTAAAAACAAAATAATAATAATAATTAAGGGGGGCTCCCATAAAAAAAACGTGATTTTTTAGCCCTTTTTCATGGCTACCACTCGCCGAGTTAGATCTCAATAACCGTAATAGCTAGACAGTTGAAATTTGCACAGATTATGTATTTCTGTTGCCGCTATAACAACAAATCGTAAAAACCAGCCAAGTGCGAGTTGGACTTTTTTTATAGATCATGCGGTACGGAACCCTTCGTGCGCGAGTCCTACTCGCACTTGGCCGCTTTTTTAGAAAAATCTATTACATATTCCTTGAGAAGAAATGCCATATGAATTTTGCCGCACGAGTTGTAGAACAAGCATCTTATTTTACTTGACGCAGCTTTTTATCGAACAAATAATATCTGCAGAAAGAAATACATTGTCTTGATCTTTCGCTCCGTCGCTCTGCATAGGTTTCTCGGAAATCGTATTTTAGAATCAATACAAAATTTTATTTCATTTGCGCTTCGGTAATAAGATGATGTTTGGCATTGAGTTGTGCGTCGAATAACAATGTTTGAAAGTTTGTCTGTATCTGACGTTTCAGAGCAAATATCTTAATAAATAATTACAACGTACAATATTCATAGTCACTCGCCGGCATATCCATGAGGGTTAGGCAAAACACATGAACTTGGGTCTCCAGTCACTTTAGCAATTGTGTTTAGTTTTTTTATTTATTTTACTAGCTTTTGCCCGCGACTTCGTCCGCGAAAAACTCATTCTCGCCTTAGAATTATTTGTTTTCCCATACAATTTTTCTCAAGCTGAAATGGTTGAACGGCGTCCAAAAGGACACCAGGTCCAAGGGGTGTATTCTCTAGAAATCCATAATATAGTACAAATAGTGAAAGCGAATGAAAAAGTGCTTATTTTAGAAAATCAAATGTACCGATTCTAGACGAATGAATCCCGTCAAAAAATAACAATTATAATGATAGAAACATCGCTACGTAGTTCTACCGTAAAACGTAGTCCCAACAGAGCGAGTTCTTCATGTAAGTATTATGGCCAAAGGCCCTAAACAGACCGGCAAGACATGCAGGCCTATCATTCCAACAGATCAGGCTCCTTATGCAAGGCTGAGGGCCGAAGGCCCAAAGCAGAGCGGCAAGGCACGCGAGACCGAAGGCCGAGCGTTCCAACCGAGTGGGTTCTTTACGTAATGATAATGGCCGAAAATGCGAAGCAGAACGGCAACAAATGCGAGACTGAAAGCCGATCATTCACACACAGCGGCCTCCTTATGTATATAACCCTCCTCCTCTCTCCTCCTGATATTTTTTTTATGATAAACTGACCAGCGATTGGCCTTAGTCTCACTATTTATCATATAACTATTTAATAACTGTGTACTGACTCACTTTTGTGTTACTACATTAATAATACTTATAGTTATGTTGTGATGTATTGTGCAAAACTGACATATAAAATTGTTGAATTTTATGAATAAATTGATTGATTGATATGGCTGAGGGCCAAAGGCCCGATGGGCGCGCCAAGTCAAACCAAGAGTGTTATACGCAATAATGAAGGCGTGGTGGAGGGCGGCAAGGCACGCGAGGCTGATGCCAGAGCGTAGTTATACACTCTATGTATAGGTTATTTAGGACAACATCGTGTATCTTATAAGCGACCATAACGGCCGAAGGCCCTAAATCGAGTAGTAAGGCACGCAAGGCCGTAGTTAGTTAATAGAGCGGCTCTTTAATAAAGATGAGGGCCGAAGGCCCGAAGCTGAGTGTTACGGCACGCGAGGCCGTAGTTCGAGCATCCCAACAGAGCGGGCTTTTCATATAAGGCTGCGATGGGCGTGCCAAGTCAAGCCAAGAGTGTGATACGCGATAATGAAGGCGTGGTGGAGGGCGGCAAGGCACGCGAGGCTGACGCCAGAGCGTAGTTATACACACTATGTATAGTTTGTTTAGGACAACATCATGTATCTTATAAGCGACCATAAGGGCCGAAGGCCCCAAGGAGAGCGGCAAGGCACGCGAGGCCGAAGGCTGAGCGTACCAACAAAACGGGCCCTTTACGTAACTCTGAGGGCCGAAGGCCCGAAGCTGAGTATTAAGACACGCGAGGCGGAAGACCGAGCATCCCAACAGAGCGGGCTCTTAATAAGGCTGAGGGCCGAAGGCCCGAAGCTGAGTATTAAGACACACGAGGCGGAAGATCAAGCATCCCAGCAGCGGGCTATATAAAGCTGCGGGCCGAAGGCCCGAAGTTGAGAGGTAAGGCACGCGAGGCCGAAGGTCGAGCAACCCAATAGAGCGGGATTTCATATAAGGCTGAAGGTCGAAAGCCCGATGGGTGTGCCAAGTCAAGCCAACAGACGCGAATACGCGATAATGAAGGCGTGGTGGAGGGCGGCAAGGCACGCGAGGCTGACGCCAGAGCGTAGTTTTACACACTATGTATGTATAGGTTATTTAGGACGACATCATGTGTCTATCTTTCTTTCGTTATCTATCTATTTATGTGGTATAAGTGACTGAATATTAAGTAATCCGCAAAAGTAATTACATTACAAAGTTACACATGTAGATTTTATATCTAGGTCTATCTAGAACGGGACCGAAATTTGGGTTCAGGGTCACAGTTAGGTACTTAACCTTTAACCACTGACGTGTTGTTTTCTTACATACGAATGACATTCGTCTGTTTATAATAAGTGGTCTAGTCTTTTAAATTTATATTGGTTATTATGTTTTTAGGTAACAACTATTTTAATACATATCTCATTTATTAGAAAAAAATAAAAAAGTGTGTAGTTTTTATAAACAACAATATTTGGCTTATTACTGGCTGAAAATCAGCGCTGTACATAGGTGTTCGGCACCTCAGCATAATGCTGAGCCAGTGTCCGTTTTACTGCCGCGGGGACACACATTATATGTGATTTGTGTGTATCTACGTTTTTACTTTGGGTTCTAATTTTTGTTATGTATGTATGTGTGTCTTCTGTGTGTCTGTGAATAAATGATTCTTTCTTTATTTCTATGTACTGATATTAAAGTGATCAAATATAAAAAATCTGCAAAAAATCAAAAACGTGAATAGACGTAAAAAAGGATGATTTTATAAAATTATGAACTTTTTTTCTCAAAAATTAGTTACAATGAATTTTTAACGGCAGCTTCGACTCCGGCTTCTTTACCAGAAGAATCACTTCGGTTAGACAAAATGTCATCGTTTTCATCTGCCGAAGAATCATCTGACTCGTTGAGCCACGATTCTATGGCCTGATCAGCATTTTTTTTAACTACTTTCAACTTTTTGTCTTTTTCGTGAGGTGTTCATACTCGCGCCGTTGATTTTATCGCTAAAACTTTAATTGTTAATCGTGTTAAAAAAGTTACACTAACACTGACCGTACGAAGCTCATACGTCAAGAACATAAATATAACTATTTAGCAATATCGTACACGCTCCTTCTTATCTGTTTTGGTCACGTCACTGCATGCTAGGAAAATACTAAAACCGGCATTAAAGACTACCCACCAAAAAAAAAAAGAGCGAATAACAGTTTACGCGACGTACCTCATTCGTACGTCAGTGGTTAAGGGCTAAAGGGCTAAACGCTAATAGCTTTCAAATTTTGAAGAGACCGTGGTGGCTGGCGCGCACGCACACTGTGCAGCGCCGCGGCGCAGCGCTTGCGTTTACTTTTTTTTCAGTTTCTACCTTAATATTTCACAAATTTTGAATGAGGATGTTTTTCCTTTGTCGTCAAGTATATGCTTACCAATTTTCATACCTGTAACTCATGGATTATAGGAGTTCCCATACAAAATTCAACCCCTCTTTTTACCCCCTTTTGACCCACATCTGCACAATTTTTATAGCCTAAAACCTGACCGGGTATTTAATCGACAGATTAGTAAAGTTTTCATCAAAATCTGTTCAGCCGTTTTCACGTGATGCGCGTTCATATAAACAGACAAACAGATAAACAGACAAACAGACAAAAATTCTAAAAACTGTTGGAACGTGTTCTGTTATCGATTCTTAGTATCCCCAGCCAACTTTTTTTCGAATATCTTCCATGTACAGACTTTCACCCTCTTCAGCTTTATTATATGTATAGACAAGTAGGCCACAATGGTACTATTTGTCAAAATCTACTACCGGTTTTGAAAAAGAAGACCAGTGCCGAGAAGAAACGTCGAAACAAACTCGACAGATGAAAAAAACGAAATAAATTTTGTATGGAAATAGTTCGGGCGCCGGGGAAGGGCCTAGGTTTTGTTTTTCCCCTTAAACATCCCCTAAGGAAGTAAAATGGTGGCAAAAGTTTATATGGAGTCCAAAGCGGATTAAGTCGAGACCAATA
Source organism: Notocelia uddmanniana (assembly GCA_905163555.1). Classification (NCBI taxonomy): domain Eukaryota; kingdom Metazoa; phylum Arthropoda; class Insecta; order Lepidoptera; family Tortricidae; genus Notocelia; species Notocelia uddmanniana. The sequence goes on from LR991068.1 coordinate 21,538,069, forward strand.
GCTACCGAATAGTACATAATTTCCAAATCCATTCAAATTAAAAAACCAGGAATTTGAGAATCGTCATGGTACCAAACTACTCAAAGCTTGGCCATACTTATACATAAAGATAAATAAATACCACGCACTTTTGTGCATGAATATTAGTTCCGTAGTCATGGATAGTTTCTATGTATTTTATTTTTTTGTTCAGAACACATACTAAAAAGATAGAGGTAAGTTGAAATATATGTATATAAAAACAGGTTCATAAATACAAACATTGAGTAAAAATATAAGAAAGTATCTTAGCGAGTAAAGAAAATAAGATACACTAGAGAATAAATAGAACACTAAGTATTTTGTAGCGATAACAATTTGGATCTTGTACGTTATTTTAAAACATCAAGAGAATGCATAAATGGATCAATGTCACAAAAATACTCATTATAGTTTTTTAACACTAATTTGGAAAAGGTATGTTTAGAATAATTAACAGCATGTCATGTACTTATATGTTTTCTATGTATTCTTCAATACAAAGAAAATATCCATGATTCCGGAACAAATATTCATGTTCAACTCACAAATAAATTCACAAACCAACTCTGGGCCACTACAAGCACCACCGCAGAAAAAGGTTTTAATTTTCAACCACGACGATGCAAACTAAGCATATCGTTTGTATGAAGGAAAGCGTCCGCCGTGGTCTACGGATTGCGACCTCAAATTCATACAAATTGAGCTCGAAATCTCAACATATTTCTTAATAACTCCTGCTTATTGCAATTTACTGTTTTCATTAGCGGTTGAAGCAGCGTCAGAACCAATTTTGCTGCTTATTTTCAGGGAATAAGGTTTAAAATAAGAACGCGTATATTTATAGATTTGAGTATATGAGAGTGGAAGCCTTCGCCGAGTTTTAATTAACGTTTAATCCAGTTTTAACGCAAAACTGGTATAATGAAGACATTTATTTTACTGCAGGATTTGCCGAAATACGAGTATCAACTTTTTGCTTTCATGTTACTTCGGATGAGGTCAATTAAAAGTTTGGAGGTTATTTCGAGTAATAAACTATTTAATAAAATGCTTGTAAACTTATTAGAAAATAATGTTATGAGCAGATGACTGCGTGACACAACATTAGAATGAAATAAATTACGATAAGATATTAGGTACGTGTGTGACTGTTAATTGCAGTTCATCAAAAGTTAACATGTAAAGGAATAAAATGTAAGTTAGCGAAATAAAAGAGAATGGATTTCTTAGCTAGAAAAAACAATATTTTCTGCAGAATCAGACCTTATCAACAGATCTTAAATTTGTAGGTTGAAATAAGAAATATTCTTCAACAATATAAATATCTGGCTTAATCCGTATTATGTTCTACACTATGTCCTAAAGAAGACGCTCCTAGTCAAGTAGTCACCCTTTGTCGGTGATAACCTCAATATATTACGACATTATCAAACACAATACTTTTGTAGATGTACGGTTTTAATGTAATCGCTAAAATTGTGCTATCAAAATATTCGCGAAACACCTTCGCAATAACGTGTTACCTCAACTTTGTTAATAGCACCCCTAATATAAAGCTTATCGTGTTATTGAGATACCGTAATAAAACTATTTGGCCCCATACTGGTCAGTATGGGGCGACGTAATTTCCGTAATGTAATCTAGCCAGCCATGGTAAGTTACATTCAAGCACTTTACTGTATTAAAATGTCCCTCGGCAGAACAAAGCCAGTGGGTAAATTCAAGCCAAGATGGGTATTTGACACGGGAAAAATTGGGCGAAGGGTGATAATGGAACTTAATGAAATTGTTAGTACGCTCTCCGTCCGTGCTTCGCGCTTTTTGTTCGTTACTTTTAGCAGTTGATTAAGTTAAATTCCACCTCTTTTAAGAGAGAAAGCTAAGAGTCCAATCGAGCAAAGAAGAGCAAATATTTTCCAAAAATTGGATAATACGTGTATTTGCAATTTAAACTTGCTTGCTACTCTTTGGTCGGATCAGCCTAATTTTCTACGTTCGATAAAATATATGACTAAGTTACTTTATTTGACAAGTCTAAATTTAAATAAAAACCGGCCTAGTTTGTGTGGGGCCACATGCATTAAAAGGTTCCGTAGATACTATTCAAAACCACTATCCTTTGATCATAATTTTCATTGGAAACTCTTTCATAGGACTTATAGAATTTTTATAGGTTTTCCAGTAAGCTATAGCTAAATGTCAATTTTTCCATTTTTTTTCCAAAATTTAGGCCTTAAGTTCAGTTATAGTCACACGGTAGTAAAATCATTTTCCGTCGTGGGTACTTGGATCTCTCGTTATGCTCCAAATTCGCTTTTATCAAGTAAATAATTAAAAATTGTTGACTTTTTCCCTTCACTCAGGATTCAACACATAGCCCTCACCATATACCTATCTATCGCGAAAATATGTTTTCTACTGTAGCATTGTTATTTCAGTTATTTTGTAGTAGCTGACACTGTAATTTATATTTAACTATACAATGTATATTGTTTTGAAAAAATGACACCTCGCCGAGTTTCTTACGCCGGTTCTTCTCGTGGCAGAGGTATATTTTTCCGAACCGGTGGTAGTTTATTGACGTTCATAGGTGCATGTAATATGCCTAATTTGAAGAATAAACTACTTTTACTTTTACTTTTATCATTTTGCTCCCTTGATCTACTATTGTTCACTATAAGGAAAACCCTGATTTGCTTTCCTTCATTTTATTTTCATATACCATTTCTCCAGTTAACAAACGTATCAAGATATCATAAAACTGAAAGTACAGCTATTAACATCCGCCTCTAAACCACCAAACAGTTACCTTAACGTTTTAAGGAAACTCGTCCACATAAAAACATAATAAAATATCGTTTAACGAGGTATTGCTTATCCCGGTCATGAAGATATGGGTCACGTTTTGGTAGATAACATGCAAATTTTGGCTATATTCCGGCCATATTCATGCCGTTATAAATCTCACTGGAGGATGGATATGAACGTTCATAAAACTATGCCCTAGTGACCTTTTTGCCCTAAATGTGGTTCGTAACTGTTTTTAAGGAAGCTTATAGTGGTGTTAGTTTTGGAACATACATATTTGTCGACCAGTTTAACTTAGTTGGTATTTATTCTGCCTACGAAACTGGTGGTTTTGGGTTCGAATCCCGGTTAAGGCATTTATTTGTGTGATAAGCATGTGGATAGAGAGATCTCTCTGGGACCGAAGTCCAATGAGAGTTGGTTGGAAGCTATATTTATGCAAGTGATTTTAGAAACTTCAATAGCGCGTTGCAGTACATGTCAGATTTGGCAGATGACAGTAGTGACGCCACATCAGCCCCCCTTTCAGACGGAGGAGTCAGCGACGACGTAGATAGAGAGTGCTCAGAGTCAACGTGGCGAGCGAGGCTCAGAGCCAGGGTGACGATCGGATGAGGAGAGAAGTCGGGTCGCTGGGAGCGGAGTGTACCAGGCATGAATAGAAAGCAAGCTAGGTGGCACACTCAGAGGGGAGAGAGAGAGAGAGAGGAAGAGAGTTTGTTGCGAGGCGGCGTCAGGGATCTTCAGAGTTGCGCTTTAGTCCATTGTCGGGGTCACCACTGTAGACGACAATAGATAGAGATCTCTGGGACCGAAGTCCAATGAGAGTTGGTTGGAAGTTATATTTATGCAAGTGATTTTAGAAACTTCGATAGCGCGTTGCAGAACATGTCAGATTTGGCAGATGACAGTAGTGACACCACAAGCACGAATCTTATTGTTATTGAGTCTTTGTAACCCATGAAACAGGCTTTGCTTAGTTTGCGACTAGGTCGATTTTTCATGTGTAGAATGTCCACTAAAAACTAGGTGAGTAAGCAGAGCTGCTACCGCGAAAGGAAAACGAACGAAGTTCGAATATCTGCCTCTCTGTCGCTCGAATTTGCAAGTGTGACAGAGAGAGATATTTGAACTTCGTTCGTTTGAGTTTCGCGTTAACAGCTCAGTTTGCGCCTGACATAATGGAGTGAAGCTATTGTTTATAAAATTTTTTGTTATATTTCTAGTTTTAAAACCTTTGCGGCGTTAGTATCTATCACGGTGGTAAGGTTTAAATTCAACGAAATTTGCGACCTGTAGTGGAGAACAGGGGGAAATCCGCGTACAAAAGCATTTTTGTCGAAGCTGAAACGGAGATCATTGTGATATGATTGCAATAAAGCTGACATAGAGAAATCATTAGTTGCGAAATTATATTTTTCTATGATTGTCAACATTTCATTATTTTAAGCAGCCTTTTTTTCCGATGAAATCAAACAGAAGATGACAAATTAAGTAAAACCACATTTTTAGATTCTCGAAAATAATATCCCAATTTTGCATAATAAAATCAATTTCAAAAGTTCCTCATTCTAAAAGAGAGTAAGTGACAAGTAAGGCATCACAGCGTAACGAATCATAGAGAAGCACTGTTACTAAGACCTGAAGATTGTCGGCCTTTTTAGCCTAGTTGGTAGTGACACTGCCTCCGAAGCTAGAGTGGTAAGCAGAAACATGTGCTCTTGAGACTTGGATATTTTATATGTATTTAAGTATATTTATTATATTAAATATATCGTCGTCTAGTACCCATAACACAAGCCTTATTGAGCTTTGTATGGGACTAGTTCGATCTGTGTAAAAACTTGTCCATAACAATGTCCTTTTCATAACATTCAAAACGAAAACCATGAAATTTAACATGCGATATGCGATTTATTTTAAAATGTTTGAATGCAGTTTCAACTACTTAAAGAAATAAAAGGAAGTTCTTTCAATATAAAATCCTATCGTCAATATTTAAGGTACTTCACCTCCATGTGGCACAGCCGTGGGATAGCTTGTACATATATACGGATGCTTCGAATATCTATAAAATTGGTAGGTGAAAAACACTGCCTACATTGTTTCGTGTAGTACATTTGTATTATAACAAACGGAGTTTTACCGAATTGGATAACACCTTATTTTTACAGAACCAATCGGATATTGTAAAAGAATAGGCCTCCATTTAATTGCTTCGCAAATACCTCAGTGAATAAAATATCCATTTGTTTTCGTTAGGTCAGACTGCAATTGGACCAGACTGGGATGTTCTAGTGTACAGTCGACCACAAAAAGATTTTTGTGTTCACGTTTCATCGTATTCAGTTGTGTTAAGATAAAAGAGAGCTATGTTAGGAGTTTCTCTGCGTGATCGCATCAGGAATGAGGCCATCCGCAGCAGAACCAAAGTGACCGATATAGCCCTCCGAATCGCTCAACTTAAGTGGCAGTGGGCGGGGCACATAGCACGTAGAACCGATGGCCGTTGGGGCGGAAAGGTTATCGAGTGGCGACCACGTACCGGAAGGCGTAGCGTGGTGAGGCCCCCCACACGGTTGACCGATGACCTGGTGAAGGTCGCGGGTGTCCGATGGATGCGGGTGGCGCAGGACCGGTCATTGTGGAAGTCTTTGGGGGAGGCCTATGTCCAGCAGTGGACTTCTTTCGGCTGACATGATGATGATGATGATGACGAAGGTAAAAAAATAGTTTTTGAAGTCTTTTTTTTTCAAGCATTAAGTATAATCATTTATAGAGAAACAATGAGAAAAAAAGAAAAAATAAGATAAAACTAACTTAATTAAAAAATAGATATAATATTTAAAAAAAAAACCCTCAATCGGAACCCGGTGGAAGGGTTCCCATAAGACTGGCTGCGATTCCTCTTTGAATGGCTATGCCGATCCGCTGGGCAAGAGACGAGCCAGCCCTATGGTCCCCGACACTTGAGACAACTTTTTGGGCAGTTGGCCAAACAATTTGGTAATCGCCTGAGCTCCAGGGGCCTAGGTTCTTTTGTCGCCCACTTTATGTGTTTACTCGTTATTAGCCAAGAAAGTGTTCTATCTATCACTACAATTTCCTTGCAGATTTCACCGAAACTTTAACTGTAAATATCTAATGATTTTCCGTTAGTATATATGTTCCGCAAAACTCATTGGGATTCGAACCCACTATCGCCGCTTGACAGCCGCATGCTTGAACCACTAGACTAACGTACCATGAAACTAAATAAACAAAAATAGGAAGACCCAATCCTAACTTTTAATTAAAATTACGAAAGCCAAGGCTTCTGCAGAGACTAATTGAAATGTAATTAGAGTTTGGGGACACTCGAACAACGATTATTCATTTTCGTTTTGCATAATTTAATTCGCGGTTTAATTTTGTTCTGAGATTTGTGGTTAAGCGGTGTCACATTTTAATAATAATGGATAATCCAATTTCATAATATTGTGGGTAAAAATATTTTAGTGGAATTTTTCTCATGTCGTAGTGAGTAGCTTAATTGAGACTTCTGCGCTCCAATCTAAAATAAGTAAGTATGTGGCGGGTCTGAACCAAGAAAAGCAGTCATCTTCCTTAATCGGTCCCTCATTCATTGCTCATGACTCTGCCTACGTAGCGTAGCCAGTACAGTATTCTTCTCCAGCAGTTTTCGTCGGCTGCCTGTTGGAGGGCTGGAAATTAATACTCAAAAAAAACAATTTCTTTATCATTTGTAACTATCAGATTTGTGTTCTGCAGCTGGGTTACCGAGCCGCTAGGACATCAAGTATGCTTCTTTTGTTTTTCCCGAGCTCAACCTGTATTTAATATGTAGTTTGCAACCTAATATTTTGTATCAGCCATTTTCAAGTAATAATAATGATATTTGTATGGCATTTATTTTCGAACCGTGAGATCTCCGAGAAGACGGGTAACCTGTTCATCAATGGAACACCAAAATTTCAAAGCATCCTATCTCCGTCGGTTTTAACGTTATGAGTCCGATATTTTGCACCAAGATAGGCCATCTAATTAGTTATCACGTGGCCTTAAATCCACTGGCTTTACTTTTTTACAGCTACTGTATATAAATAATTTAATTAAAAAAATGAGTTTTGTTTCAGTGTATCTTTATACGTGTATTCAATGAATTACCCTTATTTTTACAATGAAACAGAGGTAAATCACCAGTGAAAAAGTGTTGCTAGTGTTGATATTAGTATACATTTAATCCATCTTTATAAAGTAATTATGCTTGGGTTATTTAATTATATTTTGTATTTTACATCGCTATGTTATTGTTGCACGCTACTGTTTAATTTTTTGCTGTTTCACTGTGAACAATCAAGGTTTTTTTTTAATTATCAAAGAAAAATCGAATAAAAATCAGAAACAATAAAAAAATACCATTTCAATAAACACTTTGGGATTTATAGAACGCAACGAGATATAAAACAATACAAATATATATCATATAATTTGACAATAAATCACCAAAATTTATTATTATTTTTTACTTTTGTGTTGAAAAATCAAAAAATTGCTTGCTGTGACTTGTTCTTCCACGCGGCGCCTTCACAAACTAGGCATATATGAGGGGTTCCGTAGTTAGTCTTAAAGTGCTATACTGGACTATATAACAAACATTGTGTTTTAGAAATATTGAGATGTTTTACTGTACGCCAAAGTTTCATTGTTGGACATCTGACCCTACGGTTGCCAGTTTGTTGCACTTTTAGTACCACCGAGGGTCACGTCGTGTAGGGTAACGGTGGGTACTCAACTTTATTTTCAAGTGCTCATTGAATGAGTTACATGTGTCCCGTGTTATCCCCAGAGAGCCTGCATGATAAATAAAATAATAATAATAATATTGGAGAACAATTTTTACACAAATCAAACTAGTCCCGTAGTAAGTAGATATACTAGATTAGTACTTAAATCAGGTTCGTGAGCTTTTAATAGTGTTCTACTTCGGGTAAAATGGGCATAAGGGCATACAAAATCAAGCAAACATCATCTCCCTCATATTTGGAGCAGTCCAACTGGGAAAGTATGTACCTTAAGCTTGACACGCACAGAGCGCGGCGCAGCGTTATTGCGGTGCGGAGGCGGTTTTTCGGTAAAGCAAACGCGGTCCGGGGCACGTCGCACCAAAAAACCACGCGGTATTCGGTAGCGCGGCAGAGCGGAGGCGACGTGTGGCACTTATGAAGCAGTAATCGACAGTCGACAGTTTCGAAAAGAGCGAAAATGCAAAACCGCCCCTTACCGCACCGCGACGCGCCCACTCTTTAGAGATAACCGCAGCCGTGATAACATCACCACTTGCTCTGTAGCTATGTGCTATCGTGTGTAACTTAGATCGCTAGAGGTCCCGAGATGAGCTGTTGAGATTGGGAGATCTGCATTTGTCCCTAGCTGTCAATACGAATCCCTATATTAAAAATATGCGGAGTAGGTTCTCTTTCGTAACTACGCCTTTGTTTGTGTAAAAAGGATTGATGAGCGTCCATAGGCTGCTTATCCACCACTACCACCATATCAGACGAAGTACGTCCACTGATGGACATAGGCCTCCCCCAATTTCACGAGGTGTATATGACATAATCGCGTCGGCGATCGCAGTATCTCCATCATACTCCAGGTATGCTGCTGCCCACCCTCCGGTGGTCTTGATCGTAGTTTTAGGACATGTTTGCCACCGTCATAGTATTAAAAAAACCGGCCAAGTGCGAGGCGGCCTCGCGCACCAAGGGCCGTAATTTTTTATTTTATTTCCTGATGTAACTAAAAATTTACGGTTTTTGCTATTTTGCCTTTATCTGTGCTATAAGACGTTGCTCCGTACCATATTTCAAGATTCTGAGTTCACGGGAAGTACCCTGTAGGTTTTCGATTCCCTTGCGAGTGTCGAAACTTTGCGGCATAAACGGCTTTATCTTTTGATTTCGTTGGCTTACAAGTTTGATTTTCTCACAGTTCCAAGGGACAGTAGACCTGAGTATTTGATATAAATTCCAACTTGCTACCTCCACGCGTTCCTCAGAAAAAGGGTCTTGACAGACTGACATACGGACTGACGGACAACAAGGGTTCCGTTTTTTCCTTTCGAGGTACGGAACCCTAAAAAGCAAGAGAAGTACAGACTCGACGATTCTTTATAGGGCTTACGGTCAGTAGGTACCATAAAATAGAAGGTTACGTAATACGTATAACCCTTACGCAACCAACCAATATACTCGTAGGTCCACTGCAAAACAAAATGCCCTAAGGGTAACGCAGTTTGTAATAAAGCCGTTAAGATATTACCCTAGTTAAAGCTAAAAACGTGCAGAATCCGAACCAAGTGTGCACTAAGGCGTCAGACATCGTCTAAAGTTATTCAGGACACGTCGCGCGTCCTAAGTGGTCCCGGCATGAACCTGATGCAATTTCTTGTTTAAAGAAAATCTTCATAAGGTTGTATTTGTGTAAGATTTCTGTAGCTAGAAGGTTTGAGAATTCATGAAAGTATTTTAATGAATAATTCAGTGGAAACCGCGAAATGCACGGTATTTTATGAGCGATTTTTTGCTGAATTCAACGTATAACTACTTATAATAGCAAATTTAACGAGCTTTTATTTAACTAGCAAGGTTTGTATTTATGTTCTGGTCGCAATAGATTGAGCTGAAATTTTGCATACTTTTTTATATACTTATATAACTTCATCAGTAATAAGATAAGATAATGCAATATTATGGTACAGCCGGCTTGAGCTGATCTGTTGATGGAATCAGATGGTGTCTATAGCAACTCCTAAACTATAATGAAATGAAATCACATTTATTTGCTTTAAGTGTGGTGCGGTTACATAAAGCTCACATAAGATGTCAAATTGTGATATTGATCTACACACTTAGCTTATCCAAGCATGCAAAAATTACAACATTAAAAAAATATTTCACCTAATTAAAATATAATTCAATAAACAATCATAACAATATTAAAATTAATTATTTCATTCAATTATATTAATTATAAATAACATTCAAAACATTCATTTATTGTGTAGAAACATTTTTCTTTTAACCATACAAACAATTCTTTTCTAAATTTGATTAATGTTGGCAATGATCTTATTTCTATTGGGATGTGATTAAATGTCCTTATACACATTGCATGACAATTGTTTCTTTGTAGTGCGCTTTTGCATAGCTGCACTTTTAATTTTGCAGGGTCTCTAGTTCTAAGTTTTGAATTGGCTTTCAACGTTTCGTAAAAATTTGGGTTAGATCGAACAAATATTCCTGCCTCTAATATATATAAGTACATTCCGGTGACAGTCAAAAGGTTAAATTTCTTAAAAAGTATATGTAGACCACATATACAAGAATAGCCTGTCAGTGTTTGAGCTCATTGTAGAGGTAATCTTCACAACTCATCATCATCATCATCCTCCTAGCGTTATTCCCAGTACAGTTGCATCCTGAAGGATGCCTGAGGTCCGCTACCTAATCCCAAGAGTTGGCGTAGGCACTATTTTTTACAGAAGCGACTGTCATCTGACCTTCCAACCAACCCGAGGGGAAACTAGACCTTATTGGGATTAGGCTTGTCAAGTGAGTGGGCAACTTGACTGTTAGAAGTTCTCAAGCCGCCCGGAGGCCTCTAACTTGGCTTAACGACTGTTATCATAGACAGCAACCGGGATCAACGGCTTAACGTGCCTTCCAAAGCACGGGAGCGCTCAGTTAGTAACCACTCAAAGCGGTCACCCATCCAAGGACTGACCTTTTTTTTTTTTTTCAGGGTGGGAAAATGCGTTACGCATACCACCCGGGCGCAGGGGGTGACCCGAGTGGTTATGTGGGACTCCCGTACAGGCTAATGAGACCCACGGTGTACCCACTAAAAACCCCCCCATTCGCCGCCTCGCCGCCTTGTGGCGAGGTCACGGGAACGCTTGCGCACACATCCGCGACCCCGCCGGCGGCAGCCGCTCCCAAGCGGCTCCCTCGTAGATGCCCGGAGGCCCTCCACGTTAGGCACGCCAGATGTTTCGGCGTGCCTTCCTCCTCGACCTCCGTATTTTACAGTAGCGGACCCCCCTGAGTCCGCTACAAGCAGGTCATGGCTACCGGAAAAACTTCCGGCGCCCGGTGGCGGATTAGTTCTGTAGCTCCGCCACGAACCACACCTCGGCCGCAGAGGATAGGGAAAGCGGCGCACCGTAATACCGGCATTCCTCTTCCTCTGCGGTCCCACCAACGCCGTTACAGCGGAACGGCCCCGCCAAGTTCGCAGGGGGTAGGGAGAGTGGCGCACCGTAATACCATCACGCCTCTCCCCCTGCGATCCCACCTCGGCCACAGAAGATAGGATGAACCCTTCTTCTGCGGTCCCACCATAACGCATCCTCAACGGTCTAAGTAAGCCCGTTGGGAGCGCCCTCCTCGGGCCAGCCGGCAGCCCAAACAGGCCGGCCCTGGGTGCCTCTTAGCTTCACCGTGGATGACCAGTCCACGGTTACTAAGCCCCCCCGCCCCGACAAGGCGGGCACCCTCGAGGGGGTATCCAAGGACTGACCTCGCCCGACATTGCTTAACCTCGCATAGCGCATGCGGTACGCGGGCGCCGCTGGCCCACGAACGCTCCCGTAATCTTCACAACTAGTAGTTGATAACTATGGCAAAAAGGTATAGTCGACAATAATTGCCGACTTAAATGATTGAAGCTTGTACTTGTAATGTTTGACAGAAACTTAAGTAATAATATATGCAATGATATATGTAACTTTTTAAATATATTAAGAGGCAATAAAATATCTCAATTTCTCTCCATCTTTAAACTTAAATTTCACGTTCTTTGAGTACCTACCCTACCCTTCCCGTACCCTCTTATTTTTATACTACGTCGGTCAGAAAAAAGCGTACGACCCCCCTGATTGTAAGACATTATCGCAGTCTATGGATGCTTGTAAATCCTGAAGTGTCACATGCGCGTTTGCCGATCCTTTAAAATTTTAAACACTCCTTTCTTCGAAAACCCCATACTATAGTGCCTTGGGAAGACCTCGGCAGAGAGCTATTTTCACAACCGGAGCGTCAGAGGGAGGAAATTTCTCTGAAACCGTACCGTACGCGACCATTTAAGTTTAGGTTATAATAATATAAGTATACTAGTTACCCGCGCGGCTTCGCCGCGTAGACGTACTACGAAGAACGCTAGCGAAGCCACGGGATAGAATATGCGTATTCCGAAGGTCGATTACAAAGTCGATTTAAAAACATTCGTGCTTGATCATCACGGCTAGTCGTCAAATTTACAGTAACTGTCAGCCTTATTTCAAGAAATAAGATCTACCTACTAACTATGAGAATTTCTATGAAAAATATGCATCTTAGCAACTTCAGTCAATTTGGCCATCTGATAATAATCAGATAATATTAGTGTTTTGAATGTGTGTGCGTTGATTGTTTCAGTGTAATGATGCGTAGTAATAGGAAAATATTTTGTATGTGTGGTTTTTTATGTGTGTGTTACCTCCCCCAATTTACAAAATATTTTGTTTGCGTTAGGTATTTCTTTATTCGTGGTTCACCTAAGTTGTGTCCACATAGGAGTTAGGGTAATTTGTCGAGGTCCCTCTCGGGGACCAACATGAGAAGCCAGGAGAGGAAAAAAAAACCAAAATATTTTGTTCGGTAATGTGCGCTGATGGCGTCTCTTGTCTAAATAAGGCTCTAATAAGGTACGCAAACTCAGAGTTACCCAGAGAAGACGTCTAATAATAATACCGCTACCGAGCGAGATGATCATATCATATACTTACTAAATTGAATAAGAGTGACTGTAAGGGATATATCATTTGTTGTGTTTGTCATAGTTCCGCAATTAAGAATGTTCTGTGATATGAGAATCCTATCCTCCCCGCCCTTAGAGTACCCCTGAGAAATTTTCAAATAATAATACCACTACCGAGGTCATGTACTAAATGGAATAAGAGCGACAGAGAGAGATACATAATTTGTAGTCTTTGTCATAGTTCCACTTTTTTATTTGGCTCATTATCATGTCCACGTCATACCCGCCCAAATTAAAGAGGTTGTTTATGATAAGGCGCTAGCCGTTTAAGACAAATTCTCAATTTAGGTGGGTAAGAGCTTTTCCGTCCCCCTTGGTGGAACTCGTACTCGTATAGGATCTCTTTAGAAATACTCTAAGTATCCTCATAACCTATTCTATCTAATCTAGAAAAAAACAATGCATGCGACATTGGCAATATTGGTATTAACATTTGATGCCGGAACCACGCAATGGGCCATTATGGGCCAACGTATAGGTCGCAGTTATGCATTAAAGGCCATCGCTTTCCATCAGGTGAGACTAAGGTCAATCGCCAGTCAGTCAATCATAAAAAAACATATTTGCATCTCGTTCCACCGCATAACTGCGTCTTGTACGTGGCCCATCATGGCCCATCGTGTGGTTTTGGCATGACAGTTGTGAGGTCTATTTTGTCAAGTGAAGTAACTGGGTTAAAATCTTTCGTTATCTATCTCTATAACACTTGCTTATTGGTGTGATAGAGAAGGAAATATAATGAACTTCGATCTTCGGGTGTTTCGGGTAGACCCCCTGAAAACCGGCACTGTCACTGTTGCAGGTGACACTGATACAGTATAATTTTAACTTTTAATTGAACATGTGCAATAGTGGTAATCTTATTCGTCCTCTCAATGTACCTACGCCCTTTTATAACGTGGCAGTTTAACGTGACCATTATCCCCCTTATTTTGGACATTTTTACTGAAACGTAACAAAGACAAATGTACATGTCCTCTAACTTTTCGAGTATTATTAACCTTTTCGACGCTAACAACGTACCTATATTGCGCACCAACGGTCCGAAGCCAACGACGTATATATCCGTCATGGCCTCTAATGAGATATCAACCTACATGCATTTCTATAGGGTTCAACTTTGCGTTTGACATCCTCAGACAAACATTGATGAATAGCAAATTAACCCCTTGAACGCTATACTTAATGAACGGCAGTGACACTTACACGTCAGCTAAAGAACGAAGGTGATTTTGACAACGTACGTTATAACTCCCATGTTGTCGACAATTAAAGGGTTTAATTATTTTTCTGACGTCTTAATTTTGTTAAAGTATTTAACCTTTTTAGCGCACTCTCTATAGAAATGCATCTAGGTTGATATCGCATTGGACGCCGTCACCATGACGGATATATTCGTCGTTTTGTCGAATCAATGGTGCGCATATACGTCGAATACGTTATTGGCGTCGTAAAGGTTAATTAGTGCAACATTGTTTTCTCGTTGGTTTGATCAGAATCCACCAATAAGTAACGTCTACTGATTGAACTTCTTTACTTATGATCACCCTACTGGTATGGCAATAGGTGGAAGAGAGACACACTTAGACAAAGCTAGCCTCTTCTCTTTCAAAATGTTTTGCAGCTTATCTATGATTAACTCAGAAACAGTTCTGTAACTCACAACGTAAAGTTTAATTTGGTTTGTCATTGTTTTGGCAGATATCAATATCAGTCAAGATATACGGAACGTATATTTGAAACGTCATTGGTTTGTATATCAACTTCTTTGAAGTATAAACCATGTCAATTTAATATTGACATAATTAGAGCACAATATAAAAAAAGTTGACACAATACGTCTGTCATTTATGTAAACTGTAAATACTTAGACCGAATATTGTGTATTGTCTTGTAAACAAATTAGTAATTTTACTTTCGTTTATTGTTAATAATATTGAGTATTTCTCGACTCAAAAGTTTTATATTGTAATGCTGTACCAGATATTTCTTACAGGAACATTTTAGTTCATATTTATGTTTATGTCATCCGGAATCATACCATAGCCAGTTCCCAAGTCACGTGGAGGTCACGTGTTAACCAAGCTAAATTTTGACACCTCGTACAATTCTACCAAGGTAAGCTGACCCGTCGCTTGTATGCGGCGTCATCGAACACGATTTTGAGGTTTATATTTGTCGGGGCATCCAGGATTTTTCGTAAATATCAATTTAATAAATTTTCCAGGATAAAAATCAAAAAACTAAGACCTTATTGCAAATCTGCAGCATGGGACCAATCCTATGGTATATAATTTATCAAAATCGGTCCATAACTGTAGATCTGATGGGCGTTGTAAGGATCGGCTTCGCGTAATATATATATAGATTTGTATGTGTATGTGTATTTATGTGTAACAAGAAGGCTATGATTTCCACAAGTGTGTTAGATACTGCGTTTAAATTAATTCTTCAATTGAAAGCATTTGTGTGTCTCTCTTTATATTATTTTCTCATGCGTAACTGGACTATTAACCAAAAAAATCCTGTTGATACTCGTATTTGATTAGCAAAGAGTGCTTAAAAGCATTGCTAACAAAAATTTACTAGGCGCTTCATTTTATTTTCGTCGCAAGAAAATAAATTTCAGTGAGAGATCTAACCTGAAGAGTTCCTATCCTAGTCACAGTTTTTGTGACCCCATTGCATAGTTGTACCAGGGTCCACACGATTTATGTTCATCTCAAGAAGTCTTATTATCTGGGCGTGTACTAGTTGTGTTTTTCTGGGTATTTAAGTATTTATATCATCGTTCTCGTAACATAATATATCGTATATTGTAGCTTACAAATTTTAAAATCATTGTTCAATGGGAAATTCTCTATAAGTGAGTGTTGATTCGCTAGAAAGTGTCAAAATATGCAGATATAATATAACTGCCTTGTCGGCGCCGAATGCAGTGTTAAGAGTTTTTTTTGTCGAGTAAATTTTTGGAAACGGTGAAATTTGAAAAAAAAATTGCGATGTCTATAGCTCACAGAGCCACTAGTTAGGGATGATTCACAGTAGACCGTTCCGCGTCCGGGCCGGCCCGTTTTCTATGACAGCAAACGCAACGGCCGGCGTATTTCTCTAGGAGAAAACGGGCCGGCCCCTACACGGAACGGCCTACTGTGAATCATCCTTTATGCGGCATAAAATACTGTATCAATTGATTATCGGACAGACAGACGGACAGACCGGCAGACAGTACACAAAGCGATCATATAATGTTATTTTTATTATTTAGAGTAACAAAACCCTTAACACCGTCTCATGCAAAGACTATAGAAAGCTAAAAGCTATAGGCGCGCGCGCCGCCGGAAGTCGACCGGTTGCACCGGAAGGGGCGGCGCCATATTGTTTTAGAGCTCATTTAAATTTAAATCGCCTTTGGACGCAGATAAGATGCCGCGATAGTAAATTGTTTAAGATGACCGGTAACGCGGGGAATAGAATTATTTGACGTCGCGTTTATGTCGTGTGAAATAATTTCGCGAATATCGCAAGTCGCCATACAGTATTTTACTGATAGTTGAATCAGCAACTTTTTACGAAACGTCAAATAGGGTGACGTTACCAGTGTTGGACACTTTAAGCTGACAAGGACCAGTAATGGACACTTCATTCCTAATTCAACGATCATACAGATTTAAATTGGTTGTTGTATAAAACTCTTATTTTCTTTTAAATAAGAGTCAAGGTGCATCATTAGTCCTTGTCCATTACTGGTGCTGTCACCCTACGCTTGGTTAGTATACAATACAATACAATACAATTATATAGGACAACTAACATCTTAGGTTTACGAAGAGTGTAAGTTAGTATAAAGCTTGCAAAATCCTAAGTCCTGCAGTCGCTGTGGTAGATCCCAGCGGTACAGCGTGACGACTGGCTTGACGCTGCGCGCACGCAGACCGGCGACCAGGGGGTCTACTCCGAAATTCGAAATCCGAACTTCGTATGGTGCCGTCCCTTTCACTTGATAGTGTATGACAGGAGAGTGAAAGGGACCACACCATGCGAAGTTCGGATTTCCAATTTCGGAGTAGACCCTCAGTGCGCTGTCGTAGCGCCGCCCGTCTTCACTGCTCTTGTTAGGGAAGCCAGTTGTGAGGAGTTTGTAGGAAATATTCCTCATATCGTCACAATTTTCTATGGTCAATCCGCGTCTAATTTCATTATTCAATGTATTTAAAAATCTTTAAAATTTATTTTTCTAAGCGTTTTCGTATGATTTGTTTATTGGTAACGTAAAAAAATATTTTTAGTGGTTTAAAATAAAATACCCTATCACATACAGGCAACATGCAGCTCCGCATGCCACGCGAGCTTGTCAAGCGCACAGGATTTCCATATATTCTGATAGCAAAGTAGCCTACGCGTCTGCATGAACGCCTTTATTTTTTTATACGACGGTGGCAAACAAGCTTACGGCCTACCTGAAGGTAAGCAGACACCGTAGCCTATGGACACTTTCGACTCCAGAGGAATCATAAGTGTGTTGCCGACCCTTTATCAGCTGAAGACATCTGCGGGTCCACCACATACCATACATACCTACCTAAGAGGTAAGAGGTACGCTGCCTAAAATTTGCACTTTACTCGAATACCTACTCAGGTACTCAGAGTCCTCCTTAGGTATACATCATTATCACTACTCTAAAGGCCTACCGTGAACAAACAGCGAAGTTTGTTCGTTATCTCTCTCTCTCTCTCTGTCACGAATTTTCACGTAAAAAAAGGAGATACATGAATGAACGGTAAAGCAAAGCGCAAGGATGACAGGTGACTTTCCAAAAGTTTTAACCGTTATTCTTTCTTTAATTTCAAATTTATGTAAAGCGCCAGGATTTGAGTCGATTTTTGATAAAATATATAAACGGTAAAAGATTTGGATATAACTAACGCTGCAGGTCTAGACCTGCACTCCAAATACTTAGCAGCTATCATAGGAATCATAACACTATCTTCTCAAAACCATTTATCAATGCTTTCATATAGTTTCTCCTATCCTCACACCGTATTAAGATATTTCGGTTTCGTTAGAATTACTGTTCAAAACGGGGTTTTTAGTTAACGATCATGTTATCTTGAAAGGTTATATCTTGGTTTCCTGATTGAATTTCTCACTTATGTGATGGAGCTGATATTATATTTGAAATGGGTTTCGTTCTAAATGTTAAACAAATAACAATGATATCCTGGGGATATCCTCCTGTGTCATTAAGACAGATGGAATCGCGGCGCTTATTTTACACAAATTACACAATCATTCACCATCGGCCATTCGTTCTTTAGCCACTGCAGGTGTAGTTCCCACGGCGCAAGAGTCTATTCCGAAAGTCTTTTTACTTTGATTATCTGTTTTATTACTTGAGGCAAGATAAGGGAGAGTAATTTATATGCATTTAATTTTGTACAAATACAGTGAGAATCACAGTTTGGATGGTTTATAACATATATAAGGCGCTTATTTCGATGTAGTCCGATTTGTCCTACGATTTTGTTCACATCGTAGGACAAACCGGACAAAAAAATCCGTTTTGTCCTACGATATTATATGTCAATTTTCGTAGGACAAAACGGATGTTTTTGTCCGGTTTGTCCTACGATGTGAAATAATTAAATAAAAGCAATAGGAAGGGAGGAATTTCCTCTCCGGTTGTGGAATGAGCTCCCTGCCGAGGTTTTCCCGAAAGCCTAAAGGGTCGACAACCCCATGGAGTTGCAGGTGTCCATAGGCTGCGGTGTCTGCTTACCATCAGGCGGCCGTATGCTTGTTTGCCACGGACGTGGAATATTTTTGTTGTTAAAACGTCCTAGTCGAATTAATTCAATTGTGAAAGTAAGATTAAATTATATATTTTCTCAATCTATTTCATTATATCTCTAAAACGCATTCCCGTATACAGGCGTGCTCGGGAGGATAAAGTAATCATACCTACTCATAGTATAAATGTGAAAGTTTGTATGTTTAGATTCTTGGGAATTTAAAATTTAATCAAACAGAAACGGTTAAACGGAAGTTAGTGCACATAGATGGTTTATTGCCTGAATTAATCGACTCGATACGACTTTAACCCGAAGATTTTTTAAACGGTACAAAATTTGTGGTGAGGAGGAGAAACACAGTACCGCATAAGTGCGAATAATGACTAATAAAACATATAATGTATTTAACAGTGGGCCTAATGAGAAAGCTCAATGTCAGTCAGGGAGCAATGGAACTCGGAGTTTCCCTACGAGATCGAATCAGAAATTGAAGATCCGTAGGAGAGCTATGGGCCGTTGACATAGTTCAGAGTGGTGCAGGACTCAAGTGGCAGTGGGCGGCCATGAGATACTTGGGAGAAGGTCTGGTCCAGCAGTGGACGTCTTTTGGCTGATGTAATGATTTCATCTGCAGCTGTCGAATTTATGTTCCCAACATAAAATATACCTAAAATGCGTTGACTGTATCTAATAATTACCAAAGCGTAATAACTATAATTATAAGACTTTAAAAAAAATCAAATTATTGTTAAAGTGACATCTTGTGTGTAGTAGAATAAGTTATTAGACACTCTAGGAAGCAAGTAGCTAAATAGTTCGGCTATTTGCCACTTGGAGTAATCGTATTATATTTTAGTAATAATGCCGACTCCACATAATCGTTTTAGACGCTTAAATTTTATAAAAGGTAAATATTTAAAAAATAAAACTTGCCTATCCTATTTTACATAAAATAGCGTCAAAATATTAAATTCCAGTATTAGTAATTAAATTACATTCCAGTATTAGTAATTAAATCCAGTACCTATCAATGGTTTGGAGTGTCAAGGCAAAGAGAGCGCTTAAGGTGCGTTTACACTGGCAACATTTTGAGCAATAGTTGGCCTTGAACAATTGAGTTTTCTTACATTCAGTTACAGAATTGAGAAGAATTATTGTTCAAAAAATTGTCCGTGTAGGAACACCTTTAGACTGACATTACTGTACAGCGCACTTTCTACTCCATTTTGCCGTTAGATGTCCTAGTCTATGCACATTGGGCTCTCCTTCGCGGGTTTGATAATTTTTGCGCTTTGAACGGTAAACTTAACCTTTTCGCCACCATTGAATTACAAGTCGGTAAAAGCGACCCACACGCCATGACCTCATATCATTCGATGTTAAATATTGTAAAGGCAACCTACATACTCTCAAGTAAGGTTCATTTTCTGTCTTTTGCTATAAAGTGTTTGGCGTGTGAGACACTACTTACGGAATCTACTGTGGTGGTTTAAGGATGTACTGTAGTAACCCTTTGAATACCATTCTTCATGAACGGCAGTGTCACTTAACGCATTCGCTGACAGTCCTTTTTTCTGGACCTCTGGTTATATTTTTACATTTAGTGCGGCATATACGCACTTTTCTATGTTCTTCAAATGCACATGAGAGTTTAATCAAGTATATACCCAGTGCCTCAAACACACATATGAGTTCAGGATAAGATAAGACATGTGTAACATTGCAAAATGAATACAACTTGCATATGCGTTGAAGGCACTGTGCGAATCAAGCTAAATTATATGAACTCACAGACGCGTTCAGAGCACTAGATGAAAGTAGTTGCTGGCAGTGAATGCGTTAAACGCCAACTAACTGTCCATAAGATTTAATCTGAACCCTAGTGTAAAGGACGGCGACTGGTAGCATAGCCGAAGGCACGACAAAATGCAACATCTTCGTTCTTTAGTTGCTCTTGGCGTTCAAAGGGTTCAATATTTTTATTTAGACCTAGTAGTTTCCTAAACCTATAATGCGGGGTTTATATGTTGGTCTAACATCGGCAAGCATGAGGAAGCTAAATATAATCCAGAGAAATCACATGTCAGCGGTTTTATCGCAAAAATTGCAATTTGATGGATTCATCCCTGTCGCTCGAGTTAAAGTAAGTGCGGTAGGGATGATGGAGTTTGGAATTTCATGATTCTATTTCACAAAGGCGATTTCCACTTATTATTTTGCCCGTGCCACAGAGGTTGTTATACGCGTTTTTTCTCATTAGTCCAATCGAAGTAGTTACGTGGCGGAACTAGTGAGACTTTTTCCCGATAGTTCCGTTCCAATGTTCGGTTGTGGCGCTTCGCGGGCCGCTACAGCGGCACGGTCGCTTCGCTCGCTCGGCTCACGCGTTGTAGGATCGCAGTTCTACTAACACTCCGCTTCGCTCGTCGTCGTACAGAATACCTAACTACCCCTTTCTACCGTTTACAGAACTATTGGGAAAAAATCTCTATTAGTTCCACCACGGAACTTCTTCGACGGGACTACTGGGAATACGCGAAATGTAGACATTTTACCATTATGTAATGTATTAACAGAAAAGCATTTTCTCGCCCGTGAATACCAGGTGGTATCCTAGTTACAAGGATAGTAACATAGGTATACCCGTATATAACAACGTTCCGTGGTAGACAAAACGTATCTTGTACGTTTAAACGGGCAATTCTTTATATCGGGATTTTGGAAACTGCTCAAACGATTTCAATTAAATTGGGTTTTCGGGGGCCAACAATCGATCTAGCTTTGTCGTATCTCTGGAAAATGCAGTCAGAGTGAAGACCGGTCACCCAGTTATTTACTATCTGTAATAACAAAGGAATGATAATCGCGTTATCGCCACCATATAAACTCCGCATAACAGAAAGTATAGAAACAAGCCTTTACTACAATAAAACGTTTATAATATAGAATAATCTCCCAGAAAACTTTATTAAACAAATTATAATGCGTACCATTATTAAACAATTCAGTGATATAAAAAAGTTACGGGTTATAATCATAATCTTTATTTGTACTAAGAATATGTTAAAAGTATCATTAATACATTACTAGTCGATTATTAACTAATGGCAGGACCAATTATTGATAGGACAAAGCTACAATACGATGGCAAACAGTAGGTTCTAGAAATAAGGTGCCATCTTGAAGAGTCTTGTATTTAACGGAAGAAGGACAGGACAACGGAACTCTATCGTTCAGTTCAGACGTGGAACGCGGCAGGTCCCTGTCGGCCTAAACGGAATTAATCGGTAGACCTAAAACAAACTGACGTACATCTCTGTTGGCGTTGGGTTGGCATACTTTGAAGTCTATCTGTCTCGCATTAGTGCGACAGACATTGATCCATAAATTCAAACTCCAAGACGTGTATGATTTTGACAATTATATTTGTATGCCGACAAGCACCACATAGTGATACGAAAAATTGTTAACACCTTGTTATTACCTATGATGGACAAATAAACTCTTTGAATCTTGAAAAAAAAAGACGTGGTCGCCGAAACCTATGGAGGGATGGATGGATACTTGTGACTCCAAAATAATCACAAGTTTGGTAATAATCACATGCTTGGTTACCTACAGAAAATACCGAAATCGGCATATGCGTGCCTATCAAATTCGAGGATTTCCCACGATTCCTCCTAGATCCCATCATTAGACCTTCACCAAATTTATATGGGTTCAATGCTCAGAACATAAAAAAGAGAGAAGTGCCCTACTGCTTCCTTTCAACGAAAACCAATATCCCCAGTTTTCTCCCACCAAGTCCACACACACACACATTGAACCGTGTAAAAACAAAACCTCGGGCGGTGCCGCCAAGTTTACGACATCATGCAAACAAGCGCTGCGCTTGGCTTTACGCACCCCTCAAAAAAGGCAATGAACACTAGAGGGAGACAAACGTTAAATGATGTTTTATCGACATCGATCTCTAAATTATTATGTTAAGATATTGATGACTATTGAAATTTTATGGTGTTCATATAATCACCAAAGTTGTATAACATAGTAAAGCATTATAGCGGTACATACATAAAAAAAATCATTAAAACAAGTTTAGTTGGTGTTCATATAATCACCAAAGTTGTATTACATAGTAAAGCATTATAGCGGTACATACATAAAAAAAAACATTAATACGAACTGAGAACAGTGAGAAACTTCTTTCTTCTATCAAAGTTGGGTAATAAGATCAATTTGGAAGTTGGTCTACAGTCTTTTGGAACAAAGTTATGTTTATTAAATATTGATTTGTGAATTTACCGTTGATATTAAATGACTAGTTCGACATTCTATTCCTATTTTATCGATGACGCATAAATTGCAATTTTGACCGGCACCACTCTAGTCGGGCGGAGCCTAACAGTGGGCCGGCGACTGCGCACCACTAAATAATTTACGCAGCGACCAAAGCTACAGCGGCATGATACATTGCGCCGTGGCTTAGCGCGGTACGGGGTGATTATTGTACAAATCTTTCAATGTACAGCTCGCAGAAAATATCACGCTTTTTCATATTTTATCACTTAAACTTCTTCTTGACCATGTCACGGCGACATGCGCCTCGCCCCCATTTCACATCTATTTCTTTCTATGATCTCAGATGAGGTTCAATGCCAGGGTACCTGCTATGAAAGAAAAAAGAATTATCAAAATCGGCCAACGTGGTCAAGAGTAATCGGGGAACATACATACATACATAAAAAACAAGCAAACATGCATACGAACTGAGTACCTCCTCCTTCCTTCTATTGAAGTCGGTAAAAAACAAAATACATCTACACGCAAGCCTAGGCACCGAATTCTAACTTATTTATAGGTAGGGAGTTTTAATTTGTTTTGTTTTTTGCATGTAGTGTCAAAAATCGTACTTAACGCATCATCTAACTCCTGTTTTAGAGTTACCTTCCATCATCAGCTAACCTGAATGACTTGAACGAATACGGCTAATGGCCTATTATTATGTGCGTAATTATGATATTTAAAGAATCATCCTCTTACTCCTAACCGTTAAGGAGTTTTACCGTCCATCATCAGCTCACCTGAATGACATCAGGAGCGCTCGTCGCCCGCAGCAGCGGCCGCGTACCGCGTGCGGTATGCCGGAGGTTAAGGTTGGCTGGGGTCAGTTCTTGGATAGGTGCCCGCTTTGAGTGGTTACTAACTGAGCGCTCCCTTCTTTGTAAGCCAAGTTAGATGCCAACTTCCAACAGTCAAGTTGCCCACTCACTTGACAAGCCTCATCCCAATAAGGTCTAGTCTCCCCCTTGGGTTGAAAGGTCCGATGGCAGTCACTTTCGTAAAACCTAGTGCCTAGACTAATTCTTGGGATTAGGTAGCGGACAGCGGGCATCGTTCGGGATGCAACTGTACTGGGATAACGCTAGGATGATGATGATCATAATGATCAGCTCTCCTGAATAACCTGAAAGAATAAAGGTATCGATTTATACGTAATACCTTTACTATTTAACTCGAGAATTATCCTCCAACTCCTAACCGTAAAGGAGTTGTATCTTCACCAGTTCATGAACATCAGATGGCGATAACCAGATGCAAATACTTGAATAGCTTTAGAAAACAAATAAAACAGATAGTAAATGCCCATTAACATATGAAACAGATAGGAAAACATATGAAACAGTAAATGCCTATAAAGTTTGAGAGTTGCCCTCGATTTTCCTATGATCTAATCATCAGATGCAAAGAAACCGGCGAACATCATACATAAAAAACATACAGCGAAAATTAAAACCTCTTTTTAGTTGGTTAAAAACAAGGAGTTATAACATTATGGCTGCGGTCTACTGTTAGGTGGAGCTGCTTCCCTAGCTGAGGTGCTCCAAATATGAGCGAGATGGCAGTTCACTGTTCTTTACTTCTCATAAAATCCCAATATCCGCTTCGTGCTTATTATGAATGCAAAACTAAATGTACCTATCCCTTCGTAATCTAGTGGGATATAAGTCACATGGATAACTGACTGATAAGCTAAAAATTTAATCAAGTTTGGGTGGGTAACTAAAGCAACTTTTCTTTAAATAAGTTCATAGCCATTGTAACTCAAAAACTCTTAATTGCTTAAGCTTATGCTTATGCTCGCCTTTGTACATATGTCAACTATCCTTGTAATTATTGTTTTATTGTTATATTTCACTCATGAACAATAAATAATTTTACATCCGTACATACATACATAACTAGTCCTTCAGCTGAAATTTTATAAATTCTTAGCACATCGTAGCAGTATCGTACTATACTATTCAGTCGTATCGTTTCCACTGTATGAAATGCTTCGAATGGTTCATACAACAGTTTGGAAGTGTTTTGATTCGGTGGCCGGCACTTTGAGTTATGAACCCAAAATAACTGATGCCAACTTTCATTTTGCCCGCTCCAATGACTTAAGTCTGAAAAGTTAACAGAAATACAGTGTCACATTTATCGCCTGCATACCGCGTGCAGTATGCGAGGTTACGTCGGCACAGGTCAACTCTTGGATAAACGACCGCTTTGAGTGTTTAACTAAGCTTGCTTTAGAAGGCACGTTAAGCCATTGATCTAATGACAGCAGTCGTTAAGCTAAGTTAGAGGCCTTCGGGTGGCTTGAGAACTTCTAACAGTCAAGTTGCCGACTCTCTTTAGAAGCCTAATCCCAATAATGTATAGTTTCCCTCTTGTGTTGGGAATTCAGATGGCAGTCGTTTCCGTAAAAGCTAGCAAAAAAAGAATCCCAACACTGCCTTCACAAAAATCCCTATGATGCTGTTCTGCTCTTTAGGCCTTCAGCAGTTCATATGAAGAGGCTTCTTAATAAATACTAACAAAACAGTTTTTTTTATATTGGGGAATTTTTTCATTTCATTTTTTCATTTTCACTAAATAATTACCCCTTAACAAGATTCCCTTTAATATTATTCTGATCCATCATCAGAACTTCAGCAGACCATTGTACAGAAGTTACTCAGCAAACACAAAAGCGGTTAAGTAGCTATGTTTCTTCGAACGGTATTTTGTGATGTTGTTCTACTTCATCATCAGACTCTCAGAAGTTCATTAAGAGCGGTTCCTAACCAAACATAAACAAAAGGGCCCAAAAACAGACAAAAATATACCTTACATCTGTACATTCTCAACTATGTTTTTGTGCTCTATCATCAGATCTTGTAATCTTCACTAAGCCCTATCAAAATTGTCCACACTGGTCAGGCAGTTCCAGAGAAAATGCGCTCAAACGAACTTTCAAGCGAAAATTTAACTTCAGAGCCCCTGGTGAGTTATCTTTGTAACATTTATTTGTTATCGTTGTAACATTTATTTATTTGAAGTTCGTCCCGAAAGAACCAGTAATTCATTGCATAAAACTGTATCCAAAGCGGTCAAGCCGTTTTAGAGATATTGCACAAACAAACAAACATACAACCTCTGACCCTGAACGCATATATATCTTAGCCGTTCCGTCGTGGTTAAAAATACATACAGTGAGTGAAACATAGGGCTTCCTCCTTTTTTGAAGTCGGTTATAAACCGAACAATATAGCAAAGAATCATCGCTGAACATATTCACTTTTTTTCTAAGGTTGTCAGTCAGGCAGCCCTACTGCTGGGCCAAGTCAAGGGGGAGCTTGTACATAATTTATAATAAATAAAATAAAATGATTTAAAGACAGACGAAATGAAATTTTAGTCGGTTAAACACAGCTAAACTAATGGCTAGGTCTGGTGTTAAACTGCACGAAGCTTACTAGCAAATAGAGATTACAATATACTAGAAGTATTTTAAAATTGCTTACCTTAGGCACATGCGTGAATATTTTTAGTATCACGATAATATTAAGAAAAGCTATTGCAACTACATATATCACAAAATTACACGTTACAACAAATAAAACGAAATAATTATGTATTTATCTGTCGTAAAGCGCATGCGCACTTCTAAGGTTTGGAATTCTCTGCCGGCGTCTGTATTTCCGAGTTCATATAACCTGCACCTTTTTAAGGCACGAGTGAATAGGCATCTTCTGGGTGAGCTCGCTTCATCGTCGGCCTCATATTTGCCCCCTGGCTAGATGCTGGCCAAGAGCAATCCCATTTTTAATAAAAAAAAAGTAAACCAACATGTTCTCAATTTTATGCCATTAAATGATTGACACTTGTATATTTATTTGTTTGATTGTACATAATTCCAGAATTTTTCCTAAAACACGAAACTTACGACAAAAACACGAACATATGACCCCGGTTTAAAAAAAATGCCGGTTTCCGAGCCCTGGACGTCTGTCCAAGCAGCAGCAGCAGAAAGAAGCCTAATGGTATATAAAATTATTTATTATTTAAAGACTAGTTTCTGTCCGGCTCATCAACTAACCAGTATCGGTATTTATCTCAGGTTACAGCCCTATCTGTGTGCAAATTCGTTTAGCCGTTTTTGTATGATTGAGTAACAAAAATATTAGTTACACTTTCATCTATTATGACGGGACGGAAAAGATTCCGACGACAGTTACTCTATATAAAAATTAACCAAGTCACTGTTTCTATGGGGGCCTGTAAAAATATTAATATCTTTGATAAAACCACGTCTTCCAGGTGGTCGCAAGCCGCCTCTGGGGTCGCATAACCGGCCTTGCGACTCTACCGCATGTCATTTCACTGGCCAATTTAAATAATTATATAGATTGAAAGTGTCGAATTCACCATTATGAGCTGCTGTTCAGAGCCGCCATCCCGAATAAATAAATAAATAAAGTAATTGGCCTTAGTACATATCGTCAAGCACGATAATCTCACCCGAATCCGTAATATAATTGCTTATATTCTACTCACAGTAGTCCAGGTCAGCTCCATGTGTTGCGTGTGGCAATGTTCAAGTAAAAGTTCCTATTTGCATGATCAGGGCATGCTGTTGGGCAGTCATGGCGTGGTACAGTCAGCGTGATATAGTACGTAGCAGCCAAAGGGGCCAAATACTTCGGAACACCATACAAAATATATGGTGTATCGAACTATTTGGCCACTTTGGCTGACATGTACTATATGACACTAACTGTACGTATACTACTTTTTAATTATTTACTTATATTCTTAGTGCCAATACTTACTTTGGCATTTGTACTTTGAAACCTACAAAAGTCAGCGAAGAAATTCAAAGGTGTATGTAAAGTCCCATCCCAAGCAACCCGAGTCAGCGTAGGGACTACTGCTCATTCCTGCTCAACTGTGAAAGCAGGCATTTGTCCAACCACCATCCCCACCACCATATCAGCCCAAGGACGTCCACTGCTGGACATAGGCCTTCCCCAATTTCATGGGGGGTAAATGCCATAATAACCACGTTTGGCATGCGGGTTGGCGATCGCAGTGTCTCCACCGCACTCCAGGGATGCTGCTGCCCGTCCCACGGTCCCATTTGTCCAACAGTGGGATATAATAGGGTGATGATGATAACAACTTTGTTCAAACAAATATCATAATATTTATCTTCGTGTTGTTGGTAGCTTCTAAAAGCAGATTACCCAAACGTGCTTTCGAGACACTTACCTCTTTTATGGGTATCGCTTTCAGCTCAAAGCGGTTTGGTAAATGGCTATCGGGGGGTCAAAAATAACTTAACAGTTCATATAAAATTAACCAACAACAAACCACACCATAGGATTGAAGCAAAAAAATGTTCTCTACTGCATGTGTAGGTGAGTTATACCCTTAAAACATTTTATTTTACATTTAATTTTACCACTTTGTCAGTTTTATTGATTTACTAGATGAAAGCCCGGCTTCGCTCGGGTGAAATAAATAAAGTAAACATTTATTCGTGACAGTTATGCAAACGACAAAAGAAATTGTGTACAAAAATGTATAAAATAAAAACATTACAACAACGGATTATGATGAAACTTCGTATAGAAATATAGTCTGTAGTCTGGATTAACATATGGAATAGGGACTAAAAGATTACGCTGACGACGTCACGGGCAAAGGCTAGTATCTTTGCAAGTTAATCCTAAGCATTTTTATAAGGGTAGTATTTAAAGGCACATAAAAAATTTGACACCGTAATCAGTACTGATTTGTATAGCTAAAATACTAATTGTTCATTAAAATTCAGTTCAGATGTGTAATTGTTAATATTGATGTGCCAGTCAGTATTTTTGGTGCGAAGTTAGAGCTGCTAAGGCGAACGAAAACAAATGAAGTTCGTGTATCTCCCTCTCTGTCGAACTTGCAAAATCGAGCGACACAGAGGGAAATACACGATGTTCGTTCGTTTCGCGGTAGCAGCTCTCTATTCTCCGCCAAATTCTATTAAGTGGGGCCCTTTACACTCAATATTATGTGTCAATATTATCGCGATTTTTAAAATTGTATGGGGTCTGTTAAACGCTTAATATTATCACAATACTGGTGTGTCAATATTATCGTGGTTTTCAAAATCGTATGGATTTTTCTTCAATATTCATTGCACGTGATACGGATCGTGATATGAGTATATCGCGTGATAATAATAACCATGTAACAGGCCCCTATGGATGTTGCTTCAATATGCAGTGTTTCGCGTGATAATAATAACAGTTGGTAATATTTTCTCCAATTAATTGAAGCTATTTAACAACTTGTTCCGTTTTGCCAAAGGTATTTCACATTCCGATACGCGCACCATCCAGGAATAGGAGCCGTCAGACCAGAGAGCCTACCGCGATCTGAAAACGAAGTATTTCCCTCTCCGCGCTCGAATATGCAAGTGCGACAGAGAGGCATATATATTTAGTTTTCGGTTGGTAGCCATTGACATAAGTTGGTAGCACTTTAGTCCGAGCGCGGCGGACGATCGAAGAAAGTCAAAGAACATTCCGCGTGTTGTCTGTCACACATATAATTTTTTAACTCCCCATCGACCTATGAACTTGAAATTAGGTGATAATGTTTATTATGAAGCATATTTTACCAAAAATATCAATATATTGATAAATCACATTTGTTTTTTGGTTGTACGGAACCCTCAGTGTGCGACGCCGACGCACTTGGCTGGTTTTTATTACATTTTGAATTTTATTTCTCTTATAGTAAAATACCCTATTCGTTTTAAAGTTGACGCCTGAGGGCCTACCGCGAACCAAATACGAACTATCTTCCTCTCTGTCGTTCGAATATACATGTGAGAAAGAGAGAGGCAGATACTTCGTTTTCGGTTCGCGGTAGCGCCTCTAACGTCCGAGCGCGGCGAACGGCATGAGCTGGGGGTCTACTCCGAAATTCAAAATCCTAACTTCATATGGTGCCGTCCCTTTCACTCTCCTGTCATAGACTATATGAGTGAAAGGGACGGCACCATACGAAGTTCGAATTTCGGAGTAGACCCCCAGTACCACTAAGTTATAAGATAGAGCGAGATAGGGATAAAATTTTGCTAGACGTTTAAAAGCCATAAGTCACCTAGTAGTTTGTCACAACAAAATAGAGACACAGCTTTAAGATGGCGGACAGACTCAGCAAACATTCAAGTGGTGTCCTTTACACGATTAATATTATCACAATACTGGGGTGTCAATATTATCGCAGTTTTCAAATTTGTATGGATTCTGCTTCAATATTCACGTGCTACTTATCGTGATATGAATGTATCACGTGATAATAATAACCATGTAACAGGCCCCATACATTCGCTTTGAAGGCGGTTGTTGTGACAATCAGCCTAGCTAGCACGATAGATTATACCGTTACGTTTTATGTGACGTTTTAATACATTTCGCCCATATAACGTGACGGTATAAGTTATCGTGCTAGCTAGGCTGATAGGTGTATAGAACGCTTGAAAACTACAAAAACAAAACGCTGCAGACGCGGCTAGCCGAATCCACACAATGGGCGATTATGGCCCCTCACCCAGAACGCAGCCCAGCAACCTGGCCAACAGACCGGACGCAAACATAGTTTACAATTTCCGAACGTACCCAACCCGACGCTGTCAACCAACGAATTTAATATGGCCGACCTTTCGTCATAAAATTAACACTTTTTAATGCAAAATACGCGACAATCCGAATTTTGCGGATACATATGTTCAACTCAAAAATCGTTATTTTTATACGTTCTTCAATTTGAGACAGGTCTCGTTCGGGTCTACCGTACCCCTGCACGAAATTATTAATATAGATATATCTGTGCCAAATTGCAGCATCCTAGCACTAACAATCACAGAGCAAAGCCTCAGACAGACAGACGGACAGACAGACAGACAGACGGACATGGCGAAATTATAAGGGTACCTAGTTGACTACGGAACCCTAAAAAAACGCCTTCAATTTAGTTTTACGCCAAGGCTTTCCGAGAGCTGAGTATTTATTGACTGCAGAAAACACCGAAATTGCCATCGACTTGCCTATAATATCTGAGAGTTCCTTAGATTCCTTATGTATTTATTCCCTGTAATAATTATCGAACTATATGAAAACAGTAGATATAGTAGAGAACTGTGATAGTTCATCGCCTGTGCTACATCTTCATATATTAGCCTACTACTCGTACACACTTATTGCTCTGTAAATGGGTATGTGGTGTTGTGTTCCTGTTGGTAAGCAAGGCGGCCAGAGCTCTCGAGGACGCGATGTGCTGAGAGTAAGAGTCCTATGTCAATACCTAGCAGTCAACACAACGAATCCTAAAATCTATAAAGGGAAAGCAACGTAAACTTTGAAGTTGCAAGCGTCCTTCAGTCTGCTTACCATCAGGCAGGCCCGAGGATGCGCTTTGTTGATCGTGAGGGGTGTATGCATTTGTTTCTTGGTGTCAAAAAGTGAACCCTATCACTTGCGGAGAGTTCAAACACGAAGGATTTATCTTCTGAATTTTAGATGTCAATATAGCCAACTTGTAATCGTCTACAGTTAGGTAAGTCCAACTTCGAGAAAGAGGTTAATCGTCGAATCCGACTTGGCTGGGCAGCGTTCGGGAAGCTACGGCACATCTTTTCGTCCAATATTCCGCAGTGTCTCAAGACAAAAGTCTTTGACCAGTGTGTGTTGCCAGTGATGACATATGGCACTGAAACGTGGTCGCTTACTATGGGCCTCATAAGAAGGCTCAAAGTCACCCAAAGAGCAATGGAGAGGGCTATGTTAGGAGTTTCTCTGCGTGATCGCATCAGGAATGAGGCCATCCGCAGCAAAACCAAAGTGACCGATATAGCCCTCCGAATCGCTAAACTTAAGTGGCAGTGGGCGGGGCACATAGCACGGAGAACCGATGGCCGTTGGGGCGGAAAGGTTCTCGAGTGGCGACCACGTACCGGAAGGCGTAGCGTGGGCAGGCCCCCCACACGGTGGACCGATGACCTGGTAAAGGTCGCCGGTGTCCGCTGGATGCGGGTGGCGCAGGACCGGTCATTGTGGAAGTCTTTGGGGGAGGCCTATGTCCAGCAGTGGACGTCTTTCGGCTGACATGATGATGATGATGATAGCCAACTTCTGTCTCCATGCTTCCTTGAGTTTGCCAAATTTCAGCTGAATCTATTGAAGATAACTCTAGCTCTAGAATTCAGATGCAAGATTTGTCCCACACACATACATACTGTTTTACTAGCCCTGCCCATTTTATACGGTCGTAACGTACCTATACAGACTGGTAATAATTATACAGTAATGAAGTTGCCCGTAACATATACCTAATATATTTGTGATCAATTCTTCTAAAATTATCTGAGCCTAATTTCGTTACTTGCAAATAGACTACCTTACCTTAGTAATGATGTCAGCTCATGAAAAAAATCTTCTACAATTAGTGATCATGTACTCTTAACAGCGGGGAAAGACGAGTTTTTGAGCGGAGGCCACATTTGTATTATGGCACTTAGCACCTGGTCAATCTTAATCATTTCTATTTACAGAGTTCCTGAAAGAATAAATTAACATTTAAAGTTCCTGTTCAAATAGTTTCTTTATTCTTAGTTCGTAGCTACTACCAATGGTATCAGTTTACTATAGCAAATGTATTTTTATTTTGAAGAAAGTATATCCTTAACGTTATTAACAAGCAAATCTGCTATTGAACACCTCCACCAACGGATGTGTTATTATTAGTTGTTTTAGTCTAGTATTCGTATATAAGTTCGTAAAACTCCAATTGGCACGAGGCGGGATTCGAACATTTCTTACCACGAGCGCCGCTTGACAGCTGCATGCTCAAACACCTGGGCTACCGTTGCTTATATCACATTTGATATTCACCGTTATTTGAGTTGATGATACTTATGTGGAAGAACACCGTGAGTGAAATCCCGAACCTGCAGTGGGGCCGTGTGGGAACTACTAACCATTCCTTCTCGTCTATGAGAGGAGGCCTGTCCCCAGCAGTGGGACGTATGAGGGCTGATACGTCAATTCCAAATTGTAATAGTTGTAATTGTTTCTTTGTTCTCGCATAGAACTATTTCTACCAAAATCTTTTTAAACAAACTTAACTTGTAATTCAGTACTTACCTTTTGGAAATAAATCTAGTCTACATCGAGATTATGTACCTTCATCGGCATCAGCGTCAACGCTATTTATTTGTGATTCTTGTAAAACCTTACATTACATTTTTACTTATTACATATTTTCGACGCAAGCTTTCATCGCCGATTTTACCTGAAAAAGAATGTCATTAGCTGCCGTCAAGTTTTTGTTTTTAGAACATTCAAAAAGTCCGACTGCTGCCTCCTTAATGGTTGACAGTCTTTGGCTGTTAATTTATGTAACAAAAAAGAGCACATGATATTCTGTCCGAAGATTTCTGTAGATTTAATATTTAAGTTGTATCTAGTTACGTGACGAATAAACAACATATAACTCTTCAGGCGCGTTTTACATGCTGCGACATCAACCGGCACCCTCGCCACCAAAATGATGACCACCGACTCCGTTCGATTTGGAGCCAATCCGATCATTCTGCGTGAATGGCTGTTGCAAGCCAAACAGCAAAAACAAACAAAAAAAAATATACAAAATTGTCATTAGTGTAAGTTTAACACTAACCTTCTTGCAAAGACGTTTTGAAAGTGCTATTTTAGGTTCAAACTCAGAGTACCCCAGAGAAGACGTCAAATAATAATACCGCTACCGAGCGAGATGGTCATATACTAAATGAAATAAGGGCGACAGAGCGGGATATAGAGTTGTTGTCCTTGTCATATATTTGCTTCATTATTTGCTTCAATGTCATATTCACGTCATGTCAAATAGTAGATAAACGACTACCCGCCCAAATTAAAGAGATTGTTTATGGTTAGTCGCCAGGCGTATAAGGCCTGGGGTTCTACCGCGAACTTCGCATCGTACCGTCCCTTTCCGCCATATAGAGTATAGCACGAGAGTGAAAGGGACGGCACGACACGAAGTTCGATTTTCGAAGTTCGCGGTAGCACAGCTGAATGATACTGGCGCGGCCTGCGGTAGCGGTCAATAGTAAATTTGACAGCTAATGACAAGTAAGCAAAGCTAAGCAAAGCTTGTACTATGGGTACTAGACGATGATATACTTACTTATATAGGTAAATACATACTTAAATACATGGCGCTTATGGCACTTACCCCCCATGAAATTGGGGGAGGCCTATGTCCAGCAGAGGACGTCCTTTGGCTGATATGATGATGATGATACTTAAATACATAGAAAACATCCAAGAACCAAGTACAGAATCCATGCTAAATGCACAAATAATGCCCTGGCCGGGATTCGAACCCGGGACCTCTAGCTTCGGAGCCAGTGTCACTACCAACTATGCTAAACAGGCCATCAAGCCATGCATGCTATTAATAATTCATGCACAATAAAGGGTTCCGTACCTACTAGTCCTAATTTAAAACCACTATTATATACTGTGAATTAAAAGTACGCGTAATGTAGGGTTCTGTAGTTGTCCACCCGTGACATTATGCGGCTTTAAAATATCGTCTTATATTTACAATATCGCCTAAGACCTATCGCTAGAAAACCTGTTTTCAAATATAAATAAAAACTGGCCAAGTGCGTGTCAGGCCACACGCAATGAAGGGTTCCATAGCTAGTACTACTGCTCTATATTTTAAAACCACTATCCTGCACTTAGTATTAAAAAAGGTCATATCTTCATTAGAAATTTACGGCAGTTAAGGTCTTTTGTTGGGGCAAGGCAGTTTTTCAGCGATAATTCAAAAACCGTTAGACTTATAGAGTTCTTACAAGTTTTCCTGTAATCTATATGTATACATAGAACGATTTCATGTGTTTTTTCAATGGGAGAAGGGTCTATTTTCTTAAATAACTTCAAAACCATTTTTCAGCCCACCGTGCCGCGTACGACTACGACAGCGACACGTGATTAGACAATTTTATTGAAGTTGACTAACGGCGTCACGTGATTGGTCAATTTTCATTATAGGTCACTAAAGTGTTTTCTTACGAGTAGTTTTGAGTTCCATAGAAAAAAATGTGTGATTTAGATTATACGTTGGTCTAGAAACATTTACTTGAAACATTAAATTCGACCACAACCATTGTCACCAACAAGATATCGTACCAAATTCAACACAATCGGTCTAGTTGTTTCGGAGCAAATTGGCTGTGACAGACGAATGGACAGACAGAGAGACAGACGCACAAGTGATCTTATAAAGGTTCCGTTTTTTCCTTTTGATGTACCGTATGGAACCCTAAAAACCGCACTCGAATCGGATCATCTGTTAAAGAGCTATGGTGCCACAGACAGACACATATACACAGATAGTACAGATACACATGTTAAACTTATAACACCCCTCTTTTGCGTTGCATTGGCGGTTCAAGATTTTTTTTAGTAATTTCAATATATAACAATGTAGTGGCCGATATAATATATAATACACCTACATTACAAATTGTATTTAAATACACCTTATAAAGACAGACAGAACAGATAGACAGATAGACGGGCTTGACGAAAGTAAAAGGATTCAGCTTTTGTCATTTTGGCGTTGGAACCCTAAAAATCCTGTTGTTGTTAATAAGGTTTCCGTAAATAAGAGCTATTTACAAATTTAATTCGATACAATAAAGCATACTAATAATTGAGGCCGCAGGATGTAATACTATTATGTGCCGCAGGTCACAAAAAGAAAACAGACTAAGTACTTCAAGTTTGCAAAGCCAGACAGGGTAGCCGTTAGTGTGACCACATCACACGGACCATATCGGGCCACTTTTTGACCTCTCTATAATTTAAAATGCTATTTGACCTACACACAACTTCCCACGACTTATAAGACCTTCTTCCTATTACCAAATCCTGAATTTCAGTAAAAACTCTTACCGTCCAGGAGATTATGACTTCCAAAAATTACTATATTTATACCGAATGGCTGATTGACTGACTCACTCTGTCACATTGAAATGTTTAACTACTTCCCCCACACGATGGACTGATGACCTGGTAAGGGTCGCGGAAGTCCGCTGGATGAGAGTGGCGCAGGACCGGTCATTGTGCAAATCTTTGGGGGAGGCCTATGTCCAGAAGTGGACGTCCTTCGGCTGACACGATGGTGACATCCGGGTGACCTAGAATGGTGAAATCTGGCATCCAACTAGGTAGTTGTGTGTAATCCAAATGTAAAAATTCATTTTTTAGATTTATATCTAAAAAATGAATTTTTACATTTGGATTTTTATTAATTTGCAACGTTGTTTACGGGCAAATCTAGCAACTGAATTTTAAAGCGTTTATCTTCAAATAATACAGAAATATGAATAAAACTCCACGAAATATGTCCAAAAAAGACAATCCCAAAGAGTGGCGTATCTGGTAATTTTTTCGTGCACAGAAGACGTAACCGTCTCTTACAAGGGGGACGCAGTTTACCAAATAGAGGCATTACCTTAAATATATTCAATGAAAAATGTTTTGTAAAAATAATAGCTTCAACATTATGAGGTATTGTTTATTTACTTGTTCATAAATGGCAGCGCTGACCGAAAGGTTCTTGAGTGGCGACCACTTACCGGAAGGCGCAGCGTGTAGTAGACCGGCCCCCCAACCCAAGGTGTAATGATGACCTGATAAAGGTCATGGGAGTCCACCGGTCACTGGCACTCTTTTCGATAGGCCTTTGTCCAGCAGTGGACGTCCTTCGGCTGATAAAATGATGATGATGAAACTGGTTGGTCTCATGTTTGTTGAACAGTGACGAATTTACATATTTGCTATCCAAAGTAGTTTACTCGTACTTCCTCTACCGACTTCTAATTCGAAACCACTAATTTCTCCTCCAGCCGTATAAGCTTACTGTCTTGGTCGTGCTACCTTACTTATTGGGTACTTTTCATGGACAACTACTCACATTGAGCTTTTAGCTGTAGTCATCACTGCATCTAGTTGATAACTTACATCTTTGCAATTAGTGGAATTCCTGAAATAAAACGTACACAACACTGACACAACAAATATTTTTTCATGAATTTGTAATTATGACAGCTTGTCAATAGTTTACGACGTAATTATTTTTTTCTTTAAAAATCAGTGCACCGACGTCTTTGTCGGACAATGATGAAGGACTCGTTCATGCAAGAGTAACACCGTCGTTTCAAACTGCAATGAGAATATTACCACAGCGACATCTAGTGTGGAGTAGCAAACCGATTGTGCACGTAATTCAACTTAAATATTTTATGTTTCATAACGTTAACTTAACAACTCTTATTGTCAACGTAGCGAAATCTAGTGTCGAATAGAAAAACGTTGAGCAATGAATACAAAAGTACATGGGAGACCGCGCTTTGCTCGGCGTATCATCTAGTTAGGTCATATTCCAAGGAGTGGATGCTTTGCTATGGTGGGATCATGCGGCTTTCAAAGCCCCCACATAGCATTCATTAAAATCGTTAGAGTAGCCGTTTCCAAGACCCCTAAAATGTATATATAATAATTACTCGTTTAAAGATAACATTAGATTATAGACACGGCTGATGCAACCTATACCGCCCTCACCCACCTATACTCAGGGCCATCGACAGAGGTGCTGCACCTCATATGCAACTCAGCTACATAGTTTGCACAGCCTAAATGTTGGCATCAGATTTTGAGAAACTACATGCATTGATGTAACAATTTACTCAGAATGGAATTATTCCCGTCGGGGCCAAAGTTCATTTCTACAATTACATATCACATTTTAATAGCAGTTCTTTTTTTTTCGTCTAGTTCTATTTTCTTTTTTTTACTACCACGTTGGTGGCAAACAAGCGTATGGCCCGCCTAATGGTAAGCGGTCACCACAGCCTATGGACACATGGAGTTCCAGGTGTATCACATGCGCGTTGCCGACCCTAAAAAATATATCAATCCTATCTAGAAGAACCCCATAATCTAGCCCCTCGGGAAAACTTCGGCAAGGAGCTCATTCCATAACCAGAATACCTATTAGCAGTTCGTTTTGTTCTACTCGTTGAACAAATCGTAGGACAAAACGAACTTCTTATTATTTCCGTCCGTTTTGTTCACATCGTAGGACAAAACGGATTTTAATGTCCGATTTGTTCACATCGTAGAACAAAACGGATTTTTTTGTCCGGTTTGTCCTACGATGTGAACAAAATCGTAGGACAAATCGGACTACATCCTTATTTCATGTTCTTTTAATTCTCATATAGTAATTGGATATTTTAAAGTTAATGTTTGAATGTGGGGCATTATTCAAAATGTAAAAAACACAAGACTGCGGTATATGATCAGCATTACGAGTAAATACATTCCCATCCTACTTAAGGGTGCTTTAACGTGTCCACTTGCGCCATTCGTAAATAATTGTGATTGTTTTAATTTAACAATAGATATTGAAAAAAGGAGGCCTCTGTGTAAAGTATTTCGTATTTAAGTACCTTTTGAATACATCAAACTAGTTTTTACGTTGGCACTGAAACATGGTCTCTTTGGTGTCCTTTTTTGGAGTATTTATTTAAAATGTCTAATAATATACAATCATTTATTTATTAAAAGGAAACAGTATACATACAGCATTACTGTATAAACAAGGCATCCATTAATAATCATGCCAATTTATTACATATTTCAACTACAATTATGACCCAGAGTGCGTTAGTTCCAGTTTTCTGAAATTAAAAGAACAGAACAGGGTAGATATTGTTTAGTTTTCAATATCTTTGAAAGTCTGCAATTTCGTCGAGCCGAATTCCACAAAGTTTGTTGTAAGATAATTTTATTTATCAGTTATTTTAAATTCTAGATTAATTAATTACCAATTCCTCTCTGGCAAAAATGTCGCCGATAAAACTCCATCCACAGAACTCTGTGACTCTTCAGCATGAGAAATAACACGTCCATAACAAATACCTGAAGTACCACCAGACATTCTGGCAAATATTCCAGAGCAGGTATGTACATTTTGCTACCTATCAAAGTAGGTACAAATAAAACTACACCACTAGTTAGAAATATATAAGATGCTGTTCGCATTCTTTGCTTAAAAGTAAGTGGTGACGTACTTCGTATGTTCGTAGAAAACAATAGAACGTAAACAACCCTAGCGTAAAGAAATCCGTTTATAAAACTGGAAATTAACAGCACATATTCAATATATCCCCACACATCACAAACATTTACAATCATAGGCACAATCCAGCCAAAAATATTAGCGCATAGATAAATACGTTCCAATTGAATGCTAAAGATTTTAACAATCTTGGTGTAAAACGTGTAAGAGGCGATCAAAAGCCAATTGACAAATGAAAATAGGCACACGTTAACCGCATAGTCCCAGTAAGCATAGACATAGAAATCATACTTATAGAACACAAATAACAGGGAATACAGGCCGCTAGAAAGGAATATATTTACAAACACGTAATTTCTGAATTGTCTCCATTTTCTTAACAGGAACCATGAAAGAACACCCAAAAACACTGTCAATAGACAAAACACTGTAGTGACTATGAGAAAGTTCCAAAAAACTGTTTCAATTACGCTCTCTGTTTTGTTGTTTTGCGTAGAATTTCTTGCATACTCATATGAGTTATCGCTAGAATTGTCTTGATTGAGATAGGCATCAGAAGCTTTATAATCATTTGAATAATTCTTCTTCATCTTGTATTAAATTAAATCACTGTCTCTCTTTATTTTCCGCTGATAACCATCGTGACACATTACATTTCCATTTAATACTTTAATAACTATTTTTTATTGTTATTTGCATTGAATCATTTTTAACTGCAATTGGCATATGGCCTACAGAAATGTGCACTGTTGAAAATATTGTAAAGTCGCGCAAAAAGTTATCGGTAACCAATTAATTTTAATGAGTTTGATTCACAATCATTCATGCACTATCATTGACCGATATAACCATCGTATTATAACTCAGTAATTAATATGTATTAACTCGTTGCCTGTATATATGTCAATTTTTTTGCGCTTCGACGTACTGGTATGTACCAATAATAAAGTGTGCATCATCATAATTTTAGATCACAGGTTAAAATTTGCGCAATATTCTCTTTATTTGTTATACATACTAACAACTTTTACTTTTGTGGGCCGTAATGTGAGCGGGCAAGACGCGGCTGACGCCTTCGCTAAATACTTCAGCTCGGTGTTCCAACAGGACAGGCCGCGCTTCGACGCTGAAGTTGCGGCGCGCGTAGCCCACTTCTCGGGTGACTCTCGGTCGGTCTTGATTCCCTCCATCACTGAGACTGACTTTAGAGCGGCAATTCAGAAACTCAAACCGCGGAGGGCTTGCTGCTTGCTGAAGGGCCTGATGGTATCCCGGTGGTTTTGGCCAAAGATTGTGCTTCCGCCTTGATGGCTCCCTTGTTGCACGTTTTTAACCTCTCGCTCAAACAATCCATCTATCCTAGTCGTTGGAAAAAATCTAGAGTGACGCCAGTTCCCAAAGGAGGGTCCGATATGGACGTCATCTCTTTTAGACCCATAGCAGTTTTATCAGTATCTGGTAAAGTGTTTGAGATGACCCTTAACCGGCACATAAGTCGACAGGTATCGGATCTTTTGCACCCCATTCAGCATAGTTTTCGTAAAGCCCGATCTACCACCACAAATTTAGTTGCACTTACCGACTACGTCTGCAGAGAGATGGATGCGGGACGCCAGGTCGACGCCGCGTATTTCGACTTTAAGAAAGCGTTCGACCTGGTTGACAACGACATCTTGCTAGAAAAGCTTGCATTACTGGGCTTCTAAACAGTTACTTGTGTGAACGGCAGCAGTACGTCGGGGTAGGCGGCTTCGAGTCAAACGATTACTGCACGCTGTCTGGGGTAAGTCAGGGCAGTACTCTGGGGCCTATATTATTTCTTTTAATGATAAACGATTTGCCTAATACAATTCGCTCAGCTGAGTGTCTGCTTTTTGCGGACGACCTAAAGTTGTTGCTCGGCGTCGGTAGTGTGGCGGACAGCGATGCGTTGCAGACCGACATAAATGTGGCGGCTGAGTGGAGTATTGCAAATCGTCTGCCTTTCAATGCAGCAAAATGTAAGGTCATAACCTTCTCACGGAAGCTCTCGCCACTTTTAACCGATTACGGTCTGGGGGTCGCTTGTATGGAAAGAGTCAACGAAGTCCGTGGCCTAGGTTTAGTTTTAGATAGTAAACTTGATTTTCATAAACACGTATCGAATATTTGCAAACAGGCTACCAAACTTTAGGTTTTGTCATGAGGGCGTCGAAGCAGTTTCATGTCGGAGTCGCTATAGTTCTGTACAGTGCCTATGTCCGTAGTAGGTTGGAGTATGCGGCTGTCATTTGGGATCCTTACGAGGATAAATACTCTCTGTTGGTAGAAAGAGTACAATGCAAATTCGCCCGCTGGTTGTACTGCAAAGCCTACGGGTATTATCCATACCTGTACCCTTCATTGTTTGTCTCCGGGATGGTTGGGCTGGACACGCTTCGGATGAGGAGGAAGTTGTTGTTGTTAGTCCACTATCTGTCTGTTGTCCATCATCACAGGGTTGACAACCCGGCTGTACTGGAAAGGATAGGGTTGGTGGTTCCGACGAGGGTTCCCCAGGATTTGGATTGCGTGGCGGTGGCGCCGCGCCGCCGGCCGGGCCTGCTGCAGCGTGTGTCCGCTCGCACGTGCCACGCTCGACACGCTCCTACCGCGCGCGCAATATCTTTGTTGTACCTAATGGTCACTCAGCACGAGGAGGCTGATATATTTGCTGATCGCTTCACCCAATTATGCCGTATTGCGAAGCAGTTTCTTGACAATTTTAATCAATGATTATTTATTTTATTTGTCTATCCTTTATCTTTTAATGTATTTTGTAATTTGTATATTTTAATGTTCTCTGTTTGATAATTTATTCTTTGATATGTTTTTTTTTCCTTTATATGTAATAATACTCATAATTTATCGTGTAAGTGCTTTGGTGTGATTGCATGCTGTGAACTTACATTGTATTAAATTAAATAAATAAATAAAACAGCATCCCAGGCTTTTCATAAAATTACCTTAATCATGTTGTATTTCTCATTGTTCAAATATAATAATAGTTCAAATCATTCACTGTATTCAGAAACAAATTCTCCGTTTCAGAACATTTTTGACTCTGGGCCAAATTGTGGAATCATAATGGTTCGTTCGGCGGCCAGTCTTTATTAGGTACAGGTACTTAGTATTCATAAGTATCATTTAAATTGCAACATTCACATACGATAATGGAAAATGGGTAATCTTTTCTAATCTGTTTTTTATTTGTCACTAGCCCTTAAGTCAATTTTTTCAGTTATACAGTTAGTGTCATATAAATTTTAGTTGTATATAAACTACTGATGGAATTATAGTCAAACTACTTTCTTTAAATATTTTGTTTTTATTGATATCGGTTCACGTGATAAATAAATTATCCTCTTAAAACCCACATACATGCTACGTTATTCAGTCGCGTAAATTAGTAACAAAATGCGCTGAAATATGGAGCTGTACCCATGACGACTGGCGTTAATTTTCTACATCGCTCTGTTAATGTTTTCCTACATGAATGGGTTCGTGACGGGTACACGATCGTTCTACGGATCCATCGGTGTGCTAGTCGGACTCGCACTTGACCGGTTTTTCATAAATAATATGTCATTAAAATGACGATCTATTAATGAGTCGGAAAAGTAATTCCTAAGTACGTTATCCCCCGAGCCATCCTGTATATGACTTCCCCATATAATGATATAACTTAATACGTTAGTGACATCACGTCGCGTTCAGGGCAAGTTTTTGCGAGTCTGGACAGTCACGCTGGCGAGACATGGTAACTTAATTAATATCTCGATGGCAACAGTTGGGCAAAGAAGATTATTGTTATAAATAGAATCGGGTATTGTTCGGTACTTTGTAAACAGTGAAGCTGCGAAGAATTGTAACAATATAGTTAAGGAAAAGTCTTTCTCAGCATACTTTTGACAAACTATTGTAAGTACCTACTACAATTCTGGGGTTATCGTCTAACTGAGCCATACTGAACGAATTTTTTTTTTCTAGAAAGGTGGTTGCTATTATATATATCACATATATTACAAAAAAAAGAGGTTTTTTCAGATAACTGTCGAGTGAGGTAATGAAAGAGATTCATTGCTGCTTTCAACAATATACCACACCATTACATTTCAGCCAGTTGTTCCGTAAAAAACAAGAATAGGTAATAGTAAATTACGATACAAGTGCAGAGAACAGGAAATTCGCAACGAGTGGTGATAAATTGAAACACGACCGAAGGGAGTGTTTTAAATCGACACGAGCTGCGAATTACCTATTCGCACGTGTATCGTACCACGTTTTACAGTACATAATTATGGCTCTTTAAAGTTTCGACATATATGCACGTAATCTGCCGATTACCGCACTCGTGCGGTAAAATAGCACCATATATACTTTACTGTAATAGTACATTTCGATGCTAGTGCGGAAAGTATGTCATTTCTTCTCGAGTACCGAGGGATGCCACGAGCCGCAGGCGAGTGGCAACACTCGGGACGAGTGAAGAATGACATTTCCGCACGTGTATTGAACGACGTTTTTTAATACAGTTGCGAAAAAATAAGAAAAACAACAAGTAATATTTATAAAAACAATATCGAATGTTGCCTTTAGAAACTTAAAACATGCTTGCAGTAAGTAAAAACGCCTCTTCTTTGACAGGCGTTTCGGCAGCTATTCCGTTCCACTCAGACAACTTATTAAGAACGGTTTTTCAATATTCAATATTAAAAAATAAACGTGTTATAATGATGAAGAGGTAAGTAATAAAATATGAAATGTGTATATTTTTCGTATTCTGATATTAACAGTAGGTTTTTATGTTGATTACGACGTTTATAGGAAACTAATATTTAATACCCAGCAATAAGGAGTCATGCATTGGAACAAGCATAAATTTAAAAAAATTGGAAAAGTGAAAAGCACTAGTGCGCGAAAACCAACTTTCCGCACGCTAAACAGCTACGTAAAGTAGCACTTTTTGAGCAACTGTATTAAAAAAACAATTTTCACAACACACCAAGTTAACAGGAATCGATGAATGTTTTTTTTTTGTAAAATACACGCCGGATGCCTCATTATAACCCTCATACCTAACTTTGGTTACAGGTGCGGCGCGTATTTAA
Organism: Notocelia uddmanniana; assembly: GCA_905163555.1. Lineage (NCBI taxonomy): Eukaryota > Metazoa > Arthropoda > Insecta > Lepidoptera > Tortricidae > Notocelia > Notocelia uddmanniana. Next base: position 21,582,213 of record LR991068.1, read on the forward strand.
TTTAAAACGAGGTCCACGAGGTAGGCTGATGTCCTGGTTAAGGTAGCGGGAGTCCGCTCGATGCGGGCAGTCCGTGACCGGTCTACGAAGGAGGCTTAGGTCCAGCAGTGGACATCTTTCAGCTATAAATTCAGCTGCTGGACATAAGCATATGCTGACTATTTAATTTGCACACTGCTCACGTTCTTCTGTATTCAAGGAAAACAAGTCTGTAAAATCTGAACGTATTGAGCTACAAATAGCGGATGAGCAAGAATCTGTGAGCAACAAGCGTTGCAACCTTGCAACAGACCACCGGGGGTGTTCTGTGTACCTTGCATTGGAAGTCGCCCAAAAATAAACATGGCAGTGCTTATACATGTATCAATACGTCACAGTAACAGTAATTTTGTTTGCGTCAGCATGTCAAGTGAGCATCGGTTAATATATAGAGTCCAGAATTAGGCGAACTAACTTGACAGTTCATTGTACACTAATGTTGCCACGGTTTGGCTAGTGTTGTTAATATCGATCTATAAAAAGTCTAGTTAATCATTATTATTGTGTTTAGAATCAAACTAATAATTTTACTAAGCAAAATAATAATAATAAAAAAATTCTGGAATTAAAAATACATCGAACATCATTTTGGACATCGTTAAGGACGCTGTCCGCCATTTTGTTTTGTTGACAGTTGTTCATTGGCCAAACAAAGCAAGCCATTCGGCTTTCGACAATACTTACACGACAATTACTTGGTAAAATATAAATAAAATCTGATTTATAGAAGATACAAGGTTATATCGACATATTTGTGTCGACTTAATCCTATCACTATTAATTTTTTCCTATGTCTGGCAATATTTTCGGCTGTCAAGTTAGTTCGCCTAATTCTGGACTTGACTTTAGGTATTTGGCATCTTTTATATGACCACTTTACCCTAGTTGGTAGTCACCCCGTCTACGAACCTAGTTTACCCGGCTTCGAGTCATGGCATTTATTTGTGTGATTACGAATACAAAAACTTTATTTATAACACCAAATTACATGTCAGCGTTAAGTACTAATTAGCGCGAATATTTGGTTGTGATACTTGGATATTTTCTATGAATGTATTTACAGGTAAATTAGTTTCGAGACGTTTTTGCATTTGTAGTGTAACCCCTGTAGCCAGCCTCACACACACACACACACACACACACTCATACGTCGGTTCGCGGTCCTTAATCATGAGCACCTATCGTTCGTATCGTTTCGTTGTGAGTGTTGTGTGTAGTTCGGCATTGAACAATTGTGAAGAAAACGAGGGTAGATTCTCGCCGCCGCCGCCTCCACCCGCGCCGAGCAAGCGAGCGGACAGGGCACGGGCACGCAGTGCTAAGAAAGCCGCCGCCGCGATAGGTGCTCATGATTAAGGACCGCGAACCGGTCTGAAACATGTCGAGCGATATTCGACCTTTAAGACGTGAGTGACCCGTTTCATTATATTTAATATGTATAGAAAAGAAAGAAAAGAAAGAAAATAATTTATTGCAAGCCAAAATTACACCACAAACAAAACCTTAACAGAAAATCTTTAATCTTAAATCTACTTAAATAGAACTAAAGCTGTAACAAGAATACAAAAGAAAAAAAAAAAACACTACCAGATAGTGGTGGTGCTATAGAGGCCGCAAGTGGACACCACTCAGCATAATGCTCTGGCATCAAGCAATGCCACAGCGCTGGTCTTCCGTGGAGCCCAGGGCTGTAAGCTGTCTCAAACTCACGGGAGTTTTCTATATAAAATATACAAATACTACTACAAATGCATAAACGTCTCGAAAGTAATTTACTTACCTGTAAGTATTTATTTATCTATATACATAGGTATACAAATATGTATATGGTCGAATATTATCCATGGTACAGTCGAAGAATGAAAGGGTTCGTCACTTTTCGACTCTATTTTAATACTGTTAAGGTAGAAAAGTGACAAACCTTTTCACTTCTCGACGAGTTTAGGTCAATTTGTGTAAGATTAAATAAAAAAAATACTAGGGGACAATTTTACCAAATCGACCTAGTCCCAAACTAAGCAAAGCTTGTACTTTGGGTACTAGGCGACAATATACCTACTTATATAGATAAACACATACTTAAATACATAGAGAATATCCAAGACCCAAGAACAAAATCCGTGCTAAATGCACAAACAATGCCCTGGCCGGGATTCGAACCAGGACTAGCTTCGGAGGCAGTGTCACTACCAACTATAACAGGTCGTCCACAAATATCCACAAATATTGATTTATTTTATTTGTAAAACAATCCTTAACTAGAACTATTCATGAAATTGAAAATATAAATAATAGGAAGGAATAAGTACGTACATTTCGAACCTTGGGTTAAAAATTTAATGTTGACTTGAAGCCTCATCCAATCTAGAGCATGGGAAAAATGTGATTTCATATTACATGTAAATTCATATTTATATTACAGAACGGCAGAGTTTATTAAGGATAAAAGGCAGCTGCTTTTATACAGGGAGGCTGCGAGGAATGAGGAGGCCTTAAATGAGTCATTCTATATTCGAAGCGTGATATACCACGGCTGTACCACGCTGGCATCGGAAAAATCTGAAATAAATTAAAAACTTCATTCCAACGTACAAAAAAAAGACTCCTAAGAAGACTCTGGGAATCGGAATTCGGAATGTAAGTGTCATTTTTACCGCGGAAAATGACATATTGTACCTATCGCACGCTCGAAAACGATGCGTAAAGCGTGTCACACACACAGGAGCGGCCTGCGGCCGCGGTCAATAGTGAATTTGACAGCTAATGACAAGTTTACTTACTATTGACCGCGCGGCCTAGGCCGTGCCAGTTTGTGACAGGCTTAATTTCCCGGCCCCAGCGGTCACATGTTCCAGTGATCGGAGTAAATTTTATTGCGGAAATTAATAGTGTTAGTGTTAGAAACAATAGTTGCTATAGAAACCTGTTTTACAGAAAAGGATCTCCCACAAGCCATTATCTTTAGTACTCCACCACCATATCAGCCCTAGGACGTCCACTGCTGGACATAGGCCTCCACCAACCCGGACCCGGGTTGTGGACCCGGGTATGTCCTAAAACTACGACCAAGACCACCGGGGAATGGGCAGCAGCATTCCTTTAGTACTCGTAGGCCTGTAAAGTCTGCTAAATTCATTGATTTCAGTTATTTTTTAAGTACAATGCTCAGTGACCTCAGTAAAGCCTCCGAGCGAGTTGGTCTAAGGATGAACATGGACAAGACGAAGATCATAACAAATGTCCATGTCGCACCAACTCCCTTAACAATCGGACACTTTACGCTCGAAGTTGTAGACGATTACCATATACGTGGGACAGACTGTCCAGTTAGGTAGGTCCAACTTCGAGAAAGAGGTTAATCGTCGAATCCGACTCGGCTGGGCAGCGTTCGGGAAGCTACGGCACATCTTTTCGTCTAATATTCCGGAGTGTCTCAAGACGAAAGTCTTTGACCAGTGTGTGTTGCCAGTGATGACATATGGCACTGAAACGTGGTCGCTTACTATGGGCCTCATAAGAAGGCTCGAAGTCACCCAAAGGGCAATGGAGAGAGCTATGTTGGGAGTTTCTCTGCGTGATCGCATCAGGAATGAGGCCATCCGCAGTAGAACCAAAGTGACCGATATAGCCCTCCGAATCGCTAAACTTAAGTGGCAGTGGGCGGGGTACATAGCACGTAGAACCGATGGCCATTGGGGCGGAAAGGTTCTCGAGTGGCGACCACGTACCGGAAGGCGTAGCGTGGGCAGGCCCCCCACACGGTGGACTGACGACCTGGTGTAGGTCGCGGGTGTCCGCTGGATGCGGGTGGCGCAGGACCGGTCATTGTGGAAGTCTTTGGGGGAGGCCTATGTCCAGCAGTGGACGTCTTTCAGCTGACATGATGATGATGAGTTATTTTTTAAATCGCCATCATGACTCCTAATTTCCGTATCCCTTATGACTTCAGATTTTCTGTCACTGCCCATTATACACCCCGTATAACTCGGATTGATATTGAGCTAACATTGTTTTCTTTGCTCTAAGATAAACGAATCTTTTGTTCGAATAATAGATGAGGAATTGAGGATATCGTTGGCCCAGATCGGATACCTAGCATTATTTTACCTGCGTAGGTAATAAAAATTCAGAGCAAATCAGCTTTGTGATTCGACAAAGCCTGAGTACATCAATCTCAATCAGAAACATCTTGTATTAACATATAATGTGTTTTTAGTTATCATCAGTAACAATTTCTAAGATTCTATTCTATGCAGAAAACATACCAAGCAAAGGATACAAAGTGAATATATTAAATCGTGTCAGTGTAGTAAGATTGCTTAGCCTTTAACTTGGCAACGCCCCCTGGGTTTCCCACACTCTTTGACCGTCTTTTTGTATTTTTTTCTTGGTCATGAGTATGACTATTCAGCGTCACCGAGGCTAGAATTAGGGACATTCTCTATTTCTTGCCAAGTTAAGGGTGTCGACCTAATACCTAAAACACCATGCTATAATCAGCAAGGAGTAAACCCACAGTAATAAAACAAAAACTAAAAGGTCTAGTGTTATCTTTGGGCTGCTGTCGCTTCTGCAAAATCTAGAGCATATGCCAATGGCATTGCTCAAGTAGCAAGAGAACCCTGTGAGCAGATAAGTAGGTAAAACCAATTTTATGAACGCCTCTTCTAGGAGGTACTCGTATTGTTCAAAGTCAAACCTATCACATCTAAGATGCTTTTGATACCGATTATTAAAATGCCGAAAACGAAAGGCCTTCTTTAAATTGTCCCAAGTTTTATTTTATATATTTTCCTTTGGCCTTTTTTTATGGTCACAATTTTATTTTCCAATTGATTTGAAATCCCATTGATTGTAATGCCGTAATAGTACATTACGACCCGTGTTTTGTACACAATTTTACATCACCACTTGGCCAAAAAGTGGGTTTTTCCAGACGCGCAGCGTGCAGAAAAACGCGCTTTTCGGCAAGGTGTGGTGTAAATTTATTTGTGAAATATGTCAACAATATGAATTTAATGATTGACAACTTTGACAAGCTTCAGTTTCATGCCGCTAAGATCAAAACGATATTATCCCGTTATTTTTATATCGTTATGCGTAATATTATAATGACATTTTAAAATCTAACAGAATAATATCGTTATGATCCCCTTTTTAGTATTCCGTTCCAAAATTGGTCTGAAGGAACACTTATATGATCAATTGGCCATATAAGTGTATTGGCATATTTTACAGGCAGTTTTCTCAAAGACCGTTTGACATAGAAAGCTAAAATGGGGATAGTCTAATTCAATATGATGGAATTTGATACAATTGAATCATGCGTCAATCTAGAGCGCTCTTGACTGATGGAAATAATTTAATGTCATTTAAATATGTTCATATTGTTTTAAAGGCCACTTGCCAGTTATTAATCGTTTATTAACCAATTTTTCTTTAGTGTAGACTAGCTAGTAGCTTCAAGAGATGTTTGCTTTTATATTTCAAAAGGCGTTTTATGAATTATCTTACTGCCATAGAAACATCCAGAGGGTGGCTAGAGTGACTTGCTTACTGCAATGTCCGTATGAATTTGATTCACTTAGGCCACTTCCCGACTTGACGGGGCGGGATCGATATGTCATAAGTATTTTGTTGTTTGACGTAAGCTTACCGATGTGAAATTTCCTCACTTGACGAATTACTGTCAGTATGTATTACGTTTGCGCAGTACTAATCCAGATGTTTCGACGTGGCGACCACGTAACATAATTTAGAAAAGTGACGAATCTTTTCATTCCGCGACTATACACAATAATTATTTTTAAACAATAAGATTCAATTACAAATGCAAACTTATTCCTATGAGGGATTCTTCGTTCCTCCTTTTTCCTGTTTTATTATATAAGTATGGATGAATTATCGTGAGAACAATAACACAATATCCTACATATTATATTACCAGAATAAATTGCAATGAATAAAGTTAGTAATTTATTGAACAGAACAAAATTAACTTGAATCGATGGAAGGAAGTAGTGGTCATAAAACTGTTTTTATGTATTTAAAGGAATGTTTTGTGAGCATGAATAAATTATATTATGAATGGGACACTCGAATTAGTAATTGTATATTGAATTTAAAACTATGCTAGGTACTGCATATCATAATTTAGAAATAACTTTAACTGATTTCGCTACTGTCGCTAGTCATTTTTGATAATGTATACGCAAGGTAACATAAATATGACTATGAAATAACACTAAATATGGCTGCAACAACAAACATTTTATCGCTTGTCGTATAAAATGGACAAATCAATCAAAAAAGGCAATGGTATTTAATGCCTAACTTTTTGTGTTATCCGTGAATTTTGCAGCATTGAAATACATACCTATATTAGATAGGTATTATATTATTATTGCCTATATCCGCAGACATATCGACTGAATGTAATTTTGTTCTGTACAAATTTTTCATAATATGGTGACGTTTTTCTCGTATAAAAATGTCTTTAACAATTTACTAACAGCCTTCTGATTCATAAACCAACTCGTCCTCACCTGTCACCTCACACCTCACCCATTTTTATATAGAAACTTTCAAATGTCATTCGTCAAAGTTTGACAGCTTCCATATGAAAACGGGCGAGGTGTGAAGTGACAGGACTGACAGGTGAGGACGAGTCGGCTTGTGAATAACACCCCAGGAAGGACAAATTAACGCCCGCCCAGCTAGCACGATAGATTTCTGGTTATGTTTTACGGCTGAAAATGTCACAAAAACAGTGAACGAAAAAAGCATTCGCTGCACACATAACATGACGGTAAAACCTTGCTCTACGAGTACATGAACCCGATAGTTAATAGCAAGGCTGAATCAGTTTATGTTTCATACTTCTTTTGGATTGTACTCGTATCATTGTCGTAAATTGCAATAACGAAGGTATTTGCAGGTTTTATGAGATTACATCCCGTATTTTTTCAGACAGGTAAAACATTACTCAGCATTCAGTTTTGATAACGCCATTGGCTCCCAAATTAATATGAGGTGCCAGCTTTTACAACCTATTCGTGAGAGGGATGAACTTGTTGGCAACGGCGTTCCGCAAGGCAGTGTACTCGGTTTGATCGTAAATCTGAGATGCTCTCTTATTGCTGTGAGTAGATCTCACCCTGCGTGAGAAGGCGAGGATTGTTTAAAGGGATTTACACACGAGAGCCCCCTCAAATCTTTTATTAGAAGACAAAGAAAAATATATTGTGTTATGTCAATATGCTAGGTATGCTATGCGAGCTGTTGGGAGTTTCTCTGCATGATCGCATCAGGAATGAGGCCATCCGCAGCAGAACCAAAGTGACCGATATAGCCCTTCGAATCACTAAACTTAAGTGGCAGTGGGCGGGGCACATATCACGTAGAACCGATGACCGTTGGGGCGGAAAGGTTCTCGAGTGGCGACCACGTACCGAAAGGCGTAGCGAGGGCAGGCCCCCACACGGTGGACCGATGATCTGGTAAGGGTCGCGGGTGTCCGCTGAATGCGGGTGGCCGGTTACTGTGGAAGTTTTTTGGGGAGGCCTATGTCCAGCAGTGGACGTCATTCGGCATGATGATGTCAATATGACAAAGAAAAGAGTTAAAAATAAATAAATAAAGTATGTGTGCCTGGAGAAGATTTTAAAAATCAATGTTTGCTCAAATAATCTCGCTTCATTGATAAGATTATTATGAATACTATATAAGTTATTTATTTTTTATATATCGAGCATGGAATTAGGCAATTAAAGAATGTTGAATATTAATGGTACCTACCTAAAGATCAATATAATAAACTGATCAAAAATTTCCAAATTAGGATGCGTATCCACATTATGCGAAGATGTGTTTCCATACATTTGACTTCTATCAAGCCGTTCATCATCCTCCTAGCGTTATTCCCAGTACAGTTGCATCCTGAAGAATGCCTGGGGTCCGCTACCTAATCCCAAGAATTGGCGTAGGCACTAGTTTTTACGGAAGCGACTGCCATCTGGCCTTCCAACCCGAGGGGGAAACCGACCTTATTGGGAATAGGCTTGTCAAGTGAGTGGGCAACTTGACTGTTAGAAGTTCTCAAGCCGCCCGGAGGCCTCTAACTTGGCTTAACGACTGCTACGAGTATCAAAGACAGCAACCGGGATCAACGGCTTAACGTGCCTTCCAAAGCACGGGAGCGCTCAGTTAGTAACCACTCAAAGCGGTCACCCATCCAAGGACTGACCTCGCCCGACATTGCTTAACCTCGCATACCGCACGCAGTACGCGGGTGCCACTGGGCCACGAGCGCTCCTGACTTCTATCAAGCCGTTGAGGTTATATAAATCACAATGTTGGTTTTCACGTCCATGGTGAATATTCTTCTTTAACGCGAAATGTCATGAAAAGGAAAATAATTGAAATATTACCCACGCAATTCCTATTCCATTTTGGCGTGATTGGAAGAAGGGCACCGATAACTTAATATTGTGATTTTAACTTCCTTCATATAACAAATCTTGTTCTTTCATTGTTAATCAATCAGCCAAGGAACCGCACCTGACATCATAATAAATTGCGAAGGAAACCACACCATAAAATTTTTGCCCTTATTACTTTTCAATAAAGTATGAATTATTTTAGCACAGAAAGTTTCATTTGTCTTTGCTGCTCAAGCATTCATCCTTCACCTCTGGGGTTTTATAATAAAGTTTCAAATCGAATGGCATTCAGTTTCAAGATGGTAAATATAAAATGGTAATAATGTGAAGAGGGAGAATTCACGCACAGCGAAGCCGACTTTTTTTCTTATACTTAACATATCCTATCTCACGTACATATCCTGTGTCCGGCGACATACTATATAATTATTCTTATGACATACAGATTGCGGATAAGCCCGTTATGAGGTTTTAATACTTTGTTTTGTTAAAGGCACAAATTCAATTCAACATTATTTTAGTCCGTTTTTGAGTCATTATTTGTAATATCGATAAAACTACGGCTGGGATATGTTCACTATATTCGATCAAAATGATTTCGGATAAAATTTGGCGGGTAGTTTATTCTTTACAAAAAGTTATAAAAATTATAAAAAAGCAAGTTTTCCGGTATGGCGAAATAAAAAAATCAAACTGAATCACTAGTTACATACTTACATATTGTTAAAGAAATTAGGTACTCCGCCGAGTCTATTTGTCTGTCTCTACGTCTTAACGCCATTAACACAAAAATATCCAAGGAAGGTTTTGTATATATTATGTAGTACATTGAGATTTTTTTCTGTTGATTAGCTAATATTTACTAGTGGCTCTGTGAGGTGTAGAGACCTCGCAATATTTTTTTTATCACATTTAAAAATTTCCTAAAACTGACTCAACAAAAAATATCCTACATAATTTTCGAACCTGCTCACAAAATTTCACGAGAATCGGTTGAGAAATGCGACCTGTAGAGGAGAACATCCGGAGAGACAGACAGACATACGAAAGATTTTTTGACGAAAGCTGAAACGGAGACGCTTTGCTCGTTCGGGCAACTAATAAGTTGTTTAGTGCCTGGGCAATTGAGCTTTGCTCGTGTTTTCCCGAAGATATTACTAAATCGATTTCGCGTCCCCGTAATCCCTCCAATTTAAAATTTCATTGAAATCTTTAGAGCCGTTTCTGAGACCGCTGAAAAAAAAAATAAAAAAAAATCTCGTTTCAATATATAAAATATATGCATGACCACATGATTCTAGGTATATTCGTTGTGAAAGAGAATGCCGTATCTCACTTAAATAACTTGAATATTTTTAGCATATTTCTATAGGTACCATCGTAATGGAGAAATTTGCACCACATTTAGTTCAGTAGCTCTCAGTCCAAACAATGCATCGTGTGAACTATCCCAACGGGTTTTTATGCCTACCGCTTTAAATTACTGCTTTCCGTTATTACTATGATGTGTTAAAAAGTCGTGTTTTATTAGGTGACTCTTAGCAAGATACGACGTTTTAACACGGTAGTATTACTTGTTTTCTGTCCTGTTTGCTTTCGAATGAGTATCGAGAACTGTTAAACTTATCTTGATTGCAAAGACGTGAAGTTTACGAGTATGAGATTGGATGTAAGGAGTATATCTTGACATTTGATGTAGATTCAATTGATTTTATCACCCACTTATTCACTCTTATTCACCGACTCATCCTCACCTGTCGCCTCGTACCTCACCTGTTTTTATGTGAAAACAGTCAAATGTCATTTGTCAAAGTGGTGAGGTTAGGACGAGTCGGTTTGTGACTAACACCCCTGATCACAGATTTTTTGTTGACGAAGTCTAATGCGGATTTCATTACTGATGTGTATAGTGGTATGTGACGTAACCTTATGCTTATATGTTTTTATACGCACCTGGCGAAGCTTATTACGTTGCATATTAGAATGTGTAGATCATTTTTAGTATATACACTTCTTCGCACCCCCTGATATCTGTATTTATTATCGTAGTAAAATAAATTCAACGCAACTCTACATTTTGGAGGGTGGGGGGGGGGGGGGTTGTAAGTATTTTTAGTGGCTTGCAAAGAATGGAGTCAGGTGGGCTTGTATTTGAACTTATTCGTAAATAGATATTCAAACGTGATCACATATATAAGTAGTTCACAGGGAATATGTTGGAGCGGAAAAAAACTTCAAGTCACACTGTACAGTTACATTTGTATGGAATTTATCCTGTCACAAATATGTTCTGAAATTTTAATTGCATTTTGCTCACTGGTTTCAAGCAGGAAAAATCGTTTTCACGCTCGCAGCAAAATTGCCTTTTGCTCACTGGTTTCAAGCAGCAAAACCGCCATTTTCGAGCCGCTGAGGTGAAAAGTCGTTTTCACGCTACGCAGGCATTTCGAATAAGTGTCATTTAGTGGGTATTAAGGTGTTGAACATAGACATGTTTTTCTTAAATTTTTGATTAATATGGAAGTGCTCGAAACAACTATGAAATCTAAATTCAAAATTTAAAAAAAAATAACAAATTTGGTTTTCAGTACATTTCTTAATCTTCGGCTATTAAGTACTCGTTAACTATAGTAATGCCTATAACACTTTTCCTTTTAAATTCATTATATATACAGGGTGTGGCCTGTATTAGGAGCAAAAAAATTAAGGACACTCGCTTAGAGCATCTGCAGTAACCTCTTGGGCCCAGAAAAAATATATTTTGTTCAATTCAGAAAATTTTGATCTAAAATTATGGTTGGGTTATGTTATGGGTAATGGATCTTGGCACCACGAGATTTTAGCGCGGCAGTCAATGCTGATTTTGAGGTAGCATCTAGTTACGACTCATAATCGTTTTTGCATTTTTGGTTTAAAATGATACTTTTCGGTTTATTTTTTATTTTTTTATCAAGTTTTATGTTTTTAAAATAAATGGTTTTTAATGTCACTCCAGTAGAATAAAATAGTACACGTAAGCAGTATTGGCATAAAAAAAAAATCAAGAACCATTTGGAAATAATTTCTGGAGAGCTCAATAGTGTACTATTTAATTTCTTGCTCCCATTACAGTCCACACCCTTACTCGTATACGCTAGTTCGCAGCGCACGCAATGGCTCGTTGTTCCGGGATGGATATGAGAAGCTTTACGTGTAAGTTTGTATGTGTTTTTATGCTCGGTACGGAAATCCGCGCAACCTGTTCGGAGCTCCATCCGACTATGGTAATATTATGTGAGTTCACCTTTCGACTCGTACGATAACGCTACCTGCCTAGCTACCATGATCCCGCTTATGGCTTACGCAAGCGCGCAATACATTAACCTTTTTTTTTACATATTTCTTAACTTTGAATTTAAAATAAATTACACAAGCAAGCAACACCCAAGGCTTAAATAATAGTTCGATTTGTGTAAAGTATCCCTTAATATTTATTAGTTTATTTGGTACCGGAAGGGTATTTTCGTCAAAACGTTCTCGTTCCCCTAAAAATGTTTTCTACAACATTATAGCTAAGCGATAACTTCCGAGCCGATGTCTTGCGAAGGCCGATTGCCTTGGAAGTTATTGGATCAAGCGAGGCGAATTGCTGGTGATTTGTTTTGTTGCGCTAAGAAGATTATTTCTGCCGTCAAAGGAAAGTATAGTAAATAAAGGAGATAAATAAAGTCATCGTCAGAAGTGCTGTAAAGTAAAGCGCAAATCTACAGGGTGATTTGGGGAGATGTGAGTAGAATCGGCTCTACGGGTTCAGTAAATATTTAGCTACTTTTTCGTTTCATTATTGGTGAAATTAACATTCATTTGTTTAATGTTGGGACCCGGGTAAGTCCTAAAACTACGCCCAAGACCAACGTGGGATGGGCAGCCGCATCCCTGGAGTGCGGTGAAATATGCTGCGATCGCCAACGCGCATGCCAAGCGTGGCGATTATGGCATTTACTCCCCATGAAATTGGGGGAGGCCCATGTATAGCAGTGGACGTCCTTGGGCTGATATGGTGGATTAATGTTGGAAACTAAAAGTCGTTAATTACTAACGAAATTCATGTTGGCCACTTTACAATTCAAATGCTTTTGGCAATACGTACTGATGTTTTTCGCTTAACCTGTGGTAATTGTCTGTATCAGGGTCATTACCAACTAGAACCAAGTGGTCATCATGAGTTCTTAAATCATTACTCATATTTCGTAAATAAATTGTACCACTTTCATTTCCATACGTTTCTTATTTATTGTTAAGCTGGTAGGTCAAGTCTGTAAACTTAACTCCATTCTTAGGCTGGTACAGTACCAGCCTAATTTATCTACTATATATACGTTTTTATGTAACCATCCTATAATTTTAACCCCACAATAAGAACGACATCGAATATAACAATAAATCATTGGTGTAGCAATTTTCCTTCGATCACCATAATAAAATAATATTTCGTATTTGTCCTTGACTTGAAACACTGGTCTTATTGTGCGAATTGTTTCAGACAAAACAATATTAATTTTATGAGTGTAAAAATGTTGTAAATCTGTCTGATCAGTCAGGAGAACATTTTAAATAGTTTCTTAGATAAATTGTTACAACATGGAATTCTAACATGCTTAGAAGAGGTCCCATAAAGGCCATAAAGAACTAGGTCAAATTGACAGTTTAAAGTGACTTAGGAGGATGTAAGAGAGGAATACACGTCATCTCACTCATATTTGTAGCAGCCCAACTGGGGAAGTACTTAACTCTCCACCTTACAGACGACCGCAGCCATAATACCAACACGTCTCCTTAGGTATTGTGGCGTTGTTCCTGGTGGTGAGTAAGTTCGCCAGAGCTCCCGAGGATGCGCTGTGATGAAAGTGAGGGCGCTGCGTATGTCTCTAGCTGACAACGAATCCCCAAGTCAATAAAGGGTCAGTAACGTTCTTGTTAACATTCTTCTGGAGTCGCAAGCATCCATAGGCAACGGTGTTTGCTTACCATCAGGTAGGCCGTTACCTTGTTTGTATAAAAATACCATGATGGCAACTAGGGACAGAAAGAAGTTCATATTGATCATGTCAGTGTTTCAGAAGTGTCGGCCTCTTTAGCCTAGTTGGTAGTGTCATTGCCTCCGAAGCTAGAGGTCCCGGGTTCGATTCCCTGTAAGGGCATTTGTTTCTGTGGTGAGCAGAGACATTTGTTCCTGAGACTTGGATGTTTTATATGTATTTAAGTATATATCTATTAAATATATCGTCGTTTAGTACCCATAACACAAGCCTTGAGCTTACTGTGGGACTAGTTCGATTTGTGTAAAAATTGTCCCCTAATATTTATTTATTATTATTTATCTGATTTTCATTATCACCATTACGATTATGAAAAAAAAAATGTAGCACACTTATTTTTTATTTACTTTCCAAGGCGTTTCGTGTATTTAACTCTTAGAATACCTATCTATGTATATATGAGTGGTGCGTCTGTAACCTGGGTGTACTTACTTCGACTGTAATAAAATCTAGAGTATAACCGATCTTAACAGAATGCCCTTCTATAATGTCGGCTAATAGATGGGCGTTCAGTATTGATATTAAAATTTACTTTATTATATCAATGCTTCACCTCATAACAATGCATAAAGATCAAAATGGGTACATATTTTTTAGAGCTACACAGTATATGAATTAATGAATGAATTTTATTTACATCAAACAAGAGTCCATAATAATAAAGATACATAAATTAAATTAAATTTGACAAAATAATTAGCATAATAATTGAATTAGGAAACAAACAAATACATTAAACAAAATACAATATGAATTATTAAATATATATACTTAATACATTATACTATTATATACTAGAATGCACTAATAATTAAAGTCAGTGCAATGAAATGGGTATCATTCAGGGATAGGATAAATATCCATAATTTATAAGCAATGCCAACTCATTCATATACTTACATCGTTTTTTTTTTCTTTATATGAAACAGGCTAACGTAATTGTTTGCAGGAAAGCTCAACTCGCACGCATTAAATCTTCAGTTATTATTGCAATTGTTTTGTTCCTTTGTATCCTTTGCTCGCCGCTCTTTGTTTCTTAAAATGCCATCTTCCTATTCTCTTTACTATTTAATTATCACAGCCCTTAAATCTAGAAATACTATTGCGAGCATCTTATCTCCAAAACCTGCACAGTGGGTTCAAAAGCTTTTCTCCCAAGCACTTCAATTCCAAAATCAAAGTCCTTGCCCCAATGCCCACAACGTTCGGATCGCGCGCGCTCACCGCACGCGTTCCCCGAAGTGCGCGCACAACTCCGTGACTCGCAATTTGATGCGCATGCGCGCCAAACAATACTTGTGAATAGGTTTACATGTGTCAAGTGTAAGTGGAATTAGAAGGAAACTGTGCGTGTGATTGTGTTGTGTGTGTAATTGGTGAGGTTATTTTTTATGTCGTTAATGAATTCTATTAGTTTTATAACCAAAAAGCTTGGGAGGATTTTTGAATGTTAGAACAAATGTCAGTTTGTTACTTACTCTTTTTGACAATAACTAAGTATTTATACTTAGTTATTACATTTAACACATTGTACATTTACATTGTTTGTTTTATGTTTTAACATTTGGCAACATAGCCTATCGTATGTTTTGGTCCCTTAAATAATATCCATAACAATTTGTTCACCAGAATATTTTTTTGGGTAAAATTTATTAACGCACAAAGTCACGGGCTAAAATAAGTATAAACGATTTTGTATGATTGTATGTTCCTTACTCTTTTTATAATAATTACTAAAATGTACGTTAATACAAAAAATTCGTTCGTACGCATGTGCTATGCTATGACATGAAAAAACTGCTGGGACACATCGCATGTTACAAACAAAAATAAACCTTATAAAATTGTCTTAAGAGTTTTATGATGTTGTTAGGGTGTGTGAAGGATTGCGATGAGTTTTTGTCTTGGATTTGTTAGGATTTTGTTTCCGGAGGGTCCAGCTAATGTCTTATTTAAATATTCTTTTAGTGTTAACGAATGGGATTGAATTTTAAATCTGTATGTTTTGTTAGTACTTGAACCAACTTTTAATTTTCTACAGAATTACTTTAATTTACTGAATCACAATAACAAAATAGTTGGGGTACAATAAATGGACACATTGTTGATACACATTCGTTAGTTAAAATGCAAAGATTGAGGCACACAATTATAGATTTTTAGGGTACCATGGCCCGAGGGTGCCACAGGAATCGAGTCACGATGTTTTCATAAAATATGTATTACTATTGCCGTTATACCCACAAATAATAAATATGAAAAAAGAAATTGGAATTTAAGGAAGATCACATACAAAGAAAGTGTTTGTTTTTCAGTAAGTACTCAAAACGATGGTTCGAAACGGTTGGTGGTTTCGATCGTCATATATTTATTTTTTGTATAATTTTACGTAGGTACCATACGAAATTCATAATAAACGGTTACCATCAAAACTGTTATCATAATTTTACAAAGCATAATTCTCTCATAACATAAAACTCATATACCACAATATATCATAACGAGTGAATAGGCATCTTCTGGGTGAGCTCGCTTCATCGTCGGCCTCATCTTTGCCCCCTGGCTAGATGCTGGCCAAGAGCAATCCCATTTTTAATAAAAAAAAGAAAATAGAAAAACATAAAAATGAATTGCATAATTTCCTACAAAGTTATGGTAGGTATTTGTTTTTATGAAAGTAAAAAATTATGACTATTTATGGCTATCTTTATATCCTCACAAAGACATCTGAAAGCTATCAATCTCCTTTCTTGTTCTTTTTTCTTACATGCCTGCATACTTAATACACAAAACGACTGCCATAAGATTTAATACGAAAACAAAACACTGTCTAGTCTAGTTCACAGTAAACTAGTTTACCAAGCAGGAATCCCAGTTGACGTACCAATTTTAAAATCAAGTGGCTGGAATAATCGTCTCGTCCCCGCCTTAATTACGAAGATATTCTTCGGGGGAATTAAGAATTACAATCTATTTTGTACGTAATAAGCGGTTACTGGGAATCAATACCATTGCACATTCCTGGGACTGGTTAAAGGTAACAAATAAGAAAAGTTTAGTAACGGTATTGGCCTAGGAGCCTACTTATTTTTTAAACCTAGATGCAGAGGATTAACTAGATGTAGAGGGTTAATATAACGACATTTACAATACAGGGGATTTTTTATCAAGTCACTAGCAAATAGATCCCGGAAATGTAGCCTACTTATTCATTTAAAGAAATAAATATACTTATGACACTTATTAACACTAAAAAAAAATTAGTAAATATTTTCATTCATCTTGCTCTGACTTTTATCCATTTGGTCGTGGATCAAAAATTGAATTTCTTTTGATTGAAGCGTTTTTAGTTTTATTTATTCGTTAGCCTTCTGTGCGTTTTTGTACGTAAACAAAAATTCTATATTCTGTAAGAACTAATCTAAATATACCTTTATAGAAAATATTTTATTAAATAACATTCCAAATTCAAATGCAATAAACGAGTACAAAGGCTTCAACCGTCAAAGCTTCAAAGGGTAATAAAACAATGAATTTCATTACAACTATGAAGACATCACAAAGAATTTCCAATAACACATCCTAAACTACGCCCAAATACACGTCGAATGGCACTTGTACGTGTCCAGGCTGGATAAGAGACCTTCGGTCGTTACACCAACTTATCTAACATTTAAATCACTTGGGAATATAAATAGTGACGAATTGTTTAGTTCAAGGGCAATCAACCTGATTTTATGCTTCTAGAAATACATTTACTGATTTTATAATGTTTTGATTGCTTTTTAACGTGCTTCTGATTTGGAGTCGCAAGCGTGGCTGCAGTGTCTGCTTACCATTAGATGGGCCGTATGCTTGTTTTTACTGCCCTTAAATAAATAAAAAATGGATTTAGAAATATCCATTTTTCATAGTTTGTCGTAATGATTCCACTTTTACAATGTTGTTTTTTTATTTATAATAATAATAATATTGGGGGACAATCTTACACAAATCGACTAGTCCCAAACTAGGCAAAGCTTGTACTATGGGTACTAAACGACGATATACATACTTATATACTTAGATAAATACATACTTAAATACATAGAAAACATCCAAGGCCCAAGAACAAATATCCGTGAAAAATGCACAAATAAATGCCCTGGCCGGGATTCGAACCCGGGACCTCTAGCTTCGGTGGCAGAGTCACTACCAACTAGGCTAAACAGGTCGTCGATTTAAAGTACATAAGAAGTTTAATGGGACGTTACGTTATTATGCAATAAAAAGAAACTATTATTTCATGGGATACGTCTTCAATCGACAGTCTAAGCTGTATGAAATAATGTTTTTTTTTAACAGCAATAAAATAGGCCGCATAGCAAAAGTTGATCAAAACATTAGACTCACATTTTTCAATTTAGTATCAACAATTAGATTTCATATCACATCATAAAATGGCGATTTAGTGTATCGTGTGTTTCTACGAGTAATAAAAACACTCAAATTCAGTTTGTATGAAGGACATCAAATGAATAAAAAATTGCACAAAACCTAACCTTTTTCTATATAATATTTTTCCCCATACACTGGTTGCTGACACCACTGTGCGCTACACAAATTAAAACAAGGCATCTGACACGTGCACACACTAGGTACTATGTGTGTCAGCATGACACATTGGGCTTCACTGTACGTTGATCCGATATTGTCAAGTCAATGTACAGAAAGTCAATCCGAAGGTGTTTTAGGCGCTCATTTTGGTACATACTCGTACCATACATCAACAACCAGGCCTAATAGCGCTATTTTCGCATATCGTTATGATTCATAACGCTACTTTGTCAATAAAGCGCTTTACTAAAAACGATATTTGGCGCGCATTTATAGCGGTATCCATTATATCGTTATAAATAAAAAGCAATATATATATAGCAATATTCTGTGAAGCGCTATAATAACGTTATAGGCTATCTCTATCTCGCACACAGTCTCGCTTTTACGTGCGCCGTGACTTATACGTCAAAGTCGAGCACGTCATTGTCGCTACCGCCATCATCTTAAACGATATTAACACGTTATAATAACATTATGATATAAGGTTATGATTTTCATTTTGTTTTGATATGAAATATCGTTATGAGGAACATCGATTATGATTATAACGAAATTTTAAATACTAACGAAATATATCGTTATAATATCGCTTATTTTATAACGTTGTAAAGGCCTGATCACAACATATTCCAGGCGCTCAAGGTATCACATTGATACCAATCAAAATCAAATTGATATGCCAAAAGTAGGTATCTCGAATCGACCTCCTGTTATGTATTGACGTGTAACCAATACAATAGAATTACGTCCAACCGATCAATGATTTCTATACGTATGTACGACGGTAAGCAAGTAGCAAATAATTGAAACGTCATCGTATCAGAGGCTAGCCAGAATTGGCGATGAATACGAAGAATTAGATGTCTAGGCAACTGTCTTTCCCCAGCAGTAGGACACTACCTGGGCCACTGTGATACTAAATCTTCAGCTCAGGCATTCAATTACAATCAAGAGCAAAGGTAACGAGTATGGCTTACATAGGATTTCTGAGCAAAATGATCGGTTGATAACGAATTAAGTGTCATGAAGGTTTTCACAGGGAAAAAAATTCTCACTGTGTGACCTTTTATTGCGTCAAGTCAACACGCAGGCATTATGTTCATCGTCATCATCATATCAGCTGAAGTACGTACACTGCTGGATTCCACCTCTCCAAGAATGTTACAATGACCGGTCCTACGCCACCCGCATTCAGGTGGACCCCAGCCCGCGACTTTCACCAGGTCATCAGTCTACCTTGTGGCAAGTCTGTCAGCGCTTTCAGTACGTAGTCGCCACTAAAGAACCTTTCCGCCCCAACAGCCATCGGTTCTACGTGTTATGTGCCCCGCATACGTTGCGTTATTATGATATAAACTATATCATCTAATATATACGTATATATCATGCGTTCAATAAGTCTATAGCTTTGACGTAGTTAAAATGTACTCATATTGTCAGCTTTAGCCTTATATATTTAGTTAGTCTCTTCTTCCAGACTTAGCCTTTGGGCACCAAATACTTTTTAAATTGAATTAGTAGGCGGTAAGAAATCAAATAAAATAAATTCCAACATACAAGTTTTTTACAGCGAAATACAAACTGAAATGGCGGGAAACTTCAAAGTCTGTCCTTAGAGATTACCAAAGGGCAAAATGAGTTTCTAAGTGCGCCATGCCCTCGTTTACTATGGAAATGAAACATTTGATCTTCGGGCTACTTAAAAAAAGGTTTTATATATTTTCGTCTGAGAAGTTCGAGGTTCATTTTATTAATGTAGCTAAGGGATTGTTTCTTAACCCACTGTGCAAAAACCACTGTGCATGAAATCCCATGTGTGTGTCCACTGTGCATGAAATCCCTAGGTAACTCAATTTCTTTACAAAATATAAATGTTTTATTACCAGATTTAATTAAGCTTACAATATTTGTATTTATGTAACATATCTTACTATGTTCGCTCGTGCTCAGCAGCGCCCGCGTGTTGCGTGCGGTATGCGAGGTTAAACAACGTCTACCGGGGGTCAGCTCTTGGATGGGTGACCGCTTTGAGTGGTTATGAAGCGAGCTTTGGAAGGCACGAAAAACCGTTGATCCTGGCTGATGTCTAGGACAGCAGTCGTTAAGCCAAGTTACAAGCCTTCGGGCGGCTTGAGAACTTCTAACAATCAAGTTGCTCACTCACTTGACAAGCCTAATCAGAGTCAGATGGCGGTCGCTTCCGTAGCGGATCCCTGGCATCCTTCGGGATGCCACGATGTACTGGGATAGCGCTAGGGATGATGATAATGATGATTATGTTACTTTCTTAGTGTAGGTACCAAAAATAGTACAACAAAATTAAATTAAACATTACAATGATAATAAAATTATCATAGAATTGTTTATTTATCAGTTATTTGTAACTATTAAACCATTTAGAAATCCAGGATATTGTTAGTAAACTGTATACTGTACTTGAACAACATTCACTGAACTAGCGTCATTCTTGAGAGTAGTGACCCCCCTTTTACTTATATTATCAGCTGAAATCGCAGCCCAGGAAGAATACCCGATTCGAACAATTAAATCAAAAAAACCTGTTATCGCCGGTTTTAATTCAACGAAGTTCCAATTAAATCTCGTTCAAGTTCGTAGTTAAATTGAAGCGGTTATAAAACTAATCTCACTTAAAATTACAGCTCGTGATTATAAAAGAGCGTCTCTCTATAGATATGATGCGTTACTTACGACCTGTTGGTTTAAATTGTACAATTACTGCTCGCCGTTAAATTATACTAAAGCGGGTTCATTCCGGCGCCGGGGAAGTGTTAAAGGGTTAAGGCTCGTCCATAGTTATTTGGATTCAACACGTTCACAAGCCAATACTATCCTTTAGTTTCTTGTCTCACTCTGGGATCCATTGAAGAACTCAATCAATTCAATTCAACATTTATTCATGAACAATGCATTGATTGTGTTTGAAATTTATACATACCTAATAGAAGTAAATACTAGAACTAGGATCAAGCACATAATTTTGACTATTATACATATACTAAAATCTATGATTTTTTTAAATCTTGTGCAAATATTTCTTCAATACTGTAGAAGCACCCCCTAACTAAATATGCTTTCAATAGGTTACTGAACATGAGACCGTTTGTAATATTTTTTAAGTTAGTGGGAGGCTTATTAAATATATTTACTGCATGATTCCTAGTGCAATGCTGCTCTATTTTGTGCTTGGGATAGAAATTAGGCTTAAAATTAAGCAAAACTACTGAAGCAGAAGCACTTTTGTTCCAGAACATGCAAAATTGCTTTAGCCCCTTAAATTGGGACGTAAAAATGTAATACCCAGGTAGATAAATTGATAATAATAGAAATAGAAACCATTTATTCGTAACAATACAACACAACAAAAGAAAAACAGTAAAAATAGTAATAACGAACTGGTTCCAACACTTCCAACTCAGCCTGGTTTAATAATATATAATAATTATCAGCGCTGATCTTCCGATGAAGAATCACCGATTCATAAATAATCAAATTCTAACGCCCTACGTTAGAAGACAAAAAGGGCATAGCGAGATGACGCTAATATTTGGAATTTTGGAGCTGCCCAACTAGGGTAGCACTAGCACCTCTACCTTACCGAAGACCGAAGCTAACATGTTCCAGTACTTGTTCTTTAGGTAAGTGGTGTTGTGTGTTCCTGGTGGTGAGTAAGGTCACTTGAGCTCCCGAGGATGCATGGGGGGAATGCGGATTGTGCTCAGAGTGAGGGACCTTTATTATGCAAAGTAATCCTGAAGTTAAAGACTTTCAACGAAAACTATAGCGCACATGATCAGTTAAGCTATTTTTGAGTTATCGTAAAAAGTCTTCCCTTCTTAGTAAAAGTCGTATAAAACGCTGCGAAAGTATTCCCTTTTGCATGTTGATTGATTTTTTTAAAAGTAATTTGGAGTTTATTTATTTATTTATATTTGAGTTGCAGGCTAGCCGCTTACCATCAGGCGGGCCGTACGCTTGTTTGCCACCGACGTAGTTTAAAAGAAAATCACTGGGCAACTACGGAATCCTACAGTGAGCATGACCCGACATGCTCTTGGCCGATCTTTTGTTTATAAATTCGAGAAAAAACATACACTGCTACTTTCCTGTAACATGTTTCTTATAACTAAGAAAATAAGATATTTGCTGAATTTTTATTAGTACATTACGATACAAGTGCAGAGAACAGGAAATTCGCAACGAGTGGTAAAAAATTGAAACACGACCGAAGGGAGTGTTTTAAATCGACACGAGTTGCGAATTACCTGTTCGCACGTGTATCGTACAACGTTTTACAGTACATGTGGCTCTTTAAAGTTTCGACATATGCTCGTAATCTGCTGATTACCGCACTCGTGCGGTAATGTAGCACCATATGTACTGTAATAGTAATAGTACATTACGATACAAGTGCAGAGAACAGGAAATTCGCAACGAGTGGTGATAAATTTAAACACGACCGAAGGGAGTGTTTTATATCGACACGAGTTGCGAATTACCTGTTCGCACGTGTATCGTACAACGTTTTACAGTACATATGGCTCTTTAAAGTTTCGACATATGCACGTAATCTGCTGATTACCGTACTCGTGCGGTAATATAGCACAATATGTACTGTAAAAGAAATGTATACATGTTTTTCAATTCAGGAACATGGTCGGTGACCACGGTAAGTATTATTTTTCATTTCGCTGTACTAATTTACAGATCTCTCTCTCTCTCCTTGGCAATTATTATTCCCATCCGATTACTTTCCTCGTCATTTTTCTCCACTTTGCGCCGTCTCGTCAGCCTTCAGAGTGTCAGTCTCAGAAACATGACTTACACAATTTTTATATTCGTTGGTGCGTGTGAGCACCCCCTAACTAAGGCAAGCTAATCCACGGCGCGAGACCATTTCATTCACAAAACGCCCGTAATTGCCCCATCATGCACTAGCCCTTACCTTAATAGTTCCCTCGTTTGGATGAATTATAGTGAACTTGTTTCGGATGGGATTTTAAATCTAACTCCGTTCTGGTTCGGCGATTATGATTCGTTTTGATTAGGTTCATTGTACTTTTGGGGATGGCCTTGTTGTTTATTTTGGTTCAGCGATCCTTTCTGCTAACTCATACTCATACTCATTTATTTGCAATGATTTTACACATTACACGTCAAAATAATACATTTCATCATACATTCATCATTTCATTTCATTTTCATCGTATATTGTTGGGTTATTTTTCATCCCTAATTGACCGAGTTCAGTGTTGTGTTTCACCGCACAGCACCAACGCCTCGATTCTTGAAGAACTAAGGATTTTGGAAAGGTTATCGGCTATCGTACAAACATCGCACAAAAGAATATCGTTACATATTTCGGAAATGTTTCCCGCTGAGTTTCGGACTCCATATAAGACTGGTAATGCAGGGCAGCCAGGGCCAATGGTTTCAGATCGCGAGGCCGTTTACCAATGCGATGGACAGATCATGTAACGAATGTGCTCACAAAGCCCAGACTAGAGAGAAATGGAGGAGAACCGTGCATCGTGCCATCTAAAAACCACATGAATGAGCACGACTGCTCTGTCAAGAGCAAACGCCTAAGAAGAAGAATTGACCGAGTGAAAATCTTCGTTTCAGCTGCGTCAAAAATGCTTTTGTATGTCAGGCAGATTTCCGGATTTCCGGCTATTCTACTCTACAGCTCGCATTTCTCAACCGGTTCTCATGAAATTTCGTAAGCAGGTTTTAAAATTACGTAGATTATTTTTATCGAGACAGTTTTGAGAAATTTCCAAATTTGAAAATAAAAATTCGCGGCAACAGCTTACAGAGGCACTCGTTGGTAACAAGATACCCATAGACGTTTCAGAGAAGTACCAGCCGGCTTTTTTTCGCAGTTCACTTTCCGGATATTTTACTTTTATGTTATTTACTATAACGGTAGCATTCCTACAAGCTAGTCATTTTGTGTTCTAGTCGATTTAATGAATTTTACAATCCTGAAACTAATTCTACATTACTAGCAAAGATTATATATACTTGCTCAAATACAAATTAAACACAGAGAAACTACCGTAAGCATGAAAATAAATAATCTTTAGGTACTAGTACATTACACCAAATGTAATGGAAAAATATTTATTAAGTCTAGAGCTTACATTACACCCCTAGGGTGGCAAATGGTCGGATGGATTACACCTGCCGTGAGCAAACAGAAAGAAAAGCAATCACTAAGACGGTCGTATTCGATATTTTTGCTGTACAGTCGACTACAAAAACATGAAGGTACATATTTATTTATTCGTCTTACTAGTAAGGTGAAGGAATGTATAAAGAAAACTACCCTGTGTTTCGCACATATTAAACTCATGATGAGCGTATTAGTTCCAAACATTTCGAGCAATATTCGACCATAAACACGTGTGTCACCCGTTTCGTTATATTAAAAATTGATACATTCAAATGCTAAAGGAAAAGATTATTAATTATTACCGATATTTTTTTAAACCAATCAGATAACAGAGAAACTCATAACTCCCTAGGGAGTTATGAAAATCCATAACTCCCGCGGGAGCTAAATCGGCTAAAACTACTCTATACGCTTGCGTACAATAAGATCCTTTACGAGCAAGTGTGATGAAAATAATGTTACTAATAGGTGACAAATAGGCAAAGGGATGTAACGATCCTATCGTCCACTGGTTTTCCAGTGCAATCCGTCAACGTAGGGCAGCAAACTGTTCTCTGAATTCATTATTCCCTGAGTTAATTTCCTGAACTGTACGTATGAATAAATATAGTACAGTATAAGTATATACAGTTCAGGAAATGAATGTACGAGTATGTTTGTCACTTTCAATTTCAATAGAAATACATAATTTAATTTTATTGTAAAGTGCATATTTTTTTTACCATTATATTAATGAAAACCATTGTATAATTATCGCACTAAATGGTGTTGATAAAATTAATGTTCCTTGCCATGTATATTTCTAACTAGTAAAAACACAAAACGACCATACGATCAAAAACATAATCTCATTTTTAATCAATCATTACTAATTCGATAGAAGTATTTGGATTAGATTAATTAATGAATCATTCGTCTCAATCTGCGACTTCCGACGGCGAGTAACTAGTTGTTAACAAAGTTGTACAACTACTATGAAAGTATGGGAACCATCGAACGGTAATGAGGACCATTTACAGGCGACGGATGTCGTGTCGTGCCCGTCCCGTCTGTCAGTAATGAGCATACTTTCAAACTACGAATCGCGATGATTCTGAATGGCGAAGTAAATATTTTTTTGTGTACCTAATTGTTTCTACAGTATCTCGCAGAGATTTCTTCATAAACGAAATACTGTCAGTATTCAGTATTACGTTAGCGCGTTGTAATTTCATGCGCAGAAGCGAGGCTGTACTGCATTTGTATCGCCCCACTTCCGCGCATTCCGTGCCCCTCCTTTAAATGTAGGGGCGCCGTAAAAACCAGTACTGACTACTGACTCAACTGACAGTTGACACTGACTGCTGGCAGTTTCCTCATATCGTATTGTGCAGCGACAAATCAGGATGTCGCGTAAATGTGACAGTTTTGCCATAATATATACTCACGTTCGAATTTAGATACCTAATATCTAAATTATATAAATAAATCTAAATTATATTAACAGCTAATTATACCTTTCCCGAACTAATCGCGGTCTTATTAATTAAAGTTACTTACGTACAAACTAATCAGGCGCAGAAAATTGTATCTTTAATTATACGTAACGAAACCGTTTTTATTTGGTACCAACTAAAACACCCTTGTGACTTGGAAGAAAGCGTTGCGTTCTCATAGTATGAGTATTAGTGTGGTAATACAGTAATGTAACAGAGCAGATCAAGCGGTTATACAACCCTTATAAGGCGCGCTCGTGACCAGCCGAGACGAGCGCGCTGAGAAAATGTAATGCTCATTAGAACAACTGTTTATTTGCAGAGTCAACAGCAAATGTAGATGAATATTTTAGTACTTTGTCGCATCTAACGTAACTATTGAATAAATAATGAAATGCAAGAGCGTTACTCGATCATATCAATAATATTTTCAATTGACCAGACAACAAGGGTATCTAAAGTAAGCACCAGTTGAATACGAAAAAAGTGTAAACAAACAATGTATTGATTTTCACATTTTTTAGGTAACGGAGTTCGGCTATGACAGTAACAATACTACGACAGTTGGGATGCGTCAAAGTAGTGAAATAAACAAAGGTGCTAAAATAATCATCCATTTTTGCTGTTGACTATACCTGCTCGAGTTCCATTTCTCCTTCGTTACCCATGCTAACCATATGTCTATGTATTCCCCTATTTCTGGTGACAATCGTCATCCGACACTGCGATTTCAATAATTTCTGGGTGGTCAGGTGAAGATGATCACTGGACAGTGTCGATACATATCGACTTGTTAGGGTACGACAGGCTAGTTGGCGAAATAGAAGCCTGATGGGAGAAAAATTGTTTGATTCTTAAGGATTTCAAATCCTAATTTCATGGGAATTGGACATTAAATTATCAGTATGTTGACCACTGGCCTCAGGTTTTAATAATTACTAATTCAGGGTGGTCAGGTTACACGCGCGTGGAAGGGAGCGTGTGTGACATATGTAAAATTGATTTTTGATAGACCCTTCCCCCCCATAAGCCTGGATATGACCACAATGACACAACGGTGGCACTCTTTGGGGAAGGCCTATGCCCAACAAAAATTAATCGAGTTAAGGCTCAGGTTGCAAGTCACGCGCACGTGCACGCTACGCAAGCGGTGTGTCATCTACTATGACATTTCATACGATACAACGCGCACGCCACGCACACGCGCACGCGCACGTGCTGCGCACGCATTTGGTGTGTCTCGGCTTTTAGAGTCCCTTTTAAAATGTAATAATTTAAACACTCTCGAGGCGCGGGCGGGCGGAGCTTTGGACCTAACGTGATTGAAAATTGAACACATGACCTTTGTTTAACATTTACGCAATATATTGGGTGTGCCCTAGCAATTGAATTGGATAGGACTGAACTTTAACTCTGAAAGAACAGGTAGAAAATTCAATAAGTGTTGCAGTACATTCCTTAAGGAATATAGATAAAAATAATTTATTTAATAAAAGTTTAAAAATCTTTCTTGCCCACAAGTGCTTTTATACTTTAAATGAGTTCTTTAAAGAAAAATACGATTAGAAAAGTTATTTAGAATGTTTATAGTAGTCTTTGTAATAAAATATTTTTAAACTGGTACAAAATTGGTCCATAGAAACTAGATTTAAGTAACCTTAGTTATAGGCTTATATTACTGTTGCTATGCCCTTGCATAGCGTCACATGAAAACCTACCTTATAAGATGTTCCACCTTTAACCTGTAATGTGACATGCAATAAACGATATATTTTTTATACATATTTTGTAGATGATCGCTGGGACTCAACCCATCTCGACCGCCCACCAATGCCATTTATGCAGTAAATCTTTTGAAACTTCCCGCGGTATTAATATACATTATTCGAGAAAACACAGAAATTGCTTATCTCAAAATGCTACTGTTGTCTCTGGCCCAAACGATATTCCACCTCCGAATAATAACCAATCCCAGCCTAGTAACTTGCAGCTCGAACTCAGCCACCTTAAACTTAACTTCCCCGTTATAAAAAGGATTCCACGCGGCGCCAGGATTTCCGTCGCTACCCGCCTGTCCTACTTAATTGATCAATGCGTGGAAGTAAACAGCTTTGACACGTGGCGCAATCTTCTAACTTTCGCGTACCATACCCTACACGCTGCTGATGGCATAGAGATTTCACTAACACAACAAATCAAAAACAACTGCTCTATTCCTTCTGTATCCACTAATCCAATACCAAAAATCAGCAAGAACAATGCCCCATCTTTCAATATTGCAAAAGCTGTTGAAGCTAAAATCAGCGATGGAGATCTCAAAGGCGCCGCCCGCATTTTGTTTTCCAGTGACACTTTATCGCCCGACACTCCTGACACCCTCTCGGCCCTGCGCTCAAAACATCCCTCGGCCCCCTCCACGCCTCCTTTCCTAGATCCGCCAACTGCTATTCAAGACTGCCTACATATCGAACAGAAACATATTGCAGATGCTATTGCCGGCTTTAAAACCGGTTCTGCAGCCGGTTTAGATGGCATCTCCCCTCAGCATCTAAAAGATCTTACTCCACATAGCGTTGGTGATGCCGGTATAAAATTGATCACTTCCTTGAATAATATTATAAATCTCATGTTGAGTGGCAGTATAAATCCAGACATAGTGCCCGTTCTCTATGGAGCAAACCTGATCGCACTCACAAAAAAAGACGGCGGTGTAAGACCCATAGCAGTTGGCACGACTCTGAGACGCCTAGCATCCAAAATAGCAGTTCGACATATATTTTCCAAATTACAGCGCAAGTTTGAACCTTTTCAGCTAGGCTTCGGTACAAGAGGTGGATGCGAAGCCGCAGTTCATGCGCTCCGCACCTTCCTCAGTACTGATGATTGCCAAGTTTTATTAAAAATAGACATAAAAAATGCATTCAATTCGGTGAACAGAGACACCCTGCTGGCTGAAATTAGAAATCATATCCCAGAACTTTATAATTACCTTCTACATTGCTACGCAGATCCCACTAAATTAATGTACCGCAACCATGAGCTCTCTTCAGAAGTTGGATGCCAGCAGGGTGATCCCCTCGGTCCGGCCATTTTTAGCTTGGCGATAAATCCAATTATTCAAAATTTAACCTCCAAATTTAATATCTGGTATTTGGACGACGGAACCCTAGGAGGAAACATAGACTCCGTACTTTCCGACCTCTCGACCCTCAAAACCAAATTTAAATCGATTGGCCTTGATCTAAATTACAGTAAATGCGAACTCTACATTCACGATACATCCTTAAATCATTTAGATACAGCAAACAAAAATATTTTAACACCAAATATTAAATCTGTTACTAAAGATTCCCTTAGCCTCCTAGGGACTCCAATTTTTGATGATTTTCTTCCTGTCTTTATAAACAATACAGTAGCAAAATTCCAAAACTGCTCCGATCGTCTATTAGAAATTAGCCCCCATTCAGCTTTTTTCATTCTTAAATTCTGTCTTTTTGTCCCAAAATTAACGTACATGCTTCGGTGCAGCCCTTTCTGGAAACATAAAAATTTACTAGCGCCTATAGACGCTTTAGTCAAAACCCAATTGGAACATATTCTAAATTTAAAGCTCACCGAACAATCTTGGCAACAAGCATCCCTTCCCGTCCGGTACGGCGGGCTCGGGGTGCGCAAAATTTCCTGTGTTGCACTGCCGGCTTTTCTATCGTCTGCTCACAGTTCTGCTGATCTCGTAGGAAAAATCTTAAGGGCCTCGCCCGCAAACTATGAGATCTCAGACTTGGACGACGCTAGAAATGCCTGGCTGTTGGCCTGCCCGGGGCAAAATTTTCCATTTAACCCCAAAACGCAAAGGGGCTGGGATGATGTTTTGTGCAAACTGAAATACACCTCTCTTGTAGACGACGCAACAGGAGCAGATCGTGCGCGACTGATGGCCGCGGGCTGCAGGGAGGCTGGACATTGGTTAAATGCTTTCCCGTCGCCTAATACAGGTACCCATTTAGATAAAAATATTCTCCGTCTGGCGGTCGGGCTGCGTTTAGGAGTCCCAGTATGCGCGCCGCATAAATGCCTCTGTGGCAGTGATGTCGACCGGCTGGGGCACCACGGATTATCTTGCCAGCGTAGCGCAGGCCGCTTTTCGCGTCACGCCGCTATAAACGACATTATCCGTCGGTCTCTCGCCACCGTCAACGTACCGGCAATACTAGAGCCTAGCGGTATTGCCAGAGACGATGGCAAGAGGCCCGACGGCATGTCACTTATACCGTGGAAGATGGGACGAGTGCTCGTGTGGGACGCTACCTGCGTGGACACGCTGGCGCCGTCCCATCTCCACGGTACCACACACAAAGTAGGCGCGGCGGCGGAGGCGGCTGAGGCCCTCAAAAGACGCAAATACAGGAGTCTCGACGCCAACTACAACTTCGTTGCTTTTGGAGTCGAGACTCTTGGTCCGTGGGGCCCTGCAGCGCAGAAACTGTTTAAAGAGTTAGCTAAACGGCTGGTCGATGTAACCGGGGACAAAAGAGCTGGTAGCTTCCTCGCCCAACGCATAAGTATTGCGATCCAGCGAGGAAATGCTGCCAGCATCCTCGGCACCATGCCACAGGGGCCAATTTTAGACTTAGGTTTTTAGATTTGTAAGGTTTTAATTTAGTTTATTTAATAATATACAGTTTATCTATCAGAGTTGAATGTCTACAATAAATATTGCATTAAGTACATAAACGATTCATTCATTCATTCATTCATAGATGGATTCTGGGGCGGAATCTGTATAGATTATTTTCTTATTTACCGAGATCTTTACTGACATCGTCCAGATTTCCTCATTTGTTAGTATACTGATTGTATTACTGTAGTAATATATTGCCCGGGGCGGTATGAATTCGGTACTGCATTCGTACCGCCCCTCTTTCGTGCATTCCGCTATTTAGTTGATTGTAGGGAATCAGAAAGAGTCGCGGTAAATAATCTGTATTGGATTGACAATTAATAATGACAGTTATGTTGACAGGTTTATCGATACAGCGCTGATAAAAGTGCAAGTAGCCTAAATTAACATATAATGACACGGTTCAGAGCTGTTCTAAATTTTAATGACCTGCGGTAAACGGCCTGTTGCCCAAAAGTACCTATGAAAACTTTGTTTACTTCCGAAAAATCTTATCTAACACAAGCGTCTGATAGAAAAATCAGACAAGTTCCCAATATTGTAGAATCCACATTCTGGTTAAAGAAGTTTATTTCTCAAAAGAAATTCTACATTTCACTTAATGAGAATCTATACTAAAATAAAACTAAGTTGAAACAGTGAGCATCGCAGATATACAATACAAATAAAAGCATACATTTCCCTAAAATATGACCTTCAGAAACGACTGGAGGAAGAGAATATAGGTGCTTTTTAATTCTGTTTTTGCGCTTACAACTCCACTCTGTTGTTAAGATTATTCAAGTATTACCGCTTGATATTCTATTAAGAGAACATACATACATACATACATATACTCACGCCGTTATCCCATGGGGTAGGCCAAATACTACGGTCCTTACATACTTCTTTCACTTCAATCACATCCATACATCTTCTCATACATGCTCGTTGGTTGCGGGAACTTCTGACCTGGCCCTTTTTCAGTATCGCCGAAATTTGATCTAGATAACCTCGCCTTGGTCGTCCCCTTTGACCCTACCACTCATCTCCTGAACGTAAATCCTCTTAGTCATTCTACTTTCACTCATTCTCTCTACATGCCTAAACCACCGAAGCATACCCTTCTCAACCCTAGTCACTACATCATCTTCTATTCCACATCTTTCTCTTATCACACTATTTTTTATCCTATCACACAAACGTACCCCACAGATACTTCTTAAAGCTCTCATTTCTACCGCATTCAGTCTACTCTCATGCTTTTTCTGCCATACCCAAGTCTCGCTTCCATACATGAGTGTAGGAACAAGCATTAAGGATGCTTCTCTTAATTTACGTCCTTCATAATGCGCACTTCTAAGGTTTGGAATTCTCTGCCGGCGTCTGTATTTCCGAGTTCATATAACCTGGACCTTTTTAAGGCACGAATGAATAGGCTGCTTCTGGGTGAGCTCGCTTCATCGGCATGATGCTGGCCAAGAGCAATCCCATTATTAATAAATAAAAAAAGTCAGAGGATATGCTGTGTTCAATTACGAAACTTTTTTGTCTCTAGCTATCGAAAAAACCAATCCCTGAATCAATAAACGGCAACTCATTGTATTTGTATTTTCTTTGTCAGCCTGTTTAGTTGGTAAAGACGCTGCCTCCGAAGCTAGAGATCCCGGGTTCGAATTACGGTAAGGGTTTTTGTTTTCTGTGGTGAGCAGAAATATTTGTTCCCGAGACTTAGGATGTTTTCTGTCTTTTTGACATCTATTAAATATATCGCCGTCCAGTACCCATAACATAATACTAGCCTAAATATGGTTACTATGTGAGTAGTTTGTGTAAAAGAATATCCCCTAACATGTATGTATTATACATACCTAAGTAGGTACCTAAAAAGTATAAATAGGCAAATAAATATAAAACGAAAATATATACAAGAATACTTGACCAAAATAATAAAAATAAAATTAAAAGTAACAAATCTAAAACGGGCCCTTGAGGCATTGTACCGAGGATGCTGGCGGCATTTCCTCGCTGTATCGCAATGCTGATACGTTGAGCAAGGAAACCGCCAGCTCTTCGGTCACCAGTTGTTACGTCAACCAGACGCTTCACAATTTCTGTAAATAACTTATGTATGTATTTACTTATTTCTTTCTTTAAAGTGGTAGCATAGTTACTTTATTAACATGTCGCTTACGGTGTTTGCTGACCATTAGGCGGGCCGAACTTTGATGGTATTAAAAATACATTGTGCAACGAAGAAGTAAGAAATTAGTAAGAGAATATTTGTAAACGGATGTGTGACACTGAAAGGCTTTGATTACTCGCGTTTATAAAAATCTTATCGTCCCTATTCACACACAATAGTTTTATTTGAATTGAGAGGAAACACATTTCAATTAAAATAAGTACAGATTACACTCAATCTTACAATAAGTCGTCCATTTTGTTGAAATTGACGCGAGGCGGGTAAAGTGACGACACTTCGGCAATGTAGCCCAGCCCAGATACCACATATTAATTTTTAAGTCTTCAAATAATACATCGTGGCCCAGCCGCGCTCGCGTACCGCGTGCGGTATGCGAGGTTCAGCAACGTGGGCCCAGGTTAGATTTTGGATGGGTGTGCCGCTTTGCGTGGTTATTAACTGAGCGCTGCCGTACTTTGGAAGGCACGTTAAGACGTTGATCCCAGCTACTGTCAACGACAGCAGTCGTTAAGCCGAGTTAGAGGCCTTTGGGCTGCTTGAGAACCTGTCAGCTCTCAGCAGTCAAGTTACTCACCCACTTGACAAGGGGGGTCCAAGTTGCACCACGTACGTAGGGAGTTACCAAGATCCTGCACGTGATCCCTGGGTAGTGCTAAAAGTGTAAGAAAACTGGCAACCGTACGTGTCTTCTCGAAGATAAATTAAATAAACTTATTATTATTATATTATACAATGAAATATGTTTGAGGAATAAATATTTTTAAATTTAGTTTTTAAAAAATTTCATCAGACGCCCTAATATTTGCGTTAAAACCACCTTGATTTATAACTGACGTATGAGTGACATAAAATTTAAGAAAAGAATATTGCGTAGGGCTATTTACAATGATAGCCCTGGCGCAATATTCTTTTCTTGTATGTATTTCATTATTATATCAATATTGTTTGCTATGTATGAAAAAAAACTTAAGGAAAAGACGTATGTTGTAGTTGTGCCGTGTTCGAATAGACATTACATATTTAAAATGTGTAACAAAAACAAAACAAAATGGCTATTCAAACACGTCACAACTACATACAACAGGTCCTTTTCTTAAGTTTTTTTACCTATAGCTCTGTATGGCTATGTGGTATAAAATCCTTTGCGAGCAAGTGTGAAAAAATATAAAAGTTGATTGCCAGTGTCTACAATTGTTCACACAGTTCGTTCCGATCGATAACCGCCCCAATAAACCACAGGGCTAAAGAAGCCACAAACCACATCCGCCACGTCATTGTAACCTCCTTGCAGTGGCTGTTTCTATTAATGATTACTTTAGTTTACTATAGCTTAGTCCAGTTTTCACGATTCAGGAAATCCTTTGCAATCATTAAGCTGTTAATTGCAACAAAGCTACGTTTTGTGATGAAGTAGCATTTGAATCCAGTAGCATATTTTCTTCTTATTATGGTGCCACTCCAATTAAGGTTGGTAGTTAGCAAGCATATCTCTTTCGGTCTTTCGCATGGATGCTAACGTTTTTTAAGGGTGCAATAGAATTTACGAGACTTTTCAAACTGTCTGGCCAGACATTTGGAACTCTAAGCCTAATTCCAGTAAAGACCTTACTGGAATTAGGCTTTTTCTTTTAGGTTGGACGTTTCCTCAAAAAACTAGTCGTCATGCCAATGCTTGGGATTAAGTCAGTCAGGCCTCAAGCTCATTCAGGATGCTTCCGGGAATCCGGGATAACGCTGTGATGAGAATTGTACGTTGTGATGTGACTTTTAGTAAAAAAAAGGCTTTTTCACAAACTTTTTTATTCAAATTTTTAACTCTTTTAGTTACAGGCTGTTATTACTTTTTTTTTTAATAATGCGAAAATAAAAAAGAAATTGATCATATTTCAGATTAGAACGGGAAATTGTTGGAAAATGGAGAAAAGTAAATTTCGTGTGCTAATTAAACATTACTTTTTACGTGGCAAAACTATCAAAGAGACTGAAGACCGGTTAAAAAAATATTATGAGGAATCTGCTCCATCTCATGGAATGGTACATATGTGGTTTACAGAATTTCGTTGTGGACGTATCACCACCAATGACGCAGTACGCTCTGGAAGGCCAATTGAAGTGACCACTGATGACATCGTGAATAAAGTCCACGATATTGTTTTGGATGACCGTCGAATGAAGATACGCGCGATAGAGATCTGAACGAGTTTTTCATATCTTACATAATATTTTAAGTATGAAAAAACGTTCCGCAAGATGGGTGCCGCGCTTGCAGACAGTCGAACAAAAACGAATTCGCGTAAGAACTTCCGAGCAATGCTTAGCCAAATTGAAACGTAATCCTAATGAATTTTTTCGTCGATTCGTGACGGTGGACGAAACATGGATTCACCATTATACGCCAGAGACGAAAAATCAGTCAAAACAGTGACTTCTACTATCGAACGGGCCCCTAAGAAAGCAAAAACCGTTAATTCGGCTGGAAAGGTAGGTAATGGCCACTGCTTTTTGGGACAGCCAAGATATTGTTTATATCGATTACTTGGAGAAAGCTAAAACAATAACTGATAAATGCCGCTTTGTTGGAGAAATTTAACGCAGAAGTTGTGAAAAAACGCCCACATCTGTCAAAGAAGAAAATATTGTTTCATCACGACAATGCCCCTGCACACTCGTCGGCAGTTGCAACAGCCAAATTAGTAGAATTGCGTTATGAACCCACCCTATTCTCCAGATTTGGCACCGTGTTTTTTTTAATTCCCAAATATGAAGAAATGGCTCAGTGGGAAAAGATTTTCATCCAATGAGGAAGTCATAGCTGAAACTGGAGCTTATTTTTCAGGGTTTGCAAAAAGTATTTTGAGGGTTACAAAAACTGGAACATCGTTGGACGAAATGTATCGAATTGGACGGAGAGTAATGAAGAAAAAAAAATTAAAAACCATTTTTTTTACCTAAAAGTCACTGACTTCTCAAACCGCCCTATTTAATTGCTCCAAAAAAAAACTAACCAGCCAGTTGGAATAGGGAGTATGGTTTTCTTTTATAAAGATGCCTGAGGGGTTCATTGATTTATGTTTTGAGCCTGTAAAATTACAATTACAAGTCTTCTAGCGTTTAGAGGAGCAAGCCTAGAAAGATTTTCTAAAAACATTAAACGAAGCTTACCGAACGAGTAATACCAGTATTTTAGAAGTCCAAACATCACGTTACTCCCTTCGTATTTGTTTTATTATCCCTTCTCTAAAACCTCTAACCATCCCACAATAGGAATGATGAACGGGTAACATTGGAATTGACTACATTTGGATTTGCGTAAAGCCCTTGCGGCCATTTTGCCGACCGAATCCCTTTATCCGCCCGTCGCTTATGTTCTGATTGATGGATGATGGACCTCGCTCGGTTGCTGATGTGGGTTGGTAGTACATGACAGCGATAATATCAGAAGTACATAAATACCTTAACTAGAGTATTTCTATATACGGGTCTAACGCGATACACTTATTTACCTTTATTAGCAAGGTTTCGACACGTTTTGCATTCGTCATGTTCGCGACAGAAGTGACCAAGGAGTAAATAAATGTATTGAATATTGAAGTGACGTCTTAGCAAGTTGTTAACGGAGATATGGGTAGCCAACATATAACTACCTCTTAAAAAATTACTTATAAAAAGTGCAGGGTGGGTCCGAAAAGTTTTATATCCGCGTTAGACCCTAATATAAATATTTTGGGTACGTTCGAGTATACCTATAACATCTGTGCCTATGTGTACAAATCATGAGAGTTCTAAAGTCCTATTTATACCTTTACTGTACTGTCCATTACTGTTCATTTTTTCTTATAATATAACTTGTATGACATAGTACTTTATAGATAAAAAATAGAGTACCTATAGAGATCCAGAAGATAAGAATAATGGGCTCAAGGCAAGCAAAAGCATCTTAGTTCTCCCAAACTGAAATTAACTGAATTAATTAATAATTACTGCCGGCGTCTGTATTTCCGAGTTCATATAACCTGGACCTTTTTAAGGCACGAGTGAATAGGCATCTTCTGGGTGAGCTCGCTTCATCGTCGGCCTCATCTTTGCCCCCTGGCTAGATGCTGGCCAAGCGCAATCCCATTTTTAATAAAAAAAAAAAATCTAGCCCCAGTCAACAAAAATACTGGATCCGTCTGTCTAGCATATTTGAAACATTATTTATTTATTAAAAATATAGTTACACAGCATAACAGTATGAACTTAATCACTGTGAAACTACAAATCAATAATTATACAAACTTATACAAAAATAAACAAATAGTGATCTGACGAGAGACGTACAACTATCTTCTCGCAGAACTTCAAACATTCATCACGCACTACTGCCCATCTGCTAGCAAACACATCACAATCAGGCCTACTACTCCGAACTTCGAAAATCGATCTTCGTGTCGTGCCATCCCTTTCAATCTCGTGTTATACAGTATATGACGGGAAGGGACGACACGATACGATGTTCGATTTTCGGAGTACGGAGTAGGCCCTCAGGGGCTGATGCAGAGTGCATACAAAAGTTGTAATTCATGAACCAACGGAGACTTACTGTGTGACACCGTTTGCGATTTGGGTACCGCTAATATATAGGTACAACGATTCCGAGGCCGGAAATCAAATCTGGTTGGAAAGGGAACGGACAGGCGCACTAATTGTGCCACTAACTCAACACAGTCTGACCCGCCACGCAAGATACTGCCGGTTGTGGTGAGAAGAGCAAGTTTGCGTCTGACCTCCAAGGAGTTAAAACCCAAGTTAGCAAAAATGAATTTAGTAGGAATGGGTAGTACCCGTAAATTTTTTATACAAAAACCGCAAGAACACTTTTTGTACCCTCTCCAAAACTAGGATGTAAGTCTCTTCGTATTGGATTCCAAACGACACAAGCTGCTTCAAGCTTACTTCTGACTAAAGCTGTATGAGAACAGGAAATTCGCAACGAGTGGTGATAAATTGAAACACGAACGAAGGGAGTGTTTTAAAGCGACACTAGTTGCGAATTACCTGTTCGCACGTGTATCGTACAACGTTTTACAGTACATATGGCTCTTTAAAGTTTCGACTATGCACGTAATCTGCTGATTACCGCACTCGTGCGGTAATGTAGCACCATATGTACTGTAATAGATATTTACGATACAAGGGTTGTAAAACAAAGAAAGGCCGATATCGCAGATGTTTGAGGCCCGAGCCGCAGGCGAGGGTCATAAATATGCGACAGAGGGCGTTCTGTTTTACGACCCATGTTTTGTACACACGTACACACATTTTACGTCACCACTTGGCCAAAAAGAGGGTTTTTCCGGACGCGCAGTGCGCATGTTGTAAAGCAATTTAATGGTTGCGGGGTCTAACCTCTGGTAACAGTTACGGGTCAATGAGTTAAAGTGATCGTGGGAATGTTCGAATTGAGATGAGTGTCAAGGATGACACCGAAATCCCGAATGGTGCTGACACGGATTATGGATTCCGATCCCAAAGAATATCCGTAGAGGTGCGGGTTTCGCAAACGACTGAATGATACAACAGCGCATTTTGAGACATTGAAATCAAGCATATTTCTGGTACTCCACTGATGCACTCAGTCAATATCCATTTGGAGTGATTCGCAGTCCGGAATGATAAATGATAACTTTTTATTAATAAAAAAGTTCTAATTAATAATGTATGGGATTTGCTTTCCAATATGTCTCCTTCTTATTTCTAATGCGCATAGAAACAATAATATTATAGAAACTCAAACATTGTAGACTGAGCATTTACCTATTTCGTTTTAAAAATTATCTTACCCAACTTACCTTCCCGTACGAAATGAGCGTGTTTGCATACATCTACATTTCATAGAATTTATAGCCTCAAACTTCCCTGAAGCTGCTTTTGTATGTCATATCGAGCATTTTCGTATTCAATTGTTTTATTGTTTCGAGTAAAAATAATAAAAGAAGTTAAATTTTACGTTACAATAAAACCTCGAAATTTGAGACATTCCGATAAAATATTCATGAGGTGTTTTGGAATTTTTTCTTTGAAAGTTATGAAAGGTTTTCGCTGTTCTGAATACTGATAATGTTGTATTGTTACAGGTGGGGAGGAAAATGCAAACTAAAAACATCAATCTTAGTCTCGATCACGCGCACAACGATAGCGAAAAAGTGAGTAGAATAAATCTACATTACATAGCTAGAAAGTGGTAAAATAATGAATGACTTAGATAAAGTTATAACAGAACACAATTAATATATGGCGCGCGTCAATGGCTACTATGGCTGGTCGCCTTATTACTTGAGTCTTGTTATACTTAATTGTTCCCGGAGGCGAAGCAATGAACACAATTTGCGGTTTTCCTTATTTGATGCTTTCTTTATTACCGCCTGTGGAGTGTTATAGTTGAACTACTGAAGGTAGAGTTTAGCGTTAGTTGATCATCAGCAAACTGTGCAAATTACTCATTATTATTAATAATTTTATTGTCAAACAATAGGGATCCATTTGTGTTAGTAAAAGGTTACTTTATATTAGTTGATTGCACAACGTTGTAGTTAGAGCGGAGTATATAAATACATAAAAATAAAATAATTTAAAAATTGACAACACTAATGTACTAAAAGAATAATATCTAATGTAAGATACAATTAACCCATCAGCATTTTAAGAGAACATTGGTATGAATGGTGGTCTGCTTACCAATGTGCCCTAGGTACATCAGATCATATTTCTCCAATTAAGTATTTTCATAACCCAATTTTATATGCATACAAGGTGGGCCCTGTAACCGGATCACTTCTTGTGTCCAAAAATGTATTAAAAAAAATTATTCGGAGAAATTTTGTATAGTTATCTCCTCCGAGTAATAGACCTTGACACCACGAGATTATAGCGCATCAGTCAATGCAGTGTTTGTGGTAGTATCAAGTAATGAGTCATAATTGTTTTAGCATTTTTGTTTTCAAGGATATTTATGGTACTATTTATATATTTTTTAATTTTATTGAGTTTTTTAAGAGGGCGCAGTACGCTCGGTCTGGCTCGGTTCACCACACAAACGTATTTACCCTCTCATTTTAAAACGCCATGCTAGAATAACATGAAAATTTGTATACACAATGGGATCCGGCAATATCTAGGTCGGACCATAGTTTCTGTTGCTAGTAATTGTAAAAGAAAAAAAATACAGCGGCTTTTTGAGTTTTTTACGGCTCGTATGAAAACCTTAATAATCGCTGTATTTTTTCTCCATTATAATTTCAAGCAACAGAAACTATGGTCCGACCTAGATATGCCGGATCCCATTGTGTATACAAAGTTTCATCTTATTCTAGCCTGGCGTTTTAAAATGAGAGCATAAATACGTTTGTATGGAGACCCGAACGTACTGCGCAGTCTTAAAATAAATTGACTATAATGTCTATCACTTCGGAAGAGTAATAAAAATACACGTAAGCTATGTTTGAAGAAAAAAAAGCTTTTTTTTTCAATTGAGACCACTTGGAAAAATAATTGCTGGCCCGCTAAATAGTCCACTGTTTAATTTTAATGAAAGCAAGGCCGCGTTTTGTTTCCTTCTTAAATCGTGTTAACTAGCGCCATCTATAAAATAAACGAGGAACTTCTTAGAAGCTCGCCCGACAGCCATACATCTTCACTTCCTTCACTTTTACTAATTCCGAGTCAAGCGCATAGATGGCGTAGTTTTCAAAATCACTGTTAATAGACAGAAAGTAAAAAGTAGACAGCTACCCGAGTATGTACATGAAAAGAGCTTTGTACTTACATTTGCAACGGAACCTAGTGGTGCTAGTTTGGTCCTAATAATTATTGTTAGACAGTGAATTTTCTGTACTATTTACGTAATGGCTGTCTGATCATGTATAGTGTACACCTAATATTATCTGTTGTTATTATTATACAGGGTGACTGGAAATTCGACGTTTTCTTTGAAATGGTTTATTCTATGTATAGTAGTCGGCGGTTAAGAAGTCAATCATGACACCTGTCATTTCCATACATTTTATAACCTCAAAGTGACTTTTAGGTTATAAACTGTATGGAAATGACAAGTGTCAGGATTAACTTCTTAACCGCTGACCACTATAGTAGCACTAAAACTGAAAGAGTAATCTTAAAAATGTAAGCATAAAAATAACATACATATGCTCAGAACATAAAGGTAGCAAGGCATTCTGTCCGTTTGACTGAATTTGGTTTTGTTCTTAATTTATATTTTATTATTACAATAAAATAAATGCAACTTAACTAATCATAAACAATCTGAGCAAACTAAGCAGCTAACATAAAACTAACTATCAACAAATACTTCCTAACCCAACCTAACTTCTGTTACAGAAGATGGGTCGGCAAGAGCAGCCGCTGCCTGATCTTCCAAATGCAGTCACAGAACCCTTCCTCATCACATACCCTGGTAAGTACTTTTGCAGACTTGGCCTACGCGGTATTGCTTTGTATACTACACATTATTATTGGTAAACGGGACATAATCGCATACAACTGTTTTTTTATTTACCTTTTTTGTGGTTTGGCCGACGTTTCAAATGTATCACAACATCCAGGGTCGCGAGCCGACTGGCTTGAGTGGAAATCAGCATCTTCTAACCGCACGGGTTTTTCGAACTGTGTTCTACCTCTCTTCAAAAAGCGAAATATCAAAAAGTTAGGACCTATATTTCTCAATACATAAATGAAATGCGCAGTAACGACTATTAAAACTTATCTTAAAATGGCATTTAATTAAAAGCCGAATCATTTTATCCCTAAAAAAGCAGGATCATTTAGGCTGGGTTGCACCAACTTACAATTACAGACCGGTCAACGTTAAATCCAAAATAAATCCAAAAAAAATCCAAAATAAATTTATTAGAAGGATGAAATATAAATTTAATAAATTTGATTCGGACGCTTTGGAATCTCTTGAAACGCGCCGTGAAATTCGTGACCAGATATTTCTATTCAAGATTTTAAATGGCCAAGTTGACTCCCCTAATCTTCTCTCAAAAATATCACTACGATGTCCCGATCGGCGAACTCGTTCCACCAATTTACTTTCAATCAACTTAGGACACACTATATATGCAAGAAATAGGTTCTTAGCCAGAGCGTGCAAAATGTACAATGACAAATATTCAGATATTGATATATTCCATTTGCCAATTCAACAATTTGTTTCTGCAATAAAAAGAATATCTAACAATAAAAAGAAAAATTAAAAAGAACATTTTAACAATAGAGGTGTTTGCCTTTATAAATGAGCTGTAGCTTCTGAATTCATTAATTATTAGGTATAATTTTCTCGAATCACATTTGCAATGTAATTAGTTTTAAATTCTTAGCATGATTTAGTGTTAATGTACTCCATTTAGAGTTTTGTTATCTTGGTCTGAGCAACAGAATTGTTATTTAACCAGTAGTGGAAACTGTTTGGCTTATGCATGTTTATTAATGTTAACTAAATGAATTGTTTAATGCCTGTTTGTTTCCCGAATAAATAAATAAATAAATAAATAAATAAATATGGCGCCGGCAGCTGTCATCCCATAGAAACCTGTCAAACTTTCCATATAATCGAATTTTAACGAACACCGCTTACGATTACAGACGGTTTGGTGCAACCCAGCTTATCATTCTTTCATTTGCAATATGCTTTTTGTGGTAATGACGTACTTACCTAGAGGCCGGTCCGCTCAGGGTACCCGGGAAGGATCATCATTAGGGCACGTACTTTTGGTGCCGTTTCACGTGGCGCTTCATTACGATGATTCTCATTCATCCACACCTATACAGTGAGACGTCAGTTTTACGTCATCGGGCACCATAAGTTCGACCCTGATCATTATCACGGACTCCAGAGCTTTATCTCCGACCACTTTATGGTGTCACTCACGATTCCCGCCCTGATAGCTACCACTGCGCTGTGCAGTTTACTCCGCATCTCGTACTGCGAGATGCCATGCATTTTTGTAAGGTCTCACGCTTGGTATTAATAAGGTACCTACCTACGTAATGGGAGTTAGAGGAAAATACTTGGATTTGTTTGGATAATTGGGTAATTGGTTAGCATGTTTGGGTTGGAAATCGTTTGGTGTTTTTATTGAGTTGATTTTTTTTTACAAACATCGATATTTTAGGCGGTGAAGTTGAAATAATAAGCACCAAAATGCTCTGGAAGCAGTATTCACGTATGACTTTCTTTATCTTGGTCATAGTTTTAGGACAATCAGGTCCCTGGTCAATCACGAAGCACTAATTTAAATGTAAGGTAGTAAAAAAACTGTACTAACTCGTCTGGCAGTTGACAAAGAATCTGTACTGGCACTACGACAGCTAACAGCATATTGATATTGGCCTGTGACATTGCCTTATATTTGTTAATAAAAGAGACAGAAGTTTTCCTGGAATTACTAACAATGCTCATAAGTATCATATTGTTCATATCGTGCGATATTATTATGTCCCGCTGCTGGGGTGATGAGAGGGATCATACCATAGTTTTCATTAACAAAATGCTACCATAAGCCCATTCATACCTGCACACCACGGGATCCTGTTCCGGTGCAAGCCAAAAAACACCCCATCCCCGTAATTTGAGCACCCTAATAAAAACAGAACAAAAAACCACCCACTCACGCGTGCAAGCGAGAAGGCCAAACCCCTGTTCACAGGTCTCACCTATTCAACTCAGGCGGTTCAGTGTAAGCCTTGATTCTGATAACGCGTAGTTGCTTATGATCTGGAGACCAAGATACTATATGTAATTATGTATTAGGGGTGAGGCGTATCGAATTAGCTCGTGAATGTAGTGCCATGTTCACAACAATACTCGCGGATAAACAGTGTTAGTTGACCTCTCATTATACTTACTTGCTAAAAATATAAAGGTCAAGATATGGTAGGAATGATGAGGGTACACTTGTGAGTATAGCTTGCCGCTTTCCAACCACAACATATGTTCAGTGTGATTCACAATGTGACTCGACCGTCGCCAGTTGTGACTAGAATAACATGATCTTGGGAATTATTTGTTGTGAAAAAGAGACCTCTCCTTGGTGTTTGCCATTATTGAGAGGTTAAATGGGTCGCCAAAGTCATGCA
The DNA here is from genome assembly GCA_905163555.1 of Notocelia uddmanniana. NCBI lineage: Eukaryota > Metazoa > Arthropoda > Insecta > Lepidoptera > Tortricidae > Notocelia > Notocelia uddmanniana. The sequence continues at coordinate 21,626,043 of LR991068.1, forward strand.
ATACAGTCTAGAGCCGGATCTCGAATTAATCCTTTTTTGTATGGCCGGGCGACCTGTTTGCTATCGACTTGACTCGTGCTGTAAATCGTACTGTTTCGTTAATAATGTTCTAAGCGTAATCGCAATAAAGCTGCTTCGTGATTCGGGCTGACGACCGGTTCCTCTTCCCACTTCATTAAAAAACACGGCTTTGGCACATCCCTGGGGTGTCGATATAGACTATATAAGCTAGGAACGAAAGAGAGAGCTATGCGGCAAGCACAAGCGAGCGGGGCGCCATGATTCGAATTCCTAGATGTTAAATATTGCTTTTCTTAGACAGATAATCTTCTGTAGTGAATACTTTTAGTTATTCTGTTATTTGGAGGTGCAACCAACGTGGTATTTTCCACTTTCCTGATGACATACTGACGTCGTCTAAGATATCCTTACTTCTTGGTATACTGTCAGTATTACGAGTTCATATATATGCGCCAGAGTTATTTCCCGCAAAATAATCCGATCGAACATTATTTATACTCAACCAATCCTAGCTGATTTAAGAAAGGTGTTCAATCAGCAAGGAATAAAATAATAAAGACAAAGAAAAAATCTGTAGAAGCGCAAAGTCCTTTCCTTGAGGAAGACTGCGTCGCCGGTCGGTTATGCTAGTTCGACTGAGACGAGTCAGAAAGCGTTGTGAATACCATCACAGTTTGCACTCAGTCTGACTCGACATCGGTTCAGTGTGTTTAGTTGTGTGCCAGTTGTGTGTTGATATTCACGATGTGCGTGATTTGTAAACTAAACGCATTCAAACCTTCCATGTATTGACTGTCGGTAACAAAGCAAAACAAAAACGATATTTTTCAAACAGTTCGTTTTATTTCAATCAGTGAATTATCAGGTCAGTGAATAAAATTAGCTTTACTTAAAAGTAACTTATCTCTGTGAAATAGTTGTGTGAGTGATAGTGATTCGAAGCTGGATCCTCGAAGGAGAGCCATTTTCGGGTCGTCAACCGATTTGGATTATTTATCATGTTACAGCAGTAAGTTATTTTTGTTTATATTTATAAATAAATGTATGTATGTAAGCACTTTATTGTACACAATAACAGTTTAAAACATATACATATCACACAGGATCAGAGTACAAAGGCGAACTTATCCCTATGAGGGATCTCTTCCAGCTAACCTTTGAGGGATTGAGAAGAGATTTAAAAAAAATGAAATATTGGGGGGACAATCTTACGCAAATCGACCTAGTCCCAAACTAAGCAAAGCATGTACTATGGATACAAGACGACGATATACATACTTATATAGATAAATAAATACTTAAAACATCAAGACAAGACTCAGGAACAAATATTCGTACTCCGGGATTTGAACCCGAGACCTCCGGCTTCATGGGCACGTTCACTACCAACCAACTAAGCCGAAGTGGTCGTAAAATCAATTTAGTTAGCTGTTTCGCCGAATGAAATGAAATGTGAAAGTGTTTGGTCATTTTGAACTTTAACAACATTGAAGTAGAATCGAAATTAAAACGTATAATTATATTGAACAGCCTATGGACGCTCACAATGCAACTCCGGGGGCCAACACAAAACATTACAAGCGTACAATATGACATAATTGTGAACTTTTTCTATGGAAATCTGTACAATTATGTCGAATTGCAGACTTGTAATGTTTTGTGGTTTAGGCCCCTGGAGTGTCACAAGCAGGTTTCCGGGCTTTGATTTGAGAATTTGTTGGTTGACAGTTAGATACAAATATGTGTACAACCCGACCCGGACCCGGACCCGGGTATGTCCTAAAACTACGACCAAGACCACCGGGGAATGGGCAGCAGCATTCCTAGAGTGCGGTGGAGATACTGCGATCGCCAACCCGCTTGCCAAGCGTGGCGATTATAGCGTTTACCCCCCATGAAATTGGGGGAGGCCTATGTCCAGCAGTGGACGTCCTAGGGCTGATATGGTGGTGGTGGTGGATGCGTACAACTCACTCTCAACACAGCACCACAGTATAAGCACCACCGGAGCTCTACCTTACTCACCACTAGACATGGGGGAAAAATAACGTGACTCGCCATCAAAACGTATCACTGTGACTTTTAAAGTAAAGTAAAGTAAAAGTAAAGTAGTTTATTCTTCAAATTAGGCATATTACATGCACCTATGAACGTCAATAAACTACCACCGGTTCGGAAAAATAAACCTCTGCCACGAGAAGAACCGGCGTAAGAAACTCGGCGAGGTGTCATTTTTTCAAAACAATATACATTGTATAGTTAAATATAAAATTACAGTCTCAGTTACTACAAAAATAACAAGCTACAGTAGAAAACCTATTTTCGCGATAGATTAGCCGTGCAGGACACTATCACTGCCAAAAGAGCAACGTTACAAAGTCACATACGTTGCTACTGTTCCCAGCGCAGTCTCTGTTACTCAAATCACGACAAACGCGGAGCGTGACGTGACGCTCCTGACGCTATGGAGTGCTGTGACTGTAACTCGGCTCTCATATCGGCATAGTCACGTTGAAATAATAGTGTGACAAAAAAACGTTCATTACAGGACCGTGACGTGCCAAAAATATCATGCAGTGACACCAGTAACAGGCGTGACAAAGTCACGATGACTTTTCACTGTGACTTTTTTGGAACGGGATCGTCAGTCACTGATATCGAAATGTAACGCTTTTCCCCATGTCTACTCACCACTAGGAACACAATACCAATGCCTAGAAAGCAAGTGATGTCATATTTATAGCTGCGGTCTTCTGTAAGATTCAAGTGCTTCACCAGTTTGAGCTGACCCGATTATGAGCAAAATGATTCTAAGTCTATAAAAGGTTTGTATATCCTAAAAAAAGTAAAAGTAGTTTATTCTCCAAATTAGGCATATTACATGCACCTATGAACGTCAATAAACTACCACCGGTTCGGAAAAATATACCTCTGCCACGAGAAGAACCGGCGTAAGAAACTCGGCGAGGTGTCATTTTTTCAAAACAATATACATTATATAGTTAAATATAAAATTACATTACTACAAAATAACTTAAATAACAATGCTACAGTAGAATAGTACATTACGATACAAGTGCAGAGAAGAGAAAATTCGCAACGAGTGGTGATAAATTGAAACACGACCGAAGGGACCTAGCTTAGGACACCTCGTGAAATGTAAATTGTCCAGTTCAGTCATAGTATTCTGGGATATTTAATAGTCTTAGCGGTAAGTCTCGTCTCTATTCGCCGGCATCATAAGAGCCATCGCCGACACTTGTGTCATGGTATGGGACATATTTAAAAAAAAGTTGTTGTGTTGTGGTGAATAAAATTGTAACATCGTATGTATACCCAAATCGGTTGCATTTCGGGGAGTGTGCTGAGGAACTACATAGTTTAATACCCCCCGCCTCCTTCTACCATCGGACGACCAGGGATACGGCGAGGCGACATCGTTTTACGGCGGCAGTTCCAAGAACTCGCACGAAGCGTTTCGCTGCCCCTTTTATTGTGAGAACAGCCAAGCTGTGGAACTTTACTCCTTGCCGGAATCCTTGTTCCCTGAAAACTACAATTACGGACTTCAAGACGAGAGTGAACCGGTTTTTACTAGGTAAGCGCGCTCCATCCTAGACCACAATATCGCTTACCATCAGGTGACTTGTGGTCAAGCGCAAACCCATCCAGTGTAAAAAAATGAGTAAATGATTAAATAACCCCTATATTTGCACTTGACAGTAGGTTTAAGTTGGAAATCCAGCTTAAACTTGCTGCACTAAGTTGTGCGCCGGAGTCGAGCAGGTACAAAATTCCTAAGAAACAATCGCAATTACGTGGGTAGTGGGTAGAGATCGGCCTCCGCACGCGAACCTTTGTTAAATATTCTTTTATGACTACGTAATTAATAACATGCACGGGCTTATTAATTTGGAAACTAATCGGTTTTCGGAACGGGTATGAGAGGTTAGTGTATCAGTGAATCTTTAAAACTGAATTAGGTATATTCTATACATTTGTAGTTTACCTAATGAGTGTGAGTGAAGTTTGATGGTCAGTGAGTGAAATGACGAAAACAGACGACTTTACTTAGGTTGATTGGTAGAGAATGGTTGTGGCATTAAATCTATGGTTATCATCTTCTCAGACCCCGCGTATAAAATAAAGTACAATTTCAAAAATGTACTTTGATCTTTACCTGAACAGCCAATGAAGAATGGACGAAAATTGAATCATTCATATTTTCTATACGTATTGCGCTTGATGTTTGTAGGATTGTCAATACAACGAATATTCAAGTCATAAAAGTGTCGGCAGCTGTGATTGTTCTATAGTCGCGAGCGTCCACAGGCTACGGCGTCTGTTTACCATCCGAAAGACGGTATGAAGTATAAAAAAGTACTAAGTTAAAAAAGTGTTCTGACGGTTTAAGGCCTTAGTTAATCAGGGTATCCAAGGGTAATAATAAAATACATTATTAAATCTCTAATTAAGGCGAATATTTACTTCAAACAGTCTCGTGGGTGTTTTAATACCCAGTTTGCTCCTTTACCATCTAAGGCCTTGCGTCCATTGTCCACCGCCGATATGGAATAATCGTTTTATTGAGACGTTTGTATGGTTCGCTGGCTGCCGTATTCTTGTTTACTTCAACGGTTATATTATGTCTTCAATGGATATGTTCATATATGTAGTAAATAAATAGTTCCTATAAGTAAAAATACGGATTTTTAGCACTGTAGGCCTCATGAATGCGGAATTTATTTCCTCCCAGGTTTATTTATTTTTAGGAACCGGCCAAGTGCGAGCGCGCTCGAAGGTTCCGTACCGGACTTGTATAACTTTATACCAAAAAAATTATGCTAGTCTGTTACGAAATCCTTCTAGGATGACTAGAGTAACATGATTACGTGAGCATCTGTCACGAAGTGGTTACCGGCACTTTTTTAAGAAATATAATTGTAGTTAGAAATTCTCAGTTTTCGGTAATATTCCTTTATGTAAGAGCTTGATTATTAACAAATTATATTATAATTTAAGGTCAACAGCTTTATCATCTGAAACCAACTACTTATAAGAATAATTCCAAAGGCTTTTAAATCTTCCGATTGCATTCACTGAGAAGAGAAGTATTTTTAAAGCTCTCTGAAGACTTACAAAAATTGTCATAGGTATAATGCCGTAGTACAAAACAGAACGACGTGAACAAAATCGTAGGTAACAAGACATATTATTTAAAAAAAACTAAAAAACCCGACTGCGCTTCTGTGTAATTTGGAATTGGGCGCCAAAACTCCGCCATTTAATCTCAACCACCATGTTCAGCTTATTTGTCACCGACTTACAGGCCACCATCAATTCCAACTTCAGCTTCTTCGCAGATGACTCCAAACTCTTTGTTAACCCTCTCTTGGATCACAGCAAGCTACAATCAGACTTAACAAATATTAGAAATTGGTGCCTTGAGTGGCTTATAAACCTCAACAAAACTAAATGCGCTGTCCTGTACATGCACAGAAAATATCCCAAGCTGTCATATCTTTTAAATAATGTGCAAGTAACAGAAGTCTCAACCCAACAAGATCTGGTTATGTCAAGTGACCTGAAATGGGAATCTCATATATCACAAATGGTTAAAAAGGCAAACTCCATCATTTACATCATTAGAAAAGCATTTCGTATTCTCACACCTGAAATGATGCTAAAGATTTATAAAACGTATGTGAAACCCATTCTGGAATATGGTTTTCAGATATGGAACCCGTACCTCAAGAAAGACATTGAGATGATAGAAAGGGTCCAGAGAAGATTCACCAAAATACCTGCACAGCTAAAAACATTGTCATACGAGGAAAGACTACAGAATTAGGCTTGACAACACTCGAAAAGAGGCGTGAACGTGGACAATTGATTGAGACTTATAAGATCCTAAATGACTATTACGACTGTCCAGAGCTGAGCGACTTGTTTACTCGAAATACAAACACACGCACGAGGGGACACAACTTTAAATTTTCAGCAAGCAAATAAAAGAAATATCGGCAAAAAATTAATCTCTAATCGAATAGTAAAGGCATGGAACAAATTACCCTCAGAAGTAGTAAACGCCAGAAGTGTTAACCAGTTTAAAAACAAACTTGACAACCTATAAAATAAGTGTGATCGTGTGCTAAGTGAACTCTGATTTAGAAGTATCAGCGACAGCTGCCTGTCTAAAATAAAATAATAATAATAATTATTATTTTGATTTTTTTTATTTTAATATACCCAGTGTCACTCTCACAGTAAATACGAATCGAAAGACACCTCTTAAGCTAAAATCCATCGAGCCGTTCAGGCTGCAGAGTGTGCCAAACAATTATACATACAGGGTGATTCGGGAGACGTGAGCAAGATCAACACTACGGATTCAGTAGATCATAAGCTACTGCTTCGTGCCACTATTAGTGAAATTAACGTTCATTTATCTTTGGTGTTGAAAACAAAATGTTTTAAATTATTTACGAAATTCATGGTCTCTCAACAATCAGAATACTTCAGTCAAGTGATACGTGTCAAATTGAATGTCACCTGAGTCCGATTACTTTTGAAATATCGTATATCACTCAATGTGACAATTTACTTTCTTCGTAATCAAAGTGCTGTCATAACAGTTAGAGGTTCAATCTTTATAAACCAGTGGTTGTAGGGTGACCGTGATTATAGAGAATTAAACTTTAATTAAAAAAAATACAGGAAAAAGGTATGGGTGTTTCACTTAAATACAATGGTGAACGATTCATTGCCATTCACTATGTATGTAGTGTTGGTCCTGCTCACGTCTCCTGAATCACCCTGTATACATACCACCACCACCACCATATCAGCCAAACATACATACATACATACTCTTGAAAAACATAACCCTCTTTCTGGCGCAGACGGATAAAAAGTAACTTTAGAATTTGATATTAATTTCAATTGTTTGGCCCCGCCCCCACCCTACACGCGCTCTCGAAAAAAAGGGAGATGAGTATTATATTTTGACAATAAATTACTTACAAAGAAATTCTACTTCCTTTTTTCCTTTTCAGTGGCAGAACCCTAAAAATAACTTAAAATATTCGCATTTCTTCCACAAAAAACTAAAAGTTTCCGGCCTCTTACTTTTTCATGTAAGCTTCGTGCTTTAATGTCAAATGAAAAGAAAACAAGTCCAGCAATAAAACACATATTAAAAAAAAGATACAATTACAAGTGACTTCCTTATTATATGAACAAAACGGTTATTTAATCATGAGATTACATCAATAATTGCATTACTTAACTTATTAAATAATTACTACCGCACACTCGTATCGCACAGTTAAAGTCGAAATAAATTTAAACCCTATTTCCATGTCATTTGGTCGCGATTACAACAACACATTCTGGTAGTATGGGAGTTAATAAGAGGTGTATGTAATAAGTATGTTAGTACCTCTAAATATTTAATCTGCAACGTGGGTGGACAGCGTGTTCTGTAATCGATTAGAGATTAAAGAATTAAGATCTACTTCCTGAATCGAATTAAATTGAGTTCTTTATTCAAGTCCAGTGTAAGGCCAGTCATTATTTTTTTCACTTTCCATGCTCAAAATTGTGTCATATTAACAGTGTAATACCAGCAAGCTCATTTGCTTGCGAACCGTTCGCAAATCGCCAGTGTGATAAGACCCTATGAGAGAGGACCTAAACGGGTAATGGGCGGGGAACCGATGGCAGGGACCGGGACCTTTGACATCGCTTGTCGTCTGAGTACAAGCTTTAAATTAATGACGACCTGTTTAGCCTAGTTGGTAGTGACGCTGCCTCCGAAGCTAGAGGTCCCGGGTTCGAATACCGGCCAGGGCATTATTTGTGCATTTAGTACGGATTTTGTTCTTGGGTCTTGGATGTTTATTATGTATTTAAGTATGTATTTATATCGTATGTATATCGTCGCCTAGTACCCATAGTACAAGCTTTGCTTAGTTTGGGACTAGGTCGATTTGTATAAGATTGTCCCCCCAATATTTATTTATTTATTTATTATTTAATGGTGGTCCCGGGTTCGAATCTCGGTGTTCCTTAGGCTTGGATATTTTATATATTATCGATAGATATATTGAAATTAAAATTAAAACAAAGGTATTAAATTCGTGTCTTATACCATGCCTAACGTATGCTTGTCAAACGTGGAAGTTCAACAACAAAACAAAGGAAAAAATAATTTCATGCCAACGAGGAATAGAGCGCAGTATATATAATATAATATAATGTAATATAATATAATATAATATAATATAATATAATATAATATAATATAATATAATATAATATAATATAATATAATATAATATAATATAATATAATAATAATATAATATTGGGGGGGACAATCTTACACAAATCGACCTAGTCCCAAACTAAGCAAAGCTTGTACTTTGGGTACTAGACGACGATATACATACTTATATAGATAAATACATACTTAAATACATAGAAAACATCCAAGACCCAAGAACAAATATCCGTGAAAAATGCACAAATAAATGCCCTGGCCGGGATTCGAACCCGGGACCTCTAGCTTCGGAGGCAGAGTCACTACCAACTAGGCTAAACAGGTCGTCAATGATGTGAGTATGATGAATATTAAAAAAATACAAAAAATAAGACACACAAAAATAAGGCACATCACCAAGGCTAGGGATGGATTGGTTCACGCTCAATCACTAAAATGGAAGTGGGCCGGGCATGTAGCGCGCCTACGAGACCAGAGATGGACCAAAAGGGTGACCACATGGGCAGGTCCACAAAAGTCCGCAAAAGCTTGTACTATGGGTACTAGACGACGATATACATACTTATATAGATAAATACATACTTAAATACATAGAAAACATCCAAGACCCAAGAACAAATATCCGTGAAAAATGCACAAATAAATGCCCTGGCCGGGATTCGAACCCGGGACCTCTAGCTTCGGAGGCAGAGTCACTACCAACTAGGCTAAACAGGTCGTCAATGATGTGAGTATGATGAATATTAAAAAAATACAAAAAATAAGACACACGAAAATAAGGCACATCACCAAGGCTAGGGATGGATTGGTTCACGCTCAATCACTAAAATGGAAGTGGGCCGGGCATGTAGCGCGCCTACGAGACCAGAGATGGACCAAAAGGGTGACCACATGGGCAGGTCCACAAGGCAAAAGAAGGAGAGGTAGACCTATAGCTAATTGGGAAGACGAACTTAAAAAAACGGCTGGCCACAACTGGGTTCAAGTAGCCCAATCTAGAGAGGACTGGCTATCTTTGGAGGAGGCCTTCACCTGCAGAGGGGTTCTTGCAGATAAATAAATAATAAAAAAATAGAATATATCTAACACACGATAAATAAACATCAAAACAAATTATAACTAAATTACAGAACTAAACTTATATTATAACCAAATGTATAATACTAACATAGGATTAAAACATTATTTTCTTTTGTAATCTGCACTGAAATTAAAGGCTTTTTTATTTTATTTATTTTATATAAACACATGTATGTATATTGTCGCCTATTACCCATAGTAGCTTTGCTGAGTTTAGGACTTTAGAGTAGATTTGTGTAAAATTGTCCTCAAATTTTTATTTGTTCTTTCAATTATGAGTAATAATAATAAGGTAGGCCTTTAAAACATGTTTTGACATTTTGTCTGCCTGTTTAGCCTAGCTGGTAGTGACACTGCTTCCGAAGCTAGAGGTCCCGGGTTCAAATCCCGGCCAGGGCACATTATTTGTGCATTTAGTACGGATTTTATTCTTGGGTCTTGGATGTTTACTATGTATTTCAGTATGTATTTATCTATATAAGTATGTATATCGTCGTCTAGCACCCATAGCACAAGCTTTGCTTAGTTTGGGACTAGATCGATTTGTGTAAGATTGTCTCCCAATATATGTATTTGAAGTATTCAGCGATTTATAGTATACGGTTAACTAATTTGATGTCTGAGCCACATCGTACTTTGTCACAGTGGAAAACAATATGAAAGCTGCTACAGATCTCACGAAGTGGCACAAAAATCAATTTGGTTGACGTACGTCTATATTCTAAGTAACGCAGAGAATTCAATTATTAGTCATAAATTATTAAACTCTATGTTTTTAGTTAACTTAACAAGCATCTTTTAATTAATATGTGCATTGTCGGTTTCTTATTAGATGTCAAAGTGCCGGATAAAAATAAATTAGGTATTTTAACGAACACCATAATCGTCGTATGTCAATCGAAATATAATTTATGACATGCATTGTTAGATTCCCTTAACTGGTTCGTTTATAAGTAAGGGTCTTGAATAAATCATGTTTTATTTTTATTGTGCAAATATTTAATTAGGTTTTAGTTATTCTTTGTATTATTTATTTTTTGTATATTAATTTGATTTGTTGCTTCGTTTTTAGGTTATAAGTAGTTTATTTTATCTTTAGTTGAGTTTTTTATGTTTTACTAGCTTTTTCCCGCGACTCCGTTCGCGTGCAACTCGTTATATCGTCGGCTAATCGACTTTTACCAGGTCATCAGTCCATCTTGTGTGGAGCCTACCCACGCTGCGCCTTCCGGTAAGTGGTCGCCACTCGAGAACCTTTCCGCCCTAACGGCCATCGGTTCTACGTGCAATGTGCCCCGCCCACTGGCACGTAAGTTTAACGATTCGGAAGGCTATGTCAGATCATCATCATCATCATTATGTCAGCCGAAAGATGTCCACTGTTGGTCATAGGCCTCCCCTAAAGACTTTCACTTGTTTGTGTCTCTCATTAGGGGGTAGTTGCCCAAAATCGCCACGCTTGGCATGCGGGTTTGCAATCGCAGTATCACCACCGCACTCCAGGGATGCTGATGCCCATACCCCGGTGGTCTCAGTCGTAGTTTTAGGACATACCCGCGTCCAAAAACTGGCAACCGTACTTGTCTTCTCGAAGATCTCACGGTTCGTAAATAAATGCCATACGATTAAATAAATACCCGGGTCCAAACATACCTGATAATAATACGTACCCTATGATAGATAATTGGGTTCTGTTGCGGATGGCCTCATTTCTGATGCGATCACGCTGAAATACTTCCAGCATAGCCCTCTACATTGCTCTTTTGGTCACTTTAACCCCTTTTATGAGGCCCATAGTAAGCGATCGTGTTTCAGTGCCCATTATGTCATCACGGGCAACATACGCTGGTCAAAGACTCTCGTCTTGAGACACGGTAACAAAATTCTTTTGAGAATATTTAAAATACCTACTAAGTACGTTTATCGCGATAGTAAGAATAAAAACTCCCATTAATTTTGATAGGATGTTAACCCAACCCCAAAACAGTGATTTTATTGGATTTACAGCTCAAAAGCCACGAAACATGCAATAAGTGGTGAACGGTGTTGGCCACACATATTGTATTTATTTATAAGGCTATTAATATTAAGACTCCCTTGTAGTGGCTGTTAGTTCTCCTAAATAAATTAAATTAATATATATATATTAATTATAGTACACACCTTTGTCATGTTATACTTCTTTGTACACCAAAACACGAAACAAAGTTATCTTATGCGAGAACACACATCTAGGTGATCGAAATTCATACAAAATTATTGGAGTTAACCGATAACTTTTAAACTCGTGGAGTTGACTGTTTTACTCAATATGTGATTTAAGCAATTTGTTAAAATAACTGGCAGTAGCTGATTTTCTCAGGCGATGCATCTTTTTTTTGCTACATAATGGTGGGTAAAACGAAAAAATGTCAAGAAATGGATTTAGCGGGTTTACATTCTTAGCAAACGATATTATAGGAAAAAGTTCAATAGGTAAGTTACTATTGCAGTGCCCTTGCAGGGTTGTGTTCATAAATAAAATTAGTGATAAGACACCCCTTTGCAAATAATTGTAATTTATTTGTTGTAGGCGCCCATACAAAATGTTACCCCTCTTTTCACCCCCTAAGGAACGATTTCCGGAATAAAAACTATCCTATGTCCTTTCCCGGGACTCAAAATATCTCTATACCAAATTTCATCTAAATCGGTTTAGCGGTTTAAGCGTGAAGAGGTAACAGACAGACAGACAGACGGGTGACTTTCGCATTTCTAATATTAGTATGGATATTGTACAAACACCTGTTTGATGAAATAAATTTTCTATTTACCTTAATGAATAAGTCAATAAATACATACATACATATAATCACGCCTGTTTTCCAGAGGGGAAGGCAGAGATTACGGATTTCCATGTGCTACGATCCTGACACAACTTTCGCTTCATGAACTCTCATAAATACATACATACACAAAATCACGCCTGTTTCCCAAAGGGGTCGGCAGAGATTACGGATTTCCATTTGCTACGATCCTGACACAACTTTTGCTTCATGAACTCTCATAACATTCTTCATGCATGCGCGCCGATTTAGGGTACTCTTGACCTGGCCTTTCTGCAGAATGTCTCTGATTTGGTACGTTCGCCGAGGTCTTCCCCTTCCAACTCTTCCATCCAGTCTTCCTTAATACCACTCGTTTGGTCAATCTTCTTTCATCTATCCTTTCTCAATTTTCGTCACTATAATATCTTCACTCACTCCACACCTCCGTATAATGACGGTGTTTCTCACTCTATCTCTTAAAGTAAAGCCTCACATGCTTAGCGCTTTCATTTCCACTACATTCACTCGACCTTCTACCTTACCTCACTGTTTCTACCTTAGGCGACTTTCTGACTTGGCTGGGCGGGAGCGATATGTGATAGGTATTTTGTTCTTTGACGTGAGTTTACTGATGTGAGATTTCCTCACTTGATGAAATACTGTCAGTACTACGTTTGCGGAGTAGTAATACCATGCGCAGAAGTGGGAAAGTACTGCATTCGTATCATTTGACACTGACAGCTGTCAGTTTTCTCATATCGTACCACCTCCGCATCGACAAATCAGGAAGGCGCCTTACGAACGCTCAATCACAATGCGAAACACATTGCCCGCTGTATGTTTTGTTTCTAGATGATGTTAATACAATAAACGCTCAAATCAATAATAAATTGGCAACGCGCATGTTCCGTGGCTTCAGATCGCAAACGTCCACTAGACTGCAGTTTCCGCTTCATCAGCCAGGTTGCTTGTTTGCCTCCGTCGTACAGTCGAGTTCGTCAAAATATGTACATACAAAGCAAACACGTCTTTATTGTTAACGGCATAAGTTTGCTCAAATATATTATAAACTTTTGTGAACCTACATATATTTTTAAGTAGAGTTCTAATTATTGGACAATACACACAATTCTACAATTTACTTTATTCCGTTGTGACACGAAAATTTGACAGACTTTTATAGGAAACTTTTGTGTCATCCTGGAGTCCAGGACCTGGAATCAATTATCAATTATGAACTTGACTGTACAAAAAAATACGTACAAAAGCGAACCCTTAAAGGATCTTCTATGTTTCGTATCTATTAACATAATGATAGTAACTGTACGTAAGATGCACATTTACATCCTAAACTTGTAATCCAACCACACGCCCGTACCCACTGACCCAGTGTGCAATTACCCACACTTTTCTATCTGCTTATCTCAAGGTGGTCTATTATATTATTAGCAAGGTGTTATTACGATAATCACGCGTTCGATATTATTTCGCATGCTTTCGTTCGATGGCTAGGGTTGTCACCATGCACGCGGTCGAATACTGAACGCGATTCTGCGGCGTTCTTCTATAGAATAGAGTACTTTATTGTCCACTGTGTACAGTCACCAGCACCAATATCTGCCACAACAAAGCGCGCATAAATATCTGACACAACTCTATTTGTAGGACCGTTAGGACGTGTCAGATATTTTTGCCGCCTTCGGTTAGGCAGATATTAATGCTGGTGACTGTACAAGGTAAATGGCAAACAAGTAAAAGGTAACAACTCTAAAATATTTATATTAAAATACAATATTAATATGTTTTATTAAAGAGTGTTTTACCAAAAAATAATAATAATTAAGTAATACATATTTAGTACTAGCTGTTGACCGCAACTTCGTCTGCGTCTTCGCTCGTATTGGTCGCAGCGCGATGTTATATAGCCTAAAGCCTTCCTCGATAAATTGACTATCCAATACAAAAATATTTTTTCAATTCGAAACAGTAGTTCCTACGATTAGCGCGTCCAACAAACAAACAAACTTTCAGCTTTATAATATTAGTATAGATTACTAATAAAAGCTATTAGAATTTAATTATTTTTAGCTCGGGTGCATGCATTCAATAAGCCAATTCTATAATCTCAATTTATAACGCTGTGTGGGCACTTGTTGGTGTTTTAGACGGTAGTTCATGGCTTTTGTACATTTAATCCGTCTTACCCTCCTCTCTGGACTGGGCGATTAGCGTAAATGTTGCCCTACGTTAAAAAAAAGAGTTGTCACCATATTTTAAGATGTCTTGTATTTATTTTTTCAACGAAGCGCTTATAGCTCTTGTGGAGCCCACACATCGACATTAATTGGCGGCCATTCGATGTTAATACAACGTTGATGCATATTGTTGCGTATGGCAGCAGTATTTGGGCCGAGTAAGACTTTAAGATCGGACAGACAACTTGACAAAGCTTCATCCCATTTAATAATAGTTGGAAGGTGGATAGTGTTGACCCAGCACATTTATTTTGTTTAAGAAGTAAAAAAAGTTGTCATGTCTAACAAAACGGTTAAACTACTTGAAAGCTGACGTACTCTAACCACGAGTAACCTAGTTTCTCGTTTATGAAAATGAAAGTAGCAACTAATTGTGCATACTTGTACAGTTTTTACACTTATGCAGCTTTTATAGCACCTGTTCTATAACAACAATGCAGTTTTTATTATCACACTGATATATTTATGACGACTGAGTGAGTAAGTTACTTGGGTGATCGGATACCAGTTTTTACTAGCCTGATAGTATGTTTCACTGCTGGGCAATGGCATTCCCTACCTAGATTCCTACTCATCTATAATATCTCAGGTCAATCATTTGCGAAAGAGACCAGGTCCTCCCTCCATCGCTAAGGTTGACATAATATTTTGAATTCTAGACAGTAAATGATTTATCTCAAGTTCAATTGAAAATACTAGTTGGTAAAACTACAATTTTAATTATTTTTATATCTATTATATAGCTTGATTTAAATAAATAAATAAATATTGGGGGATAATATTACTCAAATCGACCTAGTCCCAAACTAAGCAAAGCTTGTACTATGGGTACTAGACGACAATATACATAATTATATAGATATGTATATAGATACTTAAATACATAGAGAACATCCAAGACCCATGAACAAAATCCGTACTAAATGCACAAATAATGCCCTGGCCGGGATTCGAACCCGGGACCTCTAGCTTCGGAGGCATGAGTGTTTATTATATATTTACAATAGAAAATTTATGCATTGTTTTGACAGAAAAATGTCGTTAAACCCTATCGGGTTTGTATCGACACCGAAATCGTGGACAATAAAGTTAATGTTAATAAACTTACTTACGAGCTAATTGTATGACACATTGAAAAAAAGAAAAAAAGTTATATGACTGCCAACCCTATCGACATCGATAAACTGTGTGGTAATTAGTGATATTTTTATGATGGATAGTTGATAGTTGCGTGCTGTTTCTGACATTACGAGTACTACCATCGGTCCCATAAAATTGTGCCTTGAGGCTTAGGGATGCCAGTAAAGGTATGCTGCTCTCACACAAAGCAATAGATACGCAGTTGGTGATCGTTTGGAATGTTAAAGGGTTAAAATGTAAGGAATTATTTGAGTTTTCTCAATGCCTTACAGGTATTACTTTCCTTCGTACGATTTTTATCACCTCTTATTTGATCATTTTGTGAAGTCTAAAACCCTTCGACTGTTCGGCGGCAGTCGGTAAAAAGTCTGCACTACTTCTAATGAGTTTAGTTAGAGCAACTAATTAGACTCTGCGGGGCGCAATCTGTATACGGTATTTTCTACTTTCCCCATAGCTTACTGACAACGCCTAGATTTCCTTGCATATCGCTATACGATCCGTATTACATTGGCATAGTCGAATGCGGAGAAAACGAATATGAAGCATCTCCAATTACCTACGATGTATTTCACATCTTATTTGGATATTGTTCCATTGCATTGTGCTCAGATACACTAATTTAGCTATACCTAGAACATTAGGTAAATTGAATAACGCAAGAATCCATACAATGCCTCTGGTGCTTTTAGTACGCAAAATGTTCATTATGAAATATTTTATTAGGATACATTTACACACACAAATAGTAATTTTAGTATTCAAATGCATTGTTATCTAATATTCTTACGTATCTTAATTTTATTTTTATAGAAATAGCTGTTTTGTCTTGTAAAATGGTAACATTTGAAGTAGTTGTGTTAAATCGCACACCCAGCCGGCCAGGATTCAGGGTCGGCTTATAATTTTAGATGTGACTGCATAATAATTACTTTCTATCATCTACTACTATTTTTTGGGTTCAAGAACTAAAATTAAACTTAACTTTATTAAACTTAATACATGCATCATTCATGATTATCATAACATAAAAACACCTCCATCAAAAGGTGTGTCATACAATAAATAGGTCACTTGCTGCCATTACTAAGCAGATGAATTTAGTCAATTATATCAAACAACATTATATCGAAACTGCATGAACTTTCTTAACCTGTAATTTAGCCGTTGTAACAGGTGCGTTTGCGCATCGAAGTGGGGAAAGAGGGGTGGAGAGGGTGTGTAGGGGTTGCAAATATCAAGGACGAGGGGGAGCGCAGCTGTAGGGATGTGACGGGTGGGGAGAATGAATAGAAAAGACAGACATGTGTGTATGAAAAAAAATATTATAATCATCATCCACCACCACCACCACCATCTCAGCCCTAGGACGTCCACTGCTGGACATAGGCCTCCCCCAATTTCATGGGGGGTAAATGCCATAATCGCACGCTTGGCATGCGGGTTGGCGATTGCAGTATCTCCACCGCACTCTAGGAATGCTGCTGTAATCATTATCATCCTTACGTTATCTCAGTACAGTTGCATCCTCAAAGATGCCCGAGATCCGCTTCCTAATCCCAAGATTTGTCAATCTTAATGGCTCATTTTTTTACGGAAACGACTGCCATCTGACCCCCTAACCCAAGGGTTAAACGAGACCTTATTGGGATTAAGCTGATCAAAAGTAATTATATTTAATATGAAAGTTAAATTTTGAATGAAAGCTACCGGATTTCGATAATGTTCCTTTTATATCTACCTGTGACAAGCAACCTGAACTTTTGTTATCTTTATGACCACTCACATTCAGACAATAAACTATTTGTATTTGTCATTTTGTAGAATTATCATTTTTTTGTACGGAAACATCATGACACGTATGTTTGGAACGTTACACCGTACTGAATCACCCTTCTATTTACAATCCTCAAGTAAATAAAGCGTTGTCAACGGTCTTGGATGGAGTCGCAAGCATCCATTGGCTACGGTGTCTGCTTACCATCAGGCAGGTAGTAAGCCTGTTTGCCACCGTCGTTGTATAAATAAACACTTATTTTTAACGACTTCAATGGAAGGAAGGAGGTACTCAGTTCGTCTGCAACTCTGCATGTTAGATTGTTGTTTTTTTATGTATGTATGTTCCCCGATAACTGTTGACCACGTGGGCCGATTTTGATAATTCTTTTTTTGTTTCAAAGCAGGTACCCCGACATTGGTCCCATATAAATATGGTGAAGCAGGGCTCGGAAACCGGTATTCTGTCCATACAAAAATACCGGTATTTTTTCAGTTCTTATCGTTCTTTCGTCTACTATTTCATGTTTAATCAGGCAATCTAACAATATGAAGTAAAAACCCAAATACATTATTGAGTCCTACATAAAGAGCATAAACTAATTAAAAATATTTGGCTATTTCAGGATTTTGAGATTAACCGGTTCCGAGCCCTGATGATGGGATCTAGGAGGAATCGAGGGAGCTCCTCGAATTTGATAGGCACGCATATGCCGATTTCGGTATTTTCTGTAGGTAACCAAGCATTGGCTCACGGAAACCACAAATTGTGGCATAGCAAGTACAAAATTGGAGTTGGTCAAATAGTTTTTGGCATAAATTATTATACCAAAGCTAAACCATGACGGAAATCAAAGTAAAACACCAATACTTTTAATCTGTAAAGCGATCGACCTTCGCACACTTCCACACCGGCGCTAGTAATACATGTAATTACGATCGTATGAGTAATTATTATTTAGGATCGTGGATCATTAATCTTTGCTGATTGGGTGCGGGCAGGTAGAAAACCTTTGTAGTCAGTGCACTAGTTTTGTTTTAATGGGAAGTTTTATCATTAACTAAGTCAAGTACGGCCCACTTCATTTACCTAAATTATTAGGTAAATTAAAATTATTACCTAAGTTACCTACTCGTAACTTAAAAGTACTCGTAATGCCCGACCAATACATGGCTTTCACTTAAAAACGAAACTGAATTTTGGCTGAAACCGAACAATACGATTTTCAGCCGAAACCGTAACCGAATTTTGCCTTTTGCTTCCATTTTGGTCGAAACTGGAAATTTAATCGACGTATTTTTTTTCTTAATGCGAATAATCCTAAAAATCGAACGAACAACAATATAACATATTCTATCATTAAGTATGAACTTTATTCAAAATGTGTCCATCAGCAAATTAAGTTGATAAACGATAATGATTTAAACAATACTTGTGTAACAAAATTGTTAACATGTAACAATTCACTCGCGAAAAGTGCAATTTGTGATACAACATTATTAGATTGCGTTATGTACTCGTATGAGTTTTTGATTTGGAGTACAGCATTAAATTGGTCAATCACTTTTAAACCTTAATGTTTAAATAATAGAGTCCAAAAGCGGGAGATTAATTTCTCGGCTGACTATACATAATGACGATTACTTCAAATGCCAGACAGATACTTAAAAACTACTGCTTATTGAGATCAAGCAAACGTTACCTGCTTGTTAGGATAATACGAATATGTATACGTAACTTGTTCTTTTGTCATTTGTTTGCATGCATTTTTGTAAAACCATAATTCGTCTTTAATTTGTATTTTCACACCCCTAAAGCCGCAATGTTATTTTGTTAACCCGTTATTCTGAACTGACTCCCACGATACAGGCCCAGCCTAGTGTGGGGGTTACTGCTACACTATGTTACTAGCGATGAATGTTAATTTGGCAAATAAATCACTTTTACTTTACTTTTTTTTTTTACTTACATTGCGAGATGCAATTTTAGATGTCATCCTTACATTGGAAATTTCTTTGTTGCGTCCTAAAGAATGCCCGGGTTCCTGCAATGCACCTAATCCAAAGTATTGGTGTAAGTACCATCCTAATTATGTATGTATTCATCAGTAACGCTACTACTAACGAAAATTCTAAATTTCCTCCTGCTCGGAGGAGTAAATTTTTCCCTTTATTTTGTAATTTTTGAGCACCATTCGTTTATTGCGGAACGCTTTCGGTTATCCATTACGATCTGATTTTGCATTTTCATAGATTCATAGACCGTTCACGGAACTCATAAAATTGCTAGAAAACTTTACGCGGAAACGGAAGAAGTCCTGAAATCACTACCTACATATTTAGGAAAAATCTGATCTTACTATTAGCCTTAGCATTCAATCACTACCATGAATTTACCGGAAAAACCATGTGTGTGGCAGATATAAAGCAGTTATATTTATAGACATAGATTAGATTAGATTCATTTATTTCTTTCTAAAAATTTACATATTTAGTTCTTTTATAAAATATAAATGAAATATCAAGAATTAAAAAAAATATCGTCAGATTGTATATGAAAAACAAACAAATAAAAATGAAATCAAATAAATTAAATAAAAGATTGCACAATATGATAAGATAGTTCAAAGATCTGATTGACTGACATGATGATGATAGCGATGAAGATGTCAACGACGATGAATTGTTGATTAAAAAAACCTACGATTACCTGTCTAATCTATTGATTACAATGGCTTAATTTATATTTGCCGCCAGAACACGCGCTTAATATGTTTGCGATAATTCTAAATTCATAATTAGTTTGTGATAAATAAAATACCATTTTAAGGGTTCCGTACCTACCTAAAAAGGTAAAAAAACGGATCCGTATAGGATCACTTTGTTGTCCGTCTGTCTGTCAAGACCTTTTATCTCAAGAACGCGTGAAGGTATCGTGTTGGAATTAAAGCCATTCATTGGAGCTGAAAAAGAGGAAGTTAACGAAAAAAAATATACGGCCGTTTAAACCGCAAAAAACGTATATTTCAACAGACTCTCAAGAAAATCAAAATTTATAGGGTACTTTCCGTTGACCTAGAACTATGAATTTTGACAATAATCTTACACTGCAAGTACAGGGAAAAGTCTGAAAAAACACTACATTTCATTCACGTATTTTTCATTTGGTCTAATATATTTGTAATTAAATCATAAAAATATACTCGTATTTAATGTATCCTTACAAACTTGTACGGAAGCCACGGTGGCCAAGTCCGACTCGCACAAGTCCGGTTTTTTTTGTTTGTCCATAGTTTTTTTTGCATAAGCGCATTATAAGCTTCCCTTTGGTCGGTCTTTATCTTCGGCCAGCAATCAACTGCATAATACACGATTCAGAAATATGAAAAATCTTACATTTATTTTTATTTTATTGCAAATTTCAATACGGCCAATAATAGATCAAACGATGTCATTCCGAACTTACAATCTGCCATTTCCCCACACTTTCCTTCAAAATAAATAAAATCGTAAATATGTATGAACTCGTTAAGCGGATACGACTTTTTGGTTTTTAACTCTAGTATAAGTTGAAGGCGTTGCAAAAACTCGCACGCTCTAGATTGAGGCTGGATATCATTCTTACAACGGAGTTCCTAGTAGTATCGCCATGTGTTTGGGATTCACTGGGATAATTTTGTCAACCCAGTCTTATTTTAGCTCGCTTACCGTTTCGAGTACATTTTTTTAAACGAACTGCAATTGAATGAATTACGTATAATGATGAGCCCACTCTCGCTCACACACTATTCATTTACAAGACCGGCATAGGAAAATGAAGACTCAAGTATTCCTTTAGCATTCTAACTAAGTAAAGGCAGTTGAGAGAACGTTAAAAGGAACAAAACTATGTCGAAACAGATATAATAGACTCCTATTATAGAACCTGGTACACTTTTATGATACGGGTCCTGAAGCAGACTCGAAGGCAGTAATATAAGATTTCAAGCTAACATGATCATTAACTAATGTTCCAAGGATAAGCTGACGCCAATTTGACCATTTTCTCTCAACTCGCAACACGTCAGCTAATCCTTGAAAATGGTGCTTGCAACAGCGCCAAAATATCGGGACCGTAATACAGGTTGTTCGGCAGATGGATGGACATACGTATATTGGGGATAGGTGAGGTCATCTGCTGCGTGGTCAGGCACAAAAAAATTTAAGTTTATTTTT
Source organism: Notocelia uddmanniana (assembly GCA_905163555.1). Lineage (NCBI taxonomy): Eukaryota > Metazoa > Arthropoda > Insecta > Lepidoptera > Tortricidae > Notocelia > Notocelia uddmanniana. Next base: position 21,647,620 of record LR991068.1, read on the forward strand.
AAGAATTAAAAAAAATATATTTTTGAATTTTTTTGTTCTCAAATAACTAAATTTCTAAGATTTTGGAATTAGTCTAGATTAGAATAAAATAAAAATTATATCCGTTTTATATATTTTTTTAATTAATTGAGGTAATAATCTTGAATACAGATTATTAAAAAAATATATAACGGACAACATTTTTATTTCATTTAGACGTAGACTAATTCCAGAATCTTACGAATTCAGTTATTTGAAAACCAAGATTTTCAAAAATAAAATCTTAAAAAAAGCTTTGTGCCTAATTCACTTTTTTTCATCCTCGTAGCAGATGACCTCATCTATCCCCTATATAATATGTACGTATGTCCATCCATCTGCCGTACACCCTGTATACATGGAAAATACCCCGTTCATAGCAGTTACACGAAGGTAGTTGTTCGAAAATAAGAAAGAGAGCGCCCGAATTAACGACATTAGTCGGTAAGCTGAAAATTAATACCTTTGCGCGACCCTAGATTTCTATAAAATTGACTCTCCTTACAAAACCTAATAATAATAAAGGTCTAGTTTTTCCTTTTGGCTTGTCAAGTATATTAGTAATTGGATAATAAGTGAGTGCCAACCGCGATTAGGTAATTGACAGCTCGTAGCAGTTCGAGAACCCAAGTTGCCAATGTTGCCATGTGTGACACGCTGTTTGAAAGGAAGCAAAATCACGACTCGAGTGCTAAATATAGACTGAATCATTTATTTCCAACCTCAAATAACGAGGTAGTTGTGGATGTGTATATCAGCGAATAACGATTGACAAGATTATGGCAATACTATACAGACAGTTGCCTGACAGCATGCGTGTTATGTCGTACAACACATCACGTGTACACAAACAAGGCCCTATGAAAGAATTAAATAATTTATTACAAAACCAGGTCCCCGGTAATTAACTATCTTCTTCGTCATCATCATATCAGCAGAAAAACGTCCACTGCTGGATATAAATATTTGTCACTAAAAAATATGAAAATATAAATGATAACTGTAGCTATCTAAGTAAATAAGAATTATGACATGTTTTATGACTAAGATTTTGTTTTATATAATAGGGGTTATCTCTAAATTATTATTGTATTTACTGACATACCATGTAACGATCATGTTACAATATGGTTAATAAATGAAATTGAAATTGAAATATAGGCCTCCCCCAAAGAGTGCTACAAAAACTGGTCCTACGCCAGCCGCCTCCAGCGGACTCCCTCAACCTTAACCTAGTAAATAATATCCTGATTATACATTAGTCATGACTCACACGCTCACGCCTACGAGTCACAGTGCATTGCACATTTAATGTTAGGTAATGTTCACCTTCATATTTGGTTATTATTTTTCTTTTTTAGAAGTTTTCTTTTGTGCAATAAAGTTGGAAAGTGGAACTTTCCTGCTAATATCAAGGCGTGTGCGCACCCTAATAAGAGCGCCACGCGCTGCCAAGCGCGTCGTGGCGCAACCGTGTAGTAAGAGCTCATCCATCACGTGTAATATGATGATTAGCTTCGGACATATACCTACATTTGTACCTACAAAGCCTAACTTTAGTAAGGTCCAACCTGCCCTTTGATTCAATCCTTAATCTGACCACTAAACTTTATTTGCATTTTTTCCCTGAGCAGCATCGCTTGGAGTATTCATCGTCACCAAGGCTTGAAGAATTGAGGCTTAATCGTGACAATTTTTGGCCAACTTATGGGAGTTATGGGTAATATGACATCAGTTGGATCTTTAATGTTGTCATTGTTACTTATCTTCTGCAAGAAAGATTCAAACAAGAAAGAAGGGTCTAGCAAGGCACCAATAGCGAGGCATCTTATTCTCTGACAATGACCATCTAGGTATTTTCAAGCAAGATTTAGGCTATTGCTGAAACAGTGAGCTTCATCTTCGGAGCTATCGTCAATTACCATTTATTTATTACCTGTGAGGCTAAGGTGAATTGCTGGTCAGTTTTTCTATAAAAAAATAGTTGTGACATCGCATCAATTTTTTAAAATGTTTAGTTGGAAATAGCATCTCTATGTAACTCTAGGAATACCTACAATAATTCGAATTCAATCTGAAACGTAACTAGGAATTTCACGTTATCGTTGAAGATACTGGTACCAATATTTCACAATAACCAATTACCATTGATAAATATGCTATAAGTCTTCACGGCAAAAACCACTGCTCATTATCCGTATAGTACCTCCAAAAGAAGTTTTAGTACTTTCTCTCATTCTAATACACACTAATATCATATTTTACAAATTTTTGAGACATACGTCTTACATAGGTACCACTCAAATATAAAACTTACGCATAGAACTACGTCTATATGCTATTCCCAGTAAATCAGCACTACCCAAAAATCTTTAAGTAAAATGACGTATCTTATTGAGAAAAATACATCACTTGCTCCCTTCTTGGTTTAGTTGCAACTCGCAGTCTAGCGTGTTAAACGGAATGCGCAAGCTTCCGCCAACTCCCATTTTACCCAACATGCTCGTTATTGGTTATGTATTTGTAATTAGCTTTTTTAGTTTTGACCATAATGGGATGGTAGTCTAATCGTTAGATCACATGGGAACGAGAATATAACCATGAATAGAAATGTTTTGGCTCGATGTTCTAGCCGCTGTGGAATCCATTTTAGGTAATACTAAAGACTTCTGATCCTTAAAACCGCAGTGTATCCCCATGATCAAAATGTGAATACTCTGGGCAAGGCACATTTCTGATCCTACACATCGTAGGGACAGCATCCACTCAGTGCTGCTCTACAGCCTCATCATCATCATATCAGCCGAAGGACGTCCACTGCTGGACATAGGCCTCACCCTTCTTCTTCTTCCGTCCCTGTTCCCGTTATTTGGGGCCGGGTCTCCTCACTTTTCTGCGCCAAGACAGTCTGTCTTGGGTTGTCGGTTCCGGCATTTGGGCTTGCTTGAGGTCTCTTTTTATCTTAGACCACCAGGTCAATGGCAGGCGGCATCTACCTCTCTTTTGCTCCAGTAGGTTCAATGCAATATGCACCATATGGTCTTCGCCTCATAGGCCTCACCCTACAGCCTACATATCATAAAGTTGCCGGAAACGCCTCTACGTGTTCGCTTAGACTCTGCACGTGTCTTCCAAAGGTCCAATACACCATTTTCCCGTGAACGGGACAGTTGGATCATAGACAATTTTACAAAAATGGTTTGCCATCAATAGTATGAATTTTTTACGACCACTTTGGCTTAGTTGGTAGTGACCCTGGCTACGAGGCCATAGGTCCCGGGTTTGAATCCCGATCGGGGCATTATTTGTGCATTTACCACGGATATTGATCCTGAGTCTTGGATGTTTCCTATGTATTCAAGTATGTATTTATCTATATAATTATGTATATCGTTGTCTAGTACCCATAATAAGCTTTGCTTAGTTTGGGAGTGCTATTTTTGACTGATTAGAACTTAATCATCACTGGGTATTTATTTTTTGGTCATTAAAAAATATAGGTATATATCAGATCTCGGTTGTGTGTTCAGCTTCAATAGTTATTTTCTAAGTAAAATAACATGACAATATTGATGGTTAGTTATCATAATTTCTCCGGTCATGTTAATAAATCTGATAGCTAATGTTAAGAAGTTAATAGGGTTGTCAAAAACAAAGGCAACACATAGAATAAGTTCCTTTAATGTCATATTTTTGCCTTGCTGGGGAATATGTACGATACCGTACATACAGATGTGCACATATGAATTATATGTGGGTAGATTTAAGGTCTTACGCTCATGTCATGTATGTGGGTAGAGATGTAGAAAAGGGAGTTGGGCGTTAACCGCTACACGCAACGCATCCTTGTAAATTGAACTAGATTTGGAAAGTGGAAATACAGTTAATTATAAATTTATGCAAGGCGTTTTCCTTATATAACACCTGCGCCTTTCATTGTGGTGCGTGATTTTGGAACCTTTAGGTAAAATAATGGGGTGTTTCTGTGAGTATGGAAGGTCCGCATGCTGGAGCCTTCCACCTACGCGAAGAAGGTTCATCGAACACAGGAAGGGGTTTAACTCATCGAGCTTACCTTTGACAAGTTTGTTCATTTTTAAAGATTTAATTTCTTCAATAAAATATTTATGCTGCTCGTATCTAATAATAATATTTAATGAGTGTTTTAATTCACGAGGTGTTAAACATCCCATGTTCCTGTTAGTATGGTCCTGTGCAACACAGGCTTTACAATTAGTTATGAACCTATAGCACCACGCTATTATTCGTTTCATTTTTTTTATACTAGAGCAATCATTAAACAATGTTATTTCATCATTTTGAGTAGCACTTACTAGAGCAGTTTTTAACTCGGGTATTTTCCCTGGCATAATTTTTTCATCAGCTTTCGGCTTAAAATCAGGGTTGCATAAAATAGTGGGTCCATTGAACCACAACGAATTTTGTTGTAAAAGGTGCGGCTCTACTCCACGAGAGAGACAGTCACTAGGATTCAATGCCGTGTTTATATAATGCCAGGTAAAATTCTCAGTCAAATCATGAATAGCCTTAACTCTATTTGCTACATAAACAGTCAGCTTGACAGGCTCTATTTTTAACCACGCAAGTACTTCGCGTAGGTGGAAGGCTCCAGCATGCGGACCTTCCATACTCACAGAAACACCCCATTATTTTACCTAAAGGTTCCAAAATCACGCACTACATTATTGAGAATGAGCATAGAACATTATTGCACGCTGGAGCAAAGCTTGTGTTAAACAGCTTGCGTTTAACGTATCATGTAATGAACGGAATTAGAGAAGTAACACATGTACTTTACAAATGTATTGTTTGTTTCAAGTTGAAAGCGAAGCAAGCCCAGCAAATTATGGGTTCGCTCCCTTATGACAGGGTTAACGCTTGTAGACCATTCAAAAAGGTAGGAATTGACTATGGAGGGCCATATACAGTCAAAATGTATCGTGTAAGGAAACCTATTCTGTACAAAGCGTACATCGCATTGTTTGTATGTTTTACAACAAAAGCTATCCACATCGAGTTGGTATCGGATTTAACAACAGAGGCATTCTTAAATGCTTTCAAGAGGTTCATTTCGCGCAGAAATAAGCCATCAGTTGTATTTTGCGACAATGCGAGTACGTTTAAAGGCGCTCATAATCAATTGGTTGAATTGTACCGATTGCAGTCTGCTGCAGACCACCAGCAATCAGTCATAAATCATGCGGCCGAAATAGGAATTGATTTCAAATTCATCCCAAGTTACAGCCCAATTTTTGGCGGATTGTGGGAGGCTGGAATCAAAAGCGTCAAGCATCATTTGAAGCGAGTTGTTGGCACAGCAGTTTTAACGTACGAGGAGCTAAACACTGTTGTTATACAAATTGAAGGAATATTAAACTCACGTCCTCTAACGGCTTTGCCTGCAACTGAACCCTCTGAAATGGCCTATTTGACCCCGGCTCATTTTCTCACAGGTGCCTCAATGATGTCATATCCAGAGAGTGATTGTACTCATGTACCAACTAATCGGTTGAAATTCTGGCAGCAATGTACCCAAATGGTTCAAAGCTTTTGGAAGCAATGGCATAAACAATACCTCATTCAGTTGCAGAATCGGCCAAAATGGCGCTGTGTGAAGGATAATATAAAAGTTGGTACATTAGTGCTATTCAGAGATGATAATGTGACTCCTCTGAAGTGGCCAATGGCCAGGGTAGTGGATGTTTTTCCAGGCCCGGATGGCAAACAACCCTATTAACTTCTTAACATTAGCTATTTTTGACAACCCTATTAACTTCTTAACATTAGCTATCAGATTTATTAACATGACCGGAGAAATTATGATAACTAACCATCAATATTGTCATGTTATTTTACTTAGAAAATAACTATTGAAGCTGAACACACAACCGAGATCTGATATATACCTATATTTTTTAATGACCAAAAAATAAATACCCAGTGATGATTAAGTTCTAATCAGTCTCAATTGGGAGCACAGATATCCTATAAATACTAGTCCTAATTATAGAACCTCTACTGGTTCTAATGGCAAGTGCTCTCACTTTGCCATCCGGGCCTGGAAAAACATCCACTACCCTGGCCATTGGCCACTTCAGAGGAGTCACATTATCATCTCTGAATAGCACTAATGTACCAACTTTTATATTATCCTTCACACAGCGCCATTTTGGCCGATTCTGCAACTGAATGAGGTATTGTTTATGCCATTGCTTCCAAAAGCTTTGAACCATTTGGGTACATTGCTGCCAGAATTTCAACCGATTAGTTGGTACATGAGTACAATCACTCTCTGGATATGACATCATTGAGGCACCTGTGAGAAAATGAGCCGGGGTCAAATAGGCCATTTCAGAGGGTTCAGTTGCAGGCAAAGCCGTTAGAGGACGTGAGTTTAATATTCCTTCAATTTGTATAACAACAGTGTTTAGCTCCTCGTACGTTAAAACTGCTGTGCCAACAACTCGCTTCAAATGATGCTTGACGCTTTTGATTCCAGCCTCCCACAATCCGCCAAAAATTGGGCTGTAACTTGGGATGAATTTGAAATCAATTCCTATTTCGGCCGCATGATTTATGACTGATTGCTGGTGGTCTGCAGCAGACTGCAATCGGTACAATTCAACCAATTGATTATGAGCGCCTTTAAACGTACTCGCATTGTCGCAAAATACAACTGATGGCTTATTTCTGCGCGAAATGAACCTCTTGAAAGCATTTAAGAATGCCTCTGTTGTTAAATCCGATACCAACTCGATGTGGATAGCTTTTGTTGTAAAACATACAAACAATGCGATGTACGCTTTGTACAGAATAGGTTTCCTTACACGATACATTTTGACTGTATATGGCCCTCCATAGTCAATTCCTACCTTTTTGAATGGTCTACAAGCGTTAACCCTGTCATAAGGGAGCGAACCCATAATTTGCTGGGCTTGCTTCGCTTTCAACTTGAAACAAACAATACATTTGTAAAGTACATGTGTTACTTCTCTAATTCCGTTCATTACATGATACGTTAAACGCAAGCTGTTTAACACAAGCTTTGCTCCAGCGTGCAATAATGTTCTATGCTCATTCTCAATAATGTAGTGCGTGATTTTGGAACCTTTAGGTAAAATAATGGGGTGTTTCTGTGAGTATGGAAGGTCCGCATGCTGGAGCCTTCCACCTACGCGAAGAAGGTTCATCGAACACAGGAAGGGGTTTAACTCATCGAGCTTACCTTTGACAAGTTTGTTCATTTTTAAAGATTTAATTTCTTCAATAAAATATTTATGCTGCTCGTATCTAATAATAATATTTAATGAGTGTTTTAATTCACGAGGTGTTAAACATCCCATGTTCCTGTTAGTATGGTCCTGTGCAACACAGGCTTTACAATTAGTTATGAACCTATAGCACCACGCTATTATTCGTTTCATTTTTTTTATACTAGAGCAATCATTAAACAATGTTATTTCATCATTTTGAGTAGCACTTACTAGAGCAGTTTTTAACTCGGGTATTTTCCCTGGCATAATTTTTTCATCAGCTTTCGGCTTAAAATCAGGGTTGCATAAAATAGTGGGTCCATTGAACCACAACGAATTTTGTTGTAAAAGGTGCGGCTCTACTCCACGAGAGAGACAGTCACTAGGATTCAATGCCGTGTTTATATAATGCCAGGTAAAATTCTCAGTCAAATCATGAATAGCCTTAACTCTATTTGCTACATAAACAGTCAGCTTGACAGGCTCTATTTTTAACCACGCAAGTACTACTTGCGAGTCGAGATACAGGTACACGTTTATATCAAATTTTAATTTTATTATGTCATACACCTTGTGCGCCAGCATTGCTAATAACAAAGCGCTATTAAGCTCTGCGCGAGGCGTGGAAAGTTTCTTAATCGGGTTTATACGTGACTTTGAACATAACAAATTCACGCTAGCCTTGCGGTTCTCATCAACCACTCTTAGATACAGGCAACATCCATAAGCGACATTTGAAGCATCGGCAAATCCGAAAATATCTATGGAGTGCGCATTTCGTGTATCTATATTCCGCGGCACAAAAATGTCTGGCATCGTCAATAAGCTGTTTGCAAAAGCTTTAAATTCTTTGTTTAGCTTTTCAGGCAGGGATGAATCCCACTGTACATCTGCAAGCCAAATCGCTTGCATTAATAATTTAGCCTTAACCACAATGGGGCCTGCCAAACCAAGCGGGTCAAAGATTTTGCTAACAAAGCTTAAAGCCGTTCGCTTAGTATAATTATCAAGCGCAGCCTGCTTAGGGCAACTAATTATCAAAGTATCATCGGTTAAGTTACACTTAAGACCTAATGTTCTTACAAAATCTATGTCTTTATTTTCAGAGAAATTAACTTCTTGTCCCTCCTTTTTACATTGAGATGGGATATCGCACAAAAGCGAGTTATCATTAGCACACCATTTGTGCAGGCTAAAACCGCCTAATTTCAATAAACTTATCAACTCATCGCGAGTTTTTATAACAAGTTGTTTGTCATTACAAGCTATACTTGCGTCATCAACATAGGTATTGTGAAGTAATACATCTGCAGCCAGGGGAAAATCATTCTTATACCTATTGGCTAACTCGAGCAAACATCGAGTAGCGAGATAAGCGCTATTTTTTAAGCCATATGTTAATCTTTGAAGCTGCAGGCATTGTATTTCTTTATGAGGGAAATCCCTCCATAAAATATTTTGTAGGGGGCGGTGTGATGGTTGCACTAAAATTTGTCTATACATCTTTTGTATGTCACAATTTAGAACATATTTAAATAATCTAAACAGAATGAGGATGCTGAATAGATCATTTTGCACAACGGGGCCATTTACTAGGACATCATTCAAAGACACCTTGTTTGAACTTGGTACACTAGCATGAAATACGACACGCATGCGAGTGGTGGCACTGTTTGGATTAAAGACTGGAAAATGCGGAAGAAAGAATGCCGCTTGTGTGTCCAGATCATATTCAGAAATGGGGATGCAGATTGCATGGCCTAGTTCTACATACTCGTCAATAAAAGCCTTGTAACTTTGAAACAAAGTAGGATCTTTGGCGAGTCGAACTTCTAAATTTTTAAACCATTTTAAGGCACATGTTAGCGAGTCACCCAATTTTAATTGATTGATATCCTGTTTCAAAGGCAAAGCTACCTGAAATCTATTATTTTCAAGCACAACCGATTCATTAAATATTTTTTCCGCTAAGTCGTGTTCGGAATTGGCTTCAATATAAATTTCAGGCACCTTCTCCGTTTGCCAGAATTGTGAAATCGACTGCTCTAATTTATTAATGTTTAAATCGTTACCGACAGGCTTGCAGCAAAAGGCTGAGGTAAGATGAGAAGCAGCGCCAGCAGTGCTGCTCTTCACCTTCCCTGCTACAATATAGCCGAAGCGTGTGTTGTGGAGATACAGCTCACCGGGTGGGACCGGAAGCTGATCCCGAAGCAACACCTGAAAGAATATGTCACAACCTAAAAGGATGCTGATTTTGTCACAGACATGGAAATTCTTGTCCGCCAATCTTACATATGAAGGAAGACTAAGTTCCCTTTTGTTCACCACAAACTGTGGCATTTTGCTTGTTATGTTGTTTACTACATGGCATGTCACTGACATACGGAAATCATTTGCAGTTGAATACAAATCAAATGCAGTTTGTTGTGTTGTTTTAGTGAGACCATCACATACTCCGCTAATAATGGTGTCGGACTGCTGTAATGTACAGCCTAGTTCCTTTGCTAAGTCCGCTCTTACAAAAGAAACCTGACTAGCGGAATCTAAAATTGCCCTGGCATATATAGAATTGCCCTCTTTGTTAATTAACCTTACCCTAACAGTAGGCAAGAGTATATTGTCATTGACCTTTGATAATAAGCTCACATGGCCAGAGCTTTTACTGGGGACACTGTCCTCATGTAATAAAGAATTATGTTTTTCCTTACAAACTGAACATTTAAAGCCAAAAAGGCATTTTTTACCATGGTGTTCATTTAAGCAAATGCTGCATAATTTATTTGAATTTACAAAGTCTTGACGCTGTATTACATCTATTAGCTTAAAACCTGGGCACTGGTGCAGCTTATGTAATTGAGAATTACAGTACTTACATCTTGTAGGTTTAGTGGAGGCTTTTGCAGGACTGCCAGTGGTGGCAGCTACTAAGCTGCTCCGCCGGCCAGTGCTTTGGGAATGGCTGAATGTTTCGAGTGCAGCAGCTCGATCCTCTAAAAATTTAAAGAAATCGTGCAATTGCAGCAAATCCAAGCCCTGTTTCTCTAGGTGGAACGCCCTCAGAGTATATTGATCAAGCTTGCGTTGTAGCACTGCCAGGATCAGCATATCCCAATGTTGCACTGGCATATTCATGTTTTTAAGCGCACCCAAATGTTGCTTGGTATTAGTAACTAAGTCGCGAATAGCGGCTGCTGACATTTTATTTATGCATGGCAGGTCAAGAATAGATGTTATGTGATAATTTATCACTTGTTGCTTATTGTCATAGCGCTCAGAAAGCAGCTTGAGCGCTATTTCGTAATTTTCGTTATGTAAAGGCAAATGCTTAATAATATTTAATGCTTCGCCACTTAAAAGCGATCTTAAATAGTAGAACTTGTCGCACTGCGACAGATTTGGGTCTTTGTTTATGACACTGTTGTACAATGTAATGAAGTCGTGGTATTGACCTACCTCTCCACTAAACTTCTTAATCTCGATCCTAGGCAAGCGTTGTAGGCTCGAGGCCGACCCTGGCGGTGATTGCGCGGGTGCTGGAGCAACCGCAACCGGCTCAGGAATCGGTGTGATCAAAGCATTGAAGAATGCAGACATTTCAAAGTATGCCTCCTCAACAGGGTCAACAACCTCTTTGTCGTTGGAATCTATCAAAGAAATTTCTAAATTTAACTCCATATACTCAGTGAAAACCTTTTCCAATCGATCCCTTTTTTCACGAAATATAGCCATATCGTAGTTACCTGGATCTAGGTCCCTTATATATGCCTTCAGCCTCGTCATAAATCCTTTGCATTGTCCCCTGGCCGCTACGAGACGTTTTATATCCTCAGACATTTTCACTTTGTTGATGCACTAGCACCTTTATTACACAGCCTCAAATGTAAACAATTTACCAATAGTGTAATTTACAAACAGTAGTTTAGTCGTTATATCTGTTACAATTTACAATAAAATGGCGGAATTGAATCGAGTAGCGTACGAAATCTACACAAATATCCGACGCTTTGTATTCACCAGTATTGCCAACGTAATAAACTTCAGATTTACGCCAGGAAACAATCACACACTTTGACAATAAGAAAACGCACAAATCGCTGCGCTCCGTCAGCGCGCCGCGCGATGCAATCACCAATCACAGCCAACCGACGTCACGTACTGCTAACCGCGTTTCGTTCGTGCACTACTAAAATTATATAGGCAATGTTTTCAATGTTTTTTCTGTATGTGTATGGATGGACACTTATGCGAAGAATGTTCTAGAATGCTTATGCAATGCAAGCCACTGTATGATCGTAACACGGAAAAGGTTAAAGTTCACTTTGATAAATTCCTTTGAAATAATGCACGAAAACGCACTTCAATGTTCGAACATAAGTCGATGTAAAATGTTTATTAATGATGAAATTTATTGATATTCCTTAGCAATGTTTAGCTTGGAAAAATTAATGTACACTGTACACAGGAAAAAGTCTTCAACCGTCGAAATTAGGTAGTTAGGCGAAAAAATTGTGAGCACTGCACACCAGCCTATAGAAAGGTCTCTGCACTGCAGAAAATAACTTATAATTAGGCTCGCCTGACTTTGTTCCTTGGTCGACGCGGAGAAATTCGGGCGCACTGCACACCGAAACTCGCCACCCGGTGCCGTTGCAGGGGCTCTGCAAACAGTTCCCAATCGATGCGGCGTACCGGGCTTCGATGAATAAATCCGCTGCACTGGCTGCACGCACTGCGTGAGCGTGCCACTTGGATGTGAGATGGACGTTCACGGCGACGCCGACAACTTGCCGGCCACGGGTCTCACTGAGACCGTTATCCGCGTTAATGCACTGCACTAAAACTCGCCCGCGCAATGATCCTCGACAATTCTTGTGTTTTTCGCGAAGGACCAATGAAAGGCGCAGGTGTTATATAAGGAAAACGCCTTGCATAAATTTATAATTAACTGTATTTCCACTTTCCAAATCTAGTTCAATTTACAAGGATGCGTTGCGTGTAGCGGTTAACGCCCAACTCCCTTTTCTACATCTCTACCCACATACATGACATGAGCGTAAGACCTTAAATCTACCCACATATAATTCATATGTGCACATCTGTATGTACGGTATCGTACAAGTGGGTCGATTTGTGTCAGATTGTCCTCTATTTATATTTATTTATATTTATTTAAAATTTCATGATACGAAGCTATGACAATATTGCCACTCCGGTATTGAATTTAAAGGCCCTTGGTACATGTTTCATAGAATCTGAGTACAATATTGTATATTCCAAGCACCATAATGTTGCTAGCAAGACGGACCTTACCAGTTCAACACCCTTCCATGGTATAGTTTCCGCAACGACCTAAAGCCTGTCTATATCCAACACGTCCATAATACAACCCGCCTTACTTGGTCTCAATAAGGTTCAAAGTTGATTATAAAAATGCCTGAAAGAAGGGCGAAGATGAATGCGGTTAGTGTACCGTCTTACACCTTGCGCAGTGGACCCCGACCGCATATTAGCCGACGCAGCGATGTATGACAGACAGTACTGCACAGGTAATGATGTCTAATGAAGAAATAGACCCGGCAAACCTATTAAACATCAAAAATAGACAGGACCAAACAGTTATATAGTGCATAATAAAAACTAAATTAAGTACTCCAAAGACGCTGGCTTCTCAGTTGGTTCGAGTTGCTTTATTATTTATCTCCTCAACAAGGAAAGAGCTTAAAATTAGATTGCGGTGGCCTTATCTTGTGGCTCTCAAAGAATCACATAACGGACAAGAGATGGACTGAGTACTTCTTTAATTTTAATATTGGTAGGTTTGTAAAGGTATTTACCTAGCCTAACTTTAACTTTATGCTTTAGTAATTACATATTTAAGTAGTTACTACAGAGTGGCTCTCGAAAGAAACTTCTCGAACTTGATCAATAAGTTTTCATTCCAAAAATAATAGCTAATATTGTGTGCCAGTTTGCGATCACTTCGATTAGTCAGTGAACCGAAAGTGAACTAGAAGGACTCCGCTTCAATTACTACTTAATAAAATCCATACGACTCACTGTTTTTAGGGTCTGTAGAAATGTTAAAATTTTTAATTGAAAAAACCTTCTACTGGTTAGGTAACAAACTGACGCTGGTCGCGTGACGTTACGCCTCTTCTTATAACAATCAAATTTAACGAGGACTCATCACACTTGTGTTTACATTGTTTCCTCTATCCTCGCTACAAACAATTTTCAATCTAAATTCACATGTATCTAGGTCAACCCAAACCTTAGCTGAGAAAAACCTTAATCGGACAATACAATAGTTATACAATGCAAAGGCCGTGTCTGTTTGCCTGCTACTCTACGTAAGAAAGCGAATCTCAATGGCCGAATGTAAGCGACGTTCAGTGTATTTTGTGCTCTTGAGCCTTTATGAGGCCTCCGTAAGAACCAATTCCAAATTTAAATTCAAATATTGGATCGCGCGCGACTTACCGAGCTCCGAAGAGATTCGAATTTTAAATTTTGATTTAGAAATCAGTTTTTTATTTCGTTTTGAGTGTTGTGCCAGTGTTAAGGAAGTGTAATGAGATATTTAATTTCGTAACTAAACAAATACAAGTAATGTATTTGTAGTGAAGTTTCTTCGAAAGTGATATGTACCGTTGACAGGTTGACGTACGATCAAATTACTGTTTGGAGCTTTGGACGTTTGTCATGAGCTCATGAGGCTGTATTTTGCTCCATCAAAGTACCCATTCTAATACGAATGAATGTGATATTACTAATAATTTAAAACGTATTGATTAAGTGGATAATAAAATGGAGCAATCTGCAAACAGAAATAACTATGAAACATTATGCAATTATTCGACCTAACATAGATTCCTTGATAAACTCAACCATTAATATAGTTATACCTCTATACTATAGAGTAAGTTCTTTTGTTTGATATATACAGGGTGATTTCTGGGTCCTGATCCAAAACCATTTTTTCCGACTCTGAAAATGATCCACATTATCATGTGGTAGTATTTGTTTGAAAGATAATTACTTTAATTTTTATTATTTTTCAATTAAAATTAATCTTATACTAAGTAATCGTGGTCACCCTATGACTTTTGACATACGCTGTATGGAAAGCGACAAGACGTCACATTGAGTAGGGTGACCAAATTGTATTCTAAAATGTTTTTTTTTCTATTTGTCATCTGAAAAATAATCAACATTATTGGTGATGAACAATAAATTAACAACACCATTAGGCTCATCTTTGAATTCTGTATGATGTCTTGCTGTCTTGCTCCACGACCCCGAAATCACCCTGTATAGATGTAGAGTCACCTTAAATATTATTTGACAAAGCAAATTACTTCAAAATATGTGACAAAACTCTATCAGATCTACACGTAGGGTCGTGTCAGATATACTCGTACACTGTACGAGTATTTGTACTCATTTGAAAGAAGGTGATGATATTTTATTGTATTTTTTTGGAAGTCTTCCTGCAGACAAAGAGTAAAACACTTTTTCTGGCTGTTTTCTGAATTATAATTCAGTTTTGTTACTATTTAACAATTAAATAGAATACACAAATCGACCTAGTCTCTAGCTAAGCAAATCTTATCCTAAGATCTTATGCCGTACACCCTGTATACATGGAAAATACCCCGTTCATAGCAGTTACACGAAGGCAGTAGTTCGAAAATAAGAAAAAGAGCGCCCGAATTAACGACATTAGTCGGTAAGCCGAAAATTAATACCTTTGCGCGACCTGAGATTTCTATAAAGTTGACTCTCCATACAAAACCTAATAATAATAAAGGTCTAGTATTTCCTTTTGGCTTGTCAAGTATAATTAGTAGTTGGATAACGACATACCTCCATTATCAATTAGTAGTTGGATAACGAGATACTACTAGATGACGAGATACCTCCATACATTATCTATTACAACTTTTTTAATAAGATTTTTTTCTTTTTATGATAGACTGACCAGTGATTGGCCTTAGTCTGACCGGATGGAAAGCGATGACAAGGCCTAAGGTGTTGCTCACTGATTCAGTAATAGCCTATTCACTCTTGTCTTGAAGAGACCCAGATTGTATGTATCAGGAAATACAGACGGCGGCAGTAAATTCCAGTCCTTAGCTGTTCGCATTAAGAAAGAAGAAGCAAATCGCTTCGTGCGAATAAATGGTAGGCTGACAACGTAAGGATGCAACCGCTCACCGCGTCTGGACGTCTGGTGATGGAATGGGGAGGGCGGAACTAAGTCATGTAATTCCTAGCTTTATCCCAGTACAGTTGCATATCCTGAAGGATGCCCGGGGTCCGCTACCTGATCCCAAGAATTGGTGTAGGCACTTGTTTTACGGTAGCGACTGCCATCAGTCTGCCCTTCCCAAAAGGGAGAAACTAGACCTTATTGGGATTAGGCTTGTCGAGTGAGTGGGCAACTTGACTGTTAGAAGTTCTCAAGCCGCCCGTATGCCTCTAGCTGTGATAGGCAGCAGTCGGGATCAATGGCTTACCGTGCCTTCCAAAGCACGGGAGCGATCAGATAGTAGCCACTCAAAGCGGTCACACATCCAAGAGTTGACCTGAATGGCAACTTTTTAGGGTTCCGTACCAAAAAAGGAAAAAATAGGAACCCATATAGGATTGCTCGTATGTCTGTTTAATAAATAAATGAATTATTTGTCTGATTTTACCTGCTATAGCGAGGTATTCTTAAAACCCACAAAACTATGACTTCATCGTCGCATAAACTCAAATAGCGTAACATACATATATATTATAATAAAGTTATGTATTAAAGGTACGTATGCTTAGAATAAATTATACAAACATATGCAAGTTAAAGTAAGCTGAGCTCTTAGAGTGAAGGAATTCGCACGACTATAAAAAATATTGATACAAGTTGCACAGACTTTATAATAATGATATATTTGCAGATTTAAGAAACAAGTATTTGCTGCCAGGAAATAAATATTTTCCTACTTTACTGTAGAACTTCAAATTTCAGGTATATCTTTCGAATTCGCAAAATTAAAGTAAAAATAGTTCCAGCTGATTGACCCTATCATGACGACTCAAAAAATATTTGAACTAACCGCCGTTTGACATAAGAAAGGAATTTTGGTCGTGAAGTACTCATTATCATTGTTCTCTGAACGAATTCACAAAAGTCCCATTGTGCTAGGTACAGTGGTATGTAATGTTGCTAAATATCTTATTGTTATATAATAGTAAATTAGTATAGAAATAAGATTTCCCACACTCACATTGGGCTAACCAGTAAAGATGGTTGTGTGTATGAAATAAATAGATTATCATCAGTTTATATGCTCCCATTGCTGGGCACAGGCCTCCTCTCATACATGATAAAGAAAGGGTACTAGTCCCCGCACTGGCCCAGTAAAGATAGGGACTTACTAGAAGGTCGACTTACGATTTGGTAAAGAGTGGTTATACAATTTATTATTTATTGTATAATGAGGATTCTATTGGTACACTTATTAATTTACTCTTGGGTGATTAACGAATCTTCAAGAAAAGAGCGCACTTACACTTACATTACATCCCCTCTGGTGTTGCGGGAATCCATGGGTGGCGATAACCGCTATATTGTTTTGAAATGACGATTGAGTTGACAAGTACGCGGAATCATTATTTGACGTTGTAGATAGGTATGCAGAAAATATTTATTTTCTAGTAAAACATTTCAGCTGGTTTAATATATTTAGACACCAAGTGGATGCCGAAAGGGAGGCACGAACGGGGCAGGCCTAGGCGGAGATGGTGGGATGACTTAGACGCCTTCCTCGGCAATTAGCCGCAAGAAACATAGACACGGGGGTCACTGATATCGAGGGGAGATGCCTATGCTCAGGATCAGCAGTGCGACACCCATATCGGCTAGAAAATAATAATAATTGCATTTTATCGGAATCCTTACCGAGCTCGTTAAAAGTAACTATCCTGTTTCATAACCGTCAATTACCGTTAATAATCACGTGCTAAACGCTAACTTATCCGCAGTTAGCAAACCTGTACAGTTGACTAATTAAATAGGTGTAGGTTTAATGTGCCATTGTCGGCGGCAAGTCGACTGTGAATCCGCTTGACAGCCTAAACTAAGGGTCGACGACTTTAGTTTGACAACTTGAGGACTGGGTGGACGCTTAAAGGAAAAATCTCTAGAACAATATCTTTGCTATGCTACTAAAAACGTGTAGTCTATCATTATCTTCTTTTTCCGGGAGGAAAATCTATTATAGATACCACCGCACTGAGTGGTAATGTCAGAATTACATCGACTAAGAACCCCCAGTTGATCCTTATCAACTTATTTCGTACGGCTCTGGGATCTCCCTTAGAACACATCACTATCTGTTTTCATGGACGATCGCAGCTCCAACGAACCAGTGTGTCCCACAATCTGTTTTCATCGCAGCCCCCAACTGCGACCGTCTTCGACTCCAAAGACTTTTAGTCGCCTTGTAAGACAGGCAGGGGATACCATAGCCGTATTCTATGCCCGGGCTACAGGGCGCGTAGGTACATTATCTGCATGCAAAAATACGCAATTGGATTACATTATCACTAATAGACCTACATTATCTTTAGTGGAATAGCAAAGAAACATTGTTCTAGAGATTTATCACGGATATCATCACCTAAATCATAAAATAATTAATTAAAAAGTTTACGGTTTTAAAAGATTAAGGCATAAAACCGTTTACATTAATTTTGTGTTATGATGTTCTTGAGAAGTTTTAGAGACAATAAAGGTACAGTGAACGAAAATAAAAATGTGTCATTCTAAAGAAATGGGCACCTTCAATCAGCGTCAACATTTTTTTACGAACCATTTACAAAAATTAAGGGAGCCAACAACGAATTTCAAATGATTAAAGCTATCAAAAACTCCATCGGAAAGCCAATGGGAATGGAAGCAAATTGTTATTGTTTGCAAATTATTTTGTTATTATTGAAGAAAGCAGCTTCAAAAGGAAAAGTGACACAAATAACGTACAATTCGAAATTGGAATTATTTTTAAACTTACTTTCTTCATATTATTGGAGCAAATATGGTTAATTTGGTTATTCGAAGTGTTGATATTGGCCATTTGACAATAAAAAATTAAGTGTTTCTTTAAAAAACAAAAACAAAGGAGCGTGCCGCTCTCCGGCCAGAAAATTTAACGATAATTAAAGTTTCTTTTTTGTTTGCATAATTGTAAAAACTGAATTTAATAACCAGTTATACTGACCGATTGACTTTAAGAACATGTGTAGGTACTATATTCCCAATAAATGTGTTCTGGAACGTACATATATTATATTCTACTAACATTTAAGTACCAAATTGAACATAATTGGAAATTGATTGGTTAGCTATGTTTAGGTAGGTATGTTTGTTTATATTTTATACATATACACTACCGTCAGAAAGTTTAAGACCAAACATAAAATATGAAAATAATCAACATTGATTAATTACTAATTCAAGTTTGATTCATCTGTCCGTAGTACTCTCGACCAGTTTGCAAAAGTCCAATACTTGTGAGAAATAGCCCTTTGAAATATTTTTGCCTTGTTTGGTTTGCGTAATAATTTATGAAAATGAAACTAAAAATAGTGTTTGGTCCTAAACTTTTTGACGGCACTGTATTTATGTAGATAGGTTTTAAGTTCATAAAGTTTATTGCTTGATCGGCAGATTTACCTGGAGAATCAATAAACTGATATTTAGTCGTTGCCAAAAAAAAGTTCTTGCACGATCCCCGTGCTAAAAAAAACAATTGTGGGTGTTCGTAATGCAAATTTTGGTCACTGACATGACATGCATGATTGAATAATTTCTAATGCACAAAACAAACTCTGTTCCAATATTTCATGCCTTATTGAGTTGCCACAATAAAATATGAGTCACCGAAACTTCTAAGGCCTCTGTCCTCACATAAAAACACAACAGACACAGATTTATATTTAATATTCGCCATTTTGTAAATGCGATAGTGTACGAACAGCCACGCGTGGGTTTTTTATGCGACCACCACTACCAAACGTCACTGTTAGGTTCTTTATAGTGCCGTAAACACTGGAATATTAAATTGTGGGACAATGCAGGTTCCAATAGAAAACAATAGTGATAAGGCTAAGTCACATAGTATATCCTTAATTAAATATATTAATAGTAGATTTAGAAGAAGAAGAAGAAAAAAGACATTTATTCACTACACAAAAGACACACAGATACAATGATGATTTACGTAGGTTTTTAGTGGAAAATAACCATCTCGCCGTAATATGGCTTATTTTAGACTCTATTTTTTATTTTGATTCCGAGAAAATATACGAATAAAGATTATTCTCTCAAAATGAATCACAAATTCCACAGGAAACATATTATTATTTATATAATTCGGCGGCAATTGAATAGCGGCATGTTTTTTTTACAAACTGCTTTGACAGATTGATATATAGGTAAAGTATACATAGGCTGGGATGCACTGACTTACGATCACAGACTGATCAACGTTAAATATGGCGCCGGCAGCTGTCATCCCAGATAAACTTATCAAACTTTCCATACATTCAAAGTTTAACGAACACAGCTTACGATTACAGACGGTTTGGTGCAACCCAGCCTTAGACATCGCTATGAGTAAATCAAGACACCGCGAATAAACGCCATCACCACTGACCTTCCTTCCATTGAGCGCTTCAAACCGTTGCTCAAACGATTTTTTTATACCACGTCGGTGGCAAACAAGCGTACGGCTCGCCTGATGGTAAGCGGTCACCCCAGCCGGATGAACGCCTGCAATTACAGCCATTAGATCATTATATAATTATTATGATTTACAGACTAAAAAAAATTTAGTTGTGATAAATTCATTCTGTTTCCTGATTAGAGTGATTAGTCGATTATAGTGTAGTTGTCTTCCGGTTGCTCGATATCAAATACAGTTTCATAAAAAGTCTAAATCAGTGTATAGTGATTAGTTAATTTAATAATATATAGTGAAGTATTTCGATTGGTCGAATTAAAATGTTTAGTAAATATATATATGTATACATAAATGTGTAGGGATGTAAGAGGAGGGGTAGAACCAAGGAAAATGTCGATGAATTGCTTAAGAGACGATATAAAGAGGAAGGATGTGAGTGAAGAGATGACGGGCGATAGAGAGGTATGGCAATTTGCCAACTGGGGGAGAAGAGTCACCAGCTAAGAAGTATAGAAAAAAAAACAAGTAATTGGTGTCGGCCTGTTTAGCCTAGTTGGTAGGGTCATTGCCTCCGAAGCTAGAGGTCCCGGGTTCGATTCCCGGTAAGGGCATTTGTTTCTGTGGTAAGCAGAGATATTTGTTCCTGAGATTTGGATGTTTTCTATGTATTTAAGTATATATCTATTAAATATATCGTCGTCTAGTACCCATAACACAAGCCTTATTGAGCTTACTGTGGGACTAGTTCGATTTGTGTAAAAAATGTCCCCTAATATTTATTATTATTTATTAGTAAATAAATGAATTGGGAAAAGGGCACGCGAATGATGATATATATGTATATAAATTTGCCCTAGAGGCTAAAGTAGTGTCGTAAAAGAGTGTAATATTAGGCTTAATATGACACACTTCTCGAACAACAGTGAACAAGTGAAAAAGTTCTTTATCAAAGGTCTTTATCGGGTGGCGGGGATAATGTCATTAATTTATCGGTGGTTTCTTTAAATCTCTTTTTGGGTTATAAAAAGTGTTTTAACCGTTCAGTGGGTACATATGTGTTGCCGTTAGACTTGTCTCAATTTGTGACAGTGATATGACAAAGATGTTGTATTTTGCAGCCAGGTTTTTTATTAAGTACCTACTTGCCTGACGTAAATTTCTCATAAGCTCGTAGCAAACCAAGAACCGTTTATTTCTCAAAAGAAATTATAAGTGATTTCAAAAAAAGCGGTCAAGTGTGTGTCGGGCCACGCGCAATGAATGCCTCCGTAGCTGTTCACCCGTGAAATTATGCGGATTTAAAATCTCGAAAACTTAAATTTACTCTCTATTCGACATAAACTAACAATAAATCAAAATCATCATCATCCTAGCGTTATCCCAGTACGGTTGCATCCTGAAGGATGCCTGGGGTCCGCTACTAAATCCCAAGACTTGGTGTAGGCACTAGTTTTTACGGAAGCGCCATCCGCCTGCCATCTGACCTTCCAACCCAAGGGCACCAAGGGGGAAACTAGACCTTATTGGGATTAGGCTTCACAAGTAAGTGGGCAACTAGACTGTTAGAAGTTCTCAAGCCGGCCGAAGGCCTCTAACTTGGCTTAACGACTGCTGTCAGAGACAGCAGCTGGGATCAACGGCCTAACGTGCCTTCCAAAGCACGGGAGCGCTCAGTTAGTGACCATTCAAAGCGGTCACCCATCCAAGGACTGTCCATGGCTGGCGTTGCTTAACCTCGCACACCGCTTGTGGTACGCGGGCGCCGCTAGGCCACGAACGAAGTAATCAATGCAAAAACTACGAAAGGGGGTTTTTGAAGTACATTTATTAAGTTCGGCTATTACTTTACTTGTTAACTAGTAAAGCTTACTTTGCTTTCTGTAGCAACCTTTTAGCGGGTAGAGGGGGGAGGACATTAACTAAGACAAAAATTGTCGCTTTTAAAACTAATATCACGCAAACGAATAACTAAATCAAAAAATCGTTAAAGAAACCTCATATTATTTTAACAAGCTATCTAATGATACCCAACACAATGGGTTTTACAAGTCAAATTGCATTCCTACTTTACGGATACGTGTATATGTTTTTTTTTTTAATTTTATCATACTGCTTTGTCGACGTGGTTCATATGTATACTCACACCAAATCACTGCTTTCTAGTTGTAACGGTTACTGTGCTAAGCCGCGGACCGACGGACGGACGGACGGAAATGGTGCAACCATAAGGGTTCCCTGCTTACTACGGAACCCTAAAAACGATAAAAAAAACAATTGTGCACCATTTCACTCTAATCGCATACCTTCTTCGTATTTCGTCATGGAGGGTAAAAAGAGAGATGAAAATACAATATTTATTTAGACTACCAAGATTCGGGTTCAGCCTAATTTTATAATCTTATGGATTGCTTACCCTTAACAGTATTAAGCCTTTAAATCCCATAGTTGTTTTTAATGCGTTACTGCTGGCAAAAGCGCAAGAGCTCTATTCGACTTAATGTTTTGAATTGGAGTCTGTTTTGCATTTCATTCAATTGCACCAAACTTAATACCAACCCAATCTCAAAGCAATACTTTAAGGGAAATAGAGTCCTAGGCATCTGGAAACTCGTTTTAGGCGTATAGAATAACTCCTTCTGATAAGACGAAAATGTCTTGCACTCATACTCGTGCCGTGCGAGACACCGTAAATTTAGTAATTGCCAAATCATACAAGATTTTGTTCTTATGATCAAAAAAAAAATGATTAAAATGACCACTCCTTATTCAATTTCCTTTTTACATCGATGATGTAATAGTTTTGTCATTTTAAACCAATATCTACGGCCACACCAACCTGCGTCTTGTCAGCGGACCCAAAAAACCGTAACAATATAAAGACATTTAAGGTCACGGGCCACCAATAAAAAGCTCTGATAATCGTGATACTGCTCACAACAATACGTTTAACAGTTACTTTTGTACAATACATGTCTTAACGTCATTGAAATAGGGTATAATTTCCAATGGTTTGTTTGGTATTCGTTAGTAAATGTTAGTTTGTTTGACAGTACCGTATGTTAATCGTAAATCGGTCTGTCAGTCAGTGTCGTTGTAACACTGTCAAGTCCCTCCTACATTGAAAGGCGATTATAAGATTATGTCAAAGGTATTTAAAGCAGTTAAATACCTAATGTACTAGGTCACAAGCGCGCTTGTGATTGCTGCTATCGCAAGCGTCCATAGGCTACGGTGTGTACTTACCATCAGGTAGACCGTATACTTGTTTGCCACCGTCATAGTGTTAGTAAAAAAAATCTACATACGTTTTATCCCTACCATAAGAAGAAGCCTAAGCTCATAATTGTCATTGTGCTTGTTACTTTGTTTGTTTCAACATTTAACTTTTTAACATATCCCTCACCCCTGCACCTGCCTACGAAGCCGGAGGTACCGGGTTCGAATCCCGGTCAGGGCATTATTTGTGTAACTAGCACGAATATTTAGAATTACTTATAATGTTAAAAACGGTATATTTACCGGTATGTATATTATGATTTTTGAGTTTCCTATATTTCGGCGCTGTGTTGTGTCAATGACCATGTTAGCTTGAAATCTTATATTATAGCACGAATATTTGTTCCTGAATCTTGGATATTTTTATGTATTTATCCATGTAAGCATGTATATCGTCATCTAGTACCCATGGTACAAGCTTTTGTTAGTTTGGGACTAGGCCGATTTGTGTTACATGTCACCCAATATTTATTTATTTATTTATCTTTCGGCAAAATTATTTTTGTAAACCAGAACCTTTTGGAAGAATATATAACCGTTTATTTTTGTTTGATGATTTATTTGAGGCATCTAGTGCTAGGGTAACGTTTGTAATGTCACAAATATAGAGATATTACAACATTGGCAACGCCAGATGGGTGAATTGCAAAAATAATTGTAATGTCACAAATAAAGAGATTTCTATCACAAAATTAGCGATTCTAATTGATTTCTTTGTGTTACGAAAATTATTCAAACAAATTGTATGGGTAACTTTTGTAACACAATGGAATCAATTAAATTGTAGATATAATAGTATAGTTTAAGTTGTTTATCTATTGTTATTAATATAAGTTTCATTATCTTTTTCTTGAATAAACATTTACTCAAATAAAAGTTCAGTAAATTAAGTCCTGTATCTAGTTAATCTATGCAGCAAAAAATACCTGAACTCATATTGTGTGTACGGAAGATAATTGAGAGTTAATGGATTTCAAAATCGTTCTATTATTGTTGTACTCAAATTGTTTATTTTATGAGTACACGGTTAATAATAGTAATTTTCAATATTATTTCGATACAGTGTAGTATAAAGGCAACCCAGCTTGAGTAATAAATAGTTTTAATATTCCATTTAACCAGAAGCTATATAATTTACGGTTTTACATTAAGTTTGCGATAAAACAGTTTCGGGTTACCTGACTATAAACTTCAACGAAAATGGTGTAGGATTTATGCTGGTATTAATATTTCAAAAGGCAGACCAACGTGCTTGTTACATGATTGCTTGACTATTAATTCAACATTATTTCAAATCAAGCATACCTACCTAATTTGCCTATTTTTTGTGTAAAATGACAGTATTTTTTAATTTTCCGTACATACCGTAGTAGGTCTTACTTAACTGATTACACTACCTAAATAACTGGAGCTAAAATGCATAAACTCTATTTAAGGAGACAATTTTGGGAGTAATAAGGTGTTTAGCATTTTTTTGGCACTCTAAGGGTAGTGAGGGCTATCATTTCAAAGCTCGTCAATTTTCTTATTGAAAATTTGAATAACGTAAGTACTGCATACGTGAGCTTAGATTGGAGCTATGATAGCGAGCTATAATCTAAGCTCATTAGACTGGATAAACCTTGACTTAAGTCACATGTCACAATTTAATTACGAAATGAAATAACAATAGACGACAATAGCTCTTATGCTCGATGAACACACTTGCTACAAGTGACCTATTTTCCTATGCACTTTGCACAAAAGACTTGTGAAACCGCCTAACTAAACTGTTCTATATCAGTGTCAAACTAAAATATGTACTAAAGGCTTAACCGTATAAGGGGACTTTAATGGACGCCCTACGCAAAATACAGCCTCAACTTCCAAGAAACTTCACTATAAGCACCTAAATGTAATTTGATTAAAACGTGCTTCGAACTTTTTAACGATCGAGTGAAATAGAGTTAATCTGTTTAATTTGTTCTTTCCCTTTTAAGTCAATCTCGAATGTAATCAGGTTTAACGCCGACACCGAGATTTAAAGGAATGTCCGTAAGTGTAGAAGCAATCATCATTAGGAAGGTAGTAACAATGTAATGGCCAGCAGGACTGTGCGGAGAGTAAAGCGTAAAGGCAAGGAATCCGGTAATGCGGCTCAAGATACCCTCCCCGCCATAGTTGTCACCCCTCCCGACATGAAGGTCAAGGCACCTGGCACGGGCACTGACAAGACAGTCAACAAACGGCCCAATGATACACGTAACAATGAAGCGACTTCATCAACAATAACAACCACTATTGACAACATGGCAGAATTCAACGTTAACAAACTAATAGCGGAGCTGTCCGAGAATTCCAGGGCATCAAAGGGCGAGATAGAAAACATACAGAGAAGACTACTACAGCAAGCCAACGAGATACTCAAAGTGAATGCATTCGCTAATCCTGTCCCCGAACCACGGGTCATAGACAGCGCGCAAAAATACACCAATCAGCCAGTCTACGGGAGAATACCGACAGTTATACCTAGAAAGGTCCAACTAGATCAGTCGGATTCGCGCCAAAACCTGAATCAAACTAACTTGGCGGCGAAGGACATGCGACAGGACAATCAACTCAGCGACCAACTAGTCCCTGAGAAGCTACAAGAGGCTCCCGTGCTAGCGGGAATGATGTGTAGCAACCAGGGAAATATGCAAGGGATCGCGGCGGCGGGAAGAGGCGTTTTTTCCTACGAAACAGGTTCTGCGTCGAACCGACTCGCCAGTGCGCGCGCCGCTTCTACGAGAGGTGAATGTCTTATTCCGTTTGAATACCAAATTCTCTTTACCGTGCATTCTGTGTGTTTTTTATCGTTTCTGTCACATGTGTTTCGGTTGAGTCACCTGGTTCGGTGAAGGTTCCGTTTTGGATTTGCTGGGCTTTTCTGGATGTCCCAATTGTGTTAATGCGCGAAAGCTTGGAAAGCTCCGTATGTGGCGATGCCGACTACTCTGTGATTGTAACCGTTACAACTTATCAAAAAGTTCATTGTTCTAGAATACTGGTATGTATATATTTTACTACTTTCTTACTCTTAAGCAATGCTTGCAAAAAGACCCTCAGAAAGTTGTGGCAGTGTTCTTCAAGGACATCAACTTTATTCTCCCATAAACATTCTTAAGTATTCTTTCAGACTCATAAATTGTCCACAGTTAATTTTTAAAGCAGATTTTGCAACTGCCACCTAATTAGTATTCAAAATACAACACATGCTAATGTAGAGTAGTCTAAACAATGTATATTCCCAGCATTCACCCATTAAGTTTAACATATCTAGAAATCTTGTTTTATCGTTCTATTAAACAGACAAAATGACTATTACTAATATAACAATGCAAGGATTCCACAACATTGCCGAACAGATTGTTTGGTGAGGCGAATTATGAATTACGGCTCGAAAATAGTTAAGGTCGATTGTGTAAGAAATGTCACAGTATAATAAACGGAACTATGGGTAAGTATTTTGCTTAAGGCGAAGGGGTGGGCAAACTCTTTCCATACAAACTTTGTGCAAGTTTTTCTTCGTTTGTGTTTGCACTCCAGTTACTATTTTGGTCCATATGCTTATTTTTTTGTTAGCTATGTCTTGATGTTTTTCTTTTTTAATTTTAATATTTTTTTTATTTTTTTTATAATGCAAAATTTCAACATCAAGTTCGGCGTATATCCAAAATGTACCAACAAAAAATAAAATAAAATTCTGTAGTGCCAAAACTAACGCAAAAAACTTGCACAACCTCTGTATGGAGAATAGCTTGCCCTACCCTGCGCCTTAAAATGTACTACTTAGACGGAAAAGGGAAAAACTATGATAATTTACACTAAAAATTAAAATCTAAATTCGGTATACAAAATGTAATATTTATTTATTTATTTATTTATATATGTATAGGTACTTAATAAATCGAACGTACGGTCAACCAATTTAATTTCCGGGCCACTTCGTACCTTGTGACAGTAGTGACAGTAAAAATCAATATGAAAGTTGCTAGAGATTTCATATTATTATTGTCACTATGACAAGGTACGAAGTGGCCCTGAAATCAGATTGGTTGATTGTACATTTACCCCCTTATTCATAAACGTTCATCAAGCCTATATTAGTTAACAAGCCGCTAAAGATGGTTTGTCCTTATCTGTCACGTTGACATTTATGTTTGTGAGAAAGGGACAAAACAACTTTTAGTTAACAGAGGTTCGTTAAGTTTTATGTAAAAGGAGGTTAGACAGTAATGCCGCTGAGCAAAATTTTCATACATTATGCATTTCCAGTTGGAAAATATAGTTTTATAAATTTAATCGGCAAGAAAGGAGTCTCCCACTTTCGAACCTTAATTTACAAAGAGTGGAAAGGGTTCCGTACCATTATCTATAAAAACGGCATGGAGTTCGACTCGCACTTGGCCGGTTTTTAATATTTATTCTTCTAGCGGCAACAGAAATACATCATCTGTGAAAATTTCAAATGTCTAACTATCGCGGTTCTTAAGATACAGCCTGGTGACACACAGACGGACAGACTGACGGACAGACAGTGAAGTCTTATTAATAGGGCCCCGTTTTTACTCTTTGGGTACGGAACCCTAAAAATGATGAAATTTCAAGCAACAGAAACTAATTTTCGACCTAGATATGTGAAATCCCATTGTGTATACAAAGTTTCATGTTATTCTAGCATGGCGTTTTAAAATGAGAGCGTAAATACGTTTGTATGGAGAACCGAACGTACTGCGCACTCTTAAGGAGGTATTCAATAGAAGACGAATATTTGACAACAGGTGCACATTTGACTCACGCCGACAAAAACTCCAACTTGTTACACCTGTCACAACCGCAACCAACCCTTCGGCCGAACACAAGCAATTTTCGACCTTGGCTATAAAGTACTAAAGTATATGTTACACCACTTGCCATCCTTTCAAAATTTCTTCATATATACCAGTTATACACCATGTGTCAAAATAGTCCTAATACCAACAAAGCTGAGAGTTTGACTATTAAATAGGTATTTAAATCTACTATTAGTTGGCCTGTTGTTTAACCTAGTTGGTAGTGACACTGCCTCCGAAGCTAGAGGTCCCGGGTTCAAATCCAGGTAAGGGCATTTGTTTCTGTGGTGAGCAGAAACATTTGGCCCTGAGACTTGGATGTTTTCTATGTACCTATTTGAGCGTTTATCTATGAAATTATATCGTCGTTTAGTTACCCATAACACAAGCCTAGTTGAGCTTACTATGGGACTAGTTCGATTTGTGAAAAATACCTGTAAATATTGATTAATATTTATTTATTAGCTCGTATTCACTCCGACTAAAATATGAATATCTCCGTTCTGCAATGGAATTCAACTTGATACCCATAAAACGAAATGAAGTAGATTTAAGGACCTATCTAATGACCTCACTCTCAGTTTTGTTGGGATTAGGTCTAGACTGCATACAAAGTTGCCCATGGTCCTTTGCGGCTCTTGCAATCCTTTAAAAATCTCTAAGAGAACTTTTTAAGGAAATTAACATTTAAACTGTAGCGTCCCAATACATTTATGAGAATATTATTTATGTCATTAAGAACCTAGACTCGTTCTTTAAAAATTCTGATATCCATAATTTTAATACTAGATATAAAAATAAAATTGCTACTAAAAAGTTTCGTGTTCACAAAGTATACAAGTCTTTTTTCGGTCAATGTATCCGTTTCTATAATAAGTTACCTGATTATATTTCTAATTTACCCTTTCCAGCCCTTAAAAATTACTTGATAGAATCATTGATATCAAAGGCTTATTACAGGGACTAGGACTATCTAACTGACAGAAATGCATGGCCCAAACCAGAGACCTAAATAGCATTAATATTCATATTTTCATTGTACCACGTCTAGTAAATTAGTAAACACATGTTTTCTTCTTGAACTATACATTGTAAATATTCTTCCTCTTTTGTTTCCAAACTCAGATTTATTTATATTAAGTAGGTTAAGTAATATCATTGTAATAAGCAATTTTTTTGGAAAAAATGACTGTCGAGTTTCTTTCGGCGTTTCATCTCGGCAGTGGACTTCTTTTGCAGAAACGCTTTTTTTTTGACTTGTAAAACTGCCATTGCGACCTACTTGCAGAATAAAGTTCATTTTTAATAAACATTTTTTTATTTTTCATTTTCATTTATTTTATTTATGTAGGGATACTAAAATGTCTTAATTTTTAAAATTATATAGGAAACTGTAGTAAATACGTGCTAATAAATAAGTACGATTGATTAGGAATTTAATCACATTTGATTAAATTAGATACAGTCAAGCGCAAAAATATACGGGTGCATACAACTTACTAAAAAAGTCCCATGGGAACATTCTCATTTATGAGACCAGCTAATAGTAACAAACCACTTGAAATGAAGAAATGAATGATTATCGTCTCCTTCCAGCTTATAGCTGCGTCTTTATAGCATGTCTAGGTGTTTTGCGAAAAATGATTGATATGTTGAACACTTCATAGAACCATGAGAATATTACTCTTCCCAGTAGGGCCCTTTACACGATTTTATTATCATAATACGGGGATTTCAATAGTATCGCAAATTTAAATATATATTTTTGGATTTTGCTTCAGTATTCATCAATATCTTCTTGAGACATATCGTGATATGAGTGTATCGCGTGATAATAATCACCGTGTAAACGGCCCCAGTGAGCTACAGGTAAGAAAGATAAGGAAACCTTATAAGAAAATATCCAGTTTTGTATGGGTGTCATGAGTCACATGATTTCGTACAGCAATAAAATCCATGTAAAGCAATGTCCTTGGCTCTTGTGAAAAGTAAGTTTTAAATTGCCTTTAATTTATTGAAACATCTTGTTTAATTTATAAGAATTTGATTATTTTATTACTCGATTAAGGGAAAATCAGCTTAGTCCCTTTTACGAAAAAGGATGAGTTAAATAAGTGGATAACTATAAATAATATGCAATATTTATGTTTTTAGCGTGGACCTGTTAATTTATTCGTAATGTTCAACTCCAGGTTTTCACTGCTCAAAAATAAATTAATACTTACCTATTTTTTTTAAATAAGTAGAAATCATAAATTCACATTAATTAAATTTTCATCTTAGAAATACCACCATAGAAGTTATGCAACAAGTCTGTTAAGAAATAACAGCCTATCAAAGATATGAATCGAAAGCGTAAAAGAAACAATAACATTATAAATCGACCGAAATGCTTCCTGTCAGTTGCACCATAACTTTCCAATACCCGAAAAACGCTAGAATTCTATCTGATAATATCAACTTTACCTATCTGGGTTAAGAGTCATTTTCCCATGTACTTTAGAATGAGTTAAGAGCTTCCGTTAGTTTTCGTTAGTTCTTATATCCGCCATCTTGATTGTGTTCGGAAATCAGATGCTTTTTCCCTATTGTATTGTATTTTATGCAATGAAGCCAATTAGGATTATCTAATAATCACTGTTCTACTTCTTGATTAATTTGGCACAGCTAATCTATGATTAATCACGTTTTCCGGATTATTCCGTTACGTAATCGATTAATTCAATTTTATTCATCGATTCGCTTGGTAACCGAGTTAATGTACCGTCAGCCGCAGAGTTTGGTTCATATTTTGCTTTGAAATGTGATTTTATTAAGTTTAGGAGAGAAATGTGCGATAGACAGATATTATTGTGGTTGAGTGTATTCAATTCGGAAGTAGGTTTGTTATGGTTTATGTAATAGGGGCGATTTTGACACCTTTCCTAATTTTATTACCGAGTGACTCAATGAATTACATTAGCGATACTACAATTATGCACTAACATATTTCCGTTTAGTTCACCTACTATTGTGCGTTTGTTTGCGCAACTAAATTCTGAGTGTTATTTCAGTCATAACAGATTACACACACGGAAAGGCCACCTTACCCCTCAGAGGGATACGTTTTCTGATTGAAGGATTTGAGTCCTGTTTATCAGATTTGTGGTATAATTGCGGAATTTCAATTAAGATCTAAGTAAACCTCTTTCCTTTTTAATTTAATTTCACTGTTAACATTTAAACTTGCTTTACTATTTACCAAAGGTGGTCTCCTCGTAATTGGCATTTATATTTAATCAAGCTTCATATTTGAATGAAGCTTCTCTGGACTTTGGGTGTTTTATTTTTATTTATTTTATTTTGGCAACAAAACAGATATCAGTGTTACAATAATTCTTACTTATACTACTTACTCGTAATAGACCAAACAGTGCCGAAACATATTCTATATATTCGATTGAAGGCATCGATCGATGGTAGAATGGATTGGTCGAACGATCGACAGTTTATACTACGCAAATCGATCGGCCAAACCATCGACGATTAATCGATTGGTTTGGCAACCAAAGTTGCCAACTTTGCATAGTTTGTACCCCAAATCGCGGCAACTGGAGTTTACAAGCGAAGTATAGGCGGCTATCATAATAATAATTAGTATTTTTGTTTTGTAAAGCAATTTAGGCTAGCAGTTTTAAAATCCAAAATCAGGTGAGCGGCTATTTTCAACGGTTTTCAGGAAGCGTTATTTTCATCACTTTGACATTGAGCACAGCTATCTATTTCTATTTACTGTACTATAATCTATTACCGGTTTTCGTTTTTTAGTTGCGGAGCCAAAAAAGTGCCTTTGTTGACTTTTCTTATGCGCGGAAGAAGTTTTTTGCAAAATTAAATTGCTTTTGCTCACAACTGGCTCACAAGTAATAAAAACAAAATTTAATAATAATAATACATTTATTTCGGAGTAAGGGTACATCCATATCTGTTAGTAGCATAATTCACTTAAAGGCTATGTTAGTGTTGGTAATTTAGTATACATACAAGCAAAACAATCACTTTTCGCAGCTTATTTGTGGCCTATGGTACTGCATCCAGTGACAGAATATTGGACTGTCATAAGCTTCCGCAACTGCGCTCAGGAGGCCGTTGGTGCTGCCGCAAACACGTCGCATCAGAGAAAGACTCGCTTACGCATAGCGTAATATGAAAGTCGTCCGTGCGAGCCTCCGCGAACATCCCCGACGCACTACAGTAGCGCGGCAACCCCATCAGCCTCCTAAATGCATTGTTATAGAGAACGCGCAGGGCGCTATGCGCTGCCTTCGTATAGTTGACCCACAGGCTACATGTATAAAAAGACTGGCAGTAAGCTCTAAACAATGTTGTTGGTTTAACATTTGCTGTGCATTTTGCAAACCTGCGGATCAACATATTGCTTCTCACTGACAGCGCCCTGCGCTCCCTTTCCAAGTCCGAATCGTCCTTTAGAAGACAAAATTACGTTTTACTAAAAAGTTGACATACTTTAGTCAAAAAATGAAACGTATTTTTTGGTAACATTTGGGTTTTCCATTTACATATCTTTGATTCGTATCTACGAATAACCTGTATGAACAAGGAATTTCCTCACAAAAGCATATTATTAATTATTCACATTCAGCGTTCGTTTTCATTTCAAACAATTTTAGGTTGCAGATTGTACCTATTTACCGCTGTAGTTTCTTCAAAGTTGTAGGTTGCAAAATAGGTTAACAAACCCTGCTAGATTCAACACCCATTTTGTTATCTTGTTATAAAAATCTTGTTTTGTATTTAATGTCATTTTTAATATACAGGTATCTACATGATAATCTATGAATACGCACCCGGTTCATGCGCTCTAAACACAATCTAATTCATCGTTTGTGACTACTAGCACCTTCGCTCATAGATTATTTAAGAAAGTACCTAAAACATAAGTAGATTCAGAAGACTTAGTAAAAAAAACAACGGAAGGTGTTGTTAGGGTCCCATTGACAAGCGGCGTACTTCAAACGGCATATCACCACCGGTAACCGGTTGCTGATAACGTGAACAAGCTTCCGATATAGCTTCGGTTGCTCTTCATGTCTCAATTGTACGTCTCAAGAAGGACGAAGGCTTTTCCGTAAACGGGGTATTGAGAAATCTTCGTCATTGTACTAGTACGTCGCACTTTAGTGTAGTAGTAAGAATCATTACAAAAAAAATTGGCTATTAGTTTTATACCTATGCGAGGTTCTACCTCTTTACCTACAGATCTTTTCACATGGACTATACTACTTTAGGTAGATCCCATGATAGTTCTGATTCGGATACAACATAACACTTATGCACGGTACGCATTACTACGTTTATGCACTTTTAGCTGTTGACTTTTATTATTGAATACCTGTGTAGTGTTATAACAATTTCAAACACATTGACTATGTTGTTTAGTCAAAGTCAAAAAGTTTAAATATTCTTTATTCAAATAGGCCTAGCAACAAGCACTTTCGAACTGTCAGTTATAACATGTTATCATATTAATTAATTATTTAGAGCAATTTATTGATGATGTTATTATTCGTTCAAATAAATATTGACTTGTTGCAGACATGTCAAAATAAAGAAATTATTAGTAAAATTCACAATTATTGGATCGTCAAAAAATAAATAATAATAATGTATAAAAAATAGAATCCTAGACAGTTTCTATATCAAAATCAAAATGTCAAAAGAAAATAATAAGTTATTAATATCTAATGCCATAACGATTAAGTTATTAATATTTCAGTCACAATTAATCCCACGGTGACCACTAAGATTATGAAATAAACGATATGATATGATATGAACATTGCATTAGTATCCTTACATATCTCAAATAATGTGTGTACAGTCAGCTTCAAAAGTAGCTACGTAATTAAAAAGTTCAAAGTCCTTTCTATAAGGGAATAAGAGCCTTTGATTGACCCTTCAAATGCGTACTTTTGATGCTAACTGTACTATTTTTAATTTTTAATGGGAATTCTTTTTGATTTTATTTGCCCACCATTATGGGCACCTGTGCATCAGAAACGAGCGGGTGTTTCTACCCGCTCGTTTCTGTTCTATTCTATTATCAAATTGAAATTGAAATTCAAATTAATTTACTGCCAAAAAATAACACAAAATCCCTTATACTAAACATAAAAACTTATACCTATAACATTATAAATTTGCGTTGGGTTGGGCTACGGGTGCCCGTCTCAGCATATGCAGGACTTGAAGCCTTGCGCTGGTTTTCAGACGAGTCCCTTCGACAGGGTTGGTCGTAACACTACGTCTATCGGACTCAAATAATGTAGAATTAAACATAATCATAATCATTTAATGTTTGTAACTCCTGTGTTTGTGTCTGTCTATTATCTATTATCTGTAATTTTTTATGAATTATTTTCGAGTAAATCCCGTGTTATTCATAAATGCCGTAAGCAAGCACTTAAACTGTAACAGTTGTTATCGATGACCTTACTTTATTTAATGCTAATAAATGTTAAAGGTATATAAGAAAAAAGTATGAACATACACCCGGTTATGTACAAAAGTTACTTTTTTTATTATTATTAAAAATGGGATTGCTCTTGGCCAACATCTAGCCAGGGGGCAAAGATGAGGCCGACGATGAAGCGAGCTCACCCAGAAGATGCCTATTCACTCGTGCCTTAAAAAGGTCCAGGTTATATGAACTCGGAAATACAGACGCCGGCAGAGAATTTCAAACCTTAGAAGTGCGCATTATAAAAGAAGATAGATAGATAGATTATAGATTTTAGTATATTCGTACAAGTACACTATACACTTTAAATTTAAAAATATTTACTAGGTTAAAACTCTATAAGCTTAGTAACTTAATAAGATACTTGTTATATATAAAGTTTTTATTGATTAATTGATGTCGTTTTTAAAATGATAACGTTAGTTTCAAATGTATTCTCGTATTTAGTTTCATTTCAGAATCGAAATATGATTACAACATTTTTTTTGTTTGTTGTTACCTATAAATATAATTCATATAAGAATAATATCAGGCAATACTTGTTATAGTTTCACTCTTATAAGTTATTTACTTAGACGACTCAACATTCATTAAAAGTTACTCGACTAACCGGAATTATGCGAATTCGAACCATAACACTTCAAGTTAAGGTTCATTTTGATTACAAGTTATAACAGGAAATGGCTGACCGCAGGTTTCTCAGCAAGCCTGAATGAAATGGCAGCTTCATCCTTCTTTAGATATGTTTTGTTTGATCTATTTCCTTCAATATTATAGATAAAGTAAGTTATTAAAATAAGGATATTAATGCACTTAGAAAGCGAATATTTTATTTAGCGGAAGAAATACATATAATAAATTGCCGTCCTTCCTTTTAATTTTAATATCAGGTTATAGATAGATACTGAAAAGTATTAGCTGTGTAGTACTATGAAATGAGAATTAAAATAACAGATGCTTCAAGCTGCTATTAATTTTCAAGTGCATTATTATATTAATAAAACTATATAGGTATAATTACTTGTTTTTCATACGAAAATATTGAAGTGTATTAAAATATTCGCCTTTTGTTACGTAAATAGCACACTGTATAGGTAATGTATATTTTTGGTGGATTTTGGGTATGCGAAATACCCTAGAAACTATGTCTTCTGAAAATAACCGGGATATAAATACTTATACCCACAGGTTTGTATTTTCAGTACCTGTACTCATCCATCATAAAATTCATAAATCAAGAACATAACGTAAATTCGCTATACCACACGTTCTCACTCTATACTCACTCTGAACTCGAACTCACGTCTAACTTATGACATACGGCATGATTATTTCTGGGCTAGGTGGCACAACGACCCAAAATATGTCTTGCCCTCCGACACAAGAGCAAACCGGTTTTGCCCAGCTTGCACCGGCTCCGAGTTCACGCAGGTCCACGTCCACCAAGTGTCGTACGGTCGGTCGGACTAAGTATACTCTCTTTACCTGTCGATCTACTCCCCAGTTCTCGTGGTGGCCAAGCCAGCGAAGACGGTGCGCTTTGGTTTCACTTATAATATTTTTTCAGCCACCAGCTAACTTTGGCATTCTTAAGGATCCTCACTCCCATCGTCTTTTTTTACTGGTAGGTTTTTTCGACCAGACTGTTGAGTGTTAGGGCTCAGGCCTAATACCCATACACTAAGATGGGGCGGATTACGGTCTTTACTATATCCAAAGCTTAGTTCGTTTACTGAAGAACCTTAAGTTTTGACCTATTTCAAAAGAGGAGGAAGGAAGATTGTGTATATATATTAAAAATATGTTACCTCAGAAAATTATTTTTTGGTTTTAGATGAGGTACGTCTAAATCGTCTAATAAAAGTTATGTAACTAACAATCCTATTTAGAATTGCTAAAAACCTACCTCAATATTAGTGCGCCCTGCCCATCATACCTCGTAGTGAATGCCATCCCCACGATGAATTACACATTAAATTTGTCCCCAGAATTATCTGATATCATGTATAGTTACAAGTACAATAGTACGGACGGAATACCGTGACAATATCTGAGCACCTCTCCGCAGTCCGATGCCTACAAACCGTACCTATAGCACCTATATGACGCCACGTGGAGAAATTCATAGATATTGTGACGGTGTGAGGTATACACCAGTGTCTCAGTACATGTTTTCTTGCAGGTGCGGACGTCCCACCATACAGGATGCCGCCGGCGCCGGACGCGGCCCTGCCCGGTGCGCCTGCACCGACTGCGGCCTTGCACACACACTCCGCTAAATTCCCTGTAAGTAAAACAACAAGCGCCAATTCCCTGTAAGTAATAATGCGCAATCGACGCTGAAAGATGACGCTCACAAGGGGCATTAGGCGGAAAGGAGACGTGCAGAGTTGACCAATCAAATCAGGTCCTTCGCTTTGATTCTATTTCATCCTGCACAACTCAGTGGAAACGCACCCCAACACCTTTGTACCTCGTCGCTTTAAAGTTATGTTTAAACTGTAAAATATTATTGTAGCAAAATATCTAATAAATTACGCATGCATTTATTATTTGTGGACTGGCATTTGTAAAAATGCCGATGATGGATGATTCGACTTTGCGTTGCTTCGAATTGTTCTAATTCTTTGATGGATAGTCTTCAATTTTAGTTGATACTTATATAACATCTTCTACATACTTAGGTTGCATTTAAAACCTAATTGCAAATCTGTCAAAACTCACCAGTCTCTAACTACCTACGACTAGTCGAGAACCATTAGTACCACGCGCATTCTTATGAGCTTCATACGCAGTATGTATATGTATACATGTTAATTTATCGTCTGTCCTTCCGTCACGGTACCGCTCAGCAGCCAACAGGTTAACGACACTAGATAAGGCTTATATTTTATACTTAGATTACCTTGGAATACTTGTACTCGGCAAGCTATGCGATAAATGCTTTTTATATCTTTATTTCTAATTGCTTTTTTTTGTTTAACTACCTATTGAAAATAAAGCCCGCTTTCTTTATTTATCTATGAGAACATAATTAGGTGGCCAGGAGCATGAGCGATGCAAGATTGAAATGGAAACCTTTCAAACAAATTTATATACAAATGTCAGTAGGGTAAGCTGTAAATATCAGGTAGATTATGACGTAGCGGTGGTCTGGAGGTCAAGATATCAACCCGGAACGGTAGACTCTGGTTCAAATCTTGCCTCCTTACATCTTGGGCAAGCGGCTCTTTTCTATAAATTCATAGACCTCATGAATTTACAGAGGACACAGACAATAAATTTATTTTTGCATTAATATGACATTTTGAATACAATGACTGAGCTCTAACATCGAAACTGATCTGGAAAGTGCCGTTTGTCTGTTATAATAACAAAATCATTTATTTTCAGGCAACAAAGGCTCATACATATAGCCTTATAACTTATAACTAACATACATACAAAAATTATAACTTAAAAACTAGCACTACTAATAAACACACTACAACTGCGATGTGTATTATATTACTTTTAGCTACGGTAAAGATCCGTCATAACATTATTTTTGATTTCATATCAATTTCTAAAATTTAGTCTGTTTAATTTCACATTAAATAGTCATATCATAAATCAATGGATATTTAATAAAATTATTTGATCTTTACAACTACCTGTCGGTACCTAATATTTATTTGAGGATATTGATTTCAAACGCTGCCGCTGAGGGCCTTTGACAAAGTTGTTAAGGCTTTTCTCATCATACTTTAAAATACAAAGTCAAAGCTTGTCGGCCTAACGTTGAACGATTAATCGTGTATATAATTACGCATGAGACAGCGTTTTCTCCGTGCTTCTGCGTGGTGAAAGAGAGAAAGTGATCATTGTTCGCGCTTCATCGGTACCTCTCTTACTATCGACACGTTCTAATGTTACGCTAAACGTATTAAAATTGAGGCGGAAATAAACGGTAAAGAATTTAAGCTTGTATTCTGTTCATCTCTTTCCCATCATAATTGCATTTCAATAAGGTATGTACATGCGCTCGTTAGTTCGGCAACTTCGGTGCGCAGAAAATCCAGCACATAAATCACGTTCAAATGTGATCGTGTTGTGATCAGGAGTGAGTTCGAAAAAACTATTTCTTCGCTGATGGATGTACTTTATCATGTAAGATTTCTTCATAATCACAAATCATTGCACAAATATAAATTCTAAATTCAAATCTGAATGTATTTTTAGTTTTAATAGGTACTCATATAAAGATGTTCTCCTGATTTGGTAACGTACTCATAAAGTAAAAAAAACTAGTAATCGTATAGGTATCAATCAAATTATGAAATTATTCATCAGATGCAAAGGTTATAATTTAGCATAATTATGCTCGGCAGTAAAGTAATACATATTAAACGCTTCTTATTTATCAAACATATGTCGTTTCGCCCATATACGATATCTATATTTGTAAAATCTCATCATCATCATTATCAGCCGATATACGTCCCACTACTGGACACAGGTCTCGTCTCATTGATGAGAGGGATTGGGCAGTAGTCCCCACGCCATCGATCGCCAGACCCGTATAGGTTTGGGAACTTGAAAAATGTTTACGTTAGTCGATTGTCAACAGATTGAACGCGAAGTGATCCTCTCCTCTGG
Source organism: Notocelia uddmanniana (assembly GCA_905163555.1). Classification (NCBI taxonomy): domain Eukaryota; kingdom Metazoa; phylum Arthropoda; class Insecta; order Lepidoptera; family Tortricidae; genus Notocelia; species Notocelia uddmanniana. The sequence continues at coordinate 21,686,930 of LR991068.1, forward strand.
CGACAAGAACTCAAAAGTGCCGATACTGCAAGAAAGACGGCGTGGGCGCCTCGGGGCTGTGGCACCGGACACACCACCGAAAGCTCTTGCGGCTTGGACACATGCCGATGTAAGTCTTACACTTTTACACCTATTATTTAAGTAAGTACAAGGTGTAACAGTCTCGATACTTCCATCAATTTGAGCTACCTGTACTCACCCTGACTTGGCGGGGTGGGATCGGTGATATTATTCTTTGACGGGAGCTTATTTATGTATCGCCTATTACTTATTCTGTGGTATCGCACAGATTTCTCATTTAACTATTTTACATTTATATTTGCGCAGTAGAATATCATGTCGCCTACCTTACATTTAAACGCGACTTAGGATATTTCAACTGTCATCTTTGAAGGTGGAATGTCGATGAAAGATGAATGACAATTGATGTGCCCTAGCGCTTGTACGAAATGTTACGCTGGAGGGCCACCACATCAGCCGAAGGACGCCCACTGCTGGACATAGGTATCCCTCAATTTCATGAGGGGTAAATGCCATAATCACCCCGCTTGGCATATGCGGGTTGGCGATCGCAGAATCTTCACCGCACACCGGGGATGGTGCCCGTCCCCCGGCGGTCTTTGTCGTAGTTTTAGGACATACCCGGGTCCACTGGCATATTCAGATTCGATTACTAAATGAGTGTCAGGTTCATTCCAGTATTTAATACGACAGTTTAATCACGATCTATTTGTTTATGATAAAACAAAAAAGCAAGCTAATACCTATGGATAATTATTAAAATTACAAGTAACTTAATAAAATATTACCATACCATCATAAGATAAGATTCCGCTGAATATTATTTCGCTTTATAATTGTTTAAAACCACTGATTTTATCGACGTATCCCCTTAAGTACAGTATGACGGATATACAAATTGCATGTTTCCGTGATATCTGGAGCAGATAGCCAATAACGGAGTTTCACCTGGCAATAGTACCTTTACGGCTACTCCTCATCGAATTTCCAATAAAACATTCTTATTTAATAACCACTTTAGATGCCGCTTCGTTGATTGGACAGTCATTTATGAATGTGGCTATTATTTTTCACAAAATTGTTACCATTGGTAACAGGGGGGAAATATCTGTACTTCTCCAGTGGTGGCAGCTCAGAAAAAACTCCTACACTAAAGTGAATAGCTGGTAGCAACAGGGTTTTTCTCAGTTATTACTAATGGAAACAGATAAGAAAAATAACCAGTTGTTTGTTTTGTTACCAGCGCTAGCAAATTGGCGGTAACATGTAATGTGTGAATAACCCATTCCAAGAGTTTATTGCAATAGAATATTGAACCATTGAGAATAAAAATAAGTTTTTTTTATGTTAGGTGAGGCTTTTCAGGGTGAGGCAAAATTTTATTGTAATAGGCGAATTAATTACCTAAGTATTATTTTATGATTCGCCTGATTTGGAGAAGATCTAAAACTAGTTTTAATTACAGTTTTATAAAGTAAAGTATAATTATTATACTAATACCTATTAGGTATAGTAACTATGGCAGTGTATTAATGGTGATGTAAAGATGGCAAAGATTACAATAAACCAAAAACATGTTTACTCGAAACATTATGAATGGGGACTGCGAAAGTGAGGTCATATGTAATTTTTAGTGGCTTTGATATTACACTAAAAGAACCAGTCCCTTCGGGCTTGCGGTATTATAGTGACATAGCACTTTCAAGGCAGTTTCGAGGCACCGTTTAGTGCGGTGTGCCACACTAACAATAAGACTTAAAGAGTTATCAGTGGATACATAAACACTGTATAATTACGAGTATCAATCGAGAACATTACTTACAAAACAATTCATATAAAGCTAGCTATATTTTATCGAACCATAATTAGAGGTGTGATCTGAAAGCTCGAATGGATATGTTTTTGAAGACTTTCTAAATGTTTCTAATGGAATAGAGATGACTATACGTAAACATTTTTTATTTAAAACTAGCATTTGCCAGCGAATTTTTTCGCGTACAACTCGTTATTGCTACAGAGATGTAATTTCTAATAAATTATTTTAGGCGCATGCTAACTTGCCGCTCTCACATACTAAGGCTACACCTCGAAGTATAATAATCCTACCAAAACCCATCCATTCCCGTTGCGACTTTTAAAAGTTCTCTCAACGCCATATTAAATCGAATCGACTAAGGATAAATCGCATTCAGCAAAAGAAAACCGCCCCGGTGTGCACACATCTTTATAATATATATTTCTTTTGCCCTTCATTGTCTGTGATTCTAAGTAAAATATATTAAAAATAAGTTACAATTTCATTAATTTGAACATGAAATCAACTAAATGTGTTATTATTACTTCAAAAACCGAGTTTTCGTGTAGATGATAGTGTGAAAACTTAAATACCGCCTTTAAATGAAGTCGTAGAAAGATTGCTTTTGGCTAAATGAAAGTCAAAATAACACCGCGTTACTCGTATTAGGTACGTCGCCAAATTGCAATATCTTTGTGTTATTTCCTCACATTGTTTGAGGAAACCACTATAATTACATTGGCGGAAACAAAGCCGGCAACCACCTCATCGGGCAATCCCTTTCTTTCCAAGCCTCGGCAATAATGGACAGTCAGCTGCAGAGAAACCTGACCCCCTCCTGCATACAAACTTCTATGCACAGTGGGACACGTTTCTCAACAGCTACTACTACTACTGATAGATCCGTTCTATTATTGATAGATCTGTTTAGCGGTTGCAGCGTAAAAAAGTAACACACAGAGTTCCTTTCGCATTTATAATATAGGTACCTACTCACTGACAAAAAACCTTAATTTGGTTCGGTTCTCATACATTTTGGGCCATTTTTTCCCGCTGAGTATATTAATATGGATAAGACCACGATTAAGTTGGAAATCAAATAGCAGTCGAATCATACACGTTTTGACTTTTGAATGTTCTGACATACACTTTTTATTTTATTTTACATATTTAATGGCTCATTGGCTATACTCGTAAGGTAAGTGCTTTTTTTAATTCCAAATAGAAGTGTTTCTTAACAATTACCAGTTTTAGGTCGAAAAGCGGGTATTTAAAACAAAAAAAAACATAATACTCCAATAACTTGAAAACCAATGAGTTCTGACCCTTTGTTGACTGGACTTAAATAATTGCAAATGAACTATAGAATAACCCATTTCAAGGAATACGTCGAATTTCCAGTCACCCTGTAAGGTGAAACTGTCATATCTAATTCCTTTCTAATCGCAATTCTAACAATATTAGTACGGATAAGCCTCTCCATAAAGATACCGAGCGATTTAACTATGTCTTGTTAACGCATCATTTGAGATTAATAAACGAGTCATATACCACAGAAAGTTGTAGCCGTTTGCAAGAAAGTCAAAATATTACCTACATCATTGCTCTTTGTATCAGCGCTGACACGGCAGTTTTACAGCCCCATTGAAGCCCGTGTCACTGCAACCGTTACAACAGACCCGGTTACTGGCAACGGTACGAACTATGTTAACGAGTCATTAAACTGTGATTACTAATCATATTTATGGTGCAGTCGACTACAATGAAGTCCACTTTTTTTTCGTCTCAGCATTACATTATTATAGCATTATTTTATTTTTGTAAATATGAATCCGTTTGTCACCGTAATGCAAAGTCGACGGTACATGAAGGTTGTCATGTATCAATTCGAATACTTGTTGTTTACTGGAATTTTATTTTTTGTCTAAATATCACCACTCTTTAAATCCATTTATTTGACACAAATTTGATTAGGTCAATAAAAAGTTAGGTAACAAAATGTAACATGGAAGGAGGAGAAGTTACTGCGTATTCTGTCAAAATCATAACAATTTTTGTAGCAAAGCCATGTTTATTATATTGAGTAAGTAGTACCTACTTAAGTATAAAACTCTTGTATGCGATAACAAGGTTTTGATTTTGGTGATAAGAAAATGATGTCACAGTTCAATTGCATAGAACAAATGGATCTACCTATGTTCTTCTTCTTTAACACTCCTCAGTACTGAGTACTGACCCATTTTATACCTACCTTACACAATAAGCTCATCTTCACTATACACTTGTCCACACCTGCATGAGCGCAGGGCAAGGAACCCATTCTATCGTCAATAAAACGTCGTATGTCAGTGTGGCACTTATATAAAGTTACGATTTTTTGATATTAAGTCTCGTTATGCGCGTTGACCGCGAAGACCGTCACGCCGCATGCGCAGGGCTCAAGGGGCTAACTTTACTTATCTTTGAGGCACTTTAAATTAAGCGATCATTATATTTTGACCCCAGGTTCTATAGTAGCTCTTTCATATTGAGGTCAAAGTATGTTTGACAGCCAGTAATGTCAATTTTGACATAGCATGCATAGCATGATATACGTTTAGCAATAGTTGTGAAAGATCAGCGCAACCTAAGTGTGTAAGAAATGTAAATTTAATTGTTGTCCTCGTGTTTTAATAATCACTTTCAGTTGAAATTCATTACGAATTTGACTGGTTATCACTGAGCTTTTGCTTCCATAACTTTATCCAATTATATTGAAAATGTAACCGGAAACGTCATTTTCATTTAAATATGTCCCTATTACAAATGGTTAAGAATGGTAACAAACCTGACTGTCAATGTCAAACACTACGTAACAAAACGGACAGGATAGACATAATTTAAAAAACTCCCCTGATAATTTATTTATTACTGTTTAGTTGAATCCATAGTGAATGTAATAGAAAATTATATAACGCCTGTAACCTGATTGTATTCGACTCGACACAAAGGCTGGGTCGATAAAAATTCAAGACAGCACCTCGTCGGTTAGTTAGCGTACGCAGAACCAACGGTGATGAGTGGCTACTGGGTACCGACTCGCTGTGACGAATTTACAAAGTGTACAATTAATAAAAATATCTGTCCTAATCTTCAGCCGCCATGCTGTGACATCATGCAGGGCTTCATCCCTTTTGCTGGTACACGACTTATATTTTTCCTACCATTTTGTATTGGGTGGCCAAAAAATTATTTTCTATTTTCTGCGTGCCCAAAATGTAACATGCGTTTTGACGCCTAACCAGTCAAAAATGTTTAAATATTGCTAAGTACCTTGCTCGCTCCGATATATTGGTGGCCATGTGGTACAATTATGGACCAACTATTGGTGTTACAATTTTTTTAAACCTAATTCAGGTGACAAGAGGAGAAGGCTGGAACAGCTAAAAACAGTTAAAGGCTGTCCAGAAAAATTTGTGACTGGTGAGGCAATTGCCAAGTAAGAATGCAACGAGAAATTTTAGTAACAACAAAATTCCGCAATGTGGTCGATCCTCTTTTAATTCTGAGATAAATTTATTCCATATTCAATGCTAAACGAAGGAGGAAGCATTCTTAGGTGATGCCAACTCCATCCGTTTCGCTTTCTCGGCAGAACATCTATCGATAATTTGCATTTCACCTCAATATGGCACGCTTCAGTAACGCCGACGTTCAATTACCTCGCCTGACCCTCTAGCTAGGAGGCTAGCACGTACAGCTGAACTCAGTAGCTAGAAACTTTGATACAGTTGAACTCACTAGCTATTTATGTACACTTTGGTACTTTGTCGTTTTCGACTGTTGGGAATTTAGCATGACAGTTTGAACATGGCGTTAAAGTGACCAGCTATATACAAAGGTGTTACGCCTTGTGAGTTCGACTGCACGTGTTATAGAAACTGCATTGTTGTATTGGAAAATTAGAATCTTCTTTTTGATATACAGCGAAGTTCATTTTTTTTACAATGAAGGACTTTGACTTTCAGAAAATATCAAGCCTGCATGTTTGTTGAATAGATAAGACAATATTTTATTGTTTTTTTTATCTATAGGCGATTAAAATTTTATAGTAATGTAATGAACCTTACTCCCACCAAACTGCTACAATTATATATTTTTTTTATACAACTTCGGTGACAAACAAGCGTACGGCCCGCCTGATGGTAAGCGGTCACCGCAGCCTATGGACGCCTGCAACTCCAGGGGTGTCACATGCGTGATGCCGACCTTTTAAAAACTTATACACTCCTATCTTAAAGAAACCCAACCGACGTATGCTAAGTTATTATTAGGTGTACAGTCGTTTACGTTTATCAGATTCAGATTCAGATTCAGATTTTATTTTACATTAAAAGATATATTACAAAAACATAGCATAACTATAAAAATAAAATAAAAGCACACTACGTGTTTGCAAACAAATTATCGGCTCCAGGTCAGTACCGTGTGGCAAGGCGCCTTTCTGGCTGGCAACATTGCAGCGCCACTAGATGACAATTGCCGATTATAATTGAAAAGGGTCGAATGATATTGCTATTGTGGTAGCGACGGGTACGATGGCCTGTGCGCACGCGCGAAAGCAATTCGTACCCAATCGGACGATGAGGCGTAGATGATATGCACACGGCAACTTTGCTATACTTTCCACAATTACCAGAATCGACGGTATCATTTTCTTTTTACGAAGAAGCTATTATGTGTTTCTAAAAAGGCATTATAATGATTAACAATTTTTGGGGGCATGTTATATGATATTTTGAAGCTTTGATTTCAAATATACGAATACCAGCACTGCAAGCTCGCACTTTTTATAGTTTGCCTGACGGGTGCAAGATGCCTTACGTGATTGAATACACAAATTGAGCATACATTTTATTTGTATTTTCATGAGGTATATTATTCGGTTTTGTCTTACAAGCCATGTTTTCAAGTTATTCTCTCAGTCAGTCATGTTTTTAAGTCATTCTCTCTCTTTTTTACAGAAACATACATATCTATGCATTGTTTAAAATATAAAAAAAGACATTGCCTTTTTTAAATACATACTAATTTAGATTCTCACAAACTACAACCTTACGGTCTTCAAGACGAGAGTGAACCGGTTGTAAATGATGCACTAATCCTGATTGATTAGGCCCAAAAATATAAATGTTTAAAGTGGACTGTATACAAATGACTGGTAGTTCCTCTCGTAAAATAACAGTGACTGACTCTACTCTAATATTGGTGCCACCTTGGTTCTGCTTTTTCTTATGATTCGTAACAAGTAAATAAGAAGTCCGGACGGATTGTAAATGGCTTATATTGTTTATCACAGATTATGTTCTTAATAAAACGTATTTGGAAGTTAACACTGTATATAATAAAGTTACTTATTTATAATGACTTTAACACTGATTTTATCTAAATCTAGGACACAATGTCTAGATTCCTAAACTTTTCCTGAGCTGAGTTCCCAACGCACTTTTCTTTCTTGTTCTGGGTTTCTTCCTTGGAGTGTCTCTTCGGTACTAAGTGAAGTACGTTGCGAACTCACCTCCTTTCTTTCGCAATGGCTGACCGTAACGTGAGCACCATGAAGTTGTGCACGCTACGAGGCGCTGTCCGAGTATAAATAGGGAATCTTACAAATCTCGCGGTTTTCCGCGGATTGCGGAGGCTGTGATTATCTCACTGGCCTGTACTAGGACTCATCGAGTCGGCGTTCGGTGTGGTCACACGTGACCCTTTATACTTGGACAGTGTCTCCCTAATATTGGCTCTGAGAGGGAAGAACGTTGTGTAAAAACGACTATTCTGAATTTATTCAATCTTAAGAAATTCGCTGCGCGACCATTTCTTAGTGCCTGTGATTCAAACAGGGCTTATAATATGCGCCTCAGCGCCTACTTTATATAATAAAAACCTTATTGTCTCAGAGTCAACTGTTTGTGAGTTAGCTCACAAACATGCCATTTTCATAGCGTAATTTCGATCTACGATCGACATATTTTACATTATTACGCAATCTTTCATTCTACTGCGTATGGAAATTTCCAAGTATCATTGCGCAATCACTCGAATTGTGTCATAATACTTGCTGAAATGAATAAACTCGCCCTAAAGAGTTATTCCTTCCGCTTAGTGCGACAAGGTTCTAATATTTACGTAAATATGACAATATTTCTTAAATATTCCATTTTAAATAACAGGGTTACTCTTACATTTACCTAGCTAACGTCTTATCTTTATTTCTTTCTAAATTACGTGCTAGGTACATTAGGGGAGGGTAGGGTCTGTCGTCTACATACTCCCCGCCGTCTGAAGACTCAGACTTTGTGGCTACGGTAGCTCTAGTCTCAGGCTTCTCTGGTTCGGGACACGGTGCGGGCTATGGGCTCGACGCAGGCTCGTGACTCGACGTAGGCTCGGCGCTCGAAGCAGGCTCGGTGCTCGACGCAGGCTCGGTGCTCGGCGCGGCTGACACTAGCACGGCCAGCCGTGATGAGGCTCGACGTAACACGCCGTTCGCTGTGCGGACATCCACGTTCCGCACTTTTCCGTCGGGCCCTGGATAGGTGGCCACGACTAGCCCTCGCGGCCATACGTTGCGAGGGCTTGCGGGGTCGGCGACCAACACTAAGTCGCCGACGTGGATCTGTTGGTTCCCACCGCCGGAGGATTGACGGGGGGCCAACAGTGGGTAGTATTCTTTTACCCATCTTCGCCAGAAGTGGTTGGCGAGCGCCTGTACTTGGCGCCATCTTCTTCGGTCATCTTCCTCGCAGGGACCGATGACTAGTTGCTCGTTCGCTGACAATAACAGGAAATGATTCGGTGTCAGCGCGGCGTCGTCTTCAATGTTCATTGGTACGTGGGTAAGTGGTCTGGCGTTCACTACGTTCTCTACTTCCGCCAGAAGTGTCAGGAAGATTTCTTCACTCGGCGCCTTCTCTTTTAGCGTGTAGCTCAATGCATTTTTAATGGTTCTCACCATTCTCTCCCAGCTGCCGCCCTGTGATGGCGCAGCCGGGGTGATGAAACGCCAGTTCAGTCGATGCTGCAGTCCGTATTTCTGGAGTGCTGGCAACCATTCTTCTCGGGCCGCCTTTAGTTCTAAGGCGGCCGCGTGGAACGACGTTTGGTTGTCGCTCCACATGGTTTGTGGCCATCCACGACGCGCCGCGAAGCGTCGTAGCGCGTTGATGGCACTGTCGGTTGACAGGCTGTGCACGACTTCTAGGTGGACCGCACGTGTCGCCAGGCACGTGTACAGGGCGACCCACCTCTTCTCGCGTCGCCTGCCGATCGTTACCCACAGCGGGCCGAAGTAGTCTTGGGCCGCGTGGGTGAAGCAGCGCTGGTAGGCCTCTAGCCGCTCAGGCGGGAGGTCCCCCAGAGGCTGCGCGCGCGGGATCGCGCGACGTAGGCGGCAGAGTGCGCACGCCTGTGCTACGGCGCGCACGCTCGGCCGCAGATGCAGTATCCACATGTTCTGCCTTAAATCATTAACAACACTTTCATTATTAACATGCGCGCCCCGGCAATGGGCGCGCTTTATTATCAACAGTTTGGTGTAGGACTCCCTACCATCCAAAATGATGGGCTTCTCAGCCGTGTACCGTACTGGTGCACGGCTCAGCCTGGTCCTCATTGTCAACAGACCGTCTGACGAGAGCTCGGGATCGAGCTTATACAACTTAGACTGCTTTGTTAGCTTCTTTCCAGCAGCTAGTGTGTTTAACTCTTCTGGGAAGCTATTTCGCTGGCTCCTCTGCACCAGCAAATGCTCCGCCGCTCGTAGATGCCTCGCTTCCAGCTGTCTCCTTCTGTCTCGAGACTTCAGCTTTTCTATAAACAACAACATGTACCCGACTGTCCTTACGACGCGTTCATGGCTACTGAACCGTTCGATGTCCGGTAGCGCTGTGGCCGGTTCATGCGTTGTCGCGAGGACTACCTCCTTCTTTCGCTGCTCTGTCGGCTCCACGTTCTTGGTGGATATGACTGGTGGCCACTGGTCCTCCGCCTGGCTCAAAAAGGCGGGACCTGTGTACCATCTATCGGTAATGCTCACCTTCTGGCTCGGTCGCAGGCGGGTGGCATCATCCGCTGGGTTCATTTTTGTGGGCACCCATCGCCATGCCGCTCGGTCACTGGTTTCAGCTATCTCCGCTATTCTGTGGGAGACGAAGGGTGCGTACCGGTGGGCGTCGTCGCGCACCCACGCCAGTACTGTGCGGCTGTCTGTCCAGTAGACAACCTTTTCGACCTTATACCTTTGTTCCTTCAGTAAGGTCTGCGCCAGCCGTGTCCCTGTCACTGCCGCAGTCAGCTCTGCCCGAGGTATGCTCACGGTCCTTACCGGAGTCACTCGAGCCTTTGCAGCTGCCAGGCTTACCGTCACACGGCCATTTTCCTCTGACCGCCAGTAGGCGATCGCAGCGTAAGCTACCTCCGATGCGTCTGTGAAGACGTGTAAACTCGTGGTTGTACCCGCGCCTGTCATCGCGTGACAACGCGGGATGCGAAGCGCCGCTACGTGCTGTAGTGCTTCCAACCATTTCGCAAACTGTTCGGCTTCTTCCTCTGGTAGCGCTGCGTCCCACTCCACTCGACCCCATATTGATTGCATCAATATTTTGGCTGATATTACATACTGGGCTATCAGTCCTAACGGGTCGTAGATGGACATGATCGTGGACAACATCTCTCTCCTCGTCGGCGGCCGCTCGTTCTGCCTTACCTCCGACGATACGCGCAACAGCGCCGTATTGAAGCTCAGCGTGTCTGAGTCTGGATCCCATATCAGACCCAGCACCTTCTGCTCCTTCCCGCCCAGCGCCGTTGGTTCCACGGCGCGGTCGTTCTGCGGGATCTTCTTCAGCAGCAATCTGCTATTAGTGGACCACCCGCGGAGGACAAAGCCTCCCTCCGCGTGTGCGTCACGTACCTGAGTAGCTGTGTCCGCCATGTCTCCTTCGCTCTTGAAGCTGGCGACAAAATCATCCATGTAGTGATTTCGTGTGATCTCGTACACAGCCTTCGGAAACCTGTCAGCTTGGCATATGGCGTTGTGGTTCCTTACCATATGCGCCAAACATGGGCTGGATATTATTCCAAATACCACCCTGTTCATCCGATATACACTTGGTCTGCAGTTCCTATGGGCTCCCCGCCATAGGAACATCTGCGAAGGTCGATCTTCTTCGCGGATTGCGATTTGGAGAAACATCTCCTGTATATCGGCGCACACTGCATACGCTCCTTCTCTGAAGCGCAACAGAATACCTAGTAATGGCTGTAGCAAGTCCGGTCCTTCTAGGATGAAGTCGTTCAGGCTTACCCCATTATTCTTCGCAGCTGCGTCGAAAACTTGCCGCCACTTGCCTTTGTTTCTGTTGTACGTTGCGAAGTGTGCTAAGAAGTTCGCGATCGGCGTCTCGGGTACCTCGGTCACCCGCTCTGCGTATCCTTTGTCCAGCAGGTTGTCGATCTGCTTCGTATACTCACTCGCGAACTCCGGGCTGCGATCCATTCGGTTCTCGATGTTGCGCAGCCGACTGTACGCCATGGCGTAACTTGACGGTAAGCAGGGCTCGTTCTCGCGCCACAGTTGGCCTACTTCCCACCTACCGTCCTTCATTTCGATGGATTGTTCGAACAACTGCGTGGCCCGCTCGTCCGCCGGCCGCACGTTGTCTTTGTGACTCACTCCTAGCGAGTCGATGGCGAAGTACTGCTTTACTGCGTCGTGCAACTCGCGGTCGCACGTCGCGTGGTACACCGCTTGTTCGTTCGTTCTGAGATAACCGGAGTTCTTACCAAAGACTGCCCATCCCAGCGCGCTCTTCATAGCGACGGGGGCGTCCCTTGGCCCAGTTCGTATCTCCTCGGGTACCAGCAGGTGCCAGTTGTCAGCACCTAACAGCAGCTGTGGTGCACTGTAGCTGCATACTGCACTGCGGGCTTCTCGCAGGTGCTCGTATCGATCTAGCAGCTCCTCGTTGACGGCCTGGCTTCTCAGGCCGAGGTTACTCACCGTTCGTACCTCCACGAGGTGAGCTAAGCCTCCATTTCTTGGCCGTACATGGGCCGACACTCGTTCGGAGTGTCCACTGTGCGCGATCCCTCCAACGCCGCGCACTGTCAGCTGATCCCGTGGTCCAGTAGCTCCAATCAGGTCAGCGACTTTCTGCTCGAGGAGTGAGACGGTCGATCCCTCGTCCAGCAAGCAGTGGATATGGGCCTTGCCCTTGGGGCCCGATATTGTTATGGGAAGAACTTTAAGTAGTACCTCGGTAGCTTCCTTGGCGTTACTTGCGTAGCTGCTCTGCTCTCCCCCGCTGTTCTGGTTTGGTTCGTTGCGGGGTCTACGAGTCGCTCCCTGCGCCGTGCCTCGTTCACACGGCGGCGGCGGCACTGTCGCCGCCGCTGGTCGCGATCGTGGTTCATTCTGGTGGAGCAGCTTGTGATGGGGGTGTTGGCAGCCAGGAACACTGCAGCCTTTCGCTCGGCATTGAGAGCGCTGATGCCTGGCGTCCATACATCTGAAGCAGATTCTGTTCTGCTTCGCCCAGTCCCATCTCGCCGGTAGTTGCAGGGCCTGCAGTTTCCGGCACTCGTTCGTTCGATGACTCGCGCTACAATAGAGGCATACCTGGACCCGTGATGGCTGTACCTGTTCGGTCACGTACGCCACCTTTGAAGGCAACGGCTGCGGCGGGCCCCATCGGTTCTGCTGGGGCGGCGGCGGGCGGTTGTCATTCCGGTTCTGGGTCTTCGGTGCGTTCGTCTGTGGCGGTGCTCCCCGTGGCACGTTCTTCACGGTGGGAGCGCTAGCGTGGGTGAATTCCAGCTGCAGATCACTCTCTTCGAGCAAGAAATCTGCCATCACCTGGATTTCTGCTAGGCCGCCGCCCCTCTGCCCTCGGGCGTAGTCGCAGTAGCGCGATCGGAGATGCGGACTCAATCTGTCCGTCACCTCGCGCACTAGTAGCGGGTTGTTCGCGTAGTGCGCATCGTCCAGATCCATAAGCGTACTTACTATATTCATGACCTGGATGGCGAAGGTGTTGAGCTCGTTCGCGCTCGACCCGACGCGTGGCAGCTTCTTCAGATCTTCTAGCGCCTTGTCCACTAGGAAATCTTTGCGACCATACTGCTTCGTCAGTATCCTTATCACCAGGTCTGGTGTGGTCGCCGTCGACAGGATGTGCTGCACGCACGCCTTCGCCTCACCTTTGATCGCGGCCCTCAGGCGCGCGACGTTCTCGTAGCCGCTAAACTTATAGCGTTTGTTGCTCTCAATGTATGTGTTGAGGAAGCAACGCCACTCACTGACGTCCCCGTGGAAGTGTGGCAACTCGTACACCTCCTTGGTTGCTGGACGGGCTGCGCTCTGCATCCGTTCAAACAACTCTACCATACCTTCTGGGGTCGTCGTCGCTGTGAACCTCGAACGAGGCGTCATGGGCTCGTTCACGCGTTCTGGTTCATGCTCACCTTCGTCCTCGTACTCCAGTCCCTGGGTTGGAGAAAGGGGGCGCCGGCCGTAGTTCATGGTCGCGCGCTCCAGCTTCTTCGGTTCGGTTCTGATCGGGATCCGCTCTCCTGGACGCCTCGGCGTTTCTTCCATTTGAGCGAGGACTGGTACTCGTTCGTACGAGACGACTGGTTCGTTGTCCCGGGTCCGTAGCACTCGACGGTCTTCCACGTCGTGTCGCTCCGCGGACTCGTCCACCCATCGGGCGATTCGGTCGCTACCACCGGAACTTTCTGAGTCTATTTCTGCAATTCTTGCCTGTAACCGCCTGTTTACTAGGTCGGTTTCGATCGCCAGCTGTTCTCGGCGCAGTTGCACCAGCTGTTCTGCAGCCTCGGCTTCGGCTTGCAGTCGTAGGCCTGCGGCGCGACTGCTCCGGTGCGAAACCGTGCTCGCCGGTCTCGGAGATCTGTGTGGGGTGGACTGGACGAGGTCCGCGAAGGCAACATTCCTCGATGCTGCTTCGCCACTCGTCGCTGGGTGATGCTCAGCCCGTTCGCGATCGATGACGCGTGTTCGGTCCCATGCGTCGTCGTCTGGCTGTTGCTCCCGTGGTCGCAGACGGCCGCCGTCCTCGCGGCGCCATCTTCCCCGTTCATGGATGCTCGGAGATCTTGGTGGCTGTTCGTGCACCAAGGCCGTTGGCGCGGCCCCGGTGCCAATTCGGTGCTTACTCACGTTTGCTGTCTTCCTGGGCCTCTTGTCCGAGGACCCCTGCTCTGCCGTTCGCTCCCGACGCTCGTTCTGAGCGTGGAGTGCAGATGGAGGGAACCAAGTCGGTTCGGAGAATGCCCCAGGGGCACCGGTGATGGTGCCAGCAGCATTGCTAGCACTGCCAGCTGGATCGCCGTCGGCGCCAGCGGCAGCGCCAGCATTAAAGCCAGCGGTGCCACCAGCGCCAGCGGCGCCAGCGGCGGCGCTAGCGGTCTTCGTTCTTCTTCTGTCCCTTTGTTCCCGTTCTGCCGATCGCTCCGGGCGCTCGTTCTGGCCTCGGAGTGCAGATAGGGGAAACCTGGACGGTTCGGAGATGGCCTCTCGGGCCATAGTGTCGGCGCCAGCGTCCACACCAGCGGTGCCAGCGGCGCCAGTAGGTCTGCCAGCCATGCTAGCAGACGCGCTAGACATGCCAGCAGGTCCGCCAGCCTTTCTGGCAGACGTGCCAGCCATGCCAGCCGATGTGCCGGTCATGCCAGCAGATGTGCCAGCCATGCCAGCCGATGTGCCGGTCATGCCAGCCCTTCCAGCAAGCCTGCCAGCCATGCTAGCAGACGTGCCGGCTACGCCAGCAGGTCCGCCAGCCTTTCCGGCAGACATGCTAGCCATGCTAGCTGCAGCTCCAGCGACGCCAGCGACGTCAGTGGTAGCGCCAGCAGCCGATCCAGCGGCCGCGGCTCTTCGTTGCTGCGCAGCATCCGCGCCCTCCCTCAGGAACAGGCGTCGCTCCTCCGCGTCGCGGTCCGACGTTCTCGACCTCGTGGTCATGACGCGCGCCGAAGGAGAAGATCGGGATCGGGTTCTCCGATTCGCGGGCGTCTTCATTCGCCCTGACTCAGCTCAGTATGACGACCTAATTGACTAGTACCGACTTTAGAATAGACACACGTGATTCTGAATCGCATTCAGGATCGATCAGCGTTCGGCTGATATACACAAGAAAACCCTACTCGTACTCGTTCCGACGAGTATATGCACTTAAATCGCTCGGATATTAAGTGCGCATCAGCGTTCGGCTGATATACAAAACAAAACCCGTTCGTACTCGTTCCGACGAGTATACGATCTTAAATCACTCGGATATTAAGTTCTCACAGTCAAAAAACAATATAAACCACCGTAGCTATACGTTAACACTACTGCGCATTAAGTTCCGACACCCTTAATCACAGTTTACAAAAATAAAATCCGTCCACTATTACGCGTCGCGTAAATAAAAAAAATAAAAACTTGTTCTTTAAATAATTATAATTTAACACTACTACGCATTAAGTCTCGACGCCCTTAATCGCAGTTTACAACAATAAAATCTGTTCACTTTTACGAATCACGTATAAAAATAATAATTTGTTCTCGAAATAATTACTTTAACACTACTACGCATTAAGTCCCGACGCCCTTAATCGTAGTTTTCCACAACAAAAATTCGTTCACTACTACGCGTCGCGATTCGCGTCACGACGCACTTCGCGAATGTTCGAATGTTCGGCACTGAATTTAACACTTGCACTGATATCCTAAAAGATTCGGATCGTTAAGGACCAAAATGTAAATGATGCACTAATCCTGATTGATTAGGCCCAAAAATATAAATGTTTAAAGTGGAGTGTATACAAATGACTGGTAGTTCCTCTCGTAAAATAACAGTGACTGACTCTACTCTAATATTGGTGCCACCTTGGTTCTGCTTTTTCTTATGATTCGTAACAAGTAAATAAGAAGTCCGGACGGATTGTAAATGGCTTATATTGTTTATCACAGATTATGTTCTTAATAAAACGTATTTGGAAGTTAACACTGTATATAATAAAGTTACTTATTTATAATGACTTTAACACTGATTTTATCTAAATCTAGGACACAATGTCTAGATTCCTAAACTTTTCCTGAGCTGAGTTCCCAACGCACTTTTCTTTCTTGTTCTGGGTTTCTTCCTTGGAGTGTCTCTTCGGTACTAAGTGAAGTACGTTGCGAACTCACCTCCTTTCTTTCGCAATGGCTGACCGTAACGTGAGCACCATGAAGTTGTGCACGCTACGAGGCGCTGTCCGAGTATAAATAGGGAATCTTACAAATCTCGCGGTTTTCCGCGGATTGCGGAGGCTGTGATTATCTCACTGGCCTGTACTAGGACTCATCGAGTCGGCGTTCGGTGTGGTCACACGTGACCCTTTATACTTGGACAGTGTCTCCCTAATATTGGCTCTGAGAGGGAAGAACGTTGTGTAAAAACGACTATTCTGAATTTATTCAATCTTAAGAAATTCGCTGCGCGACCATTTCTTAGTGCCTGTGATTCAAACAGGGCTTATAATATGCGCCTCAGCGCCTACTTTATATAATAAAAACCTTATTGTCTCAGAGTCAACTGTTTGTGAGTTAGCTCACAAACATGCCATTTTCATAGCGTAATTTCGATCTACGATCGACATATTTTACATTATTACGCAATCTTTCATTCTACTGCGTATGGAAATTTCCAAGTATCATTGCGCAATCACTCGAATTGTGTCATAATACTTGCTGAAATGAATAAACTCGCCCTAAAGAGTTATTCCTTCCGCTTAGTGCGACAAGGTTCTAATATTTACGTAAATATGACAATATTTCTTAAATATTCCATTTTAAATAACAGGGTTACTCTTACATTTACCTAGCTAACGTCTTATCTTTATTTCTTTCTAAATTACGTGCTAGGTACATTAGGGGAGGGTAGGGTCTGTCGTCTACACCGGTTTTTACTAGGTAAGCGCGCTCCATCCTAGACCACAATATCGCTTACCATCAGGTGATTTGTGGTCAAGCGCAAACCTATCCAGAGTAAAAAAAAAAAAAAAAAAAAATTATAAACATACCATAATTTTTGCAGTAAGTAAATCTGCTTTACGTAAACGTAAGGGTGTGGCTCGAGTATGAAAGAATACTTAGATTGTAAATAACAAGCAAGTTATCTCACAGATATTAAATATAAAGTAGCACGATAACTAGGTTCAATAATGATGTCACATAAAACATAACAATAAACCAATCAAGCTAGCTGACGTATACAATTATAAAGCTCTATTAAGCTTTTTGTCGACGACGTCGGGCATCTCCCGTCCGTCACACGGACTACAGACAATGGCAGTCACTGCGCAGCGTCGCGCGCATCCGGTCTAGCCGTCGCAGGCGCATTGCTGGCGCGGGATTTGAGACGCTATGTGGGATTGAGTGTGATTTTGTGTATGTGAAAAATGGTGGAGTTCGCCCTTGAAAATGTGAGTTTTTGGGACGTATTTTTGTAATAGGGTCTTTGATGACCTTTAATTCATTTGTTTGTTCAGGTAATATTTATGTATGGAATAGTCGTAAATATATAATACCTAATTGGCTGAACAGATGTAAAAGCCCTAAAAGCGATACTGTACGCAAATAATTAGTGACTTTGAATGAATACGTAAAAAAAAACAAAAAAAAATAACCTGCACATGCATAACTAAACGTTTTGTTAGCTAAAATTAAATAAATTGTTAGTTGTATAATCCGAAGTAGGTATTCGTATGCCGTACATATAAACGTAATGTTATTTAGGACCTGTTTATTTTTTAAACAATTTGGGAAACTCATAGTGTTCACGTTTTGTTTTAATCATTTATAAAGTGGGTAATATAAGTAGTATTAAAGTTGAATATCATATTGATAAAAAATGGCTCAGTACTTTTAATACGTTTTAACATTGACATCATTAGATTAGATTAGATTATTTTATTTCATGATAAGGAATTAAAATATAAATTTGCGTACATGTCAAAAGTATGGGAATTACTATCATTATTGCTTGGTTAAATTGATAGTTTGACCTGTATAGTTTGGATCTATTACTTATCTCTCTAATACTGAAATCTTTTTACCACAGACATTAATACAGACAGACACCATAACTCCGAAGGACGGCATTGCGTTCCGTTCACTGACCCATTAATATTCTGGCGTTACATCCTTGTTTATGTCTGTCTAGGCTTCGCATATATGCACATTGTACATGTTATTTGGAAACATATCGAATAAATACTGTTGAATTGTTTTTTGTAACGATAATACTATTTTTAAAAATAATAATGTAACAAAATTATTTTACATAAATATAATTGTGAAATCAGATAATTTCTCAACAAGTATTATCAAGATTATGGTGATTATTTGACAATTCAAAATTTTACAGAATTAATTAAGACCTGCACTAAAATCTTAAATATCCGAAACAGTTAGAACCGTCGTTAATAAGGCTACCCTTTAAAGAAACTTACGTTCTCAGTTATAACACCTTGATTTTTTAGGCTCTATTGTCTGAGCAATACGTCACATTTTCCTGTGAATATGGGTCTTTACCTCACTCATCTCGCTCTTATACAACTTGAAATCTTCTATCAAATCAGATCGTATGTCCCATTGTGTTGCTTTTCCCAGGAAAACAATAAATATTTAACTAACAGTTACTGGCAGAGGTCGTAACCTAGTGGAGGTACTGTGAGGTCGTTGGTTCAAACTCAAGTCGAGAATGAGGAGGTTTATGTTAAAACAAGTTGTGTTAAAATACGTTTCTTTCCTGGCTTAAAGCTCCTGAAAAGCCAACTTTATAAACTGTTATACACAATGATTACGATAATGCCTATTCACTAGTAAAATAAGTTTTCTGAATGAATACAATATGATCCCACTATAATATTGAATGAAATTATTCAATTTAGAATTTAATTTTATACTTATCAAAACAAATTATACGAGCACTGGAAAGGGCCTGAAACCTTGTTGATCGAGGCGTATAAGATTATCCATGGCGATCTTGGGATCCATGCCGCAAGAGGGAGAGCTAGACGCTGTTTTCTTTTTATAATTTAATTTAATTTTAACTTAATATTTTATTTATATTTAAGTTCGTTCAATTAGTTTTTTACTTTACCTTGTAAAATTACATAAATATAATATTAATCTCATTTTATACTTAAGTCTCAAACAAAAAATCTTCTCCACAGAACCAAGCGGGTACCTCCGGCGACATCAGACAATACCACGAGCAGAACTATGGGTACGTCATGCACCAAAACCCCGCTCGGCCACAAGGATACGACACTCCAAAACCACCTATCCCCACCAAAAACTACAGCCCCAAAACAGAACAAAACAACTCGCAAATGATCACAGTCACTGTCGAAACAGGCAAAGATAATACCAGAGATGCCCCCAAAAACGCAAAGTCTGTCAGCAAAACTTATCACACACTCAAAGATATGATTTCAAGTAGATTCAAAAGTAAAGAGAACAATGAGAATGAAAAAGAACCAGAAGCAAATTTAAATAATAGTGAAGAAAGAAAGAGAGAGCCGGAGCCAACAAGAGACCCAGGGCCGAGGAAAGAACAGATTTATGGAAGACCCATAACACAGAACAGACCGGAGATGCAGTACAGTCATGGAATGGCAAATAATATGGCGTATCAGAGCCCATCACCACACAGGTAAAATATAGTATACCTACTTAAGTAGCGTTTTTATCTATCTTTAATACTAACCGTATCGGCTTATTACATACAATGAAAACATTTCACACAATCACTGATAAAAATATCAATATCACGAAAACGTTAGTAATTTTTCCTTTGAGCAATTTAGGATTGAGTAGTATTTTTTTCTATCAGTCAATCATAATGTTCTGTTTGATTACCTGACCCTAACTTACTCTTTTTTCAACAATATTGAAAATAAAATCTTCTTTTCAATTTCATGTGTCAAAGCTACGTAAAAATAAAGGCAAATTGTGATTAATGTCTTAAAAAAAAAAAGACAATCTTGGTCGTTTGTTTAAGTGTTAATAATATGTCTTATGTTAGTATAAATTTGTGATAAATCATCATCGAATCTATCATGTCGGATTATGTAGTTTCTTTTTTGTTAGATTATCTCAATTTGATATAATAAATCTGCTGCAAACGAAACGTTTACGTAACATATTTGATCGGGCTTCTTGCAAGTAGTATTTTATATAACCAGTATCTAGAAAAATGTCATAAGCCCGGTCTGAAACCAGTTTTAATACCTAACTGTTACTAGCTACTCGTATAAAACGCTTTATATTTCCGATGAAACTATAAATGGAATAAATTCACAATTCATTTGATATGCATTTTAAATCCCATTATTTTTATGCAATATTCCATTAAATGAATTAAATTTAAATGACATAACTTGTGGGAAATTGTATATGAATTAATATAGAGTATTTCAGATTTTGATCCACTCAATCAGTTCAATCACACGTATTCTACATACCAAAATAAATAAAAAATATTTAGGTATTTATTTAAACTTTATTGCACAAAACAAAAATGGCGGGCTTAATGCCAAATGGCATTTTCTACCAGCCAACCATTCGGCAAAACAGAAATTTATGAAAGATGCAAAGAAAAAAAAGAATGATAATATCAAGAAATATAAGTATTGCCTCGTCCATGCGTCAATACGGCCTGTTTAGCCTAGTTGGTAGTGACACTGCCTCCGAAGCTAGAGGTCCCGGGTTCGAATCCCGGCCAGGGCATTATTTGTGCATTTAGCACGGATATTTGTTCTTGGGTCTTGGATGTTTTCTATGTATTTAAGTATGTATTTATCTATACTCAATACTCAATCATTTATTGCATTCCACAATGTTAGTTTACAGGATATTAGGCAAACATAAGTTTTAGTGGTTAAATAATATTAAAACTTAATTGTGGACCCTGTTGGGCACCGCAAATTCGTGAAGAGCAGGCGACTTACATACATTTATTATCAAGTTAATTTTTTTTGAAATTTGCAACACAGTGCTAATTATCTATTTATGTATGAATTTCACTTTTGTTGTTAAGAACATATTCTGTATTTTTATTATTTTATAAAGAGTAATAAAAAATGTATATGGTGGAATTTTACTATTTTTATGTTTTTATTGTAGTTTTTCTTCCAAGTATTCTCTTAGTGTATAATAACTTTTATAAATAAGGAATTCTTTTAACAATGTTATGAATGTATAGTATTGTTTCTCGGATTTTATTTTATATAAGTATGTATATCGTCGTTTAGTACCCATAGTACAAACTTTGCTTAGTTTGGGACTAGGTCGATTTGTGTAAGATTGTCCCCCAATATTTATTTATTTATAATAATGTCAATCTACGAGTCCTCATTCAATTCTAGATATTCAAAGAAATAATCTCAAATTCCAGACAGTTGATGCAACAGCAGATGGTCCATCAACAGATGCTCCTTAGCGCAGCCAGGTCTCAGGAGATGCTAGCCAGCCCTAGGTCTCAAGAAGTATTGGCCAGCCCCCACAGACCTCAAGCCCTAGGGGCTGATGCGTTGTACCAGCAGTACGGACCACCGGGGCGAAGAAGTGCAGTGTACCAAAGGGACGTAGACGTCAGATCAATGGCAAACTTTACTTCACTTAAGACTGAACCACAGACCCAGGTAAATTCTGATTATATAAGATAATCTGTATACCGTTTAGTATGAGAAGATATGGTTTACTGCAGAGATTTAGCACTATGGCAGTTCTAACCTACTTTCTTGGTGTAGCTGAAATTCCAGAATTAGCTGTAAGTAATTTTGTCTATTTGAACAAATGACACACTACTTAATTCACAAAATGATTACACCTAATGCACAATACAGTTACCGAATAAGATTACCAATACATATTTCACTGATAATGTCGTCATAATCATCCGCTTTCAAAAACTTCCCACATTTACTTTTACTACAAAATTCGTGAAGCAACACCCTGACACTAAACACTTCGTTATAATCATTGACCAAAAAGCACGGAATAAAATTACCACAGCTCTTTCCGCCGTCCTCGTCATTCTTTGATCTTTCCCACTGCTCTGAGACAAAAGAGAGGTTACAATGGTTCCCAGCAATTAATGGGTTCCCACAGCAGCTGCAATTATAATAACAACCACGGTTGTATCTGGAGGAATGGGTTCTTGCAGTGTAACAAGAAACTGATATACTAGATCATTGTTCTGTTTTTCGTCAATACTTGTTAGCAACATCTACGTGATTGTCTTCCTTGCATAGTTGCTTGCTGTGTATTTTCTAAATATTGAAAGTGATGCATTACTAGATTTCTGATTGAGCAATATTACAATACAATGCAGTTTTACATTTGCTTGCTTATTTTCATGGCAGCTGTTTAAAATTTCACGTTCGCTTTTGCTTCATTTGTATCGGTTTTTCAAAACTTCATTGTCATTGGAAATCCACCCCATACATTATATTGACGATTACATAGAAGCTTTTGTAGGGCAGTGGTCAAGTTTAAGTTTTTTTTATGATTCTATATAAATCTAACCAACCATGTATTCAATTTCAGTTCGAGTCTCACTCAAGATCAGATCTTAGAAGCCCGCAGCAGTTAGAAAGGGAAATCATTCGACAGAGACATCTAACAGACGATAGGCGCGCATCTTCGCACCCTCACTTGCTGGATGAACCACGACAAAGACCTCAAGTAACCACTCCTCAGATCCACGATAGATCAAGAAGAAACTCCCATGGCAACCTTCTCGAAGGTACCTCAGTTGATAGTTCGCCTCAGAGAAACTGCGATGAACGGGAATCGGATGATGGCGGTTTCAGAGCCAGACTAGCAGCTCAAAGAAGGTCAAGTTTCGAAGAACGTATTCGGACGAGTGGTAGATCAATAGACTCTAATCGACAGGAGAAAACGCAGGAGAGCTATAGAAAAACCCCTGACAGTCACAAAGAGTCCAGGAGGACGCCTGATTCTATAAACCAAAGACATAGGGAAGAAGCATCTACGTCAGCTCAAATGGAAAGAGATGAAAGCGCCAGTCAAAAGTCCGCGGATAGTGTGTATAACTCAAGCGGGAAAGCTGAATACATTCCACAGCCTTCATCCTCAAGACAAACGCCGAGCCGAATAGAAGATCTAAAAGCACACGGAAAGAAAGGAGCTAATGGATCCGGTGCTAGCTCAGGTATGTTGCGTACGTACACCATTTATCTGTGACAGAATGTGAGAGAATGTTGTATGCATAGTGGCACAACAATAAGCTATTTGAATTTAATGACTCACTTAGAGGAAACCATCAAAATCGACTCTTTCTGAAAATCGTTAGGTAGTGCATGGGACATTATTTACACACAATTTTTGTTGTAGTATGAAGTTAAGTGCATTTTGCTTAGGAATTCAGTGTTGGAGTTAAGCACTCGCGCAAAATAATGAAACTATAAATATTGGTTGTATATGAGTTATAGATCCAGGTTTGACTGGCATATGAGAGACAAGGTAGAAGCCATGAATCTAGGATTTTCGTTTTTAGTTTTAAGTGAAAGTTTGATTGTAGAACTTTTTTATGACTCCAGAATTTATTCGTCGTTTACACATCTCTTTAATTCGTTACGGGTTCTGGATTTCGAAAAAGATATTTGCTTACCTAGTGATATGTAATAATTGACGTTATAATATACATCATCTAAAATCAAGACTTGTCAGAGAGCCATTGAGCGCTCCGTTCTCAACCTAAAGCTTATCGACAAATAACAAAATATTGATATAAGGCGAAAGACAAAAGCCATCGACGCTCTAACACCAGCCAGATTGCGCGCCTAAGTAACGAGAAATGGACCAGGAGAGTCACAACATGGACTGGCCCTCCCGGTAAAAGAAAAAGAGGAAGACCACGAGAAAGATGGACTGACGAAGTTAAAAAGTTTGTAGGAAAAGACTGGATAGAAACAGCACAAGACAGGAAAACACGGAGAAAACTGGAGGAGGCCTAATATACTCGCCAAGAGGTCTTTAGTAATTAAAATGCAGTTACTATAGGTAAATCAAAAGCCGAGTTTCTTACGCCGGATCTTCTCGTGGCAGAGGTTTATTTTCTGAACCGGTGGTAGTTTATTGACGTTCATAGGTGCATGTAATATGCCTAATTTGAAGAATTAATAAATAAAAAATAAAAATAAAATATATTATACATACTTGATTAAAGAAAACATGAAATTAATGTATTATAAAAAACTATAGGTATTGTAAGTATAAGCATGAAAATTTAATTATATATTGATATTACTAAGGAAATAAAAAATAAGTCTTAAATAAAAAAAAAAAAATTGGTTATCTCCGTTTTGAAACCGTTGTTGACAGTTGAAGACAATGATCTTTTACCACAGTTAACTGAAGGACGTATTGACGTACGCATAGATCCGACTACTATACCTAGTATATAGTATGTTTTAAGAAGACTGTTTGACGAAAAGCTTTAAGGTACAGACTTTTCACAGCTTAGTTGAGAAATGACTTGTGTTTACAGATTACGACAAGAATGGCGGGCAGTCGTCTAACGTGGACTCTGGGCGCGGGAGCGTAGCCTACTCAAGCGGGCGGCGGCCTGAGGCCAGCGCAGATACCGCCGACTCTGATCGCGCGCCACCCGCGCCGCAACAGCAGCCGCAAGGTATGTGAACATTCTTGAATTTCACAGCCGTAACGATTTCTCTCCATTAGTGTGAAACTATCGATCTATGGTGGCTCTCACGCCATGAATCTATCTATTTGTTGTGAATGTGGCTTCTTTGACTTGATCTTTCCATCCTCGTTCTCGGGCCCTCTTGCCTTCTACTTACCAGATTATAGTAGGTGATAGGGCGACAAACAACTGTATACAATTTATTTACATACTATCCGTCTCATTGTTTATGTCCTTCTGGTTATTTTGTCTATAGTGTGGTAGTAGGCGCTTCCTCGATGTACGGATTTGAGGATTGCAGTAAATTTATTATAGTTTTATAAAATGACCAATAAAACTGCTTTATCACTGGTATTAAATTTTCTGAAATTCTATGGCTGCCTACCAGAAAAGCTTGAATATTACTATATTGTAAAAAACTGTGACGGATGGATTAACACCTAGTTATTTTTGTACAGAACGCTAAAAACTAATTAGTAAATCTAAACTGACTATTCTGTTACAAAATACTTGTCTTATATTATAATTATACAACATTTCAGCAGAAAACGAGTGGGCGGATCTGGTGGAGTGCGAGCTGCGTCAGATTCTGGAACCAAAGTTGGCTGGTATGCGGCTGGACAGCTCAGGAAGCTCACTGAGCTCCGTAACTCCGCCATTGCCACCTTTGTCACCGGCCTCGGATGTTCACAAAAGGAACAGGTAAGATGATAATCTTACAAAGCCTGTACGTGGAAATAGTAAATAAAGCAATTATTGAGTCAGTCTCACTAATTGCTTTACAACTGTCAACCGTGTCCTGTGTGTGTCCATCGTCTGTGTTTTTGTCAACTGGTACAAAATTGATCCAAAGAAACTAGATTTAAGTAACCTTAGTTGTAGGCTTATTACTGTTACCTTGCAGAGCGTCACATGTAAACCTACCTTATAAGATGTTCCACCTTTAACCTGTAATGTCACATGCAATAAACGATTCATTCATTCAGTTATCTGCTAAAACATTCTGGAATCAACTCTTAGAAATAAAGCTCTTGGACGCTCAAAGGGAATCGGTGAAAAATCTTATTGGAATTGCGTCTTCCTATGTGTAATGTTAGTTAAATTATGAAATACTGCTTCCAGCTTACCAGGCCGCGCGGAATATTCGGAAGATCGAAGACGCGGCCGTGACTCCCCTCGCTGGCACTCGCATAAAAAGCATTCATCAAAAAGGGACCATCATTATAAAAAACATCGTAAGTATTCTTCTAAGGACATACATGGAAAGTATACAAACATATTTTTAGGTGTTGTCCAATAATATAGACTTTTTCGCAAACGAGGTAATATGGATAAAATTTAATACGGAGCCTAAATTTTAATAAGTTTAAAATGACTGACAAAGTTCTGTGATCCATTAAGATCACAGTGAAGAAATGAAACGATTAGATATATGTTTTTAATCTGCGGTATAAATATTGAAATTCAATTTACTTTGTTATTCCAGTTTTC
This sequence comes from Notocelia uddmanniana, assembly GCA_905163555.1. Taxonomy (NCBI): domain Eukaryota; kingdom Metazoa; phylum Arthropoda; class Insecta; order Lepidoptera; family Tortricidae; genus Notocelia; species Notocelia uddmanniana. Next base: position 21,713,009 of record LR991068.1, read on the forward strand.
GGTCTCGACACAACGGACATGACCTCAACAACAACGCGTAGCCTGGATCTCTCCTCACTGCTCGATGCTCGCACCGACAGCGATGCTTCGGGCGGAGATGCCCGAGCCATCCGTCGGCAGCTTCGTGGTTTGGAAACTATGTATGCTGAAGTGCTGCAACTGCTGGGTGTTAGGAAGCCGGCCAGCTTGGCTAAGCAACCTTCCTGGGAAGCAAGGTAATGTATGGTTTTACATTTTGCACTACGCATGAGATTGTACCTGAGCCACTTGAATAACTAGCTGAAGAGACGAAATATAGAACGTTCGTATATTAACTTTACCTTTTATGTCGATTATTGTTCATTTTAAGGAGATTTCCTTTTTGAACTTAAAGGGTTTATGGCTTCGTATAGTTCCAATCCTAATATTTATTTTGATTTCGTTGTAGGCTGACGTCAAAACGACGTTATGGCAGTATGTCATCTCTTCCATCGAGTTCAGTCAGCAGTCGTCCTGTAAGGGAAAAGCGGCGGAGCTCCAACGACAATAGAAAGAAGCATGACATCAAGGTAAACCAATATTTCAGCTCAAGCCTTAAATTATCCTTACTTGATTTATGTTCTATGTTGTGTAATTTGGGTGAATTTTCACCGATACGTGCGTTTTTTACTAACATTTTGGCTGAGTTTCTCTTTTATCCTTTGTCCAGACCGAAAGATACCTGCTGTGATTTTGATTTCTCTGATAAAGGTCGCCAGAATGCGTTCCATGCGGGTATCCCAGGACCTTTCATCGTGGAATTCTTTGGGGGAGGCCTATATCCTGTAGTGAACCTCCTTCGGCTGATATGATGATGATGAACCCCAAGGGAGCCATGGGAATTCCTTCTAATCTCCCTTGTTTTGACTTGTTATAATATCGCTTTGCAGGGCATCAACAAGCGCTTCCAGCGGCTAGAATCCCACGTGGTGACGCTGGCGCGCTCGGTGGCGCACCTCTCCAGCGAGATGCGTACGCAGCACCTCGTCATGCAGGAGATGGACGCCATACGGGCGGAGATCTCCGCGCTGCGGCACATGTACAAGTGAGTACACAACGAAACCATGTGACTGAAGAACATGACCAGTTTCTGTCCTTGTATGCTGGGGCACCGTCACACTCCAAAGTACCGGCGGTGGCAAGTGAGTTCACAACTCCATTGTCTGTTTCCACGTCGAAATCATGTGACTGAAGAAAATTACAAGTTTCTGTCTTTTTTGGAATATCCTTTAAATGCTGGCATCTTCACGCTGCAAAGCGCTGGTGACAACAGATTTTAGTCAATGTCTGGAGTCACATGGTCACGCCCAGTGCTAATTCGACGTCGAAACTTCCTTATACAGTTTATAATCTCCAAGTAAGTAGAACTTTATGTTAAAATTGTACTTTATGTTCTAGTATTACGAGTATTTCAACCCTGAGACAAACGTACAAATGAGTCAGCTCAGTTTGCTGTTGCATAGCTCTTCTCGTCAGTGGCTAGATCCAGCGTGGTTACTTCACCAACGAGGTCAATTCACCAACACGCAAAAGGAGGGAGAGAACGCGTGAAGGGTCATGATATGACCATCTATTGAACCACGTTATAATAGATCTTTCGAAATCAAGTCCATACGTTAATTATATCATAAGTCATCCAAATGTTGACGTTCAATTCTAAACAGTTGCTAAACTCAAGAACTCAGAGGTTTAAAATATATTAATCCGCAGTTTTTCATAACTATCGTGGCTATGTAAATCGTATCCGGGACATTGGGACAAGTATGCGGTACTATTTTATCCTTTCCACAGCTAAAAGAGACATAAACACGACTGGACGCGAGCAGATTTCTGTGACGATTATTTATTTATGTTTTTCACAGATCCCAGCAATATCTGCGCTCAGGACAGCTGCCATTATCAGATCCCTTCTCCTTTAGCAACCCGGACCGCGTGAAGAGACTCACGAAGTTCTTCGGCGACGAGCCACCTCTCATGAGACTCTTCCTCAAGAAACTTGGATACGAGGTTAGCTCAATGCTTTTAATATAGCTTGAATACGGTGACCTGACTGAGCTGTAATCACAGTCTCTATTGCCATCACCAGTGATCGTAACTTTTGTAGCATTTTCGGTGCAGCGTAGTGATGTTAACGGAGTTGGTATGGACAAATACAATTTAAACGGTTATGCTAATTAATCATAAGAATTAAAATCATTTATCTCAATTCTGTTAACATCACTACGCTGCACCGAAAATGATATAAAAGTTACGAACACTGGCCATCACAATAGGTATATAATTTAAACTGTGCAAAATACCTGAACAAAAGGTACTTACTAAAACTCTTTATGAGGAGCGTGGTATTCATAATCAATAAAATAAGATTTTGTTGAAAGTTTCTGTAATGAAAAATCAACATATATATTTTTTATTACAAATGGGATTGCTCTTGGCCAGCATCTAGCAAAAATAACTAAACGGAGATAAAAAAAATTGTTTTAATTATTTTCAAAATTTCAACAGAAATACGCAGCTCTGCTAGAAAAGGAGAAAGTAGGAGCGGCTGAACTTCCATACGTGGGAGAAGACAAACTTCGCGCCCTGGGTGTGCCTCTGGGACCAAGAATGAGGATACTGAAGGAGGCGGGAATACATAACGACATGCACCACATGTCGAGAGACGACCACCATAGCACCACTACTACTTTGGCTATAGTTTAAGTGGCGAAACAAGCTGACTAATCAAAAACAATTAGTTGACAAAGAGAACCAACAAATTTACACTAAAACAATGGACTGGTGATAAAAGTTTTAATTGCACAACAGATACTTAAGGTCGCGCTCTTTCATTTGTGGCTCATTCATTTCACAATGTTTTTCTTTGAATTTATAAACAGTATGACAGGACTGTCAATCTTAAGTGGGTCACAAATTGAAGTCTTTGAGTGTAGTGTATAAGTAAGTTTGTATTAAAAAGATAGGTACAGTCACCCCTACATTTAATGGGGCGTAAGAGGTATATGCTCCTACAAAAGAAAACGTTAAGTGACCATTCGTGAACCTTATTGCAACGGAATAAGGTCTACCAATGGTCAGTTACCCGTGATACTGATAGAACATCCTGTAGTGGCGACTGTACACGGGAATATAGATCTATTGATGTCAATGTAACGTGCAGTTCAAAGCATTTACATTATACATGTTGATTCGGGAGACGTGAGCAGGATCAACCCTACGGATTCAGTCAATTATAAACTACAGTTTCGTACCAGTATTGCTTGGATTAACTATCTTTTTCTTTTAGTTTTTAAAACAAAAAGTTTTAAGTTATTTACGTCATGCATGGTCACTCTTTAATAAGAATACTCCCATCAAGTGCAAACATAATTCAATCAAACAATACATAACTGCGTAGTTGTTTTACTGAATATAACAGATAAACAATAGATGGTGGTAATGGTTGGTTTAAAGTACTTTTAGTCATCTTAAATAAAACAAACTATACCTATCTACCCTGTTCGCTTCTCTGTGATACGTGCCAAATTGAAAACCTCATATCTCATTCAATATGACATACAACTTTCTTCTTAATTGTTGCAATGAACATGTTTTATCTTTAATAATTAGTTATTGAAGGTTGACCAAGATTTTAGAAAGTTAAACTTTCATGGAGCAAGGTAAAACAAGGCAACGGGTGTGGAGGTGGAGGCTTTAAACCCACGCAGGGTTTGGCCTTGGTCACGTCTTCCGAATCAGCCAGTATACTCGTACATCAATACTGAGCAATACTTAAATTAAAAATGACTAAACATATCACTTGTTCAATTGTTTTCAAATATTTTTAACCAGATTTGAGCAAATGTATGTTTTTGACAGAATCTAGTTTAAACTACACATGCAGTACAACGAATTTAAACGTCACAACGATTATTATTAAACTAGACTAATTTGATTTTAGCCTGTAATATAGTATACTTTTAGTAATATTACCTGCAAATTTTACAAATTAATGATTGTGTGAAAAAAAGAGGCAATGTTGTTTTTTTTTGTTCAGAATATGGACTCTTCGATTCAAAAAGAAAAAAAAACTGTCCCCTGAGTTTTGTTACTTTGGATATGTTTATGTATAGCGGCAACAATACCGGTATCTAAAATTACTACGTAAATTTGGTGAAACTTTCTTCTTCTTCTACTTGTAGAATGGATAGCGTTTCGGACTCTATAATATTATGAGAAAAAAAAATGGCCCACTTTTGTGGCAATTCTCCACCACATTTTGACTTTCTCATGGACATCCTGATTACATTCTCGACTAATATGTACATATCGCTCTGTAATTTTTAATTACTGTTATTATCTTTGTGCTTTAATTTACGTGTCGTAATACTCTATGTAAATGTCCGTAAGGTGACACGGGTGGCAACAGTTTTATCTCTAACGATGAACGGCAATAAAAACAGACATCCGAAAATATCATAATATGTTGTTATTTGCTGTCAACAGCTTACCTACATGTCATTTGTCATAAAAAATAAAACTCTAATAGATTTACAACAAACTGCGATCACCCCAGCTCATCTTATATAAATCAACTGTGTTAAATTTAGCTAATCTTACAACTAAGATTTTACAACTTAGACTAATTTAACTACGATAAAATATTGTTGTTTTACGCACTCTGCAATGGTATGCCAAAGAGATTATTACGGTGTGTGTAAAATAAATAAAACAAACACTGTTTCCTATGACTCTGTATTTAATAATCCGTTTTAATAGTACATTACTACAGAGGCCGGGACGAAAGGGGTTGCCGGCCGAAGACATATAGACGGCCGAGCGAAGCGAGGTCGGATAGGTCTCAGGCGGGCAACCCCATATTTCCCGCCGAGGTATGTATAGTGCTTTTCTCAAACATGCAATGTAATAAACCACAAAAAAATCAAAGTTTTATTTTTAATACGCATAGTGGCAGAATGTCATGATGTCTATGCCAGAAATTTATTTGGAATGGAAATTAAAAAAGAGGACTTTGCCGGCCTAGGCCTGCAACATTTGTATGAAATTGCATTAACGACCTCTTGTCCTAGCCGCACCGGAAACGTCATACTTCGCAGCCTATTATAAGGAACATAACATCAATATTTCATTGCATGTTTGAGAAAAGACTATTTTGCTCTGACGGGCTCAAATCGCATAGGTACATATATTCGATTAATTTTATTTTTTCTTGCTAAAGGACTTTCGGGTATGTAACACATATTCAACAAAAAATGAAATACAAAATAACTACAATTTATAAAAAAGAGTATCAGCGTTAAATATACTTTCCATGAAACGGCTCGCATCGCATCGGATCGGAACGGATTTTGACAATCTTTAAATACACAATACAAATACAAATAAATGTATTGAATAACTTTAAACGAAATTAAGTCATGTACATACATAGTATTAAAGTCTATAAAAAGCAAGCCTCTCACAGCAGCGTACCCGCGGGCGCCTTCCGCGACCAGCGATCAAAGCCTTAAATATGCTTCTGTGCGCGGCTTGATATTATTATAGACTTTAAATACTGTGTGCATGATTTACGTTTAAAGATTATAAAATCGGTTCCAATCTAATACGATGCGAGCCGTTTGGTGGAAATTTTCCTTAAGATTGTAAGGTTTGACCTGACAATGAAGATTTAGGCAGTGATACTGCGGGGTAGTTACGTAACGTTTTCAAGCGTGCTTCATTATCCATCGTAAAAATGACACATTTATCAATCGCACGTTTGAAAAATTACATGAATACTCCGCAATTCGTTGATTACGTAACCTGTTTTTTTCGCTATAAAGTTAGATCTAACTGTTGTTATTTTTAGATAAAGATAAAATGGCATTAATTAAATCTTCCCTTGCGCTTGTTTGGAAACGTTACGTAATCGACCGTCGGATCTGTTGATGTTATTTTGTCAAAGTTTAAATAACGCCTAATTAACTTTTTTAACTACTTAACTGATTAGTATCAGTTGAAGGATAATCTGTTGTAACTTGTAACACTCACTGGTAAATTCGAATCCGCCGTTTTCAGGTCACTAATTATGTAAAAATCTGTACATACGTATATTTTATGTAAATAATTAATTAGTACTTGACGTAATCGACGAAAATAAATCAACGTACTCAATAGTTATAGATAATTTTGTACATAATTTTGTAACGAATACATGTTTTTCATACCACTATAATATTTTTATCATTGATAACATTTCGGTTCCTTATGTATGGCAGTATTCCTTATGTATAAAGTATGGCAGTTAAAAGTTACTTAAACTAAATTAATTAGGTACGTACTACATAAATTCATCAACATCAATCATGTATAACACTAAGACGTGTATAATATACATAGATAGAATAAAACGAACCTTTAAATTTGTCGGCCTGTTTAGCCTAGTTGGTAGTGACACTGCCTCGGAAGTTAGAGGTCCCGGTTTCAAATCCCGGTTAGGACATTTGTTTCTATGGTAAGCAGAAAAAATAATTCCTGAGACTTGGATATTCATATTTTCTATGTATTTAAGTATATATCTATAAAATATATCGTCGTCTAGTACCCATAACACAAGCCTTATTGAGCTTACTGTGGGACTAGTTCGATTCGTGTAAAAAAACTTCCTATAAGTAATTATGTATTTATTAATTATTTATTTATTTAAAATGAACGCTTTTTTAGTAGTACTAGATACTGTTTCAATGTAAGGCGACTTCCTGACTTGGCTGGGCGGGAGCGATATGTCATAGGTATTTTGCTCTTTGACGTGAATTTACCGATGTGAGATTTCCTCACTTGACGGAATACTGTCAGTAATACGTTTGCGCAGTAGTAATACCATGCGCAGAAGTGGGGCAGTACTGCATTAGTATCGGTTGAGTTTTCTCATATCGTACCGCCCCCGCATCGACAAGTCAGGAAGGCGCCTAAGAGTTTCTGTCAATTGAATAAGAAACACATCTTCACTTTTCATATAAGTAAAGTGTGTCTTGTTAGACTTATCAAGCGGGGCTAAATTAGTACATTTAACCCCTAGGAAAATATTTATACGTATTTATGATTTATTTACAAAACATTTTAATTTTACCAATCAAAACTCTTCACTTGATTAACTCCACCAATGAGAATACACTAACGTAACTATTTAAAAAAATCTTTGTATTTGATATCAACCAACCAGAAAGAAGCTACACTAAAATCGACCAATCAGGAAACATAATTCATATGTCAAAACTTTTGTTAGTCTCTAACCTATTTTACAATATTTAAAAAAGTTGTCAGACATAATCGACTTTGTATTTTTTTAAGGTATTTTGGGTATCGTTATGAGCAACGCTTTACTGCGCTAAATGACAGGTCTGCGTAGCTTTTATTCACGATGTCTTTATCTATTCTAACCGGTGTCTATATTTCGCATTTTTGTCAACAGTTTAAATTAAAACGTGCCGCCATTGCCGCCAAATTAAACATAGGTATGTTCGCTGTTAAATATTGTTCATTTCATTAGGATAATCTGTGTTTATTTATTTTTTCGCAATCTAAGTGAAAAATCAAGTGTATTGTATATAACCCCTCGAACTATTTTCCCTGACTTCGTTCGGGAAAATAACCATCTCTTGGTAATATGACTTAGTTTAGACCCGGCTTTGCCTTACGATCTACTATTATTATTATTATTTTATGCTACCATGGTGGCAAACAAGCTTATAGCCTGCCAGATGGCAAGCAGACCGTAGCCTATGGACACTTGCGACTCCAGAGGAATTACAATTAATTTTATTTAACGTTAACATACTCGTATGTATTTACAAAACTCAAATGAAAATTAGTTACATAATACACATGGAACAACGCTAAAAAGCATAGGAGCCCTAACTCATACCGACCATATATCATTTATTTTAATTTATTAATGCGCCTATATTAAATGATGGCTATAGTAGGTAGGTAGTGATCGGAACTACGTTTTACTCGACATTTTTACTTTCATACAACTAATATTTGGTATATTATCTAATAAAATATCAGACTTTAAAAAATTACTAACAACAATCGTACGTACTTTCTTATTTATTCACAAATAAAAATTAAACATATTTTATATAAAAGTCACATATTCTACTTAACAACAATAAGTTCAGATGTTGCGTTGAAAAATGAATCAAAAAATAGTATTTTACATAATATATGATATCCATTCAACCTGTCTATTTAAAATTCAAAAATTAAAAATCATCTCAGTCTCTAATAGCCATCCAAAAGTTTACTACAGAGCCACTGTTCTGCGAGCTGTCGCACGTGAATTTCTTAGAACTATTTATTTCATAGATTCGCAGAATTATTCATTTCATAGAAAGCATTTTTTCCGAAACCGTTAAATTTTTTGATAGGCTTTTTAGGCCATTGTGTAGAACTCATTCGGGTCTACCAGAAAAGTAGGTTAGGTTAGAACTGAGAAGCTTTGTAAAAAAAATGCTTTCTATGAAATGAACATTATGGGAAACATACATTCTATGAAACTTCTGTCTACGAAACCTGGTACATTCAAAATTACAGCTCACAGAGCCACGTGTAACTTTCAAAATTGGAATATACATAGTTTGCATTTGTTTTGTTTCATTCGATCAGGCCTGGCCCTCTTGCCACACTAAACTCAGCTCTCACGGACCGCCACCCGGTATTCATTCGCCCGAACGGCGGCTGACACCGCCGGGCAGTGGCAGCAGCGTTCAACTATGTTGTGTAGCGCTAGATAACAGAGCCCGCGGTATGTGTAGATTGGGAGAGCATTTTTTGTGTTTGTTTTCTGTCACAAAATCGGTTTCGTTTAAGAGTAATTATTTAATAATAAACCCTATTAAAAATAGACTAAATTTCATTGCACATTTTTCTTGTATGGTGGGCGGCTCGAGCTTAAGTCGTACTCATATGTGGTCACCGAAGTAATGCAATGAAAGATGCTACTAGCAGTACTGCAATATGACCTGTAAATAAAATAATCGTGATTTAAAGCACTCATGAGGAAAAGCGTATTCGACAGCGTTGTATTTTATAGGCTATACGATGGTCTAAAACTGAACTGTTATAAAGATAAGCTAATTAGTAAATTTTTGCAAAAGTTTAAGGACAATGAACGCCAATAAAAACGTAAATACTACAAAAACATTGCGACTTGCGACGGTAGTTGTTTAGATAAATTTGTTTACGGAACACAAGGTATTTAAAGCTTTAATGAAATTACGCTTAGGTTGTGTTGTGAATCACTCGTTTGTATTATGATTAGTAATGTGACTGTTCGAAAAAAATGCAATAAATTTCATGGCTGACATCTTAGACCAATGAATGGACTAAAACTTATGATCTAAAATACGAGTAGTTATATTGAACGAGCGAGTGAAGTTCTTCGAGTCTACTGGAACAATCTGACGTTGGGACTTTGACAATAACACAAGTATCGCTGATAATATGTCGTGAAAGGTCGTACTTGTGCTCACTGTAACTCAGAGGCATTGAACATGATTTTCATAAATATATACATTTTTTTTTGTTGTAAAATGACCGATACCAGACCGTGTGACCAATGACCATGTCAAATAGGGCTTGAATTGCACATTCTGAAACAGTTTTTATTTTGTTTTTATTGTTTACGGTGGATAAATTACGATTTATGAAGGAAACGGTAAAAAATACACCCCCGCCCCCCATTCCTTATCTCCGAGTTTACAAAAACAAAATTTGTTATTGGAACTACTCGTTGAGTTGGTTCCAATGAGGCCAAGCACGGCGGGTTTTTCTTGTATACTTTAGGAGTTGCTTTGGCCGTCTTCTGTATCCATCATCAGATTAGTTCGGTGGTACAATAATATTGTATTGATACCGAATTTACATAAGTATGTCAAAGGACCATGCTTCAAAATGGTCTTAAAACCAATAAAATAGTCTTTAAATCTACTATTAATATCTCAGTTCTGCAATGGTATTCAAGTTGGTACCCATAGAACGAAATCAAGTATGTAGATTTAAAGACCTGTCTAATGACCTAACTCTCAGCTTTATTAGTTTTAGGACTATCAGACTCCATACAAAGTTCAATCAATTCAATCGATCAAAAGTAACTGCTTTATAATTCAGTTACAAGACTTGACCTGACCATGCAATTGTAACATGGAAACCTTGCAACTTAAATAAAAGCTTGTAAAAACGATTAATACTTACCCATAATACTGTTAGCTGAGCTGATGGCAACTTCCACAGTTTGACCCATCATGGCTCTACCTCCCCTCGCATAATGGACCTCACATGTCAACGTCAAAGTTAACTCCTGGGAAAGGGTCACCACAGACCACGAGTTCCAGAGTTTGGTTTTAGAGTCCCAGAAGCGATTTGAGAAGTTTTCTGGAATCTGTAAGAGAGACCGAGGTTATAATAGGGCTACTGTTTATCTGACACTGTCCCTGCGCGGCACGTAGCGTACGAGAGGAGATATTAAAGGGCTCGGACTCGTTCCGCGTCAGCTACCATTGCTGATTATTGGGAATAAGAGTGCAGAAATGGTTTGCAGAGAATAGAGCCTTTCTGAGGAGCTAGCAAAATTTTACGCGAGACGAGAATAATTAGAACATTGATTAAAGGCCACATGACATGACATGAGGCTACATGATGCAAGAACTTGCATGTCAGCCTGTTTAGCCTAGTGTCAGCCTGTTTAGCCTAGTTGGTAGTGACACTGCCTCCGAAGCTTGAGGTCCCAAGTTCGTACCCGTATTACAAGCTTTGCTTAGTTTGGGACTAGGTCGATTTGTGTAAGATTGTCCCCCAATATATTTATTTATTTTAATTCGATTACATTACGGGGCTACCCAAGTAAGACGAGTACGATCAAACCCTGCAATGAAAAGAAAATGCCAAACAATTTTTTGTACATTGTAAACTTGTCTTTATAGGAAATAAAAGGTATACCCGACCGCTGCTTGGGTGTGACCGCAAGTTTTCAGTCAAATCCGGACATCGTAAGCCATTTTAGTTGCTCTTCAACTCACACCTTAAAACCTGCGTACGTAATTTTCACCCTCGGATGCTCCTGATGTGGAATGAGCTATGCCGAGGTTTTCCCTAGGGAGCATACTGTATGCGGTTCTTCAAGAAAGGCGTGCAATTTTTTTTAATGGGTCGGCAATGCACATGTGACAGGAGTTGCAAGCGTCCATAGGCTGCGGTGACCGCTTACCATCAGGCGGGCCGTAAGCATGTTTGCCACCGACGTAGTATATAAAAAACACGAGGCCAGGTAGGAAGCGGTGATTTTGGCTGACCAAAGAATGAAGACCATGTTAACTAGAAGTAACCTGGATGAATAAGAGATATAAGAATGTGATTCTGGTTTCTTTACTCACTCTTTGGTCTCCAATGCGCCATACCAGTCTTGGAGCAGGAATACCAGCAGATGAGCAGTTTACGTTATTCAGGCTGTTTTTTGGTAATACCTCCACCATTGGATCTGATGGAGGCACTGAAAATAAAAGAAATTAGATGGTTTAGTAAACTAAAGATTTTATATAGAAAACTCCCGTGAGTTTGAGACATATTAATCATAATGAAACGGGTTACTCACGTCTTTAAGGTCGAATATCGCTCGCATTGGTCGTTTTCCGAATTTTAATCGTGATTGTGGATGGGCTGTACCACCCAGCTGGAAAACATTGTTGAATACTACGTCTGTGAAGAGTGTGGACGAGACTTTAGCATGTGACGTTGTGAGTGTTGTGTGGCTCGGCATGGAACAATTATTGTGAAGAAAACGAGGGTAGATTCTCGCCGCCGCCGCCTCCGCCCGCGCCGAGCAACCGAGCGGACAGGGCACGGGCACGCAGTGCTAAGAAAACCGCCGCCGCGATAGGTGCTCATGATTAAGGACCGCGAACCGGTCTGAAACATGTTGAGCGATATTCGACCGTAAAGACGTGAGTGACCCGTTTCATTATATTTAAACAAAAGATTATTTTCCAAGTTTTGTTATCAACTGCACTTTTCTTTTCCCGCACTTTCCTTCCAGCTACATTAAAATTAGCTTCTAGACTATAACTCTAATATAATTATGTATGACGGTGATCATTTTGACTCATGGGTATTTTCATTTAACTTACATTGCTATTAACTGACGTCTGAAGAAATGTATGTGCGAATAATATATTATAATAGCGTAGAAATGCCTCTTTGCTTACCTTAATGAGAACCTATCTATGCAGAAAGTGGAAATCCCTGACTGATGTACTTTTCGTATGTAGTGACAGCAGACTAACATAAAGATTATATTAAAGAACAGCATACAAAAGTATGAAAGGAAGAGGAAAGTCAGGGCAAAATATTCTTCTTACTTTGGGTGTGATGATTTAGAGAAAGGATAGTCTCAAAAGTTATTAATCATCAAAAAGTGGATACCAACTACTGAAAATCTAACCTTTTCCTTTCAATCTGTCTATCCCATCAAAAAATAGATTGATTACGATACGTATACGTTTCGTGATACATATGACTGTTCATAACTTCAACGTCAGCTTGCATTCGCCCGTGGTACCGTTGTCGATGAGGGCGATGAACGGTCTCAGTTATTTAGTAGAATAAATGAACGAAGACGAACATAAAGAGTCATATCCTGATATGACATATACGTAAACATCAAAACTGGACAGTGTGAAGCATGACACACCCTTCAAAAGCTGTCACATAAGAGTCACAGTTGGACCAACTGGGCAATCGACCGGTGGTCAACAATGTAGACGAAATAATTTGAAGACAAATAATCTCGGCGAATTTGTGACCAAATTCGGAGAGATCCGAAAGAAACACCAGAGTAACCTGCGTATCTAACTGAGATAGACTTATGTTCCTGTAATGACATACCGAACACTTCGAGGACATACTCCGCCGCCTGTATCTCGAACCGCGGTCGTTCCTCCGACACTTCGCACTTATACGTCGTATTGAACATGGGTGCTGCCCGCAGCTCCAGCGTTAGTTCGCATTTTCCCGTGCTGCCGTTGTCGTGGCACTCTATGTTCATCATTGGGTCGTCGGTGGCGTTGATCTCAAAGTGATGACTTATTCCTTGTCTCTGAAATAGTATGTAAATTATTACCTAATCTAAGGAGTAATTAAGATTCACTTATTTAGGTCAAGTGAAGGAGAATGTGGCTGCCGCATTTTAGGAACTCAAGAGACTGGCAGTTTATATAGATGAATGGCAATTACTCCACTGACAAGAGCATAGCTCTTAATTAATGAATGAATGACGGAGTAAATATTTGGCGATGAGTGTAATTAATATATTAAACAAGTAAAGTAAATAAGGCAGACTGTTCTGAATGAGGCAACAACAACGTGTGTCTTTAAACATTCATTCAAATACAAACAAGTACTTGTCAAACTGATTAGATACAACGAAAAAGACGGACTAAGCCATGTAACGAAAGAGACCTAACGTTGGTCGCAACACTGGTCTTTTTACACGACTGCCAAAAGAAGGAGTGTAATGTTTTGCAATTTCCATTCAGTCGAAAGAATACAAATAACCAAGTGCAAGCTATAGACAAAATAAAATCCTAAAGATTAAACGTACGTAACTTATTAGCTATTAACTAGATTTATCGATAGTATCATGACTATATCCCACCACCACCATATCAGCCCTAGGACGTCCACTGCTGGACATAGGCCTCCCCCAATTTCATGGGGGGTAAATGCCATAATCGCCACGCTTGGCATGCGGGTTGGCGATCGCAGCATCTCCACCGTACTCCAGGAACCACCACATGACTATATCCACCTATATAAAATTATATATCTCACCTCTGGCCTGTATATATAGAACTGCATATCTTCCTTGTACAGTCGTACTGACTGAAGAGGCCTGTCATTCAGAGTCCAGGAGCAAGTCAGCTCCCAGCCAACATTCTGCTTCCATGCACCGGTGATGCTCACGTCCACTTTCCCATTCGTTACACCTGCAACATAGAAGTGTCACTAGATGGCTGACATGGGAATTATGAATGCGGATTGTAGACTTATTGTTGGGGCGTCTAACTTCCAGCATAGACTGACGGATTTGAGTGACTGGCTAACTGACAGTCGTTTAAATTTAAATCTACACCAGGACAAGAAGACGAAAGACAAATGACACAAAAATAGACAGTAACAAGAGTTAGCTCACAGCCAACAGCCGCGCATCGGGCAGATATGCAAGACGAAGTTATACGAGACCAGACAGACCTAAAACTAACCGACCGTTCACCTATGCAGGTTGTGCTGTCAAATCCTCGTAATAACAATAGGATGAAGCGAGCTGCTACTATCAACCTGATTAAGGACTCCAATAAGCCCAATACATGTCACCAAAATCACCAAGGATCGGACCCTGGCAAGGCATGATGTTAGGTAAGAGGAGAATGTCACAAGGTGGGAATAGTGCGTTAACAAGTCCGTCAACTAGACGATAGTAGTTGGGAACTTACAAGTACCTATCGAGTTAATTATTATAGTAAAATGTTTTCCTTTTACTGAATAACAAGGTCTCTGACTGAATCCTGTAAATGTTTCACTTCCAACTATCCTGTTAACAAACTGGAACATCGAAGGGCAAGCAAATAAACTACATAGTTAAGATATAAAACCTTTGTTTGCCGATGTAATAGTCCCATATAAGTCGACCAACGGGCCCGGGGTGGATTGAACAAATTAATTATGTAAATACGCGGTCCACGTACCAGCTCACTCCAAAAGGTCTTAAGCGCTTCGCGGTTCATAATATCATACGTCAAGTATTGCTTGAGATATGGAACAGTGCAACTTAAATGCAACGATAGCAACGGAATCATTTAAGCAAAATTAGACACTATTCCAACGCGGTAAAGTATAAGCCGATTGCTGGATAAAGTGGTCGGAGTGTAACGGAGAATCATCACGCACAATACGTACTCCACTTTCAATCTAATAATGTAAGTACATGCAATTAATAATCGTAAAACTTGGGTTTTATGGGAGTAGTTTCGCTACAGGCAGGGTAATGTAGAAAGAAAGTAACGTAATAATTAGGCAAAATGGCAATCTTTATTATATACTTAGATAGATAAGATAGTCCATTAAAATAAAATAAATATCCTTATTTTATTTCCTTTGGATATTTTATTTTTATTTTATTAAATAGGCACACAAAACAAGTATCAATCATTATTATCATTAATACACTATACATAATTTTTTCTTATATAAAACTAGACTGATTTGTTAATTACTTTGATGATGAGACGCAAAATAATGCATTTTTTAAACAATTTAAATAAATTATAATCAATTATTGCACAGAAAACTTAAATACATAAAAGGAGTTATAATATTTTAAGCAATAATATATGAAAATGTATGGGAATTCGGATATCGGACATATCATCACCAGAGCTAATAATGTATCCAGCTGGGTACTCAAAGACCTCACAATGACAAGAGAGGATTACTATACTTATTGGAACCTCTTCATATATGTTTTCATTACTTCGGAAATCTATGCTATTGAATTCATGTTTGTTCCTTTCTTCGGGTTTGAGGAAGCTAACCAACGTTTTTCAGCCTGGCAAAAACAAAACAAAGACTACAAGTTATATGTATACCCTAAATCATCCAAAATATCACGTGAAACATGGCCATAAAACCTATCTAGCATGATATCTAGGAGTATCTACTCGAAATGCAGAATCGTTTCGTCGTTTCAGCCATATTCAAGACAAAGGCTTAAAATATCTTTATTTTCTTTGTCACAGCGAGGATACAACACTAAATATTAACCAGTACCTAAGTGACATGCTTTACAAGAGACAATATCACTTAGCGTTAACTTGGAGCGTTAGTACGTACACCGCAGCGCTTGGTGCGACAAAATGGCACCCAACATTCCGGTAATGGCCTCGGAAGTGGAAGTACCAAAATTATCTCACCACGGTGCCCTAAACTGAGATAAATTAGCCCGTATTACGGGCAGTTTACATAACAATTCGCCTCGTTCTGTTTTTATTTTTTAAAATTAGATGAATTACAGAGGAACGACGCCATCATATCTCATTAAAATGGTGTTAGTTGACTCGTTGATGTTGAGCGCTCGAAGTTCACCATTTGTTAATCAATGGTTGAGTGTTCTAAAGATTAACACATGACATCACTTATTCAAGGTATCAATATAATAGAGAATAAAAAATAAATAATGTGAATAGGGAATTCAAATTCTTCTATATAATTTTTCAAGAACTATACGTTTGGCATTGTAAAAACGTAACATTTTTATGTGAGTTATGCAGCACAGCAGTGAATATTATTTTTTCTAGAGAACTGTTAATTTAATTAGATTAAATAATAATATAAAAAATCTCAGTTATTTTAAAGATACATCAGTGATGATTCGAACGCTGTTTGTTACATATACAATACAATAAAAAATTAAAAAAAATCTAATTCGCAAAACTGATTTCATAGGAATGGTCCATAATCGCAAATATATTTTAAAAAAAAACATATACCAAAGTTAAGCATTAAATCATTCCACCCATTTATCCAAAGCACCAAAAGTCATGAACTCATTCTGTTTGACCTCCACGTACGTAAAAACTTACCATTTTTCTTGCCAGGCGAAATAAATGTTGAAACTAGCTTGCATACAATACATCCCTATATTGCCACATTCACGACCAAGTTATCATAACAGTTGACACCGACCTTCTGACACGCGATGCATAAGAATTTTGTACTGGCGCTGTTGTTCCTTGTTTTTTTCCAAGTCCTCGCATATCTTTGTTACGCTACTACTGACAAATGCGTTGTATAAATCAAAATGGCTGCCCGCAAAACTGTTTCACGCAACATAAAATTGCTCTTTCATATTGTTATCGCGTATTTTCTTAATAGCCAGGCCTTAATAAGGCACCATTATCTTTTATAGACGTAGATTATTATCTTAAAAGTCGGGGCAAAATGGGAAAGTTTACTTTTAACGGTTGATTACTCGTTACTTGAACAGAGATTAGAGAGGGTTAAATTGCTTGAGTATTTTAGAAACCTAGAGACATCTTATCGGCTACAATTATCTAACCAGAACCTAGACCTGTGCAGGTATTAACAATCCGTACGAGGATCATCATCATATCAGCCGAAAAACGTTCACTGCCGGACAAAAGCCTCCCCTCAAGGGTATCCATAGTCGTCGGTCTTGTGCTGTCCTAATACAATGGTATTCGATCCTGACCAGATCGTCAGTCCGCCTTCTTGGAGGCCTTCCCTTACTGCATCTTTGCGTGGTTGCCACTCAACAACCTTTGTGCCCCATTGACCGTCAGTTTTACGAGCAATTTGCCTCGCTCAGTTATAACTATTAGCACTTATGTTGATATTTATGTTTGATAGATTGACAATACAAATCATGGCACTCCACTTGCAATCGCACGCGCTTGTCGCATAGAACGTGCTCATTTGTTTCTAGCGTGAGTATATCGGAGGTGAGCGTGCGTCGACTTTCGCCGAAGTGACAAAATGGTCCAACAAAACTGATTTCGTAGCCAAATTGAGAGAGGTATTAAGAGAGGTCGGGCACAGTCGAACATCATCTCGCTCATATTTGGAGCAACCGAACTAAGGAAGTACCTCAGCCACAATAACATCACAACATGCTCTCTAACTATGTGGTTTTGTGTTCCTGGTGGTGTATAAGATCGCCATAGCTTCCGAAGGATGCGGTGTGTTGAGAGTGAGGTGCATGTCTCTAGCGGTCAACAGAAGGAATCAAGTCAATAAAGAAAGGGTCGAACACACGTTGTGATTTCACTGGAGTCACAAGCGTCCATAGGCAACGGTATTTCCTTACAATTAGGCAGGCCGTAAGCTAGTTTGCCACCGACGTTGTATAAAAAAATGACCACAAGGAAGATAACCACAAAATTAAGTAACCTTGAAACTCGGTAGTTACGAATATGTAAGTCATGTCTGTCAGATATTCATTTTTATAAAAGAACAAGTGGCGGTTAATCACCTTTACAGTTGTCTGTTCACCAAAATAGTTCAACAAACTATGATTAACGCTGATTTCAAAATTATTATAAGTCTATCAAAGTATCCTATTTTTTTTCCTGAAGACATTACACTGATGAGAACTAATAACGTTTTTTGGACTAGTCACTCTATAGATCTCCATAACATTTTTATTTTTAAATATTTATTTAATCTTTGGACAAATAAAATATATTACAGCAAGTTCTTTACATCTTAGAGAGCCATATTTAATCTAAGTCTAGAGGGTTTCTTTATTCCAACCTAAAGTATACATCTTATTTTCATCAAATTTCAAAAGGTATGGATAATTCCTAGAATACTCGAGATTGTATGAACCTATCATACTCGTATCTACAGAATATTTTCTTGTGAAGTTTCTAAGATAACAAATGACTTATGCTTTTGGTTAAAAGATTGACTAGAGTGCTCGCTACTCACTTGGAGTTCATCACTTTCGTATCAGTTTCGCATTCAATTTTGTGTCACGAGTTCATTTTATCACATTAGCTTGGCGCTTGGGGAAGCAAGTGAAAAGACGTTGAAATCAAATTGTAATGCGAAAGGTGTGTCTCAAATTGATCTAGGTTCGATATCATTTTAAAATAAATGAGATGTGGTTTTTCAATTCAGGGTAGTGAATGCTGGCTGAGGTCACAGGTACGAATGCGATGATAAATTAAATTTGATGCAATGCTAAAATGGATTGTGATTTTTATGGTTCCGTAGCCAAAATGGCAAAAACGGAACCCTTATAGATTCGTCATGTCTGTCGGTCCGTCCGTCCATCCGTCACAGCGTCCGTATGTCACAGGCGATTTACTCGGAGACTAGGGGCACTACAATTAAAAAAGTTGATAGGGAGGTGTATTCCATGAACCGCTATAGAAATATGATGAGAAATTATGAAAAAAATATTAAACTAGGGGGCAACCTCATACATGTAACCGAGGGGTCAAAACATATTTTTTTCAATGCACATAGGCGTGTGGAGTATCTTTTGGATAGGCCTTCAAAAATGACATAGAGGTTTGTAGAAAACTTTTCATTTAATTTAACTTAAGTCATCCGTTGGTGAGCCAACGGATGACTTATTCCTAATGCGATCACGCAGAGATACTCCCAGCATAGCCCTCTCCATTGCTCTTTGCGTGACTTTGAGCCTTCTTATGGGGCCCATAGTAACCGACCACGTTTTAGTTCCATATGTCATCACTGACAACACACACTGGTCAAGTACTCTTGTCTTGAGAAACTGCGGAATATTGGACAAAAGGATGTGCCGTAGCTTCCCGAACGCTGCCCAGCCAAGTCGGATTCAACGATTAACCTCTTTCTTAAAGTTGGACCTACTCGTATTTAACTGGACAGTCTGCCCTAGATATATGTAATCGTCTACAACTTCGAGCGTAAAGTGTCCGATTGTTACGGGAGTTGGTGCTACGTGGGCATTTGACATGATCTTCGTCTTGTCATGCGGGTGGCGCAGGACCGGTCATTGTGGAATTCTTTGGGGGAGGCATATGTCCAGCAGTGGACGTCTTTCGGCTGACATGATGATGATGACATTGAGCTAAAATAGGTAACGGCAAACTTCTCAAGAGACTGGGAACTTCCGATCAATATGGAACATTCCCAAGAATAGGTTAAAACTAAGCGGCAAGTACGAGTATACACTTCACTTACAGGAAGGCATCCATCAAGTAGGGTTATGTTTTTGCAAAGAAGATATTGTGTTTTGCCGTAGGCGGTTATAAGATGTTACGAAGTATCAGGAGCTACGAATTGTTTACATTGGAGGCGGCTAATGGCTTTGTTTAAAAAAACATGTAAAAATATTGGGGGGAAATCTATTAGCTTTTGTTGTGGGGACTAGACGAAGACATAGAAAACATCCAAGACTGAAACAAATTTTCATGCTCATCACAAAAAAAAATTGTCTTCTTAGGATTTATAAACAAAAACATTAGCTTCATAGACAAGATCACTACCCACTTCCCTAGATCAGACATACCAATAAGTGTACCTCACATATACAGTTAGTTCTATGCAGATTGATAGATGTGAAACTGATTCATTCATTTTTGAAATTAAATGGTCAACAGTAGATGAGGAGGATCCAGTTTTATTTCAAATACTCCCGGGATCTGACTTGCAAATTAAAGAGCAAAAATGAAAGTAAAATGACGTTATAGACCGTAGCTAAGAACAGTTGATTGAAAAAATATATTATACTAGGTATATTAAAGATTGCAATGATTCTAATTGAATTGGCTCCGTTGTATGTGCGATTTTTTGACCGACTTAAAATAAGGTCTCTGTTTCAGCTTCGGCATAAATGCTTTCGTATGTCCGAGTTTCCGGCTATTTTCTTATTTTTATTTTATAATTTTGCTTCCTCCATTATTAAGTATTCCATGTGCCCCGTATATGATTTTGAGATGTAACCGTTTGAATTTCCGAACCCTTCGTCGGGGTTAAACAACCGCGCTAATGTTACAAAGGCCACCTGTCTGTACTCGCATTATAGCTACCTACCGCCTTACTTGGTTGTTACGGATACAGTCAGTATGTATAAAGGCTGAATTCGTATATTTTTCAGTATCTTCGGCTTCTTT
The DNA here is from genome assembly GCA_905163555.1 of Notocelia uddmanniana. Taxonomy (NCBI): domain Eukaryota; kingdom Metazoa; phylum Arthropoda; class Insecta; order Lepidoptera; family Tortricidae; genus Notocelia; species Notocelia uddmanniana. Next base: position 21,733,744 of record LR991068.1, read on the forward strand.
TTATATTCCCCGAGTTGGTGAAATACCTGTGTTTGGTTTTGCTCGCAACTTCGTGTTGAACTTGTTGTCGCCTTCAATAACTGATTTCATTGGAGCGTACATCATCCAAATATAGGTAAAACAGTTTCCTTAACCGGGCTAGTCGAAACCTGAACAATTTGGCGAGAGAGCTTGATATCGATATATTTAATTGTGTTATTCCTTCCACGTTAATCTGAACGTTTGATATACCGAAACCATCATGGGTTTTAACAATGACTTGACTTGAATTAAGGTCCCTTAACCCCTAGGTGGGGCAGAGGGCGTCCACAGTAATCCGCCATTGCGTCCTATCTTGGGCTACGTTTCGCCTCTGTCCAGGTTAGCCCGGTAGTCCTCAATTCTGCTGCCACACGGTTTTAACAATTTGAAACTTTATTCAATTTTCGTAAGTTGTTCCGTACGCGGGCAAAGAGCTCGGTATATTTAGGTACATGTAATGAGCGAACAAGAAAAAAAATGGGAGGCACTACGGGCCTTAATGGGTGAATTAAAAATGGTCACACATACAATTTGCGTTCCTTTAATTACGTACATAACCTTGTTACGAGTATGGGGACAATGGTGTGCTATCAAAACAAACGTTAAAAACTGGGTCACGTGTAAAATGTCAAATTAAGATTGGGGTCGGTTGTAAAACATACAATGTCAATTTGTAGGGGAGAAACCGGTTGCATCTTAATTCGTTTGCAAATTTTAACCTACATTAAGATTGCTCAATAATTTGCGGGTGTCCGCTGGATGCGGGTGGCGCAGGACCGGTCATTGTGGAAGTCTTTGGGGGAGGCCTATGTCCAGCAGTGGACGTCATTCGGCTGACATGATGATGATGATGAATATTTTGATTAAAAATGTTAAGTAATTTAAAATATTATACTATTTAAACCCTTGAACAGACATATTATATGATGATGTTTGGTTTTTGTATTATGGCAATAAGATTAAAATGCTGTCAGGATTTTCTTATACCATCATCATCGTCCTAGCGTTATCCCAGTACAGTTGTATCCTGAAGGATGCCCGGGGTCCACTACCTAGTCCCAAGAATTGGCGTAGGCAATAGTTTTTACGGTAGCGACTGCCATCTGTCCTTACACCGTACCACTACCGCTATCGCTAGCCCTCAGTTTCGTGGCCGAGTTGTAAAGTCCCATTTGCTTGGTGCAAGAATTAGCATGCCAATTTCATTACATTGCCACGTTTGGTCAAACTCGCCTTACTACGGTAGCTCGCAACCCCGTATAAAGAAAGTCACAAGCAAGTTGTTGCATCAAACAACAGTTTTAGAGTACATTACTGCAGAGACCATTAAATAAGCTTTCCTGGCGGAATATGTAAGTGTAATACGAGGCCAGGGAAGCTAATTACGATCGAAGTATGTATAGTACGACCTGGCCTGGTTTGACCTTCTTGAAGACCGAAGAAGGAAAAAGCAGGTGAGCACGCCACTACCTCCTAATCCCCAATTTTCCTGTCATCTCTGCGGGAGACAATGCCGCTCCCGCATAGGCTTACATAGTCATTCGAGGAAGTGTTCGCTGGTCGCTGCTTGAATCGTCTGATAAAGACGGAAAGGCCAATGATGATGTACGTCAAATGCTATTCTAAGGATTCAGTAATCCCCTACTGGCCTATAATTATTAACGTAACAGGAACATTTCCGAGCATAGTTAAGAAAAGTTTTATTTTTTCATCATCATCAAATCAGCTGATAGACGCCTCCCCGAAAGAGTGCCACAATGACCGTCTCTGAGCCACCCGTATCCCGCGACGTTTACCATCATCATTCCACCTATGAGGGTCTACCTAAGCTGCGCCTTCCGGTACGTTTTCGCCACTCGAGAACGTTTCTGCTCCAACGGCCATCGGTTCTAACTGCAATGTGCCCCGCCCAAGTTTCATTTAAAGAGTTAGTTAATACCCTAGCCTTAAGTTTAATTCCAGTGGCACTAATAAGTATGAAAACCAATAAGACAAGCTATTATTCCGTTAGTAATAAACGATCCTAACATTAATATAAACTTGGAAAATCCTCTTTATAAAATAGAAATCTCGAGTGGGATCTCTCCAACATCTTAAGTCTCCGAGCGAAACAAATTTAAACTAACCCTTACAAAGCTCTGTGCTTAGTTTAATTATTGAAGTAGTTGTTTTATAAATGAATAAAATGAAATTTGGCTTTAACGATAATTGTAAACTATCGAGGACTATCTAACTGACAGAAATCCATGGCCCAAACCAGAGACCTAAATAGCATTAATATTTATATATGCATATTTTCAATGTATCACGTCTAGGAAATTATTAAACACATGTTGTCTTGTTGAACTTGTACATTGAAAATATTGTCTTCTTTTTATTTTCATACTTACATTTACTTATATTAAGTAGTTTAAGTATTATCATTGTAATAATAATAAGCATATTTTTGGGAAAAATTACTGACTGTCGAGCTTCTTTCGACGTTTCTTCTCGGCAGTGGTCTTCTTTTTTAGAAACGCTAGTAAATTATGACTTGTAAAAGTGCCATAGCGGCTTACTAGCAAAATTAAGTTCATTTATAAACATTTTAATGTGTATAAAACAGTTTTGTGTAATATTGGTCTGATCTTTATTAATTGTAAAATATCCGTTTTTAATATAAATTTACATTTGTTCTTGTAAGGTCTTATGTGTCCCAAGTAAAAGGAAATTTGATCAAACAGGAAAGAGTTTTTAATCAAAGTTACAATCAACAAAGAAAGGAGGAAAATTATAAATTACAGTCAATACAGGAGTCTATGAAGGAAAAGTCGAATAAGCTTGTATTTTTTTGTGTTTTTAAACGACGCTTTTTTATTTTATTTTCACTCTTTGGGGGATGCCTCTGTCCTTCGGCTAATATGATGATGATTATAATGATGATGAATAATATTATGTTTATTGAAAACCATGGTACATACCAGTTCTTACAAATAAATAATTACTTTTATTCAGATAAAAGATTAAAGACTAAAACAAAAACCTATAATAAAGTTACTATTAAATTAAAATACTAAAACTAAACCTTAAACTTAGAAAATATAAATAAAATAATTAATTAAAAACCGGCCAAGTGCGAGTCGGACTCGCGCACGAAGGGTTCCGTACCACATGACCTATAAAAAGAGTCCGACTCGCACTTGGCAGGTTTTTAATATTTGTTGTTATAGCGGCAACAGAAATACATAATCTGTAAAAAATTCAACTGTCTGCCGTAATAGCTACTATAGCTAGTACGGTTCTTGTGATACAGCCTGGTGACAGACGGACGGACGGACGGACAGCGAAGTCTTAGTAATAGGGTCCCGTTTTTACCCTTTGGGTATGGAACCCCAAAAATGAGACCTGGGCCTTTTGGCGAAGCATTCCCGCGCTGAACTGCTATCTTTGCGCAAGAAAGCCGCCGGCGCGAGGGTCGCCTGTTGCCTCCCTGAACCTTCTGCTGATTTCCCTGTGGAGCTCCAGGGCACCCTTACCCCAAGGACCTAGTAATAAAAATAATAAAATATAAATATTTGTAATACATAGAGTATCTTTAGGATACAACTGGGAAAATACTGGGCGGATAATTATTAGAAACGTGCTTCTTCAACGACATACACCTATACAATATAAGTCAAAAGCATTTTTCGATGCTCTCAACATGCCTTTTAACATCCTTTTTGGCAGTGACTTGGTAATAATACCAACTTATTCAGTGACTCGATACAACATCTGTTATCATAATAAATCAATTACTCCAAGATCGATACAGACATTAATATTAATGAAGTTAGTAACGAATATGTTATACAAATATTACCGCAAGGCTAAGCGAAAGGAAAAAAACTGGCCAAGTGCGAGTCGGACTCGCGCACGAAGGGTTTCGTACCAGAAAAAAGGCTAAAAGCTGGTGCCATTAAACACTTGTTTTATTGAGTTTTTTTTTGTAATTGTTGTTTTAGTGGCAACTACTCTGTTGTATGGGAGCCCCCCTTAATTATTATTTATATTTATATTTTAGTATTTGTTGTTGTAGCTACAATAAAAATACATAATCTGTGCAAATTTCAACATTCTAGCTATTACGGTTCTTGAGATGCAGCCTGGTGACAGACGGACGGACTGACAGCGAAGTCTTAGTAATAGGGTCCCGTTTTTACCCTTTGGGTACGGAACCCTAAAAAAGAATTAATGTTATTGAATGTTGCTTATTTTACTGGTAAGTTTTTGTGCATTGATATTATAATAAATGCGAATTGTCGAATAAAATAGACCTCTTTGCTAGCAAATATTTCAAGAAAATTCGAATATAATACCTGCCACCTAATTTCAAGTATTTTGATTATCAAGTATTTTTATAAGTGTAAGTGAAATTTGCGTTGTAAAGATATTAAAGAGGCAGCGTAAAGCGGAACTTCATCTTGCTTAAAATGAAGCAGCCTAACTTTGGATGTCCGCAGATGCCCGCGGCCTTAATACCACCGCGACTAGCTCGAAAGGTATGCGCATTTGCCTCTAGCTGTTAATACAAATAAAAACACGGTAATTTAAAACTAAAAAAACCCGACTCCGTTTCTGTGTAATTTGGATACCCAGTGTCACTCTCACAGTAAATACGAATCTGACGACACCTCTCAAGTTAAATCCATCGAGCCGTTCGGGCCGCAGAGTGTGCCAAACAATTATAGCTCGAAAAACATAACCCTCCTTCTGGCACAGTCGGCAAAAAAAAAGGATCGGTAGCGCGCTCGTGATCTAGAATTCTTACCATCTAGCAGGCTGTCTGTATTTGCCACCGTCTTAATACTTGTATAATACAAGTAAATTTTTAACAAAACTTTGCCAGACCCCATCCTCTTGGTTATTTGATTTCCTTATTTTTTGCCATACCCCATCCTCTTGGTTTATAATTTGAGGAGATCCTTCGATTTTTCCAAGATCCCGTCATCAGATACAGACTTGGTGACAATGTGACCAACTAGAAAACACACCATTTCAAACAAAAAAATAATTTTTGATATCGGTCCACTAGTCTCCGAGTAATCGGTGGACATACATAAAAAAAATCCGACGAATTGAGAACCTTCTTCTTTTTTTGAAGTCGCTTACTCGTAAAAAGAAAGACTATTATTAATCAGCCAGTACTATACTTTGTACATTCCACTGCTAGAACACTAGCCCCCTCTGCTTTTAGATGAGAGGGAAGCTATTGTGATTCTATGGCAGTTGTAGTTGTAGCGAAAGAATTATTTAACATTGATATTATGCTTGTAGTAATTTTAGGAATAGTCTTTACATTCATTACCCACGACGGAACGGAGAAGGTATTTTTAGATCTTAGCTGAATCCAATTTGAACTACCTTTCAAATTGACATAATAATGCTTTAGTTTAGTTTGACCTTTTAGGTCAAGACCGTATACCCTTTACAGTTGACATTTTGCGTGCCCTGCTAACGTTATTACTGGAAATATTGTGCGATAAATCAACGTTGCGACAAGCTCCAGAATTACTTATTAAGGACCAAGTGATAGGGACTGTTGTAAAGTAAGATATTTCATCATCCTCATCATCCTCCTAGCGTTATTCCCAGCACAGTTGCATCCTGAAGGATGCCTGGGGTCCGCTACCTAATCCAAAGAGTTGGCGTAGGCACTAATTTTTACGGAAGCGACTGCCATCTGACCTTCCAACCCGAGGGGGAAACTAGACTTTATTGGGGTTAGGCTTGTCAAGTGAGTGGGCAACTTGACTGTTAGAAGTTCTCAAGCCGCCCGGAGGCCTCTAACTTGGCTTAACGACTGCTATCATAGACAGCATCCGGGATCAACAGCTTAACGTGCCTTCCAAAGCACGGGAGCGCTCAGTTAGTAATCACTCAAAGCGGTCACCCATCCAAGGACTGACCTCGCCCGACATTGCCTTACCTCGCATACCGCACGCGGTACGCGGGCGCCGCTGGGCCACGAAGTTATTTGTAAAACATATATTTTTTATTTAGAGATAGAAATAGAATTATTTATTTGCCAGAATACGTAACAATTAGGTCTTAAAAATATTCTATTGGTGTTCCAGTACCCAGTATCCGACATAAGGGTCAACATGCAATCTAATGTTACAGATTATTAAATATTAATTTCACTATGAAAACATTTAACTTAAACAATTTTTAAATCTCAATTTTCAATTTTCAAATCTCATTCATTTAATGCTGCTTATTTTGACAGCATTTTCTTTGAGAATAGCCTGATCGATTTTTTTAACCACGTTATAAAATTTTCGACTTCATAATACAATATTTGACAACCGTTAATAAATTACAGTACCAATAAACAAAATTTATAATACCAACAGAACACGACAAGCTTCAACTTATTTTAGCCATTTCTAAGATGTTTAAATACATATTTTCCATTTCTCTGCAAACTTTTCTCAGATTAACTCCAGGTTTGTTCCATCATTAAAAAAAATAAACTGAGTCGCAGAATGAAAAAACTAAAGCTTTTATCAACGCGCTACCCCTAGTTTCGGTGTATTGTAACAAAAACAACAACAGCAAACCTTATTAGTGAACGAGAGTATTTTTAGCTGTATATGACGGATGGAGAGTGAATGGATTAGGCATAGATTGTAAAAATCTGTTTTAAAGTCTGTCAAACGATCGAGTTAATGTTGGTACAGTTATTATCAATGTTAAAATTTGAAATCCTAAAAACAAGTCAGTACAGTTCATGTACCTAGAGTTTTTTGACAGACGCTTAAAACCAGCAGCAATTACCTATTTACTTAAAATGCTAAAAGACATTTCGCCACACAGTATTCATCAATTGAGTTTAATATTATTTTTACGGTATCTAGGATTTCATTTATCTGTGGCAGCAGCAATAAAACATAGCGCATCCCTTTGACGGGATCAGAGCTATCCGTTTGTTGGTGGAACTGTTTCCATTTGTGCATTGGTTCCTGCTGGTTTTTACTGAAACAACTGACCATAGGTTTGACGATTTGTGCTTCTGTGCCGGCAAGAAATGAGTTAGGGCCAGAGCATAAATTGTATCATTTTCGAAGTTAAGGATACCACTTAGCGATAAGGCATTTTCTACTTACAAGCTGCAACTTGAAATTAGAAATCGTCCTTATTGACAGCGACAAAGAGGGGACATAAGAAGAAAAAGTTGTAGCCTTGAGACCTTTTGACTACATCGGTGGTGGCAACCATACAGCCTGCTAGATCGTAAGCAGACTCGTCCTTATTGACAGCGATAGACGGGGACCATAAGAAGATAAAGATGTGGCATTGAGACCTTTTGACTACATAGGCGGAGGCAACCATACATCCTACTAATTTTTAAGCAGACTCGTCTTTACTGACCACTGTCAAAAATCATCCACAAGAAAAAGACGTAGTATAGAGAACTTTTGACTAGATTGGCGATAGCAACCATGCATCCTGCTAGTTTGTGAGCAGATTAGCAGACTCGTCCTTGTTCATAGCAACAGACGGGAACCATGAGAAGAAAAAGATGTAGCTTTGAGACCTTTTGACTACATAGGTGGTGGCAACCACAGATCCTGCTAGATCATAAGCAGATTAGCAAACTCGTCCTTGTTCACAGCAACAGACAGAGACCATGAGAATAAAAAGAAGTAGCATTGAGATCTTTTGACTACATAGATGGTAGTAACCATAATCCTTTGACTCGCTAAGGTGGACAGAAATCGAATGATCGCACAAGTGTTGCATTCGACCAATTTAGTACAGTCAGTAATACCGGGTTTGAGGGTTGGCATGGTCGACGAGCCCACGCGGCCATTTATTTTATTTAGCATCTCACAAGCGTGCCTGTGGGCCGAAGGCCTGTAGGTTGCCCCCGCGGGCACTCATTATCCCAGAGTATCTTACAAGCTTTATGGCCGAAATTTCGAAGCGTTCCGCCAAAGTGCGCTTTCTATGGCAGCTTGGCAGCCCACACGCACACTTTTAAGTACGATTCCCATACGCCACAGCTAGGGATTGCAATTTGGTATGATTTTCAATCCGGCCGGATTTGGCTCAATCCGATTGGATCCGGCCGAATTTTGCCGGATTGTTGTTGCATTGCATAAGTATATCGAAGATTGTCTAGTTTGGAGGCATATAAGGCGGTCGAGTATAAAGAATACTGTTTTGCATAACGAGGATTAATTTCTTTTAAGTAATTGTGTACATAATACAGGATGATTTCGGGGTCGTGGATCAAGAATAAGTTTTACGACTTGGTATCAGTTAGCCATTTCAAAAAAATTGTAGTGACACGAAACAAACGTATTTCTTTTTTGATTTATTTTGATGACAAAAACTTAAAACCTCAAGAAATCATGGTTACCCTTCTCTCTTTGACGGATAGTATGGAGAGTTGACAGTGGGGTAAGGTGACCAAGTTGTATGAAAAAGTATTATTTTCCATTAGAATTTGAAGACAAAGAGAATTATTTGCATTATAAACCGTCATACCAACTGTGATGTTGTCTACTTTGAATTCTTGACCATGTACAATCATTCCGGATCACGACCCCAAAATCACCCTGTATATTATGTACTTAAATAGATTTTTGTTGATCTACTGAGAGGACCAGTGGGCTCGATCGTAGCGCGTCTCAACGCCACATTGGCTTGAACTAGGGTGCACATTATCTGCAGTGTACTATCTGAGTACTGTCTGGGTCTGTAGGGTGCTGCCACCTTAAAATACCCTTAAAATTCTATAGTACTAAAATATTCTCTCCAAAGCCCGACAAACAATTTAAAACACTAACGTTTGAATTTAAAACGTGTTCGTCCAAAAAGTAATTGGCTCCCATATCGGCTGTCTTTTTTGCCGTGAAAGGTACTAATAAATAAAGGCAATGGCGATGGGAGTGCTATCACTTGCACCTGTCGATTTTTCAACGCGTAACCCTGTCTCGTTAGCGTGGAGATGGCTTCTTTTTGCCAGTTGCGAACTTCCAACCGTTTGAAAATATCATTTGGGATATTTTGTACGAACAGTGTTAGGTGTAGACTGGATTCCGTTCACCTTTGTGCACTGAAGTTTGATGCTACTGCTATGAATGCTTTTGTCGGCCTGTTTAGCCTAGTTGCTAGTGTCACTGCCTCCGAAGCAAGGGGTTCCGGATTCCAATCCCGGTAAGGGCATTTGTTTCTGTGGTGAACAGAGACATTTGTTCTTGAGACTCGGATGTTTTCTATGTATTTAAGTATATACTTATGTTAAAGAGTGGACTGTATAATTGATATTCTAACGAGAGTGGATTTTTATGACAATAGGATACTAGAACGAAATGCTATTCAGTGCCTTGATTGACGGAGGTAGACACTCACCTTGGGTTTGGAAGGTGCGATGCTTCGTCGAGCAGACTGAAGGGCCACCTTATCTCAGAGAGCGAGCACCCGACTTACCTCACGAGACCTAGGTTACCTGCAGTCTGAAATGCACCACGTAGAGCGTCTAACTCCCCTTCTTCAAGGCACCTTGTAGACCGAAATTATTATATAACGAAAATGTAGGCTGCGCTGTGGGCGCGCTTCCCGAAATCAAAATATTTGCGCGCTCACGTCGCTCCAGCGATAGCGAACCGACAGAAGTGAAACGAACGACTATACTTCTTTTTTTTTTTAAAAGGATTTACAGTTGCACTGACAGTTGTCAGTGTTGCTGTTTCAAAATAATATAGTTTGAGCGGGGACTTAACAACTTATCTATTAAATATATCGTCGTCTAGTACCCATAACAAAAGCCGTATATTGAGCGTACTATGGGACTAGTTCTTTTTACGTAAAAAAATGTGTCCCCTAATATTTTATTTTATTTCAACATGATTTTGTTGCTCAATTATGTACTGTTTGATTTGGCAGAGGTAAAAAAAGTACAATAACTGAAAATCAGTTCTCATTGTTTCCTAATCTGGGCAGTGTACAGCGTTTAGAAAACGCGTAATTCCCCAAGGCGCGCTATTAATACATTTTACTTCAATCGGCATGATTAGCTATACGTTTAATAGTATGTTTTATCAGCTAAGAAAGTGGGCTAACAATTTTAGACACTATTAAGGATGATTCACAGTAGACCGTTCCGTGTCTGGGCCGGCCCGTTTTCTATGACAGGAAACGCAACGGCCGGCGTATTTCTCTAGAAGAAAACGGGCCGGCCCGGACACGGAACGGCCTACTGTGAATCATCCTTTATTTGTCCAAAATGATTGACCGATTTCTTAGCTGACTATAAATACTCATGTAGAATGAACTATCAGTATCAAATACACTGCAGCAATAAAGTTTCCAAATTTATAGATCATAACACATCCCTACCCCAATAGTAATAAAAATGTGCTGCGATATATTTAGCTACTTTGCCTTCTACTATGTATTTAATGCTTATTTCTTTCTTTAAGAGTCCGCAGTAAGCTCGCTTCTCCATACAAACGTAGTTTCGCTCTCATTTTAAAACGCGATGCTAGAATATCATGAAACTTTGTACAATAATAATACAATGAGATCCGGCATATCTAGGTCGGAAATTAGTTTCTGTTGCTTGAAATTATAATGGAAAAAAATACAGCGATTATTAAGGTTTTCATACAAGACGTAATAAACTCAAAAACTCGCTGTATTTTTTTTCTAGTACGTTCGCCGAGGTCTTCCCCTTATAACTCTCCCATCCACTCTTCCTTCATAATCTATATGTTTTAATGTATATATTAGACAAAAAAGTTTAAATAAAACCATGCCGACGCTTCTTCCAATATAATCGCGATTTCACTAATCTATTATTGTACGTACAGTGCCGAACTAGGTTATATTTTTAAAGATTGTCTCGCACAGCAGTTATGTTTCTGCAATTATTTAACTCCATATTTTATCGGAAAATCTTCAAAACGTTTAGACGTAAGTGAAGAGCATCATTTTATTTCAAGAATATCGTCTTTTTCTTAATCAGCGAGGACACGACAGTACCAATGTTTCTTCGAAAGATGGCTACAATACGGACTTGCTACACAATAAAGTGGGGTTTACAATTGTGACATAATGTATTTTAAATCTAATAAAATTATAGCTTTAAAAGGATTCGGGGAGACGTAATCATGCCAAGGAGCATCAAGAAAAGATTTACTCTATAGTAAATATTAGGTGTCGTTTTCGACGGTTCCGGAGCAACCTACAAATCCCCACATCTGAGCTGACGTCGCAAAGCAGAGCCACACCACTTGTTTCTTTCTTATTATAAATGATAATGTAACTCTGTCTGTCTGTGTCTGCTTAAACCGCTGAACCGATTGAGATGGTATTTGGTATGGAAATAATTTGGGAACCTAGAAAGGATCTCTTAATACCGAAAATCTTCTCCAAGATGGGTATAATAAGGATGAAGATTAAGATGGAGGTACGTTATACGAGATCTACGTGGCCGAAGGCGCGGGTAAAAGTGACATCAATGTAAATTATTAAATCTGAATGGTGCAATATTAATGATTATTAATTAGGATTATTATACAATTATTTTACATTACGTCGCACTACACCTGTCTATTTGGTTGCTTATTACTTGTATCTCTTTAAAAAACATACTGTTCGCGTGACATATTTATAAAAAATAAATATTTGTACGTCATTTTATGGTAGTATAACAAGATTGCGTTGTATTATTTCTTGTAACATCATTTATACTCTTCTCTTGATTGAAAGCTAGTGTTTAAATATATATTCCTGACAGTTAATCTCGCAGCCTAAATATATCACAAAAGAAAAATCCATACATATTAAAGTGCAATAATCTGTTGAAATGTGCGATCGGTACTGTCCAGCAACTGTCTATCCGTCTGTCAATCAAGCCCAATTACCTGTAGCCGATGAAGCGTTTTAAATTGTCGCAATGCGAAATACGCCGACTTTTACGAGAATTTGTTGAATAATAAGTTTTTTTGGGTATCATTGTTGCGAGTCTTGCGATAATATACAGGGTGATTCGGGAGACGTGAGCAAGATCAACACTACAGATTCAGTAGCTCATAAGCTACTGCTTCCTGCCACTATTAGTGAAATTAACGGTTATTTATGTTTGGTGTTGAAAACAAAATGTTTTAAATTATTTACGAAATTCATGGTCACTCTACAATCAGAACACTTCAGTCAAGTGATACGTGTCAAATTGAATGTCATCCGAGTCCGATTACTTTTGAAATATCGTATCTCACTCAATGTGACAATTTACTTTCTTCATAATCAAAGTGCTGTCATAACAGTTAGATGTTTAATCTTTTGTTGTAGGGTGACCATGATTGTAGAGAATTAAACTTTAACTTAACAAAAATTAAAATTCAGGAAAAAGTTATGGGTGTTTCACTTAAATACAATTGTGAACGATTCATTGCCATTTACTATGTATGTAGTGTTGGTCCTGCTCACGTCTCCTGCATCACCCTGTATGTATGTTGCAAAACATCGAAAACATCTAGCTTGAAATCTGTTTAGTGAAGCAATATTTTAATTTTCGAATATTATATTATTAATACGATGAGTCCAATATGTGTATCTCCAGAAAAAAATTATCGCAGGAAAGCAGATCATTGTTTGAAAAAGGTTATCAATAAAATAAAAAGATTATGTATTTTGATTCTTTTCTCGCAAGCGCGGTCAAAATATCACCTAGTCTAAATACTTAACAAACTTATAGTTTAGTGTGTTTAAGTAGCTAAAACATCCGCATTGGAATTTTTATTTTACCATACTCTTAGTATTGTTGTTTTAAATTTTTTTAGATTTATGGTCGCTTAGTTCCATGGCCCTGCGAATCGCATGTAGGTTGCACTTCAAATGTTTCTGATAAGGCTTATCCAAAATTATGCAATACAGCATCACCATTATCATCAGCTTATACCCCTCACTTCTGGAAGGACCTTTCTGTTTTTTCTTTCTTTTTTTACTTTATTTTCTGGTTCTTTCCTCCTCTCGTAGATAACAGGAAAAATAGATTAATCCCAGTAGTAATTGGGGCCTTCACAATCTTTACACGCACCTTTAAAGTTCTTGACAGATTTCCTCACGACGACATATTTTAGTTCGAATATTCAAGCTGAATCCATACAAATCATTCAAAAAACCAAAGCCATTTTCGCGTAAACCGGGCCTTAAAAATAAGAGGGGTACTGACGATATCAGTAGAGTGTCAAATCTGGTTCCGGGCATTTCGTACCCAATCTACTGCCCCTTGAAAAGAAAATCTGGCTCCCACATAACCGGCATAACCTGACCTCTGTCGTTACCAGCTACGTCCCATCACATACCGCTGCCTCAAAACGAAAATGACTAATAAAAAAAACCGTAGCCAATCTATTTTCGATCGTCACTTGCGAGTATAAAGTTTAAATTCAAAGTAGGTTGCTATTGCTTGACGTTCTTTTGTTTTTATACAATTTCATACATATTCCGAATGCACAGGGAAGCAAAAGAGGTCGTATAATATTGGATGCTGAATAAAAGGTATCGATCGAACTCTCATGCTCCTGAACAAAGTAGTTGTATGTCATCTAATAATTTCCATTGTGAGAGGCTTCCGTGGTAATCCGATTTGATATTTATGGCGAGGCAAATAAGGTTTTATTTGAAACGGCGCTGCAGATAATGTTGCAGTTTGTGACTGCAATAAAACTTTATGTCATATAATATTATTTGCTTGAAACTAAAATGTGATAATGCTTAATATGGTTGTAAAAACGTTCTGGAGGGTACTGGGTGTTTATGTAAAAATATGACCCAGAAAATAGAACTAAAGTACAGAAAAAAAAATGAAAACAGAGGGGTATGTCTTTTAACCGACTTCAATAGAAGGAAGGAGGTTCTCAGTTCGTCTGCATGTTTACTTTTTTTATGTATGTATGTTCCCCGATAATAACGCTTGACCATGTCGGCCGATTTTGATAATTATTTTTTGTTTCAAAGCAGGTACCCCGAAGTTGGTCCCATACAAATTTGGTGAAGGTCTGATGATGGATCTAGGAGAAATCGAGGGAACTCCTCGAATTTGATAGGCATGCATATGCCGATTTCGGTATGTTCTGTACTAGGTAACCAAGCATTGGCTCACGGAAACCACAAATTGTGGCACAGCGAAGTACAAAATTGGAGTCGATTTGTTTTTGGTATAAATTATTTGTTTATTGCATTGCAATCAGATCTTTTTATTTTATATGTCGGTCATATTCCAAGCTTCATAAAAACCGATCGACGACTGTCCTTTTTTTATACCACGTTAGTGGCAAACAAGCGTGCGGCCCGCCTGATGGTAAGAAGTCACCGCAGCCTATGGACGCCTGCAACTCCAGGGGTGTCACATGCGCGTTGCCGACCCTTTACAAATTTATACACTCCTTTCTTGACGAACCCCATACTGTAGTCCCTCGGGAAACCTCGGCAAAATAATGTAATGAAACCAAACTTGTTCATCATCATCATCATGTCAGCCAAAAGACGTCCACTGCTGGACATAGGCCTCCCCCAAAGACTTCCAAAATGACTGGTCCTGCGCCAGCCGCATCCAGCGGACACCCGCGACCTTCACTAGGTCATCAGTCCACCGCGTGGGGGGCCTGGGCAGTTGCCCACGCTACGCCTTCCGGTACGTGGTCGCCACTCGAGAACCTTTCCGCCCCAACGGCCATCGGTTCTACGTGCTATGTGCCCCGCCCACTGCCACTTAAGTTTAGCGATTCAGAGGGCTATATCGGTCACTTTGGTTCTGCTGCGGATGGCCTCATTCCTGAAGCGATCACGCAGAGAAACTCCCAACATAGCTCTCTCCATTGCTCTTTGGGTGACTTTGAGCCTTCTTATGAGGCCTATAGTAAGCGACCACGTTTCAGTGCCATATGTCATCACTGGCAACACACACTGGTCAAAGACTTTCGTCTTGAGACACTGCGGAATATTGGACGAAAAGATGTGCCGTAGTTTCCAGAACGCTGCCCAGCCGAGTCGGATACCAAATTTGTTATCTATATTAATAATTTCGTGCAGGGGTACGGTAGACCCGAACGAGACCTGTCTCAAATTGAAGAACGTATAAAAATAACGATTTTTGAGTTGAACATATGTATCCGCAAAATTCGGATTGTCGCGTATTTTGCATTTAAAAGTGTTAATTTGATGACAAAACGTCGGCCATATTGCCCACAGACTATATTGCTATATTAAATTTGTTGGTTGACAGTGTCGGCTACGTTCGAAAATCGTGAACTATTTTTGCGTCCGGTATGTTGGCCAGGTTGCTGGGCTGCGTTCTGGGTGATGGGCCATCATCGCCCATTGTGTGGATTCGGCTAGCCGCGTCTGCAGCGTTTTGTTTTTGTAGTTTTCAAGCGTTCTATACACCTATCAGCCTAGCTAGCACGATAACTTATACCGTCACGTTATATGGGTGAAATGTATTAAAACGTCACATAAAACGTAACGGTATAATCTATCGTGCTAGCTAGACTGATTGTCACAACAACCGCCTTCAAAGCGAATGTATGGGGCCTGTTATATGGATTCATATCACGATAAGTATCGCGTGAATATTAAAGCAGAATCCATACAAATTTAAAAACTGCGGTAATATTGACACCCCAGTATTGTGATAATATTAATCGTGTAAAGGACACCACTTGAATGTTTGCTGAGTCTGTCCGCCATCTTAAAGCTGCGTCTCTTAAAACTTAAAACATCTTAAACTACTAGGTGACTTATGGCTTTTAAACGTCTAGCAAAATTCTATTCCTATCTCGCTCTATCTTATAACTTAGTGGTACTGGGGGACTACTCCGAAATTCGAAATCCGAACTTCGTATGGTGCCGTCCCTTTCACTTATATAGTCTATGACAGGAGAGTGAAAGGGACGGCACCATACGAAGTTAGGATTTTGAATTTCGGAGTAGACCCTCAGCTCATGCCGTTCGCCGCGCTCGGACGTTAGATGCGCTACTGCGAACCGAAAACGAAGTATCTGCCTCTCTCGCACATGTATATTCGAACGACAGAGAGGAAGATAGTTCGTTTTTGGTTCGCGGTAGGCCCTCAGGCGTCAACTTTAAAACGAATAGGGTATTTTACTATAAGAGAAATAAAATTCAAAATGTAATAAAAACCAGCCAAGTGCGTCGGAGTCGCACACTGAGGGTTCCGTACAACTAAAAAACAAATGTGATTTATCAATATATTGATATTTTTGGTAAAATATACTTCATAATAAACATTATCTTATCACCTAATTTCAAGTTCATTGGTCGATAGGAAGCTAAAAAATTATATGTGTGACAGACAACACATGGAATGTTCTTTGACTTTCTTCGACCGTCCGCCACGCTCGGACTAAGGTGCTACCAACCGAAAACTAAATATATATGCCTCTCTGTCGCACTTGCATATTCGAGCGCGGAGAGGGAAATACTTCGTTTTCAGATCGTGGTAGGCCCTCTGGTCTGACGGCTCCTATTCCTGGATGGTGCGCGTATCGGAATGTGAAATACCTTTGGCAAAACGGAACAAGTTGTTAAATAGCTTCCATTAATTGGAGAAAATATTACCAACTGTTATTATTATCACGCGAAGCGAAACACTGAATATTGAAGCAACATCCATAGGGGCCTGTTACATGGTTATTATTATCACGCGATATACTCATATCACGATCCGTATCACGTGCAATGAATATTGAAGAAAAATCCATACGATTTTGAAAACCACGATAATGTTGACACACCAGTATTGTGATAGTATTAAGCGTTTAACAGACCCCATACAATTTTAAAAATCGCGATAATATTGAGTGTAAAGGGCCCCACTGAATAGAATTTGGCGGAGAATAGAGAGCTGCTATCGCGAAACGAAAACGAACGAACATCGTGTATTTCCCTCTGTGTCGCTCGAATTTGCAAGTGCGACAGAGAGGGAGATACACGAACTTCATTTGTTTTTCGCGTTAGCAGCTCTGACTTCGCACCAAAAATACTGACTGGCACATCAATATTTAACAATGCACATCTGAATTGAATTTTAATGAACGATTAGTATTTTAGCTATACAAATCAGTACTGATTACGGTGTGAAATTTTTTATGTGCCTTTAAATACTACCCTTATAAAAATGCTTAGGATTAACTTGCAAAGATACGTCGTTTGCGTAATCTTTTACTCCCAATTCCATACCCAATCCATTTTATTCCCAATCCAGACTACAGACTATATTTCTATACGATTCGAAGTTTCATCATAATCCGTTGTTGTAATGTTTTTATTTTATACATTTTTGTACACTATTTCTTTCGTCGTTTGCATAACTGTCACGAATAAATGTTTTGTTTATTTCTTTCTTATTTATTTCACCCGAGCGAAGCCGGGCTTTCATCTAGTAAGTATATATGTCTTTATCTTGCTACCTTTAATCTAACGTAAAACTCTGTTTCAAATCAGTTTTTCAACATGCTCACCTCTTCGACTTACTTAGAATAAATTAAGTTCAGTTTTTATGCCAGTTTCAACTTTGCTTGGATATCGGAAAACGGTTTTTCTTGCAAGTTGTAGCGAAGTTTTGCCCACGATTGGCTATTAAATCTTTGAGAGTACGTTGGTGGTTGAAAGCCATAATATTTGATATTGGGGTTTAATTCCGCAAACTGAGAGCTGAAAGAGCTGATGGCCATGCCGAACATAGTTGGCGATGTCAAAGCAAAGCTACTCCGCTGGCTTGGTCACGTGGAGATGATGGGAGACGATCGAGCAAACAGAGTGATTTAGTTACGCTAACATTAATAACGGTCGGTATGGGAAAGCCTGAAACTATAAGACATACGAAGATCTGTTCTTAAGAAGAACCATGTCCTCGATTTAAGGAACTAGCTCTGAAATCGAGACCCGGACGTTTTGAAAAATAATATAATACTATTTCTATTTAGATCTCGATTATGTAGGTCTAAAGCAGTCAATTTTACTATGACACATGATGTCTCAAATTAATAAAACGCTTTGTTTTAATATCCTTTTATTTTAGTAGGTGTTCGAAATGACTACCAATTTTTTCAATACAACATTCAACTTATTTTGGTGCGTTAAATTGTATCTAAAGTTGTTGTCTTATGGCTCTTTGCTGGGTGTCGCAACTAGTGGCATGCACTGCTCTTACATATGGCATAGGCTTGCCATTAAGCCATTCCGGAAATTTTCTTAGCTGAAAGCACTTAAAGACCTAGCAATCCTTGGAGTATCAAACCACCGCAAGGAAAAAGTACCGTTCTCTCGTATCTGAAGCCTAGATATTCTTTGGGTTAGTAAACCAGGTTAATAAGGGATCCGACATTTATGTCATGGATTTTTTTTTGTGTTATAATCACTGACACAACACTCAGAAGGTCTCGGAGTATTGTTCTAATTCGTTTTTTTTTTGATTGCTAGAGTAGACGGATTCACTTCTATTTTTATAACTTACATACTTTTATGATAAATGATAAGTTATTGTATGGTCATATCGATCAGACTTGGTTAATCAACCAGCTAATGTGACAGCCGTATTGCTATCGTCTAAGGCCTTTACATCATTTATGCATTGCTGATTAAACACCGTTTTTGTTAATGCAGAAACCAATGCGGAAACAGCATCTTCCACATTTATTGCAGTTAAAATTTACTTAAGAGTGCGCAGTACGTTCGGTTCTCCATACAAACGTATTTACGTTGTCATTTTTAAAACGCCATGCTAGAATAACATGAAACTTTGTATACACAATGGGGTCCGGGATATCTAGGTCAGAAATTAGTTTCTGTTGCTTAAAATTATAATGGAAAAAAAATACAACGATTATTAAGGTTTTCATACAAGCCGTAAAAAACTCAAAAAACGGCTGTATTTTTTTTTTCTTTTACAATTTCTAGCAAAAGAAACTAATTTCCGACCTAGATATGCCGGATCCCATTGTGTATACAAAGTTTCATGTTATTCTAGCATGACGTTTTAAAATGAGAGCATTAATACGTTTGTATGGAGAACCGAGCGTACTGCCACGTACTGCGCCCTCTTAAGGTTTAGTAAAGGCTTGTTGATTGCGTGACTAGTGCATCAAACAAGACTTCGTCGCAGAAATTTATGCCGTCCACAACGCTTTTACGCCATCCATCTCTATCATAGGCAAGTGTTTCCCAGTCCTTATTTTCTGTACAAAAGTTCGCCAATCAATTAAGAGTCGCCAGTACGCTTGGCTGAAATCGATTCTCCATGCAAACGTAGTTTCGTTCTCATTTTAAATGCATTGTTGAAATAACATGAAACTTTGCATACACAATGGGATTTGTAATATCTAGATCGAAAAATAGTTTCTGTTGCTAGAAATTGTAAATGAAAAAAAAAGCGAGTTTTGTGAGTTTTTACGTCTTGTATGAAAACCTTACTATTCGCTGTATTTTTCTCCATTATAATTTCAAGCAACGGAAACTAATTTCCGACCTATATATGCCGGATCCCATTGTGTATACAAAGTTTAATGTCATTCTAGCATCACGTTTTAAAACGAGAGCGAAACTACATTTGTATGGAGAACCGAGCTTACTGCGGACTCTTAACTAGCTAGTATGAAATCGCCATGATAGGGTTATTTAAATAACGGTTAATAGGTTGATTTTTATTTTTAGTATGGAAACTGACATAAGATTTACCCTGCGCACGGTAAAAAAAAATCGTAATTAACCCGCCGATTTACGACACACGATAGATTTAGTAAGTATGTGGCGTCACTACTGTCATCTGCCAAATCTGACATGATCTCCAACGCAATGACAGTAGTGACGCCACAAGTATAAGGTTAGATCGTGATCGAACCTTAGACGTTGGTCTAAGACAATTGAATGCTTATATACATATATACAGGGGTCGGAATTCTCGTAGCACTTTTGGCCTGTCATAGGGACTTCTCATTTATCGACTTACGATCTACATATTATATCGATACATTATAAAACACAACATATTGATGAAGATTAACAGTAGAGGTAAACAACAGGCGGTCTTATCGCTAAAGAGCGATGTCTTTCGGATAACTTGAGTAGTTGAAAATGTGAAATAGAGATATGCAATGAAAACAATGACAAGTTAATAAATAGTTAACAATTTCCCATTTAATTAGTTCAGTTCAGTGTTTGTGTTTGTTTTTTGCATATGTCTATAGAACTACTAATCAAAGGTCATCAGATTGATTGCCAGTACCTACATAACATGATGTTATTAGGTACGATGGCAATTCTTGTATTGAAAAAACTTCTAAAATTAAAGCCTCGTAATATGAAATCCACAAATTATTTAAAAGGAACAATAAAATATTATTATAATATTTCCTATTTAAAATTTCCAAAAAGTTGGCATTTAAAGGTTATCTCGAAGAGATCGCTCATTCGCGATAAGACTGCATGTTGTTTACTTTACACTTTTAATATTCTGTATTTATCGACATATATTTGTATATCGGAAGGCGATAAATGAGAAGTCCCTGTGACAGCTCAAAAGTGCTACGAGAATTCCGACCCCTGCTTATATACAAACAAGGCTATGCCTGCAACTTTGCTCGCATAAAAGTCATACATACATATAAATAAATAAATATTGGGGGACTATCTTACACAAATCGACCTAGTCCCAAACTAAGCTAAGCTTGTACTATGGGTACTACACGACGGTATACACAATTATATAGATAAATGCATACTTAAATACATAGAAAACATCCAAAACCCAGGAAAAAACATCCGTGCTAAATGCACAAATAATGCCCTGGCCGGGATTCAAACCCGGGACCTCTAGCTTCGGAGGCAGTGTCACTACCAACTAGGCTAAACAGGCCGACTTGTACATAAACTCACGCCTATATTCCTATAAGGGGCAGGCAGAGCACATGAAAATTACTTTCAGTGCCACTTTCAGCTATTGCAGGTTTATAGATGGAAAAATGTGATATTGCAGTGACATGTTGCTAGCCCATCGCCCACAAGACACTTAAACCTGGTTCCCATAGTCGAAAAAAAAACATAAAGTTCGTGATTACGTTATCAACTTAGCGTAGAAAATGTTGATCTCGTTGCCTAGCGTCTCTGTTAAAAAAAGCTTGCACTCAGGGAAAAATTAAAACTAATCAAACATTTATATGAGTACTTAACTTTTAATATTTTGTACATTTCGGAAAAAAAACTCTCATGGCTAATTACATTTTGGCCATTACATCCTCAAGACAGGCCAGTTTGTTTACAGACTTTAATAAGAATCCTATGTTACTCAAAACAAGGTTCATTTTCCCACACAAAAACAAGAGTATCATGTGAAGTCAAATTAGCCCTGATGCGACTGCGTACGCGTCGTAATTTTGTCCTCGTTATTCAGCAGCGACGAGGATTTCCAAACATTAAGGGAATAATTGCATTATGCAGCCCTTGACGAATAGGGTTCCATTAACATATATGAAAAATTCGCGCTTTTGATGCAGTTTTTAGGGTTCTGTACCCAAAGGTATAACGGGACCGTAGGCTACGGAACCCGCTACTAAGACTCCGCTGTCCGTCCGTCTGTCTCCAGGCTGTATCTCATGAACCGTGATAGCTAAAAAAATGAAATATTTACAAATGATGTATTTTTTTGCCGGTATACCAACAAATACTAAAAAAAAACATACTTAAAAGAGCTCCCATACAAAAAAAAACAACTTTTAAGAAGTTACTCGTTGCGTTCATCAATCGCTGGGCCTCCAAAAATACGGGAAAAATAAAATCCGACTCGCACTTGACTAAAAATCTACTTGATATTATTTAAGTTTATTAATACTGTTAATAAAATAAAAATATTTTATTATTTAAATTAAATTAAAAAATGTTCTAATAAAGTGTCTGTTGTTGTAAAGATAATAAATAGTACGGAACCATTCGTGCGCGAGGCAGACTCGCACTTGGCCGGTTTATTTTATTTTAGACAACGTTGACGGCTAACTGACACAAGGCCTGCCTGATGGTAAGCAGATACCACACCCTATTGATCTTTGCGTGTCCAAAGCAGTTCAAAAAAAAAAATTGCCATATGATTTCGTAACGTGACTTTTTGTTAGATAGATCTGCTCTTTTTGTATCAAATATGACATTTTGATCAATCTTACGAATGGCTCCAAAAGGCTTTGTAAATATTGACCACCATATCAGCCCTAGGACGTCCACTGCTGGACATAGGCCTCCCCCAATTACATGGGGGGTAAATGCCATAATCGCCACGCTTGGCATGCGGGTTGGCGATCGCAGTATCTCCACCGCACTCTAGGAATGCTGCTGGCCATTCCCCGGTGGTCTTGGTCGTAGTTTTAGGAAATACCCGGGTCCATAGTTCGCTTATTTATTTATTTAATCGTATGGCATTTATTTACGAACCGTGAGATCTTCGAGAAGACAAGTACGGTTGCCAGTTTTTGTTGCACTTTTAGCACCACCCAGGGGTCACGTGTAGGGTAACGGTGGGTACTCCCTACGGACGTGGTGCAACTTCGACCCCCCAAATGTAAATATTGACCATTCGATTGTATTATAATAATAATAACACTGTCAATTATTCTAATCTATCGTAAAAATAGGTTTTCTACTGTAGCATTGTTATTTTGCAGTAGCTGACACTGTGATTTTATATTTAACTATACAATGTATATTGTTTTGAAAAAAATGACACCTCGCCGATTTACTTACGCCGGTTCTTCTCGTGGCAGAGGTTTATTTTACCGAACTGGTGGTAGTTTATAATATTGACGTTCATAGGTGCATGTAATATGCCTAATTTGAAGAATAAACTAATTTTACTTTTTTTACTTTTATTCAGCAGGCTAATTGTCAGCTTGTTGAACGTTACTGGCATATATGTATATATCATGCCGTGCGTTTCAATATGGTTACGCGATTACTATGCAGTTCACCTACTAATCTTTAAAGAAAGTATTACAGTTAAAGAGATTTATTCTTTTATTAGCTGTCGTTCTAGTAAAGTTCAAGTGAACAGAACCTTCAGCGTAAAAATATATTCTAACTTTAGTAAGTATGTAATGAGTGGACCCCAGTAATGTTTGTTTCAAGTTCTTTTGGTTCTTGAATAAATAAAAGCCTCATTTGGTCTGTTTCAAATAATGTTACTTCAAGAACGCTTTTTGTTTTATGCAATAGGGATAAATAATAATTTATGAGTTTCTGCTGTTTGCTATGTATAAGATTTATAACTTTTAAATGCTTCGTTGTCTTACATACTCATGTAAAAGTAACACAATACATGGTTGTAGCTGTCAAGCAAGCGAATCAAGTTAAATGTAGTTGCACTAAACTTCTATAAAGTTGTGTTATTTTTTCCTGTGCACTCCTTTTTAATCAGTAGAACTTAGTGTTACATACGAGGGGTCATCAATAAGTTTTGATAATCGGTATTAACCACCGTGTTAATGATATTGTTTTTAATGTAAACTATACCATGACACTAATCAACATTAAATTAGAGTAAAAATATATAAATTTACATTTGTTTTTTTGTAATTGCTGAACAAAAAACATCTGAAACGAAAAAATAACAAGATGGCAAAAATATGAATTGATTTTGTAATTATTTGTAGTATTGTGGAAAAAAGTCCTGATGCACTAATAAATAATATTTTAATTGAAAATAAAACCTTGGTTTATCATTAAGATTTAAAGAATAAGCAAGTTACGTATCTGTGCAGTGTTATTTTTATCTCCAGCTCTGTCACCAAAATTAGGGTGTAGTTTTCGACTTCTTCCTGGACTATGGAGGCCTACAAATAAAAACTGCGAAATTAGCTTTCACTTCTTTGAGAGTTGTATAACATTATTCTATCAGAATTATATAAAAATATTATAAATAAGCTGAAGAAAAAAAAAACAACAAAGAGAAACAGAAATTGTACTTCATAGCCTTCTAATTGACAAGGTTGCTGCTCTTCGAGTAAAGATCAGAACTGATAACCGTTCCCATTGTTATTTAGCCGTAACTTCCGATTACTACTTCTCATTCACATATGTTCAAAACCAACTACATGAAAATCATGCTGGTGATGACTTAGTAAAGGTATAAAATTTGACCTCAAAGAGTAAAATTGTTTTTATTGGGGCAAAATAAAACAATTAAATGACGTTAATATATTTGAAAACATAAAATGTGTGCATATTGTAATTAAAATATAACGATTTACATATCTCCCATATTTAATACTGATTATCAAAACTTATATGTGAAAGTGTGCGTTACTTTTCTTAAATACTTTTAATTTTTATTTAATTTCTATCTGTGGGTTCCATTATGTATAACTATATATAAGACTACATCATGTTTTGCACCTGTCGGTACTGCTAAATAACATAGTGTCGGAAATAAAAGGAAGACCATGAATATTAACATTTTTAATTCAAAATAAATCAATTTAATTATCAAATGCTCAAAATGAGTCCCATTATGTTGAATACAAAATCGGACTCTTTTGATTATTTCGCTCCCTTCCGATTTTTTGACCATGTTGTGGTAGATATTTAGAATAATACGTCTTCTTGTAGCTCGTGGACACTTTCATTCTAGTTCTTGTAAACTATTTTTTTTACATAACCCCATTGAAAAAATCTAACGGGGTTAGATCTGGGGATCTTGGTGGCCATCTTATTTGTACATTTGTCCCGATCAAGGAAAGTAAATTATAATAGGAATATGATGCGTACTTCTCAAGTGGGTACTGATTCATTAGTAACAGGTACTTTAAAACGATAATGTCAGTTGTATGTCCTTTCGGCAATGTCAGCTTTTCATTTTTCTGAAAAAAAAAATGACATTAAATGTTAAAATTCATGGTCTTCCTTTTATTTCTGACACTATGTTATTTAGCAAAAAATAATCCTCATGATGAAGCCTTTCGATCGGCCTGATAAAGCTACAGGGTATTTTTTTTTCTCGTGTTGCGGGTTCGATTCCCGGTTCAACCATAGCCCTGTGTAGATAAATTAAAATCCAAGACATGAGCCCGGTCAGGACTCAGCAATATTATTCTTAAAGCTATAAAAATATGCAATAATTCCTTCAACGATCTATTTAAAAAAAATCATTTACGGAGTAGTAAGCTTTATTAAGCAATATAAAATTCAGGCTATGTTAGAATTTCTTATAATTTTGTTCCTTAATGCAATCTTATTTGTTAAGACGGTACATCGAAAATAATCGCGAGCCAGCCAGGAAGCACTATTGTAAATGTTGGAGCACAGGGAAAAGCGGTACTAGATCGACTGGCATTTACACTGAGAGTTTTCACATATCGTACCGACTCCGCATCGACCAATCAGGAAGGCTATCTACTATTCCCGAAGATACTTTAAAAACCACCTTTTACAGAACATCAAAGCACTATTATTCTATCTTATTCACTGTTAGTAATATGTTTGTATAAAAACTCCCCATTAAAGTTTGTAGACAAAACAAATTTTCTGTCTGAAGCTTAAGAAACCTCAAGAAAAGAAAAAGAATGAAAGAAAACGATTCTTTAGTCAAGAAAAGAGGTCAAATGGGTCTGGGTAAAAAAAACTAAGTTTGCACAACAATATCTGTCCATTCATTTATAAGAAAATAGTTTGTCTGGATGCGCCTTCATTATTTCCATGGCGGTACCCAGATGGATAAAGCTGGCTATTCACGGGGCGACAAAAACTTTAATATTTAACCGAATCTCTAGACGAAACAAATTCATTTGACGTTATACAATACATTACGAATATATACGTACCACATTTTCTCCATCTTTAAACCTACAATTGCTAAAAGTGGCGCTGAAATTAAATTTCATGTGCTTTGCCTTTGCAAAAATCACGCGTTCATGTATGTATATGCAAATATATTATTTATTGCTCACTAAAAATAGTACACCAAAAAAAAAACAAATTACATTAATCATTCATTATCATTTTGTATTTAAGGCGAGTCTCAGAGTACCCCAGAGGAGACGTCAAATAATAATACCGCTACCGGACAAGATGGTCACATACTAAATTGTATAAGAGCGACAGAGAGGGATATATCATTTGTTGTCCTTGTCACAGTTCCGCTTTTCTTTATTTCTCTCAATGTCACATCCAACGTCATGTCAAATAGTTTGAGGCAAATAAAAGATTACCCGCCCATGTTAGAAAGGTTGTTGTAAGCCGCCAGACGTTTAAGACCAGTTCTCAATTTAGCTGCGTAAGAGCTTTTCAGAATCTCTATAGAAATCTTTACTCTGAGTAGGTAAGTATTTCATCCGTCAATGTTAACTGTCAGTCGTGTCTGTACCGTTTTTTTACTGCGTACAGCACGTCACATACGTTCCCGCCCCGGCAATTTATTAAGTGGCCTAGAACTCGTTTATAACTGTACTGTTTATCTTCGAAATCCTCAGCAGCGGAGGCTAGCATCTAGCCTATATGAGGGGATATTTCAATTAGTCATTATTGACATGTCGCAAAATACGTAAATGTCACGAACTCCAATTAAAAAGTAGCGAATAAGGTTCTTTTCAATAATCTCGACTGTAAAAGTATAGTACATTACGATACAAGTGCAGGAAATTCGCTACGAGTGGTGATAAATTGAAACACGACCAAAGGGAGTGTTTTAAATCGACACGAGTTGCGAATTACCTATTCGCACGGTATCGTACAACGTTTTACAGTACATATGGCTCTTTAAAGTTTTGACATATGCACGTAATCTGCTGATTACCGCATTCGTGCGGTAAAGTAGCACCATATGTACTGTAATAGTACATTACGATACAAGTGCAGAGAACAGGAAGTTCTCAACGAGTGGTGATAAATTGAAACACGACAGAAGGGAGTGTTTTAAATCGACACGAGTTGCGAATTACCTGTTCGCACGTGTATCGTACAACGTTTTACAGTACATATGGCTCTTTAAAGTTTCGACATATGCACGTAATCTGCTGATTACCGCACTCGTGCGGTAAAGTAGCACCATATGTACTGTAAAATTTATTTATTTACTTACATTAATCACAAATAATCATTTGAATGAGTTTAATTTTGCTTTTTATTCACATAATGCTAACACAGTGGTTATAAGAAAAACTAGTCTAATATTGTCACAACTTATTCTTCAATAGGATTTAATATAGGTATCAAAAGAGAATAGATCTGATTTTTTTTATTGATGTGACTTTTTTATGGAACATAATCATAATCATTTATTCATCCCAAGAATGTAGTTTACAAAACAAGGTGTAAAAAAAACCAGCCTAGGCTAAGGTGTAAGGTATATTATAGGTAAGCAATATTTTGACCATGACTATCTCACCTGATAGTACTATTAGATGAAACAGTGATGATGAGGTCGAGTGTATACCTGATGACACAACAGATGATGATGTATAACCGCTTTTTGAAGCAGTTATGCATCATCATCAAGAAACATGTCTAACGTACGTAAGGTAGATCAAACTATCCTTTATTGCAGAAAAATTACATTTAGAGACAAACGTAGGTCTTGTATTGTTTTATTGTAAGAAAAACTGGTGTTATGAAAATGCTTTTTGTAACAATCGTACCGTAAATGCTTGATTTTGCGTATATTGTTAAGAATAATTCAGCTCGCCACGCGCTCTTAGAGCGCAGAGCAAACTGAATGCTTTTCATTCGTAAGCAGGAAGCAGGAGGTCTATTTTTGATCGTCTCTTCGCATCGTATTCCTATTTCAATGGGGTTCGCCCGCTCGCTTTGAAAATGTTAGAACGAGAGTTAATAGTTGAAACAGCTGCAAATATGATGCGGAAGTCATGAACCAATGTCTGTAGGTAGAGCAACTTATGAATAAAATAAATTAATTAATTTTAGGAGACAATTTACACAAATCGAGCTACTCCCATAGTAAGCTGAATAAGGCTTAAATACTAGACGACGATAAACTTATAAAATGTGACATTTCCCTAATCCCTATAATATTCCGTTTCATATATGTGCCATTATGATTTGGAAAGACAGAAATATGAAAGTAGGGACATTTTTATGGTAAGATGTTGAAATGTCACATTTTAGTAAACTAAATCGGGCTATTAACCTCCAAAATCCAAATAGACTACTACGTTCTAGCAAGTGTCTGTAAACCGGAATTATAGTATATGGACGATGGAGATTAGAGGATTCTTACTTTTTCATAATTCTCACCTCGTTTAAATAGAATAGAATATTATTTATTTCAGTAAAAGAGCGTACTCCCATCTTAAAGGCCGGCAACGCACTTACAACCCCTCTGGTGTTGCGAGTGTCCATGGGCGGCGCTAATCGCTTACCATCAGTCGATTCGTCTGCTCGTTTGCCACCTATGTCATAAAAAAAGTACACAATGGGTATACAAAAACCAAGAAAGAAAAGTATGGTAGGACTTACTTACTAAATCGTACACCGATACTGAAAAAGGTGAATACTCAGCATAATGCCAGGTTTACTAGAGTACCCGACGCTGGTCTTCCGTGAACACCTGTAAGGAGCGCAGTTGCGTTTCTAAGTATATTACGACTGTCTACTATACAGGGTGTGGCCTGTAATAGGAGCAAAAAATTAAACGGTACACTATTGAGCTCTGCAGCAATTATTTCCAAATGATTTTAATTGAAAAAAAAAAGTTTTTTTTTTTAATTTTTTTTTCGCAAATGTAGCTTATCTGTACTTTTTTACTCTACTGGAGTGATATTAATAACAATTTATTCAAAAAAGACTAAAAATTTATAAAAAAAAATTAAAAAATGCCAGAAACATTCTTTCAAACCAAAAATGCGACAACGATTATGAGTCACAATTTGAAGCAACCTCAAAATCAGCATTGACTGCCGCGCTATAATCTCTGGGTGCCAAGATCCATTACTTGGAGGTCGTAACTTTAGATCAAAATTTCTCCCAATTGAAAAAAGATAAAAAAAATGTGGACACAAGAGGTTACTGCAGATGCTCTAAGGAAGCGTCCTTTAAATTTATTGCTCCTATTACAGGCCACACCCTGTATAACCGACATTTCTACTAAGGTAACTTCATATTAATTATGTTCGTCATAATTCTCCCGAACTTCCATGCGTATAATAAATTAGAATTGTGTCGTATCATACGACAGCAAACGACAAATTTCTACCAAGTAATAAATAGACGACTCCAAATTACGTCTTTAACCTGAAGCATAATTCAGTGTCCGTGTAAGAAGGGCTTAAGTGGCAAGGGAAAAGTAAGGAGTTGATACCTTTTTGAAACGAATTGGAGTTGACTGGGTGCTACATTGAGTTAATCGGCCCGAGCGGCGGTAGCACGTACGCAGTATTTTCCTAAGACCGACGACAGCCTATCAAAGAATCATTGCCCGGACATACGGATAAGAAAAAGGTATAACATTTCTAACTAATAAAATAAGCGAACAATAGTAGATTGTGTCTTAACTTTAGTGAGCAAAAGGATATAAAAACGGCGAGGGTAGTATATTGAATTCTGAGTAAAGCGAAAAATTCTACGATAGAATCTTCAGCGTAGCTAGGGATTCAAGTGTTTACGCCTAAGACTGAAATAATTTTGCTACCGCGTGATACATACTGCTTTTCACACCGCCCATGAGGCCCGTGGCTTAAAACATAGATGAAATGTCTTAAAATAAATTTAATACCATCATCATCATCAGCCAAAAGACGTCCACTGATATCAGGTGGCACATACTGCTTTTCACGCCTTCTATTAGTGAAAGAGTTATTGTTGCCCTAAAATGAGGGAAGAAAAGTACGACTTTTATCCCAACAAATAAACATTAATTACAATTGGGGACAATTTTTTTACATAAATCGAAATTAATCCAGTAGTTAGCAAGCTCAATAAGGCTTGTGTTATGGGTACTAGACGACAATATATTTGATAGATAATTATATACTTAAATACATAGAAATCATCGAATACTCAGGAACAAATGTCTCTGCTCACCACAGAAACAAAAGCCCTTAGCAGGATTCGAACCCGGGACCTCTAGCTTCGGAGGCAGTGTCACTACCGACTGGGCTAAAAAGGCCGACAAACATATTGTTTATCAAATTTCTGAAAGAATATTATTGCCTCCCAAGACACAGGCTCGTCCTAATTTGGAACCCGTTGACTATTTTTATAATAGTGTGTATACTTTTTGGGTTTTGGTTATGTCCATTCCATTATCCTATTGTGCGGCTTTGCTAAGTCATTGTAGTCTGTCATAAAAGATAAGCATAGTTCATAGATAAAGACTGTATGCAATTTTACCGGATCATTTGATAGAAATATGACATTACACGCATTCTGCATTGTACGGCTGCCATTTAGCTAAACACTTGAGGATGGTACAAATTAAAGACATATGGACCGCCATTTTCCTAATAATTCACTCTTAATCTATTGCTTTCGGAAATGGAGCCAATAATCAATTTTTCATCACACTTGCTCGTAAAGGGTCTTATTGTATGCATGCGTATAGACCAGTTATAGCCGATTTACCTCCCGGGGAGTTATGGATTTTCACAACTCCCTAGGGAGTTATGAGTTTATCTGTGATCTGATTGGTTTAAAAATCTAGATGACCGCGCTCCACAACAATACTGCTCAGTGATTAGTTGAAATTATGAAGCTGACAAATCTAGTAGGCCACGCGCCGGAAGAATACTGATTTGTGATTGGTTGCAATATTAAAGCTGCACGCTCCTCTCGGTGACCATGCACTGATACTGGAGGTGAAGTTTTCGGTTTCTCCAATTTTGATTAGTACTGGAGTTATTTATTTCCTCGCAAATGTGATGGAAACATTGTAATTACCTCGCACGTAAGAAAATAACAAACACGAGTCATGAAAAGCCCTCCGCCTTCGGCGTCGGACTTCTGATAGACTCTCGTTCGCAATTTTCCACTTACGCCCCTCGTTGAACAATGTATAACTTTCTAGGTGTCTGTAGTCTTTTTCAATAATTATGGTAATTTTGGTGTTTTGCGGTTTTAGTAAACAAAGCTTTTTTCCTCTTTTACATTTCATAGTTTTGTCTAAATTAACTACGACATTGCAATAGATCTTGCGATGTTTCATTGCATTGCGAGTTACGGTTATATAACAAGTTCAGATTCCTATGCTGTTTATTTAATCTGTTTTTGAACTGTGTGGTCTGTGTGTCCACAAATCTGCACGCATAAGCAACGGTGCGACAATAAGACGGATTGTAATGAAACTCCATTACACGTAATAAATCTGACTTAGTCACTTTGACTTGTGATATTTTCGCTCTCATTTCGTTAGTTATTGCAAATCTTAAGAGGGCGCAGTACGATCGGTGTGGATACAAACGTATCCACACAAACCGTACAAACGTACTCCATACAAACGTATTTAGGCTCTCATTTTAAAACTCCAAGCTAGAATAACATGAAACTTTGTATACACAATAGGATCCGGCATACCTAGGTTGGAAATTAGTTTCTGTTGCTAGAAATTGAAAAATAAAAAAAATACAGCGGTTTTTTGAGTTTTTTACGGCTTGTATGAAAACCTTAATAATCGCTGTATTTTTTCTCCATTATAATTTCAAGCAACTGAAACTAATTTCCGCCCTGGACAAGCTGGATCCCATTGTGTATACAATGTTTCATGTAATTCTAGCATGGCGTTTTAAAATGAGAGCATAAATACGTTTGTATGGAGAACCAAACGTACTGCGCCCTCTTAATTGAACCTTGATCGTTATTTTCAAAGGCGATAACATGATCATTCAAGCGTATTTTTTATCACTGACAGAAGTTATCCCAATTCACTTTATGTATATCATATTTTCTCATATTTGACGTTTTTCGTACCGGGATGGAAGCTTTAAAAAAACAGTGATAAATTTAGATAACTGTAGTGTTAATGTGACACGTTTGAATGGCGATAGAACAAATTATAAATGGCAATCCAATATTCATGTAACCGTGATTGTGTTCAAAATTGACGTCTTACACTATTTTCCAAAACGTTATCATTTTGTTCTCAATACTAACTAACGTATGTATTTTAGGTAAGGTAACATTTTGTCAGTATGATTATTATATCAATTAGGTACTTATCACGTTCCTGCCAGAAAATAATAAATAAATATTATTTATTTATTTATTATTTATTTATTTAAACTTTATTGCACAAATAAATCGGTACAAATGGCGGACTTAATGCCTCAAGGCATTCTCTACCAGTCAACCAAGGAGCCAAACAGAAAATAGCGAAGGTAGGTGCAAGAGACAAACTAGGTGAGAAAAACAAAAAGAAAATCCTAAGGTAGAGCTAATTACAAAAAAACCGGCCAAGAGCGTGTCGGGCCACGCTCAGTGTAGGGTTCCGTAGTTTTCCGTCCGTCACATTAAGTTGACATATTAAGTACAGAAACACAAAACCCTAAAAAGCACGTCATTTCATTGTGATTTTGTAGAAATGACAGGTACAATAAACACCTGTTTATACGGTTAAATTACAAACTTAGTTCAGAAATTATTATTGTAATTTTTTCAGAAACTATTCAACCTATCAAGTTCAAAATTATTTTCCTACAAAGTTTTTATAAAGTTCTACTTTTGAGATTTTTTTCATATTTTTAAAACTTATGGTTCAAAAGTTAGAGGGAGTTAAATATTAGAGAACAATTTTTACATAAATCGAACTAGCCCCATAGTGAGCTCAATAAGGCTTGTGTTATGGGTACTAGACGACAATATATTTAATAAATATATACTTAAATACATACAAAACATCCAAGTCTCAGGGACAAATGTCTCTACTCACCGCAGAAACAAATGCCCTTACCGGGATTCGAACCCGGGACCTCTAGTCTACCCTACTGTTAAATATCAAAATAAAGGGTATTTCGTACATAAGTCCTTTTTTTAAAGGCCAGGCAGGAGCCTGGGTTTAAACCAGGGGTAGGAAACTGGTATTCTTTCCATACAAATAACAAGAATTTTTGTTCCTTTCATTCTTTCGTGTTTCATGTTTAATCAAGCAATAATACGCAGTAATAACCCGAATACCTTATTGAGTCCTACATAAACAGTATAAACTAGTTCAAAATATTTGACTATTCCAGGATTTTGAGATTAACTGGTCCCGAGCCTTTGAACCCACGAATCCAAAAGTCGCGTGCGTTACCGGTCAGCTATCAGTGGCTTCAAGTGTTCACGTTCCGTAATACTGGCACGAAATCAATGAGATTACATGCTTACCTTCCAAATCCGAAACACATTAAATTTTCCAATCAAACTAGGGGTTATCCAATACTTTTGCAAAGGGTTCGTTAGCGCCGGCCGTGCGCAGGTTTTTAAGATAAGCGGTTTTGCTCTGAGCTGATTGGGGCCCGATGGAAATCGGTCGCTGTTTATGGGATTTTATTCTGGCTTCGAATAAAAAGTACCGGCCAAGTTCGAGTCTAATGCGCGTTCCAATGATATACATGTCACACAAGATCAGAGTACGAAGGCGAACTTATCCCTATTATAAGATATATAGTATGATCATATAACAACCTAGTTCAAAAGAGATATTTAATGTATTGATAAAAACCTAAATGGTTACTTCGACTACAATATTTACACCAAAATTAATCATTCATAATTAAATAAATATTAGGGTAGATTTTTTTACACAAATCGAACTAGTCCCATAGTAAGCTCTATCAGGCTAATTCTTCCAACGTTTCAAGTAAAATTCAGAGATATGGAGGGACTCGTTAATAATAAAAATAAATTTAAAAAAAATATAATAATGTGCTGGTGTATGAGCTATTTTGACACATTAGCTCCTTTCCATCTTTATGAAACATACGTCATAACTAGTATGGCTCACAACATAGACGGCCAACAAGATAAAAAGGAGCTAAGATACTATAAATAGGGATATCGGCGCTGAATATTGCTTTATACCTTTCGGCGATAAGACTCTCGGTCCATGGGGTCCTGGTGCCAATAACCTATTAAAATAAATCTCTAAAAAGCAGGTCAACACCACCGGAGACTGTAGGGCTGGCAGGTTTCTAGATCAGCGTAGGTATTAATTTTTCAATACAGCGAGGATCTTCAGCGTCACGCCTTGGCTCATTTTAGTATAATTATACCATTTATTTTTGTCGCAAATATTTGCTTTAGTTCTTAATGTTTCATGACATATATATGTATAAGGGGACAATCTTACACAAATAGACCTAGTCCCAAACTAAGCAAAGCTTGTACTATGGGTACTAGACGACGATATACATACTTATATAGATAAATACATACTTAAATACATAGAGAACATCCAAGACCCGAGAACAAAATCCGTGCGAAATGCATCACCACCACCACCACCATATCAGCCAAAGGACGTCCACTGCTGGACATGGGCCTCCCCCAAATTCACGAGGGTTATATGCCATAATCGCCACGCTTGGCATGCGGGTTCGCGATCGCAGTATCTCCACTGCACTCCAGGGATGCTGCTGCCCATCCCCCGGTGGTCTTGGTCGTAGTTTTAGGACATACCCGGGTCCCAAATGCACAAATAATGCATATATAGGTATATTATTTTCCAAATCGCTAGAATGGTCAATTTGAGAATTTGGGAGTAGTTCGTAATGCTCAGTCTATATATATTTTTCATGGTCCGAGGCTCTGAGCTTATGTACTGAATTCGAACTAGAAGAGACAAATACAAATAGATCACCGGGTTATGTAAATTAATGCGTTCATTATGAGCGGTTCTGAATTGTGTATAGTTTAGTAGCGCGTGCTTACTAATTGTTCATGGTTGCAAACCGACGCGACATCACTAAGTTGTGCGTAATGCTACGTCTACCTTATTTTCTTGGTCTGAGGCTGGGTGCATGCATTGAATCAAATACGATGCAAAGACCCAAACCAGAATGTACCGTCAAACTATGTAAATACCTTCAGCAGTGACAAAATGAAAAACATTGCCTCATATATTATGGTATCGATCGAACGAAATCCTATTTATTCGACAGACCTGCTGAAATCACTTCACGTTTAGACCCCTAAGTAGCACGTGAGCCAATATGCGTGTTGAGGCCCGTTGCGAACATTGGTCGGACGTGCTCTATTACCATTCTAGGGTATCCTTGAGTGTAATGCGTAAACGACAATATCTGGGGCTAATCTGACTCGACGTATTGCCTACCAATATGATAACAATGTATTACGAGCGCTCGTTTCCAAACACGTTTTGGTAACGTATCAGAGCAAGTCCTTGAAACGCATTTATATCATCATCATCATCAAAAACAACATCATCATGCATCCTACTGCGGGGCAAAGGCCTCACATAGATAAAAGGGAGGTTCATGCCTGGATGAGGAGAGTATCATTTATGTATAATCATAATCTATTACCATTCTAGAGTACGAGTATATTGCGTAAACGACAATTTTTGGAAATCTCCAGAGTTATCCCACCGGGAATCCGTTTCTAAACAGTTCGACAGTGGCTTGAGGGAAGAGCTGTTCTATCCTACTCCACTTGTTGAAGCTATTTTAGCTATTGTAGATCTTCATAGGATGCACGGTCGTCTAGCGGTCACAATGCTACTCACAGAACTCTCATGTTCACACGCAATGCTAGCTTAAAAGATAAGGCATTCCCTAAGCTATAATCGAAATCACTTCGGAGTACCTCCGACTCAATGAGGGACAATCATAGCATCGGTTCATTAATTGGACTCAACATATCGCATATGACATCAATTCCAAATTTAAGAGAATGAATATTTGCTCCAATCTGCTAGTTAATTATGAAACGCGACAAAATTACGTTAAGTAGATCTAGCTCTATCATTTTTACTATGAAATATAACATTTAGACTAGATGAACCTTATGAAACGCTATCTATGGACCAGAAATAGCGAAAAGTCGAACCGGATTGACTTCAGAATAAAATAAATGGTCATGTATACGAGTACGATTTTCCAGTCAGAATTCATCTCGACTTTTCTGATAGTTTTTTTTGTAGTGTTCATCACTATAGACTCCTGCTGAATGTAACTAAGTCGAACGTAATACTCTCTTCCGGACGTAAGGTTCCAATACAATCTTGCCTGTTGAACTGTCCTATGCCGCTGTGTGACGCGAGCAAGTTTCTAGGCTTCATGCTTGACTCAAACTTGAACTGGAAGCGCCATGTTGACAATTTATGTGATAGGTTGAAT
Organism: Notocelia uddmanniana; assembly: GCA_905163555.1. NCBI lineage: Eukaryota > Metazoa > Arthropoda > Insecta > Lepidoptera > Tortricidae > Notocelia > Notocelia uddmanniana. Next base: position 21,770,079 of record LR991068.1, read on the forward strand.
AGTGCTGTCTTTGCGTTGCGTAAACTAAATCCATTAATATCGCTTTAAAACAAGTATACTTTGCTCACTTTCACTCTTTAATGTCATAGGGTAGTCTCATATGGGGAAACTCCACAGATGCACGGAGGGTACTAATTGTATAAAAACGTGCCATCCGTATACTAGCCGGAGTAAAGTCAAGACACCCATGTAGGGAATTGTTCGCATCGCAACGTATAACGACACACTACTCACAGCATCTCTCATCTCTTTGACCTAATATTATTTGTTAAAAAGAAAATCTCACAGCTTTCGATCGTGGATATACCTGGCAAACAGCTACGATTCACTGGACGCCTACGAACAGTCCCTCGTCGCAAGGCGCTTTCAAGAATAATCCTCGTGTCAAAGGTCCCACTTACTATGAGCATTTGCCTGCCGACTTAAGACACGAACAATGTGACGAAACATTTAGACGAAATTTTTATTAATTGTGTTCATTAGGCAACTACGGAACCCTACATTTTGGCCCTACACCCTGTAGCTCCTTTGTCGGCTACATTTCGCACGTTTGTCAACGATTGCAGTTTTTATTTACGAATGAATTTTACAGATAGTGAATCACGTTAAGGTTTTACAATTAATTCTTGAGTGCCCAACACTGATTTGAACTCTCTTGCGTTAACTTATCACCCTCAGAAAGTACGCGACATGTGATTGCGATTCACTGATAGAATCAATCATAGATTGAATGGGTTTAGAATTTGCTTGAAATGAAATTATTTCTTACTAGCTTTTGCCCGCGACTTCGACCGCGTATAATTCGTTCTCGCCTTAGAATGATTTGTTTTCCCACACAATCTTTCTCAAGCTCCGGTGGACACCAGGAACTTAGGGCTGATATGTTGGAGAAGGAAAGCTACGAATAGATAGGCTATAACGCCTCAGATGATGATGATGATACAATCTTTCACCCTTCTTTACACCCCCTTAAGAAATGATTACTGTCAATATGACATTCCCTAGAAATCCTACTGTCAAAACGAATGATTAAGTGCTTATTTCGGAATATCAAATGTACCGATTCTAGACGAATGAATCTCGTCAAAAACATTACATGTACATTGCACAATGATAAAAGTCTCGCAACGCAGTTCTGCTGTAAAACGTTATCCGAACAGAGCGAGTTCTTCATGTAAGTATGATGACCGAAGGCCGAAAGCAGAGCGGCAAGGCATTCGAGAATAATCACACAGAGCGGTCTTCTCATGTAAGGCTGAAGGCCGAGCCTCCCAACAGAGTAGATTCTTCATGTAAGGTTGATGACTGAAAAGCCGAAGGAGAGTGGCAAGGCATGCGATGCCGAAGGCCGAGCTATGTCGTCGCCGAAGATCCAGTTGCCATATTAATGAGGGTAAATTATACTGAATTCGTTCGTTTTCACGTAATGCCTAGACATATATACAGACAGACAAACAGACACAAATTCTTAAAACTGTTGAAACGATTTCTGTTATCGATTCTAAGTATCCCCAGCCAACTTTTTTTCGAATATTTTCCATGTACAGACTTTGGACCCTCTTCTAAGTGTACATCTAAGATGCTCCAACTGTCTATGCTGACGATTGGGCTGCCCAGCTCAAGTGATCTCTTATATCAAACAGTTTTTATGGTGTGAAGGGTCAACAATTACGTAAAAAAGAACGCACGAAAAAATTAAATGGTACACCGATCATACAAAGTGTGCATTGAAACAGCTGTTTTTGTATTTAAGCATATGAATAAAAACAATGCCAAAGTATCGCAAATGCATTTTGATGTACACGCAAAGTAGAACTAATTGCGAAAAGGTTGTGCTCAAAAATAGTGTCAACAATCAGAAGGAATTATGATACTTCGGTTTTGACGTAATGAATCGTCAACTGGTTTACAATTCTGCTATGCTTTAAGTTAAATTTCTTGACACGCTGTTATACTCCCAATTGGCTTAAACTTAAATCGTAGAATGGCGTATGAGGATTAAACCACACCATTTCATGGACCTTGCATCCCTTGACTTGCATCCCCGATTTAATATTCCTTTGATGGAAGATCATTGGGACAAAAAGTAAACTTATAATATATATAAGTGAATTCAGATTATATACTATTAGCATACAAATCATCTTAATCTGTTCAGCCGTTTTTGCGTGATTCAGTGACAAACATCAAAACATCTAAACTTTCGTATTTATGATATTAAGTAGTGGGATTATGGTATAAAGCGAGTGCACATGAAGTGAACGGCAAAAATAACATTGTAATTGCATGTTTTGAAGAGACCGTGGAGGCTGGCGCGCACACTGGGCAGCGCCGCGGCGCAGCGCTTGCGTTTACTTTTTTTTCAGTTTCTATCTTAAGCTTTCACAAATTTTGAATGAGAATGTTTTTTCTTTGTCATCAAGTATATGCTTACCAATTTTCATACCTGTAACTCATGGATTATAGGAGTTCCGATACAAAATTCAACCCCTCTTTTTACCCCCTTTTAACCCAAATCTGCACAATTTTTATAACCTAAAACCTGACCGGGTATTTACTCGACAGATTAGTAAAGTTTTCATCAAAATCCGTTCAGCCGTTTTCACGTAATGCGCGTTCATATTAACAGACAAACAGATAAACCAGTGAACGAAAAAAGCATAGAACGCGAGTTTCCTACAAAAGTACACTTTAAAACGGGGCATTTATTCTAAATACGCACGCGCGGGGTTGTACCAATAAGAATTGCCAAAAATATCAGCCGGTTTTCTATTACCCAAAACAAATAAACATGATTAGTAAATTTCAAAATGACTGGCTGTGTTTGGTATCCTAGCGCTGATGTTTTATGTGTCAAAATGGCGGCGATAACGACAACGCTTATCGAGCTGATCTGATGATGGAACCGGAAAGTGGTCATGGGAACTCTGTAATAAGTTAATACAATCGTACCGAGTTTGGGCTCTTTAAATCCACTCTTTGAGTAGTTGACAATAATTGCATATATTGTATGTATATATTTATTTCTTGCTTCTCTCATATAGTTATATAGTCTTATTAGAATCAATAGTCTAGTTGTAAATAAAGTAAATGTCCCCTAATATTTATTTATTATTAATACTTATTATGGAATTCATCTACCTTTTTCGAACACTACACAAATTAGTTATGTGCATGAAAGCATGTATCAAATCAACAAATTCAAATGTTTTATAGGTATCTTAGGCACAGTCGAGCACTTTAATTTAGAACCCCCTTAAGGTTGACAGTCCTTTCAAACGGTATAGACATTCAAAGCAAAATGTTACGCAATGGGTCACAAATTGAAAAAACAAGGGTTTTGCAAAGGGTTCGTTAGCGCCGGCCGTGCGCAGGTTTTTAAGATAAGCGGTTTTGCTCTGAGCTGATTGGGGCCCAATGGAAATCGGTCGCTGTTTATGGGATTTTATTCTGGCTTCGAATAAAAAGTACCGGCCAAGTTCGAGTCTAATGCGCGTTCCAATGATATACATGTCACACAAGATCAGAGTACGAAGGCGAACTTATCCCTATTATAAGATATATAGTATGATCATATAACAACCTAGTTCAAAAGAGATTTTTAATGTATTGATAAAAACCTAAATGGTTACTTCGACTACAATATTTACACCAAAATTAATCATTCATAATTAAATAAATATTAGGGGAGATTTTTTTACACAAATCGAACTAGTCCCATAGTAAGCTCAATCAGGCTAATTCTTTCAACGTTTCAAGTAAAATTCAGAGATATGGAGGGACTCATTAATATTATAAATATTAAAAAATATATAATAATGTGCTGGTGCATGAGCTATTTTGACACATTAGCTCCTTTACATCTTTATGAAACATACGTCATAACTAGTATGGCTCACAACATAGACGGCCAACAAGACAAAAAGGAGCTAAGATACTATAAATAGGGATATCGGCGCTGAATATTGCTTTATACCTTTCGGCGATAAGATTCTCGGTCCATGGGGTCCTGGTGCCAATAACCTATTAAAATAAATCTCTAAAAAGCAGGTCAACACCACCGGAGACTGTAGGGCTGGCAGGTTTCTAGATCAGCGTAGGTATTAATTTTTAAATACAGCGAGGATCTTCAGCGTCACGCCTTGGCTCATTTTAGTATAATTATACCATTTATTTTTGTCGCAAATATTTGCTTTAGTTCTTAATGTTTCATGACATATATATGTATAAGGGGACAATCTTACACAAATAGACCTAGTCCCAAACTAAGCAAAGCTTGTACTATGGGTACTAGACGACGATATACATACTTATATAGATAAATACATACTTAAATACATAGAGAACATCCAAGACCCGAGAACAAAATTCGTGCGAAATGCACCACCACCACCACCACCATATCAGCCAAAGGACGTCCACTGCTGGACATGGGCCTCCCCCAAATTCACGAGGATTATATGCCATAATCGCCACGCTTGGCATGCGGGTTCGCGATCGCAGTATCTCCATTGCACTCCAGGGATGCTGCTGCCCACCCCCCGGTGGTCTTAGTCGTAGTTTTAGGACATACCCGGGTCCCAAATGCACAAATAATGCATATATAAGTATATGTATATTATTTTCCAAATCGCTAGAATGGTCAATTTGAGAATTTGGGAGTAGTTCGTAATGCTCAGTCTATATATATTTTTCATGGTCCGAGGCTCTGAGCTTATGTACTGAATTCGAACGTGAAGAGACAAATACAAATAGATCACCGGGTTATGTAAATTAATGCGTTCATTATGAGCGGTTCTGAATTGTGTATAGTTTAGTAGCGCGTGCTTACTAATTGTTCATGGTTGCAAACCGACGCGACATCACTAAGTTGTGCGTAATGCTACGTCTACCTTATTTTCTTGGTCTGAGGCTGGGTGCATGCATTGAATCAAATACGATGCAAAGACCCAAACCAGAATGTACCGTCAAACTATGTAAATACCTTCAGCAGTGACAAAATGAAACATTGCCTCATATATTATCGTATCGATCGAACGAAATCCTATTTATTCGACAGACCTGCTGAAATCACTTCACGTTTAGACCCCTAAGTAGCACGTGAGCCAATATGCGTGTTGAGGCCCGTTGCGAACATTGGTCGGACGTGCTCTATTACCATTCTAGGGTATCCTTGAGTGTAATGCGTAAACGACAATATCTGGGGCTAATCTGACTCGACGTATTGCCTACCAATATGATAACAATGTATTACGAGCGCTCGTTTCCACACACGTTTTGGTAACGTATCAGAGCAAGTCCTTGAAACGCATTTATATCATCATCATCATCAAAAACAACATAATCATGCATCCTACTGCGGGGCAAAGGCCTCTCATAGATAAAAGGGAGGTTCATGCCTTGATGAGGAGAGTATCATTTATGTTTAATCAAAATCTATTACCATTCTAGAGTACGAGTATATTGCGTAAACGACAATTTTTGGAAATCTCCAGAGTTATCCCACCGGGAATCCGTTTCTAAACAGTTCGACAGTGGCTTGAGGGAAGAGCTGTTCTATCCCACTCCACTTGTTGAAGCTATTTTAGCTATTGTGGATCTTCATAGGATGCACGGTCGTCTAGCGGTCACAATGCTACTCACAGAACTCTCATGTTCACACGCAATGCTAGCTTAAAATATAAGGCATTCCCTAAGCTATAATCGAGACGTTTATCGAAATCACTTCGGAGTACCTCCGACTCACTGAGGGACAATCATAGCATCGGTTCATTAATTGGACTCAACATATCGCATATGACATCAATTCCAAATTTAAGAGAATGAATATTTGCTCCAATCTGCAAGTTAATTATGAAACGCGACAAACTTACGTTAAGTAGATCTAGCTCCTTCATTTTTACTATGAAATATAACATTTAGACTTATGAAACGCTATCTATGGACCAGAAATAGCGAAAAGTCGAACCGGATTGACTTCAGAATAAAATAAATGGTCATGTATACGAGTACGATTTTCCAGTCAGAATTCATCTCGACTTTTCTGATAGTTTTTTTTGTAGTGTTCATCACTATAGACTCCTGCTGAATGTAACTAAGTCGAACGTAATACTCTCTTCCGGACGTAAGGTTCCAATACAATCTTGCCTGTTGAACTGTCCTATGCCGCTGTGTGACGCGAGCAAGTTTCTAGGCTTCATGCTTGACTCAAACTTGAACTGGAAGCGCCATGTTGACAATTTATGTGATAGGTTGAACAGTGCTGTCTTTGCGTTGCGTAAACTAAATCCATTAATATCGCTTTAAAACAAGTATACTTTGCTCACTTTCACTCTTTAATGTCATAGGGTAGTCTCATATGGGGAAACTCCACAGATGCACGGAGGGTACTAATTGTATAAAAACGTGCCATCCGTATACTAGCCGGAGTAAAGTCAAGACACCCATGTAGGGAATTGTTCGCATCGCAACGTATAACGACACACTACTCACAGCATCTCTCATCTCTTTGACCTAATATTATTTGTTAAAAAGAAAATCTCACAGCTTTCGATCGTGGATATACCTGGCAAACAGCTACGATTCACTGGACGCCTACGAACAGTCCCTCGTCGCAAGGCGCTTTCAAGAATAATCCTCGTGTCAAAGGTCCCACTTACTATGAGCATTTGCCTGCCGACTTAAGACACGAACAATGTGACGAAACATTTAGACGAACATTTTATTAATTGTGTTCATTAGGCAACTACGGAACCCTACATTTTGGCCCTACACCTTGTAGCTCCTTTGTCGGCTACATTTCGCACGTTTGTCAACGATTGCAGTTTTTATTTACGAATGAATTTTACAGATAGTGAATCACGTTAAGGTTTTACAATTAATTCTTGAGTGCCCAACACTGATTTGAACTCTCTTGCGTTAACTTATCACCCTCAGAAAGTACGCGACATGTGATTGCGATTCACTGATAGAATCAATCATAGATTGAATGGGTTTAGAATTTACTTGAAATGAAATTATTTCTTACTAGCTTTTGCCCGCGACTTCGACCGCGTATAATTCGTTCTCGCCTTAGAATGATTTGTTTTCCCACACAATCTTTCTCAAGCTCCGGTGGACACCAGGAACTTAGGGCTGATATGTTGGAGAAGGAAAGCTACGAATAGATAGGCTATAACGCCTCAGATGATGATGATGATACAATCTTTCACCCTTCTTTACACCCCCTTAAGAAATGATTACTGTCAATATGACATTCCCTAGAAATCCTACTGTCAAAACGAATGATTAAGTGCTTATTTCGGAATATCAAATGTACCGATTCTAGACGAATGAATCTCGTCAAAAACATTACATGTACATTGCACAATGATAAAAGTCTCGCAACGCAGTTCTGCTGTAAAACGTTATCCGAACAGAGCGAGTTCTTCATGTAAGTATGATGACCGAAGGCCGAAAGCAGAGCGGCAAGGCATTCGAGAATAATCACACAGAGCGGTCTTCTCATGTAAGGCTGAAGGCCGAGCCTCCCAACAGAGTAGATTCTTCATGTAAGGTTGATGACTGAAAAGCCGAAGGAGAGTGGCAAGGCATGCGATGCCGAAGGCCGAGCTATGTCGTCGCCGAAGATCCAGTTGCCATATTAATGAGGGTAAATTATACTGAATTCGTTCGTTTTCACGTAATGCCTAGACATATATACAGACAGACAAACAGACACAAATTCTTAAAACTGTTGAAACGATTTCTGTTATCGATTCTAAGTATCCCCAGCCAACTTTTTTTCGAATATTTTCCATGTACAGACTTTGGACCCTCTTCTAAGTGTACATCTAAGATGCTCCAACTGTCTATGCTGACGATTGGGCTGCCCAGCTCAAGTGATCTCTTATATCAAACAGTTTTTATGGTGTGAAGGGTCAACAATTACGTAAAAAAGAACGCACGAAAAAATTAAATGGTACACCGATCATACAAAGTGTGCATTGAAACAGCTGTTTTTGTATTTAAGCATATGAATAAAAACAATGCCAAAGTATCGCAAATGCATTTTGATGTACACGCAAAGTAGAACTAATTGCGAAAAGGTTGTGCTCAAAAATAGTGTCAACAATCAGAAGGAATTATGATACTTCGGTTTTGACGTAATGAATCGTCAACTGGTTTACAATTCTGCTATGCTTTAAGTTAAATTTCTTGACACGCTGTTATACTCCCAATTGGCTTAAACTTAAATCGTAGAATGGCGTATGAGGATTAAACCACACCATTTCATGGACCTTGCATCCCTTGACTTGCATCCCCGATTTAATATTCCTTTGATGGAAGATCATTGGGACAAAAAGTAAACTTATAATATATATAAGTGAATTCAGATTATATACTATTAGCATACAAATCATCTTAATCTGTTCAGCCGTTTTTGCGTGATTCAGTGACAAACATCAAAACATCTAAACTTTCGTATTTATGATATTAAGTAGTGGGATTATGGTATAAAGCGAGTGCACATGAAGTGAACGGCAAAAATAACATTGTAATTGCATGTTTTGAAGAGACCGTGGAGGCTGGCGCGCACACTGGGCAGCGCCGCGGCGCAGCGCTTGCGTTTACTTTTTTTTCAGTTTCTATCTTAAGCTTTCACAAATTTTGAATGAGAATGTTTTTTCTTTGTCATCAAGTATATGCTTACCAATTTTCATACCTGTAACTCATGGATTATAGGAGTTCCGATACAAAATTCAACCCCTCTTTTTACCCCCTTTTAACCCAAATCTGCACAATTTTTATAACCTAAAACCTGACCGGGTATTTACTCGACAGATTAGTAAAGTTTTCATCAAAATCCGTTCAGCCGTTTTCACGTAATGCGCGTTCATATTAACAGACAAACAGATAAACCAGTGAACGAAAAAAGCATAGAACGCGAGTTTCCTACAAAAGTACACTTTAAAACGGGGCATTTATTCTAAATACGCACGCGCGGGGTTGTACCAATAAGAATTGCCAAAAATATCAGCCGGTTTTCTATTACCCAAAACAAATAAACATGATTAGTAAATTTCAAAATGACTGGCTGTGTTTGGTATCCTAGCGCTGATGTTTTATGTGTCAAAATGGCGGCGATAACGACAACGCTTATCGAGCTGATCTGATGATGGAACCGGAAAGTGGTCATGGGAACTCTGTAATAAGTTAATACAATCGTACCGAGTTTGGGCTCTTTAAATCCACTCTTTGAGTAGTTGACAATAATTGCATATATTGTATGTATATATTTATTTCTTGCTTCTCTCATATAGTTATATAGTCTTATTAGAATCAATAGTCTAGTTGTAAATAAAGTAAATGTCCCCTAATATTTATTTATTATTAATACTTATTATGGAATTCATCTACCTTTTTCGAACACTACACAAATTAGTTATGTGCATGAAAGCATGTATCAAATCAACAAATTCAAATGTTTTATAGGTATCTTAGGCACAGTCGAGCACTTTAATTTAGAACCCCCTTAAGGTTGACAGTCCTGTCAAACGGTATAGACATTCAAAGCAAAATGTTACGCAATGGGTCACAAATTGAAAAAACAAGGGTTTTGCAAAGGGTTCGTTAGCGCCGGCCGTGCGCAGGTTTTTAAGATAAGCGGTTTTGCTCTGAGCTGATTGGGGCCCAATGGAAATCGGTCGCTGTTTATGGGATTTTATTCTGGCTTCGAATAAAAAGTACCGGCCAAGTTCGAGTCTAATGCGCGTTCCAATGATATACATGTCACACAAGATCAGAGTACGAAGGCGAACTTATCCCTATTATAAGATATATAGTATGATCATATAACAACCTAGTTCAAAAGAGATTTTTAATGTATTGATAAAAACCTAAATGGTTACTTCGACTACAATATTTACACCAAAATTAATCATTCATAATTAAATAAATATTAGGGGAGATTTTTTTACACAAATCGAACTAGTCCCATAGTAAGCTCAATCAGGCTAATTCTTTCAACGTTTCAAGTAAAATTCAGAGATATGGAGGGACTCATTAATATTATAAATATTAAAAAATATATAATAATGTGCTGGTGCATGAGCTATTTTGACACATTAGCTCCTTTACATCTTTATGAAACATACGTCATAACTAGTATGGCTCACAACATAGACGGCCAACAAGACAAAAAGGAGCTAAGATACTATAAATAGGGATATCGGCGCTGAATATTGCTTTATACCTTTCGGCGATAAGATTCTCGGTCCATGGGGTCCTGGTGCCAATAACCTATTAAAATAAATCTCTAAAAAGCAGGTCAACACCACCGGAGACTGTAGGGCTGGCAGGTTTCTAGATCAGCGTAGGTATTAATTTTTAAATACAGCGAGGATCTTCAGCGTCACGCCTTGGCTCATCTAAATATATAAAAGAAGAAACTGACTGACTGACTGACTGACTGACTGACTGACTGACTGACTGACTGACATATCAACGCACAGCCCAAACCGCTGGTCCTAGAGATTTCAAATTTGGCACGTAGGTTCCTTATAAGGTCTAGGGGTGCACTAAGAAAGGATTTTTCAAAATTCAACCCCTAAGGGGGTGAAATGGGGGTCCGAAGTTTGTATGGGGAAACAAGATTGGCTGGACTATTTTATTCGAAACTTCACAGAAGTATTTCTAACGATAAATGAGTAAACACGTGTTTCAGGTTTTCTGAAAAATCAACCCCTAAAAGGGGGAAATGTGGTGACAAATTCTGTAAATCGACATGGGTATTGTTTTTAAGGCTTATCGGGTCGCTGATAACGAAAACAACAATGATTTTGAAATTCCACGTGGAGGACGTGAAATACCATCCCCCCTGTTGGGGTGCGAGGGGGATGAAATGTCTAAATATTAATATGGGTGTCGTTTTTATGGTTTTTTGGAACGTTCATTACGAAAATGGCATCGATTTTGAAATTTAATGTAGTGGACATGAAAACTTTTGAAAGTTTGTGCCAAATTGCAAGAAATAACTGACTGACTGAGCGAGTGACTTATCATCGCACAGCCCAAACTGCTGGTTCTAGAGATTCTAAATTTAGTATGTAGGTTCCATATAAGGTCTAGAGGTGCAATAAGAAAGGATTTTTCAAAATTCAACCCCTAAGGGGGTAAAATAGGGGTTCGAAGTGTGTGTGGGGAATCAAGATTAATTAGACTATTTTATTCGACACTTCACAGGAGTTTTTCTAACGTTAAATGAGTAAACATGTGTTTCAGGTTTTATGAGAAATCAACCCCTAAAAGGGGGAAATGTGGTGACAAATTCTGAAAATCGATATGGGTAGGTATTGTTTCTATGGTTTATCGGGTCGCTGATTACGAAAACAACAATGATTTTAAATTCCCACGTAGAAGACGTGAAATACCATTCCCTCTGTTGGGTTCCAAGGGGGTTGGAATGTCTAAATATTAATATGGGCGTCGTTTTTATGGTATTTTTGGGTCGTTAATTTTGATAATGGCATTGATTTCGAAATTTTATATTGCGGACATGAAAACTTAAAAGTTTTTGCCAAATTGCAAGAAGAAACTGTCTGACTGAGTAAGTGACATATCAACGCACAGCCCACACTACTGGTTCGAAAGATACAAAATTTGGCATGTAGGTTCGATATAAGATCTTAAGGTGCATGAAATGCCGTGAATTCCCTATGAAGAGACGACCTTTTTTGATTCAATGTATTTGTAAGTAAGTGATTTTATTAATCAGTGCCGTCCGATACGATTTCGATAAAAATCGATATTTGAGCGTCCGAGAGGACTCTTAATAGGAATCCGAGGTAAACTTTTAATAAAGTAACGGCCATATTAGTTTTCTTCATTTTCGTTGCGATGCGATTTCGTTCAAAATTGATATCTGAGCGTCCGAGAGGTCCCCTAATAAGACTCCGAGGTAAAATTAGGATAAGTGGCAGCCATATTGATTTTCTTAATTTCCGTCCCAATTTCGTTCAAAATAGATATCTGAGCGTCCGAGATGTCTCTTATTACGAATCCGAGGTAAAATTTGAAAAAAGTCGCAGCCATATTGATTTTCTTCATTTCCTTCCCGATTTCGTACAAAATCGATATCTGAGCGTCCGACAGGTCTCGTAATACGAATGCGATGTAAAATTTGGAAATAGTGGCGGCCATATTAATGTTCTTTATTTCCAACCCGATTTCGTTCAAAATCGATATCTGAGCGTTTGAGAGGCCCCGTAATACGAATCCGAGGTGAAATTTGGAAAAAGTGGCGGCCATATTGATTTTCTTCATTTCCGTCCCGATTTCGTTCACAATCGATATCTGAGCGTCCGAGAGGTCCCATAATACGACTCCGAAGTAAAATTTGGAAAAAGTGGCAGCCATATTGCTTTTCTTCATTTCCGTCCCGATTTCGTTCAAAATCGATATCTGAGCGTCCGAGAGGTCCCCTAATATGACTCCGAGGCAAAATTTGGAAAAAGTGGCGGCCATATTGATTTTCTTCTTTTCTTTAACGATTTCGTTAAAAATCGATATCTGAGCATCCGAGAGGTTTCTTAATACGACTCCGAGGTAAAAATTTGAAAAAGTCGCAGCCATATTGATTTTCTTCATTTCCTTTCCAATTTCGTTCATAATCGATATCTGAGCGTCTGAGAGGTCTCGTAATACGAATCCGAGGTAAAATTTAGAAAAAGTGGCAGCCATATTCATTTTTATCATTTCCGTCACGATTTCGTTCAAAATCGATATCGGAGCGTCCGAGAGAATTCTTAATACGAATCCGAGGTAAAAATTTGGAAATGTGGCAGCCATATTGGTTCTCTTTATTTCCAACCCGATTTCGTTAAAAATCAATATCCGAGCGTCCGAGAGGTCCCCTAATATGACTCCGAGGTAAAATTTGGAAAAAGTGGCGGCCATATTGATTTTCTTCTTTTCTTTAACGATTTCGTTAAAAATCGATATCTGAGCATCCGAGAGGTTTCTTATTACGACTCCGAGGTAAAATTTTGAAAAAGTCGCAGCCACATTGATTTTCTTCATTTCCTTCCCAATTACGTTCATAATCGATATCTGAGCGTCCGAGAGGTCTCGTAATACGAATCCGAGGTAAAATTTGGAAAAAGTGGCAGCCATATTCATTTTTATCATTTCCGTCACGATTTCGTTTAAAATCGATATCGGAGCATCCGAGAGAATTCTTAATACGAATCCGAGGTAAAATTTGGAAAAACAGGCAGCCATATTGATTTTCTTTATTTCCAACCCGATTTCCTTGAAAATCAATATGCGAGCGTCCGAGAGGTCCCCTAATACGAATCCGAGGTAAAATTTGGAAAAAGTGGCGGCCATATTGATTTTCTTCTTTTCTTTAACGATTTCGATAAAAATCGATATCTGAGCATCCGAGAGGTTTCTTATTACGACTCCGAGGTAAAATTTTGAAAAACCCATTGCTTAACCTCGCATACCGCATGCGGTAGGCGGGTGCCGCTGGGCCACGAGCGCTCTGAATTCTTGATAGTTTGTGCCAAATTTCAATTTAATCGGTCCAGTAAAAGTAACTCAGTTGTAACAGACGGACTAACAGTAAGGAGTGCGAATGAAAGTGAAGTCAAATTTTCTTTTTGGATGCTCCTTTTAATAAATCACAATCACCAAACTTTGTATACCGAAACCCCCAGAATGTAACAACTACTATTCTGGAAACCGCATCTAAATCGGTTCAGCCAAACGCGAGATAATCGTGGACAAACATACATATATACCTACATACATATATACGGGTCAAACAGTGAACCTCTTTATTGTAGACGGTTAAAATTACGCTTAGTACGCGGGCGAAGCCGCGGGCAAATGCTAGTTTTAGTATAATTATACCATTTATTTTTGTCGCAAATATTTGCTTTAGTTCTTAATGTTTCATGACATATATATGTATAAGGGGACAATCTTACACAAATAGACCTAGTCCCAAACTAAGCAAAGCTTGTACTATGGGTACTAGACGACGATATACATACTTATATAGATAAATACATACTTAAATACATAGAGAACATCCAAGACCCGAGAACAAAATTCGTGCGAAATGCACCACCACCACCACCACCACCATATCAGCCAAAGGACGTCCACTGCTGGACATGGGCCTCCCCCAAATTCACGAGGATTATATGCCATAATCGCCACGCTTGGCATGCGGGTTCGCGATCGCAGTATCTCCATTGCACTCCAGGGATTTTCCTGTGTTACCCGTCCCGTGGTACCCTTTGGGTATGGAACCTTAAAAAGCTGAATTCAAGAATGAAGTTGCAAAGCCAATTTCAATTTAAAACCTTAAGTTTAATACAATCTCTGATTCCTTTACTGGAAGAATACGCGACATCTTGAAAACTTCGTATTTTAAGGTAGTTTTATTGGGTCACAGTAGATATAAGTTTAAAGAAAGGCTGTACAGTTTTCCTGAGAAGGCAGCTTTTATTTTATATATTGGGCTTTATCTTTCTATAGAACACCTATGGCTGTATTTAATCTAGGCACTAAAGTGGAGTCAGTTTTTACAAGCTTTTATTTACCAATCACCTGCCCCGTTGCCTGTCTGTAATCAAATCTTGCAAGTTAAATTTGATCTACTTCCCGGTTTCCGATTGAGCTGAAATTTTGCATGCATGCATAAATCGGATGACAATGCAATATTTTTATGACATAGAGCTGATCTGATGATGGAGACAGAAGGTCAATAATATAATAGCAATTCCTAAACTACACAAGATAAACCCAACGTGTTTGGGCTCATTCGAACCAACTCAACAAGTAGTTTATGGTTGTGGAAAAAAGTACAGTCGGCAATAAAAGTTTGTACTAAAACTGAAATTTTTGACCAAAAACTTATTTAATTTATTGCGTGCGCTTGCTCACACGCGTTCAAACACAGAACAAACACGCACACTTTTATAATAAATAGATTCGTCGTGTATTATATCACAGTGGAATGACATAATACACGACGACTGAGTATGTTGAGTATTTATCATTTCACTAAACTTGTCTAGTGAAATGTCAAAATGAGTTGTATTATCGAGCTCATTTCATAATGTCACCTCAGTGGTTTAGGGATTTTGGCAAATCACAAATTTGTTCAAATTGAATTGTTAATGAATAAACATAAAAACCTTAATCATAATAATTCATAATCTTAAACTAGGCTTCGCCACGTATACATGAGAGATAAACTCCGCAACAGGCTTCGTCAACAATGATCGGTTTAATTTACCTAAAGGACCGCTTCGGATCGTAGATGCAGCCCCAGATCTAAGGGGGGCAAACCGGGGCACTTGTCCCGGGCGGCAGTTTCATGGGGGCGCCTTTGGCAATTTTAACAGTTTTTCTCAAACACTGAAGGGAGGGGGCGCCACCATCAAGGTTTTGCCCCGGTTCGAAAAAATCTAATTATTATTTTCTAGGAAAATTATGTAATGGAGACGGCATTTTAACATCCTGCGTAAATTGATCATGTCAAATCTCATTTTTGGTCACTGCCCTGTTTCACTCATATAGAAAAAAAAAAAATTACAGTCAACTTAAAGGAAATCCAATGGTTTTAGAATAGCTATGTTATGCCTTATGGCAAACAAAAGTAGCAGTTCCGGGGCAAACAATTTTATTTATTATTCAATATTTTTAATATTTGATACAGATGTTACATATTTAAATACACTTGAACGGAAAGGAAAGCGTTCACATTCAGTGTCTGTTTGATCGTCTGTCACCAGGTATCACCGTGTATATATAAAATCTGTTTTTTTTTAAGTTCGTTTATAAATAAGCACTTTAAGCCTAGGTAGTTTCTGATTATGTATAGTCTTTATCCTGGGGTGAACTTGGCTGGACACGCTGCCGCGTGTCTAGATACATCATGGTGGGTATTCAAAATCGAGGATCAGACTAGACTAGACCATGGAGGATTTAAGTACAATGCTCAATGACCTCAGTAAAGCCTCCGAGCGAGTTGGTCTAAGGATGAACATGAACAAGACGAAGATCATGTCAAATGCCCATGTTGCACCAACTCCCGTAACAATCGGACACTTAACGCTCGAAGTTGTAGACGATTACATATACCTAGGATAGACTGTCCAGTTAGGTAGTTCCAACTTCGAGAAAGAGGTTAATCGTCGAATCCGACTCGGCTGGGCAGCGTTCGGGAAGCTACGGCAAATATTTCGTTCAATATTCCGCAGTGTCTCAAGACGAAAGTCTTTGACCAGTGTGTGTTGCCACTTGCCAGTGATGAATCATGGCACTGAAACGTGGTCGCTTACTATGGGCCTCATAAGAATGCTCAAAGTTTTGACAAAAGATGTTAAAATATCAACCTATAATCTCCGAATAAGGTTGATAATAAAACTTGCAAACTGACTGAATTAGACATGACTGATTTGAGGCTCAAGCTGGTTGCTAAAAAGAGAAAAATAGAGTACACAACAGAGTCGGAGATCTGAAATCAGTAACGTGAACGATCAAATCATAAAGTTAAGTATTGCAGATAGTAGACTTGTAAATAATCGAACTAAACAAATTATGAAAAATGTGTTTATGACAACGGGTCTTGGTGACGTAATTGATCAAGCTACATCTGTTAATATAAAAAAAAATAGTTTTAATCAGAATCTTAAAGACAAAAACAACTTAAATTGTAATAATCAAATTCAAAGAGTACTGCCTATAAATCTGGGAAATGTTGACAAAATCGATATTAGAATAAACATGACAGATAATAGTCACCCAAAGAGCAATGGAGAGGGCTATGTTGGGAGTTTCTCTGCGAGATCGCATCAGGAATAAGGCCCTCTGCCGAAGTCAGGGTTACGGATCCGTAATTCTTTAAACAGGCATACGGCATGGCCTGTCCTTCTCGCCGCACCTGGGGCGACTCCCTGATGCGGAACCCCCCATCCCCCAATTGGTCGCATCTGGAGTGTCCTCCGCTAAACAGAGGAACACCCAGAATGACCCCGTCTCCGGGTTATTGGTAGCACCGGTAAGCGATCCCTCCGAAGATGAATCACTTACCGTTGCCTCCAGGGCGCACCGGCCAGAACCCTTCCCCTTCCCCCAGACCCGCGAGGGTCCAGGGGAACTGGAAGAGCCCAGACACTCGTGGAGGTTACCCAACTAGCACCCCTCCAAGAACTGACCTGCGCCCACATTGCTTAACCTCGCAAACCGCACGCGGTACGCGGGCGCCGCTGGGCCACGAACGCTCCCACGCTCTTTTTTACATGAACAATATGTTTAAAAAAAAGGAAATTAAAACAAAGACACAAAGTTAGTAACAGAAATTAATAAATTATAACCTATAAATAACAAAAAGTTTTTACCCCTAATTTTTTCAGGAGGTAAATCTGTACTTAGTAGTAACCTACCCAGCTACTCGAAGACGACAATGGAAATC
Organism: Notocelia uddmanniana; assembly: GCA_905163555.1. NCBI lineage: Eukaryota > Metazoa > Arthropoda > Insecta > Lepidoptera > Tortricidae > Notocelia > Notocelia uddmanniana. The sequence continues at coordinate 21,787,552 of LR991068.1, forward strand.
TGACCTCAGACCCTGTTGAGATCAAGAGTATGTGGAGGATCTATTTTTAGGGTCTCTTGAACTGCCCAGTGCGAGTAAATCACGTGCCGGAATATTAACCGTTAAATGGCAGGGATAACCCTTTTAAGTTTTCAGGAAATTCGAAAAGCAATTATGCGCATCAAAAACAATGAAGCACCTGTCGTTGACGGATTGAGTGGTAGGAGAGTTTCGAAAATGCGGCGGTGGATGAACCCTGTTTGAACAAGTTGCTACTTTTGGTACGACCATCTGAAAAGTGCTCAAATTATAAGGGAATAACACACAATACACTCACAACTGCGAATAAAGTACTTTCCTATATGTTACTGGCATGGTTAGAGAAGTATGCGTAGGAATATCTAGGAAAGTACCAGAACAAATCCAGTCCGCACGTGTACATACTCTAAGACTTCATCTGTCTTTATAGTGTAACGTAGCCGCAACACGTTAAACTGTGACGGTGCAACGGCATGCAGCAGATCATTCGGTCCAGCCAGTACAGACTATAGAAACGCCATGGTCGAACTGTCACGGAACTCGCCTGCACATAAACAATGCCTTAGTCCTCGACTTGCGCATGTCACCCGCGTCGTACACAAGCGGCATTTTAATGCAACCCCGAGTTTCCATAAACTTTTCTTCACAAATGAAGTTGTTCCTACCTCTAGTCGCCGCTCGCTCAGTCGCTCCGCGGTGCTTGCGGCGATCGGTCGCGTGTTGTGACTGCGCCAGTTGTTCCCGCGTTCCGTGATCCACGTGATAGTGAAGTTGTAACGGTAGGTTTTTTTTTGTTTTATTGCGCTACCGTTAAGTGGTACAGGATTTTTGGTCTAAGCGATATTTGACATGTACGTGTGTTTTTTGTTACCATCTTTCAGTGCCAGGAACCCGCTAGGCGGGCGCTTGTTTCGTAGGCGCTTTCCGCTACATACGGTTTTTTGTACGTAATCATTTACGAGCGTAGTGCTACAAAATCATTGGCAGTTACAGTGTATTTTTAAGACAGTTTAACGTGTGCAACTTATAGTTTTCAAAAAGCGGGGGTGCGCGGTAAAATCCACCACCGGTGTGGTTTTTGTCCCACAACCTTTTAAAGTCTGTAGAGCATATACTATAGGTTCATTATTACTTTAGTAAAACACTACATTAATACGGAGATTTAGGTTATAAAAATAAAAATCACGTATTTAAAAAAATCCGAAAGCCTAACTTCATTATGTAAATACAAAGACAAATAAAAATCGATATGACCCAATCCAACAAATTAAATTGTCAGAAATTTCAAAAGCAAATTACATGCTTAAAAAGGTTTAGTTTGTCTCGAAAACTTGCGAAGGAGACAAAAACGTGCCGCGCGTATCAACGAGCAGATTGGGGAGAACGGGCAAGCACGTTCGCTCGTAAAAATTTGAATCTGCTGGAAATCTGCTAATTACTGGCTCTTATTTCGTGAACTGCTCCTGCTTATTTAAATACTTTTTTTTACTTTGTTGGCGTTAGTTGGCTTATTTAGCGCTGTCCCATACACAGTTCGACTTCCGCTTTTAATTCTTTAAGGTACAATTTAGGAGATGAAAATTCACTCTGTACTGTCGGGCTATTAAAGAGGTTTGTCACATTTAAGTTGACGTTTGCTTGCATCAAGGCAAATATCAGTCCTGCCAACGTTTAATTTCAAACGAATGCGAATATTGCATTGACGTATGCAATAACAGGCTGATCAACTGATAATGACAGGTTAACTATTTACCGTTTTTTTTAAGCTTAGAATTTTAACAGCCTGTTTCGCCCACAATTCTTCATTTCCCTAAGATATCAGGGGATAATATTGAATTTATTTCGCTTATTTCAGTTACTTATTACATTTGAAATATAACGCACCGCATATGTTCCCGTTTCAAGATTGTTTTCCTTCAAAACGCATGACGGATAACGCAAGATTTTTCTAATCCGAAAAGAAACAAGGTATAGTAAAAGATAAGTATTTCGCTAACCTTATAGCCAGCTTCATAGTCTACAATAATTGCAGCTCGTTCAAGGTTATTTAAATACCTGGCCATTATCAAATTAAATACGACGCCTAGTTATCATTGATCGCAAAAATTACGATAGAATATATATTATTGACAGTGACAAATATTGATTGAAACTCTTACGACGTCGTTTATTTGAGTAGGTCATTAAAAAGGTTAGATGTTGACATGAAACTAGATATAGGTGTATAATTTTCTGACTCTTGTTATCATACCACGTAAGTATAATTTTTATATGCTCTTGTCTACTCAATACTTTGGTTTCAAAAGATACGAAGAGTCTATGACTTAATAAAGGATGAATTTAACAACTGGCGTAGGTTTTCGCACCCTGACTGTACCTACTGCCCAGGGTCTCACACTATCAATATGACAAATTTTATCTAAATTCAGCAGTTAAGCGTGAATAGGTAATAGACATACAAATAGACAGACAGGCCAGCAGAGTTACTATAAAATTTATTATATTAGTATGGATATTACTTAAATGAACCTCCGTTGACAAGTTGCTGGGACGTCAGTTTCTGCAGCAAACATGACCTATGCAACCTGCGTCGAAACGTAGGTAACGATGGAAAAAAAAACACGTTAGACACGTTAACAAATTATTTAAGTATATGTATAAAGTGAAAGTTTAAAGTGTAATATGGATATTGAAAATAAAACATCATTTTAACTTGTGCTAGACAGACAAGTCTAGCGCGATGGAAAGTGATTCTTTAATTAAGAAACCAATGTGTAACTGAATTGCTATTTAAAATGGTAATATATAATAAATGTCATCACATTTTTATACAGGGAAAACTATATCAAATTCCATTTATAATTCATTCATTAATTATCTATTTTTAAAGTTAAACATATAAAAATCAATAGAAGGAGTAAACGAAATAATAACTATTCAAATAAACCGCCCCTTGTTACTTCCGCTGCAAAGGTGCCCATAACACTGATAAATCTGATGATGCTTCCTCGCTGGATTGCCATGGATAACCTTTACAACAGCAACGATTTGCCGCGAGAGTCCTCCCCCTTTTGCCGAAGTCATGTCATGATTTAAATACAACTATTATTTAAAGTAATTATAATTTACAATTTTATCTCATTCATGAACATTAAATTTTTAATTGAGTCCGCAAATATACATTTTCTTCTCGTGTTTAACATTATCATGACTTTTTATTAATATATGATTTTCTTAGCTCTGTAACGTAATAGGTAGTAAAGTGTACCAAAAGACATTCGTATTATCTGGAATGGTGACGACGTAAAAATACAGAAAATTTCTCGCTTTGAAGTACTGAATAATAAACCGGTGATTCATTTTATACATACACACTGTTTACAAATACCTTTGAAAGTTATGAATAGAATATAATTTAACGATTGGATCTCGTGTATTGATAAAGTGTATTTTTCGTTTAAGCGTTTTTATTTTGTGTGAAAAGAAAGTAGACTGTTTTTAGCGAAATCAATTCTATGAAGTTATTGAGTGTCAAAATACTCGCATGGGGTGTCATTTGAGTTCTAAAAATATCCATTGAGATAAAGTGATATGTGAATACTTGCACTTTGTGTATCTGTAGGCAGGTCTGCGGCATCGAAGCTTCGAAAGAATGATGCGATTTGATGACACTTTTTTATCGCAAGTCTATATTTGCAGTCAAAGTGACTTCTAGGTAACAATACTGTATGGAAATGACAGGTGTCAGGATTGACTTCTTAACCGCAGACTACTATAACACACTGTGTCTTAAGAAACAAAATTGAATATTGTTTTAGGGCCAATATTTCATTAAAAAATATTAACGTTAACCTATACTCTAACACTCCTTGATCTCAAAACGACTCACTGCAGAAATATCTTAATTCCAGAATTTAAATTTTTAGGGTTCCGCACCTTGATAGGAAAAACGGAACCCTTATTATAGGATCACTTTGTTGTCCCTCCGTCCGTCTGTCTGTCTGTCAAGACCCTTTTTCTCAGGAACACGTGGAGGTATCAAGCTGGAATTTAAATCAAATACTCAAGTCTACTATCCCTTAGAGCTGTGAAAAAATCAAACTTCTAAGCCAACGCAATCAAAAGATACAGCCGTTTATGCCGCAAATTTCTGCAAATTTTCGACACTCGCAAGGAAATCAAAACCTACAGGGTACCTACTTCCCGTGAACTCATAATGAGAATGAAACATTTTTAACAATTTATTCAGCCAGGCACTTTGAGCAACAAGTCGTTTTAAGTTCTAGGATATTGGAGTATTAGGCAAAATTTAATGAAATGTGTGATTATGGCATTTATTTCCCATTAAATTGGGGGAGGCCTGTGTCCAGCAGTGGACGTCCTTCGGCTGATATGGATGGCGCATGAAACCTAGCGTCATTCAAAGGGGAAATTGAAAAAGCTGTGGCTATCTGACCAGGGAGTAATACTTTGTCCTTTATCATTTATTTTTTCTTTACTTATCCTGTAGTTCCAATTTCCCTTCTACTTTCACGTATAAATGTTAAATTCTCATGTTATATATGTATTTCTGTATGTTTATTATTTCTCCTGTGCCTTGTGGTTTTTTGTGTGTCTGAATAAAATCTTTATATTATACAGGGTCAGGGTGACATCGGAGACGTAATCAGAAGCTAATTTTTCAGACTCTACACATGATCGCCTTTTCAATGCAATAAGTTGTTACATAAAAAAAAAAAAAAACAAGTTTATTTTTTAATTTTTTTACTACAATAACAATAACGCGATACTTAAATCATGGTCACCCTATCACTTTTGACACACGTTGTATGAGGGATGACAAGACGTCGTGTGGTGTAGGGTGACCAAGTTGTATGAAACATTATTTTTTCTGTTAATAATTTGAGAAATAATAGTCAATATTGCAAGTAGTAACTGTGATATCATCTTTATTGTGTTTGCCTTTCAATACTTTATCGAGTCAAATAATTTCTGATCACGTCTCCGATGTCACCCTGTATATATACATGTACTGCACCTAATATTGCTGCGTACTTAGAGAAGGATCAAATCTTCTGCGTCTAAACTTGAACACTTAAGGCGACTTACGCAAGGGAATTCTCTTGGAGACAGATTCGTTCAAAGTTTTAACTAGATTACTAAGTCAAATATTAGAAGAGGACGCGGGTGTTCACACATCAGAGTGTTCAATACACTGAAATGTGAGAAGTTTGAGTTTAACGTCCGTGCCAACGAAATACTGAAAATTACATGAAATGTTGAATTTTTTTTTGTTGAATTGTCGGCTTATATCGACACTCTCTGAAGAGAAAATGGTCGTGATTGATGGAAGTTGATTTTTCTTGGCCAAACTATTAACTGTCTATCGTCTAAACTGTGTGTAATGTGTGTGTGAGTTAAAAATCTCCTGGTCCTTAACGTTGTCTGGAAGAGAACGCTCTTTAGTGAAAAAAATCACCTGTTGTCGCCTTACACTGTACATTTTGTTAAATTATTTTATTTATGCGGGTTGGCAATCTCAATATCTCCACCGCACTCCAGGGATGCTGCTGCCCATCCCACAGTGGTCTTGGAGCGTGATTATAGATAATGATGTCGGAGTTGTCATCGTGAATCGATTTTCCCGACTTGGCATCTGTCAGCCATTTCAAAACAACTGCGGTAACAAGAAACAAAGACTTTTAATTTTTAATTTATTAAGATGACACAAATACACAATCCACAAAAACACAGTTACCCTACTCTCTTTGATGGATAGTATAGTTGACAGTGAGGTAGGGTGACCAAGTTGTATGAAAAAGTATTATAGTTTCCATTAAAATTTGAAGAAATAGAGAATTATTTAATATAATAAGCCTTGAAACCAACTGTGATATTGCCTACTTTGAATTCTCGACCAAATACAATCATTCCGGATCACGACCCCAAAATCACCCTGTATAACTCGTGGTTGGGCTAAAAAATGAATGAACACTGTTGAGCTCATTTTAATAGGAAAAGCCATCTATAATGAAATGAAAAAGGGTGCTACATGACCATCTCTTTGTATTTCCCATATTAAGTTAGAATATAAATAATGGAACGCAATGGTTAAATGACCTATTGTCTATTTTCAGTGGGAACGGTTTTGATAACGACATCAAAAGACGTATTTACATAAAATCTATTAAAAGAGCATTAAGGAAAAAGTGTACTCATATCACCTCTCTATCAATTTATTTTACAAAATATCAGTTAAAACAGTTATTTTATCACGACAAAGTGTAATAAATACATGAAATATACTGCCCCTATACAGGGTGCAATCTATTTGGGTATACAAAATAGAAAACTGTGAATCTGACCATGATTTTGAACAACTTTTAGTATGGGACCAAATTTGTCCGCCTGAAAAAAAAACCAACCATTTCATACAGTTTGCTCTTTCGATTGAAGTCCTATCTTATGAAACATCAGTTTTTTTTGGCACTGACAAAGTTGGTCCCATTGTAAAAGTTGTTTAAAATCATGGCCAGATTCACATTTTTCTATTTTGTATCACCAATTAGATTACACCCTGTATTTAGCCTCTCAATTAAAACAATAGAAGCTAACTTTATCACGAAATCTAATTGTGGCAATTGGTGGTTTAGGTTAAGATTCCCATGTATACTTTAATGTGTAAGTTTGAAGTTTGAAAACTACGCGAATTCGTAGTCCTACTCGTATTTATAAATTATAACAAAAACTTAATTTATAAAAACGAGGGATGTCTAATACCTAATTAGGTATTTTATATGTAACAGATGGACCCGCGTATGTCCTAAAACTACGATCGAGACAACCGGGGGATGGACAGCTGCATCCCTGCAGTGCGGTGGAGATACTGCGATCGCCAACCCGCATGCCAAGCGTGGCGTTTACCCCCCATGAAATTATGGCATTATCCCCCCATGAAATTGGGGGAGGCCTATGTCCAGCAGTGGACGTCGTTCAGCTCATATGGTGATGGTGGCTACCTTCTTTTCACATGCCTCAATATGCCTTCGTAGATGGTCGAGGGAGGCAATGGCTGAGATACGCGTCATACTCGTGATCGGGTGCTGTCTGTGGAGTCCAGTCTGTTCATGCTTTCAAGGGCATAGTAAATACCTTAACACTAGTGTTATTTTATTGTAGATTGACGAGAGACATAATCCTGTTCTGGATTAGTTTTCTTGTTATTGACGCTTAGAGACCTTATACATCTCTAACAATATTAATTTAATGCTGTTTTATTATTTATTTTGATTTTGATGCTGAGAGACCATTTACATCTCTAAGGACTTTGAAATAATTGTTATTAATCGTATTTGGACGCTTAGAGATCATATACATCTCTGAGATATTAAATTAATTTTATATACTTTTTGTTTATTCGGATGCAGATCGTATTCAATATACGTCCTTTATAAGTTAATTTTCATTGAATTGTTAATCAGTATATTTTTTTAATCATTGTTATTACTTAAGTAAGATTGTCAGTTTTTTTTTATTGTATAATTCACGCTTTGACATGTGTCCTTGTGGCCTATTTGCAGAATAAATATTTGATTTTGATTTCAATTACTCGACGAAAATATATACAAGAATACTTAACCAAAATAATATAAAGAAAATTAAAACTAACTTAAATCTAAAACGGACCCTTGAGGCATTGTACCGAGGATGCTGGCGGCATTTCCTCGCTGTATCGCAATGCTGATACGATGAGCGAGGAAACCGCCAGCTCTTCGGTCACCAGTTACGTCAACCAGACGCTTCGCAATTTCTGCAAATAACTTATGCGCGCTGGGACCCCATGGACCTATTACTCGACAGAGACGGTTTCCATGAGCCCAAAAATGATGGGTTTTTCTTGTGTAATTTAATAGTCGATATTGCCACCTTTTGTCTCTATAATCAGATCAGCTCGACGGTAGGTACGATGATAGTGCGGTATTACCGAATTCCATTTCTTTTAATAATAATAATATTGGGGGACAATCTTACACAAATCGACCTAGTCCCAAACTAAGCAAAGCTTGTACTATGGGTACTAGACGACGATATACATACTTATATAGATAAATGCATACTTAAATACATAGAAAACTTCCAAGACCCAAGAACAAATATCCGTGAAAAATGCACAAATAAATGCCCTGGCCGGGATTCGAACCCGGGACCTCTAGCTTCGGAGGCAGAGTCACTACCAACAGGCTAAACAGGTCGTCAACACAACAGGTTATCAAAATACACATGTACACATGCCTTCACGGCGATTATAACTAAGACAAAAACAAGTCGGTGGTGTATATCCTCCAAACACTATTTTTAGGGTTCCGTAGTCAATAAGGAACCCTTATAGTTTCGCCATGTCCGTCGTTCTGCCTGGCCGAGGCTTTGCTCTGCGATTATTGGTGCTAAAAAACTGCAATTTGGTAAGGACATATAAAACAATGAAACTGACAGTCGTACAAAAAAAAACATTAAGGGTGCGTCTCCTACACGTAAAGTGGGGATGATTTTTTTTCAACCCTATGGTGTGGGGTGTTGTTGGATAGGTCTTTCAAAATGAATACAGGTCTTCATCACACATTTTTTGATAAAGTAATAATTTTCGGAAATATTCACTCCAAAAGAGAAAAAAAAAACCCGCCAAGTGCGAGTCGGACTCGCGCACCGAGGGTTCCGTAAAAGTATTTTTACCATATGATATAACTAAAAATTTACGGTTATCGCAATTTTTACTTTATCTGTGCTATAAGACGTTGCTTCCTACCAGATTTCAAGTTCACGAGAAGTACCTTGTAGGTTTTGATTCCCTTGCGAGTGTTGGAAATTTGCGGCATAAACGTCTTTATCTTTTGATTTAGCCTTACCCTAGCCCCTTAGCTTTGCCCTCTTTTGATTTCTTTTTGTTTTCTTTTGATTTGCGTTTTTGTGTGAGTTTGGCCTCATCTTTGCCCCCTGGGTAGATGCTGGCCAAGAGCAATCCCATTTTTAATAAAAAAAAAAAAGCTTAGAACTTAATTTTTTTTACAGCTCAAGGGACAATAGATCTGAGTGTTTGATATGAATTCTAGTTTAATAACTCCACGCGTTCCTGAGAAAAAGGGTCTTGACAGACAGACAGACGGACGGATTGACGGACAACAAAGTAAGGGTTCCGTTTTTTCCTTTCGAGGTATGGAACCCTAAAAAATGTGTCCCCCCCCTCTCTAACTTTTGAACTATGGGTCCAAAAAATATGAAAAAAATTAAGAAAGTATAGCTTAATAAAGACTTTCAATGAAAGTTATAGCGGACATGATCAGTTAAGCTGTTTTTGAGTTATCGTAACAAGTCTTCCCTTCTTAGTAAGAGACGTATGAAACGCTGCGAAAGTATTTCCTTTTGCTTGTTATTGTTTTTTTTTTTAAGTAAGTTCATTGGGCAACTACGGAAACCTACACTGAGCATGGCCCGACACGCTATTAACCGATTTTTTCTTCTTCATTAAGTTGTCAGTTAGGAATATAACGTCAACCTTACATGTTTCTGACTCGTTTTCATTTAATACTTTATTTATATGATCTATTTATTTAGTAGCTCAGCAATATTTTGGTGCACAAATTAAGTTGCGTAAGGACTGTTCAATTTACTAAGCGGACATATTTAACTCAAGCTTTAAAACTTAAACTAAAACGAACTAATAAGTACTGGCCGGATATAAAATGACCATGGATAATCCTATCAAGTGTTTTATATATTTTATTAAATGTCAAAATATTTTTCGAGATGGAACGAACTGATATTGACGATCGAAAATTAATCTTGCAGAATTGGTGTACTCGTACAGGCAAATGTTCATTGAGGAAAATTGCTAATAAGTTTAAAAGCTCCAAGTCAGCAGTGTTTCAAATAATAAAAAAGTTTGGGGAGCACCGTAGCCTCGAAGATTTACCGAAATCGCGAGGCCGAAGTGGATCGGCAAAACCACATATCGATGAAAAAGTCGTGTGCTTGTTAAAATCTAAAAAGTACATGTCCGTTCGGGAAATTACTAAAAAAGTAGGTGTTAGCATAGGTACTATACAAAATATTAAAAAAAGAAATAACATACGGACATGCAAGAAACAAAAAATGCCAAAGAGAAGTGTTGAGCAACAAACGAGAGCCAAAAAAAGGTGCGGAAATTTATATAATATGTTGCTGACAAATAAATCTCGATGCATTCTTATGAACGATGAAACGTACGTAAAGTTTGACACCAATATGTTACCGGGGTCCCAGTATTAAAATGCAGTTGTAGGAGAAAATGTACCCGATGCCGAAAAAGCCATAAAGATGGACAAATTCGGTAAGAAAGTTCTTATATGGCAGGCAATTTGTTTCTGTGGCCTCAAAAGTAACTCTTATTTTGCAACCGGCACTATTAATGGCAAAATTTATAGAAATGAATGCATCAAAAAACAATTTCTTGCAATATATAGAAGAAAGCACAGTGTGCATGCTGGTGAGACCGTGACGCTGTTAAATACAAAAAACGTTGAATTTGTTAAAAAGGTAGACAATCCACCAAACTGCCCGGAGCTCCGCCCAATCGAGCGATACTGGGCCATTGTTAAGAGACACCTGAGGAAGGATAGCCGAGTAGCTGGTTCATTAGAAGAATTTAGACGCATGTGGTTTTCTGCATGTAGAAAAGTTTCAAAAAGTGACGTGCAAACACCTATGCGGCGAATCCGGGCTAAAGTCCGAAAATACTACTGTTGTAATTAAATTTGATTATTTTTGTGTTTATATTGCTTTATTTTAAAATTGTAAATAAATATTCATCAATATAAACTTATTTTTGAAATAAGAATTCCCTATATAAACCAATTTTTGATGTCCGCTTAGTAAATTGAACAGTCCTTATTGTTTACAAAATTAATGTAATTACTACTATGCTTCACGAAAGGAAGATTTTTTGTTGATTTGGATATCTTTGCGAAAGCAATACGGGACAGTACCCTATTTTGGATTCGTGTTCATGGCATTTCCATGAGTAAGTATCCTTTTTGCTGATTTCATAGTTATAATAATCATACTTATAATCTACTTGATCCACCATTAGAGAATTTTTTGGAGCAATAATGAAAAGCGGATTTTTTTGCCATTTATCTAATTGCTACAATCTATAAAATTATTTTTGTTACTCAAACAACAGTGAAGTAAATTAATTTTGTACTAAAGCAGTAACGCTGCTAACAAAAATTTCAAATTAAAGTGAAAAATTGAAACAGTGAAGTAATACACTGTTTAAAGCATTTCCTTCTAAAATTTTACAATGTTTTATAAAATATAGTGGAATAATTTTCAAGGCGTTTCAAGATAAATTCATAATGATATTCAACAGGTTATCGTCATGCTCGCCGACTCAACGAATTATCTTATCGCTTTCCAAAGACTCATAATGTTTCAGTGCACCAATAATATTGTCCGTCATTGCTCCGAGTTAGATAAACGACGTGACTTGGTTCTTTTTGTATCCAATAAGGCTATGTTGTATGTCTAGCAATATTTTTGACAAACCAACGCACTGTTTTCCGCCTAAAATAAAAATCATGCTGTTTTGCTTCTTATTTGCACTCTGTTTTTTATCTTGGACTGGAATGCTCCTGCAGTCATCCAAAACAGGTATTGATGATTGCTGTTAATCACGTTCGACACTGTCATCTACCTGATTGTCACATTATTTTACGTTAGGTAAGACCATTTGAGAAGCAGGGGGTCGAGTGGTGCGTTCCTACTGAATTCTTAGCTGCTGAGTAGGTCGAGGTGCTAGATTGATTCACACGTATCCTTAAATCGTAAATAAAGGTCTATTTTTTTGTGCAATAGTTACGGGAAACACTATATAGCCTAATGTCTAACAGAAAATTGCGATAGATGGTCTCGTAAATTTGGGTCTCTCCTAAAGTCAGCTTGGCCTCGCCTTTGTTTGATCAACCTTTCTGGCAGATAAAATGGTTTCCGGCATTTCGGTGATATTGTGTTTTTGCCAGATTTATGTACACACTATAAACACAATTTACTTTTGCCTTTCTTTGAAAAAAGTAAATTAGGATACAATTTCTCTGAAGCGAGTGTTCATTTGTTTTTTCTCTATTGGATCCATTTCGCATATTATATGGCACTTAATACCCTTCTAATGCGGTTGATATCTGGTAACTATTGTTACCAAAATCAAGTGAAAGTTGAAACAGTATCGTAAAACAAATATTCTCTGTGTCCACACTCTTATTTGACGTCCAATATTTATTTTATTACTGTAAATATTAACATTTATTATTTACCAATGTTTATTTACCTTAAGCGTGTTTATTCATGATGTTTACCAAATGTCAACTTTCAGGAGGACAGGCCGCTTACTCATACTTATTATGACAAACATTGTAGTTACCTTTAAATATAATATTATCATATATACAGTACAATATAATACATTCATAAATATAACAATACACACAATACCTACATTTTATATTATAGTTCATTTTACAAATGTATAAGAGGGGTTGATTCGAAACACATAACGCCAAATGTCTATGCCAATATCTAGACACACGGCAGCGTGTCCAGCCAAGTTCACCCCAGGAACTAGCGGACAGCAGCCGTGTGTTATTTTACACGAACCGTATGGATCCACTTTTGACCCCTCAACAACTCCAAATCTATTTAACATTAAAAAATGAGTTTTGGTACATGTATCTATTAAAGTCCAAAAAACGGCATTTTTACCACTGACTGACTGACTGACTGACAAGTAATAAAAAATCTAACACACTTTTGGGAATATAGGCGTGAGTTTATTTATGTATGTACCTTTTTTTCATGATTAGATAATATTCTGACTCAGAACTCTACTGTTGATTCCGATCAATCATTAGTAAAATATTCATCATTAGTAAAATTGTATAATTTCCAGGACAAGATGATTATATACCAACGTCACAAACCAGTTTTACTAATAGTATTTACTAAGAGCAAAAAATATATATTATTTATTATAACTCATTTGTTATATTTAGTAATCTTACGTACTGGTGCTAGTACACCATTTATAAACTTAAGGAAAGTTTTATAGAATTTGTGCAACTCTGTAGTTCGGAGTAAAGAATATTAATTTCACGATGAAGCAAAACCGTTTTGCAGTTCATATACTATGAAATTTTCTCTCAGTACAAGGAATTGAATAACACAAGTGATTCTGGGTTGCAAACCCAAAATTATGTACTCCTACCTTATTCTAAAAAAATGTACACTGGAAATATGCACGTGTACAAAAGTGGAGGCCAAAATAGTGTTGTATAAAACGTCTCCACATGTACAAGGACGTAACAAATAAATTATTACCTAAATGATTCCCCAAGTCATGGCAGTAGGAAGAATTTTATTTATTTCATACCTTAGTACTATTACAATAAAGTTCAAAGCGACAAATACCTGTATCAAAGGATATTATTAGTAAGATACCAAAAGTGACAATTAGGGTATAATATTTTAACGACAGTTCCGTTTACGTTGGTGACCCAGCCTACAAAGTATAAGACGAGTTCGAATTCCATTGAAAAATAAATCGCCACGGTTGGGAAGATTAATTTATAAAATTTTCACCACGATTTAAAATTGTAATTTTGTTCGAATACGCTTAAAAATAATGTATGATTTCTTTGGTTGAATAGCAATTGATTAAGATTTTTTTTCGTTTTCAAATCAATCAATCAATCAAATTGTGTATTTGCTGGAATACAGTAGGTACAAACAGGTGTTATACATTAAAAATACACCATATTGTATTCAGCCTACAAGCAGGCATGCAAACATTTCAGAGTGCTACGTTACGATACAATCATTTATAATATAACAATATTTTTCTTTTAGTCTCGTATGTTTTTTGTCTATTAATCTTCGAGGCTGCTACTTTTAAGAGGTAAGGACCTTTGTCTGGCTTCATTATGTGCATAAAGTAGAATTTCTGTTTAAAGTGGCAAACGGTACATATCGGTGTAGCAGGTCGCAACCTATGTGCAGTATTTTCAACTTTCTGATTTCGCCCGAATTTTATTGACTGATGTGATGAGTATTGTCTGTATAACATTTGCGTTATACATATTGCATTAAAGTGGGGGCGGTTACCGCATCCGCCCATCTCATACTAATTAGGAATTCATTTAAACGTCGGCGTGAAGTAGAAATACTGTACCGACTCGGCTGACACTGACAGCTTACTGATATCACAATGAGCACGCAACGCAAAATAGGAAAATAGCAAAAAAAATTTTAAAAAAGCATGTCGAGCCACGTACAAAGAAGGCTTTCTTACCTACTTACTATTACGAATCCATATTTTAAAACCACTCCTGTAATTTGAAGTAAATAATTTTTAAGAAAAAAAAACAACTTCATTGGGGGAGGCCGGTGAAAGATTATTATACTTAGATGGTGCACTCTTAGATTTCATACAGTGAAATCAACATGGCTATAAGTATGTTTATAATGGCAGAAGATTAAGTACCCTCAATACCTCATGGCATCCTCCATCAGAACTCAAGCTTGACTAAAATATGTCTTGAAAACCTAGCTTGCTTAACAAACATAACGAAGAGAATAAATCGCCAAACTCCAACTATGCGTCGTTGAAGAGTTCTGTTCTGATTATCAATATAATGCCTCTTTTAAAAATAAAAACAATACCAGTAGTACAATAATTAACAATGTATAGAGATACATGGCTTGCATTTGTATAAAAAGTTTATTGTTTTAATACTGCTGTCAGTCATCTAATTGACAGATGAAAATGCTGGATTAGAAAAAATACATATAATATATACATACCAACCTATTAAGCACGAAAATGTAATAACTAATCACCAAGTAGTCACTGATTGTCAAACCAAATGTACTAAATAATCACAAAAATTTAGTAAATTATTCGAACATAAAAAACATTCTAGTGAAATTCGGATCAAAATACCCTTCCTAATGCCGTCTTGTCTGCCCTACTCCTACTTGTTTAGCTTTGATTGCTACCTGTCTTGTTCTGACAATGGGAGCCCAAGGACAGAAACCAAGGTCTGACGGATAGCAGCACTGCGCCTGGTTTAAAATGTGGTTAAATGTTGGCGGTAATTCACCATCGAATAAACAATTTGTTTGTAGTAAAGTTACCTCTAGTTGAATGAAATAGGGTAGCGAATTTTGTGTTTTAAATATTTGGATATTTTAATAAAATCATTTGGAACTGTAAAGTAAAATTGTATGCTTTAATTTTGCGAGCTGTAAAACATAAGGCCGTTTATTTTTGTTGGTCTGAAAGAGATTTACCATTAAAGCTCTAGTCTTTTTACCGCATAATTTCAATACAATGTTGTGTATTAATATCGGTATCAATACAAATGTTGTGTTCATATAAGTACTATAATAGACTAGCTTAAATATAAACAAGACGTTAACCACGTATTTCCTGTTATAATTTTCTGTATACGAAACGTCTTATCAAAATATTCAGTTCAACAACAGAAGACAGTTGTTGACAAGTTTCTAGCGCTTCTGAATAATTCAGACCGTTAATAAGTGCGTTGTCACATTTCACTTGTAAATGCTTTATAAGGTGAAAGTAAATTATTCGTGTACACGAAATCCGATACATATTAAGGTGATTTAGCCGACATCGTAAATGAGATGCTTTGTTCGTTGTAGGTTTACTTATCGGATAACACAAAATTTATAAAACTCAGATATTTTGAGACGCACAGTCGAGTTCATTTCATTTATACATTTAATATGAACATTCCCAAGACTTCAAATTTAATATAATAAAAATAATATTTACATTGGTTTCTAAACACTTAGAACAAGTACATTCTTAGACATTAATACAATGCGCTGATACTTAAAATAGGTCAAACCCGTGCTATAAGCATCAGCTTCCTTTCATCTGTCTGAAGAGAACTAATTAAGACTTTTTAGGGTTTCGTAGCCAAAATAGCTAAAACGCAACCCTTATACATTCGTCGTGTCTGCCCGTCCGTCCGTCCGTCCGTCCGTATGTCACAGCCGATTTACTCGGAGACTATGAGCACTACAATTATGAAATTTGGTAGGAAGCTGTATGCTATGAACCGCTATAGAAATATGTTGTGAAATTACGAAAAAAACAATTAAACTGGCGGGGGTGGGGAGGGGCGCAGTCACGCAAAACAAAAGGGCGTAAGTGCCGTGACTTCCCGATGAAGATACGAGTTTATTTTATTTATTGTATTGTATAGTGGTTTTAAGTGTAGATTAGGAGGTATCGGTACGGAACCCTTCTCTGTGCGTGATCCGACACGCACTTGGCCGGTTTTTTTAATACTACGGCGATGGCAAACAAGCTTGCGGCCTGCCTGATAGATGGTAAGCATACACCGTAGCCTATGGACACTTGCGAATCCAGAGGAATCACATGACAAGTTACAAATGTTATAATAGGGGTATACGTCCTAAGGGTAAAACATTTTAATGCAGGAATAGAACTACGTGTGGGTGGGTGTGTGTGTCCCGGTAGAGTCAGGCTGTTTTTTTTCCTACGTCATCTATGCGTGTTTTGGAGCACATCATTGTACCATGGACCCTAGAGAGTTGGCAAAGCTTCAATTTGGATGTAGATATTATAGTATTTAATAAATATTAAATTGTACTTGAATAATCTGGCGATTACTCGTATACCTATAACTCATCCAATTACCACGGATTTACCCTAGTTCCATTCCAAATGTGTATTGAATAGCGTCCTAATTACGTTTAGGTACTTATTTTAGTTATCTGACATGTGTTTACTTAATGTTATTCTGTTAATTATTTGATAATTAACGTATGAGATAATTAATGGTTTCTTGCCTTAAACTTAAAAGCTGACAAGGCACATTGTTCTTCTTCTTTCTAGACCAGGGTCCCATTTACTTGGGGTTGGCCTTCCTAGTCCGCATTTTCCATTTAGCACGATTTTGTGCTACGTCCTTATCTAAATGAGCTTCGTTTGGATCATTTTCGATTGGCGTTAACCATGTGGCGGGTGGTCTTCCACGAGAACGTTTCGTTGTGAGTAAGGGTAGGGCAAGCTTCACCGTTTATATTGGATTACCTATGGAAAAAATGACACTCCTGAAGCTTAAGACTGCGCAGTACGTTCGGTTCTCCATACAAACGTATTTATGCTCTCATTTTAAAACGCCGGGCTAGAATAACATGAAACTTTGTATACACAATGGGATCCGGTATATCTAGGTCGGATCATAGTTTTTGTTGCTTGAAATTATAATTGAGAAAAAATACAGCGATTATTAAGGTTTTCATACAAGCCGTAAAAAACTCAAAAAGCCGCTTAATTTTTTTTCTTTTACAATTTCTAGCAACAGAAACAATGATCTGACCTAGATATGCCGGATCCCATTGTGTATACAAATTTTCATGACATTCTAGCATGGCGTTTTAAAATGAGAGCATAAATACGTTTGTATGGAGAACCGATCCACACCGATCGTACTGCGCCGTCTTGAAACGCACAGAGCGCGTTGCGGCGTTGTTGCGAGGCGGAAGCGGTTTTTCGGTAAAGCAAACGCACTCCAGGGGACGTCGCACGAAAAAACCGCGAGGGACATTTAAGTAAACATATTCCGGTATGGTAGCGGTAAAACAGAAAATAATTATATTTACCCTTGTTTAAAACTATTCCAAATTTCAAATCGATAGCATAAGTATTTCTAGATTTATTGGAGCGTTCGTGGCCCAGCGGCGCCCGCGTACCGCGTGCGGTATGCGAGGTTAAGCAATGTCGGGCGAGGTCAGTCGCTTTGAGTGGTTACTAACTGAGCGCTCCCGTGCTTTGGAAGGCACGTTAAGCCGTTGATCCCGGTTGTTGTCTATGATAGCAGTCGTTAAGCCAAGTTAGAGGCCTCCGGGTGGCTTGAGAACTTCTAATACCTAGCCAAGTTGCCCACTCACTTGACAAGCCTAATCCCAATAAGGTCTAGTTTCCCTCTCGGGTTAGAAGGTCAGATGGCAGTCGCTTCCATAAAAACTAGTGCCTACGCCAATTCTTGGGATTAGGTAGCGGACCCCAGGCATCCTTCAAGATGCAACTGTACTGGGAATAACGCTAGGAGGATGAGAGCATAAGTATTTCTTGAGATATTTAGGGGTTGATTTTTACGATTTTGGTACGAAACCCTAAAAATAAACTTCATGTAATGGTACTGTGAAACGCGCGACCGTACGACACGTGTCACTGTAAAAACCGAATGCAATGGTCGCAGCTACATTGTAGACTACAATACAAAACTTTATCATGCAATTCCTACCCTCAATCCGTGTCCCTACGACGCAAATACAAAATCAATTCGTTCAACGGAACACCAATTCATTTGTACATAGCGTTTAATCAAAAAGGAGGTATGTCAATATGAAACGTGTACACAAATACGACATTTAAGTACAGAGCAGTGGAAACGTGAAATACATTGTAACGTGAAACATTGTAAGACCTATTTAAAACATCTCTCAAAGTTTGGTTTGCGCAGTTTTTAACCGACTTCAAGATTTCAAAAGAGGAGGTTATCAATTCGGTTGCATGTTTTTTTTTTTTTAATGTTTGTTACGCCATAATTCCGTCATTTCTTAACCGATTTGGAAAATACTTTTTTTTACTGTAAGTATATATATATTTAAGTTGGTCCCGTTTTTGTCAAAACGCAGTTCTAATGATGGAATCCATGAGGAATTGAGGGAACTCCTCAAATCTTTAAGGCAAACATATAGTGATTTTTGTGTTTTTATCAGCAATTCAAGCATTTTCATCCAAAAATGTGACATTGGATGAAGTGGAACTGCTGATGATGATCAGAACAGAACTCTTCAACGACGAAAAATTCACATTTGGCTATTTGTCCTCCTAGCTGTGTTTGTTGAGCAATTTCTATTTTCACGATTAATTATTGTCATGCTCGATTTCTGATGATGGGATCCATGAGGAATTGAGGGTACTCCTCAAATCTTAAAGGCAAACATATAGTGATTTTTGTGTTTTTATAAACAAATCGAGCATTATCATACAAAAATGTGACAAAATCAAAATCAAATCAAAATCAAAAAAATTATTCTGCAATTAGGCCACAAGGGCACTTTTACAAGTCAACACATGAATTATACAATTAAACAAATTGACAATGATAATTATAATGTTTTCAAAACAGAATTGCAGGACTAAAAAAAAGTTGACAATAATAATAATGATGATTTTAAAACTATAGTGATTAACAAACTCACAATATTCAATTAAAATTAACTTATAATACATTATATAAAAAAAACAAAATTTAGTGACCTATATATACGGTCTCTGTCCGAATACACAAAAGTATATACAATAAATTTAATATCTCAGAGATGTATATTATGGTCTCTGAGCGTCCATTATTCCTAAGTCCTTAGAGATGTACATGGTCTCTAAGCGTCTAAATTAAAATAAGTAGTAAATGACATTTGATGAAGTGGAACTGCTGATGATGATCAGAACAGAACTTTTTAACGACGAAAAGTTCACATTTGGCGATTTGTCCTCCTAGCTGTGTATGTTAAGCAAGTTCTATTTTCACGATTAATTTTTGTCACGCTCGATTTTTGGTGATGGGATTCATTAGGAATTGAGGGAACTCCTCAAATCTTAAAGGCAAACATATAGGGATTTTTGTGTTTTTATCAACAAATCGAGCATTATCATACAAAATGTGACATTTGATGAAGTGGAACTGCTGATGATGATCAGAACAGAACTCTTCAACGACGAAAAGTTCACGTTTGGCGATTTGTCCTTTTCGCTGTGTTTGTTAAGCAAGTTCTATTTTCATGATTACGAAAAATCTTTGTCATGCTCGAGTTCTGATGATGGGATCCATTAGGAATCGAGGGAACTCCTCAAATATGAAAGGCACACAAATAGTGAGTACTAAACTCACATTTTCATGAACTAATCAAGCATTTTCATTCAAAAAAGTGACATTTGATGAAGTGGAACTGCTGATGATGATCAGAATGGAACTCTTCAACGACGCGTAGTTCATGTTTGGCGATTTGTTCTCTTTGTTTTGTTTGCCAAGCAAGCTAGGTTTTCAGGACACATGAGTTCTGATGGAGGATTCCATGAGGAATTGAGGGTACTTAGTCTTCTACCATTATAAACATACTTATAGCCATTTTTATTTTATTGTATGGAATCTAAGAGTGCACCATCTAAGTATAATAATCTTTCACCGGCCTCCCCCAATGAAGTCGGTTTTTTTTTCTTAAAAAATATTATAAATAGAATTGGATTGAGTAAGTAGCAATATTTGACATCAATTATGTGTGTGCAATTTTAATATTGTTTACTTATTTCAAACGCATAAAATGGATTCTCAGTTTAATCTAACAAGATTTTGAACCCCAGGTTTAGTCCTTATTCATGCCTTATTAAATCCCGCCTTGATTGTTTATAATTCACAATGCAGAATTTGCCGAAATACATGATAGGCATTTTAGTATTTATTGTTTTAAATCATAGAATATAGTTAAGGTCAGGTAATGAGTTTTAATCTTTTTAATATATTTTTAAATGAATTATCTTAGTGCGGGTTGCACCATATTAATATTATAGCTGATCTAGGTTATTATATTAAGCAGTGTATGCTGCTGGCAGATGGGCATGTTATGCGGAGGGATGAAAGTCATGTGAAGAGAAAGTTAGGCATGAATGTGGAGGGATGTAAGATGAGGGGTAGGCCAAGGAAAAGGTGGATGGATTGCGTGAGAGACGATATGAAGAGGTAGGATGTAAGTGACGAGATAACGGGCTATAGAGAGATATGGAAGAAAAAAACATGATGCACCGACCCAGAGTAAATGGGAAAATGGGTACGTGAATGATGATGGTGCTAGCAGCTGTCATCTCATAGATACTTGACAAGCTTTCCATGTAATCAGATTTTACGAAAACCGCTTACGATTACAGACTATTTGGTATAAGCTGCACTGGAGCTGCAGGCGTCCATAGGCTGCTGTGACCGCTTACCATAAGGCGAATACTTGCTTGCCACTGACGTGGTATTAGAAAGAAAAAACTTAGGGCGGACTAGTACAGTCTGCCCTAAGTTTTTTCTTTAACTAGTATTTTGTAAGGGATATTGGTTGAAAAAATGTTTGACAAGTTTCTATGGGAAGACAGTTATAGGCGGCATATTCAACGTAGTTCGGTCTGTAATCTTAATTAGTGCAACCGGCCGGTCCTTAATACTCAAACCACCAATAATATTACGAGTAATTGTAAAAAACTATGATTCAATCATATATTCTTATATGTTTCTTTATAATATACAGGGTTGCTTGTGCCCTGTGATAGGAGCAAAAAATTAAACGGTACACTATAATTGATTTTGATTTTAGCTATCCTAAAATACTAAAATAATTTCCATATGGTTTCAATTGAAAAAAAAAATGCAAATATAACTTATGTGTTTTTACTTAACCGGAGTAATATTAATAACTATTTGTTATAAAAACACTAATCATCATCATCATGTCAGCCGAAAGACGTCCACTGCTGGACATAGGCCTCCCCTAAAGACTTCCACAATGACCGATCCTGCGCCACCCGCATCCAGCGGACACCCGCGACCTTCACCAGGTCATCAGTCCACCGTGTGGGGGGCCTGCCCACGCTACGCCTTCCGGTACGTGGCCGCCACTCGAGAACCTTTCCGCCCCAACGGCCATCGGTTCTACGTGCTATGTGCCCCGCCCACTGCCACTTAAGTTTAGCGATTCGGAGGGCTATATCGGTCACTTTGGTTCTGCTGCGGATGGCCTCATTCCTGATGCGATCACGCAGAGAAACTCCCAACATAGCTCTCTCCATTGCCCTTTGGGTGACTTTGAGCCTTCTTATGAGGCCCATAGTAAGCGACCACGTTTCAGTGCCATATGTCATCACTGGCAACACACACTGGTCAAAAACTTTTGTCTTGAGACACTGCGGAATATTGGACGAAAAGATGTGCCGTAGCTTCCCGAACGCGCCCCAGCCGAGTCGGATTCGACGATTAACCTCTTTCTCGAAGTTGGACCTACCCAACTGGACAGTCTGTCCTAGGTATATGTAATCGTCTACAACTTCGAGCGTAAAGTGTCCGATTGTTAAAGGAGTTGGTGCGACATGGACATTTGACATGATCTTCGTCTTGTCCATGTTCATCCTTAGACCAACTCGCTCGGAGGCTTTACTGAGGTCATTGAGCATTGTACTTAAATCCTCCATGGTCTCAGCCAAGACAACTATATCGTCAGCAAACCGAAGGTGAGTGAGGTAGTCGCCGTTTATGTTGATGCCCATCCTTCTCCAGTCCAGAGTCTTGAAAACATCCTCCAGTGCAGCGGAGAACAGTTTAGGAGAAATAACATCTCCTTGCCTGACTCCCCGCTGCAACGGAATAGGTTTTGAGTTCTGGCCCTGGAGTCGGACTGACATAGTGGCATTCTCGTACAAACACTTCAGCACTTCGATATAGCGGTAGTCCACTTGGCACCGTTGGAGAGATTGTAGTACAGCCCACGTTTCAATCGAATCAAAGGCTTTCTCGTAGTCCACGAACGCTAAACAGAGGCGCAGGTTATACTGTTCAGTCTTCTGTATAACCTGACGGAGCGTATGGATGTGGTCTACGGTGCTAAAGCCTCTTCGGAAACCGGCTTGTTCGGGAGGCTGGAAGTCATCTAGCCTGCGTGCGAGACGGTTCGTAATGACTCTTGAAAACAGCTTATAGACATGGCTCAGAAGTGAGATGGGTCGGTAGTTCTTCAGTAAGGAGTTGTCACCCTTTTTGAAGAACAGCACCACCACACCTCTTTTCCATGCCTTTGGAGTTTTCCCTTCCAGTAAGACGGAGTCGAACAACTTCTGAAGGGCCCTAAGGACCGGTTTTCCACCCGCCTTCAGGAGTTCCGCTGTAATTCCGTCTTCACCGGGTGCCCTGTTGTTCCTCAGCTGCTTAAGAGCCATTCTAATCTCGTACAGATTGATGTCCGGGATATCTTCGGTATAGTGCCGGGTTAATCTAGCTCTAGGGTCTTCCGCCAGACCAACTTCGGGTCTGCTAGTTGACGTGTATAGCTGTCCATAAAAGCACTCTATCTCACTCAGAAGCTCAGGTTTGGACGAAACGATTCTACCATCTTCAGTTTTTAATCTGGCGAGCTGGCTCTGCCCAATAGACAGATCTCTTGAGAAAACTTTAGAGCCCTTATTCTGCTCGATGGCCTCTTCAATACGATTTGTATTGAATTGGCGCAGATCGCGGGTAATGGACTTAGAGATCTGTTTATTGAGCTGCCTGTATAATTTCGCATCGGCTGAAGACTGCAGAATCATCTCATTCCTTTCCTCGATGAGCCTCTGAGTGGAGATAGAAAGCCTTTTGGCTCTTGGAGTTTGTTGGGCCTTAAAAAACTTAGACCCAATGCTATGGACAGCTTCCACAAACCCGTCGTTGAATTCGTCCACATCGCCGCCTAGACAATCGAAACGGTTTTGGAGTTCCAGCTGAAAGCTCTCGGGGTTTTGGATTTGGACTGCTGCTGGACGGAGCGTGGACTTCATCAGTCGAGAGCGCTCTAGCTTGACGCATATATTCAATGTGCCTCTTACCAGACGATGATCACTTCCGGTTTTAACCGTATTGATCACAGAGACATCATTGAATATATGCCTCTTCGTTGACATGATGAAGTCAATCTCGTTTTTTGTTGCACCGTCGGGACTCATCCAGGTCCACTTCCTGTGCTCGCGTTTCTTGAAGAAGGAGTTCATCATGTAGAGTCCCTCCTTCTCCAAGAAACCAGCCAGTAGTTGGCCCCGGTGGTTCCGACTTCCAACTCCAAATTGCCCCACTCTCGGCTCTTCGCCGTCTCTCTTGCCCAGTTTCGCGTTGAAATCCCCCATAACAACGGTGAAGTAGGTTTTGGAACTATGCATGACCTTTGATATATCCTCATACATAGCCTCCACCTCGTCGTCGGAGTGTGCCGAGGTCGGCGCGTACACCTGTATGACCGTCAACGAGTACCTCTCGGATACTATGAGTATAAGGTACGCCACCCTAGCCGACACACTCTCGATCTTCACCACGTTGTTCACGAGGGATTTGTGGACGATAAACCCGACACCTCCCTGGGACTGTTGGTCGCCCTCCCGGAAATAGAGCAAGTTGCCGGACTTCAGGGTTATCGTGTCCTCCCCCTCTCTTCGGACTTCAGATAACCCTACGATATCCCAACGCAACCTGCTCAATCCTTCCTCCAGTTCCGCTATCTTTTCGTCGGTCCGCAGTGTTCGTGTGTTGTATGTTGCCAGGGCCAGAAGTCGTCGGTGGTGGTAGCCGGATCTTAACCGGAGATTCTTAGCACCCCTGGCCCCGCTAGTACCCTGGCCGCTACCAAAACCAGGGCACCGGGGACCGCCGGAACCTCGGGGCCGTGGCCTTTGTGTCATTTTCATAGGGGGTAAATGCCATAATCGCCACGCTTGGCATGCGGGTTGGCGATCGCAGTGTCTCCACCGCACTCCAGGGATGCTGCTACCCATCCTCCGGTGGTCTTGGTCGTAGTTTTAGGACATACCCGGGTCCAGCAAAAACACTAATACTTAATTTTAAAAATTTAAAAATCAAAAAACATTGTTTTCAACCAAATATGCACCAAAGATTATGCGTCATAACTTGATGCTACCTCAAAATCAACATTGACCGCCGCGCTAAAATCTCGTGGAAAAAAAAAATCTTTCAATTAAAAAAAATTGGACACAAGAGGTTATACAGTAGATGCTCTAAGGAAGCGTCCTTTAATTTTTTTTACTTCTTTTACCCTGTATAAGAAGTTAAAACATAGCGAAAAGAAGTCCACACGACACGTGTTTCATTTTAAAACTACATGGACTTCATTACATTCGTATTTAAAAAGTTTCTACGAGACTTTTACTACAAAAAAGATCATTATATAAAGAGCAAGTTGTAAGCCCAACTCAGAAATTAAATGGAACAATCTAGTTTCTAAAAAAACAGTAATGGAGACTAAAAGTAGTCACGATAAAAGTAAATTCGAATCGTTTTACCCGCTAATGGGCGCTCAAACTGCAATGTCTGCACCTTTAGCTCGTATTGAAAATAATGGGAAATCGACTAAAAAGCAGAAAATACCGTTTAACGCTTTCCGTACAGGAAAATGTACAGTGAAAGAATTAACTAGTAACAGGGAATAGAGGGCCCAGTTTTGTTTCAAGTAGAGTAATAATACAACAAATTAAATGCTATTTTTCCTAATTCTCTAGAGCAAGCTGTCACATCTTGCCCGTCTTTATTTATTCTTACCTTCAATTTCTAAAAGCAGTACTGATAATTGAATTTAACTTCTTGGCCTGTATTTTATTCAATGATTATTATTTTCAGTTAAGAAGCATAACATTAGAGACAGAGAGAAGTTGACGCATAGTCCGTCTTTCTCCACCACCACCACTATATCAGCCAAAGGACGTCCACTGCTGGACATAAGCCTCCCCCAAATTCACGGGGGGTATATGCCATAATCGCCACGCTTGGCATGTGGGTTGGTGATCGCAGTATCTCCACCGCACTCCAGTGATGCTGCTGCCCATCCCCCAGTGGTCTTGGTCGTAGTCTTAGGACTTACCCGGGTCCCCGTCTTTCTCCTTGCGATGAAATTGTGTTAGCAATGAATATCTAAATATATAAAAGAAGAAACTGACTGACTGACTGACTGACTGACTGACTGACTGACTGACTGACTGACATATCAACGCACAGCCCAAACCGCTGGTCCTAGAGATTCCAAATTTGGCAAGTAGGTTCCTTATAAGGTCCAGGGGTGCACTAAGAAAGGATTTTTCAAAATTCAACCCCTAAGGGGGTGAAATGGGGGTTCGAAGTTTGTATGGGGAAACAAGATTAGTTAGACTATGTTATTCGAAACTTCACAGAAGTATTTCTAACGATAAATGAGTAAACACGTGTTTCAGGTTTTTTGAGAAATCAACCCCTAAAAGGGGGAAAGGTGGTGACAAATTCTAAAAATCGACATGGGTATTGTTTTTATGATATACCGGGTCGCTGATAACGAAAACAACAATGATTTTGAAATCCCACGTGGAGGACGTGAAATACCATCCCCCTGTTGGGGTGCGAGGGGGATGAAATGTCTAAATATTAATATGGGTGTCGTTTTTATGGTTTTTTGGAACGTTCATTACGAAAATGGCATCGATTTTGAAATTTAATGTAGTGGACATGAAAACTTTTGAAAGTTTGTGCCAAATTACAAGAAATAACTGACTGACTGAGCGAGTGGCATATCATCGCACAGCCCAAACTGCGGGTTCTAGAGATTCTAAATTTAGTATGTAGGTTCCATATAAGGTCTAGAGGTGCATTAAGAAAGTACTTTTCAAAATTCAACCCCTAAGGGGGTTAAATGGGGGTCCGAAGTGTGTGTGGGGAATCAAGATTAGTTGGACTATTTTATTCAAAACTTCACAGGAGTATTTCTAACGATAAATGTGTAAACACGTGTTGCAGGTTTTTTGAGAAATCAACCCTTAAATGTGGTGACAAATTCTGAAAATCGACATGGGTATCGTTTTTATGGTTTATCGAATCGCTGATAATGAAAACAACAATGATTTTAAAATCCCACGTGGAGGACGTGAAATACCATCCCCCCTGTTGGGGTGCGAGGGGGATGAAATGTCTAAATATTCATATGGGTGTCGTTTTTATGGTTTTTTGGGACGCTAATTACGAAAATGGCATCGGTTTTGAAATTTAATATTATGGCCATAAAAACTTTTGAAAGTTTGTGCCAAATTGCAAGAAATAACTGACTGACCAACATATCAACGCACAGCGCAAACTGTTGGTTCTAGAGATTCCAAATTTAGTATGTAGGTTCCTTATAAGGTCTAGGGGTGCACTAAGAAAGAATTTTTTTAAATTCAACCCCTAAGGGGGTGAAATGGGGGTCCGAAGTTTGTATGGGGAAACAAGATTAGTTGGACAATTTTTTCGAAACTTCGCACGAGTATTTCTAACGATAAATAAGTAAATACGAGTTTCAGGTTTTTTGAGAAATCAACCCCTAAAAGCGATAAATCTGGTGTCAATTTCTGAACATCGATGTGGGTGTTGTTTCTATGGTTTATCGGATCGCTGATTACGAAAACAAGAATGATTTTAAAATCCCACGTGGAGGACGTGAAATACCATCCCCTCTGTTGGGGTCCGCGGGGGTTGGAATGTCTAAATACTAATATGGGTGTGATTTTTATGATAATTTGGGTCGTTAATTTCGAAAATGGCATTGATTTTGAAATTTAATATTCCCTATGAAGATACGACCTTTTTTGATTCAATGTATTGTAAGTGATTTTATTAATCAGTGCCGTCCGATACGATTTCGACATAAATCGATATTTGAGCGTCCGAGAGGACTCTTAATAGGAATCCGAGGTACCTATTTCCATCCCGGTATCTGAGCGTCCGACAGGTCCCCTATTACGACTCCGAGGTAAAATTTGGAAAAAGTGGCGGCCATATTGCTTTTCTTCATTTCTGTCCCGATTTCGTTCAAAATCGATATCTGAGCGTCCGAGAGCTCCCCTAATACGAGTCCGAGGTAAAATTTAGAAAAAGTGGCGGCCATATTCATTTTTATCATTTCCGTCCCGATTTCGTTCAAAATCGATATCTGAGCGTCCGAGAGAATTCTTAATACGAATCCGAGGTAAAATTTGGAAAAAGTGGCAGCCATATTTATTTTCTTTATTTCAACACGATTTCGTTCAAAATTGATATCCGAGCGTCCGAGAGGTCCCCTAATACGAATCCGAGGTAAAATTTGGAAAAAGTGGCAGCCATATTGATTTTCTTCATTTCCAAACCCGATTTCGTTTAAAATCGATATCAGAGTGTCCGAGAGGTCTCTTAATACGAATCCGAGGTAAAATTTGTGAAAGTGGCGGCCATATTGATTTTCATTTTTTTCGTCCTGATTTCGTTCAAAATCGATATCTGAGCGTCCGAGATGTCTCTTAATACGAATCTGAGGTAAAATTTGGCACTCCATATATGCCTGTATGCAAAAAAGTTTGCTTTTAAAAACGACATAGAGGTTTCGATATTTTTTTCCCTTTATTTCAAGTACGGTTGCCAGTTTTTGTTGCACTTTTAGCACCACCCAGGGGTCACATGTAGAATAACCGTGGGTACTTCCTACGGACGTGGTGCAACTTCGACCCCCCTTTGTCAAGTGAGTGGGCAACTTGACTGTTAGAAGTTCGCAAGCCGCTCGAAGGCCTCTAACTTGGCTTAACGATTGCAGCCGGGATCAACGGCTTAGCGTGCCTTCCAGAGCACGAGAGTCAGTAACCACTCAAAGCGGTCACCCATCCAAGAACTGACCTGCGCCCACATTGCTTAACCTCGCACACCCCACGCGGTAGGCGGGTGCCGCTGGGCCACGAGCGCTCTAAATTCTTGATAGTCTGTGCCAAATTGCAATTCAATCGGTCCAGTAAAAGCAACTTGGTTGTAACAGACGGACTGAAGTAAGGAGTGCGAATGGAAGTCAGGGCAAATTTTCTTTTCGGATGCTCCAATGGGAACTGGCAAAACCTACCTAATAAATTTAATTTTAGGAAAAATAAATGTTACACGTGATATTGAATTAGCCGTATTTCTGTACTTCAAAGGACCAGAGTTTATGACCGCTGCGAGCTGCTTGGTCGTTTACAGACCTATTGGTGTTACTGTAGTACACAGATACTTTTACTAAGGGCCATTTAAGACATGCTTTTATTTAATCCGCCCTTTCCCCTTCGGCCTCTCGTAAATGTATGATAATAGTGTTCGATCCTTATTATTGCCAAAATCAAATGAAATTCAACAGTTTGCCGGTTCTCAGAATGTATACTGACTTTTTATCTGTTCATCTGTTAATGAATCACAATCACCAAACTTCGTATACCGAAACCCCCAGAATGTAACAACTACTTTTCTGGAGACGGCATCTAAATCGGTTCAGCCAAACGCGAGATAATCGTGGACAAACATACGTACCTGTTTTTTGTAGACGGTTAAAATTTCGCTTAGTACGCGGGCGAAGCCGCGGGCAAATGCTAGTCTAAATATATAAAAGAAGAAACTGACTGACTGACTGACTGACTGACTGACTGACTGACTGACATATCAACGCACAGCCCAAACCACTGGTCCTAGAGATTCCAAATTTGGCATGTAGGTTCCTTGTAAGGTCTAGGGGTGCACTAAGAAAGGATTTTTCAAAATTCAACCCCTAAGGGGGTGAAATGGGGGTCCGAAGTTTGTATGGGGAAACAAGATTAGTTGGACTATTTTATTCGAAACTTCACAGGAGTAATTCTAACGATAAATGAGTAAATACGTGTTTCAGGTTTTTTGAGAAATCAACCCCTAAAAGAGGGAAAGGTGGTGACAAATTTTGAAAATCGACATGGGAATTGTTTTTATGATATACCGGGTCGCTCATAACGAAAACAACAATGATTTTAAAATCTTACGTGGAGGACGTGAAATACCATCCCCCCTGTTGGGGTGCGAGGGGGATGAAATGTCAAAATATTAATATGGGTGTCGTTTTTATGGTTTTTTGGGACGATAATTACGAAAATGGCATCTATTTTGAAATTTAATATTGTGGACATGAAAACTTTTGAAAGTTTGAGCAAAATTTCAAGAAATAACTGACTGACTGAGTGACCAACATATCAACGCACAGCGCAAACTGCTGGTTCTAGAGATTCCAAATTTAGTATGTACGTTCCATATAAGGCCTTGAGGTGCATTAAGAAAGGTTTTTTCAAAATTCAACCCCTAAGGGGGTGAAATGGGGGTCCGAAGTTTGTATGGGGAAACAAGATTAGTTGGACTATTTTATGCGAAACTTCACAGGAGTATTTCTAACGATAAATGAGTAAATACGTGTTTCAGGATTTTTGAGAAATCAACCCCTAAAAGGGGGAAAGGTGGTGACAAATTCTGAAAATCGACATGGGTATTGTTTTTATGATATACCGGGTCGCTGATAACGAAAACAACAATGATTTTAAAATCTCACGTGGAGGACGTGAAATACCATCCCCCCTGTTAGGGTGCGAGGGGGATGAAATGTCTAAATATTAATATGGGTGTCATTTTTATGGTTTATTGGGTCGGTAAATTCGAAAATGGCATTGATTTTGAAATTTAATATTGCGGGCATGAAAACTTAAAAGTAGGTGCCAAATTGCAAGAAGAAACTGACTGACTGAGTGAGTGACATATCAACGCACAGCCCAAACTGCTGGTTCTAGAGATTCCAAATTTAGTATGTAGGTTCCATATATGGTCTTGAGGTGCATTAAGAAAGGATTTTTCAAAATTCAACTCCTAAGGGGGTGAAATGGGGGTCCGAAGTTTGTGTGGGGAAACAAGATTAGTTGGACTATTTTATGCGAAACTTCACAGGAGTATTTCTAACGATAAATGAGTAAACATGTGTTTCAGGTTTTTTGAGAAATCAACCCCTAAAAGGAGGAAATCTGGTGACAAATTCTGAAAATCGAAATGGGTGTTGTTACTATGGTTTATCTGGTCGCTGATTACGAAAACAAGAATGATTTTAAAATCCTACGTGGAGGACGTGAAATACCATCCCCTCTGTTGGGGTCCAAGGGGGTTGGAATGTCTAAATATTAATATGGGTGTCATTTTTATGGTTTTTTGGGTCGGTAAATTCGAAAATGGCATTGATTTTGAAATTTAATATTGCGGGCATGAAAACTTAAAAGTAGGTGCCCAATTGCAAGAAGAAACTGACTGACTGAGTGAATGACATATCAACGCACAGCCCAAACTGCTGGTTCGAGAGATACCAAATTTGGCATGTAAGTTCCTTATAAGGTCTAAAGGTGCATGAAGTGCCGTGAGTTCCTTATGAAGATACGACCTTTTTTTAAATTCAATGTATTATAAGTGGTTTTATTAATCAGTGCCGTCCGATACGATTTCGACATAAATCGATATTTGAGCGTCCAAGAAGACTCTTAATAGGAATCCGAGGTACCTAAACTTTAAATTATAAAGTAACGGTCATATTGATTTTCTTCATTTTCGTAATACGTCGTAATACGAATCCGAGGTAAAATTTAGAAAAAGTGGCGGCTATATTCATTTTTATCATTTCCGTCCCTATTTTGTTTAAAATCGATATCTGAGCGTCCGAGAGAATTCTTAATACGAATCCGAGGTAAAATTTGGAAAAAGTGGCAGCCATATTGATTTTCTTCATTTCAACCCGATTTCGTTCAAAATCGATATCCGAGCGTCCGAGAGGTCCCCTAATACGACTCCGAGGTAGAATTTGGAAAAAGTGGCGGCCATATTGCTTTTCTCCTTTTCCGTCCCGATTTCGTTCAAAATCGATATCTGAGCGTCCGAGAGCTCCCCTAATACGACTCCGAGGTAAAATTTGGAAAAAGTCGCATTCATATTGATTTTCTTTTTTTTCGTCCCGATTTCGTTCAAAATCGATATCGGAGCGTCCGAGAGAATTCTTAATTACGAATCCGAGGTAAAATTTGGAAAAAGTGGCAGCCATATTGATTTTCTTCATTTCAACCCGATTTCATTCAAAATCGATATCCGAGCGTCCGAGAGGTCCCCTAATACGAATCCGAGGTAAAATTTGGAAAAAATGGCAGCCATATTGATTTTCTTCATTTCCAATCCGATTTTGTTCAAAATCGATATCTGAGCGTCCGAGAGGTCCCTAATTTGAGGTAAAATTTGAAAAAAGTGGCGGCCATATTGATTTTCTTCATTTTCATCCCTATTTTGTTCAAAATTGATATCTGAGTGTCCGAGAGGTCTCTTAATACGAATCCGAGGTAAAATTTGTGAAAATGGCGGTCAACTTGATTTTCTTTTTTTTCCGTCCCGATTTCGTTCAAAATCGATATCTGAGCGTCCGAGAGGTCTCTTAATACGAATCTGAGGTAAAATTTGGCACTCCATACATGCCTGTATGCAAAATAGTTAAATGTTACTATATAGGCGTGTGGGGTATCTATGGATTTGCTTTTAAAAAGATATAGAGGTTTTGATATTTTTTTCCATTTAAATCAAGAAGTACGGTTGCCAGTTTTTGTTGCACTTTTAGCACCACCCAGGGGTCACGTGTAGGGTAACGGTGGGTACTCCCTACGGACGTGGTGCAACTTCGTTCCCCCTTTGTCAAGTGAGTGGGCAACTTGACTGTTAGAAGTTCGCAAGCCGCTCGAAGGCCTCTAACTGGGCTTAACGATTGCGGCCGGGATCAACGGCTTAGCGTGCCTTCCAAAGCACGAGTCAGTTAGTAACCACTCAACGCGGTCACCCATACAAGAACTGACCTGCGCCCACATTGCTTAACCTCGAACACCGCACGCGGTAGGCGGGTGCCGCTGGGCCACGAGCGCTCTAAATTCTTGATAGTTTGTGCCAAATTGCAATTCCATCGGTCCAGTAAAAGCAACTTGGTTGTAACAAACGGACTGAAGTAAGGAGTGCGAATGGAAGTGAGACCAAATTTTCTTTTTGGATGCTTCAATGGGAACTGGCAAAACCTACCTAATAAATTTATTTTTAGGAAAAATAAATGTTACACGTGATATTGAATTAGCCGTATTTCTGTACTTCAAAGGACCAGAGTTTATGCGCGCTGCTTGGTCGTTTACAGACCTATTGGTGTTACTGTAGTACACAGATACTTTTACTAAGGGCCATTTAAAACATGCTTTTATTTCATCGGCCCTTTCCCCTTCGGCTTCTTGGGAATGTATGATAATAGTTTTCGATCCTTATTTTTGCCAAATTCAAATGAAATTCAACAAAGTGCCGGTTCTCAGAATGTATACTGACTTTTCATCTGTTCATCTGTTAATGAATCACAATCACCAAACTTCGTATACCGAAACCCCCAGAATGTAACAACTACTTTTCTGGAGACCGCATCTAAATCGGTTCAGCCAAACGCGAGATAATCGTGGACAAACATACGAACCTGTTTTTTGCATACGGTTAAAAATTTCGCTTAGTACGCGGGCGAAGCCGCGGGCAAATGCTAGTGCACATATATGATCAAATACGGTTCCTAACTAATTAGTATTTGTGAGAAAATATGTATTTTATGTTTCTGTACTATTTCTGCTCAGGTTGTTGCTAACATATGAATACACAAAAATAAGAATTTGCATATTGTGGTTAGTTTTAAAGTAAAAACTAGAAAAAGATTATTCTTATTCTAGTCTAAAACTCATTGAAACTGATATCCGTCCGCTTAGCAATGTGTCATTAATTTTATATTAATCATATAAATCATGAATAGGACGGGGTGAATAAAGATAATATTTTTATTCGGATACTTTGATAAAAGTGTTCCGGCCGAGATCATTCCTTGAGTCACACCCTCCCCAAGAACGAAATAATAGAAAAGTCCTCACGAACTAGCCATCACTTAGCTGGGACGTTTTTATCGGCCACGAAACCCAACTGTTATAACTACAATACTAAATTGTTCCCGTCATTGTAAGGGGTGATTTAAGAAAACTCTACTGAAAGACTGAGTATTAGAACTGATATTATTAAAAGCAGATACTGACAAAAGTACTTACATATTGCAAATAAATGCAGTTAACACTTCAACTGCTTGACTTAAATCTTGAGAAACCGATGTAGCGACTGTTAACCGGCCTGTATAACTCGAAATATTTAAACCAACGATTCTAGGGCCTAATTTAAGTACATAAATACATGAGGTAAAACATATAGCTATCCATGCCGTGATCGGCAACAGCAACCCTAGCTCTAGGTACGAGCGTGAGCACGAATATGGCTTGCAAAGGCGAACTTGCTTTTAAAAATTCTATCGCAGGTGGGGCAGTAAAGCTGACCAGACATATTATAGGTGTAATTATAGGAGGGTTTCAGCCGAGATTTACGTATCTGACGTTTCGCATAAAGATCAGTTAGACGAGCGTTTTCAAAGTTCTTTACGCTCGTTTTGACACGAGAACGCCATTCCGGCCGCAAACCAGCATACTCCTCCCATTTGTCTGGTGGTATACAGCAGGCAGTCAGGTGGCGCTTAAGGACATCCTTGTAACGTAGGTGCTGCCCACCTTGGTTCCGTTTACCAGCTGATAGCTGGGAATAGAAGACGGCTTTCGGTAGTCTGCAATCACTCATACGCCAGACATGCCACATCTGCAATCACTCATATGCGGTAAAACATATCATCATGTCAGCCGAAAGACGTCCACTGCTGGACATAGGCCTCCCCCAAAGACTTCCACAATGACCGGTCCTGCGCCACCCGCAAAACATATACATGGTACAAAAACCCATAATTTAAGAGATATTAATCATTTAATACTCGTACAAATCACAAGTTGAAAATTTTCAAGTCTAACACACTCTAAAGGCGTGACGTAGCCACCTCCTACTTTTTTGACTTGACACTTCTTATCTTGAACACATTTGCAAGTCACGTAATGATTTGTTCACAAGGAAGCGGTCAATTAATTTGATTTATTTTGTACTGAAATAGTTGTTTAATTAAAACAAATTATTGGACCCATGTTGATATAATATTATTTACTCGCAGTGTCTTCAAATATACATGGTTAAAATCTTTCGGGATATTAAAGCCCGCAGTGTTTATAAAAAAGTTCCGCAGCACCCGCTAGGTGGATTCCAGGAGCAGAAGATTAAAGATGCAAGAATGAGACGTACAATATGTATTTCCTAATTAAAAGCAACATTTTAGCTCTTTTATAAATGAAGATGAAATAATAATACGGACTTGAATAATACCTATGCATATGCCATATGCTATGGCTATGGCATTTTGCCTACTAGTAGTAACTATTTTGCTATACTGTTTAACCTAGTTGGTAGTGAAACTGCCTCCGAGCTAGAGGTCCCGGGTTTGAATCCCGAGCAGGGAATATTTCCTCTTATATCCTCGCTGCGCTCGGCCGTCTATATATCTTCGGCCGGCAACCCCTTTCGTCCCGGCCTCTGTAGTAATGTACTATTTAAGGGTACCTCCCCTTCACGTAAAGTGGAGATGATTTTTTTTTCGCTTCAGCCCTGTGGTTGTTGGATATGTCTTTCAAAATGAATAGTCAAAAATGTCCCCCCCTACAACTTTTGAACTATGTGTCCAAAAAAAATAAAAAATATAACGAAAGTAAAGCTTAATAAATACTTTCTACGAAAACTATAGAGGACATGATCATAACTGATTGCCATTTTTGAGTTATCGTAAAAGTCTTCCCTTATTAGTAAAAGACGCATGAAACGCTACGAAAGTATTCCCTTTTGCTTGTTATTGATTTATAAAATTGTGTTCATTGGGCATCTACGGAACCCTACACTGAGCATGGCCCGACATGCTCTTGGCCGATTTT
The DNA here is from genome assembly GCA_905163555.1 of Notocelia uddmanniana. NCBI lineage: Eukaryota > Metazoa > Arthropoda > Insecta > Lepidoptera > Tortricidae > Notocelia > Notocelia uddmanniana. The sequence continues at coordinate 21,823,217 of LR991068.1, forward strand.
TTTAAGTATTTTGTTGCCTTTTCACCCCTGAGTGGCACGATTGTTGGGGCAACTTGCCAACTATCTACACTAATTGTAATCAGTTTATCAATCCAAAGACGTATAGTAGGTAACTTAAGAAGATGAGCTGTTGTGTGTAGTTGTAGCGTGTTCGAATACGAGTATACATTATATATTTTAAATGTGCATTACAAAATTTGCAAACAAAACAAACACCTTTTCGAACACGTCACAACTACATACAACAGGTCATTTTCTTAAGTGTTTCACCTATAACGCTGTCTTTTCTGAGCAGCATAACCTGTAGTGGATACCTAAGAGGCTTTCTAGTGTTGAGTTACATATAGTTCTATAAAGACTTCATTAAGAAAGACGATTATAATATATATACAAAGAAAAAATATGTGATACAGTCGCTTATAAATATTAACTGATTTCACAACTTAATATAGCAGGGGTTGGTTCCTGCAATTACTAGGAAATATTATAATAAACCCAATACAAATGGACGTGGGTCACGCTTATACAAAGCACGGTAAATTGACCAAACATAAACCCTATTACACAGAGATAAGGTTGACTTATGGTCAGCTAAGTGTATCTGTTTGTAAATGTAACTATGTTCCGGTGAATGCATTGCAATGGAGTTTTTACTGGATATTTCGTGCTTAAATTGGATTGACGGTTGTGTTATTAGTTATTAAAATGAGTTTGGGTATTTTATAAATATATTCGGATTTGGGCATGCGTATGTGAATAAAGGAAGATTTAACGCGAGTGAGACATGATTGTTTATGTTTATACTCTTTTTACAAGAGGTATGTCTCATCAGAACTTCACCTGGCTCATATTTGGAGCAGCACAACTGGGAAAGTACCTTCACCTTACTGAAAACTGTAGTCATAATAGCCACTCCTTGCTCTTTAGGTATGTGGTATTGGGCGCGAGGATACGCTGTGCTGAGAGGGACTTGCGTATATCTCTAGCTGTTCGCACAACGAATTCTCAAGTCAATAAACAGAAGGTAACACACCTATGACTCTTCTGGAGCCGCAAGCGTCCATAGGCTACGGTTTCTACATACCATTAGGCAGGCCGTAAACTTGTTTGCCACCGTCATTACCATTCAAGCGCTAATAGTGTTCATGTCAACTGTAACTTGACATTTCCAGCTGAAAGCTCGTGATGGCGTGCCGCTTCTACGGCACTGAGAACCCACTTGGGAATATAGTCGTAAATAAATATCAGGCGATGGTATATTCAAACATTTTTTACGCATGAAGTGACCATATGGCCGCTGCCGCGAGCTTTCACAAAGCCGGGAAATAGAAAGCAAGTATTTTGAAGTATTTTTAGTGTCATTTTAAGTTTAATACTGGCTTCAGTTTGTTCAGCATTGTATTATTTAGGTAAGAAAAATTGTCTTACTTTAGTATCATGTCATGTAACATCTACTTTATTTAACAATCAAATACTATTCCAATTTAGTATTAAAAGAAGCCTAAGATCTCAATTTAGGAAAGCATTATTGACCTATCATAATAAGTTTTGAAATTGTATTAGTTCATATTATGCTCTTTTTTGCGTAACTGCAAATAAATTAATTGAATTTAGGCTTAGCTAAAGGTATCTAAGAGCTACGTAATGAAACTGAGATGGGATACGCGATATTTGTGTTTCAAAATAGTGCCTGTCCCGGTCGTAAGAATATACCTAGATCACTAAAGTACACAAATTAAAATGTATTCAAGTGTTTTTTTTTTTCACACTGTAGGTACATTATAGATTACTATGTAGCTGTATCGCCTTCAGATACATACCTAGAATTTGGAGAGAGGTTAAAGTCATAATTCTACCGAAACCAGAGAAAAGTGACTACTCTGACCCGAAATCGTTCAGACCTATAAGCCTAACCTCCTTTATGTTAAAGACTCTGGAAAGACTCTGCGACAGAGAACTAAAGGACACGGCCCTCAAATACACAAAAATACACCCAAACCAACATGCTTACAGCCAAGGCAATTCAACAGACTCAGCCCTACACGCTGTAGTAAGCAATATAGAAGATGCGCTGGCTAAAAAGAACTCCTGCATGGGCACCTTTATTGATATCGAGGGAGCCTTTGACAAGACAAACTTCAGCAGCATCAAACAAGCACGCTAGAGAGACATAAAACCGAACCGCTACTAATAGAGTGGATTATGAACATGCTAAAGAAGAGAATCATAAGATTATCTGAAAACCAGAACCACCAGGCTCTAGTCATAAGAGGATGCCCCCAAGGAGGCGTTCTCTCACAACTTCTTTGGAACTTGGTAGTAAACGATTTAATAACAAAACTGAACAAAAACACATATTATAAACACATTATGCGAACTCACACAAACAGCACTGAGAATAACAGAGGAATGGTGCAAGGAGAATGAGCTATCGGTAAACCCAAAAAAACCGACACAATTCTCTTCACTCACAAACGGAAATTGGGTACATACACAATGCCAACTCTATTTGGAACACAACTAACGCTGTCAAAAGAGGTGAAATACCTAGGAATCACCCTGGATGACAAACTGGTTTGGAACAAACACCTTGAAAACAGACTAAACAAAGCAACAGTCGCTTTCTGGCAATGCCGGAGAATGGTGGGGAAAAAGTGCGGGCTATCTCCCCACATTATACTGTGGCTATACAAAATGGTAATAGTGCCAATGATAAGCTACGGAGCTATAGTATGGTGGCCCCGTACTCAAATCACTAGTGCACTTACCAGAATGCAGAAAACACAAAGACTAGCATGTGTAGCGGCAACAGGCTGCATGAGAACAACTCCAACAGCAGCACTAGAGATGATGCTAGGACTAATACCACTGCACATACATATACAAAAAGAAGCTGCTGCAACAGCAGTACGATTAAAAAGCCTAAATCTATGGACAAAACATAACACATCGCACACAAAAATCTACAGTAATCTGACCTCAAACATTCCTATGATTGAGGCAGAGGTAGACAGAGTACCGAAAACGGCGGTCTTCCGGAAGGAATACAATGTATTTCTAGCAGAAGACTCGAAAGAAGGGCTAAACCAAACCGACCTAAGAATCTATACCGATGGATCTAAAACGAACGAGGGAACAGGATGCGGTGTATTTTCAGAGGACTTAAACATACACATATCCAAACCCTTAGGTCAACACAACACGGTCTTCCAGGCTGAATGTGTGGGCATCATCGAAGCTTGTAACGCCGTGGAGAGACGACAAGTCAAAGACGCAAACATATTAATACTCTCAGATAGTAAATCAGTAATGCAGACACTGAGTAGTGACATATATACATCAGGCCTAATATACGAATGTCACCAAAAGCTCACAAAAATGTGTGGACATAAAAACAAAGTAACATTACAATGGATAAAGGGACATAGTGGCTGAGAGAGAGAGGAAACGATGCAGCGGATGAATTAGCCAGAAAAGGCTCAGATACACCGGCATACGGACCAGAGCCAATTATACCCCTACCACAAAAATACATATACAACCAATTACACCGGTACGCGAAACACCAGCATCAAAGATACTGGGAGGAGATAGACACATGTCGACAGACAAAAGAGATACTGTTGGAACAAGACCACAAACTCACAGCTACATTACTGAGGACACACAGAGACCAACTACGCATAGTAGTTGGAATTATAACAGGACACAACACACTCAACAAACATCTGTGCAACTTAGGCATCACAGACAGCCCCTTGTGTAAGGCATGCATGGAGGCAGATGAGACGTCTAAACACATTCTACTGGACTGCAAGCAGGTAGAAGTATACAGGAAAAATGACATAGGAACGCCGAACACACTGCACGAAGCAGTAAACAATATCAAAGCATTGGTAAATTTCATACAGGAGGTTGCATATTAGAATTGCATACTAGGGTGGTTAGAGTAGCGTAGCTTCACGCAAAATAGGCACGATAGATGTCGACTTGCGGAAAATGCCCAGTAAAACTAACTAACTAACATTATAGATTTTCATATGTAAAATATAAACTATACGGGTTTAGTGTTGGGTGAAGCTACACTACACCCCGTCGTTGAAACCAAAGAAAATTTATTTACTTATTTTATATAATAGATATAAACATAACAAATGTTTCACCAATCTGAATGTCGTGCCAAGCGTACGATCCGCCTGATGGTAAGCGGGCACCACAGCCTATGGATGCCTGCAACCCAGGGTAGTCACATGCGCGTTGCCGACCCTTTAAAAATTTATACACTCCGTTCTTGAAGAATCCCTGACTGTATGTAGTTCCTTGGGAAAACCTCGGCAGGGAGCTCATTACACAACCGAAGGCACCTACTTGTGATTTGGATTATGGATATTATGAATTTTGATCTTAACTAGTCCATTACAAAGCTAAAGTAGGTTACAAGCTCATGTTATTTGTAAACATTGGCTTAATAAAAGACTAACTTAAACCGCACACGCGTACACGCATGCAATGAATTAATTACAGTGAAAGCATTCACTTTTTTACAACATTAAATTTTGGGCGTAAAAAGACGTAACTGATCTGGATTCCCAAATAAAAATAGACATTTTGTATGCATACGCACTACTGTTACCTCATTGTCACACTATGCGAGGCCCCTAAATATATTAATCAACCTTTTCTACCCTAACAAAGGGTGTTTTAACTAATTAGGGGGTTAAGCCACCCCACGAGGTAAAAAATGGGAACAGTAAGCACAAGTCCATAGATGAAAAAAGGCCTCAAAATTAGTAAATGGAGAAACCGCCCCAGAATTAAAAGAACTGTACCTATTTTGATACTGAACATTAAAAGGTTAAACTAGTGTATTAATTGTCTCTACCGGCAACATCGAACAAGCTCTTCAAAAGGTCTTCAAATGTTTAAATGTTACATGTCTCTCGACAAAATTCAAATCTGAATTAAATTTATTTTTTTTGTTAATTTTACAATAGTAGTTTTATTACGGGTATTTATACTAGGTATACTTGCGTGATCGCATCAGGAATGAAGTTATCCGCAGCAGAACCAAGGTGACCGATATAGCCCTTCGAATCGCTAAACTTAAGTGGCAGTGGGCGGGACACATTGCACGTAGATCCGATGGCCGTTGGGGCGAAAAGGTTCTCGAGTGGCGACCACGTACCGGAAGGCGTAACGTGGGCAGGCCCCGACACGGTAGACTGATGACTTGTAAAGGGTTGTGGGTATCCGCTGGATGCAGGTGGAGCAGGACTGGTCATTCTGGAAGTCTTTAGGGGAGGCCTATGTCCAGCAGTAGACGTCTTCCGGCGGACATAATGATACTTGCGTAAAAAAGTGGAAAAATGGTTTTCATGTTTCCGCTGACCTACTATACTACTTAATACTTACTCCTCTGGCGCAGCGACCCAAAGTGATTCCGATCCTGCGTCATTTCCTTCCACGAGTCAACTTGAAGCTCGCATGGATAGACTTCCACTGCATCGGTTCAACAGTATCTCGGGAGGCCGACCGGGCGTTTCCCACTCGGTTTACCCTGGACCTTTTGACGGCGCGGCATCCTGTCATGCTCATCACATAAATATTCGCTTATACCGAGACTCTAGCCTAGGACCAGGTTCGTAGGTATGGTACTAAGCACTAGGTTAAACCGGTCGTCATATCAAACACGCCAAAATATCAAACACGACATTCATTTGTTTAGCGCATTGCACACGGCCCGCAAACTATTACATTTACATTTTACGCAAACCGCATAGCGAATATAGCCAATATAGCCATACGTATTAGGACCTTGCATAAATAGAAACACATACGTGGATTTGTATGCAGTATGGGCTCGAATGGCGATATTGACATTTTACCCGAATATTTGTTAGATATTGATAGTTGTGACATGCGTTTGAATTTGTTGTCATTCAACATTTTGCTGCTAGCATGATTAGGTCATATTATGAAGATGTGAATGTTTATTAGTGAGGACTAGGTGTTCGGCGCTGTCTGTAGTTTAATCGGGTGCGCCAAAACGCCTATTGCGTGTAGCTTCGGTTGGGGCCCGCAACTAGTGCGGGCTTGCAGCCGAACGACGAAACGCGCGCAGCCGCTTTGAAGCGCGGTCTGCTGTAGGGGCGCGTAGCGTCGCAGTGGAGAGTTGTGCGAGAGTGACGGCGAGCTCTTCCGTCTCTCTCACACGGTAGTGGATCCAGGTGGTGAAGAAACAAAAATGCACGGTGAAAGAGAAGGCTTGATGGTGAAGCTGGTGGCTTGAGTGAGACGGGTAGATGTTTCTTGCTTGGATCTTTGCGTAGAATGAGAACATTTTCGGCAAGTACATCCCCTCTTATATAGCGACCAACTTTACCGTAACGTGAGCCACTTTTATTTTCCAAAATCACAAGTTTTTTACATTGGTTTTTTCACTATCGATTTAGCTTAAATATTTATTTCTTAATTAAGTTTATTTTATACTGTATGACAAATTATGTTTTATTTATACAGAATTACGAGTCGATTAATAAAACATGTACCAAATGCGTGTTAGAAGAACCGCTTTGGAGTTATCCTTAATTAACTAACAAACTTGGCTAAGCTGTAATAAACTAGTGGCTTTATTTTTCGCCTGATACAAAAAATGGTGTTTACAATTATATGTTACTTATGTTGTTGGTAAAGAACCTTTATGCAGAATTACGAATACAATAATATCTATTGGGTTAAAGCTATAATTAAATGAGTATGGCTAAGTGAATATAAACTAGGTAATGAATTCTGAGCTTTACATACAAAGTTGTGGTATGGAATCTATGCGAAAATATGTTTACGCTTAAAAATCTTAATCTACGGTTGGCGCAGTGCCATTGTTGCAGAACTACTGTAAAAAAGACAAGGTTGTATAAACTAATAGTGAATTAAGTTAAGAAAGTGAATTTGCAATGTGGACAACCTTGTTACCTTATATCAAAATGAATCCGTTCTTAAGATTTGTGCGGAGCCCACGTTGGGGCAAAGAACGACACGCCTAGCAGGGTAGGTGCGCCGTTGTAGGCCTCAACGAGGGACACGTAGTGGTCGGTCACCACCCGATTTAGTCTAGTCAGGTAAATCAGTTTCAATAACTAAATACGTGGGGCTATTCAAACACTTTATGTGTGACCCCTTGCGATACACCATTTCAAAAAGAAAATTATCCTAAGATAAGTTATTTGGGTTCGCATTTATATATCGTCAAATCTGGTAGTTGAGTGGCAAGCATATTACTTAAACCAACTCTCTCATAAAGATGTTATTTAGTAAAATGACCTACTTGACATAAGTATGAAATTATTGTCGGAAGACAGCTATTCTGTATGGTAACAAAGAAAGGAACTTAACGTTTGCTTTTGTATCGAGTGGTGTTTGTTACTCGGCCGCAAGTCTACACTAAGTGCGGGCCTCCAGATATACCCCCGAGCAAAAGGAATTGACGTCTGCCTTAAACAGTCTCCCCCCCGTACGCAAGTACATAAATATGCTAACCAAGGCAGGTCGATTCTACTAGTATGAGACGTGAGGTCGGGCGACGTATGAGTCCAGCGGTAGTTCTAACCTCTGTGACGCGTACCTTGCCATCAGGTCCAGGGTAAACTTTCTCTATGAGCCCGCGGGGCCATGTTCCTCTAGGCATGGTGGCGTCTGCAATCAGGACGATGTCGCCGGGTTTTAAATTCGGCTGCTCAGGTGCTCGCTTACGTGGCAATAGGGTAGGCTTGTATTCCGTTAACCATTTCTTCCAGAATCTGTCTGCAAGCTGCTGCACTTCTTGCCAGCTGTTTTTAAGGGGCTTTCTATCACTGAAGCTGCCAAAAGGTGTCATCCCGTTGGATCGATGAATAAGAAAGTGATTAGGTGTCAATTGCTCTTCCTTCAGGTTGGCGTTAATGGGTGTCAATGGTCGCGAGTTGACGATGTGCTCGGCTTCTAGTAGGAGAGTGTGCAGCGCGTCCTCAGATGGTAATTTGTCTCGTAAAGTGGAGTATAAGGCGTTTTTTATACCTTTTACCATGATTTCCCAAGCTCCGCCCATGGATGGCGCGCCTGGTGGTATTTTCTTCCATATAATGCGTTTGTTTACGAGAAAATCGTTGAACTCTGTACTGTCCATTGCCTCTTTGATTTCGCGTTCCGCTCCCACGAAGTTGGTTCCATTGTCACTATAGATGATGGTTGGGGTACCTCTTCTCGCCATCATGCGCCTAAGTGTTTGTATCATGGAGCTAGCCGAAAGAGAGGTGGCTAGCTCTACGTGCACTGCCCTAGTGGTTAGGCAGGTGTATAATGCACCCCATCGTTTCTCTATTCGTCTTCCTATAGTGACTTTTAGGGGTCCGAAGAAATCCGTAGCCGTGGCTGTAAATGCGGGTTGATGATGCATGAAGCGCTCCGGAGGTAAGTCTCCCTGTTGTTGTTTCGTGGGTTTAGCTCTTCTTAATTTGCACCATTGACATTTGGCATGTATGTTCTTTAGGTAGTTTCGCAAACCGATGATGTGATATTTCTGTTGCAATTCGTTAATCACTGTGTGGTGGTTACTGTGATTAAATTGCTCGTGATAGTGGTGCACGAGCAATTTTGTTATATAGTTATTTATGTCCAATATTATTGGTTGTCTCTGATTACTTGCGCTGTTAATTTTATATCTGCCATCGAGTGTCAATATTCCATCCGTATTTAGCTTTGTGGCCAGCCGATACAGTTTTGAAGACTTCTGTATGTTGTCGTTTCGGTGTAAGCGAGCGAGTTCCTCGGCGAAATTTTCTTGTTGGCATCGTTTCAATAACATATGTTCAGCAATCAGCAAGTGTCGTGACGTCAAGTCATTACCCGACGTGGTCTTTGTTTGCCCTGAGGTAAAAACTTCAACAGCTACCAACAGACGACCTAGTGCGCGTTGTAACCTAACATAACGCGAGAAACGTTTTGGATCGGGTAAGTGGTCGAAACTCTCCTTTGTGGCGTCTATGGCGGCGATGGTATTAATTGGTTTACGTTCCTCGCCGGTGGGAGGGATAGCGAGACTATCCTTTTTTAATTTAGGCCATTTCTCAGGCGAATCTAAGATAAATTTCGGGCCTGTGAACCACCGGTGGCTTATGTCGAAATCCGCTTTGACACCGCGCGTAGCTAGGTCCGCAACGTTTTCGTTTGTAGGTACCCAGTGCCAGTCGGAAGGCCTGGTGTACGTCTCTATTTCAGCTAACCTGTGCGCTACAAACGGTTTGAAAGTCCTAGGGTCTGCGTGTATCCAAGCGAGCACCGTTCGAGAGTCGGTCCAGTAAAATGACTGGCAAATGTCGTAATCTGTTTCGCGTCGGATTGCGTCCGCCAGCCGGCAGGCTAACACGGTAGCTTGTAGCTCTAACCTAGGTATCGAGATACACTTTAAAGGGGTTACTCTAGCTTTGCTGCTGACTAAGTACGATGTCTTGTTGCCCGCAGAGTCCGAAACCACGAGATACACAGCGGCCGCGTACGCCTTCTCACTTGAGTCTGAGAAAGCATGAATGTATGCCGGTCCTTTTGACCTAGGTATGTGTCTAGGTATAGCTAGGTTTTGTAGCAAGTCTAGGCTATCTATCCACTCGCGCCACACCTTGTTCAACTTATCCGGTATAGTTTCGTCCCACTGGCAAGCCGTTCGCCATAATTCTTGTATTAACATTTTACCTAAAATTGTTACAGGCGTGGCTAAGCCAATTGGATCGAAAACACTAAACACGGCGCTCGTGACCTGACGTTTGGTAGGTACCTTGAGTCCTTTAACTACATCTGGGGGTGTATTTCGTAGGTTTAAGTTGAAACTCAGACTGTCACTTTTATGATTCCACAAAAGTCCCAGAGTGCGCTCGTGCTCGGATTTGCCTAGCGCTGTGGTAGACTCCTTAGACACATCTTTCACGTTGGATAAGACTTTAGGCTCGTTGGATGCCCATCCACACAGGGTAAACGAAGCCTTTTTGAACACCTCGTCCATGTCTCTAATAGTTTTCTGGGCCTGCTCTATTGTGTCGAAAGCTCCCAGAAAATCGTCTACGTAAAAGTTTCTCTCGGTGAGTCTAGCCACTTCGGGATAAGTTTCGCGATAATCGTTTGCGTTCTTGTTTTTAATATAGATAGCGGTCGCGGGGCTTGAAGCGCTACCGAATATTAGCGAAGTCATCCTATATGTTTGAGGCGGCGTGTCTCTATTATTCCCGCGCCACAAAAATCGCAAACTATCGCGATCCGATTCTTGGACTTTAATCTGAAGAAACATCTGTTTTATATCAGATATCACTCCGATGCGTCCCTCACGAAATCTTATGAGTACGCCGAAAAGTGACTGGATTAAATCGGGACCAGGTAAAATGGCATCGTTTAACGCTTTCCCGCTCGTACGACATGCAGCGTCGAAGACGACTCTCTGCTTTTGTTTCGTGGGGTGAACGACGCTAAAATGTGGAAGGTAAAAAGTGCGTGGTGTGTCTAAAGTTGAGTTTACTTTCTCCGCGAAACCTTGTTCTAGCAAATCGTTCATTTGTTTATTATATTCAGCCTTTTCCTTTGGGTTGTTATCTAATTTTCTTTCCAAAGTGTAAAGACGCTTTAAGGCATGTGCTCTGTTATCCGGTAGAGTTTCCTCGTCGGTTTTCCATAACAATCCTGCTTCAAATCTATTCTCATTAGGTAGGCGTTTGCATGTAGCCTCTAATAATTTTAACGCTCTATCCTCTGGGTCGTTTGCTTGTTTACGCGGTTCTATGCCTAGAGACTCTATGCTAAAATGTTCACGTATCAAGGCTAAAGCTGGGTCTTGCTTGTCGAATGTGGGTTTGATATGGTTCACTACCCCCGTTAATTTACAGGGTCGTTTGTTAACTCCGTGAAGTACCCACCCTAACTGTGTTAGAGAAGCGCAAGGTGTTGCTTTATCGCCCTCACATACTTGCCTACTTACTATCAGATGCCATGCATCTTGTCCTATGAGTATAGTAGGTTGCGCTGAGTCGTAACACAATTCATCCTCAAGATGTCTTAAGTGAGCGCAATCGCGAACTACCGACCTTTCCACGGATTGGGAAGCTAAATTTAACTTATCCACTGTGTGTGCGGTAAGTTCGTGAAATTCCCTAGAGGCTAAACCTCTAATGGTGAGTTTCACGCGAGATGAATTCCTGTCTACTACCTCGTGACCTCCCACTCCTTCGAATGAGAGGGTCTCCCGTTTGCCGGGGTGCGTGACCTTGCTGGCTATATCCCTATTTACTAAGGATAATGTCGCGCCCTCATCCATCAGAGCGTGAGTAATTATAGAGCCCTTAGGTCCCTTAATTTCCACAGGAATTATTTTTAAATATGCTCGCGACTGATTTGAATAATTTATTGAACTGACATGTTCCTTATTGGGAGCATTTACCCTATCTTTTCTTTCGGTATTGTACGTTCTGCCATGCAATAGGACGTGATGTGACGCCTCGCATCCGCCCTTTCCACACGCTACATACTTACATCTGTTGGATGTGTATCTGTGAGAGTCGTTTAAACAACGGAAACATAGTCTAAGTTTTTTAAGGTTTTCCCAACGATCGTTTATGTTTAACTTTAAGAAATCTGCACAGCTGTTTATTTTGTGGCTTCCTGCACACAAAACGCACTTACTTACTTCCTTACCGTTACTATTTGTGGCGTTATTTTTTAACCACTGTGGCTTACTATTCCTATCATTATTCCTAAACTTGTTATTGTAGTTGCCAGCTCCTCTATTCTTTCTCCTGTTATTTGCGGCGGCAACGTAATGAAGCTCTGCTTCGCTATCGTTACACGAGTCACTGTCCCTATCGTGCCTACCATGTGACGTGGACGAGCGTGAGGAGTGTCGTGGTACGTAATCTCTTTCATATTGCTCGCTATAGTCGCTTTGTGACGATATTGAGCTGTCTCTGTACTCGTGTCTATTGCGCGAGCCAGTGTTAACATTGTTTACCTGACGTGAGCGCGCACCGGACTTCTGCTTGACTTGCTCGTAAGCAAACATAGCGTTGCAATTTGTACTTAATTCTTTTAGGAACCTAGCCATGGCTAAAAGTTCGGGTATATTTTCGTTGTCGCTTTTGTACTTATACCACTCGAATCTAACTATGTTATTTAATTTATCTACTATGCGACTTACTAATTCTGGCGCGTATAAGTACTGCGGCTTATTTAGGGCTGTGATCGAAGATACTATATTACACACACGATTGCTAAATTCTGACAAATTTCTACTATCTTCGCTCATGCGCGGCATTCTTTTAACGTTTTAAATTTCGGTTAATATTATGACGTCAGGCTTGCCATAAGCCCTGTCTAGTGCGTCTATCACTTCATACGGACTACTACACGTGTGTAGTATTGATTTTACCGAATCTCGTGCTGGGCCCCTAATTGCTTTGCGTAAGCGGCCCATGTTGGATATGTCAGAAAACGAACTTTCCGTGTCTAAATAGACGCGTTTGAACGAGATCCAGTCTGACGGATTACCGTCGAATAAAGGCAGATCGCCTATATATTTGTTAGAAGCGGCTAAGTGCTGCGGCTGTGGGGATGCGTGACTATCAGACCTGTTCATGCTGATAGCCTGCACTATAGCGTCGCGTAAAGCACTAATTTCCCCAGCCGTATTGTTGTGGTTTCTATCTTGCTGCATTTCATTTCTAATGGGCACTGTGCCAGTTGCGTACCTGTCTTGCGGTGGATTGGGCAGACTGATAGCAGTGAGCGGCGGCTCGCGTCCCACAGTTGAATCTTGAGCTAGCAATAATTCATACCTAGAGGCGGCGTACGCGGCGGCGGCCCTTGCCTGCTCCAATCGCGAGGCGCAAAGTTCGGACTCCGCTTGCAACTTGGCTAATTTATCGTGCTCGGCCCTATCGGGCGGCACAACACTGAACCTCTGCTGAGGCGATTCTTGCCTTTCCATATCTAAACCGGCCCTCGAACTATAGTGCGCGTGACCTGGGTTACCTAAGCCTGCTGACGCGCTTAATGATCTTATTCTAATGTCGCCCGCGATATTTTCGCTGTGCGCATTGCCAATATTTCTGGCTAAAACTTCGTTTGCGCTTAACGACCGCGTGCCTAAGCTCGCTCTTAAATTTGCACTTCTGTAAGGGTCGCCCGTGATAATTTCACTGTACGGATTTCCTAGAGGGTCTCTGTTTTGACCAGAAATCGCGTTTAACGACGAAGTGTCTAACCTAACTGTACTTCTAGAGGGGTCGCCCGTGATACTTTCACTGTACGGATTTCCTAGAGGGTCTCTGTTTTGACCAGAAATCGCGTTTAACGACGAAGTACCTAACCTAACTGTATTCCTATGAGGGTCGCCCGTGATATTTTCACTATGCTGATTTCCTAGAGGGTCTCTTCTTGAGCCAGAAATCGCATTATTTCCTAGAGGGTCTGCGCTTAGACCAGAAATCGCGTTATTTCCTAGAGGGTCTCTGTTTTGACCAGAAATCGCATTATTTCCTAGAGGGTCTGCGCATAGACCAGAAATTGTATTGAGCGACGGAATACCTAAGTTCGCGTTCCTAGAGGGGTCGTTTGTGATATTTTCACTACGCGGATTTCCTAGAGGGTCTCTTCCTAGACCAGAAATCGCGTTTAACGACGAAACGCCCGCGTTTAATCTTGCGCCTAAATCAACATTACCGCCATGCGTGACGGGGTTCTCTCTTGATTCTACGTTATCTAACCTATCTGGACTCGCGCCTAAGCTACCAGATCCTTGAGGAGTTGTGAGCGATGCGGTACTAGTCGTCTGTTCGGCAGTGCCAGTCCCGTGGCTCCACGTATGGGTTTCTTGCGACGATGAAGTTTCATATGACGTTCCGCTGTTACCTTTGGACCCATCGCTGCTGCCTCGCTCCTCCTCTTCTGTGTCCATTCTTGATTGGCCCTTGTTCTTGCCCGACCTCAATGTTGGCCCTACTCCCTTGCCTACCCCCTTCCCTGACATCCTACCTACCTAACACTAACCGGCCCTAGCTGCTCGCTCGGCGTACTACCGTAGGGATGCCGATTGAGAATAGGAATGTGAGGAGAATGGATGGGTAGGGTACCGTCTGGCAGTGGAGAACTGTACGTTGTTAGTGCTCTATGACGTGCGGGAAAACACGCCCTTCGACTTGCCAACCTGTGGCCTAACACCGCAAAGCCTCTTACCAGCACACGGCCGAGCTATATAGACGCTCTGAAAAGAGCGCTGCGATACTCGCCCGATATATCGCACTAAAGCGTGTATACACGTCCAGTTTAACACCGCAAGGTTAGGACCACGCCACCTGACAGAAATCAACGGGGATTGACAAAGACCCGGCACTGACAGGATTTACGGATAAACACTCACGGTGACTTGACTCTTGTACTTCGAAGTCTTCCTCGCTGGCCACAGCACTCAGTCCCGTTCGGGATTCTTCTTTTTTGAGGCTTCTTTTCTTCTTTGGCCTTTGGAAGGCTTTTCTTTCTTGCGGCTTGCGATTTCTTTCTTCCCGACTGATTCGGACGCAGAATGTGAGGTTTTCTTGTTTTCTGGGCTTCGGACTTGCTCGAGGATCTTCTATAAGTATTTTCTTTCTTCTATAATGTATATTCTTTCTTCTATAATGTATATTCTTCGTAACTTAGGGCTTCAGTCTTGATTAAATGTAAAATATTTTCTTTCTTGAATTTTCTTAATAAATCTTCTTTTTTCTCGAATTTCCTTCTGTATTTTTCTTTCTTCTTTTGTATTCTTCACGACGATCCGGCTCGAAGGACCATTGTTCGGCGCTGTCTGTAGTTTAATCGGGTGCGCCAAAACGCCTATTGCGTGTAGCTTCGGTTGGGGCCCGCAACTAGTGCGGGCTTGCAGCCGAACGACGAAACGCGCGCAGCCGCTTTGAAGCGCGGTCTGCTGTAGGGGCGCGTAGCGTCGCAGTGGAGAGTTGTGCGAGAGTGACGGCGAGCTCTTCCGTCTCTCTCACACGGTAGTGGATCCAGGTGGTGAAGAAACAAAAATGCACGGTGAAAGAGAAGGCTTGATGGTGAAGCTGGTGGCTTGAGTGAGACGGGTAGATGTTTCTTGCTTGGATCTTTGCGTAGAATGAGAACATTTTCGGCAAGTACATCCCCTCTTATATAGCGACCAACTTTACCGTAACGTGAGCCACTTTTATTTTCCAAAATCACAAGTTTTTTACATTGGTTTTTTCACTATCGATTTAGCTTAAATATTTATTTCTTAATTAAGTTTATTTTATACTGTATGACAAATTATGTTTTATTTATACAGAATTACGAGTGGATTAATAAAACATGTACCAAATGCGTGTTAGAAGAACCGCTTTGGAGTTATCCTTAATTAACTAACAAACTTGGCTAAGCTGTAATAAACTAGTGGCTTTATTTTTCGCCTGATACAAAAAATGGTGTTTACAATTATATGTTACTTATGTTGTTGGTAAAGAACCTTTATGCAGAATTACGAATACAATAATATCTATTGGGTTAAAGCTATAATTAAATGAGTATGGCTAAGTGAATATAAACTAGGTAATGAATTCTGAGCTTTACATACAAAGTTGTGGTATGGAATCTATGCGAAAATATGTTTACGCTTAAAAATCTTAATCTACGGTTGGCGCAGTGCCATTGTTGCAGAACTACTGTAAAAAAGACAAGGTTGTATAAACTAATAGTGAATTAAGTTAAGAAAGTGAATTTGCAATGTGGACAACCTTGTTACCTTATATCAAAATGAATCCGTTCTTAAGATTTGTGCGGAGCCCACGTTGGGGCAAAGAACGACACGCCTAGCAGGGTAGGTGCGCCGTTGTAGGCCTCAACGAGGGACACGTAGTGGTCGGTCACCACCCGATTTAGTCTAGTCAGGTAAATCAGTTTCAATAACTAAATACGTGGGGCTATTCAAACACTTTATGTGTGACCCCTTGCGATACACCATTTCAAAAAGAAAATTATCCTAAGATAAGTTATTTGGGTTCGCATTTATATATCGTCAAATCTGGTAGTTGAGTGGCAAGCATATTACTTAAACCAACTCTCTCATAAAGATGTTATTTAGTAAAATGACCTACTTGACATAAGTATGAAATTATTGTCGGAAGACAGCTATTCTGTATGGTAACAAAGAAAGGAACTTAACGTTTGCTTTTGTATCGAGTGGTGTTTGTTACTCGGCCGCAAGTCTACACTAAGTGCGGGCCTCCAGATATACCCCCGAGCAAAAGGAATTGACGTCTGCCTTAAACACTAGGTAAATGGCATGAAGGTTTATTTATACCTATCGATTAACTTTATAATTCAGATGCAGGCCTAATTTACGTCGAGATTACTGGAGAGCGCTTTGTGCAGATAAATACTTAATCTACAACGGAAATAAATCCAGTAACTATCAAAGACATAAAAAAGGATATAATTATTTATCAAGATATGAAAGTAATATTTTGTTACAAAAAGGAACGATTGTTTTTTTTTTTGAGCTCCGCGCAGAAGGTATTCAAACCTGCGACATAATGGCGTAGGTACGCGGTCCAATCGCTCGAGACAAGTGAGCTACCGAAACATTCAATCTCGGGCATGAAATCCTTCACTAGGTTCCCTCTGACAATGCTTCAAGCATGCGTAGAAGCGGGTAATTTTAATTTTTTCCTTTAGACGTTTCTTACATTATGGTAGTCGAATACCGGTGTAGATAATTTGAACCAGGTACTAACTACATCATTCTCCTAGCATTTTCCCAGTTGTGGACTAGAGGAGCACGAGGTCTGCTTTGGAACCCAAGACTTGGCGTAGGCACTAGTTTTACGAAAGCGACTGCCATCTGACCTTCCAACTCAGATAGAAAACCTGACCTTGTTGAAATTAGGCCGGTTTCCTCACGATGTTTTCCTTTAGCGTTAAACGTACTGTTCATGAAACAATACTGTTCATGAAATACTACTGTTCATAAAATGATACTTCGTCATAAGTTTTCTTGGAAAACCCAGTGGTACGGTCGGGCTCATAAGGGGCTGAACACCTTTGTACCTTGTCGCTTTAACATCATGTTTAAACTGTCATAACAAATGTCTAAAAGGCGAAAGCTATAAGGTCCCATAGTGTCCAGCTACTTATGAGGCCGACTGTACAAGTCGGGGTTTGGGAATCTTTACCGCTCTGCTAAAAGCCAAGTCGAACTAGATAGGTTACAATTGATATTTGTTTGTGTACAAGTTTTTAAAAATCTCGCTTGATATCCCGCAAACAGTATTCAGTCTTGAGAGTTTAATCTTATCTTAACGTGAAAAGAAACTGCCTCTAGCTGTGGATTTAAGCGCATTGTTCCCGCGGGATAGCTTAGAACATTTTGTTGGCTTTGGTTACTGAAATGTTTCTCTTCTCCTTGTTCTTTCACTAGTTGTTAATATCAGTATTAAAAACCCTCATGTAATAAAATTCTATTAAATAAGATTTTCTCATTAAGAAATAACCTTTACAACCTTAAGCCCCTGAACTTATTGTGACAAGATCGGGTGTGAAACAAATTTAAGGTAAATTACACTTTTAGTCTGGAAATGATACCCTAGGGGACGAAAGTTTTCACGACGGTGGAACTAACGGATAACCAAAGAAAACCAAATGCTTAATTTGTCTGCTCGTAAATAATCATGGTCAATCAAAGAAAAGAAAGGAGAATTAAGATAAATGTATTGTAACATACGAAACTAAACTTATTTATAAATATATCTTTCTGACACTAATGCAGAAATACAAAATGTCAGGGACATAAATATTATAAAATCTAGCATTAGGTCATTCCAGAAATACCCAAATCAGGTCACCGGCTACACATATCAGTAGGGTAATCACCGAACAAACACAAATAGTTGCAGCAGCGGCATGAAATCCCACAATGCAAAATCAAATCATACCAGTATTAGAACTGACTGCATAACTAGCCGTATCAAAACGCCAATCACAACTTTGCCGTATTCTCATGATTATCTGGAATTCTGGAGCAGATTGAGATCTTAGCGAACCAATAAATAGTTCTCAAAATAATGTTATTTAACGGTTCTCCGTAGATTAGGACACGTTTTGAATTTTAATTTGATATCAATATGTATCGCTATACGTACGAGTGAATACTTACAAGGCACATGTAGCTTTTACCGCGTGATCATGCGTAATTGACCAAGCGAGCGAAGGAAGCAAAGCGACTCTGTTTCACCTTGGATAAAAATTCTTTTACAAGTCCGGCCGGATCTTTTACATGTCGCATTTATCAACCGAAATTTTGTGTGTATTTTTGATAATAATATGATTTTTTTGCCACTTAGGGATTGGAAATATTCACAAATTATCCATATAATTATCGACTTGTTGGTCGATATTATGATTTGCTTAATGCAATGCTTGATATAACTACTATTGCGGTATGTTTCATTTTGTTATATTCTTATAAAACAAATCTTAACTAAATTAAACAATGTACTTAATTGTACTGTTGCTAAATAGGAATTGAAATGTACAGCTGCTTAGAATAAGCTTTCCAAGCAATTCAAAGACGATTCTCGCACATATTACTGCTTGCTCTACAAGCTGCGGATAAAATTACGCAAATCCCATAATCATCATCATCATCATCATGTCAGCCGAAAGACGTCCACTGCTGGACATAGGCCTCCCCCAAAGACTTCCACAATGACCGGTCCTGCGCCACCCGCATCCAGCGGACACCCGCGACCTTCACCAGGTCATCAGTCCACCGTGTGGGGGGCCTGCCCACGCTACGCCTTGCGGTACGTGGTCGCCACTAGAGAACCTTTCCGCCCCAACGGCCATCGGTTCTACGTGCTATGTGCCCTGCCCACTGCCACTTAAGTTTAGCGATTCGGAGGGCAATATCGGTCACTTTGGTTCTGCTGCGGATGGCCTCATTCCTGATGCGATCACGCAGAGAAACTCCCAACATAGCTCTCTCCATTGTCCTTTGGGTGACTTTGAGCCTTCTTATGAGGCCCACAGTAAGCGACCACGTTTCAGTGCCGTATGTCATCACTGGCAACACACACTGGTCAAAGACTTTTGTCTTGAGACACTGCGGAATATTGGACGAAAAGATGTGACGTAGCTTCCCGAACGCAAATCCCATTATATTAAACATAATTACATAATTCATTATGTTATATGATATGTCAATAAAGATTATACAAAATTCCGTGCACAGCACACGTCAGACATTTATAAGTATGCGAAACGTAAGTGTCTAATCGACCCCCTGCTCTAGAGACTGTTTGGAGGCTCATCACGTCTCGCTTACTTGAGACTCATGGAATTACAGATAATAAAATTTACAGAACAGGGTTACTTGATACGTGTCGCATCCATAGCAAGCATTATTTATACATGAACAATAACAATGGAATAATATTAAACGGAAGAGAGTCAATAAAAGGATTTGGGACATATAACTACGTTATGAGAAACATGAAATCCAATCATTATGCAAGGGAAGATCCATCGAAATATACCACTCGGAAGACGGCGCAATTCGTGGCTAAAGAATGTTCACACTTGGTATAACCTAAGAACTAGATCTTTATCCCGTGCGGCCCTCTCGAAGGTTCTTTACGATTGTGACATGATATTGAAAAACAATAGTAATCTATTTATTACTGAACCACTAACTTAGCACCAGAGATCTGCAGGAAACTTTGATGTACCCAACATACTCGTACGTCCAATGCTGGACATAGGCCTCTCGTTATTTTACTGTGGGTAAATGCCATAATCATCACGCTTGGCATGCGGGTTGGTGGTCGCAGTATCTCCACCGCACTCCAGAGATGCTGCTGCCCATCCCCTCTGATCTTGGTTGTAGTTTTAGGACATATGGTGACAGATGCGGTAAAAAGCATCTGCCATACCTGCTAAAATAGCCTTCTTTTGGATATTAGATCAGAAAAAAAATAGGTTCGCTACGTTGCTGTATAAGCACTTATTGCGTACTCACTGAACTCATACTTACGTGTTCATTAGGTGTTTTTGGTAACTTATAACTCATACCATTATATTGTACCTGGCTACATTCATTACAGTAATTATTTTTTAAGTTCATAACGAGTTTTGTTAAGAAATGCTAGGCTGCGATCCGCAGAGAACCTGCAGCGTATCTGTCTCCAGCTGTCGACACACAGAATACTCAAGATAATAAAGGATTGGCAACGCGCTCGAGTCACAAGTGTCCATAGTTAACGTTGTCTGCTTACTGTCTCTCAGTCAGTCAGTCAGTCTGCTGTCTGTCAGTCAGGCCATAAGTTTGTTTGCCACCGTCTTTGTATAAAAAAATATTTATTTTCGTCTTGTCACCAAAAAGTTTCAAATTTGCACGTTATTTCCGATTGTACAGTCGACATATTTCATTCCGATTCATCACGATATCTCTCCGATTCAGTGAGCGAGAATAACTTCCAGTGAAATGGGTCACGATACTTATTTATATCTGAAAGCGAAACGACGCAGCTTCCGTCTGATAATGCAATGAGGTGTTGGTCCTCGGAAGCTGGCGTGACGTGATCAAATCGATGACAATAAATACCCAATTACCCATTTGTGATGTCAGTGTAGGGAAGCCCGGTATATTATTTTAAGTAAAAACCCGGCATATAATTATATGCGTTGGTCTTACTAACATTACATTGGAAAAACTATAAAACAATGAATTAGAAAAATGAAGAAATTATGGGTTATGGAATAAAACATGGTAAAGTAGCTTATATAAAAAAAAACTCTTCTCTCTAAAAATAAATATTGTAATAATAACTTATTAAACGTGTTTAAAACAGCGTTTAATGTTTGGATCATAACTCGTGTGTTACCCTTAAGTGACGTTGATTATTAAAAGTACACATCCAAATTCACGAGTACTGAATGTACTGATATAAATAAAGGTTTGGCAATGCGCGTGTGATCTTCTCGACTCACAAGCGTCCATAAGCTACGGTGTCGGCTTACCATTAGTCAAGCTGTAAGCTGGCTTGCCATCGACGCTGTATAAGCACAAGGTTTCAAGAAAAGAACGTACTCCCATCTTAAAGGCCGGAAACGCACTTACAACTCCTCTGGTGTTGCGAGTATCCATGGGCGGCGCTAAACGCTTATTATCAGGCGATTCATCTGCTCCTTTGCCTCCCTATGTCATAAACAAAACTTCGGAAAAACACGTTTTTTCAATAGAAAGATGCAATGCTCAGTCACATAGGTACATTCAAGAGCAAAAGTAAATGATCATTTAAGTACCTTGTCACTTTTTCTACTTTGACGCATTCCAACTACCGCAGTATTGTTATGTAAGTGCGACAAAGTCTTATCTTATCATCCCCTAGCCGTGTTCGGTCACAGTAACTGTTATCACTCTTGAGAGCGTCGCTGATGTGCTCTCTGGTGACTGACGTAGCTGATTTTAGCTATTAACGTGCGACGACACTCGTTGCAAGTCAGCACCCCTCCGACATAATTATATTCAATGGCTGCAGGTGGTCTGTCCTTCAGTTCGTCGCGCTTAACGTCTAGTACAAAAAACTAAAGCGACAAAGTACTAAAATGATCATTTTTTGATGTAGACTGTACGTTCACAGTGTCGAAGTTGAAACCTACATCGATATTTTTTATCGAAATAGTAACAGACGTTTCGAAATAATTAAACAGCTATATCAGAATTGCTGGTATTAAATTAGATAACCAAAATAAGTATGAAGGTATATAAGTATATGTACGGTACATATTGCTATAATACAACATAATATTTTAAGTGTGACTTAAACATAGAATGATGTAAAAGGCAGACTGATAAAAGTTAACATACATTATTCAGTAATTCTGTAATTTTATTCATCTATTCAGCTGACAACATGGCAATGTACTCGTACATATTCCATTTTTTTAAGGAAAGAAATATGACGCTTGAGGCTGCAGGCTTGCAACAGCTTTTTATTTTTAAAAAATTAAAATGTAGTGATGTAAAACGCGCGTCCCGATTTACCGAAACCATATAAAAGGAAGCTTTGATTAAAATGGTTAATTAGCGATTCTTTCAAAACAGTGAGCACGCGATGTTCTCGTGTCTTAATTAAAAAAAGGTCTTAATTTTACTTTGTAATAGTCGACTAAGTATCTTAATCGAAATATCCGGTGGCCAGTTCTGGTCTTCATCATCTTCATTTCACGACATGGTACCTACTTTTGGAGAGCAAATGCACGTGTTACTTGAAAAATTCAAAAATCGCTATTGGTACATATGCCTATTAAATTTGAGCAGTTCCCTCGATTTCTCCAAGATCCATCCGTCAGATCCTGACTTTATAACAATGGGACCAACTAGAAAACATTTCAAAGAAGAGACTATGAAACTTCTCTCGTTTCTATCGCTCGTTAAATTCATGAACGACAGGGCGAGTATTTACCTACGTCATGTTACAAAAATATCATTTTTATAGTCTTTAAATATGAATACTTTGTCTTACTACTTACATATTAATATTCTGTAAATAGATAGTCACTTTAAAACTTTGCGAGAACGGGTTGAAAATCCTTGTTATTAATATAAACTGCTTTAGTCATTCACTTAAGGTTCGGATGATTCGGTTTAAGATTAAACTCGTAGTGCCATGCTTAAACATTACTGCAAACTGATACATAATACAAGTACAGCTACCGGTGAAATTAGTTATTCTTTGTTGGCGCGGCTTATAATATTATGTTCAAATTTGGCGTAGGTACATGTAGATCACCAAATCCTTCGAAGCAAATATTTAGGCTATGTCCTAGGTGAGCGAATTCCACGCAAATGCGAAGCGGCGCGGCCCGATGCGGCGCGATAGAGACCAACACTCGATAGCTATTGAAGTGTCCTACGTGACTTGATCACTTATCGTCGTGGATAAAACATTAGCCAAGGGATTCGTCACGATGTGGCAAGTATGCGAGTGCGGGAGTCACGTTTTATCCATGACGGTAAATAATAAAATGGCTACCATCATATGCCCGCAGGCGCAGGGCACGGGCTGCGCGGCGCGAAGCGAAGCGAGAGCGATAATCACGGATAGCACAAGACAGCGCTCGAGCTATATCGCGCGCGAGATAGACTATCCGTCTCTATCCGTGTGTACCCATTAGATAGTGACGGACATTCTATCTCGCGCCTGATTTAGCTCGCGCGCCGTCTTGTGCTAGCCTTGCTGTGCAGTTCGTTTGATATGTTCGCACGTATGCGACGCGGCGTCGGTTGTCGGAGTGTAGTTTGTATCCGAGGCGGGGCGATTCGCGCGCACTTAGGACAAGGCAGCCGAGTCGCACCCCATCGCATTGCATCCGTGTGTCACCGCATCGGATCGCATCGCAATTCTGTTCGCTTTGAATCGCCTACGTAGGACATAGCCATTCTTCATACAATGAGTGTAAAATTTGTCACATAACAAATTACAGCTATGCTGTGCCTTATGCACCCCCCATGAAATTGGGGGAGGCCTATGTCCAGCAGTGGACGTCCTAGGGCTGATATGGTGGTGGTGGTGGTGTGCCTTATGGCGTACGAAATTATATAATTGTTGTCCGATTATTAAAATAAATAATAAAAAATTACAAAAATCAAAATTATTACACAAATGAAATATAAGTTATAGGCAAATGCCAATATCATTTAAATAGTCATTTACATTATAATAGCATTTATCTATTAATAATTTAGTCAATAAATATTTAAAACTATTAACAGATTTTATTTTGAGTGCCTCAGGAAGTTTAAGAATAATTTCGGGGCCACTGATATAAAGCTCTTCCGTATAAGCGCAGTATTTCTTTAATTTATTTTAACTGAATGCTCTCTTTGCCGAAAATTAAATGACTGGGTTGTATTTTTTACCGGGAAAAGGTCAAGGCTATTCTTCACAAACACACAGCACTCAAGAATATACAGGCTAGGCAGTGTCAACAATCTTAAAGACTTAAAGTATGGAACACAGCTTTCTTTTGTTTTTAGTTTACAAATCGCTCTTACACATCGCTTCTGTGCTCTGAACAAAATATTCCTATATGATGAATTTCCCCAAAATATTAGGCCATAGCGTATGGTAGAGCTAACAATAGCATGGTAAGCAGCCGGAACAGTTTGTTGTTGATTAGTTTTTGCCAGTTTGTAAAGTGCAAATGAAAATTCATACAACTTTTTACAGACTTCCGTGGCATGCGTTTCCCATGACATGTTAGGCCCCGGTCGTACTGCACACGCCGCACGCAGCCGACAACGTCACGTCGCACGCAGCGTCTGAATGGTGTGTTCGAGAATGCTCGGGAGTGGTCGTTTTCGCTCGCTGCGTGCGGCGTCCCCCCGCCGCCCGCTGCAGCCGCCCGCTGGCCGTTGCGTCTTTAGTCATTTTGGAGCATTGCTGCGGCTGGACGCTAGCTCGAAATGGAGAAATTTACGAAAGAAAAAGACGAGTTATTGATTGAGTTAGTAAAGTCGAATAGTATTTTGTACGATACACGTGATAAAAACTTCAAAAACAATAACTTAAAACATAAAGTGTGGGAGAATATCAGTGAAACGCTAAATATTTCAAGTAAGTGTATTTTCTGAATAAAATTAATATTATTCAGAAAATACACTTACTTGAAATATTATTAATATATATTCCACAAATTTTACTTCATTATCAATTAAATGCCTAGTCACCAAAATATTGTAGGCACCCTCCGTTTGTCTAGCTTTAAATATATTGTTCTTCTTTTTCTTTTGCTTCCTTGATATCATAAATAAAATGTCCTCATCATCTTCCTCCTTAAGCAGTTAATACGCTAGAGTTTTTTCCATCGTAATACTACACACAGACGTCCTTTCGCTACAAAAACTCTCGGAAACTGCCGCGACTGGCCGCTGCGGCTACGGTCTCAAAACGACCAAAACACCCACTGTCGGCTGCGTCCAGCGTCTTCCATCATGTGACGGGACGTTGTCGGCTGCGTGCGGCGTGTGCAGTACGACCATAGCCTGTATCAATGTATAATCCCAAAAATTTTGTGGTCTCAGTTTCCTTAATTACTGTACCTTTGCGTGATATGTTTAGTTTAGGTAGCTCTTTTCTTTGTCTAAATTGCATGATATTAGTTTTCTCCAAATTTACCTGTATAATATTATTATGTAACCATGATACCACATTGTTCATTGCCATTTCTATTTTATTTTTGTAGTTATCAAGTTCTATCAAATTCTATCAAGATAGTGCTGTCATCAGCGAAGAGCAGCATCGGATACTTGGTGGATTTTACGATATCAATGATATCATTGATATAAATCAATAAAAGCAAAGGTTTTTGTTATTATATAACAAATATCCCGTTTCTAATTTGCTCGTACCTGCTCTCGTTGCAGGAAACCTCTAAAATTCTCGGTTTCGCGTAACATTCCTCTATGACTGAGAATTAATTACCTCTGGCAGAAGCCCTACAAACTATGCACTACGTTCTAATGACGATAAACGTGACATTTTCCTGTGAATTCGGTATACTAACTATGATGAATGTTCCGGAATTGTCGGTTTTAATACGTTCGTAGTGGCCCGTTTCAACTAGGTACAAAAGTAACAATGTTACAACTCTGATCAAGCCGTCAATCTTTGATGGGAGTTTTTTCACGTTATTTATTACGAAATACTAATAATAATCTTAATCGTATGGCATTTATTTTTAAACCGCGAGATCTTCGAGAAAACAGTTGTCTTGAATTTTGATGCACTTTTAGCACCACTCCACGTGTAAGGTAATGGTGGGTACTCCCTATGGACGTGGTGCAACTTCGACTCGACCCCCCATCAAAATACCACGAAATACTGAGATGTCGATATTATAGGAGATTTCAAAATAGTTTGGATTTAACTTCAGTATTTGATTCAGATTCAGATTCAAAAATTTATTCATAACAAGCACAATATTAACATTAGATAAATGCATAGACAACACACAAACAAAGGCGTAGTTATGAAAGGGAACCTACTCAGCATATATGCAGGCTTTGCAGCCGGCGCTGATCTTCCGTAGGGCCCATAGGGGCCTGTTACACGGTGATTAATATCACGCGATACATTCGTATTACAATAACGTTTCACGTGGATATTGGTGAATATTCAAGCAATATCTGCGATAATATTGACATCCTAGCATTTGAATCATAGAGTGAATCATAGATAGATACTACTTATTTGCCTGAAAACGCGAGCCGAAAGAGACTCACTTTGTGTTAGTGTGTCTGTCCCTTTTTAATATGGGTAGTAAATACTCATACTCATTTATTAGCAATGATTTTATACATTATACGTATAATATTATCGATGTCCACATCACTCGCCATATATTTTTAACATGTCGCCATGTGTAGTTGTTTATTTTTCTCTAAGTGAAGCGAAAACAAGAGTTAACTACCCAGTAGCAAAATTATTTGAAACTCGGGTGTGGCGCTTTCAATCCCTCAATACGCTGAGGATTCCGTGTAAGAATCCCTCGGTACGCTCGTGAGTCTATATCCTTAGTTTTGTTTGTGATTAAACGCGCTAACACCCGCTGTATTATATGGCATTTTGCTCCCTTGTAATACTATCTTCGTCGACTTTAATGTTTGAATTAAGACCTCGTAGAGGAAACTTTTATCACGTATTTTTTGTCTATGGAACTCATACGACCACAGTACTACAGAACTATAATGCAATTGACCAATCAGGTGTCGCCGTGCGAAATATATCAACGAACGCTAAACTGTTGGGCATGCTCTTCGTTGCGGCAGGATAGTTTTTTTAATTATTTCAAGTTGTTTAATTAATTTCGGTTGACGCGCAGATAAAAATAATTATAAAATTTTAATTGTCCCCCAATATTTATTTTATTTTTTATTTTATTTTTAAAATTGGTTTTTATATCTGGTACCTTTCGGCAAGCCCCGTGGTCTAAACGCGGTACTCGACTCAAAAGTATACATTATATTGTAACGATTTCATGAAATATTTAGCTAACTTTTAACCAACATTAAAGTAATAATGAAATTGTAATATTCAACAGAATGATTTTAGTACGTAATTAACTTCGTTTGAATCGAGACGGGTCCAATCAGGCTTTTGGCGTGGACAGTTTACGAAGCTAAACCAAAAGGTCGCATCTCCGCACGATATTCAAAAAGACAGTGGCATTTTGATGTCAAACCAGTAGAATCGTGTGCGTCCGCTTAATTAAAACTAGTATTCATGGTTGCGGTTCGAGTGAGTGGTTTACGGTGACCGAAGATCGGAATAGTTTGTGCATGGGTGAATGTTAGTTTACAATGACAGTATGTTATAATTTATTTATACCATACTGTCATTTTGTATGCCTGTTCAGCCTAGTTGGTAGTGACACTGCTTCCGAAGCTAGAGGTCCCGGATTCGAATCCCGGCCTAGGCAAGGTGCTGGACAGTTTGCTTAACAAAATTCTAAAGAAACATCTTAAATTACATGACGCACAGTTTGGCTTTAAAACCGGGTTGTCTACCGAATCCGCTGTGATGTGCCTTAAGCAAACTGTTCAATACTACACAGATAGGAAGACCCCCGTTTACTCATGTTTTCTAGACCTGTCAAAAGCGTTCGATCTGGTAGCTTACGATGTTTTGTGGAACAAGTTGGAGTGCGAGACAGACTTACCTGGCGATGTTATTAATATGTTTAAGTACTGGTATAATAACCAAATGAACTACGTCAGGTGGGCTGAATCGCACTCTAATTTGTATCGCTTGCAATGCGGAGTGAGGCAGGGGGGATTGACATCACCAGCATTATTTAATTTATATGTGAACACGTTGATTGTTGAACTCGGCAGAACCAAAATCGGGTGTTCTATTGACGGAATAAGTTTCAACAATATCAGTTACGCCGACGATATGGTTCTGTTGAGTCCTTCGATCGATGCCCTCAGGAAACTCCTAGTCATGTGCGAAAATTATGCGGAGGCCCATGGGCTCAGGTACAACTCAAAAAAGAGCGAACTTTTAGTGTTCAACCCGCGCGGCAGTAACTTCGATACCGTGCCACCTGTAACGCTTGGCGGTACGAACCTAACTCGAGTTTCCAAGTTTAAGTACCTGGGCCACTGGGTCACCGAGGACTTGTCTGACATCGTCGACGTGGAGAGGGAGCGCAGGGCGTTGGCGGTCCGGTGCAACATGTTGGCGCGCAGGTTTGCACGATGTACCGCAGAAGTGAAGATTACTTTGTTTAGAGCCTTCTGCCAATCGTTTTACACGTGCAGCCTGTGGGTGAACTATACGCAACGGGCCCTCAACGCCTTGCGTGTTCAATATAATAATGCGTTCAGGATGCTGTTGGGGCTGCCACGCTACTGCAGCGCGTCGGGCATGTTCGCGGAGGCGCGCACGGACGGCTTCCACGCCATCGTGCGCAAGCGCGTCGCCTCGCTGGCGAGCAAGGCGCGGGCCAGCACGATCAGCATCCTTAACGCATTGGCAAACAGGCTAGACTGTCCCCTCATAAAACAGCTCTTGAGCCTGCATGTCTTTTCCAAATAACTGCTTTGGTTTATTTATGTAGTTTGTTTTAATGTAGGTATTGATATGTGGATTTTATTTTAATTTTAATTTTATTTTATTACATTTTAAATTTATTTTATTATATTAACACTAGGTTAAGAGAACTGTAACTAACAGATATGGACTTGGGTCTGAAATAAAATGTTTCATTCATTCATTCATTCATTCATTATTTGTGCATTTATCACGGATATTTGTTCCTGGGTCTTGTATATTTTCTATGTATTTAAGAATACATTTATCTATATAATTATGTATATCGTCGTCTAGTACCCATTGTACAAGCTTTGCTTAGTTTGGGACTATGTCGATTTGTGTAAGATTATCTCCCAATTACTTATTTTTATTAGTTTATAGGATAAGTTTGAAATTTAAGTTTGCCAGCAGAGCTCACGAGTATCACCCAGGCGAATGCACCACATGAAGTGAGGTCTGCGAAAAAAAAAACACTGCGTGCCACCCGCCGGTGCATCGAAGTAGAATGCTATTTGCGTAGCCGGTAATCGTTGGATTTTAGACGGAAGTACCGTCTAGTGGTGGTCCAGTACGGTGGGATAGATAAAAGTATTTTTCCAACGTAAAAAAAAGCTCCCGAGAATGCATTATGTTGAGAGTGAAGCCTGCATAGAATAGATAGGTCTCTAGAAGTCAACACGGCCAATCCTCAAGCCATTAAAGGGTTGGCAATACGCTCGTGATTTTTTGAAGTGGCAAGCGTTCATAGGCTACGGTGTTTGTTTACATTAGCTGCACCGTCGATCTAAATATAAAAGGAAAGTAAAAAAATAAATGTATTTATTTATTTATATAAATAACATATCTAAAGGTTACACAGCATTAAATATTACAGCTTAATACCAATATACTGTGAGTTTACATAGGTAAATAACAGACACAAAATAATAATATAACTTATTATATACATAACACACACGTACATTATTGCTTACATTGTAACAGTAGAAAATTCCCGGCATATCGATGACCGATGTCCTTCTCCCTAAACACAGCCAAAGGAAAACTAATTTGGTGTATTTTTAGTTTTTCAGGTCCCGACAGTTATATGCGAAATTTAAATTAGATTTCAAATTCTGGTCCATGAGCGGGATCCCTAAAAGTGTCAAGTCATGTGGCCAGTTGCAGTTGCTCATTTTAAAGCACAGTTTTTTTTTCTCAATAAAGGGAGAAAAGTAATATTTTTCCAAGCACTTTTGCAAACTATGTTTATGGATAATTATGATACCTGTCTCGCATATTACGTTGGTTTTTATTGGAGTAAATTAAATAGTATTAATTTTATTCTTTAAAAGTTTTACTGCTACGAATACAGTTGCTGTAAAGGTATGAAAAATAATAAATGTTGCTTCACATGACGAGCCGGGAGTTTTAATTATGAATTTCATACTACGCCCGGCTATTGTTTGTGTCTACCAGTTTTCTACTCGCTAGTGATTTTGTACCCACAACGCAAATACTAGGTAAAGTAAAACCACGTTAAATAATAAAAAAACTGTTCAAGTGAGAGTGCGCCATGGGTATAGCGCCATCTATCGGAGCATTGTAAAAACGAAAATAAGTATACATTAAACGGGATTTAAATATTTACGCATTTTAGTTACATTGAAATGGATTTCGTATATTTTTATTTGAAACTATTTGAGACATTTTTAAAAACGTCACCAAAAGTAAAGTTTAGTCTATGGCAATTATGAAAATTAAGACAATGAGGAAAAACTTTATTCTTATTGGCTGTTTGTAGTGACGCTTTTTTCTCAATAAATGTTTTTAATAGGTAAAAAATAATACTACAATGGAATTTCATATCGTTTCCCGGCCGCTACGGTAAGACATTAATGATTTTTAACCTTTTAAATTTGCGTTTTTCAATTACGAGAAACTTCACGGACTATTTTTGTGACAGTTAGGCGAACATTTCCGAGCATAATGGAGAAAACATATTTTCCTAATGGCACCAAAAAAGGTGATCAAAAAAAGTAAAGGCCCTAAATATCTTAAAATAGGTGCAATGTGCATGTAATATGCCTAATTTAAAGAATAAATTACTTTTACTTTCACTTTTTTTTTAAACAGATATCCGTTATTGACCAAAGCAATAGGATGACTATTTTTGGTTTCTTCTAATAATAGTTTCTTCTACCTATGGTTATGTGATATTTAATAAGTACAATTCTATCGATTGACACCTTAATTACCTTCATTACAAGATGGACTGTATTGCGCCAGTGGCAAACGTTCTAACAAAATTGCTGATAATTTGTATACAATTTTACAATAAGCAGCATTCTAATATCCTGTAATTATGCACTGTAAAATCATTACGAGCATAAAAATTGTACAGGTATCATTTTCCTTAGGACTTTGCTATGCCTCGGATTTTGTAATGTTAATTGTAATAAAGATTTTTTTTTAATGCAGATCAATAATCGCGTAGTTCTGTATAATTTAGTAGTTTTACTTGTACAGAACTGCGATAAGCAAAACAAATAATAAAACGATTATACACACTACACTTCGCTCGAAATATAATCTCGTGTTTTAATAATACGGGATTTTACAGAAAATTCTATGACTGAAAATATTAAGGTAAAAATTACATTTTCAGTACAAAATTATTATTTCGCTTAATATTTGGTCTCAAAAAAAGCACCTCAAACGAGATCGTAAACCCGCTGGATATAAAAAGCATAAAAATTTCAACTCGTGCTCGGTTATATCAGACTTTGAAATTATCTTCTGAAGTTGCAGTATTTTGCCGGTAGAAAAGAGGCTTGTCTGAAAATTTAATTTTCTATAGGTTTGTCAAAGGCCAAATGCATATTGAGTTTTAAGGTACCGATTTAAATGTACACGATTACATTTGCTTCCTTTTTGTGAATGTATCTTAGACGTGGGCGTGTGGTGCCTGGGTTAGAATAGCACCACCCTTTTATAATCTTCCCTTGGGTGTCGTAAGAGTCGACTATCGGAACCGGGTTGAAGTGTGTTGTGAACGATGGGTTAGCAACCCGTCACTGCAATATCACATTTTCTCCATGTATAATCCTGCAATAGCTAAAAGTGGTCTGTATTTAAGAACACTGGTTACCTATAAATCATTAGGAATACTGAGCGCCTAGATAGAAAGGTGGAGGTACATCCCAGTTGCACTGCTCCAAATGCGAGCGAGATGTCGTTTCTCTGTTAGCCTATGCCTTTCAAAATATATTTTATTAATCATATCATCTTATATCATACTAGAATAACTTTATTTAATAAAATTATGCACTGCTATATTATTTTTACCTATTTTTAACTGTTACGAAGTGGCGCAGGCTCGGGAAAGGTGGCCTTCTGTCGGTTTAGAGGCTAAATTCTTATTTGGATATCTACTCCACAATAGTTAGTTAGGTAGTCATATATTAATCACGTGATCAATGATTAGGTACGGAGGTGGAATGTTTGAAAATAGGATCATCAGTTTAGTTCAGTTCAGTTCAGTCATAAATTTCAAAGTGTTGCTGCATAATGTGAATTCTTTTTACATTTCTCAACGTTGCTCTCTTACGCCCAGTCTCAAAAGCGTAACGTGTGATACGAAACTTTGTTTCAAAAATACAGTTTCTATGCAACCTAACGTTTTAATACAAAAATGACAGTAGAAAATATCAAACAACGGGTAAAGAGATCCCATTGTGACAACATCACACGTCGGAAACGGCCGTTTAAATCGTGGAACTAGAACGAATATAGTAGGCCAAGAGACGGTAGGTACCCAGAGGTACTTTGCGGTAGTATGTACGATGTTGGCAAACAAGCATACAGCCTGCCTGATAGTAAGTAGACACCATAGCCTATGGACGCTTGTAACGGCAGAATAATCACAAGCGCGATGCGGGCCCTTTTTTCATATGAATTCGTTCTATCGAAAGGTAGATACATTAGTGAGGTCCGCCACTTTTAACACAATGCATCTTCGTAAACTGTGGCGACCTCACGTTCATCAACAGGAATACATCATTACATAGCACACAACATACAAGAAAGTAATGGTGTTACTATGGTTGCATTTTTTTGAAAAGTGGAGATACTTCCCTGGTTGGGGTGCTCTAAATTTGACCAAGGTTACGTCCCGCTGCGCTCGGTAAAATGTATCTCTTATTTAATATGAGATCAAAAATTAAGCGCCGTTGAACAAGTACTCGTAAAATGGAAGATACACAAGTCCTAAATATACATCTAATGGGCACTTCAGACGTGCTAACGAAATACACATGTTACGTTAAAATATGTACAAATTGGTATACATGAATCTATAATAAAAAATATTCTTGTGTCTATGAATTTACGTTTTGCTGCATGGCGACGAGTAAAAAAAACATGACTATCAAATTGATTAGCAAAGAAATACATTCATTGTTTAATATCAGGTCCTATGTTGAATATTTCTCCTTGAAATAATACTTCAATTTTTCAGACTTTTACATAGAGTCGTGCGTCGCTGCTATCTTGTTTTTTCATATCCTGAAGCACCATGACAGCTGGCTCTCGGCCTAGTTGGTATAACTACGATTATAAATAAAATACGATGCCCCAGTTACATAGGCAGACCAACTTCGCAGTTATTCAACTTTGTTGCTCTATAACGCTATCTATGCCACCTAAAACATTTATTTATATGAGTTGTGTATAAAACGTATTGTTTTATTGTATTTTTAGCTTGTTTTTTTATTTATTTGTGTTTTAGGTGATCTGGTATTGATACCTATTTAATAAATAATCTAACACAATTTAAATTTAACCTAACAGGGTTTATATTGGGACAATTATCTACTTTTAAGACCTTTGTAATGCAATATTTAATTATAATGATTAATATGATTTAGTATTCACCACCACCACCACCACCACCATATCAGCCCTAGGACGTCCACTGCTGGACATAGGCCTCCCCCAATTGAATGGGGGTATATGCCATAATCGCCACGCTTGGCATGCGGGTTGGCGATCGCAGTATCTCCACCGCACTCTAGGAATGCTGCTGCCCATTCCCCGGTGGTCTTGGTCGTAGTTTTAGGACATACCCGGGTCACTTTGAATTAACATAACAAAAAATCCTATAATAAATAAAAACCGGCCAAGAGCGTGTCGGGCCACGCTCAGTGTAGGGTTCCGTAGTTTTTGTAATTTTTTCAAAAACTATTCAACCTATCAAGTTCAAAATAATTTTCCTACAAAGTTTTTATAAAGTTCTACTTTTGAGATTTTTTTCATATTTTTAAAACTTATGGTTCAAAAGTTAGAGGGGGGGACACATTTTTTTTTACTTCTGGAGCGATTATTTCCGAAAATATTAACATTATCAAAAAATGATTTTAGTAAACCCCTATTTATTTTTAAATACCTATCTAACAATATATCACACGTTAGGGTTAAAATGAAAAAAAAATCACTCCCCACTTTACGTATAGGGGAGGTACCCTAATAAAATATTTTTTTCCACTTTTTATTTTACCACTTTGTCGGCGTAATTGATATACATATTAGTACCAAATTTCAGCTTTCTAGTGCTAACGGTCACTGAGATTATCCGCGGACGGACGGACAGACGGACGGACAGACATGGCGAAACTATAAGGGTTCCTAGTTGACTACGGAACCCTAAAAAGTAAGGGGACAATCTTATATGAATCAACATCGAATAACAGTAAAAAAATATGATTTCGAATAAAATAAAATAAAATGATTTTTCCTCATTTTTTTTTTCAATGTATGGCAAGCAAGCTACCGGCCTACCTGACAGTAAGCAGAATCCGTCACCATTAGGCGCTTGCCTGCTTTTTTTGGTCTATTATGGTCGACTTTCGGTTTCATCTTTAATAGTTTTCATAAAATCAAGCAAAACCATTTAACGCAGTAACGTAATTTCACTAAATAGACAATCAATCTGATAGTGTTTCACAGTAGATCCTCTAGTTAAAACCGAGTCTTAGTTGCACGCTCTATTTGTTAACGGTTTTAGTAGATGCTCAACTATTTGTTAAAGGTTTTGGTAGATGCTCAACTCGGTAACAGAGCGCCAGAGTAAACTGTCAGCGTTTGGAGAATGATTGCATTATTTGCCGCACAAGCTGCTAGTTAAAGGATGCACAATGCACTGGGTTAATTATCTTTAACAGCGCTGTACAAATGCTAGATGAGGCAGTAGATTCTTATTTATAGAAATAAGTCAAAATTTTGCGTCTTTCCTTGGCTAGGAATATACGGGGTTGCGTGCGAAGCTGGCTATAATAGGCACTTTATAGCCTTGCATTAAATCTTACTTAAAAAATAAAAAAAACATTGGGGGACCGCCACCACCATATCAGCCCTAGGACGTCCACTGCTGGACATAGGCCTCCCCCAATTTCATGGGGGGTAAATGCCATAATCGCCACGCTTGGCATGCGGGTTGGCGATCGCAGTATCTCAGTATCTCCACCGCAGATCGCAGTATCTCCACCGCAGAGTGTTCAAAACCAAGTTTGGCCTAGCCAGCCACATAAGAGCTCATGGTAGGGCAAATCCATGATTTGTTATGGGTCGCCGTCATCGAAACCGATGAGGAGGACTATATATATCTCCACCGCACTCTAGGAATGCTGCTGTCCATTCCCCGGTGGTCCTGATCGTAGTTTAAGGACATACCCGGGTCCGGGGTGATATTGGGGGACAATCTTACACAAATCAACCTAGTTCCAAACTAAGCAAAGCTTGTACTATGGGTACTAGACGACGATACGACGGTAATATAGATAAATACATACTTAAATACACAGAGAACATCCAAGACCCAAGAATAAAATCCATGCTAAATGCACAAATAATGCCCTGGCCGGGATTCGAACCCTGGACCTCTAGCTTCGGAGGCAGTGTAGTGACACTTAATAACTAAAACTTTTAATTAAAACTACACATGAAAGTGTACGGCCTGTTTAGCCTAGTTGGTCACTACCAACTAGGCTAAACAGGCCGTACACTCATGTGTAGTTTTAATTAAATTTTAAGTAAAATTGAATTTTGTTGTCCCCAATATTTCACTGGGCCCGGAGTGGGTGCTAATGCTAAATGATGGGTGGCGACACTGGCGATTGTTCAGAGATTGCTCAGAACCGGGTTGAGTAGAAATCAAGAGCGCAGGCCTTTGCCCATCAGTGGGACACCTTGTAGGCTTGTTAAAAATATGTTTCATTGAATGAGTCATATAAGTTAGTAGGTTGCAATTCCTTAGCAGTTGTAAATGCCAGCAAAAAAGTTCAACTATACTTTACTAACTACGAAAACTTCAATGTAAAAGTTGGTCGAACAGATATAGAGCCTCTGTAAAAAAAGTATCGTTAAAACCATTTGGGAACGGAATCTAGTACAAATTTTATTTCAGTTACCATACCGTATCCAGTGAGTCCGACTCTTAACTTTTATTCCGTGTTAATTATCAAAGCGCTCATAAATTCCGCCCCGCTTGTGTCCCGTTACTCATAAACCCGTGCACGGCCTCACACAAGGGCTTATCTTAACTACAAATTATTGTTAGTTATGCCTGTTTTAAACTGAACTTAGTGTTTATACGTTACAGGTCATTTACCTTAGTTTTATTATAATGCATGCTAATGACCCCGGTAAAGCGCGAAAATAATTTCCTTTGTTAGGTTTTTGGGTTGAGTTTTAGGATTAAGTTTTTTAAGTGTTAAATTATAAAGCGAAGTTGTCTCAACAGTAAAGATTGTTATTTGTTCTCGCGTTAAACTTATTAATAGTAAAGGAGTGGAGTGCAATTTTTTGGATGAGTTTGTTTTAACTTTACCAACTTAAGTAATTTACCTGAAGCAGTTCGTTATTGACGAGGTCGTGTTTCTTACCATATCTAACCTAATGTTGAGTAGGTAACTACACCACCTACAGAATTTTAAGGTAACAGATAGAACAGGTAAACAGAGTAAGAAAACAATAAGTACCTATTCGTGTTTTCAAATGTTTGCAAAGTGTCTCAGTGAAAAATATTGTATCTGAATGGAAGGACGTGAATACAAAGGATAGTTCAAATCGTTTACGACGCTTCAGACAGAAAAAGGAAGCGTATCAAACTGTATCGAATTTGTGATTCGTCTGGCAATGGAGAAAAAACATGCAAGCGTAGTGCAATTTGTCCTCCGGCGTAAAAGTATGAGAATAAAAGAATTTTGAATAGCATTTTTCTACAAACATTTATTTGCACGATAGCTTGAATAAATTATGGGTCTGGCCATGTCGTACTACAACCATAATGCTTACACATACAAATACAACCTGTATACAAATCTACATAATATTTAAAATGCATTATAATATTTGGCGGACACACTGCTAATTATTTAAATTTGAACATTGTTGTAATATAATGAATTTTTAATCCGTCAGTCATAACGGGGACGACGGACTTTGTAACTTAATAAAAAGTTAGCTATTGGAAATAGCTATAAAACCACATTGGTAAGTTTTACATAAATAAACTTTTAAATGTTATGTTGTATTGTAATTGAAGTAGTCGATTCTATATTAGGTGCCAAATGTCTCATTTGCTAACAAAATACTACAACAAAAAGAATTTCCTTAACTTCTAGGAAGTTTTTTCTTATTAACATTAAGTCCGTGGGGATCGACTCCACATCCCCCTGCAAGTCGTAGGGATATCTCCACCGTCAAGTGTCGGTCGTTTCAAATAAGAAGACACATGAAAAGAGACACATTGAAGACGCCGTGATAATTGCAACTTAGTGAAGGCAATAAACAGTAACATTTAGGTCAACAACCGTACAAGATTATTTTTAACGTTCACCGCCAGTCAAAAAAGTTTACAGAGACTAATTGTGTACCCAATATAAATTGACAGTTGTGTCTAGTTTTGGCTTAATGAAGCGCTTATTGAGCTTAATTGGACGCGCGACAGGATGCTGGCGTGACAAAAGCTTTAATTAATGCACTTTTAAGCTTTATTGTCAATTTCGGGTTAACAACTTTATGGTCTGCGGTTAGTTTGAAACTGAGGAAAAATATAAAGCTTGGTTGGCATTTAACTAACCGTTCCTTTTAACCTTCTCTAAAAACTCAATATACGGACTTTCAGTCAGAATCATAAAATATGTAAACATTGTAATACTTCGTTATTTGCAGATAAGGTTAAAAGTGTAGGAAAAATATTAAGCTTGGGTGGCATTTAACTTATAGTACCTTTGAACCTTCTCTAAAACTCAATATACGGACTTTCAGTCAGTATCATAAAATATAAAAACATTGTAATACTTCATTATTTGCAGATAAGGTTAAAAATTGTAGGAAAAATATAAGCTTGGGTGGCATTTAACTTACAGTACCTTTAACCTTCTCTAAAACTCAATATACGGACTTTCAGTCAGAATCATAAAATATGTAAACATTGTAATACTTCGTTATTTGCAGATAAGGTTAAAAGTGTAGGAAAAATATTAAGCTTGGGTGGCATTTAACTTATAGTACCTTTTAACCTTCTCTAAAACTCAATATACGGACTTTCAGTCAGAATCATAAAATATAAAAACATTGTAATACTTCGTTATTTGCAGATAAGGTTAAAAAGTGTAGAAAAAATATTAAGCTTGGGTGGCATTTAACTTATAGTACCTTTTAACCTTCTCTAAAACTCAATATACGGACTTTCAGTCAGAATCATAAAATATAAAAACATTGTAATACTTCGTTATTTGCAGATAAGGTTAAAAAGTGTAGGAAAAATATTAAGCTTGGGTGGCATTTAACTTACAGTACCTTTAACCTTCTCTAAAACTCAATATACGGACTTTCAGTCAGAATCATAAAATATGTAAACATTGTAATACTTCGTTATTTGCAGATAAGTTTAAAAAGTGTAGGAAAAATATTAAGCTTGGGTAGCATTTAACTTATAGTACCTTTTAACCTTCTCTAAAACTCAATATACGGATTTTCAGTCAGAATCATAAAACATGTAAACATTGTAATACTTCGTTATTTGCAGATAAGGTTAAAAAGTATATGCGATGTGAAATGCTACGGATGTGATTTATAATAATATTTTCTATGTCAGTTTTCAATATAATTTTAAAACAGCAACTACCAATTGTTAGCTTAGCTGAACAAGAGTTTGTTAAAACACTTATTTTAAAAGTACTCAATCAGTGATTCAGAAGTTTCTCAGCAGCGCCGAAGTTTACACGACAAACAGTCGTTCACAAACTTCAAGGTGTCATTTTAAATTTCTCTAGCCGAATATATACTTATGAACAAAACTGGTAAAGGTAGAGTAAAAAACCTTACCCGTATACCGAGTGAAATTCAACCATAATGTCAAGGTTATAAAGACGGATAAACTTTTCTCACTTCATTTGTACGTAATGGGATTTTCGCTTACCTACTTCAACTCGCTAACAAAATTCAACTCCGCGCCTTTTCCGCTCAAGTGTCAATGGTGTCTCACTAATGGTACCTTAACGTCCGACTCCAATACAACCTTATCAGCAACTCCGCTAATGCTCGACACAAAGCGAACGATAAGAAAAGAACAAAGGAAACTCTCGCTAAACGCTCTTTCTTTGTTACAGATAAAGATCGCCCGATGAAAGAAGATGGACCTTAAATATCTTATCCTAATGATTGCCTTTGCGACAATTGAAATCAACGTGACTGAGAGCCGGCAGAACGACAAACGGAGATGGAAGTCAGATAAAAGTGTTTATTCACAATACGTCAATATTTGCGACATCCAGGACCGGGGATCGAAAGTACACTGCTATTGTGAGAACACGAAACTAAAGACTGCTACGAAAGCGGATTGCTGGGTTTTTAATGGAGGGATTGCTGAAGATGATCCGTTCTGGTCGAATTTTTATTCTCAACCTAAAATAGAGAGGCTTACGTTCAACGTCCGAGCGGACGGTGGACTCACCTACATACCGGCGAAAGTGATAATCCGGCTAGAAAAACTTCAGTATCTTAACGTACACTACGCAAACATATCAACGGTGCCGCCATTCGCGTTCACAAACTCGTCCACGCTAAGAGATATATCGCTGCCAAAAAACAAAATAGCGAAACTTGAAAGGATGTCGTTTGCACATTTAATACTACTCGCAAATATTAGCTTGGTCGAGAATCAGATTTCAGAGCTACAACGAGACGTGTTTTATATGCTACCGAATTTGCAGCGCCTGTGTTTATCGAAGAATATTATCAGCGTGCTCCACGAGGGTTGCTTCAAGCATTTGAACAACCTGGTGAAATTAGAGCTCGACAGTAACTTGCTGACTGTAGTAATCAGGGAGAACTTCCAAGGCCTATCCAACTTGATTACTCTCGACATGAGAAACAACAAATTGACGATGATTGGCGACTTGGCGTTCTCCGAACTTTGGACCCTCCAGGAACTTTACCTGGACGGGAACGAAATAGAATTTATATCAGAGAGGGGTTTTGGTGGATTGGCCCAACTGAGAAAACTTTATTTGGCTGATAATAAGTTGGGAACCTTAGACGCCGGCGTTTTAGACGATTTTCAGAAGTTGACTGTTTTGGATTTGAGGAATAACAATTTGGAAACTCTAAAACAAGAGACTATGCAAAGTGTCCTGGAAAACATGAAGTCGAATTATGCCTTAATCTCACTCGACGGTAAGTTGTTTACGATAACTCGCTGTATAAATGAATGGATATTAATTGGATCGTAAGTTTATTATCTTGGGGCCTAAAAAGACACGACTGAATTAAGTTGAAGACATTTCAATTTCAGTGTAAAATTTCGGAGCTATCGTTTATTTGCTTTTCAATTAAGAAATCTTAATTTCGAGTGATGGTGGTGCTAACTCATTTACATGTTCAGTTGAACCAAAAAAGAAACGTTATTTTAAATAATAGAATACTCCATAAAATGTGCAATGTAGCTTGACAAATAACAGTTACATATAACTTAAATAATTTTATACTATTAGTTGTGTTCGCTAACGGTACATTTTATATCTATACTAATATTAAAAGAAGCTGAAGAGTTTGTTTGTTTGTTTGAACGCGTTAATATCAGGAACTACCTCGTAGTTCGAATTGAAAAATTATTTTTGTGTTGGATAGTCGATTTATCGAGGAAGGCTTTAGGTTATGTAACATGCTGCGACCAATAGGAGTGAAGACGCAGACGAAGACGCGGGCAACAGCTAGTTAAAGGAATAAAATTAAAGTATGTACTTATGTGCTCAATACAACTTAAAAAGGATTTTGGATTTATATCTTTATCGAATGGTTCAAGTTTTAAAATAGTTCTAAAATAGCAATATAAAAAGAGCTATGTAAGCTCTAGATCGCAACAGTGCAAAAATGATAGCATTACACGCTCAGTCTTTAGTTTGCTTTGCAGATACATACTATAATACACATCTACTGCATCCATGAATCTCCGCTCCGCCGGAGTGGCTAAACATTATACGCGAGTAACAGCGTTATATTTCACGCCATTTTGCGCTGAAAAGGTATAATATGCTTTAGACTGAATACATGTAAAATATAGCCAGGGATCTATTTTAACTAGAATTCTTGTCACGTGGTTAACTTTGGGGCGTCAGTGGTACAACTGGTACATAATATCACGAAAAGTAATACATTATATTTATCCTTTCAATATCCTTTTACTAAAATGAACTATAAAAAGTAAAACATAATATCGCTGCAGCAGTTCTTATAATTATTTACTCAAAATTGCTGTATGTCTCGTTTTTAATATTATCCTCCTATATTCAAAAATATTTATAGCCTGACCAGTACCTATTTGGACCTGGCCATGTTGCGGATTTTCAGTGGAACTAATTTATTTTAATGGCAATGATTCTCATTCTTCAGAATAGTAATCGATTTTGCAATCAAAATGCCCAATAACGTTCACTCCGATGCAAAACAAATAATTTAAAATGGTTGCAGCAGAAAAAGGACCAACGATTCAGCAGCACTCCAATAAACAATGTTTTGAAATTAGTTGTTGACATGACGGGTACTGTTATTCATAGTGCGGTTGTAATGAACTACTAAACATGTCTTGGTACTAAGTATCAGTATATTAATCATTTGGTCAATATATTTTGTCCCCATCCAAGGCGTCTGTAGTGCTACAATCAATAATATATACAAAAAGATTGAGCCGTTACCGCTATTGCCACCGATACCAAAAAAAAGAATACAAATAGACCGTCGTTGCCGCCAAGGAAAAAAAATAGACCCAATAAAAATTTAAAAAAGTAGATGATTAAGAAAAGCCAATACACACTGTCTCGACTATACATGACGTATGTATATTATTGCCATATAACATGCTGTTTGCAGAGACATTATCTCAGCTCCAAATAGGCACTGGTCAGGCTATAAGATTTAGCAAATTTGAGTGGTCTATTGTGTTTCCAGTCGGGCTTAAAAATTTACAGTTTAAGTCGGGCACTAATTCAGTAGCCTTATCTTGTAATGGACTTTAGGTTGTACTATTTAATCTGCTGCAATAGTAAACGTTAGTAAAACAGTTGGATCGGTCAATGGTCATAAATTAAGGAACCAAAAATGGATGTGAGAATTGAAAATCATTATTAAATAACATTATTTTTGCTTTTGAAATTGTTTGCTACGATTGTGGGATGTGTCATTGTGCGTTGATTATCCTCCTTGCGTTTTTCCCGGTTGTATTCTAGAGTAGCCCGGAGTCCGCCCTGGCACTTAATCCTAAGATTTTACGAATGGAACTGTCATCTGACATTCCAACGTAGAGGGACAACTAAATTGGGATTAGACCGGTTTTCTTACCATATTTTGCTTCCTTTAAACTAGTAATTTAAAAGTGTACTCGTAATGGGGCTAATAAGTAATATTTACAAACACTACCTAAAATACTAACATAACCTAGATATATAAAATAACAATAACAGAGTAGCTCAAGGGTAAAAAAAACACCCCAAATTTGTCACGCTGGATGGCAACTGGAGATTTGCGGAGCAAAATATTGGCCAATCCTTTCGTAACTTATAGAAACAAAGAAGTTTTTTTGCTAGAAAAAGTTAGCAAAAGTAACCAACATCGACGACAGGTATTCATTTTATGACTAACAGAAGTTACGAAATGGAACATTTCTATGTTCAATTGACTTAATTACGCTACTAATAATGTCGAAAGTCCTTAGATCGTTTATAAAAAAATATTTATCTTTGAATGCTTTTCAGTTCATCGGCTTTATTTAAAAATTGTAATGATTTCGTTGTTGATGATTTTTAATTGTGACTCAATGTCCTCACATGATTCGGTGCGTCCTAAGAAATTGTATAAAATATTAACCCTATGATTTTTAGTGTGTTTCTTGAATGTAAGCACTTTAGTGTACACAATAACCATGCTAAAACAATATACATACATAATCACGTATCTATGTAAAATTAAAGTACTAACGCTACCTTAATCCGGGGACCCGATTGTGTCCTAAAACTACGACCAAGACCAACGGGGGATGGGCAGCAGCATCCCTGTAGTGCGGTGGAGATCCTACGATCGCCAACCCACATGCCAAGCGTGGTGATTATGGCATTTACCCCCTCCATCCCCCCCATAAATTAGGAGAGGCCTATGTCCAGCAGTGGACGTCCTTCAGCTGATATGGTGGTGGTGGTGGTGGCCATCTTATCCCTATATGGGATCTCTGTCGGCCAACCTTTGAGAAATTGAGTGAAAAGTTGAAGAATCAAAATGGATGAGGAGTGGATTGCATTCGTTTATTTTATTCTTACATATAAACTTTCTGAAAATAATACCAGTAGGTACTACGATAAACTTGCATAATGCATTCAACCTAATTCTCCCGGGTTTGTATGTGCCTCGGATTGTGCTGTAAGAGGATTACCAACGAGCTAATTTGAAATTAAACAAATTACACCAGTGGGAACACAACAAATGCTTTGCATAATGAATATTGTATTAGACTAGTTTATTTACGTCGTTGGTAATGGGTAGCTAGATTAGGCGGATATTACATAATTCCCTGGCTCGTGATTCAAAAAGGACATAGGTGTATCTGCTAGGCCTTTGGGCGCCTGATGTAGTAGATTTTGACTTGTCCAAGTGTCACTGCGGCCTACTAGC
This sequence comes from Notocelia uddmanniana, assembly GCA_905163555.1. Classification (NCBI taxonomy): domain Eukaryota; kingdom Metazoa; phylum Arthropoda; class Insecta; order Lepidoptera; family Tortricidae; genus Notocelia; species Notocelia uddmanniana. The sequence goes on from LR991068.1 coordinate 21,867,076, forward strand.
AGAATAAAGATCAGTTATTTCATTTAAAACACCTGTCTTTTAAATGCCATTTAATTGAACGCCGCGGGATTGGATGGGTATTATTAACAGTGGTTGGTTTTGATTCGTTTCGTTAGATTTATACGAAATTATGTTCTGAAATAATATTTTCTTAGTCTACTTTTGTATTTAATTTTATCGTCAATTTTTGTATCGTAGGTGTCAAGGGCTGTCTAGCAACTAAATACAAAATACCTATATAAAATTCAAATTCAACCCATACAAAAAAAAAAACATAAAAAAATATAATTTTATATCAACAACCTAGAGATTAAAATTGGGGTCAAAACTTGGTTCGAAAGCTTTTAACCTTTATTAAAAACTTTCAACATGAAACATTGCTCGATTTCGTAATTGTTGAGCGTATACTTATGATGGAAGTAATTACTGGTTAAATAATTAACTTGTTATTTCTCACCACATGTGATGTCCCCAGCCAGAAGACTTTTTTAATCATCGAGGACGATTTGTAATTACATCCTAAGCCCGATAGCGCCTTATTATATTTACTAGCATTTGCCCGCGGCTTCGCCCGCGTACTAAGCGAAATTTTTAACCGTCTACGAAAAACAGGTTAGTATGTTTGTCCACGATTATCTCGCGTTTGGCTGAACCGATTTATAAGCGGTCTCCAGAAAAGTAGTTGTTACATTCTGGGGGTTTCGGTATATGAAGTTTGGTGATTGTGATTCATTAACAGATGAAAAGTCAGTATACATTCTGAGAACCGGCAAACTGTTGAATTTCATTTGTATTTGGCAAAAATAAGGATCGAAAACTATTATCATACATTTCCGATAGGCCGAAGGGGACAGGGCCGATGAAATAAAAGCATGTCTTAAATAGCCCTTAGTAAAAGTATCTGTGTACTACAGTAACACCAATAGGTCTGATAACGACCAAGCAGCGCGCAGCGGTCATAAACTCTGATCCTTTAAGGACAGAAGTACGGCTAATTCAATATCACGTGTAACATTTATTTTTCCTAAAATTAGATTTATTAGGTAGGTTTTGCCAGTTCCCATTGGAGCATCCAAAAAGAAAATTTGGCCTCACTTCCATTCGCACTCCTTACTGTCAGTCCGTCTGTTACAACAAAGTTGCTTTTACTGGACCAATTGAATTGCAATTTGGCACAGACTATCAAGAATTTAGAGCGCTCGTGGCCCAGCGGCACCCGCCTACCGCGTGCGGTATGCGAGGTTAAGCAATGTGGGCGCAGGTCAGTTCTTGGATGGGTGGCCGCTTTGAGTGGTTACTAACTTACTCTCGTGCTTTGGAAGGCTCGCTAAGCCGTTGATCGGCGGCTTGCGAACTTCTAACAGTCAAGTTGCCCACTCATTTGACAAAGGGGGATCGAAATTGCACCACGTCCGTAGGGAGTACCCACCGTTACACTACATGTGACCCCTGGGCTGGTGCTAAAAGTGCAACAAATACTGGCAACCGTACTTGTCTTCTCGAAAATCTCACATTTCGTAAATGAATGCCATACGATTAAAAAAAATCTAAAGGTTGATTTAAATGGAAAAAAATATCAAAATTTCTATGTCGTTTTTAAAAGCAAATCCATAGATATAGTAACATTAAGCTTTTTTGCATACAGGCATGTATGGAGTGCCAAATTTTACCTCAGATTCGTCTTAAGAGACCTCTCGGACGCTCAGATATCGATTTTAAACGAAATCGGGACGAAAAAAAAGAAAATCAATATGGCCGCCACTTTCACAAATTTTACCTCGGATTCGTATTAAGAGACCTCTCGGACACTCAGATATCGATTTTGAACGAAATCGGGAGGAAAAAGAAGAAAATCAATATGGCCGCCAATTTTTTAAAATTCGTCGTACCTCTCGGACGCTCAGATATCGATTTTGAAATAAATCGGGTTGGAATTAAAGAAAATCAATATGGCTGCCACTTTTTTACAAATTTTACCTCGGATTCGTATAAAAGGACCTCTCGGACGCTCGCATATCGATTTTGAACGAAATCGGGCTGCCACTTTTTCCAAATTTTACCTCGGATTCGTATTAAGAATTCTCTCGGACGCTCAAATATCGATTTTGAACGAAATCGGGACCAGCATATCAGCCCTAGGATGTCCACTGCTGGACATAGGCCTCCCCCAATTTCATGGGGGGTAAATGCCATAATCGCCACGCTTGGCATGCGTTTTGGCGATCGCAGTATCTCCACCGTACTCTAGGAATGCTGCTGCCCATTCCCCGGTGGTCTTGGTCGTAGTTTAAGGACATACCCGGGTCCAAAATTCATTTTATCATTTCCGTCACAATCGATGATATTAGTGAAGTGGATGTCCGGACGGCCATCAACCGCTTACGACCCAAGCATACACAAGGTCTCGATGGAATACCACAATTCATAATTAAGGACTGTCGCGAAGCACTTATCCAACCACTGAAATCTAAATATATAAAAGAAGAAACTGACTGACTGACTGACTGACTGACATATGAACGCACAGCCCAAACCGCTGGTCCTAGAGATTCCAAATTTGGCACTTAGGTTCCTTATAAGGTCTAGGAGTGCACTAAGAAAGGATTTTTTAAAATTCATGAGAAATCGGGACGGAAATGATAAAAATGAATATAGCCGCCACTTTTTCTAAATTTTACCTCGGATTCGTACTACGAGACCTCTCGGACGCTCAGATATCGATTTTTAACGAAATCGGGGCGAAAAAAAAAGAAAATCAATATGGCTGCGACTTTCTCTAAATTTTACCTCGGAGTCGTATTAAGGGAGCTCTCGGACGCTCAGATATCGATTTTGAACGAAATCGGGACGGAAATGAAGTAAAGCAATATGGCCGTAACTTTTTGCAAATTTTACCTTGGAGTCGTATTAGGGGACCTCTCGGACGCTCAGATATCGATTTTGAACGAAATCGGGACGGAAATAAAGAAAATCAATATGGCCGTTAATTTATTCAAAGTTTAGGTACCTCGGATTACTATTAAGAGTCCTCTCGGTCGCTCAAATATCGATTTATGTCGAAATAGTATCAGACGGCACTGATTAATAAAACCACTTACAATACATTGAATCAAAAAAGGTCGTATCTTCATAGGGAACTCACGGCACTTAATGCACCTTTAGACCTTATAAGGAACTTACATGCCAAATTTGGTATCTCTCGAACCAGCAGTTTGGGCTGTGCGTTGATATGTCACTCACTCAGTCAGTCAGTTTCTTCTTGCAATTTGGCACCTGTTTTTAAAAGTTTTCATGCCCGCAATATTAAATTTCAAAATCAATGCCATTTTCGAAATTAACGACCCAAAAAATCATAAAAATGACACCCATATTAATATTTAGACATTCCAACCCCCTCGGACCCCAACAGATGGGATGGTATTTCACGTCTTCCTCGTGGGAATTTAAAATCATTGTTGTTTTCGTAATCAGCGACCAGATAAACCATAGAAGTTGTTATCGATTTTCAGAATTTGTCACCAGATTTCCCCCTTTTTGGGGTTGATTTCTCAAAAAACCTGAAACACATGTTTACTCATTTATCGTTAGAAATACTCCTGTGAAGTTTCGAATAAAATAGTCCAACTAATCTTGATTCCCCATACAAACTTCGGAACCCCATTTCACCCCCTTAGGGGTTGAATTTTGTAAAATCCTTTCTTAATGCACCTCAAGACCTTACATGGAACCTACATACTAAATTTGGAATCTCTAGAAACAGCAGTTTGCGCTGTGCTTTGATATGTCAGTCACTGAGTCAGTCAGTTATTTCTTGAAATTTGGCACAAACTTTCAAAAGTTTTCATGTTCACAATATTAAATATCAAAACCGATGCCATTTTCGTAATTAACGTCCCAAAAAACCATAAAAACGACGCCCATATTAATATTTAGACATTTCATCCCCTTCGCACCCCAACAGGGGTGATGGTATTTCACGTCCTCCACGTGAGATTTTAAAATCATTGTTGTTTTCGTTATCAGCGACCCGGTATATCATAAAAACAATACTCATATCGATTTTCAGAATTTTTCACCACCTTTCCCCTATATAGGGGTTGATTTTAAAAAAAACCTGAAACATGTGTTTACTGATTTATCGTTAGAAATACTCCTGTGAAGTTTCGAATAAAATAGTCCAACTAATCTTGTTTCCCCATACAAACTTCGAACCCCAATTTCACACCTTTAGGGGTTGAATTTTGAAAAATCCTTTCTTAGTGCACCCCTAGACCTTATAAGGAACCTACGTGCCATGGAATCTCTAGGACCAGCGGTTTGGGCTGTGCGTTGATATGTCAGTCAGTCAGTCAGTCAGTCAGTCAGTTTCTTCTTTTATATATTTAGATATGGGAATGATAACTTTTATGTTTTCGAGTACCAGTACCTAATTTTTAAAGTTTCGTAATGAGCTCTTTATATTTTAGAGTAACTTTGAAACTCTTTACAGAACGAACAACATGATCAACAACTCTTACATTATTTTTAAAAAAATCATTATATAAATTTATTTTATAGAGATAACTTATCTGCTACACTAATATTCTTTCAAAAACACTTCTATTCTAATATTATTTCAAGCTATGGTTTTTAGTTTATATTTACTGCGAATAAAACATCAAAATATTCGAAATAGCATTTTAACTCGAATGGCATGTTTTAAGGTACTGCTAATCGCCAAAGCGTTACAGATGTTTAAACCAAACAATCAAGAACAAATAATGCCCTATTACAATTTAGAATTCGTAAATAACCTATTGATTTTGATTCCATTTAGGAATTCAAAAAACGCCTTGCATTCCTTCAGCAAACTATGGTAGTGAATATACGTATACCATGGTAATGTGCTAAGTTGTCATAGTAATACTTCTTCAACAAGTCCTGAGCAATCAATTATGTTACGAATGATACCCTCAAATACCATTTAACTAAATGAAACTCGTACATTTTATACATACATACTAAAATTTGTTTTTTTCCACAGGCAACAAGCTGACCTGCGACTGCCGTCTCCTCTGGCTCCATAAACTGAAAAACGAGACCCGCAGCAAGCGCATCAAAGCCTCTCTCGATCGGCTCAGCTGCGTCATGGATCTTAAACTCAAAACTGACCTCGGCAAGAAAAAAAATGACATACCGAAAAACCCAACACCAAACACAGATTACGATAACAACGATGAATTTGATGAAGATAAGTTATATGATGATACTATGCAAGATGATACAGTTAATAAAATTGAATATAGAAAGCGGTTGCTAGAGATATCAACGGATATGCTCCCTTGTCACAACAAGCTGAGTTACGAAGCTTCATACTCACCGCCTACTCAAGACGAAGTTAAGTTTTACTATTCAGCATCAAGTAATATAGGTGTAACAATGATGATAGAGATATTAGTATCTGTAAGCATGGTGTTGTAAATATAAGATAATTTGTAAATTTTAAATGTGATTTACGGAATGAAGCTTCGTTACACCGTCTATTTAAAACTGTAAATAGTAAGATTTAAGATCAGAATCACTAGGTTAGGTTGAGAATGGTAATGCGAATTCTTTTACTTTTCGCGTTAAAGCTTGCTACGCTCAAGTTGGAAATAATAATGCAGCACAAAATAATTTATTCCTTGCCTATTTGCTGTTGCAATACATTTTCGTAGTTTATTAGCAGCTAAGCGTACCTGGACTTTTAATTTAGGGCACTGGGTGTCTAATGCGGAAGAAAACAAAAGGTACATGAAACGGTGACTCGATACTACGAGTAGATTCCTCAAAATGCCCGCAGGCCAGTTTTGTGTATGTTTTGCAAAAGGGTTGTGTATGATGCAGAATAAATTAAAGCGATGCGTCTGAGACTCGTATCCTCTACATGTATATAGCGTAGGTCTGATTATGGAGCTTTAAACACAAATATCTTTTCTGCTCTTAAAAATAAACTACTATTGTTATTTTAACGAGCATTGTTTTTTATCAAACATCTTTTCATACTTACCAAATAACTATCAGTGTCATAAATTGATTGACATCGTCTGGAAAAACAAATGCAAAGTAAGTCAAGTTATTTTGAAAAGTTATAGGTACGCGAACGAACAGTCCAGTTTGAGAAGTTAAATTAACTCTCGCATTTAATTTCAATTCGTTTGATTATATTATAGGCACGCTGTATATTTCGCGTTGCAGTGTTTTTGTAATATTTGAAATAAGAATTTCATACGTGATGTTTTATTTGTCCCGAGCCTTATAAATAACTCTTTTGCTCGTGTAGTGTACTTTCTAAAGCAAACTGTTGTTTTGTAAATATTTGCTATTATATTGGACTTCGCTTTCGTAATTTATTTAGAAATCTTGGTTGGGACCGCTGAGTTTGGACAGGAATATTTTTTTGCAAGTTTTGTCCTTAGTAAATCATTATATAAAATTCGTGATTAAAATTAAAATCTATTTTTGTTACATATAAATACTTAATTTACGAGTAATATAAGAGGTCAATATTATTGATGTTGCTTGATTAAAATAATTTCATGTAGTATTTTTATAAGGCTAGGAATAATAGTACAATAATTTTGAAATTTTCTTTTCTTAAATAATATACAGTCTGCAGAATGGATCAAAAGTGCATGTTCCTTTAGACCCTTCAATTCATCTGACGTTATGGGGCAATTTGAAGTCCCATCGCTGACACAGTTAACTGTCCATATTTGTGCACTTTAGAATCATTGTAATAAGGGTCACAACTGGTTAGTTAACTGTGTTGGCGTTTGTACAGAGTGTACAGTCAAAGGCACTAATATGTCACCTTATTCCATTAAAATAAGTTCCAAAATTCATATTTATGCACTCGACTGTAACATCGCACTGAAAACTTACACCCTGTTTTCAGATCATTATCGTGAATTGAAATCAAAAGGTAACTTCTCAAAGCTTAGTAGTTTGCAAAAAGTTGCTGTTTTTCAATAATATGCTGAAATATAAGATTTATTTTCACTGTTTTAACGTTTTCCAGCTCAGGAAAATTAATTAATACCGGGGTATAGGTTTTTGGTACGATTTTACTTACATTATGTACATATGTATACAGTGTATATACAGAATACAGCATTTATTGCTAAAAATAAAACTTTAGCATTTTACAAGTCAGGTTACAAAAACATTCGATTTTGATGTTTTAAAAAACAATGCAACATATCACAAATAAATATTGTTTGTTGCGTGTATAGAGGAAAAGTCGATCATACGTATATCCGAAACACAAACACGAAAGTATGGTTTCATATAGTCGAAAATGTACAAGGAGTGGATACAGGAAATTGAAACTCATAACTTTTTCTTTTCGTCCAAAAATGAAGGATGAAAATATTCCTTGACATTTTCACCTTTTTGTATTAACCCAATTAACGTGAAGTCAGGAGAATGGAAAATGGAAAAAGTGGTGAATCACATTAAAATCAAGTTGAAATGCGAAACAGTTTCAGGTTGCCTTCTATAGTGAGCAAGCCATTAGTCATTAGATCTTCGCGTACTGATAAATGTTTGCTGTTGTAAAAAATCAAAGTAGTAATATTTTTTCTCTTTTGTTTAAGAAGAATCACGAAATTTATCTAAAGGTGTCGTAAGTTTTTTACACAATCGCTATTGAAACAGCAATTTATAAACATGGAACTTAAATTTTGCTACGTGTAATTTACCTTCTTCCTTATAAAATGGTAAACACTATAACATTTTGTATTCAAAAGAATAAAAAATTATCCATTAGGGTCCACCCTATCTACATACATACTCGTATGTATAGTTTATAGCCATATCTACCTGTGTTACTTTATTAAGTTATAAAATTTAAAACAAGGTACATTCCTTTAATCTTTGTTATATTTGTAAGAATGCACCTTTATTATATAAATATTGAGATAATCTAAAATTGTGTTAGTTTTAAGAAAAAAAGTATACCTGATAGATATACCAAAGATTTTTTGTAAATTAGGTTATTTTGTGAGTTATTCAGTAGCTGTTTCAGTTGCAAAAAAGTCAATCAATGTTCTTTGTAAATATTATGCAATTTACTTAACTTCAGCTGTATTGCCATATTTAAGGTGTGGAAACAATAAATTGATACTTTTCCATTTGGAGTTTATTTGAGTACCCGTTTTCGTCTATTACTAACCGAGAAACCAATCTGTCCACCTGAATGGACGATTTATTTTCTTAACCAACAACCTAGTTGGTTAGTTGTTAAAGTACATTACTACAGAGGCCGGGACGAAAGGGGTTGCCAGCCGAAGACATATAGACGGATAGGTCTAAGGCGGGCAAACCCATATTTACGCCAAGGTATGTATAGTGCTTTTCTCAAACATGCAATGAATAAACATGAAATTCCATTAACGACCTCTTGTCCTAGCCGCACCTGAAACGTCATACTTCGCAGCCTATTATAAGGAACATAACATCAATATTTCATTGCATGTTTGAGATATTTTTTTTCTTAACTGACTACCTGGATGGCTGATTTTTCCATATAAAAACTAAAGGGGTAGATAGAAACTAAGCGAGTTGACGGAGCTCCGCTGCGCGAGGCTCCTATTTCTGGACGGTTTGCCCTTCTTTATTTTAGCTACATACGCAGTATTTCACAACCATAACAGCAATTTACTTACTTTTCCATACAATGGTGAGTTCGAATATTACACTGTGACGTCACAATGTAATATTTACTTGCTTGTTTGCTGTTTGCAAGGCCACTAGCTGCGAACTAAGTTTGTCCCAAATTTGTGAATTTGTGGCTTTTGTTGTGCTCTAATTTTAGTTGGTCCTATATAAACTTTTGATCCTCTCCAAACACTGGTTCGAATGGCAAAATATTTTTTTTTCAAGTAGCCAATTGGTCATGACACCTATGGGCCAGTATTCCATCCGCGATATTTGACGGAAGGGGATGACATATCCTCACTTTGATATCTTCTTCACTCTGAATTTGAAAAACTCCGACGTGGAAGTTGGGGTAGAAGATGTGCGCTATTGTTATGAGACAGAAAAATATTATATACTACCTAATAAGTAAAATTAAATTAATACATATTACTAGACAATTTTACACAAATCCTAGTCTAAAACTAACTAAACAAAGCTTGGAACGATATACATACCTACACTTACACATATAAATAAATACTGCTTATACAGATAAATAAATACTTTAAAAAACATCCAAGACTCAGAAATAAAAATCATCTTGAAGATCATCAAACGGTTGAGATAAAGGTAAGTGATTCTTAAAGCTGCTATTGATTTCGTAAACTGATTCTAGAAGAAAGCACTTAAAACAAAGTTGAAGCTTGATTCTTATCCAAGACTTAAGTAGTCGTAACTGTGTAAACTTGGGAGACGTAGGAAAAGAAAAATATATTAGAGCCTGTAAATACCTTGTTAAGTTTATTTTCCATTTATTCCATGAATTTTATTGCCAGGCACATTAATTCTACAAATATTTTACAATAAAAATATACAAGGTCTTCTGCAGATATATGGAAATACGTGTATTGCGGATAGATGAGGTCATCTGCAACGTGGTTCACGTTTGCAACCATTGTAGTATAAAAATGCAATATCCTGGTATACGACGCCAATCGCTCTGGCCAAATAAGCTGTCGGAACAATCGTGCTCAGTCACTAAGTCTTTCTTAAAACTCCGTACAGTAACAGCAGACATGGTAGTTTTTTTTATTACAAATGGGATTGCTCTTGGCCACCATCTAGCTGGGGGGCAAAGATGAGGCTGACGATGAAGAGAGCTCACCGAGAAGATGCCTATTCACTCGTGCCTTAAAAAGGTCTAGGTTATATGAACTCGGAAATACAGACGCCGGCAGAGAATTCCAAACCTTAGAAGTGCGCATTATAAAAGAAGATGCAAAGCGCTTGGTTCAAATTAGAGGAATTTCGACCAGGTAAGGATGGTAGCTAGCCGTACGTCTGGAAGTCCGATGGAAGAAGGGGGAAGGCGGTATGAGCTCATGGAGCTCCTGAGCACACTCACCGAAGTACAGTTGTAGTAGTAGCAGAAGCAGCGCGCAGGCAACAGCAGGCTGTTTAATACAAAACAATAGTACATTTCGATGCTAGTGCGGAAAGTATGTCATTTCTTCACGAGTACGAGGGATGCCACGAGCCGCAGGCGAGTGGCAAGACTCGGGACGAGTGAAGAATGACATTTTCGCACGTGTATTGAACGACGTTTTTTAATACAGTTGCGAAAAAATAAGAAAAACAACAAGTAATATTTATAAAAACAATATCGAATGTTGCCTTTAGAAACTTAAAACGCCGCACAAGGAGCGTTGCCCGCTATTCCTCACGCGCTCGCAGAACCTGTGACGCACCGCGACCCGCTGAGACGGGTGGGCAGGAACCTTACGCTCCTCGAGCTATCCAAGGGTACGGTGCTGTGGGAGGGCGTCGTCCACAGTTCGTTGGTATTATCAAACGGTTGAACCAACGAACTGTGGACGACGCCCTCCCACAGCACCGTACCCTTGGATAGCTCGAGGAGCGTAAGGTTCCTGCCCACCCGTCTCAGCGGGTCGCGGTGCGTCACAGGTTCTGCGAGCGCGTGAGGAATAGCGGGCAACGCTCCTTTTATATGGTTCGATTCTTGCGAGAGGCAAATCGCCCATTATCGGTACCTGTGGCATGGCTCGTCTAATCTTACACAGCTGACAGTTGTGTGCCACATTTCGCACCGTGGGTCTAAGATGCAAGATCCAATACCTTTGCCTTAAGTTGTTAATTACCATCTCGTTGTTCGCATGTGCCGCCTTTCGGTGGGCTTGTAAAACTAACAACCTCACCAAACTGTTATGCCCGTCTAGAATGACAGGTCGTTTCTCCAGTCCTTGTACGGGAGCCGCGTTGATCCGGCCGCGCATCCTCAGCAACCCATCGGTGTCTAATACCGGGTCCAGTCCAAAGATCTTGCTCTTCTTGTGGATGGGTTCTCCGCGGCTCAGGCTCAGCAACTCGTTCGCGAAGTCGGTACGCTGTGCCCACTGGAACCATATATGTTCTGCGGCCGATCTGTGTTTCACCTCTCGTAACTGGAAAATCGGCTTATGTCTGGCAACGGTGCCGTATTTACTTTCACCTCCATGTCTATTGCGCAAGAATGTTCCTCTAATTCCGCTGGTTGCTCTTCGTTAGGCATGCGTTCCACAGGCCATTCTGTCTCTGGTTTTCTTAAAAATTGCGGACCTACATACCATGCTCTGTCGTAAGCGATTTCTCGGCTCAAGTCGGGTCGTGTAGCTTGATCTGCGGGGTTTAACTTTGTGGGTATCCATTTCCAATCTTCTACTCTCGTCAACTCCGAAATCTCCCCCAGTCGATGTGCTACGTACGTGCTGTACCTTTTCGCATTATTTCTTACCCAATGCAAAACCGTACGACTGTCAGTCCATAAAACTACCTTTCTTACTTTGTATCGATGTTGCTTCAATATCTCGTGCATCAGTCGGGCTCCTATCAGCGCTGATTGCAGTTCTAGCCTCGGGACGCTCAGCTGTTTTACTGGTGCTACCTTTGCCTTAGCAGCGATTAGTGATGTATCTATGTTACCTTCACACTCCACTCGCCAGTATGCAACACATGCATATGCTTTTAGACTCGAGTCTACGAAAACGTGTAGTTGTCTCTCCGGTTCTGATCCCGTCGCGCTGCATGCGTACGGTCGCGGGATCCGCAGTTTCGCTACACCTTCCAACGCTTTCAACCATTGATCAAACTTCTTCTTTTCTTCATCTGGTAGAGGCGTGTCCCAGTCCAATTTCAGGCTCCAAATTCTCTGCAATTGTAGTTTCGCTGTTATAGTATAGTGTGATAACAAGCCTAACGGGTCATATATACTCATTACTGCGGATAACATCTCCCTTTTGGTCGGTGCTCTTTTAAGGTCTTTAACATCCTGCGGGACCCTTATCATTCTCGTATTGAACCCTAGTGTGTCGTCTACCGGGTTCCATATAAGCCCAAGTATCTTACTCTCTTTATTTCCTAGCTGAGCTGGCGCGTTTGCTCGTAGCTCATTAGGGATACGTTGCATTAACCTCTCACTATTTGACGTCCATCCACGAAGTTGAAATCCCCCATTTCTATGCGACGCGGCTACCTGGAAGGCTACGTCTATTAACATATTTTCATTATCAAAACTTGATACAAAATCATCCATATAGTGATTTCTTGTTATTTCCTCTACTGCGGCCGGGTACCGTTCCGCATTATCTCTCGCGTTTTTATCTCTTACGCTATGTGCAATAAATGGCGAAGAGGAGGCCCCAAATAGAATGCTACTCATTTTGTAGATCTGTGGTGGCCCTTCCCTGTCTGTTCCTCGCCATAAGAAGAGCTGTGAGGGCTGGTCATCTGCTCTAAGTTTTATTTGTAGGAACATTTCTTTTAAATCGGCTACTACGGCGAACTTGCCTTCTCTAAATCTAAAAAGTATTCCCATCAATGATTGTAGTAGATCCGGTCCCTCCAAAATGAAATCATTCAGGCTCACGCCTTGACAGGTGCAAGCCGCGTCAAACACAAGTCGAACTTTCCCTGGTTTATTCGCATTGGTTACCGGAAAATGGGGTAAAAACCACGTCTTATCGCTAGCAGGTAATTCTGTCACTCTCTCAGCGTATCCCATATTTAATAAATTGTCTACCTGGGCTGTATAACTCTCTGCGAACTCCGGATCTCGGTCCATTTTCCGCTCGATGCCCCTAAGCCTCGTTAATGCGGTTCCGTAACTCGGCGGCAGCTTCGGGTCGTCGTCTCGCCACATTTGCCCCACCTCGTACCTAGGTCCATTCATATTTACCTTTTTCACGGTGTCTTCGAATATTCTCACTGCCCTTTCGTCCTCTGGTTTTCTCTTCTCCACATGTCGCACGCCCAGCGAGTCTATAGCAAAATATTCTTTCAGCATACCGTTTATGTCCTCTTTGAGGTGACAATGAAGCGCGACCTCGCTACCTCTCCACGCGCTCGTACTCGGCGCGGTCCCGAACACCACCCAGCCCAGCTGGGTCTTGACGGCTGCCGGCTCGCTCTTCTTGCCCATTCTTGTCTCGAGGGGCATCATGAGGTGCCAGTTGTCTGCTCCGATGAGTATTCTTGGCACCGCTTTTTCATAACAGGCATCCTGTAAGTCAGATAGGTGCGTGTATTTAGTTATGTCGTTTAGGTACTGGCCGCGCAGTCCCAACGCGCGTACCGTCCTTACTGACATTCGTTGTGGGGTCTCGTTATTTTTACCCTTTATCATTATCTGCACTCGTTGGCTCTTGTCGTTCGCAGTTGCCATTGACCCCACTCCCTGAATTCGTAGGGGCTCCTTCACCCCCACGGCTCCGATCTCCCTTATAAGATCCTCGTCGGCGAGTGATACGGTAGAACCCTCATCCATAAGGGCGTAAGTGCTCACCGTTCGATTCGGGCCCGTTATTACGACCGGAATAACCTTTAACAAAATCGTCATACCTACTTGCTCCGTATATACATCTGACGCGCAGCTTTGCTCCGCCCTAGGTTCGGGATCTTGTCGGTTCTGGCGGGGCGACTCGGTTCGGGTCGATGAAGTCTGCGCTTGGGCGCTCATTTGCGCTTTAAAGTCGTGCAGCAGCTTATGGTGACCATGCGGGCACCCCTGTATGCCGCACCCCCTTGCTCTGCACTGATCTCTCCTGTGTTTCCTGCTCAAACATTTAAAACATACTCTATTGTTCCTCGCCCAATCCCAACGGGCACCCAGATTCATCCCTACTATCCTTCTACACTCGGTTGTCCTGTGGCTGCCCCCGCAGCATAGGCATTGATCCTGCTTTTCTAACGTATAAGTTCTATAAACCGGTGGCTTCCCTCTGGCAGGCACGTTCGGTTTATATTCAGGGCGTGATGGACCGCTATTACCCACATACCTTTTAGCCGGTGCCTTCGCATGTGAATATTCCAACTCGGCTTCACTTTCCTCTAGTAGGAAGTTCGCTAGCAACATCAGTTCCCCGGCCCCCTGACTGCCCATCTGTTCTCTAGCAAACTGACACCACTTACTCCTCAAGTGTGGGCTCAGTCTCTCCGTAATTTCTCTAATCAAAAGGGGATTATCACCATAATTTTTGCTATCTAAATCGACAAGAGTACCTACTATATTTACAACTCTAGTGCTAAACGAATTTAAATCTACTGTGCTTGGCCCCACATGCGGCAGTTTCTTTAATTCATCCAACGCCTTATCTATCAAAAGATCTGTCCTACCAAAGTTCTTCTTTAACAGTCTAATTATTAACTCTGGTTGCTTTGATGTCGCGAGCAAGTGTTGTACACATTGTTTTGCATCTCCCTTAAGGCAGTTCCTAAGACGAGCCATGTTTTCATATGAGCTAAAACCATACCTCGCTGTGGTCTCTTTATATGCATTATAAAAGAGTAACCACTCATTCGGATCCCCGCTGTAATACGGCAGCTCGTAGACTTGTTTCGGCGGCTTAGGTCGCATCGTCTCCTTCAACTGCTCGGCAAGACGGTTGAAAGCGGTGGCGGCATCACTGGGCGGCTCTACCGATGACCTTACACCCTTTCTCAGCGGCGTTGACTCAAATCGGCCGATCGGTGACCCGGCTCGTGGCTCTTCGGGTGACGGTTCGCGGTACCCGCGCGGCGATCGGGTACGTTCGACGCGTTCACGACGCTCAGGCAACGGTGCCTTACTCTGTACACGCGGCCCTTGTGGCGGTGATAGGGCGCGCTCTGCTCGCAACGGTGCGAGAGGCGTCTTTTCCGCGCCTCTTTGTCGACTTCCGACGTCGGGTCGGCGAGCCGCGGCTTCTTCCAGCTCCTCCCGTTCTGGCTCGATGCGTGAGAACCATTCATCAACCTTATCCGTAAGGTCAACAAACGTTACCGGCGGAGTAGGCGCTCGTGATGATGGCGGTGATTCTTCCTCGTCGATCATTTTCAATTCAATCGCCAGCCTCTTCTTGATCAGCTCCCTTTCGATTGCTGCCAGCTCCTCTACTGCGCGTAATTCCGCTTCCCTCTTCCTCGCCGCTGCGCTGCTGGCACGTGATCGGACCGACGGTACTGGCCTCCCCGGATCGCGCGCGCCCGAGTTCGCACCCGTATCGACTCGCGGCGCGTCATCTAGCGCGGGCGTCCGGCCGGTCGCACGTGTGGCCGCGCCCCCCGCGGGCGCGTTAGCGTTGCCAGTGCCCGCCGCGCGCTCCTCAGTAGGCTTCGGTTGTTTGTCGCGGTCGGACGGCTGTTCCTCTGTTTCGGTTCGCTGCCCCTCCCCCTCCGGTCGTTGCTCCGCCATTTCGGTTCGCGGCCTTGGTCGCCTGTCCGCATCTTCTTCGGACGGGGAGGCAGGCTGGCCGTAAGTGAGGACTCGTGTTCGATTCGCAATTAAATGCGACGCTGCTGCTGTCCCGGCGGTTTTGTGACGGATGGTAGTGGCGTCCTTCTCAACCACTCTTCCATCACCGGAGTTCTTTGGAATCGCACCAGTTCTGCGATCGTCGACAACACGCGATTCTGTACCGTACGTCCATGCAACGCCTTTGGACGTAGTCTTCGCCTGGGACAGCGCCTGCTCATTCATCTGTTGGCGTTCTTGATCGTCGGCTTTGTTCGTTTTGCTGCGGGTAAACATCGCGCACTAAGTCACTTCACTGTTACTTTAAACACGGACAAGTCAATCACTCATTGTTTCAGACGTCAGTTATCACAGAGTCAATCGCTCAGTGTACTCACAGTACAGTTAAACAGTCTCACACGGTTATAACATAGCCTCCACGCGCACGCGGAGGTTCACAGTCCCGTCGGGGGTTCTGGATCACCTTATTCGAAGCACTCACACAATAGCCAGTCGAACTGTGATCCTAGTCTAAATCCGGCTCGAAGGCCTCTTCTTTGACAGGCGTTTCGGCAGCTATTCCGTTCCACTCAGACAACTTATTAAGAACGGTTTTTCAATATTCAATATTAAAAAATAAACGTGTTATAATGATGAAGAGGTAAGTAATAAAATATGAAATATGTATATTTTTCGTATTCTGATATTAACAGTAGGTTTTTATGTTGATTACGACGTTTAAAGGAAACTAATATTTAACACCCAGCAATAAGGAGTCGTGCATTGGAACAAGCATAAATTTAAAAAAATTGGAAAAGTGAAAAGCACTAGTGCGCGAAAACCAACTTTCCGCACGCTAAACAGCTACGTAAAGTAGCACTTTTTGAGCAACTGTATTAAAAAATCAGTTTAGTATGGGATGGCGCATTGTTACCGACGATTTCTCGATATAACATCAGACAAAACAGGAAGTTTTGGCAGAGAAAGCGTTCAGTACAATAGAGAACCGGAAAAACTGCGCTAATGAGGAAGAGCTTTATGGCTGTGGTGTTATGGACCCGGGTATGTCCTAAAACTACGACCAAGACCACCGGGGAATGGGCAGCAGCATTTTTTTTTTTTTTTTAAATCTTTTTTTTGAATCTTAAATGCGGTGGAGATACTGCGATCGCCAACCCGCATGCCAAGCGTGGCGATTATGGCATTTACCCCCCATGAAATTGGGGGAGGCCTATGTCCAGCAGTGGACGTCCTAGGGCTGATATGGTGGTGGTGGTGGTTATTTTCATAGTTTTTAATATTTTTTGCACAAATTATGAACGGAAAAATGTTCTTACAGTATAAATGATTATTTAAATGATAGTTTACCTTTAACTATATTTTTTAAATGTATTCTTCTTTTAATAATTTTAAGATGTTCTTATTAACATTATTTCAATTTAATTCATAATATATAATTCATAGTGCCGAGCAATTCATACTGTTGCTTATTTTCTTTTTAAATTTTAATTTTGGTTACTATTGTGACATGACTCGGAATATATTTAAATTCTAAGTTGGCTAAACTAATGTTTTGAAAACTTCTTATGCCACAAGGCACAGTATAGCCGTAGGTATACTGTATTTTACATGTTAAGCCTATATTTGACGAAATAAATGAATTTTGATTTTGATGTTGGTGACGTTGAGGAAGCTTCAGTATTTCAAGGTAGATAACGCTGTACGCCTGCCTAAGGCGTTGTAAGAGGGAACTGTTAAAGGAATTGGGGACTAAGCAACATAGCTTAGTTGTTTGAAGTTTAGAATTTTCATTAGCAGACGATACAAACTTGGTTTATATTATTACATACATTTAAACTCATAGCACGAGTAGGTCCACATTTTAGTACTTTGTCGCTTTGACCTGTTGGAAATTTAGTATGACATTTTAAACATGACGTTGAAACGACAAGGTACAAAGGTGTTAATCCCCTTGTGAGTTCGACCGTACTTCACTATTCTATGGCTACAGAAATTCGTGACGCAGAAATAAGCCTCGACTCGGCCTATAAATCCCACTAAAAGCATGCAAACCCATTTTAGCGATGTTAAAATAGTTTTGGCGCAGTTCTGACGAGTAAAAATGTTGGCTTTGCATTCGGGAGAATAATGTATGCGAGAATCGTGAATTGGGAAAATAAGGGCACGTATATAATAATAATGATCGTATGGGATTTATTTTTAGAACCGTGTGATCTTCGAGAAGACAAGAACGTATTATTTTGTGTGGAACGGAACTGGTACGATTCTCGGGTAAGTATTAAGTATGCTATTTGGAATATTATGCCAAAGTTACTAATAATTTTCATTTTACTACGCATTTTTTACGAAATAATATAGCTATTAACGCCATGACTATGGCAGTGATACGGTGAACCTTGTCGGGAGCTCGGCTCCGCAAGCTATATCGCATCCTCTACGTATTATTTACTACTTTCCTGACAGCATACTGACGTCGTCGAAAATTACACAGTATCGAGTATGCGGTACTGCTCCGATACCGCCTCGCATCTGCACAACTCACGCCAATAAGGGAACACTCATTTAAAATGTTGGTGCGCAGCAAAGAATCTGTATCGACTCGGCTGACAGTTGACACGGACCACTTAGGTACTGATATGAGGGCCCGTAATTTTCATGCCGATGACATCAATTTGACGTCACGCTCCGTATAGGGTGATCCCAAATAGTTTTATTGTAAAATATTAATCATTAGTCGTCATTCATTTTAATCATGTACGAATGACTTCAAAACTAGTCTATAGTCTACGTGTAATAAATAATATCTACTTGATACGTGAAACGTAAATAAAACTATTTTGATTTTTATATACATACATTTTATTAAATTTTATTGTTTATAATAACAAGTTTCAGTAATTACGTAGAAGACAGAATTCCTCTCTAACGTAAAGCACGCCATCCTTCTTACATTAATTCCCATGCAAAGTAAATCGAAGTCATCTTCGCGTTCATACGTAATGCAATATTCATAAAAATCCTTTTGTTTTGTAACCATATTTCTATTTGTTGTCTCACACATTAGGTTATTTTTTCCAACTACGTAATTACTGAAACTTGTTATTATAAACAATAAAATTTAATAAAATGTATGTATATAAAAATCAAAATAGTTTTATTTACGTTTCACGTATCAAGTAGATATTATTTATTACACGTGTAAATAGACTAGTTTTGAAGTCATTTAAACATGATTACAATGAATGACGACTAATGATTAATATTTTACAATAAAACTATTTGGGATCACCCTATACGGAGCGTGACGTCAAATTGATGTCATCGGCATGAAAATTACGGGCCCTGCACTGATATCCTTACTATAAACCATCAGCCACGCACGGAACACGTAGAACCTGGATGGCCGTTGTGGCGCAAAGGTTTACGAATAGCGACCGCGTATTGGAAGCCACAGCGTGGGTAGATTGATAGATGACCTGACAAAGGTCGCGGGACTCCGTTAGATGCGGGTGGCGCAGGACCGGTCATTGTGGCACTCTTTGGGCTCCATGTCCAGCAGTGGTCGTCCTTCAGCTGATATGATGATGATAAAACACTCACACGTAGCACAGAACATGAGGAGCTAATCTACTCGTATGTACCTATAGGTACAAAAGTACCTTAGACCGATTTGGAACGTCAATTTTGTACTTGACATCAAACGTGCGCCTTAGAAACCTTAACGCACTTTCAAGAGCATTCTAGTCGCGGCAATTTTCGTTCTTCCCACTTGACTGTTAGCATATTGCATTTCATGCTAGGCTTGTCAAGTGAGTGGGCAACTTGACTGTTAGAAGCTCTCAAGCCACTTGGAGGCCTCTAACTTGGCCTAACGACTGCTATCATAGACAGCAACCGGGATCAACGGCTTAACGTGCCTTCCAAAGCACGGGAGCGCTCAGTTAGTTCCTCTCGCCAGTGGTCTTTTTTAGTTACGCTGGTTGATTTTGAATTGTAAAAGTTTTATTACCGTCACCTTGCAAAATACAAACAAAAATACATTTAATGCACCTGTATTCCAGAGACACCGTGTTCGATTCGCGGTCTGCTTCGCTAGCATGCGTGTTTCTATTTTTCCTTGCGCTTTGATATTTGTATCAATAGGTAAAATTCATCTTCAAATGTCTATTAACAGGTTGTTTGCCTAGAAGTAAAAGTGTGGCGCCTGGTGGTGTGATATTGCAGTGACAAGTTTGCTAGCCCATCGCCTAGCAACTTGTCACTGCAATATCACATTTTCCCTATCTATAAACCTACAATTGCCAAAAGTGGCACTGAAATTAATTTTCGTGTGCTCTGCCTACCCGGATTGGGAATATAGGCGTGAGTTTATGTATGTATGTTTATCTGAAATCCGTTGGAAATAATTGTCTTAATCAAATATTATTTAGTTTTCATAAGCAAGCTTGTGCTGCGCTGTTTCTGCCTAGGAACAAAGGGGAATCAAAGCCAGTTCCCATTTGACACTAACAAATATACTAACGAATGCACTCGCAAACACAATCAGGTCCGGTCGTTTGGTTTCGGCCAATGAAACTCGGTAGAAAATTGTATAGCAGCAAACAAGCATGCCTTTGAAACAATGTATTTAAAAAAAAAAACCACAAAACATGGAGAAAGAAAATACCTAATTATGAATAAGTACACTCACAGACGTTAATTATTGGGCCAATTAGAGCTCACTTTATACTAGGCAATATAGTTAGCTATAAAATGTCCAGTACAAAGTGAACTCTGGCTTAACAATTAAAGTCTGTGACCGTACCTCTACATGACAAAAACTAATCTAGATTAATGGACATACAAATAATCTTTTTGGATAGTGAAGGTGTCAAACAAGCTTATCGCCTGCCTGATGATGATAAGCAGATACCGCACCGTACCCTATAGACGTTTGCGAGTCCAAAATAATCACAAGCGCATTGCTGACCCTTTATTGACTCGAGGATTCCTTGTGTTGACACATATCAATCAAAGCAATCTGAAAATGTTTTTTTTTCTAAAATTGCAGAATCAAGTATTTACACTTTTTTTATTAACAGTGGGATTGCTCTTGGCCAGCATCTGGCCAGGGCGCAAAGATGAGGCAGACGATGAAGCAAGCTCACCCAGAAGATACCTATTCACTCGTGCCTTAAAAAGGTCTAGGTTATATGAACTCAGAAATACAGACGCCGGCAGAGAATTCCAAACCTTAGAAGTGCGCATTATAAAAAATAATGCAAAGCGCTTGGTTCTAATTAGAGGACTTTCGACCAGGTAAGGATGGTAGCCAGCCGTACGTCTGGATGTCCGATGGAAGAAGGGGAAGGCGGAGGTACACTTAACCTATTATAAAACATATAAAAAACAAAACATACTACAGCTAAAACTATTAAAAAACATTCTCACATATTATCAGTTTCATGGTTAATGCATTATGTCTCTAGCTGTTCTATGGGTTTGATTGACGGAAGACTCGACCAAAGCCCTCGTATTTATACATATACGTACATTTTCCATAGTTTGGACCAGTTTTTAGCACTGTCCACAGTGTGACCGAACATTTTAATCGAAGTTCGCTTTTGCGAGACATATAAGTACGCGCTTATCAGGGAAATTTGTAAGGGTCGCGTCGTCGGATACGACAAGGAGGTTTTACACCGACGTTGTATAAAAAACACAGACATTCAGAAAAAAAGCCGTTCCAATTGTTCCTACAAAGTTGTGCAAGGTTTTAAACAATCTGTAATTGCGGCATTAAAATTATGCAAAGCCTACAAATTATAGGCGCGATAAAGCACCCGGGTTACAGTATTTTTTTCATTCTCCTCGGCTTAATAAGAGGTCGGAACAACTTTGTTATTTATAGTTTTTCTCGCCAGTTCTGTAATTATTTTATTACAACGAATTGGTGTTATTGTTTAAAGCATTCAAGCAGGAAAGTAATTAATTCTCAGAAAGGGTTTGTTCATTTAGATAAGACGTATAAAACCTTACAAACATCTTTTTTACATTTTCTCATTTTGTAACTAATTACAAAATACAGTTACATACGTGGCCGAAAGGGTACCAACAAGACAGGTACATTCGTTGTTAATAATAAATCAACAACAAATCGACAATGTTATATTGAATTGTTAGCGTCGCTTTATTTCTTTGTGCAGAGTAATTGTCTCATGAAAACCTTAACTTGCTTAGACGTTTTGAAAGGAAAGCGTTTACCTCCGATGCCGGTTACGATGGATATCGACGACTCAAATTAAACTCCGATGAAAAGTTGACTGTAATATAATTCTTCCAGAGGTTCTTGTTTACAAAAATAGCTTGCCAAAGGAGATATGCAGACGTGGTTGTATATACGAACACAAAAGATGATAATAACAAGCAAGATTTGACGGTTAAAGTATGTTCCAATGGCCCTACCAATAAGCGGTGCTTGCTATTGGTGGCTTTTACAAGCCGCCATTATACTAACTGTGCCTGATGGGTGCGTTTTATTACTGCATAATAAGTTGTTTGAAGACTACTACTGTGCTATACAATTACTAAGGGTTGCGTTCACAACTGCGTTAAAATGACATTTATCCTTATACCTTCCTGGAAATTCACGACAAAACACCGAACCCCTTATTAAGTGCAGCATACCGCTCAGCAGTAGGATGAGATTAGAAATAAAATGAACACTGAACTACAATTTTATCGTAAACTGAACATGGCCCGACATGCTCGTGGTCCGTCTTTTAAGTGGAATACTCCACTAATATGTTATCATCGAATATTAAACGCCTCGCTATTTATATTACAATAATTGCAGATGTCATTGAGGGGTAGTTGCCAAAATCGCCACGCTTGGCATGCGGGTTGGCGATCGCAGTGTCTCCACCGCACTCTAGGGATGCTGCTGCCCATCCTCCGGTGGTCTTGGTCGTAGTTTTAGGACATACCCGGGTCCACGTACCGGAAGGCGTAGCGTGGGCAGGCCCCCCACACGGTGGACTGATGACCTGGTGAAGGTTGCGGGTGTCCGCTGGATGTGGGTGGCGCAGGACCGGTCATTGTGGAAGTCTTTGGGGGAGGCCTATGTCCAGCAGTGGACGTCTTTCGGCTGACCTGATGATGATGATGATGATGAATTGCAGATAAGTTTTTGCTCACGTGCTGTGATTTTAACGTATAACATACTCAGGGCTTTCAGGAAAAATCATTTCACAACCTGCTGGAGTAAATGCGTTAAAATTTGCCGACTCACTCTCACTTTGAAGGGGAAATAAATAAAGGAACGCTCTTGGGTGTTGTCAGTACATTAATCGTTTGGTAACGATCCCGGTCTATGTGATGCCTGGAAGGTATTAGATCAATATCACATTTTGCTGTGTGCATTCTGCACGACATTATACCATAGAAAAGTTATAGTACTTACTTGCGGGAGAACCTACGTCTTAGATTATCTTATCTAGATGAGCCTTGCGAATGCACTTCGACCCAATGGAATCTTTTGTGCAACTGTCCCCTCCTTTATGCCTTCTCTAAGCTGCTCTCTAACATTTCCGCGAACTGAATGATGGAGCTCAGTGGGAGTATGTACTTAGTAGGACCTACGTCTTACAAAATTGATGTATGATATCTAGAAAAACTCAAATTATGGCATGGTTTTAAAGCATAGCACGAACTGTTTGGTTCAGATAAGGCTCGACACTATCTTGTTACAGTCAACCACATTCTACACAGGGATTGTCCCATCATATATTTGTTACTGATGACCTGGTAAAATTCGCTGCAGTCCGCTGGATGCGGGTGGCGCAAGGCCGGTCGTTGTGGGGGAGGCCTATTTCCAGCAGTGGATGTCCTTTAGCTGCTATGATGATGTATTACTTAGCATGTAAGACCATCCTGGTGAAAATGGGGTTACTAAAAATCAGCGTCTTATTTTAACCCAAGGTTTCGCGATATTTACCTGAGTGACGACCTTTGTAGTACCTATCACTGAATTGGTATATGTATATTATGTAGCTATGGATATTTAACAAAAGTTTATTTTAGAAATAAAAGTATTCCCAGTGCACTGGTTTTTATTATGTAACTACAGCATTGGCTAGAAGTATTATAAGCACTCCCGCGTTGTTCATATAAAAGTAAAACTTTGAATAAAGCATTTTATATCTTTTATTATAGAAAATTCTAATATTTTTCAATAACACTAGCTATTCATTGACGTTAAAAATAATAATTTTTTAAAAAAGGCATTAGGTCCTTTTATTGCGAACCCGATTATTTTTAGGGTTTAGTTTTCTAGGATAAATAGCTACTCCGAAATTATATCTGCTAAAGTTTTCTAGATGATTATATACATTGTTCTATTTTGCGTCAATGTGTAGTTTTGTAATTAAAAAAAAATTGTTTATTTATAAGTTACAAAGAAAAATAAGGGGTGCTTAATACTTCTGGCCAAGGCTGTACTTTAAGTAGCTTTAACGCGCGTCTGCTAAAAAAAAGATTGAATTTAAATTCCATACCCAACGGTCATAAAACAAGTGATTATTGACAAACCTCCATTAGATAATAAGGACTTCAGTAAAATTACTTGTGCAGTCAACAATCTTGTATTTCTAACCTCATTGCTATCTAAGGAAGTGTAATTGTGCATGCATAATCATGTAGGCAACTGTAGACTAAATACATCAAATAAAGCCAGATATGATAAAACTTTAACTCTTACTTACAATCTGAAATAAGAAATATTTAAAATTCCCATTATTTTAGAAGACTTCACACCGGATTCAGCATCATTATATAAGGATTTAATGTCACGTCAACGCTGTGAGAGGATTCAGGTGCGATTCGTTATTAATGCTAGAAAATTTGAAATTATTGAACCGATAGATTCAACACCATTGACAAATGAAGTTTGCTTAATATATTACTTTGGGTAGGTAAATATGTAAAATAATTATGACCTTGTCCTTTGTACTTTTCTTTACTTTATTTTAGATTTTATCATTATAAGTCGTTAAGTTTAAAAAATTTAACCCACTTACAACTTGTTGTAGTATTGAATTCTTCAAGGAGCATAGAGCCTTCTATTGTTTTCGATCTTTGGCAATGGCAACAACCTTTGTCCAGCACTTTCCGAAGATAAAAATAAGTTTCAATCAAAACTTTCATTTTTGCCGACTTTCCTTTAATTGCAGTCTTTAACAAATCCGTAAGAATTCCAATGATTCCAAACAAGAAGAATTTATCCTGTATAGTTTAGGTGTTTCTATGATCATCTTCCGATTGCATTCACAGAACAGCTGCATGGTAACATTATAATATATGGTATTGTCATACATGTTTAAGCGGTTCACGGGAAGTGGTTCAAATCTTCTTTGCAAGATTTGACCCGAACGCGGGACTTTACCGTCCCTAATATAAAATAAAACAAATCTTGTCGACCCGGGTATGTCCTAAAACTACGACCAAAACCACCGGGGGGTGGGCAGCAGCATCCCTATAGTGCGGTGGAGATACTGCGATTGCCAACGTGCATGCCAAGCGTGGCGATTATGGCATTTACCCCCCATGAAATCAATCCAGCAGTGCCGTCCTGCGGCTGATATGGTGGTGGTGTGAAATAATTTTAAGTAACATACCTACGTACATACAAAGATTGCATTTTAATAAAAGCTTATAAAACGGCCATTGCTCGTATGTTACATAAAATGATTGTACAAGATTTGTTTTTTATTTTACATTAGGGAGGAAGGTAAAGTCCCGCCAAGACCAAATCTAAAACATGTTACGGGATAAAAACGAATTAGCCCCATACATTTCTTCAGCAAATGACGTGTGCAGAAATAAATCGTTTCCGGTACCATTGTTTGTTTTTCAACTAAATCGCTTATGATAAATGTATTGCGCTCGTAATGGACAATGGTCCTTTCGCTTTGTGCCTTTTGATTAATGAGTGTTTTAAAAACCTAAATGCTGCACGCAACCCTTGCTATGGAAAAATTTCGTTGACATAAAAATTGGGAGTAACGTTGTAATTATAGCAGTGTTGTAATGTAGTGTAGCTTAAATACGAGTCGAGTAGTAATCTATGGTAGCCTTGTTAAAGTTACCGTCACAGATGAAATACAAGAAAATAAGTCATGGAACAGACGCTAAATGGACCTGTTGACAGGGTGATATATCTATCGTTACTCGTAACTACCGGTCTCTAAGACTGGCGCAACGATTCGAAGTTGATCTTGGCCTCCGACACCAAAGACCGCCAGGTATCAATGTCCATGGCTGTTTCCGTTCAGTCGAAGACGACTTGGAGGTTAGGCCTATCTCCGTTACGTCGCCCCATCTGTACATATCTCAAGTCTAGTTGGCAGTGCGTGTTTTTCGGTGAAAGAAAAAACGTGAGAAAATAGGCCAGATCCCAACAATGTCTAGTTTTTCCTCTCGCTTGTAAGATCTGATGGCAGTTGCATAGTTACGTAAATACTTAGCGGACCCCGGGCTCTTCGAGGAAATAACTAGAATAATTAATATTGTATTTGAATTCGATATTTGTTTTTTTGTATACAAGTCTAGTTGGCAGGTAAGTAGATTTTTTTCATACAGTCAGTGGCAATCAAGCTCACATCCCACCTGATGGTAAGTGGTCACTGGTCACCGTTGCCTATGGACGCTTGCAACACCAGAGGCGTTAATCACGCGTTGCTGACCCGTAACAAACATTAATATATATTGAATACCGCTTTATTGTGACCGCAACAAAAATAAGTGCAACTTTCTTTGCTAACGAAATATAACAGTTTTTGACACGTGCCTAAACGAGCACTAAACAAAATCTCGATACTGAAACAAATGACAGACACAAAATAATTACTCGGTTCTTGTTAACGAGTTTTCAAGCTAATTTTATGAAACAAATGCAAGGAACTAACCTTTTTCGTCTGTAGTAAATGCACTAAGTTGAACTAAATAGTAAGTATTGCAAAACTTTTCCTTGTTCTCCTCAGATTTCCTCGGAGATTTTACTTTAGAAGGTAATAAACAATAGTTTACTTTTATTTTACTTAACACTCCTGACCGTTTAAGAATCGAATTTTCTACAAGTGCTTTTGTACTTTACTTGTGACCCACCGCTGTAACTTTTTCGAGACGAAATCCGTACGCAGTATTTTCCGAGATCTCTAGATCTGATATCGTCTATATTTATAGTTTACTGACAGTTTTACACTTGCGCAATATGAATGCAGTACTGAATACGTCATTGCACTCTAGAACCGATGGCAACTGGGCCGGAAAAGCACTCGAGTACCGATCACGTATCGGAAGGTGCAGCGTGGGTAAAACCCTTATAAGGTTAAGACGGCGCAGTACGATCGGTGTGGATCGGTTCTCCATACAAACGTATACACAATGGGATCCGGCATACCTTGGTCGAAAATTAGTTTCTGTTGTTAGAAATTGAAAAAGAAAGAAAATACAGCGGTTTTTTGAGTTTTTTACGGCTTGTATGAAAACCTTAATAATAGCTGTATTTTTTCGCCATTATAATTTCAAGCAACAGAAACTGCTCTAGACAAGCTGGATGCCATTGTGTATACAAAGTTTTATGTTATTCTAGCATGGCGTTTTAAAATGAGAGCATAAATACGTTTGTATGGAGAACCAAACGTACTGCGCCCTCTTAAGGTCGCTATAGGTAGAGTCCGCTGGATGCGAGTAGCGCAGGACCTATTGTGGTTCTTTTGGGGAGGCCTTTGTCCAGCAGACGACGTCCTTCAGCCAATATGATGATAATAATTACCATTGGATTTGTAATTATCGGACCGTTCAATCGGGAAGCACATTAGATGAAGGAAGTCAGTATGTAAAGGATGTACACTGGATTGGTTGACTTTTTAATCCCACTTTTCCACATTGTAAGACTAATACAGTCGATGAGATTTATACTACACAATTTCATCGTTATGCATGAAAATAAGGTTCTAAAAGTGTATTGTATACATACCTTTGTAGTCGACTGAATTAACTAACTAAGCTTCAAGCCTCCCCAATTCGCCAGGCCAAATACCCAAATTCACAGCACTGAAACGCGTGAAAATACGAAAATAACACTAAACCTTGCACATTCGTGCGTCTCATGAAATATTACACGCTGGGAATAAGTGATGGAAAAGCCTCCTTTGCGTCCTTGACTTATTCCGCTATTCCTGTTCAAAAAGTGTATAATATTTTGTGTCATATCACGACGGTCGCAAACTGGAATATGACTTGCCTGGTAGTAAGCAGACACCGTAGCCTTGTCTTGTAACTCCAGCCAACGATGCCAACTCGTTATTGTTTAGGATTCATTGTGTCAACAGATGCAGAAAAACGCAGTTCCCTCAGTTTAAACACAGCGCATGCTTCAGAGCTCTGGTGACCATTATTCAGCAGGAACGCAACACTATATAACTATAAAGTAAGTATTGGTGATATAATGGCTGGCTTTTACTGCAAGCTACTTCCCAGTTAGGCTGCTGCCGTCTAGGGTCCGTCAAGAGAACCAATACGTATACATCTTTTCACCTTAGTTGATTAAAATAATGTCCAAAAAATTTATACATATTTATGCCCGCCGGAGTTTGTATCCGCGACCTCCAGATTGTAAGTCGCGTGCTTTATCACTCGAACAGTCAATTGGCTATAAAGTACCTTCTACATGTTAAAATGACGACTTTCGACTAGTTGGCGGTGACCCTACCTACGAAGCTCGTGATCCCAGCATTTATTAGTGTGGTAAGCACGAATATTGTTTCTAAGTCCCGGATGTTTTCTGTGTATTTAAGCATCTATTTATCCATATAATTAGGTATGTTTATCGTTGCGTAGTACTTATAGTAGTTCATTTACTTTGGAACTTGGCTCGCGTATGTACACCGTGTGTACCGTAGGCTAGGCCGATATTTACTTAAAAATATCTTTTTTAAATGCAAGCTGGCAACCAGGTTTCCGTCAGTCGCAGAAGCTGCACGTTTTTCGGCCGACGGCATTCCCTTTGATCAACAATTATACGTACAAACTGCCTCTGTAGAAGCGTACAATATAGGGATGCATAACAACGGCTTTTTATTCTGTGTATAAAAGCAAGATTATATTTTAAGAAAGAAACAAACGCAAAGTTTGTTAGGAGCTTGTTTAATTAAGTATGTTCTTTATATTTAATGCTGAGTTATATTCGTTATTTTTACACAATTAAGAAAATATAGGCCAAAAAATAATTAAAACCAGCATTGGTGGTACATTTAAGAGCCGCCAGCAGTCGCTGAATGTGTTCCTTTTATCGTTGTTTTATTAAAGTTTGTTTAAAATATAATGTAACGGGTCACTCGCATCTTTCAGGTCCAATATCGCTCGACATGTTTCAGACCGATTCGCGGTCCTTAATCCTGAGCACGCTATCGTGGCGGCGGTTCTTTTAGTAAAAGTTTGATTAGTAAATTAATTGCATTCTGCTTTAAAATTATAGGTACCATGTTGAGTATTTGGCAGTTTTTAGTTTCCTCAATAATTATCGGTTTTTTTTAAGGCAATAAACTTTTTCTTAATCTTATTCATAATCTAGGCGACGTCGGTATGTTGTAGATAAATAAGAAAATGCTGAATCCAGGTTGCGCATTGCTATATCAGAATGTAGCCTTTAGACGTGAAATAGTAGATTGTATTACAAGCAAAATGCAATAATTCATCGAGGGTTAGCGCGTAGAATCCCGAACGAAACGAGGGATTCTAACATGGAATCCTGAGCGTAGTGGGATATTCAAAGCGCTACGCCCGAGATAGAAATAATTTTGCTACCGTGTAATACACTCCTCTTTTCACTTCTCTTTATTAGAAAATATATTCATTCTATGTAAGTAAAATACCATACAGTGCCATATAAAAAAATACACATACGGGATTTTATCAGTTAATTATAACTATTCCCGGTTATTCCGGCTTAGAATAACTAACTAATCATCCCTAGAGTAGAGATAAAACATATTTTATATATAAAACTTCAGTGAGTTTGAGACATATTAAATATAATGAAACGGGTCACTCATGTCTTTAAGGTCGAGTATCGCTCGACATGTTTTAGACTGGTTCGTGGTCCTTAATCATGAGTACCTATCGCGGCGGTGGTTTTTTATCACTGCGATATCCGACCTTAGAGACGTGAGTGACCCGTTTGATTATATTTAGATCATCATTTCAGCCGAATGACGTCCATTGCTGGACATAGGCCTCCCCCAAAGACTTCCACAATGACCGGTCCTGCGCCACCCGCATTCAGCGGACACCCGTGACCCTTACCAGGTCACCAGTCCACCGTGTGGGGGGCCTGCCCACGCTACGCCTTCCGGTACGTGGTCGCCACTCGAGAACCTTCCCGCCCCAACGGCCATCGGTTCTGCGTGCTATGTGCCCCGCCCACTGCCACTTAAGTTTAGCAATTCGAAGGGCTATATCGGTCACTTTGGTTCTGCTGCGGATGGCCTCATTTCTGATGCGATCACGCAGAGAAACTCCCAGCATAGCCCTCTCCATTGCTCTTTGGGTGACTTTGAGCCTTCTTATGAGGCCCATAGTAAGCGACCACGTTTCAGTACCATATGTAGTCGTCGGTGGTGGTAGCTGGATCTTCGCCGGAGATTCTTAGCACCCCTGGCCCCGCTAGTATCCTGGCCGCTACCAAAACCAGGGCACCGGGGGCCGCCGGAACCGCGGGGCCGTGGCCTTTGTGTCGTTTTCATAGGGGGTAAATGCCATAATCGCCACGCTCGGCATGCGGGTTGGCGATCGCAGTATATTCACCGCACTCCAGGGATGCTGCTGCCCATCCCCCGGTGGTCTTGGTCGTAGTTTAAGGATATACCCGGGTCCAGTAAAATATAATTGATATTTTTTTGATTTTCAATATAAAAAACTTTACAGAACAGGACTAAAGTTAGGCTACCCAAGCATTAACCTTAACTTAGAGAAGTGTACATCCCTAGGATATCACTTTTTTATGTCCGCTCAAGGAAATATAAAACCAAGGATATCCCTATGACATACCAAGAATACGTCGAATATTGGCCCATCATCATCATCCTAGGGTTATTCCCAGTACAGTTGCATCCTGAAGGATGCCTGGGGTCCGCTATCTAATCCCAAGAATTGGCGTAGGCACTAGTTTTTACGGAAGCTACTGCCACCTGACCTTCCAAACCAAGGGGGAAACTAGACCTTATTGGGCTTAGGCTTGTCAAGTGAGTGGGCAACACTTGACTGTTAGAATTCTCAAGCCGCCCGAAGGCATCTAACTTGCCTTAACGACTGCTATCATAGACAAATATTATGATACTCTGAATCAGTACGAGTATATCGCATCATGTTGTAAACATACGACTTGTTTTATGGATCAAATAATAGTGACAGCACACGCTATTTCAACGGACCGTTGTACAAACTGCAAACTATTTTAGTTAATTTCGTTCTTAGCGTGTTGAAGTACCTTTAAACTTCTGCCTAGACTAAACGGGGAACTTGGGCGGTTTCTACCGCAACTTCGCGCCTGGCAATCAATGAGTTACTGCCCAAGACTGAAAAACTGTACAGACATGAACCTATTACAAACATAACTCCTTTTGTCTTGGTTAGCTGGGCGTTGCTAGTTAGGAATTTCAGCTGTTAAAAATTGTGCTGTCGAATTGAAAAAGGTTGTTGGCCTAAGACAAGGCAGTTAGTTTCACAAAATGTTTGCTATTTAAGCGGAAGAGTAGTGTTTTTAAGGTATCTTCTTCTTTCGTAATATTATATTTATAGTTCACTTTGCGTGAAATAAAATATCTAGTAAAATTCAAACTAAAGGTGAAAAAACTAAAATACGTAGAATTTTATGATGAAAATGATGCTGATTGTTTGTAAGTAGAAGTAAGTGCTTCTTCGTTGATAAATCGATGTATAATTACTAATAAATATTCCATTTTTGTATTAGCTTTGATTAATTTCACCCCATTCGTTTACTATCCATTATTTACCGTGTATTAAGCTCTATTCTGATGTCCTCATTGACAGCATATTAAACGAGAAACCTTTAGAATGATGGATGGCCCGCCCGATAGATTAAATCTGTCATAATATTACAATGATTCTATAGGACCCATTTACATGTTGAATACGTACATGTATTAGTATGTACTTATATGTACATGAGTAAATGATTTGATGGTGAAATGAGGTGTTAAGTATTTTACGTGATGATTAATTGTTTTTCGATTGTAACGTTTCTAGTATGGAAAAAGTAGTAAATGAAATGAAATTAGTTTATAATTAATTCAATTTGCAAATAAGTTATAAATGGCTTGGTCTATATATTCGTTTAATTGAAGGAGATATTGTAAAAGGTTTATTTTCATGCTTTTCAACTCTAATGGGTTTTACATTGTTTCAAGACTGTGGCAAACAAGCATTCTGTTGAAAAGTAGACTATAAGCCTACGGACGCCCTTTCTTGTTTTGAAGATTCATAATATTGACAGCTTAAGATGAAACGCAGGTTCTTGAAATAATTTCTGTACTTCAAAAAGAACAAAGTCCTATTATAGCAATCCGAACAGGACATCACATGATTACTACTAGGTAACTACAAAAACATAGGTTATAAAAATAAACAAACCATTTCATTAAACAAATCTTGCCGGTTATTCTACCGACTTTCTAGAATACAAAAGTCAATTAACCATTTGTTTTTGTTACACTGGTATAATTTAGTGACTGATTCGGAATCGCTACTTAATGAACAAAGTTTGGCTTTTGTTTTCGATCACAAAGATAAGTTTGTAGTTTCTGTGCTACATGAGGTTTTAATGTTCCTATTATCTTGACATTCCGTACGATCTGGTTCGATTCAATACACATAATTACCTACACAGGATGTATGCGTACCGGAAGACTCAGCGTGGCTAGAGTCCACAAGGTAGACTGATGACTTGGTAAAGGTCGTGGAAGTTCGCTGGATACGGGTAGGACAGGTCATTGGGACAGGTCACTTTTTGGGGATATGATGATGATGATGATATATACGGAATCGATTCCGTAAAGTGACCTACACATCTGATGCAACTGTATTGGGATAACGCAAGGATGATGATGATTACTTACACATCAACAGACCCACGTAACATTCTTAGAATCCGCTTCTCAATTCGCTAAAGACAAGCCGTGTTAAAGGAGCCCGGGTCCTGTCTGACACAGCTTTGACACTAATCGCAAGATATTCAGCAGCAGGCGCTAATTTTACGAAAACGTTTGCCATGTGACTTTCCAACTCAGACAGAAAACTAGACTGGTATCCGCACTATGTCTTTGTCACCAAAAAGCTACTGTTTAAAATCGAAATCCCAGTTAACTATACAAACATTGTTTCGAAATTGGCGTGCCTTACCGCTCGGCTGGTGGCAGTATTGTTTATACCTACATTCAAATTATGTTAGCGTAATGAAAACCAGCATACCATTACCATAGTTATGTTGGACTTTTTCAAAAGTAAAAGTGAATAAATATCCGTCGCGTGTTAGGAATCATTAGTTAAAAAAGATAAGCCAAGTCACCATCAATAATTGCTCTTGATGTATTGCTGAGTGACAAAATAAGGGCAGTGTAGTGTTTAGGACATTACGGTGTATTAATAATGCACTGACCGTGTGTTTTTAATATGTTTGGTTGTAAACAACACAAAACACTTCAGGGGACAATCTTTCTGTCGAGCGCTTGCTCCCACGTCTACCGAGGGGCGGTGGCAGCGAATACATTGCGTGTGATCCCAACTAACCCGCAATGAACAGATTAAACGCTTGCCGCGCCGCAATACGCGCAGAGTCGTGGCCAGGCTGTTAAGCGTAAGTACCACACACAGAAGACGGGTGCAGGTCGGGTCGGTTTTTGATGCGTGACCCGCGCTGTTCGATGCTTTCACATACATTGCGGGTCGGTTCGGCGACGGGCCCGCGGCGGCTATCGTGAGATTCGTAAGGCACAGGCAGTGTGTATGAAGATGTCGGACGATACGGAAGGTTACAATTTGGAGAGTATCATCGACTGTGTAGAGATCTAGAAATATATGAAGATCGATTTTGTATGTATTTTCACATGTCAAAGGCAAGCTTTGAGAATTACATAAAAACTCAATACAAAAATATCCAAACTGGATACAACAAATTGGAGGCCAGCAATCTCTACAAAGGACAAACTTGCAGTTTGTTTAAGTATAATTATTTATTGAGATCAACAATAAATTTAGGTGAAATTTAATATTAACAATCATCAATACAATATGAATAGAAAACACCACAATTGACTTCCATTTTTGTAAATAAATACACCCGCACCACAAAACTCGCCGCTCACGACCCGCGCACGCTCGCTGTGTGGCTGTTTGCGTAAAACGTAGGTATTTCGATTTGAGTAACGACGCCGCGACCGCTTGTAACCTGTCGACCTGCTCTCTGTCTGTGACGACGGGCGTGCGGCGCGGCGCCCGCCACGACCCGGCCGCGATCGCCGTCAGTGTGAAGGCGTCCATATAGAGCTAGGTTAATAGGCCCGCCGTACTCACGACCCGACCCGCGCCCGACCCGTGCCCGCCCTCTGTGTGTGTTACGTTTTATTGTGAGATCAACGTACGCCTACGCTGGTTCAAGACATTCAATGATTTAGTAGCGCTACGCTCGTAGACGATAACATTACATGTGAAAACACGTATCTATAGGAATGCGACTACGATGCGAGCACTCACCTAGCGATTTCCTGACACTGAAAGTGTTAAAATACATTGAAACCAAATTATAATGCAAATTTGATGTCACTAATTGAGCCCCAGAAGCCATGATGAGGACCATCGTTGTAATGATACGATATCATTTTCAATGGTCATCTGTGTTTGTCTGTAGATTGATAAACAACAAAATATATTTGAGTTCCTTAATAGAGATAAAATACTTTTTTCTAGCATGCATGCACGCAAGCGTATCCCAACTGCTACGATAATAAGGTGCTTCCAAATTAGACGCCAATATTTTAAGAGATGTTAACTTAAATCAAAATAATTTACTTTAAATAGGAATTAATAAAACTTTTTATAGGAAATTTTCGTCTTCAGTTTCCGAACAAAATAATTAATTTAAATTTTGCCCAAACATAATCATTTTGTTCATTTACCTGACAAGGTGGTTACCTCTTTCTGTCAAGTGAGCTACACATTTGATGCTAGTTGAAGTGGCCAGTTTTTAAGTGATAGTAAAGAGGTTTCAAACGATAATCAAAGAAGTCTTAATGATTGAATACTGATTATCTCATTCACAGGGTGTTATAACGTGGCACAGTTGTTTTCCAAAAACTAACATATTTGTTTTATATTTAAATCTACTTCTAAGGACGAGTACTATCAGTTCTGAATGTATTGACATCGTATTTGGAAGCACCTCATATTAATATTACGGGATATTTTGATTCCTTGGGTTGCAATAATACAGGCTTTTTTACAGCATGTGCTGTAAAAAACAATAAAGGTAAACACAAACAAACCAAGTATAATGTAACAACCCCATCATTTCACCCATCGTGATTCTAACCCATGTTAAACTTTGAAAAAACTTCTTCACAGGACATTTGTCAAGTCCTCAATAACAATAAATCGCTATTCAGTTTTAAGGTGAACAGGAAACTCGTTTGTGACCCCAAAAACGCCGCTACGATCTAGCGGCGTGGAAGCGTTTAAGTTCTTTTTCGCGTAATTGTAAAACGCAAAGCGTTGGGCTCTCTTCGGCAGTGGTGTAAACACAGTGAAATCAGAACAGAGTTGCACTCTTTTTCAACTGATTGTACGGTTATTGTGCGTGATTTAAGCTATAAAACCACGTACCAACATGTTACCAGGTTTACAAGGCCGTTCTGAAAGGGGAAACGGTTCTCGTAATAAATACATAAAATTCTTGTTCAAACATCTACGTGTTTCGCCCAAGGTTTATGCTAGTTTAGTTAAGTAGGTCGTCAGATTGCCGTAAATTTAGAAAAAAATGTTTTACCTGCCGCAAACATGACGATGAAATTAAAGGTAATTTGAAATAAACACTTTAATTTTACCCTGATTTTGCTCCTCAGTAAACGCACTAAGCTTCTGATATATTAGACCGTAATCCGCATTATCTTAATGTATGGATGTAAGAGGTCACCAGTATTATATTTTATACGACAAGTAATCGTATAAAATGAAGTGGTTTCCTTATAATCAACTTATTTTTAATTATTATATCTATATTTTATTACGGCCCGCTTAATGGTAAGTAGTCACTGCAGTCTATGGACGCCTGCAACTCCAAGGGTGTCACGTTGCCGACCTTCCAAAAATGTAAACACCCCTTTCTTGAAGAACCCTATACTGTAGTCCCTCGGGATAATTTCGGCACCCTCGTCTTCAGGGTACTTAAAGCTTTCGCTTCTTTTGTTTACTATAAAAACGTTGCGACCAAAAATCGAAAATGCCCGAAGCCGCATTTAAGGAACTCCACGTGCTCTCATTGATTTTATTAAGAGTTTTTAGTTGATTTTTCTCCTTTAAAACTATAGGTAGATATATTTATGACACTAGCGGTTATCGGTTCTTTAGTACTTTACCTACATTTGCACGAGCCAAATAGTGAAATATATGAATAATTTATTCATAAATGGTGCAAAAAAGATCTGTTTTCGCTATAATTTATGTTGTTTTTGGCCTTTTATCTAAGACAAAAATATATATCTGTGCTTTATTGACGTCTCTAACAACTTATGAGAGATTTATATTTTCAACTCATTTCGCGTCCAAAATACTGGTTTATTGGTCGAAAATTGCCGAAGTTTGATGTCATATATCTTGACGACAGTAATAATAATTGTATGGCATTTATTTTAGAACCGTGAGATCTTCGAGAAGACAAGTACGGTTGCCAGTTTGTTGCACTTTTAGCACCGCCCAAGGCTCTCGTGTTGGGTAACGGTGGGTACTCCCTACGAACGTGGTGCAACTTCGACCCCCCTTGTCAAGTGAGTGGCCAACTGTAAGACAAGGAGTTTTAAAATTAAAATGGAATTATTTCGGTAAATCTCGTTGTTGTTAATACGAGAAAACGTGTTGCAGGATAGAATCTCATTGGGAGCTAGGAGACCTTTAACGCACAGGCGTAGACGCGCGCGGCGCAGCACACGACGCAGCACGGATCTGTCAGGATGTATATAGGAATCCAACGAGTTTGACAAGCCCGCGCGGCATGCCGCACAGCATGCCACCTTTGCATGAACGCGGCCTAAAAAGTGGATAAACGATCGAGTTTTGGAAACAAAATATATTAACACTAGAATTATAGACATAGGTTTTTTTTTTTATGACATAGGTGGCAAACGAGCAGACGAATCGCCTGATGGTAAGCGATTAGCGCCGCCCATGGACACTCGCAACACCTGTAAGTGCGTTGCCGGCCTTTAAGATGGGAGTACGCTCTTTTCTTGAAGGTTGTTTGGTTTTAGTAAAAATTAAGTTTTGGTTCTCTTTTTTAATTTGTTCATCTTCATCATTAAACCTGAAACGTTTAACTGTTGGGCACAGGCTTCTTTTAATCATAACGAGTATTATTTATTTTCGAGAGTTATTGGATATAACAAACGCGAACTTCAATTTGTTGTAGTAATGCTTAGCTAGGCTATGAAATTTAAGGATAATATAGTAATTGAGGAAATACGTAGTTTGGTAATAAAGTTATTTCGGATTAAATATTTGGGAAATATTCTACCTATATGGAGGATCTAATAAACTTTGTATTAATCAGCAGGTATTTCAACCCATTATGGTATTTCGGGTTGCGGTATTTTGGGAGCGGTCTCTACTTAATTTAATTTAGTCCTACGCAACACGTATGAAAACAATGGAGATCAATGTGACTCGACGTATTAGTATGGCATAATTATGTCATTTCTCGTTCGTGTTTGCTCCCCCGCTGTCAACCGATCGGAATGCAGTACTGCCCCGCTTCTGCACATGGTATTATAATAATAATAATAATAATAATAATATTTTTTATTCATGACAAACAATACAATTTACAAACAAACACATTACATTATAACCTTTTGCCACGAAATGGTCACAGCTCAGCGTAATGCTGGCAGAGCCAGCGCTGGTCTTCCGCTGTGACCATTTGGTGAAATCACGGAGCCATGACGACGCACACGTACACACAATTACGAGAAACAAATAATTAAGAAACAAAAAAGTACAAAAACACTAAAACACTTAAGGAAAAAAACGCCTCAATTGTGGGCTAAAAAACTCGAATCCAGGCCGAACATTAAAAATTAAAATAACATGACAACTTGACGTTTTTGTTTTTTCAAGAACCAATCATGACTGATGACATATGACAACTCGAGCGTGTACTGTGTACTTAGTGAAGCGAAATTACGTCAAAGTAAAAAACAGAAAACATAACATTGAATGGTTTTAAACACTTAATAACATATTGCAAGAGAAGAGAAACCACTGCAAATCGCAAATGACAAGAGTGGTGTACGAGTTCAGAGTAACAAGAAACAAAAAAAAAAAAAAAAAAAAAAAAAAAAAAAAAAAAAAAAAAAAAAAAAAAAAAAAAAAATACTTACTACTGCGCAAACGTAATACTGATAGTAAGCTTTTCCTTCTGGGTTGGAAGGTCAGATGGCAGTCACTTCCATAAAACTAGTACCTATACCCAATCGGGATTTTAGGCCAGTCGACTCTAGCCACCTCTAGCATATAACAATGTAAACACTATAAACGATATATTAATACGCCATGTTAGATGGACCTTCGCAAAAACGCCCCTTAAAATCGGAAGGTAATTTCGTCAAGATATAGAATCTAGAGGTTGTAAGCTCGCAATATCCGCGACAGCTCGAGAGACAGCGAATCAAATTAACGCTTTTTAATATAAGAGGATGAGAAATTGAAATTTTAGAATTTATAACCGTCTAGACATTCACACCGGATATCTGAAGCCTAATATTAAGTTTCAAATAGATAGTATTTGCAGACAGGTTTATTGAGTGTCACTTTATTACTTGTTGTGGACTTCGAAGTGCCGTACTATAAGTACACACCTGCGCCAGTTCTTGAATATGGTCGTGCTACGCTCTGTTGGGATCGATCTCTCATCACGGACAGGACTATTATAGCCAACAAACCTGATATCGTGCTGACAGATCGATTGAAGCGCCAGGCTGTGCTCGTCGACATCACCATCCTGCATGATGAGATGATATCTATAATTGACGGTACGTTAATGTCGGCCCGACATTAACGTACCGTCAATTATAGATATCGTTTACGACGTCATTTTGTACCTTGGATAACAATATGCTTTTTCGAGACCTACTAATGTGTTTTTCTTGAAATTATTTCTCGTGAAATATATTTTCGTTGGAAGTTAATAATTTTTTTTATAGAACTGTATTGCTTCCAACATTATTGACAAAAACACGGAACTAATAGAACTGATGCCCGATGAACAAAAACAACCTACATACATTCATTTGTTGACCTGAAGATTTATACCTTTCCACATTGTGGCCCCAGAAATTATAACATACCAACGCGACATAGTTTATTTGCATGTTTGTGGCCCGTTAAGCGGAAACTACGGACTAAACTTTGCGGAAACCTGTGCAAGTTGATTAGAATCTAAAAGCAAAAATTCACATTTAATGTATAAAACCCCTTTACACACGTACCATCGCCAACATAGTTAATAGACCATTCGTGCTTCTTATTGTCATTGTAATAAGGGTGACAAATGGTGAATTAACTGTGTTACCGTTTATACGAGGGCTGTTCCGAAAGTTTTTAGCTGCTCTCACTCTATTCATGCGATATATGTTTTAATGATACCATTATGCGGGTAATTTCGATACATATGTGTTGGGGTGAAACTGTTGATGAAAGTCGCTTGGGTTTTTTTTAATTGTATTTTAAGTACGACGTGTCAACAGCCCTATCGAATATGCGATGAACGGGTCACAATACCAATTTTGTGTTGCGGGCCAATATTAATTAATACGTCACCACAACTAAACGAAATTTTATACACCACAAACTATGAATCTTCCCTGTCTCTACCCACGTAATCTGTTTCGATTGCATGAAAATCAGCGACAATGAGCAGGTGTGTCGAATATTAGTCTAGGTCGCGAGACTAGGGACTGGTCATCATCACAAAAAAACTTAAATTAAATAAAATCATTTAGTGATTTTTACATTAAAATCAGCAAAACTAAGTTAGGGAGTCATCCCGGGCATTTTCCACCACAGTTGTTAGGGATTTAGATGTCAAAACTATTTTTAGGTATCCGAAATTGTACTATAAGCCCACACAAAAGGCCTTTTGGTAAAAAAAATGTTGTGACAAAAGTACTTGCTGCTTACTAACGATTTTATCCCAGCTCATAACTATTAAAATTACCCACATAATGGTATAAATAAAAAATATATCGCATGAATAGAGTGAGAGCAGATAAAAACTTTCGGAACAGCCCTCGTACAATAGTTGCATCTAAGTTTCATTACATTACGGGTTACCAAGGCGTAATAATTTCAATAAATCTATCAAACCGCGCAATATAAGTATAATTAATTGCACTTGCATTTGATACCTTGTGCCTGTATAATTGGAACTTTATTATCGGTAACAGATAAATGATAAATAAACCTTGTCGTTGATAAACTAATACAATACAATACAATACTCTTCTTCTTCTTCTTATATATTTATTCATAATATCATCCATAGTGTTCGTTATGGCACCGAAAACTGGGCCTAACCTTAAACGAATCAAGTATTGAGCTTGGTACTTAGAATAAATAAATCTAGAGGACATTTTTTTACACAAATCAAACTAGTCCCATATTAAACTCAATTAGGCTTGTGTTATGGGTAGGTACTAGAGGACGATATGTTTTATAGATATATACTTAAATATATATACCCGGACCCGGGTATGTCCTAAAACTACAACCAAGACCACCGGGGAATGGGCAGCAGCATTCCTAGAGTGCGGTGGAGATACTGCGATCGCCAACCCGCATGCCAAGCGTGGCGATTATGGCATTTACCCCCCATGAAATTGGGGGAGGCCTATGTCCAGCAGTGGACGTCCTAGGGCTGATATGGTGGTGGTGGTGGTGGTGGATATAGAAAACGTCCAAGTCACAGGAACAAATCTTTTTTCTCATCACAGAAACAAATGCCCTTACCGGGATTCGAACCCGGGACCTCTAGCCTCGAAGGCACATGCCAGTGTCACTACCAACTAGGCTAAACAGGCCGACACGTACTTGAGCTTAAACTAATCAAGGCCTCTACTACGTTATCCAGTTGGATTTCAACTGTTCGTTCTAACACGTTAGCTTAGCGCGAGCGACATAAACATTGGAACCAATGAAGAATGTGAAAAGTATGTCTGTATGTATGTATGTAAGCACTTTATTGTACACGCAATAATAGGTTGGAGCACATGTCACACAAGATCGAAGGTGAACTTATCACTAAAAAGGATCTCTTCCAGCTAACCTTGAGCTAACTCTTTGGGTAATGTAATAGTATCTCGCTTTGCCCCCTAATCTACATGGATATTTAGGACAGGTTAAACCAAATTACGATAACGGCACGATCAAAGTTAATTATGATGCCGGTAGCCTTCACCCCATAGAAACTTGTCAATATTTCCCCACAATTGAATTTTAATGAACACAGTTTACGATCACAGACAGTTTGGTACCCTTAAAATAGATATTCTTTCCATCCAAGTATTTTGATATGCAAGACGCAAGAAGAAGATTCCGTACATGCCATACACTCGTTCTCTTTATTGTACATACACCGTAAAGCGGCACGACGCCTGTCGGAACAAATAAGAGCGAACGCCGTGTCATGTAATAAATAAACACATAAATATGCCATTAGTTGCTGCACCTGCATCTTCCTTAAGTCTTCAGAGCCGCAATCACACCGTAGTGGAGCAGATTCAGGCTAAAAATCAAACAAGTTATTGAATCGAACACGTGTCTTGGAGATTTCTTGTGACGCCAGGAAGGATAGGGATAGTTTTCATCTCGGAAATCATCACAAGGGACCCGGCGAAATCAACCGATTTTAATGCATTTTGCATCGTAACTACGTCTTAAGCTTTCGCATCCAAAAATAGATACCTATGTTGTATGGTGGTCTTTTATTAACACATTCATCTGTTAAAATTTAGGAATAAGTCCTGGTCACTTTACAAAATTATCTCCGGGTAGGCATGAAAAAACACAAAAA
Organism: Notocelia uddmanniana; assembly: GCA_905163555.1. Lineage (NCBI taxonomy): Eukaryota > Metazoa > Arthropoda > Insecta > Lepidoptera > Tortricidae > Notocelia > Notocelia uddmanniana. The sequence goes on from LR991068.1 coordinate 21,908,910, forward strand.
TCGACAAAATAACTATAACCTGCATTTTAGAACCTATTTTTCCTTAATTTCATCTGCGCTTTTTTATTTTCTTAATATTAAAAAAAATTAAGTGTATTAGTCAGCCAAATTCGGAGTCACATATACAGATACATCAGATAGATTAAATGATTTAATTAGATTCGAGATTTCATTACACGTATGAACCCTCTCCTTTTTTCTTCTTATATCTTTGACGTCGCCGTATCCCTAAAATAAACACTTCGCAGCGTTCATAAACTGTATAATCTTATTAATATTTCCTTTGCATTTCTCTCTGCTGGATAAAATATTGTAAATCAGATTCTGAAATCGATTTTCGTTACGATTTCATCTTATGAGCTACCCTACGGATGGGTAATGCAAGCCAGATACCTTCATAAGACTTACTGTTTATAGAAAAAGGGTTGCAGAGAGGTTCATAAAAAGATGCAATACCTATTTGTTTTCAAAGAAATGTGCATACGTTTAAAATATTGACAACGTGAGTGTTTTTTTTTAAGAATCTATAATAAATAAATAAAAAAATGGTCTTTGTGTTCTTGGTTATAACAGCAAGGACGAATGCCGTATGTCCGACATAAAAGAGCATTATAGCTGGGTTAGTAAGATAATTATTTGCGATGTCAAAAGGTCTAGCTATATGCCTTGAAAGCCATGCAATAATAGTACATTACTACAGAGGCCGGGACGAAAGGGGTTGCCGGCCGAAGACTTCGCTCGGCCGGATAGGTCTAAGGCTGGCAACCACAAATTACCCGCCGAGGTATGTATAGTGCTTTTCACAAACATGAAATGAAATAAACAACAAAAAAAAAACAAAATTTTATTTTTAATACGCATAGTGGCAGAATGTCATGATGCCTGTGCCACAAATTTATGTGGAATGGAATTAAAAAAGAGGACTTTTCCGGCCTAGGCCTGCAAGATTTGTATGAAATTCCATTAACGACCTCTTGTCCTAGCCGCGCCTGAAACGTCATACTTCGCAGCCTATTATAAGGAACATAACATCAATATTTCATTGCATGTTTGAGAAAACAATATTATTAGCTATATGCCTTATTGAGGTTATTCGTCGTATGGTATTATTTCGCTTTGTGCAAGATTGTGCCCTAATATTTATTTATGTATTGTGTTGAAGTAACGACGGGCAACTTCACGGTTAGTCTTGTTAAGGTTATGTAAAAGGGATCGCTCTTTAGCGATAATACCGCCTGTTGTTTCCCCTCTGCCACTGCTCTCATTTTGTACATGCTCCTTTATTATGTGAGGTGTGCAATGCAATAAAGAGTAGATCTATCTTTTGCACACCTAAGGTATCTTACTGGGTAATAGGAGAGAAGAATTCAATTAATAAGCTAACATTAAATAAAAATAAGTAAAAATAAAGAATATATAATTACTGTGTGTTACGTATGGTTGTAAGTTTGGTTGTGGTTTTATTTTATTAAAGTATCTCATGTCACAATCTATGTCACCGTTAGTAACATAAGTGATCAACTACTAATATTCTAATGTCTGCACTTAGTCTACCCGCGCACTCCCGCTTCTTTTTTCATCTCCTTAGCCCGTGTTGCACCAGCTTACTATATAGGTATACAGGCTAGGGTTTGCAGTCCCGGTCCCGATTTGTATGAAATTTCCCGGGAAATCCCGGGAATTCCCGGGAAATTTACATGCCCTAAACAGGCTGATCAACGTTTCAATATGACAAACGCTCCAAAAGTCATAAAACATGCCGTTTAATAATGTAAAATAATCAACTATACATTATTATTATTCTTTGTATTGTATATGAATAACCATTGCATTGTTTGTATATTACTTCAATCAAATCCTATCGCACTTGATATTTAACCATCAACTATAATGGTGTAAATTCGGTCTCCATATACGGTACCTGCACTAAAACTTGGTCAATAAATACATTGTTCCGATTCGAAGCTCTATTATTTAGTTCGACACTAGGGCTTTACATTACGTGTACACTGTACGTAGTATGTTTACTGGTTAGTTTGCAAACATAGTAAGCTCTTTGAGTGGCTAGTTTCACCAGCGCAGTCTATATTAAGGCAAAGGTGACAGCAAAAAACAAATGCAGGTTTCTTATTCGCACCACAGAACGCTCGTGGCCCAGCGGCACCCGCCTACCGCGTGCGGTATGCGAGGTTAAGCAATGTGGGCGCAGGTCAGTTCTTGGATGGGTGACCGCTTTGAGTGGTTACTAACTGAGCGCTCCCGTGCTTTGGAAGGCACGTTAAGCCGTTGATCCCGGCTGTTGTCTATAAGAGCAGTCGTTAAGCCAAGTTAGAGACCTTCGGGCGGCTTGAGAACTTCTAACAGTCAAGTTGCCCACTCACTTGACAAAGGGGGGTCGAAGTTGCACCACGTCCGTAGGGAGTACCCACCGTTACCCTACACGTGACCCCTGGGTGGTGCTAAAAGTGCAACAAATACTGGCAACCGTACTTGTCTTCTCGAAGAACTCACGGTTCGTAAATAAATGCCATACGATTAAAAAAAACCCCAGCGCGTTCTCGGTAGCTCTGCTAACTATATTCTGTGTTTTAAAATACTATGCAATTATATTTATTACTTTTATGTAAGAACCAAATGGGCGTGCGGTACATTTAGGGCTGTACCTATTATAAAGTAAAAAAAAAGAGTATTGTTGATTATATACTGCGTTCTATCATAAAACATGACATTCGCTCCCTATTGTACCTATTATTTAGTCAAATCTTGTTCCTTTATTACAATTGTAAGGAAAACGTGTTAACTATATCCTTTTTTCAGATACGGTATCCTAACAGGCTTGCATTGATGTGACAGGCCAAAAGTGCAATTTTTTAGTGTTCCAATAAAAACAGGCATGCAATGTTTCACTGAATTCCGTTTTAGTGATCTCCGTTCAGAAATGTAACGATTGCGTTCCGGGTATCTATTTCGAGACTTTAATAAAATGTGTTTTTTTTATAAAACTTTTTTTTGTGATGGTTGAAAACTAATATTATATGGCCTGATTTCCAAGCTAGCATAGCAGGTTATATGGTAATGTTTTACTTCGTAAATTTGTCAGACGAATATCTTATCGACGACGATAAGTGATAATTTAAAATAGCAAACATCATATTACCTCTATTATGTTTCATATGCCTCCTGGTCTCTGAAGATATCTTAAACTCTTCTTTAAGTCAATTCAAAATTTAAGTTCTTGAGACAATCTGAAAAAATAATGTTGTTAGCATCTTTTACTATACTAATTTGTCTCTCGTTAATAGTGTTTTTATTTTTAGTTATTTTCACATTACTTGTTATTTGGTTGGGCTTTTATTAATTTTTATTACGATGTAAATTTGTTATGATTCTCACTTCTTTTTTATTTTTTTTAATGTAGTCATATTCATGTGACGTCCAGTGTGTGTTGCCAGTGATGACATATGGTACTGAAACGTGGTCGCTTACTATGGGCCTCATAAGAAGGCTCAAAATCACCCAAAGAGCAATGGGGAGAGCTATGTTAGGAGTTTCTCTGCGTGATCGCATCAGGAATGAGGCCATCCGCAGCAGAACCAAAGTGACCGATATAGCCCTCTGAATCGCTAAACTGAAGTGGCAGTGGGCGGGGCACATAGCACGTAGAACCGATGGCCGTTGGGGCGGAAAGGTTCTCGAGTGGCGACCACGTACCGGAAGGCGTAGCGTGGGCAGGCCCCCCACACGGTGGACCGATGACCTGGTGAAGGTCGCGGGTGTCCGCTGGATGCGGGTGGCGCAGGACCGGTCATTGTGGAAGTCTTTGGGGGAGGCCTATGTCCAGCAGTGGACGTCTTTCGGCTGACATGATGATGATGATGATGATGAGTCATATTCATAAACAATGCATGTCGTGGTGGGAACTGTTCAGGACTCAGGTGCATGTATACACGTAATAAATTAATCTATAAGTTTATCTTTCGTACATCTATGTTTGTTCTTCAAATAAATAATTAAGTATCGTGCTAGCTACCTGGGTGGTAAGTAACTTTATTCGCTAGAGTTATCCCAGGATTTGTAATCTGGATTATGCTAAGCACTACACAAAAATGGTTATTCTTATTAGCAAAACTAGCACACAACACTGCACCTGACCCGCATGTGGTTGGCTGGCTGACTTACTTGCAAGTCCAGTAAGTTAAAAAACCGGCCAAGTTTCGGATCACGCACAAAGGGTTTCGTACCGACAACTACTATTAGTCCACATTTAAAACTACTTTCAGGGATAACTCGAAACCCGTTAGACCTATCTTATTCAAACCAAAAATGGTTGAAAGTATTTATTAACGTACACCACCTCAGTTTTTTTCTCAAAAACGGTTACTTACGAGTATATAGAAAAATGATTTGATAGAAACTTCTGTATCCTATCCATACCTATAGATACCCCACATGCCTATGTCCATTGAATTTGTTTGTTCGTCCTCGTTATAGGTACATGTATGGGGTGCCCCCCATTTTGTAATATTTTTTCATAATTTCACATCATTTTTCTGTAGCGGTTCATAGAGTACAATTTTCTACCAAATTTCATAATTGTAGGTAGTGTTTTTACTCTACGAGTAAATCGGCTGTGAAATACGGACAGATGAACAGACATGGCGAAACTATAAGGGTTCCGTTTTCGCCATTTTGGCTACGGAACCATAAAGATCAATGAATGTATTATGTATTAAAGTTTCCATTTAATTACCACTTGCACTGCATTTTCAAAAGCCAAGTACAGGCATTGTGTCACGCTAATGGCATCACTGAACAATTATAAACAATTAATTATTAATAATAAGTCCTACAAAAGCCATTAAAATTCAGTTTCAGTTTGCGTTTTAAACGGTTGCATATTTAAATACTACTTTTTGTATTACCCACGACCCAGAAGAAAACGGGTATATGTCAAATAAAAACTATTAAGGAATTTCAATTTCATGGCAGTTGCAATATGACTCCAAATTACTTGTAATGAAAAATGTTAACTAAATTTGTTTCATTTGGACTAGTTAATTGTTTCACACCAATGAAATATAATTTCGGTAAATTCACTAAATAGATTGCCTGCTTTGCCCAAAGGTTTACTGTCACGCAACTAAGTATTCCCTTATAACCTCTCTTTTTTACTCGGAAACTATTGATTGCAGATTTATTTTATAATGCCCTGGAATAAAAAGCACGTGTTTTAGGTTTTTTTTTTTCGCATATGATGAAGTCATGCTTTATATTGAGGGCTTCTGTGGGGTTACGGTAGACGCACCCCTGCATTAGTGCATAAGGAAGGTCTTGGGAGACGAAACGCGACAGATTGTCAAGCCTACTCAATCGAGATGACAACCCCGACCACTCTCTCACTAGCGACAAATTTTTTTTTATACTACGACGGTGGCAAACAAGCTTACAGCCTGCCTGATGGTAAGCAGACACCGTAGCCTATTGCAACCTCGTTGCCAACCTTTTATTGACTTGGGGTTGCGCTGTGTTGAGAGTGAGGGACTCGCAGATATCTCCAGCTGTCAAGCTAGAGACATATGCACGCCCCTCACTCCCAACACAGCGCATCCTCGGGAGCTCTGGCGACCTTACTCACCACCAGGAACACAACACTACATACACTAAGGGGCAAGTAGTGTTGTTATTATGGCTGTAATCTTCTGTAAGGTGAAGGTACTTCCCCAGTTGGGCTGCTCCAAATTTGAGCGAGATGACTCTTCTAGCAAAATTAACTTGAAGACAACCAAATAAATGGCTGAATTATTTTGAGCTGTACTGACCAAACATGCTCGTAGTTTTTTGTTTTGAACTTTCAACACATTATTCACACTATAGTTTCCTGTATTATAATATTCTTCTCTCAAGATTTATTTAAATATATTCGTGTAAAAAGCGCCTTCCTGATTTGTCAATATGGAGGCAGTACGATATGTTATGAGATAATATAATTTTTAAGAAAAAAAACCGTTTTCAATGGGGGAGGCCGGTGAAAGATTATTACTCATACTCATACTCATTTATTTGCAATGATTTTACACATTACACGTCAAAATAATACATTTCATCATACTAGGTATTTACATTAACATAAGTACTTAAAGGTCCAAAAACTTTACCCATTAAATATGTCAGTGTCTCTGACAGTCAAAGTTAAATTACAAATTAAGATACAAAATTAAAGTACTATTATGATTATTGGATCAGTTAAATTATACTTAGATGGTGTATTCTTAGATTCCATACAATAAAATAAAAATGGCTATAAGTATGTTTATAATGGTAGAAGACTAAGTACCCTCAATTCCTTATGGAATCATGGAAAAACCTTGCTTGCTTGACAAACAAAACGAAGAGAACAAATCGCCAAACGTGAACTACGCGTCGTTGAAGTGTTCCATTCTGATCATCATCAGCAGTTCCACTTCAGCAAACGTCACTTTTATGAATGAAAATGCTTGATTAGATCATGAAAATATTAAATCACTATTTGTGTGCCTTTCACATTTGAGGAGTTCCCTCGATTCCTAATGGATCCCATCATCAGAACTCGAGCATGACAAAAATCAATTGTGAAAATAGAACTCGCTTAACAAACACAGCTAGAAGGACAAATCGCCAAACGTGAACTTTTCGTCATTGAAGAGTTCTGTTCTGATCATCGTCAGCAGTTCCCCTTCATCAAATATCACATTTTTGTATGATAATGCTCGATTTGTTGATAAAAACACAAAAATCACTATATGTTTGCCTTTAAGATTTGAGGAGTTCCCTCAATTCCTCATAGGTCCCATCATCAGAACTGCGTTTTTACAAAAACGGGACCAACTAAAATATATATACTTTCAAATCGGTTACGAAATGACGGAGTTATGGAGTAACAAACATTAAAAAAAAACATACAACCGAATTGATAACCTCCTCTTTTGAAATCTTGAAATCGGTTAAAAAGTGTAATATTGCTCCACTTCTGCGCATGGTATTACTACTGCGCAAACTTAATACTGACAGTATTGTCTAATATATCTAAAGTGAGGATTTCTTATATCAGTAAGCTCAAGTCAAAGAACAAAATACTTACCACAAATCGCTTCCGCCCCCCCAAGTCAGGGAGTCATCTTAATCTCGTATACAGGCTGTTTTTATTGAATTCCGTTAATTGCGAGGACACAATCCTGAGATGAAATAAAGTAATCTTCTCTAAGACACTAGTGTCCCAATTCGTACAATTTCGAAGATATTCAAGAATTCATTTTCGTTAATTAACACCTCTAGTTATAGTATAGGCTGAGATACCCGTCATACTCGTGATCGGGTGCTGTTTGTGGAGACCGGCCTGTTCATGCTTGCAAGGGCATAATTAATACCTTAATACTAGTGTTATTTTTTTGGAGATTGACAATCATCCTGTTTTGGATTAGTTTTATTGTTATTGACGCTTAGAGACCTTATACATCTCTGAGAATATTAAATTACTTAAGTGCTATTTTAATTTAGAGGCTTAGAGACCATGTACATCTCTAAGGGCTTAGGAACAATGGACGCTCAGAGACCATATACATCTCTGAGATATTATATTTATTGTATATATAACTTTTGTGTATTCGGACAGAGACCGTATATATATACGTCACTATTTTTTATATATATAATGTATTGTAAGTTTATTTTAATTGAATATTGCAAGTTTGTTAATCAGTATAGTTTTGAAATTATTATCTCTGTATTCATCTTTTGTCTTAGATTAGGTTTTTACAATAGTAAAAGTAAAATATAAAACAATATTTACAAAACATAAAATCATTATAATAACCTAACCTAGGGTGCCGCCGGCAGCGAGGCAAGATCTAAGCTACCGGTGGTTAGGGCGACAGAGAGAGGAACCTCCTGACAATTCGCGCCGTGTCCAGGAGTACCGCCTTCTGTATCTGACCCTTGACCCAGCCATCTAGCGAGAGTCTCTTAAGATGTTGGTCGAGACTCTTCGCAATTAGACCGTTCGCAGAGACGACTATCGGGACAATGATCGTCGAATCAACATCCCACATGGCGGTTACTTCATGTGCCAGGTACTTGCTAGCCTTATCCTTCTCGGCCTTCACAAGGTTCTCATCATGGGGGATGGTGATATCGACGAGCACTGCCTGGCGTTTCAATAAATCTGTCAGCACTATATCAGATATAGTGCTGACAGATTTATTGAAACATCTTAAGAGACTCTCGCTATATCGCCAACAAACCTGATTCAGGTTTGTTGGCGATAATAGAGCCCTGTCCGTGATGACAGATCGATCCCAATAGAGCGTGGCACGACCATTTTCGAGAACTGGCGCGGGTGTGTACTTATAGTACGGCACTTCGAAGTCCACAAGACCGTACAGAAGAGCAAGCTGCTGGTGAATAATCTTGGCTACCAAGTTATGTCTGCAAGTACTCGCCGTTAGCAAGATGTTCACAACCGGAAATGATATGCCTGAGTGACTCTCCGGGACGGCGGTAAGCCCGACAAATGTCGACCGTACCGTCCTTAAGGATATGTTTCCGGTAGTTGTTCGTCATGATAACTTCGTCCGCAATTGCACAGACAAAACCTTCGGTTTCCGCAAAGAGAACCCCAAAACGTAGCCAGTTCACCGATGCGAGCAGGTCTACGTCGGGCCCCGTAAGAGCCTTGTAGAACCGCCCATGTAGCTCCTTACTCTTCCATACCGCCTTACGGTCCTCGGTGCTTAGTACTTTAAGTCTGCACCAGTTCTCGTTTGCCATGGAGAGCGGGGTGAAAGATACGTCTACTGCCACTACGTCACGATGCATCCCACACTCACTGTTTAGGAAGTAATCATTATTATTATTGTCTACTTTTTTTTTAGTTCTGCAATTCTGTCTTGAAAGCATAATAATTATTATTGTCAATTTCTTTAATTGTATAATGCATGTGTTGACTTGTAAAAGTGCCCTTGTGGCCTATTTTCAGGATAAAAATATGATATTGATTTTGATATAAAAGATCCTTAACAATTAAATAATGTTGATATGCGTGTCATGCAAATTCCGAATTGTCGTACCTACTTCATATTGACATTTGCTTAACTTGACGTTAACTCTTAATTCCGTTTTTCATTCATCCTTGGTGATATAATTAATTATTTTTGTGTGAAATGAAAAAAAATCTTGAATTTTGAAAAACTAAGCTACGTTGGACCCGAGTATGTCCTTAAACTACGACCAAGACCACCGGGGAATGGCGAGCAGCATTCCTAGAGTGCGGTGGAGATACTGCGATCGCCAACCCGCATGCCAAGCGTGGCGATTATGGCATTTACCCCCCATGAAATTGGGGGAGGCCTGTGTCCAGCAGTGGACGTCCTAGGGCTGATATGGTGGTGGTGGAAGCTTGCAGGAACGGAAATCAATAAAAACGCCCCGTATAATTATCAGTTAAGTATCTAAAATCGTAAATAATTACTTAATCGAAAAATCCGTAGTTTTGGAAATCCTAATCGTAGGGTAGATTACCTTAAGCCAACCGAACGTTGTATCGCTACGATTAAAAGGAGTTTTCTCAAACATGCAATGAAATATTGATGTTATGTTCCTTATAACAGGCTGCGAAGTATGACGTTTTAGGTGCGGCTAGGACAAGAGGTCGTTAATAGAATTTCATACAAATCTTGCAGGCCAAGGCCGGCAAAGTCCTCTTTTTTAATTTCCATTCCACATAATTTGTGGCACAGGCACCATGACATTCTGCCACTAAAAAATAAACCTTTGATTTTTTTGTCGTTTATTTATTTGCATGTTTGAGAAAAGCACTATACATACCTCGGCGGGAATATGGGGTTGCCCGCCTCAGACCTATCCGACCTCGCTTCGTTCGGCCGTCTATATATGTCTTCGGCCGGCAACCCCTTACGTCCCGGCCTCTGTAGTAATGTACTATTATATAATGACGATTTGAAATGCTATTATTGTTAATGAAGATAACCAACAATAATGTCATCAACCATCTGAAATTAATTTACCTGCAACAATTCTTATACATACACGTAATGACTATATACACTGCAGTATTGAGAGATGGTATCTAGAGTCCACTAACTGCACCGGTATTAGTAGTCGTAAATATAAATTTACGACCAGCAATAACCAGTAAATATGCGGCGGCGAGACTTGTTAACTTTACGGGGTTCCGTAGGTGTGCGTACATTCAAACCTAACCGTTACCTGCTTTTTTTCGAAACTGGTCTTTCAAATTGGGCCATGAATTGACTAGTTACCCTAGCGACAGTTATCTACACTAGCTACATAGGGAGCTTGAGCTCAGCAGCCCTGCCAAAGCGTCAAACAAAAAAGACGGGGCGGCATCGATATGTGGTATTCCGTTCTTTGACGTTTCCTTACTTCCACAGATTTTCTCACTTGACGACAGTGTCAGTATTGAATTTGCGCAGTAGCAATATTATGTATATTTTATTTATTTTTTTACTTTAGGAGTTCCAACAGCTTTTACAAACATTTTAGCATATTAAATAGAAATATGGAGTCAATTACAGAAACTCACAAATAGACGCAATATATGAAATGTTACACAAAGGTTACACACGATATTACTGTATCTTAAAATTAAAGGCACAAAAATAGATGCCCATCGCTCACCGGACATTCAGCAAAGATACAAATACCACTTGTATAATGTATGCAAAGTTAATCACACTCAAGCATATCGCCACCCGCAACCTAGTTGGAAAAGAAACAACGTTTGGATGGAGTTCGCATCACACATGGGATAGAGTAATTGAGAACGTCAATATCTATTATGCGCAGAAGCGGGGCAGTACTCTGCATTCGTATCGCCTCGCGTTCATGCATCTGCGCAAGTCGGGATGCACTCATTTAAATGTAAGTTTGCAGTAAAGAGGATATACCGATTCGACTGACATTTGACACAGACAGGTGAGAGCTTTCTGATATCGTACCGCTTTCGGACCAAAAATCATGATTTCACCTAAGACTATACTGGTTTTCCGGGGTGCAACCTGTATGCGGGAAGTATTTTCTCCTTTCCCGACAGCATATTTACGTCCCCTTGTCCTGTTACATTTGTGCCGCAGTAATACTTATATTGTATTGTATATAGGTGGACTGATGACCTAGGTAAAGATCACAGGACTCCACTGGATGCGGGTGGCGCAGGAGCCTTTTGGCACTCTTTGGGGGAGGCCTAAGTCCAGCAGTGGACGTCTTTGGTCTGATATGATGGTGATTAATAATATATTGCACTGAGAGAGGGCGCTATGGATTCAGTGCTATATTCGTACCGCTTCTACACACCCCGCACCACACCACCACATCCCGCGCCCATCAGAAAACACTTATACCATACCGGCTAAAAATGGGGAAGTAGAGGTGGTAGAAGAATATTTAATGCGGGACCCCGAGAACCAATAAAGAGTTCGCATGTGTCCACTGTCATAAACAATGAAAAAAAAAAGTTTTTCTAACTTACTACGTACCGGTGCCGTTTGTTGCAATTATGGGTCATATATTTGAAATATACATTTACAGGACAAAGAGTATTTAACGTAAAGTTTAATTTATAACAGATAATACCTTTGGGTTTTTAATAAATGTTGTTGTTGTTCCAGGGTAGCTAACCCTTTTTTTTAAATAACGATTGTAGCAAACAAGTTTACGGTCTGCCTTAACGTAAGTTAACACCGTACTCTATAGTCACTACCCAGAAAAATCACAAGCGCGTTGTTGAACTTTTATATATTTAAGGTTTATGTAGATAAATACATACACTATCGTCAAAAAGTTTAGGACCAAACACAACTTTTAGTTTAATTTTCATAAATTATTACGCAAACCAAACAAGGCAAAAAGATTGCAATGGTCTATTTCTCACAAGGATTGGACTTTTGCAAACTGGTTGAGAGTACTACGGACAGATGAATCAAAATTGAGTGGATAATGAACCAATGTTGATTATTTTCATATATATAAGTATGTCTAGTACGCATAGTACAAGTTGATTTGTGTAAATTCTCCCCAATATTTATTTATTTTATTTGTATCTTTTTGGAATCATCGTATCACGACATAATATCTATCCAGTATATGCCGTTTTTATCAATTGTCGGCGATGGAATAGCGGCCCTGGGCTTCGCTGATACAGCTAATGCCGGCAGGTAATTTCAAATTTTTTAGGAGAGATTGGAATTAGTAGGATACAGCGGAAGAGAGGTTGGGCTCAACAGAACGTCATCTCGCTCACAAATGGAGCAGTCATATTCGGGAAGAACCTCCACCTTGAGAAAGAACGAATACATAATGACAGTGGTGTTGTGTTCCTGGTAGTGAGTAAGGTCACCAGAGCTCCCGAAGATGCGCTGTGTTGAGAATGAGCACCCTGCATAATGTCTCTATGTCGCAACACAACGAATCCTCAAATCTATAAAGGTTCAACAACGCGCTTGTGATTTTTCTGGGTAGTGACTATAGAGTACGGTGTTTGGTCTTAAACTTTCTGACGGTAGTGTACTTACATAGAAAACATCCACGACCTTTGTTTTGGCAAGACAGTTTTTCAGCAATAACTCAAAAACCGTTGAAGCTATCCTGTACAAACCAAAAATCGTTGAAAGGATTTATTATTGTACATCATCTTGACTACTGAAACTACAGGGGTGGGGGCACACTTTTTACGACTTTGACTGCTAATATCTCACCAATAGTTGTCTTCAATGGAAAAGTTATTTATAAACCTCTATGTTATTTATAAAAGCCTATCCATAGACACCCCACAGTGGCCTATGCGCCTTAAAAAAATTTTTTTGACACCCCTGTTACATGTATTATGTGCCCCCCCAATTTAATATTTTTTTCTATAGCGGTTCATAACATACTCGTACACCTTCACACCAAATTTTACAATTGTAGTGGTCATAGTCTCCGAGAAAATCGGCTGTGACATACGGACGGACAGACAGACAGACATGACGAATCCATAAGGGTTCCGTTTTTTGCCATTTGGCTACGGAACCCTAAAAAATGCTTTTTCATAGGAAATAGTTCAGTCGACTACCGAACCAAATGGTATAAAGAAGCACATTTTTTTTGGCACGAACTAACTAGGTCCCATAGTACAAGTTGTTCAGAATCATGGGGAGAATAGATTTATTTTATTTTGTATCCCGACTTATTGTGTCACCTAGTATAATCTCCGCTTTGAAGTCTCTGGCAAATTATACATGTACTAAAAAGATTACGACACTTCATGTTTTATTCTAACTATCATGTTTTACTATCCAACAGCAAATTAAGAGGTATCAACAGATCCTACACACACTAATACACAAACATACAACACATGTACAAAACACACACACACACACACACACACATGTAGACATATGTACAAAATAAATTGTACAACATCCTGATGTGCCTTAGCGCAGTATTATTTCATGTTCAAAACGGCAACTGACTTATTTAGACATAGATTGGTTGGTTCGAATAAAAATTCTTCTTTGGCGTCATAATATATAGTATCAACATAATATAGTGTAGCCATATTTTTGCCGTATGTTTGTCTCTATTTTTTGCCTTTTATTGTGTTCCAATAGGCATTAAAGCTGGTTAGATTGATACCAGAAAAAACTGTAAGGTAGTTAATTATATAAATTAAGTTTGAATAACTATTACGTAACTGCTTCGTTTAAACCTTCAGGATTACATAACAGTATTTAAGAAAGTTGTAGATCCTATTTCCAAGACTTAGAACCTTGCATCACCGTTGTAAACAACTCACATACACGAGTAACCCAACATAAATAAGACGAATATTTGTCTTTCAAGGGGTATCGGACCGCAAACCGCACGTTTTGTAGTCCAACCTCTTAACATAATGAACTGCGTGTATTGGGGACCAGGAAAAGCGGAAAGATCGTTATCATCCGTAGCCTCTTAAAACGGAATTATTAAAACATTTGCCTTTCAAACGTAACTGGCGTTGTAGGTATGTTAGCTTGGTTTGTATTGTGTTCCTGCCCAAATAGCATGAGAGGTTGTATGGTCATATTTAATGACGATTTGAGTCGCAACCCATACCAATCGTACTAGGCTGGGCTGGTCGTAAGTACGGTCGCCAGAACTCAAGAGACCTCCCGACATGAAAGGTCCTTCAGAAAAATCCTGCAATTCTTCGAAATAGCAGGGCTTCACCGAGATTTGTCACAATATTAATTATATTTAGTGACAGCCAATATAATTACTTGTAGCCAAATATATATATCGTAACAAATCTTCATTACTGTAGGAATAAGGCCACTTCCTGATTTCTCGGTGCAGAAGCGGTAGGATAGGAGAAAATTGTCAGCCGTCAGTATAAACCTCTCCGTCGAGACAGACGGCTTTTTACTGCGCCCCGGCATATGAGTTCGTCCTGACTGATACGGGATATTCGAAATTCAGGCGATACGAATGCAGTACGGTCTCGCTTCCGTGCACGATATGACCAGTGCGCAAATGTAATAAATACTAACAGTCTTGTCAGGAAATCTTTACGACATCAGTGAGCTCACGTCAATGAACAAAATACTTACCACATATCGATCCCGCTCGGCCAAGTCAGGATGACACCTAAGGGTGTATTAAGATCACAGAACTATTTTACGATATATCTGACTACGCGGACTGATACTAACTATCTATATTCTGACTGTACCAAAATAAACACAAACATATACAGGGTAGGCCCTGTAACAACAGTAAAAAAATTAAACGGTGGACTATTTAGCGGGCCGGTAATTATTTCCAAGTGGTCTCAGTTGACAAAAAAAAGGTTCTTCTTATTTTTTTTTCTTTTTAAAATAGCTTACGTGTTTTTTTATTACTCTTTTGAAGTGAAATTAATGACGATTTGTTTTGAAAACTTAATAAAATAAAAAATACTAAAAATATCTTGAAAAACAAAAAATGCAAAGACTACCTATATTATCGAATTCCTAGTACCATTCTTAATTATTAGCGCAAATTTATACATCGCCAGCTACTATTTGCAGTGACAGTTAAAATTTACTAGTTTTTGATGTAGGAATGACGTAGTATTTTTTTCATTTTGCGTAAATATTTCATGCAAAACCAACTGAAGTAAGTATGTAGCCTCGTGAAAAATGATAAGCTCTCCCAAGTACAAAATATTTTAAGAAGAAAAATGCCCCATAACATAAATGTGGATGTTCGTACCGCATAGGAATGCCTAAAAAAAGAATTCAGGATATTTTTATTCTTCCACTGAGAAAACACGTGCACTGAAACAAAATGTGGGTCTTTTTTAGGAATTTTCCCTTTGATCCTTGTGGATGCTTCAAAGGTCTTTAATTGCTTTGTTTAGAGGCTCTGAGATTACATCATCGGGATGTTTGCATTAATGTGGGTTAAGTTAAGCTAACAAGGAACGGGTATCAATCTGAAATAAACATTTCGCATTCAAATTTGACACTAATGCATTGAATGTTGCGCAATATGGTGTGATATTCAACAGTAGCTTTTCGGCGAAGGAAAGCATCGTGAGGATACCGTTCTAATACCAATAAGACTTAGTGTTGGCGCAACATAAATAGATACCGAACGGCTAACGGTAGTATAGTGACGACACGGCTACGTCACGACTCCGCTATGAGTACCTTAGACTGCAAGGTACAGCCACAGCGACAACACACGTTGAATATTATCATGACCACCTACGAATCTAAACGCATATACTTAGTTGTTTTTACATTAAAGAAAATTGTGTATTATTATGGAGTTCTGCATTGACGATCCTAAAGTTCCTGGTCAGAAGCTTGTATAAGGAGGAGTAAACCCAACACCTAGTTGTACCAGGATTATATGCCAAAACGGACCCCAGACTCTTTAGGACAACCGAAAAAAGCTTGGAGGGAGATGATGCATTGAATTTTGTGTCCTAGGTCTGACACGTGAGGTCAAGATTTCATTGACTCCCGCGCATCATTCTTGATATAAGCGTATTTGTTGTATCGGTAGAGTCGTGAATTCATTCTTTTCTTTGGAAACTAGACGGATTGATACACCCCCTAAAACTTCTTTCAGTGCCTTCTTCATTGCTTATTCAACTATTTTTCCTGTCTTTCTACCTTGCTGCGCAAGTTTTCGAGGCATTCTACAAAAACAATTGAAGTTTATGACACAACATGAACGTTATTTACAAGATGACGGTACACACTGGATCACTATCCACTGTGTACCCTTTCAGTTTTATCCACTGAGTACCCCCCTGCCATTACAAATTTATGACACAGTTACGAGAAAAATATACATGACAAGCGGTATCAACTTTACGTTGAAAGTAAAGCTAGATTAGTAGTTATCAATTGAGAATATAATTTTCCTACTCACTTAGACGCTTTCGTATATTTTACTCAATGTTTGCATTTATGGACCTTCAGGTATGTTCTCAGGTCTGTATGGCTCTTAAACAGCTAAAGAGCAACAAGGCACTCGGTGAAGACGGAATCACAGTTGAACTCCTGGAGGCGGGTGGAAAACCGGTCCTTAGGGCCCTGCAGAAGTGGTTCGACTCCGTCTTAATGGAAGGGAACACTCCAAAGGCATGGAACAGAGGTGTGGTGGTGCTGTTCTTCAAAAAGGGTGACAACGTCTTACTGAAGAACTATCGACCCATCGAACTTCTGGGCCATTTCTATAAGCTGTTTTCAAGAGTCATTACCAACCGTCTCGCACGCAGGCTAGATAACTAACCTACCTAACCAGCTACCGAAGAGGCTGTAGCAACGTAGACCACATCCATACGCTTCATCAGGTTATACAGAAGACTGAGGAATATAACCTGCCTCTCTATTTAACGTTCGTGAACTACGAGAAAGCCTTCGATTTGATTGAAACCTGGGCTGTACTACAATCTTTCCAACGGTGCCAAGTGGACTACCGCTATATCGAAGTGCTGAAGTGTTTGTACGAGAACGCCCCTATGTCAGTCCGACTCCAGGACCAGAACTCGAAATCTATTTTTCAGCGGGGAATCAGGCAAGGAGATGTTATTTCTCCTAAACTGTTCTCCGCTGCACCGGAGAATGTGTTGAAGACTCTGGACTGGAGAAGGCTAGGCATCAACATAAACGGCGAGTATATCACTTACCTTCGGTTTGCTGACGATATAGTAGTCTTGGCTGAGACCATGGAAGATTTAAGTACAATGCTCAATGACCTCAGTAAAGCCTCCGAGCAAGTTGGTCTGAGGATGAACATCATGTCGAATGCCCATCTAGCACCAACTCCTGTAACAATCGGACACATTACGCTCGAAGTTGTAGACGAGTACCTACGAGTACATATACCCAGGACAGACTGTCCAGTTAGGTAAGTCCAACTTCGAAGATATTGCATTAAATGTTTTGAATGGAATTGAGAAAGAGGTTAATCGTCGAATCCGACTCGGCCGGGCAGCGTTCGGGAAGCTACGGCACATCTTTTCGTCCAATATTCCGCAGTGTCTCAAGACGCAAGTCTTTGACCAGTGTGTGTTGCCAATAATAACATATGGTACTGAAACGTGGTCGCTTACTATGGGCCTCATAAGAAGGCTCAAAGTCACCCAAAGAGCAATAGAGAGGGCTATGCTGGGAGTATCTCTACGTGATCGCATCAGGAATGAGGCCATCCGCAGCAAAACCAGTGGGTGGGGCACATATCACGAAGAACCGATGTCCGTTGGGGCGGAAATGTTCTCGAGTGGCGGCCACGTACCGGAAAGCGTAGCGTGGACAGGCCCCCCACACGGTGGACTGATGACCTGGTAAGGGTTGCGGGTGTCCGCTGGATGCGGGTGGCGTAGGATCGGTCATTGTGGAAGTCTTTTGGGGAGGCCTATGTCCAGTAGTGGACGTCGTTCGGCTGACATGATGATGATGATGATGAGGTCTGTTCTTATTCTTCTTAGTTGTAACTTAACTTACTTCTTTATGTACGAGTATGACTGTATGTGCTCTGAATATAATATATTCATAAGGTACACGAAACAAATAGATTTTAGAATAGAAAACATCAAAACTTACCTGTTTTTCTTACTTTTGGTACGACGAAAGACAACCTCTCCTGAGACGGGCATGCGGCGCGCAAAGCTGCATGAACAAATGTGGCTGACAGGGGCGACCAAAAGCATGCCGTGAGACAGAGATGGTCTCTGTGGAACTATTATTTCTGGAAATATAGCAATATTTCATTGTGTACACATGATTCACCGTTCCCACATTGACCTTAATGTTAGTATCATCCTCATCATGATCTCAGCGGCGGAAATGCAGCCAAAAGAGATCCACTGCTGGATAAAGGCCTGCCCCACGGATCTCCACAATGACTGGTCTTGTGCCGCTGTCATCCAACAGCTTTCCGCGATCTTCCCTCGTCGGTCTACTTTGTTGGGTACCTTTCTACGCTGCATCTTCCGGTGCGTGGTCGCCACTCAAGAACCTTTCTGCCCCAACGGCCATCGGTTCCACGAACGATTGTTCTAGTGAACCCAAGTGGCAGTGGGGGTGGTAGATTTACCACCCCCACTGCCACTTGAGTTTTGCAACTCCCAAAGCTATACAAGATGGGCCCTGTAACTGGAGCAAATATTTAAAATGGCGTTTCCTTAGAGCATCTGCAGTAACATCTGGCATACAATTTTTATTAAAAAAAATTCTATTCGGAGAAATTTTGATCTAAAGTTATGACCTCGGAGTGATGGATCTCGACACCACGAGATTATAGCGAATCAGTCAATGCAATGTTTGACATAGTATCAAGTTATGAGTTATAATTTTATAGTTATTGCATTTTTTTGTTTATAGTAATATTTTTGGTATTTTTTAAATTTTTTGTCAATTTTATCGACTTTTTAAAATAAATTGTCATTAATATCACTTCAGAAAAGTAATAAAAATACAAGTAAGCCATCAAGTAAAATTTTTTTTTTGGTTTTTTTTTTCAACTGATACCACGTGGAAATAATTACTGGCCAGCTAAATAGTCCACCGTTAAATTTTTTGCTCCTGTTATAGGGCCCACCCTGTAAAGTTACTATACTAGTGGAGAACCTAGATTAGATAACCATATAGAATTTAAAAGTGTTGGTCAGCCACAAAATCATTGTAATTGTAAAGTTTAGATATTAAATGAGTGACATTTATAACTGTATATTTAAACTCGAATTACTTAGTTCCCAAGCAAAGCTAGGTCCCTCGCCTAGTCTACCTTAAGCAGTCTGTTAAAATAGTAGTTGCACCAAGAAGATTATTTTAATTAAAAAGCTCAAGGAATTTAGGATTCTTTTAATTTAAAAAAATTCAGTTTGTTAAGTCGAGAAGCTTAAGTCCATTTCATTGCAATTAACTTTTTGCAGTGAGTTATTAAAGAAGTGCTCTAAATCTTATTAGCTTTGTTTTTTTTTAATTAAAATTAAGTGTGATTTGCAGTTGCTGGCAATATTTCCAAAAGGCACCTTCAGCTGCCATTCACTGATAATCTCTCCTATAAAAACAAATGTGGAAAAACAGATGCTAATCTGCCAAGTTGAGGGCAAGAGAAGAAAAGGCAGAATAGCCACGCGTTACTTTCATGCAATCGAGGACTTGAAACTTCAATGATCTTTAAGGAAGGCAGAAAATCATTCTGTTTGGAGAACACTACAGACATATGTATTGAGTCTCCCGGTACGCCCGACCGCACTCGATATTCCATACAAACGTAGTTTTGTTTTCATTTTAAAACGCCATGCTGAATTAACATGAAATTTTGTATACACAATGGGATCCGCCATATCTAGGTCGGAAATTAGATTATGTTGCTAGAAATTGGAATGGAAAAAAAATACAGCGAGTTTTTGAATTTTTTAGGTCTTGTATGAAAACCTTAATAATCGCTGTATTTTTTCTCCATTATAATTTCAAGCAACAGAAACTAATTTCCGACCTTACAACCTTACAAAGAGGAATTTAGTATATCTATACTAAATCCCCCTTTGTATAAAAAGTTTCAAAATATTTCAGCATGCCATTTTAAAATTAGAGCGAAATTACGTTTGTATGGAGAACCGAGCTTACTGCGGACTCATAAGCGACTTATATAGGGTTACAGTCATGCGGATTTTGATGATGAAACAGAAAATAAGGCGATACGATAAACTTCAGACTGTGAACTAAAGAGGTTGATATAGCCGTGAGTAATTCTAGCTGGCTGTGAAGGTTATGTTGTCCCCAATATAGCCTGAAGTAACTCCAAATGCGTCCATTTCAAGATCCGTATGGGAGCGTAAATGGCGGCTGCCGTGGAGTTTTTCCACCACCATATCAAGCGAAAGACGTCCACTGCTGGACATAGGCCTCCCCCCAATTATGCCATAATCGCCACGCTTGGCATGCGGGTTGGCGATCGCAGTACCTCCACCGTACTTCAGGGATGCTGCTGCCCATCCCCCGGTGGTGTTGGTCGTAGTTTTAGGACATATCCGGGTCCGGGGTGGAGTTTTTCAGTTAGTCCTTATTCGGTAGTTTTCTCCACATAAAAATATATAATAACTTATAATCCACACGGCTGGATACCATAGAAAAGTCGGTAACTTGACGCTACAATATCCTACTGCAGTATAGATATTGGCGGATCCAAACTACATCTGTTACTTGTAGCAATATATAATATTACAGACAGTAACTACAATTAATTCTACCACTTGGATGAAATACTACATAATTAATACTCGGCTTAGCCCTGAGTCCATCGCTTCTATTTTGATTTAGTATTAATTAGTTTCAATCGATTTAATAGCTCTGAATTAAGCGAATCGCTATCTTACTCATATTTGGGGTGCAATAGATAAAGTATAAAATGACACTACCAGTCAAGTACTTACTATGTATTCTTGGTGGGTAAGTAAAGTTGCCATAAAACAAGTGTGACCTGAATTTGCCCCTTAGTAGTTCAGCATTTGTCGACGACTCAGCTTCTTGATCGAACGCAGGTCTTACGCCTCGCGCCCTGTAGCCGGGGTATAGAATACGGCTACGGTATCCTCTGCCTGTCATAGAAGGCGACTAAAAGGGGGTCCTTGGGGTCGAAGACGGTCACAGTTGGGGGCTGTGATCGCCTATGATAGCAAATGGTGGGACCCACACACTCTAGGGCGGCACTGGTGCGTTTCGAAGGAGATCCCAGAGCCGCCCAAAATGCGTTGAGGAGGACGATCGGGGGGTTTTTAGTCGGTGCAAGTCCGACATAATCACTGCACTGTTCCCGCGGTGCGGTGGTATCCATAAAGGATTTTTCCCCCGAAAAAAAAAAGTCTTACGCCGCAGTACTTCTTTCATCATCATCCTTTCGTTTTCCATGTTGCCAAATTGGATAAGTAAGATTGTAACATTTTAATTTTTTGCGACTAAGAGGGACTCGTTATTATCCCAAATGATTTATTATTCGTGACGCTTTAGCATACTATTGAAGGAAGTAATTAACGAAGTGATAATTAACCGCGATTTTCGTTAATGCCGCGTTGAATTAAATGAGTTTTCATCTGATTGGACAGTCACTTGTGGAGCACAATAAAATTTAATAACCACAGTGCGACCGGCTCGTTTAAACATAATTGGAAATTAAGAGAGCTTATTATGTGGGGAACATGGGAGGTGATTTCGGTTATTCACTGACTTGCATAAAATTAAGTTTTCGACGGCAATTATGTTGTTAAATCCGAATAATGGAGTTTGAGAACCACTACGTATACATACATTAATATTATTTAAATGATTAATATTATTTTTATTAATATCTCTGCCCTATACCTGCTACTTACACTTACTCTTTATTCTCCTTGATTCTTATTATTTCATGATTTATTACGAATTTTAAGTATGTGGTTCCTTGTCTGTCACTTTTCGCGGTTCAAATCTATTCTTACAGCCCTGGGCTCCACAGAAGACCAGCGCTATGGCATTTTAAATGTCAGGGCATTATGCTGAGTCGTATCTAATTGCGGCTACTATAGTGGTGCACTGCTCTTTGTAAAGTTTCATTAATTTTAAGTAGGTTAAACATTTTAAGTTAAGCTTGTTTCTTTATGTGTTGTCACTCTTACTAATAATTTAATTGTAATGTGGTGTTTTTTTGGTTTCCAATAAATTCGTTTCTATTATATATTCAATTTTATGCAAAATCGAGAGCTTGCCACGGAAACCTACGCATTTTTTGGAAAACCGTGTTGGCAAAATGAGGAAATAATGAGCACTAATTCCCAGTGATTCATAATTATTTGATTGTTTCTCTAATTATAGCCGAAGATGATCCATAACTTAAAATGTTCTCGGTAGAAATAAAGACAAAGACAATCTATATAGAAATATTTAGAGTCCAAAATTAAACGTATGTGTAGATATGTCAGACCGTTAAAGGGTTAAGTATGACACTGCCATAATGCTCTTATTCATTGTAAACTCTATTACATAACCGTTAAAGTAGACTATACAATGGAAATAAGAGCATACGAGTATGTCAGTGTCAAACTCAGAGTAATCATACTATACCTATTTTACCTTATCTAGGATCATATAGTAGGAAATGTGAATAAAACTTCACTCATTCTCGTGTAAATCGAAATTGGTCCAAAACAGCCATTCCTGCATAATGCTAATGCAACACGTTTTCGCATGCGTGGAAGACATTAACGTGCATCTTACACAGGGCCGTGTCTAACACAAATCGCGGAAGGCCCCTTGAAGTGAAAAGATTTTTTCCAGGAGCTTGTTTTGAACCTAGAACTATTGGAGAAACTCGTTATATTTAATGATATATATTCTTAAAACTTGCTGAAAAGAGGATATTCATCGAACAAAAAATGACACAAACGACTAATTAAAATAACAGATCTACCAACATTGTTTGTATATTTTATGCAATCTCAGTTACTGTGCAGCAAAAAAATAAAACTCATTAAAATGTGACACACAGTTTCCCAAATTGCCTTTGTTAGTATAACAGGATTTTCAGTAAAAATTGGGCTTAGTTATTTACTCTGATCACTCTCAATAAAACTGAATTGTGAATGAAATAATATAAACGATACGTACGTGTATTTGTGACATATATGTGACGAGACAAAATGTGCACAAGTGACAGATATTCATTACACAATTATCGTACAATCATCTGTGTCATCATCCTAGATACATATCTAGGATGATGACACAGATGATTGTACGATAATTGTGTAATGAATATCTGGAAATCGTATACATATACGTTCTAACACTTTACGGATTAGAGATAATATCGTAAACTTGCTTTTCTACTTCTTTCTTTATGATAAATGTACCTATATACAATTGTATATCATCACCCTCGCCGATTTCGACCACGGCGACTGGAAAGAAGAAAGGAAACTGGACAGTCAGAGCATCGCTCGTGAGCTCTCTAGTGACTGACATATATCCCGAGAAAGATACGGTTTTTTTTGGAAAAAAATCAATAACTGGCCAATTTTTCTTATACGGTCCTATTATGTGATTTTAAGAACCTATATTTTTAAAATTTCCGAATCTGACGACCGGACGTTGGAATAAAATGATGTGCCCGAAAACTGGTGAATTTTTGCAGCAAACAGGGTCTGAGTATTTTTATGATGAGTACTTATATGTTTATGTCTATTTTAATACTTACGACCAGAATCGAACAATATATGCAACGGGAATTGAGAAAAAAAAATCTAATAGGTTGTCGTAGTAGTCAATTTGACCTTCATGAATAGTCTACAGAGCGCATTTGGCTGCCACATTTATTCCAAAAGTTATTACAGCTTTAGGTATTTTGGGTTGATTCAGTATAAAAAGTGTCAAGAAATATAATAAAGGCATATAAAAACCCTAACTGTAATGATACCTTATATGCCATTAGCGCAATGCATTTTTATGTTTTACGATATTAATAATTGATTGTATTATTAAGTTACCGTAACAAAAATAAGTTGATTTTCATATATTACAAAGAACATAAATAGAAGTTTCGCTAGATTTTTTACGGATTTTTTATAGATTTGTTTTTAATATTTCTACCGTCGCGTTAATAAATGTAGGTGTATTATTAAAGAATACTTAGTATAATTACTTAACCTAATTTTTGATGCCCAAAATTTGCTGATACCGATATATTGTTGTTTTTTCATACAATGAAACCGTATAGCTCTCGGGCTAATAGTCTTTCTTCGCAGTGAATGAGCGTTGACACATTCCCCCAGGTCAGAACCTGACCGACACAATTGTAGTGAAACAGACGGTCGGGCCTTCAATTCCTCTGGCTTAGCGTCCAGTTCACTTCGTCGTCGTTCTTCGAAGGCTTGCAGATTAACCTTCACTGTATGCGTCCATTTTGACCGCTTACGAGTTAAAATGTATGTCTTTTTTATGATTGACTGGACAGCCATTGGCCTGAGTCTCACCTGATGAAAAGCGATGACAAGGCCTAAGATGTTGCTCACTGGTCCAATAACAGCCCATTCAATCTTGTCTTGAAGAGACCCAGATTGTATGTATCTGGAAATACATACGGTGGCAGCAAATTCCAGTCCTAAGCCTGTTCGCACTAGGAAAGAAGAAGCAAATCGCTTCGTGTGTATTAAGTAGTAGACTGACAACCTAAGGATGTAACCGCTCACCACGTCTGGACGTCCGGTGACGGAACGAGGGAGGCGGAACTAAGTCATGTAGCGCCCACCTTACACTTACTACATTTTATCGTGTATTACATTGTTGATGATTTATTGAGAGCGGTAAGGCATGCGATCTGGAGGTCTTAGGTTCCTTTTTTTTTTACCTGGGGAATGCCTTTACGCATCCCGCCTAGCCGGGGAACTAGGGCAGGTATGACGGACTCCCGGGAAATCGCCCGGACTACCGTCTAAAACCACCAGGGTATGCCCATCACACAGCATTAGTGCCGGTGACACGGGATCGCCAAGGCACACAACCGCGAACACCGCCTACTGCGACAGCCGGAGCTGTCCCCTCTCGGTAGAGGCTTGCGCCCCCCACCCGACGGCAAGCGTGCAGGGCGACACCACACACTTGCCGACCAAAGGACCTCTACGCCAGGAGAGAGTGAAAAACCCCGGATTCACTCCCTCAGGTCCCCTTGTAACTTTTTATAGAGGTTTTCTCCCTCGCAGCCACCACCTGGCCCCGGCCTGATAGTGACAGCCCCCGCTCCCGACTATAGCGGCCCTCTGCCGAAGTCAGGGTTACGGGTCCGTAATTCTTTAAACAGGCATACGGCATGGCCTGTCTCTCTCGCCGCACCTGGGGAGTCATGCGACTCCCTGATGCGGAACCCCCCATCCCCCCATTGGTCACATCTGGAGTGTCCTCCGCTAAACAGAGGAACACCCAGAGCGACCCCGTCTCCGGGTTATTGATAGCACCGGTAAGCGATCCCTCCGAAGATGAATCACTTACCGTTGCCTCCAGGGCGCACCGGTCAGAACCCTTCCCCTTCCCCCAGACCCGCGAGGGTCCAGGGGAACTGGAAGAGCCCAGACACTCGTGGAGGTTACCCGACTAGCGCCCCAGGTCTTAGGTTCCTACCCCAACTCGTACTAATGCGTTTTTCAAAAAACATAAGTACGAAATATCATGAGATACTTTAAACAGTAGTTTTTCGGAAAAGAAAAAAAAAACCGGTCCTAACCCAACAAGGTCTAATTTTCTCTGGCTTACGTCATATGGCAGTCGCTTTCGTAAGCTAGTGCCTACGTCAAATCGTGGGATTAGGAGCCAAAATGGACTTCGGGCTTTATATCATGAGTCCAGACTTTATTTTGGCACCAAGAAAACGCTAGGAGTAATGACGACCTGTATTAATGTCTTATTAATATAGCAAATACTTTAACTAATATGCTTGTACGCCGGCAAAGTGCATGATTCTTTAGGTTTCCAAGTATCTATAGAATTTTCAGAAATAAGTTAAACTGCGATCATTGATAACAAACTGTCATAGTTGACATGGAATGTATGGCAGTGATAGCGTCCTGCACGGGCAATAAATCACGATAATAGGTTTTTTACTGTAGCATTGTAATTTTGTGGTACCTGACACTGTAATTTTGTATTACACTATACGATGTATATTGTTTTGAAAAAATTACACCTCGCCGAGTTTCTTACGCCGGTTCTTCTCGTGGCAGAGGTTATTTTTCAAACCGGTAGTAGCTTACTGACCAGCGCATAGGTGCATACAATATGCGTTACTTGAAGAATAATCAACTTTTACTCTTTTTAATTTTAAATTACTTTAGTGTGACCTTAATTTACATTAGCATTATTATAACCGGACGTAAATGTAAGCCTTTTCAACCCCCTCCAATAAAACTTGCTACTCTAAACTAGAACTTAATGTGAATTACATAAGGATTAACGTCATTATTACAATGTAGGACACTCATCCTAAGATAACCACTACATAAACTATTCTTACACGTCAGAACAAAACATTTTATTGTTTCCTTCCTAGATACTTAACACTACGAATGCCTTGCCAAACAAAGGTAAAACTAAAACAATAAATGGGGTACATTTGCGAGTCGCTTATTATCCGTTGATTTTAATGTCCTGGCAACAATGGAGCCTTTCAAAGCCCTTTCTTGAGTGACAAATGGAAGCAAGTATACTTCCTTAATCCAATTGGAGTTTTAGGGTGAGATTTACGGAGTATGAGACCGTCGCACAAGACAAAACGAATGAGGGCCTTCTAAGTGCTAGTATAATAGTAGTAGAACAGTCAGCATCAAAAGTCGCTACGCATATGAAGGTGTCAAAAGCTCTTCTTACCTTGTGATAAAGACACGAGTGTACCTACTCCGTTTCCAGATAGCAGTAAGCCCTCTGGTTTGGCCGGCTATATTCACGCTTCCTCTGCTCTGGACCCTGGAGGGTGATCTGTTTGATATGCAAAATATATCATAAACTACCTGCGGGGTCAAAATATCATTTTCCATAGTGAATATGACAGTTAGATTTATCTACCGTACGTTCGAAAAGTTGCTTCTATACTTTATCTGATTATATACTAAGTTATCTTTTAGTTTGACATCATGAATATAAGGTGTGACATACAAATTATTTAATCATTTGACATTGTGACTTTCTAGTGAGTATTTACTTATAAAGTTAATAAACAGTAGTCTAAATTTTTTACCTATGAATTAACGTTTTTGCATGCTTATCGGTAAAATATAGCGGTACTATTAAAAATAAACGCCATCACTGTATGATATTATATCCATATTTACAAATAAACACTTTTAGTCTCACCTTTAGGAGGTTCCTAAATTATATTTAGAAGTATAATATTAACTTAGAAGTATATACATACTAATTAATATCCTTAAACATAATTTTAAATAAAAAAAAACACAATCGAAATAAATAATAACTTAAAATATACCTAATTAAAAGCTAATAATAATAACAAAAAAGGAACTCCAATTATAAAAAGAACACCCCGTCCAGAAGGTCAGCCTGCGGCATGGTGCCCAGAACGCTGGCCGCGTTACCTCTCTGAACGGCGATGGAAATCCTGGCCAGCCCTGGGGTCACCCGAAGCGTCAACCAGCCGCGAAGACAAGGCTCTCATGAAGGCTTTCATGTCAGCTGACCAAGGAAACAGTGAAATAGGAAAAAGTCAAAGTCGCTTTAGTCTGAGTTTGGACATATTAACATGGGCTCAGAAGTATTAGGGTAGAATTTTTTCGTCTACTATTCAGCACTTGCTTTCGCCCGTATTTTTTACCGCGAGGACGTTAATCGCCTTAAGGGATGTTTGCTGTTAGATTCCCATAAGTGTATGTTCAGCTGTTCATTATTAAACTTTCATAAATTTTCACGCCTCATTTTCGCCCTTCTGAGACAAAATGTATCAATTATGTCAATTTCCAGATCTCCCACAATCTGCGTGCCAAATTTTATTACAACTGGATCAGCGTAACCAGCCCATTCAAGTAACAACTTACTAGCTATTGAAAATGTAACCTTGTACTTAAAAACCTTATCGATTGAAACCATGATCACATGGGGCTTTTCACCTAAGGCGCCTTCCTGATTTTTCGATGCGAAGTCGGTACGATATGAGAAAACTGTCAGCTGTCAGAGTCAACTGATCATATGCTGTACTGCCTCGCTTCTGGACATGGTTTTACTACAGCACAAACGTAATACTGACAGTATTTCGTCAAGTAAGGAAATTTCACAACGTTGACGTCAAAGAACAAAACACCTATCGCATATACGTCCCGCCCCACCAAGTCGGAAGTCGCCTAGAAGTAAATTTTGCTCTGCACTCTCGTCTTATTAAGACTTAATTAGCCACTTTTACTACAAAGTTCGTCAAATCACAAAGCAGTATGACACATGTAAGTTTCAGTGAATACGTAAGTCCTGCATGAGCCTAAAAGGCTTTTGCGACCGCAGCCGGTGGTACCCGGGTTCCAAAAGAAAGTATCTTTCATACAGAACCGTGTTACTTAATTTCTTGTTTTCCGTTTCTATGACGACAGAGATACTCTACTCTTACTTACAACTTAACTATTCTTAACTATCTTGAAATTATTTGGCTTAAGGAAAGCAAGTTTGTAAAGTTTTAATGGAATGGGCGTCAATGTTAGCGGTACAGTGATTTTAATAATTAATAATATAAGACATAGCCCCAGGATAAAACTAAATTTAAATTAGATAAATGTAAACTGTTTTAATATTTAATTAACTGCAAAATAATACTTTCATTTAGTTTAAGGTATGTAAAGATTATTATGTATTTATATGTATTGTCTGTAAGGTATATGTTTATGGGCCTTTCGTTGCCTGAAGCAAATAAAAAAATAAGCGTGTCCCTTATACAGCGGGCGTAGCTTAAAAACTCGAGTCATCCCCTTAAATCCTATTTGTGATTTAGAGCATGCTTTACTATAAGACTAAGCTTGTCGATGCGAAAAAATCTGCTGTTTCATAGGACGTCTTAAATTGTCTTACCAAAATGAATGAAATGTCTACTTTTTGTAACCAACCTTGTTGTATGCGTAGTATTTAAAAAAATCATAGAAAAAGAATTGTACTCATCAAGACTTCAATTTTAAGATGGCATTGTTGAGAAGTATCAAGGCACGCATATTTAAATCAGGAAATCGTTGGTCCTATCTCCGGGTCGTGCAACTGAGTTTTTCAAAAAAACTTACGTTCTATTTCGTACATAAGTTTTCAACATTCGACATACATCATTCCACATTCAACAGTAGACGAAGGGAAACTCCGTGACTGAGGAAACCGACCGCAGGCGCTTTGTACAATTAGTGACTACACCATTTTGGGATTGGATGTCAAAGCAGACCCCAAGCACCTTTTAGGAAACAAGAAAAAAAAGACTAGGAAAATGAAGATCACTACATAAAACTCCCACTGTATACGTAAACTTACGTATGTAAAACATCTGTTTAATTATTTTTTCTACTCAGTGAGTTACTTTCCGCAACAACAAAGGCTCGTGATGTGGCGCAATAAAAGTAAAATAAAACTTTTCAGACTGTGCTCAAAAGAGAAGAGAATAAACAACTTTACTTCCTATTTGGTGAACAAATGGCATCATTTTGCTATTTCACACTGAGATACTCAAGCTGGTACACTCCAAACGATTTTGTGTCTTGTTTCAGTTGTAATAAAGTCGTGGTTTTGGATTAGTCTTGTCAGGACATGTTTTATGTCGGATTGCGTTTGGTTTGGAACTTGTTATAATGCTTGTTTTAGTAAGAGTCCAAATTACGGTTTCGGTTTACGCCTTTAAAGCAGCTCGATGTTGATACATGTACTCCATTTTTTTACGGAATGAAAGTCTAGCTGAACGAAAAGTGTAGTACAATATCAAATGAAGGTATTCTTAAGTTAAGTCTTGGCTAGCCAAAGCATTGGCCCTAGAAAACCTTCATTATAGGTCTTGGTTTTCGGCGATTCTTATCTATCCGACCTTATCTCTTATCTTATACTGAATCTGAATAAATTTGCCATCTTAAGTATATGCAAAATAATGAATTAAAGGTATCACCATAGAAAAGAAATCTAAGAAATGAATTTATAAAAAAAGAAATGAATTCAAATTATGCGTCGTGGATTATTTTAGTTTGTCGCGATGAGAGTGTGAAACAATTGCGATTTGCGATTTATATATATAATTGCGATTTGACGACCTGTTTAGCCTAGTTGGTAGTGACTCTGCCTCCGAAGCTAGAGGTCCCGGGTTCGAATCCCGGCCAGGGCATTTATTTGTGCATTTTTCACGGATATTTGTTCTTGGGTCTTGGATGTTTTCTATGTA
Organism: Notocelia uddmanniana; assembly: GCA_905163555.1. Taxonomy (NCBI): domain Eukaryota; kingdom Metazoa; phylum Arthropoda; class Insecta; order Lepidoptera; family Tortricidae; genus Notocelia; species Notocelia uddmanniana. The sequence continues at coordinate 21,939,363 of LR991068.1, forward strand.
TTTAAGTATGTATTTATCTATATAAGTATGTATATCGTCGCCTAGTACCCATAGTACAAGCTTTGCTTAGTTTGGGACTAGGTCGATTTGTGTAAGATTGTCCCCCAATATTTATTATTATTATTATTATATGTGTGAGGGATAAACCGAACAGTAGCCATAAACATGTTGACTGACACACATACTCGTAACGAAGCTCGCCCAGTTGGCTACTTTTGGGTAACCTTTTCTTTATTGTGGATGAACTCGACTGTACGTACAATCAAGAAATTATGTTTGTTTCCAAAGGTTCAAAAATATCTGAGCAACCAGATAGAATAATGTCGCTATCCCATTAATTTGATAACCTTGTTTTTGATAGAAATTGGACATTTAGATACCATTTCACAATCGTACTACGTAATTACGGGGAAAAAGGCGGCAAAAACGCACTATATTTTTTAATTACAGCATTTTTTTCTTCGTAATTAGTATAATTGTGAACTAGGGTATCGATATTTACATACCTATGTTATATTTTACCTACGTACTGTGTAAAGAGTATCAATTGAATTTTGGACGTGAGCCAAAAAGCAATATACGATATGCTTTCAAAAATCGGCTAAAAGGAATATTCGGAACATTTTAAACTTTAATTTAGAAATATTACATTCTATGAAAAAGGTTTGTGTAAAAAGTATAAAATGATTTCAAAACTGGATGACGTGGTTCAATTTATAATATTTTTTTACTATTACATAACGGTATCAATTTCGTACTAGGCATCACCCGGCTAAACAGATATTGATTTTGTTCAGTTTTCTTTAAATGGTAGTGTTGTTACTATTTGATGTTGAGTCTGTTCTGAGCCTTGCATCAACATTTAGGATTACGCATTTTCCTCAGCTAATTATTTTTCTTTTACCGACGCGGTAAAGAAGTCCTTCCGAGGACTAATTAGGCATCCAGTGAATGCAGCCCATTAGACGGCACGTCTAATGGCTCAGCTTAACTTTGTTTACAGCGATACCTACTTTTTATAAATATTTAACTGTGACCAAGAGCACCGGGGGATAGGCAACAACATCCCTGGAGTACGGTGGATACCACGTTCGCTAACCCCCATTCTAATCGTGGCGGTTATGGCATTTACCGTCAATGAAATTGAGGGAGGCCTATGTCCAGCAGTGGACGTCCTTTGGCTGATATATAATAGTCTTTGGGCCTTCCCCAAAGACTTCCACAATGGCCGGTCCTGCGCCACCCGCATCCGGCGGTTACCAGCGACACTCACCAGGTCATCAGACCACCGTTTAGGGGGCCTGCCCGCGATTCGTACTAATGTACTTACATACAGGTTGAAAATTATTTATGGACCGCGCAGGGAAACTTTTTTCAATACTAATTGTTTTTCTGTTACGTGTGGCCTGTCTTGTTCCCTAGACTAGGTCATTCTCTAAGAAATCTTACTTCCTTGAAAGAATTATAAGAACGACTAGCATCAAATGCCATTAAACATTGTTTTGATAAGAATGACAAAAACGGTTTTGTTGTGCTGTCTGCAGGTACATATGTATGCACATACTCACGCCTTTATTCCCAAAAGGGGTAGGCAGAGCACACGAAGACTAATTTCAGTGCCGCTTTTAGCAATGGTAGGTTTATAGATGGAGATAATGTGATATTGCAGTGACAGGTTGTTAGCCTATCGCCTACAACACTCTTTAACCTGATTCCCATAGTGGACTCTTACGACACCCAAGGGAAGAAAGGCGGTGGTGCTATTCTAAGCCAGCACCACACGGGGTACATTTAAAAAAAATCTTAAATCCAGAAACGGTTAACCCACTGCCTAGTTACGAAGAGACACGCCTTGGAACGGACATACATAAATCTAATCCTCCTTTGAGTCCAAGTCGGGTAAAATGTGGGTTATGCAAGAAAAATATAAGGAAAGAAGCGTAACTATGAAGGAAACAATTTACCACCAAATTATATTTTAAAGTCACTCGGAGTTGATAGCTCGGATGATAATAATTACTTAGACAGTATTAAATCCAGACAATTCAGTCAATATTTTACTAGCTATCGACTATAACCACAAACAACAGAACCGAGTTGTAAGTAAGCATTCATGCATATTGAGCTATCATACATGTTCAACGAATTATGAAGTCTAGGTGTAATGGTTTTACAAATATAATCACAATTGCTTACAAACAAGGTCTAATTTGGTATTCTCGTTTCGATATTCAAAATCCAATCTTCACACAATCACAGGCAAATCTACAACCGTTCCGATACGCTAGTTGCAACATTTATCAAAGCGGCAACTTACTACAAACTCTGTACGCTACATTATTCGTGCACGTTCATAAAGTACCTCAAGATCCTAAGTACTCTTGCACAACGAAAATTTCTCGTAAATTTTATATGGCGACTCCATTTGAAAGTGAGTTTTAAAAGAATACACTTAGAGTTGTAATTTCGGTGAGCAAACGATGTAACTGATCGATGCAGCGTTGCATTCGTCTGAAGCACGTCAATTTGGTTGATTTTCTTCGGGCCGGGTTCCGGTTACTAAAACTCAGTTATTCATGCTTATTAAATCGGCGGAATGTTTGTGGGGCTTGTGACTGTTTGCGAATTTAAACTTTATTGCAGTGAGTACAGAAGTGGGTTTTGATTGGAATATTTTAAATGCATGTTGCGCTGCGTTTAAAGGATTCGCAAGTTTTCAGAAATATTTACTGCTATTAAAAGTGCAACTTAAAGAAGCCGGGACGAAAATGAAGCGACAGGAGGAACGCAGATGAAAGAAAGCTTAATTGGATCTGTACAATTGTTGTTTATTTTGAAGACTTCATTTTTACAGCCTTTATAAAACTGTCCGTTGAAAAGTTATAGAAACCACTGTAGACAAACTGTAGGGTTCGAACCCCTGCTCGTTTAAATAAGCGGCCAAGTGCGTGCCGGATATAGCTGGCCACCAATGACATCATGGGGATTTAAAACGCCGAAAATAATAATAATAATAAAAATAATAATAATTATCTGTGAACGGTCTAACAGCGAAGAGTCTCTACCAACATCTCAAGAGACTCTCGTTAGGTGCCTGGGTCAAGGGTCAAATGCAGAAGGTGGGTACTCCTGGACACGGCGCGGATAGTCCGGAGGTTTCTCTCTCTGTCGCCCTAACCACCGGTAGCTTAGGCTCGCCTCGCTGCCAGCGGCACCCTAGGTTAGGTTTTTTATAATGCTATTATAATTTGTATGTATATTTTTATATTTAACTTGTATAAATTTATTGTAAAATTGACCGTGACATCAAAAACCGAATCAGCGCAGGATGGATGAAATGGCGACAGGTCTCAGGAACCATATGCGACGCCAGAATGCCCTTCCAATTGAAGGGCAAAATCTACAAGACCATTGTAAGACCTGTCGTCATGTATGGATCGGAATGTTGGGCCGCAAAGGTGACGGATGAAAAGAGATTGCATGTTACGGAGATGAGAATGTTGAGATGGATGAGTGGCGTAACAAGAATGGATCACATAAGAAATGAGTATATAAGAGGAAGCCTGAAAGTGACATCCATAGATGATAAGTTGAGAGCTAATCGTCTACGGTGGTATGGGCATGTTATGCGGAGGGATGAAAGTCATGTGACAAGAAAGGTATTAGGCATGAATGTGGAGGGATGTAAGAGGAGGGGTAGACCAAGGAAAAGGTGGATGGATCTGTGAGAGACGATATGAAAAGGAAGGGTGTGAGTGACGAGATGACGGAAGAAAAAAACATGCTGCGCCGACCCCAAGTAAATGGGAAAAGGGCACGCGAATGATGATAAATTTATTGTAAAAAATCTAACCTAAGCAAAAGAAATAAAAAAGGTGAATAATAATAATAAACTTTATTGACAAAACATGAATGGTGTTACAAAACAATCAAGAATAATAATTTTTAGATTACTTAATATTAGGGTTACTAATCTAAGCTTATACAGTAAGTTTGGAATCATGTACCAACCTCAGCATTTGCCGGACGGCCCGACGGGTTACCCAGCGCTGATTTTCAGTTTGGCCCCTTTTTTAAACTTATATTTACTCTATATTTGACATAACTATCAACATATCTAACAATTCAGATAATTTCCATTGATTACTTACATATGTTGATACAATTATTGTCCCAGAGTTTGATTTTTCCAACTACCAATTTTAGCTATTACTCGGTAACTATAGTAATCTGAACCTAGTGATAGTTTTCTATTTAAATTAATTATACATGGTACTCCCATGACTTTTTTCATATACCCAGCAACCATTTAGCTGGTTAGGGACACTTGACTTCAACAAAAGCTAGCACTTTGAAAATTAATATCAACAAACGAAGAGCTAAGTTAAAAATGGTTAAAAAAACTCATATTCCTTTTTGACGAATTAGCTAACGATACCCAACACGATATACCCTTAATTATTTTCAAAATTTTATTACACTTGTTTCTTGGCGTGATTGATATGTATACCCATTCCAAATAACAGCTTTCTAGTAGCAACGGTAAACTGAGCTAAGCCCCGGACAGACGGACGGACAACGTACAGATATGACTGAAACTATAGGGGTTCCTTGTTTCATCATGTCAGCCGAAAGACGTCCATTGCTGGACATAGGCCTCCCTTTAAGACTTCCACAATGACCGGGCCTGCGCCACTCGCATCCAGCGGACACCCGCGACCCTTACAAGGTCATCAGTCAACCGTGTGGGGGGGGGCCTGCCCACGCTACGCCTTCCGGTACGGTACGTTTCCTTGATTAGTCGAGTCCAAATATATAAAATTATTATATACAGGACGAGGCACATACCACGTAGAACCGATGGCCGTTGGGGCGGAAAGGTTCTCGAGTGGCGGCCACGTACCGGAAGGCGTAGCGTTGGCAGGCCTCCCACACGGTGGAGTGATGACGTGGTAAGGGTCGCAGGTGTCCGCTGGATGTGGTTGGCGCAGGACCGGTCATTGTGTTATCATGTGTGTCTTATGTCCAGCAGTGGACGTGCCTTGGCTGATGTGGGGATGATTATGATAATGACGATTAATAAAAATGACTGGGGTAACTATAATCTTTGAAACATAATCAAAAATTGATGCCTTTCTGTAACTAATGTGAAGAGAGGAAACATTCACTTTGCTAAGTTTACAAGCCGTCAATCGCTAGTTATTGTGGTGTTGGGCATTGTTAAGCACTGGACGTTACCCTTAACAAGCTTTATAATAAGACTAGTGAAAATACAAAGCCCTCCTGAAACTCAACTTAAAATGCAAAGTTCATAATGAACTCGCACAGCGGTCGGCCAGTTCATTGTGGTTTCGCGGCAGCGCCAGCGACTGCACTAAATCCAACATTCCTGCGGATTCACAAAACCCTTTACTAAAAAGTGGTCGCTTTATGTAAATACTGAGTTTACTTAGTTAGGAATAAGTAGTTAGTTGAACGTTCACATAGCAAAGAATCACTCACTTTTTTAAGAATTCATTGTACATAATATTATAGTGATTCAAGAATTCAGCTGCCTACACCACCACCGCCATATCAGCCCAAAGACGTCCACTGCTAGACATAAGGCTGCCCTTATTGAATGGGGGTAAATGCCGTAATCGCCACGCTTAACATGCGGATTGGCGATCGCAGTATCTCCACCGCACTCCAAAAATACTGCTGCCTATCCCACGGTGGTCTTGGTCGTAGGTTTAGAATATACCTAGGGCCCCCGGGACTGCCTACACACTTCGCCGAAAATGGATTCATTTTATCATAGTATAAAAAATCAGCAGCTGAAATAAACAGGTTAACACAAACCCACTTTTTTTGATTTTAAAGCAAAGAGTAAACGAGTAACCACTAGGTTACCGTATTTAGCTTCTGTGAGCGACGCAATTAGAGTTCCTTTAAAACTACCCGTTATTATGTATTTGTCACAGCTAGGGAGTGCGCGGGGAGAGCGCGGTGCGCGGAAGCGGGGCGACCGTTACTTTACCGCATCGCAGCAAATTCAAAACCAGTCGATAAGTTGACATACGCTATTGCACTCGCCGCACGCTCTCTGAACTACTCATTTTGTTTGTATACCGACCTTTTTCAAAAATATAAGTTTTGTCGTGATTTTTGGCTATTTTCATCGTGAAACGAACCCGGAACGCTACAAAAGTGGTCTTCGAGCCGGATCTTGATGTTCTTCACGCCGCCGTCAACAATAATGGTCAAAACACGCAATACCGTACGAAAAGAGCAGGGGGTAAGGAAAACTACTGCTACTGCTACCGAGGTCGACCAATGCAAAGCAACTACAAGTGCAATTCAAGATGTTGAAGAAAAAGTGCAACCTGACAAAACAATATTGTTAGAAGCCGGAAGTGTTAAATCCGAAATGCCATTACGGTCCGAAATGGCAAAACCTAACCAACCTACCTTCCAAAAATCTTTGTCAAAAAGATCTTCATCATCCTCCTTCCAAGCACGTAAAAAACGGCTAGAATTAGAGGCGGCCGAGGCAAAAGCACGAATTGAAATGCAGCTTATCAATAAACGCTTAGAAGCGGACCTTGCCGAATTAGAAGAAGAATACAGTCCACAGCCATCAGTTACCGATAAACAAAGTGATGTTGCTAGATGGGTAGAACGCAGCCAAATGGAATTGGAGTCACAGCATGCCACCAAGCAGGAAGAAACTTCAGGCGTGCTGTGCCCGCCGGCAAAGATGGATGCCGGCACTGACGGTCCAATTCAACAGTTAGCCTGTGTACTTAAGGATATGATGACTACCTCTGCATGCAACCACAACAATAATAATAATTTACTTAGCCGCATCAGCACACCCAAGGATCTGCCGCTGTTTGCTGGCGACTCGATGGAATGGCTCCAGTTTAAGATGGCCTACGAAGAGTCCACCCGATTATGCCAGTTTAGTGATTCGGAGAACTTGTGGCGCCTACGAAAGTGTCTTCGTGGCGCAGCCAAGGATGCTGTTCAGGCGTTACTCATCACGGCGACCTCTCCTGAAATCCTTATGTCCACGCTGGAACTACAGTTCGGGAACCCAGATGGAATCTTGTCTCGTATAAAGCAAGAAATCAAGAAATTAAATCCTGTATCTACAGAGTATCACAAAGATATTGTTGTGTTTTCAAATAAAATAAAAAACTACGTTGCCGCTGTACTTGCCCTTGGCCGTGAAAATCACCTTGAAGATTCGAGTCTAATCACTGTTGTGTTATCAAAACTACCTACTATCCTTTTGTCTAAATGGGCCGACTACAGTTATTCACAAAAGTCGCGCAACACTGCAAGTACCACGACTAGACTCGACCAACTATCGGATTTTCTCAATCAAGAAGCAATTAAAATATCACAGTGTAGTGTATCGTTAATAAACACACCAAAAGACAATTATAGGCGTAAATATGCGGACAATAGTGCTACAAATTCGCAAACAATATTACTACAAAGTCAACAAAGTTATTCAAAGTGCCGTTATTGTCATGGACCGAATCATAATCTACCCGATTGTAAAAAGTTCAAGAAGTCATTAAGAAAAGATCGCTGGAGTTATGTTAAACGGTTTGGACTATGTTATAAGTGCCTGTTACGTCATTCCGATAGACAGATGTGTCCGGCACCCGTGTGCGATATTGATAACTGTGGCCTGGCGCATCACCGCTTGTTACATTTCGTGCCTAGTGAAAAACAATGCGAAAACAATAACAGTGCAGTACAAGTGACCGAAATCGAGACTGAATCCAACTCCCAAGTAGTGGCGCATATGAACTCGTCTACGAAAGTTTTATTAAAAGTAGTGCCGGTAAATATCCACGGACCGCGCGGTGTAATTAAAACTAGTTGCCTGCTTGACGATGGATCTTCTGTGACGGTAATAAGTGCTAATCTCGCAGAGCGGGCGGGGTTGCGCGGACGCCGGGAGTGCATGCGTGTGCGTGGCGCTTGGGACAATACTGAACTAGTGTGCGATTCCTACCTGGTCGATTTAGCATTATCTAACCGAGATGGACATATGTTTACGATTAAGGCGCGAAGTGTTAATGAACTTAATTTACCTAGCCAAAGCATGAACTTAGTGAACTGTGATAACTTTATGCATTTGCAAAGGCTTAAAAATGACTTATGTTCCGAGCAATTAAAACCCGAGATTTTAATAGGCCAAGACAATTACCACCTACTGTTACCCTTGGAAGTTGTCACTGGTAATCCTCACGAACCTTGTGCCACGCGCTCCCCGCTTGGTTGGTGTTTACACGGGAAGATTCCCGCGCGTATGACGTCATCTGTGCACGCGCCACAGCCTCACTCAACATTGTTTATCAGCAACAATGACGTCAGCGATGACGTGACTGAGAATAAACGACTGCTGCAAAATCTACACGAAGAAGTCCGTCTGTCTTTTAGTTTTGACTCACTGGGCATAGCTAGTAAGCCCCGCGAGAACCAGAACGACGTATGTGCCCTGGAAAAATTAGACAAGACTGCTAAACTGGTTAATGGGAGATGGTACGTCGGACTGCCGTGGAAGAATGAAGCCAACGTGATGCCAGACTCATTTCCTCACGCACTGTCACGTCTCAAAGCAGTGGAGCGAAAGATGGAGAAATGCGAGGGGTACAGAGACAGATACAACGACCGCGTTCAGCACCTATTCGACAACGATTACGCACAGGAATTGCATGATACGAAAGAAAGCAGCAAAACATGGTACCTCCCTCATTTCGGAGTGGATAACAAAAACAAAAAGCGTCTGCGTCTTGTGTTTGATTGTGCTGCGCAAACTAATGGATTGTCCCTAAACGACTACCTACTTAAGGGCCCGGACCTACTAAGGTCACTATTTGGAATAATGTTGCGGTTCCGAGAGCAAAGAATTGGTATAACCGGCGACATTAAAGATATGTTCTTGAGGGTCAAGATACGAGAGGAGGACCGAGATGCGCTGCGATTTTTATATAGAAACGATCCTAAAGGACCCGTGAAGACTTACGTCATGACTTCTCTTATATTTGGAGCTACCTGTAGTCCCTTTGTAGCCCAATATATAAAAAATAAGAACGCCGAGCGTTTCGAAGCAACGATGATGCCGGCGTGTGAAGCTATATACAATCAACACTACGTTGATGATTATATAGACAGCGTGCCGGACGAAAATACTGCAATCGAACTGATAAGAAACATAAAGTCAATTCATCAGCAAGGTGGCTTCGAATTACGTAACTGGACTTCAAATAGTAAACGAGTTCTCGAGTCCATGCCAAAAGAAACTCTCGGTGAAGCAGCAGTAAAGTTCAAAATCGGAGAACAATATGAAAGCGAACGAACACTTGGGTTAATTTGGTTTCCTCATGAAGATGCACTGGGGTTCGATGTTTCGTTCAAGAAGATCCCTGAAAATATAATTAACGGAACACAAAGGCCGACAAAAAGGGACATGTTAAGAGTTGTCATGTCCATATTCGACGTCTACGGATTTTTATCTCCGTTTACAATTAATGGCAAACTTATTTTACAACAATGTTGGCAGCTAAATATCGATTGGGACGACCAAATACCAGACGCAATACATGAAAAATGGTGCCATTGGGTTAGTTGTTTGAAATCACTAGATGACATAAAACTGCCCAGATATTATTATAACGCAGCAAACCTGAACATGAACGCGCCGGAATCGAACCCGGCGCCGACCGCCGACTCTAACCACCCAGCCGCTGCGCCTGCGCTCGGCCGGCCGCTGCCGATACCGAGCGCCAGCGACGCCCGCTATACAAACCTACAGCTACATATGTTCTGCGATTCGTCTGCTAAAGCGATGTGCACCGTTGCATACTGGCGCTGGGAAGATAACTCGCATGTAAACATTGCATTTGTGGCTAGCAAGTGCCGCGTTTCGCCTAACAAGTTACAGTCAATACCTAGACTTGAATTAAATTCAGCTGTTTTAGCTGCTAGATTGGCTGACACTATAACGAAAGAGCACAAAATAAAAGCGGATCGAAGAATATTCTGGAGCGACTCGAGCACAACATTGCACTGGATAAGAAATAAGTCGCGCACCTATAAACCGTACATAGCCAATCGCTTAGGAGAAGTAGACGAACTTACCTACACTGATGAATGGAGATACGTTCCGACGCACCTTAATATAGCGGACGTAGGTACACGAGAAGCATACGATGTTACTATTCTGCAGAATCAATGGCTTTATGGACCGGCGTTTTTATACGATAATGAGCGCACTTGGCCAAAGGATTTTTTGCAACCTGCAATGAATGAAATTGAATTAGAATGCATTTCAACTATACAAACTGCAGATAAAGACTTACCTGTTCCTGAGGCTACAAGATTTTCGTCCTGGCTGCGTCTGCTCAGAAGTACCTACACAGTTTTGATGTTTATAAAAAGGTGTCGCAAACTTACCGATGACGTCACTCTCGAAACAATGGAGGAAGCCGAGCGCCTGTTGTTAAGATATTCGCAGGCACAGACATTTAACGACGAGATCAATATCCTAAAAAATGGTAAATACATACAAAAGTATAGTAAATTACTTACCTTATCTCCATATCTGGATGAGTACGGAGTCCTGCGCGTCGGGGGCCGAATCGATGCTGCTACCGACGTGTCACCTGAAACTAAAAGACCGGTAATTCTAGATGGACGAGATTACATAACCAGATTGATTGTTAAGTCTTACCATATCAACGCTGCTCATGAGAATCAAGAGACTGTGGTGAATAATCTTAAACAAAAATATTGGATCATTAAACTTCGTCCCACAGTTAAAAGTGTTGCGGCTAAATGTATGATCTGCAGATTAAAAAAAAGTAGACCTGAAATCCCAAGAATGGGTAACTTACCTGAAGCACGGATGGCTCATCACCAGCGACCCTATACTTACTGCGGTTTAGACCTGTTCGGTCCTTATGAGGTCACGATTGGGAGGAGACGAGAGAAGAGGTACGGAGTGATATTCACATGCCTCACCGTACGAGCCATACACTTAGAGACGGTCGCTTCTCTGACGACCGATTCTTTGATTATGGCCCTTCGACGTATGGCGGCGAGGCGGGGATGGCCTAAGCATATTTTTTCAGACAACGGTACAAATCTCCGTGGCGCTGATGTCGAACTGAAAAGGGCAATTCAAGAACTGAAGAATGACGAGGAGCTTCACAATACTGCCATAAATCGTGGGACTAAATGGACCTTCATTCCGGCCGCAAGCCCACACTGGGGTGGGGCTTGGGAAAGGCTCATAAGAAGCGTGAAAAGCTCGCTAAAAGTTGTCTTAAAAGAACGAGCGCCTAGGGAAGAGACGTTTAATACCTTTCTCGCTGAGGTGGAAAATATTGTGAACAGCCGACCCCTAACACACGTTTATGTAGAACCTGGAAGTGAAGAATCGTTAACACCGAATCACTTTCTTTTGGGGTCATCGTCGAACTTACCTCAAATGGGCATTTTCGATGACTCGGAGTTTTTCTTACGAAAACAGTGGCGAATCGCGCAAAGGCTTGCCGATTCATACTGGAAACGATGGGTACGAGAAGTGTTGCCCGATATGCTACCGCGACAAAAATGGAACAAGGAACAAAGGCCCTTGCAAGTGGGAGACCTGGTTTTTGTCGTCGACCCTGCTGGACCCCGAAACATTTGGCCGCGGGGCATAGTCGAGCAAACTTTACCCGGCAAAGATGGGCGCACCAGAATGGTTAAGATAAGGACGAAAACCGGAGTCCTTACCCGATCTGCCGGACGCGTCGCGCGAATACCTATTGGAGAAGAGTGCTGCTAGGGCAGCACTGGGGTGGGGTATGTGAGCGACGCAATTAGAGTTCCTTTAAAACTACCCGTTATTATGTATTTGTCACAGCTAGGGAGTGCGCGGGGAGAGCGCGGTGCGCGGAAGCGGGGCGACCGTTACTTTACCGCATCGCAGCAAATTCAAAACCAGTCGATAAGTTGACATACGCTATTGCACTCGCCGCACGCTCTCTGAACTACTCATTTTGTTTGTATACCGACCTTTTTCAAAAATATAAGTTTTGTCGTGATTTTTGGCTATTTTCATCGTGAAACGAACCCGGAACGCTACAAAAGTGGTCTTCGAGCCGGATCTTGATGTTCTTCACGCCGCCGTCAACAATAATGGTCAAAACACGCAATACCGTACGAAAAGAGCAGGGGGTAAGGAAAACTACTGCTACTGCTACCGAGGTCGACCAATGCAAAGCAACTACAAGTGCAATTCAAGATGTTGAAGAAAAAGTGCAACCTGACAAAACAATATTGTTAGAAGCCGGAAGTGTTAAATCCGAAATGCCATTACGGTCCGAAATGGCAAAACCTAACCAACCTACCTTCCAAAAATCTTTGTCAAAAAGATCTTCATCATCCTCCTTCCAAGCACGTAAAAAACGGCTAGAATTAGAGGCGGCCGAGGCAAAAGCACGAATTGAAATGCAGCTTATCAATAAACGCTTAGAAGCGGACCTTGCCGAATTAGAAGAAGAATACAGTCCACAGCCATCAGTTACCGATAAACAAAGTGATGTTGCTAGATGGGTAGAACGCAGCCAAATGGAATTGGAGTCACAGCATGCCACCAAGCAGGAAGAAACTTCAGGCGTGCTGTGCCCGCCGGCAAAGATGGATGCCGGCACTGACGGTCCAATTCAACAGTTAGCCTGTGTACTTAAGGATATGATGACTACCTCTGCATGCAACCACAACAATAATAATAATTTACTTAGCCGCATCAGCACACCCAAGGATCTGCCGCTGTTTGCTGGCGACTCGATGGAATGGCTCCAGTTTAAGATGGCCTACGAAGAGTCCACCCGATTATGCCAGTTTAGTGATTCGGAGAACTTGTGGCGCCTACGAAAGTGTCTTCGTGGCGCAGCCAAGGATGCTGTTCAGGCGTTACTCATCACGGCGACCTCTCCTGAAATCCTTATGTCCACGCTGGAACTACAGTTCGGGAACCCAGATGGAATCTTGTCTCGTATAAAGCAAGAAATCAAGAAATTAAATCCTGTATCTACAGAGTATCACAAAGATATTGTTGTGTTTTCAAATAAAATAAAAAACTACGTTGCCGCTGTACTTGCCCTTGGCCGTGAAAATCACCTTGAAGATTCGAGTCTAATCACTGTTGTGTTATCAAAACTACCTACTATCCTTTTGTCTAAATGGGCCGACTACAGTTATTCACAAAAGTCGCGCAACACTGCAAGTACCACGACTAGACTCGACCAACTATCGGATTTTCTCAATCAAGAAGCAATTAAAATATCACAGTGTAGTGTATCGTTAATAAACACACCAAAAGACAATTATAGGCGTAAATATGCGGACAATAGTGCTACAAATTCGCAAACAATATTACTACAAAGTCAACAAAGTTATTCAAAGTGCCGTTATTGTCATGGACCGAATCATAATCTACCCGATTGTAAAAAGTTCAAGAAGTCATTAAGAAAAGATCGCTGGAGTTATGTTAAACGGTTTGGACTATGTTATAAGTGCCTGTTACGTCATTCCGATAGACAGATGTGTCCGGCACCCGTGTGCGATATTGATAACTGTGGCCTGGCGCATCACCGCTTGTTACATTTCGTGCCTAGTGAAAAACAATGCGAAAACATTGTTTTTCACTAACGCTACAGCTTCTGAATTTTTTTATTTTTATTAAAACATGGGATTGCTCTTGGACAGCATCTAGCCAGGGGGCAAAGATGAGGCTGACGATGAAACGAGATCACCCAGAAGATGCGTATTCACTCGTGCCTTAAAAAAGTCCAGGTTATATGAACTCAGAAATACAGACGCCGGCAGAGAATTCCAAACCTTAGAAGTGCGCATTATGAAGGATGATGCAAAGCGCTTGATTCGAATTAGATGAATTTCGACCGGGTAAGGATGGTAGCCAGCCGTACGTCTGGATGTCCGATGGAAGAAGAGGGAAGGCGGTATGAGCTCATGTAGCTCCTGAACACACTTTACTGCATGACGTATAAAATTCTTTGTTTCAATTTGAACCTTGACAATGGAATCTTGCAATAACAGTTTAAAAAATTGCTTGACACCTTTGTTTCCCCTAAACTGTTTTCTTAACTGCTCTCTTAAATAGGTCAAACGCATTTTTGGCGTCAGATATGGATCAGGCCATCAATCTCTATAGGTACTAAATTTCAGCTTTCTATTTAAAGCGGTCTTCGAGAAATCTGTTCGTGATGTCATAGATGTTCCGTTGGACCAATTCTGGTACAGAACTGGTAGTATAAATGTTTTTTTATTATTAAATTTTGACCCTGTAAGCTTTATAATTATTATACAGGCATTAACGAAATCCCCCAACATTAACTAGGGCTATTTCGGGCTGCATCCATCATACAGTTTATCTCCAATTTAATTAGATAGTAAACACGTGTGATATAGGGCCTCGGTTAGCCATAATAGAGCCGTTGGCTTTATGTTTGATTTGTGTGTGATCACACAATGAGTTAAATGCATGATAATTTAGCCACACAAGTAACATAAGCTATAAAACTGACTATTGTTTAACTGTTAATTTCAGACCCTTCTAATATTTACTACAGTCGTATTATTGGTAAACAAAAAAACTAAGACTATTAAAACACTGCTGGACATAGGTTTCATGGAGGGGTTAATGCCATAATCACCACGCTTGGCATGCGGGTTGGCGATCGCAGTGTCACCGCACTCCAGGGATGCTGGTGGCCATCCCACGGTGGTCCCAGAGCGGTCATCAATTTTCACGAAATAAATAATTTCTGTCAGTTTCTATGGTTTCATAAAGTAATCCTCCTGACACAAGTATAGTAATTGTTTACTTAAAAGGAAATTCCGACCTCTTACTATGTAAAAACCTTTGCTTACACCATTAACATTTTTTCTTAGGGTTCCGTACCCAGAGGGTAAAAACGGGACCCTATTACTAAGACTTCGCTGTCTGTCCGTCCGTCTGTCCGCTGTGTGTCACAAGGCTGTAACTCAAGAACCGCGATAGTTAGACAGTTGAAATTTTCGCAGATGATGTATTTCTGTTGCCGCTATAACAACAAATATTAAAAACCGGCCAAGTGCGAGTCGGACTCTTTGCCGTTTTTATAGATAATGTAACGGAACCCTTCGTGCGCGAATTCGACTCGCACTTGGCCGGTTTTTTATTATGATAATTGAGTGATGATTGAATCTTTGCCGTAATCATTCATATTCGCCTACATGGCCTACTAGCCTCCTTTCATAGACTGAGAGGGTACGGGCAGTAATTAACAAGCTGTCATAGTGCGTATTCGTTGTATTTCCACAAATTGTTACAGTCATTGTCCCTAATAGTTCCAAGTTGGCTTACTGCCTTAAAAGCTACTTTTAACAAACGGAATTTCACTTAATTTAAATAATATTACTTAGCAAAAACGGCACAGTTGATTGGGTTCGTGACACCGTACGAAGGCTGTTCACACTTCATACCGATATTTAAAAGTCTCGACTTGTCACCACTAGTTTCTGGCATATCTTGACACAAAATTCTACGACAGTTTTGCGTAATCGTAGGTCGAAGTTACACTGGACTGCCTGAAGCGAATGGTAATTGTTGTGAGTCCTGTATTGTGACAACGCACTTTTTCGGTGGCAGCTTTCAACGACGGAAGTAATTCATTACTGTAAGCTGAAATATGTCGCCGGATTATGACCGCCGCATACTGGAAAGGGATTTGAGAAAAAAGTCACATAAATATACCTTCTACTCGTAAGAACCTTTCATTGGCATCTGAAATGCCTACTTCTTATTCTTGACAGAGTGGTCGTGATAGCTATATACCTCGACCTATCTATGCATGTGCCATTCATCATCATCATCATCAGCCGAAAGACGTCCACTGCTGAATATAGGACTCCCCCAAAGACTTCCACAATGACCGGTCCTGCGCCACCCGCATCCTGCGGGCACCCGCGACCCTTACCAGGGGTGTGCCATTGCGAGGTGGCACCACTTGTTGAGAGAATCTTCTTCTACCTAGGTAGAATGCTAGCGTTATCCTAGCTTTTGCCAGGGTCCGATTTCCTGCTTGCCTTTCTCCACTTTGCACGACCTTGGGCGTCCTCTTTATTAAATTCGTTCACGCTGATGTCGACCTTGACATCCAACCGCCGCCTCTTGGGTCTGCCGCCCCCGGAGTTAACGGACGTCGAGTGCTAGGTCAAGTCATTTGTTTCCTACGTAGTTAGATGGCCTACGAGAGACGTGGTCAAAGCAGCGAAGGCGACACTCCTGGAGCTTCTTCGCAACGATACATACAACCACTCAGGTGTTGCGAGTGCTAATCGCTTACCATCAGGTGATTCGTCTGCTTGTTTGCCTATGTCATAAAAAAAAACGACACGGACTCCAAGACAGAAAACGTAGCAAATTAAGTAAAGTCTGAGTCTGACAAATATTTTTTGCGAGACTATTATAACAAAGGTTTCAGATAATAAAAAAATCGTGAGGCAACCAGTCTAATCTCAACAAGGTCTGGTTTTCCTTCAGGGTTGGAAGGTCAGACGTAAGGCGCTTTCGTAAACTAGTGCCTACCCCAAATCTTGGGGTTCAGTGCGAAAACGGATCTCGAACTCTTTTACGATACAACCGGGAAAAACGCTAGGAGGATGATGATTATTACAAAATGTATTGAAAGTTCCTCAGGGTTGGCCTGTTGGCCCTTTGCACAGGATCTAGCCAAAGTTATAAGTTTCTATTAATGATCTGTACTTGCTAACAAAAATCTTGGTCATATTTGGAGCAGCCCAACTAAAGATAAATAAAAACAACAATATGCTCTTTCCGGGTCCCCGGCGCTTGCCACTAAATGGTTTATGGCAATCGCACGGTGGCTGCCAAATTAAAAAAATATAAGTTTCTATTCATGCTCTATGCTTGATCAAATTTAAATTGCAAGATTTGATTACAGACAGACAAAGGGCCAGGTGAAACTAAATAAAAGCTTGTAATACAACAATGTGCTGTTTCGGGGTCCCCGGTTGTTGCCACTTGAAGGTTAATGACAATCGCCGGCTGACCACCGATTGCCATTTGGCGCAGAAATAGCAATATAGCGGCTGCCAATCGAAGGGTTAACATTGCTGATTACGGTTATAGAAGTTTTGGTGCTACCTACCCTAAAATTGTGTGTCTGTATACATCCATTGTTGCGTAAAGGCCTCATGTTCACGTCACTTAATTCGGCTCTGAGCTAGTTGCATCCACGACTTCCCCAAAAATATTGTAAAATATATATTGTTTTGAAGTTTAAATTCTAAGTCAATTTCATAGTCCGCCGTCCTTAATAGGTATAACTGACTATGAATCGAGCCGTATTTTCTAGGCCGCCTCGCGCCCCGCTTGCATTTAAATTGACACGCATTGTTATTATAATTCCTTGTAATTAAAACGGTCTTTGTTATGAAAATGAGATCGGAAATCTGAAATAGTTTTAGCTGGAAAAAGTGTGTCGGACCAATTTTAAATGCTGAAAATTATTGTATAATCTAGTTTATAGTGAGTTTTTTACCGGCGTACGGCTGCCTGATGGTAAGCCTTCACCACAGCCTATGGACGCCTGCAACATCTAGGGGTGTCACATGCGCGTTGCCGACCCTTTAAGAATTTATACACTCTTTTCTTGAAGAACCCCATACTGTAGTCCGTCGGGAAAAGCTCGAATTAGTCCCACAGTAAGCTCAATAAAGCATAATGACCTCGATGTCTTCAAGGTAAGAGTGAAAAGGTATGTTTTGGGTGAGCGTGTTCCATCTTAGACCTTGTCTTGACTCTCCATCAGGTTAGACTAAGGTCAAACGCAATCCCATTTACAATAAAGAAAAAATAATTAAGCCATGTGAATATAGGTATTAGACGACTTACTTTTTTAAATAGATTTGTACTTTTGTTAAGCATGTAAGAAAAATGTTTAGGTGAGATCAGGAGTAAAACAGATATTATTACGCGAAGGTTTGCCGTTTACCATGCTGTAAAGAAACATTGCAGTCAACAATGTTCGCTTAGTTATTTCTTAAGCTGTAAAACACTTCGATACCTCACTTTCAGAACCTCACGACTCCTTTCAACGAATTCTGAAAAGGTAACTTATGATTACACGCTTAAGGTGGCTTTTAGTTTATACACTTTTAGGAAAATACGGGGTTCAGAAAGTTATCAGGTGAGCAACAAAACCCATCGAGGGCGCTACAACGGTTAAATGGGAACGTAAAATTAGGCCTCATTAAATAGCTTTCCAGAGTTTTATGAGCATATTATTTTGTGTCGTGCCTTGGGTTTTTACATTGTAACTGAAAAAGGAGGGTTAATTTGATATACACTGGTAATTACAAAGTTCTGTGGAAAACAATGGAGTCTGTTGTTAAAATCATAATTAAATATTGATTCTGCTAGGTCTCAAGGGTGCTAGGTATCATTTAGTGACGTCTTACCTGTTGGAGTAGGCATTTTGAAACCACAAATTTTGTCAACCTATTTAGCCTAGTTGGTAGTAACACTGCCTCTGAAGCTAGAGGTCCCGGGTTCGAACCTCGGTAAGGGCATTTCTTTCTGTGGTGAGCAGAAATATTTGTTCCTGAAACTTGGATGTTTTCTATGTATTTAAATATATCGTCATCTAGTATCCATAACACAAGCCTTATTGAGCTTATTATGGGACTAGTTTGATTTGTGTAAAAATATTGACCCCTATCATTTATTATATATGTATATTCATGATGGTGCTATTCCAACCCATGTGGTGCCGGGTTAGAATAGCACCACCCCCTTTCTTCCCTTGGGTGTCGTAAGAGTCCACTATGGGAACCAGGTTGAAGTGTGTTGTGGGCGATGGGCTAGCAACCTATCACTGCAATATCACATTTTCTCCATCTATAAACCTGCAATTGCTAAAAGTGGCACTGGAAATTAATTTTCATGTGCTCTGCTTACCCCTTTTGGGAATATAGCCGTGAATTTATATATGTGCAATTTTATGCTAAATAACTGTAGTTAGTTGTAATTTGTTGTAGTGTACATAATTAAGGAATCTGGTTTCTCGACGTATTGGTTCGCTGTAAGGTCGTGTAAACAAATTAAACAATAAATAAATATATAAATAAATAAATAAATAAATGTATGTATGTATGTAATTAAGGGTGGGCTGCATTAACTTATGATTACAGACGGATGACCGTTAAATATGGTTCCGGAAGTTAAAACTAGCTTTGATAAGCTTCTATGTCTCTACCCATAGAAGCTTGTCAAAGCTATACAATATATTTTTAACGAACACAGCTTACTATTACCATAGTTTTGAAATAACTCACCCTAAAAACTACTCGCACATTGAAACTCGCTCGTTCAAGAAGCATAATTACAACATTACCCAGCAAGTTTGTAAATTAGAACTCATTAAAGGAGTTTACCAAGTTTGAGCAAATATCTCGGCAGAATACTAAATGATGTTCGGAAGCAATTTCTCCGAACTTGATTTATGGATGATTTTATGGCGCGTAAAAATACAACGTTACAACATTGATTAGTGAATATCAAAAAAATATGGCCAAAGTTCGGTACCTTATTAAAAGAAGCTCATCTAAAAAAGTCTACCTACAATATGAAATGGTACTACCTACAGTAAAGCGTTGAAAGATTATTTCCTCTTCACATGATTCAGATTTCAGATTTTTATTGACAAGTCATACAATGTACATATTAATTACAATATTACTAATTGCGATAAAAAAATAATTAAGTAGGGGGCATCGATGTCTTTGCATAAATTCTTTTATGTTATAACATGCCAGTTCAATGAGCATATTTTTCAATTTATTTTTAAAAACAACGTTGCTGGTCGCATTTTTAATATCAAGTGGCATACAGTGATTGTCGGAAAAATACTGTTTTAGAGCTGGTTCCCACTTATCGGCTGTCGGGTAGCGATTTTAATCGGATGTTCCAGCGGCAGAACCTTTTATATGAAGCTATTCACACTTGCCCGACGCCGATTTAGTGTGAATAGCTTCATATAAAATGTTCTGTCACTGGAACATCCGATTTAAATCCGGGCCCGACAGCCGACAAGACTGGGAAGAAGCTCTTAGGTTTATTCCTTTTTAGGGTTCCATACCAAGAACCCTTCGAAAAACGGAACCCTTATCACTTTGTTGTCCGTCCGTCCGTCTGTCTGTTTGTCACTCTTTTTCTATCAAATCGAAAACCGTAAATTTTTAGTTAAATCATACAATTAAAATATTATAACGGAACCCTTGGTGCGCGAGTCCGACTCGCACTTGGCCGGTTCTTTATATTTTATTAAAAATGTGATTGCTCTTGGCCAGCATCTAGCCGGGGGGGCAAAGATGAGGCCGACGATGAAGCGAGCTCACCCAGAAACATGCCTATTCACTCGTGCCATAAAAAGGTCTAGGTTATACAGGCTGTTTCCTGTAATAGGAGCAATAAATTTAAAGGACGCTTCCTTAGAGCATCTGCAGTAACCTCTTGTGTCCAAAAAAAATGTCTTTTTTCAAGTGGGAGAAATTTTGATCTAAAGTTATGACCTCCAAGTAATGGATCTTGGCACCCAGAAATTATAGCGCGGCAGTCAATGCTGATTTTGAGGTTCCTTCAAGTTATGACTCATAATCGTAGTCGCATTTTTGGTTTAAAAGTATATTTTTTAAATTTTAATTTTTTTTTAATTTTTTTTTGTGTTTTTTGAATAAATAGTTTTTAATATCACTCCAGTAGTGTAAAAAAGTACATATAAGCTACATTTGCTTTTTTTTGCGAATAAAAAACCAAAAAAACTTTATTTTTTTCAATTAAAATTAAAACCATATGGAAATAATTGCTGGATAGCTCAATAGTCTACCGTTTAATTGCTCCTATTACAGCCAACACCCTGTATGAACTCGGAAATACAAATGCCGGCAGAGAATTCCTAACCTTAGAAGTGCGCATTGTAAGATGATGATCCTTATTTGGCGGTGCGAGGTCGATGCGATATCAGTACATATAAGCTGTCAATATCAATTGTTAACCGAGTCAGTACAGATTCCTTACTGCGCGCCTACATATTTAGTGTTTCCCGTTTGCCACGGTAAGCACAAAAGTACATCGGTAAAGATCCGCTTCTGCGGAATATAACACTAAAGCTGGGTTGCACCAACTTACGATCACAGACCGATCAACGTTAAATATGGCGCCGGCAGCTGTCATCTCATAGCAACTTGTCAAACTTTCCATACATTGATAACGAACACAGTTTACGATTGCAGACAATTTGGTGCAAACCAGCCTAACAGTATAACAATCAGTAAGGCAATCCAGGTGACGCCAGAGAGCCTAGAGAGGCAGGGCACAGTGAAATGTCATCTCGTTAATATCTGGAGTTAGGTTCTAATAATAATAAACATTTATTTCAGGCCAGGAGCCCATAAAGTTGTTAGGTACAATATCCTTAATCTATATTATGCTAATTAATTAGGTACATTGCTGTTCAGATCAGATAGGTACAATTATATTAAAATGAGTACGAACGAACGAGTTCACATTAAATTACATTAGGGGACATTAAATATTATTATTAGGGGACATTTTTTTTTACACAAATCGAACTAGTCCCACGGTAAGCTCAACAAGGCTTGTGTTATGGGTACTAGACGACGATATATTTAATAGATATATACTTAAATACATAGAAAACATCCAAGTCTCAGGAACAAATGTCTCTGCTCACCACAGAAACAAATGCCCTTACCGGGAATCGAACCCAGGACCTCTAGCTTCGGAGGCAATGGCACTACCAACTAGGCTAAACAGGCCGACATTGACATTGAATTGCATGAACATTAAATTATATTGATATTACGTTATTTTATTAAAAACCCACGAGTTTGCGGCGCTTGCAGTGGAGACAATGGGGCCATGGTCGTCTGACATAAGCGCCTTGCCGTTGCGGCTGGTTAACATCTCAGGAGACCCCAAGGCCGGCGTTTACCTCTCACAGAGAATTTCTCTAGCGATACAGAGAGGTAACGCGGCCAGAGTTATGGGGACAATGGGACCAGGACCTTTTAGAAGGCGTATTCTTTTTATTATTTTAGCCGTCTGGTCACGCGTTACGTCTACTAATCTTTTGTTTATTTTTATTTATTATTTACTATGCAGGTTATTGTGTTATCAATACATTAAATTGATAGTAAGTCATTTTCATGAAAATAAATTAAATTATATTTATAGGAAGCATCCGCGCTAAAACACTCAACGTTTAATTGCGTATAGCCGTCTTGGTTCATTCTGGCCGCGTCTCGCTCACTCGAAACTCCCGCGACGCCAGCAGTTCGCTAGTGGCCTAATCACATAGCTTAAGTTAAATTAGTCTCTTTTGTGTATTACATGTAATTGTGCTTCCTTTATGTTTCTTTCGTATTATAGTTAGTAATAATACGATTGACTATTATTGAAATACCACACCGCCGTTACCTAAAATTAATGGGTAATATCAGACTTATTTGCTATCTTGTCTTGAAAATAAAATCTTTGGCTAATCCTTGGCTTGAAATAGTACATTACTACAGAGGCCGGGACGAAAGGGGTTGCCGGCCGAAGACATATAGAATGGATGGATAGATCTAAGGCGGGTAACCCCATATTTCCCGCCGAGGTATGTATAGTGCTTTTCTCAAACAACAATGAAACAAACAATAAAAAATAAAGTTTTATTTTAATTACGCATAGTGGCAGAATGTCATAATGCCTGTGCCACAAATTTATGTGAAATGGAAATTAAAAAAGAGGTATTTGCCGGCCTAGGCCTGCAAGATTTGTATGAAATTCCATTAACGACCTCTTGTTCTAGCCGCACCTGGAACGTCATACTTCGCAGCCTATTTATTATAAGGAACATAACATTAATATTTCATTGCATGTTTGAGAAATAACTATTCCACCTATTTATTCAACCTTATTTTCTCTTGCGGGGATTTTATTTTTATTATTTAAGCCTAATTTATAATGTTTTAATTAATAAATGATCTTATGGTATGAATAAGTTTTGTATGTATATACTAGTTAGAGAGAATGATGAATTTTATTCCGATTCTTGTATGTTATTAATCTGAAATATAACAATGTAATATTAATTATAAAATTAATAATTATTTGAATGCAATTTGTTGGGTCTTTGTGTGATTGAATGTATATCGATTGTCAATGACGTCACTCGTTTTGATCAAGCAAAGTGGCATGATCACCTGATTAGCCACCTGGTGGAATGAGTAGTGGGGTTATTTGTTACAGAGTATTTAAGCCCGAATGCCGTTTGAACGGGGGTCATTACTTATTTGAATTTTGTGTACACTGTTACTCTGCTCAAATAAAAAGTGATTATTACTATTACTTGGTTTCTTTCGTAATATTATCCAAGAACGTGAAATCCAGTGAGCCTGATAGTGAAACAGCACCGACATATACATTCAATTTCTGGGCGCAGGCCGACTCTCATGTATAACAACGTAATTTTTACCTTTTAAGTTTACTACCCGAAACCATTATACAATGAACCATTCCAGATAGCAAGCGCCATCTGCCGTTTTTATCCTAAACTTAATGTCGATAGTAAAGAGTGTTTTACAACTTGAAATAAAAATTTTACTTGAAGATTAAATTTTTTGAAGACAAAGGTCATCTTTTATTTTTGTAAAGATTGGTTACTTTAGTATCAACTCAAATATTCAATTACTGAGGTAAACCCCCAATATTAAGACTAATTCCAATAGACCGCCTGTTTATCACCTGTTCTGTTTTGAGTTAAGATTTAACACATTCAGCACTCTCTTTGTAGCTACTACGCGCTACATACGGCCAATACGGTGGCTACATGCTGGGAGCGTAGCCTGTAGACTAGGCAGACATGAATGTGTACAGGTGGCAGATCTGATATTGGGTCAATGTTAGGCACTGGGGCTTTTTTCCGCTACTTATAACTGGTAAAACTAACGGCAACGCACGTAGCGCTACAGAAAACATGCTACGCACGTAGCGCTACGAAAAACATGCTACGCCGTAGCATATGCTTTCCATTTTGTATGGTCAGCGTCGAAGATAAATAATATGTATATTGTTTCGAAAACGTTTACTTTGGCATAAGAACGTGTGAGGGCAAGCGAGAAAGCAACACAATATAGATCAATTAACGCACAGAAGGTTGTCTATCCAACCGTTAGCTATCGTTAGCGACGGCAAAAAATTACTACTAATTGACAGTCTATAATGACGTCAATTGTCATGTAATTCACGTAAATCACTATTTTGGTCGTGAAACTGCGTTTGGCTGGTAGTTGAAATACACTTTATTTTTTATTTCAACAAGATCATACGAATCATATAACAAGACTTTATCGTAATTCCCGCTTCGTCGATTAAAAAAACAGTTCTTTTTCTTAAGTTTGCGTTTTATTATAATTTTTTCCTAATTTACAATCTATAGTCATATTTTATTGTTTATCCGTGACACCGTGTTATAAATTGTAACATGATTGAAGAACCAAAAATGGCTTTAGCCGATAATCTTACCATTACTCACCTCATTACTGTATAATAATGTATATCGACTGTCGTAGTTAATGTCGGAATATCACTAGCAGCAATAACCGCAAACCGCAACACATTATACAATATGTCTTCACAGATTGTGTACAAGGTTGTTTATGTTATATGATATTACGGCGAAGTTTGGGGAGCATTATGTCATTAATATGTGTATGAAGTTTGTTTAACTATTATTTACTTAAATGAGAGGAAAATTAATTTTGTTGATAGGTTAACTACGTAGAAAATGATTTGATGGCTGAACTATTATACTATTAATAGGGCGCAGTACGCTCGGTTCTCCATACAAACGTATTTATGTTCTCATTTTATAACGCCATGCTGGAATAACATGAAACTTTGTATACACAATGGGATCTGGCATATCTAGGTCGGAAATTAGTTCCTGTTGCTAGAAATTGTAAAAGAAAAAAATACAGCGTTTTTTGAGTTTTTTACGGCTTCTATGAAAACCTTAATAATCGTTGTATTTTTTCGCCATTATAATTTCAAGCAACAGAAACTAATTTCCGACCTAGATATGCCGGATCCCATTGTGTGTACAAAGTTTCATGTTATTCCAGCATGGCGTTTTAAAATGAGAGCGTAAATACGTTTGTATGGAGAACCGAACGTACTGCGCCCTCTTAAACAGACTAATTAAAATAATTTTTAAATCAGGAAAATCTACCTATGTTAAGAGATTCAAACCGATCAGCTTTCGGGCCACCGTGTTGCAACTAAAAAGCTATTTATGTAGAATAGACTATAATAAGATTCGAACAATTGACCATGGGAAAATTTGTATGGAGCCTGGTTCTAAAACCAAGAAAGCTGAGAGGTCATTAGAGGTAGATAGGTCGGGTATGATTTTATCAATTACCTACTAAATGCAATTTCAGCGACCTAATAAATAATATTCGTTCCTAAAATAGGAGATCTGTCACCTAAATTGAATTACCAAATAATATTAAAACGCTTACCTTAATATTTATTAAGAATTACTTGGAAATAATATCAGTAATCAAATAATTATAGGGTTTCAAAATAATAAAATTTATCACTAAAATTGAATCACCAAATAATATAAAAATGTTTACCTAAAAAAATATTTTTAATCACTGGAAAATTATATTAATTATTAAATAATTCAACTTAAATTAGACAATACACAATTAGTAAAAATGAGATTACCATAGGTTTTATAATATGTACTTTATTTAATCAAACATTGGTCAGAGTATAGCGAAGGAAGAACTTAGATTTAATTTCACTCTTTAAAAAAAAAAATAACCACGAAGACTCAGCTCTGCTCCCGCCGGTGTCTTTTAACCTATCCGCCATCCGAGTCGGATCCTCCACGATAAATTTTAGAGAACTGATCTTATATTCAGGCTATAGAAAAAAGTTATCAAACTATAATTAAAAATACATTTTTACATTAATCCGAAGATTCATATTTAGAGACAGTTTTTATTAATATGATGATTGATGACTAATATATTTCATGGGGATAGATATTATAATTAAGGTATTGCAGATTAGTCACATCTAAACTTAGATGACAGAAAATATTGTACCCCTTTAAATCTACTTCATTTTGTTCTATTGGGCACCAAGTTGAATTCCATTACAGATTTGAGACCACTGACCGAGAATATTCACATTTTTGTAAGATTGAATATGAGTTAATAGTAGGTATAAGACTTATTTAATGACCTAACTCCCACTTTTGTTAAACACATGGTCCTTAATTTTGTAACCACAATAAGGAAACCAAGGAGCCCCTAGATAGTCAGATGGAGAAAGTTTTTACCAACAAGTTTCTAACTCTTAAATTTGTGATTATGAATACGAGAATAAACTATAAATGATCTTAATCTAGTAATTTCGTCTAGTGTTGCCTCACAAAGGGATTCCACTTAGCAATAGATAGGAATAGAGAAACAGACTTGAATATATGTTGACGCAAAAGAAAACGAATGTACCAAACCGATTCACAAAGAAAATGATACGCGAGGGAATCTATTCGATTTATAATAAAGTAAAGGTAAATTACTTCAAGTATGACACTGAAATATGCTATTATTCTATTGGATACTTCGCTCTACTTTAATCGTGTAATACTGTCTTAAAATCGTGTGTTTGTAATATAAACTTTATTACATAAGCGTTTAAGTAGACTATGCAATGAAATAAGAGCATAATGTCAAAATCAAACTCAAATTAATCGAACTTTAGGTACGGTCAAGTGCAAAAATACGTATCGATTTAATCCTCTCATAAATACGAACCGCAACCTTAATCCACCGACATAAGAGCTATGGGACATATTTTTGAGCAAGTTGTATGCACCCATATTTTTGCACTTATCGCTACCTATCGTTATCTATCGCTTTTTGTTTCTGGTTTGTTCTGATATGAGACATAAGTTGCATTTGACCTACGCTCGGTGCGCGACGAATTGAGTGCACAAAACCAATTCATATATGAAATAGTTTCCTAGTGATGAATAGACACACCGAAAGCATGTCTGAAATCGGGGCCAGGTTTGGGGATATTGCAATGTGGTTAGTGAAAAACGTAATCCGCTGATCCGATAGGCGTAGTTTTAATCCCTTTAGCTCCTCTTCCACACACATGACTGGTAATGTATTGACAATTTATGATTCTGAATACAATATATTAATTTAAACTTGCACGATTTCTAGACATTATTATTGCTAAACGGGACTTAATCGCGTACAACTGAAATTCATTAAGCTGATTTCAGATTTGCCCGACGTTTCAGATGTAATCACACCGAACCATGCATCCGTGGTCACGAGCTGACTAGCGTAAGCAGGTATCAACATCTTTTAGCCGCACGGGTTTTTTTTTATATTTGTTATTTGCTCATCCGGTTTTCAGGTGACCGTAGGGAAAGCTCGTTCCTCGCACAGCGAATCGGCATTGCCATTCAGAGAGGCAACGCAGCCGGTTCCCAACCCTGCCCAGTGGGAGTGATTTGGGCCAGCCTTTTATTATATACTGTTTAAGGTGGTTATTAATTTCTCTTTGTGTTTATTATTTACAAGCTGTTGCCCGCGACTTCGTCCGTGCCTTTGCTCCTATTGGTCGCAGCGTGATATTATATAGCCTAAAGCCTTCCTCGATAAATGGACTATGCAACACAAAAAGAATTTATCAATTCGAACCAGATGTTCCTGAGATTACACGTTAAAACAAATAAACTTTTCAGCTTTATAATATTAGTATAGATATGTATATTGTTTGTTGCATGAATAAAAGTACTGAAATAAAAAAGTAAGCAATAAGAGACCGAAATTGTAGTTTTATTCCTTCTTTTGGAGGCAAAAAAGACGCTAAAAAGCAATACATGCCATTCGGTAGAAGAATTATTTCCGTATTGGGCCTAAACACTACTACGTACTACCCTTGACATAAATATATCATTTTGCTTTCTGGATACATAATGTGACGACCTGTTAAGCCTAGTTGGTAGTGACACTGCCTCCGAAGCTAGAGGTCCCGGGTTCGAATCCCGGCCAGGACATTATTTGTGCATTTAGCACGGATTTTGTTCTTGGGTCTCGGATGTTCTCTATGTATTTATCTATATAAGTATGTATATCGTCGCCTAGTACCCATAGTACAAGCTTTGCTTAGTTTGGGACTAGGTCGATTTGTGTAAGATTGTCCCTCAATATTTATTTACTATTTTATTATTTAATCTGGCTGTTTAATTTTTTTTTTTATAAAACACTCGTACCTTACCAAATAAGGGTGATGCCTCACTTGTGTTACAATGGCGTGCCACACGTGGCGTTCCAAAGTGTCGTGCTAAAAACCATTTAAACTACTCTAATGATTTGTGTCGAGTGCTTTATCAAAATGTCTAATTACTTCAAACGACACGCCTCTGTATTTTACTGAGAATTTAGAAAATAGGCATTTGTTGGAGTTAAACTATTGCCGCCTGTAACAAGCGCACGTAAAAAACTCTTTAATTTTTAAAACTAGTTTAGCTAGAAGAACATGTTCGTAGAAATACAAGCAGTGTTAATAATATTCTAATTTTAAGTATTTCGCATAACGTTAAGAGGGCGCAGTACGCTCGGTCTGGCTCGGTTCTCCATACAAACGTATTTACCCTCTCATTTTAAAACGCCATGCTAGAATAACATGAAAATTTGTATACATAATGGGATCCGGCATATCTAGGTCGGACCATAGTTTCTGTTGCTAGAAATTGTAAAAGAAAAAAATACAGCGGCTTTTTGAGTTTTTTACGGCTTGTATGAAAACCTTAATAATCGCTGTATTTTTCTCCATTATAATTTCAAGCAACAGAAACTATGGTCCGACCTAGATATGCCGGATCCCATTGTGTAAACAAAGTTTCATGTTATTCTAGCCTGGCGTTTTAAAATGAGAGCATAAATACGTTTGTATGGAGAACCGAACGTACTGCGCCGTCTTAACGGCTTTACGCTTCGGCAAACAAGCAGGACGAATAACTTTTTCATTATTCGATTTGATAAGAAATTATCTTTACTAATAACACTATGATGGCATACATTTAAAAGACCTGCCAACCTACATATAGTTTAAAGATTTAACTAATTATTTATGGATATCTCCTCTTTGCTTTAATACACTTTAATTAATAAATTCTCAAAAATATAAATAAAAAAAAATCTCCCAGGTCGCCATCCACTGATAGATCATCGTTTTGTCGACGAAACTTATTTACTATTAAAATTAGTATTTATTATTTATTAATTAAGTACTGGAGCAAGTACATAAAAATCAAAGTCCAATAGGAAATTACTCTCGATAGTTCGCAGTACGAGCTAGGCATTGGCAAAACTTGCCGACTATTAGAGGAAAGTTATTTCCTCAAATGAAGTGTCCACGGAAAAAAACATGTCTAGTCCATTTAAATTTCAGAACAAAAAGCAACCTAACCCATAAAACATAAGGTGCAAAATGGCTTTGAAATTGTAAAGAAAAAGACATGCGCTTTTCGTGGACCATTTAATTTATGAATTTTATTATACATTCAGTTTAGCTTTATTAAATTGTTAGCGAATTCCTAACATAGTAGGGTGGGATCGGTATATTGTGGTATTCTGTCATTTGAAGTGAGCTTACTGATATCACATATCAGTGATATCGTACAGATATTTGACGTGCCTTCATTTGCACGATAGAAATTTATTTGAATAGTATATAATTATTTTTACGAGTCATGTATTACATTAACCTTTTCGACGCCAACAACTTATAATATACATGCTCACTATCCGTTCATCGCCAACGACGCATATATCCGTCATGGCATTCTATGCGATATCAACCTACATGCATGTCTATAAAGTTCAACTTCGCGTTTGACATCCCCATTTTTTGCGTTTTGTATGTGATTGAGCGCTGAAAAGGTTTATTGCATATACAGGGTGTGGCCTGTAATAGGAGCAATAAATTTAAAGGACGCTTCCTTAGAGCATCTGCAGTAACCTCTTGGGTACAAAAATAATTTATCTTTTTAGGTAGTAATGGATCTTGGCACCCAGAGATTATAGCGCGGCAGTCTATGCTGATTTTGAGGTTGCGTCAAGTTATGACTCATAATCGTTGTCGCATTCTTGGTTTAATATATATATATATTTTATAAGTTAGGTTTGCGAAAAAAAAATTCCAAAAAAAAATTTTTTTATTAAAATCATTTGGATATAATTGCTGGAGAGCTCAATAGTGTACCGTTTAATTTTTTGCTCCTATTACAGGCCACATCCTGTATGTGCAATAAACCTATGTATATACATACCTATCTCGGGAAAACCTCGGCAGGGAGCTTATTCCACAACCGGAGCATCCGAAGGAGGAGGGGGCATTACGTATATGTATTCCACCAAAACTTGGTGACTTTGTATTAAATACAAGTACAAGTAAGTACTCTCTTTCCCTTTTTTTTTATTATATGTAAAAAATGTTTGGTCAAGTCAATGTAAATCAAAAGATGAATCATCATCATCATCATTTATTTAAGAGCTAGGTTTTTGTCGGTGCAGCTTTCTTTCCTCAGCCTTCCTTTTAACAGCCTGATATGACACGATGTTTTTATTAAAGATTTGAATTAAAGATGAATAATCAGACGGATAATCATCTAATTGATTTGAAAGCGAACAAATGCACCGTTGGCCCAATTTTGCACAGAACTAAAAAAACCGGCCAAGTGCGAGTCGGACTCGCGCACGATAGGTTCCGTACGTATTTTTTTTTTGTTAACAGTAATAATAACGTTAAATAATATCAAGTAGAATTTTGATGAAGTGCGAGTCGGATTTTAATTTTCCCATACATTTTGAGACCCAGCGCCTGATGAAGGCAACGAGCAAATTTAAAATAAAATTTGTATGTGAGCTCCCTTGTATATTATTATATATTTTGTTCTTAGTATTTGTTGGTATAGCAGCAACAGAAATACATAATCTGTGAAAATTTGAACTGTCTTAGCTATCATGGTTAATGGGATAGCCTGGTGAAAAACGGACAGACAGACGGACGGACAGCGGGGTCTTAGTAATGGAGCCCCGTTTTACCCTTTGGGAATGTAATCCTAAAAATGGTACGGAACAAAAAAACATAATGTCACCTCACTAGCCACATGGGCTATAAAATACAACGCTTACATGCGGCCAAGCTTTATTTTTGTTCTACAACTTATTAACTAGTAACTTATTGTTCGCTGTTAAGCAATTATGTTAACTGGCCTTTATTTCTTGCTACAAATTGTAACTTTGTCTCGGCGGGGTGCATTGTGACCTTTGGAACGGGTAATTTACATTTATACCACGTTTCTTATTATGAAGGTATAAATGACTTACTGGAATATTAAATGTATGGGTCTTTTCTTTTGTAGCGTCCGGATATCTTTCGGCCTACCTATTCAGATGGGGAATTGGAGGCAGGGGCGGCATAACATATAATAACCCTTGTTTCCCAGAGGGGTAGGCAGAGATCACGGATTTCCATTTGCTACGATCCTGACATGTATGTCAGCCATGCTCATAACATTCTTCATGCATAGATATACATTTTCGGGCATTAACTGACTTGTTGCGAGTTTTATTTGTGGTCTATCTACACTCCATAGCGTTCTACCCTCTTCTTGGTTTGCTTTTTTCGCACAGTGTCGCAACTACTACCACCAACCGGAATCTCACCTAAAGCTTGAACACGATCACGACACACAACACTTAAAGTATTTACAGTAATTAATCTATACTAATATTATAAAGCTGAAGAGTTTGTTTGACCGCACTAATCTCAGGAACTACTTGTTCGAATTGAAAAATTATTTTTGTGTTGGATAGTCTATTTATCGAGGAAGGCTTTAGGCTATAAAACATTACGCTGCGACCAATAGCAGTGAAGACGCGGACGAAGTCGCGGGCAACAGCTAGTATAATATACATGGTACGTAAATACCCCGATCTGACCGAAATATATTTTATTCGATTATATTTTGTCACGTGGCTAAAAACATTTTCTTCGCCGATCACAATAGAAGTCAGCCTGTTTAGCCTAGTTGGTAGTGACACTGCCTACGAAGCTAGAGGTCCCGGGTTCGAAACCCGGTAAGGCATTTGTTTCTGTAGTGAGTAAAAACAGCTTTCCCTAAGACTTGGATGTTTTCTATGTATTTAAGTATATATCTATTAAATATATCGACGTCTAGTACCCATAACACAAGCCTTATCGAACTTACTATGGTACTAGATTTATTTTGTGTACAAAAATGTCTTTTAAAAAAGTGGCGTAGAATTCTGTGCGTAGAATATACCCTTAATACCTTTGTGTCGCATATTATAACTGCCGTATTCGTTGAGTCTTTGATGTTAAAGTAATAGGCTGTTTCGCTCAACAATTCCCTTTAATAACCAAAATTATGAGCGTTTATGGATAATTTAAACATTTAATAATCTTAATACACAATCACAGAATAAATAGCGTCTTCCTATTATAAAGACTCTGGTAATTGGGCGTACGCTAAAATAGGGTGCGCGGAAATTTATTATTATTTAATATTTATCGTGTATTATTTGTGTGATAACAATTATTATTCTAATGCTTTCGTGTGCATGGCACGGAAAACAAAATGAGTAAGGATGGCTTCTGGATAAAGTTACAAACCAGCGTATGAAATATTACGCAACTAGCTTTTGCCCGCGACTTCATCCGCGTATAATTCGTTCTCGCCTTAGAATGATTTGTTTTCCCATACAATCTTTCTCAAGCTCAGGTGGACACCAGGAACTTAGGGGTGACATGTTGGAGAAGGAAAGCCACGAATAGAACGGACTGGAGATATTTGATTGACCAGGGCCAGGGCTGGACCAGGGCTTAGCCTAGAGCCCACCCGCGGCTGTAACGCCTCAGATGATGATGATGATGATACAATCTTACACGCTTCTTTACACCCCCTTAAGAAATGATTATAGTCAATATGACATTCCCTAGAAATCCTATTGTCAAAACGAATCATTGAGTGCTTATTTCGAAATATCAAATGTACCGATTCTAGACGAAAGAATCTCAAATTTAAGGGAAAAATTGAAAAATTTAATGCTCCGAGCAGGATAAATCTCGCGAATGAATCTCGTCAAAAACACTACATGTACATTGTACAATGATAAAAGTCTTGCTACGCAGTTCTGCCGTAAAACGTTATCCCAACAGAGCGAGTTCTTCATGTAAGTATGATGACCGAAGGCCGGAAGCAGAGCGGCAAGGCATGCGAGAATAATCACACAGAGCGGGCTTCTCATGTAAGGCTAAGGGCGGAAGGCCTGAAGCAGAGAGGCGAGACACGCGAGGCTGAAGGCCTAGCCTCCCAACAGAGTACTTATAGATTCTTCATGTAAGGTTGATGACTGAAAAGCCGAAGGAGAGTGGCAAGGCATGGGAGTCCAAAGGCCGAGCTATGTCGTCGTCGAAGATCCAGTTGCCATAATAATGAGGGTAAATTATACTCTATTCGTTCGTTTTCACGTGATGTCTAGACATATAAACAGACACACAAACAGACACAAATTCTTAAAACTGTTGAAACGATTTCTGTTATTGATTCTAAGTATCCTCAGCTAACTTTTTTCGAATATCTTCCATGTACAGACTTTCGACCCTCTTCTAAGTGTACAACATCTAAGATGCTCCAACTGTCTATGCTGACGATTGGGCTGCCCAGCTCAAGTGATCCCTTATATCAAACAGTTTTATGGTGTGAAGGGTTATGATCTTTGAAAATTCTTGTTATAGTTATAGTCGGAGTTTGGAGGTCGAGTTAATTTAAAGTCGCCGTTATCTTGCGTGAATATTAGTAAAGTGGCAAATGCCTTTTTATGTGGTTACCGTAACTTGGCTGCGCTTTAAAAAATTGCCAATTTAATAGGAATTTTGTATGTGAGCTATGTTTATATATTATATATCAACCAAATTGGCATAACGTTAGCAAATGTAATGCATTTTTTTATTTTGGTGAGTTCATTTTCAATGTACCTTGATGGTCGTGTAGTGCACGAGATCTGTGAATTTTTTGTCCAGTGTTTCACATTTCAATGTCTCACGCTGTACCTTCCATGCGTATTTATTTATTTAAGCTTTATTGCTCAAAAACAAATGTACAAATGGCGGGCTTCATTCCAAATGGCACTCTCTACCAGTCAACTACTGGGACAAACAGAGACACGAAATTAGAGCTGGGTCAATGTAGAAACGTTGACAGTGTCAAACAGACGTTAATTAAGATTAAATTAAGATAGGAGATAGGATTTAGATTTTTCATGCACTGCTGCCTATTAACGTACAAAAACCAACACAGGATCAGTACTAGTACACCGTAGATTTTTTGGCGGTTTGAAAAGTCCCTAAATACAGAATTTTCGGTACGGTTTAAGCTGTTAGTTGTCAGTGTCAGTGGTCAATAAAATCAGTATACATTTTTTACTTTTATTTCAATCATTGCTTCCTGTTTGGCTCATCATGAAAGCGGGGCGGCACGAATGCAGCAAAAATACCAAATTAAACAACTACTGCCCAAGTCTTATCTTGAGAGTACAATGATAAGAAAATCTCGATCATATCAGTAAGATTACGCTAAAGTAGAAAATACGGCATACAAAGTCCACACCGCCAAGTCAAAAAGTAGCCTTTTTTGCCTGTTTGTCCTCAAACTACAGAGTTCCATAATAAAGTTTCTGGAACCATTCCGTTTGCTATTCCACTACAAAAGAGGAATAGCATAACAATGTTGCTCAAGAGCGTTGTAATTTCGCTCTGATTGTAGCTTGATCATCTCTAAAAGTTGGGCAATCCGACTCGGCTGGGAAGCGTTCGGGAAGCTACGGAACATCTTTTCGTCCAATATTCGGCAGTGTCTCAACACGAGAGTCTTTGACTATGTATGTTGCGTCGTTTACTACGAGCCTCATAAGAAGGCTCAAAGTTACTCAGAAAGCAATGGAGAGGGCTATACTGGGAGTTTCTTGGCGTGATCGCATCAGAAATGAGTCCATCCGCAGTAGAACCAAAGTAACCGATATATCCCTCCGAATCGATAAACTTAAGTAGCAGTGAGCGGGGCACATTGTTGCACGTAGAACCGATGGCTGTTAGAGCCGAAAGGTTATCGAGTGGCAACCACGTACCGGAAGGCGTAGCGTGGGCAGACCCCCACCTGGTAAAGATAGTGGGAGTCCGCTTGATGCGGGTGGTGCAGGACAGATGATTAAATAAATAAATAAATATAGGACACATTTTTACACTAATCGAACTCGTCCCACCGTAAGCTTAATAAGGCTTGTGTTATGGACGCTGGACGACGATATATTTAATTAATAAATAAATATTGGGGGACAATCTTACACAAATCGACCTAGTCCCAAACTAAACAAAGCTTGTACTATGGGTACTAGACGACGATATACATACTTATATAGATAATTACATACTTAAATACATAGAAAACATCCAAGACCCAAGAACAAATAAATATCCGTGATAAATGCACAAATAAATGCCCTGGCCGGGATTCGAACCTGGGACCTCTAACTTCGGAGGCAGAGTCACTACCAACTAGGCTAAACAGGTCGTCATCATTTGTAAGTATAATATACTTAAACTTACAAAAACAAATATTTCTGCTCACCACAGAAATAAATGCACACACCGGGATTGGAACCCGGGACTTCTAGCTTCGGAGGCAGTGGCACTACCAATTAAGTTCAACAGGTCATTGTGGCAATCTTTGGCGGAGGCTTATGTCTAGCAGTAGACGTCCTTCGGCTGATGATGATGATGTGAAAAGACGGTTAAAATGATGTTGTGAAAAAATAAACTAGTCTATTATCTGTGATGCTGTAACGCACTCTAACTGGTCGATACCAGTTTAACCAGCAATCGGACGAACGAGTTTACTCGCGTTAACAAGCTGCGTTAGATCGGGCGTGATTCCGTGCACGCCATCTGATTTATTTGTGTTAACGTAGAACTTCATTTCGTGCCCTATTTCAGTTCCTATTTCACCCTGCTGCTTTTTATCACTAGGGATTCTGGTGAAAAAATAGTAGAGAAGTAAATGATCAGCCTCTCTATGTCTCACTACTGGGTACAGGCCTTCTAAGGATGAAAAAACCCTCTGGCGGATGTATGGTTTATAATGAAATACTTAATAATAATAATAATAATAAGCCCGCGGGGGCAGCTTGTGGCGAGCTGACGGTGAGTGGCGACACCACGGATCCCTAATCTTCAGAGGGCCCTTTCCATCTGGCTCTCGCCTCTGTGCTTGCCTTAATTGACCGGCCAGAGTGGAGTCGCAAGAGCGAGACCTATGCTCCAGGTTGGAAGTGTAAAATGTCTTAACGCCGGCGGCCTGATGATCGGATTACCGGGATCTGGCTACCGCAGACTCACCTCTCGACAACCTTACAGCGCTCAAAGGGATGTTGCCCCACTAAAAACATACAAACAAAAACAAACTAAACATACAGATCTCAGTTTAGATTAACAAACACAGGGGTTCCTCAAGGGAGTATTCTCGGACCATTACTTTTCATCATATATATAAATGATTTGCCTAATGCTGTCTCTTGTAAAACCATTATGTTTGCCGATGACACAACGCTTTTATTAAGATGTAACAATAGTTTGACTTACGAACGGGACTTGAATAATTTATTAATGAATGTTATCAATTGGATGAATAATAATGATCTACAGATTAATATAAATAAAACTAAATGTATGCAATTCCTTTCATATAATTCGGCTGACATACCATTGGATATAAATTATGATAATGAAAACGTCGACAAAGTTGACACGTTTAAGTTTTTAGGCATTATGATTGACAAGCACCTGAATTGGAAGTGTCACATTGATGAGGTCTGTTCGAGCCTTAATCGCTTTGTTTTTGCTTTGAAACGACTGCGGGATACAGTCTCGCCGGAAGCTGCGCTCACAGCCTACCACGGGTATGTTTCTTCGGTGTTACTGTATGGTTTGATTTTGTGGGGTAATTCGGTGGACGTAGATAGAGTTTTTAAGATTCAGAAAAAGTGTGTAAGGGTTATTAGCAATGCGTGGTTAGATGATAGCTGTGTCCCAATATTTAAGAAATTGCGCATTCTGCCTTTGCCTTGTTTATACCTCAGAGAAGTATGCGTATTTGTAAAAAAACACCAATACTACTTTAATAAACGGGGGGAAAATTCGCAAAGGCAGACTAGACTTAAAGGAAAAAACCTCTTACTGAAGCCGCAATCTTACAAAGATATTTACAAGCGGAATGCATTCAATATGTGTATTGCCATCCACAACCGTCTGCCCGAGGAATTAAGGACGTTGGATGGTAATTTGTTCAGATCAAAGTTAAATAGCTG
Source organism: Notocelia uddmanniana (assembly GCA_905163555.1). Classification (NCBI taxonomy): domain Eukaryota; kingdom Metazoa; phylum Arthropoda; class Insecta; order Lepidoptera; family Tortricidae; genus Notocelia; species Notocelia uddmanniana. Next base: position 21,976,998 of record LR991068.1, read on the forward strand.
GCTGTTGGATAAATGTTTTTATAGTGTTAGATGTTTTCTGGAGCAATATAAAATTGTTTAGTTATATACCTAGAACCTAGTATAGAATTAATTATGATTGTATTATTATTATTTTCAATTGACATTAAGCAATGTGTGTAATGTAAATAATTATTTGAATTGAATGTTAGATTTTAATGAATATTTGCACGCCTAGACCGGCTGAATACATGACACTATTATGTAATACTGTGACATCCCTTTGTACTGTATTCTATGCAAATAAATATTTGATTGATTTGATTGATTGATTGACTGTCACACTGTGCGTGCGACTGTTATGTGGGGCCCACTCAGCGAGCTGGCGAGTCACCGCCTGCCTTTTACAATATTGAGACTGATTGTCACGGCAAGTGTCCGCTAGTCTCCTCCAGTAGCCCCTTATCCAGCCCATCCAACATTCAGCACAATAGCCCATGACCTTAGTTTCCATCGCAGCACAGTGATGCACTGCAATAGTCTTTGCACCTGGCGGGGACCATCTCTGGATGTATCATATTGTGCGTTCGGGGATGGTATCTGCCATGTGTAACCCTTTGCTTTTAGATTAAATTGTCTAAAAGGGCCTCTGCGCTGTTGGCTTCGGCCCCACGCACGCCTTCCAAAGGCCCGGGACCCCATGGTCCCGAGATAAGGTAAAGACATACAAATAATAATAATAAGTTAGTATACCTATTACATAGTATTTCCAGGAACTAAAATACAACAGAAAGTATAGGCACAAAAACAACAATTGAAATGGTAGGTGGCTCAGCTTGTGTCTGTACCAAAAGACCACTAAGGACTCTTGGCCAACAGACGCTGTTATTCTGCAACCCCCCTGGCTTAGAAACTAAACTAAATACATGTGATCCAAACAAGAGTTACAGAAACTAACTGACTTACATACTTAGTGTATAACATAACTAGCTGTTGCCCGCGACTTCGTCCGCGTCTTCGCTCCTATTCGTCACAGCGTGATGTTATATAGCCTAAAACCTTCCTTGATAAATGGACTATTCAACACAAAAAGAATTTTTGATGTCGAACCAGTAGTTCTTGAGATTAGCGCGTTCAAACAAACAAATTCTTCAACTTTATAATATTAGTATAGATTTGTCACTAAAACTTATAACACTCACAAAACTAATCTATACTAATATTATAATCTTAAATATCTGTGTTATGTTAAGTATCATAGGTGTGTGAATAAAATTAACAGGTTAGAATGCTAGTTATTGTTTTGTTTTGAAAGTCCAATAGATGCGCCTTACAACGGTTTTTAAAAATCTTCAGCGACGTACTATCCCTTACAGGGGGCAGCAAGTTGTTCCAGCATTTAGAAGCAGCATAACGAAAACTGCCCCTAAATGCCTGAAGCCGGATCAATGGAAGTAAGGTACTATCGCTTACTGTTAAACTCAATTGTTACAAACCGTGTTTCGAACCCACGCACTTCAGATTAAAACTCGCGTGCCATACCGCTAGACTAAAGCGGCTTTATCTCTGTTGTGTCGCTCCACATGCGATATATTAAAACAAGGACCGTATCTCAATTAAAAACTCCACTGTTTACATTCGGAAGATATCAATTTGCGCGGCGAACGTAAGCACAGGTAAACACGGGATCATCCTAAACAAACGCGTTATGTACAGTTAACTCCAGACGTAGCTACGCCTTTGATGAGGTAAAGAACCTTTAATACAAGAGAATAAGAGCTATGGATCGCTTTGTATGCGTAGTTACTTCTGGTCCGGCTGTACACGGCCGCGTCGGGCCGTCGGGACCGTCGCTACGGAGGGTATAATGACTGTCAATTGTTTGCGTTTCGTGTGCCCAGGCTTAAAGCACAGTAAATGTATAATCTCAAACAGTATCTCAACTAAAGTTCTTTGTATACCACATCGGTGGCAAACAAGCGTACGGCCCGCCTAATGCTAAGCCGCTACCGCAGCCTATGGACGCCTGAAACTCCAGGAGAGTCACATTCGCATTGCCGATCCTTTGAAAATGTATGCTCTACTTTCTTGACGAACATACTGTAATCCTTCGGGAATACCTCGGCAAGGAGCTCATTTCACAACCGGAGCGCCTGAGGGAGTCTCTAAGAAGAAGGTCTTAGTTATCTTTTTTTGGTCGGAGCGAAAAGCCGTTATTTGGATATCACTGCGTGGTGGGGGCAGCGTGAAGGTTACCTATGTCGGGATTGCACCGACTCAAAACCCCCCGATGGTCTTTCTAAAGTCATTTCGGATGGCTCTGGACAAGAGTAAATAGGCAATTACTGCACCAGTGAGCACCGGGGTGTGGGCAGCAGCATCCCTGGATAGCGGTGGAGATACTGCGATCGCCAAGTCGCATGCCAAGCGTGACGATTATGGCATTTACCCCCCTTGAAATTGGGGAAGGCCTATTTCCAGGAGTGGACGTCCTTTGGCTGATATGGTGAACCGCTGAGCAACATCTAAAGCCTTGTCATCGCTTTCCATCAGGTGACAGTAGGACGAATCGGTGGTCAGTCAACCATGAAAAGAACCTTCTTGTAGAACATTTTCGCTAGACAAATTTGAATAAAGTTAGTTAGTCGATATATTTAAATTTTGAGTCCCTTAAATGAAGCATAGACAAAGTCCCTTAAAATGGAAATACCTATAATTATGTTTTATATATCTTAGGTACATTTTTGATTCTAATTTGCGAAATGGAGTGTATGTAAGTACAATATGTTGCAAATTGGGCGGCAAGGAGTTAAGTTTATTTGAGCAGTGATGCGTGTTTTGTGTAAGTGCATCGAATCAGGCGGTTGGATGGATGATATTAGGTACTGATTTAATCTATACACTGTGCTATATACATAGGTATATACTGTGTGGAAATATTTTTATCCAGGCAGTAGGTAATTATGTGTGATATTGGTACAAAAAACTGACTGTACCTAGTAATTGTTTACTTTGTAACACTTTCAAGTCTAGTTTTAAGCTGCATTCGTGAACTGTTCATCTAGTAAGGTTGGCAGGTTTACATTTGTCAGTTTGTCACATAAAGCGGTGTTTATCCGAGATATATCTACTAGCTACTGATGCTAGTAACCTCTTAGGAAGTCTAAAAGTTAGTTCAAGTTCTAGCAATGTTCCACAATACCTTAAAATGAGTTGCGAGACTCGTGTCAGTTTCACCATGCAAATTCATCCTGAAGGCAGATTTTCCTTTTGGTAATATTCCATTCGGTTTTCATTTCCACTAAACTCAATCTGGACGTCCATTTCACTATTCACAGGCAAAGAATTCAATCTAAAACTATTAATTTAAGATAAAAACAATTCTCACATATTTGTTTACAAGTTTTTTCACCTTTTGACAGTTAATGAACGTTTAGTTCACTGACAAGTGAGTCAATCTCCTGTCGTCCTGTAGTTTTTAGTCTCAAAACCTTCGTGTCATTTAAAATTTATTTCTTAACTGAACAGATATCCAGTAGAATCTCACACAAATAGCCTTTAAACGTAATTTCGGCGTTCCCAATAATAATTATCTTTAATCTGTAGGTTTCCACGTATAACTAAACGCACCCACTCATTCGAGCCATGGTTTTTTCTGCTGGGTTATTGATATTAATTTCGTTGGTTGTATGTCTGAAAATCTATTTTGTCGTATTTTCTTTTAGAAATTATGAAATAAGTAATGCTACTCAAGTCTTCATCGCCGTAAGGGTTTCCTTATATTTAATTTCTGCATATTACTTTGCATTCCCAAATATCATGGTGTTGCCAGTGGAAAATATTGTAGGAGGTTTCTAGAAACGCTGTTTCGTGGATTTCGCCGGGAGTCAGTTATCACGCAAGATGTGAGCTTTCCATCTACAGTTTAACTGGTTCTCCAATCGCTTTGGGTGAGATATTTAGTCTGATTTTGGTCTATATTCATCTGTTCTATAGCCAATATTTAACACCCGTGTTTTTATTTTAGCCTGGGGCCAAATTTGCTTAACTTAGATGCCTTCCAACATCCCATGATGTAATTTTAGAGTTATGGTAAGATATCTGGAGCTATCTCTTCTTATCCAACGCTATTATGGAATGATTCTTTGATTTGTGTTGCTAATCTGGGTCGTATTGATTTTCAGCATGACCGCCATGATCGCTCACTTTTAAAAACCTAACCTCAATTTCGCAACCCCATGTGGGCTACCTAATTAAAAACCCAGCTAAAACTGGTAAGTGTACAGCTTTATCACACCTTTAATACTCTTATGAAAATAACAATAAAATAATGTTTTCAAGAATTAAACTCCAAGCCGCTAATTTGATGAAACTTTGTTTCAGGGTTTTTTTTTTTTTTTACTATGTAACTTTATGCTAATACGGATGTATTCTCTCCATGCCTACTTAAATTGAAAGCTAAGAAACGGCCGACTTCCACGTGAGGAGAGGAGACATACTACCCTGAATCTACTAATTTCAAGTACTCGTTGAGGTGTACCTCCGGGTTACTCTGCCTTATTCCATGCAGCTAAGTGTGTTACCACAGTGGGACGTATGTACTCTTTTTTACTTTACTCTAATGAAATAGTGTCTGTGAAAAGTGTCGGTATACTCAAAATTAATAAATACTTTTTACTAAAATAGTGACAAGAACCCTCCGGTTAACGTGACTCATAAATGTGTGGGTATTATACAAACATTCAACTAGGAAGTACTATCAAATAGCCTTAAGCTGTCTCAGCCATTGTCGGAAAGGATTGTTCCTAATTTTTAGTCATTCATAGTAATATAAGAACTTAACCCGCTGAATGGTCACTGCTTTTCACTTGTATAACTTTACTTATCAAATGGAAAGCAAGCCATATTAATTTAGTATGTAATCATTCAAGCTGCGGTATACTGTAATAATGAGCGTCAGCGACTGATGTGTATACCCATATAATTTTTCATAAAAGAAAATAAACTTTAGTATAATATCATACAGTGTTTCATTTAATTACATCATTCGTTTGACGGAGGTTTATCTGGCGCCCTTTGGTAAATAAATCTCGATAAGCCTCTGCTCCAAGTTGGCCAGTACCTACCCCTGAGGTTCGTGCTCATTTTTCTGTGTGACTCCCCCGTCTCATCGTGGTGGAGAATCATTACAAGTGGCGCCCAACGTGGGGCCTTGGAGAATGATGTACTTAAATGCTCTTGAATAGGTATTACTTTAATTTATAGATTATAATAAGCGGTCATGCATACTCATTAGGTTAAGTCTACTTTCTTATTGTTAAACAAGTGTAAACAAACTTACATATAAAACACAAACTATATTAAGCGACAAACGTTTAAAAATGAAACTTTCTACATACTGATGCTAAAAAAAATTCTTAATGTTTTATTAAGCTAAGAAACTTAAAAAACATTGAATCCTTATTACCATTGAGTGTTAATTACCTATACTTAAGATTTAAACGAAGTTCATTCGCCGGATTTGTAAAGCTGGTTTGGAATTTAAACAAAGTGAAAACATTATACGCTTATAAACATTGAAATACTTGGTTCATGTTCATAGTAACTACATATTTTCTCTTGCTTCTACGTTTATTATTCTGACAACATAACAATGGATTTCATAACAGCTGCATTGCACACGAGCTGTCTATACGCAAACTTCCTGTTAATCCTCTTTCTAGGCGAACTAGTCTCTGTCAGGCACTGAAACAAACTGCAAAACTTGCTCGTGAAGGTAGTCTTTTGATGGATAATCTTGTTCAAAGCGACATTAACAAGGAACTGGAAATTTGCCAGCGCAAAGCGGAGGAGATCGAGGCGGAACTTCAGGAAGAACTTTCAGCTGCTGCCGTGGATCGTTTGCTATCGCGTTGCCGCTACTTGTTATGCCGACTTAACCGCCTGGGAGATGAATCTGAGGAAGTCCGTTTGTTAAAAGACGTAATCAAGTCCATGTTGTCTAGAATTCAAGAAAATAATTCTTCACCGTCTGATTCGGATGACGATCAGAACTTGTCCCATGATAAACCTAGTGTAGTCAGAGAAGTAATCTATAAACCAGAGAAGACTTTCAATATAAACTCTCTCAATTTGAAATTTAAAGGTGACACCTGCGTGCGCTTGTTCCTCTCGCGGTTGGAAGAACTTCGAGTGGCTAGGAATATTTCCGAAGCACGAATCTTTCGTGGATTTCCAGAGATATTAGAAGGACCTGCGTTGTCATGGTTCCGGTCCAACCGATCTATGTTCAGTTCATATAACGAGGTCATTAAGGCTCTCAAAGAGGATTTTGATATACCGGATCTTGACCACCAGCTCCTAAACGAGATTCGATCTAGGACTCAAGCGAAGACAGAAACTATCGTGTTTTATGTCTCAAGTGTATTAGGAATGTTTGAGCGTTTAAACAAGGACATACCGGAGTCGGAAAAGTTAGACATACTCAGTCGAAATATTCGCCCCGAATATTCTAGGGATCTTGCTCTACATGAGGTTAAGACGATAGAACAGCTTAAAGGTTTATGCAAGCGTATCGAACTAGCACAAGTTAAAGCTAAACAATTCCGTGAACCGACTACTTCTGGACATGGAGAGTCTACCTCTGCTCCTCAAGCAAGCAACTCTTACACTCGTCCTAGATATCCAATAAGAAACCCGGATAAGTCAGCATTCACTACTAAAAACTATATAGCTTCCGTAGCACCGAATACTAAGCGGTCATGTTTCCGCTGCGGCCTGACAAACCATCCTACTGGATTATGCAAAAAATCTAGAGAAATCGTATGTTTCAAATGTGGGGAAAAGGGAGTACGAACTCCTGATTGTCCTAACTGCATGCCAAATTCAAAAAACTAATAAACTCTGTCTTTTCTAATAAAACACCTACTTTATCCTCTGCTCCCTCGCCGTCAGAAAAGACACTGTATTTTAATCCACCAAAGGGAGACAATAGACTTTACTTACCTTTAGACATACTTGGTCTAAAAGTAAAGGCTCTTTTAGATAGTGGAGCCTGTTCTTCATTTCTTGGATCTGATAGCCATCTTATCTTAACCTCTGTTGGAATACCAATCCAGACTCATAAAATACCATTTAAAATCCGAGTAGCCAACGGACAACAACTGTTGTGCTCCGAATATATGACCGTGCCTGTTAACTTTAATGATTCTGTGCAGCTCATACACTTTAATATTCAACCTAATATTACTACACCTATTATTCTGGGATTGGATTTCTGGAAGGCTTTTAAACTTCTTCCCGAGACTATAACTAATACATCTAACGACGAAAATTTGAACAGTATCTCTAACACACCTGTAGAAAATGGTTTAACTAACTTGGAATCACTAACTTCAGAACAAAAAACTCGATTAGATAAGGTGAAGTCTACTTATGATCAAATAGATACAGACAAAGTGGGGTTAGGCAAAACACACCTGATCGAGCATGTAATTAATACAGGAGAGGCTACGCCAATAAAGCAAAAATACTATCGGTTAAGCCCTGATAGACAGGCGGCGTTAGAAAAAGAAGTGGATCGCATGTTAAAGGAGGGGATAATTGAACCATCATACTCACCATGGAACTCGCCTGTAGTTATGGTGGAAAAACCTAACGGTTCCATGCGGCTTTGCTTAGATAGCAGAAAACTAAATTCGGTCTCCAAAGCTGATGCGTATCCGTTACCGTACGTTAACTATATCCTCGATAACCTGCGGGATGCTAAATATCTCACTTCCCTGGACTTAAGTGCAGCTTACCACCAGATACCTCTCAGTGCTGAGTCAAAAGAAAAAACTGGGTTCACTGTGGCCGGCCGCGGTTTATATCATTATAACCGGATGTGTTTCGGATTGGTAGGGGCCAGTGCCACCATGCAACGTCTAATGGACAACCTTTTCACAGCTGAATTCGATAACAAAGTGTTTTGTTACATTGATGACATCATCAACTGTACTTCAGATTTTGACGAGCACTTACGTCTACTTGAGGCGGTGCTTAAGAAACTTAAAGACGCTAACTTAACTATCAATATGCAAAAATCTTTATTCTGTCGCAACGAACTCAAATACTTGGGATATATTGTGGATAGGTATGGTTTGCGTACCGATCCTGCCAAAATAGATGTAATATTGAACTTTCCAGTACCTGAAGATGCCAAGGGTATCAAACGCTTTCTCGGAATGTGCGGATGGTATCGGCGTTTCATTAACAATTTTTCCAAAATTGCACGTCCTTTATCTCGACTTACCAGTAAAAAAGTAAAATTCACTTGGTCGGATGAAGCCAATGCATCTTTTGAATTACTTAAATCAGCTTTAATTTCTGCTCCCATTCTTAAATGCCCTAACTTCCAGGAGCCATTCTATCTACACACAGACGCGTCTTCATATGCTATTGGTGCTGTTCTGACTCAAAAATATGACGGAGTTGACCATCCAGTTGCTTATTGCAGCCGCACGCTTAACAAAGCTGAAACCAACTACTCCGCTACCGAACGAGAATTGTTGAGTGTGATATACGCTTTAGAGCAATACAGGGCATATGTAGAAGGTAGGAAATGCTACATTATCACCGACCATGCGTCCTTAAAATGGTTCACTAACCTTAAAAATCCTTCCGGTCGTCTAAATGTAGAATGAGTCAGTTCACTTTTGAACTAATCCATCGTAAAGGAAAAGAACATATAATACCGGATTGTTTATCCCGTATCCAGGTCAATGCAATAGATATCTCTACTCAAGATCCTTGGTATTTGGACATATACAAAAAGGTCTCTGAAAAGCCTTCACTGTTCCCTAACTTTAAAATTGAACAAGATAAGCTTTATCGTTACTCAAAGAACAAATATCGCCTGACAGTCCAATTTGACTGGAAGTTGGTAGTTCCCTTTGAGAAACGAAAAGATATTCTATTCAAATACCATGATGATGTCTCTGCTGGACACTTTGGGGTGGCTAAAACCCATTCTAAAATTGCAAATTTTTACTATTGGCCTACACTGTTTCAAGATGTAAAAGAATATGTAGGGTCCTGCGAAACGTGTAAGACCTACAAACCAGTAAACTTAGCTCGTCCAGGTTTAATGGGTAAACCACGACGTATATCGTCACCTGGCGAAGCCATCTCGTGTGACATACTCGGTCCTTTCCCTCATTCTTATTTAAGGAATCAGTACTTATTTGTGGTAACTGATTATTTCAGCAAATATGTCACTTTATTTCCTCTGCGTAATATAACCGCGAAAGCCATAGTTAAATGTATGGAAAAAGGGATTTTTCTTGTCCATGGTGTGCCGAAATATATATACTGTGACAACGGTGCTCAATTCACTTCAAAAGACTTTAGAGACCTAGTGACTAAATACTCTGTTCCTCATCTCTTTTATAACCCTAGGTATCATCCTCAGACCTGTGCTACTGAGAGAGTAAATCGGGAGTTGGTGAGAACGATAGCCTCGTACGTGCGTTCGGACCACCGAACATGGGATAAACATGTGGCCGAAATACAGTGCGCTTTAAATACTGCTACCCACGAAGGCACCAAACATACTCCTTATTTCCTAACACATGGCCGTGAGATGGTCCTAGAAGGTTCTTTATATAATGACGAAGGCCCCATAGATCAAAACTCACTCGATCTCGATACTAGTTTCGCTTTTTCAGAAAATCTTAAAGAGCTGAAAACTGTTTTTCAAAAAGTGCGCAACTCGTTGCTCGTTTCTCATGAACGTAATGCTCGATATTACAACATGAGAAAACGCCACGTAGAACTGGTCGAAGGCCAAATAGTCTATAAAAAGTGTTTCCATTTGTCTAATGCAGCAAAGAATTTTTCCGCTAAATTAGCACCGCGTTATGTTAAATGCGTGATATTTAAAAAACTTGGACCGTTGGTCTATACATTAAAATCTCTGGATGGCAAAATCTTAGGAAATTTCCATATTAAGGATATTGTCCGTCCAGGGGAAGTCGCTGATTCCTCATGACGTGTCACGTTTCCTCCACTTCTCAGTGGTGAAATTTAATTAATTACTATCATCTTCATAGAGTGAAGCCTAACACCTTTGCTAGTCTTCCTCAAACCGTTAAAACTTTTATTCTTACAGACTATTATTTAAGGCATTTTCTAAAGTGTCTGTAATTCCTCATAAACTTGTGGACAGTAGCGATCGGACTGACCCTGTTTATTCCATTCGTCCTTATAAAGACAAATGTACTTTTAACTCTAACATATTTGGAAATCATTTGATAAAGGGTATTTTATCAGCTGGAAAGCATATGAATTTCCATTTTAACTTCATATAACAACTCTTCCTAAAAGTGAAAACCTTTGCATCTCAGTAAGAGTTGACACTATTAAAAGGATTTTTTTTGCTGAAAGAAGGATATACCGTAAACCTGTCTTCCAGTCAACCCTTTAATTTTGTCGAGATCTAGATGCGGTGAAATACTAAATTAATTAGTTTTTCCTCGTACTACCTCGGTTGTAAATAGAACGGCTCTCTTTAATAAAGTAAAAGTCTCCTGCCGGAATTAGTTAGTTTACGAATAGTTTTGTTTAGTATAACAGATAGCTATCGAAATAGTTAGATTATAAAGGTCGACCATATGTAGTTAAGAATCCAATAGTTTTAGAGAGCTCTCGCCTAGTTTAAGCCGTACTATAGAACATTATTCCACAAAGTGCGGGAATAATATGTTTAGCATACATTTCGTTTTTAGTTATTAGTGACGGGTATGCGTTGTTAGGAGTAGATCTAAACGTTTCCACTCCCGTTTGCTCTAGTTTTAATTGGAAATCTGCTGGAGATTTCTGATACCGACCAATCTTTGGCATTTGATAGTTCTTTTTTTTGCTTAAAAAAAAAAAAATTAAAAAAAAAAAGTTTTATTTAATTTTTTTTAAACCAACTAAAGATGAACTGTAACACTTTCAAGTCTAGTTTTAAGCTGCATTCGTGAACTGTTCATCTAGTAAGGTTGGCAGGTTTACATTTGTCAGTTTGTCACATAAAGCGGTGTTTATCCGAGATATATCTACTAGCTACTGATGCTAGTAACCTCTTAGGAAGTCTAAAAGTTAGTTCAAGTTCTAGCAATGTTCCACAATACCTTAAAATGAGTTGCGAGACTCGTGTCAGTTTCACCATGCAAATTCATCCTGAAGGCAGATTTTCCTTTTGGTAATATTCCATTCGGTTTTCATTTCCACTAAACTCAATCTGGACGTCCATTTCACTATTCACAGGCAAAGAATTCAATCTAAAACTATTAATTTAAGATAAAAACAATTCTCACATATTTGTTTACAAGTTTTTTCACCTTTTGACAGCTAATGAACGTTTAGTTCACTGACAAGTGAGTCAATCTCCTGTCGTCCTGTAGTTTTTAGTCTCAAAACCTTCGTGTCATTTAAAATTTATTTCTTAACTGAACAGATATCCAGTAGAATCTCACACAAATAGCCTTTAAACGTAATTTCGGCGTTCCCAATAATAATTATCTTTAATCTGTAGGTTTCCACGTATAACTAAACGCACCCACTCATTCGAGCCATGGTTTTTTCTGCTGGGTTATTGATATTAATTTCGTTGGTTGTATGTCTGAAAATCTATTTTGTCGTATTTTCTTTTAGAAATTATGAAATAAGTAATGCTACTCAAGTCTTCATCGCCGTAAGGGTTTCCTTATATTTAATTTCTGCATATTACTTTGCATTCCCAAATATCATGGTGTTGCCAGTGGAAAATATTGTAGGAGGTTTCTAGAAACGCTGTTTCGTGGATTTCGCCGGGAGTCAGTTATCACGCAAGATGTGAGCTTTCCATCTACAGTTTAACTGGTTCTCCAATCGCTTTGGGTGAGATATTTAGTCTGATTTTGGTCTATATTCATCTGTTCTATAGCCAATATTTAACACCCGTGTTTTTATTTTAGCCTGGGGCCAAATTTGCTTAACTTAGATGCCTTCCAACATCCCATGATGTAATTTTAGAGTTATGGTAAGATATCTGGAGCTATCTCTTCTTATCCAACGCTATTATGGAATGATTCTTTGATTTGTGTTGCTAATCTGGGTCGTATTGATTTTCAGCATGACCGCCATGATCGCTCACTTTTAAAAACCTAACCTCAATTTCGCAACCCCATGTGGGCTACCTAATTAAAAACCCAGCTAAAACTGGTAAGTGTACAGCTTTATCACACCTTTAATACTCTTATGAAAATAACAATAAAATAATGTTTTCAAGAATTAAACTCCAAGCCGCTAATTTGATGAAACTTTGTTTCAGGGTTTTTTTTTTTTTTACTATGTAACTTTATGCTAATACGGATGTATTCTCTCCATGCCTACTTAAATTGAAAGCTAAGAAACGGCCGACTTCCACGTGAGGAGAGGAGACATACTACCCTGAATCTACTAATTTCAAGTACTCGTTGAGGTGTACCTCCGGGTTACTCTGCCTTATTCCATGCAGCTAAGTGTGTTACCACAGTGGGACGTATGTACTCTTTTTTACTTTACTCTAATGAAATAGTGTCTGTGAAAAGTGTCGGTATACTCAAAATTAATAAATACTTTTTACTAAAATAGTGACAAGAACCCTCCGGTTAACGTGACTCATAAATGTGTGGGTATTATACAAACATTCAACTAGGAAGTACTATCAAATAGCCTTAAGCTGTCTCAGCCATTGTCGGAAAGGATTGTTCCTAATTTTTAGTCATTCATAGTAATATAAGAACTTAACCCGCTGAATGGTCACTGCTTTTCACTTGTATAACTTTACTTATCAAATGGAAAGCAAGCCATATTAATTTAGTATGTAATCATTCAAGCTGCGGTATACTGTAATAATGAGCGTCAGCGACTGATGTGTATACCCATATAATTTTTCATAAAAGAAAATAAACTTTAGTATAATATCATACAGTGTTTCATTTAATTACATCATTCGTTTGACGGAGGTTTATCTGGCGCCCTTTGGTAAATAAATCTCGATAAGCCTCTGCTCCAAGTTGGCCAGTACCTACCCCTGAGGTTCGTGCTCATTTTTCTGTGTGACTCCCCCGTCTCATCGTGGTGGAGAATCATTACAACTTTACAGTGTAAGTACTTGCTGGGGTACTTATGTAATAATTGTACTGTCCGGGTTATGCTAAGTTCAGATGAGGAAATTGTCCGTAATAAATGAAAGTCCAAGGATGTTTTAGTGTTACTTATTTCGAATATAAAAATCTCACGTTACAATAGCTTAGTGGCGGCTAGTGTGGTTCGCGTCACGGTTCGAGGGAGACTGCCTTAGCAGTCGCGGCGCTGCAGGAATTCGCTTACACGCATTGTGTCCCTACATAGGTCCCTCCCAAATTTTTGGGAACAAAAATTTTAAACAGAAAAATATTAGCTCGCATCCAGAAAGCACAAATCATAACAATTGCATTGTTTATCCTGCGGGCCGAGCGCTCACCGCCCGGTAACCTGATACCGGCAGGCGGTGCGGTGTCATAACGCGACCCCAATACCTAGAATTTGCGCTGTCTGTATGCCACTGTCACAATATAACTAAACTAATTAAGTATTAAAATTGAAATTTAAAAACAGACATGGGCTTCTCTTATGGAGCCAAAAACACATATTATCCCTATACGTCGCTTAAGCTATCACTGAATGCACATTAATCACTAAACCAACCGTGGGTTGTATACGAAAGCTGGAACACGTTAATAGTTGGGTGGCTGCGGCGCGGGCTGAACCTGAACACGCTGCAGCGGGGCTGGACCTCCCACCTTGTTAAGTTCTTTCCGTAGCCAATTCTGCGTTTTCTTGAGACATTGTCGCCGAAGCGTATAAATAATTATTATGAAAAATGCACAAGCTATGACAATGAGTACTATAGTCACATAATTCAACTTTGTCTCAACTTGCGTAACATTATTGATAACTTGTGCCTGGGCGTTCGCGTCACTTTTATCCGCGCTACTTTGACTGTGGCCCATGATGTTTTCCGAATAGGCTATAACCTCGAAATGAAACTAATATCTTCATATTTTTCGTATACATCCCACTTACATTGTCAACTCAACATAAATCTGTACGTGCCATACACCAATTAAACACGAGTTGTTTTCTTGCTCTAGAAAAAAATGCTTGTGCGTAGGTACGTGCTAAAATAAGAATACGTATTACGAAATCACAAATGGATTAAACAAGACATCTTACGCGACATTGTTTACATGAATCGAACGGGTGCCTTAACCACGCGCCCGCTCCTCGTCGTTTTAACTGTATTGGGCCCTATTGTAATGTCACTAGAGCCGCTGTTTGCTTGTAAGGCTGTGGCTGAGTTATCAATCTTATCATTTAATATATATGCCGGCTTAAGCCGATCTATTGAAATGTTTGCCTTGCGTTCGGGCAACTGTACAGAATAAACTTTATCTGTCCTCTTGATGACGCGGTATGGACCATCGTACGGAGCTTTCAACGGCCTCCTAACGGTGTCATCCCTAACGAAAACATGCGAGCACGTTTTCAGATCGGGGTGCACAAAAAATGATTTTGAATTACTATGAGATCCTGGGACTGGTCTTAACTTACCTATCGTTTGACGGATCTTATCGATCAAATCGCTGTCGTCACATACCTCTTTGTCCGTGAACTCGTAAAAATCAGCTGGCAAACGCAGGCTTCGGCCGAACGCCATCTCGGCGGCGCTGACACCATTGTCGCTCCTTACCGCCGCGCGAAGACCTAACATCACTGTTGGCAATTCCTGTAGCCATCTAGTGCAATCTAACCGGGCTTTTAAAGCCATTTTTAATGACTTATGGAATCTTTCGATTTTCCCATTGCTCTGTGCATGGAAAGCAGTTGTCCTATAGGGTGTCGATCGGGCGTTCAAATAACAAGTCCGTTATAGACACACTATTTGTAATAAAGTTCCACAAAAGATATATATGTATAGACTTAATATTTAGGCGGAGGCACACACGAATACGAAAGTCACAAGCACAAAGAAACGAGAAGAGTCACAGGAAAGAGATAGTTAATGTTCGTAAGCTAAAAGCGAAGCTAAAGCACTACTATTAGCGAGCACGGGCAGCGTGGGTTCAGTGTCGCGGTCGATAGCTGACTAACTCCCACTCCGCTTCATCGCAGGCGCCGGCCGCTGCATGTACACCCTACATGCGTACGGTGTTGCGCGCAAGTTTCACTTTAACCGATTTCAGCAGGGGAGGTTAATGTGTTTTATTTTAACTTTCAGTGTTTGATTTCGTGCACAGTGGTCGCTACACTATTCCCCCACCGAGACCGTTGCTTGCTACGGTCGATAGTAGTCTGGAAAATGAACAACTCGGCCGCTGCGCGTTCTTCTTTCCGACTCCGGAGCTGGGGTTTCCTGCACTCGTAGTGGGCTGGCATTTGTACCACTCGTGGTGTCATCTTTGGCCATGAAGGCTGGCTTCACCCTGTCGACCGATACTGTGGAGTGTCTACCTTTGATGTCCAGCTTGAGGGTTTTGGCTCCTCGCTCCAAGACCTTGTATGGGCCCGTGTATGGCGGTTCGAGGGACCTTCTGACGGCATCTTGGCGGAGAAAGACGTATTCAGCCGAGGACAGGCTTCTGGGGACGTAGAACGTCTTTTGTGAATGCCAACTTACTGGTTCCGGTTTGAGCTTTGCGATATGGAGCCGTAGACGTGATGCGAAGTCAGTGACGTCTGAGGTGACATTTATGTTTGGGGCGAAGAACTCACCTGGTAGGCGTAAGGGTTCGCCATATACGAGTTCTGCGGCTGATCCGTTGATGTCATCCTTCCACGAGCTGCGGATGCCCAGCAGGACGAGAGGAAGTACTTCAACCCAGTGTATGCTCGTATGGCACATGATTGCCGCCTTCAGTTGTCGGTTAAAACGCTCTGCCATACCATTGCTCTCCGGATGGTACGCCGTGGTGGGCCGGTGCTCTGCGCCCAGGATGCGTGTGATGCTGCGGAACAGGTCACACTCAAATTGCCGGCCCCTGTCGGTGGTGATTCTCGCCGGGCAACCGAAGCGTGCGACCCAGCCTGCAATGAATGTGCGGGCACAGGTCTCTGCGGTGATGTCGGCGATCGGATATGCCTCAGGCCATCGTGTAAAGCGGTCGACGGCCGTGAGACAGTATCTGAAACCAGAAGAAATTGGTAAAGGGCCGACGATGTCCATGTGGACATGGGAAAAGCGTTGACTAGGAGTAAGGATGTGAGTTAGCGGAGAGGTGATGTGGCGAGATATCTTACTTCTCTGGCAATCTATGCATTCTTGTGCCCATCTTCGGCTATCTCGTTTCACTCCTGGCCAAACGAACCTTTGTGATATCAGGTGTGCTGTTGCTCTTGCGCCAGGATGGCTCAGGTTATGTAGTGCATTGAATACTGCTCTTCGGAATGCAGGAGTAACATAAGGTCGAGTACTAGTTGTAGAGACGTCGCAATATAATTCTGTATTTGCGTCTGATGTCCTTACTCGTTGTAGTTTCAGTGACGTGCCATTGTTGAGTAAATCTTGCAACTCAGGATCTGAATCTTGGGAATGTGCAAGAGCCTCGTAGTTAATGGGCACTGAAATTGCCTCGATCCTCGAGAGAGCGTCTGCTACTACGTTTTCCTTTCCCGCAATGAACCGAATATCTGTGCTGAATTGTGATATCAGATCCAGATATCGGAACTGTCTCGGCGAGCAATTGTCCCGACGTGAAGAGAAGGCAAACGTCAAGGGCTTGTGGTCAGTGTAGATGACGAACGGCCTCGCTTCCAGCATGTGTCGGAAATGCTTTATGGCATCGTAAATTGCAAGCAATTCACGATCATATGGGCTGTAGTTCTTTTGTGCTGGTTTCAGCCGTCGTGAGAAGAACGCGAGGGGCTCCCAGCTGTCTCGTACACGTTGCTGAAGAACTGCTCCAATGGCTGAGTCTGACGCATCGGTTTGCAATGCCAGCTCTGCGTCTTGGCTCGGGTGAGCTAACATGGCTGCTTCCGACAGACTCGCTTTGCAAGCATTGAAGGCTTCTAACATCCCGTCAGTCATGGTAATGGCCTCGGATCCTCTTTTCTTACTCCCAGACAGGACAGTGTTCAGAGGTGCTTGAATTGCTGAAGCACCAGGAATGAATCGGCGGTAGAAATTGTACATTCCCAGAAATCTCCGTAACTCCTTTACCGTCTTAGGTGTAGGGAACTCTTGGATGGCATGAACCTTACTTGGTAGTGGTTGTATACCCTTAGCGCTGACCTCATGTCCCAGGAAGGTAATTGTGGACACGCCGAACTCACACTTCGCCGTATTGATGAGCATGCCGTAATCTGACAGCCTCCGAAACAGTTGACGGAGATGATCGTTGTGCTGGTTCTCATTTGCAGAGAAGACTAGTAAGTCATCCAAGTACCCGTAGCAAAAGGGAAGGTCAGCCAGAACCTCATCAATAAAGCGCTGGAACGTCTGCGCTGCGTTCCGCAAACCAAATGTCATGTTGGTAAACTCAAAGAGGCCAAACGGAGTGGTAATGGCCGTCTTGGGGACATCATCGACAAAAACGGGTATTTGGTTGTACGCTTTGACAAGATCAAGCTTGGAGAATACGGTGCTACCGCTGAGCTGGTGCGCAAAATCCTGTATATGCCTAATGGGGTAGTTGTCAGGAATTGTGCGGGCATTTAAGGCTCTGTAATCCCCACAGGGTCTCCAGCCGTCGTCTTTTTTAGGGGCGAGATGCAGTGGAGAGGACCATGAGCTCTCAGACCTGCGAGCTGTTCCATTTGCCAGCATATCCTCAAACTCCTTTTGGGCTATTTTCATCCGATCTGGTGGCAGGCGTCGAGGGCGGCTGGTAACAGGTGGGCCAGGCGTCGTACGGATATGGTGGACGGTATTATGCTTAGGTACCTTGTAAGTCCCGGCGGGGCGCGTAATCTCTGGGTACTCCCGCAAGGTTTGGTGGTACCTCGACTCTCCTGCTACTGCCTTGATGGACGTGATGACCTCCACAGGCTTCTGGACTGGCACGTTGATGGAGAGTGTCGTTAGGCTGTCTATCAGGCGGTGGTTCCTGCAATCTACCAATAAATTATAGAACGACAAGAAATCGACGCCAATTATTGGTTTAGACACGTCCGCCACTACAAATTTCCACTTGAACGCGCGTCGTAATCCGAGATCCAGAAGAAGTTGTACCGAGCCGTAGGTGGGAATGACTGTACCGTTAGCGGCGAAAAGCTGATAACTGGATTTCGTACGCTGCTCCTTAATTGCCGAGCGAGGGTAAACGCACAGGTCGGATCCGGTGTCGATCAAAAAATGCTTCTTCGATGCCCGATCCATTACAAAAAGGCGGCCCGGTATGGTCTGGCAGTCGTTGGCCGCTACTTCCGGCTGCCGTGGGAGTTTTCCGACGTGTAGGCGCAGGGTGTCGTACATCTCTTAGCTTTTGAACCGAACCTGTTGTGGTAAAAACAATACGCTTCATTTCGTGACCTCGATGACGACCGTCGACGGTTTCCAGATTGAGACCGGTCCCTACTCTGTGCATTGAAACGTGAGTGGCTCCTTGAGTTATGCGGTTGCGAATTAATTTGTGCCCTTAGCGAAGCCACTTCCTTGCGTAGCTCCGACATTTGGAATGCCAAATCATGCATCAAATCATTATTACCACTGGTACTTGGTTCTCTCGATCTATGTCTTGCATGTTCGCCGACGGAGAAAACTTGTGTTGCCGTGGGTGCAATATCATACACCTTATCCGCCAAGTCGGCTAACATATCCACGCTCAATGTCGGTTGTGACGCTATAACCGTTTGCAGGTTAGGTGGCAGACGCGATGACCAAACGGTTTTTAAAAATTCGTCCGATACGTACCCGCCGGCAAGCGTTTTTAAACGTCTCCAGTACTGCGACGGCTTCCGGTCACCTAACTCTTCGTGCATTAATAACTCGCGATGCTTCTTTTCCTGCGACGCCGATAGCCGTGAAATAAGCTCGGTTTTAAGCCTAAGGTACTTATTATGCGCAGGCGGTGAATTTACTATGTCCTTAACTTCCACTATATATTGATGCTCAAGCTGGCTTATCACATAGTAAAATTTCGTTGCATCCGCTGATATTCCGGAAATCAGAAATTGGCCTTCCATCTGCTGAAACCATAATTCGGGCTCCTCTGGCCAAAATGGCGGCATCCGTATACCGACTTTGCAAACCTCGCTTCCCTTCGTGTCCGTTACAGCTGATGACGGTCCCGGCGCATTAGGCCCCGAACGAGCCAGGTCGTATTCACCATCCGACATATCTGCTGCGTAAAATGTCCAAACTCGGGGTCACCAGTATAGGGTGTCGATCGGGCGTTCAAATAACAAGTCCGTTATAGACACACTATTTGTAATAAAGTTCCACAAAAGATATATATGTATAGACTTAATATTTAGGCGGAGGCACACACGAATACGAAAGTCACAAGCACAAAGAAACGAGAAGAGTCACAGGAAAGAGATAGTTAATGTTCGTAAGCTAAAAGCGAAGCTAAAGCACTACTATTAGCGAGCACGGGCAGCGTGGGTTCAGTGTCGCGGTCGATAGCTGACTAACTCCCACTCCGCTTCATCGCAGGCGCCGGCCGCTGCATGTACACCCTACATGCGTACGGTGTTGCGCGCAAGTTTCACTTTAACCGATTTCAGCAGGGGAGGTTAATGTGTTTTATTTTAACTTTCAGTGTTTGATTTCGTGCACAGTGGTCGCTACAGTCCTGAGCTTCTTCACACCCAATAATTTCATCAGAGATGCGAACAACCTACTTTCGAATTGCCTACCCTGGTCGCTGGATAACTTGAGTGGGCAGCCGTACCGTGATATCCAGCCATCATATATAACCCATGCTACGCTTTCCGCAGTAATATCCTGTACTGGAAAAGCCTCCGGCCACTGCGTCCTACGGTCTATGACAGTGACCAGATACCTATACCCCTGCGCCGTCGTAGGGAGAGGTCCAGTGATATCGATATTTATATGTTCGAACCTAGCTACTACCGGGTAGTCAACAAACTCTGAAACTGTGTGTCTTATTACTTTTGCCCTCTGGCACTGAATACAACACTTTGCCCATGAACCCACATCTTTATTCATCCCTGGCCAAAAAAATCTGTCTGCTACCAATTTTCTAGTTGTGCGTATCCCTGGATGACTGAGATTATGCACAGCGTCGAAAGCAAGCCTCCTGAACTGCGGTGGTAGGTATGGCCTAACATGCTTCGTTGCGGTTTCGCAATAAACCTCCTTATTGCACGCTGGCAAAATAAATTTCCTAAGCCTTACGTTGCTATCGTGCGCGTCCGCTTGCCGCACATAATCGTCACGTTCCTGCGCGTCAGCGACTTCGTCGAAGTCGAGCACTGTGGGACAGGAAATCGTCTCAACACGCGATAACGCGTCAGCTACTACATTATTTTTACCTACCACATATCTAATATCTGTAGTGAACTCGCTTATGAAAAGGAGTTGCCTCGCTCTGCGTGGGGTCTCTTTGTTACTATCGACATTCTTAAAAGCGTACGTCAATGGTTTATGATCTGTGTATATCACTAGCTGTTGCCCCTCAAATTGCTTACGGAAATGCCTAACGGCTAGGAATATAGCCAAAAGCTCTCTATCAAAACACGAATACTTCATCTGTGCCTTTGTCAAACCTTTCGAAAAGTAACCCATGGGTTTCCATACATTGCCTACTTTAATTTGTAGCACCCCCCCGACGGCGGTGTCCGATGCGTCGGTCATTAAAGACAATGGCGAATCTGAGATAGGTTGAGCCAATGTAGCCGCATTTTGCAAGCTTAACTTACACTGCTCAAATGCTTTGATAGATTCCGCCGTCCATTCGATCTTTGTCTTATCTCTTTTCTTACTGTTGTGTAGGTACTTATTTAACTCTGTCTGGTGTGAAACCGCGTTCGGCAAGTGGGATCTGTAAAAATTTACCATACCCATAAATCTACGTAGCTCTTGAATCGTCTCAGGCCGCGGATACTCGACGATCGC
The DNA here is from genome assembly GCA_905163555.1 of Notocelia uddmanniana. Lineage (NCBI taxonomy): Eukaryota > Metazoa > Arthropoda > Insecta > Lepidoptera > Tortricidae > Notocelia > Notocelia uddmanniana. The sequence continues at coordinate 21,998,068 of LR991068.1, forward strand.
TCGCACTTTCTCTTCCATTGGACGGATTCCCTCCTTGGAGACCTCGTACCCTAAAAATTGGACTACCGACTTACCGAAATTACATTTCGAGATATTTATGGTGACTGCGTACTCGTTGAGCTTCGCGAACACTTGCTCTAGGTGCTCCTCGTGTTGTTTCTGTGTCTCGCTGGCTATTAACAAATCATCTATGTAACAAAATACAAAATCTAGGTCCTGAAAAATGGTATTCATAAACCTTTGAAAGCTTTGCGCTGCACATTTCAATCCAAAACACATGCGAGGGAATTCATACAGTCCGAAAGGCGTGATTATCGCCGTTTTCTGAATGTCGTTCTCCGCTACTGGTATGTGATGGTATGCCCTATTTATATCTATAGTCGAAAAATACTCATTGTTTCCTATTATGTAAGTAAAATCCTGTATCCTAGGAATGGGGTATCGATCAGGAGTGGTCACAGCATTTAGGCGCCTATAATCCCCGCAGGGCCTCAACTCACCATTCTTTTTTGGTACGACATGAAGAGGACTGGCCCAAGGGCTTTTCGATGGCCTACAGATGCCCAAATCTTGCATGACCTTAAACTCCTCCTTAACCCTCTTGTAACGGTCCGGTGGTAGCGGCCTGGCGCGCGCATATAACGGGGGACCGCTGGTCTCTATATGATGGTACACACCGTGAGTTGGAGTTTCCCTGAATGATACTGGTTTGGTAATCTCTGGGTATTTACTAAGTAATAAATGATAAGGGTGATTCCCATCCACAGTCTTTATAGATGGCTCTTTACACTCTACTACTAATGCATTAATATTTAAATTGGTTACCTTATCTATTAATTTACGAGCTCTCAAATCAACTAAAAGGCCATATTTGCTTAAGAAATCAGCCCCTAAGATTGGCTGAGTTATGTCTGCTACTATGAAATTCCATCGATATGCCCTTCTGAGACCTAAATTTAACTCCAACATTTTTGTGCCATATGTCTTGATTTCAGAGCCGTTTGCCGCGAATAGCTTATAACTAGTACTTACATCACTAGAGTACTTATGCTTAACTGGCAATACCGAAACATTTGCGCCCGTGTCCACAAGAAACTTTAACCCCGTCTTGGTATCCGTAACGCGAAGGCGGTGCGATGGCTCGATGGCACAAGATTCCGCCGCTGCTTGCACCTCCTCTAGTTTCCCGGCTGCTTCTTCCAGGCGCAGGGGGAAACACAACGACGAGCCTTCTCCTTGTAACGGTAGTGGTACGCACAAAGCCAGTCTGGACTGTCAGGCGTGCGCTGATTCCGCCCACGGGATGCCGAACGTTGCCGACCCAAGCTGCGGTGACGGGATGTTCCTCTCCGTCTCTGCCCGCAGTTACAATGATCGTTCTGACGTGACCCTCCTGTCTCCAAGTTCGCTATTCTGGAGGTAAGCTTAGCGATCTCCGCCAATATCACTGCCGTGCTCCTGTCAACACCCGGCGAGGAAACCACCTCCGAAACCTGCATCGGTCGCGTGGCCTCCAGCACCGTATCTGCGGTTGCTGCCAGACTGTCTAGGTCTGTGTTTCCCGATGCTGCTAGCACTGCTCTCGTTGCCGCTGGTAAGTGATTTTGCCACAAGATACTAAGTGTGGCATCCGGAATCTTCCCTCGTCCCAGGTCTCGCATTCTGCGTAACAGCTGGGACGGCTTCTGCTCCCCCAACTCCTGCTCGCTGAGCAACTTTTGTAGCTGCCTCTTGGCAGACTCTTCGTAAATGCCCAACAACTTGTTCTTTAATGCCATGTATCTGCCCGTTGCTGGCGGCTGCAGGAGAATATCCGTAATTTGCCCAATGGCATCCTTGCTCAATTTGCTTATCACCAAGTCATACTTCGCCTGATCACTCAAGTGCTGCGGATATATGGACTCTATCTGTATAAACCAGTGTCTTGGTTGGTCCGTCCAAAACTCCGGCAATTTGGACGCAACCGAAATTGCGGCCACATCCACTCCTGAAGTAGACGAATGCTGGTTTTGAACCTGGGTCGCCGCCGGCGGCGGCTGCGGTACAGGCGCCGGCGGCGCTTGCTGTACGGGCGCCGGCGCAGCTCCGCCCTGTGCAGCGTTGGGGACTCCATAACCCGTCATTATAAAGTACTTTCCTTCTGCCACAGTTTCGGATTTCGACGCAAATCACTAACCACACTAGCCCCTTACCCTTTTTTAGGGGAGCCTCCCCCGCTCTGAAGTGTTTAATTCACATTAAAAAAATATACACGCACTAAGTCACTGTGTTCAAGTTCGGGGTCACCACTGTAAGTACTTGCTGGGGTACTTATGTAATAATTGCACTGTCCGGGTTATGCTAAGTTCAGGTGAGGACATTGTCCGTAATAAATGAAAGTCCAAGGATGTTTTAGTGTTACTTATTTCGAATATAAAAATCTCACGTTACAATAGCTTAGTGGCGGCTAGTGTGGTTCGCGTCACGGTTCGAGGGAGACTGCCTTAGCAGTCGCGGCGCTGCAGGAATTCGCTTACACGCATTGTGTCCCTACAACAGCAAGGTTATAAGGTCAGAAAGCCCAGTAAATAATAATACCACAACGACTTTTATTTTTACCCAAATATGGCTAAAATTACAAAATGATAGTAGAGAGCTGAAATCTTATTTAAAAATAAATTATATTTATCTTTGTTCTATTATTTCAAAGATCGAAAAAGTTTTCTTCAATCCTGAAAAAAAGTATGGGTTAAACATATTATCTCAATACGAACATACAATACCTCCTCCCATACATTCCTATTTTATTTATAATTGTAGTGATGGTAATTACAAGTTTATACACATGATTTACAGTTGAAGGATTATTATATTAGTATTACACTAGTGATTTTTTGGCTTGTGAATTTTATTTCAATTTATTTTGTTAATTTTTCCAAAAACTGACTGGTCAAGAAAAATCTATACAATTTATATTATTGATTCGCGTATTTCTTTGTGACTCTTCTCTTCCTGTACTATAAGAACATAGGATAGTCACCACGTGATAGACACTAACGCCACGTAGGTTTATAAAAATTGAAATCGCAAATCAGATATAACACGGAGGAATAATCACGAAATTAGAGTGAAACTATAAAATATAGCTTTGCTCCATTACGTCGGGCGTTGCCTAGTATATGAGATGTTGATTAATATAGTCTATTGTATTGTGCAACCTAAAACATGAAACGTCAGTCACGTCGTTTTGAAATTAAACTGCTGATCGCACATATCGGCAGTTGGGCTGGCTTTTAATGCCCAGGTCGTTGTTATTAATGAGTATGCGCATAAATGGAGCAGTAAAATCAAAATGGCACAACAATGTAACATCCAAGATTAGCTTGCGTAGGGTGACCATCAAGCTAGCCGGTAGCGAAGACAATAAATATGGAAGTATTACTTACTTAAAGTAAAATCTGCAAGACCATTGTAAGATCTGTCGTCATGTATGGATCGGAATGTTGGGCTACAAAGGTCACGGAAGAAAAAAGATTGCATGTTACGGAGATGAGAATGTTGAGATGGATGAGTGTCGTAACAAGAATGGATCACATAAGGAATGAGATAGTATATAAGAGGAAGCCTGAAAGTGGCACCCATAGATGATAAGTTGAGAGCTAATCGTCTACGGTGGTATGGGCATATTATGCGGAAAGATGAAAGTCATGTGACAACAAAGGTATTAGGCATGAATGTGGAGGGATGTAAGAGAAGGGGTAGACCAAGGAAAAGGTGGATGGATTGCGTGAGAGACGATATGAAAAGGAAGGGTGTGAGTGCAGAGATGACGGGCGATAGAAAAAACATGCTGCGCCGACCCCAAGTAAATGGGAAAAGGGCACGCGAATGATGACTAACTATAAGTTTAATCTTTACACGAATAAAGTATAAAGTAATTATTAAAAAAATATACTTTCTACAGCAGTTTTTTCATAAATGTCTTTTCCGCTCACGGGACTATGGTGTCGCAGACCTTTGGAAGGCGTGCGCGGAGCGAAAGTACCGAGGTACCGATGTACCAACCGAGTACCACATAGCCAACACGTAGAGGCCCTTTTGACAATTTAATGAAATGCAAGGGGTACAAGCGGATGCTGTCCCTGCCCGTGTCACGGGACGCACACAGAGACAGCACCCGCCAGGGTGTACAGGGACTATTGCTGGTTGATGGAATCTAAATGAACCGGATTATTAGGTGAGTATGATGGACTAATGGCTGGGCTATTGAGAGAGACAACGGATGTCTGCCTAATAAAACTGTCTTCATTTTTATCTCAGGCAGACGGTGACTCGCCCCCTACTAGATGGGCCCCTATAAATAGCGACATTAAAATGGTCTAAGGGCAACACCGGTGCAGAGTGCTGGGGGTAGAGAGGTGGCACTGGACTTTAAACATATAGCCAACTCGCCACTTAGGTGACCACATCCACCCCCAAGCAACAGCTCCAGCGACTCCACTCTGGACAGCCGGTTAAGGCAAGCCAGAGGCGGGAGGCTTGTTCATACAACCAACCCACAGAACACCCCCAGGAGCATTCGGGTACGTAGGGTCGCTAATCCCCAACAGATCGCTACTAGCTGCCCTACGTTGACTGATTGCACCGGAAACCCAATGGGCGATGGGGTCGTCACATTATTTAGTTACTATTTTAGTATTCGTCCTACGTAAAATAGCGTAAGCTATTGAATTGAACCAATGGTGTTTAATTGTTTGTTCTTTGTAAGTATATTTGTTACATAATTAAATTATGAACTGGTCACTGGTGGGATGTTTGTATACATATTTTTGCCCATGTATGTTTCATTTGTTTCAAAATAAAGTAATAAAGTTACCAAACTTAAAGATGGGCAATTACACTATGATAATACTATCCGCTCCCTATCATTCGTGAGAGGAAGCCTGTGCCCAAAACCGAGACAAATATTACTTATATAGTCTGATGCTGACGATGGTAATGAAATCATGATAATGATGATGGTAATGAGAAGGATTTACAATGTGGTTGAGACCTGTCTCACAAAACGTCTTATTTAAGGAAACCCTAGCCCCAAGTTATATGTGACGTCCAACAACACCGGGCGTGTTAAATTCGACTAATCCCATCAAATAGGGCAACTTAAAGGGTTTACCCCTTTACTGACCCGCTTGGGTTAACTGCATCTTTTAGGGCTCCATAAATTAGATCCCTTTAGAGCAATGCATGGCTTCATTTCATTACGTTTGATGTCTATACTTTTACGCTTTTTCTTATTGCCTTCATTTCAAGAATAAATACTTGAGGGTGCTTTAACGTGAGTTGTGAGTAACTTGAGTTTAAAACATAAAACGGCCGTTTATTTACTTTGGACGCATAGATTGACGAATCTAGCATCGTAAAAACTAGTTTAATGTTTTCAAAAGGTACTTAAATACAAAATACTTTACACAGTGGCGTCCTTTTTTATCTGACTTCAAAAAAGGAGGAGATTCTCAATTCGATTGTTTTTTTTTGAATGTTTGTTATCTCAGAACTTTCGATTTGGTGAACCAATTTTGATGATTCTTTTTTTATTTGAAAGTTGGTGCTTCCCGCGTAGTCCCATTTCAATTTGGTCTAGTTCTGACAATCGCATCTATGTGAAAACCATATAAGTCTTAAATTTGCATTAAGTATGTGCACGAAAAATAGATGAATATCTTGGTTGAAATGGGTTTTTTTTTTGTTAAAATTATCGATTATTTAATATCTATCGTAAAATTTAAAAAATCACAATTATTTACGAGTGGTGCTAGTGGACACGTCAAAGCACCCTTAACTGTAATAAGTATCAGATATGGCGAAAAACATGCAGGAATAATTAAATATTATTTGTCGAAATTGGATTGTAGAATAAATTGCATAAGCTAACAGGGTCATTCTATATATTTTTATAAAGGACCTAAAATGAAACATTGAATTACCGAATTCGTAGAGATTTCTTGCTACTTCTTTTAACACTAAAACAGTTGTTTTCTATCAGACTTCGCTATTGTTTTCGAATTGGTAAAATATATTGGTTAAAGAACTTTATTTTCACAAAAAAAATACATTTCACTTAGAAGAGGACAAAATAAACATATATTTTTTTTATACCACGTCGGTGGCAAGCAAGCGTACGGCCCGCCTGATGATATAGTATACAGTGAACAGTTAAAAGTAAAAATTAAGTACAATTTAAAGTTTGGGTGCATATATTAAATTAAAAGATAGTAAGTTATTCACTTCGACAAACCAGACAAAACATTATGAGTTTTATTTCGGTGTTCTTAAAAATACATCTACAATAATAATGGGTTACGTTAACTAGTTTTTATGTCAGACTTTACAGGTTTGGAGTTACTTTAGGAGTTAGATATTATCAATTACATATTGTTTTAAATTATGTTTGTAATTATCATTATCAGTTTTAATTAGTGGAAAATTACCACTGCGTTACGATCTCTCACCTCGCAATACAAAATGACCGCTTCGCGCGCTCGTTACCATAATACGAGTATTAGGTTTATTATTAAACTAATGCCTTCAAATTTCTTAGGACATCGTTTCATCGAGTTTTTGAATGTGCTCTTTGTCAAGGGATAAAAGTAAAATACTTCTGTAAAATTACGCTGCTTTGTTCTAGTAATTATTTTATGTCAAATAAAAAAAAATACTAATATAGTCATAAAAAAGTGGAATGGCCCGAGAATATGATAATGAGACATATATGATAGTGAGAATAAAATGTATATACCTTGTGTGTGTGTAGGTTTCTTAGTGAGAATGAGATGTATATACCTTGTATGCGTAGGCGTCTTAGTGAAAATGAGATGTATATACATTGTGTGTAGGTCTCTTAGTGATAATGAGATGTATATACCTTGTGTGTAGGTCTCTTCCTGATAATGAGATGTATACAGTTTTTGTGGATCTCTTAGTCATAATGAGATGTATACAACATAATATCATACAACATAAGTTGTATACATCTCATCTGTGTCGTACTTTTCGTGCCGGTGACGTCACGCTCCATATAGGATGATTTTAATTAGTCTTATTTTAATCAATCAATCATCATTCATTTATCAATAATCATGTATACATACACTTTTTACAATTATATCCCTATTACAAACGCAATTTGCCTGTCACATCACAACTTACAAAGTACAACATTAGGTAATACTGCAAGTTTTTGTGACTGGTTCATGTGTAATACCAGTTGTTACCAATAATTAAACAAACCTCGTCATCATAGATAGTTTACGTTCATATTAGGATTCACCATTTCTATAACCTGTTATAAAACTTGAAAGACTATGAGATCCTCACTTGCTTATAAATTAAAATTCTAAATATGATAAGAAATCCTTATAAATCTTCGGATGCAATAGGTCGTATAAGAAAAAATACCATTATAAATGCATGATTAAATAATTGATGATTAAATATTAATAATTACCATAACACCAATTGGAATCATTGTGACGTAAAATTGTCGTCACACTGTATAAGGTATACAGTGTGACGACAATTTTACGTCAGCGGCACGAAAAGTACGACCCCTAGCTGATGAATTGTATATACCTTGAGCATTTTTGCATGCAGTCTGCAAGTTCTTATAGCGGTATAGCAGTAGAATATTTTTCTAGAAAATAAATAGTGTTGACACTTTAATAACTGAAACTACCTATAGTTGATTACATTTTTTTTATACACAACGCAGGCTTCGTCAATTTTCAAAACAGAAAGCATCAGTAATACGCTTCGTCAAAATTTGCATTATACAAATTATAAATCTGCAACAGGTTTCGTCAACTAAACACTAAAATAAAAATAATCAAATCACGCCCCGCTCCGATACTCACCCGGACCAATCGTTCCAAAAACACAGGCAGCATTACCCCGCTGAATGGTTAGCGAAATTTGTTGGACCGGGTAAGAACCAGAGCGGACCTATCCCTCTGTTGATTACATTATGCGTCAAATTAACATTAGCTATATCTAACTGTCATTTTTAGAATGAAAAATGACATTTAATTCAACCTCATGCACGAATACATTACTCCTCTGGTGTAATTTTTGTTAGCCAACGTCAGTAGCTTATATTTTTGCACCGAGCAGCTTAAAATTGTATGAGCATTCCAAACCCAATTACCGAAAAACTGTCGGCAGCCCGTAAACGCCCGAAATAACCGCATTATTCATTCGATGTCAAAATTCTCCCGCCTTTTTAATAATACAGACTTTGTGCTGTACAAGGAACAGCTAGTTCACTTTAATATAAACTTTGCATTATTAAGCCGCTGCATGCATCCGCTACCAACAATATAATGATATAATCAAAGTGTAAAATTATTTGCCAAAAGGATCTAACGGCTGCCGCCCCCAGTCGTACTAACTACCACGAAGAAATCTATTTTTTTTCAACTGTACAAGTGCAAAAAAATAAATCATTATTAATAATAAAATATATTTTGATTATTAAGCAACGTCTTATCACTATTAGAAAATTAGAAAAGTGCACTCTGAATCACTGTAATATAAAAAAAAAAAACAGTTTTGAATGCGACAATGTCTCCTTAAATATCGATAAAAAATGTGTGACGAAGAACTTTCCATATGTAATTATTGCACATTATTTTTGGTCAAACGTGGCATTAAATATAATGCCGTATAAAATAATCACTTACAACGAACTTCGCTGTTATTATGAGCTGTGAAATATAGCGAGGGAGCCATTTTCTGCACCGTCGCCTACCGATGCCTGTCTAAAAACTCGACTAAGTATACTTACTCTTGGCATCCGCTTCGCTCTTCCGACAAACTAAGTTGCCACAAGTGCCACAACTAAATAATTCCCTAGTTCCTTAATATTGAAGCCAGATTCATACTTAATATTAAATATATCATTTTTTGTCGGCCTGTTTAGCCTAGTTGGTAGTGACACTGCCTCCGAAGCTTGAGGTCCCGGGTTCGAATCCCGATAAGGACATTTGTTTATGTGGTGAGCAGAAACATTTGTTCCTGAGACTTGGATATTTTCTATGTATTATATCTATTAAATATATCATCGTCTAGTACCCATAACACAGGCCTTATTGAGGTTCGAAATGTGTACAAAATTGTCCCCTAATATTTATATATTTCTTATTTATTTTATATTTGTGGAGAATCTTACACCAATCGACCTAGTCCCAAACGAAGCAAAGCTTGTACTATAGACACTATGCGAAGATATACATTACTTATGTTTATAGATAGATATGTACATACTTAAATACATAGAAAATATCCAAAACTCTATAAGTATTCGTGTTCAACACATAAACCAATTCCCTGACCGGGATTCGAAGCTCAAGACTACCAACAAGGTTATTGTGGTCGTCATACACTTATCTGACGTGATGCTGTTTCACGTGTTCTGATGCTCAGAATAGGGATCTCTATACGCGTCCCACGAAGAGTAATACAACGATTTCGAGCGCATAGTAAGTTAGTTGATTGCCATAGTTAGAAGTTAGGTGATTACCTTGCTAAAGAGGAGAAAAACCGGGCATCCGCCGTACATACCGACGCACGAAAGCATTTTAGCTCAAGCTAAAACGGAGACAACAACAAGTGTGTCTTTAAATACAATTTTTATAAATAACATTCTTCTTGTATGTGGCCGTTGGGTTAATTATGATAGGTATTCAGCCCGACCTTTCTGTACAATTTCCGATTCAGTCCTAGAATGTTTGCCGAGTTATTCGCCTTCCAACCTTACAGATATTCCCGAATAGGTTAAATGCTTCTGACAAATAAATTTTAGTTTCCTATACAAAATGAACAATAAGTAGATAAATGCATCTATACACATATATAAACTCACGCCTATGTTCCCAAAACGGGCAGGCAGAGCACACGAAAATTAATCTCAGTGCCAGTTTAACAATTATAGGTTTATAGATGGATAAAATATAATATTGCAGTGGCAGGTTGCTAGTACATCACCCACAATACACTTCAACCTGGTTCCCATAGTTAACTCTTACGACACCTAAAGGAAGACAGGGGGTGGTGATATTCTAACCCTTAGTTATTTTTTATATTGTGGTAGATTAAATGTTTTAAAAATAAGAATTTAGAAGCCTATTTCTGATAAGATTAAAACCAATTTCAAATTAACATATATCTCTCCCAATAAAGATTGTTTAAATGTTTATACAGAGTGTGGCCTGTAATAGTAGCAATAAATTTAAAGGACGCTTCCTTAGAGCATCTACAGTAACCTATTGGGTCCAAAAAAAAATCTTTTTTCAATTTGTAGAAATTTTGATCTAAAGTTATGATATGACCTCCAAGTAATAGATCTTGGCACCCAGAGATTACAGCGCGTCATTCAGTGCTGATTTTGAGACTGCTTCAAGTTATGACTCATAATCGTTGTCGCCTTTTTGGTTTAAAAGGATATTTTTGGGATTTCTTATTTTTTTATCTTTTTTTTAAATAAATAAATATTAATATAGCTCCAGTAGAGTAAAAAAGTACACCTAAGATACTTTTGCAAAAATAAAAAAATCCAAAAAAAAAATATTTTTTTCAGTTAAAATCATTTGGAAATAATTGCTGGTGAGCTCAGAATAGTGTACCGTTTAATTTTTTGCTCCTATTACAGGCCACACCCTGTATATTATTTTCTTCTGTTGAATTTGATATGAGTGGAAACATATTGGAGAGGCGTCCATTTAAATATTTTTAGACCCCAAATTACAAACAATATACAATATATTTAGGTTATTTATTTACCATATGGCAATGATTTCGAACCGTGAGATCTTCCAGAAGACAGTACGGTTGCCAGCTATGTATATTAGGGTAAAATCCTCGTAAGCAAACCCTAAAAATATTTCTTCTACGTCTTAGATAATCTGGTTATATTTAAAACTCTTCATTTTTAATCCTATTTCTGAAAATGTTGCACTTAATCCAATTGACATTCTGTATTAATATCAATAAAATTATCATAATTATTTTCCTTAGGTAAAAAAGAGAAAGGTTCGGCGCAGCATTTTCCATAGGTAAAAAAGAGAAAGAGAATAATGTAGTGGAAGTCGAGTCGTTAATATTGGATATGAAAATCCGGTGTAACAACGAACTTTATAACGTAATGCTTTTTTGCTTTGTCATACAATGTGGTACTGGACACTAAAAGAGGATTTCCGAAAACATATAGAAGCATTCGAGATTAAAAAATGGAAGGTTGCCTATCTGGGTTACGTTCTTAGGACTCTAGATATGAACTCTTGCAATTAATAATATTGGGCAAAGTGGCAGGCAAAAGATCAGTTGGCCGTAGGAAGAGATCGTGGTTGCGGAATATCCGAGAATGGACGGGAATCACAAGTGCCGCGGAGCTTTTCAACCTTGCAAAAGACCGAAAGAGATATGCAGAGCTGACTGCCAACCTTCACTAGTTAGAGAGGCACCATAAGAAGAAGAATACAATGTGGTTTATAAAATCGGTATATAGTTCTAGAGCTACAAGTGAAAACAGAAAAAGTTAGCTACACCGACAAGAGTCAAGAGGATGACATAGTCCATCCTAAGAGGACGAAGTCCTGAGATTAGAATAGAGAATGATGCAATGGCAGATCATTACATCTCCATTTTAATTTTGGGCCTTTATTTTAAGTTATTGGTATGTATGGCTACAGCATCATTCATTCATCTGTTCCATGTATGGTATTCTGGACCTTCCTGTCCCTCCTAGTTCCTCTATTTTGCTTTCTAGGATGGTAATGTTTAATCTTTCATGTCTCAGTATGTGTCCGATGCATTTACCTCTGCGTATGTATTGTATGCACAATATATGATCTGTAGATTTCATAGAAGAGACAAAAGAAAAAATAAATCTCTTAATTTTTTCGTGTCAGCTCGCAAAACTGCAACATTCAAGTAATAATTTAAATGGTCCTAGCCACGGGCACGGCAGTAAAATTACTTTCAAGCACACGACAACGGTACACGAAAACTATTAAGCACGCTGTGAATTGTAGGGTGACATTTTGTAATGACTGTTTGGCTGCCTTAGGGAAGTAGATTGTATTTTTTATATTATGTTAGGGTCCTACTGGGACTCTAATAAAAGCGCTCTGTAAATTATATAAGGCTGCAATATTCGGCCTTCGGCAACCTAATTTGGCAAGATTGGTAAGCTGGTAAGTGTGAGCTTAGAGAAAATAAGTACGAATAGAGAGCTCACTCCATATGACTTCATACATCATTTTTTACTTATTATTTCGTAGTCGACATTTAGCGTCAAATAGCGGAATTTTTCAGTACTACTACTCGACAATAGACGCCGTGACGAACGAACAATCGAATGCTCAACCATTTTTAGCTAATATTATAACCGGAACTCTGTTTTGAACTCATTCTGCTTTATATATTGGTAGTAAATTGTTGAAAAATACAGTTTTCGTCAGTAGCGACATACGTGACATCTATTATCTTTATAGCAGTACTGATAATTCCGCTATTTGACGCTAGATGTCGACTACGAAATATTAAGTAAAAAATGATGTATGGAGTTAGCTCTCTATTCTTACTTATTTTCTCTATGGTATGAGGTATTTTGTTTTTTGACGTGTGATTACTGGATTCTGTCAACGTTACAACAATAGAAGTACTGCATTTGTATCGTCCCGTTTCCGCGCATCCCGCGCCATTCAAGAAGCCGTTCGATGGACATCCCGGGATCTGCCTGTTTCCGGCAGAATGGGGTAACCGATGTCGGGCCAGTGGCCCATGATCGGGGTTAATCTTCGCAGGCCGTGGAGACGGCCCGGTCGTGGGATAAAGTTGGCTTGAGGTGACGTGATGTGGGTGAGCCTTGTCGCGCCTGGAGACATGCTGCGCGCGGCTCGGCTGCGGTGTTGCTGCTCACTTACGGTCTATTCTGTTCTGTTTAAGGCTTCACGTGTTGCTGGCGGGGGAGTTGGGCTGTGTGATGAGTTCCCTGGCGTAGGGTTTGCCTTCTGGGGGGCGAGCATGGAGTGGCGCTATGTTCTGGAGGTGGGCGAAATTCGAAGCGTCGGCTCTCGCAAATAGGCTGCGTGTGAGACGGGTGATGAATTCGTTGATCGTCTCCATCTCCAGATCTTGGTGAAGTGCAGCGTTGGTCATGAAGTATGGCGCTCCAGTGAGGATCCTCATGCAGCGGTTCTGGCGGGCTTCAAGTTGTGCTCTTCTGGTTCTGGCTAGCAGTGCGTACCAGGCAGGGGCAGCGTAGGTTATCCTGGTCCTAATGTAGGTTTTATAGATGCCTACTTTGGTGCGTAGCGGCAAATTGGACTTGAGCACTGGGGCCAGGATGGCGGTGGCCTGCTTCGCTGCGGTGGCAGCGGATTTGGCCTGCTGGGCCATGGTGAGGCGGCTGTCAATGTTGACCCCTAGGTACTTGATGACGGGTGACCAGGGTAGAGTGGTTCCCATGAGCCTCAGGTTGGTGAAGGGAGTGATCTTCTTAGTGATGGAGATCGCCTGGGTCTTTGCCACGTTGATGGAGATTTTTGACGTGTGATTACTGGATTCTGTCAACGTTACAACAATAGAAGTACTGCATTTGTATCGTCCCGTTTCCGCGCATCCCGCGCCATTCAAGAAGCACTGATTTAAATGCAGTAAAGAAGACATACTGACTCGAATGACAGTTAAGACTGACAGCTGATAGCTCTCTGGTATCGTCCCGTCTTCTCACCAACAAGTTAGGATGTAGCCTTAATTATTAATAGGAAACCCGATCAACACATACAATTGTACTCGTATATAAATTCCCATCAACAAATTAGGTATTTGTTAAAATGTGAGCCAAGTTCGCCTAGTTCGCGTTGTTAAGAATACGCGATTCATAATTTTCAATTTCGCTGACAAAATAATTGAAATCATGGGTGCCAAGTTCCGTAGACATTTTTTTTACACAAATCGAACTAGTCCCATTGTAAGCTCAATAAGGCTTGTGTGATGCTCCTGATTTATATATCCCTTATATATACATAGAAAATATCAAAGTCTCAGGAACAAATGTTACTGCTCACCACAGAAACAAATGCCTTTACCACGATTCAAACTCGGGACCTCTAGTTTCAGAGCCAGTTTCACAACCAACTAGGCTAAACAGGCCGACACATCCTCCTAAACATTCAAAGATAATCCTGATATTTATTTATAGAACAATCTAAAATATACAACATTCTAAAATAAATTAAAAACACAAGTTCTTACTTTTTCTGCTACAACAATCCATACGAAGAAAGACTGCGCTCTCTGAATCTCACAAGTCTCAAGCAGCGCAGGGAACGTGGTGACCTGATCGAGACATACAAGATACTATCTGGGCATTACGATCTCAAAGATTTCCACAAAATATTTGAACGGAACAACAACACGCGACTCAGAGGCCATCACTTAAAGCTAGGCGCTCGCAGGTCACACAGCAACCCCCACAAACACTTTCTGAGTAACAGGGTGGTGAAGGCCTGGAATAGACTACCAGATGATGTGGTTTCGGCTCACAATGTCAACCAGTTCAAAAACAAATTGGATAAGCACTATTCAAATTTAACTCAACACTGAGGTTGTACTTAAATATAATTGGATACAGGTTTCATCAGTTGTTTCAACTGCCTGCCTGATAAACAAATAATAATAATAATAATAAATAATAATAACAGTGTGTGCTATTTAAAAGTATAACTTATTATAATTGAACCCTTGAATTATTTACACAAAACAGATAACTTAGGATAAAATTACGCTTTCATTTTGCCATTTTGCACATTAAAAGCACTTTTAATATCTGTAGCTACCACAAGAAAAGATCATAATGTATAATTATACTATTTTAAGTAAAAGACGTAAACTGTTTATGTAGTAAACCTTTTGTTTGCCTCTACTTATTGTTATTACGTACTGTAATGTGTCCTTTAATTGAGGTGTGCAATAAAGAGTATTGTATTGTATTGTAAACCCAAAAAAAGTATTTAAATCGAATAGATTAATAGAAAATAGCCTGATATATGGCTAATAGCACTACAGCAGAGTTCAGTGGCTGATAGTTAAACACGCTAGTTGTTTCATGGTTCGTATATTTTTAGCAAGTGACATGTTTACGGCAATACAATAGAATGTAAACAAACCGTTTCTAAGCTTATTTAAAACGGTGACAAGTACGTAATAATGATTACTATAAATGGCCAGTAGGCACATATGCCACCTCTAATATAGATCACATAATATTTTCGTAACATAACCAGTATCATGATGATTTTAAGTGCATTGGACCACTGAAAAGAACCAAACTTAAAGCTGCTTGTGCAGCTACTTAAAATCTAAAAAAAAAATACTTTTTACCGGAATTTTCCATCGTCATTAAAAAAAACTTCAATTATGAATGAAGAGCCAGTACTCCATAACAGCATGTGTAACTTCCCCTATAATTACAATTTAAAATATTCCTCCCAAACCCTAATTACAGTTCCCGAGTATTACATCATATCTTCGATAATTAACACTAATAATCCTACATATCGCATGGCCTGGTAATTTCCTACGTAACAAATTAGATTACATATCGTATTCAAGTGGTATGGGCTTACTCCGTTGCTGCGAATATTGAGAGATGAGTGAAATTCCACTTGATTCACTGATAGTGAGTGAAATAGATGGATTTTTTTTATTTAATTGAAAAATAAAATAAATGAATAAAATATATTTGTTTCGAACAACTTTTGATGCATATGTTGTTAGTACAAAAGACTTATAAAACTATGTTAATGCGTAGACTTAAATGTACAAACGTCATGCCTTTGTAACTACAAACGTCTAAACTTAAGATTATTATTCTTTTATGTACTTGATTTGTGCACTAAATTGTTTACCACTACTACTACTATTACTAAATGAAGGGAGGACCAGTGTCTTAGGAGGCTGCCGTCCCATCTGTCTGCCACTACGTTTCGGAGTATGACGCGGCTGGCGCATACCCTGCGGAGCATCGCCGCGCAGCGCTTGCGCAATGTCGCGTGGGAACCGTCCACTTGCGCGTCCGCGAACATACCGGAGCGCTACAGTATCGCGGCAGCCGCAACAGTACTGTGAGGTTGGATGTTTATCCTCTACGATGCTGGCTGTACACTTGTACAGTATTATTCTAAATTTAAATCAAACTGTCTCGAGGGTTATAAATAGAAGAAAATCCGAAGACGTCAAGCAGTTGCCCTCGAGGCTTTGGCCTCTGGGCCACGCATCGCTGTACAATTAGTTAAAACAATATAGAATTCAAGTGTCTTAGTATGTGTTTTCCTCCACCTGACCTGCACCCCTATTACAGTACCCTAAATGTATAAGGCGCTCAAATATAGTGGAGATGGGCACGGTATGTGTCAAAATCACGTCAAGACCGCCGAAGCCGGCAATGGCTGAAGGTAGTGATGGTTAAAGCTCAAAACGCACAGAGCGGGTGCGGTGCGGTGCGGCGCGGAGGCGGGTTTGCATTTTTATTCTTTCCGAAACTGTTGACTGTCTATTACTGCTTCATATTTCACACACGCCGCCTCTGCTCTGCCGCACTACAGAATACCGTATGGTTTTTGGTGCGACGTGCCCCGGCCCGTTCGCTTTGCCGCCTCCGCCCCGCAACGAAGCTTTGCCACGTTCTGTGCGTTTCAAGCTTAAAAGTGGTTGCCAAGGATACGACACAGATCTGCAGGCACCAATTAAAGTTACGCCCTCGCCCCGCAAAGACAGGAAATCAAGTGTCGATGTCAATAAAAGTTATATCCAGTCATAGAAAATAATTAAATAATAGCTAAGCTCCTGCAAGTTGGTTGTCAAGCCACATGCACGCTTTACAATACGTGACCTACCATGCGTCTATTGGCTATGTCCACATCTGAAACGTCAAACGTCAAGGGTCCCGGGACAATGTCAAACTCAGAGATGTCAAAAAATGACACATGAATATTTAATTTAATTCAGTAAACGAGAAAGACCCCTTACTGGAAGTTTTACTGAAATAAATGAATAAATACAAACGAAACGAATCGTAGGAAACCGTTAAGAAACCAATAGGAAACGTGAAAGTAAAGTTGACAGATGTCCCCGGTAAGTACACATTTCTGTCATGGTGTGCGCTGCGATCGCCTAGCTTACCCCACCACCTACTTTGCACATAGCCAATAGCAGACGGTGTGGTGGAGGCATATATATCATAGTTACCTGTATGTGTGTGTAGCACGTCAAACAACGGTTTTGTATAGTGGAAGACTTTCTGCACGTTAGTGCTATTAATTATTCTATGCCACCGGCAACTCACTAAGAACATCCGTTCCGAATAATTTATCAGCAAGCAAATTTAATTATGTAACTTGCGAAGTGGTTCTTACCAGGAGGAGTACCGGGAAATTAAACAGGTATCGACGCAAGCCGGATTCCGGCTTTTATGCTACGTCGTCGGCAAACAAGCGTATGGCTCGCATGATGCCAAGCTGTTACCTTACCAAGAGACTCATCATCATCATCAGTCAGCCGAAAGACGTCCACTACTGGACATAGGCCTCCCCCAAAGTTAGTAACAATGTGCTATTTACCCTATTCTAACGGTAATAAAAAAATTTACAAGCGGAATCGTCGCTACGACGAATTATAATTTCCGTGCTAATGGAAATATGTATTTGTAAGTATGTATCTCTATATTTGTATGGCGACAGGCACCGCATAGTGATACGGAACAAACGTAGCAAACACCTTGTACTTGTCTATGCTAGCTGGAGAAATAAAAATCTACGTCTTTGTAACGTATACAATACACTCTATTCTAAGCTCAATAGAGATGTTTTACGTTCACGTAATATTCAATGGACTAATAATAAACATGTCTAACAGCCGTGGGTGCGACATTGTCATGATTTGCCAAAGTGCTTTGTTTTCGGCTACTTCCTAACTTGTTTCTGCGGAGGTGGTACGAGATTAGAAAGCTATCAGTTCTTAATATCAACTGTCAGTCGAGACAGCACCGCTTTTTTATAGTGCGCCATGGTCTAAAGAAACAGGGTCTGCTTAAGCTTACGTCACTGTCGTGTTACCACTTTATGTCTACGTGGCCGCCACTCGAGAATCTTTCCACCCCAACGGCCATCAGCTCTACGTGCTATATGCCCCGCCCACTGCCACTAAGTTAGCGATTCGGAGCCACGCTGGAGATTTAGGATTTCGGATTCAGCCTCACAAGAAGGCCTAAAGTCACCCAAAGAGCAATGGAGAGTGTTATTCTGGGAGTTTATTCTTAATGAGGCCAGCCGCAGCAGAACCAAAGTAACCGATAAAAAGTTAGTTGAACGACTAGAATAACTACTAACGACTAGAATTCACAAAAAAATTGACCATAAATATAAATATATGTTTTACTTATTTTCATCCTTCTCGCGACTCAGATTGTAGATGACACGTGTACGAAATAAGATGATTTAGATTAAATTTAAAAATACACGGATCAAGTGGTAGGTACCATAGTCCTAATTACACTAGAAAGAGCACAGCGCGCAATACTAACAAAAGTAATGCTTAAAAAGCCACGTCAGTTCATTCCCAACCACACTCGTATATAAAGAAGCTGAGGTATTTAGTGTCCGCGTGCTCTACATTTCAGTAAATGTTTGCAAGGTTCATAAGCGAGTCACATTATCTGACGACTACAAGAAGACTAAATTAAAAATTAGAGATTGGTTGAACGGTTTGGATTACAGAGAGATAAAAACATACTACGAGTAATTTACTGAACAGCCATGCACACACACACACACACGCACGCACGCACGCACGTACGCACGCACGCACGCACGCACACACTCACGCACGCACGCACGCACGCACGCACGCACGCACGCATGCACGCACGAACGCACGCATACTTGAATATCTACCAAATTGTAATAATGTAACTGTTTTATCGGACATGTAAGTAACGATGATAATTTCGAATCTTTTCTTTAATGTACATAGTTAAGCACTTTCGTGTAAGTAATTTGCAAAACTGTATAATTTAATAAGGTGGTTGACAGGACAGGCTTAGCCTAGTGTGAGCCGCTGATCTTTCATGGCATAATATGTGATTCAACTTACTTTGAAAATGAATTTTACTTTTACTTTCATACTTTTACATAATTTTAAGTGCCTGTTGCACCACAAAGTGACAAGGAACGGATTATTTAATTAATCATTTTAGCATGCCTTTTTATTTCTTTGTTTGTATAATTATGCTGTACCTATGAATAGGAGTAATAAATTAAATGGTACAATATTGAGTTCTCTAGCATTTATTTCCAAATGGTTTCAGTAGAAAAAAAAAGTTTTTTTTGTTTATTTTATACAAAAATAGCTTACGTGTACTTTTTTACTCTGCTGCAGTGATATCAATAACTATTTATTAAAAAAACACTCAAAATTTATATAAAAAAAATCCAAAAATATCATTTTAAACCAAGACTGCCACAACGATTATGAATCATAACTTGAAGCAACTTCAAAATCAGCATTGACTGCCGCGCTATAATCTCTGATAGCCAAGATCCATTACTATGAGGTCATTACTTTAGATCAAAATTTCTCACAATTGAATAAAAAGATATTTTTTTTTGACACAAAAGTTTACTGCAGATGCTCTAAGGATGCGTCCTTTAAATTTATTGCTCCTATTATAGGCCACACCCTGTATTTACAAAAAATTTAAAGGTCTATAGATTTGATAACAGTTTAATAAACGTTTAATTTTAACGGCAGTTACTTTGCGGTTGAACTCAGCGCCGTTTCGTATTGTTTACAACATAAGCGTAAACTGAATTTAATTAAACCTCGTAATATAATGATAACAATGTTTGGTAATATTGAAATTTCCGCTTATGTGGTGGGACATAAACATTTACGAGGGAACGTAATGGGTAATTATTATTAAGATATAATAATTGGGTATTAAGGATAAAGATCCGATCCGATTGCTGTCTTACGGATATTACAACAACCTTTAGCTACTAGCATAGAAGACTAATAAAAAGATTAATTCGTAAAATAGTGTTTTCCTTAAACGTATTCAGAAATAATGTCATTATTATGTTTATGCTACCTTGAAGCTCAGCTGACAGGTATATCATATAAAAATATTGCTGGCCTATAGACCGGCAAATTTAGACCTCATGTTCTAGTAACTGGGCAACCAAGTTTCTTACAGTCTGTTATAGTCTAGCCTGCATAAAATTAATGCCAAGTAATTTATTGATTATATATTTATAGAAGGATCAACATTTTAGTCGTGTTTTTCCGGCAAAAACGAGTTTTTCCGAAGACGATACCAATCTAGATCGATTTTTTTGTAAAAATCATTAAAATCGTCACAAAGGTTTTCGAGAATTTAAGTACCAAAAGATAAATACACAAATGTAACTCTTTTAATAGTACAGGGTAGTATACACAGTCAGGATTCACGTAACAGAAATTTGTAACTTTTAATCCTTACAAAGTAATTTTTTTAATTGGATTTTAACTAAAATATATGCACGTAGCAAATAATAATTAAAGATATTTTTCGAGTATTTTCGTGTGTTTTGTTTAATGGTAACATAAGATTTTTTGTTACTGCTCACAGTGTAGACTACCTACCGTATTATTAAATAGAACTATTATGATATGTGTTTACTGTGCTACTACTTACTCACATATCATTCAAAACAGCTCACAATCACATGTGCTCAATAATTCCGAAATTAAATTAAACCGCAACAAATAGCCAAAAGTGAGAATGACAAAGTACCAAAGCTAACAGGCGTGATTAATTAAACGCTCCATTGTTAACACATGGAACCTTGCCGCAACAAAGCGTGCACGTATCGGAAACGTTAAACGTCAAAACGGTTTACAACCGCATAATACACAAATACAGAAGGCCAACAACGGAAGTTGTCACAGTTGGTCACAACGGAAGGCTAGCGCTGGCTCTGCCAGCATTTCGCTGGGTTTCAAACATTTCGAGGCAAAATGTGGTCATTGCAATGTCATTGTAAGTTGTCTTGTACTTTTCTTTTATTTCTTTCTTTAAAGACATCGGGGTCCACATTGGCGTAGCAACCAGTTATACAAAAGACACTGCAAACTGACCTTCAAAAACAAAAAAAAAAAACAACGCCTTGTTAGGTTTAGACCGGTTACCCCACGATGTTTTCCTTGACCAAAGAGCTGCTAAATACGAAATGATGATTCGTACATACATAGGTAAGTTTTTGAACAGTCCAACATGGTCAACAATCTGTAAATGTTTTTTTTTATAAATTATATTTTTATTTTATCAACCGACTTCAGTAGAAAGGAATGAGGTTATTAGTTCGTCTGTATGTTTCCTTTTTTTTACTTTTTTTTTAAATGTATGTTTCCCGATAACTCTTGAAAACGTTGACTGGATTTTGTTTTTATTTTATAGTTTAAAAGCAGGTGCTTTCAAGTTGGTCCCATTTAAATTTGGTTAGGGTCTGATGATGGGATCAAGGAGGAATCGAAAGAACTCCTCAAATTTCATAGGCACGCGTATGGCGATTTCGGAACTTTCTTTAGTTAGCTATGCATCGATCTATTTGTAGTTGACTGTAAGTTCATGTAAGTGGGAAGAATATGTGAAAATCTCATGTGTGTGCATGGCGAAGTACAAAATTGGAGTCGGTTTTTTTGGTAGAAAATTATTTAGTCTAAGTTATTTCTCACAGTCTGAGCCTTTATCGGGTACCCCTATACTTTTAATTCTCACGGCAATATTATGTCTGCCAATTGTGACTTGGTGGTTTGAAATACGTTCAAATCGTTTCATATTTAATGTTATTCCCAGTTAGTAGTTAGTGTGGGGACACACTGTGGAAAAATTCAAGCGACTTACGTCTATTTAAACCCGATAAATAGTTCTTAAGTTCTCATACTTTAATTTACCGTCGTTTAATTTGGCTGTCATTACATACTACATAGGCCTTTGGTGAATTTAGGATGCAGTAGGATGCACTTAAACATAAATCACATTTCTTTTCGATGCCCTGTTTCCTAATGGTGCAGACTCAGGGCACAGTGAGTAATCGCGAGATGAATAAACTTATGAAGATGATGGAGTCTTTTGGATACGCACATCGGGTCATATCTACTGGCATTTTCTTGTATGAGAATACGTCAGTGGATATGAACGTAACGAAAGTCGTGACGTTATTATAGCATTGGAATTGCGCAAGTCAAACTCCTGGAGTTGCATCTATATGCTTCGCTGCACGTTTCCCATCGAGGAGACCATAAGATTTTGCCACTGACGGGGTATATAAAAAAGTTACTCATTTTGGTTGCTGGCCTACTGTTTTTGCGTGTCATTTTTCTCAGTATAGTTAAATGAACGCTGAAGGCATGAGAAATGGTTTTTTATCCGACTATTTACTGCCTCGATTTGTTTGCACCTGGATTACTGCTGACGCTGTGTCATTACTCTTTTTGTTGTACTGCCTATACAACTACTGATGCGGGAAAACAAGTTGTAGGTCCACAACTAGATACAGTAAAAAATCCTGTCTTTTCTGTTTGGGGGAAAAAATCTTCATGGTTACTTCCAAAGGCGAAGTACCTAGAAGGTACGCCAGAAACAAAAGGGCTAAACATTGGTTCCTGAGACTTGGGTGTTTTCTATCCCCCTTATTAATAAACTTCCATCAAGCCTTTATTACAAGCCGCTAAAGTTAGTTTGTCCTTATCTGTCACATTGACATTTACATTTGTAAGAAAGGGACAAAACAAATTTTAGTTAACAGAGGTTTGTTAAGTTTGATGAATAAAGGGGTATGTATATATCAATTAAATATATCGTCGTCTAGAACCCATAAAGCTTTATTGAGCTTAGTTATTTGCGTAAAAAATGTCCTCTGATATTTTTTTCTATTATTTACACGTGAGCCATATTCACGAAACCATATTCTAGTCAATATATCTTCAATTAACTACATTCTACACCTACCAATTCTAATCATCTCAGCCTCCCGCCAATTTCACAAAACGCCGCCATCGAAAATTGCCTCAAAATTTTAGTCGTGTCACTTCAAAAGTGTCTGGCTGGCGATTTTGTTTAATTATTTCCACAAAGATTTATGTGACGGCCTTCAACGTCAATACGCCGCGCGGCGGGCCGGAAAATAACTTGCCGTTTTATTCCTGTCTTCTGGGGACGTTTAAACTACAGAACGACGGGATATTTTGGGTTGAGGGAGCGGCACTGAAAATAGTCAGGTAAACGTTTCAATGTTGAACACGTTAAGACCCAATAGTAGTAATCTCATACAAGAAAATAGTACCTTGGTGACCGAGCTTACACGTCAATTAGCAGACCCGAAGTTGGTCTGGCGGGAGACCCTAGAGCCAGATTAACCCGGCACTATACCGAAGATATCCCGGACATCAGCCTGTACGAGATTAGAATGGCTCTTAAACAGCTAAAGAACAACAAGGCACCCGGCGAAGACGGAATTACAGCCGAACTCCTGAAGGCGGGTGGAAAACCGGTCCTTAGGGCCCTTCAGAAGTTGTTCGACTCCGTCTTACTGGAAGGGAAAACTCCAAAGGCATGGAACAGAGGTGTGGTGGTGCTGTTCTTGAAAAAGGGTGACAACGCCATACTGAAGAACTACCCCCCCTTCTCACTTCTGAGCCATGTCTATAAGCTGTTTTCAAGAGTCATTACGAATCGTCTCGCATGCAGGCTAGATGACTTCCAGCCTCCCGAACAAGCCGGTTTCCGAAGAGGTAAAGCCTCTTTCTCCGAAGAGGCTTTAGCACCATAGACCACATCCATACGCTGCGTCAGGTTATACTGAAGACTGAGGAGTATAACCGGCCCCTCTGTCTAGCGTTCGTGGACTACGAGAAAGCCTTCGATTCGATTGAAACTTGGGCTGTACTACAATCTCTCCAAGTCCAAGTGGACTACTGCTATATCGAAGTGCTGAAGTGTTTGTACGAGAACGCCACTATGTCAGTCCGACTCCAGGACCAGAACTCGAAACCTATTCCGTTGCAGCGGGGAGTCAGACAAGGAGATGTTATTTCTCCTAAACTGTTTTCTGCTGCTCTGAAGGATGTGTTCAAGACTCTGGACTGGAGAAGGCTAGGCATCAACATAAACGGCGAGTACATCACTCACCTTCGGTTTGCTGACGATATAGTAGTCCTGGCTGAGACGATGGAGGATTTAAGTACAATGCTCAATGATCTCAGTAAAGCCTCCGATCGAGTTGGTCTAAGGATGAACATGGATAAGACGAAGATCATGTCAAATGCCCATATAGCACCAACTCCCGTAACAATCGGACACTTTACGCTCGAAGTTGTAGACTATTACATATACCTAGGACAGACTGTCCAGTTAGGTAGGTCCAACTTCGAGAAAGAGGTTAATCGTCGAATCCGACTCGGCTGGGCAGCGTTCGGGAAGCTACGGCACATCTTTTCGTCCAATATTCCGCAGTGTCTCAAGACGAAAGTCTTTGACCAGTGTGTGTTGCCAGTGATGACATATGGTACTGAAACGTGGTCGCTTACTATGGGCCTCATAAGAAGGCTCAAAGTCACCCAAAGAGCAATGGAGAGGGCTATACTGGGAGTTTCTCTGCGTGATCGCATCAGAAATGAGGCCATCCGCAGCAGAACCAAAGTGACCGATATAGCCCTTCGAATCGCTAAACTTAAGTGGCAGTGGGCGGGGCACATAGCACGCAGAACCGATGGCCGTTGGGGCGGAAAGGTTCTCGAGTGGCGTACCGGAAGGCGTAGCGTGGGCAGGCCCCCCACACAGTGGACTGATGACCTGGTAAGGGACGCGGGTGTCTGCTGGATGCGGGTGGCGCAGGACCGGTCATTGTGGAAGTCTTTGGGGGAGACCTATGTCCAGCAGTGGACGTCATTCGGCTGAATGAATGAATGAATGAATGACCGAGCTTTGCTCGGCATCTTTCGTGATTTCCCAAAGAATACGAGTTTTCCCGAAAAGAGAAGATGATTTTTCGCCCACATAAACACCTGAATTGTAAATTTCATCGAAACCGTAAGAGCCGTTTCCGAGAGCTACGAAATCAATAAATAAACAAGAATTGATCGTTTAAAGATATTACATGGATATTTTATTTTTTAGAAATGTATTTAAACTCTGGGTCTAGCTCGTCTTAAACACCATAGAAAAGGCTTAAGTAAGCTACTGATTAGTCAAAAGAAACAAATATTGTTTTATGGAAATATGTCATATAATCTGAAAGTATTCGCCGTACAACAAAGGTGCGTATAACTCAATCCCTTTTCTTTTCAATTTTTGTGTACGGTGCCGAAATTTGGAGTCGAGATTGGGCAAAGACTGACGCTATCGAGATGTGGTGTTGGCGAAGACTTCTACGCATACCCTGGATGACTAGTAGAACAATTCAGTCTATCCTACAGGAGCTGACACATACCTACATGCTATGCCAAGAAAGAACTCTCAGAGATTTTTGGACATATCATGCGATCTAAAAAGCATGATATAAAGCAGCTGATGAACCTAGGTCAAATGGACAACAGGCGTGCCGAAGATACACATGAGATGGTCTGAAAAAAAAATTCAAATATTTATTCTGCAAATAGGCCACAAGGGTACTTTTACAAGTCAAAGCGTGAATTTATACAATAAAAAAATAAGACAATCTTACTTAATAATAATGATTAAAAAAATATACTGATTAACAATTAAATAAAAATAAATTGACAAATATTAAGGACGTATTGAATACGATCTGTCCGAATAAACAAAAAGTACATAAAATTAATTTAATATCTCAGAGATGTATGTGGTCTCTGAGCGTCCAAATACGATTAGTAACAATTATTTCAAAGTCCTTAGAGATGTAAATGATCTATAAGCGCTAAAATTAAAATAAGTAAACTTAATATTGTTAGAGATGTATAAGGTCTCTAAGCGTTAATAACAATAAAACTAATCCCGAACAGGATTATGTCTCTCGTCAATCTACATACAATAAAATAACACTAGTATTAAGGTATTTACTTTGCCCTTGCAAGCATGAACAGACCGGACTCCAATAACAGCACCCGATCACGAGTACGACGCGTATCTCAGCCATCGCCTCCCTCGACCATCTGTTAGGGAAGGTGGCGACCCGATCAACGACGCCGCCGTAAGCAAAGCCCTTTAAGCGAGCATGACATATTCAGGCTGCCGGACATTAATAATATCAAAGATTAAAATGACTCTTCGGCGAGAAACAGCATCATGTTTCATAAAATGCAACGACAGAGCTATTTATACAAGGAAATATGCTAAGTGAAGCATATGTATATTAAAACTAACAGGATTTAACTATCACTGGCTTAAAAGCATTTTTGTCATTTAAGAAATCGTTGACAGTATAATAGGCCTGGCTTGACAAATACTCGTAACGTTTAATATGAGACTTAAATTTACTGAATGGAAAATTAACTATATCGATGGGTATTTTATTATAAAATCGTATACAGTTCCCCACAAACGACGTGCTAACCTTCCGGAGACGACTGGCCTTCACTGCAATCTTGTGTTTACTTCTAGTGTTGTAGTCGTGGATATCACTGTTAAGTTTGAATTCTTGAATATTTTTTCGAACATACATAATATTTTCAAGAATGTATTAACATGCCACAGTAAGAATATTTGCCTCCTTAAATTTTTCTCTGAGAGATTCTCTGGCCTTAAGTTTGTAGATGGAGCGTACAGCTCGTTTCTGTAGCACGAAGACGGTCTGGATTTCAGCCGCTTTTCCCCACAACAGGATTCCATAGGACATAACACTATGAAAGTAACTGTAATATACCAGCCTGGCCGTCTCAACGTCAGTTAACTGTCTAATACGTCTTACTGCATAGGCCGCAGAACTAAGTTTGCCGGCCAGAGTGGCAATATGCGCATGCCATTGCAGTTTTGAATCTAAGGTGACACCTAAAAACACTGTTCTATCTACAAATTCCATTTCATCAGACTTTAATTTGATCTTAGAATTGTTTGCCTGCTTGACATTAGGCATAGTGAATTTAATACACTTTGTTTTCTTGGAATTGAAAAGCAAATTATTTGCTGTAAACCAGTTCACAACAGTACCTAGTGCCTCATTAATACCGTCAAAGTTTTTGTCTTTGCAGCCTACCTTGAAGATAAGCGACGTATCATCTGCGAATAGCACTATATCATGTTTATCTTTTACAAGGTTTGGTAAATCATTAATATAAACAGAAACAGAAATGGCCCAGAATTGATCCTTGAGGAACTCCAAGAGCAACCGTTGTCCCTGCAGATTGAGTCCCGTTGATGACTACCCGTTGAGTTCTCTCCGACAGATACGATGAAACAAGGTCAAGGGAACCGTTTCTTATCCCATAATGGCTTAACTTTCTAATTAAATTCTCGTGATTAACGCAATCGAATGCCTTTGATAGATCACAGAATACTCCAATAGCATCTTGAGCCTCTTTCCAGGCATCAAAAATATGTTTAATTAGTACCACACCGGCATCAGTGGTAGAACGACCTCTAGTGAACCCGAACTGATTGCTATTGAGTAGTTTATTGCGATTAAAATGGGACATCAGCTGATTCAGAATAAGTTTCTCAAAAACTTTGCTTAATGCCGGTAGTGATTGGTTGAGATTGGTCTGAAGTTGGTAAGGTCAGTTTTTGATCCTGATTTAAACAACGGGATGATTTTACTGTGTTTCATCAGGTTAGGAAAAACTCCAGTTTCAATACATTTATTGAAAATATCAGCTAAGAAAAGTGCGATTGATTCTACAATGGAATGTAATACTTTTACAGAAAGGCCCCAAAGATCTTCAGTCTTTTTAAGTTGAATGATTTAAATGCTTTAATCATAATATGGGGGTCACGTCAGTGAAGCTAAAGATTTCTGTACATTCTGTTACATTTTCTTTCAATAACGATTCAGCGACATCTGGTTATGAATTCAAAGATTTCGTGGTCTCGACGGGTACATTAGTAAAGAACCGCTCAAAATGATCTGCTACTTCGTGGTCAGAACTCACTAGAGTGTCATCGTCTCGCAGGCTGAAGTGCGCATTTTTTAACTTACTTTTCCCAGTTTCATTGTTGATAACTTGCCATACAGTTTTAATCTTATCACTGGAGTTCTGGATCTTTTTTGACAAGTAATCGGCTTTAGCAGCGACACACATTAACTTAAAAGATTTTGGATAGTTCTTAACATACTCTAGAAATTCCGGCCTTTTATCAGTAGTTCTTGAATCATACGTCATAGAGTCGGCGCCTCTTCTCGTGAATGTCTGGAGTAGTCCAGTCGCTAAATTTAATCTTAAACTTGCTTTGAATCTTCTTCAAATTAAAACAGACATCGAATTCCGTTTTGATACAATTAAACAATCAATGATGCTGTGATAAAGGTGGTTGGCGGCAATAGGCATAATGCAACCTATGTACATGGCGTATCATCGCACTCTGTGATGACAAATCATACGTGGTTGCGATCCTCAGTAATGAGGAACCGAGGAAGAAGAAGAATCTTAAAAAGAATGAGCCTCTGAGAAATAACATTGTGGGCATTGACGCAGCGTGGGTAGATCCTTTACAAAGGTGGATTGATGACCTGGTAAAGGTCGCGGGAGTACGCTGAATGCGGGTGGCGCAGGACCGGTTATTGTGGCTCTCTTTAGTAAAGGCATATGTCCAGCAGTGGACGTTCTTGGAATGATATTTTGATGTTGATGAACACTGTGGAAAGATATTTTTAAATAGAATCTAAATCGAATGCAGAATTGGAAGCAAATTTCAGTTTTAAGTCCAAATTAATAGCAGCCGAATGTAGCACTTTTTCTATACAGAGTGTATAATCCAAACGGGGCAGAGCCAGAGAGGGAAAATTTAGAACTATAAGAGATACGAAACTTTGGTACTTGGGTCACGACGTCGATTTATAAAACAAATGCATTCACAGAATACAAACGTAATACACATGATAGTTATAATCATGGGTCTTTAGGTCCTCGTAGGTAAAAAGTCTGAAATTAACCAGTACCACAAGTCGTATAGTCTGGGGATATTGTAAAACAGTGACAGGAATTTTCTAATAAAAAACTGCTAAATGCGAGTCAGACTCGCGCACTAAGGTTCCGTACCGTATTCGCATTATTCGTAGCTAATACACTTACTTTGAAACTGAATTGTAACGTGAGCTCCCGTCACGAATATGATATGGCTGTATATTTGGATTTCATTAACTTTAATATTTTCTTAGTTCCTAGTAATTGCAACATGGCATATATTGAAGTTGAAACCTCCACTCGTTACTGAGAAAAACGTTCTTGACAAATGGATAGGCAGAAAACAAAGTGATCCTATATCCTATTGGTTATTTTTTTTACACTGAGCCCTAAAATCATCACTTTCTGCAGAAGAAACCAACTTCAAAATTCAAATCTAATATTATTCTACCGTACTTTTTACCACTAATGAAACTTCCTCCTGGATAAAGGTGCTCAAGAAATCTTTTCATAGCTGAGAAAAGGTTTCAGAAAAACTCAAGTCAAAACCTAATAAAGTAGTTAAAAGATCCAATTTATACTGCAAGTTTATATATCCTTGAAAAAAGAGGAAAACACTATTTTAACTACTATCCTTCAACTTGCTTGAGGCTTTCTTCAAAGTCGGCTCCCCCACAACTCGTTGTATATATTTATAAGCATTTTTTTAAGAAATAAACGTAAAAAAAAGATTTCGAAGGCGGATTGAATATTTCCTGACACTTAAAGATATTCATGAATTCACAACAAGTACGTCATATTGATTGTCCTGATAGTTAATGATGAAGTAGATTGTTGGCAACCAATTTTTTAGCCAGGTACGTCAAAGCCAAATTCAAACAAAGACTTCTAAAATCAAGTGCTCCCGTCCGTTTTGCTTTTACGTAGAAATAATAATAGATAAGTAAGTTTGCATTTTTTTATTTTGCTATTAGATAGTTTGATCATTGACTATGTAGAGTCAGCTGAATATAAACGTGACCCCCCCCCCCGCATAGAAGTTTTGTATGCAGGGGGTCACATTTCTCTGCAGCTGACTGTAAACGCTCCATCCTGCAGGTTAATTGCATAACTATTAGCATGAACGATAGAACATAATCATACGGACGCGCACGCGTTTGCAAGGTTGTGGGAGTACCCAAAACATCTACTGCGTGG
Source organism: Notocelia uddmanniana (assembly GCA_905163555.1). Taxonomy (NCBI): domain Eukaryota; kingdom Metazoa; phylum Arthropoda; class Insecta; order Lepidoptera; family Tortricidae; genus Notocelia; species Notocelia uddmanniana. The sequence continues at coordinate 22,028,413 of LR991068.1, forward strand.
TATGATTCTACGGTCGTTCGTATTATGAATGGAGAAAAAACAAAGATCTTTCGCCAATACTCGTGTGTTACATGCTACAAAGCAGAAATAAGAGGCCTTCGTCCGGCTTGAGCACTTCTTACAGTCAAGTTGCCAGCTCACTTCCCGAAAAAGGTCTATTTTCCCCTTTGGGTTGGCCCCAGTCGTTTCTGTAAAAACTAATGCTTCCGTCAATTCTTGGGATTAGGTAGCAAACCCCGGATATCCTTTAGGAAGCAATTGTACTGGGGTTACGGTGTTAAGATGATGATGATGAATGAAGTCGCGAAGAGACAACGTTTTAATATTAAAGTAAAAAGTCCCTATGACACTTACTTGAGAGTGCGAATGCTTTATATTTCACAAAAATACAACCTTCATAGCAGGTCTGGAACACACGATAAGATAACTCGATTCCCTAACCATCAATTGTTTCTATAGCCCAGCGGTACCGCAGTCAATTCTTAAGCGGGGATCAAACTTTGAGTAATTCTGAACTATAGTTTAAAGCGTGCTTAAACAGTTGATTAACGATCCGATTTACTGGTAACTCGCCGAGTTTACTAACTAAATACCGGGATCTGCTCGTTTTTAACAATAACTCTGTGAAGTGTTAAATTAAATAGTTGGGAAGCGATTTCCATGAAGGACTCAAAACGGAAGATTCGAACTTACTTCATTACTTACTAAGGCGTCGGGCAATCAACACCTTTAGCCGGCATCTGTTGATGATGCCTTATGGAAAAGCGGAATAAGTGTCAATCAACTATTTTCTGTTTCTTTTTTCTGTCCTGTTAGACACGTGAAGATTTTTCAGAGATTCTAAGAAAAATATTTACAGCAGGGACTGGCGAAGCGTATGTGATGCTTCGAAGACAGATCATCAAAAATGGGGTTGAAAACGTGAATAAAATTCTAAATTTGTTGCATTTAAACCCATAAATTTCACTGCGGGCGACATGTTTCGAACGAATGTTTCTGCAGTGGTATCACTTAGGTACGCCTTTAAATACTTACTTAAAGCTTTGTACTAATATTAAAGTTTTGTTATACCCTCCCTTCTGTCGCCTTGAAATGCTCGTTTGGAGCTGTGTTCATTTTAGAGCGTAGCTGGCATATTGTTGGTAGTTTTAGAGGGCATTACAAGCTTTTGTTTCTTAAAATGTTCTTCACATTAATAAAGTATACACATATATAAAACAACCAGCGTTGAATGTTATTCACTTTTTTATATAAGATTTTGACGACAAAGAAGGTGGACTTTCTTGACATTTGACAGATGCAGCAAATCACACCAACATTATTAAAATAATATTCAAACCAAGACAGGTACGTCAACATTTAATAATGAAAAATATCTAGAAGTTCTACAAGCAATAAATAATTCCCACATTCATCAAAATGTTGAATACATATGTTATAAAAATCTTTTTGATTAATGCAGTTGAAATCTGAAGCTTTCAGGTTTCCCTCAAATACAGAGTTTACGCGGCTGATTAATATCGTATAGAGAAGAAAAATAAAACCTTTCCATTCAAATCAAAGTACATTGCCGATCGATGATTTTTAATAAAGTAAAGATGGAAATTTCCACTACATTGCTTTTAACCAGTATGTAGTTACTACAACTCGGTATTTAATAATAACTCGTGAAAAATTGGAGAGTATATATTTTTTTGGTTTAAGATATTTATTTCTCAAAAGATTAATAATCACTTATAGAGAAATACATTCATTATACACTACAATATAACTTACATCAATGATCTATGCTAAGCCAATGTTTGAAACAAAGAGGGTAGGTCTGCTTAACAACACGTTCCATGCACACCTGCTAAGTGTGTTTTCAGTGTGTTTTTTTTAATCTTAGATGTTTTCTAATTATGTATTTATCTGTATAAGTATATGTATATAGCATCTAGTATACACATAGTACAAGCTTTGTTTAGTTTGGGGAAAGGTTCATGCAGAATTGTCGCCCCAATATTTATTATATTTGTAGAGTGATCATTAAAAAAAATATCACGCGTTTTTTTTTTTGGATTTGCTACAATATTCTTCAATATTCACTTGATGCGCACGTGTCCCGATATGAATATATTGCATGATAATAAACATCGTGGGTCCGGCCCTTGTGGAATTTAACAGTTTCAAACTTGAAATAATTAACGAACGTAAATGTTATTGCTGAATACAAAAGCATAATAGATCATACTAATTTTAGATTATTCTCATCTCTTATCCATTTCTGTATGTTATTATAATCCTAGCTACTTGAATATTAGTTCCAAGAATAACAAACTATCCTTCGATTTCAGTTTATTTACAAAACAAAAAGTTTGTGTGATTGATAAATATCGTTCCATGAATGGGCGTTTCACTGTTACAAAGTTTATCTGAAATATTCTATCAAGTCATCCTACAGTAATTTGTTCAATTAATGGGAGGGACAGGACCGGTCATTGTGGAACTCTTTGAGGGAGGCCTATGTCCAGTCGTGTACTTCTTTCGGCTATAATAATATGATGATGTTGATGGACCCGGGTATGTCCTAAAACTACGACCAAGACCACCGGGGGATGGGCAGCAGCATCCCTGGAGTGCGGTGGAGACACTGCGATCGCCAACCCGCATGCCAAGCGTGGCGATTATGTCATTTACCCTCCAAGCTCGGGGGAGGCCTATGTCCAGCAGTGGACGTTCTCCGGCTGATATGGTGGTGGTGGTGGTGGATGTTGATGATGAAATTGATGTATGATGGGGCGTGGGATAATTTGCTAAACTAAATAGCCTCGAAGACTATGCTCGGCGTCTTATCAAAAAAAAAGAGTCTGAACGAAAGAAACCTACTTAAATGGTTTTTTCTCCGTAAACCATTGTTATTTTGATTTTTTTGAAATCCTTATTCTGAATTCTAAGTCCGTTTTGGATAAACTCAATTACTAATACTGTGATTTTCGTTATTCTTTTATACGAATATAGAACGGCTCCTGATCAAGCTTTTAAAAAGCTTTTTTATTTTCTGAAGTAGCTGAAACATGAGCGTAAAATTGATACGCTTACTGCCTTGTCCAAACAAAGTGAGCTATTTAAACAAAAATGTTAACATTGCCGATCGCAATAGCATTTTCAGAAGATATACTAGCAATGTACTCGTATGTCCAATGGAAACTTTCAAACACAAATCATAGGCAAAATTTCACAACTATGACAATAATAACAAAGCGTTACAGTTACAATCAAACAACGGCCTACAATATTGTATCTTAATAAATGTGTAGTAGAGTCAAAATTTGAAAAACGTTGTTGATCGACTTAGTGCGTTCTGGTTCTCAATTGTCCCGTGTGTGCGGGTATGTATGAGAAAGTCACGCGTGCGAACAGCAATGCGTATCAAGTGTGAAATACCCTTTAGAACGAATTTAAACTTATGCGAACACGATGATGCCAACGTCTGGTGATCGAGTAAAATAAACGACCTAATGCCTAGCTTGTAGCATTGCAATAACAATAATTTGTGCAAGAAGACGGCGGTCGGCCTTTGCCTCCGTGAAAAGTAGCGATTGTCTTGTGGAGGGTCCCATGAGCCCAGCCCACGTTCCCATTGTATTGACGTTAAACGCCATAAATACGGAATGCGCCCCAAAACAGCTGTATTTTCCTGCTTTAAGGGGTCTGTACACACATAGAAGACTAGCATGCGATTTTCATTACATTGCGGGTTCTGTCAAATCGCACAATGTAGTGAAACTCGCATAATTATGAAGTTCGTTCGTGTAATAGTACATTACTACAGAGGCCGGGACGAAAGGGGTTGCCGGCCGAAGACATATAGACGGCCGAACACAGCGAGTCCGGATAGGTCTGAGGCGGGCAACCCCATTTTTCCCGCCGAAGTATGTATAGCGCTTTTCTCAAACATGCAATGAAATAAACAACAAAAAAGTCAAAGTTTTATTTTTAAGACGCATAGTGGCAGAATGTCATTATGCCTGTGCCACAAATTTATGTGGAATGGAAATTAAAAAAGAGGATTTTGCCGGCCTAGGCCTGCTAGATTTGTATGAAATTCCATTGGCGACCTTTTTTTCTAGCCGCACCTGAAACGTCATACTTCGCAGCCTATTATAAGGAACATAACATCAATATTTCATTGCATGTTTGAGAAAATAAGGTTTTAAGGTGTTGCAGGCATTATTTGCTGCCCTGGACCGTCTGCTTGTCGCTGAGGTGGGACGCAGCCGTAGATGCTTGTTTCTGAGCCGCACGCACCATGCGTGGTGACGTCATTAGTCCATATTTCGACGAGTCTACCAGTCGATGGGGAGGCAGTACGATATCATTATGCTGTCAGCTCTTCGTTTCAACTATCAGTCGAGCCAGTTTTGATTCCTTACTGTGATGAGTCTTTCTTAACTGGCGCCGAATGCGGGAAAGTGGATTGATACTCATGCAGTACCACCCTGCTTTCGCGCATGATGTTACTACTGTGCAAATGTATTTGAAAGTGTCCAAGTCAGGAAATCTGTGCGACATCAGTTTGCTGATTCAGCAAACTCACGTCAATTGAATAAAATACCATATAGCGATCCCATCCCGCCAAGTCAGGAGACTTCCTGAGCGCCTCGGTGTAAGAGACGGCCACCCGAAATCAGTAGCGCACCTACCTTCACGCACGTACGCGGAGAAAAATGTCCTAACCTTTTTCCAAACAGCGCCCGAATTTGGCGCGAGCGAGCGCAGAATACATCGGAAGCGAAAAAATATTTGTAGTGAATGTAAACTACTGCCTTACGTCTTTGTGTGAAGATTGAAAAACGTACCGACGTGCGACCTGCATGTCAAGTTATTTAGAATGTATAGTCGCCATTTCATAAAAATGTCGTATGACATTGCGAAATACATTACAAACATTTACTTCGTAATGCGTCGTCGTATGACATTGCGAAATACATTACTGATGAGATGCGTCACAGTCAGAGCCTACTCTTTGCTGACGACCTAAAAATCTACAGAGAAGTGAAGACTGTCCATGATGCACACCTTTTACAGACTGACCTTGACCGAATAAAGCGTTGGTGCACTGAGAACGATATGTTTCTGAACTTTTCAAAGTACTATCATATCAAATTTACAAGAAAAAAGACACCTATACCAACAACATACACTATAAACAGCAGTCTTCTTCAAGAAGTTAAGGAAATAAGAGATTTGGGAGTGATTTTGGATTCAGAGTTAAACCTCAGATCACATTATGATTCCATTATTGCCAAGTCTCTTAAAATGCTGGGCTTTCTGAAACGGAACACTAAAGAGTTCAGAAATATTTCGACAAGAGTAGTGCTGTACAACGCTTTGGTCCGGAGCTGCCTAGAATTTGCCAGTGTAGTCTGGAGTCCAACTTACCAGATCCATAGGGACCGCATCGAACGTGTGCAAAGAACTTTCACACGCCACCTGGCTTTTACTGCTCCAAACATCAGCCACAGGGCCAGCTATGAATCTCGACTGCTGCACTTTGACATGTCACTGCTATCAAACCGCCGCTTGCTACATGACCAGGTATTCCTTCACAAATTAGTCAACGGACCTAACCACTCACCCCTCCTAAACATGTTTGACAAGATTTTCCTGACAGTGCCAAAACCAAACTGCCGTCGAGCTCCCATACGAACGTTCAGTGTACCCCTAGCGAGAACCAACATGAAAAAACACGCGCCCTTGAACAGGTTACTTACATACTACAATAACATTGCTACAGTAGCCAACTTGGATATATATCACGATAGTATTGAAACACATAAAAAGAAAATAACCCAACATTTAGCTTCGTCCGTTGATAACCCAAACTAAATTATATTATAAGCTACAACTAACGTTAACAATTTACCCATTTAACTTGTATAATTTTAATTTCTATATTGTGCAATTTGTAAAGTTAGTTTATAACTTATTTCATATGTTATAATTTGTATAAAATCTCAACCAAATTACCTTAGTAACAACCTTATTATATTGTAAAATGATGTGTTCACCTATAATTGGGGTACGTAAGCCCCCTCACACTTTATGCCATAAACAATTATTATCTTACCTTATGTACCCTGTTGGTGTCCCGTGCAATAAATAAATAAATAAATAAATAAACATAACTTGAGTACAGCTGAATGTCACCTACACTATTATTTAGGAATTTTTTTCTGTGGCATTTTGAGGTTTCTTGTTATTGCCAGACCAAAAATAACTTCTTAAGTATTATAGTGACAATGCTATTGACATATTGACATATTACACTCTTTCCGCCGTTTTAGGCATGATTCTCACCAGAAGTAATTTACCTATCTCTGTTATTCCATCATCATCATCCTAGCGTTATTCCCAGTACAGTTGCATCCTGAGGATACCTGGGATCCGCTACTTAATCCGAAGAATTGGCGTAAGCGCTATTTTTATCTCTGTTATTCAATTTTCAATATTTCAAATATCAAAACGATTGGTACGTAAATAGAACCTGTCTCCATCAATCTAAATTTCGATCAACGATGTTTCACCCGCACAATCGGTGCATTAGTTCAGTACCTTCTAGGTCACAAGCGTCCCATTGCGAAGTCATACGTCTTGTAAAGGAAACTTAAAAAAAAAAAACAACCGTACTTGTCTTCTCGAAGATCTCACGGTTCATAAATAAATGCCATACGATTAAATAAATAAATAAGGATATAGCATGCATGGTCCCTCGACAACCCTTGGTTGGTATTGATAACATTATAACTTATTTTCTTTAAATATCAATAGATGACTCTGGCCGTATAAGAACTAAGTACATCTCGAGTTTACGGTTTGGGCAAATCACATACAACACAGCAATAGGGGTAGGTAATAAATACTTGTACCTACTCCTAGGCCTTAGCAGAGACAATACAAAGCAAAGTAATACATAAAAAAATGAAATACAAGAGTACAGAAATAATATAAATATAACACGTTCCCGTTTCATATTTACTTGTTTACAGTATCATCAAATAGAGACTTTTGAACCATCAGTAAAATATTTGAGAAAGTTTAATACTATACTTAAAACTAGTAAGCAAAGTCCAAGTTCTACGGCAAACGATAACAGATCTAAAAATTAAAGCTGTATGTCATAAAATAGCGTAACTTCGACGTGTACTTTAGTCACTTTCGTTCTCAGGTACTGAATTGTACAAATATTTTTTTGAAATCGGATAGGCATCATATAACCCGATATCTATCCCGCTCACTGGACTGAATTGAAATCGAACTTACAATTATATCGGGTACTCTATCCACTACGTTGTTCTTGGGGCGTGAGCAAGCGAGCGCGCGCAATGAAAGTCAATTTTGTTTCTTAATCAAGTACATTCGGTCAGATGGCCCCACGTTAGGCAAAGTGTAATCCATATTTGCGATGCAGTGCAGCAAGTGGAAATGCAAATAAACCGGTTGGGGTTTCGATTTGCTGGATTTAATTTTAAGTGACTTACTGACTACTAGCTAACGATAAATAGTATGTTGATTTATAATACCTATTTATTTATTTAATTATTTTATTTATATTTTCTATGTTTAAGGTTTAGTTTTAGTTATTTTATTTTAATAGTAGTTTTAGTTTTTATTATAGGTGTGTGGCCTGTAATAGGAGCAATAAATTTAAAGGACGCTTCCTTAGAACACCTGCAGTAACCTCTTGTGTCCAAAAAATATGTCTTTTTTCAATTGGGAGAAATTTTGATCTAAAGTTATGACCTCCAAGTAATGGATCTTGGCTACTAGAGATTACAGCGCGGGCGGTAGTCAATGCTGATTTTGAGGTTGCTTCAAGTTATGACTCATAATCGTTGTCGCATTTTAGGTTTAAAAGGATATTTTTGGGTTTTTTTTTTTGTTTTTTGTATAAATAGTTATTAATATCACTCCAGTAGAGTAATAAAGTACACATAAGCTATTTTGCAAAAATACTAATCCAAAACAATTTTTTTTTCTTTAATTAAAACCACTTGGAAATGATTGTTGGAGAGCTCAATAGTGTACCGATTAATTTTTTGCTCCTATTACAGGCCACACCCTGTATGTTTTTGTCTTTAATCTTTTATCTTTATTTGCTTAATTTCCATGACTGAAGAATATTATTCTACTTCATTGGCAGGATAGACTAATCAGTACTTGAATTAGTTATATTATAAAGTATGGTATAACTATTTTATATAGAAAACTCGCGTGAGTTTGAGACATATTAAAATATAATGAAACGGGTCACTCGTGTCTTTAAGGTCGAACATCGCTCGACATGTTTCATACCGATACAAACAACATGTCGAACATGTCGAGCGATATTCGACCTTAAAGACGTGAGTGACCTGTTTTATTATATTTTAATGGTATAACTGAAATAAAATATTCATATTGTACAATTAAAAACAGAAAGCCCCTCCTTGGGGCATTGGCTTGTTCAAGTCTGCTTAGTGGGTAGTATGTGCCTACGAAGCTTGAGGTCTCGGGTTCGAATCCCGGTAAGCACTCATATTTTGTTCATGAGACTTTGATGGTTTCTTCATATTTCAGAGTATTTTTTTTATAAAATATATATTCGCCTAGTACAGTTAGCAGTAGAAGTAGCTAAGCACTATAACACATTCACAACTATTTTATACAGAGCCTTGTTCTCTTGAAGAGTCTGTGTCTAGATAATTTTGAGCACTAGGCCCGCGTAACTACTTCTGCTGCTCATAAATAACACAAGCTTTATTTAGCTTACTTAAAGACTAGTTCGATTTGTGCAAGATTGTCCCATATATTTATTTAAAAAAGTAATACATTTCTCGAGGACAATCACATCTACTCGAGCCTGTAGCAGAATTCGTATGTGCTCTTTACAAATATAAAATTAATTTAAATTCAATACGTTTACTAAGATACACCCCGAGAAAAACGCCCACGATTTACAAGACATTCATGACGCCAACTATAATACTTACACTACATCTATAACGTGAATCTGAGATGTGTCTTTCACATTCTAATCCGATTTCAACATGTTTTGCACTTTCAAGCATGTGGTGCTACCGCGTCAAGAACGCGTGACACGTTGAGACCAAATTAGAATGCGAAAGAGATATCTAAAATTGTCCCCCCACATCCATATTCGAGTCGGCCCATACATAAGCATGAGTGCCGTCATTTCCGTCTACCTCACCGCTTGTGGCGGAGTGGCCTTGTTGCGGGATTCCTTAAAAAAATGGGCGAATGAAAGATGCGAGATGGTTTTGTTTAATTCTTGAATTACTACGAATTATAAAGTTATGGTTATGTGAAAAAATTTGCCTAGCCAGTTGCCTGGAAAAAAAGGAATTCACAATTTTGAAACCTTTTAGCAGAGATAACAGAGATTTCAGAACACAATGAAAAATTATATAAAACAATGATTAAATTATGATCCAAATAGCGACATGTCATAACTAACCTACATTACATATAACCACACCCACAAAACTGAAAATCAGCTGCAGTCAACTTCAATTTAATTTAAGTTCTATTTAATAATCAGTGTAAGAACACTATTCCAAGCCGTTGTGGACATAACTGGGAATATTTCTGTATGATGTTAACTACAGTGTCCTCTGAGCTCTGGTAGAGTAACGTCATAATACCTGTCAAAACATCCCCTCCAACGAACAACAAACCCAAAACCAAAGACTTATATTAACCTATAATTATCGGATTTATTTAAATTATTTTTAGCTCGGAACTACATTTTTGTTTTTGTACTAAACTATGTTTTAAAAATAATAAATAATTACCATCAAATATAAATCGGACCGCAGAATAATGAGCACATAGACGCGCACACACAAATAATGTTTAAAGTTTATTTGGGCACAAACGGTACAATCGTGCTTAATTAAAGTATCAGTTACATATATCATAAACCAGCAATAATCAAAAAAACTCTCCTCCGTTCCTTCGTGAGTAAATTAACTATATGCGATCATAGAAATTTTAAATTTAGCGGCTAAACGAATTCGCACTAATCGTTTTTTAAAGTGTATTCATTTTAAGTCGAGCCCTATCGGTTGTTATAACTGCACCTTCTATCTGATACTATAAAATTTAAGTGACATCATGGTAGTAAATCAGTGCCAAAAATATGTATATAATAGTTGTACTTCCTTTTTGATGTCGGATGATTGCCCAAGAACTTCTATATTTATTAAAGTAATTTCTGAAATTGCCTACAGCCTCACCAGAATCCACAAATCACTGCCTTACAATTATTTTATAGTCCTAGGTCGAAATCTAATAAGTGTAGTCAATCACGATCGTGCATGTTCATTTAACCTCTTTGATTTCTCTATTGGCTCTATAATACTACTAAAATTAAATGTTTTATTCATTCACACTTAAAAGTTGAGCGGTAATAAAAATCTATCTTGATTTATCACCCATTTTATGGTATCGCCCTGACATGGCAGGCTTATGCTAATGAACATGGTTTTAAACTGCCATTCCGAAAGGAATTCTCGTAAACTCGTATCTCCCTGAACATTGTACTGCAAAGTCCAACTCTGTTCCGTTTTGTTAAAATTCACATTTCAATAAAAATCTAATATTTTATGATACATATATTTCTTACTGCATGTTCTGATAATGTGCATGGTTTTAAAGTTCCATTCTGTATAAAAGTCATAAAAGGGTTGGCTACGTGAATGATGGATGACTCGACATAATTAATGAGTAATCTGGGCAGATCGACAGGTAATTACGAGGGTGGAATCGAAAATGTATGTTCGATCAGGCTGTGCACAATCTATTTATATGTCAGTCTATTTACAAGAAACCAACGCTAAACACTTTGAGGTGTTTAGAGAAATCTTTTATAAATTGTGTGTCGTAGTTGACAGCCTGAAAACTTTAGTGAGCTTAAAAATTCTTTTTTAATGCGACTGAAATAAAGACGAAACATAATATTTTCAAACCAAACGTCGGTTTTAACGTTGTCCTCCAGACGGGGGCTCTCTGTTCTATTTAACTTTTCTGTCTTAGTGATGTCACCCAACTCATGCCAGGTAGGTATAAAATTCTAAATAGATCCTGATACAATTTTATTTATAGGTTTTATTTATTACGAATTTAGTTAAATAGTTGAAGTTATAAATGTTGAAGTGGACTGTATACAAATGTGGGGTTGACTAGTTCAAAGTTCCTCTCGTAAAATAACAGTGACTGACTCTACTCTAATTTTGGTGCCACTTTGGTTCTGCTTCTTCTTATGATTCGTAACAAGTAAAAGAGTTCGGACGGATTGTAAATGGTTTATATTGTATATCACAGGTTTCGTTCTATTTAAACGTATTTTGAAGAGTTATCACTGTTTATAATTAATTTACTTATTTATAATGACTTTAACACTGATTCTAACTAAATCTAGGACACAATGTCTAGATTCCTAAACTTTTTCTGAGCTGAGTTCCCAACGCGCTTTTCTTTCTTGTTCTGGGTTTCTTCCTGGAGTGTGTCTTCGGTACTGGGTGAAGTACGTTGCGAACTCACCTCTTATGTTTCGCAATGGCTGACCGTAAGGTGAGCACTCTGAAGTAGTTCCCGCTACGGGGCGCTGTCCGAGTATAAATAGGTTTTCTTATAAATCTCGCGGTTTTCCGCGGATTGCGGAGGCTGTGATTATCTCACTCGCCTGTCCTGAGACTCATCGAGTTGGCGTTCGGTTTGGTCATACGTGACCCTTTATACTTGGACAGAGTCTTCCTAATATTGGTTCTGAGAGGGAAAAACGTTGTGTAAAAAATGACTACTCTGAACTGATTCAATCTTAATAAATTCGCTGCGCGACCATTTCTTAGTGCCTGTGATTCAAACAGGGCTTGTAATATGCGCCTCAGCGCCTACTTTATATAATAAAAACCTCTTGACTTCAGAACCAACCGAGGCGGTGGCAAGCGACCGACGTACCAGGTCATTTATAGTGCTATGGCGGTTAATGCGGCCGGCGCTCCCTGTAGCACGACAGGCCATGCCGTCCCAGCTGCTTCACGGCTTTACCACACACGCAGGTGGTGGAGCACATATTCTGGCTTCGAGTTTGAGGCAGACCGCTACCCTCAAACAATTCGATTCTAGAACAGTGCCCACATTACTCGAAGGGAGCGCATTCAACCAGTAGCCGGCCTCACTTGCGGAAACAGCGAGAAGTCGAGCGCGTCCCAAATCATTCTGATTTTGGAGGAAAGCAGCACAGGCTGCCTTAAGCCGGGGGGTATCCCACGCCCTCTGGTTGTGTTTAGCAGCCGAGGCATCCTCTTCAGGGCAAGACTCACGCCAGGCTTTCTCGGCTTCCGCCAAGCTCGCTATTTCAATGACGGGTATCTGTGAGGATTTTAAAATTAATGAATGGTTTACAAAAATACCTTATGCCATAAACAATGTTTCCTGAAATGGCATTTGGATTTTTAAAATTTATGGAAGACTGATGCCAGTGTATAATAATTTTAACCCTAAACCTTTAAGTTACCTTTTTTTCGTTAAGTAATATTTTCTCAATGCGTCATTGGACAATAACGTCCCACAAACGTTGAATATCTATCTGGCTTTTCAGGGACAGGCACACTCGGGTTGAGACTCGACCATGCCATTAAAGGTGGTTTGAGAAATATTTATAATTTCATCCTTTACTGGAAGACCTGAATTAGATAAAACAAGTAAAAAGATAATTTGGATTGCAAAATTAAGACTTCATTCCAGTTTGATATATGTAATAACAAAAAACAGGTTACAATATTACGGAAATCATTAACTGATTGAAACGTATCCTGAGTAAGTTATATATTTTTATATATATTATATATAGCAAGTAGGCAATGACATAATATTAAAGTAGCAGTAGTAATTCTGCCATTAATTATTCAGGACTAACATTACGACCAGCGATGGTTGACGAGGGTACAAATAATTGAACGTGCAAACTGACATTCGGTACGATAGGTATGAATTAAACTGATATTGCCTACAAATAGTTTAGGGAAGAGAGAACTTACTGTTGAATTTAACAACAATGGACCCTGTGGCTACACGGTATGATAATTTAACCTGCTTGGTAATTTTATAGCATTAGATTTGTTTATTCGACAGAAGTTTCGATATTCTATTAATCAAGATTTTTTCTTTTATTACTTGTTTTGAATCGATACTCGTCCGTGGTTTAGGGGGTCAGCGGCGGTCAACCATTGGATGGGTGATCACTTAGTGGCTACTAACTGAGCACTCCCGTAGTTAAAAAGGTACATTTAGGCATTGATCTCCGCTGCTGTCTATGACATCAGTCGTTAAGCTAATTTAGAGGCCTTCGGGCGGTTTGAGAACTTCTAACAGAGTTGCGTATTCACTTGAAAAGCCTAATTCCATTAAGGTCTAGTTCTCCCTTAGGTTGCAAGGTCAGATGGCATTCGCTTTCGTAAAAACTAGTGTCTACGCTACGCCAATTCTTGGGACTAGGTAGCGGACCCGGAGCATCCTCCAGGATGAAACTGTACATGAATAACTGTAATTAGGATAATAATGATGACTCATCGCCAATCGATGAATGCGATTTTATAGTAGGACCGCAAAATTAAATACACTTTAACAACCATGACAATCGTCCACTATCTAATTCCGGTCAGATATTTCCCAAAAGTAATTTTAATCCTATTTTCATTATTTTGTCCAGAAACCTTAATGTTTTATTTCTTAGTACTAAACAACCCGCCCTTTGAGAAAGCCCTTATTTGCTTATAAACGCATCGTTGGCCCAGGAATATGTGAAAATTATCTATTCAATAATCAGAAACATAGTAACTATTTAACTTAACAAATTAAATACGATCCGGTTCTGTACTCTAGTGGAAGTGCTCTTTTTGCTTCGTTACGCTTGGTGCGAGTGGAAGTGAAAAAGTGTGAAATACAAAGCCAATCTCAATTTAGTAGGTAGCTTAAAGTAGTGCCCTCGCTTTACCATAAGCCACAACAATGGGGTCGGGGGGTCAGAATTCAATCACTCCACAACATTGTAAGTAAATTGAGAGTGAATTTGTGTTAGGAACGTTTGGGGCGTAATATATTGGACAGTTAGAGGTTTTATGTTAAGTAAGCAAGGTTGCTTCTGATAAATAGGGTTAGGTAAAGTACCTATTATATAAATAGACCGAGATATAGGTACGTCTACGGTAATAAATGTATCCGCATCTTAACAAATACAAAAGTCCCAAATAGCTGCCGTCCATATTTTACGCAACTTAAAGATCTCACGTTACCCTCAATGTATAATATTATTATGGAAACAGCACTTTTTGTCAGAAACAATTCACACTTATTTAGAAAGAAGGTAGTCAAATCGCAAAGACGGAAGCATGAGAGTAAATTAGAACTACCAGTGACCAAATTAGCGATGTACAAAAATGGTCCTTATTATCGTTGCATAATGGTAGCAAATAAAATACCAACTTATATAATAAGAGAGGAAACAAATTACGAAATATTTAAATAAAATTAAAAAAAAAAAATTAATTGTAAGATGCTATTATTCAATAGAGGAGTTCATAAATGATACGTCACTGTCAAATTAAAAAGTCATATGTAACATTTCTATTAATTTTAATCTCGAATCTTGTATATTATAATAATGTTATAAATTGCTGTGCCCTAACAGAGTTCATGTCTCGAACCAAATTTTATTGTAAGACCTAATGTACGACATGGTTATTATGCAATAAATGAATTATGAATAAAAAAATTAAGTTGTTTTGTTTCAGTTTTTGGGTGAAGATCGTTTCTTTGTTATTATGCTGCCGTGTAAACCAGAGGAGTAAACATTGTGTTTTAAACGTACGTAATCACCGCTTTTTTAGTAAGTCAGCTACTGCACAACTTATCACTAAGTGGTGCAATAAAGAATATTTATTATTATTATTATTATCACCCTTCAAGAGACAACAACTGTAACATATATTATAGAAAATGCAGGATGTAGGACACTTTCGTCTGTTATAGCTAGATTGATGTAGTATAAGTAGTAAAACAACCTTTTCCACGATAGCGATATTTGATATTATATTTATTTATATATAGCGATATTTCAAGATCATAAAGACAGACAGGGGAAAAGCTTTCTTACTTTATATGTACCGTCATCAAAAATGTTGCCTAGTAAGTCCTTTGTTTTTTTCAACTGTAGTAGTCCTAACTACCCAGTATACTACAAGAAGTTTGTACTATTAGTAGTGCTTGAGACCCAGACATACTTTTTGAATTTTATATAATTTTCTGCTATTTTTTTTCACAATACGTGCGTGGTAATAACGCATGCTTAATTAGTACTTAGTGAAGTTCATTCGGCAGTTACTTTTTCTATGCGGTAAATTAAAATGTCAGATCTGAAGTACGAGTAAGAATGTTAATTTGTACTTGTAAGTACACAAGGACTTACGAGGCTATACCTACGAAATCAGTGACAAAATATGCAAACACAACTTTGACAAATATGTAAGAGCATACATATTTATTATATCTTCGTCACATTAGCAATGTATGTGTACAATGCACATATTCATTACTAAAACTTTACCTGCTTTGAATGAAGCGTCATATCACCCTCATTTATTTAAATACTTTGTCGCTAGTAGTCAGCTTTTCTTTGAATCGTAAAATGTGTAATAAACATGCAGTAATACAAACCTTTTTTTTACTTTCTTGGAACCAGTGGATATTTCCATTTGCTATCGATTAAGCAATTACATGGACCCAAATAATTCACGAAAGAAAATATGTGAAGTACAATCAGCCACAACGCTATGGATGTTATGTTACATTGTTAATTTTAACACTGGGAAATTATTTCTTCATTTTACAATTATATTTTGTAACACGACGATGGCAACCACGCCTTAGCTTATAGAAACGCGTAGCGCGTTGCTAACTTATTTTGATAATAGCTGCTGCAGGGCTCTCACTCTCAACACAGCGCATCTTCCAGAGCTCGTGCGGAAGGGAAAATAGTACAAAACATGGCGATACATTAATATAAATAATTGTAAGACCTATGAACCTGTGTTTACTAATAAATATTTTGTCTTTATCAAATGTTTAAAATATTGTTTAGAATACTTCAAGTTGAGGGGCTTCAATTGATTAACCGTTGAATGTGTCTTGACTTCTCAGGCAGCGGCCTTTGAAAGTGACATTCGATTCGGAATTGTAAAAGTTTTCTTGCAGCTGGAGAAAACTCTATCATCTTTAGTATATAGGTATGGCACCCAAAATAACAGTACTAGTACTAGTTGCTTTGCAGATGCAGTTATGTGGTATAGTGTTCCTGTGAGCAATAAGATTACCACAAGCTCCCAAGGATGCGCTGTTTAGAGTGTACATAAGGGGATTTGTTTCTATCAGTCAACAAAATACATCCTCAAATCAATTGCTTAATCGCAAAAGTACATTAGCTACGGTCTGCTAACCACCAGACAACGTGTATGCTTGTAAAACAAAAATACAATACCCTAGCATACTCTAACTCTTACTTTGCTCGTACTTTTCTGTCCACTTCCAACGGAGGCATAATGTACTTTTTTATACCACGGAATTAACATAGCAGTTCACATATTTCTGTTCGGCCGTACATGCGAGGAATTCGGCTGCATGCACGGGGTCACGCGATTTGCAATTTGTAATTGTTTTCTGCATGTGCATTGTGTGAGTCAACGCGATTGTATTGCACATGACATGACTTTATTTTTTACGCCTTTTATTAATTTCACCTACGGGTATGGTATGCAAACTATATAATTAAGTTTAACCCGTGTAAGTTACAATTAGCACTATACTCAAAGGCGGATTAAATATCGAGAGAGCCCTAGGCAGGCATCTTATGTGCGCCCCACTATGAGCGGGCTTCAT
The DNA here is from genome assembly GCA_905163555.1 of Notocelia uddmanniana. NCBI lineage: Eukaryota > Metazoa > Arthropoda > Insecta > Lepidoptera > Tortricidae > Notocelia > Notocelia uddmanniana. The sequence continues at coordinate 22,045,390 of LR991068.1, forward strand.
ACAAGCTCGTGGACTTCAAATTCTGAGGTTCTGCTAAAGTCACTTCATCATATCAGCCGATCGAGGACGTCTACTGCTGGGCAAAGACCTTTCCTAAAGAGTGCCACAATGACCGATCCTGCGCCATCCAGGGGACTCTCGCAACCTTTACCAGGTCATCAGTCCACCTCGTGGGGGGCCTACCCACAGTACGCTTTCCGGTACGTGGTTGCCACTCGAGAACCTTTCCGCCCCAACGGCCATCGGTTCTACGCGCAAAGTTTCTTATATGGGAAAAAATGAGATAACCGGTTTATTACAATCACATGTTATGTGTTAATTAATTTAATTCACTACGATATTATAGAGACTGTTGAACTGGCTTGATTCATGATTTGTTTAAAATCGTGTTTTAAAATGTAAACAAGCATCCAAAATAATCTCAAGTGCGTTGTGGAACAAGTAGTTGTGTTACATTTTGTCAATCTTTAACCACTAAAAGCGGAGAAAAATAAAATTTGCATAAGCTCTGCCTGCACATTTTTGGAATACGAGCGTGAAAAATGTCATGAGGTATATGATCATATTAATAGTCATCCACTTCCATAAGTCACATTGATTGTATAATTTGCAACAACCTCTGTTTCTTACTTCAGACTTAATTCCTTGAATGTTATTCTAAGCTGTTTCAATAAAGATCTTTACTTCTTTAGCGGAATAGCAAATGATGTTCTAGGAATTCACTACCTTCATTTATTGTACCATTTCGTTTAATAATATTTCAACGCTTGGCTTAATAATTAACGGTATACTCGACAAAGCTTCGGCTTTTTATTAAAGTAGCTGCCATATTGGACACAATCGTTCCGTAAACAATATTGTCATAGAATGCGTCTTGTTTATTTTGCAGGCATACACGTATTTGCATTAGCACATACAGCTAGTGTTGAAGAAATAGTTAAATTTCCCCTAGGAACTGACTAGTTTACTCGGGATCGGAACTGGATCGCGACACACACAATTAAGAGAATGTTTGCACCTTTTGCAGACAGGGGATCTGTTGACTCAATTTCATGCTGTGACTAACTTCGGCACGTGACTTCGTACTAAGTATATGAATAGAATAGAATAGAAATATATTTATTATCACACAATACATACAAAAAAAAGGCAGTTACTTGCATTTGGTTTCATCAGTAATGTGACAAAAAGAACGAACTCAGCATGTGCTGTGCAAGCCATAGTGGCTGCAGAGCGCTGGTTTTCAGTTCGTCCCTCTTTTTTTATCTTATACATTCCAAAAACATACACAACAATATGTTATTCCTTATGATCTAGTATTCTTCCATAATAATATGTGCATACAATATTCCTAAATAGAAATGAATCAAGTTATTTGATTTTGGCTTTGGAAAGTTAGAACGCAGTTGGTATCGTAAAATATCTTGGAAAAGCGGATCCTGAGCTGCTCTAGGATACAACAGAGATAAACTAAGAGGATGATCGTATATTATTATGATATTGAGTAGGATGAAATTTATGGATAGTTGTCGGAGAAGAATTGGGTAGATTTTTAGTAAAATAGTTACTAACGTCTTGACTTAATGTCTCCACAAATATAGGATTACAAATTAAGGACTATTAATTAGGACTGACTAGTTAGAATGAAATATTTCCAAGGCATCTTAAAGCGCTATGAAAACACATACTTACCCCCTTCCTATTATTTTACCTGATGGCCTGTTTAGCCTAGTTGGTAGTGATACTGCCTCCGAAGCTAGAGATTCCGGGTTCGAATCCCGGCCAGGGCATTGTTTGTGCATTTAGCACCTGTGAGGATTGAAACGTTTTGAGTTTGGATTGTCTGTGGCGTTCTCCTTACGTCTTACTCTATGACTGTTACGAACCGTCAAGAACTGTGTATTTTATTATCTTCCAAAGAAATAAACTCCAATTAATTAATTTGTGATGTTTTACTTGAAGATATAATAATTAGCGACGAGTAATCATGTCCCTAGCGTGCGGCAAACAGTGAAAACAAAACAATAATTGCAAATAGCTTATTATTGAATTTCGGGATAATACAAATGGCCGGCGAAATCATAGGTTAACTTGTATTGTACAGCAAATGTCAGAATCAGAATACGAAGATGTAAATACGGACTCGGAGGAAGAGGAACATATTATTCAAACTAAACTTGGAAATTTAAGTTCCATTTACTTGTGCAAAAAGAAGGAACTCATAAAAATCCTACAAGAATACGGATTAGCTTGCCCTGAAACGGATACATTGGACCAGCTAAGAAAACGATTGAGCAATTACTACAAAGAAAAAAAAAATCAACAACGTGTAGCGACGCAAATAAAAATGTCATTCGGAGAATTGAAGCAGTTTGACGGAGAGAATTGGGAAGTTTTTGAGCAACAATTCGAGTGTTTCTTACTAGTTAATGATATAACGGACGACAAAAAAGTACCGCTATTAATAACAAAACTTTCGCCAAAAGTTTTTGAAACACTTACATATTTGTGTGCTCCGGATCAGCCTAAGCAACTGTCATATGAGGGATTACTCAAGAAATTCAAGGACAAATATGTAAAACCGCTGCCCACAGCATTAGAGAGAGTGGAATTTAGAAGGAGAAATCAATTACCGAGTGAAAATATCCAAGACTATGCATTAGAATTAAAGAAACTGGCAAGAAAATGCAATTTCAAGGATATGGACGATCAAATTAAGGAAAAGTTTATGGAAGGAGTATCGTCGAAAATGATAAAATTCGAATTAATGAAAACCCAAACTGATATGAGTTTAGAAAAGTGCATCGAATTGGCACGTACAGTGGAAGCGGCATTATTACATACAAATGGTTCTGGTGAAGTAACTGAAGTTTTTTTTAACCAAGGTATGCCAAAGCCTAATTTTAAGTCAAAGAAGACCAGGAGTGTCAGCAAACCACAAGGAATGCAGTGCTTTTGTTGTGGAAAGTCGAATCACGTCAAAGCGGACTGCACCTTAAAAGGGAAATTTTGTTTGGATTGTGGAGTACGAGGACACACATTTAAGATGTGCCCGCAGAAAAACGTTAGTCATGCAAATGTGCTGGAGGCTACACTACCACCCAAAAAGGAAGATAGCGAGGAAATAATTAAATCTGTCAAAGACTTATATGACGGATATGAAACTTATGCAGTTAATAGCGTAAGTAGGATACCACCTTTCTTTATAAATGTAAATGTGAATGGTCAAGACTTGCCATTTCAATCAGACACAGGTTCTGAGGTTACAGTAATGTCTTCAAGGGATAGAAATAAATATCTCGAGGACTTGGAATTGAAAGATTGCAAGATTCTATTTAAAAACTTTGATCAAAGTATGACAAAGCCATTAGGTATTATTAACAATGTGAGAGTCACATGTAACAATGTTACGGAAAGGCTAAATGTGTTCATTGCTCAGAACAATTCTCCTAGAGTAATTGGTAGGGACTGGTTACATGCTTTGAACATGTGGCCGCCGAAATGGGAGACCTGGGTTGATGTAGGGACTAATGTAATTCAAATTGTTTCAGATGCAGAACAATTAATCAAGGCCCAGTTCACAGAAATATTTGAGCCGGGTTGGGGGAATTTCAAAGGTGAAGTGATCAATTTAAAACTGAAGGCAAATTCACAACCTAAAAGTTTGCCTGTTCGACGAGTACCCTATGCACTACGTGAAAAGGTAAATAAAGAAATTACTAGACTTTTAAATGATGGAAGAATCACCGAAGTTGAACAAAGTGAATGGGGTACCCCGGTAGTACCCATATTGAAACCAGATGGCTCGGTTCGCTTATGTGGCGACTACAAATTGACAGTAAACCCATGTATAGAAATTGATCACTTTCCGCTTCCCCATATTGACGATATTTTAAATTCTCTTCGTCACGGAGAATATTACTGCGAACTCGACCTAAAGGAAGCTTACTTACAGGCACATCTTAGTGAGGAAAGAAAAAAAGTTGACGGGTATTCCTAACACTGTTGTATTTATAGACAACATTTTCATTAAGGGTGAGTCATTACAACAAACTCTTGAAATATTATGTCAAGTGTTGAGAAGATTGCAGTAGAGTGAATTTAAGTTAAAACTAAAGAAATGTAAATTCTTTATAACTAGCTTAGATGTGTTCGGATATCGTGTGAACAAGAAAGGTATCAGTGTGATTAAGTCCAATATTGAACCACTATTAAATGCAAAAGCATCCACGAATTTGACATTACTGAAATCATTCTTGGGTAAAATAAATTATTATTCTCGGTTTCTGCGAGATATGGCTACAACTTTGACACCTTTATATGAATGCACGAAGAAAAACAAGTTCAACTGGACCTCAGAATGCGAAGAATCATTTAAAAAAATTAAACAAAAGTTGGCTTCTTCCGGTAACCTAAGCCATTATGACCCACAATTACCATTGATCTTAACCTGTGATGCTTCGGATTCTGGGCTGGGTGTAGCTTTGTCAAATAGGGATAGAACCGGGGTAGTTAAACCTATTGCTTTTGCGAGCAAGAAATTAAGCGATACTGAAAGAAGGTACTGTACTATTGATAAGGAGGCAATGGCGGTAATTTTTGGAATCACAAAATTTTATAATTATTTATATGGGCGTTTCTTCGAATTAGAGACAGACAATGCAGCATTGACACGAATATTTGGCCCAAATAAAAGTATTCCAAAAATGGCTGCCAAAAGATTGCAGCATTATGCAATATTTCTGTCTGCATTTAATTATAAAATACGTCACATTAATACGAATGTAAACCCAGCTGGTTTTTTATCAAGGTCCGTAACAGAGGGAACTAACGAATGCTGGGACGTGCATATTAACTCTTTGTGTATAAACGCAAGTTGTAGTGTATTTAATTACACTAGCGATTCTGACATGAAAACGCTAGATTGGAAAAATATTCAAACGGAATCAAAGAGGGATTTAATATATTCCAGAATAGTAAGATATATGTCGGATGGATGGCCAGAAAAAAAAGAAGTAAATAAGGAATTGCTACCATTTTACAATAGAAGGAACGAATTAACAAACGACAGGGATTGTATATTTTGGGGATATCGTATTCTAATACCCTCCAGCATTCGTGAATCAGTATTGTATGAACTGCATAAGAGTCATTTTGGAATTGTTAGAATGAAGGAAATTACACGTTCTTACTTTTGGTGGCCTAACTTAGACAGTGAAATGGAAAATATTACAAAAAAATGTATAATTTGTTTACAAAACAGTAAAGCACCTTCTAAAACACAGAAACCATGGCCAGTCCCTCCTTCAGTGTGGTATAGGATCCATGCCGATTTTCTTGGACCATTTTATAACAAATTGTTTCTGGTAATCGTAGATAGTCTCTCTAAATGGCCGGAAATTTATGAAATGGCAAATATTACGAGTTCTCGTACAATAGATGTGTTTAATAGTGTATTTAGTAGGTTTGGGTACCCCGTGCATTTAGTTACAGATAATGGTCGTACGTTCACGAGCGATGAGTTTAAACATTTTTGTAGTAGTAACAATATAAAGCACACATATTCACCGCCGTACCATCCAGCCGCTAACGGCGCGGCGGAGCGATTTGTGGAGACTTTCAAATCGGCTGTAACTAAAATAAAAGATAGTGGACTTGATTTGAAATCCGCAGTAAATCTCTTCATGTTTGACTATAGAAGTACCCCACAGCGCACAACTGGAGTTTCACCAGCTCGTCTTTTGTTAAGTCGAGAAATAAGAAATAGGTTTAGTTTCCTGCGCCCCCCACCCCTAATAGATATAGTGAAGGAGAGGGTAGAGAAAAGGGAACAGCGAAAAAGGGAAATTAGGTTTGATATAGGTCAAAAGGTAATGGTGAGAGATTTTAGGAAAAATAGCAGGCCATGGGTTCAAGGTATAGTAATAGAAGAATCTATCCCAGGAACTACTTATGTAATAGATGTAGACGGCTTGAAATGGAAGCGTCATATAAACCAAATGTAATACTGTTCTGCCGAGTTGGAAGAATTATGTTAATTTCGCTACTTAGTTAATACCTTATGTTTAAACTTAATGTCTTAAATAAGTGGGGACAGTGTGAGGATTGAAACGTTTTGAGTTTGGATTGTCTGTGGCGTTTTCCTTACGTCTTACTCTATGACTGTTACGAACCGTCAAGAACTGTGTATTTTATTATCTTCCAAAGAAATAAACTCCAATTAATTAATTTGTGATGTTTTACTTGAAGATATAATAGCACCCATATTTGTTCCTGAGTCTTGGATGTTTTCTATGTATTTAACTATGTATTTATCTATATTACTATGTTTATCGTCGTCTAGTACCCATAGTACAAGCTTTGCTTAGTTTGAGACTAGGTCGATTTGTTTATACAAAATATTGGGGGACAAACTTATGTTTGTCCCCCAATATTTATATATTTATTTTTTTATTTACCTTTAAGTGTACGGTCATAATCACCAATATACATTTTTTTACCATTGAAATGAGGTCCAAAAATGTATATTTTTTTATGGCTTCGACTGTATATAGTTGGTTTTGTTTGAAATTCTGTTTACAGAGTTAATACGTACATATATAATATTATCACAATCCGCTTAATATGAACGTAATACAATATTATCACGAAATCGGTTTGCGGCTCCCCATATTTGTCGAAGCTACAAATTAATCTATTCTAATGCCAGTATAAATCTGTAGGTGTAACAGGAGTTTGGTTATCACGTTTCTGTAATCTTGTATGTAATCTGTTTTCCTGTTATCTCGGTCATAATAGTTGAGTGGAGCTACAGTGTTGGTTTGACTATCCGACAAAGGTAATTCCTTAAGCCATAAGGTATGTTGCAGGTAACTGTCTGTAATAAGCGTTGTTAGATAAAATCTGATTATATATTATGGCGATTTTCAATCAGATGACAACTGACGGCGACATTTTTAATGTTGATCGGTCAGTAATCGTAAGTTGGCGCCACCATCTTTAGTCCTATGTGGTATCTGCTCCCGACAAGAAAACCTGCCTACCAAAGACGTCACAGTCTTTATTAAAGGGGATAACTGAGTTAGGTGGTATTTCTTATTATATATTGAACTATGTACCTGGTATTACTTATAAAGTACTACTTGTAAAATACTATTTACTTGTAATATATATTTCTTGTCAAACTTGGCTTTACCAGTTAAGACTGTATTGTGTATCCATTAAAAATTTCACGACACCCAAACTTTAAATAATTTTATTTCACATAAACTCAAAAGAGTGCTTGCTTGTGCCCCACCGTTTTGCGTTTCTACACGGAAGGCTACAAAATGTCAAAATGAGCACACCTTAAGTCTTCGATCATCTTGCTTCACCCTGTTTCGCTTCTTCCATTGGGTCAAATGTTGTGGACCTCTAAACGGACACACGCCACTCTCCAGGATATTACCAGTACTTGTGAAGCAAAACGTCTCTAAGCTATAGGCGCTAAATGCCTTATTCGTAAAACTCGACCCAAGGAAACCCTGGAACTACAAAATCAAGTTTGACTTTGTAAGCCTCTCTCGCGCACAATAGTTGCCTACTCGCTTGACAAAAGGGGGTCGAAGCTGAACCACAGCCGTAGGCCTACACGTGACCCCTGGGTGGTGCTAAAAGTGCAGCAAACTGGCAACTGTACTATCTTCTCGAAGATCTCACGGTTCGAAATTATTGCCATACTTTAAATAAATATTTTATCAGTGCAATTTCCCCAAAAAATGATTCCATATCGAAAAGTAGAGTTCACATAACCATGATATGCAACTAAAGCGGCTTCTATAGAATCAGTCTCTCTTTAGAGCATATGTAAAGCTATTTACGTTGCAACAAACGCTTTCCACGTGTTTCTGTCAGTTGCATTGGCTGTCAATGATTACACCAAGAAACGTGTACGTTGTAGCGTGGCGATTATGGCATATACCCCCCGTGAATTTGGGGGAGGCCTATGTCCAGCAGTGGACGTCCTTGGGCTGATATGGTGGTGGTGGTGGATTACACCAAGAAACTTATGTGTACTACTTTTACAATAAGCTCGTTAATAAAACAGTCTTTTCAAAGATCTCACGGTTCAAAATAATGACCATACGACAAACACTTATGTACTGTTACATTAAAACAATTATGTACTGCTGCGCAGTTAATCTTGGATTGTTTCTAGCCCTAATCACAATCGAGTTAAGGTTATTATTACCTCTAGAATATTATTGTACCTACACGTACGAGTACTGTAACTTTGTGTATAAAGTTGACGACGTGACTGAAGTTTATCAACAATATAGTGTTTCACTAAGTTTACCTTTGTATTGTGTAACACAAACAAAGCACATAGTAATGATTAATAAGCTATGCTCGTGTACTGAAATAAAGCCACTGTAGTTGAACCGTAAGGTACTTTGAATCTGAAAGTCGTGGGTTAGAACCTCGGCTGATACCACTGGGTTTAAAAACTTATACACATACAATATTATTTATCTTGTGATTATCTTTTTAAGAATTCTGCATTCATTTTGGACTACATTTTGCAATAACATTTGTTTGTTGAAGTGTTGTGTTTTAATTCACATAATATATATTAAAAATATATATATGAAATTATGATAGTAGGCATTATTTTTAGGCATTCTTCAGGATGCAACTGTACTGGGAATAACGCTAGGTGGATAATGATATAATTATGATAGCAACATCATCTGACTCTGTCATAATTTGTAGTTGAAATTCCTGACTTGCTGTTGCTGAAGCGATACAATATCATCAGAAAGATGTCATAGACATGACCAAGTTTCTCTCACAATATAACTCGTAAGATGCTTAAGAGATAAAAAAAACATTTTATAAATATACAGCAAATATTACAAATAAAACTAAAAACTAATACTAACTAAAATTAAAATAAATAAGAAATTTGGCCCATTTGGCATTGTGTCAAAGATGCTCCCAGCATTTCCCCTCTGTATTGCGATGCTAATACGTTGTGCGAGAAAGCTGCCAGCTCTACGGTCACCAGTGAAGTCGACCAGTCTTTTCAAGAGCTCTTTATAAAGTTCTAGAGCACTAAGACCCCGCGTGGTCTCACCCCAAATGGCATAAAATATACTCGGGGCCGAGACCCCTGTACTTCTGGACTTGCTTGGTTACTGGTTCCGGTGACGTGGGAAGGGGCCAGTGTGTAGGTAGCCTCCCACACTGGCACCCTTCCCAAACTCCAAGGAAACAGGAAGAGAGATTAAGGCGCAGGGTAGGGCAAGCCATTCTCCATACAAAGGTTGTGCAAGTTTTTTGCGTTAGTTTTGGAACTGCAGCATTTAATTTTATTTTTTGTTGAAATTTTGCATTATTAAAAAAAAATATACAAAAAATAATGAAAATTAAAAAAGAAAAACTTCAAGACATAGCTAACAAAAAAAAGCATATGGACCAAAAATAGTAACTGGAGTGCAAAGACAAACGAAGAAAAACTTGTACAAAGTTTGTATGGAAAGAGCTTGCCCACCCCTTCACCTTAAGAGATTTGTATTATGAAGCCCAATGGAAGTCAGCTGGGGCTCTATTAGGGGAATTGGCAGTTTGACGTTCTCAAACACGTAAGAAATATTGTTTCTTTGTCGTTTTCTCTCGATTGATTATACATACAATACAAATATTCTTTCTTTTTCGCCAGTAAAAAACCACCACCATATCAGCTCAAGAACGTCCACTGCTGGACATAGGCCTCCTCAAATTTCATGGGGGGTAAATGCCATAATCGCCACGCTTGGCATGCGGGTTGGCGATTGCAGTATAATTATATCTACCGCACTCCAGGGATGCTGCTGCCCATCCCACGGTGGTCTTGGTCGTAGTTTTAGGACATACCCGGGGGGTTCATAAAAAACCACAGTAATTAAATAATAAAATAACGATAGATAATTGGCGGTCTTATCTTTAAAGAGCGATCTGTTCCAGACAACCTTCGGGTAATGGAAGTGATAGAATAATATTGAGCAGGCAAACAAATAATAATAATAAAAACAGACATTCATAATAATATAACATATTTTAAGTAAATATGGTGATGTATTTATATAAAAATAAAAGAGTACACACTTATATACACAAATATGTAAACTTACATAAACATACGAGGGTAAAACTGAAAGTTTCGGGAATAGAAGAAAATATGCAGTATAAGTGAGTTTATTTATTTTTATTGTTTTTCAAAATATTCTCCTTTGTATTTCATGCACTTATGCATGCGTTCAAACCAGTCCATAAAGGACTTTTTGAACTCTGAAGTAGGGGTCGACAAAATGGCTATTTTATAGGCCTCCACTGCTTCTTCTGGCGTCTGAAACCGCTGACCACGCAGTTTGTCCTTGATTCTGGGGAATGTAAAAAAGTCGTTGGGACTTAAGTCAGGGCTATATGGAGGGTGGTCCAATATTTCGACTTTTTCACCGTCCAGGTACTCAGTTGTTGTCCGAGCGGTGTGTGGGCTGGCGTTGTCGTGGTGAAGGATGATGCGACGACTAGGGTTTGTTTTTCGGAGTTCACCAAAGACGTTCGGCAAACAAATAGTGGTGTACCAATCAGCATTGACTGTTCTACGATCCTCAAGAGCCACAGTAGCTACGTGACCAGATTTAGAGATAAACGTAGCCACCATCTTCTTAGCCGTACTGCGAGAACGAACAACTTTTGTGGGTTTGAGCTCGTCTTCGAAGACCCATACTCGGGATTGGTTTTTAGTTTCAGGCTCATAAGCGTATATCCACGACTCGTCACCTGATACTATGCTAAAAACAGCATTTGAGCGTCCCTTGTTAAATCTTTTCAAAGTTTTGCGGCACCAATTGACACGGACTATTTTCTGCTCGTCAGACAATAGGTGAGGTATCCAACGGGAAAATAACTTTTTCACGCCTAATTCTTCTTTTAAAATAATTTGTATTTGACTCATTCCAATACCCAGGTGCTCTTGAATTTCCCGATATGTCACATGTCGGTCTTCATTTATCAGACGACGCACAACATCGACGTTTTCTTGCGTGACTGCCGATTTTGGTCGACCTTCACGCACTTCGTCGGTGAGGGATACACGGCCACGTTGAAATTCTGAATACCACCTGTATATTGTAGTCTTTGAAGGAGCTTCAATATTAAAAGCAGCAACCATCCGCTCTTCACATTGTTTTTGTGTTAGTCCACTTTTAAAGTCATAATAAATCATAGCTCTGAAATTTTCACGGCACAATTCCATTTTAAGCAGTGACTCGACGACTTCAATAAACAATTGAAACCGAACCATACTTTTTTTTTTCTAAGTGGCCAGTGTGTTGAGATAAGGAAACTTCAGAGATTATAAAAAGGTATAATACATGTTAAAAATAAATTAATAAGTATTCGATTCCCGCCACTTTCAGTGCAAGCCTCGTATGCAAAAATAAATGGAAAATGATGAATGATTAAATTGTCAAATGATAGCTAAATCCAATTAAAGGAACCAAAGGAAAAGTTACGACAGCTGGCTACGAGGGCTGCCTTTTAAGTTGTGTCGTTTGGAAAAACTAAAGACAATTTAAGTGTTAAATGGTATTTACTGTTTTTCAAAGTGATAGACACGGTGATTCCGTGATATGTAATACACTTTTTCATTCGATCGAACCAATTTTCGAAACACTTATTCCAGTCTCTTACGCCGGTTCTTCTCGTGGCAGAGGTATATTTTTCCGAACCGGTGGTAGTTTATTGACGTTCATAGGTGCATGTAATATGCCTAATTTGAAGAATAAACTACTTTTACTTTTTTACTTTTAGTCCGAAGTCGGGGTCTCCAAAATGGCCGTTTTGTATGCCTCAACCGCTTCTTCAGGCGTCTGGTACCGTTGACCACGAAGTCGTTGCTTGATTTTTGGAAAAGTAAAAAAATCGTTAGGGCTTAAGTCTAGACTGTACGGCGGGTGTTCCAGAATTTCGACGTTTTGCTCTTTTAATAACACAATTGTTTGCCGAGCGGTGTGCGAGCTCGCATTATCGTGGTGCGGTCTTATACGACGTCTTGGGTTATTTGGTCGAAACTCGCCGATGACTTCTGGTAAACAGACAGTGGTATACCAGTCAGCATTAACCGTTTTACGATCCTCGAGCACGATGGTGGCAACGTGGCCACTTTTCGCCACAAACGTAGCGACCATATTTTTCGAAGTGCTCCGTGAGCGTATTACTGTGGTCGGTTTTGGCTCATCTTGGAACACCCAAACAGTCGACTGCTGTTTAGAATCGGGATCGTAGGCATATATCCAAGATTCGTCACCACTGATAATGTCGTAAACATGTTTCGAGTTTCCTCGGTTGAATTGCCGCAGAGTTTTGCGACACCATCGAACGTGAGCCGTTTTTTGGTCTTCACTGAGTAAATGTGGTATCCAGCGTGAGATCAACTTTATGACGCCTAAGTGATCATGCAAAATACTGATAACACTGGTCCCTGAAATACTTAAGCAAGCTTCTATCTCACGGTATGTCGCATGGCGATATTTAACGATCAGTTGCCGTACAGCATCAATGTTCTCCTGGGTTACAGCTTTTTTGGTCGACCTTCACGATGTCTATCACCAAGACTAGAGCAACCACGTTGAAATTCTAAATACCAGCGTTCCACAGTCCGGAGGCATAGTGCTTTATCATTGAAAACCGTAGTCAGCTCTTAGAAGCACTGAAGTCGCGTTAAGCCCCTTTTGAAGTTGTAAAAAATTATCGCACGTAAATTTTCCTTCGAAATTTCCATTTTCACAACTGACTTATCAACTTTGAACGAACGCTGTACTAAAACGGTTGGGCCGATTTCGAGTCATTCTTTTATTTTCGAATTCTAAATTCAAACACTAGTTCTTTTTTATGCAATCACGGGAGGTTTGCAAACGACAGAACTTAAAAGGCAGCCCTCGTATAAAGTGGTGGAAAAAACGTCTGCTGACCACAAATGTGGTTATTTATGCCTGCTGCTAAAACAAAATACTGCTACCCATCCCGCTCCGCCACATCAGGAAGTCGCGTAAAGCAGGCAATGGCGCGGACACAGCTTGTATAAAATCAAAACATAAACATGCAAAGGCCATTAACAATGATCCTTCTGCAATAAGCTCATAAACCTGGTAATACCTCGATAGTGTTAATGCGTTGGCCATCTGCCGTCCCCTCGCGTAGATAATCGGCGAGACTAATAAGTGCGCCATTCTTTGCTTTAAATTGTGCGGAGTTAAGGCGAAGCATATCTGTACTCAAGTAGGTAAAAAATATTGCCTTGTACAACAAGCCGTCGGAAATATCTGCGAACCTGGCTGGGAACAAATTGTTATTGTTACAAATTGTTCCCAGCCAGGTTCGTAGACATTTCCATCTGGTTGTAATTATACTTTAGTTAAATATACTGTTTACAAAAATATTTGGAGGTCGTGTAATAAGTAAAATCAACGGTAATGTAGTCTTACATAGAAAACTCCAGTGAGTTTGAGACATAAGGACCGCGGACCGGTCTGAAACATGTCGAGCGATATTCGATCTTAAAGACGTTAGTGACCCGTTTCATTATATTTTAATTGGTAATGTAGTCGATTTAAGTATGTACGTTTGCGAGCGTGCGTAAAGTAAATCTATATTTTAATTTCCATAACAAAGATGGCAGTTTAATATATCTCCCGTACGTTCGAAAAGATACGTAATTACCTGCTGCTAGTTGATTACATAGTGGGTTAAACTTAAGTTAGGCACATGGCTCACGTAACTGTCATTGTTAACATTGAATTTTTTTGAGAAACAATGACCAAGTCAGAAGTACTCGCAACCGACAAGCATGTATGAGGAGATATATGGATGTTTTTGAAGCGAAAGAAGTATGTTAGGGCTGTAGTTTTTGGCATTCTCTGATCTCTGCCTACCCCAATGGGATACGGGCGTAAGTATATGTATGTATGTATGTATGTAAATTTTTGGTAAAACTTACGCACGCTCATAACGTTGAATAATCGCCCCTCGGGATGATTAAGTTCTGTAATTTTACATAAGGTCAAGGGGCTATTCATTTTCTTATTTATATTAAATAAGTATTTATTTTTGGCTTTCGAAGTCCAAACATAAACTAATATTACTTAGTTCTGTTACAAGATATCAAGTTCTTTGATTGAGAGCGCTTTAACCTGTCCACTAGCACCACTTGTAAATATTTGAGATTATTTAAATTAACGATAAATGTCAAAAACGGGAGTGCTATGTACCTTACCAATGTGGCAACGGCACGGTTAGTTTACTTTGCTTATTTTAATCGTATAATTACTTATGGTCTTATCTTGTGGGGATCAGCTGCAGATATTGAAACTGTTTTTATTTTGCAAAAAAAGGCTATCCGAGCAATTTATAACTTGGGGTCGCGTGATTCATTAAGAGAATTTTTCAAAGAAATAGATATTCTAACCCTGCCGTCCCTATACATATTTGAAATAATAATGTATGTTAGGAAGAATTTGGGCAATTTTCCAACGAACGCTGATAAACCAATAGCCACGAGAAATACTGAGAAACTCAAAATAACCTTTTATAGACTAGTAAAGGCGAAAAAGTCGTTCTTGGGAAATTGTATCAAATTCTACAATAAATTTCCTAAACACATTACTGAACTTAGCAATTCTAAATTCAAATCTGTAGTAAAACAAACATAAGTGTTGCATATGTGTTGTATAATATGCTCTTGAAATAAGTTTCAAGGGCATATTATAAGATAAACGATTACATCATGGATAGGGATGTTTGGCAGTGATAGCGTCCAGCACGGGTAATCTATCGCGAAAATATATTTTCTACTGTAGCATTGTTATTTAAGTTATTTTGTAGTAGCTGACACTGTAATTTTATATTTAACTATACAATGTATATTGTTTTGAAAAAATGACACCTCGCTGAGTTTCTCACGCTGGTTCTTCTCGTTGCAGAGGTATATTTTTCCGAACCGGTGGTAGTTTATTGACGTTCATAGGTGCATTTAATATGCCTAATTTGAAGAATAGCCTACTTTTACTTTTATACTTTACTGTATTTTGTATCTTTTGAATACATCAAACTAGTTATTAAGTTGTTGGATATATTATGAGTTCAAAAGTAAAACGGCCGTTTTCAACTTTAGATTTATAGATTGACAAATCCAGCAACGTAATGACGAGTTTGATGTATTCAAATGGTACTTAAAGATATAATATACAGCAAAATACCTAACAGTCCCCTTTTTTCATATCTATCGTTAAATTTAAATGATCACAATTAGTTACGAGTGGCGATTGTGAATATAAGTAAAACTCTCTTAATCACAAACCCGTTTTATTTAAACAGAAATATATATTGGGTCACAATCTTACACATAGCCACCTAGTCTCAAACTAAGCACAGCTTGTACTATAGATACTAGACGATAATGCATGCTTATCATGATTGAATATATACTTAAATATTTAAACAGAAAACATCCAAGACTAAGGAAAAAATATTCGCGATAATTACACAAATAATGCACTGACCAGGATCCGAACCCGGGACCTTAGTCTTCGTAGGCACGGTCACTACCTACTAAGCCAAAGTGGTCGTGTCAAAGAACTATGGAAACAGTTTAAATCAAAAGAACACTTTAATTCTTCTTTTTAACATGACTTCTTTTTTGAGCTTACCTAATGGTATATTTATTTTCTTTATTAACGAAAGTTAAATAAAATAAAACATGTCATTATGTTGCAACTTTTCATAATACTCACTTTACTATTAAAAATAAAACGCCAGCTGAATAAAGTACCGCAGCAACGCCCCCTTAATATTTACTGCGACAATATTCGTTGCACGTCGCGCCCGGCAGCTTGAGAAATAGTGTCTTATAATGTTTCATAATGCCTGCTACTTGCACCCATTTGTCAATGCACCGGGGGAGAAATTAGTTTAGATGCTAATTTTATAGTTAGCTACCGTAAACTGGGGTATTTTGATTCAAGGGGTGACTTTGATCAAATCGGTTTTTCTCATACATTATTGGTTTTATTTTTCTGTGACCCATGGCAGTAAAATTATTAGTCATGTACTAACTGGGGTTACTTCGATTCAAGGGGTGACTTT
The DNA here is from genome assembly GCA_905163555.1 of Notocelia uddmanniana. Taxonomy (NCBI): domain Eukaryota; kingdom Metazoa; phylum Arthropoda; class Insecta; order Lepidoptera; family Tortricidae; genus Notocelia; species Notocelia uddmanniana. Next base: position 22,061,554 of record LR991068.1, read on the forward strand.
GATCAAATCGGTTTTTCTCATAAATTATTGGATTTATTTTTCTGTGACCTATGGCAGTAAAATTATAAGTACATTATCTTGGTGTTTACTTGATTAAATTTACCGAATTTCCAATAGTATTCAATTGTACAATAGTATTGTTAGTATGTTACATCCTAAATGATCAAAGTAGCCCCATTTTTTCTAAAGTAAGTCAACCGGTACCGCTTTAACGTGTCTGGTACAGTCTAATTTGAAATAATGACGGCCTGTTTAGCCTAGTTGGTAGTGACACAGCCTCTGAAGCTAGAGGTCCCGGGTTCGAATCCTGGCCAGGGCATTATTTGTGCATTGAGCACGGATTTTGTTCTTGGGTCTTGGATGTTTTCTATATAAGTATGTATATCGTCGTCTAGTACCCATAGTACAAGCTTTGCTTAGTTTGGGACTAGGTCGATTTGTGTAAGATTGTCCCCCAATTTTTTTTTTAATGTGCACGGGCAAAGTGATAAAAAAATGTGAGCAGCATTTTATTGTTAAGGGCAAATGGTTTGTCAGATATTTATAATGCTCTGGGAACGAACGGGGTTTATGGGTGGCATTGGAGAGATAAAGTATTTTGAAAGACAAACTGATTAAAGATCAAAGAATGTTTTTACTTACAATATTGACTATATTTTTTAAATTATTACCTTACAGAATAAAAAATGTTTCGTAAAACATTACAGTTAGTCACCCTACTGCACACGACGTTTTGTCATCTCTCATACAACGTGTGTTAAAGGTGATAAGGTGACCATGATTTAAGTATTCAGTTATAGTTTTTCTAGTTAAATTTCGAAAAAAAAAGTTTCCTCTATCGATACATTAAGACGCTGAATAGAGCTAAATTGCAATTTTAAACGTTGATTTAAAAAAAAAAACATTTTTTTTGGTAAAAAAAAAACACTGTAATATGTACTACATTTCAAAGGTTCTGGACGATTTTAAAAAACGATTTAAGAAAATAGGCTGTATCGTAAAAAATCGCAGAGCTACGTTTTATAAACTTCTTAAAATAATTATAATGCCTTTTTTTTAACTAAAACATATATAATTAAAAACACAGTTCCAACATACTCAAACTTAAAGCATAGACGATTTATATCACACATGTGGTGAATCTATTAAATTTTATGATTAATTTTCTGATTATCTGCTTGAAAAGCAGCAGGTACATAGTTTTTCCTTCACTCCGGCGCAACTAGACGCAGACAGACATAGCCCAGGTCATTGGCGCTTGTCAGCCTATTAAAAAAAGCGATCATGTGTTGATTGCCACGCACACCGCTGTCTCAATTTTAACGCAAATTCTCTGGTGACCGCAGAGAGAGAGAGAGAGTAAGAGACATGACACCATCTTCAATTAATTATGGTTCGCAGTAGCCCTTCTGTTTTGTTTGGCGGTTGTAGAATCTTAGCCGCGTACTTATTTATGACCTAGCTAATTTAATTTTAGAAAGCCAGAGAGATATTAAATTGGTTCTTGTTAAAATTTTCAATTAACAAGCTTAGGACTAATAGACGACAATTTGTTACCATTGAAAGTTAATAAACCTATTCATAAGTTTAACATTAAACTTATGAATAGCTTATTAAATTTATTAAATTTTAATGTCCATTGTCAGGTTATTGGAAATTTTCACAGATAATACAGTATATATGCAAAGTACGTTTTTTATTAAATAAAAACAAATTACTAACCTAACCTACAACTTAATAAAGTATAATTTTTAATGATTTTCATACTCGCTCCATATCCGCTGTAATAACGCAAAAAAATCTTTGTCTCCTTTACAGTATGGTCGGACTCTCAACCTTAATGATTGGGTCACAAATTGATCAATATTGTCAGAGCTGGTATCAATGGCTGCAATAACTGAAGCAAGGATCTACCAAAAAAAACGACATAGCGGTACTTGAACTAGTTGCACGAACGATCTGCATTGCGCTATGGAAGTTTCTAAAATCAGTTGCATAAACACAACTTTCAAATGACTCATTTGACTTCGGTCCAGGACAAATCTATCTATTGTTGTTTCTTCCTATTTTTTTAATGTTAACCGACTTCAATAGAAGGAAGGAGGTTCTCACTTCATTTGCATGTTTTTTTTATGTATGTATGTTCCCCGCTAACTCTTGACCACATCGGCCGATTTTGATAATTCTTTTTTTGTTTGAAAGCAGATACCCCCAAGTTGTCCTTTATAAGTTTGGTAAAGGTCTGATGATGGGATCTAGGAGGAATCCAGGGTCCTCGAATTTAATAGGCACGCATATGCCGATTTTGGTATTTTCTATAGGTAATCTAGCATTGGCTCACGGAAACTACAAATTGTGGCATAGCGAAGTACAAAATTGGAGTCGGTTTTTTTGGTATAAATTATTTTACAAACTTACAACATATTATTGCCTTACCATTATTAGCCCCGCTGGGTCGAACATTTTTTTTGTTGATTAATTTGAATTATACTCTCCCAACTGGTTTTTAATGGTTAGATGTCCTTTTAAAAAAAACTGTAATTTATCCGTCAATCTTTAAAGAATGCTTAAATTCTGTGAAAGATAGTATGTCTGCGGAATAAAGCTGACCGGAGATTACCAAGCATGGCTGGAATAGAAATCCAGAGACTTCTTTTCTTGTTTGCGGGAATTTCTTTATTTGCGAAATACTAGTAAAATCGCGTTTTTCTATATGTAGGGAGTAAATATAAATAAATTTAAGAAATTGTATCGGAAGAAGGACTCTTTGCTTTTTGAAATAAAGTTGTCAATGCTTACTGATTTTTATTACTTATTGCTTAAGTACTTTATAGTTAGTATGTGAAAGTCCCCGAGGTTGACAGACGATCTAGCCAAAAAAGAAACAGATGAGGGCTGCGCAAGACCTTTCATTGCGAAGGTCCTTGGGGCCTTCGTTCAGCAGTGGACATCTTTTGGCTGATATGATGAAGATGATATGTAGGTATAATTATTACAAAAAACGCAATGTTCGTGACTTCAAAGTCATAAGCACGTCAACCCTTTATCATCATCAGCCTATATACGTCCCATTGCTGGGCACGTCCCCCCCCCCCCCCCCCACACATTTGAACACAAGGAGACAAGCAGCAGTCTCCAGGCTGGCCCAGTGCCGGTTGGGGACTTCACATAATTATCTTTCACTTTATATACAGATGTATATGGACCCGGGTACCGGGTCAAGCTTTTATAATAATAATAATCATTTATTTGTGCAACATAGGTTCATAAAGGTCTTTTTTTCTTTTTTGTATCACTATGCTGGGCCGTTAGGCATACAAATTTGCAAGTAATTAATGTAGTGTGTGGAGATTATGCTCCATTAATTACAGTCTGACATAAATTCACTTATTGTGTAGTAAGCTTTAGTAGCTAAGACATAAAATAACTCTCGTTTGAACTCGACCATATCTTCTATAGTTACAATGTCTCGTGGAACCTTATTATAAATTTTAGGGTCCATTCCTAGTATATGTTTACGGTATAGAGCGGTTTTAGACGGCATTCCATTTATTTTATTCTTAAGGCGTTTACTCTTTTTTAGGACATACCTGGGTCTCATTGACATACTCGGGTCCGTCATAGGACCCAGGTATGTCCTGAAATTCCGACCAAGACCGCCGGTCGATGGGCAGCAGCCTCCCTGGAGTTCAATGGAGATACTGCGATCGCAAACCCGCATGCCAAGCGTGGCGATTTTGACAATTACCCCACATGAAATTGGGGGAAGCCTACGTCCTTAGGCTGATATGGTGATGGTGGTCGTATGCAGGTTTCTTTAAAAAAAATACCGTTTTGACAGCGAGAGCGAGGGCATACTGGAAAAAAGATATTCCATGTCAAAAGATTTCTTTCTATCAACCTATCTAATAATTACAGAATTTTTTAAATTGCTATGCATATTTTTTAATATGTCTCATTAAGCCGGATTACCTAACTTTTTTTTAAACGCCTGTTCTTCAAGGTTTTTCGCTCCTCATTTTTGGGGTTCCGTACCTAGAAAGGAATAAACGGAACCCTAATAGGATCACTTTGTTGTCCGTCCGTCCGTATGTCTGTCTGTCAAGACCCTTTTTCTCGGGAACGCGTGGAGGTATCAAGCTGGAATTTATACCAAATACTCAAGTCTACAGTCTCTTAGAGCTGTGAAAAAATCAAACTTCTATGCCAAAGCAATCAAAAGATACAGCCGTTTATGCCGGAAATTTTCGACACTCGAAAGGGAATCAAAACCTACAGGGTACTTCCCGTGAACTCAGATATAGCACAGATAAAGGAAAAATTGCGAAAAACCTTAGTTACATCATATAATAACAATATTTTTACGGAACCCTCGGTCCGCGAGTCCGACTCGCACTTGGCCGGGTTTTTGTTTGTTTTCCCCAAACCGTAATGAGAGTGCGGACTGTGTATTCAATTTCCTTACCGACAGTGCGTCTATAAATTATAAATAACGAAAAAGTTGGGCACAATACCTAACCATAAATTATACATCCTGTATGAGTTTTTGGGGTAAATTTTAATCGTGTTTGGGCAAATGAATTTACGGCGTCGGCGATACGTATCGATTGGAGATAAATAACTCCGAGTTTTGGAAGGCGGGAAAAATTATGGTTCATTTTTAAAATACGTAGACAGAGTAAGAAATTTGTATTTTCTTTTGAGTTCTTAAACTAGGCTATCGGGACAGACATGTTATATTACATTTCGCGGCTCCGTTTGATTTCTCCTGAATTAAATATATTGATGACCACTTTAGCCAAGTAACTGGGATGGTAACCTTGCATATGTAGTTCCGGGTTCGAATCCAGGTCAGACCATTTGTGTGATGAGCAGTTGAGCTCGAATATTTGTTCCTGTATCCTGGATATTTTATATGCAATTATTGAGGTTGTCGATCGCTATTCAACGTGTTAGGGGCACCTTTGCGTCCATACAACACACAGGAGCTATTTGTATTGAGTCTTATTTTTATTTTGGTATTATTGGTGTCTAATATGTATTTTGATAAATCTATAAATAGTACACAATACTAGTAACCAATCTTTATCAGTATGTATATCGTCGCCTAGTACCCAAAGTATTGCCGGTAGTTGTTGTGTTCATGGCATTGATATTGATATTTTTGACCCTCACATTTCTAGGTTCAAGAAATGCTTGGCTGACATCCTCCTCTCTTATTTAGTGCTGGCATATATGTCTGCTGATGCTTCGATCTTTATGCAAGTTTGTTTCACTTGTGCACTTAAAGTTTGTCTCTAATAAAATGTAACGTTTATCACTTTTAAATGGTAATGAATGTAATGTTTATAATTTTCACTGTAGCTTCGTTATGTTTGTAATTTTTTTTGCGCTTAATTGTAAAAAATGCCACGTACACTTGTTTTAGATCTCGTGCTAGTTCATAAGGCATAATATGCATATGTTTTATACATGATCTTGTATGAAGTCTGTTTAGTTTACTTAATAAAATAAATACAATAAAAATAGCTTTGCTTAGGTATAAGGTAGGTTTAGGTATTTTTGTAAAAGATAGCTCACTAATACTGATTCATTTAAAATAAATATAAGCTTAAGTCTGCAATCCCAAAAGCGGTCAGCAGAGCGTGTCAAACATAACTCGACCAATCACCCACTACACATTCCACCCGTTGATTCTTAATGACACCCATAGAAAGAGCAGTGTTACTATTCTATCCGAGCACGAGACGAGGTCTCTCTTTATGCTTTTCAGTTCATTTATCATCATCATTTTTTGCCTGAAATCGCGCACTGCTTAACCTATGCCTCTGTTAGTGTACGCCTCTTATACGTACCCGTCTCGTGCTAGTCTCATCAAGGAGTGACACACGATCTGTATCATCAGCATCATCATATCAGCCGATGGACATCCACTGCTGGAAATAGGCCTCCCCTAAAAAGTGCCAGAATGACCGGTCCTGCGCCACCCGCATCCAGCGGACTCCCGTGAACTTTACCATGTCATCAGTACACCTTGTGGGGGACCTACCCATGCTGCGCCTTCCAGGCGGTCTGTATTATAAATGTCGTGAAATCATCGATCTGGTGGAAGACCGACGCTTCTTTTGCTTGTGGGTGGTGACCAGTCTGTTACCATTTTTGTCCACAATGCTCACTAGCCTTGCATCATACCATGCCCAATCACACTTGAGTTAAATGACGTCTCTGATTTTCGGATAGATCAAACTAACTTATAAGATATTCATATTTCCATCGTCAGTCTAAAACTTTCCATTCACCGACACGTCTTGTTCCAGTTTCATGTAACGAACAACAAACTTCAGATAACAGTTTAATCAACATATTTCAGTACGTGGGTTAAGACATAGTCACAGTATCAAACAATGCATTCATTTGCATTAAAACGTCATAATCAAAAGCATGTAAATACAAGAATAAGAAGTCATTCGTAGATTATAAGTATTAAAATAGATAATAAAACAAGACAAAAAAGAAATAATAATAAAACATATCTAAGTAAAACACACAGTAACAGATTTAATAAATAAAAAATTAAACTGGAAATATATAATAATAAATAAAAAATTAAAACATGATCACTGGCGGAATGACGTGGATTAAAATGTATTGAAGAGGTTTTGCAAAATATTCTTTGAAAAGTATATAATAGTCTTTTAATAAAATATTCGTGTATGTGTTGTGTGTGTGCTAATATTCAATTTACCCATAAATGTAGAATAAAATCCATACAGGTCCGATTTAATGCACTCAGAGAAGGCGGCCAGCGCGCATAATCAGACGTTCACCAAAAGTGTGCGCGTAGCTTCAAGTATGGACATAGCGTTCCAAGACTCGCGTAACCGACTACACGTACCAAGAATGTACGCGCTGTCCATAAGCGGCTGTACAATAAACTTGAGAACAGGACGCGGCGGTACATTAGTCATGTGTGCTACGAATTCGTGCTTAGTACTGGATTTCAATGGAGCGCAAGAATGTACGCGCTGTCCGTACGCAGCTGTACAATAAACGTGAGAAAAGAGGATGCGGCGGTACATTATACATGTGTGCTGTGAGTTTGTGCGTAGTACTCGAATTCAATGGAGCGCACGCCAGGCCTTAAAAAACATCTGAGACACTCTAGTTGAGATACTGCTTTAGTTAATATATTTACTAGTTCAAATTATGAATCATATTTAGGTTCAGACTGCGCAGTCTAATCTCTTTTGTGGTTAGCCATTTAACATTCTAACTCTTAATGCGTTGATTAAGTATACAGCTAGGTATACATATGAAAGCCCGTTAGTTTGTTATCTTACGCACACACGTAATAAGATTTTGCTTCCAATAATATGGTTCCTTTCTAATCATAATTCTTCACAATCTCATTTCCGCACAATAATTCACCACATTTGCTACTTTGCACAGACGTTATTTGTATAATAATATATTTGTCAGCCTGTTTAGCCTAGTTGGTAGTGACACTGCCTACGAAGCTGGAGGTGCCGGATTTGAATTCCGTTCAGGGCATTTGTGTATGTGATGAACATAAACAATTTTTTCTGAGACTTGGACGTATTCTATGTACTTATATATAAGAATGTATCTATTAAATATATCGTCGTGTAGTACTATGAGACTAGTTCGATTTGTTTAAAAAAATGTCCTGTAATATTATTTATTTATATCTAATAGCGATTCCTACAATTCACAATACTGCTGTATCAGATCTAGCGGTACCAAATCATTAATGTCGTGCAAAAATAGAAATAGTTGCGTTTTTTTTTTTACAGTTGCTATAAATAATTTAATTTAATAACTAGCGTAGTAACATAAACTGAATATAAATTGAAATGCATTCCACACTATTTGCGTCCGGAAACTGATGAATTTCCGCCCAAGTGGAAAAATTGCAGTTGCTTGCTTGATAAATGTACTGAGATGCACTAAACCAGCTATATTTATCTATTAGTCTGTGCTCATGGTTACGCTTGCGTTCAACTGTTAAAGCTCTTTTATTTTCATTGTAATGATCGTGCCCCTCTGAAACAAATAGGTATTATCTAACTAATCAAACACCGAAAACACTAAAAAAGGACATTGCAATAAAAAGCAATCAGTAAATAACAAAATATCTAATAAATCAGTGCCGATGGGTACTTGACGTCTCCTTCTTTGGGTTGATGGCTCTCCCGTTTGGATTTTACCAGCTGCTATCAAATTAACTTGTTCTTAGCTTATTTCTTTTTTTAGATGAAGTCATCATCATCAGGCCTCATACATCTTGACAGATGATTTTAACAGCGTCTGCACGTGAGAGACAACACCTCTCGTGACTATATTAGCCAATCCAGGATCGATATTTGCGACCGCATTTGTGGCACGCAAATTTAGGGACCGTAACATCGGTATTCGCTTCAAGGTCATGCTGTTTAACACTTGTGGGCTAGATTTTGGAACGGTGTTATCGTGGACTTCGCGGGCTTTTGCGATAGTATTTCTCTACTCACCGCGATTCCCAGCAAGATCTTCCCAAGAGCTGCAATTGATGTAGAATGCAACCATGTCACGTTTCACGCAGTCTTTCAAGTGGAGCATGGGACGGGACGTCCCACATTGCGCTTTCCGAATGCACATGCCCAAGCCACCGCAAACGCCTCTGTTTCAGCAGGGCGGCGATGCTGTGGAGCTGCGCGATCTCCAGCACTCTTTCGCTAGTAACCTTATCCTTCCATGTGATTTTAAGAATACTCTGAAGACAGCGCATGCGGAAGGTTTAGACGTCGTTCTTGCTTTGCTTATGATCCAGGTTTCGGCTCCATACAAAAGTGTGCTCAAGACGCAAGTTTGATAAACAAGCATCTTGGTCTTAATTATCGCGCGGGTGGTTGCTACGACCAGCTAACAAGATAAACATGGTACCCAAACATTTGTAAATATTTATATTATAATTAAGGTGTAGAAACTACTGTTTTGTATAATTTGGCTACTACTTTCGTACACTGTTATGATATTAAGTTAAGATAATTCTGTATTTGTCTAGTTTAAGTGAATTGTAACATTCTTTTAGAGAAATAAATTCTTAAATCATATTATGAGGTGATTACTGGCCCAAAATCTTGTGCGCAGCCTGCCGAATGTCGTGGCTGCCCTGCAGATGCGGACGTCGACCTCTCCATCAAGGGTGAGGTTGCTCGACACGGTCGACCCAAAGTTGCAAAACTTATCGACTACCTCTAAAGAAACACTTTTAGAGGTATTCTAAAGTATTGTTTTAGATGGAGTACGTAACGAGCATACATCAAAAGGGGAAAGCTCCCAACATAGCTCGAAGAAATATTAAGCTGAAGTGGCAGTGAGCAGGTCACGTTTTCCGTAGAATCGACAACCGTTGAAGCATACGATTTCTGGAGTAGAGACCGCGTTTGGGCAAGCGTAGTGTGGGACATCCTTAGACGATGCCTTTAAAAGGATTACTGGCAGTGGCCGGAAGGGGGAAAACCCCGAATCGAATATTATAGCGCAAAATGATGTAGGCCTGCGTTCAGCAGTGTCCGGACTATGGCTGATAATGATGGCTTATTTTATTAGATTTGGCTCAACATAATTGCGATTGTGATGATCAGCCAAAAACAACCAGATCTGTCTATCGACCAGCAGCACATCATTCCAACCACTATCAACTTCGTCATCTTGGTGTGATGCTAGTAGAAGTGAGCGCGCGCGGTAAATGTAAAATTTATACCGAAACGTTCAGTCAGTGTTATTAAATTATGAATGGTACAATAATTATTGATTAGGATTATTATACTATCTTTATATATAAAAAAGCTGCTTTCATGACAAATTTTAAAAACATTTGTACGCCATTTTATGGTAAAACAAGACTGATTCTCATAATATTTCTTATAACATCATTAATGTACACTTGTTTATACAAATAAAAAAATTTGATTGATTGATTAAAATATTTTTTTAGACCAACCATGTCTTTACTGAATGGACTCTGTTCTGTAAAAGAGAAGTCTATCTGTAAAGCCTTCCTGGCTTTACTTCGTGACACAGCCTTGACCGTGTTTATTTTCTTTTTACTCTGTGTTTAAGTTACCTGTAATTGTTTGTCAAGAACAAATGTTTGAATATGAATTCATTTCAGCGTCCGAGCATGATTTGAATACAGATACTATTTGAATTGTTTGCGTCAAGTCCGGTCATGACGGAGCACGCATTGGGCCTATTCTTTATTTCTATTCGACTGGAAATGATATTGTGTATACCTTTACGTCAGGAAACTTCTGCTTGAGAAATTTTGTTCATTTCATTGGGATAAACATTAGGTTATTTAGTACTATGAGCATCACATAATGTCGGCTTGCTTAGCCTAGTTGGTAGTGACACTGCCTCCGAAGCTAGAGGACCCGGGTTCGAATCCCGGTAAGGGCATTTGTTTCTGTGGTGAGCAGAAACATTTGTTCCTGAGACTTCGATGTTTTCTTTGTATTTAAGTTAATCGTCGTCTAGTACCCATAGCACATGCCTTATTGAGCTTACTATGGGAGTAGTTCGATTTGTTTAAAAAATTGTCCTATAATATTTATTATTATTAGTTAGTTGACTATTGGCAGACCTTATCTGCGTTCCAATAAAGTTCGCCAATGGTCAGTTAAAGAACATTATATAGATTATGAACGTGCTTAAGATAAGTTAGAGATTAAGAGAGTGCGTGATGTATGTATGAATATATTATGTATATAAGGGAATCGAGCTGTTGAATAAATGTTCAATTGTCAGTCAAGTTCAGAGTTAGTAGTTCTATCTCTCACTGAGTGCGGACTTCCATAAGCCCCTCTACCTGCTTCCCCAGTAGCGTCCAATATTGCCAGGTACATGGAAACTATCATCATCCACCAACCACTGCCAGTGCCAAAGTGGTGACCCCCAACGTGATATTTTAGGTATGAATGGTCCAGTTTCTTTTTTTTCTAAGTGGACCAGGCTTAAAATTTAACTAAAGGTAGTAAATTTAATTAAAAATTAGATAATAAGTACAATAAATAGTTCTTGTAAAGGTAAGACGGTTGCTTGGTTGGACGGTATACTTTTACAATGGTTTGTATGTAGATTAGAATGCCTCCTCTATTATGATTGTGTCAATTTCCAGGATTTTGAAGTGCTAGTGATCTGAAGTACCTAGCAGAATAATTTAGGAGGACGACCAGCGATAAGTAAGTCGTGATGCCATCGTCGCCGGGAGATTTATCAGCCTTCATAACTGTACAGATATTTCTTATTTCTATGGCTACCTAATTAAATATTGGAGGTATATTATCTCTATGTATGTGCCGTGTGTGTAAAGTGTTATATAAAAAAATATTAAGCCTAAGATAATAAACAATATAACAACATTGACATTGTAAATGCTTTTCTAGCCCTACCTAATTAAAATATTATTCAAATAATTATCTAAAGAATTGGCCATAAATAAATTGTGGTGATCGTCTAGTTCAAATAGTTACGGTTAGAACCCTTCACGTTGTGCTAAAATAATAATGTAAAATAAACTGTTTAAAATAATAAAACACAATTTTGTTTGTAATAAAATAAAACACAGTAAACACAATTATTAAATTGCCGCAAAATCACGAAATAAAACGCGTATAAAATTATTATCAATAATCAATTTCGATACATAAAAATCATGATCGGGAATTGATTAAATTATCCGCAAATGATATTAAACGAAAGAAAATATAAAATATCCGCAATAAGATAAACATGGAAATTTAAATCAAATAATCTGCATTCGTGAAAAAGCAATAAAAGTCTATCTAAATAAGTGAACATGCGACTCACCCGTTTCAGCATCAGCTCGAACAAACATAATTGATTTAATTATTTGATTACAATAGGTTACAATTAGAATTATTATTATCACTAATTACATACATTTATTTCTAACTTAATATTACAAATTTTATATTATAATGCGAACTCCAACACGGTGTATAAAAACGATGACCTGGAAAAACCCGACTACAAGGGGACCTTGGGAATTTAGACCTTAGGTCTTGAAAATGGGACCTAGACCTAGGCTATGTCTTTGATATTAAGGGGGCTCACCTTCACACCTACACCCCCGCCATCTCGCAAAACCTTGATGAGTTCAACCTATCAATCCTCATCTACTATTAAATTCAAACCTTCCCACCTACACATTCCTCATCAATCTGTCACACTTAAGAAATGTCCTTTACGCAGAATGCCAAATAATTTATTTATTTTATTTAATTTACGCTAAGCTTTACGCGCTGCTGGATTTACGCTTCCCTACTTCGTCATGCAGCCGCGATTTATCTGTAACAAAGATAGTGATTGTTGTCGAATGTGTACAAGGTACTCTGAATATTATTTATGCTCTATAACATCCACTGTACTGCCTATCCCTTAAATTGGATAGCATTGTCACTCTACTTCCACTAATTGACGCAGATGCCAAAGGTCCGTATAATCGAGCGAGTACGTCCCAGAATAGACAGAGCGAAATGTTACAGAACACATAAATAACTCAGGCCTTGGTTGTATACCTAGTGTGTAATGTTACGGACCCTAGCTTCTAAAGGACTAACGCGTTAGAACCTTTAGGTAAGGCCTCTGATTCAGCTACATCAATAACCCAGGACCTAGTGTCAGCCAAGTTACCTTCTGCCGAGTGTACCTAAATGCATGTATAAAAAATAGACTAAACGTGTAGTGTGTCAGCTTGTGTATGTAAGTGTAATGTGGTGAGTACGCGAATGTGTGTTCATTGTATCCAGGCTATGCCACGGATTACAATGTGTGTGTATGTAATAGTTTTTAGTGTAAGTTCACTATCCTGTCACAAATAATAGAATCAAAAGCAATCAAATGCGTGATATTACAAAGTTTCAAAAGTGTTGGAAAGAGCTAGTGAACGTAAGAGATGTATGTGATAATAACTCTCTCCTAAAAATCATTTACTTTGCAATATCAACATTTAATTCATGCAGTTTTATTTAAAATAATGCATATAAAAACAAGAGCTAAGTATTTTGATTCCACTTTCATTCAAGTACATACTAAAATATAATATGAAGATAGAGTTAATTTTTTGACCCTAGTGGTCCCTAATAAATCTTCTCTGGAACACTCCATCAGCCCCAGTGATTATGCAGAAATTATCTAACACACCCTTGTATATTGCAACAAAACTACATATATAGTCCCACCAACAATTTTGTGGCTGAATAGCTATTGAACCCTAATACTAGCTATCAAAACACTCGAGTTCACCCGACGCGACGAGATACCTAAAGGGATAAAAATATATACATTATATTGTACTTCCTTAGCACTGACTCTAATTAGAAAAATACAAATTAACACACTTATAATTATTAACAAATAAAATCAAATCACTTAAAGTCTTTACACACTGAGTTCAATGTCAATTGTCACTATAAAATTTCCTACTTATTAAAATCACTTATCTGTTCACTAAGAAATGTCTAAAATATCTATAAATGGCACTAAAATTATATTACAGGACCACTATTTTAAACTAACAACCGCGAGACGCTTGCGCTAGATATTAATATTAATCAATAAATTATTTAATTGAAAAGGGATTTCTTTAGAATTATCGACCTTTTCGTAAGGAATGAGAACCCCGACTGCCTCAACTATTTTAACACCATATCCCACATGAATTCCTACGCATTCTCAAATGAAGCATTTAGTCTATAATGCATATGAACTTACGTCATTTTAATTCAAAAACTATACACGTAATCAATAATATAGCTAATAGACGCAAGTGCTATATTATTACAGTTAATTTAAGCTCTTTTGTTTTTAAAGTTATTGGATTTTTTTCAAGTACAGCCATCCACTTGAAGTCTGCGCCCAGCTAGCAACTCGAGACGTCAACACACTCCAAAGTAAAGAAGTACCATAAATTTAGAAATTTATGACTGTATTTTGAATAGGTTAGATTTCAAAGAAAACTTGTCGTGGGAACATTTTTTAGGCATTCGTGTTTAAATTTCTAATTACCTATTATTTATATAGGATAATTATTTGCATACTGTGACCACTGTGGTTACAACATAATAAATCCATCCTAGACCACAATATCGCTTACCATCAGGTGATTTGTGGTCAAGCGCAAACCTATCCGGAGTAAAAAAAAAACAATCATAAGTATCAATAACATAACACGATAAAGTCAGCCAGAATAACAATGCCACTGAAACTCTTAAAACTCACGTATAAATTGTTAATTTGGGCGACATCTTTCGAACTCTTCCGAAGTTGTTCCTCATGATGAGTGCATTCGCGGCGAAGGTGCACGGTATACTCACTCACTTTGTGTGACCACACACAAACATGAAAACACACTTGACTCACGAAAGTTCAAATACAAAATTTATAACTCTAACAAAATGAAACCTCCAACAATTGTACTTATTGTACCTACGCAACCGACCGGCAGGACTTAAACAAATTGAGTCGATTACTGGCTTACCTACAAACTAAAAAAGTATCACACTGTTACCCCGCCCCCCTTATTACCGTTTCTCATTGCTTTTCATTCTAATCTACCCAAATGCCCAGTAAAGAATTTGTCTCGGTGCAGCTTATCGATAACGCAACGATTTCCCACCGACAAGGGAGTGTAGCCTTTTCCTGGAAAATACAGTAAAATCTGTTTCAAAAACAAACTACTGTTATCTAAACTATGCAGAAAAGTTTGATCCACATTTCACACCGCCACGCGTTGCATAAAGTTGGACATAGAATAGTTCACATTAGTGCTATTCACTACGCACGACAACTTGCTTATTAGGACCATTATAAGCCTGGTCTCTGATTACGTATACTCGTTACGGAACTCGGAGTCGAGTTATTATTATAACTCAGCAGCGAGGTGTAGCGAGGCTGAATATGATTATTATGAATTGCGTAGTATATAAACTAGTTTATAATGGTTTAGAAGTAGTATCTCCACGAGCGTATTTCTATATCAAACTTATTTTACTTTTTAGTTATTAAGCAACATTAGTGTGAAGCTGTGGATCATTATGGCTCCTACCAAGCAAGTACACACAGTCATGTTGTAGGTAAAAAAATGATTGTACTGGAGAGCCGAGTAATTTAAGACTATTTTTTTAATTTAACACGTAACAAACAATTATTTTTGAAATGTTTTGTTTTTGCGATTTTAAATGCGAAGTAATAAATATTTTATAAATTACAATTTGTACAGTGCTTAATTAAATATATCTATAAATAAAAACTAAAGTTAAACTTTAAAATTAAAATCTAACCTAAATCTAAATTATAAATAAAAGATTTCTCTTAATTCAACTCCAATGCGAAGTTAAATGGCAAAAAATAGTTGTGGCTCTGTGAGCTGCTGTACACCTCGATAATTTTTCTTTTTAATTAAAAAAAATTACACGGCAAAAATATTTTATAAAATAATCAAGCTCACAAAATTTGACGAGAATCGGTTGAAAAATGCAACCTGTAAAAGAGAACAGCGGGAATTGCGGAAATTCGCTGGCCGGACATACTCGTACAATAGCTATTTACGATACATGGGTTGTAAAACAAAGAAAGCCCGATATCGCAGATAAATATGCGAGAGAGGGCTTTCTGTTTTACGACCCGTGTCTTGTGCACAATTTTACGTCAGCACTTGGCCAAAAAGTGGGTTTTTCCGGACGCGCTTTTTGGCAAGGTATGGTGTAATAGCTATTTGCGATACAGGGGTTGTAAAACAAAGAAAGGCCGATATCGCAGATGTTTCAGGCCCGAGCCGCAGGCGAGGGTCATAAATATGCGAGAGAGGGCTTTGTGTTTTACGACCCGTGTTTTGTACACAATTTTACGTCACCACTTTGCCAAAAAGTGGGCGTTTCCGGACGCGCAGCGTACAGAAAAACGCGCTTTTTGGCAAGGTGTGGTGTAAAAGCTATTTTCGCAAAGCTGAAACTGAGACCTTCATTACACTCGATCAATTATCTCCTAAACTATATTTATTTATAACGGCTTAATATTAGGGTGGGTAGATCTGTGAGGTGAAGTAAATATGAGCGAGATCTAATTCCTCTGTGCTCCCATATAAAGGGAATATAGGTTGTTCAGATTAATCAAATTAAATTGCGCTTCTTAGCAACGTCTCAAAGCCTCGTCTCAAATTATGTAACCGCAATCTTGATCAAGCAACTTCGCATTTTATGCCGCATGTTGAAAATTAAATTCAACGCTTATTAAACTTTGAAGTTGGGTATTAGAGCTCGCGTGCTGAAGGTTCCGTGGCCGGTTTGAACCGCCCATAACCGGTAATGTGACACTTTACCCAGCCCCTTCATTTTGTAAGCACTTTCTAGGACGTTGTGCTACTTACCTACGTGAAACTTAAGGGAAATGTAGCCTTGGAAATTCTAGCTCGCTCGCTTACATTACCTCGATATGCTGTGCCGGAGCGCTGAAACATGCAAAAATCTTCAATATTAGGATTCCAAATGGCAAAAACGGAACCCTTATAGTTTCGTCATGTCTGTCCGTCCATCCGTTTGTCCGTCCGTATGTCACAGTCGATTTACTCGGGGACTATTATAGCACTACAAATAAGAAATTTGCTAAAAAGATGTATTCTATAAATCGCTACAAAAAATATGTGAAATTATGAAAAAATAATTAAATTAGGAGTGCACATTATGTAACCGAGGATGACGAAAAAATTCAATGCACATAGACGTGTGGGATATCTATGGATATCATAGGCCTTTAAAAATCATATCGAGGGGCCTAAAAACAATACATTTAAGTCAACCATTGGCGAGATATTAGCTGTCAAAGTCGTAAAAATCCTTTTTGGATTTAATGTTTTGTTTAGTAGTTTTAAATGTCGACTAGTAAGTGTCGGTACGGAACCCTTCTTTGTGCGCGATCCGACACGCGCTTGGCCGGTTTTTGTGTTGGAGCGGTCAATATACAGCTATGGCTTTTTTTTAATATAACGAAGATGGCAAACAAGCTTACAGCCTGCCTAACGGCAAGTAGATGCCGTAGCATATGGACACTTGCGACTCCGGAAGAATCACAAGTGTATTGTCGATCCTTCATTGACTTGAGGATTCGTCGTCTTGGTAGTTATAGACATTTGCAGGTCCCTCACAGTCCAGACTAGAAGCCGTGGTGGTTTTAAGTAGAAAACAACCTCATTCGAATATTGTATTCCACACCTGGGTCGGCAACGCGCATACACTCCTGGAGTTGCAGGCGTCTATAGGCTGCGGTGACCGCTTACCATCAGGCGGGCCGTACGCTTGTTTGCCACCGACGTGGTATAAAAAAAACACCAGGTACCTACTAGGCAGACTATTGGTCATTATCACATACTACCAGAGGTTTACATTCATTGTGTTTTTAGGGTTCCGTACCCAAAGGGTAAAAACGGGACACTATTACTAAGACTTCGCTGTCCGTCCGTCCGTCTGTCACCAGGCTGTATCTCAAGGACCGTAACAGCTAAACAGTTGAAATTTGCACAGATTATGTATTTTTGTTGCCGCTATAATAACAAATATTAAAAACCTGCCCAGTGCGAGTCGGACTCTTTTTATAGATCATGCGGTACGAGACCCTTCGTGCGCGAGTCCGACCCGCACTTGGCCGCTTTTTTTTATTCTAATGTATACATATATTTTTAAATATCTTGTATACAATTACTTTTTGTGTCGTTTAAAATTTTCTAGACGTCTTTCAAATACCCTTAGTTCTTAACTAACTTTCATTGAAACTGTTCAAGAAATTTCAATGTTATCTGCTAATCCTCTTTCAGTATTTTTCTTTAATAAAGAATTCAGGTGTAAATACCGTCACAAGTTGGGGTCTATTGTATTGAAATAGAACTGGTTATGTATATTCTATTTGTAGTACACGATAGAATAAAATATATTATAAAAAAAAACTCAATTTTATATAAATTATATAAAAAAACTGAGACATATTAAATATAATGAAACGGGTCACTCACGTATTTAAGGTAGAATATCGCTCGACATGTTTCAGACCGGTTCGCGGTCCTTAATCACCTATCACGGCGGCGGTTTTTTTTAGCACTGCGTGCCCGTGCCCTGTCCGCTCGGTTGCTCGGCTGCTCAGCGCGGGCGATGACGGTGGCGGCGAGAATCTCCCTTCGTTTTCTACAGAATTGCTGAATATTAAGGACAGCGAACCGGTCTGAAACATGTCGAGTGATATTTGACCTTAAGGAGGTGAATGACCCGTTTCATTATTTTAAAAAAAACTCGTTTATTTTTATGTTAAAATTAAATCTTGAATGTGCTTATATAAGAAAAAGGACTGTTATTTATTTCAGAAAACTTTTTATTATTTAAGGGTGCTTTAACGTGTCCACTAGCGCCACTCGTTAATAATTGTGATTATTTAAATATTACGATAGATATTGAAAAAAGAAGGCCACTATATAAAGTACTTCGTCTTTAAGTTTCGTTTTATTACCTTTTGAATACGTCAAACTAGTTTTTACGTTGCTGGATTCGTCGATCTAAGAGTTCAAAAATAAAACGGACGTTTTTACTTAAAATAGTTTGTATTCACAAGGTACTTAAATACGAAATACTTTACACAATGGCTTTCTTGATTCAATTTATATGCCTAACGAGTTCGAACTAGTAAGATTTTCGTACAAAATATTAACACTTTGCCTGCCAATGATTTCGTAGAGCTATTCGCTACTGTTAGTAGGGGTGCACGTCAGGTGGAGGAAAAACACATACTAAGACACACAAACAGAATATTTAATTGAACAAGGGGTACAGCGTTACGTGGCCCAGAGGCTAAAGTCTCGAGGGTGACTGCTTCACGTCTTCGGATTTCCATCTATGTACGAGTATAACCTTCTAGACAGCTTGATTTGAATTAAGAATAATGCTGTTTAGCCAGCATCGTACTTATAGAGGTAAAACGTACAACCTCTACACTACAAAAACCCTTTATTTATTTAGTTTTTTATTTTATTTTTTTACCTGGGGAAATGCATTTCCGCATCCCGCCTAGCCGGGGAACTAGGACGGGTATGGCGGACTTCCAGGAACCGCCCGGACAACCGTCTAAATCCAATAGGGTGTGCCCATCATGCAGCATACGTGGTGGTGATAGGGGATCGCCAAGGCACACAACCATGAACACTGTCTGCTGCGACAGCTCAAGCTGTCCCCTCTCGGTTGAGGCTAGCGCCTCCCACCCGACGGCAAGCGTGCAGGGCGACACCACACACTTGCCGACCAAAGGACCTGCACGCCAGGAGAGAGAGAAAAACACACTACTAAAACCCTGCGAAAAATCGTATATAGAGTAAAGTGGGTTGGGCCTTCTGATAAGATTTATTCAATTGAAGGAATTTTCAACTAGAATGGAGTTACATTTCCTTTGATTCGGGTATTTTTGGAGCAAAGCAAATTCGACTTTTTCCGACTTGTAAAAGTTCAAAATTCAATGTTCTTTTTAAAGTTCCGTATCTCGAAAGGAAAAAACGGAACCCTTATGGGATCACTTTGTTGTCCGTCCATCCGTTTGTCTGTCTGTAAAGACCTTTTTTCTCAGGAACGCGTGGAGGTATCAAGCTGGAATTTATATCAAATACTTAAGTCTACTGTCCCTTGGAGCTGTAAAAAAATAAAACTTCTAAGCCAACGGAATCAAAAGATACAGCCATTTTCGAAACTCGCAAGGGAATCAAAACCTGCAGGGTACTTCCCGTGAACTCAGAATCTTGAAATTTGGTACGAAGCAACGTCTTATAGCACAAAAATAAAGGAAAAAGGAGAACCAATATGTTGACGCTTAGTCAATAGGCAGCCAGAGCAGCTCAATCCTCGTCCAGGATTGTTTTAGTGGGATTTGATGTAGCTGGAGCTCTTTAATGAATATTCTTATTTTAAGAAATTAAAGAAACAGGTTTATTAACTTTACAATTTTATAATTTAAATAACAGCGAAATAGGTGTCGCTGCTGCGAAAAAAGTCGTCGTACATCATCGAATAAAAATATTTTTACGGACGCGAGTCCAACTCGCACTTGGCCGGTTTTTTATTGTATAGTGGGCCTTAGGAGGATATGGCCGAAATGTACTAAAACGTCACTTAAAACGTAACGGTATAAGCTATCGTGCTGGCTAGTCTGCACCGACAAATCAGGAAGTCGTCTCATAGCCCCATACTGACTGTAGTTGCAGTCCCACGTGAAATAGGCTATTTTCCAAAAAAATATTAACGATGCCATGCCATTCGAACCACTTTTTAAAGAGGATTGAAGTTTTATATAGGACCAACCACGATTAATGCATTGATGGACAGTAGACGCTTATAGGCGTAATTCTATTGTTATTTCTATTGTGTCTGGAATAGTGTCCGTCAAAGTTAAAGCAAAACAAAAGCCGCAAATGGGTGTCAAATGTTTATATTGTTCCCGGAGACAAAAACGCTCCATACTAATTGACAGATTATTATGACGTCACAGTGCACGAGCCCCGTAACGATGTATGGAAAAACAAGAAACTTGGTATTTTAACCGTGAAATACTGCGTTTAAATACATAGTTGTCATACAATTTCGTTTTTATTGAATCATATAAATTCTTTTGGTAGTCTTTGTTTAACTTTTAGAAGTCTCGTATTTTTTTATTATTCTGATTATGTTTTGTCATTTTCATTTTATTGTGTTAATTTGATGGTATACTATCCATATAACGGCAACATTTTATAAATTTTAACATGAGGTAACTACCCTATTCTTGCTTATTCCACATCTGAAGCATTCACGGGACGACTTCCTCTAAATCCAACCGTTAGCTGCCACTTTATCAGTCGGAATTTCACCCCGAATCTGAAACTAGAAACAAAACAGTCAATCGAAACGTCAAAACAATCAAGAATCACACAAATGAAAACGGTTTTTTACCTTTCCCGTATCCAATCCGTTCACAAGGCGGCCGGAAATTGAAATGGGCGGGCCAAAGAATATTGGTAGGCGGGCATGCCCGGTCCCATAATTCGCAGGATATTTCATGAGTCTGGGCACGGGCTGATGTACAGTCTGACGATTTATTGAGGTAGCATCAGTGAAACGGGACGATTAACTTTGAAAATGGCGCTGACAACAGCCATGTGTATTTAAATGAAAGGAAACACATATATCAATATTTTCTCCTCTTTAATGAATAATGATACAATCATTATTCATTAAAGATATCATTATTATCATTTTCTCCTCTTTAATGAATAATGATACAATTTACATATGACTTTCTTAAATATTTACTTAAATGTCTATAAGTATTTACAGATAAACAACACTCAATAGAATTATTTTTTCGAACAAGATCACGGGATTATAGTCATGTCCATATTAAGATTTCTACTTGAAACCCCGCGGTGTTGCACGGACGGTGCCGATCACTGATTATAACCCAGACAGTGCCTGCACGGCGCGCAGCGCAAGACGGGAGGCATGAAAAGACGGGGAGCGGGGCAGGGATTCGGTCTGTGTCAAGACGCTAAATGCCGTTTTTATTATGGTGACATTATAATAATATTGGACTAAATACTATTTTTTCATCGTTCCATTCGAACCAGTTTTTACCCGACTGCGCAAGAAGGAGGGTTATGTTTTTCGAGAGTATGTATGTATGTATAATAAAATTGTTTGGCACGCTCTGCAGGCTTTTTTAGTTTTTTTATTAATTAGTCGATGCGGAGCTCCGCGGAGGTGGTACGATATGAGAAAACTGTCAGCTGTCAGTGTCAACCGATACTAATGCAGTACTGCCCCACTTCTGCGCTTGGTATATTAGGAAGTCGCCTAAGTCTGCATATTTTAACGGGTCGGTAACTTCGCAACCTTACATTGCAGCCCATGACCCAATGCGCACTTTGAGCAGGTTTTTTTCGGCACAAAACAGAGCCAATAGAAATTATTCCCTTGCTATTAACCATTTAAAAATACAGTTAAAATATATCGTTGTATCCGCTTTCCCTAAATAGAATTTCCTTAAAAACAAAATAAGGTTGCTTAATATTTTTTCGCCAATTTAAATTCTAAATGCGTCCTTCCTGAGAAACAGGCGGAGTGTAAACGGTCCGTAATGAAAAACGTTTCCCTTATTCAATAATTAAGGAATTTCTTTTCTGGAGTCGAATTAGTGTCCTACCGGGGCGGACGGGTTAGCGCCGAAAGATACGAAAGAAGGCGAATTCCGTACATCGGAAATACTCCGGTGTGTTCCGTACCTATGTACTCGTACGAACAAAGGAATTGTTTTGTTGTTAGTCGCAGTCAGCTTGCGGCGCGGCGCTACAGAATAATGACGAGTAGTACTAAAGCTTGAAATGAACAGAGCGCGGCGCAGCGTCTTTGCGAGACGGAGACGGTTTCGCGGTCCGAGGCACGTCGCACCAAAAAACCGCGCGGTATTCGAGCAGGATATTGGAGTGTAGGCGGCGTGAGTGACATGAAGCGTAAGCGTATAACCGGTTTAAAAAAATGGTTACTAATAAATTTTCGTCTAGGAAGAAACGATTTTGTGTGAAAAAGAGGACTAAAGAATAACGAATGGGGTTAATTGATGTTGTGAAGAATAGCGTTTGTGTACAATTGCGAATAAGAAGAATCGCTCTTTTGTTTAACTTAGAGCTATCACCACCGTATCAGCCGAAGCGCGTCCTCTGTTGGACATAGGCCTCCCCCAGTTTCATGTGGGGTAAAACCCCACAATGGGTGAATTGGGTGATTAATGATAAACCTAGAGCAATCCGTTTCATGTTCGTGTCAGCTACAGGTCTAGCACTTAACTGAGTCTGTTCCTGAGGTATGGGCGCGGTACGGGAGGGGTCACAAGACTGAAGCCCGACTGAACTTCCCGTACCGCTCCCATACCTGAGGAACAGACTCAATTATGCGTTAGGCTTGTAGTAACGTATTTACATAACCAAATTGATCGAAGCAGTCACTATCGGCGTCAGCCACATTCGAGTGAGTTAACTACCCAGTGATATCTGACTGACGAGTTTATAAGAAGTGATACGAGTACGTCGCTAGATGACTGTAATGTACCCTACCTTTCTAATTTACGCAGTTCGAGTGAAACAGGGATCGTTCGTTACCCATCATTGAGGCCATGCAACGGCTAATAGCTATGCCAAGGTTTTCCCGGGGGACTACACTGTGATTGCTGCAACGGTGATCGCTTACCATCAGTTGGACTATGAGCGTGTTTGCCACCGAATTGATATAAAAAAAATCCTCACACCGCTTGCACATGTCAAGCAACCAAGGCTACGGATCATCATCATCATTCAGCCCAATGACGTCCACTGCTGGACATAGGCCTCCCCCAGAGACTTCCACAATGACCGGTCCTGCGCCACCCGCATCCAGCGGACACCTGCGACCTTTACCAGGTCATCAGTCCACCGTGTGGGGGGCCTGCCCACGCTACGCCTTCCGGTACGTGGTCGCCACTCGAAAACCTTTCCGCCCCAACGGCTATCGGTTCTGCGTGCTATGTGCTCCGCCCACTGCCACGGAGGCCACGGATACCCAGAACGAATAACCAGAGGCGTTTCTTTGTGGGCTTTAGAACCGTTCGCTTGCTTTACAATTATCTTACAAAGATACAAAGTAACTCAAAGTTCAGAAACCTCAGCTAGCCGCTTTACTTAGCTAAGTTTTTGTTCATTTCTTGCAACCACAAACCTCAATTTGCTAGATAAAGAGAAATTAATTTCAACGGCATTATTTCTTTAAATATGTTTTGTGGGCGTTATGAATTAGGGTATAATAAGTATCTTCTGTAGGCACACAGGTATTATACTTTATTGGCCAACAAACTGCTCCGCAGTTGGCAAAACTTTGTAATAATTTATAGTCTTTGTAATGTATAAATTAATAAAACTCCGAATGGTATCAATAAAAAGAGTCTGAGATAATTCTGGGAATAAAAAGCCTAACATACGTCCTTTGGGATGCTGCCAGATTAACGCCAAGATAAGTAACTGGATGAAAGTCAGAAGCATTGTTCTGTAATTTCGATTCAAAATTGAAATACTAGTAAAGCATTCTCTACATAATATTCTAGATTTTATATTCATTTACTTCTTCTCCCACAGGAACCCCAAAAACCGACCCAGATTAAATATGTTTGCGTTAAACGAATGAAAATGAGGAAGGAATTCGTGAACCGCTATTCATTTTTCGTCTTTGATAAATACACCTGACGGCGCCATGCTTAACTTTACCTCAATAAGTTTTCGTTCGTCGAATATTTCAAAACCTAAATAATTGTTCTGGTGAAAAACTAATTGGGTTAGAAATGGCGAATTATATTCTGCGTTTAGGAAAAGCGATCTGGTGGATAATGATTATATATTACTTATTAAGTTGATTATTTGAGAGAAAATTGATTACTGCTTTTTTTTTAATTTGGATAATTTTGATTTTATCCTGCTCACTATTATGTGTACTATTCTGATTCTTTTTCAAAGAGTTTTGTAAAGTAAATACCAGCGACGTTTTCAGTATCATTTGTTGAAAACTAACATAAAATAATAATTAAGTAAATGTGGAGTTGTAATTGCAAGAATTTGGCCTTATTAATAATTAAAATTTAATAATACACCGGAGGTACTTAATTATGTTTTACTTAATTATCACATTTTCGGATATTAACTATCCGGGCTAGTTTTTTGTTTTCCGACTGTACCTGAATTAACAGTGTCATCAATTCATCATGTACAACTGAAAACCGGCCACCCACAACACCATCATTCCAGTTTTTTTAGGGTTTCGTAGTCAACTAGGAACCTTTTTAGTTTCGCCATCTGTCTGTCTGTCCGCTTTGCTCTGTGATTGTTGGAGCTAGAAAGTTTCAATTTGGCATGGATATACAAATCAATAAATCTGACAAAGTGGTGAAATGAAAAATAAAAGGATACCTATACGCAAAGTAAGGATGAATTTTTTTTGCTTAAACCCTATGGTGTAGGTGTTGTTCGATAGGCCTTTCAAAATGAATAGAGGTCTTTCAAAATAAAAACATGACAGTAAAACATAATAAAGACTTTCAACGAAAACTATAGCGGACATGAGCTGTTTCTGAGTTATCGTAAAAAGCCTTCCCTTCTTAATAATATACGTATGAAACACTGCGAAGGTATTCCCTTTTGCTTGTTATTGATTTTTCTTCAGTAATTAAGTTCATCGGGTAGCTGCGGAACCCTACACCGAACATTTCCCGACATGTTCTTGACCAATTTTTGTTTTTATACATACAGTCATACAACGACGGTGGCAAAATAGCTTGTGCTTTACCTGATGGTTAGCAGATGGTCGTAGGCTATTAACGCTTGGGACTCCAGAAGAATCCAAAATGCGTTGCCGACCCTGTACTGTCTTGAGGATTCGTTGCGTTGACAGTTAGATAGATGTGTAGGTCCCTCACTCTAGACTCCTCGGGACCTTGGCGTACTTGGTGAGTGGGAAGGAACGCAATACCACACAACAAGTGAACTAACATATATAATAATTTTAATTGGACCAATTAATAATACATTGCACATTCCAAATTAAAGGAAAAAATTTAATAATTTAATGCTCCGAGCAGAATTCGAACCTGCGACATCTGGCATACGCGGCCAAAGCGCTCTAGCCTCTGAGCTATCGGAACAACCAAGCTCGTCCACGAAATCCTTCACTAGTTCCCTCTTACAACGCCTTAGAGAGGCGTACAGCGACATCTACCGTAAAAGATTTAGGCTTCTTTTAACGGCATCAACGTCTCAAATTACATTGAGAAATCGTCAGTGACGATGCGCCATCCCATACTAATTTAATTTTGTACTAAATTTTAAATATTTCCCTTTAATTTGAAATTTTTGTTAGCAGCGTTCCTGCTTTAGTACAAAATTAATTTACACTCTACATTAACTTAAACTAAATTATGATTCAAATACTATTAATGTGACAGTTGATCTTAACTAAATGCATGCTTCCCTATAAACCATAACAATTGCTCCGCCCTATCAGGGTTAATGTACTTACTTTAATATTAAGTTATATATAGATATTTACGTAATGTACATGACTGCAATGAAATAATAATAATAATATTGGGGGACAATCTTACACAAATCGACTTAGTCCCAAACTAAGCAAAACTTGTACTATGTGTACTAGACGACGATATACATACTTATATAGATAAATACATACTTAAATACATAGAAAACATCCAAGACCCAAGAACAAATATCCGTGAAAAATGCACAAATAAATGCCCTGGCCGAGATTCGAACCCGGGACCTCTAGCTTCGGAGGCAGAGTCACTACCAACTAGGCTAAACAGGTCATCAAATAAATAAATAGTGATATTAATATGGCTCCTTGATGGTAAGTCACTTCATTATTGCTATGCTTTAACTAAGGGCGGGCTGTAATACCAACAGTCTGAAATGGTAGTAAAGTTTCCTATCGTCAAATGTAAGGTACGTCCCCTGCATGAGGCTTTGCCGTGGGACATTCTGTATAATCGGAAATTAGTGGAACCCGTTATTAATCAATATTCTAAAATTAATAATTCCAAAAGAAATATTGACAGAAATTGCATTCTCTAGTTAAATATTAATATAAAAATATTATTCTTCCTTTTCAACTGGCTTTTTCGTGCTTCTCTCTATCGATATTCGATTTAGTTCTTTTTACTTCCTTTTACCATTTCGCGGACTAATTTCGCTTCGTAGAAGTTTCGGGTGCGGAATAAAACACCTTCCTTGGACACATTGTTTTAAACTCGTAAATTCCTTCAAACGTCAATAAAATCTGAGTCTTATTAGAATGAGGCAGAGTCTATTTTATATTTTTATGTTTGAACACGATAGGAGATTGTAAAGGTATTTTTGGCTTTGCTCGAGGCGCGAAATCAGAGGATAATTGTAGGAGCTTGTTCGGATAAAATTAACTATCGAAAGGTTTCTGACAAGTTGGCAACTTTGACGTGTTCGGGATTTCGCGGTTTCTCGATATTCGAAACCGTGAAGCGATAATTTTATGAACACATTTTAGTGGCTTCACATTGAACTATCGGCTTGGGCTACTATTGCCTAATATTTCCAGTTAAGGCGCATGGTAGGGCAAGCCATTCTCCATACAAAGGTTGTGCAAGATTTTTGCGTTAGTTTTGGCACTACAGCATTTAATTTCATTTTTTGTTGCTACATATTGGATATACGCAGAACTTGATGTTGAAATTTTGCATTATTTCAAAAAAAATATATATAAAAAAATACAAATAAAAATTAAAATCAAAAAAGATAAGCGTCAAGACATAGCTAACAAAAAAATAAGCATATGGACCAAAAATAGTAACTGGAGTGCAAACACAAATGAAGAAAAACTTGCACAAAGTTTGTATGGAAAGAGCTTGCCCTCCCCTTCGCCTTAATGCAGAGTTACAACTTTGTAACAGGTAATCCTATATTTGTTTTCGTGTATAATTGCTTATTTTGGCATAAAAAGAGAAATATAGGCCAAAATCCTAGTCTAATTGCAAATTTTACTATCATTGCAACAATATATGTAGCGTCCTCTTCAATAAAAATACTTCTTGTTGAATAATCTCCCTTTATTTGCTCCCACAACCAAAAATAACAGTTTTTAATAATTAAATTAATGCTAAGCGATACTCAAACAACAGTTTTTCCTAATCCGTCCTCTCAGTCAATCCCCGTTCATCATTCCCTCTCATTCCTTCGTTCGTTCTATTCTAGTTCATACTCACTCATCCAGTCAATCGTCTATCATTCGGTAACCACATTCATTCCTACAGTCGGCCCTCCTGAGTACTTGCCTGGCCGCAGGCAACTACTGCCTAACATACAACAGCTGGTTGGTACATAGCTACAGACTATGTTAATCATAGGCAACACAACATCATCAAAATCTGAAACAGCTGTGCATGTTACATCATTACATACTATAATATTTAACATTTTTAACAAAACAGCTTTCAACAAGTACAGGTCTCTATGACACTATCTACTGAAGTACGGTTCTCTAAAATATTGTTTACTAAAACTAGACACGTCTTAACAAAACGTCAACATCTTTGGAAATATGTAAATAATATTTAACAGTAACAATTAGGTATACGGCAAAGGATAGATGTAACGTCGTTACCAGAGCAGTCGGTTAGGTACTAAATCGAATATAGGTCAGACATCTTACCATGCGTGGTGTAGAAGTTCGCTGACCTCTGGTACCCGGTTGTTGACCCCCAGGTCATTCACGGTTGACAGGCCACGGTTTCATGTGATCAGCTGACGCCGTCGTCCGCGCCGGCCCTTCTGATGAGCTGTCAATCTTCTCCACCTCGTACCGATCCTTTCCTGTGCTCGATAACACCTTATAGGGTCCAAAATACTTCGGCTTGAGCTTGAGGCAGGGCCCAAACTGCGTTCGTAGTATGGCCACACTCTCTCCAATCTGGTAGACCCTACTTTCCTTGCGTTTCTTGTTATACGTCATGCGATTTTCTTGCTGAATCTTCATTATTTGTTGCTGAGCGGATCTCCGACGCTGCTCCCTTTCCTCTATGTAACTGTCATAACTCTCCTGTTGTAACAGTTGGTAAAGTTGAATATCATCCTTAGTACGCATCTTTGTACCCAATAGTAACTCGAACGGCGTCGTGTCGATACTGCGTTGATAGGTACTGTTGAGGGCCGTCTGTACCCTCGCTACGTGCCGGTACCACAATCCTGGTTCTGAAATACATAATTTAGTAAGTATAGAGATAATTACGCGATTAATTCTCTCGACTTGGCCATTTCCTCTTGGAACGCCCGTCGTCACAAGTACATGTTGAATATTCTCTGTCTCACAATATTCCTTAAAGTCGTTACTTGTAAAAGCAGCTCCTCGGTCAGTAATTATTCTGGCAGGGTTGCCAAACGTCTGCTGGTGTAAATACAATTTTGCCAGCGTCTCCTTGGCCGTCGTGCCTTTTGTTGGGTACACCCACACAAACTTGGTGAAGGCGTCCACCACAGTAAGTATATAGTTGTACTGTTTCTTTGTTTCCGTAAGTGGTCCAATATGGTCACAGTGCAGTGTCTCTAGTGGTACACTTCCTTTGTCTATGCAGTGCAGGAATCCTTCCTGTTTTCCACCCTTCTTTGTGGCTAACAGACAGGGAATGCAGGTAACCATGAATTCGTCTATTCTTTTCGATAGATCCTTAATGTGGTAATCTTTGTTGATAATTTCAGTCATTTTCTTCTTAGCAAAATGCCCTGTTTCATGCACTTTCTTTATTATCTCTGTTTCCATACCACTTGGTACTACCAATTTGGTTCCTTTATAGAGTACGTCGTTTTCCATTACATAATCTAGATAGGGTCATTCCCTCAGAATCTCACGTATTGCCATTAAGCCGCCGTCATGCTCTTGGGCGTTCTTTATGCTCTCATGAAGCTCTCTCGTGACAAGTCCAACATACAGTGCTCTGCTCAATGCGTCCACATGTCTCATCTGTGAGCCGGAGCGATGCTCTACTTTGTAGGTATATTCCTGTAACTCTAGAGCCCATCTTGCGACGCGCGTTGACAGATCTTTCTTGCTCAGGGTCAACTCGAGTGCTTGACAGTCTGTAACAATCTTAAAGTTAAGCCCAACTAAATACGGCCTAAACTTTTTTAAACCTTCAATGACGGCTAATGCTTCTAACTCGTAGCTCGTGTATTTTTGCTCTAGTTCATTCGTCTTTTTACTCATATAATACACTGGATGAAGCTGACCGTCATCTGGGCATCGTTGAAGTAGAATAGCCGCTAAGGCCACCATTGATGCATCAGTATGCATCTCAGTCTGCAACTGTGGATCATATATCCTTAAAACAGGCATACTAGCTAACCTCATTTTCAATTCATGAAATGCAGCCTTCTGAGGTGCCCCAAATCCAAAAACAACCTCTTGTTTCACCAGTTCTGTCAAGGGTCTTGCTATGAGTGCATAGTTCGGGATGAACTTCCTGAAGTACGACGTTAGTCCAATAAAGCTTTGTAGCTGTTTAAGATTAGTAGGTTGTGGAAACCTTACCACTGCGTCCGTCTTGTCGGGTGATGGTCGTACTGTACCATTCTCGACTACATGTCCAAGGTACTCCACTCGTCGTTGCACCAACTGCGACTTCTTCCAGTTAACCTCTAAGCCATACTGGGATGCTCGTAACAGCACTTCTTTGAGTCGCTCAACTGCCTGTACCTCGTCTTCTGCAAGAATTATCACATCATCAATAAATATTAAAACATACTCCTTTTCTATCAGGTCCCTAAAGATAGCGTTGATAAATCGAGTAAATACTTTTGGACATACGGCGAGTCCGAAAGGGGCCTTAAGGAACTCATACTGCGAGTTATTGGTCACAAATGAAGTATACTTGATCGAATCCTCGTGAACTGTCAAATGAAAATATCCATTCTTCAAATCAAGTGTGCTAAACACCCTTGCTTTAGCCAGTCTGTCAATGTGATCCTGTATCACCGGCAAGGGATACTCGTCCCTTACAATCTTCTTGTTGATTTGCCTATAATCAACGCAAATCCTCGTACTGCCGTCCTTCTTTTTCACAAGCACCAAGGGACTAGCGTATTCAGAAAAACTTACCCGAATGATGCCCTCATCAAGCCATTGTTTCACCTGACGTTCCACTTCACGTTGCTCCGCCAAAG
Source organism: Notocelia uddmanniana (assembly GCA_905163555.1). Lineage (NCBI taxonomy): Eukaryota > Metazoa > Arthropoda > Insecta > Lepidoptera > Tortricidae > Notocelia > Notocelia uddmanniana. Next base: position 22,092,410 of record LR991068.1, read on the forward strand.
CCAGTCGTCGAGGCCTTTGCGCCACCGGGATGTCATCCTTTAAATTAATGCGCAACTGAATCGGCGCCTCTCGCGTCTTATTTGGTCGGTATGTTTCCACGAGCCGTTTCACTTCTTGTTGCAACGCCGTGTCGCCCACGAAACCTACAACATCAGCAACATCTACACCACACATAAAATTACGAAACCAACCATCGCTAGATTTTAGTAATAGAACACGACTGCCCTCCATAACAAACGTTACATTCTTTAAAAACTCTTGCCCTAATATTAACGAAAATGGCATAGCGTCTCTAGGTACGATATTAAACGTAACATTCTCGTAGCACTGGCCGTCGATGATAATGTTTGTGGTTAAATATCCAAACGATTTCACTCGCGTCGAACCAAGTCCCGTCAACCATATTTCTTTTCGCACATAATCCGGAGCATTTAACGATTCGTAACACTCAACCGCTAACAGATTAATGTCACTTCCCGAATCGACTAACGATGAAACACTTTTATTGAACAAAATAACGTCTTTCATAGGTTTGTTGTCGTAATTTGCCGGTCGACGTCCGCCATTGTTGTTTACGCTCATCGCAGCCATCTTCGAATCATGAACCGGTCTGTCATTCTCGTTCGAATGCGTTTCGTTCGCCGTGACGTTTGACTCACTCCCGCTCGCTGCGCCATTTGACCCGTTCCACGCCGCCTCGTTCCGCTCCGTCATTCGTTCCTTCTGAACACACATTTGTTTCGCCGAACCGCCATGTTGATTCGAATAAGGAGTCGAATTTCTGCCCGTTCCCGCCGTCGATGATGATGCACATTGGGATGAAATGTGACCGAACTGATTACATCGGAAACATTTTAAGCCTTTCTGCTTATGTGGACACTCACTAGATAAGTGACTATTCTCGCCGCAGTTATAGCACTTCTTCTTACTTCCGAAATGTTCTGTTTGTCTCGGCTTGTTGCTTCTCACTTCGTGATGATGTGTACTTTTCGACTTTTCTTTGATCGTCTCGTAAATCTTAATTTTTTCTTTTAGGTCAGCGTACGTTGTAACACCGTATAAAATCATTTTATTTACAGGCGTGTCTTGAATGCCTTCTACTATATATTTTATTGCGACATAATCAGGCATTTTACCTCTTTTTCCTAGCTCCTTCATACTTAGCAAGTAATCTAAGCATGACTCATCACTTCTCTTTGTTCTTGAGCTCATCAGTTCATGTATAGTTTTTATGTCGACTGTATCAGGGAATTCTCTGGAGATTGCCGCCTTCAACTCGTCCCACGACTTGTAGATTCTTTCAGATCGTAACCACAGCGCTGCAGTGCCAGATAATGACCGCCTCGCCATCAGTAGCTGCTGCACAGGACTCCACAAAAACACCTCGGCATTGTCTTCCACGTCTTCTATCCACCTGGTGACAGGGTACGTCTTATCCTGACCCGTGAATTTAGGAATAAGCTCTTCCGTTAGGTGTAACATGGCGCCGCCGCCGCTCCGTGATGTACCACTCTCAGCGCCTTCAAAATCAGCCTGTCGGCTTGCACGTCTTGAGTCCTTACCCATATCGTCGTGATAATTATTGTCTTCGTCGTTAACTGTTGAAACTCGTCGTTTGTAACGCTTACACGTCGTAACGTAACCGTTGTACTTGGTGTGTTCGCAACTTGACACGTCGTCCCCGATTTCAATCTCTTGAAATTTTTCCAATCGCGGCCGAGCCCCCAAAATCTGTAGCGTCCTCTTCAATAAAAATACTTCTTGTTGAATAATCTCCCTTTATTTGCTCCCACAACCAAAAATAACAGTTTTTAATAATTAAATTAATGCTAAGCGATACTCAAACAACAGTTTTTCCTAATCCGTCCTCTCAGTCAATCCCCGTTCATCATTCCCTCTCATTCCTTCGTTCGTTCTATTCTAGTTCATACTCACTCATCCAGTCAATCGTCTATCATTCGGTAACCACATTCATTCCTACATATATTTATTCAAAAAACAAGAAAAGAGGATATTTAAAACAAAGATTATTAAAATTTAACTAAAAATAAATTAATATTAAGAAACTAAATACGTAGGTATTCTCTATAAAAAATCTCCCAATTATAAAAAGAAAATCCCATCTAACAGGTCCGCCTGCGGCATGGACCCCATTATGCTGGCGGCGGCGTTGCCTCTCTGCACCGCTAGGGCGATACGCTGAGAGAAGTACGCGCCAGCCCTGGGGTCCCCTGTAGAGTCGACCATTGTAATAATTAATGTAGCGATTTCAAAATGAACATTGGAATACCTACCCCTTGTTCCGTATAAGACAGGTTTACCTATTTTAGGGCACAGGACACCGTTCTTATGCTTAGCTAACTATAAGTGCACTCTTTGTACCTAGTGTTATTAAGCTGATATATTGATATAATAAGTTAGAGGCGTCCGGGCGGCTTGAGAACTTCTAACAGTCAAATTGCCCACTCACTTGACAAGCCTAATCCCAATAAGGTCTAGTTTCCCCCTCGGGTTGGAAGGTCCGATGGCAGTCGCTTCCGTAAAAATTAATGCCTACGCCAACTCTTGGGATTAGGTAACGGACCCCAGGCATCCTTCAAGATGCAACTGTACTGGGAATAACGCTAGGAGGATGATGATGATATTGATATAATAAATATATTATATTTTTTTCATGTCAAATGGACTAAAAGTTATTTTGAATTCAATGCGGCAAATGGTAGTTACGAAAGTAGTTTACATTTCATATGGTTCAAACAAATTAATATTCATTCACAAACCCAAATAAATAAATGAATAAATAAATAAATGAACCTTATTCTGCAAGTAGGTCGCAATGGCACTTTTACAAGTCAATATCTACTAGCGTTTCTGCAAAAGAAGACCACTGCCGAGAAGAAACGCCCACTCAAACCAAAAACATTAATGTTTTTAACATATTTGAAATATGGGATAAAGACGAACTCACAGAAGTATAAATAAATAATTAATATTAGGGGACCATTAGTGTTATAGGTTCTAGGCGACGATATATTTAATACATATATATGAATGTTATGATTTTTTTTGAAACCTTTTCCTGCTACCCAAAGGTTGTCTGTAAGAGATCGCTTAAAGCGATAAGACCGCCTGTTGCTGCCATTACTAATTATGTAAGTTTTTTTGGTGTAACATTGTTCTCTTGTGTGGTGCAATAAAGCATATTTATTATTATTATTATGTACTTAAATAGCCAACCTGGCAACATCATTTTTTTGTTTACATACTCGTATATAGTGATAATAGTGAGAAGGTACATGAATGTTTAGTTTATATAGTCTAATTATTTTATGGACCGTAGTATTTGGCATTCTTTGTTCTCTGCCTACTCCACTAAAACAGTGAAACTTGCATCAAACGTACGTTAACTGTAATTGTTGATGGTTACTGTATTTAATTAGTATTCAGAACATAGTTGCAAATTGTTAGTGCTTTGTGCGGCGAAGTGTTTGTGCCCAGTAGCCTGTTCAAAGCCAAGGGATGTGCGTGTGCCACCCTAGACAAGATGTACCTATTATAGCTCTGTAAGCTGTAAACATTGCGTTATTTTTTTTTCTAATTATTGTTAACACTGAATCGACAAAAAATATATAACTATCGAACCACCTTAATTATTTTTTTGAGAATCGGTAGAGAAAACTAGAGGAGAATTGCCGGACATCTGAACATGCAGATTATTATTAAGAATATATTCTTGCCCACGCTAAAACAGAATCGCTTTGCTCGCTCAGTCAATCAAAGCGGTCGGCAATAAAACGAGCCCCTGGTCCGCAGGTTGTGTCCACGAAAAGCGTTATCGATATATTTTCTATGACAGTTAGCCCATCACTAATCTGACCACATCTTCTATACATTAGAGCGCTCGGCGATGAAAGCGCATTCACCGAAGACAGTGTTGCGATTGATTTATGAAATTGCGGCACCGAGCGTCCGTCATCAATGGGGGATATTACTAGGGTTGCCGATACGATAGTTTTGTAAAATTTATATTACACTTTTTTCATACTCAAGGGATATTATAATGTAGTACGCGAACTATCTATACATATAATAAAGCTGAAGAGGGTCGAAAGTATGTACATGGAAGATATTCGAAACAGAGTTGGCTGGGGATACTTAGAATCGATAACAGAACACGTTCCAACAGTTTTTAGAATTTTTATCTGTTTGTCTGTTTATCTGTTTGTCTGTTTATCTGTTTGTCTGTTTATCTGTTTGTCTGTTTATCTGTTTGTCTGTTTATCTGTTTGTCTGTTTATCTGTTTGTCTGTTTATCTGTTTGTCTGTTTATCTGTTTGTCTGTTTATCTGTTTGTCTGTTTATATGAACGCGCATCACGTGAAAATTCATTTAGTCAAAACCGAAGTATCATAATTCCTTTTGATTGTTGACGCTATTTTTGAGCACAACCTTTTAATAATAATAATAATAAAGAATATTATTTCGCAAAACATAATTTAGGTACATACAATTACTTATGTGTTTTAAAGTGCGAAAAAGGAGTCCACTCAGCACAATGTCGGGCCACAGTAGATGACCCGACGCTGATATTATGTGGATCCTGTTGAGTGTCACATGACCGCACTTGGTGATTGATATACATGTTTATTATATTAATCACATACAATATTTTTCTTAAAATTAACAATATTTGAGCTAGGACCTATTATAATGTACAGCTCAGAAATGAACACATATTAAGTAATAAATTATATCTACGGCTGAACCGCCTAATAAATTAAAAATTAAAAACGACACGGAAATGCTACTACTATGTATGCTGGTCAAGCAAATATCTCCAGTCCGATCTATTCGTGGCTTTCCTTCTCCAACATGTCACCCCTAAGTTCCTGGTGTTGACCTGAGCTTGAGAAAGATTGTACGGGAAAACAAAACATTCTAAGGCGAGAACGAATTGTACGCGGACGAAGTCGCGGGTAAAAGCTAGTAGGTACATAATTTCAAAAAGGCAAACAATATATGCTTAAACATAAGGATTAAAGCTGAAGTAAACAGGTAGTTTTTTTTTTACTTAAGTGATATTTCTTCCTAAGTATTGGGCAGCAACCGGAAATAAACCTACACTGATATTACTGATGTTGTTATACTTAATTGCGTCTGCCAGTATTTTCTGTTAAACTAAGAATTCATAGAAGCCACAGTCGCTTGAGAAGATTTTCTCTGTAAAGTTGTGTGCGTTTTTTGTCGAAATAAATAAATAATGCAACAGATTCAATAACATTATTGTAAGTGCGTGTGGGTGCGTAAATCAGTGCACAGATTTTTTATAAATTATTTTGCTTGAAAACAAATTCGTGCACCTACGGTTAATTATTCTAGTCATTGCTTATATTATTTTGCAATGCCGTCGTATAAATACAGTACCTATTTGGGTTCACTGTGGAATATTGATTTTAGAGACTAAGCTTTACAGTTCCGGTATTGGGATTAAAATCCGTATTTGCTGTCATATTTAGTTACAGTTTCCAGTTAGAATTTACCTATGCGACCAGCAGAATTGGAATCAACAGTTCTAAATTGGGAGTAAAGGTAAACATTAATACGTTTGTACAGTCAGTTGCAGAGAAACCTGACCCCTCCTGCATAGAAACAGGGGGTCACGTTTCTCTGCAGCAGACTGTACCTAGGTATGTTGTTCTACTGTATTAACTGTATTAATTTATTTCATACTTAGTAAGCTGCAGCGAGGGTAGTTTATGCACGAATTTGGGTTTCCAAAAGAAGCATTATATAAAAATTTCTATCAGCTTTTACAGTCGGGTGTACATTTCTACACGGTCTTCTTTACTCGTTGAAAGGGATCCCATGAGCGCAGACAAGACGTGTTTTTGTGTAGTGCAGGTGTTGCTTCTGCACTTCTGTCTCCATCATCAGATGACCTCGGTGGTATCATGACATAATATTAATTTGTCACTGAACTTATACATAAATATGCCAGATTTCAGCTCAACTGGTTGCCGATATCTGCTTTGAAATTTAATTGTGAGAATTGGCCCGAACATGCTTAAATATATCGGGGAGTCGCCTCCCATAATAAAAGGTACAGGTTCCGATTTAATAGAAACAACTAGATAATAGTAACTTTAACGTTAACAAACATTACACGTTAAATATAAGCTTATATAAAGGAGACTTTAATCGTTTTATTCTGGCTAATTTAATAAAATCTCAATGAAATTATACTATTATAAACCTTCTCCATGACACACTCCATATGATAAAATTGACAGAAAATTTTGAGGTGATCGTGAAAATACAAATGAAATGATATGTAGAAAAAACAAAATTGGAAATTAGTATATTTAGAATATTAAAAATTAAGCCTTGGACAACCCTGATGAGAAAACTGGCTTTGAACATCCCGAGCCTCCATCATATATCAATCTCGCAGACTAGTAATCAAACAAGGCCGGACTTTAAGCACACAAATATGCAAGTGCAGGAGATAAAGCACAAACCCGCAGTTGCTTTAGATACACTAGTGACATAGGTAAAAGCAACATAAAATACAAAGATATAATTAATGTTTGCATCTTATCTGATGACCACTTAGTTGGTAGTGACCCTTATTACGAAGCCGGAGGTCCCGGGTTCAAATCCCGGTTATATTGAAGTTATTTAATGTGATATATATTAGACCTACATTCAAGGATAGCCTGCTAGTACTGGCTGCAGTAGAATTACATCAAATTTGTATTTCGGGTAGCAACCGTTCTACAGTTTGTTTGTTTACTTTTATACAAGTCAGTTGATCAATAACAGTGCCTACATTTAATAAATTCCTTATACGTTATCCTGGTTTATCTGCGCCAAACTTCTGCTTAATATTTTACCCAATAGGTCAGGGCATTATTTGTGCATTTATCACGAATATTATTCCTGGGTCTTGGATGTTTCCTATGTATTTAAGTATGTATTTATCTATCTATATAAGTATATATATCGTCGTCAAGTACCCATAAGTACAAGCTTTACTAGTTTGGGACTAGGTCGATTTGTGTAATATTGTCCCCCAATATTTATTATTTATTTATTTATTATTTATTACATTTATATCATTACATTTATTAAAAAACAATGATAATTGTGTTTGAAACCAAATAGAAAACATTTAAATCTAAAATTAAAAAATGGAATACATAATAACATTAAGAAATCGAGTCACGATTCATTACTAAGTACTATAATGAAAAACTACAACTTTTTGTTCTCGACGGTTGTTATTATTTAATTATTCGTATGTCAATACATATTTAAAGAAAGCAATCGGCAACAGCTTTGAGGTTGTTAAACCAGGCAGTTGTCGGGTGTCAAGATTACGGTAGTTGATTAACATTACAATGTAAAAAACTAGATGCCAAAATTTTCACATTGTCATTGGAAACGATTTTTAAAGATGATTTAATTGCTGCGACTCTTCACCAGAAGAATCACTTCGGTTAGACGAAATAAAATAGTTTCCATCTGCCGAACAATCATCTGAGCCACGATTCTATGGCCTGACCTGCATTTTTTTCACTAATTTCAACTTTTTGCCTTTTTAGTGAGGTGTTCATACTCGCGCCGTTGATTTTATCGACAAAACTTTAAATGTTAATTATTTTAAAAAAGTTACACTAACACTGACCATACGAAGCACATATGTCAAGAACATAAAAAACTGTTTTGGTCGCGTCACTGCATGTTAGGAAAATACTAAACCGGCATTAAAGACTACCCACCAGAAAAAAAAATATGAGCGAATAACAGTTTACGCGACGTACCTCATTCGTACGTCAGTGGTTAAGGGTAAAAGGGCTAAGCGCTAATAGTTTTCAAATTTTGAAGAGACCGTGGCGGCTGGCGTGCCCACTACACAGCGTCCCGGCGCAGCGCTAGCGTTTACTTCTTTTTTCAGTTTTTATGTTAAGATTTCACAAATTTTGAATGTGAATGTTTTTTCTTTGTCGTCAAGCATATGCTTACCAATTTTTATACCTGTAACTCATGGATTATAGGAGTTCATATACAAAATTCAACCCCTCTTTTTACCCCCTTTTAACCCATATCTGCACAATTTTTTTAGCCTAAAACCTGACCGGGTATTTACTCGACAGATTTGTAAAGTTTTCATCAAAATCCGTTCAGCCGTTTTCACGTGATGCGCGTTCATATAAACAGACAAACAGATAAACGGACAAAACTTCTAAAAACTGTTGGAACGTGTTCTGTTATCAATTCTAAGTATCCCCATCCCACTTTTTATCGAATATCTTCCATGTACAGACTTTCGACCCTCTTCAGCTTTATTATATGTATAAATTAATAAATCCACCGTATAATCTTTTCTATTTTTTATATTGTTGGTCTGCGTGTTTAGGAGTATGCTTTACTATGACGAACTTGCCCACTTGGTGATTACTGCCAACAATATTGAAGAAAATATGGCTTAGATCTGCCAGCAGCCTTAAGCTCGTCGCAAACAATCTGATCCTGGCAATTTTAGAGCTCGCTTGCTTCCAGTAATTTCACAAAATTGCCAAGATTAGAAACTGCATAGTTGACGCAAAATGGGTTATTGAATATACCCTAAATTATAAATAAAAACCTACTGGACGACTAAACGTAATTTTGTAGAAATGAAATTTGTTTGCTAACGTAATTATGGAAAACTATTATATTGAAAATTATAAGATTGTTAGCAAAGTATTTCGATTTTGAGTGATATAAAATCTTGTCTTTTTTTATAATTAAATTTTATATTTTGTCAAATTACATTTTCATGTTATGTTTCACGATATTATTATGATAAAATTTCGTTTGATATTTTCGTTTTAGCACTATATTTAATTACGTGTTTCATTTTTGATTTTCTGGGCTTCAATTAATATTTTGTATTTAACACATTTAGTGCAAGCCTTGCAATTTTGCGTCCAAGGTTTGGCGTAGGTATTATTTTTATGCAATCTTGATTACACTGAGCTTTACACAAAAGGGTATTTAGTTACGTATTTGCAATTATTATTTACAAACCGATTTTTTCTCAAACAGCAATTTGCAACATTCGTTAATCTACACAGTCCTCATTTTTACACAATAACCTTTCTTCACGTTCGAAATGGTACAGAAATGCAATTCATGACAAGCATTTTCACACATAGTGGAATATTCCTGTTTTTGGAATTTGCGTTTATGAATAATTTCAAACAGGAAGAAAAGCCTTTTGTGCAAATTTAGCCTAGCATTACATAATCCTCTGTCCTTTCAAGTTTCTAACCTAGCGGGAAAACTATACTTTTGTTGGAATGAATAATTTTTCTACGATATTTTCCTTCGTGAAACAGCTATTGTTAAATTTCAAGTGATATTTCGAACAAATCTTGTTTTTCGTGTGATACGGGTCGATTTTCAAAGCGGTAACTTTAATTCGCTCTTTTGGCTACAGTGGCTATACCATTTTAATAATCCACCACATCAGCCCTAGGACGTCCACTGCTGGACATAGGCCTCCCCCAATTTCATGGGGGGTAAATGCCATAATCGCCACGCTTGGCATGCGGGTTGGCGATCGCAGTATCTCCACCGCACTCTAGGAATGCTGCTGCCCATTCCCCGGTGGTCTTGGTCGTAGTTTAAGGACATACCCGGGTCGTTTTAATAATAAAAAATACCAATAACACCCCCCGGCATCGAATATTAACATAATTGAGTCTCGAGAAAAACCCGCGACATCGAGTTCGGACAAAATTAAGCGGACAATATTTAGGGATGGAAGGATTCCGACTGCTACAAGCTACAAGGGTCTACCCGGGAACCCAATTAATTTACCAGGCACCTCCGTGGCCTTTGGACAAGTTTTTCCCTACGAGCTGAGTCTGCGGACAAATTTAATCTCGCAAGGGCCTTTATTATTCTGGTTAATATAATAATGTTAGGTTATGGAAGCATTTAATATGATGGCATGTTAATGTGATTTTTGAGGGTTTTAGGACAATTGCGGGGATGGTAAGTGGTTTACATGTGAGGTTAGTTTATAAGTAGGGTGACAGTGTAATGTTTTCCATACAGTAGTTAACTGGACACCAATTTAAGTTAACTGTTCTCCATAAAGGGGTAAATTCATGTGGGATTGGTACTTTTTGATAGCTGTGTAAGGTGCTGGCTGCTAGATGATGAATAAGAAACGCTCGAATGTAGTTTGAATTGTTTTAGAATGAAGAATGATTTGACGTATGATTCGGTATGAAAGTTGACTCGAACAAAGAAGGGTGATTATTATCATTGCTTTATTGCAAATAAAGAAGAAAATTATTAAGTTGATTCGCTGTTTTCCTGCGCCGCTCCTACATTCATTTGATACAGAACAAACCAACGTGATAAACCCCTATTGGTTTTATGTAATCAAATTTAATTACAAACAAGATGATAACATATTTTTTAAATAAAATGTGGTAGTTTATTATGTAACTTATCGATCTTACGTTTGGTAAACACAACTGTAATTTTTATTATGAAAAATGGTATTTAGGTGAACCTTACAAATGCTCAATAACAAACATTACGTAATCAACCCTCGTCATATGGACGTAAAAAAACCCAAAAGATCCCAGGACTTTTAGTAGTTTTCGCGCAAGCTGGTCCTGGGACTGCAAACCTTACTGACAGCCTATGGAATGAACTAATTAATTACTTCAGTTTTTTTTTGCTTTGGCACTCACTTCTTCTTTGAAGCCGCCTTTAAACATGTCTAAATTTGTCTAAAATTAATCTATGAATGGGACTGGGGACTTACATCTCCCCATTACTGTACTCCCCCATTTCATGTGCAAAATGTAGGTATGTATCAATCCTAAAATTGGCAGCGTAAATACCTACAATTAATGCAAACAATTTTAAGCCACGTGTTTCCCTTTATTTTAAGAGTGCGCAGTACGTTCGGTTCTCCATACAAACGTATTTACGCTCTCATTTCAAAACGCCGTGCTAGAATAACATAAAACTTTGTATACACAATGGGATCCGGCATATCTAGGTCGGAAATTAGTTTCTGTTGCTTGAAATTATAATGGAGAAAAAATACAATGATTATTAAGGTTTTCATACGAGCCGTAAAAAACTGAAAAAACAGCTGTATTTTTTCTTCTTTTACAATTTCTAGCAACAGAAACTAATTTCCAACCTAGATATTCCGGATCTCATTGTGTATACAAAGTTTCATATTATTCTAGCATGGCGTTTTAAAATGAGAGCATAAATACGTTTGTATGGAGAACCGAGCGGACTGCCACGTACTGCGCCCTCTTAATTATATATAATTAACTCTTAACACGATTCTGAGCCTCGAATAATTGAACGCACGATTTGTTGTTTGGTTTTGTTAATTAAGGGTTATGACAGCTTTAATTACCTTTTGCGTCTCACAGAAGAGGTTTATTCGAGGTTCCTCTGACAAGTTTTAGTCATCCCATCACTTGCCCGTTGGATTGTTTAGTGCACACCCTAACTCTTGTCATCTAAACGGCCCATTCACGGGTTACAATACGCTGATATACAGGCCGGCTTGCGTAATGGATTAATCTTCAGGCAAACGCAATTGTGGCCGATATCATGTCAAGAGGCTTCTGTAAGCCAAATATTGGTAACTGTACCAATCGGCTAGATCAGTGATGTGACTTTGATAGCAATATTCGAAATTTTGCTGGTTTATATCAAGGCAAGCATCTATTTAAAACAGAGCCACTATATGTCAACTTACAATCTGGCATCTGGATCGTGAGTTGAAACCCTTGGACGTTTCAATGCGTTTTTACTTCACTGATTTAGGCGCCTTCCTAACTTGGCGGGTCGGACACTCTCCGGTCATATCACAATATCTGTGATAGGCATTTTGTTCTTTGACGTGAGTTTACTGATGTTAGATTTCTTTACTTGACTAAATACTGTCATTATTACGTTTGCGCAGTAGGAATACCGTGCGCAAAAGTGGGGCAGTACTGCATTCGTATCCTTTGACACGGACTGCTGACAGTTTTCTCATGTCGTACCGCCTCCGCATCGACAAATAAGGAAGGCGCCTTACTTACTACCTCTTTCATACTTACCTTTCTTTCCTTCCTAGTCCTTGGGTTGGGTTGAAAGGAAACCCAGAACGGACACCAGAGGGAGCAGACTACCGCAACACTTTTTTTTTCTATCCTGCTACTTAGGCATCTGTTTCCTTGAAACAATAATCTAATATGTTGTCATGTTTTCACCGGAGTATGTCTACAGCTGAGATGTGCACCCATCGATGCCATTCTCATCTTCTGTCTGCGAATCTTGTCGCTAGGTCTGGTATACTATTTCTCTTAAGGGGAGAGTATCTTAGGCCACCTACTCCCTGCAATTTAGCAGCTAACTGGTTGGTATGTTGGTCTAGACGTGCTTGATAAGTTTTGCTGTGTGATTCAATTTCTTCCTTCACTGTTCGCAGTTTTAAATCTAAGTTCATGTATTTATTGCTTATGTGCGACCGCAACACTGGACGAACAGCATTTCACTTGGTTGGGGCTGGATGAGCCGGGCACAATATCGTCGAGAGTAGGACTAAGGGGGGGAGGGGGTAGGCCTACATGCAACATTGGATCATCGAAAGCCAGCATGATAATTTTGATTTGTTTTACACTAATACTGGTAATCTTCATAAACAAATTGCTCCGAAATTAATGTATTGGTCAATCCATATATTATTTTATATCAAAATACATAGCAGAGTTTATTCCACGCTTATTCAGCACGAGGTATAAAACAAAAGTTGACTTAATTGTCAATCATAACGATGAAGTCAGCCAGTCTTACAAAAAGGCTTATATTATGAATGAAACCTCTAACAGACATCGATATCGGATCCTACACTGATACCTGCGTTTATAATATGAACTAGATGAAAGCCCGGCTTCGCTCGGGTGAACTAAATAAGAAAGAAATAAAGTAAACATTTATTCGTGACAGTTATGCTAACGACGAAAGAAATAGTGTACAAAAATGTATAAAATAAAAACATTATAACAACGGATTATAATGAAACTTCGTATAGAAATATAGTCTGTAGTCTGGAATAGGGAGTAAAATATTACGCTGACGACGTCACGGGCAAAGGCTAGTATCTTTGCAAGTTAATCCTAAGCATTTTTATAAGGGTAGTATTTAAAGGCACATAAAAAATTGACGCCGTAATCAGTACTGATTTGTATAGCTACAATACTAATCGTTCATTAAAATTCAGTTCAGATGTGCAATTGTTAAATATTGATGTGCCAGTCAGTATTTTTGGTGCGAAGCGAGCTGCTAACGCGAACGAAAACAAATGAAGTACGTGTATCTCCCTCTCTGTCGCACTTGCAAATTCGAGTGACACAGAGGGAAATACACGATGTTCGTTCGTTTTCGTTTCGCGGTAGCAGCTGTCTATTCTCCGCCAAATTCTATTCAGTGGGGGCCCTTTACACTCAATATTATGTGTCAATATTATCGCGATTTTCAAAATTGTATGGGGTCTGTTACACGCTTAATATTATCACAATACTGGTGTGTTAATATTATCGTGGTTATCAAAATCGTATGGATTGTTCTTCAATATTCATTAAACAGCACGTGATACGGATCGTGATATCAGTATATCGCGTGATAATAATAACCATGTAACAGGCCCCATTGGATGTTGCTTCAATATTCAGTGTTTCGTGTGATAATAATAACAGTTGGTAATATTTTCTCCAATTAATGGAAGCTATTTAACAACTTGTTCCATTTTGCCACATGTATTTCACATTCCGATACGCGCACCATCCAAGAATAGGAGCTGTCAGACCAGAGGGCCTACCGCGATCTGAAAACGAAGTATTTCCCTCTCCGCGCTCGAATACGCAAGTGCGACAGAGAGGCATATATATTTAGTTTTCGGTTGGTAGCACTTTAGTCCGAGCGCGGCGGACGGTCGAAGAAAGTCAAAGAACATTCCGTGTATTGTCTGTCACACATATAATTTTTTAACTTCCCATCGACCTATGAACTTGAAATTAGGTGATAATGTTTATTACGAGTATGAAGTATATTTTATCAAAAATATCAATATATTGATAAATCACATTTGTTTTTTAGTTCTACGGAACCCTCAGTGCGCGAGTCCGACGCACTTGGCCGGTTTTTCTTACATTTTGAATTTTATTTCTCATATAGTAAAATACCCTATTCGTTTTAAAGTTGACGCCTGAGGGCCTACCGCGAACCAAAAACGAACTATCTTCCTCTCTGTCGTTCGAATATACATGTGTGAGAGAGAGGCAGATACTTCGTTTCGAGTGCGGCGAACGGCCTGAGCTGGGGGTCTACTCCGATATACAAATTCCTAACTTTATATCGTGCCGTCCCTTTCACTCTCCTGTCACAGACGATATGAGTGAAAGGGACGGCACCATACGAAGTTCGGATTTCGAATTTCAGAGTAGACCCCCAGTACCACTAAGTTATAAGATAGACCGAGATAGGGAAAGAATTTTGCTAGACGTTTAAAAGCCATAATTCACCTAGTAGTTTGTCACAACAAAATAGAGACGCAGCTTTAAGATGGCGGTCAGACTCAGCAAACATTCAAGTGGTGTCCTTTACACGATTGATTTTATTACAATACTGGGGTGTCAATATAATATATCATTTGATTATAATAACTATGTAACAGGTCCCATACATTCGCTTTGAAGGCGGTTGTTGTGACAATCAGCCTAGCTAGCACGATAGATTATACCGTTACGTTTTATGTGACGTTATAGTACATTTCGCCCATATAACGTGACGGCATAAGTTATCGTGCTAGCTAGGCTGATAGGTGTATATAACTCTTGAAAACTACAAAAATAAAACGCTGCAGACGCGGCTAGCCGAATCCACACAATGGGTGATGATGGCCCATCACCCAGAACGCAGCCCAGCAACCTGGCCAACACACCGGACGCAAACATAGTTAACAATTTCCGAACGTACCCAACCCGACGCTGTCAACCAACGAATTTAATATGGCCGACCTTTCGTCATAAAATTAACACTTTTAAATGCAAACTACGCGACAATCCGAATTTTGCGGATACATATGTTCAACTCAAAAATCGTTATTTTTATACGTTCTTCAATTTGAGACAGGTCTCGTTCGGGTCTACCGTACCCCTGCACGAAATTATTAATATAGATAAGCTAATACGCCTGGCCAGAAGGCGTACCGCGAACTTCGAAAATCGAACTTCGTGTCGTGCCGTCCCTTTCACTCTCGTGTTTTACACTATATGACAGAAAAGGACGGTAAGATGCGAAGTTCGATTTTCGAAGTTCGCGGTACGCCCTCAGGTAGCCTCCGGGGCTATTCCACTAGCGTATAGAATTGTAATCGGTATTTCCAAAGAATAAGCCGCATAATACAGACCACCTGAAATTAGTTGACTAAAAATGTAAAGACACACCATGGGGTATAATATAGAGGGTTAAATTTGAGGACTTCTAGTCACTAATAAGATATGCATTACACACATAAAATAATAAATAACTAGGTTCCAAGTCTAAATATACGATTATTCAAAATCTGATTTACGAAAGTCACCCTTTCAAATTGGTACATTTGTAAAACAGTCATGCTTCTAACACCACGTATATTGTCAAATAAATTACATGGACCCTTTAAAGCTTAGAAATTAGAAAGAGCAATTAGGTTGAAATGGCCCGCGCATTTTGGGGTTGAAAATGTTGAAATTAAAAACATTCGCTTTGACTCGCTGTGAAGAAAGAATAGGTCGATTTTTGTTCGTCGCTTTACATCTTAATTAAACAACTCGCGCATGCATAAAGTTTCGTATATTCATACGTACAGTACGTATGTATGTTTGTATAAATAATTTATAACCAACAAATAAAAAATCAGCCAAGAGTCGGGTCATGCTCAGTGTAGGGTTCCGTAGTTGCCCAATGAACTTAATGAAAAATGAAATTTCAAATAATAACAAGCAAAAGGGAATACCTTCGCAGTGTTTCATACGACTTTTAAACGTCTAAGAAGGGAAGACTTTATTACGATAACTCAAAACAGCTGATCATGTACGCTATAGTTTTCATTGAAAGTCTTTATTAAGCTTTACTTTCATATATTTTGTCATATTTTTTGGAGTGAATATTTCCGAAAATATTCAATTTATCACAAAGTATTTGATGAAGACTGTTATTCATTTTGAAAAATTTATCCAACAGCATAAAATATAGGGATGAGGCATTTTTTTTTATTTTACGACTTTGTCAGATTTATGGAACTATTTATATCCATGCCAAATTGCAGCTTCCTAGCACTAAACTAACAATCACAAGCAAAGCCTCGGACAGACCGACAGACAGACAGACGGACGGACAGACAGACAGACAGACGGACATGGCGAAACTATAAGGGTTCCTAGTTCACTACGGAACCCTAAAAAGTCACATCTTCAAAGGAAACTTACGGGACTTAAGTTTAGGCCAAGCAGTTTTCCGGTGAGATTTTAAAAACTGTTCGGTCGTATCTTGTTTAAAACATTTTTTCATACAATCTGAAAGTTTTAATTAAGCAATATGTCTATGAATATATTTATAATGTTTGATTTCACAGTTAGAGTTCGAAAGTTAGAGCGGGAGGGAAGAGACTTACAATTATTATGATCTATTATAATCATCGTCCTAGCATTCCTAGCGTTAAAACAGTACCGATGCATCCTGAAGGATGCCCGGCGGCCGCTACCTAAGCCCAAGAATTGGCGTAGGCACTAGATTTTACGAAAGTGACTGCCATCTGACCTTCCAACTCAAGGGGGAGACTAGACCCTATTTGGACCTTGTCAAGTGAGTGGACAACTTGACTGCTAAAAGTTCTCAAGCCGCCCGAAGGCCTACGAGTACAACTTGGCTTAACGACTGCTATAATTGACAGCAGCCGGGATCAACGGCTTAGCGTACCTTCCAAAGCAAGGGAGCGCTCAGTTAGTAACCACTCAAAGCGGTCACCCATCCAATGACTGACCCCGCCCGACATTGCTTAACGATGCGTACGGCACACGGTACGAGCTTGTGAGTGATTATCTCCGAATAAATTCACTTTATCCTTTTTTTTCAAAGAAACCACACATTCGTTTTAATGACCTATCCATTGATGTGTCTCATGATTATTGCGAATGCATTAGCATTCATCGACGATCGACGATCGTTGACGTCATAATTATATGACGTCAACGATCACAAAATAGTCGGTTTTATGAAAAAAACTATTTCGTTTTTTTTGTAAAACAGACTATTCGTCATCGAATATCAGTCGAAGGTGGTCAACCGACACATTTTTAATTTGTATTTGAATTTCCACTTGAAATACTAGCTGCCTTGTAGTGACTTCATACGGCAACAAGAGATGAAACATTTGCAGTTTTAAAAATATAGTTATTGTATTACGCATCATTGATGATTAATTCGGCAAAATTATGCGAACAATTTCTGCCATTAAAATAAAATGGCGCAGGACCGGTCATTGTGGAACTCTTTGGGGGAGGCCTATGTCCAAAAGTGGGTATCCTTCGGCTGATATGACGATTATAACGATACATACGTTAGTGTTTCTTATCCATGGCGATCTCTTCAAAGCCAACAAGACCTTACATGCACAACATACAAACCAATTGAGTGAGATCAGGCTTCTAAATAACATATGGTGAGCAACAACCGTACCTGGTAATGCTAGTAGTTCACCATGTAAAAAAAAGTAAAAAGTAAAAAATAAAAGTAGTTTATTCTTCAAATTAGGCATATAACATGCACCTATGAACGTCAATAAACTACCACCGGTTCGGAAAAATATACCTCTGCCACGAGAAGAACCGGCGTAAGAAACTCGGCGAGGTGTAATTTTTTCAAAACAATATACATTATATAGTTAAATATAAAATTACATTACTACAAAATAACTTAAATAACAATGCTACATGACAAGAGTATCGCAAAGAGTTAACTGGGTAATTCTCATGAGCAATTACCATCACAAGTTCAAGTCATACGACCAACCTAATGATGAACTGTCAATGTCATTGCGTACCACAGATCCAGGCAGATGTTTTTTTTTAAATATTCGACGGTATAGAAATGTCTTAGTAGTCCGATACGGGGCAGACGCGAGGTGATATAAAATGTTTGTATTTTTATAAAATATATGGTGCAACCGAAAAATCTGAAACTTTTTTCTGTTAATGGCGACGGTTATTCCTCCCATTAGAAAAATAATCAAGGACTTTTAAAAATTTCAGACATTCCCCATTGATAACCTCCTCTTTTGAAATCTTGAAGTCAGTTAAAAAGTTGGACTTGATGCCGAGAGGCAAATCGACTACACTACTGACGTCAGATATTAATATGTATTATAATTTTTAAAGGACAAGAAAAAAAGACAATTTTATTTTATCTGTTAAATTGTTTTGAAAGAAAGATGTAGCGAAAGTAGAATGTCGTGAGTAAACTGTTAAGAAACTCAAATGTGTATGTGAAGTCCCCAACCCAAACTGGGCCAACGTGGGGACTAATACCTATTCCTTCTTTTTATAATAATAATAATAATAATAATAATCGTTTATTTCGAACCATACAGTCCATATCTAAAAACATTACTTTGACTTTAAATTATATTAAATTAAATAAACAGAATAACAAATAAACACACAAACTAGATTAAAGTAACAATAAAATTGGATTACAATATATATACATATTTTTACATTAATACCATGCACTTCCGTGAGTCAACATGGACAGTGTTCCAGTGCTTCACAATTGGGCACTCCAATTCTTCAATAATACTGTTCAGGAGGCTGTTGGTACTGTCTCGCACGCGGCACATCAGGGATGCAACTCGTTTACGAAGTATAGCTTGAAAGCTATCAACTCTAGCTTCTGCAAACATGCCTGATGCACTACAAAAGCGAGGCAGCCCCAACAACATCCTGAAACCATTATTGTATTGGACGCGTAAGGCATTGAGAGATCTCTGCGTGCATTTGGCCCACAAGCTACACGTGTAAAAGGTCTGGCAAAATGCCTTAAAAAGGGTTATTTTGACATCCCTCGTACAACGTGCAAACCGGCGGACCAACATGTTGCACCTCAATGCCAATGCCCTACGCTCCCGCTCCACATCAAGATCATCTGAGAGGTCTTCGGTGACCCAGTGCCCCAGATACTTGAACTTTGTGACTTTAGTTAACTCAGTTCCTCCAAGTCTTAGCGGTGGTACGTATTTTGGTTTTTTGTTCCCTGCCTTAAATACAAGTAGTTCACTTTTCTTGCAGTTATATCTGAGACCGTGGGCCTCCGCGTACCTCTCACATATGCTGATCAGAATCTCAAGGGCCCCAATCGATGGACCCAGCAGCGCCATATCATCGGCGTAGCTAATATTGTTCATAATTTGGCCACCAATTGAACATCCAACGCTAGCCTTGCTGAGTTCATCGATTATGTTATTGATATACAGGCTAAAAAGCCGTGGAGACGTCAACCCCCCCTGCCTCACACCACATTCCAACCCGTATTCCTCCGAGTAAGCACCTGCCCATCTAACACTGTTCTTTTGGTTATGATACCAATATCTAGTGATATACACTAGTTCCTTTGGGGTAGATGTCTCCCTCAGGAGCTTATCCCACAATACATTATATGAAACAAGATCGAACGCCTTCGACAAGTCTAAAAAACAGGTGTATACCGGCGTATTACGCGAAGTATAGTATTGAACCGTATGCTTGAGTCGCAAAATCGCTGTTTCAGTAGAGACCCCTGGTCTGAAGCCGAACTGCGCCTCGTTGAGATGAATATGTTGAGCAAACTGACGATCAAGCAGACGGTCCAACACTTTCGCCACCACAGTTGCCAGTGATATTGGACGATAATTATTTTTATCGGCAGCATCTCCGGTCCTGTCCTTTGGTATTGGTACAACTATAGTCTTCATAAGCTCCTGAGGAAGATAAGTGTGGCCAATACACAGATTGAAAAACATCGCCAAAACTCTCGGCAGATGCACCCCAGCAAACCGCAAATGTTCAACACTGAGGCTGTCGTGGCCAGGTGATTTACCTTTGGTCATATCTGTTATCGCCGCAGCGACTTGCTTGGCAGTATATCGCTCATATACACCCCCCACCACAGTCCCAGTGCTGGACAACGCTGGCCCTGTTCCTAGTGGCGATGCAACCCTAAAGTGCTCCTTAAAGAGCTCAGCAATATGCTTAGGCTCACAATGTCCTCCAACATTTGCGGGCAAACACGGTCCAGCTCCCAGCTTCCTGGTATGTTTCCAGAAACCCTTGAAATCTTTACTCGAATGGCGCGATGCTAAAATATCCATTTTTATTTGCTCTTCGTGTTCCTGGCACCACTTCAACCTAGACTTAAAGAGCTTCCGGGATTCCACCATCGCATTAAACACGTAACCATCACGAGGTCTCCCTTGCAACATCCACATCCGGAAGCCGAGTCGTGCCCGCTCATGAGCCTCTTTGACATGCTTATTCCATCCTATTACTTGTTTCCGTCTATGGCGATGTTTCTTGGCGTCATAACTGATTTCAGCAGACCGCCTCAAGGTCTTAATAATAGAATGGTACAGCCTATCAATGACTAACCTGTGTTCAATGTCATTACATACAATATCTGCACATTTCGTACACTCCGTTGGAAAATCAATGACTCTTAGTCTATCCTCACATTCCTTGCTATAGACAGAAATTTGTGTACCATCTCTTTCGCCCCAACGTACCTTGTCTGTCAATTTATCCTGATACACAACTTTAGGAACTAGATAACCCAGATTACACTGAATTTCCAAAGGAAAGTGATCCGACCAAAATGTATCATGACGTACCTTAACATCCAAGATACAACGCGAAGCTGCCTCTGTTACTACACAGTGATCTAGCCACCTTCTGCAGCCATGACTCTCACTAATGAACGTGTATGTGTCTGAAAACAAGCCTATCTTGACCACATCAGCACAGAGCCATCTTCGCTCATTACAAAAACTAAATAGTTCCTTGAAAAAAAGCTCGCCTGGGTGGGCATTAAAATCCCCCAAAGTAAACACAGATTCACTTTCACAACCATCAATCACTGTATTGAGTTCACTTAACACGTCTGTAAATTCCGCTAGGTTTTCAATACTATTTATGGGCATATACACCGAAAAAAATAAAGTACTACGATCGCCCACGCACGCCTTTATGGCCACTAAGCGGTCACTCTTGCAAGGAATAACAGATACAGACGTAAATACATCTTTTCGCCACATTAGTGCAACTCCGCCATAAGGACGCCCTCGCAGTACTCCCGCTGATGTATCCACAGCCGATTTACTAGTAAACTCGAAGTTTTGATCGACAGTTCCGATGTAGGACACATCGTGGGGAAATAGCCATGTCTCCTGAATAGCCAAAACATGTGCCGTTTTACATAACTGCCTGACCCCATCTATGGATCTTTTTATGGACTTACAGTTAAAACTTATTATTTTGGTGACCATATCCATTATTATTTGTATTTACTAGGATAAGCCGCATGTACGTTCCGAATATTCACTTTATAATCCACAAAACGACGACATATAATTTCCTCTGGCCATAGATTTTCATCCAGAAATGTATTTAGTTTACTTCTAGGGATATACATTTTGTAAGCTTTGTACCCATCTCTTCGCTTCTTTTTTATTGACACTAATGTAACGTTAACTCCAGTGTTTTCTTTTATGTAGTCAGCGATGTACTCAGTCGAAACACCTTTATCAACGAACGTAATAAAAATTGGAACATTTATATCTGCCGCCTTAAATTTGCCCAACGGGTCCTTAGCCTGACCTCTAACACCAACAAACTGGTTCCGCATGCGCTTTGACTCGGTGTCTCTCCATAACTTATCCTTATTAGTTGACCCAGTTTTAAACGATCCACCAGTCTTTGCAACGTCCGAAAAAGAACGCTTAGGCATATTAGCGTAAGGTCCATTGCCGCTGTTATCTGTACTCAGTTGCGGGCGAGCCGTAGCCGTCAAATTCGCGTCGGTATTTTGTTTACCCATATGCAGCGATGGTACCTGCGCATACTGATTTAACTCGCATACTGATACAGATGATGTTGTTTCTGGCGCCTGTCTAATACTTTCTGGCACTGCAGTATTATCTACGACAAGTACCTTTACAGGTGATTCTGCCTGATATTGTAACGAGCTCGGTGAACACACATTAACAGCTGACATCATTGGTTCCGGAGCCTGAGTTTCGTCCTGAACTAAGTCCTGAGACCAGTTGACAAGACCACTAGGTCCGCTATCCATACCTAATGTTTGATAGTGTAACTGATTTCTATGACTACCTCTTTTTGTGTTTACATACTTATTCGCCTCAAATACGTTAACCATCGACGCCTGCTTCAAATTAATTAACTCAGTTTTCACTATGTTTAGTTCTTCGATTGACACGTACTTCTCCTGTACTATTCTTAACTCTTCCTTTAATATGAGCATATCTTTCAGTAAACGTGAAACATCGATATGATCGAAACTGACCGCGGGTAGTTTTCGAAGATCTCTCGCCACAAAAATAGGCACTAAGTCAGTAGGTGTGCACTTAAGTAATGATATAATGTCTTTCACATCTTTTTGCATTTTCTCCTCTGATTTCCCTTTACGTTGGACTATCTTTTCTTTGTTCACAACCGATTGATACAACAGGTTTTTAGCGGTCTCAATGTCTTTCTGAGCAAACGTCGTCACACACAGCCGGATTATGCTGTCCTCACTCATTATATTCACTTGATTATAAACAAATGCAAGCAGTTCGTTAATAACTACATTGCATCCACTACATTTAACCACAGTATTATTACCCGTCATGATTTGTTATGACGTGCGATGAGTCATGCGATAACACATGCGAACGCAACGGTGCGCGTCAGCTGACTGGCTTTTATGAGAAGCCTGTACCCTGCATTGGGACGTATATAGGTGTTTGATAATGAGGGCCAGGCACAAAGGAAGTCGTCTCACTAATATTTATAATAGATTAATGTCAACATCGAAACTATCTGCACATTTAGTGCCAAAAATATGCGAAAATGACTTTGATAACACAGACGTAAGGGCATCTATATATTTTTGACACTTCGGGAACGAAGAAAATTAAATATATTTATGACTTACCTATCACTGGACCTTCACGTTACACAAAACCAATAATACTAAATAACTGTATTTGAAGGGTATACGGAATAGCTATTTACCATACAAGGGTAGTAAAACGAAGAAAGGCCGATATCGCAGATGTTTGACGCCCGAGCCGCAGGCGAGGGTCATAAATATTTATTTCGAATTTGAAATGGACTACATTTGTTTTTTCCGTGTACCCTTCATTTGTTCTGTGGTTATGTGACGTTGTGGTAAAGGTGGTAAGTAAAGTAACCAGTTCCGAGGATGCGCTGTGTTAAGAGTGGCGAACTGAATTTTTGTTTCTAACTGTTTAAGCAATGAATGAATCCTCAAATCAATTAAGTTTCAGTGAAACACTTGTGATTCCTCTAAATTTTAGCTTCTTAAGAGGTTCTTAAGGACTCTTAAGAAGCTAAAATTTAGAGATAATTTTAAAATGTTTTATCAAATTATTCGTAGTTTTGATAATTTAAGGAAACTAATTAAAGAGTACTTTATGTTTATTTAGGTAAAGGTAGTAACAGCGCCTAAATTTTGCTTTTTATTGTTTGAGTAAAATTTAAGCGGAAAAAACAGTTTTTAGCTTGACATTTGTTGATTATGAGTAATTTGTTAAATTATATTTTTTTATGGAATATCCCAAAAATACATGCAGAATCTATGATAGTACGCTGCAATGGTTCTATACTAGACAGTAACGAAGATAAAATATCAAGTTCTGCATGTCGAATCTCACAGAAAATAGCCTTCATACACTTTGCAGAGGTATTCTACCGTTGTTATAAGCCTCGCTAATAAAAAAAAAAGATACTAAAATAGCGGCTTATTCCACGAAGTGAAATGGTTAACATACTCTTACTACAAGTAGCAGCATAGTGTGACAGAGATAGCGCGAGACTGGCCACCATTTTAGAATAATAATTATTCTCTTTATTGTCGCGGCTTATACAACCATTCCAAATAAGTATAAATTATGATTGTTAAATAAATAAATAAAATAAATAAATATTGGAGGACAATCTTACACAAATCGACCTAGTCCCAAACTAAGCAAAGCTTGTACTATGGGTACTAGACGACGATATACATACTTATATAGATAAATACATACTTAAATACATAGTAAACATCCAAGACCCAAGAACAAATATCCGTGAAAAATGCACAAATAAATGCCCTGGCCGGGATTCGAACCCGGGACCTCTAGCTTCGGAGGCAGGATCACTACCAACTAGGCTAATTATACATACATTATACATTCTAGCTTTACGTTATACATTCTAGCTTTACGTTATTTACGTTATACATTCTAGCTTTATTATTTCCATAATACGCAAACACTTGCAACTTGCAAGTTGCAATTTCACATTCTCTTAGAATCTACGCTTTATGCAAAACTCACACGTGGTACCTCCTTAGCATAAGTGTCACATAAACTTCAAACTGGAAAACCAGGATTTTCCTTCCTAGAGTGCAAAGTGAATGTTGCATTATATCCAGGACGGGAGTAGGTCAAACTTCGCCGTATCGTGGATTAGGAATAAGTTGTTGGCTAAGTCAGTTTATTCTAACCACTCACTTTTGGTAAGTCTGGTTACCAGGTCTGGTCACCCTTAATACAAGGGAATAGAATTCAATTCAAAATTCAAAGCGCTAACTTTACATGACTCTACAATCATTCTCCTAGTCTTTTCCTGGTTGGATCCTAAAGCTTCACGGGGTCCGTTTTGACTGTCATAAGGAAGCGACTGCCATCTGACCTTCCCCAGTTCAATCTCTCGTACTAAAGTAACTGAAGTTAACCGGTACGTTAACACTTTCCCTGTCAATGGTTCCATAGCGCTACGTTCATAGATAAAAACATGCATAAAACCGTATGAAGAAAAAAGCGCCTATGAGACGAGTGCTCTCCTAGCAGGGTCATCGGGGATTTTCGAAAAATTCTGGCCATTCCAATGTTTTCTCAGAATATGGTTTTTTTTTAGTTTATTTGATTCAGAACCCTACGCTATCGTTTCTAAAATAAAAACGTGTCACCAAATTCACATTACAAGTTTTGATGTATGTTTTGTTACCACTATACATAAATGTAACAAAACATTTACTTATTAACATGAAAATATAAAATATGTGTACCGTATATGCCCGGGTATTATAGAAACAATTTGTAATCAACTGTTGTAGGCGCAGGCTTAAATATCGCTCTCCCATACAAATTTCTACTCCCCTTTTTCACCCCCTAAGGAATGATTACCAGAATAAAAACTATCCTTTGTCATTTACCGGGACTCAAACTATCTCTATAGCAAATTTCATCTAAATCGGTGTAGCGGTTGAAGAGGTAACAGACAGACAGAGTTACCTTGCATTTATAATATAGCATGGATACATATCTTAGTATATCAAATCAAGTTTTTCTTTTGTTAAATCGCAACATGATATAACGGTGTCAATTTCATCTTGATTAATTGCATTGGCGCTGTATCCAGGCGAAAGCTGCAACTGACAGATTTTCAATACTAACGTTGTTTCACTACCCTTATTTTATAAGACTTTTATGATAAAAATACTAGGTATACAATACATTCTGCTACTTGAAAATATTTAGCGGAGCGTGGTTGTACTCATACTTATACTCTTTATTTATAATATTGTTAAATATTACATGTCACATGGTTGTAGGTATGACAATTAACTATATTCGCACGCACTCGTTCATTTTTGTTGATGTCCAATTTATTTTCTGTGATTATTTCTACGTGGTCTTTCTTTTTTTATGATTTCAGGGTTATCACTCAAGGCTATTAGGCTTTCGGCGTCGAGACTCTCGGTCCGTGGAGTCCTAGGGCTCTCTAAGCCTCTTCAAAGAATTGTCGAAGAGGCTTATTGATGCCACAGGTGACCGAAGAGCTGGCAGCTACCTCGGCCAAAGAATTAGCTTGGCTATTCAGGGAGAAAATGCTGCCAGTATCTTCGGCACAATGCCGCGGGGGCCATTTTTAGATTTAATTTAGTTTTATTTCAGTTTTGTAATTAGTTTTCTTTTTGAAAATTAATCTGTTTTTATATAACGTTCTTAATAAATAATTGTCATTTTTTGTTCTTACTAACCGGCAGGGACAATAACACTTTGTTATTCTGCCAAATTTGAAGCAGATAGGTTTAGCCGTTTCGGAGAAGTAGACCCACAAGCGATTTACATTTGTAGCCTAAGATTGAGCCCCGCTGCGCTCCGTTCAATAAATAACTTCAACATAAACGTGAAATTATATAAAGTTTCGTATAGTGACCAATCGAAAAAAAATACCGTTTTCTATATATTTGGTAATATTACAGACATTCAAGTAAGGTAAACGTCCCAATAGCTGACATCCTAATACCTAATACTTGATACAATATTATGCATACCCATATTCATGGTGACAAAAGATTGAAAGTGTGTTAGGTCAGTGTCGAGCGCTGGAACCTTAAGATTAAGTTGACATTTTGTTTTAACACATCAAAAGCCATGGACTCACATATGAGTCATGCCTCTACAAATCAAATGTCAAAGGCAAAATTATTTATTTTCAATTTAGGTATACTATAATGCACTTATGAATGCCAATAAACCACTGAATTGGAAAAATAACCGATTACCACGAGAAAAACCGGCGTAAAATACTCGACGAGGTATATTTTTTTCAAATACAAAATTAATTAAATACATTATAACAATACTGCAAAAATACAATGCTACAGAAAAACTATTTTGACTATAGATTACCCGTGCACGACGCTATCACTACCAAACATCCATATTCATGATGAAGTATCGAAAGGGATGGAGTAGCGAAAATCGCTCGTAGAGAATAAGAAGGTAAATGATTTTCGCTACTATGCGGCAAAGCGCGTATCTGCTACGGCGTAGCACACGCAGCGTAGCGTTGTTTGGCCTCGAACGGGTTAATATTATAAGTACAGTCAACCAATTTCATTTCTGGACCACTTTGTATCGTGTCACAGTAAAAATCAATATAAAAGCTGCTAGATATCTCATACCTACTCGTATTATTGCCACTGTGACAAGTTACGAAGTGGCACAGAAATTAAATTGGTTGACTGAACATTGTATTTAATCCATGTGAATCTACGGTACAGTTCAGTTAACACATTTACTGCCATTTCGTAGCTCTATACTTGTAGCCAATAACATGCTAAAACCGGATTTACAGGAAAAGGGCTAAGAGAAGAGCGCCCGCCCAGAAAATATGATGATGATGAAACATAAGCGCAGTTAAGTGATCATGGAGGAGGACCCCCAAAAGAGTTCCACAATGACTGTTCCTGCACCACTCGCATACAGCGGACTTCCGCAACCCTTACCAGATCATATAACCTACCGGCTCGGCTAAACTACAGCAGGCTTCGACTGAGATTTACTGAATGAAAAATGAATCGTAAAAACTGTATATGAACTTGCTTATCTACAGTTTTGGATTATTCAAATGGGATGGAAGTAAAAGGGTGTAAGTCTCCTATGTTTTTTATTATACAGATCTTTGCAGAAAGGCAAATCACAAAGTTAAGGTTACTTCTTAAATAAATTAAATTGCTACAATCGGTAGACCTTATCGTGTAGCTGTAGAGGTTCTTTAGTGATTAACTCGTTTAACGAAATGTGAGCTTTTATTAACCGAATTAAAGAAGTGTGTTGGAAAGTAAACTTTTGTACAACTTCCATTGATTCCTAAATATATTGTTTATCATCATCATCATCATGTCAGCCGAAAGACGTCCACTGCTGGACATAGGCCTCCCCTAAAGACTTCGACAATGACCGGTCCTGTGCCACCCGCATCCAGCGGATACCCGCGACCCTAACCAGATCACATGTCCACCTCGTGGTGGGCTTGCCCACGCTGCGCCTTCCGGTATGTGGTCGCCACTCGAGAACCTTTCCGCCCCAACGACCATAATGGTTTATTTGAAGATTGATAGTTATTTAACTACAGCAAAATAAGCTAGGCAAAATTCATTATCTGTAATCGCGCATTAGACTTACAACTCTATTTGTCTGTTTGTTACCTTTTTACGCCTAAACCATTTAATTTATTTAGATGAAATTCAGCATGGAGATAGATTGATAGCCCAGAAACGACATAGGACAGTTTTTACTCTAGAAATCATTCCTTACGATAATCCAGCCTACGATTACTACGTATAAAGTAAGCCAAAGCCAATATTTATATAAGGCAATAATAAATTCTACGCGGCCGAAACTCACAAAAGCTAGTAATAACATAACGCACGTCTGAAGCAAAACTAACAATATCAAAAAGCCCACTTTTTCATCCAGCGACATCGTAGTTTAGGTAAATATTTCAACACGGGGGATATTTCTCAGGTCTCGTTGAAAGCATTACGTTTCGAGACACACGTACGGAGACGAACGTGCCGTCTTTGTAACAAGCTTATTGTTTCTGCTGCGAGAAAAAATACTTAATAACCACGTAGGCTGTGAAATAAAATGCATGAGACGTCCTTTGTTTTTCTGTCGATAATCGTGTTAGTAGTTTTATGCTGTGACATAAAAGAGGACGTTACGTGCTCAAGGTTGGGTGTGTGAGCACGTTTTGCCGAAAAGGAGTATCAATGACGCAGCTTTGTCTTTGTATGATACGTTTTTTATCGGGTATAGGAAGGCAACAGTAGTGAGTTTAAATCAGTTTTTTTTAGTTGGATTATTGTGAGTGGGATAATTAGGATTGTATCAGGATTAGTAAACAACCACCACCACCATATCAGCCCTAGGACGTCCACTGCTGGATATAGGCCTCCCCCAATTTCATGGGGAGTAAATGCCATAATCGCCACGCTTGGCATGCGGGTTGGCGATCGCAGTATCTCCACCGCACTCTAGGAATGCTGCTGCCCATTCCCCGGTGATCTTGGTCGTAGTTTTAGGACATACCCGGGTCCAACCATACCAAGGTAGTAAACAACATCAATAATAAAATACCATATACATACAGCTATACATATTTTTCTTGCAGGCATAAAATACAACCGGGTGATTCTTATCGTTAAAGTCAATAGATTGCCTTACTGGCCCTGACATTAAGTGAAAGTTAAAGAAATCTGAGTGCGTTTTAAACTTTCTGTTGCACTGTTGACTAGTGTTGACACTGGTTTACTCTACACGTGGGCTCCTTAATGTTAGAATAGTTGAAACAAAAAAGAATTACTTAATAGTTATTAACAATCCGGGCCGAGTAAGCACAAATTTAGAATAAGTTAAATGTCAGGATGAGAATCATCCTCCGGTACTGCATACATAAATGGGTAGTAGTGCTTTAGAATGTAGAAAAGAATCAAGAAAATATAAATATAATAAATAAATAAATATCAGGGGTCATTTTTTTACACAAATCGAACTAGTCCCACAGTAAGCTCAATAAGGCTTGTGTAATGGGTACTAGACGACGATATATTTAATAGATATATACTTAAATACATAGAAAACTTCCAAGTCTCAGGAACAAATGTCTCTGCTCACCACAGAAACAAATGCCCTTACCGGGAATCGAACCCGGGACCTCAAGCTTCGGAGGCAATGACACTACCAACTAGGCTAAACAGGCCGACAATGATAATATGATATGATATGATGATATGTAATGATATGATATGATATGTCTTTATTTGTAATCATACGTTGTCAATTACATTCACATCACATTGATGAGACACACACACACATTCACATTGATGATGACATGACATGTGTCATTACATTACATTAATGAATGAGTGTGGTGGAGACTTTAGAACGTGATTTAGGGAATGTTGGGGAATGTTGTTTCCGACATTGAACCTAACGGTAGAACTATATATAAGTACATACCTACGTAACGCTGATAGAAGCGGGGAGCATCTATGTACACTAAACGATCTGCAACAGATTTATCAATATGGCTAAATGCGCAAAAACAGTTAATTATGAAACGAAAAGATTCCCAAGCCGCACCAATTTAGGTTTTACAAAAAAAAAAACAATATATGTAATTATGGTACGGTGCTATTGGTGCTTAAGTTCAAGGTGAGACAATTTTTACAAAAATGCAACCTTAATCGAAAAACGGAGACTGAAATTCTATTGAAACGTATCATCATCCTAGCGTTATTCCCATGCAGTACAGTTGCATCCTGAAGGATGCCTGGAGTCCGCTAGGTACCTAATTCCAAGAATTGGCGTAGGCACTAGTTTTTACAGAAGCGACTGCCATCTGACCTTCCAATCCAAGGGGGAAACTAGACCTTATTGAGATTAGGCTTGTCAAGTGAGTGGGCAACTTGACTGTTAGAAGTTCTCAAGCCGCCCGAAGGCGTCTAACTTGGCTTAACTACTGCTATCATAGACAGCATCCGGGATCAAAGGCTTAGAGTGCATTCCAAAGCACGGGAGCGCTCAGTTAGGTACCACTCCAAGCGATCACCCATCCAAGGACTAACCCCGCCTGACATGGCTTAACCTCGCATACCGCACGGCGTACGCGGGCGCCGCTAGGCCACGAACGCTATTGAAACGTATACGTGGCCGATAAATCGTACAATGCCTGGAAAAGCGATGATTTAGAAACTCAATCAAAAATCACCTAAAAAACAATTGAACGTAGATTACGTAGAATTCGAATTTAAATGTAAATTTTTGTGCCCACGCGCCACAAGTTACAGGAAAATGTTTAATTTAGGAGAACTTTGTATCTATTTTGAGCCTTATTTGAATGAAGCCGTGAAGGGTTATATTTAAAAAAAGGCAATCTTATCTTATGATAGAATAATAAATGAAAAGTGGGCCGATTAAAAGGCTGATATAATTTTGAATACCAAAAAGTACTGCTCTTAGGAACAATGATCTTAATTACGTACTCAGCCCGCGGGATATTTTTTCTGTAGGCTCAGCCCACAAAGAGTTTTCTTCGACCAGTTTTTAGTAGTCAATATATTTATCTGAATTGAATACACAAAATATTTAATGAGCTATGCAAATGTTGATCTGATTTACAGAAATACATACTTAGGTACTGGTAGGTAGAGAATATCATATGACATGAAGTCCAATTTTTTTACTATAAGGTTTCTTTTGCGCAGTAAAGATAAAATAAATAAACACACAAACAGACACTTGGTGAGGCGGACAAGAAATTTTACATAAATTAGAAAATTCGAACGTAATAAATTACTAAAAGTCCGTAGGATGCGGTGGCGCAAGATCTAGCAATGCTTTTGGATTCGGATTCATACCTTTTAGGTATCTCTATCGTTTAGGTATCTCTTGTTACATAATTACAAAGGTTTAGGGTTGGAGGTATGTTACCTTAATGAACTTACCTATCAATTACAATATTATTCTACATTACAATATTATCTTTATCAATTACAATATATGAAGGACCGGAAGTAAACTTATTCTGTTTACAACATTATACAGAATGACTTCTAATTGGTAGTACAAAAAATTATAATCTGACTATGATTTTAAACATCTTTTACTGTGGGACCAACTTTGTATCTGTTACTAGAAAATCAGTTGTTTCATAGGATAGGTAGGTGGTGACCGACAGACCAAACTGTATGAAATAGTATTTTTCTTTTCACACGGAAGGCACGTTAAGCCGTGGATCCCGGTTGCTGTCTATGATAGCAGTCGTTAAGCCAAGTTAGAGGGCTCCGGGCGGCTTCAGAACTTCTAACAGTCAAGTTGCCCACTCACTTGACAAGCCTAATCCCAATAAGGTCTAGTTTCCCCCTCGGGTTGGAAGGTCAGATGGCAGTAGCTTCCGTAAAAACTAGTGCCTTCGCCAATTCTTGGGATTAGGTAGCGGACCACAGGCATCCTTCAGGGCATCCTGAGTTGCATAACTGTACTGGGAATAACGCTAGGAGTATGATTATGACACGGACAACGTTGGTTTCATAATAAAAGTTGTTCAAAATCATGGTCAGATTCACATTTTCATATTTTGTATCACCAATAATTAGAAGCTACCATGTATTTCAGCACGATTTAATCAAACAAAAACTAAATTCCTTGATCAAACTCTCGCTTTCCGAAAACTTTCAAATTTCCATATTTAAGTTTGAAGTTGAAAGAACCCAAATCGGTCCCAAGTGCCGGCCGACGAGCGTATAAACTGGCCGGTTTAATTTGTGAATAATTGACGCGACCACTTTAGACGTCGAGTGTAATGTATTGAAATATTCAGGCCGCCTAAACGAAGGCAAGGCGCCGTGCAGAATATCGGACGTGACGCATATTGGGTGAGTTGTGTAAAGGTATTCAGGAAGTGTCTTACTCATTGGAGGACTTTGTAAATTATGATATTTACTTGCTAAAACTAAGACAAAAACCGAAACGAAGAGAGTGGCTCTGTGAGCTGTAGATTTCGCCTTCATTTCCAAAATTTACAAAATATTATCCAACAAAAAATTTCTCGAGAATCGGTTGAGAAATGCGACCTGTAGAGGACCAGGAAAGGAAATCCGGACATCTGGACATCAGGTCATACAAAATAACTTTATGTCGAAGATGAAACGGTGACCTTCGTTTCACTCGGTCGATTATGGGGCACCAGCTCTATTTTGCAATACACACCTAAATTAATTTTCTTATATAAGTGTTTTCCAAACATTTCAACGGCTAACTTTTCAGGGCTTTTTAAAGCGAGTACGTTAGGACAAACTGAGATTCGTTTTAATAATAACAATTGTGAACAAATATACAGTTTTAAAATAAAATTGATATGGAAAATGAGAATTAGTTGAAATGAACCATTTGCGGAAAATAATCACGCCATACATTAATAAGTAAATTGCGCAAACGTTCATTCAGCAAGATGTTTCAAATTATTATACTACGCCAGAAACTCGTTCTGGTATGCACGCCAGCACGATATACATAAATAATGTGAACGATAAACTCCATTTACGTCGAATTATAATATTAAAACATTGTTTTCATGTATATGGTGGACAAGTTTTATGTAGTAATGTTTCCCCAAACAACTTTACACCATGAACATTTGCTATTGAACGTAACCTCTAACTTAAGAATTGTTTAAGAATTTACCAAAAACGTTCTTCTTTTATTCGAATCATGTCCAAGTTCCATAGACCACCAATATCAATATAAGATAAATAATTTTCAACCGTTTGTTTATAGGTTGAAGGTTGAACATTGCACACGGTTTTTTTAGTTAGGTCTTTATGAAATGGATCTTGATATTTATTGCACTCTTAGATATTTTACGATGGTAACCTTCCACCTGCCCTTTAGACCGGTGTGTTCATGTCCAGTTGATGTTGAAGAAAATGTTTATACCTTATTCCATTGTAATACGGCAAAAACTGTATACACTTCGTCTGGACATACTGAACCCTTTATTACACTTAAGGGCGCTGTAACAGGTAATTATAGCATATAATTACCCTTGCTTTAACGCAGTACTGCGGTATATAAAAACATTTACAGTACATATGGTGCTACTTTACCGCACGAGTGCGGTAATCAGCAGATTACGAGCATATGCCGAAACTTTAAAGAGCTTTACCTATGTACTGTAAAACTTTGTACGATACACGTGCGAATAGGTAATTTGAAACTCGTGTCGATTTAAAACACTCCCTTCGGTCGTGTTTTAATTTATCACCACTCGTTGCGAATTTCCTGTTCTCTGCACTTGTATCGTAATGTACTATTAATGCTTAAGTAGCTATTTTATATAAAAAACCGCAAAGTGTTTTTCTTTAGAATTATAATAATATAATATAATTGAAAATATATACTCTACGTCTAGTATGTTTTTGTATTATGATATCTATATATAAATCAATAGCAACATAAAGATGCTAAATAAATATAACATTTATTTACTTATATAGTAAGATTAGTAAGTCTTACGTATTTTACACTTATTCCGCAAGATATAATATTATAAACGCGGCCAAGTGCGTGTTGGTCCACGAGCAATGTATGGTTCCGTAGCTGTCCTCTTGTGAAATTATGCCGATTTAAAATGATGAAAACTTATATTCACTGTATATTTCGCATAACTAACAATATATTTTACCTATGACAGATTGTCCAGTTAGGTAGGTCCAACTTCGAGAAAGAGGTTAATCGTGGAATCCGACTCGGCTGGGCAGCGTTCGGGAAGCTACGGCACATCTTTTCGTCCAATATTCCACAGTGTCTTGAGACGAAAGTCTTTGACCAGTGTGGTTGCCAGTGATGACATATGGCACTGAAACGTGGTCGCTTACTATGGGCCTCATAAGAAGGCTCAAAGTCACCCAAAGAGCAATGGAGAGAGCTATGTTGGAAGTTTCTCTGCGTGATTGCATCAGGAATGAGGCCATCCGCAGCAGAACCAAAGTGACCGATATAGCCCTCCGAATCGCTAAACTTAAGTGGCAGTGGGCGGGGCACATAGCACGTAGAACCGATGGCCGCTGGGGTGGTCGAGTAGCGACCACGTACCGAAAGGCGTAGCGTGGGCAACTCCCCCCCCCCCCCCCCCCCCCTCCTCCTCCACACGGTGGACTGTTGACCTGGTTAGAGTCGCGGGTGTCCGCTGGATGCGGGTGGTGTAGGACCGGTCGTTGTCGAAGTCTTTAGGGGAGGCCTATGTCCAGCAGTGGACGATTTTCAGCTGACATGATGATGATGATGAACAATATATTTAGTAATCAATGGAAGTTGTACAAAAGTTTGCTTTTACAACACACTTCTTTAATTCGGTTAATAAAAGCTCAAATTTCGTTAAACGAGCTAATCACTAAAGAACCTCTACAGCTACACGATAAGGTCTACCGATTGTAGCAACTTAATTTATTTAAGAAGTAACGTTAATTATGTGATTTGCCTTTCTGCAAAGATATGAACACTAAAAACATAGGAGACTTACACCGTTTTACAAGCTTATCTACAGTTTTGGATTGGCCAAATGGGATGGCCCTTTTGAATAATCCAAAACTGTGGATAAGCAAGTTCATCATCATCCTCCTAGCGTTATTCCCAGTACAGTTGCATCCTGAAGGATGCCTGGGGTCCGCTATCTAATCCCAAGAATTGGCGTAGGCACTAGTTTTTTACGGAGGCGACTGCCATCTGACCTTCCAACTCGAGGGGGAAACCAGACCTTATTGGAATTAGGCTTGTCAAGTGAGTGGGCAACTTGACTGTTAGAAGTTCTCAAGCCGCCCGGAGGCCTCTAACTTGGCGTAACGACTGCTATCATAGACGGCAACCGGGATCAACGGCTTAACGTGCCTTCCAAAGCACGGGAGCGCTCAGTTAGTAACCACTCAAAGCGGTCACCCATCCAAGGACTGTCATCGCCCGACATTGCTTAACTTCGCATACCGCACGCGGCACGCGGGCGCCGCTGGGCCACGAGCGCTCCTGGATAACAATTTATATATTTCAATTTTGATTCAGTAAAGCTCTGTCGAAGCCTGCCGTAGTTTAGCCGAGCTGGTAGTTCGCTTCGTTATAAACCCTGCTTTATACTAGCCTACTTGATTACCGTATGCTTACTTGCCTTGGTAAAAATACTTACCTTTTCGGCACAGAACCCTAAAAAACCTTTAACAGTAACTCAGATAAGACGTTGTGCGTAGGTTTCAATAATTGGGCCTGTCAGCCATTACAAGATATATTACTCAGCCTACAAATCACGACCAATAGCTGTCTCACAATTCAATATTCTTTTTTGTAGAAATTATAACGTGTAACATTTATATCTCGTGACATTTTGACATTCAATACGTAAGCTTATAAGTAAGAATTGAATTTAAAAGGCTCTTTCTTAAAAAATATTCTGTGACGCTTATTTAAAATTTAATAGCAAATAATTCATTTAATAGATATCTAGACTTTGCAAAGGCACAGAAACTACTACTTCACTTTTCACCTATGGATATAAAGAAAACCAGTTTGATAATAATTATAATAAACCAATTAGTTTGATAGATAGACAGTAAACTTATTCTACATTTTTCAATTGACAACATTTCAAATTTTCAAGTTGTATTAACTCTTTACGTGTCTTAACACATTTCGTTAATTTGTTAACGAGAAACCCCAAAATATTTTATTTTATTTTTAAAAAAGTTTTCTAAATATTCACGAAAATCTGTAGACAGCCTCCGTCGTCTTAATGTCGTCACTACTATGAAATTGTGACAGTCACAGCGCACAAAAAGAACTGCAGTTCACTTTCTTTAGTAAATCTGTCATAGTAACAGTGCTCCTGTATGATTTGTTACGCTGTGACGGCTTCGGCCGCCGACGAAACCATGCTACGTAACCGGTTACGTGAGAAGAATTGTTTTTCTTGCTACGAAACCAGTTACGTACAAAGAGGTTTTTTCTTCCTACGAAACTAGTTCGAATTGAAATGAAACTCGATAGTGTAATGTGTGGCAAACAACCGAATACTTTTGACGCATAGCCAGCATGCGGTAGATATGAGAGGGCACGGGGAATTGGTAATGGCGAAACCGACTCGGATCGCGGATAGGTTAGAAGACGGAAGCGGGAGCTTCGCTCGATGTTTTTTTTTATAAAAGAGCGGAATAACTTGTTTTTAAAACTTTTCTAAACCTATATGACGAAAAAATATTATACTTTGAACTTTATGAAATTTAATTCAATTCGAACTAGTTTCGTAGGAAGAAAAAACCTCTTTGTACGTAACTGGTTTCGTAGCAAGAAAAACAATTCTTCTCACGTAACCGGTTACGTAGCATGGTTTCGTCGGCGGCCGAAGGGGCTGTGACGCCTTACTTGTCACTTACACTCTTTTAGAATGAGGAACTTTTGAAATTGATTTGTTTATATGAAATTGGAATATTTTCGAGAATTTAAAATGTAGTTTTACTGAATTTTTTATCCTCTATTTGATTTCATCGGAAAAAGGCCTGCTTAAAAAATGAAATGTTGTAAATTTTAACTCCAGTGTGGACACCCCATTGTGTCGCATTGCGTTCGGGTCAACCATGCTCTTGGGACTGCCCGGTCTTCAATAATATAGGCTGGTCACCCCGGTCCACGGTACAAATGTGTGGTTCCTATTTTGGCTTAACGTGAAATTTGCATTACCACGTTATTATTACTGATGAGGTGGTGTGGTTTTGTTGCGATTCTTAAGTAGGAATTGGGTAGTTTCCCTCGTGTTAAAAAAAATAACACGGTGTCATCATATGCATTTTAAACCATTCAATTAGGTATCACAAACTATTCTTAAATTATTTGTATACGGGTCTAACGTGAGGATGATTCACATTAGGCCGGTCCGTGTCCGGGCCGGCCCGTTTTCTTCTAGAGAAATACGCCGGCCGTAGCGTTTGCTGTCATAAAAAACGGGACGGCCCGGACACGGAACGGTCTACTGTGAATCATACCGTTTATTTAACTTCATCCATCCATCCACATCAGCCCTAGGACGTCCACTGCTGGACATAGGCCTCCCCCAATTTCATGGGGGGTAAATGCCATAATCGCCACGCTTGGCATGCGAGTTGGCGATCGCAGTATCTCCACCGCCACTCTAGGAATGCTGCTACCCATTCCCCGGTGGTCTTGGTCGTAGTTTAAGGACATACCCGGGTCCATTTTATTTAACTCCGTCCGGGGTCCGGGTTTATTTAACTTAATTACAGATAAATTACTTTCGAGACGTTTTTGCATTTGTAGTTGTGACCTCTGTAGCCAGCCTCACACACGCACACATACGTGTGTCTGTGCACATCAACGTGTACCGTAAATATGCAAGTACTACTACAAACGCAAATACGTCTCGAAAATAATTTACCTGTACCGACGCTTCGACACGGGTTGCAACGGTCATATTCGCGGCAGAAACTGACGTCCCAGCAAGTTGGCAAGGGCAATATATAAGTATATACACAACATATAACTACCCCACAAAAGTTTATGAAAATGTTTTCTTCTCACTCATTATACTGTATAGGGCGCGACACACAACACTCATTTTATAATGAATTTAAAAGGCAAACTAACAAAGATGAAACATTTAGTGCGAGAATTCCAGAAAAACAACTTTTATTTTAAACACTTTATTAGATTACACGCTTCATATAACAATGAAATTCATAACTTGGTAGCCTAGATGACCAGTACCAGTCAAGATCCAATTACTAAGTGCCCGGTCCGAGCTGGATCCTCCTGTTCTATAACCTTCGGTGACTTTCCCACTCAATGTTGCTTGCCGTATTTCTACCCTCAATATTATAATGACTGACAAAATTATACCTTCGCATATACGGATTATTACGCAGCTAAGAAGACATTGCTAGTTAACTGAGCGAGCGAGCGAATCGAGCGAAGCGTCTCCGTTTCAGCTTTCTACAAAAATTCTTTCGTATGTCTGTCTGTCTGTCCGAATGTTCTCCGCTACCGGTCGCATTTCTCAACCAATTCTCGTGAAATTTTGTGAGCAGGTTATATAATTAGGTATATAGATTTTTTTGTAGAATCAGTTTTTGGAAATTTTGAAACAAAAAAAAACTGCGATGTCTACAGCTCACAGAGCCACTAGTGACTAAAAGCCGAACTTAGGAAATGTACCTGGAAAAGCAAACTTACGTACAATTTATATTGATACCTTAAACAATGTTGTTAGTTGTATAAAACATATATAAATAAACCTATAGTAAGTTTGAAAGGGTTTAAGTACTAATAATGTGACCTGAGGGCCACAATTGATCCTTCGGATGCGTGATCCGACATGAACTTGGCTCTTTCTTTATGCTACTATGGCTGCAAGCTGTAGGACCTATCTTTGCTTGCCATCGTTGCAGGCAATATAAAGAAAAACCGGGAACAGCACACCACTATTCGAGGCTAATGCCAACGATCGATCTCTTCCGAAGTGGTTTACAGAATTCAAGATGCGATTCGTATCGCTTGCGTATTCAGTCGCGATGTTTGCATTGCGCTTCTGATACGTGAGAGACCTTACACTTTAAAGCTTCAACCGTTGGTATGTACTCCAAAAGCATAGATCTTATGCTAAGCATTTGTAGTTTATAGGGTTCCGTACCCAAAGGCCAAAACGGGACCCTATTACTAAGACCCCGCCTAGTACGAAGACTCCGCTGTCCGTCCGTCTGTTTGTCTGTTTGTCTGTCTGTCCGTCCGTCTGTCACCAGGCTGTATGTCATGAACCGTTAAATCGACACGAGTTTCGAATTACCTGTTCGCACGTGTATCGTACAACGTTTTACAGTACATATGGCTCTTTAAAGTCTCGACATATGCACGTAATCTGCTGATTACCGCACTCGTGCTCTAAAGTAGCACCATATGTACTCTAAAAACTTTTAAAAAGTTGCTCGTTGTGTTCATCACGCGCTGGGTCTCAAAATGTATTGGAAAACTAAAATCCGACTCGCACTTGACCAACATTCTACTTGATATTATTTAAAGTTCTTATTACTGTTAAAAAAGGTTATTTACTTTTTTAAATTAAATTAAAAAAAGGTTATAACAAAGTTTCTAATGTTGTATAGATAAGAGTACGGAACGGAACCCTTCGTGCGCGATTCTGACTCGCACTTGGTCGAGTTTTTTATTATTATGGAACAACCATCAAAACAAGTTTATTATTTATTTCTCCATTTACAATAATAATACATCATATACAAGTACAGAGTCCCACAAAACCGTTTGCACAGTTTGACTGTGGGATTGGGATTTAGTAAGATATTCGTTTACATACTAAATAATTTATTTTTATTAAAAAATGAATAAATCGCTATCTTATAATATCTTATTACATCAGTTTACGTGAGCAATATTAATATATATTCCATATCTGCAAATTACTTCACAAAGATCCAAATTCGGGGAGATGGGCCTCGTTAGCATTGGGCTGCAACCTGTCTAGGAGAAGGTAACTCCGAAATACAACCCGGGGAGATGGGCCTCGTTAGCATTGGCCTGCAACCTGTCTAGGGGAAGGAAAACCCCGATATAAAACCCCTAATCCAAGGTGTTAGCCGACCCGTGCCAAGGGATGCATGGCCAGAGGGGAGTCTGGTGTCGAACGGAGGGTGTCTGTGTTGGTGGTCACAGGGCACAGTGGTAATCCACCTTACCACAGTATAGGGCTCTGCTGTGATGGACCTTTAGTTCCCTATTTACTCGTGGGAACGCTATGGAGATTGGAAAAAATAAAAATCATCCGCATGGCGGCGACGCGGTCCGCCACCCGTCACGTCACGTTTCCAGTGGGGGCGAAAAGCGGCTCACGGAGTGCCGTTTTGCTACGTTGAATGTTGGAGGAGGAATGGAAGGAAAAATGAATGAAGTAAGGCAGATGATGGATAAAAAGAGGATTGATGTTCTTTGTGTAAATGAGACAAAACGGAAAGGGTGTGACACCACTAAACATGGACCCTATACAGCGTACTGGTCTGGAGTGACCGTTTCAGACAGAGCATGTCAGGGGGTTGGTGTCATACTTTCAGCTAGGATTGCCAAGTGTGTGAATGAATTTGAATGCGTGAGTCCCAGATTAATATGGGTCAGAATGAAATTAGGACTGACTCGTATCTTTGTTGTTGGGGTATATGCCCCTGTAAACCTGGGTACGAGAACATCACAGTCGACCCAGGAAGAGGGAAAACAGTTCTGGGAGGAATTAAGGGATGTCACAAGTAGATGTAAGGATAATGAAAGGTTGATTATGTTAGGTGATTTTAATGCATGGGTAGGGGTAAAGCGAGATGGATTTGAAAAGGTTCTGGGTACTCACGGTGACGAGAGAGTGAATGAGAATGGTGAGAGTTTGTTAGATATTTGCCTCGAGAGAAATCTTTTTGTGACAAATACAATGTTTGCCCACAAATGGATTCATTTGTACACGCGTGAGGCGGAGAACGTAAGAAAGAGTATGATTGATTTTGTGATAGTGGACGAAAGATTGAGGAAGAATGTTCTGGACACTAGGGTGTATCGCGGGGCCGGAATAAATACAGACCACTTCCTGGTGATGAGCCGAATGAAAGGGCTGTTTTAAGGATGGCGGCATCGACCTCGTATATTCACTAGTGTTCTGGAGAGAATAAAAGTAGAAAATTTGCAAGAGGAAAGTGTGGCTGATGAGTATATTCATAAACTAAAGAAAAATCTTAGAGAGATAGATGATATATGCGAGATTGATCAACTATGGAATGGTTTTAAAGATAAGCTTGTAAGTACAGCCAGGGATGTATGTGGTGTGAAAGAAAGGAGCAAAGGGAAGAAGAAGAAGAATGTATGGTGGGATAAAGAGGTACAAAAGGCAGTAAGTGAGAAGAAGAAAGCGTGGCTAGATTGGTTGGCGATAAGAGCTGACCAAAGAAGTCAAAAAGCCACGCTTGAAGACGTGAGTGAAAGGAAAAGTAACTATAAAAGGTTGAATGTTCTGGTAAAGGAGGTAGTTAAAAGAAAGAAAGATGAACAGAATGATGAGATGGATCAGAGGTTGTCTCAGGATTTCCGGGCAAACATAAAGTTTTTCTGGAAAGCCATTCGACTAGCCAGAGGTAAAACTCAGACCTCAGAGCTAACCTCGATTAGAGACCAGCATGGAAGTTTATTGAATGATGAGGAATGCATATTAGGGAGATGGAAGGAATATTTTGAAGGTTTGTTTGAGAGAGAAGAGGAAAATACGTCAGGAGTGAATGATAATGCACTGCCACATGAGGAGTGTAGTATTAGTATGGATGAAATTGTAAAAGCTTTGAAAGGAATGAAACCAGGAAAAGCAGCGGGGTATGATAGAATTTCAGTCGAGATGCTGAAGGCTGGGCAAGGCGTCGTAGCAAGTCAGTTGTATCGCCTTTTCAACTTATGTTTTAATACCGGCATAGTTCCAAAAGATTGGTGCAAGGCGGTCATCGTGCCACTGTACAAGGGAAAGGGCTCACAACTTGACTGCAAGAACTACAGGGGCATTAGCTTACTCAGCATCGTTGGCAAATTATATGCGAAAGTGTTGATTGAAAGGGTAATGCAAGAAACCGATGAGAAAATATGGGATGTACAAGCGGGATTTAGGAAAGGTATGGGATGTACGGATCAGGTCTTCTCTTTACGATGCATAGCCGAAAAATATTTGGCCCAAGGTCAAAAGGTCTATTGCGCGTTCGTGGATTTGGAGAAGGCCTATGACAGAGTGGTGAGGAATGAACTTTGGTCGGTACTGTCCGGATATGGAGTGAGCGACCATCTCATTCAAGCTCTGAAATCTCTCTACGAGGATTCCTCTGCTTGCGTGAGAGTAAACGGGTCCTACACTGAATGGTTTAGCATCGAAAAGGGTGTTAGACAGGGATGTGTAGCGTCACCGTGGCTGTTTAATCTATTTCTGGACAGTTGTTTGCAAGATTTGAAAGACGATGAATGTGGGTTGGAAATAAATGGGTTGCTTATCAAATGTCTACTCTACGCCGATGACCAGGTTTTATTAGCGTCATCGGCTGAGAAGCTACAGAAGATGGTAACTAGCATGCACAGATTATTTGCGAGAAAAGGAATGAAAATGAATGTAAGCAAGACGAAAGTGATGGTATTTGAAAGAGATGAGTGTATGACAGTTTGTGAAATTGCTGTAGATGGAGAGAGGTTGGAGCAAGTGGATGGGTTTGTGTATTTGGGGACTTTGTTCACGAGA
The DNA here is from genome assembly GCA_905163555.1 of Notocelia uddmanniana. Lineage (NCBI taxonomy): Eukaryota > Metazoa > Arthropoda > Insecta > Lepidoptera > Tortricidae > Notocelia > Notocelia uddmanniana. Next base: position 22,135,451 of record LR991068.1, read on the forward strand.
GACGGTAAGCATGAAGGAGATATTGAAAGGAGAGTGATAGCTGGGAATCGAGTGAATGGGGCAATTCACGCCTTTATGAGTAGCCAGAAAGTGTCAGAAAAGGCGCGGCTGGCCGTGCATAGAGGAGTGTTGGTGCCGACACTAATGTATGGTAGTGAAAGTTGGGTGTGGCAGAAGAAACATCAGAGTCGAGTGAATGCAGTGGAAATGAGAGCGCTGAGAAGTATGTGTAGCGTTACTTTGAGAGATAGAGTGAGAAACACCGTTATAAGACGGAGGTGTGGAGTGAATGAAGATATAGTGACGAAAATTGAGAAAGGTATGCTAAGATGGTTTGGACATGTAGAGAGGATGGATGAAAGAAGATTGACAAAACGAGTGTATGAAGGAAGAGTGGATGGAAAAGTTGGAAGGGGAAGACCTCGGCGAACGTACTCCGACCAAATCGGAGACATTCTGCAGAAAGGCCAGGTCAGGAGTACCCTAAATCGGCGCGCATGCATGAAGAATGTTATGAAAGTTCATGAAGCGAAAGTTGTATGTCAGGATCGTAGCAAGTGGAAATCCGTGATCTCTGCCTACCCCTATGGGAAACAGGCGTGATTATATGTATGTATGTATGTATGTATGTATGTAGATCCAAATCCTATGTCATCACACCGTAAATTACAATTACGTTGAGAGCCATTTGTAAGTAATTCGGCGGAGCTTGTAAAACTTTTATTATTGTGAAAATAAAATTTTGTTTAACGGTGTCGCCGAGTCGGGCGGATGGGCCATTTAATACAGGAATAATGGTCTCTGAGCAACAGACAGACATCGATGCACAGAGCGCGAAGTATGAAGCTGTAGATATGGCATACATACATCCTCCTCATCAGGTCACGACTTGAAACGAATCGCGGTGCGGCAATCTGTTCATTGCACGGTTGAGACGCGCAATGCACTTTGGTTAGTTGGGATCACACGCAATGTATAATATTAGGAAAACCTTCGCCGCTGGAAAGGCCGGGGTCAATAAAAATAAATATTGGGGGACAATCTTTACACAAATCAACCTAGTCCCAAACTAAGCAAAGCTTGGACTATGGGTACTAGACGACGGTATACATGCTCATATAGATAAATACATAGGAAACATCCAAGACCCAGTAACATTATCCGTACTAAAACACAAATAATGCCCTGGCCGGGATTCAAACCCGAGACCTCTAGCTTCGGCTTCGGCTGGTTCATAATATTTTGTTCTTTTGCTTTCTAACTTTTAGGCTAGGCTCGATAATGGTGTATCATGTTTTTTGACATGAGCTTACTGATGTGAGATTTTCACATTTGGCGAAATGCTGTCAGTATTACGTTTGCGCTGTAGTAATTTTATGCGCAGAAGCGGGGTAGTACTGCATTCGTATCGGTTAACACTGACAGCTGATAGTTTTCTCATATCGTACCGCCTCCGCATTGACAAATCAGCAAATCGCCTTACGCGATACGATAAAAGAAAACTGTCAGCTGTCTGTGTATGCTATCAGTCGAGTCAGTACCGTTTTTACCGCACCCTTACATTGAAATAAGCGTTTCCTGACTGGTGCGAGATGCGGAATACAAAGTCAAACCACAAAGAACAAAATACCACATCAATCCCGCCCCGCCAAGTCAGGAAGTTACCTTAGACGCGAGCTTGACTCATGTCGTATACATTTTTTTTAATAGATGGGATTTAAAATGGAAATGGGCCGGTCACCTGGCAAGACTGGAGAACGGTCGGTGGGCAAAAGAGGCAACCGTGTGGCCCGGACCTGGAGGATTTAAAACGAGCCACGGGCAGGCTGCGCACGCGCTGGACGGAAGACCTGAAGGCCGTCGCCGGGCCGGATTGGGCCACAAAAGCCGCAGACGGAGAGCTTTGGAGAAGCTTGAAGGAGCTTGGAGGAGGCCTTCACCCTGTAATGTAAGGGTTTCTCATCACCATGAAGGTACAGTACGGTTTCAAAGGAATTTCCTCCCTCGGACGCTCCGGTTGTGGAATAAGCTTCCTGCCGAGGTTTTCCCGAGGAACTACAGTATGGGATTCTTCAAGAAAGGAGTGTATACTAAAGGGTCGGCAACGCGTATGTGACACTCCTGGAGTTGCAGGCGCTTAGCATCAGGCGGGCCGTACGCTTATTTGCCACCGACGTGGTATTAAAAAAAATGAAGCACGTTATTTTAGTAACATATTATTTGAGTTTTTTTTTATCGTCACTTAAGAAGATTTTAATAATTGTTTGTTACAATTAATTGAGTCAACTATGTTAGTCTCTTTTTTACTTTCTTTATGTTATCTCTACATCACATGATCGAGTCAAGAAGCACTCATTTAAATTTAGGCGCGCAGTAAAGAAATAGTGCGGTCTCGACTGACAGCTAACACGTTTTAAATATCGTACCGCCTACCCACCGACAAGGACTGGAGGTCGCCTTACATTTTCACAATTGCATTAAGACGATTTGCTTGCTCTTTACGGAGTTTTAAGCTGACCTATTTTTTTGGGTAGCAGTTCGTTTCTGCGAGGGTTGAAGTCCTAGCCAAACCTACATCTTTGGCAGCCATTAGGTTCTGTAGGCGTCAAAAATGGGTGTAGTTATTAGTGTTTGCGGAGCCTATAAGACCTTCCTATTTTAACCAAGCTGGGAAGTTAGGCGTTAATGGGATAAGGATTTGTCAAATGAGATAACTTATATGTTACAAATTCAAGTTCTTGTTACCACTGCAGTGTTGTCCTTAATAACAACAAATAGCGAGACGACTCTTTTAAGCAGGAAAGTGGTCAATTAGAAATAGAGAATAGAATAGAAAACATTTATTCGTGACAATACAATACAACAAAAAAGAAATAGAAAACAAAAACAAGTCACAATGGGTATTGCACGAAATGGTTCCATCTCAGCGTGTTGCTGGCGCGATTACCAGCGCTGACAATTACGATATGATTGAATCAGACTTGATGACAGAAGCCACCTGTAGTAAGTATAAAAATTTAACTGACAACACTGGTCTTACGGCCCGTTGTTATTAGTGTATTGCCTTAATGTTGCCAGTGCAATCTTGTAGAATTTCAGCTTATAGCTTCATGATATGGGCGTATCTGTCCTTTCAAGGATTAATCTCGTTGTCGTTCCACAGGCAGCGGTTAATACATTCTGATTCATTCATATCATATTTATACAGGCACATATTCAAACACATTCTACATATTTGCTCACATATCTTCCATAGAGGTCACGAGTTATTTACAAAAATAATATTTTTAAATTCGTTCACTTTTCTCATACGCGTTGCCATGGCAGCTGATCATAGTCTGCCTAAAACATGTAAAACATCAAACAAAGATATTCCTTTTCCATTCAGACATGTTAAAACCTTTCGACAAAATTTACATGATAAAGATTGATCCTGGGTTAGTGAAATTGTATAAAACTTATGTATACAATGTTTTAGGAAAAATAATTTGATTTTTATTGCATTATTTATTAAGGTGCATGCACTAACTGGCCAAAAGGTTGCACAGATAACAAATCTGAATGATTGTGCAGTTCGAGTTCCCACAATGGTCTTTTCAGTCAGTCTGCAATTGACATATAAGGCCTATGACTATTTATTAGGCATATTTATTGAGCTAAAAACTTAGGTGCTCGTAAGCCAGCTTTACAACCAATAAAACGAAACTTTGATTCAAAACCCTTAGTACGTATTTAAATGCTTAAAAAAATTACTTACCACATCAGAATCAACACTTCTTCCTTGAAGCATGTAGCAGTCCCAAAGACGCTGTTTTACAGACTTTACGGCAAGAAATACGTACCGGCGCGAAACATATTTGAGAATTCGTTTTTATCACCCAGTGCAATGAGCAACCGTCTGTTAATGTCTTTATGATAGACGTTAAAAACCTTGAGCACGACTTGCTGTTTAATGTTTTGCGAAAGCTACCCACTTCTGTTGATTACGTTGTTTTAATCGTGAGATGAGAAAGAAATATTCATGATAGTTTCCCTAGCTCTCGTAGCGCTAAGAATAACTACTATGAATATTTTGTGGACAATGGACTGTCTGGAATTTTTAAAGTACGTTTTTTACTCGGCGACATAATGCATCGTTCTGCATTTAGGCGCTAAATGACAAGTCCACCTTTTCTGTTTTTTTAGGGTTCCGTAGCTAAAATGGCTAAAACGGAATCCTTATAGATTCGTCATGCATGTCCGTCCGTCCGTCCGTCGGTCCGTCCATCCGCGTCCGTCCGTCCGTCTGTCCGTCCGTCCGTATGTCACAGCCGATTTACTCGAAGGCTATGAGCACTACAATTATGAAATTTAGTAGGAAGGTGTTTGCTATGAACCTCTATAGAAATGTGAGTTGAAATTACGAAAAAAATATTAAACTGGGGGGGGGGGGCACCCCATACATGTAACAGGGAAGCCAAAATTTTTTTTCAATGCACAAAGGCGTGTGGATCTATCGATAGGCCTTCGAAAATGACATGAAGGTTTATATTAAACTTTTCCATTTAAGTCAACCGTTGGTGAGATATTAGCTGTCAAAGTCGTAAAAAGAGTGTCCTCCCTCCCTGTAATTTCCAAACTATGAAGTTGAAATTCTGAAAAAAAAACAAAATGATGTAGAATTAGAAATACTTTCAACGATTTTTGGTTTTTGGTCTGAAAAACTGTCGGGCTTAAACAAAAGGGCATAAGTGCCGTAACTTCCCTATGAAGATACGACCTTTTTTAATTTACTGTATAGTGGTTTTAAATGTAGATTAGGAGGTGTGGGTACGGAACCCTTCTCTGTGCGTGACCCAACTCGCACTTGGCCGGTTTTATTTAATTCAGGTATAGTTATATATTTTTAAAAGTCGATGTACCCCATGCTTATTGTGTGACATATATGAACCACGGACAATGATAACACAAGCGAGCTTGAAAAATGTCACTCAACACAGTCCCCCTGCATCGCATTTTATTTTCATATTCAACAATTTCCAAAACTGACTAAAAAAGTCCATAAAATATTTAAACCTGCTCACAAAATTTCAAGAGGAACGGGTGATAAATGCGACCTGAAGAGGAGTACAACGGGAGATTATTTTCAAATTCCAAAATTTTCAAAAACTGACTAAAAGAATATGTATAAAATAGTCAAACCTGCTCACAAAATTTCAAGAGAATCGGTTGAGAAATGCGACCTGAAGAGGAGAGCGACGGGAAATCCGAAAATCTGCCGGCCGGACATACACAAGCATTTTGCTAAAGCTCTAACGGATACCTTCGTTACACTCGGTCAATAAAACCTATAAGAATGACGATATTTTTAGGTTGTCTGAATTCATTTAACCCATTACACGCCAAAGACTCGCATATAAGTCATGCCTCGTGCGATTTCTGCTCTGTAGCGGGAAAAGCTGCTACGCACTACAGCGTAGCACGCTACGTACTACGTAGCGTTACTTGGCCTCGATTGGATTAACATTTTCACTGCTAACGATTTCGTAACGCTACACTCCTAGCCAATAATATGCGAAAAATCGTACGAAGAGAAAAGCGTCTACGACACAAGCGCCCGCTTTAGAGTGGGCTCTTGGCACTGAAAGTGTTAAAATTTGTTACAAAATTGTCTTATAGAAAAATTACTTACATTCACGATCTCTCGCGTGATCTATTAAGAAGAAAACATCATACAATTAGCTCTTAAGTAAGTTTATTAGCCTTAGTGTCCACGATTTCGGTGTCGATACAAACCCGACAGGGTTTTGTCGGGCTTAACGACACTTTTCTGTTAAACCAATATGTGAATTTTCTATTGTAAATAAATAAAATTAATAAAACTCACTATTTTTTTAAGTCAATTGATTTAGTAAAATAGACTTTTAACTGTTATTTTTACCTCAATTTGCAACTAGCATTTTGTGCTTGGTAGTTATAGAAAGTATTTCAATGGCGACAACATATAACGCAAAGGAATAGTGATAGAGAGAACGAAGTTACTTAAACTAACTTACGATATGAAAAATTAAAAAGTTAGTTTTTTTCACGCTCGCAGCAAAATCAAAATTGCATTTTGCTCACTGGTTTCAAACCAGAAAAGTCGTTTTCACGCTCGCAGCAAAATTGCATTTTGCTCACTGGTTTCACGCAACAAAACCGACATTTTCGAGCCGCTGAGGTGAAAATAAGTTTTAGTTTACTCGTTGAAAAGCTTGGCAGTTAAATTTAAGACCACATTCCATTTTCGAATCCTTGATTGATTACACTACTAGCGATTGGTTGACCGCGGGATTAGTTGCCATGGCAACGAGGCGACCTTTTCAACAACCAGCCATTTAACGCCGACCCTCATCTTGACTGCGCCTGTCTTACTCTTTAATAACTTTAACAGTCCATTTGAAAATGGCCGTGGGTATTTTAAGGGCCAATTTGTTTTTGCAGTGCTTCTGATCCTTATGCGCGAAGTTTTAGAAGTCAATGTCAGTTGTTTAAGGTCGGGACTTGGTTTTTTTCCGTAGTGATTGGCTTGGTTGACAGTTAAGAAGATAAACGAGAGCTGTCATTTGTCATTTGTGCCCGGTTGACGTAGTGTGCAGTCGGCCTATTAAATGCAGTATAATGAGACCGTTTTTGATGGATGATGCCTATTGCCTACCCGAAAGTTTCAGTAGAGTAATCTATGATGACATGTATTTTTCAATCGAGTGATATTTTGTAAAAAACGAGCATTGTTTATTATATTTTAGTGTTGGTGGTAGTTTATTGACGTTCATAGGTGCATGTTACATGCCTAATTTGAAGAATGAACTACTTTTTTTTTTTTACTTTTATAAAATGTTTACGGAAGCGAAAATTGATCTACCTCAGGTCTCATTTTCGGGAACATCATTCGTTTGCAACGGACTTTTCACTCGCCCTGCCGAGCAAAACATGATCTCATAGGAAATATCCTGTTATATATTTTTATTATCTATATTTAAATTCATAAATTTTATTGGAATAAGTAAAAATAAATGGGGGGCATTAAATATTTATTACTAAACCTCGTATTTCATCAGTAAACCGACATTCGCAATGTTTTCCAAGCCCGAGTCGGATTTAATGGATTATTTTGTACCAATAATAAGAAAATCTTCAATTCATCAATAAATAAATTCATTGATAAATTTTAGCTATTTTTTTTAATGATGCATGATATATATATATTTTAATTCAATTGTTAATTTATATTATTAAATTGTTAGGACATAATAAATTACTTAACCTAATTGAAAGGAGGAAAAAATGTTTAGGTATGGATTAAATTTATAATAATTAAGTGCATATGTAACATTTTAAGGAAATAAAGAGGCTTCATTATTATTATTATTATTATAAGAGAATTTGGCTAAAACATAAAGTGCGTAAAATTACTTACCGATATAAAATTTTATATTTCCACGATAGACACAAGTAACCTCATGTAACACGTGAAATTAAACAAAAGTTCCTCGTTTTTTATCCTAAAGCTATAAAACTCGAAATTAATATGCCATAGAAAAGCGAGTATATAATGTTGATTCGTCATGTTATACAAAGTTATGTCGGTGTTATTTATCTGTAAAATAAAGGAATTTAAAATATTTACTTTATATAAGTACGTCAGAATAATAAATGATTTCTGCTTCTCGATTTTATTAAGTAATTCTTGGTCCCAGCAAAATTACGAGAATAGATAGATAGGAAAGAAAGCTCGCAAGATCAAGTTTTTTTTTCTAGGAAAGTTAATATTTATTAAACTCCCTTATTTCTCAGAGCTCGTTAACTCAGTCAAATAAAAAAAATCAATTCAGCGAACAGTAATTTATATTTAAAATTAAGCATTCGATTTACCTTTCTTGTTTTTGGGAAGGATAAAGCCTTATTTGACATTGTAGTTTTAAGAATCAGAAAAATTATCTTTTTATTCTATTTTTTGTATAAGTTGATTCTTAGTTTTTTGCGAAGCGGCCTGTTTGGATAACATTATATAATTAAAAAAAATACCCCATTATCTACAGTAGTTTTTAAAGTAGTATATCTAAATAATTAAAATCTTCTTTAAATATTTTTAACAACCGGTTTATATTATGTTTGTACACTACGGCCTCAAATTTTGGTAATTTTCACATGTAGACCAGGTATTGTTGAGTTATGTATCGTATACATCCATACATACATACATAAACTCACTCCTATATTCCCAATAGGGGTAGGCAGAGCACATGAAAATTAATTTGGCACTGTATCGTATATTACATTGAATTCCATATTTGTAGGTACGGTCAACTATTTGATTTATGTGCCACTTCGTACCTTGTCACAGTGAAATTTAAAATGAATACCGCTAGAGATGTCATATTATTATCACTGTAACAATGAGCTGGGATGGATTAAATTATCAGCTAATAATTAGGCATGTAATTATTTGCTTTGATTTCCGCTACCCAAAGGTTGTCTGGTAGAGATCGCTCTTTAGCGATAAGACCGCCTTTTGTTTGCCTCTACACGTACTGTACCGTGTCCTTTAATTGAGGTGTGCAATAAAGAGTATTGTATTGTATTGTATCAGCCAATGTTAAAACTTACACACGCACCACGCACAAAAAAAAACATCCGGTTAACTGGTAGAGAATGCCATTTGATATTATGCCCGGCCTTTGTACGTTTCTGTGTTTTGTGCAATAAAGTTTAAATAAATAAATAAAAGAACATACATATTTATTTCCGCATTCATAAAATTTGTATGGAAGTATCAATGCCCGAATTCTATCGTGTATGTATGTATGTATAACAATTTATTGCACATAACAAAACTTTTACACGAGAAAAACTAAACAGAATATTAAAGGTTAATTTATTCCCATACGGGATTCCTTTTAACTAACCTTCGATAAGAATATAAACAAATTTTGTTATTGTACAATTTAACCGTGCATTATTTTTTGGTTAAGATAGAAAATATCTATAAATGCTCAAAACTATAAAAAACCGGTAACGTGCCTGTGACTCTGCGTCTATAGACTACGGTGTAGACACCAGAAGCAGATGGCAAGCAGATCTGCTTGCCATCACGCCTATGCTTGTTTGCCACCGGCATGTTAAAACAAAACCGGCCAAGTGCGAGTCGGACTCGCGCACGAAGGGTCCCGTACCATCTATACTAATATTATAAAGCTGAAGAGTTTGTTTATTTGTTTGTTTGAACGCACTAATCTCAGGAAGTACTGGTTCAAATTAAAAAAAATATTTTTGTGTTGGATAGTCCATTTATCGAGGAAGGTTTTAGGCTATATAACATCACGCTGTGACCAATAGGAGCGAAGACGCGGACGAAGTCGCAGGCAACAGCTAGTTATCTATAAAAACGGCAAAGAGTCCGATTTGCACTTGGCCAGTTTTTAATATTTGTTGTTGGCAACAGAAGTACATCTTCTTTGGGTCTCAGGTTCTTGAGATATAGCCTGGTGACAGACAGACAGACAGAAGGACAGCCAAGTCTTAGTAATGGGGTCCCGTTTTACCCTTTGGGTTCGGAACCCTAAAGACTTATTTGAAAAGAGTAGAGTACCACAGTATTTGACCCGTATGTTGACCTATATTCTCTGATCTTGTTTATTAATATTCAATATACAATTTTCCTGATAGCATGTAAATCATTACTTGTTATTTATTCACGGCAATTCCTTACGCACTTTATCTTACGAACGGTGGGAACGTTCCCTAAAGGACGCTTACTTATAGGTACATGAGGAAATTGATAAGTTGTGTTTCTCACAAAGTAAGTCTTTAATGTCAGTTCTACTAAACAAGAAATCAGTTTGTTAAATTACATAATTAATTTGTCGGCCTGTTTAGCCTAGTTGGAAGTGTCACTGCCTCCGAAGCTAGAGGTCCCGGGTTCGAATCCCGGTAAGGGCATTTGTTTCTGTGGTGAGCAGAGACATTTGTTCCTGAGACTTGGATGTTTTCTATTTATTTAAGTATATATACATATTTATCTATTAAATATATCGTCGTCTAGTACCCATAACACAAGCCTTATTGAGCTTACTATGGGGCTAGTTCGATTTGTGTAAAAAATGTTCCCTAATATTTATTATTTTTTTATTTATTTACATACAGTTTTGATGTATAATCTCATCATACATACATTTACGACCGTGCTCCTAGAAGGATTAGGCAGAGAGAATGAGATTTTATATTCAGGGCCACTTCCAGCGGTTGTCCAGGTTTAAAGAAAGAGAAAATGACAAGAACATAATTAGCTTCTATTTTCATAAGTGAAGTAAGCGTTATCATATGGTTCATGGCATGATAAAACTTGCCTTGATACGACGTCTAAAATGTACACTTTTGTGTACACGAGTAAACAGCGAATAAAATCTCTCATATCTCAGGTGAATACGTATTTATGGCCAAAACTCATATGAAACCAACATAAAACTGTAAAACACTTTGAGGATTTAGCAGCGGCTTCCGAAACGGAGCAGAGTACCAACTACAAACTAAATAGTATAGTATTACACAGGTTTACAACAGTATGTTATGAAATAAAACGATGGGAAAAATTAAATACATACTATATCGTCTTTCAGTATACGCACCATGTTACAGTATAAGTACAGTAGAGTTCATGAATATAAAGTTTAAAAATATCAGTGCAACCTTATGCCCTTGACAATAAAATAGTGTTTATATATTTTTCTTCGGGTTTCGATAACATTTTTGCGATATCGCTTTATCTTCATAAGTATTTATAACGTTTTAAGGGCTTGAAAACTTCACAACTGCTCAGTGACTTTAGTATTTGTTGAATCTGTTTATGTGAGAAATGATACATCATTGGTCTAATGCGTCATTGGGAAATCGTAGTCAAGATTTTCTCCAAAATTATGACAAATAAAGCTTATTCTTTTTGATGCTACAGATCCTGCTTAAGCAGCTATGGGTCAGCTTTGGGGGTACAATAGATGTAGGTATTATTATAATACTGAAACCGTTATAATTCACGTATTAAGTTGTCTCTTTGGGCAACATGTTTCGAACAGGTCTTGCTCAAGATGAGTGCACTCGCGGCGATGACTATGGGATTAATACAGTGAGTTTTAATCATTTTACTAATATATAGTTTTGAAACATGACTCACAAAAGTTTAAATTGAAGTAGCTGCGTATTTTTGTGAAATGAGTGTTTATTTTCGGGTGAAGCAGGACCGGTCCTTGTGGAAGTCTTTGGGGAGGACTACGTCCAGCAGTGGACGTCCTATGGCTGACATGATGATGATGATGATTATTGTTTTTCTTTTTTCTCTTTTTAAATTATGAAAAAAAGTAAAATATAAAACTTGCCTTATCGAAAACACTTAAAAAGACAGTTAATTGAGTCTTTTTAACTTATTCGCTAAGCGCCTTTAGATTAATCCAATCGCTAGGTGACGCGCGCCAGTGCAGTGGAATCAGTAAGACTGGACTGGCAAAATAATATATTTACATGGCGCCAGTATCTTGCCAGTGCTATTAAATAATAGTGTACGCCGCCTACTGGCACCAGCGACTATATTCATTTAAAAGCGCCACATTTGGGGTAGCATTTAAGTACCTGGTGCTTTACTGCTATAATCTGTGCACTACTGTAAAGCTTTGACGTTTTTTCGATCTCTAGAATGTCTTTTATGCCGTCCCTCAATCTCTTTCATGTAGTGGCTTATCTTGATCTTTCTGAGAGCAAAGGGATGCGAGATTGTGTGCCGACCACTGCTTATGTAGTGCTCAATATATGACCACAGTAGTTTTAAAAATCGTTATGCAGTCGGTGTAAAATGGAGCGTAAATTGCCTGACGACATACAGTAGATGTGTATGTAAGATGAAAGGATTTTTGATTTATGTTTTGGTTCTTAAATAAATAAATATTAGTGTACAATTTTCTTATTTATTCTGTTGATTGGGGAAGTTTAATAATTAGTTAGGTTTTTATACCTCGTGAGAAAACCTGCATAAATCTGCGGTTGAATTAAAAAGTGTATGTGAACTCCCCAACCCGCACTGGCCCAGCGTGGGGCTACTTCCCGTTCCCTATTATTTATAAGAGCCCAGTAGTGGAACGTAAATAGGCTAACGATGATGAAGCCAGAAACTACTTATAATACCGTTTTGGGATAATAATTGTATTTTATGCAAGAACTATGGTGGATTGTTCAAGTACGCTAGTTTTTATTTATGGTTTAGTTTAGTTTTAGTTTTTCAGCTTATAATTTGATCTTTTGTATATTGTATTGTGCTTTTTTAAATAAACAATTTTTCATTACAAATGAAACATAATATTTTCCAGTATTACTGTTTGAAACCGATGAAGTTATGATAGTTTTCTTCAAAGGAAAAGTTTTTTGAATCTGGTGTAAAGTTTGCATTTTGGCGGTTACCACCACCACCACCACCATATCAGCCAAAGGACGTCCACTGCTGGACATAGGCCTCCCCCAAATTCATGGGGGGCATATGCCATAATCGCCACGCTTGGCATGCGGGTTGGCGATCGCAGTATCTCCACCGCACTCCAAGGATGCCGCTGCCCCCGGTGGTCTTGGTCGTAGTTTTAGGACATACCCGGGTCCATTGCCCCCATCCGGGCGGTTACATTCTGTATTTATTTCGGGGGATTCTTTTGGCACACATGTGTAACCATTATTATTTAACTCCGATATTTATTGTAAATTTCGGAGAGGCACTTTATAGGCTTTATAAAAAAATAATAATTATAAAGCCTTTTAATAATTTAACATGTATAAATAATGTAATCGTATTACTATAATTGCTAATTGTTCGATTTGGCATTGTATTTACATGTACCTAGTATAGAACTGCTACGCCCTGACGGGGTGACAGTGTACTCACATCTAATGTATAACACCTTATAAACCATGGTAATGAAATAAATAAAGAAAATTCTTCGACAGGAAAAAAATAGAACTACATAATAAAAAGGTTTTTACAGTACATATGGTGCTACTTTACCGCACGAGTGCGGTAATCGGCAGGTTACGTGCATATGTCGAAACTTTAAAGAGCCATATGTACTGTAAAACGTTTTACGATACACGTGCGAACAGGTAATTCGCAACTCGTGTCGATTTAAAACACTCCCTTCGGTCGTGTTTTAATTTATCACCACTCGTTGCGAATTTCCTGTTTTCTGCACTTGTATCGTAATGTACTATTAAAGTTCGAGACGAAAGTCGATGTAACAGAACGAGCGTAGCAATTTACCAAATAATTTGATTTAAAAATCGATACCGTGTGCCTCTTCTAATAATTAAAAAAAATACATTTTATTTGTGTTTTTGTTAAGTGAGATTTAACCTTATTTCTGTGTTTAAGTGATAACATTTTATTATTAGTAAACGGGACTTTATCGTGTACAAATTAAATCTATTGCCCTTTTTGTGAGGTTTACCTGGCGTTTCGAATGTATCACAACATCCGTGGTCAGCTCGTGACCACGTCAATTAAAAATAACAGGTTGTATAGAAATCCATTTCCATTCTCCCACTAGTCATATAATGACTTGTCTATGGTATAGATTTGCATTAGTATAAAAAGATTATCGTTTTAATACTACCTATCAGTCATTTAAAATTGACAGATTATACTGCTGGAGTAGAATTTTTTTTTTGTATTGTCACTAGCATCGACAAAAGTGATCCACATCTCTGGGACTAACGAAGAGTTACTTAGTTATTTCATTACCTTTTAATTAAGATTTTGTTTACGAACCCGTAAAGGAACGCAATATGACCACGGATTAAATCTGGTATTTGGCACACCTACCCAAGTCCAACCCAAACCTTCCTGCATTTGTTTCCTCATACCCCACAAGGAAAGCAATAACATCTCCGTGTAAACAGTGCACTCATTATATTGAGCCGACGGCATGTCAACGGTCCGTGAAATTATTCTGTTGCCGCCATTCTAATTCCACCCTTACGACTTGGCCCGAAGAACTAGCGGGTAGCGGGAAGCTTAGTCTGATTGCTCTTAGAAATACACACCATTATTACGAAACGTCATAACTTGGTAGGGTTTTGAAGTCGCTTACGCTCGTTTTTAATAGAAAGTAGGGAAGGAAAGGGGAGTTACTTTAAATTAAAAAGATGCTTCAGCTCATGTGTACACAGCCAACTAATTTGACGCAAAAATCTTCTTAGAGGAAGTCGAACGTGTTTTGAGATTACTTTTGCGTTTACGCTGAACTCGGCTGTTATATATAAGTAATTTGCTGTATTTAATGATATACTTACTCGAAAGCCACGAAAACGGATGTAATTTGTACAGGCAAGGCCATTTCTATTTGTGTGATGGACGTTTTTATATTGGACGTTTGCTATATACTTATTTTTTATTTAGGACGTAATTATATCGTCCTCTAAAGTTTGCCCATAGGGCCGAAAGTACCTATTGCAAAGTTTATTATAATTTTATAAATTTCGACGAAATGCCGATATCTCGAAATTAGGCATTTTTAATAAACCTGAAATTAAATAGTCTGAGAGGTATTTAGCAGCCTTATCACGCCCGCGCAATATCCCCTCTTTATTTATTTATTAGATTCAGGTAACAAAGGCTCATATTAACACCACTACAGATTAATATGTATCTATAATATCAATACAAAATATTCTTAAAAACTTAAACACATTAATGGATGAGACGAAACAGCATTACTCCTTTGCGTCGTCAACTCCGGTGTGTCCGATATTATGGAATGTAAATGTAAAATAAAAATACGTATGTAAACTTAGTATGACGGTAAATTGTCAGTCATTGTACTGCATTACATTGATTTTGCAATAACCATACGATTAGGTCATATGATAATAAGCCCGTCTTTAAGCAATATTTTTTTTTGTGCATTGTATATTAAATAAATAAATATATGCATGGTCCAATGCCACAAAATACTTTCCATTCGCTCGCCCCTTACACCACCACCAAATTTGGTGATTGCCGGCCCCGTACAGGTATTCGGCCGTTAACGTTGTTGCGGGAAAGAATCTCCGTGGAATCCCGTCATCATGACGCGTGTACAAACGCACAGGTTTCATTAATTAATCTATTTGGGAGTTTAATTTCGTCCGGGTTCCGAGGAAAAATCGCGGCGACATTTTGTGTCGTGTATGTTTTACCATCCATGATAATTGATAGGAGCTCCTCCAAACGTAAAAACTCCCTTTCAAGTAGAAAACTAATGTTGTCCGAATTAGGTTTTTAAAAAGTAATGACATTTCCGTCTGTCACATATCATGGTTATCCTGTAGTTGCCTCACATAAAGATAGCATCGACCGTTCCCCTGCTTGGGCGGAACCCGCACTGGCTTTCAGGTAGTATATGCTTTGCAAGCTCCGACAGATGGTGATGATTGCATGGATGACACCAGATTACAAAGGCTGCGATATACTCGTAGAGACGTCATCAAACGCCAATTTACCGCGTGTAACATCCCATACAAGGGTTGTGAAGAGCTTGCACAACAGAGAGGAGTATGGCGCAGCTCTGTTCATAAGGCCGTCACTGTTTTTGAGGAACGTCGCTTGCAGGACCTCGATGCAAAACGCCTTAACAGAAAGACCCGTCCTAAGCCTTCAAGCACCCTGCGCCCTGCAACAGAACACATGCACATGACCGTCCGTGAAGGTCGTGGAACCAGATTTTCGCCATTGACGGATACGTCAAGGAGGACGATATATATATGGTTATACCGGGACTGAACGGAACCCAGGTATGTCCTGAAACTACGACCAAGACCACCGGGGAATGGGCAGCAGCATTCCTAGAGTGCGGTGGAGATACTGCGATCGCCAACCCGCATGCCAAGCGTGGCGATTATGGCATTTACCCCCCATGAAATTGGGGGAGGCCTATGTCCAGCAGTGGACGTCCTAGGGCTGATATGGTGGTGGTGGTGGAACGGAAATGATCGAATTGATTTAATTGCGATCCATTGGGACATGAGTGATTATAACAGTTTTAAGAAAACTTTTTGCGAATGACCTAAATTCGGCGCAACACCTTCTGTTTCTTTAATTTAAGAGTGTCACTTTTGAGCAATCGCCACCTGTTACTATCCTAGTTACCTACGTTTTTTATTATAGTTTCTTTCAATTTCCTTATCAGAAAAGCTTCACAGGCAATACATATTATATGTACTTCTATGGTTGCTACGCATTTAACCTTAGTTATAAAATAGATTTAAATTTTCCCATGCGAGTGAACCGATGTATTCTCTTACGAGAGGCATAACCAAAGTCTAAAAGTATGTGTGCAAATATTCAGCTCAATTGAACGCCAAACAATAGTTGCAATTGACCTAGATTTGATTTAACAGCATATTCAGATACCGGTGAAACAAAATGAAACTAGAAAATTCCAGGAATCTGAATCCATGAAAACCTCGTTTTTATGTCCTCTACAATATTATTTTCATGTCTTTCATTATATTCTCAGTTGTGTACTTTTGTCAGAGTAGTCATAGTAGATGTTTGGACGTAAACAGTTGGTCTTCGGTTTTGGATATGTAGCTGCCTGCACTCTTTCCTCGCGATGTATGTCCCTTTCTAGCGATTGCATACGTTGCGAGAACACTCGACCAGACACGATTTGGTCACTGAATTCAGCAGGTCGGTCCATCAGGTAGAAGATCGTCCTCTAGATCGTTTATCTTCTCGCTGGTGCTATTGTACCCACATTTCTAGACACATGTCTTTCCGTCTTTCATTACATTTATCACAAATATAATTATTCTGTTTCATAAATTACTAAAGATTGGTGCAACATTTGTTTCTCAGCTGCCATCTGGTTTTACAAAAGGGACCTCGAAATATCTAAATTTCCAAATAAAATTTACATCCTTGTACAAAATTAAATTTCGAAGTCATAGCCTGTCGCGGCAACGTGTCCCTGGCAGATAAATTCATAAAGAAAATTCATATTCTAAGACCTTATTAGCTTGCCTTAAGCGTAAATTTTGTTTGCAACAAAAAGAAGGGACAGCCCTATACAATAACATGTAAATTACTATATTGATAGAAAGTCCACTCCAGTAGATACAGTCGTGGTATCAGGCAGATTTAATATAATTTAAATGACGTTTAGCAATGCACCCTCTGTGTCAACAGCGTATGCATTCACCCTCGAACAATGGGTAATCAATGGGTAAATTAAACAACTGCCTGCGTTCACCTTCACAAAGAGTTGAGTTACTAGATAAGACAATTTGGTATTTATAATTTTCTCAATATTGTCTTCGGTTTTCGTGATTCTTATACATGAAATGAAACTATAAAACGGATTTAATCGCGTTTCGAATATATTTATCATAATGAGTGCTGCAAAAGCTCGAAACGTTGGGATATCATAAATATATTCAGGCGATAAAATTTATTCGTGCATATTTCATTTCATTTTTTTTTATTAAAAGTTCAATGGAAAAAATCGGAAGGATGGCCATCCTTCCGATTTTTCTTTTAAATGGTATTTCGTAGCAGTAATCCTTCTAAAGTCTCGGGAATTTTGTAATTTTTACCAAAAATGCGAAATATTTTAACCCATCCGGAAGTTGATTTTTCCTGTTCTGCATTTTTTTTTTGTTGTAACGTTTTCCTACAGATTATTGGTGACAGCTAAATGGAACTATTTTATTTGTTTAAACGGCTATGATATAGCTGGATTTTTCCGTTTGTTTTAATAAATCAATAAGTCACGCAACTTTTAATATGGAGGTTGTGGGTTCGAACCTCGTCTAGTACAGTCAGTAAAAAAATTATTCCACAACCTTTGAACTTTCATTTACAAATAATAGAGTTGAAAACTTGAAGACTCCCGTGAGTTTCAGGCATATTGAAATATTATAAAAAACGGGTCACTTGCGTTTTAGGGCCAAATATCGCTCGACATATTTCAGACCGGTTCGCGGTCCTTAATCATGAGTACTTATCGCGTCGGAAGTTTTATTGATATTCGACCTTAAGGACATGAGTGACGCGTTTCATTTTATTTCAATAAACTTTGTATTATGTATTATTTTCCCAAACATGCAATGAAATTTCATATAATAGGCTTCAAAGTATTACGTTGCTGGCGGAACAACTCGGGAGAACTGTAAAGGAAATTCATACAAAATTAAAGGCCTAGGCCGGGAAGTATTTTTTTTAACTTTGAAGTCAAACATGGCGTCTGTTAAATTTGTGTTTTGAGTGGTATATTTTTTTTTCATTGCGTTCGTTTGAGAAGTGCACTATACAAATCTCGGCGAGAAATTTGGCTTCTTGGCCTACAACCGTGCAACCCTTCGTTTCCCGGCCTCTATAGTAATGTACTATTTTTGATTTTCAGTAGTATTTCGGTTCAGGAAAACATCATGAGGAAATCAATCTTATTCCTATAAAGCCTAATTTTCCTCCGGGACGAAAGGCCAAATGGCAGTAATTATCTTAAAACTAGTAACTACGCTCTCTCTAATCATGGAATAAGTTACGAGTACCAAAGCGGATCTCAGGCTCCCTTCGGATACAAACAACGCAAGAAGGATAGTGACTTTTTGAAGCCACATCCAGCCATGGCGCAGGGGTCGCCCCCTTTTTGCTTGTTGTGAAGACATAAGTGGCTTATTTCATCACTCATCATCACCCTGTGTCAGTCCACTACGCTCTTCTTCCCATGGCACGCAACTGAGCTCAGTCTTTGCCCACTTCCTTACGAATATCATAACCTAACCTATTGCTTGGCCGCCACCGCAAGTGCCATTTTTGTGTGTGGATAATTAACGCGTACAAAGGAGGAGATGGCGGACCTCTCGAGCAAAGCGTAGGTCGAGTGCGCCTGTGAGACCAAGGGCTGATGAAGCTTCTGGCGGGTGCCCGGGTGGAAGGCGGGGGACTGGGTTCCAGAAGCCAGGGGTTGCAAGGAATGTAAAATGGGGATAATATTAATTTAGCGCACGCTATACTCGCACAATAGTAGCTTAGAGCACCTAGTGGGCGATTGTCACAGTACTGTGCAAATGCAACGGAGACCAATAGAGCGAGCCTTTTTTTTCCGTGTTCGGTCTTTAGATAATCATGGGTAGCCTTGATTGACAAGATTAGATATTTAGTGACGGAGATAGAAGGCTTCGGGTCTTAATTAGGTAACGTTTTATTTTCGATACCGAAGAAAGATTTCTAATTGAATTAATAAAGAAATGTAGGTAAAAAAACTTAAGAAGATGGCCTGTTGTATATGTAGTTGTGACGTCTTCGAATAGACATTATGTATTTAAAATGTGCAACACAAACAAAATAAACGCCTATTCGGACACGCTACAACTACACACAACGGGTGCTTTATAAACGTCACCAAAATGCAATGAAAGAAATATCGGGTGTAGTAACAGTAGGCAGCATAATTTTGAAGCCACATCCAGCTATTGTGCCGGGTCGCCCCATGTTTGCTTAGTGAGAAGACGTGAGTGATCGGCTTATTTGGGTGTGGATAATTAACGCGTACAAAGCGCAAGCGCACTGTAAGCATTATAATAGTCTGTTGCACAGTTGCTTCACGTTGATATGGCAATGAGGTGGGAAAAAATAAAAATGGAAACTTACACCCATAATAAGTCCAATGTAAAAATGTCTTTAACTTGTATGTAGAAATTCTTACGTTTATCGTTTTAAGATACATGCTTAATATGTAATACGTAAAGGTATAGGTACCCTGTTACTAAACTATGGACTATTAATAAAAATAACATTAACAAATACGAGTACACCGTATGCTCATAATAATACACATTGGTCAAGTCTCCTACAGAAATCCAACTAGTCCCATAGTAAGCTCAATAAGGCTTGTGTTAGTAGTAATCTTGTTATTGTATTTTCTGGTGTTTAGCATTAATAACTTAAAAATAAATAAATAATAAATATTACAGGACAATTTTTTCCACAAATCAAACGAGTAAAGTAAAAGTAAAGTAAAAGTAAAAAAGTAAACGTAGTTTATTCTTCAAATTAGGCATATTACATGCACCTATGAACGTCAATAAACTACCACCGGTTCGGAAAAATAAACCTCTGCCACGAGAAGAACCGGCGTAAGAAACTCGGCGAGGTGTCATTTTTTCAAAACAATATACATTGTGTAGTTAAATATAAATTACAGTGTCAGCTACTACAAAATAACTGAAATAACAATGCTACAGTAGAAAACATATTTTCGGGATAAATTACCCGTGCAGGACGCTATCACTGCCAAACATCCCTATCCATGATGTAATCGTTTATCTTATAATATGCTTTTGAAATAAGTGTTTGTTTTACTACAGATTTGAATTTAGAATTACTAAGTTCAGTAATGTGTTTAGGAATTTTATTGTAGAATTTGATACAATTTCCCAAGAACGACTTTTTCGCCTTTACTAGTCTATAGAAGGTTACTTTCAGTTTCCCAGTATTTCTCGTGGCTATTGGTTTATCAGCGTTCGTTGGAAAATTGCCCAAATTCTTCCTAACATACATTATTATTTCAAATATATATAGGGACGGCAGGGTTAGAATATCTATTTCTTTGAAAAATTCTCTTAATGACTCACGTGACCCCAAGTTATAAGTTGCTCGGATAGCCCTTTTTTGCAAAATAAAAACAGTTTCAATATCTGCAGCTGATCCCCAATGAGTCCCATAATAAGCTCAATAAGGCTTGTGTTATGGGTACTAGACGATGCTATATTTAATATATATATACTTAAATACATACATGGCAAACATCCAAGTCTCAGGAACAAATGACTTTGCTCACCACAGAAACAAATACCCTTACCGGGGTTCGAACCCGGGACCTCCAGCTTCGGAGGCAGTGATACTACCAACTAGTCTAAATAGGTCGACACTTAACAAAAATACAAATTCATTTCGTTTCTCAATATGAAGTAAAATGGTATACCATAAACTTTTAGCTATCAACTGAACAAAAACCAGAAACTGTTTGATATATATTTATTTGTCTGTCGGGATTCGAACCCGGGACCTCCAGCTTCGCAGGCAGTGATACTACCAACTAGTCTAAACAGGTCGACACTTAACAAAAATACAAATTCATTTCGTTTCTCAATATGAAGTAAAATGGTATAAGTCAAAGACTTTTAGCTATCAACTGAACAAAAACCAGAAACTGTTTGATATATATTTGTTAGTCTGGCGGAAGACCGAAGAGCTAGATTAACCCGGCACTATACCGAAGATAACCCGGACATCAGCCTGTACGAGATTAGAATGGCTCTTAAACAGCTTAAGAACAATAAGGCACCCGGTGAAGACGGAATTACAGCGGAACTCCTGAAGGCGGGTGGAAAACCGGTCCTTAGAGTCCTTCAGAAGTTGTTCAATTCCGTCTTACTGGAAGGGAAAACTCCAAAGACATGGAACAGAGGTGTAGTGGTCCTGTTCTTCAAAAAGGGTGAAAACTCCTTACTGAAGAACTACCGACCCATCTCACTTCTGAGCCATGTCTATAAGCTGTTTTCAAGAGTCATTACGAACCGTCTCGCACGCAGGCCAGATGACTTCCAGCCTCCCGGACAAGCCGGTTCCGAAGAGGCTTTAGCACCGTAGACCACATCCATACGCTCCGTCAGGTTATACAGAAGACTGAGGAGTATAACCTGCCCCTCTGTTTAGCTTTCGTGGACTACGAGAAAGCCTTCGATTCGATCGAAACCTGGGCTGTACTACAATCTCTCCAGCGGTGCCAAGTGGACTACCGCTATATCGAAGTGCTGAAGTGCTTGTACGAGAACGCCACTATGTCAGTCCAACTCCAGGACCAGAGCTAGAAGCCTATCCCATTGGAGCGGAGAGTCAGGCAAGGAGATGTTATTTCTCCTAAACTGTTCTCCGCTGCACTGGAGGATGTTTTCAAGACTCTGGACTGGAGAAGGCTAGGCATCAACATAAATGGCGAGTAACTCACTCACCTTCGGTTTGCTGACGATATAGTAGTCTTGGCTGAGACCATGGAAGATTTAAGTACAATGCTCAATGACCTCAGTAAAGCCTCCGAGCGAGTTGGTCTAAGGATGAACATGGATCCATGGGGCAGGCCGTACCGGGCCGTGAGACAGAAGCTCCGACCCTGGGCTCCTCCGTTAACTAGTAGTCTCCAGCCGGACCTCCTAGAACGGGTCGTAGGCACTCTCTTTCCCGAGAGGGGTGAGTTCGTGCCACCAGCGATGGCATCCGCAACTCGTACACGGGATCCCGTGATAGAGGTACCGCCAGTGACAGAGGCCGAATTCGGCGCGGCTGTCCTTAAACTTCGCTCGAAGAAGACAGCCCCCGGACCAGATGGCATCCCAGGGCGCCTTTTGACGATCGCGCTTAGTGAGATGGAGGAAAGAGTTAGAGCCCTATTCACTGCATGCCTGACTCGAGGGCGGTTTCCCGACAGGTGGAAAACGGGTAAATTGGTACTCATCCGCAAAGATGGGCGCCCGCCTGATCAGCCGTCGGCGTATCGCCCTATCGTGTTGCTTGACGAGACGAGCAAACTTTTTGAGCGTGTGCTTGTTGCCCGCCTCGTCAGGAATATGGAACCAGGCCTGAGTGACTGCCAGTATGGTTTCCGTCCGCTCCGCTCAACGCTGGATGCGATTGCACGTGTGAGACGAATAAGTGAAGAAGCTGTAACTGAGGGCGGGGTAGTCATGGCAGTGTCACTCGACATCTGTAATGCCTTTAATACCCTGCCCTGGGAAACAATCTTGGCAGCGCTGAAATACCACAACATACCTGCTTACCTGCAACAGATGGTGGCTGCCTACTTTGTGGGGAGGAATGTAGTGTTTCCTGTACGGGATGGGTGGGGGAGACGACCAATGTCGTGCGGTGTTCCACAGGGTTCGGTTCTCGGGCCGCTCCTGTGGAATATTGGGTATGACTGGGTGCTCCGCGGCGCCATTCTGAGAGGAGTCAGCTTGACGTGCTACGCTGACGACACCCTCTTGCTGGCCCGTGGAAAAAATTACCGGGAAGCAGCATACCTGGCCACAGCTGGAGTGGCTGATACTGTGCTCAAGATCCGGGCACTGGGATTGCAGGTGGCCCTAAATAAGTCCGAAGTAATAGCATTCCACAGAGCACGAAATACACCACCACCTGGGGCCACAATCACAGTGGGAGGAACTTCCATCGCCGTCGGGTCGACGATGAAGTACCTGGGACTCGTCCTCGACAGTAGGTGGAGGTTTGAAGAACACTTCCGGTACTTGGCCCCTAAGCTTATCGCTGCCGCCGGAGCACTCGGGCGAATTCTCCCAAATCTGGGAGGGCCAGGAGGAGCATGCAGACGCCTCTACATAAATGTGGTGCGCTCAATGGCGCTCTACGGGGCACCAGTATGGGCAGACGTCCTAAGTGTTCGCAATGTGGCCATGCTGCGTCGTCCGCAGCGGGCCATTGCGCTCAGGGCGGCTCGTGCGTACCGCACTGTGTCGTACGTCGGAGCCTGCCTACTCTCTGGTAGTCCTCCATGGGACCTCGAAGCCGAGGAACTTTCGAAAATCTTCTGGAGAGTAAAGCAGGCGAGGGAGGAAAACAACTGGCCCGCCCCGCGCGAAGTCCAGCAGTGGCGGGACGAAGCACGACAAAGCATGTTCTGCAAGTGGACGGAACGGCTTAATCTCCCGGGCGCTAGTCGGGATCTAGTGGACGCTGTTCGGCCTGTTCTTCAAAAATGGGTTGAACGCAAGCACGGCGCACCCACCTTCCACCTCACGCAGCTGCTGACGGGGCACGGTTGTTTTGGCAAGTACCTGTGTGAGGTCGTGGGTAGGGAGCCGACAACGGCGTGCCACCATTGTGGAGGGAGAGCCGTGGATACGGCCAAGCACACACGCGAGGAGTGCCCTGCTTGGGCGGAGCTCCGCGCAACCCTGCTCACGGTTGTTGGAGCTGACTTGTCGATGCCGACTCTGATCAGACAAATGGTCCGTAGTGAGGAAGCTTGGGCAGCAGTAGCCACCTTCAGCAAGTCAGTCCTGACCCAGAAGGAGGCGGCTGAGCGTGTGCGCGAGGTTGACGTCAACTCGTTCCCTCAGCGCCGCAGGAGGCCAGGCAGGCGGCGGAGAGCCTTTGCAGACCGCATGCAGCCGCCATAACGGGGAACTGCGGGTGATGGGTCGGGAGTTCCATCGCCCGCCTACGGGAAGCTCCGTGCTAGAAGGCCCCCATCGTGTTCTGGGGTGCCGACAGCGAAGTTGGTAGGCTGCCAGCTACCACACTATGCGGGCCCGAGAGGGCAACGCTGACAGAGTTCCGGATGTGTGCAATAGCGTTCCCGGGGCTCTGTCCAATGCGAGCCGTGGAACACCCCAGGGGTTTTAGTCCGTGGGAGTCGGACATACCCACTCGGCCTCTCCCGGGCCGGGTGGGATCCATAACGGATTTCCCCTGGGTCAACAAAAAAAAAAAAAAAAAAAAAAAAAAAAAAAAAAAAAAAAAAAAAAAAAAAAAAAAAAAAAAAAAAAAAAAAAAAGGATGAACATGGATAAGACGAAGATCATGTCAAATGCCCATGTCGCACCAACTCCCGTAACAATCGGACACTTTACGCTCGAAGTTGTAGACGATTACATATACCTAGGACAGACTGTCCAGTTAGGTAGGTCCAACTTCGAGAAAGAGGTTAATCGTCGAATCCGACTCGGCTGGGCAGCGTTCGGGAAGCTACGGCACATCTTTTCGTCCAATATTCCGCAGTGTCTCAAGACGAAAGTCTTTGACAGTTTTGTTGCCAGTGATGACATATGGTACTGAAACGTGGTCGCTTACAATGGGCCTCATAAGAAGGCTCAAAGTCACCCAAAGAGCAATGGAGAGAGCTATGTTAGGAGTTTCTCTGCGTGATCGCATCAGGAATGAGGCCATCCGCAGCAGAACCAAAGTGACCGATATAGCCCTCTGAATTGCTAAACTTAAGTGGCAGTGGGCGGGGAACATAGCACGTAGAAGCGATGGCCGTTGGGGCGGAAAGGTTCTCGAGTGGCGACCACGTACCGGAAGGCGTAGCGTGGGCAGGCCCCCCACACGGTGGACCGATGACTTGGTGAAGGTCGCGGGTGTCTGCTGGATGCGGGTGGCGCAGGACCGGTCATTGTGGAAGTCTTTGGGGGAGGCCTATGTCCAGCAGTGGACGTCTTTCGGCTGACATGATGATGATGATGATGATATATTTATTCATTTATAATATAAAACCAAAGTTGTTTCAGCCAGTTCAGTTGCTTTTTTCAATCGCAGCCAATTTTCCAAGCAGATTCATCTCAATTTTCAGTTCAGTGAATATAATTGTTTTATGGCTCGAATATGCCTCGAGCAAGTTGCATCCAGAAACCTCTTGTATATCATACTTATAAAAAATAATACATTTATATTTAATTTAAAAGGGCCCTCGAAAATGTCATAAGCTATATATTATGGGTAAGGACCAAATATATTAACCATAGTTACGACTTTTAATTCGTCTACAATTTAATTGAATCCGTTGTGAGACGCATATTTTTCATACAATTTATATGGGTAACTTTCGTTTCACAACAGAATCAATTAAATTGTAGGCGAGTTAAAACCATTAACGATGGTCAAAAAATTGGTCCTAACCCATACGAGTATTGCACTTGTTCTTTAAAGCCCATTAAGAGGGCGCAGTACGCTCGGTCTGGCTCGGTTCTCCATGCAAACGTATTTACCCTCTCATTTTAAAACGCCAATGCTAGAATAACATGAAAATTGCTGTTGCTAGAAATTGTAAAAGAAAAAAAATACAGCGGCTTATTGAGTTTTTTACGGCTTGTATGAAAACCTTAATAATCGCTGTATTTTTTCTCCATTATAATTTCAAGCAACAGAAACTATGGTCCGACCTAGATATGCCGGATCCCATTGTGTATACAAAGTTTCATGTTATTCTAGCCTGGCGTTTTAAAATGAGAGCATAAATACGTTTGTATGGAGAACCGAACGTACTGCGCAGTCTTAAGGCTTTACCATCGCCAAAATTTTGCCTTTCTTTCTCGTTACTTTTAGTCGCAAAACGAAAAAGACACTTTATTCTAAAAAGAGAATTATGAAGTCACGTATATTAACTGATTAACTTTACAATACGAAATTCGACAATAATTTGTACTTCATTGTTCCGTATAGGAGCAAGAAGATGATTGAAAGACGAGGATCTTCGGATATAGTTATAATTTCTTCACAATTACAAATTTAAGTCGATCGTATTGAGATACAGAATGCAAGTGTCAAGTGTGGTAACTCGTTTTGACGTATATATGAGAGATCGTCTGTGATTGGTTGAATACAGATGTCGTGATGTGTGAGTATTTTGATTGGTGAAAAGAATACAAGCCAAAAGGAGCGTTATTACAACGGTGTAAGTGTCATATTTGTGTACTTAAGAGAAATATATTAAATTGATAACGGAGCGGCGCGAACATCATCATCATCATGTTAGCCGAAAGACGTGCTGCTGGACATAGGCCTCCCCCAAAAACTTCCGCAATGCCCAGTCCTGCTCCACCCGCGAACCTCACCAGGTCATCAGTCCACAGTGCGGAGGGCCTGCCCACGCTACGCCTTCCGGTACGCGGTCGCAATTCGAGAACCTTTCCGCCCCAACAGCCATCGGTTCTACGTGCTATGTGCCCCGCCCACTGCCACTTAAGTTTAGCGATTCAGAGGGCTACTTACATATAAGTATTATAAGTTAGCGGGGACTTATTAGGCTTCGCCTGAACTATTACCTCCCAAGCGCACGCACCAACTAGCATGTGACAGCCAATATAGTCTGACTCCGGATACGTAACACATTTTTTAATTTATTAAGATAATATCAATGTAAGTACTTGACATTTTACAAGATTTTAAAAATTAAATGTTAACTTAGATTTGTTAATTTACAATTAAAATCGCTTAATTATATACTACTTAAAATAAAAATATGATCCATGGATATGTGTGTATCCGTCCCGGAAATGTATGAAATCTAGGAATTGTATACAATTCCTAGGAAATGTATAGAATTCCGAAGCTATTTAGGAAATGTATAAAAATTGTTTTAAAAATTATTTAATACATACTTACCCGGGAAATGTATACATTTCCTAGGAATTGTATACAATAAGATAAGATAAGATAAGATAAGAACTCATTTATTCAAATAGGATTCATTGAACCACTTTTGCATCGTCATCAACCACAACAATCTCAAATAGGTACATTCAGGTCTGTGAAATTTAAACCTATCAAAATGACATTAATTATAATACTAATATAAATATACAAGCATGTTTACATGTGATTATATTTTAAAATTAAAGCTTCTTATAAGTAAAATGGTAAATTATTCAGCTACAATGAAGTGCATCGTCAAAAGAACAGTAAATATCACACACATCATATCATTAATTGCATTAGTAAATATCATTAACAAATATTAGTAAATCGAATAAATAATTAAAGCTCGAGTTAAATAAATGTATAAACTAACAATTATCGAAATGCTTAAGTATAATTTTCAACTAAGTAAGCTAGGCCAGGCATTTTTATCATTTAAGTAGTCCTCGACAGTATAAAGTAATATCCCTTTTTTAATAATGAAGATTTTAGATATTTCTTTAACGCAGTAAGTGGCAAGTTGGCACATTATTGCTTCAAAAGGTAATTTATTGTAAAATAGCACACTTTGACCCATAAATGATTTATATGCTTTACGAACACGAAACTTAGGAATTGCTATTTTATGTTTATCTATAACTTGAACTATTCATTTTTTTTAAAGGAATCCATATTCTTAAAAGCATAAATAATACAGTCGTAAATATACTGAGAGGCCACTGTCATTATATTTATCTCTTTAAACAGGTCTCTCAGTGACTCTCGTGAACCCATCTTGTAAATTGAACGAATTGCCCTTTTCTGTAAAATTAATATTGTTTGTATATCTGCTGCTTTTCCCCACAGTAAAAGTCCATATGTCATTATACTATGAAAATGGCTAAAATATACCAAGCGTGCTGTCTCTATGTCAGTCAATTGTCTTATTTTTCTTACAGCGTAAGCCGCTGAACTTAATCTACTGGCCAACTTTGATATGTGAGGACTCCACTGTAAATTTTTGTCCAAAGTTAGACCTAAAAAGATGGTTTTGTCTATCGTTTCTAAACATTCTCCTTTCATATATATATCGATATTGCAAGCTTTAACATTTGGTAAAGTAAATCTTATGCATTTTGTTTTAATAGGATTTAGTAATAAATTATTTACTGTGAACCAGTTTAACACTTTTGCAAGAATGTTATTGATAGTATCAGAGTCATTTGTATTTCGAGGTACTTTAAAGACCAAAGATGTATCGTCTGCATATAAAATAATTTTGCAATTATTTTCAACGATAAATGGCATCTGCCATCATTGCTGCGTTCACGTATGCTATAAAAAGACGGATTACATACATTTCCGTTAACATATCGATAACTACGAGTAGGTAATCTGGTAATCCTGATAGCGGTGAGATAATTTGAGTTTATACTTCACATCAACATATCAGTCAAAGTACGTGGTAGGTACGTGTAAGTGGTAGTTTATTAACGTTCATAGGTGCATGTTATATGCTTAATCTCGGTCCACAGAGATGCTATATTTAAAGCCCAAAAAAGGTGCATACGGGCCATCTGTGGAATAGGTACGCGAGAAAGTTGCGTCCCATATTTTAAATCGTTAAATATATTGACTTTTCCAGCACTCTATATTTGTGAAGTAGCAATTTTCGTCAAAATAAATACTCAGTTGTTTACAATGGTGTCTCAACAAAGCAGACTTCCAGTGCGGTCACAGTACCATAATAAAATATCTAGTTCCATACATAAAACGGCCTTATTAGGTAAAAGTATACTGGGAATGGTTTCCAAAATATTTAATAAAATCCCAGACCGTATAAAAATTAAAAACTTTGACGAATTTAAGAAAGACTTAAAAATGTATCTAGTTAATAAAACATATTACTCGATAAATGATTATTTTTCTGACATTTAGAGGAATTGTAAATTATTTAATGTAGTTATTTTGATTTAATTGTGTTATAGGTATGTAGCTTTGAATTACTAATTATTATTTCTTTCTTTTTAGACCCCTATAGGCCTAATATATATATTCTTAATGTCATGATTATTTAATTTGTAGGACAACTGAAATTATTTGAATGTTTCATAATTGTATTTGTATTTCATAATTGTTTATAATTTTATTGTCCATTATTACTTAATTAGTGTTAGGATTGTTAAGGCAATTTAAATTTTGTACGCCAATAGGCAAAGCACAGAGATCTATTATTATAATTATTAAGACCTTCCTGTACCACCTGTGTTATACAAATAAAAGTATTCTATTCTTCTTCTACTCTATTCTAATTTGAAGAATAAACTACTTTTACTTTTACTTTTTTACCTTACTTACCACTGCTGGAAATAGGCCTCCTCCAAAGAGGGCCGCAATGACCAGCCCTGTGCCATCCGCTTCCAGCGGACTCCCGCGACCTTTACCAAGTCATCAGTCCATCTAGTAGGGGACCCCCGCTGCGCCTTCCGTTACGTGGTCGTCGTACCGTGGTACTGTAGGAAGGACTGAGCTACGGAGTAGAATTAACACTTCTTATTCTTCATATATCTTTTATAATTATACGCACATGAACGTTACAATTAATCAACCTCTCGTCAGGGCGGACTCGCCTAGTCTGACGCTTTCAACTATTATTTGACTAGACAGAGACAGTTTCTTAATTCTAATAGACAACTTACTGCCAGTCCCCGTCTCGGTAGGAGAACTGTAAAGGTGGTTATACAACCTTTACAGTACTTTATACCTATTTAGATCATATTTTTGACATTGATGTGCCGACACTGAAACGTTCACCATTGGTCTACACCTCTCACCCCAGAATGCCGGCGTTCGTGTCTCAATTATGTTATTCACAACGTAATTCACCTTAACTTATCTTTTACCCCTAGCACATATTGGCGTCGATGTTCGTAATACCAACGCATAAGGAGGCCTAACAACTCTGCACCTCCATACTAAAAATGACAGATATATCTAAGTTTGAGCCGTCGCATGATAAACTAGCAGAAACCGACTCGTCCTCGCCTTTCACCTCTGTCAAATGTCATTTGTCAAATATTGCCAGTTCTTATAATTATGAAAACGGGTGAAGTTTGAGGTGAGCAGCACAAGTCAGTTTGTGGATAAAACCTCAGGTCAGTGCCCTACCAACATAATGGTATCTTCATTGAAACGGCCTCCGCCTACGAGATAGCTTAGCAAAACCTAGTACACCCACTCAAAGATAACAAAATTAGCACCAAAGTTTTGTTGATCAAAATACATCATCATTATCAATTCTGATGGACTAGCGTTAAACAAGTCAAAGGTTTTTCGTGGGCGAGTCCATGCTTTAAAAATAGGCCTTAATAATAAGGGCGCCGGAGTTTTTTATTTCATGCCTAAATGACTACGACACTAATTTTGCTGTAAAAACGCGTTATAAATAAGTCTGAACGAACACAGTGCAGCATTCCTAGAATGCAGTGGAGATACTGCGATCGCCAACCCGCATGCCAAGCGTGGCGATTATGGCATATACCCCCCATGAAATTAGGGGAGGCCTATGTCCAGCAGTGGACGTCCTAGGGCTGATATGGTGGTGGGAACACAGTGCTCTACCAACGATCAAAGCGTACAGTCGGCCTCACAACGGACTTAACACCTTTATACCTTGTCGCTTTAATGTCAAGTTTGAACTGTAATACAAAATTTATAACGGGTCACAACGAGAAGTCCCAAAGTGTCCAGCTACTTATGAGGCTGCCTGTACCATACGCGTTGATCGCGCCGAAATTGATAAGCGCGTTCAGTCTATCAATGCTGCAATGTGCTGTATTTTAGAACAGAGTTTCTACATAATAATAAATAAATCTATAATAATATATAGGGGACAATCTGACACAAATCGACCTAGTCCCAAACTAAGCAAAGTTTCTACTATGGATACTAGATGACGATATACATACTTATATATAGATAAACACATACTTAAATAAACATAGAATGCACAAAAATGCCCTGGCCGGGATTCGAACCCGGGACCTCTAACTTCGGAGGCAGTGTCATTATCAACTAGGCTAAACAGGCCGTCAGGACGTCGTATATGTGACACTACATACTTTATAGACCTATTCAAACGAAGGTGTGTGTGAAGGAACGGAGTATCAGCTTCGACAAAAATGATTTCTTATGTCCGGATATCGAGATGTCTAAGAAAATAATGTATGATCTTCCTATATAGATACTTCTAAATCATGCGTATAAAATTTTAATGTAAAGATTGGGCTATCACGAAATTCCTGTGCATTCGAAGCCCACACAACCAGACTTTTCTCCCTTGAGCGTACCCTGTTATGATTATGTTATCATAATTACCTGAGCCTCAATTTGATCGAGTTTTTCACATTCCAAATGCGGTTTTAATGTTTCACTTGCTTCATCTAGCGTGTGCTTAGCACGGACCACGCAAATCATAATAAAATGGGATTAGTGTTAAAAGCGACGGACAAAAATAGACTGGCCGGTTATAACGATAACAAGCCGCGTAAGATAATAATGAAACGGTAATTTTTAACGCCGGTACTCAGTGGCAACGGAACTCTTTCTAATTAACATTAATAAGCTTGTTTTCCACTACCAAGTTGTTTTTAGTATTTTATGCAAAAGTTACTGTATAACTTGTAACTTAATAAAGGTTCGCTCGCTACGCTCGTTTTGTTACAGTGACTCTTGAATTTTAAGACCTAATTATGTAACGTTGCATAAAATATTTTTTCTACGACAACAATAATATGGTTTCAATTAAAATCGATATGGTGGCAGAATACGGGCATTGACGTGTCTCTTTTAAAAATAAATAAAAACAGCTGTATAAATAATGTATGAAAATCCATTTTGATTCTCCCACTAGTCATATAATGACTTGTCCATGGTATAGACTTGGATTCGTATGAAATAATATTGTTTTAATTCTGCTGCCAGTCATTTATTTATTTATTTGATAAACGTAGGTACATAATAAGATATTTCTCCCGGTGTTTAGTCTAGAAGCATTTTGCAAAACAATATGTACGGTTGTTTTTTTGTTAATGTCTGCTGGAAAATGCCTAAAGGAACAACGTATTTATATCATGGCCGGGTTTTCTTGGAATAAATTAATATTACTTTAGGCTGATACTGTTAAAAAATAAAAGACAAGTTTATGCTAATTATATAGGGAGGCAGCAGTGGAGGAGATAAATTATATTCCCATGGCGAATTAATGAAGTTTTAATTAATAAAAAAGTTACAATAATTAACTTAATCTAACACGATCGATTTCGTGTTGTCTTAACACCCGATGTCAGGTATCTAAAGGCGCGCGGCGAGGGTGTGCTTCCGTTTTATTAAAGCGATCAGAGTGATTGCCCAATATTGATGATGCGCTGCGGTGCGGACAACGTAATGGCGTGACGTAGACGCATACGTAGACACGACGTGGTGCTGATGACGTTGCGCGTTGACGACGTATGGTGACGGTATACCGATGACGTAACCGTGCGGTGGTGCTGTGTGTGAGGTGTGTAGCTAACATGCTTTACTTGTAATTAACAAAATTAAACCAACGCTTAAAAGTCGACTTAAGATCAGCATCAACAGAGCAAGCAGTGGTCTTATTTTAGTTATGGTCTTTTGTAAGGTATTCCTCAAACTAATTTTGTATTCGCTGTATTCCTCCCTATGGCGTTGTGAGAGGGAACTAGTGAAGGATTTCGTGCGTGAGCTTGATTGGTTCCAATAGCATAGTGGCTAGAGCGATAGGCCGCGTATGCCAGATGTCGCAGGTTCAAATCCTGCTCGGACCACAATTTTTTCCTTAATATTGAAATATCCCCGTGTGGCGGGTAAGAATAGCTCCACCCCCTTTCTTACCTTGGTGTCGTTAGAGTCGACTATGGGAACCAGGTTGAAGTGTGTTGTGGGCGATGGGCTAGCTAAAGCTACAATTGCTAAAAGTGGCACTGAAATTAATTTCGTGTGCTCTGCCTATCCCTTTTGGGAATATAGGCGTGAATTATGTTATAATTTGAAATGTAGGTACACCCCAGTTGGGCTGCTCCAAATAAAGGCGAGATGATATAATATAACACTATGCCCTACCTGTGTGGAACGTATCTTGTTTCTGTTATCATGTACTTTTAGTACCTTTACGTAAAATGCCTTATTTCATGTTCATAAGACACTTTATCTTCATTGGAATTTTCAGGACTTGACTGTGCATTTCTAGGTACAACCCTTAGTATGACGGTATCCTAAATACAGGCTGAATTTTGTATTCTAAATAATCATACCGTTGATCCATAAATACAAAGTGATACTTCGACCTCAATAAAGTCATCGTCACCACACAAATACAACACACAAATTTCATTCACTACATGGCTTATTACATGGCGCAAGATTAGATAAAAATTGTTTTCGATTTTTATCACATTATAGGGCTGATAGCAACCAAAGTAAGTAAGATGAAACTGCCCCTGAAATGTAATAACGAGAGATATTTTTACGTTTTCAACCCTATTGGCTCAGCGATTTTGAAACGTTTTCAAAAACTAAATGGAATAAAAAAATGCATGTAGGTACTCGTATGTACTCATTGAACCTGCTTATAAAATTTCACAAAAATATGTTGCGAATTGCGACCAGCGGGGCAATTATGCAAAGGTCAAGTGCAAGTGTGATTCACGC
Source organism: Notocelia uddmanniana (assembly GCA_905163555.1). Taxonomy (NCBI): domain Eukaryota; kingdom Metazoa; phylum Arthropoda; class Insecta; order Lepidoptera; family Tortricidae; genus Notocelia; species Notocelia uddmanniana. The sequence goes on from LR991068.1 coordinate 22,169,397, forward strand.
ACCGAGGGTTCCCTACCCCTTTCTGTACGGGGACTTGAACGCCTAGCACCACCTCAATACGGGCATGTGTTTGCGAGAGTCGGAGGTTAGACATATTTTCACTTACCTGTATTTTCTGAAATATAACAGCTATGCGCTTGAAATTTTATACACACATTAAAAACATTATGGACGTTTGATAATTATTCACTTATTGCACTTATAATCACTAATACTATATATTTCACGCGTAATATATCTCACTAAAAATAAATAAAAAAATAAATTACTACAAGCGATTTTAACTATTGTTCGTTTTGTAAATATTAGTTTATGATATTTTGAATAGAATAAGGTCTTGAAATGATAATAATAATTAATATTCTTTAAATAACAAAATTTACGACCATAACACTTGCACCTGGCCCCACTACTAAAACTCGATGTAATATAAAACAACACTATTTGCCGCCATATTGAGTTACCTTTTCTTCACTTGTGGAGTACGTGTGTCAACCCCATTTGACAGAAAAAATGCGGGATTTTTAAATAAGTATTTATTTCAACGCCATCTACCGAAATGTCCTGGCATTTTTATCTGTACTAATGCTACTACTAAATATTATCGTTACTATCAAAACATAAGGTCTAAGTTTGTTGAAAAAAAATATCGAACTTCGTCCTTGTTTCGATCAACCATAGTTGACACCCGTACTACAGTGATATTGCCTAATTGGCAACTCTGGTTGTCACCCGTCTAGAAAGGGCTACACAGATTGTGTACCCCGTCTCGACCCCTTGAATTCAAGAAAAATCTCAACGTATAATAATAATAACGATAATAATAGTCCGGTTCATTTAGATTCCATCAACCAGCAATAGTTCCTGTACACCCTGGCGGGTGCTGTCTCTATGTGCGTCCCATGACACGGGCAGGGACAGCATCCGCTCGGTGTACCCCTTGCATTTCATTAAATTGTCAAAAGGGCCTCTACGTGTTGGTTATGTGGTACTCGGTTGGTACTTCGGTACTTCGGCTCCGCGCACGCCTTCCAAAGGTCCGGGACACCATTGTCCCGTGAGCGGAAAAGACATATGATAATAATCTTTATTGCACCACAAATACAACATACAGCGTATGTCGGTTTATTCGAAGGATAATTCTTTATCACGTGAACCGATTTCTATTTTTTTTTATTTAGAAGAAGGTACTTTCAGTATAAACTCATAGGAGTTCTTTGACCTTGTTTGTATGCCTGTAAAACAAAACAAGACCTTCTTTTATGACAGTTGAATCTCCATTTAAAACCTCTTTGTTTTAGAATATACCTAATGAAACTCGCACCTTTAATCGTCCAATATCGCTCGATATGTATTGTTTGAATCTGATACGCGGTTCCCAAAAGTCTTCGCTCCACGATATAGATTCCATCCTGTATTTCGTCCAGATTTTAAACTCACAAACCCACAGTAAGATGCCTGTGTCCGCTGTCACATCGCAACGGAGAATCTGATGTAAAACCACAAAGTATCTATTACCCGGAACACAAAGCTCCCTATTCCGCTGCGATGCACATGTTCTTAGAAATCCCGGTTATCCGACCGACGTTGTAAACCGGGTCCGGTTGTTGAGGATCGAATGCTGGCTAGCGTATTCTTAGATTATAGAAAACTATAGTCGTTAACAGTGCACTCGTAAAGATGGGCCACTAGCTGAGCGGAAAGGTGTGACTTTTAATCTGGAGGTCGTAAATTCGTTTAATCTCATCTCATCCTCCTAGCGTTATTCCCAGTACAGTTGCATCCTGAAGGATGCCTGGGGTCCGCTACCTAATCCCAAGAATTAACGTAGGCACTAGATTTTACGGAAGCGACTGCCATTTAACTTTCCAACCCAAGGGGGAAACTAGACCTTATTGGGAATAGGCTTGTCAAGTTAGTGGGCAACTTGACTGTTAGAAGTTCTCAAGCCGCCTAAAGGCCTCTAACTTGGCTTAACGACTGCTATCATAGACAGCAGCCGGGATCAACGGCTTAACGTGCCTTCCAAACCACGGGAGCGCTCAGTTAGTAGCCACTCAAAGCGGTCACCCATCCAAGGACTGACCCCGCACGACATTACTTAACCTAGCATACTGCACGCGGTACGCGGCCGCCGCTGGGCTACGAACGCTCCTTCGTTTAATCTAGACTGTAACGAGTATAATATGGACTTATATTACATGTGCTGCTAGACTTTTACAAGGGAATTTGGACTGTTCAGATTTAGTTGCACAGATGGTACGCTTACTTTCCGCTCACTATCACAACTGAAAGTTAATCTCCAACCCCGCATTTATCTTCTTCTGTCAGTACCTAAGACAAGCACCGTGTCCCATAGAATGTCTCCACTTGCACGCGGTCTCTAATATATCAATGAGCTGCTCGCCGAACTGTGATATTTTCTTCTTAATCTTACAAACTTACTTCTATACTTCAATATAAACAACCGGTAGCGGCCGGCGAAGAGCCAGTACCTAACTAACAATATACTACTTTAAATTTTGTAATATTGAGAATTAAACCATATTATATATACAGAAGTATATAAAATATATTGTTAGTCCGCAGTTTCGCAAGGTCGCAGTTTAACTAACACTCCTCCTCGCTTCGCTCGTCGTCGTACCTACACCGACCTGCCTTAAGTAGAATATGTAGAATGTATCTCCAGTAATCCAACTCGGTTAAGAATATGAAATTAGACTTCCACTCACATAACTGGTTATCTCCGCGGAAGAAATAGTGCGTCTAGTTAACCAGTTATCAAACTTGGTTGTCTGGGTGGAACAAAGGGTTTTAAGAATGTTTTACTTTTATGAATTTCGCAGTCTCTTAGGCTTAAATCTTGTAAAACTGTGTAATTTTTCGAATTGTAGAAGAACAATTGTAGCAGGATAGACGATATTGGGGGGGCATAGTGGTAAATGCTAGCGATCCCATGGTGTACCCTACACGGCAGAGCGAGCTAACGACACAGAGGTTTTAGTGGGTATTCCCTTTTCGGGTAGGGTGAGTCCCACATACCTTTCTTGGCTTTCTCCATAGGCGCGGGAGTATGCATAAACGCAATTCATCTGCAAAAAAAAAAAAACAAAAAAAGGATACACGATATTAATATCAATAAGAAAAAAATATTCTTAAAATATGTGTCCGTAGTAAGCCGTATCTTGACAACGGCCAGTTTCCTTTCCTAGGGGACAAGTTTCGATGTGAACTAGTAATTGAGTTCTAGAAATAAAATACTATTTTTATGGCGTCGCATTTTATTGTTATATACGTTTAATTCCATTTTGTAACACCATTGGGCGCCAACTAGGTCGTAAATGTACGTCTGTTTACACAATTATAAAAAGCTTTATCAAAATTTCTACCTTGTAGCCAACTGTTTGTTGAAATATTGAGTTGTCATATTTACATTTAACGATCACTTTTACATTTGACGAGCACTTTAGCTCAGTTGGTAGTGACCATGCTTACGAATTGTAATTTTATTATTTACTATTTAATTTTTATTTTATCTTGGCGAACTTCGTTCCGCCCCCGACTCGTTTCTTACAAAATGTATGAGATATTTTTTCCTAATAGTTTACCGGTATTTTAATAGTTCTACCTAGAGCGTTCGTGAGCCAGCGGCGCCCGCGTACCGCGTGCGGTATGCGAGGTTAAGCAATCTCGGGCGAGGTCAGTCCTTGGATGGGTGACCGATTTGAGTGGTTACTAACTGAGCGCTTCCGTGCTTTGGAAGGTACGTTAAACCGTTGATCCCGGTTGCTGTCTATGATAGCAGTCGTTAAGCCAAGTTAGAGGCCTCTGGGCGGCTTGAGAACCTCTAACAGTCAAGTAGCACACTCGTCAAGCCTAATTTTATGTTCTCAGTGAGATACGTATATGGAAGCATCTGTATTTAAGGACATCTATGTTACTTTAAGTTTTGTTTGTACAATGTATGTTATCCGTGTTATCACCTCAATAAATAAAAAAATTATCCCAATATGGTCTAGTTTGCCCCTCGGGTTGGAAGGTCAGTCGCTTCGGTAAAAACTAGTGCCTACGCCAATTCTTGGGATTAGGTAGCGGACCCCAGGCATCCTTCAGGATGCTACTGTACTGCTGGGAATAACGCTAGGAGGATGATGATTTTAGTAGTTCTACCAGCTATTTGCAGCGAACACAAATTAAAAAAAAACCTAAAAGTCGGCTCTTGAGTTATAAAAGGTGTAACTAAGTAAGACTTCGTTTTCATCATCATCATCATCATGTTAGCCGAAAGACGTCCACTGCTGGACATAGGCCTCCCCCAAAGACTTCCACAATGACCGGTCCTGCGCCACACGCATCCAGCGGACACCCGCGACCTTCACCGGGTCATCGGTCCACCGTGTGGGGGGCCTGCCCACGCTACGCCTTCCGGTACGTGGTCGTTTTATATGTAGATTTTATATACTTTACCATGTCGTTCTGAGTAAAATTATCCATACAGTTAGTTGAACTGTATTTTTTGTTATTTTAGAAATAGAAATAGAAAATCATTTATTCGTGACAATTACAAATAGGAAGAAGCATAAGTAGTAACAAAAAAAAAAGAAAAAGACATGTCATTTTGTAGTCTAAATATTTACTATGTTCTTTTTTTTAAGTTAACTTATTACCTGACTGCGTCGGCGCCCAAATCGAGGGTTATGTGTTTGACCTGTATTTTTATTGTGTTTCAATACTTTTAGCATTGTCCTTTAATTTTGTTTTTATTTTAACCTTGTGTTTGATTTCTGTTTGCTGTGTAAGTAGTCGGATGTCCCCGGAAAAATAGCAGCAGCCAGGGTGTAGCATTATGCTAAGTTAGATCCTTTTTGCTGACACAATTTTGTATGGTGTACCTATGCAAATATTGTTTATTCAGAAAAACATGTGAAATAACAAAAAAGAAATTACTGTAACTTAAAACTAATTAAATATAATTAAAACTAACCTATAAAAAATCCAAATTTGGCCCCTTAAGCAGGGTGCCCATCATGCAGGCAGCATTCCCGCGCTGAATTGCAATAGCGATTCTTTGTGCGAGAAAGCTGCCCGCACGAGGATCGCCTGTAATTGCAAATTGAAATCTATTTCTGTTCTAAATATCCTCAATGCTAAAAGATCTTCTTCGGCTCTTAAAAATTAAAGTCATGTGAAGGATAACTATTAGGGTCCATTGGGAACGGAACCCCGTGTACATCGTAAACTTGAATAGCATGCTGGCATGGCACCCTAGCACCAGTAGCACTATATTTGGCGCCACATTTATTATCTATCCAGCTATCTAGTACTGCGTTCCGTGAGTTATGATAGTCGCTACTCAATATTTGCAAAACGTCTTAAGCGACAAGCACAACATACGAAGATACGACGTTTTAAATAAAGGAATAGAGTAATTCTGGTTAAATGTTCGCGCTTCCTTTTTATAGTTCCGTCTCACGCACCTGTGTGGAGCTGCGTTTGTGTTACTGTACATGTTTAGTCAAGTAGCAAGTTATTTCGTGGTTTAGGTATTAATAAACCAAGTCTACAGGGTGATTCGGGTGACGTGAGCAAGATCAACACTACGGATTCGGTAGATTATAAGCTACTGCATCGTGCCACTATTAGTGAAATTAACATTCATTTATCTTTGGTGTTGAAAACAAAATGTTATAAATTATTTACGAAATTCATGGTCACTCTACAATCAGAATACTTCAGTCAAGTGATACGTGTCAAATTGAATGTCATCTGAGTCCGATTACTTTTGAAATATCGTATCTCACTCAATGTGACAATTTACTTTCTTCGTAATCAAAGTGCTGTCATAACAGTTAGAGGTTTAATATTTATAAACCAGTTGTTGTAGGGTGACCATGATTGTAGAGAATTAAACTTTAACTTAACAAAAATTACAATACAGGAAAAAGGTGTGGGTGTATCACTTAAATACAATGGTGAACGATTCATTGCCATTTACTATGTATTTAGTTTTGGTCCTGCTCACGTCTCCTGAATCACCCTGTATAGAGACAGATATGTGTTTAATTGATAACGATACAAAGTATAAGGACTTGTTGAAAAACTAATTTAAACGGTTTTCGCTTACCTATATAAGTATTGTAACTGTTATACTTAGAACTCAAACATTAGTCTAGTATTCGAAATATCATTATAAGCTATTTCAAATATGTTACCTATATTTATGTGTAACATAAGAACCTGTATTCATTTCAATTACATTTTTTGTACAAAGTTACATAATTATATTTTGTTATATTGACATTTCATCTAAATATATAAAAGAAGAAACTGACTGACTGACTGACTGACTGACTGACTGACTGACTGACTGACTGACTGACTGACATATCAACGCACAGCCCAAACCGCTGGTCCTAGAGATTCCAAATTTGGCACGTAGGTTCCTTATAATGTGTAGGGGTGCACTAAGAAAGGATTTTTCAAATTCAACCCTAGGGGGTGAAACTGGGGGTCCGAAGTTTGTATGGAGAAACAAGATTAGTTGGACTATTTTATTCGAAACTTCACAGGAGTATTTCTACGATAAATGAGTAAACACGTGTTTCAGGTTTTTTTGAGAAATCAACCCCTAAAAGGGGGAACTGTGGAGACAATTCTGACAATCGACATGGGTGTTGTTATCAGGTGTTATCGGGTCGCTGATAACGAAACCACCAATGAACTCTAACATTCTACGTGGAGGACGTGAAATACCATCCCCCCTGTTGGGGTGCGATGGGGATGCAAGTTAAATATAACTATGGGTGACGTATTTATGGTTTTTTGGGACGTTAATACGAAAATGGCATTGGTTATGACATTTAATCTATGTGGATTTGACAACAATTTGAAACAATTATGCCAAATTTCAAGCACATAACTGACTGACTGAGAGACTGACATCTCACCGCACAGCGCAAATGGTGGTTCTAGAGATACCAATTTGGCATGTACAGATCTATATAAGGTCTAAAGGTGCTGAAGTGCCGTGAGTTCCTATGAATATCAGACCTTTTTTGATTCCATGTATGTAGTGGTTTATATGATCAGTGCGTCCGATCGATTCGACAAATCGATATTTGACGGACCGAGAGGACTCTTAATAGGAATCCGAGGTACCTCAACTTTGAATAAAGTAACGGCCATATTGATTTTCATAATTTCCGTACCGATTTCGTTCAAAATCGATATCTGAGCGTCCGGCGAGGACTAAATCTCGGAAGAGGTCCACCTAGTGAACCCCTGTCGCCAGTCCTAGATACATTTTTTATTTTCGCCTGCTTTCGCAAACAGTACTCACTCAGGATAATCAAAATCGATATCTGAGCGTCCGAGAGGTCTCTTAATACGAATCCGAGGTAAAATTTGTGAAAGTGGCGGCCATATTGATTTTCTTCATTTTCGTCCCGATTTCGTTCAAAATCGATATCTGAGTATCCGAGAGGTCTCTTAATACGAATCCGAGGTAAAATTTGTGAAAGTGGCGGCCATATTGATGTTCTTTTTTTTCGTCCCAATTTCGTTCAAAATCGATATCTGAGCGTCCGAGAGGTCCCTAATACGACTCCGAGGTAAAATGTGGAAAAAGTCGCAGTGATTGATTTTCTTTTTTTTCGTCCCGATTTCGATCAAAATCGATATCTGAGCGTCCGAGAGGTCTCTTAATACGAATCCGAGGTATAATTTAGAAAAAGTGGCGGCCATATCATTTTTATCATTTCCGTCCAGATTTCGTTCAAAATCGATATCTGAGCGTCCGAGAGAATTCTTAATACGAATCCGAGGTAAAATTTGGAAAAAGTGGCAGCTATATTGATTTTCTTCATTTCCAACCCGATTTCGTTCAAAATTGATATCTGAGCGTCCTAGAGGTCCCCTAATACGAATTTGAGGTAAAATTTGAAAAAAGTGGCGGCCATATTGATTTTCTTCATTTTCGTCCCGATTTCGTTCAAAATCGATATCTGAGTGTCCGAGAGGTCTCCTAATACGAATCCGAGGTAAAATTTGTGAAAGTGGCGGCCATATTGATTTTCTTTTTTTTTCGTCCTGATTTCGTTCAAAATCGATATCTGAGCATCCGAGAGGTCTCTTAATGCGAATCTGAGGTAGAATTTGGCACTCCATTCATACCTATATGCAAAAAAGTTTAATGTTACTATATAGGCGTGTGGGGTATCTATGGATTTGCTTTTAAAAACGACATAGAGGTTTCGATATTTTTTCCATTTAAATCAACCTTCAATTCTTTCTTTTTTAATCGTGTGGCAGTTATTTACAATCCGTGAGATTTTCGAGAAGACGAGTACGGTTGCCAGTTTTTGTTGCACTTTTAGCACCACCCAGGGGTTCTGTGTATGGTAACGGTGGGTACTCCCTACGGACGCGGTGCAACTTCGAGCCCCCTTTGTCAACTGAGTGGGCAACTTGACTGTTAGAAGTTCGCAAGCCGCTCGAAGGCCTCTAACTTGGCTTAACGATTGCAGGCGGGATCAACGGCTTAGCGTGCCTTTCAAAGCACGAGAGTCAGTTAGTAACCACTCAAAGCGGTCACCCATCCAAGAACTGACCTTTGCCCACATTGCTTAACCTCGCACACCGCACGCGGTAGGCGGGTCCCGTTGGGCCACGAGCGCTCTAAATTCTTGATAGTTTGTGCCAAATTGCAATTCAATAGGTCCAGTAAAAGCAACTTGGTTGTAACAGACGGACTGACAGTAAAGAGTGCGAATGGAAGTGAGGCCAAATTTTATTTTTGGATGCTCCAATGGTAACTGGCAAAACCTACCTAATAAATTTAATTGTAGGAAAAATAAATGTTACACATGATATTGAATTAGCCGTATTTCTGTACTTCAAAGGACCAGAGTTTATGGCCGCTGCGCGCTGTTAGGTCGTTTACAGACCTATTCGTGTTACTGTAGTACACAGATACTCTACTAAGAGCCATTTAAGACATGCTTTTATTTCATCGGCCTTTTCCCCTTCGGCCTCTCGGAAATGTATGATAATAGTTTTCGATCCTTATTTTTGCCAAAATCAAATGAAATTCAACAGTTTGCCGGTTCTCAGAATGTATACTGACTTTTTATCTGTTCATCTGTTAATGAATCACAATCACCAAACTTTGTATAGCGAAACCCCAGAATGTAACAACTAATTTTCTGAAGACCGCATCTAAATCGGTTCAGCCAAACGCGAGATAATCGTGGACAAACATACGAACCTGTTTTTTGTAGACGGTTAAAAATTTCGCTTAGTACGCGGGCGAAGCCGCGGGCAAATGCTAGTTCTTATATAAGACCGCTTGATGCAATCTTTTAATTTTCAGGTTTTTTTTATAATTGATTCGTTTTGATACAATAAAGGATAGGCATTTTATTATTATTAAATATATTGTCATATTAAATATTTTATTCGTTAATTAATCGGAATGCAAAATTTATTAAAATGCACTCTCAAAGTAAAAAAATACATTTTCTAAGAAAATACGTGATGTTCCACGGACAAAAATACCTTAAAACTGTCAATACTACTTATTTGTCAATGTAGCCTCACATACGACTATATTTGATATATATCAATCGAATTTTCCCTTAAGACGTATCGCGTTGGGATCTAAAAAAAACCTCAAATTGTGCATTATTGCACGAAGCATGTTACGTGCTTAGCGGATATAATAACACACTTAGTACAATATCCTGTTATAGGTACTTTAAATTAACATATTTAGAATACCTTAAGCCTTGTTCAGACCGTTCGAGTAGTTTAGTCAACTGCTTTTATACTGCTTTCTGTTTGTTAAACATTTATATTTTTACAGCTTTTGATTGTTATAATTTTTATTAAGTTTGATTTATAATTTATATTTTTAATGATGGCAATGAAAAAATATTCAATGTTGTTTATAGGGTTTTATAGAATCTATGCGAGTGCTAATGGCCCAGCAACGCCTGCGTATCACGTGCGGTATGTGAGGTTAAGCAACTTTGGCCCAGGTCAATTCTTGGATGGCTCAAGGGTAATCGCCTTGCCGGGGCGTGGGGGCTTAGTAACCGTGGACTGGGTCATCCACGGTGAAGCTAAGAGGCACCCAGGGCCGGCTTAGCTAACAGTCAAGTTGCTCATTCACATGACAAACCTACTCCCAATAAGTTCTAGTTTCCCCCTTAGGTTGGGAGGTCAGGATGGCAGTCACTTCCGTAAAAACTAGTGCCTACGCCGTTTCTTGGGATTAATTAACGGACACCGGGCATCGTTCAGGAAGGAACTGTACTGGAATAACGCTAGGGTGTTGATAACTTTAAGGACCCATAAGGGAAATTCCTACAATGTATGACACCTTTATACCAATCATTGAAAGTGAATTGAAAGTGAAGAAATTATATTAAAGAAAAATTAAAGATATTTTGATTTGGTATTTCGATGTTAAGAGTATATTATTAACTTATAATGATAATGATATAGTAAAATTTGTTAAAATGTAGACCTTACATATAAAATATAATTTTTGAACACACTTTTTTGGTTTTTGTTTTGCATTTATCACATCATTTTTGAATTTTTGCTTTAGGAAATTCGTGAGTACCTAGATATTTTTAAATTCGACATAGCGTAACCAATGGAAAGCTATTCATTTCGTTTGTTTAGTTGTGTTGACCTATTTCTGAAGCTCAGAAAAAAAAAATTAAAATTATGTATAAAAAGGGAGAAGTAGAAATGGATCAGTCAGATGTCTGTTCAAAAAAAAAACTGTTTATTACATAATAAGAGTTAGGTATTTTTGTACAGACTTAACTAGGGATGTAACGGAAGTGGTTTTAACGGAAGCAGAAGCGGAAGCGGATGTTTAAAATTTAGTTTAACGGATGCGAAAGCGGAAGCGGAACTTAAAACGGAAACGGAAACAGAAGCAGAAGCGCAGCTTAAGGGCAGGTCCGTTTAAAAAAATAATCTAAATATTAATAATTTTTATTTTAGCATTAAAAATGTGAGACCTTTTAGGTTTAAAAAAAAATAAAAAAACATTGTACGAACAGAGTTTTTAAATTAATAATACGAACGAAAACAAAACTACTAATAAGTGCAGCACGTGGCAAGCCGGGCGCCGACAATGACTGGTATAAACCTGTTTGTTTCTAATGCGCGTCGCCCATGTCCCACTGCCGCGCTAAGCTTTGACATCCGCTATGACTTCCGCATCAAAAATAGCAGAAACGGATGCGATGCGGAAGTGTAAATTCAAGCGGAACTTCCGCATTTGCGGAAGCAGAAGCAGAACTCTGTTACATCCCTGGACTTAACTACTAATATTAATTATAATACCTATTTACGATACAAAAGTTGTAAAACAAAAAAAGGACGAAATCGTAGATGTTTGAGGTCCAAGCCGCAGGCGAGGGTCATAAATATGCGAGAGACAGCTTTCTGTTTTACGACCCGTGTTTTGTACACAATTTTACGTCACCACTTGGCCAAAAAGTGTGGTGTAATAGTACATTACGATACAAGTGCAGAAAACAGGAAATTCGCAATGAGTGGTGATAAATTGAAACACGACCGAAGGGAGTGTTTTAAATCGACACGAGTTGCTAATTACCTGTTCGCACGTGTATCGTACAACGTTTCGCAGTACATATGGTGCTACTTTACCGCATGAGTGCGGTAATCGGCAGATTACGTGCATATGTCGAAACTTTAAAGAGCCACATGTACTGTAAAACTTTGTACGATACGCGTGCGAATAGGTAATTCGCAACTCGTGTCGATTTAAAACACTCCCTTCGGTCGTGTTTTAATTTATCACCACTCGTTGCGAATTTCCTATTTTCTGCACTTGCATCGTAATGTACTATTTTTAATTAAGGTGCCTTGTCGTTACTTTTAATTACAATACAATATTGCAATTTCAATTTTTTCGTTGAGTGTAATGTTATAAACCAGACAGTAACAGCAAAGCAAAGCATAAAAAACGGTCTACTTATAGTTGATACCTACAATATTACCCCACCTTATTAATTCCACTTACCAAATTGGGTGTTCCCAGGTTCAGGATGAAGGGGAATCTGGCAAAAACTTCCCCGTTTAACGAGAAAGCGGCGGGGTGGTTTCCGATAGCACGAGTCACCCTATAACGGGAACGTACTACGTCAAAAATATGTATACGTCTATCGCCTTATTACAAAGGTATAAGGTGCAGAAGTGTAAACATATTTATAACGGGAAGCAGATGATTCATGACATTTGAAGCTATTTTTATAATTGCCTTGATATACGAACAATCTCACTTCGTTTTCTTCGTCCAAGTTCTTGACAATTCAGTGTTTAAAAAGCAGGGTTAGTTAGTAAAATGTAAAAATTATATTATTACTTTATATTTACTACAAATATTACAAATAAAACCAAATTAAATATAAAAACATATTCGAAATAAAATTAACATAAAACTATGAATTTGGCTCCTTTGGCATGGTGTCAAATGTATTGCGATGCTAATACGTTATGCGAGAATGCTGCCAGCTGAAGAGCTGTCACCAGTGAAGTCAACCAGTTTTTTGAAAGCTCTTTAAAATGTTTTAGAGCATTAGAAGCCCACGGGCGTAGGTTCTCAACTCCAATATTTACTTACACATGATAAACAAAGATAATAAAAAACAGTATACATCGAATAAACTTATAGGTCGATTCACAAGAGCTGGCGCGGAAAATGTATGAAACTGTCAATAATTTCATAGACATTCCGCGCCAGCTCTTGTGAATCGACCTATACTAAGGCGACATCCTGACTTGGCGGGGCGGGATTGATATGTAGTAGGAATTTGTGTTTTTAGAAATATCCTCATTTGACGAGAACATGACAGTATTAATTTTGCGCAGAAGTACTGCCCAGAGTACTGCATTCGTATCGCCACGCTTCCGCACATCCCGCGCCAGTCAGGAAGCAAACATTTAAATGTAGAGGTGCAGTAAAAAGCGGTAAGCACTGAGAGTCAACACTGACCGCTGACTGTTTCCTCATATCGTAGCGCCTCCGCATCGAGAAATCGATGACCGCTTCCTATTAGGCGGGCCGTACGCTTGTTTGCCACCGACGTGGTATAAAAAAAAAACCACGAAGCAGCCTAATATTTACTTAACTTACTTTCTCCTAAATCGCTACTACTGGGCAGGCTGCCCATAACTTAATTGCATGATACTGAATTATTTTCTAAAATTATTTTAAGTACAATTAAATAGTACCTATATACACTTCAATTCAACAATGTAATTTCCGAAGCCTGAAATGAGACGCCTCGTCGCCACCTCTGTTTGACCCTAAATCCAAAACTCATTTTAATCATAGGTCTCATTATTCGTAATAACATCAACGACTAATACAAAAATACGTTACACAATCATGGCCATACAAAAATATTTTTAAAGCAACAAATTATTGTCGTCTCAGCGCACCTCAAAAGAGCCGCCTCTTGAAATAACACGATTAATCCAAGGGTACTATTACCTTTTATATTAAGTTTAAAAACCAACAATGACATTGGAACCTTTTCTTTTTAACGCCTTTGTTCGGTTTGTTTGGGGCACAAACTTACGGTTAGTGAGACATGGTAGTAACAGCGTATCTTTTTGAGGGTGAATGTACAATACATTCTTCTTCCAAATGAATGACTTTTGTGGAACGGTTGCGGTGCAAGTGGCAAGTAATGGGCGGAATATTTTTTGTTAACGTGATAACGATGTTTTTTTATAACTTCCTGTAGTTAACTGTTAGAGCATGCCTTTAAGCACTAAGACCGCCATGTATAGTTTCCATTAGATACTTATTTTATTGTGCAATAAAGTTTTAATAAATAAATAAATTCGCTGTTTCAAAACTCATGAATATTTTAAAAATAGATGAATACAATTATCCAGCGCACTCACCGTCGCCAGAGCGTTCATCCTCACACCTCAGAACCTAATTGGTCACGTACGGTACGGTTTCAGAGGAATATGCTCCCATGAACGCTACGGCTGAAGAATGAACTCACCGCGGTTTTCTCGAGGGCTTTAGCTGGATGGGAAACATTCAACCAAACAGAAACTTTATACAGACTTCAAAATTGGATTATTTATACAGATTTTTAAAGAGTTAGGTTACCGCTTACCACCAGGCGGACGGTAGGCTTGTTTGCCACCAATTGACATAATTTAACACGTTACATTTAGGTGTTGTGTTCTTGTAGCGCAGGACCGGTCATTGTGGAAGTCTTTAGGGGAGGCCTATGTCCAGCAGTGGACCTCTTTCGGCTGACATGATGATGATGATTTAGGTGTTCAGTTACTTTTTCTTTGTGGCTTTATTTTTTACTTAGTAGTACTATCATTCTCTTCATTAGTATACCCGTGCAAAGTCGGCAGATGTTTTTAAAATATATTCTCTTTTGACTTGGACCACGGCGGTCATAGGGCTAGTAACAATATCCCCCATTTTGCACGTGAGTCAATCAATCGAAATGATTTATTCGAATAGAATGAGCGATATTTACAGCCTATTGTTGACATGTTAAATTATCCTCTTTGTAACTTTGAAGGTATAAAATGAGGATAGATAGGTTAAGGTTTGCTAGTATTCTTTAATGCCGTATTTTGTTTTCAGTTTTTCTTTTTATTTAGTTATAAACAGAAATACAGTTTTTCATTTACCAAACGCAGCATTTCACAGGCAAAAACAGCACATCACTTGTTATTCTACCCGACGGTTAGTACGGGGCTTCGACATCATGACGTCACATTTAGCTGTTAATTAGTACATACCGTTTTCAACGCTCGCTAGCAAGTCTGTGACTATAAATAGGCAATGGTAATAAGGAATTGAGGAATTGAAATGGTTAAATAATGTATGTGACACGACACGAGGACGATTCACACCAAACGGCTGGAGTCGGCGCGCGCCACCAGAGTCAAAGGAATTCGAACGGCAGCGGCAAAGCCGGCAAGCCATTCAAATATGAAATCTAACTTCTGTGTGGACGGTTCGAATTCCTTTGACTCTAGTGGGGTGAGCGCCGACTCCAGCCGTTCGGAGTGAATCGTCCATAATGTTGCGCCGCAGCGTACTACGGATATCAAACTTAATGAAATAGCAACGCGTTGTATAGTGTATAGGGGGTACAACCGTTAATTAAGTGGATATTTCTTACGTTGCCTACCTATCTTCGTCACTAAATAAAATGATTATCAATGCAACATAAACCCAAACGTAATAGTATTATGCTTTAGTATTTGATTGATAATCACCAGATGTCGTACTTTTCGTGCCGTGTGACGTCACGCTCCATATAAGACAATTTTCATACGTCTTATTGTAGACAATTCATTATCAATCATTAAACATGCGTATACAAACTAGTTTTTTTTTATTATGCTCCTGTTACACCCGTAATTCTTGTTACATGACAACTTGTACTGCAAGATATTTGATACTGGTTTATGCATTATACCAGTTAAAAATCCACAGTTAAAAAAATATCGTCATCATAGAGAGTTCACAATCATATTTAAAATCAATATTCCTGCAATTTGTTTTACTTAAAACTTAAAAAATTATGAGTATGTGTCACCTGTTTATAAAAAATAAATAGAAAAAAACACCATTATCGAGGTGGGATGAAACTGGATATTAGTGAAGCGTACAGGAAGGCTAGGCAACGTTTTGAATTATGGAGTATGGCATAAATCTTGAAAGTATTTCAAAACATGGCGCTTAAAGAACGAAAATCAAATAAAATAAAAATGGTGTCATCTCGGGTCGCAGATACAAGTTACATAGAATATACTGATTTACAGAATTATTAATTACATAGAAAGCTTTTTTCCGATACCATTAACTTTATAGCCTTTCTAAAAAGTTAAGAAACAAATTGAAACCGGTTTACAAATGGCGTGGGAGCAATAAAACAAATTCAGCTCACAATTAAAATTAACAAATGAATATTGCAATTGGATCGACCCTTACAATCACACAGGCTATCGCACATCTGTAGTTGTAGGCATCTGTAGCTTTGTGCATTTATCTCAGGATCTGATACGATTGTGTGTTGACGTTGATTTGAAGCGACGGTGACCGTTACGGACATGTGCGTTTGTTATATTGTATCTGATAATCTATTATTTGTGAAGTAGATAACTTAAATACTAGTCTACAAAGTTTTCGCCCGATGTCATATATTTTGCAGCACTGAGCTCACTGTGCTCAGACATGTAATAGAAACCCCTGCGGCTTACTTGCAGAATTTGAATATTTAATCTTAATATAAAAGTATGTGGTAATTCGTCGATCTGTAAAATTTACCTTCCAGTCGACCTTATTGAAACCTAAGCAATACTAATTTCCATTATTTAGTGATATATAGACGCAATATTTTTTGCCAAGACCATTTTATAAATGTGAAATAAATGACGGTTTCAGAAGAAATGGTTTTCTGCGAAACGAACGTTCCAAGAAAATAAATAATCAAAAATGTACCCAAATACACCCTCGTATCAACATAAGCGTAGTTTGCATGGCTTCAAGTATGTCCTTTAGATAAACTCATTTTTTAATTAGTAACCTGGATTAGGGTGACTTTAGTAAGACTGCCTACTTTGATAGTTTATATTTATTAATAAAAGTGGTATTGTAGTTGTGCAAGGAAACACGTACACATGACTATATGAACTACTAAAGTTCATCATCATCATCATCAGCCCGCAATTGTCCACTGCTGGGCACGCTTTCCCCAATCCGCGCCACCACACCCGAACACCACTGCTAAAGTTTTTGCGAAAAACTATTAACGGCCGTAAAAACTTAGGTAAAGTTGTCTAGAAGAGATCTTTAGCGATAAGACGGCCTGCTCTCTACCTCTACCTACTTACATGTTGCTGTTTTATTTCTGTTTGTAACTAATTCATTTGTGTAAGGTGTGCAATGAGAGTATTTGTTGTTGTTGTTGTTATTATCAATGTCAGCAGCTAGGCCCTAAGTAGAAGATCAAAGTCACCCCGGTTACGGTATTGTAAACTAGACTGAAGGGTAAACACCGGAAAGACTGTCTGAAGGGCACTCATAACAACGGATTAAGCTGGTTGATACTTAAAGGGGAACATTTCTGTTGAATATAGGTGTCAATGTGTATGGCGTTATGGTGTATTTGATATCCCTTAAATTACAAGTTGAATATAAAACAGGGAGTCCTGTTGATCTGGCCTTGACTTGAATATAGTTAAATAACGGGGGGTTCGGGACACGTTTTGAGACAGAACAGCCATATTCTTTTATTTTTAATGAGTAGCGTCTGCTGGCAAAAAAATGTATGTGTCTAATTAAATGGAAAAATTAAATGGGTAGAAAGACTGGCCGGCTGAGTAGGTAATTAAATTGATTTATGCGGTCACTGGTTCGAAACATAGATTTTTTCCTTCAGTTTTAAAATTTTGATACAACCTTAGCATAATTATTGTTGAACAATTTCTGAAACATTTTATAACAGTTTCCTAAACTGTGAAACATTTTAGCCGTAGAAGCAATTGTAATGTTACTTAACTCTAATGTCTGAAATGCTTCCGCTTTCTAAATTGAGAAGTTTCATGCCAGTTATTACAAACTGTAACTGTCATGCACAAACAATAATTATTAATATGTTACAACCCATACCTGGAGTGCGGTGGAGATACTGCGATCGCCAATCCGCATGCCAAGCGTGGCGATTATGGCATTTACCTCCCATTCAATTGAAGGAGTGGACGTCCTTGGGCTGATATGGTGGTGGTTGGGCTGGTATGGGGGGTAACAGTTACTATGGTACCTGACGGCTTAGAAACATAACCATAAGTAAAATTTAAAAGAGTTCACTTTGGCAAGTTAAAAGCCTCCCGTCCCCCAATCATGATTTGTTGTTATAAATATATATTAGTTTGTTAATTATTTACCAATTAATCTCGTACTGTCCTAAGCCCATGATTAATATTGACCGATGATGTTTTACACATCGTGACTTATCCGACTTTATTTCAAATTGTCTACTCTCACTCACTCAATTTATGTGGTCGTTTAAATAATAACGATCAACTTATTGCCCTTCAAGTCAATTCTCACTCTTGATTGAAGTTCACTTACCAATAAAGTTATTAAAACTAGACCTAGTCTCAATAAGTTATTTTAAATTTATGCGTCATCCAGGGACAACAGGGTTGTATTTCGCAAACAAAGCCATTATTTGATGGACGTTGAAAGTGAATTTACCAATTGGGATAGGTCAGGAGTAGGACGAACAGGACGGCAAGGGCAAATATAAAGTGGATTGAGCAATAAGTTGATGAATTGATATTGATAGTGATCTAGTTTGCATGGAGCTGCCTATAGCCTCCTGAGGCCCAGAAAAAATATTGTGTTTTTGAATTAGGAATTCTTTTGTTATTAATTTTAAGTTCAAATCAATTTTGGAATCTATACAAAAAATTGTACGCGGGGCCTTTGGAGGATAATATACATGCTGTACAAAATGGATAAATAAAGTTTAATATTTGACGAATAGCAGACGCACCCTGCATTAATATGTTATAACAAAACGGTCAAAAATATCTGACACGTCCTAACGGCATTACAAATAGAGTAGTAATTGTCAGATATTTATACGCTCGCTTATATCATGGCGCAGGGCGACATGACATCACTGAAGTTGTTTAATGTGTATGTGAATGCACTGATCGTCGCGCTCAGCAGTCAGCATGTCGGCTGCCATATTGACGGTGTCTGTCTCAACAATCTGAGTTACGCAGACGACATGGTGTTGTTGAGTGCGTCGGTTTGTGGCCTTCGAAAACTGCTCGACACTTACGAGGAATATGCAGCCAGTCATGGTCTGATCTATAACTCAAAAAAAGTGAACCAGGTTACCCACGAATGTTCCCCCGATATTGTTGAATAATTGATTTGGAAGGTTAGTTAAGCCAGAGGCTAGAGCAATTGGCCGCGTATGCCAGATGTCGCACGTTCGAATCCTGCTCGAGGCATTAAATTTTTCAATTTTTCCCTTTAATTTGAAATTTTCGTTAGCAGCGTTACTGCTTTAGTACAAAATTAAGTTAGTTAAGCCGTTGATCCCGGCTGTTGTCTATGACAGCAGTCGTTAAGCCAAGTTTGACGTTTGCCTTCGGGGGGCTTGAGAACTTCTAATAGTCAAGTTGCCCACGTCAGTAGGGAGTACCCACCGTTACACCCCACGTGACCTCTGGGTGGTGCTAAAAGTGCAACAAACTGGCAACCGCATGTCTTTCGAAGATTTCACGGTTCGAAAATAAATGCCATACGATTACTATATTATTATTACTAATTGCTTTATGATCTTAGCTCTTCAAACTGTAAAGTCTGGCTGCAGATATTGATACTTGAAATTAGGTAACTTAAACATAAGTTACTTTTGGAGTCTAGGCGGGCAGGCAGGTTGACAATCTTGATAATATCTGTTTAATATTGTAGTTCTTACTGGTTAACTTAATTACACATTAAACTTGTCAACCATGCATGTCAAAAGGATTTTATAAGCACTTAGAAATAAGCCTCGTGGGTTCTTATTAAAATAACCATTATTTTACATTCCAGTCCAATATTGCCACTAGTGGGTTATCCGTCAAATTTACCTAGGGTCGAAACATTCCACGATCACGTGTAATCACAAGCGTATTCAGATGCCAACTCTCGTTAAAAATAATATTGCTTATCACAAATAATCGTTCGAAAGGATCAAAACTGGAGAGTTACATAGTGGTTACATGTAAAACACCACGCCCAAATACTTTTTGCCAGGTATCTTTTGTTTAACTAGGTACCTAGTTCTATTGTTTTTTTTTTGTTTGTTATCGCATAAAGGGCCGAAGACGAAAGTCCTTATTTTTATTTGCGAGAGAGTTTTTTAAAGTAAGACTTGTCGAATTAGGAAATGGATACATGCGATGCTAGTTCTATTGTTAAATCCTATAATTACGGTCTCATGTGGAATCGGGCCTTACAACATGAATTGTACTATAGTTATAGCTGCGGAGTTCTACAAATATAGATTATGCGAATACACATAGCGCAGTTTGGATCTATTTTTATCTTTCATTAGTATATGTAAATGCATATGAGACGCATAGACAGTCTATTATGGTATTAGTATGAAATTGTTACTAGCACAATGGAGTCACAATACAGCTTCTAAGTCCAGCTAAATCAATGACAGAACCATGTGATCCAGATTGCATAGCCCTGCATCACGTTAGTAAATATGCGTGGACAATGCATTATGCAACACAGCTTTTGGAACAGATGATTCATTAAAAAGTCTCATTACAAACAAATATATGCATGTAGATCGACAGCCTAAGGTTTTTTTACACAACGGTAAGCAAATGACATGATTTATTTCATTTATTTATTGTATAAAATCATGTTCATTATACAGGATGTTTGGTAACAGGATACAAAGACTTTCAGGGATGATAGAGGAGGTCATTTTAGATATTTTAGACACAACTTGCTTTAGTACAAGTACAAAGTCACTTAGTTTCCAAGATATGCACCATTTTTTTTATGTTCTCACTTATTTGGTTTATCATAATTTTTCAGTAGCTGTAGGAACTAAGGAAGTTTTTGAAATCAATTGAATTGGGACTAACGACTTTTTACTGTCTATATTCACATGGTATTCAGATGCGAATAAATTTTCATAGAAACAAAAAAAGTAATAAAAATTTTAAAATCCTTATCACTCCAAAATTATCCTAAGTGATTAGGTTCTTACTTCGGACTACAAAAACTTCGAAAATAACGGGTTAATTTTTTTCGTTCCTACTATGAAAATGTATGGAGTGAAATTCGCATGTATGGTAGTATGGAAAACATACAATTATCAAAAGCCAGCATCCTCGGCACCATGCCACAGGGGCCAATTTTAGACTTAGGTTTTTAGATTTGTAAGGTTTTAATTTAGTTTATTTAATAATATACAGTTTATCTATCAGAGTTGAATGTCTACAATAAACCTATTCCAGTATAATTCAAATACTTAATTATCAAAATAAAAAACAGCAAGTTGTGTCTAAAATATCTAAAATGACCTTCTTTATCATCCCTCAAAGTCTTTGCATCCTGTTACCAAACACCGTGTATAGCGTCTATATGGACTATTCTAGACGCGTGGGGCTTGACTTGAGAATTCATTGTCTCGATAGCTAGAGAGATATCCATTATTCGGGTCCCTCACTGTCAACACAGGGCATCCTCGGGAGCTCTGGCGATCTTACTCACCACCAAAAAATCGTGGACCTCAACAGTAAGTAGCTAGAGATTTTATTATGGCTGGTGGAGGTACATTTCTCAGTTGGGCTGCTCCACATATTAGCAAAATGACGTCCGCTATGACCTACTTCACTCTAAGATGGTACGGCAGACGACGGTTTTTAAACATGTCTAAGAAATAAGCACCAGTGTTGACTGCCATGTAATGTAAGTGACTTGGTGTAAACTGTAATCTTACATGTGCCGAATTAATTAAGAACTAGATGAAAGCCCGGCTTCGCTCGGGTGAAATAAATAAGAAAGAAATAAACAAAACATTTATTCGTGACAGTTATGCAAACGACGAAAGAAATAGTGTACAAAAATGTATAAAATAAAAACATTACAACAACGGATTATGATGAAACTTCGAATCGTATAGAAATATAGTCTGTAGTCTGGATTGGGAATAAAAGTATGGAATGGAATTATATGGAATTGGGAGTAAAAGATTACGCAAAAGACGTCACGGGCAAAGGCTAGTATCTTTGCAAGTTAATCCTTAGTATTTTTATAAGGGTAGTATTTAAAGGCACATAAAAAATTTGACACCGTAATCAGTACTGATTTGTATAGCTAAAATACTAATCGTTTCTTTAAAATTCAATTCAGATGTGCATTGTTAAATATTGATGTGCCAGTCAGTATTTTTGGTGCGAAGTCAGAGCTGCTAACGCGAAAAACAAATGAAGTTCGTGTATCTCCCTCTCTGTCGCACTTGCAAATTCGAGCGACACAAAGGGAAATACACGATGTTCGTTCGTTTTCGTTTCGCGATAGCAGCTCTCTATTCTCCGCCAAATTCTATTCAGTGGGGCCCTTTACACTCAATATTATCGCGATTTTTAAAATTGTATGGGGTCTGTTAAACGCTTAATACTATCACAATACTGGTGTGTCAATATTATCGTGGTTTTCAAAATCGTATGGATTTTTCTTCAATATTCATTGGATGTGATACGGATCGTGATATGAGTATATCGCGTGATAATAATAACCATGTAACAGGCCCCTATGGATGTTGCTTCAATATTCAGTGTTTCACGTGATAATAATAACAGTTGGTAATATTTTCTCCAATGAATGGAAGCTATTTAACAACTTGTTCCGTTTTGCCAAAGGTATTTCACATTCCGATACGCGCACTATCCAGGAATAGGAGCCGTCAGACCAGAGGACCTACCACAATCTGAAAACGAAGTATTTCCCTCTCCGCGCTCGAATATGCAAGTGCGACAGAGAGGCATATATATTTAATTTTCGGTTGGTAGCACCTTAGTCCGAGCGCGGCGGACGGTCGAAGAAAGTCAAAGAACATTCCGTGTGTTGTCTGTCACACATATATTTTTTTAGCTTCCCATCGACCTATGAACTTGAAATTAAGTGATAATGTTTATTATGAAGTATATTTTACCAAAAATGTCAATATATTGATAAATCACATTTGTTTTTTAGTTGTACGGAACCCTCAGTGTGCGACTCCGACGCACTTGGCTGGTTTTTATTACATTTTGAAATTTATTTCTCTTATAGCAAAATACCCTATTCGTTTTAAAGATGACGCCTGAGGGCCTACCGCGAACCAAAAACGAACTATCTTCCTCTCTGTCGTTCGAATATACATGTGCGAGAGAGGCAGATACTTCGTTTTTGGTTCGCAGTAGCGCCTCTAACGTCCGAGCGCGGCGAACGGCATGAGCTGAGGGTCTACTCCGAAATTCAAAATCCTAACTTCGTATGGTGCCGTCCCTTTCACTCTCCTGTCATAGACTATATGAGTGAAAGGGACGGCACCGTACGAAGTTCGGATTTCGAATTTCTGAGTAGCCCCCCAGTACCACTAAGTTATAAGATAGAGCGAGATAGGGATAGAATTTTGCTAGACGTTTAAAAGCCATAAGTCACCTAGTAGTTTGTCACAAACAAAATAGAGACGCAGCTTTAAGATGGCGGACAGACTCAGCAAACATTCAAGTGGTGTCCTTTACACGATTCATATTATCACAATACTGGGGTGTCAATATTATCGCAGTTTTCTAATTTGTATGGATTCTGCTTTAATTATAATTGTAATCGCATAGTCGATATCGAAACGGACTGTGCGGATCGAATCTCAATAACCCCGCCATCACATACGAAAACAATAAGTGCTGCACCATTAAAGTCAAGAAGTTTTGCTGATATTGCTAAAAACGGGACTTGGAAAGAAAATAAGCCGGATGAGGAACAGAAATTACTACAAAGGAAAAAATTGCGAAATCAGTTGCGAAATCAGTTTATTGTAAAAACGGGTAAGGCGAGCCCGAGTGAGAAATTTAAAGCCGCTATAATCAAAGTACCGTTATTTGTTTCAAATGTACATCGAGATACATCCTGTGCGGGAATAACGGAATATATTAGAAGCAAAACAAATGAGGACGTAAAACTTGAAAAGATGGTATTGAAAAGAGATAAAGGGTATGATGCGTATAAACTATTTGTGAACAAATCTAAGTTAAATGTGTTTTTGAACGAAAAAGTATGGCCGGAAGGAATAGAATTCCGTAAATATGTTTACTTCAAGAGCAGTAACCCGAATAGCCGGGAGACTACTCGCGATAGTAAAGTGACAAGAAGTTCCAGCCCAACTCATGCCTAGTACACTACAGGACGATAACATATGTAGACTTTTGTCCTTCAATTGTAAGTCCATAAAGAGATCTGTCGACTTTGTTAAGGCGTGTTGTGAGACATGTGATATCATCGCTTTGCAAGAGACGTGGCTCCTACCCCACGACCTACCCTACCTGGGTAGCATACATGAAGGTTTTGGGCATGCTGGCACGTCGGCGGTGGACACGGCAACGGGGATCCTACGCGGACGACCCCACGGTGGTGTCGCTCTCTTGTGGCGAAAGGATATTTGTCAATCAGTGTCGATAATCGAATGTAATAGCCCCCGGTTAGTCGGTATTAAAGTGACAGTGAGTGATCGACAGCTGTTGATTATGAGTGCATATATGCCTGTAGACATAAGTGAAAATTTACTCGAGTTTACACAGTGTCTTGGAGAAATTTGTGCCGTAATTGAAACGGCCGAAGTAGAATCTGTGATAATTTTGGGTGACTTTAATGCACATCCTAGCGAGAACTTTGGTAAGGAACTTTTAGAATTTTTTCTAGAAAATAATTTAACTTGTGCTGATATTGAGAAGTTAGGTTTACACTCTGACAGTTATACTTATCTTAGTGAGGCGCACGGGTCTAGACGTTGGTTAGATCACTGTTTAGTGTCAGAGTTGGTATTGAAATCTGTTGTTAATATTAAAATAGATAATTATGTATTTTGGTCCGACCATTTTCCAATGGAGCTAGAAATTAATATAAACATGGTGAGATGTAGAATAAGTATGAGTAATAGACCGCGAAATTATGTAATATGGGGTGAGAGGAGTTCAGAACAGGTGAGTGAGTATCATGACGCCTGCAGCAACAGGTTGCGTGATATTGACCTTCCTGAGGAGCTCAGAGAGTGTTGTGATAGAAACTGTGACAATGTGGGACATCGTGTAATTATAAATAACTTGTATAGTAGAATTGTAGGTATTTTAGTTGAAGCGTCTGTATTGACGTGTAAAAAGTCTGTAAAGCGGAAAGGGGGGTATGTCACAGGATGGAACAAACATGTGAGTGCGGTGCATAGGGAGGCGAGATTTAAATTTCGGGAGTGGGTAGCTAGTGGTAAACCCAAATCTGGAAGTATATACCGTGATATGTGTGATAGCAGGCGCAGGTTTAAATGTAAGTTAAGGTGGTGTCAAAACCATCAGGACCAAATTAAAATGGATATCTTGGCCTCCCATCGCTCAAAGAGTGATTTTAAGTCATTCTGGAAGCACACCAATTCCCTTAATGTAAGACCTAGCCTGCCAGTGAGTATAAATGGATGTAATGAGCCGGCGGAAATAGCAAAGTTATTTAAAGATAAGTTCAAGGTGGAATCACCGTTGGGTACTACACTACAGTCGTGTAATGCTGAGTTCGGTACTGAGTTCACCGTGTTCACATGTAAAGAAGTGTCTGATGTGATCCGTCATATGACTCGAGGAAAGTCACCGGGGCACGATGGGCTCAGTGTCGAGCATCTGCAAGCCGCTGGAGTACACTTGCCCAGAGTATTAACTATGCTGTTTTCGTTATGTATTGGTCATGCCTACTTGCCAGATGAAATGTTGAGGACAATTGTCGTACCAATAGTTAAAAATAAAACCGGGGACGTGTCAGATGCAGGTAACTATAGGCCCATCTCATTGGCTACAATAATAGCGAAGGTACTTGACGGTGTGCTTGACATGCGACTTGGTGGATATCTAAAGTTGCATGACGCACAGTTCGGATTTAGACCAGGACTATCTACCGAGACCGCCATTTTAAGTTTAAAGCACACTGTCAAGTATTACACTGATAGGAGCACGCCTGTATATGCGTGCTTTCTCGATTTGTCTAAAGCTTTTGACATGGTGTCATATGGTGTTCTGTGGGATAAACTATCAGCAAGTAAGGTCCCGCGTGAAATAATAGATATTTTTAGTTATTGGTATGGCAACCAGACCAATACGGTTAGGTGGGGAGTAACACAGTCGGAGGCATATAGGTTGGATTGCGGGGTGAGGCAGGGGGGTTTAACCTCACCGAAGCTTTTCAACTTATATGTTAACGGACTGATAGAGGAGCTCAGCAGAATGCCGGTGGGGTGTTATGTCGACGGCGTTAGCGTGAACAACATAAGCTACGCCGACGACATGGTGCTGCTGTCCCCCTCTGTCAGTGCACTCAGGAAAATGTTGAGTGTCTGTGAGGACTATGCGGAAACTCACGGTCTTATATACAACTCCAAAAAGAGCGAAGTCTTAGTCTTTAGGTCAAACAAAATGAACCCTCAGCAGGTGCCCTCTATAGCATTGAATGGTAAGGACCTGCAGAGGGTTTCACAGCTTAAATACCTTGGCCACTATGTGACGGAGGACCTCAAGGATGATCTCGATTTGGAGAGGGAACGGAGAGCGCTAGCGGTCAGAAGCAATATGTTGGCTCGTAGGTTTTCCCGCTGTTCGAAACAAGTTAAAATTACCCTTTTTAAGGCGTTCTGTCAAGTATTTTACACGGGTAGCCTATGGGTCAACTACACGCTGAAAGCCTATAACGCTCTTCGTATCCAGTATAATGATGCCTTCAGAATCCTGTTGAGGTTGCCACGGTTCTGTAGCGCGTCATTGATGTTTGCCGAGGCACGCACCGATGACTTTTATGCGATCAGGCGAAAGCGGGTCGCATCTGTTCTAAACCGCATCCGACGCAGCGACAACAGGATACTGAAGGTCATCGCTGACAGCACGGATAGTTCCATCCTGAGCACATGGGTTAAAATTATTAATTAACCTCCACCATTGTTATTATTATTCTCCTTATTTATTCTTTTTCACATGTTAGGTTTTTTACAATAAATTTATCAAATGTAAATATAAAAATATACATACAAAATATAAAAGCATTATAAAAAACCTAACCTAGAGTGCCGCCGGCAGCGAGGCGGGGCCTAAGCTACCGGTGGTTAGGGCGACAGAGAGAGGAACCTCCTGACTATCCGCGCCGTGTCCAAGAGTACCGCCTTTTGCATCTGACCCTTGACCCAGCCATCTAGCGAGAGTCTCTTAAGATGTTGGTCGAGACTCTTCGCAATTAGACCGTTCGCAGAGACGACTATCGGGACAATGATCGTCGAATCAACATCCCACATAGCGGTTACCTCGTGTGCCAGGTCTAGGTACTTACTAACCTTGTCCTTCTCGGCCTTCACGAGGTTCTCATCATGGGGGATGGTGATGTCGACGAGCACTGCCTGGCGCTTCAATCGATCTGTCAGCACGATATCAGGTTTGTTGGCTATAATAGTCCTGTCCGTGATGACAGATCGATCCCAATAGAGCGTGGCACGACCATTTTCGAGAACTGGCGCAGGTGTGTACTTATAGTACGGCACTTCGAAGTCCACAAGACCGTACAGAAGAGCAAGCTGCTGGTGAATAATCTTGGCTACCAAGTTATGTCTGTGCAAGTACTCGCCGTTAGCAAGATGACCACAACCGGAAATGATATGCCTGAGCGACTCTCCGGGACGGCGGCATGCCCGACAAATGTCGACCGTACCGTCCTTCAGGATATATTTCCGGTAGTTGTTCGTCATGATAACTTCGTCCGCAATTGCACAGACAAAACCTTCGGTTTCCGCAAAGAGATCCCCGAAACGTAACCAGTTCACCGACGCGAGCAGGTCTACGTCGGGCCCCGTAAGAGCCTTGTAGAACCGCCCATGTAGCTCCTTACTCTTCCATACCGCCCTGCGGTCCTCGGTGCTTAGTACTTTAAGTCTGCGCCAGTTCTCGTTTGCCATGGAGAGCGGGGTAAAAGATGCGTCTACTGCCACTACGTCACGATGCATCCCACACTCACTGTTTAGGAAGTAATCCCTGAGACTGCACACTTCGCGGTTGTGGAGGTCTTTGGCATTTAAGAAGCCGCGACCTCCAAACTTCCGCGGGATGTACAGTCTCATAACAGAAGATCGTGGGTGTAACATACGGTGCGCAGTGAGCAGTACACGCACTCTTCGATCCAGGAAATCGAGCTCAGTCTGAGTCCACCTTAATATGCCAAAGGAGTATGTAAGCAAGGGCATCACCCAGGCGTTGAAGGCACGCACCCTATTGCCGCCCGACAAAAAACTGTTGAGTACTTTTGTCAGGCGACAGAAGAAGCGCTCCTTCACCGCCCGCTTGATGTCTCCACCCTCGATACCCAAAGACTGTGACATACCAAGATATTTATAGGTTTCTGCTTCGGAGAGTGATCTGAGATCCATTGTCTCAGAAATTTGTAAATTTGTGGAATTTACTACTTTCCCCCGCTGTACATGCATGGCCGCACACTTATCGACACCAAATTCCATTTTGATGGCACTACTGAAGGCCTCTGTGGTTTTCAGTAGCTCCAACAGGTCATGTTTATTTGGTGCAAATAGTTTGAGGTCGTCCATGTAGAGCAGATGAGAAATGACCTCACCCTCTCTCCGTAGCTGGCAACCTAGTCCTGAATCCTTCAGCAGGGTACTGAGCGGATTCAGCGCTAGGCAAAACCACAAGGGACTCAGACTATCACCCTGAAAAATACCTCGCTCAATCCTGATGGAATCCTGCGGGCCAGAGGGGCCCTCTCCTCCCCCGGGTTGACGAAGGACTGTGGTCCACTGCCCCATGCAAGCCACTAAGAAGGATCTCAGAACTGCATCAACTTTATACAGTTCTAAGATCCTCCTCAGCCATGAATGAGGCACCGAATCATAGGCCTTCTTATAGTCAATCCAGGCGGTCGAGAGGGTCCCTCTGTTTCGCCGGACTCGTTGACAAATGGTCATGTCTATGAGGAGGAGCTCTTTAGTACCACGTGACCCAACCCTACATCCATTTTGAGCGGGGGCCAAAATGTTGTTCGCAACAATGTGCGTGTTAATTTTTGCTCTCAAAATGGATGTAAGGAGCTTGTATAGCGTCGGCAAGCACGTGATGGGTCTGTAGTTCTTCGCTTCCGTGGTACTACCGGACTTGTAGAGCAAGGAGGTGACACCAGTTGTTAAGGGAGGCGGTAGGGAACCGAGCTCGAGTGCTTGCTGGAACTGTGCTGCCAAACGCGCGTGCGAGCACCGAAACCACTTTAACCAGAAGTTGTGCAATCCATCCGGACCCGGACTTTTCCAGTTCGGAGCCGTACGGATGGCACAACTTACGTCTGCGGGGCTGATGGTTACAGACCCCATGGGTTCGATGGACTGACACTCACGCTCGACAACACCCATCCAGGCGCCCTCATTGTGTTCGACAGGCACCGACCAAATACTACGCCAAAAGTTAACCATGGCAGTAGCATCCGGTCGCTGTCCATCAGACACACGATGGTCGGTTCCATCCCACTTCCGGTATACCTTCCTTTGATCGCTTTGGAAAAGGCGATTCTGCTGGTATCGGTCCAGACGCTCTCTGTAGCGACGAATACGGCTTGCCCATGCATAAACTTTCTGCTTCAGAAAGTCAATGCGTTCCGTGACACAGGTCATGTAGTCACTGGGCCTGATACCAGTCCCCGCGAAGGCCTGGTTCACGAAGCGCATGACTCGGGGGCGGCTATTGCCCCCTCTGAAGCAGATCAGCTTTGCAATGAGAGTCCTATACGTATCGACACGCCGCTCAATTCGCACTTGCCAGGTAGGGACACTCCCGGCGGTCCTAGGTGCCCGGTCAGCGTCCGGAAACTTGACGCGAGCAACACGGCACGCCGCGATGGCCCCGCAGTACATAATTGAGTGTGTGTCAATCAAATCTTCGCTAGCCCCTAAATACGGGACTAGGAGATCGTTCAGGGCTCCCATTAACGCTAGATTGCGTCTATTCACGGGCAAGCGTGGTAGTCGCGGCCTAGAATTGGGTGTGGAGCGATACTGCGTAATCGCCTCTTCCAAAGCCCTCCTCAATTGCTCATAGGCTTGG
Organism: Notocelia uddmanniana; assembly: GCA_905163555.1. Taxonomy (NCBI): domain Eukaryota; kingdom Metazoa; phylum Arthropoda; class Insecta; order Lepidoptera; family Tortricidae; genus Notocelia; species Notocelia uddmanniana. The sequence goes on from LR991068.1 coordinate 22,199,349, forward strand.
CTACTTACACTCTGATTCGCACAGCCTTCGTCGGCACTGGGATCGGCCCCCGGTGCCGTATCGAGTGCGGGCACCGGAGCCGGCAACGTGGCGGATGGGTTCCGCGCCGAAGCGGAGGCTGCGCGAGCAGAGAGTGCCTCCAGACGGAGCCGATCAAGCGTCGCGTCATCCAACCGCTTGAGCCGTTGGATGACGCGCACTTGATCCGATAGCCGTTGCGCAGATACAGAGATGGCAGGTTCAAGCGCCCGAAACAGAGGAAGCATCCTATCACGGTACGCGGACAGATTTGTTCCTCCGTCTGTCGCCCCATAGTAGGCGCGCATGCAGTTCTCGTTAATCGATTGCGACCACTGCATGCGGCGCACTATACCACCGGTAGCGGGAGCCGTGGGCGGAGCAGGATGCCCCGCAGGCCCCAAGCGTGCCGGCAGCGGTGGCCGCCCGCGCCGCGCAGGTGGTCGTGGCGGCGGCGGCCCGCACTCGTCGCTCGAACTGCTGCTGCTGGTGTCGGGAGCGGTGGCGAACTCCTCCGACGACGATGCTGACGAGGATGAGGCGGGCGAAGGTGGTGGGCGTGCGCTTTGTGGATTTGACGCTTTTTTTTCGAGACGTGCTTTACTTCTCGTTATCATCTTATTACATCCGTTCCGTGCTCATGTGCGCTAATGGGTACATTTTAGGTGTAAGTATGTACAAAAATATAGTAATATGCGCGGATAAATGAGTATTATAAAATAAATCAAGAAAAAATTGTAAAAAACACGTCTGACTTTGACGGCGTCATATATATATTTTTTTTTTATTATTATTATTATTATTATTATTATTATTTAATTGTACTTATGGATTCTTAATGATCTGAAATAAAGATTTTTTTTTTATATTCACGTGATATGAATCCATGTAACAGGCCCCATACATTCGCTTTGAAGGCGGTTGTTGTGACAATCAGTCTAGCTAGCACGATAAATTATACCGTTACGTTTTATGTGACGTTTTAATACATTTCGCCCATATAACGTGACGGTATAAGTTATCGTGCTAGCTAGGCTGATAGGTGTAAAGAACGCTTGAAAACTACAAAAACAAAACGCTGCAGACGCGGCTAGCCGAATCCACACAATGGGCGATGATGGCCCATCACCCAGAACGCAGCCCAGCAACCTGGCCAACATACCGAACGCAAAAATAGTTCACGATTTTCGAACGTAGCCGACACTGTCAACCAACAAATTAAATATAGCAATATAGTCTGTGGGCAATATGGCTGACGTTTTGTCATCAAATTAACACTTTTAAATGCAAAATACGCGACAATCCGAATTTTGCGGATACATATGTTCAACTCAAAAATCGTTATTTTTATACGTTCTTCAATTTGAGACAGGTCTCGTTCGGGTCTACCGTACCCCTTCACGAAATTATTAATATAGATAAGGAATAAAGCGCGCATGTTCAAGTCGTTCCAGCTGAGCATGGTTTTAAAAACCGGCTTCTGTGGTGTTCTTAATGTTCCGACTACCCTTTTTTCTTGGTCCATGGATTTGAACGAGAGAATAGTCATAATTTGCTTCATCTGCCCCATCTGCCCAATTCCCAATCCTATCACAAGTAAATATGCGTTTGCAGTGCGGCGAGATCGTTCCAATCCGATATTTCGATTTATGAGGATTAGCATTGCAGCGTGGATTATTTATGTCAAATGGGATTCACCGTAGCGGATCAGGACAGGAGTAGAAATGTTTTAATCAACGATTTTGTGAGGTTTTATCGAAAACCAACCATTCCATCGGGAAATATTAGTTTATGTGATGGTATTTCATATCACACAACCAAATTTGACAAACTTGTATCAAATCGGTTTGATAGTAACCCGTTAATGAAACTCTGTTAAATTTGAAAAGTTCCTTTTCTTGGCAACATAAAAAAAGAAGTGAGTTCAAGCCTTATTTGTGCCTAAAAAAATGTATAGAAAAATGCAAAAAGGGCGTCCAACAATGTGTATGTTATAAGATACACTGCCAAGAAAAGGGTTTAGGTAAATGTCTCAATGCTCGGCACTGATCCAATATATGGACTTTAATCTTGACATAATGACAGAGGTGATTGTGCCATCTAATGAGCATTATGGTGTCCAAAATTGGGATGTTTACCTTACTAGACCCAAGAATCATCATTTATAATTGTGGAAGCTATATTCGGACTCGCGCACGAAGGGCTCCGTACCATTATCTACAAAAACGGCAAAAAAATCACGTTTGTTGTATGGGACCCCACTTAAATATTTATTTTATTCTGTTTTTACGTAATTTTTGATATAGCGGCAACAGAAATACATCATCTGTGAAAATTTCAACTGTCGAACTATCACGGTTCATGAAATACAGCTTGGTGACCGACAGACGGACGGACAGCGAAGTCTTAGTAATAGCGTCCCGTTTTACCCTTTAAATGAAATAAATGAACTTTCTTTATCAAGTAGGCCGCAATGGCACTTTTACGAGTACAAGTCAAAAACTACTAGCGTTTCTGAAAAAGAAGACCACTGCCGAGAAGAAACGCCGAAAGAAACTCGACAGTCAGTCTTTGGGTACGGCACCCTAAAAAACACTGTAACACGGGCGAAATCAACAAATCCTACGCAGGCTTTAAAGCACGATACGACAATAATAGTTAAAGGTAGAGATATAGACAACTTTCAAGATGATATCAACACGGCTTTGAGAGATGTTATTAACTGGCTTGATATTAACAATCTTCGAATAAACCTAGAAAAAACCAAATTTATGTTATTTAAATCGTATAAGTCTAAGATTATCCAAGTAAAAATCAGCCATGAAAACGATAATATTGAAGAAGTGAATAGCATTGTCTTTCTCGGTGTAACCTTTGATACATACTGTAATTGGAAGATACATATAGACACCGTTTGTAAGAAAATAAATAAATTTATTTTTGCACTCTGGCGTCTGAAGCAGACGGTATCATTCAATACTGCTTTGATGACATACCATGGTTATATTATGTCTATCCTTAGGTACGGTATAATCATGTGGGGTAACTCTGTTGATGCTGGCCGTGCATTTATCGTTCAAAAGAAATGCATCAGAACTCTTTGCGGAATACGTAGACGGGAATCGTGTAAAACTTTCTTTATAAAATTAAATCTCTTAACTCTGCCGTGCCTTTATATTTATGAAACAGCAATGTTCGTAAAACTCAATTTAGAACTTTTTACTTCTGTGGATAAAGAAACCACAAGGTCACAGAGACGACATCGTCTAGCCTTGCCTTCTACAAAATTGGTAATCAGAAATAAAAGCGCGCATAACATGTGTATAAAAATATTTAACAAACTGCCAGCAACACTTAAATCATTACCGAATGGACAATTTAAATCGAATCTGCACAAACTGTTAATTGATAAATGTTTTTATAGCATAGATGAATTTTTGATGAACAAATTTTAATTATTATCGGTTAAGTATATAATGTATTGACTTGATTTTGCTTATTTATTATTATGAATTGATGTAAATACGACTTTAATTAGGTTTTATGACATTATTTATTTTTTGCTTTGACTTGATAATATTATTTGATTTGATTTAGTATATCAAAGTAATGAATTGGTTTTAATTTATATCATTTCATAATAATGTCAATTTTTATTTTTATGTGCACTTTGTTCATTTTGTATTATTTATTACGTTTTAAAGGACATTTTATTTATACTTGAATTATAATTTTGTTTTATATAAGTACTTTCACATGCCATTGTCGGCTGAATATATTATGGGACTCATATGTACCTACATCTTAAATAACCATATATTCTTTGTGAAATAAAGATTCATTCATTCATTCATTCATTCATTCATTCATTCATTCACGAAAAGAATTTCTTATAATACAACATTTAAATTAATTATACAATTGCAGGTGCAAATTCATTTTTACCTTTTTGTAAAAGCGAGTGTCGTCTTCCGTTTAATTTTTTTTTCGAGCTAGCGGACGAACCAAAAAGGCTACTCGTAATTATACATATTATTTTACAGCAAAAAAATTGTCGTGTTGTTATGCAACGCATATCGAGGTAGAATATCAACACCTTTTTTCTTGTGAGTCATCATTCGCGTGCCCTTTTCCCATTTACTTGGCGTCGGCGCAGCATGTTTTTTTCTTCCATAACTCTCTATCGCCCGTCATCTCGTCACTCACATCCTTCCTCTTCATATCGTCTCTCACGCAATCCATCCACCTTTTCCTTGGTCTACCCCTTCTCTTACATCCCTTCACATTCATGCCTAATACCTTTCTTGTCACATGACTTTCATCCCTTCGCATAACATGCCCATACCACCGTAGACGATTAGCTCTCAACTAATCATCTATGGGTGCCACTTTCAGGCTTCCTCGTATATACTCATTCCTTATGTGATATAATATCAACACCTTTTTTCTTGTATCAGCCGACAATGGAAAATAAGGTTTTAGTGTATTAAATTAATAAACCACGGTATCTTTAGTCTTAAATGACTTAATTAACTAACTTAACAAAGTGCAATTTGAAGTAAAAAAAAAATTGCCAACAACAGGGCTCCGTTTGGGCCCTTTGGGTACGGAACCCTAAAAGCAATCGTTTGCGTGTAGTAACGAGCCTGGTATGGTATTCTAATAAAATATTAAGTCGAAGAACAATGCGTGTCCCCTAGTATTGACACAGGGTCATAGAATAATTAACAGCACTGACAGGGTTTGAAATTTTGATGGCGTGTTTTACTGGGTCGTCAGGCGGCAAGCTACGGTTTACAAAGTCATGTTTTTCTAGTAACGCAGTGGACTGTAAAATTAGGTTTACCGCACAATGTATAAATCGATCAATTCATGAACGGCCGTCTTAGATAAAGGTATCTTCTCAGTCTTGGTCTCATGCTGCTATCAGGGTAGTGCGTCCGTGCTGCACTGCAGTCGGTTGAGAACTTCACTACCCACGAGATCGTCAGTTTAACGCAAAGTCTTGACTTACATTAAAATATTTGTAAGTTCAAATAGTCCTTCAGACAGTCAGCCAGTCATAGGTTAGGTATGTCAGTCTACGAGAAGGTTGGACGCCCCGACAAATCCATGAAAATGCCTCATTCCTGCTCACCCTATATGGACAACACAAGCCTGCACTGAAATTGGGCTACTGTTGTAACAAGTGCTTAGGACATGGATATGAACGGTCATTTTTGCCTTTAATTAGGTACAGTTGAAATGTTCAAACGCGTGTTCGATAAGCTATTCAATTACTCTGCACGTACGCTATGAAAAGAAGTGTATGAGAACTCGTAGCTAAAGCTCGTAGCTCTACAAGATTTTAGTTATAGTATGTCCAGAGGGTGGGGCCACCAGATATCTGTCCGATAACTGGCTGGAACCGCTACGGGGACGCGACCCCGGACTGCTCTAGCTGCTAGTGCCACGCACCCCTCTGTACTCCGTGGCACTAGTATCCCTAATCCAGAATCCCTATACATATCTCCCCTATAATCTTATCATACGAGGAATTCCCAAGGAGGGTTGATGTCAGGCAGGCGGCCGGTCGTAAAATTCATGCCAAATCCTTATGCAACATGAGTTTCACAGTTGACAGAGCGTGCGATAATGTTAGGGCGTACCCCGCAGGCGACGCGCAGCCGCAGCACCCGGCGTCTGTGGGAAATGGACGAGGATAGCTGCACCAGGGACAGGGGCAGCGTAAGAAGCTAGTCCGGGAAGTAAGACTGAGGACTGCGAGTTGGAATATAGGTACGATGACTGGAAGGGGACGAGAGTTAGCAGATGTTTTGGAAAGGAGACGGATAAATGTAGCGTGTTTGCAGGAAATGAAGTGGAAGGGACAGAAAGCAAGGGAAATTGGGGCGGGTTATAAGTTTCATTACTGTGGCAGTGACGGGAAAAGAAATGGTGTAGGTATTGTGTTAGATAACGAGCTCAAGAACAAGGTGACGGATGTAAGGAGAGTGAATGATAGGGTTATCATAGTAAAACTGTTTATGGAAGATGCGGTTTTGAATGTAGTTAGTGTGTATGCGCCGCAAACTGGAAGTGATGACAGTGTGAAAGAAAAGTTTTGGGAGGATTTTGATGCGGTAATAATGGGAATACCAGAATGCGAGGATGTATTAGTGGGGAGATGTATTAGAATATTGGTGGGGACTTTAATGGACATGTGGGAAGGACGAATGAGGGGTATGAAAGAGTGCATGGGGGCCGAGGTTACGGAGCCAGGAACCAAGACGGTGAAGCTCTACTGGAGGCAGCCTTAGCTTTTGACTCAGCCATAACAAACACATTCTTTAAAAAACGGGACCAACATCTTATCACCTACCGTAGTGGTCAACACTCCACTCAAATTGACTACATTCTTTTGAGAAGAAAAAGGCTAGGTTCCGCCAAGGGCTGCAAGGTAATACCCAGTGAGAGCCTTGTTTCCCAGCATAGGTTATTGCTCCTGGACTTAACTTATAAGGTTAAACGTTTAAAGAAGAGCCTGAATCCTCCAGCTAGAACAAAATGGTACAGATTGGATGATAGGAAATTATCAGCAGAATTCAGGGAAAGAGTGGTTGGTAAAATGATTGAAATGGGAGATATGGCAGAGTTGGGAGTAGATGAGTGCTGGAATGAGATGGCAGCGTGTGAACGGAATATAGCGAGGGTTGTCTTTGGAGAAACAAAAGGAAAAAGGAAGATAGATAAGGATACATGGTGGTGGAATGAGGAAGTACAGATGATTTTGAAAGAAAAGAAGAATGCATTCAAAGAATGGACAAAAGTGGAAGATGGAAATGATAGAGAGAAGGAAATGAGAAGATCAGAATATCAGCTCAGTAAAAAGAAGGCTAAGAAAGCAGTTGCAATTGCACGGGCCAAGGTACAAAATAAGTTGTACGACTTTCTGGAGAGCCCACAAGGCCAAAAAGATCTTTTCAGAATATCGAGAGAGAGAGAGATGAATGCAAGAGATGTAAATCATATGAAGTGTATAAAAGACGAAGCGGGTAAGATTTTGACGGATGATGAGGAAATAAAAGGACGCTGGAAGAGTTACTTTAATAAATTAATGAACGAAGAGAATGCATGGAACGGAGTGTTAGAAAATATGCGAAGTAATATAGGTATGGTAAATGAGATAAGTATAGAGGAAGTGAAGATGGCGGTATTTAGTATGAAGAATGGGAAAGCGGTTGGGCCGGATGGTATACCAGCGGAAGTATGGAAGTTTTTGAAAGCGGATGGATGGAAGTGGCTGACTTTATTTTTCAATAAGTTGTTGCAAGTAGAGACAATCCCTGATGAATGGTGCAACAGTTCGCTGGTGCCCATTTTTAAGAATAAAAGTGACATACACGATTGCAACAGCTATCGGGGAATAAAGCTCATGTCACATAGTATGAAAATATGGGAGAAAGTGATAGCGAGACGAATGAGAGAAGAAAGCGAGGTAACACAGAACCAATTTGGGTTTATGCCGGGCCGAGGGACAATGGACGCCATATTTGCACTCCGCCAACTTTGCGAAAAATACCGGCTTGCACAAAAAAACTTGCATATGGTGTTCATTGATCTGGAGAAAGCATACGATAGGGTCCCTCGTAAGGTTCTGTGGTGGGCTATGAAAGGAAAAGGTGTGCCAGAGAAGTATGTCAAACTTGTTCAGGCGATGTATGACAGAGCTAGTACTCACGTCAGGTCCGAAGCTGGGGTAACCGACAAGTTCAATGTGGCTGTAGGTTTGCACCAGGGGTCGGCTTTAAGCCCGTATTTGTTCCTCCTGGTTATGGATGCTCTAACATCGAACATACAGGAGGAAGCACCCTGGTGTATGCTGTTTGCCGACAACGTTGTTCTTGTCGGGGATGATGCTCTTGAGGTCCAGAGCAGGCTGGTAAAATGGCGGGAAAAGCTGGAGAACGTAGGATTAAAATAAGCAGAACCAAAACGGAGCACTTGTTCTGCGACTTCGGCGATTTATCCAGTTTTTTCCCAATTTGCGTTGGATGGTGTATCCTTACCAGTCTGCTCCGACTTCCGGTACCTTGGATCATTAATCCAAAATGACGGCAATATAGACCGTGACGTGAAAAATAGAATAAATGCGGGATGGATTAAATGGCGACAGGTCTCTGGAACAGCTTGCGATCCCCGAATGCCCCTTAGTTAGTTAGTTACTTTTACTGGGCATTTTCCGCAAGTCGACATCTATCGTGCCTATTTTGCGTGAAAAAGGGGTAGCGCTACTCTAACCACCCTAGCTCCTGTATGAAATTTACCAATGCTTTGGTATTGTTTACTGCTTCGTGCAGTGTGTTCGGCGTTCCTATGTGCTTTTTCCTGTATACTTCTACCTGCTTGCAGTCCAGTAGAATGTGTTTAGACGTCTCCTCTGCCTCCATGCATGCCCTACACATGGGGCTGTCTGTGATGCCTAAGTTGTACAGATGTTTGTTGAGTGTGTTGTGTCCTGTTATAATTCCAACTACTATGCGTAGTTGGTCTCTGCGTGTCCTCAGTAATGTAGCTGTGAGTTTGTGGTCTTGTTCCAATAGTATCGCTTTTGTCTGTCGACATGTGTCTATCTCCTCCCAGTATCTTTGATGTTGGTGTTTCGCGTACCGGTGTAATTGGTTGTATATGTATTTTTGTGGTAGGGGTATGATTGGCTCTGGTCCGTATGCCGGTGTTTCTGAGCCTTTTCTGGCTAATTCATCCGCTGCATCGTTTCCTCTCGAGCCACTATGTCCCTTTATCCATTGTAATGTTACTTTGTTTTTATGTCCACACATTTTTGTGAGCTTTTGGTGACATTCGTATATTAGGCCTGATGTATATATGTCACTACTCAGTGCCTGCAGTACTGATTTACTATCTGAGAGTATTAGTATGTTAGCGTCTTTGACTTGTCGTCTCTCCACGGCGTTACAAGCTTCGATGATGCCCACACATTCAGCCTGGAAGACCGTGTTGTGTTGACCTAAGGGTTTGGATATGTGTATGTTTAAGTCCTCTGAAAATACACCGCATCCTGTTCCCTCATTCGTTTTAGATCCATCCGTATAGATTCTAGGTCGGTTTGGTTTAGCCCCTCTTTCGAGTCTTCTGCTAGAAATACATTATATTCCTTCCGGAAGACCGCTGTTTTCGGTACTCTGTCTACCTCTGCTTCAATCATAGGAATGTTCGAGGTCAGATTACTGTAGATTTTTGTGTGCGATGTGTTATGTTTTGTCCATAGGTTTAGGCTTTTTAATCGTACTGCTGTTGCAGCAGCTTCTTTTTGTATATGTATGTGCAGTGGTAGGAGTCCTAGCATCATCTCTAGTGCTGCTGTTGGAGTTGTTCTCATGCAGCCTGTTGCCGCTACACATGCTAGTATTTGTGTTTTCTGCATTCTGGTAACTGCACTAGTGATTTGAGTACGGGGCCACCATACTATAGCTCCGTAGCTTATCATTGGCACTATTACCATTTTGTATAGCCACAGTATAATGTGGGGAGATAGGCCCCACTTTTTCCCCACCATTCTCCGGCATTGCCAGAAAGCGACTGTTGCTTTGTTTAGTCTGTTTTCAAGGTGTTTATTCCAAACCAGTTTGGCATCCAGGATGATTCCTAGGTATTTCACCTCTTTTGACAGTGTTAGTTGTGTTCCAAATAGAGTTGGCATTGTGTATGTACCCAATTTCCGTTTGTGAGTGAAGAGAATTGTGTCGGTTTTGTTTGGGTTTACCGATAGCTCATTCTCCTTGCACCATTCCTCTGTTATTCTCAGTGCTGTTTGTGTGAGTTCACATAATGTGTTTATAACCAGGCCGCTGACAAGTATAACTATATCGTCAGCATACCCTATAGTCAAAAAGCGATTTTTGTTTAGTTTAGTTATTAAATCGTTTACTACCAAGTTCCAAAGTAGTGGTGAGAGAACGCCTCCTTGGGGGCATCCTCTTATGACTAGAGCCTGGTGGTTCTGGTTTTCAGATAATCTTACGATTCTCTTCTTTAGCATGTTCATAATCCACTCTATTAGTAGCGGTTCGGTTTTATGTCTCTCTAGTGCTTGTTTGATGCTGCTGAAGTTTGTCTTGTCAAAGGCTCCCTCGATATCAATGAAGGTGCCCATGCAGGAGTTCTTTTTAGCCAGCGCATCTTCTATATTGCTTACTACAGCGTGTAGGGCTGAGTCTGTTGATTTGCCTTGGCTGTAGGCATGTTGGTTTGGGTGTATTGTTGTGTATTTGAGGGCCGTGTCCTTTAGTTCTCTGTCGCAGAGTCTTTCCAGAGTCTTTAACATGAAGGAGGTTAGGCTTATAGGTCTGAAAGATTTCGGGTCAGAGTAGTCACTTTTCCCTGGTTTCGGTAGAAATATGACTTTAACCTCTCTCCAAATTCTAGGTATGTATCTGAAGGCGATACAGCTACATAGTAAATTGGATATGTGTTTGATTAGGTTCTGTCCTCCCCATTTTAGTAGGGCTGGATAAATTCCGTCCAGGCCTGGCGATTTATAGTTTTCGAAGCTGTTTATCGCCCAGGCTGTTTTGTTTTGCTCTGTTATTTGTTCTGCTATTTTCCACTCATCTTCTGTTGGAAGATAGTTTTCTTCTTGTTTTTCCCCAGTCTGTATGTCTACTACTTTGCATCCTGGGAAGTGTGTCTCCACCAGCAAACTCTCCGTTTCCGCTGGGTTTCTGGTGGTACTATTGTCTGGTCTTCTCAGAGTGCCTAGTAGTTGATTCGGTTGGTTGGCGAGGATCTTTCTTGTCCTATTTGCTTGTGTGCAGCTGGATATGTTATCGCAGAAGTTCCGCCATGTGGCAGATCTTCTGTACCTTATTCTCTTTTTGTATTCTGCTTTGGATGCCTTGTATCTATCCCAGTCATCCTCAGCTTTAGTGTTCATTGCTCTGTTTAACAACCTTCTCATCTTGGTTCTCATTCGTTCCATTTCTGAGCCCCACCACTTATCTTTTCTAGAGTTTACACTGGCTGATGGTGTCGATAAAGGACATGTGTTTTCATAACTGTCTACTATGTGTTTAGTGAGTGTGTTTACCTGTTCCTCTAACTCCGTTATGGTTCGAGGCTTTTGTGTGTGTATCTTATCGTCTAGTTTACCTTCCAGAGTCTCCTTGTACGCTCTTATGTCCGTACGTCTCGGGTTTCTTCTGGGTGTCGGTTCACTTGTGTCGGCTGTGAGGTCATACCGGATCCATCTGTGGTCGGAGCATGATAACTCGTCCGACACGTGCCAGTTGGATACGTGTTGAGCTGCCAGCCCTGTGCTTAGAGTAATGTCAATTATAGTTTTGCATCTACGAGTGACAAAAGTAGGTTTCGACCCTGTGTTCAAGATATCCAGGTTAGTAGTCATTAAGTATTCAACAATGTCATTACCTCTCTTGTTGTTAGTTTCCGTTCCCCATAGGTTGTGGTGGCCGTTACTGTCCGCCGACAGGATCAGCTCGAGCCCTTCGTGCTCGCAGTAGCGTATGAGTTTATTCATCTCCACTGGAGGAGGTTCCTCCTCGGCCGCCATGTAGACGGAGGCAAGAACTATCTCCGGTATGCTTGAGTTTTGTGTTCTGAGGAGTTTTATGGCACACACGTCTCTGGAATCTCCAGCCATCTTCGAAGTTGAGCCGTTGCTGTCTCGCTGTGCTGGAGGTTAACTTGGAGGATCTTACAGAGGGAAGGAGCCATCGGATGATGTCTCCTCCACCTTTTTCCCCTTTAGGTTTAGGAGGCTGATCCCCTTTGTACACCCGTCCTCGTCATCTGAGTCCAGCAAAATGCCTTCCTCGACGTCAGAGCACGGTTCTGTCCTTTCAGCGCTCTCTGTCTCCATCTCAGTAGGAGCGCTTCCTGTTGTTTCACCCTCTGCGGTTTTGTCTTTGGCCTGGGTGCAGTCATCCTCCAGGCTCACATTCTTCTCCAGTGGGGCGTCCCTGAAGCGCCCCCCGCTGTGCTGGAAACGGATATAGACCGTCCCACATAGATAGTTGAGCTTTCTATTCCTTTCCAGCACAGCAGGGACTACGTCCTCTGGCACTCCCACCAGAAGAAGCGTGCACCCTCTCTTCTTAAGGGGGATGGCTTGGTGTATGGTCCATCGCCTCACTTCGGCCCAGGAGTTCTGGTAGTTGAGAACTCTACCGACCTTAGTGAGGTTGTCCTCTAGTGATGGAATGAGTATTCCACACCTTGTTTTTCTGATCATCTCGTCCTCCCTCTTTCCAACGAGATGATCTCCGTTTTCTAGAGTGGCCGTTCCAATCCAGGACATTAGCCACTCTTTGGTGTTAGCGTCCTGGCACCATAGCTTCAGGTACCCATCCACATAACTAGGTTTACCTGAAAACGCTGGGGCCTCCACTACGGTGTCAAGATCGGTTTCTATCGCTGCCTGGAAGATAGCATCCCCGATCTTCTTCTCCACCTCCGCAGCATCCCGCTGCGACAGTCTGCCCGTGCGTTCATTAGTGATCGCAACCGTCAGATCCGTCGCCGCGGCCGCAGCGTAGGTGGGGTGTGTTTTCTTTGTCCCCGGGGCGTCCGTCTTCATCTTTTTGTGATCGCCTCTTGGGGATATGGTCTCATCCAGGTGTGTGCTTTTTGTCTTTTTGGTCTGCTCCACCTGGGTCTGTGTTTTTGAGGTCGTCTCTCCCACTTCCTGTTCTTTGGGGGCTTCGACCTCGTGTGTGTCGCTGGAGGGCCGGCTCTCGACGTCTCTTCGTTTTTGGAGTCGCTGCCTCTTCCTCTGCGTGAGTTTCTTTTTCAGAGAGTTACTAGTTTGCTCCTGCGGTTGAGCAGGTTTTCTGTCTGATTTTGGTTTACATCTTATCTCCCAACCGGGATCTATGACCTGCTTCGAGGGTTCAACTTTCGTCGTCCCACTCTCTGCGATCGTTGGTTTTTCTTTTGATGTTCCAGCTGTCAGGAGTTCCATCGTCTCTGGTTTGGTCACCTTGGCCGTGGTTCCTTTCGGTACCCCAGCGTCCGGCGTCCTCCCCAGCTTCAATGTTTCTCCTTCCGCCGGTTCCATTGTTTGGTTAGGTAGCACCTCCCTAGGCGGTTCAGCTTGCGCCGTCCCAGCCCCGGTAGGCGTGGTTTGTTTTGCTGTTTTTATTTTATTTATTTTTTTCTTCTCCATTTTAGTCCCACGAGTAGCTAGGGAAATAATGGTCCATCTACGCAGAGCCCCGCTTGCGCAGATAAGGCTAAGTATACAACGGGATTCGCCCGATACCCGAGGTCCACCGTTCGCGACTGAGCTCCCTCTCAGCCACGCATCCATCAGCACGGTTGGTCACACCTTGGATTAGGGTTTTTAGAGTCGAGGTTTTCTCCTCCAGGACAAAAAGGGGGATGGGATGGGTAGGGAGACAGGAAGGTGATAGGGTTTGGATTGGGTCTAGGTTGGGACATCTGGAGATTGTGGAAGTGGTATATTGGGAAGAGGTAGGTGAGGGAGATGAACTTGACTTGGGATTGGTTCGAGTTCAACCTTCCACTGTCCGGGTCCATGATTATGGATGACGGGCTATCCGCAACCTGCCCACCCGCTCGGTCGCTTTGGAAGAGGAGCGTGTCTTCCAGGTAGAAGTTCCCAGTTCGCGTCATAAGACCGTTTCATAGAAATGGCCCAACGTCACTTGCCAGGACCTTCAGCCCAGATGACCCGAGCCGAATGCCCCTTAAACTTAAGGGGAAAATTTATAAAACGATCATAAGACCTGTCGTAATGTATGGATCAGAATGTTGGGCAACGAAAGTGACGGATGAAAGAAGAGTGCAGCTGAGATGAGAATGCTGAGATGGGTGTGTGAAGTGACGAGGAAAGATCGAATTAGAAATGAGTAGGCACATGAGGGGAAGTTTGAAAGTGGCACCCGTGACAGAGAAAATGAGGAGCAGTAGGTTAGCATGGTATGGGCATGTAATGAGGAGGGATGAATGTCATATTGATAAAAGAATATTAGGGTTGGATGTAGAAGGACGAAGAGCGATTGGAAGGCCCAAACAGCGATGGATGGATTGTGTGAGAGAGGATATGAGAAAGAAAGGAGTAAGCGCTGAAGTGACGAATAATAGAGAGGAATGGAAGAAGAAAACATGTTGCGCCGACTCTGCATAAGCGGGATAAGGGCAGGGAGAAGATGATGTGTATGTTCTGTCTGTCTGTATGTTCGTTCGCCATAAACTCAAAAACGGCATGATAGTTTTAGATGCGGCTTTCCCCAACGTGTAGCTTGATTCTTCCGGATAGTTTTGGTTTATAATTTATGTATGTATAAACAAAATATTCGGGGACAATCTTACACAAATCGACCTAGTCCCAAACTAAGCAAAGCTTATACTATGGGTACTAGATGACGACATACATACTTATATAGATAAATACATACTTAAATACATAGAGAACATCCAAGACTCAAGAACAAAATCCGTGCCAAATGCACAAATAATGCCCTGGCCGGGATTAGAACCCGAGACCTCTAGCTTCGGAGGTAGTGCCACTACGAACTAGGCTAAATAGGTCGTCAAAATTCGTATATTCCTCATAATGCACTATATTGTAATCCATGCGATAAGCGGGACGAGTCACTAGTAAAATAATAAAGGCCTAAATTGTCAAAATACGTTACTCGTATCATCAAAATAAAATAAAAGTCAGCGTATCCCGAGGCAATTCTTTTGATTTACAACGTAATCATAAAAAATGGACAACATTGAACTTTCATGAAATTTAATACTAACCCTGTTTCATCCCCTGAGTTTGACTAAACAATTTATAGTTTTATTAAGCTTACCCACGGCCATACAAACTATATAGACTGTCTATGGACAGACATAAGCTCCTAATATAAAAATTTTCAACAAAAGCACCATGAGAGACGTAATAATCTCCTTATTGTGCAGAACCATAACATGACCCTCTGTTTGTTTACTTAAGAACACCCTCCCATTCAAAACTGAACCTTCATACCCTTATAACACAGTCTACCATTCCTTAAACAAAAGCTAGTAACATAATATCCTTATTACCATAATTTCATAACGAAGGGTGCTGAGATTTTTGATATTGCATTTTGATTTTCGATTTACTTTTTTGGTTATTAGGAACTCATATTTCATGATTACGTTTAGATGGTTTGAAATTTTAGATGCGAGTTCAGATAAAGTGAAATTGCAGTAGCACGTGAGTGGAAAGGCAATTCTTGTTACTTGACCTATAAACCTATTGGTTCTTGAAATAGAAAAATTGGTGAGTCAAATTTCTCTATAATGTAGGACGTAGGTAAGTTTATCATTTGCTTCAGTTAAAGGTAAAATAGATTTAAAGAAAGGTCATTAGACCACCACCACCATCATATCAGCCGAAGGACGGCCACAGCTGGATATAGGCCTCCCCTAATATTATGGGAGGTAAGTGCCATAATCGCCACGCTTGGCATGCGGGTTGGCGATCGCGGTATCTCCACCGCACGTTAAGGATGCTGCTGCCCATCCTCCGGTGGTCTTGGTCGTAGTTTTAGGATATACCCGGGTTCAGGTCATTAGACAGTTAAATTAAATTAACAGACCTCAAATATACAGATCGAAATACAATTCCTGGAAAATAAGGGTATGAAATAAATCATTTTAGTATTCAAATGTATCTGCATGCATACGTCTGCATACGTCTTTAGCTTGACAGCTAGAGACGTCTGCGGGTCCCTCACTCTTAACACTGCGCATCCCCAAGTAAAGAAAGGTCGGCAACGCACTTGTGATTCCTCTGGAGTCGCAAGTGTCCATAGGCTACGGTGTCTGCTTACCATGAGGCAGGCCGTAAGCAAGTTTGCCACCGTCGTTGTATTAAAAAAATGTATCTGACCAAAACTTGGATGACCAATTTAGCCTAGTTGAAAGTGACCCTGGCTACAAAGCCAGCAGTCCCGGGTCGGAATCCCGATCAGAGCATTTATTTGTGTGATGAGCACGAATTATTTATTATTCATGAGCTTTGTATATTTTCCATGTACTCAAGTATTTATTTATCTATATAATATATCGTCGTCTAGTGTCCTGAGTACAAGCTTTGTTTAGTTGGGGACTAGGTCGGTAATTTAAATTGCCCATTTGAGGAGGAGCATAATCCTTGCTTCTGAATTCTAATTGCAAAACTATCTCTAGCTTTCATCATCTTCATCAACCTATACTTATAGTCAGGCCTGAGGTGGATTTGAATGTCATTTTGCATACTACAAGCGACAGTTAGGTATGACTATTAAGATAGTAATACCTAACTGTCGGTAGAACGTAAGCGTTTGAAAAGGTTCGTGATTACCTTGCAGGTTCGATAATTATAAGAACCTTTTGGTCGATTCATTCGTTTGAAATTGACATCACAAAAAAAATCGTGAGGTCTACACCTCACATGACGCATCTAGGAATAATTCATTCGACGGATTAATTCTGGAAACAACGCCCATATTCGCCTACGGTTATGACCATTTTATTATTATTGCATGTACGGGGACGCATAAAGAGGCACGGATGGGTGATAGATCACGTGCGGGGATTGGCGACTTAAAATAGTAGCAGTTTTTTTTACATTTTCACAAACAATACAGAATGTTAAAATACACAGGATGTCGCAAGTTAAAATCATGCTCGTAACACAAAAAAAATCTCTTTTATTTAAAATTTACGTACGGAAGGCGTAGCGTGGGCAGGCCCCCCACACGATGGACTGATGACTTGGTAAGGGTCGCGGGTGTCCGCTGGATGCGGGTGGCGCAGGACCGGTCATTGTGGAAGTCTTTGGGGGAGGCCTATGTCCAGCAGTGGACGTCATTCGGCTGAATGATGTAGATGATGATGATTTAAAATTTTGAATTTTCATTAGCAGACGGTACTGCTAATACAAAATTTGTGTATTTTGAAGAATAGACAATAACGTGTAATGGACACTTAAAGAGGCCCGCTGATCACATATACATAACTATAACATGGCCCTGAATCCCAGGTGCCAGAAAAAGGGGAAACGGAAAGCCAAAGTGGGAACGGATGTATTCATTATTAAAAAGCCTACAGTGCTGCAAAGTTTCTGATACTGTCAAGTCAGACAGGGCAAAGTGGAGAGTAGAGACGAGGAAGGCAGACCCCTAATCAGACAGGAATAATAATTTTCTGATTCTGATTCTAAATAATAGTTGCCAAGAAGATAGAGAAATAAGAGACAATCCGTACATAAAAAATCCACATAAACTTAAGTCTGTGCTGGGTAATTACGCTACGGGGAAACGGAAAGCCAAAGTGGGAACGGATGTATTCAGTATTAAAAAGCCTACAGTGCTGCAACGTTTCTGATACTGACAAGTCAGACAGGGCAAAGTGGAGAGCAGAGACGAGGAAGGCAGACCCCTAATCAGACAGGAATAATAATTTTCTGATTCTGATTCTAAATAATAGTTGCCAAGAAGATAGAGAAATAAGAGACAATCCGTACATAAAAAATCCACATAAACTTAAGTCTGTGCTGGGTAATTACGCTACGGGGAAACGGAAAGCCAAAGTGGGAACGGATGTATTCAGTATTAAAAAGCCTACAGTGCTGCAACGTTTCTGATACTGACAAGTCAGACAGGGCAAAGTGGAGAGTAGAGACGAGGAAGGCAGACCCCTAATCAGACAGGAATAATAATTTTCTGATTCTGATTCTAAATAATAGTTGCCAAGAAGATAGAGAAATAAGAGACAATCCGTACATAAAAAATCCACATAAACTTAAGTCTGTGCTGGGTAATTACGCTACTTTTTGAGCCATGCGTAAGGTGGATCTAAATGTCATTTTTCATTAATAGATAGGAAAGGGGTCCATAGGCCCATAGTCTCTATTTCAGTCGCATCATAACTCCACTTAAAGACCAAGCAAGCGAAGCGTCTTAATTTTTTAGCTGTGTTCCTCTACAAGTCGCATATCTCAACCGACTCTCGTGAAATTCCGTAAGCAGGTTCGATATCTATAAAAAATCTTATCGATTAAGTTTTTGGCAGTTTTAACATTAGAAAATAAAATTGCGATATCTACTGCTCACATAGCATTATACCATAAATTTAGCAATACACAATGTTTAATTGCAAGACGTGGTATTTTGTGTTATCGATACTATAAGCTGGTACTTATAAGCAGGTATATAAAACTACAGGTATTTTTTTCTTAACAATGCCACTCGAAGAATTCCTTTATCGACTTAACCATTTTTGTTGCGAGAATTTCATCCCTCCGTGTGGTTTTCGGTGTAGGAGGAAACTCAGACATTGGCAGGCAGTGTACCTACTGTGTAGGGTGTCCATGAATTTATTTTACCATGTTCGTTAATGTTTGGCATATATCTTTTTCGCAAACGATTAATTTCCTTTGTTTTCTGAAATCGTTTATTTTCACGATTTTATGAAAGTAACCTAACCCAACCTATTGGGTTTTATACGATGTTTTTCAAAGACCTGAAAAGTTGACGGTTACTTGGTTTGAAAAAAAAATCGAGATAAATAAATAATAAATAAATAAATATTTACACAAATCGACCTAGTCCCAAACTAAGCAAAGCTTGTACTATGGGTACTAGACGACGATATACAAACTTATATAGATAAATACATAGAAAACATCCAAGACTCAAGAACAAATAACCGTGAAAAATTCACAAATAAATGCCCTGGCCGGGATTCGAACCCGGGACCTCTAGCTTCGGAGGCAGAGTCACTGCCAACTAGGCTAAACAGGCCGTCAAAATATATAATTATTTTGCTCGTATGAAGTTACACTCCAACGTGCTTAAGGTGACGCTTGTGTTCTAATGAAGACGACGTGTCCTAGAAACATTTTATTATTTATTTCACACTGTTAATGTTAGCATTAAATTAAAAGTTGCATTATAAATTTTAGTGAATTGCACACACTGTTGGTTGGATAATGGATATGTAACGAAATATTATGGTTCTCGACCATAAACAAAAGAACAAATCTGTATTGTCTTTCATTATTAATAATAACTTGTTTAAAATAAAACTTCTGTAGTACCGTACAGAATTTCAAGTAAGAATAAGCCGTGCCATTAAAGAATAGATTTCAAAATGGCGGCCACTCTCGCGCTATTATGTCCCACACTACCTTAATATGTATATACTACCCGCCTTTTACCTTATGTTATTCTATACTGCAAGAGATTTGGCACTGGTTACGTAGGTACACGAGTAAGTTGTAAAAGGATAACTAAATTATTTTTTTAAGCGCAGCCCTGCAACTTAATGTTTTTACCTTTTGACCTTATAAAATACTAACCTACTATTATTAGGTACTATTTTAATGCTAGAGAAATATATTATACAAGCATAAGGAAACTAAGTGTTGTAATGTTAACATTCCAGGCCACAATTCTTGGTGTGGCGTTGAATACAAGCTCGGAAATATCCTCAACGTTACTCAAAAAAAAATATGAAGCCTGTAATAGGTAATTTATTTGATCTGAAAGATACAAAGCATTCATTTAATAAGACCTTATTGCACCTGTAGCTCCAATTTTTTTGTCTTTCTTGGTAGGTGCCGCCCGCGCAAGAAAAAAGTTGCGCTTGAATTAAAATTCATTTTAACAAAATGATTGATTATTTTTGAGTACCATACCCCCAAACCTTAAATAAATAAATAAATTTTTAATCTTTTTTGTAATCTGTGGATGCGTAGCAAACTTTATGATTAAAAGGGCCTTCATGCAAGATTTTTTATGATATATAAAATTAATATTTTAATATTCAAACATTTAGGTTAACAATAAGACAAACTATCACGTATGTTTTTAGATTCATTTGCAGGGTCATACCTCAGAAATTAAAAAAAGACCGTTTGTCATTTAATTCTAGAGCCATGGTCACCGTACACAACTGGAGAGCACGTTACCTGCAAGCTTACGTAGCAACGGCTTAACAATAACCAGACGTTTTACCCACTAGGGCTCAAAAAGCTTTGTCTCGAACTTTTATGATGTCCGACAAACAATAATAATTGCTGACCTACTTAAGACTCTAGAAACAAAACGCAAGAAATTGTAAGGAACGATTATGGCAAAAAATATCTTAATGTCTTGTGTGTTAAGCTTTAAACTGGTGTACTGTTTTAGCTAGATTGTTTTTCTAGTCGTTAAAAGGAACTTGTTGAAAGGTTATTGTTTCATTTCAATGAGATCTTGAGATTTTTTTGTTACAAATGCATTGTTTCTTTGAAGTTGAAGTTAAAGTGTTTTATTTTAAGTCCCTAGAGCTTTTCCTCGAAAATACTGATTAGCTCTCAGCTAAAACAGACCTCACCTGAAGATAAACAAAAATTATTGCAATAAAAGTAAACATCGAGGTTTTTTTAGTGCACCTGTTAATAAAAGTGTTCGTATATTCTTAGAATACTATCTCAATATGTTTGTCTTCAATTATAAGTACCTTTAAAAATATTGGGTTGGTTTTAATATTAATAGCATTATTATGATTGTGCACGCAACATGAGTCTTGTATTAAGTAAATATTATTCTCTTAAAAGCCTCAGAGCCTAATTATTTATGTAATTTACAATTTTTATTTAACACAATTGCGAAAAAATGGCAATTTAACCAAATAAAACAGTAATTAAAAGAGACAAATTTATTGACTTGACTGGTAATGTCAACAATCCGGCAGCGGTATCTAATACTCCTCGTTTTCATTCTCATAGTAATTCAAGTAGCCAACTATATTAAATTGATTTAGTGATTTTTTTTATATTGGATAACCCTGTATGTTGTCAAATATATACAGTCTCTTTGTATTATAAAATATTTTATTACACATCACAATTCAATCGGTTATTAGGAGCGTTCGTGGCCCAGCGGCGCTCGCGTACCGCGTGCGGTATGAGAGATTAAGCAATGTCGGGCGAAGCCAGACCTTGGATGGGTGACCGCTTTGAGTGGTTACTAACTGAGACTGAGCGCTCCCGTGCTTTGGAAGGCACGTTAAGCCGTTGATCCCGGTTGCTGTCTACTATAGCAGTCGTTAAGCTAAGTTAGTATAAGTGGCGTAGCCACTCACTTGACAAGCCTAATCCCAATAAGGTCTAGTTTTCCCCTTGGGTTGGAAGGTCAGATGGCAGTCGCTTCCGTAAATACTAGTGCCTACGCCAATTCTTGAAATTAGGTAGCGGACCCCAGGCATCCTTCAGGATGCAACTGTACGGGGAATAATGCTAGGATGATGATGAATTCAATCTGTTATTATTTTCTGACTAAAATATTTTAAAAAATGTCAAATACTTTGCCTGTTTACATCATTTTTTTTTAATAAACAGTGCAAATCAATAAAGTTTAATTATGATTTATTTATTTATTGAAATAAGTGTTCGTTTTACTACAGATTTGAATTTTGAATTGCTAAGTTCAGTAATGTGTTTAGGAATTTTATTGTAGAACATTTAATTTACAATAATAACGGATGAAACTCTGAATATTTTTTTAATACATCCGGTGGCTTACAAGCCAACGGCCTGCCTCAAGATTAGCAGACATATAAAACTGGACGTTTTTGACTACAGAACAATCAGAAACGGGCTGCCTACACCGTTTTTATTTGAAGATTCGTCGTGTTGACAAATAAGATCTATGCAGGTCCCTCACTCTCAACAGAGCGCGTCCTCTGGAACTCTGGCGACCTCAATCACCGCGAGGAACCACCACCATATCAGCCGAAGGACGTCCACTGCTGGACATAGGCCTCCCCCAATTTTACGGAGGGTAAATGCCATAATGCCTATGTCCAGCAGTGGACGTCTTTCGGATGACATGATGATGATGATGATGAAATGCCATAATCGCGAGGAACGCAACACCACATATCTAAAGAGAAGGTAGTGGTTTTATTATTTATCTACTATAGTACAAGCAGGAGTGGGTTGGTCATGTACTCGTATGCCGCATGCCGAGTGACCTGTGGGTCAAAATTGCCACTGACTGGCAGCCCGGCAGCTCGAAACGGAGACGCGACAGACCTCGCCGGCGATGGCAGGACGAGCTAGACTCTTTTTCAAGGGAATGGTCAGAGGATGATTTGGATCGACAATATTGGAAACAGAGGGGGGAGGCCTTTGCCTAGCAGTGGGACACTACAGACTCCCAATAATAATAATAATAATTTGAATTTTTTCTCTCTCTGTCGCCCTAACCACCGGTAGCTTAGGCCCTGCCTCGCTACTTAGGTTTTTTATAATGCTTTTATATTGTGTATGTATGTTTATATATTTTACTTTTATAAAGTTATGATAAAAAACCTAGCTTAAGTAAGAAAATATATACAGAGAATAATATTTTTTCTCTCTCTGTCGCCCTAACCACCGGTAGCTTAGGCCCTGCCTCGCTTCTTAGGTTTTTTATAATGCTTTTATATTTTGTATGTATGTTTATATATTTTACTTTTATAAAGTTATGATAAAAAACCTAGCTTAAGTAAGAAAATATACACAGAGAATAATAATTTTTGTCTCTCTGTCGCCCTAACCACCGGTAGCTTAGGCCCTACCTCGCTACTTAGGTTTTTTATAATGCTTTTATATTTTGTATGATGTTTATATATTTTACTTTTAAAAAGTTATGATAAAAAACCTAGCTTAAGTAAGAAAATATATACAGAGAATAATAATAAAGTATAAGCAACCAAATCTGCTAACCCAGTTAACTATAATTCTATCTAAATATAGAAATATTGAGATGGCTTGGACATGTAGACAGGATGGATGAAAGAATATTGCTAAAATGAGTGTATGAAGGGAGAGGGGATAGAAAAGTTGCAAGAAGAAGACCTCGGCGAATCGGAGACATTCTGCAGAAAGGCCAGGACAAGAGTGCCCTAAATCTCGCTCGCATGTATGAAGGCTGTTATGAGAGTTCATGAAGCGAAGGTTGTATGTCAGGATCGTAGCAAATAGAAATCAGTGATCTCTGTCTACCCCTCTGGGAAACAGGCGTGATTATATGTTTGCATGTATATATATCTCAGTATCTATAGCTTAATACATTTATCCAGTTTTAAACTCGCTTGACCCCAATTCCAGAACGATCATTAATTCTAAGTCATAATTATATTAATATTTAATTACTCGTTTATCTATTACGATAAAATAGCGCACGAATTTTAATCAAGCATAAAGCATTCTGGTCAGTCGCTTGTTTTTAAAAGTTATATGCCACGCGGTGAACCAATAAACATACTACCTTTTAGTGAATATTTTTGGGGCAGGTGCACAATATGAGTCATGTTTTATAGCGTAGGGGAACCGCAGATAAGGAAATGTCCCACACATTCGATTTGGGTAATTTTGTTAGGGTTCTTTGCACCTAAATTATAAAGGGCGTATATTGTCAAAACTAACCACGATTTGAGTTTATTCCATAATAAGTTCCATATAATTTAGACCTGGTTGAATCAAACTAGAGATATTTACATCTAAATAATTATTTATGGACCCGGGTATGTCCTAAAACTACGACCAAGACCACCGGGGAATGGGCAGCAGCAAGATTTCCTAGACTGCGGTGGAGATACTGCGATCGCCAACCCGCATGCCAAGCGTGGCGATTATGGCATTTACCCCCCCCCCCCCCCCTGAAAATGGGGGAGGCCTATGTCCAGCAGTGAACGTCCTAGGGCTGATATGGTGGTGCTGGTGGAATTATTTATACAAATACCAAAAACTATTTTCACAATTACTATGAAAATTAAATAAGACATTAGACAATATAGAGGATTCCGGCATCATCTTCACATTCAAATGTTATGAGATATCTTCTTGCAGAGAGTTGGTAATCCCGGAATATTTAGTTTGTTTTAAAAGCTTATGAAAGTCCTATCATAATTCTTAAACTATTCAATGTTTCGACTGGTCCCATTTGCTTATAAGGCTTATATTGACGAAACTGAAAATTTCTCGAGCGGCGACCACATACCGGAAGGCGTAGCGTGGGCAGACCCCCTACACTGGACTGATGACCTGGTTAGTATCACGGGTGTCCCCTGGATGCGGGTGGCGCAGGACCGGTCATTGTGGAAGTCTTTGGGGGAGTCCTATGTCCAGCAGTGGAAGTCTTTCGGCTGAATTAATAGTGTTTTTTTACAAAATTGAACTGGTCCAAAACTATTAAGCAACTATTAAGCAAAGCCTACGGGTATTAGGCGACAATATAGGTACAAACTAATATAGATAGTTAAATACTTAATACATAGGAAACATCTTAGAATCAATTTCAAGAGACGGCCTGTTTAGCCTAGGTGGTAGTGACGCTGCCTCCGAAGCTAGTGGTCCCGGGTTCGAATCCCGGCCAAGGCATTATTTGTGCATTTAGCACGGATATTTTGTACTTGGGTCTTGGATGTTTTCTATGTCTTTAAGTATGTATTTATCTATATAAGTATGTATATCGTCGTCTAGTACCCATAGTACAAGCTGTACTTAGTTTAGGACTAAGTCGATTTGTGTAACATTGTCCCCCAATATTTATTATTTATTTAAGAACAATTATTCGTACACATCCCACAAATAAATGCTGTGACCGGGATTCGAACCCGGCACCACCGGCATCGTGGCAGGGTCACTACTAACTAGGCAAAAAAAACTAAACTAGTTGCGTGGGATTAAATGTGAAACTTGTATTTACTTTGAAACACGTTAAAAAAAAAATCTGTAATATTTTGATCGGAAATTAAGACAGCATCTTATGTTGTATTGTTATAAAAATATATCACGGTGGTTGCAAATAAGCGTACAGCCCGCCTCATAGTAAGTTGTCACCGAAGCCTACGGACGCTCGCAACTACATGACGTCACATTCGCGTAGCCGACCTTCCGAATGCACCCCATACACAATTCGTATTATTTATTAAATTCATTCTTGAAGCACCTCATATACCTTAATAGTATTATGTAGTTTAAAGAGAAACCTAGAATTTTGACTGCAGGAAGGTTGTTGCTGTTGTTAAATTGTAAACCCACAGCAGCAGCTTTATTCTCTGTACCATTTATTGTTATAAATAAACAACCGTTTTTATTAAGTTTCCATCAATACTTGAAATACGAATGTGAAAAATGTGTCATTTCCTATCAAAAATCCATCATTGTAGATGTCAATGCATCGTTAAGAAAATAACACTTTATTATCACAGCCAAAAGGTACCCTTTAGAGTAACCAAGATATGCTTTGTGCCCCCAGGGAAGTACATTGTATCGTTAACACCCAATCGATAAGAAAATGACCACGCTCCCAAAACTAGACATCCCTTCACAAATTTAGCTACTAACACTATATCAACCACCCTCTGGCTGAAAAGCCACCATAATCACCGTAATATCCTTGACCCTTCTCCGAAACTTACAAAATTTCAAGCGCAAGAAACCCCTTCGGCTGCATTTACTCCCCACCAGTCATCGGAATCCCCGCCCCATCAGGGTGCGGAGCTCAGTTCGTGTCGGGTAATCTCGGGAGCGCACGTCGTCGGAATTTCGCACAAGTTCGCATTCGAAGTTTCGGAGAACTTGATTCTCGTAATTTAGTGATTATTATTGGTGCGTGCCTACATTGAGGTTGATACGTGGTTCGGAATTCGGGTGAGTTATTTTCTATTGCTTTTCCCTTTATTGGGTGTTAATTAGAGTGCTCTGTAATTGGCTTTACTTTTATTTTGTTACCTTGTTGATTTCCTTTTC
The DNA here is from genome assembly GCA_905163555.1 of Notocelia uddmanniana. NCBI lineage: Eukaryota > Metazoa > Arthropoda > Insecta > Lepidoptera > Tortricidae > Notocelia > Notocelia uddmanniana. The sequence goes on from LR991068.1 coordinate 22,225,156, forward strand.
GCCTTCGCTAATGTTGGAATAGTTTTCGGAGTAGATATTTTTCTTTGACTCGGACTTATTATATTGAAATATTTCGGTCTTTTGCTCTTGATTTTACCTGATTAATTTCTGACTGTAATGAAAGCGGGGGTGTAATGTTGTTGATGACTATTTTTTGGGAAAGTTATAGAGGTATATATGGGATAAATATAGTTTTTTTTTAAATTATATTTATGGTTCGGGAGCAACAAAACTTTTACGAGAGCTGTCATTAATTTGCTTAGCGGCATAGATTTAATTATGCAAAAGATATTATACATATATGTTTATTATTATTTATTACATATGTTTATTTATTCATTTTACTTACAACATAACAGTAATAGAATGATATCACCAAATTGTATAATTTCGAAAAAATCGAAATCGAATCGAATCGTTTAATTTTCATGTTTTTTATAATTTGGGTTCAGATAATTTATGTTAGGTTTAGTTACTTGGTTCCTTCTTTGTGTGTGTATGTGTTTTTTTTAATGATTAAATATTATTCCATGTATTTTATAAAAACTCGGTCGTGCATACTTTTTATATAAGTTTGGATAGAAAGTACTTTTACTCATTTTAAACATGTACGTACAAGTTGTTCAGTATGTCTGCCTTACAAAATGTTCATGCAGTTGCTCAAAAGCTAACTGGAAGAGATCCCTAGGGATTAATTCACATTTGTATAAATATCTTTTTTTCTGCCTTGTACTTGGTTTGTGCAATGCAATGTTTACTACCTACTGATATTGCTTTTGATTCTCCATCTATTTTAGAAGGCCTGTGCCCTGCAATGGGACATATATAGGCTCAACATGATAACGTAATGACTGCTATAAAACATTTTAAAAATGAAAAAAATGCTAATATCACAGACAAGCACTACTTTTATGGTTCACGCATTTTCTTATATACCATTAGCAGAACAAAGGGTTCCGTAGAGTCCCGTAGACCTGTAATCCGTCTTCCGTTGACCGCGCGTTGGGCAAATTGCTCTAATTCTGCACTTTGCCGCCCGCTTTGGCCCATTACAGTTCAATTTGTCATCAGCGTTCAGCCAATGATCTGTGAGAATTTACCGCGTATTTTTCTGACGTTAGGGTTTCATCTTAGTGTTATTAATTTTGGAGGTTGATTATCATCAGCAACGAATAACCAGGATATTCGGGTGGCAATAAATTACGTTGACATTTTAATTTTGTTAGTTGGTCGATACTTACTTGTCACTATTTAATATTTCTGACTTATGTATACTAACTAGTCTTTTATTTTGTATACTAATTCTTCACAACATAATAATATTAGCTAGATATCTGCGGGCGTATGATTCTGTCTGTGTATGATGAATCGATTTTCGTTTAGTTTTTTTGTGTCATAGATAATTTTGTTGTTAAAATTGTTCTTAGCCATGTTTTATGGAAACCTGTACAGCCGTTTTTGAGATATTTAGCTTTGAAATGAAAATGGTTTTCAACTTTTCCAAGTTGAAGTTATATCACATAATATCGTCGTGAATAAGACGCCCGTCACTTTTGCACTCGAATACTTGTCAGAACGTGAACGATATCTTATCCATAATCATAAGTGATGAAATGGCAACCATCATAATTATACGCATGCTGGTAGAGAGTTAGGGTTTGATCTAGTTGAAACTTGGAAGGTTGATTATTTAAACAAGTTTAATGACATAAATTATAGCGATTATTTGCGTTGAAGTTTGGATTCACCTTTACGAGTATGATAGTGATGAGGCGTTTATTTTATTTTATCCGTACGAATTATTTGTCTCAGGTAGGCTTAGCAGAAGGTTCAAGATCCTCGAACAATAGGGAATTCGGAAAAATATGTTATTACTACCTCGATCACGTCAATTCAGGTCAATATTTATTCAGTCGAAACGTCAAGATAATATTGACTTAACCTACTTTTATGGACCATAATACTCGTAGAGTATGATTCTATTTTTTTTATATATTAAAAGTGGGATTGCTCTTGGCCAGCATCTAGCCAGGGGGCAAAGATGAGGCCGTTGATGAAGCGAGCTCACCCAGAAGATGCCTATTCACTCGTGCCTTAAATAGGTCCAGGTTATATGAACTCGGAAATACAGACGCCGGCAGAGAATTCCAAACCTTAGAAGTGCACATTATGAAGGATGATGCATAGCACTTGGTTCGAATTAGAGGAATTTCTACCAAGGTAAGGATAATAGCCAGCCTTACGTCTGGATGTTCAATGGAAGAAGGGGATTTTGCCTTAATACGACTTATGATACAATGTCAAGTTAAATGTAAAAGATAACCTGCTCATAAATTGGCAAAACGGCAATCAATTTGGCTTCTGGGACCGATGCCCCATACAAACACAGCTATATACCGTTTACCGTGGAATTTCCCAAAGTAACGCCTGTTTCCGGTTAACTTTATAAAGTTGAAATATTCTGTAGCTAGATGCTATTTCACCAAATAAATGACCCTAAAATACTGTAGATACTTGAAAAAAAAAGAAAACTGATAATTTTACTTCTGAGGCCGATGCCCCTAGGCTAAACAGGCCGTCAAATTATATTTTAGGCCGTTTTATACTAAGGGCGTTTGTTTAGCTATCTACTTTCAATGCGGTTGTGGCGTCACTACTGCCATCTGTCAAATGTGATATGTTCTGCAACGTGCTATCGAAGTTTCTTTGCATAAGTATAACTTCCGAGATATCTCCATTTTCATTTATTTGTGAGTCTCCTACCTATTGTATATAATGTATGTATATAGCTTGTAGATAACCCTAGCAATACTAGCACATCTCATACCTACACGATCATAGGACATTCATCAAGCCGGAGGCCCGGGATTCGAATCCCGGTCAGGCTATTTATTTGTGTGATGGATAACCGCGAATATTTGTTACTGAGTCTTGGATATTTTCTATGTATTTAAGTATTTATTTATCTATATAAATATTTATATCGTCGCCCATACGCATTAGTATAAGCTTTGCTTAGTTTAGGACTGGGTCGATTTGTGTCAGATTGTTAATAAAAAAAACTATTTATTTATAGGTAAATTGGGTATTGGGTAGTGGGTTTTAAACATTTTCCAATATTTTATCAATTACATAACCTTTTATATAGGAGGTCCCGTGACTTTCAGATAGATGTATAACCTGCAAGGTGGGAGTTTCCCGCTACAAACGTGTTATCGCATATTATCGGCTAAGAGCGTAGCGCTACGAAATTGTTAAAAGTCAAAAAAGATCTTTTTTACGAAATCGTTGGAAGTCAAAGTGTAAAAATTAATTAGGTTTAAAGTCCAATATGTCGATCAGTGCAGGGTTCCTTCATCGATTAATAATTAGCGAGTGAATGATAAAGGACCGCGTACCGGTCTGAAACATGTCATGCGATTATCGACCTTATAAAAATGAGTAACCCTTTAATTAGATTTCAATAGTTAATAAAATTAACCTTATTATAACAAACGTATTAATATTATATCGATCGTTACGGTGATAAAACGATAAAAGCAACTGTAGCCGGCGATAATGTACTCCATTTGAATATAGAAGTCGTGGGTTCGAACCCCGGTTGGTTTAAGAACAACTTATATACGAAATATCAATCCACAATAGTTGATTTTCAGTGACGAAAACTATCTTGAAAAACCAAGGAAGGGTCATAAAAACCAAATTCCACATACCAATTTCGCCCTGCTAAGTCACTAGCCGAAGTAGTAGTAAAAATTGTATTGTACATAACAGTGCGTAGTCACGTAATTACCATTACGTAATGTTTTCGAGCATGCGTAAGAAAATAAAAATAATAGACAGATTTAACTATCGTATGCACAAAAACCGGCCAAGTGCGAGTCGGACTCGTGCACCGAGAGTACCGTAAAAATATTTTTATTATATGATGTAACGAAAAATTTTCGGTTTTCGCAATTTTCCTTTATCTGTGCTACTCGTATAAGACATTGCTACGTACCAAATTTCAAGATTCTGAGTTCACGGGAAGTACCCTGTAGGTTGCGAGTGTCAAACATTTGCGGAAATTTGCGGCATAAACGGCTGTATCTTTTGATTGCGTTGGCTTAGGAGTTTTGTTTTTCAGAGCTTCAAGAGACAGTAGACTTGAGTATTTGATATAAATTCCAGCTTGGCACCTCAACGCGTTCCTGAGAAAAACGGTTTTGACAGGCAGGCAGACGGACGGACGGTCAACAAAGTCATCTTATAAGGGTTCCGTTTTTTCCTTTCGAGGTACGGAAAACTAATAAAAGAATAAATAATTTTATATTATCGTAACAACGCTTAACGCAATACTTATTATTGTTTTATTTTAGCATATATTATAATTTACATGATTGCCCTCCTGGTAAAAAAGACTAAAGTATTCGAGACCCAGAATCTACCTATTACACTATATGTTTTATCTTCAATGCCTACACAATAACGTTGTCTTCGTTTGCCGGCTCCAAAGGGGGCGCATAATAAATTACAACACAAGGATCTTGTTCAGGATAATGTGGTTACTACAGTTTAGTAATTCTCGTACATAAGGAACACGCTCCGCGTTGCCTTTAATAATGGGAAGCCGCTTGGATGCGAAAGTACGAAATCTAATGAAAAGTTTATAAAACCATGTGATAAATAATAATAATAATAAATAAATATTGGGGGACAATCTTACACAAATCGACCTAGTCCCAAACTAAACAAAGCTTGTACTATGGGTACTAGACGACGATATACATACTTATATAGATAAATACATACTTAAATACATAGAAAACATCCAAGACCCAAGAACAAAATCCGTGCTAAATGCACAAATAATGCCCTGGCCGGTATTCGAACCCGGGACCTGTAGCTTCAGAGGCAGTGTCATTACCAACTAGGCTAAATAGGTCGTACAATAGAATATTAATGTAAACTTGTTTAATATTGCACATGATTGTAATACAGTATTTTATCGCTTATTTTTGCTATAGCTTAAGGTAAATTTTAGGTAAAGGTACCTACTTAATCTAAATACAAAATTATTTGTGTAACTAAACATATCTAATACCTTTTAAAAGTAACTTTAATGGGTAGTTATCGGCACCTAGGTTTTGAAAATGAACACAAAAGATGTATTTTTAGAATCTAAATTGTCATCGACATTTATTTCAAGGACACCTTCTTACTTGTATGTATGTAGCTATTAATAGATCTCATAGGTAATTTCGAAGAAATTTTATTTTATATGTAAATATGGACGTTAATGATCTTTCTGTACTTTTGGACGCTTAAACTGTTAAACATGTCAGATGGGCATAAAGGTAGTTTGAGATCTCGGGAAGGACATAGGATATTAATGATATTATGCCCGGCTAACATTCCTTTAAAGGGTGAAAAGCGGGGTGAAGATTTCTATGGAACTGCGATAGTAATGTTTGCACCTAAAATTATAAAAGGTTTTGAATTCCGTTAATTGTGACGAGGGCATAATCCTGAGATGAAATAAAGTAATCTTGTCTAGATATTTAAGAATTCATTTTCGTTAATTAACACCCCTAGTAGGTATGGTATAAAAATCCTTAACAAATTAAGCAATGTTGACGTGCGCGTCATTAGAATTCCGAATTTTCATACTTGTCATTAACTTTTGCTTAACTTTACATTAACTCTTCAGGCCGTTTCTCATTCACCCTTTGTCTCAGAATTAATTATTTTGTATGAAAATGAAAAATAATCTTTTTCTTGAATTATGAGAAACTAATTATGCTTCGTCGTTTCTATGGCTATACCACCACCACCACTGACCTTTGACAACCACTTTGGCTTAGTTGGTAGTGACCCTGCCTACGAAGCCGGAGGTCCCGGTTTCGAATCCCAGTCAAGGAATTATTTGTGCATTTACCTGGGTCTTGGACGTTTCGTATGTATTTGTTATGTATATCGTCGTCTAGTACCCATAGTACAAGCTTTGCTTAGTTTGGGACTAGATGGATTTGTGTAAGATTGTCCCCCAACATTTATTTATTTTATTTTATACACGGATATATGCTTGAAGGCACGGAAATCAATAAAAACACCCTGTATAAAACAGCAACTATATCTCGAAGGCCATATGAGTTCTACACGGTCGAATTTGTGGGCAAAAGTTTATAAGTAACTAAATAAGCTTACGATATGGAATTCGCTTTAATTCCTTTGTTCCAAAACTATGCGTAATGCCTACGTACTAAATAAACAATGAAACCTAAATTTAGAACGTCCCGTGTCTCACAGTTTCTATACTTTCTATAAATAGCGTCGGTCGGTTATCTCATGCAAGCAGTTTCTGTTCTGTACAAAGTTTCGTCCATAGATACAGTTTGTGGTTGACTCAAGAGACAAAACTTGCATACCTACTGTCGATTCCGTTCTGATTGGCAGACCAACAAAACAGAAATTCTACCTAGGAGCTACACAGACCTAAGTCTATTTCAATTCAGATGCGATTTTATACCTGCTAGCTAAAACATATGGCCTAGAATAGCATAAGTTTTTGCTCTTAAGTGACATGTATTACGATTGGTGACATGTGTCGAATACTGCTGCTCAGTTGGCCTTTTAGTTTTGATACTTGTGTGGTGGCGTGAAATTGGATGACCGCAATCTGTAGCTTAATAACAAATTCTTGTAGGTACCCATATATTTCCCTCGTGATGAGGGGAACTATGTCATTGAGGACTTGATTATGATGTAGGTCTTGCTTTGTTTAGCAAAGAAGCCAACGAGAAATATACAAAATTACGTAATACTCTGTTTGAAAATTACACGGCAGTTTAGCAAAATTTTAGAATAATCTACCACTTGCACATTGCTGTTAGGCAAGAGTTAATATCCTATATAAGCTACTGCTAGAAACCATTCGCAAATAATCGCTTACCTGCTTAGGGGCGTCACACTACACTTGCCGATGCCGAGTCACGGTGTCCACTCCAGAACTCGTTTGGTGCAGCGGTTAGCAAGCGAATAATCGAAAGACAGAGTTGAGAGTAGAATGACGGTTATTGACGGAGGCATATGTCCACCAGTAGGCTAACAGACCGATAATAATAATGAGGAATGAATGTGCTTGTTACTGAACTAGTCTGCTGATTTCTTGTCGTCATGTTCAATTTCCATCAGAAAATACAGGGGCCAACCCCTACAACTTGAAGTATCATCATCATTCTCTTGCCCTTTTCCCATTTATTTGGGGTCGGCGCAGCGTGTCTTTTTCTTCCATACATCTCTGTCACGCGTGATCTCTTTATTCACATCTTTTCTATTCATATCATCTCTCACATAATCCATCCACCTTTTCTTTGGCCTACCTCGCTTTTTGCATCCATCCACATTCATATCTGATACTTTTCTTGTTACATGCCTTTATCTCTTCTCATTACATGTCCGTACCACGCCAGGCGATTGGATCTTAGTTTTTCCGCAATATGCGCTATACTGAGAATTCGCTCACACTAATACTTAGTTTGCAATATTTAGATTGCATACCTCCATGGACAACCTCGTGAATTATCTGATTATCATTTATCTACTATTATATTATAACATAAAATATATTCATATATATTGAACAAAAGTTCTTCGTTATTGTACTCGAGCATAGCAGCCCGGCGAACTAGACTTGTTAAAACTTGTGCCGTTGAAGTGTTCGCGGAACGTAAATAAACCTGCTTAAAAGTTCGAAATACTGCTGTATTATGGTGCGTTCAGCAATAAAACATGTCTAGTTTCCACAGATTACACCCGCTTATAGTGTAGAACTTTAAAATCGAACATGGATCCTTTATTATTAGAACGTAAAGTGAGTAACTACACAGATTAGGTCTCGTGTCTTTCTATAAAGCTAATTTGTGGTTGAACTCCTAATCTGCATAAACGGCGTATCCGATTCTATTAATCTAGGTAACAAAAACATAAATACATCCACATAAGCTGTTAACCATTGGAAGGACTAACAACCTGTACTTTTTAAACTGTGTCTGACCCTAGTCCCCAGGTATATATCGGCTATCCGGGAAATCATCTGACAAAATGTGTTTTTTGAGGGTATATTATTTTGCCACTGTCATAGTACAAATAGGAATCAATGACCTAACCGCCTACTACCATTCACTCATATTACGTCGGAGGGGGGTGCTGACATGTAGGGAATGTGCTCGCACATTCACTGCGAAGATAGGCTATCGACTGAGAGCTCACAAGCGATGCTAGACAGTTTTTTTTCTTCTTTCCAATCGCCGTGGTCGATTTTGGCAAGGATGATGATAAGCATTCCTGGAAGAACTCGGGGCTCGGGGCGATACTAAAGTGACGTAGCAATTTTTTTATCGACATTTAAATATATCGATGTTACTGTCAACGTCTAAAATGTTCTACGAAATATATATTTTTTCTCTTTTAATTTTAAAGTAAAACAAATTGCGATTAACGTTTGGGCTGTCTAGGGCACTATAAGTTAGACTAACACTTGATATTTGAAGTGATTTTAATGACCAAAAATATAACGGTACAGACGTGAGATTACGAATTAACATAGTTCTAAACTTAAACTGTTGATTATTATATATAGAAATCTTTTTTATCGACATCAAATCCCTAAAATGTGCCCAGAGTTATCACAGGTATGATGATGAGTATAAAAAACCAGAACGCGTCACGTTTTCACCCAAAACCCTCTCGAGACCCTATAGATAAATATGCGCAGAAGTGCTAACTGAAGAAATTTATCATTTACAAAATTAATGCAAACTGACTTTATCATTCCAGCTTACTGGTGATGGAAACTTGGAAGTTACTTCAAGTTAAATTTGACGAGTGGCTCTCGAACGAAGTTTTCACTTAAGGCAATAAGTTTTGAATTATGAAGGCTCAAGATTTGAGTTTTGAGTGATGAGAAATGTTTTGTGTGCGAAGATGGGCCTAGTTGCGTGGACGAAAGGTGCCTTGTTTACTGACAGTTAATATTTTGTAATGTAATAATTTATTGGCTTCAAGTATTTTGGTTAAATTGGATATTTCAGGATACACTTGGGCATTTCAAATATTTCTTGCTGTAGTTGCCATGGTAACATCTCCTGGGTCACCTATTAAATCTGTGATTTTATGGGTTCTTCTCCGCTGAATGTAGTAATTGGTTAGCATATTGATCACCATTTTGTATGGGGCGTCTTTTAAGAATGTTAGAAGTCCATGTTGTTACAATTTTTCTAAGACACATAGTGTAATTTTCTCCTGGCTAACGGGACACTAACAACAAAAAATATTTGATTGACCTTGTTGCAAATACTCTTACTATGATTCCGACTGAATAATGAAATGAGCTACCTCCCGAGGTTTTTCCGAAGGACTACGGTATGGGGTTCTTCAAGAAAGGAGTATAAAAGGGTCGGCAACGCGCATGTGATACCCCTGGAGTTGCAGACGTCCATAGGCTGCGGTGACCGCTTACCATAAGGCGGGCCATACGCTTGTTTGCCATCGACGTGGTATAATAAAATGTGCTTCACTTAAGCTACTTCCTGACTTGGCGGGGCGGGATCGATATGTGGTAGGTATTTTGTTCTTCGACGTGAGCTTACTGATGCGAGAATTCCTCACATGACGAAATACTGTCAGTATTGCATTTTCGCAGCAGTAGAAGTGGGGCAGTACTGCTATTTTAATGTAATTGTAATTTTAACTTTTATATAAACAACTTATTAAATTATATTGAAATATAATGAAACGGGTCACTCACGTCTTTAAGGTCGAATATCGTTCGAGATTTTTCAGACCGATTCGTGGTCCTTTATCATGAGTACCTCTCGCGGCGGCGGTTATTTTAGCACTCGTGGCACTGATGCTACAAGAACAGCCGCATGATTAAGGATCGCGAATCGTGCGTGACCTTAAAGCCGTGAGTGACCCGTTTCGTTATATTTAAATATGTCTCATACTCACGGGAGTTTTCTATATAAAACTGTTAATGTTCATGCAGAAGTACACTGATCTGCTCCTCTAAGGTGGAATTGATTAGTTATAAATAGTACTTAAAATAAGAAAAGTAAAAATTAAGTAGGTTATATTTTAGAGTTCATATAACCTAGACCTTTTTAAGGCACGAGTGAATAGGCATCTTCTGGGTGAGCTCGCTTCATCGTCGGCCTTATCTTTGCCCCCTGGCTAGATGCTGGACAAGAGCAATGCCATTTGTAATAAAAAAAGGTACATTCCTAAATAAATTAAATGTGTATGTTGTTGACATGTGTTTACTTTTGAAGGTCATAATAATCACTTCATGTAAATTTACATAATATTGCAATTTATATATTTATTTTTATAAGGAAATCCAACAGCTAATCTTATACAGGCATTGACAGGTTTATATAAATAGATATATGACACGCTTAAAACATTTTAAAGCTATGATTTGGCGAAAGAAGAATTTGGTTCAAGATTAGTCAATTAAGGCCTTATTTAATTGCTTCTGACCTTAAATTAATCCAACCAATAATTACGGGTGGTATAATGACCACCGGAGGATGGGCAGCAGCATCCATAGAGTGTGGTGGAGATACTGCGATCGCCAACCCGCATGCCAAGCGTGGCGATTATTACATTTACCCCCAATAAATTGGGGGAGACCTATGTCCAGCAGTGGACGTCCTTCGGCTGATATGGTGGTGGTTATTAATTTGTGAGGAAATAAACTACACAACTTATGTAAGATTTCAAATTCGACAATTTATTCGTGACAATAAATTACAAATTACACATGTTTTGATGAAGAATAAAGACGGACTAGGACGTATCCAAATCATTCTGTACCCAAACCGATATTGAAGAATGAAAGTTACAAATATTTTCATTCCGCTACTGTGTTCGAACTGACTATGATCAGGTTAGCAAATACGAATATAATTTTATTCCGAGACAGGTACTAAAAAGCTTAAATTTAATATTCTGAAAGCTTGCATTGTCCAAAGTAAAGCTCTCACTGAACATCTTAATGAAATAAGGATGAAGTTAACACAAAGAAAGATCTTATGTGAACTGCAAGATCTTTTAGGTATTGTCTGAAATTTTAATTTGCCTATCCCACTTCCATATAATCTAGTCAAATATTCTGGGACAAAGGTATAGAAAAATCCAAGATCTAGAAACCAATATTCACATTAGTGAAATGTCAATGTTATTGAGAGTATAAAATATCAAAAATAAGCCAAAATTGTCGTCGAATAAAATAAGTATGTATATCATAAATATCTTTTTTATCTCTAAAACTATAATCAACAAGTGCACACGGTAGTTTAAATACATGCACTATAAAATACAAAAAAAAGAAGTGCTTTAGTCAAGTAAATTTTAAATAGCCAAGTCCCGACCTACTGCAACAGTTTCAAGTAAAAGACAAGCAGCGAAGGAAACTCAAGCAAACAACAGTGAAGCTCCTATTTATAGAGTAAAAACTAACTCGCTTCCATTAGAATAGAAAACTAATTAAGCTTCCTACTGATTGTGTTATCTTACGTTCGTCTGGATTAATAGGTGGTGGAGTTGAGGGGATGTTTACTTACTTACTTCCCACAGCCCTAGTAAGTAATTAACTAATTTATTTGCATAAAATGGTGTGCAAAAAGATGGTCTTAACTTTGCGAGATCGTTTGGTTGTAAACCTATCTTTGGAAATACCTCTTTCGGGTTCATATGGGGTGACTGATTTTTAAAATACTTACAACAATCGTAGCAAGCAAGCGTACAGTCCACCTGATGGTAAGGTGGTAGTCTATGAACGCCCGCTATTACAGGGGACTTGAATCTTTCGAAATTACAATTACCTACACATACACGTATCCACTGAATTTGATGATTGAACATTTAATACAAACAAACTTAAAAGAAAATGTTAATAATCCCTGTTTCTGAGTCTGCTAGGTATCGGGAACAAACAGTAGATATAGGCAAAAAACACACTATCCACTAATTACACCTCAATATTTTTTGCATCAATTCCACTTCCCAAAGGTTGTCTGGAAGAGATTGCTCTTTAGCAATAAGACCGCCAATTGTCTACCGTTATTTAATTATTTAATTACTGTTTAACTGTTTTTGTTTTTGGTGAACAATAAAGAATAATTGTATTGTATTGTATTGTATTGTACACATTTAGTAATAAAAGTTAAAATGTAAACAAAATTAGATTTTTATTGCATAACTGTAATGAAGTGCCTTAAAACCTTATTAACAATATGTTACCAACTTTCAATTCCACGAAAGACTTCTTATGATATTATCAATAAAAACTGTATTCAATATTACAAACAAAAGAATGCACTTACCTATTCAAATTTCACACTTAACAAAACAAAAGACAACCTGCATCATAAAAAGGTTTACTCAAAATTTGTAAGCGACTTACCTGTTTGTTTGTACAGAATTTATGAAAAAAAAGTTCTATTATTAAATCCTAGCCATACATTGTAGCAGCACGTACAATAAATAGAGACCGCAGGCCATTTCACAGAACACAGCCGTGACATGGTACGCTAAATTCTTACTTAACACGCTAATAAAGTTAAAAACAGAAATTCAAAAGGGGCTTTGACCAAACTAGGGAAACTAGACATAAACAACTAATCATAAAACGTAGTAAATCTCTGAAAGCCCTATAGACTTAGTTCCTTTTGATTCTGTGACGTGAAAGTTCCAAGTATTTGGAGAAAAGAATCTTTTAAGCCTACAAAGGGTCCGCAGGTAGTGGACCAATACACGCAGGTAGGAAAGTAATCATTTTGTGGACTGTGAATTGGGACTTTTGTCGCATATTCGCGGAGTGATGAATTTGTCGTAACTTAGTCTTTGATATAATTTAGGCTATTATTAGTTTAAGGCTGGTGACAGGAATAAAACTTCATTGCATTTTATACCTTAATATCAATCAAAATAAGGTCTCTGTCTGTTTTTAAAAATAGTCCAAAGGCTCCGGTTTTCATATTTGCAATCTGCAACCAACTCTTGATAGGTTATATATTAATAGTTGTGTAAATGTCTGTTGTTATGATATTTTTCTCTAACATATATAATTTATTTATGTACAAAGAAAATATATACAAGAATACTTAACCAAAATAATATAAATAAAATTAAAACTAACTTAAATCTAAAACGGCTTGAGGCATTGTACCGAGGATGCTGGCGGCATTTCCTCGATTTTCTCTTGCTTTTCTCTTAGTTTTATGATAGACATAGACATAGATATATTGGTACGTAATAAGATAAGTCAATGTTACAATGGTACATTCAATGGCAGATAGCAATGAGTTATAAGATACCTACATAATTAATGATCGCTTTAGGATCTTGAATCGTTTGCGGGTTTTAAAAGTAATAATATTATTCTTAATTGATTCGTTAGCATGGTCTTCAATTTAATATTAAACGTTGCATCATAAAGATATCATTATAATACGCAACATAAATCCAATTTACTCGTTTTATTCAGAGCTAACAGATAATCACATAAATCTTCAATTAAACGGATATTTTCGCAAATTCCGAAGTAAAAAGCTAACAAGAACGCCAATTAAGAGCTCTTAGTGAAAATATGTTTATGTATACAGCCTTCGCACGTGTAATTTGGAAGAATTTTATCCATGCTTCATTGATATTATTTAATAGGTAAAAAAATATTAGCAAGTATATTACCGACAAATAGTGAATTTCATCTCGCTCGTATTTGGACTAGGTCTACTGTACAGTACCTTAAATAAAACGACAGCTGTAAATAACATCACTTGCGCTATACCTATAGATATTTGGTGCCTTGTTCCTGGTGGTGAGCAAGGCTGCGTTGAAAGTTGTGGACCTGTATTTGTCTCTAGTAAATAAGAGTCGGAAGCACGCTTGTTGTTGTCGTTGTTGTATGCTGTGTAATTGTTGTGTTGTTGATTATTGTTCTGCAGTTGCAAGCGTCCATAGGCTATGGTGTTTGATTACCTTCACTCAGGTAGTAGTATAAAAAAAACTGATATCTACAACGTTTTTTGTTACGGTATCATGTAGATAACTTATATGAATGTTTTGGGAGCTTGAACATGAGTAGAAAATAGTTACTTAGATGCGATAATTAGGAAAGAAATTTCTCTTAAGGAGACATTTGTTGTTGTATTGAAAATATTCTAAACTTAATAAGAACTTTCCAGAGTTTCGCTATAGGCGCAAAGTTGGTGTTATATGCAGTCAAATATCATGCATCATCCTTCATAATGCGCACTTCTAAGGTTTGGAATTCTCCGAGTTCATATAACCTGAACCGTTTTTAAGGCACGAGTGAATAGGCATCTTCTGGGCGAGCTCGCTTCATCGTCGGCCTTATTTTTGCCCCCTGGCTAGATGCTGGCAAAGAGCAATCCCATTTTTAATAATAATAAAAAAAGTCTGAATTCAATGATATTCAATATTGTAAAAAGATTAATCTGAAATGTTTGAATAAAATAAGTAAGAATAAAGAACTTACACGACAAAGAAATGCTGTCAAAGATGTGCATGTTATTTAAGACTCAAAGTACAAAGTAATACTTACAATACTTATTTTAATAAAAGGTTAGTGAACGTCTGCCTGCTTACAAAAAAGCGTTTTGTTTCTCAAATTCCAGTAATATTTAGTTCAACTATAGCATGTACGTGAAAGTTTTAACGCATAATTGCCAATTTAGCTTCTTTTGTTTGTGAACATTTCAAATAATTGAAAGCAATACTAAAAATTCAAAGCTTAAAACAGGTACATTAACCAAAATAGAAATATAAAGATAATACTTGCTTAAAACATCAAATATAATGCGACACATTGAAGCCACAACTTTAAACCAACAAAAATCCTTTAATAACATTAGAACAAAAGTCACTGGGAGACCAAATGTCCCTCTGAAGTCTCTTTCCTTAAATAAAAACGTCAAAAATGGTACAGAGCTAACAAAAACTCAGTCCGAAACGACTCCCGGCTACTTTTGAACGTTGCCTCTTTACAACTTGCTCGAATTGAAATTGCAGGCACGGTCCCAGTGGTGAAATTAAATTTAAAAACAAAAGACGGATACAATTCGTTAATCTCTGTTCTGTTTTCTTCGCGCGCTTCCTTTAAAACTTCTTAAGGTTCCTTGTGACTAACGTAAGTTTCTCTTTCTTTGTTTCTAACTTTTTAAGTTTTAGCAGGCCTGTTTCTCTTGTCGCTTCCGTTAAGTTCGGCTTTAAATAGGGTTGCCAGGTCCTAAACTTCAATAGCCGGACATAGCTTTTAAAAAAGCTGAACATAATGGCCAAAAAGCCGGAAATACCATTTTTACCAGGCGCTAAATTTCAAAACCCGACCTTGACTTATATTTTTGTTATTGTTTTGTTGTTTTTATTGGAGATAGTTTTAGTCGGTGGTAAAATTTGCCGGACAGGCCAGACATGTAAAAAATTTGGCATATTTACGTGTTAATTTTTTTAGGTACACCGTAAAGAGTTCAAGGGGTAGTGGTTTTAAAAGTAACTTTTTGTTGATCGAACAACGATTGTGTAATAATTGACATAAAATTTAAGGCATCAATTATTGATTAAGTGTTAAGAACTGGGACGTTTAGCATATTCAATTCAATCGCATTTTTATTAGCATAATAGGTACTGTCGCGGAATATAACACTCGTCACTTTTTATTTCAGTTTTAATGCCGGTAGGGTCGAAATGTTTACGTGTTGATTTATTTCGTCAATCTATAATATTTTTAACAAGGCTACGAAACTAGCAAAAAAACATACTTTCAATGAATAAAAACAGATTTAAATATCTATATCGTGCATATATCATGGACATTAACGACTATTTCAGCCTAGTTAGTAGTGACCTTATGAAGTGAAGGTCCCGTACTCCAATCCTGGTCAGGGCATTTGTGTGATGATTCTTGAATGTTTTATATGTGCTACATTTTAAGTATTTATCTATATTATTAGTACAAGCTTTGCTTAATTTAAGACTGGGTCGACTTGTGTGAAATTGCCCACACATATTATTATTATGTATACATAAACTTACTTCTGTATTCCCAAAAAGAGAAGGCACAGCTTATGAGATTTAATGACAGTGCCGCTTTTAGCAATACTGTTTTTCACTGATAATCAAGTCAGTACCTTTTTAGGAAGCGTCAAAAATTCTCGGTTAGTATTTAAGTTTGTGGGGAAATGTGCCTAATGACGTCAAAATTTTCTATGGTCAAATTAAGTTCTTTTAAGTTAACTGAAGTTAATTTTTTTCTTAGTATTTTCGTATGATTTGTTTATTGGTAACTTAAAAAATATTTATAGTGTGGTGAAATACCCTAATGTATACTTAAGGATGGAGATGTGCACATCTTCTATATAATATATATCATGATATTACAGTAATAGGATGCTAGCCACTCGCCCACAACACACGTCAACTGGGTTCCGACAGTCAACTTTCACGACACCCACGAGAAAAAAAGGTCAAAGTCGTGCTGACTTATTAGATTTGTAATAAAAATAAGACACGGACTTATTTTAACTTTGTCACTCAACCAGTACCTTAACAATGTATTATATGTATATATACAGAAGCACTCCGTCTTTCCTTTTTTAATTAAACAGAAGCGTCAAGGGATCACTGAATTCAATCCCTAATAATCATTTAGACACAAAGGCATTACCTTTTTTGTTTCTCTCTGATTAGGGAGCTCATTTAAACAATAGAAAAGGACAGATGTTTAATTAACAAAGAACGTATTACGTTTTTGTTAGTAATAAACATTTCGGGCATTGTGACTTTGTTTCCATTTTTGTGACGAATATTTTGGAAGGATTCTTAATTAAAAGCTAGCTTTTTAGCATATTCGTAAAAAGTGGTTGAATGTAGAAAATTTTCACTAAAATACGGACTCATTGTGTTCTAATACTTTGAGCACATTTAGTGAGGTTGCCAATATTAGAGCTTTTTCTTTTTATAAAAAGACTGTCACGACAATTTTTTTTAACAAAGGTATTTACTGAACAGTTATTTTTTAAAGTTTAATATTGTCTCCTTACCACTACAAATTCAGCATAATTAATATTATATGGGTAGTAATAAATGCTCTGAACATAAACTAACCTAACCCAACGTACAAAAAACTAAAACGTACTGAATGAAATACAAACTGTGCGAATACTCATGAGCGAATAATTTGACTGTTAGTATTTTAGTCGAACGTTTAGCTTTTCTGTGTACTGATTTATTATTTCTCATATTATATTATATGCGATATTGATCCGTTTAAGTAAAGTGTATTATTTATAAAGTTGACGACCACTTTGGCTTAAATGGTAGTGACCCTGCCTACGGACCCAGAGGTCCCGAGTGCGAATCCCGGTCAGAGCATTATTTGTATACTTACCTATGATTAGCACGATTCTTGGATGATTTCTATGTAT
This sequence comes from Notocelia uddmanniana, assembly GCA_905163555.1. Lineage (NCBI taxonomy): Eukaryota > Metazoa > Arthropoda > Insecta > Lepidoptera > Tortricidae > Notocelia > Notocelia uddmanniana. The sequence goes on from LR991068.1 coordinate 22,242,648, forward strand.
TTATGTATGTATTTATCTATATAAGTATGTATATCGTCGTCTAGTACTTGTAGTACAAGCTTTGCTAATTTTGGGACCAGGTCGGTTCGTGTAAGATTGTCCCGAAATATGTAATTATTATTATTGTATGATTAAAAAATACAAATGGATTAATAATACTAGTACTTACGTATGACCAAAAATATATAAAAGGAGTAAAACTGTTTTAATAAACTTAAATGAGCGCAACAGTCATATGATTCATTCTTAAGCCACTTTCGGACAGCGTCATCTTCGATGATTAAATTGGATTTAATTACTTCTAATTGGACATGAAACATAGCTATCAGGCACATGTGCGACCATATTTGTGTTTTGACTCATTTACCACACGCCAATGAACAAGGGGCCGGGCGTTAATGTCCAATATTAGTCATAGAACGTGAATACGGGTTGAACACCCCACGAATTCAACTAAGTGCAGTATATACCTTCAACGCATGCAAGCTACGTAAAAACCGTAATTTTATTGTAATGACTAGCAATAATAGACTGAATTACCGTAATTGCAAATGGCTCATGGCATTTTAATTTAGTACGCTATTTGTTTTGAGGGTTTGGTAAATTAGTATCAATACCTATCTATAGTGTGGAATATATGTAGGTAACACTTAAAGTGGATATTTTACTAATTTCGTAAGTTTTAAGGTCGATAGAAACGTTGTTGTTTATTTTATTCTGGTGGTTTCTAAATTAGTTCTTAATGAATTGATATTATAAATTACTTTAGGTTACAACTTTAAAAAAAACTGTCGAACCTACTGACTATCATTTACGATAGCAACGTGTAAAGACTATTGCAGAGTAAACTTTCTTTTAACCTTTTTTTTCCGTTTGTTGCAGGTTTTGAAAGGCGAGGGTTATGGAGTCCATCGTCCAATATTTACTCCTAGCTCTGGCTCTGACCTCAGTGCAAATATCCTACACTGAGAGCCGGCTTAATGAAAAACGCCGAGATAAAACCGAAAGGAGGCACCACACCGCGCAGGTTAAAGACAACATCTGCGAAATATCGGACAGAGAATCAAAAGTGCACTGTTATTGCGAGAAAACTGAAGTTAGAACGGCATCACGGGCCGATTGCTGGGTGTTTAATGGCGGAATTGACGAATCTGACCCAATTTGGTCAAGTTTCAACTCCCAACCACATTTAGAAAGATTAAACTTCAACGTCAGGTCCGATGGAGCTCTAAAATTCGTCCCATTACACGTAATACACCGACTAAAGCAACTGCAAAAACTTCTCATCCATTATGCGACTATTACCAGAATCGAGAAGAGAACGTTCTCAAATATGACCACGTTAAGAGAAATAACGCTGATAAACGACAAAATAACCGAGTTAGATTTCTCGTCGTTCACAAACTTGCCGGCGCTTGTGAACCTAACTATAAAAGAGAACAAAGTGACCGAGGTCCAGAGAGACGTGTTCGTGGATTTACCGGCTTTGCGATACCTCGATTTATCGTTCAACAACATTAATCTAGCTCACGACGGTTGTTTTGAACATCTCACGGTGCTCAGCGAACTGATCCTAGAGGCCAATTCGATTAATGTACTAACCAGAGACACTTTCCGAGGGCTCGCTAATTTGACGAGATTGGATCTCAGGTCTAACAAGTTGTCAATGATCGGAGATTTCACGTTCGCCGAATTGTGGAATTTGAATGAGCTCCTTTTGGATAATAATGAATTGAGATATTTATCTGAAAGGGCTTTTGACGGGCTGGCTTTGCTTCAGAAATTGTCTATGACCGGGAATAAATTGAGGTCCATAAATGAGCGGCTTCTAGAAGGCGTTAGGGGACTTGAGTTATTAGATTTAAGGAACAATGAGCTTGAGGTGTTCACGTTCGATACGGTTAAACCGATACTCGACAATTTGAAAACGAAAACGTCGGTCCTTTATCTGAGTGGTAAGTAATATAGATTAAATTTATTCCTTTCTCTAATAAAATTTTGCAGAACGTAGCAGAGTACTCATTATTCAATCGCATGTAATTTGGGATCTTATCCTTGATGAAAATAGGTTCAAATTAGCGTCCATTCTATTTTATCTGCCAGCGTAAAAAAATAAATAAAATAAAAAAACGGACTGTACTATCGTCGTTGTACATTGTACCAAAAATAGAAAATATTTCTGTTCATAACAATGAAATATATGATTTTCGTAGCACAGAGCACAATGAAGCAAACAACAATAAGTTTATTGTTATTAAATCATACGAATCTTGTATTTGGCGCAGACGTGTTATTTAGGAGAAAATGACGCACACCCGAGTGCTTAGCGCTCATGGGAAGATAAACAACTATTATTTCTGGCGAACAATAGCAGTCCCTGTAGAGCTGTAATCCCCTACAGAAGCACCCTCCATATTAAAGACAATTAATGAGTGTAACAGCTCTCCCTTTAGCGAGCCAACAAAGCCATAATAACGTGTACACAATGCAATGTGTTTAATTCAGTCAGCAAACAAAATTTGATAAAAACGATAACTTCATTACGTTTTTGCCACGCGTCGGTTGCACCGTGAATGCCCCAGAGTCGGTTGTTTAATTGAAAGTTATGCCTTCCATTAACTTTTCTACGCATCTAAATGTTTTTCATGCGCGAGTGTTAAAAATGAAACGTAAATTTTAAAAACGCTTGTCCCCGGGGGGTTTTGTCTATTTCGCGATAGCAAAAAACTAATAGCGTTAACTATTAATACACTGCGTAATTAAAATAAACTATTAAAATTAAAATGTAACTACAAAAGTTTATTCCTTGAGATATCCACAGGGTATATAATTTATAAATTTAATTATTGTATTTTGATTAAACCAAACTGTCTAAAATTGTCATAATTCATAACCTATTCACGTCATTTATGACTTAGAGCAAACTTCCATCTCAAAGGCCGGCAACGCATTTACAACCCCTCTGGTGTTGCGAGTGTCCATGGGCGGCGCTAATCGCTTACCATTAGGCGATTCGTTTGCTCGTTTGCCTCCTATGTCATAAGAAAATCATCTTAAATTCGAGGATTCATTCTTGCCATTTTAAAATAAACGCCTTTCTTCCAGGTAACCAATTAGCTTGCGACTGCCGTCTGTCCTGGGTCCTTACTCTGCGGAACGAGACAAAGAGCGAGCCGCTCATGAGCGCACTCGACGACGTGACCTGCATCCCTAAAACAGAAACCAACGACATCGCTTCGCAAACTTATGAAGCCAACCGACAGCAATTCGAAATACAAGCGAATGCAGACGTTTTCCAACAAGACGAGGAAGAAACTTATGAAGAAGTTAGTCCAGCCTACAAACTTGAAGCTACAGCATCACCTGTGATCGATCAAGTTGTGTTGATGAATTTAACTGTGCAATCGTTGCAATGCAGACACGAGCCCCAAAACGGACAAGACTCGTTAATGCTATCGTCAAAGGATGAGAGCTACTGGCGCCCGAGCTCAAGCTTCAAAATCCTTTCAAACCTCTCGTTAGTGCTCACTCTAGTCACTATAAGTGTTTTAAATTAAACGCAACCGAAACTGGACTTTAAGGGAACAATGTGTTGCGCTTGTTTTGTAACAACTTTTGTATCTGCCGTTTTCTTCAGTAGTTTGTAAGGACGAAGACTGGTTAATTGTATTTAATTAAATTATTTCGTAGCGATAACTTCGGTGGTTGTGAGTCGGTAATTAGATACGGCTCGTTTAAGATTGCTTGGAAGTAATTAGAAATCTTTAACTGTGAACAATAATTAAAAATCGAATGAAATACAATCATCAGCATTGGGGTATTATACCTTGTGGTTTGTTTACAGCTTGTACGAGTTCGCTGCCCCATAAAACATTTTCAATTTTAGTTTTGTTACTAACGCTATAATGGCGCTGTAATAAAAGTAATGGTATCGGTGATAATCATTGTACTATTATGTTTGGGTTTATTTTACATTAATGGTTGATCTATTTGGCGACGAAAATCAAGAAGGAGGCAACGTAAGAAGTATTTACTTAATATAAGTTACCGTTGTATCCCCAAAACAACTCGCTACTTTTTTCCAAGTACAAACTCGTAATTTTAATAAATAATAATGACCTGTGGCTCTTGTGAAAAGGAGTACAAGTCCTATACAATTGTACGGCACTTATGCCCTTTTTCACTAGGGTCAATCGTATGGCATTTTATTTTAGAACCGTGAGATTTTCAAGAAGACAGTACGATTACCAGTTTGTTGCATCACCCAGGAATCACGGGTTACGGTGGTTACTCCCTATGGAAGTGGTGCAACTACGACCCCCTATGTCAAGTGAGTGGGCAACTCGACTGTTGGGAGTTCTCAAGCCGCCCGAAGGCCTCTAACTTGGCTCAGCGACTGCCGTCGTATACAGCAGCCGGGATCAACGGCTTAACGTGCCTTCTAAATACCGGAGCGCTCAGTTAGTAACCAGTCAAAGCGGTCACCCATCCAAGAGTTGCCCACGGCCGACCTTGCTTAACTTCACATACCACACGCGGCACGCGGGCGCCGCTACGAACGCTCCTGTGTTGTTTAACTAGATTATTTTGTCAACATCTCATTAATGGTTACACAGTTCAACTTTCTTCCTCAATTTCCTTAATTTTAGAAGCAAAAGTCTTTTTTTTATGACAATAAGGAAGGACATCCTAATTGCATTAGTAAAGAAATGGCGTTTTATTGAGAAAAGGTATGCTTTTGGTAAAGAATGACGCAAATATTTAATAGGTAATTTGTATTTAGCAATGTAAATATGTACCAGACTACCGTGACGGTAGACCACCGTGGGATGGGCAGCAGCATCCCTGGAGTGCGGTGGAGATACTGCGATCGCCAACCCGCATGCCAAGCGTGACGATGCATTTACCCCCATTAAATTGGGAGAGGCCTATGTCCAGCAGTGGACGTCCTTGGGCTGATATGGGGGTGGTGGTAATGTAAATATTAAGTTGACAATTTACGCTATTGTGAAAAAATATTAAACTAGATTTCAGATCCCCGGTTGTTCCCAGAGCTCATCCCGGCTGCTGTCTATGACAGGTCTTCGGTCGGCTTGAGAACTTCTAACAGTCAATTTAACTCACTTGACAAGTCTAATCCAAATCACGTCTAGTTTCCCTCTTGGGTTGGAAGTGGCAGTCGCTTCCATAAAAACTAGTGATGGATTAGGTAGCGTACCCCGGGCGTCCGGGCGGATAATGATGATGATTATTGAAGTAGATTTCACAACATTTGGTACGTTTTTAAACCCCCATACAAACTATGTCGATGTTCATTGCTCTTGATAATATATATTTTGTCTTTAACAATACATTTGACATGCGCTTCTTGAGTCATAGTTTAGGCATTTTATTAATGTTTTAGCATTTAAGGATCTAGATTCCTCAATATTTTCTCGATAAGTTAAAACTCAGTGATCAATTAATTGTATTTATAATTATAAGCTTGTTTTACAGATTCGTAGACTAAGTATAAGAGATGTAAATATATGATTTAGATTTAAATTTAAACATAGTAAAAAATTAAATTAAGGAAATAAAGATCAATTCAGTAATTAAATCAACTTTTAATCAAAATACCTCCCATTGACATAATATAAAGTAACAACTAGCTATGAATTTATTTCGCCACAGTGATTGAAAGAGGATCTTCGCATCTGAAACCAGAGCACGCCACTCTTCCTAATCCTGCGCCGCCAGCCAGTTGTCGACCTTATGCTGACGCAGATAGGCCTCCACTCTGCCTTCCCAGGGCAGGGGTATATCATATGGGCCGGCTGACTGGGCGACGACCAAGTATGCTCTCTTGTCGGCTCGATCCTCCCCCATTCTCAATAGATGATAAAGAATCGCGCCGAGAGGAATACCGGGATTGAGGAGTTGGTGGCTTAACTTAAAATCATCGGCGATTATATGTAAAGAAATGATAATTTAAATTGACAAGCACTAAAATCGATTGACACGTGTAGTTACAAAAATATTGCACTTATCCATCCCAACAACTAGTTTTTAATATTATGAAAAACAAAGATAACTGTCTATCAGTCAGTATGTTACATTTTCAACCTTAAGCCGTGGAACGGATTCAGATGAAATTTAGCATTTAGCATGGAGATAGTTAAGACCTTGGTCATAAGACAGTTTTTATCCCAATAATCATGCCTTAATCGGATGAAAAGGGGGTGGAAATTTGTACGGGAGAGCGATAATTAGGCGAGCGCCTAAAATAATTTAACAGCAATTATTTATCGAAGACCTACGGTTAAAAGCTACATATATTTTAAAATATTATGTTATACCATTGATAACAATAAATCCTTTGTTATATGCAAAAAGGACAAATCAATAATAAATAAATATTAGGGGGGACATTTTTTTACACAAATCGAACTAGTCTCATAGTAAGCTCAATAAGGCTTGTGTTATGGGTACTAGACGACGATATATTTAATGAATATATATGTAAATATACTTAAATACTTAGAAAACATCCAAGTCTCAGGAACAAATGTTTCTGCTCACCACAGAAACAAATGCCCTTACCGGGATTCGAACCCAGGGCTTCGGAGGCACTATTACTACCAGTACCAACTAGGCTAAACAGGCCGACAAATCGCCCGGGAAACCCATTTTTACAGATCCGCACTAAAATCATACAGATATCTCCTTTGTTCGAAACGCAAATCTCATATCGACAGTTGAAAACCGTGGCGAGGCGTCTGTCGTCGTTGAGTGACACTTCAAAGGTTTTCAAGTGGCTATCGTTTTGAATGAGTGCACTGCCGGGTTAGATTGAGCGCAATTCAGTTTCAAACGATTGTCTTTTTTAGATCAGGCTTTGGCACTTTTGTTTTTAGAGTACCTCTATTTTGCCATTGGTACTTCCATATAGTACGCTTTCTTTTACACAACGCTCGGTTTAATTTTGGAGCGGTCTAACTGAGGAAGTACCGCCTTATACATACAGTAATAAAATACCATATAAACATATCACGGCCCATATTGAAATTTACTCCAACTGCAACAGTAGAGCGAGAGCGGCCTCAACCCATTTATTTGCCTTGTGCTATGGACTGCGTTGGCAACAAATTGTAGCCAATCTACCGAGCGGGCCGCGAGAATAGGTTTGTACTATAATGCATGCTGCAGTGGTAAATAGGTCATAGCCTATGCACTGATAAATTATTTTTGTGGTTGAAGTATGCGGCTGTTACGAGTAAGCGGACATCTTGGGTCGAATCCGGCGCGTACTGTTAGTTTTTCAAAGTAATACAAAAAATGTCATTTGAAAATTGCTGTTAGCTTTTTGTGGAGGAAAACATTGTGCGACAATCTGCATACATCTGCGAATAAATTGAAATGTAAATAAATATTGGGGAATAATCTTACACAAATCGACCTATTTCAAAACTAAGCAAAGCTTGTGCTAACGGTACTAGATGACGATATACATACTTATATAGATAAATACATGCTTAAATACATAGGAAACATCCAAGACTAAGGAAAAATATTCGTGGTAAATGCACAAATAATGCCCTGACCGGGAATCGAACCCGAGACCTCCGGCTTCGTATGCAGGGTCACTGGCAACTAAGCCAAAGTGGTCGTCCCCAATGTGTATGGGAAGAATTACTGAACGTTTGTGATGAAAGAAGACCTGTTCCCAGCACTGAGGAGTATATACGCTGATGATGATGGTGAATTTCATCTTGAATGAAATCGATTCTGTGAATGAAAGTTAAAGACAAAGAGATAAACCTGTCCTTATAACTATAGATAATAAGGCGCACCATGTTAAATATAAAGTTCTCGTAATTACTTATTAAAACATTACATTAGCAAAATTTTAAGACTCATTAGGTATATTTAAAACATATTTCGTGTAAGCAATTCTTGAGACTGGATAATGAACTTCAGTACTGTTAATAAGTTAGCGAAATTTAAGTAAGCCAAACTTAAAGGTGAGATGGGAGTGTATCTAAAGATTTTCAGAACTCTCATATAAGTAGTTAAAATTGCCGTAACGAGCACCAGTAACTTACAACAAATATGTATTAGGAACATAATAAACTTTTACGTACATAAGATATAAAATTAGTCGTCTAATACGATCGTGTATTTTTACCCGACTGCGCGACGCACAGGTGGGTAATGTGTTTAACAGTCTTTGTGGAACTCTAGAGACCTAACGCGTCGGCCAATTTTGATGATTATTTCAATCGATTCGTCTTAATTATCCAAATATCACTAAAGACATTTTTTACCCAGTTGGGTTTGTTTAATTTTGCTTGTGTACATATTATATACTAATGAGTTCTACAACAGCTAAGATGTAATGTTGAAACGCGTGGATTTTTTCAGGGTTCCTCTATTATAAGTTTTTTTTGCAATAAAGTGTTATACATACATACATACATTATATGTATACAAAAACTTGTGAGATGCATAAAGCAGCAATATTATAACACTGTTTATCGCTCGTATATAGAATGTATTAGAATTGCATAATATAGATCGTTCATATAAAGAATGGATTAAAACTGATTAAAAATATATTTATTCGAAAAACACATCATTACACATTATATAGGCTGAGACAGAAGGGACTTTCCTGAAAATTAAGTGTTATGTAAGTGATCTACAATCGAATTTTATAAATGTAAAGCTGGATGCAAAAGTAAAAAATAAATAAAATTAAATCGTTAAATAACAGTGACAACCCTACCGCTGTAAAATTGAATGATACTTATCATTAACTTCACATAATATTATAATAGCTATCGGATTCTCAGCCGGCTTCTGTATTTCCGAGTTCATATAACCTATGATGAGTTTAGGGCATAAAAGGAAACTAGTTCATTAGTAAGAAGTAAAAGTACATTGTACAAAACGATGTGATGTATACTACGCAAAAGATCAGAACAGAAAGAACTCCAGAAATGTGTCATTACTAAGCTACCATAGAAATAGAACATTTTTGAATATTGCGTTTACAGAGTATCCAACAACCTAGACCTTTTTAAGGCACGAGTGAACAGGCATCTTCTGGGTGAGCTCGCTTCATCGTCGGCCTCGACTTTGCCCCCTGGCTAGATGCTGGCCAAGAGCATTCCCATTATTGAATAAAAAAAAACTTACTAGGGTTGAAACATGCTGATTTTTGTACTAAACTTTAAAAAGCTGTATCTCGAAAACGAATCCGGAACGGGAATCCTTCACCCTTAGTACTTTATTTAATCCCAATTAACATGTTCAATTGGGATAAAATAAAGTAATAGGTAAGGGTAAAGGATTCCCGTTCAACCTGTATACCTTAGGCATGAACAAACAAGAATGTTCTACCGAAAAGATCTTTTCAGAATAATAAATTTTAAATAATAATAATAATAATCGTATGGCATTTATTTTCGAACCGTGAGATTTTCAAGAAGACAAGTACGGTTGCCAGTTTTGTTGCACTTTTAGCACCACCCAGGGGTCACGTGTAGGGTAACGATGGATACTCCCTACGGACATAGTGCAACTGCGACCTCTCTTGTCAAGTGAGTGGGCAACCCGACTGTCAGAAGCTCTCAAGCCGCCCGAAGGCCTCTAATGCTGTTGTAGACAGCAACTGGGATCAACGGCTTAACGTGCCCTCCAAAGCACGGAAGCGCTCAGCCAGTAACCACTAAATAAATAAATAAATGTCTCCTCAAGGCTCGCAACGTGTTTTTTATTATTTTGGAGTCTCGGGAGTCCATGAGCTGCAATGTCTGATTGCCATTGGGCTGGCCGTTAGCTTGTTTTTAACCATAATTGCCCTGGAGCGTATAGTTAAATATTAGTTTTATTCTAAACATATTTTTATAGTATGTTTTATAGATTTTTTTTCACATGCTCAAATAGGTCAAATAAATAAAGACGTGTTTCAAAGATCCCTAACTATTGGAAGCTGATTTTCAAAGTTCGCTAATGACACCGAAATTATAATGGAGTTTCTATACCTTCGGGAGCGAAGTTTCACGCGTAGCCACTTTTATAAGTACCGGCCAATGTAACGGAATAGGCGAAAATGCGACATTTGCGGAATTGAGTTAGGTAGTTAGGCGAGTTGAGGTTGAAGTTGGTCTCATACGGTATGTTGTTATCAAGAAGCATATTTTTTTCATCTTAGCGCTAGTGATTACTTTTCGGGAGCAAAGCTGACTATGTAACTTACAAAGCGAGTTGCACCAACTTAATATTATAGGCCGATCAAGTTGAAATATTAATATAATATAATAGTTATGAAATTAAAACTGAAAAATATAGTTGTTTTTGAGTAAGTATACAATTATACTTATGTCTATGTCAATACCACTAGCAACTGTCATTCTACAGTGTCTTAGCGGCATGGGGGCTTTTATTTAAGAAGGGTGTGGAAAAGTTGTTTTTAACCTAATCATGAGCTTTATTTTTATTAAAAAACGAAAGTTTCGTCTTCATTTATGACGTAACATAATTTAGATTTCCAGCAATGTACATAACAGTAAATTGACAAGACAGTACAAATGACAGCCCTTCAGAAACGCCTTTAGTAATAAATATCTCTTCATAAATGCATTTAAATAAAATAATAAAAAAATGGGTATTCTTATGCAACTACTTGTATTCCTTAGCGTGATGAAACATTGTGTACACATTCTCATCACATCAATGTCATTTGTATTCAGCTTAATAGCTTAAAAAAGAAAAGCAATGCACTAGTTTCCTCTAGACGTCTTTATATTCAAATACAACGAAACCAGCAAAATTGCGACACCGCATCGTTAAAAATTCTCCGTCCAAAACGCGCGGGTTGAATCAGGCCAAGCGCACATTAAAAGGAAAAACCTTGGGATAAACGTGAAAAAAATGGAATGAAGATGTTACTCCTTACCTTAAACATTCGCCCAGGTAATAAGTAAGAGTATTTTTAACTCCGCTCTATGTCACGTAGAAACCCTTACCATGGGAATGCGAAAAGGATTCGCAAAGAAGCGACTTCTACCTTGTTATCATTCCTTCATCATCCAGCCGAAGGACTCTTTGGGAGACACAGGCCTCTCCCAAAGAGAGCAACAATGACCGGTCCTACGTCACCCGTATCCAGCGAACACCCGCTAAAAACCCTGGTAAAGTAAAGACCAGGGTCATCAGTCCACCTTGAGGGTGTCTACCCAAACTGCGCTTTCCGGTACGTTGACAACACTCGAGAACTTTGCTCCAAACCCCATATACTCGTACAAACCTCATCATCCTAGCGTTATCCCAGTATAGTTGCATCCTGAAGGATGCTCGGGGTCCGTTACCTGATCCCAAAATTGGCGTAGGTTTTTCGGAAGCGACTGCCATCTGACCTCCCAAACCAAGAGGGAAAAATAGATCTTATTACCTAAACCCCATATATAAGATTGCTTTAAACGAGTTTTATCAAAAACGCTAAATACTCCAAAACTGAATCCAAGCCTAACCCATTCAAGGCGTCCCCGCGCAAATTTCGCTACAAACCAGAACAAAATTGCTACATGCTACGGCGTAGCACACAAAGCGGGCGAGGGCCTCCAATAGCCTAGTAGACCGACATCGTGCAAAAATTCGCTACAGAAAAGTCAGCATTGCTACTATATATTAGCATATATATTTTACTGAAACTTGACCTTTACCTGAGTGTTAATAAAGCTCAATAATCCGACTATTAGCATGTCAATCTAGCAAGAATGTTAATGATGAATGCTTGGTTATTTAGTAGCTGTATAATAGCTTCGGTAATTGGTTCGCTTCACACCCGGCTTTAACACGCAAACCAAGCAATATGGGATAAATGGTTGAGAAATAAAAATGAGGTTAGCATTAGCAGTGCAATAAAGTTTTAAAATAATAATAAATAAATATTACGGGATATTTACACAAATCATTTTTTTACACAAATCGAACTAGTCCCATAGTAAGCTCAATAAAGGCTTGTGTTATAGGTACTAAGCGACAATATATTTAATAGATATATGCTTAAATACATAGAAAACATCCAACTCTCAGGAACAAATATTTCTGCTCTCCACAGAAACAAATGCCCTTACCGGTATTCGAACCCGGGACCTCTAGCTTCGGAGCCAGTGTTACTACCAACTAGGATAAACAGCCAGACAAATATTTTTTTATTTAAAAAGTCAACATTTTACGGTGGCGTCAGCCGTGTTCACGTAAATTTACACCCCGGAGATCTACGAGAACCTAACGTAGCCATAGGCATTAGAGGAATAGGCCTGGTATATTTGAAATCATTACAATTGGCCGAGTTGTATCAAATTTCTCTGTTCAACAGGCGACTTTACCGTCCAAGCATGAAAATTCAAATTCAAATGACACTTTTGTGAAATGTCGGACATTTCAAAAACACTGACACTGACTAACTATTCGACATGATGCCTACGGCTGCTTTCATTCATCCTCACACCTTAGAACCTAAATGGTCGCGTACGGTACGGTTTCAGAGGAATTTCCTCCCTCAGACGCTCCGATTGTGGAATGAGCTCCCTGCAGAGGTTTTCCCGATGGACTACAGTATGGGGTTCTTCAAGAAAGGAGTGTATAAATTCTTAAAGGATCGGCAACGTACATGTGACACCCATAGGAGTTGCAGGCGTCCATAGGCTGCGGTGACCGCTTACCATCTGGCGGGCCGTACGCATGTTTGCCACCGACGTGGCATAAACAAAATGACGGATATTTTAAATAATATCAACTATAGTACCCGGTTTATTATGTTCAAGTGGTAAGGGCCAAATGACGAGTCATCTCAGCCGATGTTAATGCGTCGTTTGGAGACGGGCACCATTTGCCGTTATTACGCTTCCTTCTGGGATCTCTATCGGCACTGAAATGAGTTCTGAAATAACTTATTTTGTCACCTTTTGGCGGTTTTAAACAGGAATTTATGCGGCATCACTCTTTTGGCGACAGGCTAGAAACGCAATTTATTTACGAGCTTGATTGAAATACGGGGCCGTAATGTCTAGTTGAAGTACATTTCGTTTATCTTCTCGAAGATTGTGACTATAAAACGCGATCTAAGTTTAAATGCGTGTGACGGACTAGGAGGGTGAGTAAGGTGACCTCGGTCTTAGTTCTCAAAAACAGGAAGTATATTACTTCGCTGAAGTATGTCAGGCTGTCCGAATTGGATTCAAAGTACGAATTTACCTGTTGCGGTTGAGAATGCAATATCTAGGCGTTCGAAAGCCAAGGAGTGCGTAAAGCATTCAGCTCGATGACTGAGAGATATTAGGGGATCTTGTCAAGTGCAGCAGATTTCTCTGGCTATTAAGGCATACAAGGTCTTAGTTTCCTCTTTGGGTGGGAAGACCAGAGGGCGAATTTCGAAAATTGAACTTCGTATCGTACCGTCCATTTCCGTCATATAGTGTATAACACGAGAGAAAGGGACTGCACGACACGAAGTTCGATTTTCGAACTTGGGAGTAGGCCCTCAGACGCGCTGTCAGTCGCGCCCCGTTTTAACTAAGCATTAATGTATTACGTTTACCCACTAGACCCAGCGCGGTCTAGTGGGTAACCGTCATAGACGCAAAGTACAGCGCTACTTTGCGTCTATGACGCTACATCACGCTATCAAGATTTTTCTTGGAATAGGCTGGTTAGTTTTGTTAATTTGCATTCAGAGCACATACGAGTAGATAAAGTGGAATCAAGAACAGGTTTTTTTATTAAGGAGTAATCCGCCAAAACTTGGGGATTATGGGACTAGTGGACCCCTGGCTCCTGTAGATTTCGCTCAGAACAGAAAAATACGTATATCTTGTGGATACATAATATAATAATACACAGTTTCTTCGTAATTCACAAGTTCCCAACAACAATAAATCAGTTGAGTACCTACTGGTCTCCCACTTAGCGAGTATTATTTTTATACTATTAAAGGTACGCGCTTCCTAGTCATAATTTAATATAAAGTTTAAGTAAGTACAACACATATTTTACTTCTAAATTAACTATTAAATCTGTACTGGCATCAATCTTTTAACCAAATTTTAATATGGGTTATTTACCATACAACTTTTTGTTATTGGAACAGCGGTGTCTCCTGACACAAGCAAAACTACTTGCTTAATGGGAGGCTCCAACTTTGGCTATTATTGAAAACCTATTGTAACCCAATTAACTTTTTTCATTTTCATTTTCATTTTTCAAGCAGGCGAAGAAGTTTTCTAGGTCTACAGCAACAATCCAGCGTTGTTTTGTGTATTTGTTCATAATAACTCGAGTTGTAGATACGCGAGCTATTGAAAGAGAGTATATCACTTTAAAAGTTGCAGGAGGGCAGAAACAAATATATTTCTCATTCCGAACCAGGTCAGGCCTAGCTCAGTTTCTTGCTGGACTCTCCTCAGCTAGGCTATGTTTAGTAAACCAACGATTAAACACCCAGTTACACCCCAGATTTCGTTGAAAGCCGTTAAGACTGCGCAGTACGTTCGGTTCTCCATACAAACGTATTTATGCTCTCATTTTAAAACGCCAGGCTAGAACAACATGAAACTTTGTATACAAAATGGTATCCGGCATATCTAGGTCGGATCATAGTTTTTGTTGCTTGAAAATATAATGGAGAAAAAATACAGCGATTATTAAGGTTTTCATACAAGCCGTAAAAAACTCAAAAAGCCGCTGTATTTTTTTTCTTTTACAATTTCTAGCAACAGAAACTATGATTCGACCTAGATATGCCGGATCCCATTGTGTATACAAATTTTCATGTTATTCTAGCATGGCGTTTTAAAATGAGAGCATAAATACGTTTGTATGGAGAACCGATCCACACCGATCGTACTGCGCCCTCTTAAACCAATCTCACAGGAGAGCGAACCCTTAGAATTTAAACCGCCTGCGTGTTCGTTTCGGAGGTTATCCCTTGATTTTTCCCAGGTTATTCTCCCACCGCGCATTCAAATCGCTTTAATGGGTCAAAAAAAGTCTGAATACATCGCGAGCTCACAGCTCGGTCGGAACTCCTACTAAAAGCTAACAGCCTACCGTGTTCTAATTGTTATAGGATTTGGAAGTTAACCAGTTTAACATATTTTAATTCACTGTTATAACTAAACTAAGCTGGGATCGTTTACTTAGGATGAAAGCAACACAAGCTTAAAAAATGTTTAAACGCATTCTAAATTTAAAGGAACCACAAATATTGTGTTTCTCCGATAAGTAAAAATATTAAGAAACTTGAAGGTAAATAAAAGTTTTATATCATAAATTGTTTAGTAATAATAGTGTACATGTTTTAAATTACAAAAATCACAATCCAGCAAGGAAGCGTTGGAAGTTGGTACCTTTGCACCGGAAGCGATAAAGGGCAGTTTACTTATTTATTCTTAATACAATTTAGAAATATATTTATAAATATAAATAAATAAATATTATGGGACAATTTTTTTACACAAATCGAATTAGTCCCATAGTAAGCTCCGTAAGGCTACTATAATGGGTACTAGACGACAATATATTTAATAGACATATACTTAAATACATAGTCATAGTCATAAACAGTAAAGATTCCAGCATTGCATTCGTAGCTCAAAAAATGTATACGTGCTATTTGCGGTGTAGCCTCATATAAATCATGCAAGCCACTTTTTACGAAACTTAATATACTGCCTTTGCCTTGCTTGTATATTCTGGAAATGTGTATGTTTGTCAAGAGACATACGTATGTATTTGTTTAAAACAGCTGGAACAAATTCTACCAGAAACCAACGAAACCCCGGACGGTTGGTTTATAATTATGTCCCAAGGACAGCTTTATACTCAAACCACACTGCTTTGTCATGTGCATGTTTTTTTTTTAATAAGTTACCAAAATGTACACAAGAGCTACCTTTAAATAGATTCAAGCATAAGTTAGTCAAGTTATTAACTGAAAAAAATAATACTACAGTGTGAAAGATTTCCTGTGTTAAAATATAGATCAATAATGTTTGAAAAATATTTGCATGCTAGTATTATAGTTACAAGGACGCGCTACAAGGACGTTCTGAAAAGACACATCCACCATATCAGCCCATAGACGTCCACTGCAGGACATAGGCCTCCCCCACTTTCATGGGGGGTAAATGCCATAATCGCCACGCTTGGCATGCGGGTTGGCGATCGCAGTATCTCCACCGCATTCCAGGGATGCTGCTGCCCAACCCCCGGTGGCCTTGGTCGTAGTTTTAGGACATACCCGGGTGAAAAGACACATGAAGCGATGCAAGTTGGAGCCTTCTGAGTGGGAGAAGAAGGCAGCGCGACGACCAGAATGGCGACGTCTCATTCATGAGCAGGTTAATGCTTTTGAGATTGACCGCCGTAACGAGCTTGATGAAAAGCGAGATGAGCTCAAGGCTCGTCCACCAGCAGCCATTAATTACAACTACGTCGTGTACGTGGCTACGTGGAGTATTTGACCTGCTCAAAATGCGCTCGTACCTTTAGAAGGAAGATCGGGTACGTTAGCCATCTGAGAGCGCATCAAAGAGTGGAACAACATCGCTCTAATAGTCCATGAGTATAAAAGGTGATATCTAATTTACTACACGCAGTCGCTGAGTCCGAAATCGGCTAGGACATTATTATAGTACAATATAGCAGAATGAGCTACCTATTGTCACATACCACCTAAGGACACTGATGTAACTACTTACTCCCTTATTCATAAACGTCCATCAAGCCTCTATTAGTTAACAAGCCGCTAAAGTTAGTTCGTCCTTATCTGTCTGTCACTTTGACATTTATGTTTGTGAATTGTGAGAAAGGGACAAAACAACTTTTAGTTCATAGAGGTTTGTTAAGTTTTATGAATAAGGGGGTTATTCTTTGCAAAATAAAATCTATCTTTCATAGAAAACATCCAAGTCTCAGGAACAAATGACCCAATGATGATGATGATTATAACCGTAGTCCTTAGTTTAGTTATATATTTTTAAATCTGAATTGAAATGTTAAGAATAAAAATACAAAGTATAGTGCTCGGCGGTTAAGAAGTCAATCCTGACACCTGTAATTTCCATACAGTTTATTACCTCAAAGTGACTTTTAGGTCATCATCATTCATCAATCATCATCAATTAGTATGGTAGCCAAAATGGTGAGCACCTATTTTACTTGTAATTATGTATGTTTCTGCCCCATGATATTAAAATATCCGTCTAGTCAGCCAAATAACTACAGGCCTATATCCGTCTTAACAGCGATTGACGACTTGTTTAGCCTAGTTGGTAGTGACACTGCCTCCGAAGCTAGAGGTCCCGGGTTCGAATCCCGGCCAGGGCATTATTTGTGCATTTAGCACGGATTTTGTTCTTGGGTCTCGGATGTTCTCTGTGTATTTAAGTATGTATTTATCTATATAAGTATGTATATCGTCGCCTAGTACCCATAGTACAAGCTTTGCTTAGTTTGGGACTAGGTCGATTTGTGTAAGATTGTCCCCCCAATTTATTTATTTATTTATTTATTTATATCAAAAGTGATTGAAAAAATAATTAATAAACGTTTAGTAAGCTACCTTAATAAATATAACCTACTCTTTAAATGCCAATATGGTTTCCGGCAAGGCAGATCGACTGAAGACGCTGTACTTGCGCTTACGTCTCAAATCTCTGATAACCTGGACAAAGGAGATAAATGTCTCGCGGTTTTTCTCGATCTGAAAAAAGCCTTCGATACCGTTTCTCTTCCTATTATGGTTGGTAAGCTTGAGCGTATAGGCTTGCGCGATAAAACATTGAAAATGCTATCAGATTACCTGCATAACAGACTGCAAAAAGTGAGAGAAGGAAATCACGTTAGTGACGAAACGCAGGTACTATTTGGGGTTCCTCAGGGGAGTGTCCTGGGTCCCAATCTGTTCCTTGTATACATCAACGACTTAATAAACCTTAGCATACAAAATGGCCAGATTTTCTCCTATGCTAATGACATCGTTGTTATATTCAGGGCCAGCAGCTGGGACGCAATCTACAGAGACGCTGAGATAGGCCTCGTAAAAATCTTCAAATGGCTTGCATCTAACCTGCTGACGCTTAAGACAACAAAAACAAATTACATATGTTTCTCAAAGTACAATAGTAAACAGCCACCGGAAAACCGCAAACGAAAAATACACGCATGCAGCATGAACATAGATGATTGTAACTGTCCCCAAATTGATAAGGTAAATTCGACAAAATACCTCGGAGTCATTCTAGACCAGCGACTTTCCTGGCACATGCACATAGAACACACAAATAATAGAATAAGTAAATTGATCTGGATGTTTAAGTCTCTACAACATTTAACTTCGAAGACACTACTAAATCAACTGTACATCACTCTAGCCCAATCAATCATGTCGTACTGCATACCCGTGTGGGGCGGTGCTACAAAAATGAAATTCCTGGAAATAGAGAGAGGCCAACGATGCTTATTAAAAGTAATGTACTTTAAACCGTTTAGATACCTTACTAATGAACTATATGGTATAAGTGATATGTTGACCATGAGGAAACTATATATTCTACATGCGGTTCTGAAGCTTCACAAAACATTACCATATAAAGCTCACAACAATAAACGTACGAGAAAAATCACTGCGAGGAACCATCCTCGCAACCGGAGCACGGCGCACACCACGTGACGCGTGCATGGCAGGCGGCGCACGCGGGCGGCGCGTGGGGAGCGGGGGCCGCGGCCGGCCCTGACCCGCGCGCACACCAAAGCCGGCGGCTATATAAGGAAGCGCGCGCCGTATGCGAGTAGTAAACCCCGGACTTCGCCTGCCTCTTACAGGCCGATCAGCTTGCTTAGCTCCCTTGGAAAGCTATATGAGCGGATCCTACTCACTAGAGTTCTCAGATTTACGGCTGAGAATAACGTCATCATCGACGAGCAGTTCGGCTTTAGATCCGGGCACTCGTGTGTCCAACAAGTGCACCGCGTCACGGAGCACGTGCTGGACGGTTTCTCTGGTTTCCAGGGGCTCAAGACCGGTGCGATCTTTCTCGACGTGGCGAAAGCCTTCGACAAAGTCTGGCATAACGGGTTGATATACAAGTTAT
Source organism: Notocelia uddmanniana (assembly GCA_905163555.1). Classification (NCBI taxonomy): domain Eukaryota; kingdom Metazoa; phylum Arthropoda; class Insecta; order Lepidoptera; family Tortricidae; genus Notocelia; species Notocelia uddmanniana. The sequence continues at coordinate 22,261,790 of LR991068.1, forward strand.
ATCTGCTCGGCATGCCGGACAGACTCGTACTCACAATACGAGATTTTCTCAGGGATCGAAGCTTTCGTTACAGACTAGAGGGAACGTACTCGGACCCACACCCCATCCGAGCCGGAGTCCCGCAAGGCTCCGTGCTCTCTCCCACTCTGTACTCGTTATTCACGAATGACATTCCCAGGCACCCTAAAGTGCATCTGGGGTTGTTCGCGGATGACACCGCGCTCTTTACGACTTATTGTAAGTACGCTTTTATCCGGCGATATCTCCAGGAGGCAATCACCGACCTTGGTCGTTGGTTTAATCTTTGGCGTATCGAAGTCAATCCAGAGAAAAGCACTGCAATAGTCTTCCACCCTTCTGACTGCGTTAGCACAGAAAGGCGGGTGGCTCCGATCCAAATGTTCGACTGGCCTATCCCCTGGGCCAACGAGGTCAAATATCTTGGAGTGACCCTCGACAGGAAACTGACTTTCCGCAGCCACATCCGTAGGGTACGCAACCGTGCGTTGTTCGTGCTAGGAAGGCTTGGGCCGATGATCAACAAGTTTAGTAAAATGTCGCTTAGAAATAAGCTGACACTTTACAAAACTTGTGTTCGTCCAATCATGTCTTATGCAAGTGTAGCTTTTGCTCACGTGCCTATGACATCGCTCAAGCCGCTTCAGGTCATTCAAAATCGTTTTCTCCGTAGGGCGACTGGTGCCCCGTGGTACCAGTCGAACCTCAGCCTGCACCACGACATGGGGATTAGCACCATGTATGGTTTCTTTAAGCAGACTGCCAGGCGTTATTTTGACAACGCTCCCCATCATAGGAATCCGTTAGTTAGGAAGGCTGTCGACTACGTTCCCATCCCTCCCCCCTCTGTCGTAACTCGGCGATCACTGATTAGGGGCCGCACGGTCCGGCGTCCTAGGCACACACTCACGGACCCGGACGACGTAATCACAGCGTCCATCGAAAGGTGGAACGCTGCGCTTACGGCGTCCAACTCAGACACGACGCGTACACTTAGGCTTTCCCGCCGGCGGGGACGTCCACCGCGCGATCGCGACAACACAGACACATATAGTCCCTATTCGTCCCGGTACCGCCGCATACCGGGTAGAGTCAGTCCGACGCAGGTCGGGCCTAGCTGAGTTTCTTGCTGGACTCTTCTCAGCTAGGCTAGATTTAGTGAATCTCACTGGAGCGCAAACTCTTAAAGTATTCCAGTGTTAAAACCGCCCACGCGGTCGTGTCGGAGGTTTTCCCCTGGATTTTCCCCAGGCAACTCTCCCACCGCGTATTCCTATCACTTTAATGGGCTCGGCCTATAAAGCCACAGTCAGGTCAAAAAAAAAAAAAAAAAAAAAAAAAAAAAAAAAAAAAAAAAAAAAAAAAAAAAAAAAAAATGCGAGTAGTCAGTCTTTGTTTCGACTCCGCAGTGGGAACAAGGGCTGACCAGCCTAGAGCGCGGTGCGGGCGTACCGGATTCGTGCCTAGGTACCTTAGGGACCCCTCTTGGGCCGCGCGTCTCCTCAGCGTAGTTAGCCCCTGAGGGTTTGCCTTCCTTCCTCATCCCGATCACCCCTGACAGTAGCGGCGCGGGCGACCACCGGATGCGTTCTGCAGGGTTCCCCTGTTCTCCGGAGAACAATCCGCCATCCAGACTTCCCGTAGCTATCCCTCGTCGTCGTAACGTCCTACGGGACCTTTGCTATCCGCGTAACGATTCGTAGCTATAAGGTTTTATTAATAAAGGGCGTAAAAGACCCATCTTTATTATTTAGTCAATCTGTGTTTGCTCTTCCACCTAATAGAAATTCCCTCAAACCCTGAGCTAGCTAGGAAACCTTCACTACGCCCTTCAGGCGGAAGGATATGTATGCCTCGCCCTCAGTGACAACCATCACATCACTATTGCTCCCTTACCCACCCACAAGTCAGCCTTCGCAAGAAGACAATTCATGTACCAGTCTGCCTATTTGTACAACAAGATCAACCAGGATAACGAAATATACTCGATGAAATATCATGACTGTAAAAAAATCTTAACTGCCATGTTAAAAAAACTTAATTATGAGCAAACGGAAGCACTGCTTCATGTATAGTTTCAGTTGATATCCAATATTTACAGATACACCCACACCCACACCCACACACACACACACACACACACACACACACACACACACACACCCACACACACACACACACACACCCCCACACACACACACACACACACACAAACTGTTATGGAGGAGCGGAATTTCCTGCCTCTATTCACTTACTAGGAAATTCCAACCTTGACAAGGATTGTTACTTCTTTTGTTACCTAAATAAATATTTTGATTTTGATTTTTTGATGTTATTCATTCTTATGGTTTTTTGTTTGTAATTCACACGATGTGGCTAGTATTCTATGCGCTGAGAATGTTGCAAATTTTTTTTTCTTCACAACAATAAAACAAAATTATACTGCGAGCAACTAAACATTAATTTTAATAACTATCTAAATACACTTAATTGACTAGCAAACAACATGCAAATGCAAAAGTGGATTTCACAAGGATATTCAATTATCGAACTTACATTGAAATTGTTACAAAGTCGTTCATTTCATGTAAGCAAGTTATGAGATGCAGCGGTTAGCTAACTTTGGGAGCAGTAGGTTTAAAGCAAGCATCATTTTTATGCGGATGTTGTACAAGTGTATATCTCATGTAAACAATCTGAAATTGATAATGCAATACAAAAACTCAACATGGATCTTTCGAGAATAGCAGCCTGGGCCTCAACAAATGGTTTACTATTGAATCCCACTAAAACTAAGTACTTAGTTTTTGGTAGCAAGCAACAACTGTCCAGACTTGCTCCTTCAAAGGATGTTAAGTTGATGGATGAGCCTATTGAGAGAGCCTGGGAAGCGCGTAACTTAGGCCTGTTAGTGGATGACGAACTACGTTATGAAAAAACACATTTTAAATTCGGTGAGAGGATGTTTCTACAAGTTGACAGTTTTGTACAAGATTAGGCCCTTTTTAAGTAAAGCTTTGCGAATCCATTTAGTGGAATCTCTCGTACTGTCAAAATTTAATTATATGGACATAGTTTATGGTCCGCGTCTACTCACAAAATCAAAAAGGCTTATTCAGCGAGTACAAAACGCCTGTGCCCGTTTCTGTTTCGCCATTCCGTCGAGGGCTCATGTCACACCTTTTTTAAACAAATGTAATATTCTTAAAATGTTACATAGACACAAGCGTCATCTGGCATGTCTCCTTGGTGTGGTGAAGCAACAGGTCCCAATATATCTCTTTGAGAAGCTATCTTTCCGTAAGCAACGGAGTACTCGGCAATGCGGGCCGCAACTGTTGTCCGTTCGACATGCGTCGGCCGCTTTTCGGGGGAGTTTCAGATATGTAGCCACCAAATGTTGGAATAATCTGTCTCCGCCACTCAAAAATCTGAAATGTATACATAGTTTTAAGGCTCAGTTAAGGAAACACTTGCAGCAACACCAAAAAAACAAGAAAATCTCAGACATAACACTAGTTGTTTCTAATTTGGTTGTTGCATACCTGTTTTTATGTCCTAAAAGCAATCCGGAGCATGATGTTACTAGCTGTTTTTTTTTTTCTTTCTTTGTTTGTGTAGTTCTTCAAATTGTATGATCTCATTTTGATTTGTAGTTTCATGGCCCTTGACCTACTTTTGATGAGAATTATGTAATTGTTAAGTAAATAGACAATGTCAATACATCTGTCATAGATAAGGTCTAGTTTGGATCCTTTTGTTTATTTAAAGCCACAGATAGCATAGAGCTGTGTAAAGCGGTGTTTGCACAACGGCGTTATGAGGTTGCGTGGCATACTTTAAGTTTAATTTCATTTTTATGTCGTGGTTTTGACGTATTTTATTTGTTTGAAATTTTGTTTTTGTTGATACGAGTGCGACCATGGCGTCACAGCGCCGTGTCTTCACCAAATGGTCACAACGGAAGATCAGCGCTGGCTCTGCCAGCATCACGCTGAGTTGTGACCATTTCGTGACAAAATTAATTATATGTATCGGTCTATGTTTTTGGTTAATTCCTTGTTTGTTTTTTGTCACGAATAAACGATTTCTTTCTTTTTTCTTTCTTTCTAAAGCAAGAACACTTCTTATTATTTAGAATCATATACTTATTAAATTTATGTATTCGTTTATTTGGATCAAGCATACTTATAATGAAAATTTGATCAACTTTCCCGGAGCACATACTTTTTTCAGGGAGCTCGCAAACCGGCTCGTGAAGGCAACTGGTGACAAGAGGGCTGGTGCCTATCTCACCCAACGGATCCTATCATGTTTCCGCAACTATATTTATGGACCAATACAAATTACCAATGTAATAAAGATATTTTCATTTGATTTTTGATTCTAGAGGTGAAAAATCAGTAGTTAATTCATAGATGTTCGTTCGTTAGTTTTGGTCAAACCAATACTATGTGTCCCCGCTTTTAACTCAAACCACACAGCTCATAAGAAATAGACGAATCAGAGTTATTAACTGCGAGGGGAAGGCACACTAAGTCTATATTTAACAGTACTTATTACGCCAGTCATTACGGGTCCATACTGGGGATTTCCCATGGATTAACGCATTTAATGACTTTTATAAATAGCCCATTCATCATATTCGCATTATTGTGTTTATATTTCAATTAATTGCCGGTTACTGAAGTTTATCCAAATAATAATAACTACAACTTAGAAAAATTAAAACACCCCCGACATTTTTATTTAAAAGCTCGATATCTCAAAAACAGATTGACAGATGAACAGATTTTCATGAAACATAGCTAAGAACACACGGGATAAAATTATCTATGACAGAAAAAAAACTAAACGATCATCGCGGTTCATCCGTTTGGGAGCTACGATACCACAGACAGATACACAGATACACAGACACACAGATACACAGACACACAGATACACAGACATACAGATACACAGACACACAGATACACAGACAGACACGTTAAACTTATAATACCCCTCTTTTTGCGACGGCGGTTAAAAAGATGATTATATGAGAAATTCGTAAACATACGTTTTATTTCTACCGTCCAAAGAATGAATTAAGAGATATCAATAGAATCCTTACGTAGAAATAATAAATGAATTAAGCCTTACTAACATACGTACGAGACTGTAATGCGAGTTTCACTACATTGCGCGGTTTGACAAATCGATTGAACTCATTATACCACGGCAACCCGCAATGTAATGAAACTTGCACGTGAGTCTCGTATACAGAAGCAATCATCTTCCTAGCGCTTTTCCCAATACAGTTGCATTCTGAAGGATGCCTGGGGTCCGCTACCTAATCCCAAGAATTGGCGTAGGTACTAGTTTTTTCGGAAGTGGCGGAAACTAGACCTTATTGGGATTAGGCTTGTCAAGTGAGTGGGCAACTTGACTGTTAGAAGTTCTCAAGCCGCCCGGAGGCCACCTAACTAACTTGGCTTAACGACCGCTATCATAGACAGCAACCGGGATCAACGGCTTAACGTGCCTTCCAAAGCACGGGAGCGCTCTGTTAGTAACCATTCAAAGCGGTCACCCATCGAAGGACTGACCTCGCCCGACATTGCTTAACCTCTCATACCGCACGTATACAGAAGCAATGTAGCCCGAAAAATATTTGTTTATCCTTACACTATAAAGTTTACCCTTTAAGCGTGTATGTTAGCTTTAGTTCCCCATTGTTGCAACGTTCTGCGAAACTACGAGTTACGAGAATTTTTAAAATTGCCATCTTTACGTTCACGTTCCCGAGCAGTATTAAAGTCTTTGTTATGTACTGGGTTAAACCTAGTCACTTGCTACTGCCTGGATTTTTAGAGCTATTTTAAGTTGTTACTTATAATAGAGATCTAAATCAAATTAAATTCCTAGTAACTAAGGACTTCTGCCTGGGGCTTTTCGTTAAAAAAAAATCTCGTATATGGTTTTTCTTTTGTCTTGTCTGTTTTGAGGTTACAGTACATCAAGAAAAACGTCAATTTAGGTGGGTGTATTTACTAACTATTTACTTATAAAATGGCAACATAACTTTAACAAATAACAAATACTTACATGTTCTGAAAATGTTAAATTTGAATTTGGAATGTTTAAATTGGTCCTCAATATTAAATAAATAAATATTATAGGGACTTTTTACACAAATCTAACTAGTTCCATAGTAATCTCAGTAAGGCATGTGTTATGGGTACTAGATGACGATATAGTTAATAGATATATACTTAAATACATACAGAACATCGAAGTCTCAGGAACAAATGTTTATGCCAACCACATAAGCAAATGCCCTTACCGGGATTCAAAACTGGACCTCCAGCTTCGTCGGCAGTGTCACTATCAACTAAACAGGCCGTAACAGAAATTAGGTATGATTCTTAAAAAAAAATTGCCTGTCCGTATACATTGGAATTAATGCTTTGCCGCTCGTACAATTTTAAATGTTGGATCCAATTTCCTCGTCTCACTTTATATACCCCCATGTCCTACGTCGTTTACTATGCAAAACTGACCATAAAACAGAGACGGGCCTTTTGAATATTCACCGCGTTTTGTATTGGACCGAATGAGACCAGATTAATTCGGCAAATTCTGTTCCACTGGTGTTTTTATAGGACCTAAGCATCGGAAAATGGATCTGAGTGTAGTAAAATGGATAAAATATGCTTAAATTGAAGGCATTTCAAAGGACTTCTCCTTTATACTAACGTGATATATTTTTTTGTCTTGCTCCGGGCAGCGTTCGCTATACCGGAAAACCGCCTCCGCCTCGCAACGACGGTGCACCGCGTTCTGTATATTTCAAGCTTTAAAGAATGAAAAATGCGGTCTCCGTTTCAAATTCGGCAGAAAAGCTTTCATGTCTCAGGCTGGCTAATTTCCAGATTTCCCGCTGTCCTTCTCTACAGGTCGCATTTCTCGACTGATTCTCGTGATTTTGTGAGATTTGATTATTTTACAGTTTTTTTTTGTGGTGTTGGTTTTTGGAAATTAACCCTTAGCTTGGAAAGAAATAGAGAATATCCCTAATTCTAGCATCGGTGACGCTGAATAGCCATACTCATACCTGCCAAGAAAAAAATACAAAAAGACGGTCCAAGAGTGTGGGAAACCCAGCGGACGTTGCCAAGTTAAGGGTAGATAAACACATTTTCTTTCGCTAGGTTTGTACAGCTCACATAGCCACTAGTTTGAGAGCCTAAATTGTCCCACTGCTGGCCAAAGGCCTCCTTCTTGTTATTGCATGCGTCCCGATCCCGATCAGTCTGCCACCAGTCTTTTTCAAAAGCATCCAGCTCGTCCCGCCATCGCCGTCGGGATCTACCGCGACGCCGGATTTGATTCTGTGGGACTCAATTGATAGTTGTTTAGACCACAAGTGGTTTAAAATTTAATATTGATATTCCAAAACCAATCTCGAAGAGGTATTACGTATTACAATTATTCACGAGATTAAGCTCGATAATCAAAAGTCTAATTTTTCTCAAAAACCAAGTAACTGCCCGATATCAAAAAGTTTGCAATGCCAATGTCATCTCAGTGACAGATGACAGCTACAAAAGTTTTTCTGAAACATGTTATGAGGCATTTAGTAATTATTTTCCCTCTTACTTCTATTGTAGTGATGTTTGTTGTTTTTTTTAGACTAGTTTAGTATTACTCTGAATTTGTAATGACTGTTTATAGCTGATGGCCCTGGTAGCCAAAGCTTAATTAAATTAAAAAATAATAATGAGGCATTTAGTAACTGACATACTGATGCGTCAGAATGACACTACAAATTACTGAGTTGGGCTTAGACCGAGCGGATAACTGAAAATTGACCCTAAACTAATAAGTATTTTTTTCTAAACAAACATAGTATGATTAGCATCAAAGTTCATTGAGAAAAATGAAGCTTTCTATCGACACGGTTATACAATAAATTTCATATTCCCCATAATCCTCTAAAACATCTAATTAAATGTTACAGACTAATTCTACAAAGCCATAGCACACTTCCTTTTACGCGTTAGCCTCTCAGAATAACATTAATGAAAATGTCCCTTACAAATTTCAAGTTTTAACTTCCCTGCCCCGTTTGAAACTCTTTAGGTGCAAGCCAATTACGTGAATTATTGAAGAGACGAAGTTCCAGGTAAGTACAAGTAACGTTGTTAAAGATTAAGATCGGAATACTTATAGCACCTGATAAGTTTACGGCGGTGCTGCGTTTGAATTTGGGAAGAGTTGGCGCCAGTTGGATAAGTCGAGGTGTCATAATATGACAAGAAGACTAAGTGCAGCTAAGTAAATTTTGTTTTGTAAAAAAGAGCGATTTATGTCATTTTCCATGCGGTTTTCGCTGAAAACCGTAATCAATCGCTAGTCTTAGTGCTATTTACAATCTATGGTCAAAAACCGCAGGTTACGTTTTCTAACGCACATTAAAAAAGCCGGCCAAGTGCGAGTCGGACTCGCGCACGCAGGTTTCCGTACCGCATGATCTAGAAATAAAAAAGAGTCTGACTCACACTTGGCAAGTTTTTAATATTTTTTGTTATAGCGGCAACAGAAATACATAATCTGTGCAAATTTCAACTGTGCAAATTACGGTTCTTGAGATCTAGCTCGGCGAGTGGTAGCCATCAAAAAGGGCTAAAATATCACGTTTTTTGTATGGGAGCCGCCCTTAATTATTATTATTATTATTTTGTTTTTAGTATTCATTGTTATAATATAACAAAAGTTATATTAAAACTAAAGCTACCCAAAGGTTGTCTGGAAGAGATCGCTCGTTAGCGATAAGACCGCCTGTTGTCTACCTCTACCTACTTACATGTTGCTGTTCTTTTTTTTCTTCTGTTTGTAACTAATTCATTTGTGTGAGGTGTGCAATAAAGAGGATTTGTATTGTATTGTATTGTTATAGCCGCAACAGAAATACACAATCTGTGAAAATTTCAACTGTCTAGCTATTACGGTTCTTGAGATACAGCCTGGTGACAGACGGACGGACGGACGGACGGACGGACAGCGAAGTCTTAGTAATAGGGTCCCGTTTTTACCCTTTGGGTACGGAACCCTAAAAATATACAATTAACCTGTAAGTTTCGAGATACTGCATTACAGTGTAACTTTGAACATTAGACTATTTTTTAGGGTTCCGTACCCGAAAGGTCCAAACGGAGCCCTATTGCTGTCACTGGCGTGCCCGTCTGTTGTCTGTCACACATTTTGTTCCGAAGAATTTTTTGACTACCCTGTGACCTATCAAATTGGAATTGGGCGGTAATGTTTATTATTACGTATATTTTATCAACAGAGACGAACATAATTATTGATTAATCATATTTGTTTTTTAGTTGAACGCAACTCTCGGTGCGCGAGTCCGACTCGCACTTGGTCGATTTTTTTATATACTTTAAGTATTTATGCAGTAGGTACCTACGTAATAGTACCCTAAAGGTGCGACCAGACCGCAGCTTAAAAAACGGTCACGATACGGAATCGCAGTGACGCGTCGTATGCGTACCGTTTTTGACGCATGCTCCCCACACCGCTACTTAAAAAATGGTGACGGTACGGAATCGCAGTGACGTGCTTCACGCGAATCTTTTATGACGCGAACCTTCCAAACCGGTGCTTAAAATACACTGCGTCAAAATCATGCTTCAGACACCTATATTAATAAAAAAAACATATTTAAAGGATAGTATTTAAAAAAACCTAAGAATACTGATTTGCACAACTAATCATTCAAATTTAAGTACACCAAAACAGCGTTTTGTCTTTTTTTGCGTTCAAATTATTTGATGTGCTAATCAGTATTTCTTAAATGGTCGGTTTTATGTTTTCCTTTTTGAAAAGGTATGTCTAGAATCTGATGATCTCTATGTGAAAAACGAAGTGTTACCGACAATAACCGAGAAACCCCTATTCGCAAATCTTTACGTAAAAAATGCTGCATTTACAAAACAGTTGCGTCTTTTACGTCACCGGTGTGGTGTCTGCCATAAGATCTCCGTGCAATATTTTTTGCGATTTTTACGCAGATCAATTTACGGTGCGTCTGCGTATTTTAAGCAGCGGTGTGGGGAGCAGGCGTCAAAAACGGTACGCATACGACGCGTCACTGCGATTCCGTATCGTGACCGTTTTTTAAGCTGACCAAGATGAAAATCGACCAAGTGCGGTCTGGTCGCACCTTAAATCAATAACAAACCCAATCATAAAATAATCCTTAATTCACAAGTACCCACAATAAGTTTATTTATTTATTAATTTTTAATCTTTATTTCGGATCAGTTACATCCATATATGTTGTTAGTACAAGTAGTTATACCTACATAAGTTTAAGTCTCATTTTCAAAGCAAAATACATACAAATACAAATTCTCCTCATATTTTTTTTGCATAAACTTACATACGTAGAATGATATACCTCATATTTCGCAAAGTCATGCATTTGCATAATAATGATTTGTCCTAATTCGTGTTGATACTAATGTTAAGTACTTGAAATTCTAAACGATTAAAATATTTTAAAAATTATGTCACCCAATATAGACCATGTCGCGAAGTATTTATAGTGAACGAGGCACAATAGAAAGTACACTGAAAGAAGATTCAAAGGAATATCCTTGAAGAAAATTCGCCCACTGGCCGTTCCGCGGTCCTTTGAACGTTATTAAGATTAACTAACGATTAATTTACACTTTGTAACTGTTAACTGTTTAGTTACTGTGTAGAAGTTTTGCAATTGGATTAGGTTATTTGGTATTCATTGGTCGCGCTCCGATTTGGCTTATGAGCCGGTTAAATTAACTGTTGTGAATTGTAAAATTATCGAATGTCGTCCAGCGTGACATATTGCACGAGCAATACAATGTCATAAGATAGAGCAAGATGGGAGATATGAAGCTTTGTGACAGCACTCAGTGGTTTTTGATGTCTCACTAATTTGTACGAAAAAACGGTTTTTACCTCCGTGCTACCAACTTTTTACAATAGTAAATATCTAAGTGTTTTACCTGACTATTCCTCGTATACGGTTCGGATCCTATTTTGAAATACAGTTTTTGTACGCTTTGTTGAGTAAGCTATGTTTATTTAAAATTCACAGCTCTCCTCATGTATACGTACCCTTACATTAAATATGGAGTTAACCGCTGCAAACATCTCAGCTAAGCCTCGCTTACCTAATCAACATAATTTCAAAGCAAATCAATGACTAATTACGCTGAATTAAACATCACACAAGCGTCTCAACGTGTTAAATATAAACATCCATATTCAACACTTCAATTAACATGACTTAGGTCCGCCTCATTCCTTCTTGTTGATTTGAGATTTGTGTGACAAAGATTGGGCACGGATAGATGGCGGTTTAGGGAAATTAGCAGACGTGTTCTCTTGGTAAGTACCATGATAATAATAATTATTATTTGTCGTATGGCAATTATTTTAAACCGTGAGATCTTTGAGAAAACAGTACGGTTGCCAGTTTATTATGATAATAATGGATTTGTATGAACCGGCTGGATATAAGCTACAATAACCTGGTGATTCGAGATGGAACGTTGGAGTTCACTGGATCAAATCATCATCAGCCTTTATAAGTCCCACATGCAAGCGCTCCTGGCCCAGCGGCGCCCGCGTACCGCGTGCGGTTTGCGAGGTTAATCAATATGGGCCCAGGTCAGTTCTTGGATGGGTGACCGCTTTTAGTGATTACTAACTGAGCGCTCCCGTGTTTTGGAAAGTACGCTAAGCCGTTGATCCCGGCTGTTGTCTATGACAGCAATCGTTAAGCCAAGTTAGTGGCCTTCGGGCGGCTTGAGAACTTCTAACAGTCAAGTTGCCCACTCACTTGACAAAAGGGGGTCGAAGTTACACCACGTCCTTAGGGAGTACCCACCGTTACCCTACACGTGACCCCTGGGTGGTGCTTAAAAGTGCAACAAAACTGGTAACCGTACTGTCTTCTCGAAGATCTCACGGTTCAAAAACTAAATGCCATATGATTAGCATTATTTTAAATCCCACTGCTGGACACAGTCCCCCTCATTGCTGAGAGGAAACGGGCAGTAAGTAGTTCCCATACTGAGCAGTCCTCGGGATCAACTACTATCTCGCCCCAATGAGTGTTTCTGGAAATTGAAAAACGTCAGTCATATAGGCGTTGGTATGCACAATTTAGTTTTATATCTGTCACCAAAAGAACTACATAATTTTGCCTTAAATCTTTAATGGCAGCTATAGCAACTATTTAGATGCAAATTTGTGGTTTATCCTATGAAGGAGTTGCATGAATAGGCTAAGCAACAAATTTTCGCGATAACTTCTGTAGAGTTTGATTTCCAATCAAAATTATTAAGTCATTAATTTATTTATTTATTGATAAAATATTGTACTTTAAAAGTCAACTAACATATTTGTTTGTTATCATTTTTATATTTCATGTCATTATTAAATACATGTCATTATTAATTGGTTTCTACTTGTTGTAGATACCAATATGCTTCAGAGGGAACTTAACCACTGTAGCCGAAAGGTATGGCACGCAACCTTTAATCTGGACGTCTTAGCTTCAAACCCGGCTCGTCATCATTATCATATCAGCCGAAGAACGTCCACTGCTGGACATAGGTCTCCCTCAAAGAGTGCCACAATGACCGCTCCTGCACCACCCGTATCCAGTAGACTACCGCTACCTTTATTAGGTCATCAGTACTCACGCAGCGCCTTCCGCCCTACTAAACCCTAGCTTTCGTAAAACTAAGTGCCTACGACAAATGGTGGAATTTGGGTGCCAAACCAGACGCCAGAAGCCAAGAACCCCCCTTAGTTAGGCTGCAACGAGAAAAACGCTAGAAGGATCGTGACTAATCACGTTCCCTATCGCTATATGTAAGACGGTACTGTATGTGTTTCCTAGTTGTGTGTGTAGCTGTGTGTGCTGTCTCGAAGCGGAGGCTTTATTATTTAGACGCCGCACGGCGACACTGCGTTAAGCTACGGTTTCCTTAGCACGAATGTGAGCGATCCATTACTCAATAATATAAAGGGGCCATTCTCATTTTAGTGCCTGCAAACTATCACAGCCGTGGATGTCGCTAACATGTATGTAATGTTAAACTTAACTTGGAGTTTTAATAAACAAAAAATAATTTCTTAAAGGGTCCGCAACGCACATGTGACGCCCCTAGGAGTTCCAGGCATCCATAGGCTGCGGTAACACTTTATGGGTAATGCCTGAAATAATTGGTTGTTTTTTTTAATAATTAAAATGCCTATTAGGCGGGTTCTTGGCTTTATAATTGCATATAATTTTTGTGAGCACAAAAATTAGAAAGACTGCACTCCATCCAGTTATACCCGTTTATGAGCTACGATGCAGCAAACCGACCGGGGACTCAAACCTAACATGTAGGTATACAACTTTACCACAAGTTCAGCGCCAAATTAAGTTCACTTTGACTACATCAGACTCGTTGATAAAGAATAAATTTATTTAAATTATTAATTTTATTTATAGTCCCACTTTTCACTTTATAATCGACAAGATCGCGTCACTTTCTATCGGTATATAGTGTGTGTATCTAGTGGTATATAAGTGACAGATTCTTGAACTTGTCCTTTATCACGCTATAAACGAGATCATCAAAGCCCCGTGGAATCGGTCTTCGCAACCATAATGACCCACCGAAAATGATCTGTCTTATATTTGACATTTTTATGCCGTCTGCAATAGAAACGAATGTGATATACGGATTGAAATCACTTTGTCTGTGTCAAAAACAAACAACTATTCCATACAGTTTTGTCTGTTAATTGAATATCTATCATCTTATGAACAGCAATGTGTTTCTGAAACATTATTACAATAACGTTACTATCTATTACGAAATCGAATTCTAATTAGACTCTAGGATCGACTGGCTTTAATATCTAAATGTTAGAAACTCGCTAAAGAGATAGTACCCTAATTTCAAAATATGAAAGGTGCCCGATGAAGTAGGGTATGAATATGAGACCGCCTCTGAACGCAGTAAACCGCGGGTTTATCCCCTTGGTGCCATTGAGTTAGAACCACAATCGAACATTTTATAAAAATGTGGTGTTTTTTTTATGAATTTTCAAAATTAATTCACAAACGTATGTCTTTAAGGTCAAATATTACTCGACATTTTTTTATTTTTAAATATTTTTAATTTTAAATAAGTGATATATCCTACACAAAGTAAAATTAGAACTGTCTTGGAGCGCTTAAGATTCTCCAAGTATATAGTTTTCTGCGCTTTAAGCACTTAAGTACTTCTTGGAATCCTTGGAAGTTGTTAAAACGAAGTTAAGGTTATTGAGATAATGTCATACTTACTGTCTTTTTGCTAAGTTTTCCAGTACTGAAAACTTTCAGAGCTTAAGTTGTCATCGAAAGATGAATAAAGGAACATTTCTACCTAAAATATTATTATAATTTATTTGAACACAGTCATTATTGGTATTATATATCTGGTAGTATACATTAGTGCCCTCGGCAAGGCAAGTAAAAGGGATCTCCCTTTTCTCGAACCATTTTGTCCTATGTTTTTACCGATTATGTAATCGGTTCTAACAATTTCTAATATTAGAACCAATAGTACAACATAATGATATGATGACATCGGTACTTTATTATAAAAAACGGTATCCTCAATTTTTTCATATTTTTTAGGTTTCCACTAGATACTTGATACTTGTACACACCTATTTGGAGACTATACAAAATGTATTAAAAACATTTTTGTGTGTAAGAAAGCACTTTATTGTATACAATAACTGGTTAAAGCATATACATGTTACAGAAGATCTAATTTCAAAGTCAAATTTATCCCTAATGGCGTTCTCTTAACCTTTGTGCAATTGAGTGGAAGGTGGGTACAAATAGATAAACAAACTTACAACGTGCAATGTGAACGTGCGTGTGTTAAACATTACATACTGGAATAGAAAATTGGGAAATTATTTTTCTTTATCAGGATCAAGACTACTGATTTAAGTTATAAAGATTTATCGCAAGGACATAGTACAGTCACCAGCATTAATATCTGCCAAAACAAAGGCGGCGAAAATATATGACACGTCCTAACGGCCTTAGACATAGAGTCGTGTCAGATATTTATGCGCGCTTTGTTGGGGCAGATATTGGTGCTGGTGACTGTAAATGGTCTTATTAGGACAAAGAGAAAGTTATTATGTTCTAGCATACATACTCAAAAAAATGTATAGGGTATTTTGAGTCAAAACGCCCAGGTGCATTAAGGAACAGAACCTTGTCTATCTCGGCGAGAATGCACGTTCGCGTTTTACGGGGATTGCTTTCAACAAAGACTGCTTTCGCCTAAAACACAATAATGGAACTGGAAAATATTTACCCAAACTCCACGTAAGTGGATCAAGTATTTTTATTAGGATCTTTCTTGTAAGTGCATTTCAATATTGTGAATAAATTTACGGCGTCTATGTCGTCAGTTCAAAGTGCGTTTGGCCAGACAACTTAACTTTGTAGAACATTTGACCGAGCGAGTAAAACGGACGATGCATCTTTGTTTCAGGTTGGGCAAAAGGCTGTCGTATGTCTGTCCGGATTTCCATCTGTTCTCCTCTACATATCTACAGGATGCATTTTCTCAGCCGATTCATGAAAATTTTGTGAGCATGTTCAATAATTACATGGATTTTTATCAAGTCTCGGTTTCTCAAACAAAAATATCACAATCGACACATAGATTGAATATGGACATCTTTAATTGGTTTTATTATTAGCTATTAAGTCTTGTATTTTCTTTTCTGTAATGCTGTTGATGCCCCAAATAAATAAAATAAAATAAAATAAATAAAATCGAAACATTAAAATCACCGCTGCTTTCGAATGCATGCAAAATTACTGCAGTCAAAAATTGCAGCACAAGGCTGGCGGGAATGACGCCCTCAATTTTAGCGGAATGACGCTACGTCTTCCCGTAGCATATTTTCTATGCTAGTACCATATAAAGCACAATTTTATATATGCCAAGTTATGTCACTCTTATTGTACGTATAGGTCGATTCACAAGAGCTGGCGCGGAATGTCTATGAAATTATTGACAGTTTCATACATTTTCCACGCCAGCTCTTGTGAATCGACCTATACCACGAGGTAGGTATAATTGTTTTTAGACAATTAGACCGACATTGAAGCCGAAGTAGGAGTTTGTACAATTTTTACTATACAAGTCATACAATACATAGTTTGACTTCACATTTGCAAGAAAACGTATACATTATAATCATCACAAAAATTACAAAATGTTAGTCATTCTACATTTATTTAAGATACGTAACAAACACTGAGGTTGAGTTAAAATCACCAGGTTGCTTTAATTTAACGTTAATAACAGACGTATGAGTGACAGATACAATTAAAGAAAAAATACCATTACACTCGGTGTAATTAAAGGTCATTGTAGCTTTGTATGCATGTGCGTTATGAATGCCTTTACAAGCAAGTGTATTAAAATAAAATGACTGTTAAGTCGATTCAGAATGCAGCATGATTAGTCCTCCTAACAGCAGAAAAAGAGACACTGGGCTACACAAAAAATATTTTGACATTTGTTTGACCTAAACAGAATTATTACAGTACAGTTATAATCGTATCTGACCACTACGTACTTATACATTATGTGAAGCCCTACATTTCAGTATTTCACGATTTCTATCTATTATTAAACTTTGAAATATAAATCACAAACTGAAGGTTCTAACTATTTTCTGGTTACCCAAAAGTTTTGCAATTATCACCTCTATGATATTAGCAATACGGTCCATATTTTTGGTAATAGCAAAAACATTAAAGTATCCACTCATGCGTACTGGGCGTAGATTTTCAATATCCGTTTTGAAGGTTTATGACCAAATCCGGGCTTATTTGGGGGTATAAAGTTACATTTTAGTCCGGAAAAGTGTTGTTTATTTGTAAAGTTTTCTGAGAATGAATAAAATATTATTTGCATTTAGGTAAAAGCTTTCTAAGCGTAGTTTTTGTTGAGCGTGACACGTGAGATTCGTGAAAGCTGAAATGAAAATTGAAAGACATTATATATTAACAGTTTCTTGATTTAAATAAAGATATCTTTATCGAATGTGCATAGGTATAAAGTTGATCTATTTCCTGACAATGAAAATTACAGTAAGATCAAATTGACGTGCATTTGTCACACTACAATAATCAACTAGCTGTTTATCAAAATCAAAATGACACAATTCAATGTGCTATATCTCCTCTGTTAAATATAGTGGAGAAACAAAACAACGACCCTCACTCACAACTCACACGCACCGACACCATATAATCGATCGCCTTCCTTGGGCCAACTGGCAGCCCAAACAGGCCAGGCCTGGGTGCCTCTTAGCTTCATCTTGAATCCACGGTTGCTAAGCTCCCCCGCCCCGGCAAAGCGAGAACCATCGAGGGGGATCCAAGAGTTAACTTTTTTTCTTCGTGGAAAAAGACCTGTACGCATCATCGATACGTATTTGCCAAAGTGAACATTTGATCCACCATCGATCAATGGTTAATACTTATGTGACATCCTCCCCATTATATAAAGGAAACGTTTTTGCTTCAACAGATAACTTGAAAGAAAATAGTACCATAAAGAATTACAATTTTATTCCAATCTCTTTGTTCAAATTACGCTCATATTACAAGACGATAGGGTCGTAACCGAATGCTAAACATAACATTGTTCATTCGTAATTGCGTATTACCTTTGGAGTTGAACGATGAATGACGTCATTAGAGATCGAAATAAATGAGTTTCCTATGCGGAAGTGAGGTCGGGGTTGGGTTTTTTGAGAATGAGACGGGGATGTGGCGGATTAGGTGGTTGATAATGAATAAAAAATGATGGCTTTACGTCATCAGGAAAGACAATTTATACCTCCGGCTGAGTAACAAGGACGCTGAAGAATTGTAAAGTAGAGAAGAAAAACTGGAAAAGCAGAGTCTGGGCTCTAAAGCTCAAAACGCACTGAGCGGGTGCGGTGCGGTGTGGGGCCGAAACGGTTTTGCATTTTTGATCCTTCCGAAACTGTCGATTACTGCTTCATATGTCATACACGCCCTCACGAAATTGAGAGTTAAAAAGTAGTGACGACTTTCTTGGCTGATTCTAATGCATGAGTGACAGTTAAGAGGGCGCAGTACGATCGGTGTGGATCGGTTCTCCAAACAAACGTATTTATGCTCTCATTTTAAAACGCCATGCTAGAATAACATGAAAATTTGTATACACAATGGGATCCGGCATATCTAGGTCGGATCATAGTTTCTGTTGCTAGAAATTGTAAAAGAAAAAAAATACAGCGGCTTTTTGAGTTTTTTACGGCTTGTATGAAAACCTTAATAATCGCTGTATTTTTTCTCAATTATAATTTCAAGCAACAAAAACTATGATCCGACCTAGATATACCGGATCCCATTGTGTATACAAAGTTTCATGTTATTCTAGCCCGGCGTTTTAAAATGAGAGCATAAATACGTTTGTATGGAGAACCGAACGTACTGCGCAGTCTTAAGTTGACCAGACGTGTTTGTTATACGTGTACACGTAGGAGGGTATAGGCCTCTCTTTCTTCGACTGGCGTTTTCGGTTTAAGATTATTAGACGATTTTCCTCAAATCTTCGGTGGCAGTTCCAGAAACGCGCACGAAGCGTTTCGCTTGCTCTTTTATTGTGAGAACAGCCAAGCTGTGGAACTTCTAGCTGGAATCCTGTTCCCTGTAAACTACAACCTTGCGGTCTTCAAGACGAGAGTAAACCGGTTTTTACTAGGTAAGCACACTCCATCCAAGACGACAACATTGCTTACCATCAGGTGATTTGTGGTCAAGCGCAAACCTAATCAAAGGAAAAAAATATATTTTGATTCGTTTCATTTGTGTGAGGTGTGCAATAAAGAGAATTCGTATCGTATCGTATATTTGATACCGTGAAAGATAGAGAGTGGAACGCCAAGATGGACTTTATGCGTAGGTAATGGTATAACTCCTCCCTGCGCTCAGGATTAAGGCGCAGGGTAGGGCAAGCCATTCTCCATACAAAGGTTGTGCAAGTTTTTTGCGTTAGTTTTGGCACTACAGCATTTAATTTTATTTTTTGTTGGTACACATTGGATATACGCAGAACTTGTTGTTGAAAATTTGCATTATTTAAAAAAAAATAAAAAAATATACAAAAAATTAAAAAAGAAAAACATCAAGACATAGCTTACAAAAAAATAAGCATATGGATCAAAAATAGTAACTGGAGTGCAAACACAAACGAAGAAAAACTTGCACAAAGTTTGTATGGAAAGAGCTTGCCCACACCTTTGCCTTAAGACTGCGCAGTACGTTCGGTTCTCCATACAAACGTATTTATGCTCTCATTTTAAAACGCCGGGCTAGAATAACATGAAACTTTGTATACACAATGGGATCCGGTATATCTAGGTCGGATCATAGTTTTTGTTGCTTGAAATTATAATTGAGAAAAAATACAGCGATTATTAAGGTTTTCATACAAGCCGTAAAAAACTCAAAAAGCCGCTGTATTTTTTTTCTTTTACAATTTCTAGCAACAGAAACTATGATCCGACCTAGATATGCCGGATCCAATTGTGTATACAAAGTTTCATGTTATTCTAGCATGGCGTTTTAAAATGAGAGCATAAATACGTTTGTTTGGAGAACCGATCCACACCGATCGTACTGCGCCCTCTTAATAGCGCAAGCGTTTAGGTATCGTTTCAGCATGATGATAGTATGCAGCTGGTGGGGTCACCAACATTCCAATAACAGAACGTCAACGTGAAAACCTAGAGAGAACATAATACCACACTTCTCACTGAGTTTGGGCTCAGATGGCGCTCCTAAAAATGATTTTTAATCAAAAATAATGCTCTTAACCACTTAGATGCATCAATAATTCTTAATTGAGTTCAAATTAGCACAGAGGCAAAACTCGGTAACTTGTTTACTTAGTAACTTCCCCCTTTAATTTAGCAAGAGCTTTCCTAATTTAATTTCGTAATGGACGAAACTTTCGTGGTGTCTGTAAATATAATGAAGGTATGGCACTTAAGATATGTTTGTTTTAAATAAATATACTAAAAAATAAGTTTAGAGAGGTGGCACAGCGGAGTTTCGCTCATATTTGAAGCGGGCTAGCTACGAAAGTGGTTTCAATCACATAACTTAGAGAACCCCGACATTTTCATTTCAAATCTCAATATCTCAAAAACGGCTGAACAGATTTTCATGAAACGTGGCTAAGAAAAGACACGTAAAAAAAAAACTTAACGAAAATCGGTTCATCCGTTTGAGAGCTACGACACCGCAGACAGATACGCATACACACAGACATACAGACAGACACGTTAAACATATAACACCCCTCTCTTTTGGCCTCGGGGGTTAAAATGGAGATAATTACTTTAATAAAAACTTTCGAGAGACATGACTTTGAAACTACGTATTTCATAGTATACGCACATATTAATAGCCATCACAGGCGACATGTTTCGAACCAAGAAGACTCTTCCCGAATGGTTCGGTTGTGGTTATAAACGTTTTTAGTAGTATAATTTTAAAGATATCTACCTATAATAGCTATCATCATCATCAGTCTAAACACGTCTTACTTCTGGGCAAAAGGGAACGGACAGTAGTCCTCACGCTAGCCCAGTGCGGGTTGGGGACTTCACACACACCATTTAATTCTTCGCAGATGTATACGGGTTTCCTTGCGATATTCTTTACCGTGAATCTAACGGTAAGGTAAATGTACGGAATTCCGTAAACGTACGGAATTACGGAACTTATCGGTTAAGGTCCAAAAACAAGAAAAATATTAACTTTTTTCAAAATATATAAATATTCATATACACTGTAGACAATATTGCGTCGAATGGACAAGGAGTTAACAAACTCTGGACATATGGTATATTTTTACGTAATTTGTTTTAGTCAGTCCACGTCAAACCACCGAAACTGTAGGAAGTGCTTCGCGTGGGCGTAAGAGCTTACACGCATTTTCTTAAAGATTTTGCAAGTAATGAGACAGTATTTTCATTATAAATTATTTCAGTCATTGTGTAGGATTTCATAACGAACTGATTAAATAAGTTTTCATGGATATTCAGTAAGTAAGTTACGATCGATTTACTTTACTAATTGCCGCAATTACATACATCAAAAACAGACGATGTCCCAAAAAGGGTCAAAATTACGCAATTGAAGAAAATAAAGGGATTTTTATTTTGTGTTTTGCCGGGAATTCAAATAAGATAATCAAACAAACTTTGCTGTTACAATTGTCATAGTTTCATATGATCAAATTACGTATTATGTTTTAGTGGACTATTTTTATGAAAATAGGTGTCGAATGTAATCAATTTTGCTAATCTCGTAAAATGTTACCCCAAAATTCCACACGCTAAATAGTTAAATTATAATGTTATAGTATCATTCATGTTAAATCTACTAATCTGAACACTTTACTATAGAATTTAGGTAATTTTAGGATGTGGAAAAGATGTAATCCTTAAAAACAGCTGTTTTTCTGACTTCCGCAATTCCCTACTATGTTTTTCGGTCGTGCTTCTAATTCCGTATAATATAGTTGTGCTTATGTTTTCAAAAGAATTTTCTGTATTTTCTGAGTTATATTTAGTTAAACTAACGCATATCAAGTTAATAAACATAATTATTTTTATTTTTATTTATTTAATCATTCTATAATTATATACAATTGCTTATATAAAGTACATCACGAAACCGTGTAGGTTTGTCTTGATGTACGTAAACGGAACTTAGGGGAAATTGGGTCACTTTGATTTTAGGGCCCATTTGTCCTATCCATAGTATCCATCAGTCCTCAGTGGGGACAAATTCAGATTCAGAATCAGATTTTTTCCATTTGTCTTCACTAGGGAAGACACAAACACAGATATCTTCTCAAGATATCGTTCCCATTTTCCCCAAAAAAGTAGGGGAGACTGGGGTCATTTGGAACGTTTTTCACAAAATCAGCTTTTCTACTCTAACAAATAAGAATGAAAATTCCCAGTTGTCCCCAGTGGAGCAGTTTAGTGGACATCGGCTAATATTGTTCCCGTGCTCAAGAAGAATAACTGAAATTTCCTCACCCCCTCTCCTCTAATACTTATTAAAAATAAATATCACCTTTTTGTCAAATATGTAATGTTATAAGTTTTTTTAATTACTCATGTTTAATTTATTTTTCTTATTCCATTAATCCTGCAGGAAAGCGACATTTACTGAATTTACCGGATTTACGTGCACGCATTTACGGAATAACAGGCAGAGACTATTTTTAATCCGTAATAACGTACATTTAAGAGGTTAATATAAATGACTGTTAGTTATATAAAACACAGTTTAATATATAGTTGTTATATAACATTCTATACTCTGAAAGCCAGTCTTTACTAGTGAACAGATTTTACTTAGCTAAGATTTCAGGTTTTACTGGAAATAGCTTACAAAGTCAAACATGGCTTAATACTCCGTAATTCCGTACACTTTCCTTAAATATCAAATGATATTCCGTACATAATTCCTAAAATTAATTGGTACGAACCGGGATTCGAACCTACGACTACCGCTCGAAAGCCGCATGCTCGAACCACTGGTTGTGTTGAGTCCAATCCATTGTCCTATTGTGCGGTTTTTCTACCTCATTATAGTCCGTCATAAAAGATAAGCATACTTAAATTTGTGATTGGATGTTTTCTATGTATTTAAGTATGTATTTATCTATATAAGCATGTATATCGTCGTCTAGTACCCATAGTACAAGCTTTGCTTAGTTTGGGACTAGGTCGATTTGTGTAAGATTGTCCCCCAATATTCATTTATTTATTAAAACTGTAGCATGCAACATTGTACCGGATTATCAACTAACTCTATGGCCTTTGCCAAAAGTTTAATTTGCTTTAATAGAAATGTGACATTATTTGGATTCAACATTTTATGGCCTCCATTTACCAGAACACCTGAGAACAAAGGCGTATGAACTGCCATTTACCAGAACACCTGAGAACAAAGGCGTATGAACTGCCATTTACCAGAACACATGAGAACAAAGGCGTATAAACTGCCATTTACCAGAACACATGAGAACAAAGGCGTATGAACTGCTATTTACCAGAACACCTGAGAACAAAGGCGTATGAACTGCTATTTACCAGAACACCTGAGAACAAAGGCGATATATAGATATTGATTACGGAGAGAGTTGATGGTCAATTGAATACCATAGCTGTACCGACTTTTGACAATAATTATGGTAATTCTGGTGTTTTGTGGTTTTAGTAAATAAAGCCTTCGTTAAGTGCTTTGGACAAAAGTAAAAACAAACGAATGTATTCATATAGCTACGTCTATTCAACGAACCAACAATTTATAGATGCCCGTTTGCTCGTCCATCACACAGGGCCCATACAATTCGGTTTTACGAGGGACGGAACCCTAATCGTAAAAATTGTTTAGCTCTAAAACTGATTGCTTTGGCCGTATATGAGGGTTATGTATTTATTATGAATATTACAATATAGTAGGTATAGTGCACACGGCTATCCGTTATATGCTTTTTATGGTATGGTTTCAGGTTTTGGTCCTGACTGTCTACAAACAACTCGTTTACCACACTGCCGTACTCATTACCTGTGTTTCACCTCCGGCCTCACTGCACCACCACCGCACAGTGCCTCTTGAGTTTTACAACTGGCTGAGCTATGTCGAGGAGCCTGGTTCTCCTAAGAATCTCCTCATGTCGGATTCGATCTCGTAGAGAAACTTTGAGCATCACTCGCTTCATAACCCTCTGGTATAATTGGCATACGTTGTCAAAATCATCTGGTGCTAATAACGACTATAGGGGTTATGGCGTACGTTGTCAAAGCCATCACCTTTGTGCTTTACACTAAGGTTCATATTCAACCTCTTATGGAAAATAAGTTGACGTGTTCTTACATTGCTGTATGAAGAATTGCGGCCAAAGGGTAAAGAGATATTTCTTGCCTATATTAGGATTAAATATCTTTATTAAGAGTCGCCAGTACGCTCGGCTGAACTCAATTTTCCATACAAACGTAGTTTCATTCTCATTTTAAAACGCCTAGCTGAAATAACATGAAACTTTGTATATACAATGGAAGCCGCAATATTTAGGTCGGAAATTAGTTTCTGTTGCTAGAAAATGTAATAGAAAAAAAATACAGCGAGTTTATGAGTTTTTTACGTCTTGTATGAAAACCTTAATATTCGCTGTAGTTTTTCTCCATTATAATTTCAAGCAACGAAAACTGATTTCCGACCTAGATATGCCGAATTTCATTGTGTATACAAAGTTTCATGTCATTCTAGCATGGCGTTTTAAAATGAGAGCGAAACTACGTTTGTATGGAGAACCGAGCTTACTGCGAACTCTTAAAATCGCAAAAAGGCAGCAAACGTGTGCACACTTTTGCCTGCAGTCGACTATTGGCTATGTGCACGTCTGAAACGTCAAACGTCAAGGGTCCCGGGACAATGTCAAGCTTAGAGATGTCAAATAATAAATAAAATAATAAATAAAAAGCCTTTTTATTTCTCACACATTACAAGAAAGAGTATAGAATAAAAAAATAACAATTACATTATTTTTTAACCTATTACATCTTATTATTTCTATTTAAATATTTTTCATACAATGATAATTTGATTTACATAAAATACATTACTTAATATCTTATATTTTCTAATAATTAGTAACATTCAATGCAATAATAATTTGATTATTCGTACTGTAAAATTATTCTTAGTTATTTAAATACATTGTCATTGAAAACTTCTTGTTTTGAATAACTAGATTTTTAATTTTTGTCAAGTTTCTGTGAGAACCCCTCCTGTGAAGGTAAAGGCCTCCTCCAGTGATGACCATTTCTCTCTATCTTTTGCAGTTTTTATCCAGTCTTTTCCTCCTATTTGGGTGATGTCGTCAGCCCACCTTGTTACAGGTCTGCCTCGCTTTCTAGTCCCTGCAGGTCCCGGCCATGAAGTTATCCGTGCTGTCCAGCGATCATCGGTCAATCGAGCTACGTGGCCTGCCCATCGCCATTTCAACTTTTGAGCATAAGATAATGCATCGGTGACATTTGTTTTCTTGCGTATGGTGGTGTGTCGTATTTTATGAATTCTTCTTATTTTCAAAATGCTTCTCTCCATACTTCTTTGGCAAGCTGTTATTTTGTTTCTCAGCCGTTTAGTAAATTTCCAGGTTTGGCAGGCGTATGTTAGAGATGGTAAGAGGCATGAATCCATAACTTTTTTCTTTAGGTGTAATGGTAGTTTGCCTTTCATAACTTCTTTTTGAGCCCAGTACTTTTTCCATACACCAGCTATTCTTCTGTCTATTTCGAGGTCATTACTTTGTTTTTGGAAAGAGATTTGCTTCCCTAAGTAAATGTAGCTTTCGACGTATTCCATAGGCATGACAAATAATGACACATAAATATCTTATTTATTTTAGTAAAAGAGAAAGACCCCCTGATTCGAAATTGTACTAAAATAAATAAGAAACGAAATAAATGAAAATAAATAAATACAAACGAAATGAATCGTAGGAAACCAATAGGAAGCGTGAAAGTAAATTTGACAGATGTCCCCGGCAGCTACACATTTCTACCATGGTGTGCGCTGCGATCGCCTAGCTTACCCCCACCACCTACTTCGCACATAGCCAATACATTTATTTCTGAAAAATTTATTTGATATTACACAAAATGTTAATTCAAATAGCATTCATACACAAACAGATTGTTAGAGCGTATATGAATAGCAAATACAGTGTAAATTAAAAATCTAAATTTCAAATATAAAAGAAAAATAAACTTAAAAAAATGGATTTAATTTAATTTTGATTTTCGTTAGCAGCATTATTGCTAATTACAAAAATAAAAAACTAATTGAATAAAACGGTAAAAATTTCTCATGCCCGCCCTGGTTCTTCAATCGGGTGAGATGCGTAAATGCATTCCTCCATACGCCAAGAAAAGGGTAAGGATATACCAGATAGAAAAGTAGAGTTTATAAGTACCAGATATGAATAGATAGTATTACTACTATGTATGTTCCTTACTCGAGTGTTCATACTATTCATAGATCATGCCTTGAGGTATTAGGGTCGCCATTCGTATTTCTTTTTTTTGTGCAATAGTTAAAGTTTTTAAAAGCATGTATTTACTTTCTTAGAAACATTTATACTAGACTGCGCGTCTACATAAGCCGCCATTTTAAGGCATAGTTTTTTTTGTGGTGTGGACGGTACGCGTTAAAAAGCTGGATGCATGAGTTACGTCATTAGTCATTACCCTTACGGTGCATCAGCGTATTTTGAGCAGCGATGTGGCCGTTCCTTAACGTCGCTATCACATAATACATAGTAATACACTTTGTTGAGATTCCGTTACCTAAGTCAGACGTGCTTAATATATGTTTCAAATAACCTAAGTTCCAATGGGACCAGAAATGCAGTGACGAGAAATGTCCAATCTTGCGAAACTATGTTGCTAAAAGTTACGACCCGTGACTTTGGAGATGTAGGTACCCAATTTCCCATAGGTTATGATAGCCACTTGCCGTCAGGTTTACCATACGTATATTCATTAGTTATTTATATGAACTTTATTGTCAAAATAACATCGCTAAATGCTCTTTAAATAAATATGAGGCGTTGTGGTCCTGGTGGTAAGTAAGGTCGCCAGAGCTCCCGAGGGTGCGCTGTGTTGAAAGTGAGGGACCTGTATATATCTCTAGCTGTCAACACCGAATCTTGAAGTCAATAAAGAGACGGGAACGCGTTTTCTGGAGTCGCAAGTGTCCATAGGCTACGGTATCTGCTTAACATCAGGCAAGCTGTAAACCGCCGTTTTTGTATTATAAAACTAAAAATTACAAATAATGTTGGACTTAATGCCTTAAGACATCCTCTACCATTCAACCAATGGGCTCAAATATATTTTTGTATATATAATATCATTTTACTTTCACAGCTACTAAATATTATATTAAAGTTTAGCTGGAAGAGGTCTCTCAAAGGGAATAAGTTGATTCTCGAGTTAATAGAAGCTAAGTCCATATGACCACGGATGTCTAACACATTGTCATTACGTATCAGTGTGATAATTGTGGAGTTGATGGAAGCTGAATTGTCAATATTTTTGAAATATTTTCTTTTTATTAAACGAGCCATGTCTCTCGTTTAGATTACTAGTTTGAAAATATAAGTTTTAATTTACACAATATTGGACTAGCTGTAATACATACATACATACATACATACATATAATCACGCCTGTTTCCCATAGGGGTAGGCAGAGATCACGGATTTCCACTTGCTACGATCCTGACATACAACTTTCGCTTCATGAACTTTCATAACATTCTTCATGCATGCGCGCCGATTTAGGGTACCCCTGACCTGGCCTTTCTGCAGAATGTCTCCGATTTGGTCGGAGTACGTTCGCCGAGGTCTTCCCCTTCCAACTTTTCCATCCACTCTTCCTTCATACACTCGTTTTGTCAATCTTCTTTCATCCATCCTCTCTACATGTCCAAACCATCTTAGCATACCTTTCTCAATTTTCGTCACTATATCTTCATTCACTCCACACCTCCGTCTTATAACGGTGTTTCTCACTCTATCTCTCAAAGTAACGCTACACATACTTCTCAGCGCTCTCATTTCCACTGCATTCACTCGACTCTGATGTTTCTTCTGCCACACCCAACTTTCACTACCATACATTAGTGTCGGCACCAACACTCCTCTATGCACGGCCAGCCGCGCCTTTTCTGACACTTTCTGGCTACTCATAAAGGCGTGAAGTGCCCCATTCACTCGATTCCCAGCTATCACTCTCCTTTCAATATCTCCTTCATGCTTACCGTCTCTCGTGAACAAAGTCCCCAAATACACAAACCCATCCACTTGCTCCAACCTCTCTCCATCTACAGCAATTTCACAAACTGTCATACACTCATCTCTTTCAAATACCATCACTTTCGTCTTGCTTACATTCATTTTCATTCCTTTTCTCGCAAATAATCTGTGCATGCTAGTTACCATCTTCTGTAGCTTCTCAGCCGATGACGCTAATAAAACCTGGTCATCGGCGTAGAGTAGACATTTGATAAGCAACCCATTCATTTCCAACCCACATTCATCGTCTTTCAAATCTTGCAAACAACTGTCCAGAAATAGATTAAACAGCCACGGTGACGCTACACATCCCTGTCTAACACCCTTTTCGATGCTAAACCATTCAGTGTAGGACCCGTTTACTCTCACGCAAGCAGAGGAATCCTCGTAGAGAGATTTCAGAGCTTGAATGAGATGGTCGCTCACTCCATATCCGGACAGTACCGACCAAAGTTCATTCCTCACCACTCTGTCATAGGCCTTCTCCAAATCCACGAACGCGCAATAGACCTTTTGACCTTGGGCCAAATATTTTTCGGCTATGCATCGTAAAGAGAAGACCTGATCCGTACATCCCATACCTTTCCTAAATCCCGCTTGTACATCCCATATTTTCTCATCGGTTTCTTGCATTACCCTTTCAATCAACACTTTCGCATATAATTTGCCAACGATGCTGAGTAAGCTAATGCCCCTGTAGTTCTTGCAGTCAAGTTGTGAGCCCTTTCCCTTGTACAGTGGCACGATGACCGCCTTGCACCAATCTTTTGGAACTATGCCGGTATTAAAACATAAGTTGAAAAGGCGATACAACTGACTTGCTACGACGCCTTGCCCAGCCTTCAGCATCTCGACTGAAATTCTATCATACCCCGCTGCCTTTCCTGGTTTCATTCCTTTCAAAGCTTTTACAATTTCATCCATACTAATACTACACTCCTCATGTGGCAGTGCATTATCATTCACTCCTGACGTATTTTCCTCTTCTCTCTCAAACAAACCTTCAAAATATTCCTTCCATCTCCCTAATATGCATTCCTCATCATTCAATAAACTTCCATGCTGGTCTCTAATCGAGGTTAGCTCTGAGGTCTGAGTTTTACCTCTGGCTAGTCGAATGGCTTTCCAGAAAAACTTTATGTTTGCCCGGAAATCCTGAGACAACCTCTGATCCATCTCATCATTCTGTTCATCTTTCTTTCTTTTAACTACCTCCTTTACCAGAACATTCAACCTTTTATAGTTACTTTTCCTTTCACTCACGTCTTCAAGCGTGGCTTTTTGACTTCTTTGGTCAGCTCTTATCGCCAACCAATCTAGCCACGCTTTCTTCTTCTCACTTACTGCCTTTTGTACCTCTTTATCCCACCATACATTCTTCTTCTTCTTCCCTTTGCTCCTTTCTTTCACACCACATACATCCCTGGCTGTACTTACAAGCTTATCTTTAAAACCATTCCATAGTTGATCAATCTCGCATATATCATCTATCTCTCTAAGATTTTCCTTTAGTTTATGAATATACTCATCAGCCACACTTTCCTCTTGCAAATTTTCTACTTTTATTCTCTCCAGAACACTAGTGAATATACGAGGTCGATGCCGCCATCCTTGAAACAGCCCTTTCATTCGGCGCATCACCAGGAAGTGGTCTGTATTTATTCCGGCCCCGCGATACACCCTAGTGTCCAGAACATTCTTCCTCAATCTTTCGTCCACTATCACAAAATCAATCATACTCTTTCTTACGTTCTCCGCCTCACGCGTGTACAAATGAATCCATTTGTGGGCAAACATTGTATTTGTCACAAAAAGATTTCTCTCGAGGCAAATATCTAACAAACTCTCACCATTCTCATTCACTCTCTCGTCACCGTGAGTACCCAGAACCTTTTCAAATCCATCTCGCTTTACCCCTACCCATGCATTAAAATCACCTAACATAATCAACCTTTCATTATCCTTACATCTACTTGTGACATCCCTTAATTCCTCCCAGAACTGTTTTCCCTCTTCCTGGGTCGACTGTGATGTTCTCGTACCCAGGTTTACAGGGGCATATACCCCAACAACAAAGATACGAGTCAGTCCTAATTTCATTCTGACCCATATTAATCTGGGACTCACGCATTCAAATTCATTCACACACTTGGCAATCCTAGCTGAAAGTATGACACCAACCCCCTGACATGCTCTGTCTGAAACGGTCACTCCAGACCAGTACGCTGTATAGGGTCCATGTTTCGTGGTGTCACACCCTTTCCGTTTTGTCTCATTTACACAAAGAACATCAATCCTCTTTTTATCCATCATCTGCCTTACTTCATTCATTTTTCCTTCCATTCCTCCTCCAACATTCAACGTAGCAAAACGGCACTCCGTGAGCCGCTTTTCGCCCCCACTGGAAACGTGACGTGACGGGTGGCGGACCGCGTCGCCGCCATGCGGATGATTTTTATTTTTTCCAATCTCCATAGCGTTCCCACGAGTAAATAGGGAACTAAAGGTCCATCACAGCAGAGCCCTATACTGTGGTAAGGTGGATTACCACTGTGCCCTGTGACCACCAACACAGACACCCTCCGTTCGACACCAGACTCCCCTCTGGCCATGCATCCCTTGGCACGGGTCGGCTAACACCTTGGATTAGGGGTTTTATATCGGGGTTTTCCTTCCCCTAGACAGGTTGCAGGCCAATGCTAACGAGGCCCATCTCCCCGGGGTAATAATATCCACTTAAGTTGGGGGTGGCATTAAATGTTTAACTGATCTATTTATCAATCTAATTTACCTTGAGGTCTATGAAAGTGTTCACAGTTTTCCGAAAACATTCCATTTTACAGTAGCTATACATATAAGCTCACCTCACTTCGTCCCCGAACACACTTGACACTTGTCAAGTGTCGTTAAGGGCCCTCTTCACCTACACAGCGATCAATCATTCCACAAAAGTTAAGATACGATTGAAGTGCTCAGATTACTCCCCGCCCTATTGAATTCTCTTGCACGAGTACATGTAAATATGATTCTCGGAATTGTGAATACAACAAAATATGCTTGCCGAGAAGGGACTCCGGATTTATGTGTTAATAGTCAAATTATTTTTTATTTTTATTTTGTACTATCACGCTAAATTAGTGCGCACACACATACAAACATGACTCACGAGTTCCTGACTTGTAATCATCGTGATTTCAGAAAACCATCCGTTAGTTGTCAGTCAAGTCAGTACTGCTTTTGTACTGCGCCCTATATTAAGGCGCCTTCCTGATTTCTCGATGCGGAGGCGGTAGGATACGAGAAAACTGTCAGCTGTCAGTGTCAAAAGATAATAATTCATTACTGCCCCGGTTCTGCCCATGGTATTACTGATGCGCAAATGCAATACGGTCTGCTTAACATCAGGCAGGCCGTAAGCTTGTTTGCCACCGTCGTAGTATAAAATAATACTACATCACATTAAACTTCTTCTCCAAAAGGCCTCTACGTATTGGATTTGTATCCCCACGCACGCCTACCAAATTATCGGGTTTCACCCCGTGAATTTCAAACGGAGATACATAATAATAATTAATTATTATTAATATGTATTCTCTTAATTATTATTATTATGTATTCTCTTAATAATAATTATTATTATTAATTACCCGGTCATTTGTTAGGCGTGCGTGGGGATACAAATCCAACACGTAGAGGCCTTTTGAAGACGACGAGCCTTGACGAAATACTGTCAGTATCTGTGTGAGGAAATCTCATATCAGTAAACTCACGTCAAAGTACAAAATACCTGTCACATATCGTTCCCGCCCTGCCAAGTCAGGAAGTCGCCTTAAATGAGTACTTCTTGGTGACTTCGACACGGGTTGCACTGGTCATGAACTTGACCGCAAACATGAACGGTGCAATCCGTGTTGAAACCTCGGTAATTATGGTAAATACATAAATTTCACGTTAGACTCATGTGATCACTAAGGTAATTACGTAACGTTTTAAAACGTTATTTGTCCAACAAGAGAGCAAAGTAAACTTTTGCTGTGAGTGTTGATGTTGAGTCACAAGCAAGCGAAAGTTTATATAATTTTATTAAAATTTTGAGAGTAGCGAGGGACTCAAAGACACAAGGTGCAAATATCTTTGCTCTCGCTTAATACATATAACTTTTCACTTCAGCGGCGAGAACATATAACACAAAGGAATAGTGACAGACAGAACGAAGTTTAAATGTTCAAAGCAGCAGTAACTGAATGTGTTCTTTTTGCCGCTTTCTAAATTGGTAACGGTTATTTTTTGTTAAAATTTTTGTTTTTTTTTTATATAAGGCAATAAACTATTTCTTATTCTTATTCAACGTTTGTATTACAGCAGTATGAAAAGATGACCTGCGACTAACCTATGATATGAAAAATGATTTTTTCACGCTCGCAGCAAAATTGCATCTTGCTCACTGGTTTCAAGCAGCAAAACCGCCATGTTGTGTTTGTTTTTGCCTTCCATGTAGTTGTGAACAGTCCGAATAGGGTTTTTTAAGTGTTACACAATTTAATTTTTGTTCGAACACGCCATAAAGTTGAGTTTACACTCGTACACGTTATCGTGTCGAAAGGCCATAATGCAATGTTGTTTACTGCAAACTACCAACATCTCTAATATAACTTGTAAGCAGTGTCTTAGATAAACAATGAGGTTTAAGTCACTGGGTTGATATCATATCTCATTATGATTCTGACACGTTAGGCTCAGCTCGCGTGGAAGCCAGCGCGTTCAATATATTGCATACTGAGATAAGATATAGCAATATCAAATTAACTCTACTGCCTTGTCCTGAAGATATGTGGTATTGTGTTCCTGGCAATGAGATATTATGTCGCTAGAGCTCCAGAATAAGATTGTGTCGTGTGGACCTGCTTTGTCATCATCATCATCATATCAGCCGATGGACGTCCACTGCTGGACATAGGTCTCCCGCAAAGACTGGCATTGTGGCAGTCTTTGCGGGAGACCGGTACTGCGGCACTTGCATCCAGCGGACTGCCGCAACCTATACTAGGTCATCAGTGCACTATGTACAGTACGCCTTCCCACGCTGCGCCTTTGAGTACGTGGTCGCCACTTGAAAACCTCTCCGCCCCAACAGCCATCGGTACGTGCATTTTGCTCCGCCTACTATCACTTAAGTTTAGCAATTCAGAGGACTATATCAGGTACTTAGAATCTATTGCCATGGTCGGGGGATCGGCAGCAGCATCCCTGTAGTGCGTTAGAGAGACTGCAATCGCCAACGTGCGATAAGCGTGGCGATTATGGCATTTACTCCCTATGGACGTTCTTTGAATGTGGTTGTAAATAAAAGGAACTCGTGACTCGTCTCTGTCTGGTTAACATCAGATAGACTGTAAGGTTGTTTACCCCCATCATAGTTTTACAAGAAGTCATATATTTCCTAGCAGGCAATGTAAGCAGTGTCCTTAAGTGGGTAGATCTCAGGTGCGCAATATTGAAGTCATTTGTCAAATGGACATCTATCGTCCCGTCGCGGCGCAATGTTGCCAACTTTAGCCATTATCATTACCACGTATTTTTAGGCAACAAACAACAAAAACAGGGCTAAAATGGGAATCAAACACCCCTTGACATGATTTATTCGATTTGAGCGGATTTGAGCATATTAAGGGAAGCACCCTCTTTATTTGGGAAATATAGGTAGACATACTGCACACTTGATTTGTTGCTTTTAATAAAAGAGCGTTAAGTACGACTGTGTCTATTGTTACAGTTTTGTTATTTTAGTATACATAGACAACTGAAACGTTGAGTCAGCAGTGATAGAGCAAGCATTAGATCGTATTCGCAAAAAAAATTATGATTCAACTAATTTACAAATTATGTGAGTACGCATAGATTCATCGTCAGCTGATCGACGTCCACTTCTGGACATAGGTCTCCCCGAGAGACCGCCATAACGACCGGTCATGGGCCGTCCGCATCCAGCTGACTCCTGCGACCTTAACCAGGTTATCAGCCCATCT
This sequence comes from Notocelia uddmanniana, assembly GCA_905163555.1. NCBI lineage: Eukaryota > Metazoa > Arthropoda > Insecta > Lepidoptera > Tortricidae > Notocelia > Notocelia uddmanniana. The sequence continues at coordinate 22,295,901 of LR991068.1, forward strand.
CGTGGGGGTCCTTCCAACGCTGCGTCATCTGGTACGAGTATATAATTAATACGAAACTAAATTTCAATTCCTTATATTATAAGCAAAGGCATTAAGTTGTTCAGCTATACGTAGCCCTTCAGTAATATGATGATTATATGATAGGGGAATCAGTTTCTGCTTAGGTTATGCAAAAACGACTGTCTTTCTCGACCCTGAAATTACCAGAACTAGATCATGTCAATCTAGATCTACTAGATCATGTCTTCTGTGTCAAAATTATCAACGGGAAATTAAGGATTCGTATCTACTTATATTATTTTGCCCACGACTTTGTCACCATACTTCTTCTATCCTTTTTACCTCTGTGCCTCTGTTAAAAGTGTGTGTGTCTCCTTATGACCTGGCTAAAAGACTCACAGCCTTATTCATAAAAAGTTAGAGGCTCCTTGAAGGCTCCTTGAAGGCCCGATGCTAAAAAACATGATTCATAATCCTCTGTCAACGCTAATCGGTCCTTCAAGGCTCTGTTAAATGGTTCGAAAGTTAGAGGCCCGTAGACCCTTCTTTATCTCTCTGCTAAGTCACAAAATGGCCGCCACAAATTTGAACAGCTGATTGCGACAAGAGAAAAACCATACCCATGAGAAAATTTCTATTGAAGGGCGAAGGGATTCTGTATGGATGTTGTTTTATAAATTCTGTTAATTGGGTACTTAAGAAGATACGTATAGTCGTATATTAAATAAAATTATGATGATTAACATAGTCACGGCTTTGTGGGATGTAGATCTTATGATTCAAGTATAAAGAGTCCCCAGTACGCTCGGCTGAACTCGATTCTCCATACAAACGTAGTTTAGTTCTCATTTAAAAACGCCTTGCTGAAATAACATGAAACTTTGTATACACAATGGGAGCCGCCATATCTATGTCGGAAATTAGTTTTTGTTGTTAGAAAATGTACTGGAAAAAAATACAGCGTTTTTGAGTTTTTTACGTCTTGTATGAAAACCTTAATAATCGCTGTAACTTTTCTCCGTAGAGAAACTAATTTCCGACATAGATATGGCGGCTCCCATTGTGTATACAAAGTTTCATGTTATTCTACCATGGCGTTTGAAAATGAGAGCGAAACTACGTTTGTATGGAGAACCGAGCTTACTGCGGACTCTTAAGTGATCGTCTATCATTATCTTTACTTTCGTGACAATGCAAGTTATCCGGGTTATACGGGATGTGGAAGCTGTTAATGGACTACCACAACCGCGGCGTCGCAATGTGTATTACAAATTGGCAGATCCTATAGAGAGTACCTATATAGGGGATCTGCCCGATGTAGAATTTCGGCTCCGGTACTGGTTTGACAAGGGGACGGCCCAAATTATTGAGGAATTGAGAGCTTCTCGGACTCTCGGCGCGAGCACTAATGGCGAATCACTTTGATGCGTGACTCTGCCCATTATATAAAAATCCCTTCTAACGCAGCCGAGAGGGAAGAGACCTGTTACGCGCTGCTCCGACACAGGAGCAGTCAACAGGACGGCAAACAATGCACAACTTCGTGCTTTTATTCATCGCCACTTCCAATAAACAAGGTTATCAATAATTACTATTTCCACGAACCTGGTGGTTTCAACAAGAGCTTGCCTTAATTACTTGAGTCAAAAGAAAACTATGGCGCGTCTGGTATGGTGGAAACCCTTAATAAGGGCCGTCAATTGCAATCATTTACGTAACAGTAAGTAGATACAGCGGCATAAATAGGTACCTATACAATACCTACCATACAAATACTCTTTATTGCACACCTCAAGGTCACCAAAGTATATAAAACACAAGAAATAATGTATACAAAATTATGCTGGTGGCTGTACTGTACAGCCAAGGAAAAAGAAACACGTACCGTTTTCGTTCTTGTTACAATGAGAAGAAGGGATAAAAAGGTACGTGTTTACATTTCATTAATCATCATGAATCCTAGCGATAACCCAGTACAGTTGCACCCGAAAAGATGCCCAGGGTTACTTAATACCAAGAATTGACGTAGGCACTAGTTTTTACGGAAGTGACTGCCGTCTGACCTTCTAACCCAAGGGGGAAATTAGACCTTATTGAGATTAGGCTTGTAAAATGCGTAAACAACTTTACCGTCAGAAATCCTCAAGTCGCCCGAAGACCTTTATTTCATTAATAAGAAAAATGGTAAATAACTTGAGTAAACCCCCTTTTCATGGCATGTAGTAGTGAACTACTCGAATGAGTATTTCTTACATATGTTTAATGATGTACTTATACAAAGTACCTCATTAAGTTGATGATTTAATAATGTTAATTACCAAGGAAGTGCTCAAGTTATAAGAAAAAATAACATACATTTAATTAAAAAAACTTAATGACATATAAATACATTTATTTTGTAAAGTTTACAAAATCCAAAAAGAAAATGAAGACAGAGATAAGAGAAATGATCTGGGGTCAGAACAATTACTTTTAACCACATTGAACTACCTTTCCTTTTACTTTTAAAATATTCCATTTTGATTAAAAGCTAAAAGTAATTGTTCTTTTAATTTCTGGATTCTTTTTCCTCTCTTCATTGTCTTTTTTCTCTCTTCATGGGAGGTGGTGTGGCTTCTTGTACAACTAGTAGAGCTTCCTGTGCTTCAATAGTGACTGACGAACAGGACTCCTCACCAGTTGCAGGGGCAGTAGCTGAAATTCTTACAAGCAGTATATGAAAAAATAAAATATGTTTAAATAAAATATTTTATGAGGTGACATGCTTTTATTTTTAAGTTACATTCACATTAGTCATCTGTATTAGTTAGTTACTAACTAAATGTCATGTCTATTATGGTAACCATACATTTTGGGTTGGGTACATTTATTTTGATCCTGCTAACTTGCTACTCTTTGTTCAATATTTTCCGTCCATCCTCTATAGATAAGTAACCTTATCTAAACCTCTTTCAAATACAAGTTACCTCTTACATCCAACCTACCTCAGGTTTGATTACATGCACATTATCTAACCATATTGATTTATTGATTATTTTTATTAACATGATATTAAATGATTATTGTTTGTTAATAATAATTTATCATATACTTATACAACAGAGCTTCATACTATTGGGCTCATGGGTGTCAATTTGAACTTACTTCAACAGGTTCACTAGGTTCAGATACTACTTTTTATGTCAATCAAACACATCACACAATCAAAACATAAATTATAATTTGACCCCGACCCTGAAGCGAAGTATATATCATGATATTTATATCCATGTATTTAAACTGAAACTTGTGGACATTTACATCATTGAAACATAAGTAAATGTAAAAAATAGGTACGAGTGTATAACCATACCAACCTGATTTATTGAGTCCGAATCAAACTTGTTGCTATCTGTTTGGAATTCTGCGGCAACCAGGCTCTTAAGGGGTTGGAATCTGTGGGGCCCTCTCGCGGAGGCTCCCAAAACCTGTCATTTTTTCCGTGCTAACTTTGCGTTTCTCGGCGGATTTTATTTTCGTTCCGCGCCGTTTTACATAATATTGAACTAAAAGCGAAAAGCAAAATAATTTGTTATACGTATTGTTTCATTTGCAAGAACAATACTTTCATAACTATAATAAACACTCATTAGGAAAAAGCTGTACCATATAATACTTGATTGCCTTTTAAGAAGGTCCGCTCACGCAGCGACGTTGCGGCTGTACGTGTTTGTGTCCGTATTTTTATCTTCTATTATGTTTACTCTCACTTACTAGCTCTTGAAGCAACATCTGAAAAGGACGTCCAGTGTTTAGATTCAATAGGAACACTAAAGGTAGGTTAGCAAAGATCCACTTCACATATCACACCAAACAAAAGTAAATGAATTGTTTTTCTTACTTTATCCTCCGATATCCAACTATCACTCCTTTTTTTGGTGGAATTCAATAATTGAAACATTAACGAGCAGGAAAATTTCGACTATTTCGAGGTTACCTAGCTTCCCGCTAATTAGCTGTCACTGCAGTCAATCTTTTTTTTTAATTCACGATGTGGCCATGTTTTTGTCTATGATTTGTCAGGATGGCCAACATAACGTGTCTAATCCACCTATCAGCAACCGATTATCTAACAGACGGCTAGCAAGCGCTTATAAATCATACTTCTTAACAACCGTCAAACAGGCTTAATCAGTCTGCTAACTAACAGGCCGATCAAGCCTCTGTTAAGGTTTTTTTATGAATAGGGCTGTCAGTTTATAGCGATTGTTTGTAACCTTAGTATTAAAATAGAAGCATGTTACTTTGTTCAGTGGTATCACAGTTACCTGACCACTTATAAACCTTATTGCAATGAGATAACGTCTAGCATCTGGTCAGCTAACTGTGGCGCTGTTGGGTATGTTACAAAATAGATAGGAAGTGAGTTGAGTGTTGCCGTTCGCCAACAAACTGTCATGCAGTTTGACGAAAAGTTGTGTGAATTATGATTGAAAAAAAAAATCTTCTCTCATTTTCTCAAAGGTTAACCGGTAGGTACCTAATATCCCTTAAAGGGATAGTTTGCCTTTGCACTTGCTCTGTTCTTTGTATTTTCTTTTGTTTATTTTGTGTTGTAATGTTACAATAATGAGTTAAACTACTACTCCGAGTATTTCAATCGGTGTGGTTTCAGTTCGGTTCAGATCGTATTATTGAGTATGCCTGTAGGTTTCTGTGGTGCATTTTGAACATAATTATTGTTCCCCGCCTGCTATACTACAGCCTGAAATCTCCTTCTCTGTAGAAATGTCTTCAATAATGTGACTACAGAAATCACAGCAGTTAAAACGCTCGGATATATGCACTGTACTACTACTAGAAGTAATTATTCATTTAGTTATGTAATGCCTTTTAAATTATATCAAGCGCGAAATTTATTTGTCGGTCCCCCATACAAACATCCACCACAATTTTTACCCTCTAAAGGAATAATTTTCGAGATAAAAACTATTTTATGTCCTTCTCGGGGCCTTAAACTAGCTTGATATAAAATTTTATCTATATTGGTTTAAGCGGGAAGACGTAACGAAAACAGGCAGAGTTACTTCCACATTTATAAGATTAGTATGGATACTTCTTAAGAGGGCGCAGTACGTTTGGTTCTCCATACAAACGTATTTATGCTCTCATTTTAAAACGCCATGCTAGAATAATATGAAACTTTGTATACACAATGGGATCCAGCTTGTCTAGGGCGGACCAGCTTGTCTGTTGCTTGAAATTATAATGGCGAAAAAATACAGCGATTATTAAGGTTTTCATACAAGCCGTAAAAAACTCAAAAAACCGCTGTATTTTTTTTTTCTTTTTCAATTTCTAGCAACAGAAACTAATTTTCGACCTAGGTATGCCGGATCCCATTGTGTATACAAAGTTTCATGTTATTCTAGCATGGCGTTTTAAAATGAGAGCCTAAATACGTTTGTATGGAGAACCGATCCACACCGATCGTACTGCGCCGTCTTAAAATAGAGGACCAGGTAGTGCCAAAGCTTAAGACCGTATGTTTACTTACTAATATGTATATACTAATACATTACATTATAATCGTGATTCGTGTATACACCACCTCTTGTCTATTTCGCCACCTAGAACCTTTTAGACGTACCCCAAATTCACCCTCCTGGTAGCTTAACATTTTAACATCGTTTAGACTCCTTAATCCATATTGAGTTGTAACAATAGACACCAGTAGGGAGACTTAATACTTAGGGTGAGTAGTGTCGTATTGACATGAATGAGTGATTACTGTTTATTATATGCATTGTGGACGTGTTAGGTGTGGTTAGAATGTTGAGTACATACTTTAATGTTGTTTTATTTTGTCCGCCGCTCACGTGCATTGTTCTCAAGAGGGTCAGTTTGCTTGGTTCCATTAGTTCTGTTTTAGTTCTCCGTGCCATAATTGGCCCAAAAATACACTTTAGCCATCATCAGTCACATGCAGTTTTCTCGAAGACTGCTTGACATAATTTAAAGCTGAGATTTGGTATAGATATGGCAATAGATGACCTTATTACGTATCTCAGCCTGTTTAGCTTAGTTGGTAGTGCCACTGTCTACGAAGCTAGAGGTCCCTGGTTCGAATCCCGGTAAGGGAATTTGTTTCTGTGCGGTAAGCAGAATCATTTGTTCCTGAGTCTTGGATGCTTTCTATATATTTATTGAATATATCGTTGTCTAGTGCCCACAACACAAGTCTCATTGAGCTTACTATGGGACTAGTCAGATTTGTGTAAAAAATTGTCTCATTATATTTATTTATTAGAAAAAAAACTGAATAAAAGAAGCCTTTGCCTAGTACGAGTAAGGGTCAAGTAATTTATTTAACATGTTTTTAATTCCTAAGAGAAAAATACTAGGGCCGTTTTTCATACAAACGTAATCCCTTGTTTCCTTCCTGAATCCACTAGAGCAATTTTTTTTCTAAAAAAATTATGGCGACCATTAGTAGCATGTCTTTATGTTTTACTGTTCATAAATTAAACATCAAAAGAGATACATACAACAAATCGGGTCACATTTGTTCAGAATTTATCTACAAAGAGTATCCGACTTCCTGACCTTTTACTATGATTAAAATCTGAATCTAAACCTAACCTCGGTCTACCACATCTGTAGAGGTTTAATATTAGACAACTAAGCGTCAGTGGTGAGAATAATTGTCTAATTACCTAAACTGTTCATGCACTCCATGCCAGTTATGATCGATTTATGCTACCAGCATCAGCGCCCCTGACTCCCAGCGGAGACCAGAGCCCTTACGAGTTTATATCGTTGGCAAGCCAGGGATAATCAGGTGGCCGGTAGTAATTATTCGAAAATTGCAATGCACTGATTCGACGGCTATATTTCAGAGAACGAGAACTGTTGGGCCGTGGCAATCCGTTTTAATGGTCTGTTTTGTAATTACAAATGTCACGTTTTCATTTACAACTCTGTCTTTGGGTATAGTCTGCTACATATTAGAGCATGTTTCTGTAAATATTTTTTAAAAGAGTGATTACAAAAGAAATATTTTTTTTTAAAACATAGAAAATCAATAAATAAATAAATAAATATTTGGGGGACGATTTTCTACACAAATCGAACTAGTCCCATAGTAAGCTCAATAAGGCTTGTGTTATGGGTACTAGACGAAGATATATTTAATAGATATATACTTAAATACATAGAAAACATCCAAGTCTCAGGAACAAATGTCTCTGCTCACCACAGAAACAAATGCCCTTACCGGGATTCGAACCCGGGACCTCTAGCTTCGGAGGCAGTGACACTACCAACTAGGCTAAACAGGCCGACAACGACAATAAAAAATGAACAATTATAGTATTTTTTTATATATTAAATTGAAAGAATATTTTCACTGAAATTATCGCACGTCTACCTACGGTTAAGGAAACTAAAACACGTTTCATGCTTTACTATCGTTGCAGCATTAGCGAAAAAGTATGTCATTGTAAAAACAAAGAACATTTCCATTGCACAAAACAATATCATGGTCGAGTGGTTAAATACCTCCACTCGTCACAAGACGACCTCAACCTTATTTTGAGTCGAATAATTACACCTTATTTTATTATATTTATTTCATATACACAACAGTCCTTATGGACTCTAAGTGAACAGTGCGTGGGCGCTTTCCTCTACAATATTATACACGTTTTCGCATGTTATCGGCTACGACAGTAGCGCTACAAAATTGACAGTTAACCCCTAGATCCGCGTTATGATCGCCAGGGGTGCATAGCCTAGGTGCTAATAAAATGCATTAATATAAAATTAATAAATAAATCAAATGTAACTGTTTTTCAACTTTAAAATTCTAATCTAAGATTTCAAGCTAACATGTCATTGACATTAGAATTAATGTTGAATCATAATATACATGGTAAATATCCCGTTTCAACATTAATTCTAAATTCTAATCTGTCAATGAAATGACTGACAGTAATATTAAAACAATTAACTTTTTATACAAATGCAAGTCTGCCATCAGTATCTGCCGTAGGAATAGCTATTAACGATACAAGGGTTGTAAAACAAATAAAGGCCAATATCGCAGATGTTTGAGGCCCGAGCCGCAGGCGAGGGTCATAAATATGCGATATCGGCCTTTCTGTTTTACGACCAGTGTTTTGTACACAATTTTACGTCACCATTTGGCCATAAAGTGGGTTTTTCCGGACGCGCAGCGTGCGGCAAAATGCGCGTTTTGGTAAGGTGTGGTGTAATAGTACAGTGTTCAACGAGGGGCGTAAGTGAGAAATTGAGAACGGAAGTCTATCAGAAGCCCGACGCCAAAGTAGGTAATCACAATGTTTTCATCACATTTGCGAGGAAATAAATAACTCCAAAACTAATAAAAATTCAAAAAATCGACCACTTCATCTCCAGTATCAGTGCATGGATGCCGAGAGGAGCGCGCACCTTCACTATTGCGACCAATCAGAGAGCAGTATTCTTGTGGAGCGCGGCCAACTAGATTTTTTAAACCAATCAGATCACAAAGAAACTCATAACTCCATAGGGAGTTATGAAAATCCATAACTCCCGCTGGAGCTAAATCAGCTATAACTACTCTATACGCCTGCGTACAAGAAGTCCCTTTATGAGCAAGTTTGATGAAAAAATATTTTATGCGACGTTACGTATTTAGGTCTTATAAGTCGAGAGTCGCTGTAACAAGGGGAGTGTAACGATTTTTCTTATTAAAGACTCTAGAAACCCTTTTTAAATACGTAACTGTGGCATAAAATACTATTGCACCTCAGCGGCACGAACATGGCGGTTTTGCTGCTTGAAACCAGTGAGCAAAATGCAATTTTGCTGCGAGCGTAAAAACAACTTTTTTCATATCGTTTAGTCGCAGGTCATCTTTTCATACTGCGGGGTGTAATACAATCTTGGAACATTTTAATATGTTTTTTTTTTTACTCAGGATAGGTTTGCGCTTGACCACAAATCATCTGATGGTAAGCGGTATTGTTTTGTACCTTTAAGCTTCATCCTCTCTGTCACTATTCCTTTGCGTTATATGTTCTCGGCGCTGAGGTGAAAAGTTGTATGTATCACACGAGCGCAAAGATATTTGCATCTCCTGTCTTTGAGTTACGCTCAAGATTGTAATTATAGCATCTTCTAGTTCGGAACTCAACAGCAACACTCGCAACATTTACTCAGTTACATTTTGTAGGAAAACAGCACAATCTACATTTAATAACAAAAATTGGTATACATGTTTGGAAAACGTGTCTTTAAATATGGGCTCTTTTAATTTAAAAGGGGTTCCATGACTAAACAAAGTTTAAGAAACCTCTGCTGTAACCTAGAAAAACCCAGCATCGCTTCTTGTGAATTCGTTAAACGAGCAAGAAAAAAATATGCTTGCAGCAACATTACAGTGTGGTGTCCTCAATATCACTTAAATACATATACTTTTATAACTTTAGAAATCTTTTGTAGATTTAGCAGTGAAATATACTTGACAAAGCGCTGCGGCCACAACTCTCGTAAATAATCAATTAAATGTGCCTAATCGAAATGTCAGATAAGCCATGACATGTCAAATTATTCTAGAGATTATAACGCCTCTAATTAAGTCAGTCAATTGGCTCCTTAACAACTTTTACGGCGCCAGTCGAACCAGATTTAGAGAGGACCAAATACAATAAGGGCACACAAAAGACGAAATTTTAGGACAAACGTGGCGAGCTACGTTTGTCCTAGCAGCCCCAAAAATTTACATTATATTATGATGTCACTCGTCGAATCCAACTCGGCTGGGCAGCGTCCGGGAACCTAAGTCACATTCTTTTCGTCCAACATATTTATGTCGTAAATATTCTAGTTAATTATTCATTCATACAAAGAAAGATTCAAAAAAACATATGTGGTATAGAAGTAGTAACATTGTAGCATCAAATTTTAAATTGTAAACCTTTGTTTAACTATTACTTTGTGTAAAACATAAGCGCATACCCTTTTAACTGATGTACCTAATAGCATTTTTAGTCATAAATCGTAAACTAAATAAGTTTTATGTTTTAGTGGGAACTGTTGAGGAGTTAAATGCATGTCCATTTGTAATCTAGGTTTTAAGTTGTTTCTATGTAGGTTATAGGTTATAGGTTTACGCGGGCTGGGTTTCCGCAACTCGACGTCATATGCGTCTATTTTGCGTGATGGGTTGTTGACGCTACACGTTGTTTCTATGTACATTTGGCTCTGTTTGTTCTCCAAATTAATAAATAACACTCCGCAGTGTCTCTAGACGAGAGTCTTTGACCAGTGTGGGTTGCCAGTGATGACATATGGCAGTGAAACGTCGGCGCTACTTTGGGCCTCATAAGAAGGCTCAAAGCCACCCAAAGAGCAATAGAGAAGGCTACGCTGAGAGTTTCTCTGCACGATCGTATCAGAAATGAGGCCATCCGCAGTAGAAACAAAGTAACCAACGTAGCCCTCCGAATTGCTAAACTTAATAAGTGGATGGGGCACATTGCACGTAGAACCGATGGCGCGGGCGGGCGGAAAGGTTCTCGAGGGGCGACCATGTGTACTGGAAGGCGCAGCGTGGGTACTTGGATAGGCCTCCCACAAGGTGGACTGGTGACCTGGTAAAAGTCGCGGGAGTCTGCTGGGTGCGGGTAGCAAAATTACGTAGTTTAGGGATTTATTAAGTTTCATAATCTTTTTATGATTTCGATAAGTTTTAATGGATAGAGAACCCTCAAAATGCCACAATTAATTTTATTGCAAATCAATGGTGACACCATGTTATAAATTTTAACAAGTTAAAAGTACCTAATTGAACCCAAGTAACTAGGTTAGCCAGCTACCTAGTTCGTGGCAAAGTCTCTCACATAGTCGTTAGTTCGTTCTGTTTTTTGTCATGCGTTCCGGACTGACACTATTTTAACAGCAGTGGCCAATTATTAGTAACCCCTGCTTTTAAAAGATTTAGCTACATTTATTATTTTATCACCAATGAAAATGACGTTTTTAAATACTTACTAACATTTCACTATGTGATAATCGCTTGAAACAATCAGAAGTCATCAACATTTTACTTTACCCTAAAACGTTAATATCCAATCGTAAACTACACGAGCGCATTACCCATAACTAAATTCCGTCCGAAGCAGGGGTTGTAAATCATTGGCACGTTTCAAATTAATTCACTACAGTACCTGACTCTAATCCGTGTGCAATCAGGCTGGCTTTTGTGACCGTTTTAGGGTTACTGAACTCTGGTAAATTTTGCATTGGTTGTTGGTATTGGACGTGCACGCATTTCGTTAACAGCAGTATTGGAAACTAATAAATGTGTGATAGCGATATAATATATATTTTAGGTCTCGGGACCAATATTTCACATAACATTACCATTCTCATATTACTAGTGGTGTTGTTCCGAGATGGAAACTTTTGCAGTACTTGTTTGAAAAATATCAGCCCCTTCTTTCATTCACTTATATTTCGACAACAACTGCAAAGAAAAATATATCCTAAGATGAAATTCTCTAAATGAGCGTAGAGTTTTATTTGTAAAGAGAAACACGAAATAAATGTTCAAAGCCGCAGTGTAATGATATCGGAAAATCAACGCAAAACTGCAATTAGTGTAGCTATGACACGACATAAGAGGAACTTCCCGACTCTGGAATGGCTGCAGAAGTTTTTCCAAGAAGCTACAGGGTGACTTCATAAAAATAACATTTTTAAAGTGTACAACGTGTATCTTGACACCCCTGGCGTTGCAAGCTTCTATATTCATATTCATTTATTAATAATATAATTCATACATTACCTGTCAATTAATGTCAATAAAAACTTGAAGTATATATTAAGTGCAACCAGTTTCGGTAGATAAATAATAAGTTCAGTGTAATTTACAATTTCTGTTTCATGTACAGGTAAATTACTTTCGAGATGTTTTTGCATTTGTTGTTGTGACCTCTGATGTAGCCAGCCTCACACACACACACACACATAATTGTGTCTGTGCACGTCAACGTGTACGTGTGTCCCTGTAAATAAATACTACTGTAAATGCAAAAACGTCTTGGAAGTAAGAAATTTACCTGTACCACCTATAACTATATTTTAAGATTTAAAACTTCGCCAAAACTATTAAATGTGTGCTCGATAAGCCAAGCTTTCAGTTTAGTTTTAAAGATTGCAAGGAGAAGGCTGAGGTGACCTCTAGTGGCAACTTATTATAAGACAGTCGAACCCATCACGTGTGTCAGCTTTCAGGACTTCGCCAGTCGTCACTTTACCGTGAGGAGTCTGTTAGGGTCTCACAGTGAGCGGGCCGCATCTGCAAGTTTTTTATTACTATACAGATTTATGTCTTGATGACGAAAGTCTTTGACCAGTGTGTGTTGCCAGTGATGACATATGGTCCTGAGACGTGATCGCTTACTGTGGGCCTCATAAGAAGTCTGAAAGTCAGGGCTCAAAGTAGAGGGCTATGCTGGGAGATTCTCTGCGTGGTCGCATCAGAAATGAGGCCATCCGCAGCAGAACCAAAGTGACCGATATAGCCCTTCGAATCGCTAAACTTAAGTGGCAGTGAGCGGGGCACATAGTACGCAGACCCAATGGCCGTTGGGGCGGAAAGGTTCTCGAGTGGCGACCACGTACTGGAAGACGTAGCGTGGGCAGGCCCCCCACACGGTGGACTGATGACATGGTAAGGGTCGCGGGTGTCCGCTGGATGCGGGTGGCGCAGGACCGGTCATTGTGGAAGTCTTTGGGGGAGGCCTATGTCCAGCAGTGGACGTCCTGCTGACGCTGCAACGGAATAGGCTTTGGGCTTTGGTCCTGGATTCGGACTGATAATAGTGGCGTTCTCGTCCAAACACTTCCGCACTTCGATATAGCGGTAGCCAGTGGGCAAGTGTGGCACCGCTGGAAGATTGCAGTACAGTCCAGGTTTCAATCGAATTGAAGGCTTTCTCGTAGTCCACAAACGCTAAACAGAGGGGCGGGTTATACTCCTCAGTCTTCTGTACAACCTGACGGAGCGTATGGATGTTTTCATTCTGCATTCTGCATCTACCGGATCACGACACTTTCGAGGGTAAACAAGTTCGGTGGGTTTCCGTCGTATTTTCTGAGCCGGCAGTTCTTGATGATGTGCTCGACGCCTTGCACCACCGCTTCACAATGAACTTCTGAGATTCTATCCACCCACATTACTATTATTACAATAAAACTCGGCATTTTTACTCCTTCTCACACCAGCTATCGTTTAGGCAGTAAAACCTTCATAAAACACTTATCTTAAATCCCTTACGTGTACAATTTACTCCTAACGTACCCAAATCTGTCTAAACTAAGTTTTATCAGTAAGTTAAAAGAAAATCCCAAAACTTTGTATTTACAGTAAAAGGAGCCTCTTAAATCTTTGCCTTCTTGAGTCATGAAACAGGAAAAACTTTGAAACATCTCGTGTAAGCGTGCGGCTCGATTCGTCAACTAAAAATTCCATTTGGATTTACAATTTCTTCTGAATTTACATTAATAAGTCCTTATTGACAACATGACGCTCAAGGATATATCATTCACATGCACAGTGGAATATCATTCCCTCATATTACTTAGGTGTTGGAGTATGAAATTGCCGTTTAGTATAGAGCAATTTAAGAAGCCGATTTCTCCGTACTCTGACATACGAGTGTTACAATATAAGGGATATAGTATTTAGTGTTTTTTTTTTTGGGTATGTGTGAACAAATTAGATCTTCTTTCACAGATAGTTGGGATGATTTATTAAATTTAATTAAATTAAATATATCAACTTTAGGAATAATTAACATAATTCCGATAACCTTCACACTATTTAATGGGATTTATTCAACACATAAATATAAACTTAATGAATAAAGATTATAATTTTAAATAAAAAAAACACAAACGAAATAAATAATAACTTAAAATATACCCAATTAAAAGCTAATAATAATAATAATAACAAAAAAGGAACCCCAATTATAAAAAGAAGACCCCGTTCAGAAGGTCAGCCTGCGGCATGGTGCCCAGAACGCTGGCCGCGTTACCTCTCTGAACAGCGAGGGAAATTCTCTGCGAGAGGTAAGCACCAGCCCTGGGGTCACCCGAAGCGTCAACCAGCCGCGACGACAAGGCTTTCATGTCAGCCGACCAAGGACCCAGTGTCTCTACCGCAAGCGCTGCAAACTCGTAATAACTCAATAGAGATGAGTATTTGCGGCGCTTAAGAACTTGGGCCTGGTCAACTGCAGCGCCGGCCTGAGATCGAGTTGCCTGAATGTGGGACTGCGCAAAAGTGTCCACACATGTGGCGTCCCACACCAGGGCCCTCCCTAACTTCCACGGCACCAACGTGACACCGCGGCATACTTCGCGTCTAAAGTTGCAACAATAGATTTCGGGTTAAACAATAAAAAAAAATACAGTACATTGCTCTTAATTTACGCACTAATCTCTGTAACAATGGAAAGAAGAAAGTGCACCGCAAAAAATAACTCTTGGTTCTGTATGCACCACAAAGGTACAAATAACTTAGATACTGTAAATAAAAATAATAATTATATGAGCTACTTACAAGTAATCGCAATCAATGAGATTAACATATGATATAGGTAATTCAAAATCGTGTCCCGAAATTGGGCCTCTTTACTGGTTTAACTTTATTGGAATATTAAAGATATTGGATGTCGAGATGAGACTAGTCTAAAACTCTCTTCAACCATACCACGTTGTCATATGAGACTGGAGAAGTTTGTAGGAGAAGTTAGCTTCGACTTTTCTTCTTGTTCATGTACTTTCATTAACTAAACTATTTTATATTATTTTTAGTAAGCGGAACTTATTCACGTATTATGGCATTTACCCCCCATGAAATTGGGGTAGGCCTATGTCCAGCAGTAGACGTCTTAGGGCTGATATGGTGGTGGTGGTGGGAACTTATTCGCGTATAATATTTTCGTGTTTGAGGTCACTCGACGCTTACCGGCGTAAGTCAGGATCAACATCTGGCCCTCAGAAGGATTTCTATGGAGATCCTATACGAGTTTCACCAAGAGGGACAAAAAAGCTCTTACGCAGCTAAGTTGACTGATCTTGAACGTCTGGCAGCTTACCATAAACAATCTCTTTAATTTGGCCAGGTAATTGCTTATGTGCCTCAAACTATTTGACATGATATTGAGGCAAATAAAGAGAACCGGAACTATGAAAAGGATACTAAGGATATATCACTCCTAGTCGCTCTTATAACATTTTAGTATATGAGCATCTCGCTCGGAAGCGGTATTATTAATTAACGTCTTCTCTGGATTACTCTGAGATCTAGCTGTAGAGGTTTTTAGAATGCATTATGCATTTGGTCTTTAGCACTTCACAATCACTTTTACGTAAAATTATTAGGTCTGTCCTTTGGCCAACACACACAACGGACTATGACTGAAACAATAATAGTCAAGTGACCTTACGGTCAAAGAGATTTTGTTATACGCATATATAAGACCGGTTTAATAGTCATATCCCAAGGCAAGTTTAATATGCGATGCGTGGTTGTCGTCTTCACCGACAAAATAATTAAGATCTAAATGGGTGCCAAGTTGCCAAGTCTGGCACAAGATTGTTAACAGTAAAACAAATTTAGAGCAGCTTAATGCATTTGGTCACCTGGAAGTGGGTTAGGTTTTTGATTACTAGTCAGTCAGTCAGTTAGAGTTTCATTTACATATTATATTTATGAAATTTGGCTTTCTAGTTGTTCTAAAAGATCTTATCTAATACATTAACCAAATTTAATTTTTTATGTTAAATAGATTTGGAGTTATTGAGGAGTCAAAAGTGGCTCCAAACGGTTCGTGTAAAATAACTACGAATGCTGTCCGTGAGTTCCTGGGGTGAGTTTGGCTGGACACGCTGCCGTGTGTCTAATTTGCTAAGCCTCTGCTGTCCATGCCCGTCTGTCAGGGGGCGGTATCCCATGAACCACGTCTGTAGACTGTTGAAAATTTCACACACAGAATATGTATAACTGTTCCCGCTATAACGTAAAAAAAAAAGTAATATTGAATTAATGAATGTCGAGCCCATATGCCGTGATTTATTTGAAAAGTACGTATTTGTACGATGGTGCGAAACTCACCGTGTGCGCGTCCGACTCCCACTTGACTAGTTTTTTAGGCCCACGTTTCAGACAAAAATTGCATTGGATAGAATAAACTTTGAGTCTATCAAACAGTATACATACTCGTACCTCAAGCGTGTTGACAAGTCTCCAAATCCTTGTCGATCGCAACTCAAACAGTCCCGTGATTAATTTGACACGTGCTTGTACGATGGTCCGGAACTCATCGTGTGCGTAATCCGACTTTCATTAGACCAGTTTTTAAGCACACGTTCCAGACAAAAAATGAAGAAGATGAAGAAATAGTTTAATGCATTGAATATCCTTGAATGTATAAACAGTATAAAAACTTCAATCGTGTTAACAAGTCTCCAAATCCTTGTCAATCGCAACTCAAACAGTCCCCCAATCTAAAACATTCCAGTTACAACCAACCCTAAAATAAACAAGATTATAGAATAAACAAACACCTAACGAATATGACCTCGCATAACAAATCAAATTTCATCTAATAAAAATATTTTCATACTGTTCAGAAATACTCTTGGGGTTGCCTTATCAAATAAGTTAAACTCGATAAGTTTCAGTGGAAAAGCCTCGAGGGAAAAAGGAAAACAGGAAAACTTCACACCTCGAAAAATGTGGGATTTTTGTTAGTCTTGTTATGGATGACACTATTGGCGGTATTAACTGCTCTTGTTTGGAGTGAGTTTAGTTATATTTATTGGCAGTCAGTGTTTAACAATCCTTGACCACTCCTTCATTCGTCGGTTCGGTACACAGATATCAGAGTAAAGCAGATCCGCTAATTTAAGTTGAACAATTTCTATGGAACTGATCTATTCTAACTAATGCACAAATTGGTAAGTTTGAGAAAGACAGACAAGTGGCATCTGACAGGTCTTCACCTGTCCGTGTCTCCGTCTTCATAACTGAAAATAGTACTGAACTGACGTTGTGGTGTGTTCAGTTTATATGGGATTTAACATCCTGGTGTGCTTTCAAATGGAGACAATTCGTTAACAGCCGAAAATTATCGTACTATCTGTCGCATTCTAACTCATTTTGGTGCACCATAAGCATTTAACGAGACAACTATATGAAAATCATCTGTATTAATACTGCGAGTCTGCTTTCTCTGATGTCTGTGGTGCGGTAAAGCAGTAAGCTGTCAGCTGTCATTGTCAGTTAAGTCAGTATACATTATACCAACTCCCAACAACCTTCGATCTGTTACTCAGTTTTCTTCTATTTTTTATAGCTTATCATATTAACAATAATGAGGTTTACTAAAATTGTATCTCTCATTTACTTTAAAATTTTCTCATGGCTTACGGCGATATTTATATCGGAAGCTTAATTTTATGCAGAAAGCAAGCCGCTTTACACAGTGATACTGGGGACCAATACGAATGATTTCATTCGTTGAAATGAAAATTTCATCCTATGGAATTCAAGATGGCTGAATTCAAGAAGACCTTTTCCAAAATGGCTGACGTTTTCCAAAATGGCTCATAAATAATTAAAAAAAATTATAGATCAAAACGGCTGCACCAATTTTAGTTATTAATCAATTTGTTTTGACACATCTAATCAAAATAAATAAATACCATATAGTAAAATAAAGATGGCGGCCGAATATTAACGCCTGTTTACCGCAAAAAGGAGCTCATTCAATCTGGCTCCTACTTTCCGAGGTGCAATCGTGTCTGTAGCCAACGATCTCGAGCTGCTTGGCATGACGTTAAGCTCAAACCTTAACTTCGGCACTACCATCGAGTCCAAAGCCGGAACAGCGGCCAAAAAGCTGAGCATCCTAAATAAGGTCAAGCGATACTTCACCCCTGGGCAGCTTCTATCTTTATATAAAGCCCAAGTCCGGTCTTGCATGGAGTATTGTTTTGGGATGGCTCGGCTAAGTACCAACTTGCCACATTCGACTCGGTGGACCGCAGAGCCAGGAGGCTCATTGGCGGCAGTACGATAGTGGGAAATAAGCTGCAGAGCTTAGCACATCGACGCAAAGTAGCGTGTCTCCATGAGCTCATACCGCCTTCCCCCTTCTTCCATCGGACATCCAGACGTACGGCTGGCTACCATCCTTACCTGGTCGAAATTCCTCTAGTTCGAACCAAGCGCTTTGCTTCTTCTTTTATAATGCGCACTTCTAAGGTTTGGAATTCTCTGCCGGCGTCTGTTTTTTTCGAGTTCATATAACCTGGACCTTTTTAAGGCACGAGTGAATAGGCATCTTCTGGATTAGCTCGCTTCATCGTCGGCCTCATCTTTGCCCCCTGGCTAGATGCTGGTCAAGAGCAATCCCATTTTTAATAAAATAAAATAAAGTATTAAGAGAATTGTGTCATTTTTGAATTATTTTTTCGTTCTGGTAAATATTATGTTGTATTTCCTCTACTGCTGCCCATAATGGAATGAACGCAAGTCCATCCGTCTTCCATCAAATCTAGAGAATCTTAGGTGTTGCCATAATATAAATGAACAAATTAATATACACATAATATATTAAAATTTGTTAATTTATGTTGTTTTTTTTTATATTTGTAATTCATTTAATAATCAATTGCCAAGCCAAGCCAGGTAAGTACCATTGCACAAGTCTTTTGATGATTATTAATTAGTTACTATAAGAACTGCAGACAGAGGCTGGGAGGAAAGGGGTTGCCGGCCGAAAACGGATAAGTCTCAGGCGGGCAACCCCATATTGCCAGCCGAGGTATGTCTAGTGCTTTTCTCAAACATGCAATGAAATAAACAGCAAAAAAATCAAAGGTTTATTTTTAATACGCACGCAAGTGGCAGAGTGATGACTGTGGCACAAATTTATGTGGAATGGAAATTAAAAAAGAGGTCTTTGCCGGCCTAGGCCTGCAAGATTTGTATGAAATTCCATTAACGACCTCTTGTCCTAGCCGCACCTGAAACGTATTCAATATAATGCGTTTATTATCAGACAACTTGGTGGTCCATAGTTTGTTAGTAAGCAAAGGTCTTTAATCTATGTTAATAAAAGTATTCTAGTTGTAACAAATTAACAAATCAGACAATCCATCCTCATCTGATTCAGCGAGGCGCACGCATACTCATCAGCATCATCATCATGTCAGCCGAAAGACGTCCACTGCTGGACTAGGCCTCCCCCAAAGACTTCCACAATGACCGGTCCTGCTCCACCCGTATCCAGCAGACACCCGCGACCCTTACCAGGTCATCAGTCCACCGTGTGGGGGGCCTGCCTACGCTACGCCTTCCGGTACGTGGTCACCACTCAGGAACCTTTCCGCCCCAACGGCCATCGGTTCTACGTGCTATGTGTCCCGCCCACTGCCACTTAAGTTTAGCGATTCGAAGGGCTATATCGGTCACTTTGGTTTTGCTGCGGTTAACTTCATTCCTGATGCCATCACGCAGAGATACTCCCAGCATAGCCCTCTCCATTGCTCTTTGGGTGACTTTGAGCTTTCTTATGAGGCCCATAGTAAGCGACCACGTTTCAGTACCATATGTTATTACCGGCAACACACACTGGTCAAAGACTTTCGTCTTGAGACACTGCGGAATATTGGACGAAAAGATGTGCCGTAGCTTCGCGAACGATGCCCAGCCGAGTCGGATTCGACGATTAACCTCTTTCTCGAAGTTGGACTTACCTAACTGGACAGTCTGTCCTAGGTATATGTAATCGTCTACAACTTCGAGCGTAAAGTGTCCGATTGTTACGGGAGTTGGTGCTACATGGGCATTTGACATAAACTTCGTCATGTCCATGTTCATCCTTAGACCAACTCGCTCGGAGGCTTTACTGAGGTCAATGAGCATTGTACTTAAATCCTCCATGGTCTCAGCCAAGACAACTATATCGTCAGCAAACCGAAGGTGAGTGATGTACTCGCCGTTTATGTTGATGCCTAGTCTTCTCCAGTCCAGAGTCTTGAACACATCCTCCAGTGCAGCGGAAAACAGTTTAGGAGAAATAATATCTCCTTGCCTGACTCCCCGCTGCAACGGAATAGGTTTCGCGTTCTGGTGCTGGAGTTGGACTGACATAGTGGCGTTCCCGTCCAAACACTTCAGCACTTCGATATAGCGGTAGTCCACTTGGCACCGCTGTAGAGCTTGTAGTACAGCCCAGGTTTCAATCGAATCCAAGGCTTTCTCGTAGTCCACGAACGCTAGACAGAGGGGCAGGTTATACTCCTCAGTCTTCTGTATAACCTGACGGAGCGTATGGATGTGGTCTACGGTGCTAAAGCCTCTTCGGAAGCCGGCTTGTTCGGGAGGCTGGAAGTCATCTAGCCTGCGTGCGAGACGGTTCGTAATGACTCTTGAAAACAGCTTATAGACATGGCTCAGAAGTGAGATGGGTCGGTAGTTCTTCAGTAAGGCTTTGTCACCCTTTTTGAAGAACAGCACCACCACACCTCTGTTCCATGCCTTCGGAGTTTTCCCTTCCAGTAAGACGGAGTCGAACAACTTCTGAAGGGCCCTAAGGACCGGTTTTCCACTCGCCTTCAGGAGTTCAGCTGTAATTCCGTCTTCACCGGGTGCCTTGTTGTTCTTTAGCTGTTTAAGAGCCATTCTAATCTCGTACAGGCTGATGTCCGGGATATCTCCGGTATAGTGCCGGGTTAATCTAGCTCTAGGGTCTTCCGCCAGACCAACTTCGGGTCTGCTAGTTGACGCATATAGCTGTCCATAAAAGCGCTCTATCTCATTCAGAAGCTTAGGTTTGGATGAAACGATTCTACCATCTTCAGCTTTTAATTTGGCGAGCTGGCTCTGCCCAATAGACAGATCTCTCGAGGACCCTTTAAAGCCCTTATTCTGCTCGATGGCCTCTTCAATAGAATTTGTATTGAATTGGCGCAGATCGCGGGTAAGGGACTTGGAGATCCGTTTATTGAGCTGCCGGTATAATGTCGCATCGGCTGAAGACTGCAAAATCATCTCAATCCTTTCCTCGATGAGCCTCTGAGTGGAGATAGAAAGCCTCTTGGCTCTGTTAGTCCGTTGGGCCTTAAAGAACTTAGACCCAACGTTATGGACAGCTTCCACAAACCCGTCGTTGAATTCGTCCACATCGCCGCCTTGACAATCAAAACGGTTTTGGAGTTCCAGCTGAAAGATCTCAGGGTTTTGGATTTGGACTGTTGCCGGACGGAGCGTAGACTTCATCAGTCGAGAACGCATATATTCAATGTGCCTCTTACCAGACGATGATCACTTCCGGTTTTTACCGTATTGATCACAGAGACATCATTGAATATATGCCTCTTTGTCAACATGATGAAGTAAAACCCGTTTTTCGTTGCACCGTCGGGACTCATCCAGGTCCACTTCCTGTACTCGCGTTTCTTGAAGAAGGAGTTCATCATGTAGAGTCCCTCCTTCTCCAAGAAACCAGCCAGTATTTGGCCCCGGTGGTTCCGACTTCCAACTCCAAATTGACCCGCTCTCAGCTTTTTACCGTCTCTCTTGCCCAGTTTCGCATTGAAATCCCCCATAACAACGGTGAAGTAGGTTTTAGAACTATCCATGACCTATGATATATCCTCATACATAGCCTCCACCTCGTCGTCGGAGTGTGCCAAGGTCGGCGCGTACACCTGTATGACCGTCAACGAGTACCTTTCGGATACTCTGAGTATAAGGTACGCCACCCTAGCGGACACACTCTCGATCTTCACTACGTTGTTCAAGAGGGATTTGTGGACGATAAACCCGACTCCTCCCTGGGACTGGTGGTCGCCCTCCCGGAAAAAAAACAAGTTGCCGGACCTTAGGGTTATAGTGTCCTCCCCCTCTCTTCGGACTTCAGATAACCCCACGATATCCGAACGCAACCTGCTCAGTCCTTCCTCCAGTTCCGCTATCTTTTCGTCGGTCCGCAGTGTTTGCGTGTTGTATGTTGCCAAGGCTAGAAGTCGTCGGTGGTGGTAGCCGGATCTTTGCCGGAGATTCTTCGCACCCCTGACCCCGCTAGTACCCTGGCCGCTACCATAACCAGGGTACTGGGGGTCGCCGGAACCTCGGGGCCGTGGCCTGTTTGTATCTATCATAGGGGGTAATTGCCATAATCGCCACGCTTGGCATGCGGGTTGGCGATCGCAGTATCTCCACAGTACTCCAGGGATGCTGCTGCCCATCCTCCGGTGGTCTTGGTCGTAGTTTTAGGACATACCCGGGTCCACGCACATCGCAGGGGCATGCAAATCGTTGAACCTGCCGAGCACGGCGCTATCTTGCCTTCCCGCCACCGCCTGCAGACTGTTGGGGCTGTTGTTGTTTATACCACGTTTGTGGCAAACGAGCGTACGGCCCGCCTGATGATAAGCGGTCACCGCAGCTTATGGACGCCTGCAACTCCAGGAGTGTCATATGCGCGTTACCGACCCTTTAAGAATTTATACACTCCTTTCTCCAAAATAATCTGAAATATAACTTGGCGTCTATCAAGCAGTGACCTCCAATGACCCCTTTGATGTTCCATTAAATTATTTCTGCCTTAATCAATTAGCGTACCAACGGAAAATAGTCGTCAAAAATAAAAGCAGAGTTTCATCTAACAAATTAGGATTGAGTCCAGAAAATATAAATATTCTTAATGTTCCTTTAAAAGAAAGTTAAAAACCGATAGTCATTCATGCTAACTAATTAATTCGGTACTTAACAAGCAATCAAAGGAACGTCTTCAATTTCGTTTCCTTCGATCCTTTTATGGATTTTACGGATTCCATTTTAACAAGTCCTCTTAAACTTCTTGAATTGGTATTCAATCTGAAGTTTAATAGAAATATTATCATGGAATTTACCGTCTCCGTGATATACTTGGTGGAGCAGCAAGATGGACTCTCCTGTAAACAAGGAATAGGTGATGGGCACACTGCCAAGAGGCCCAGGTCTCATATTTAATTAATTATTTTATTTATATTTTTTAAGTTTAAGGTTTAGTTTTACTTATTTTAATTTAATAGTAGTTTTATTAAAGGTATATGTTTTTATCAATTATATCCTTTACTTACATATAAAAAAAAATTAAAGAATTAAAACAAATAAAATTAAATGCGTGATTATATAATAAATTACAAGTGTATCGGTGTAGATAACGAAATAAAGATCAATATTAATTATGTTATGTTATTAGACATTAAGACATTCTATTTTTAACTTCACTATTTATTTGACAAACATTCATGAATTCACTAAAGCTATAATACGCCTGCTCGACAGGAATAGGTTAGCCTTGGTACTTTACTTTTTCCAAATAAACTATATTAATATTCGTAACCGTTTTCGAGTTATAACATTATAAACATCATTTAAAAACAGCATATTTCAAAAATTTCAATCTTGTCATACATTACGAGTATAATAAAGCTGAAGAGGGTCGAAAGTCTGTACATGGAAGATATTCGAAAAAAAGTTGGCCGGGGATACTTAGAATCGATAACAGAACACGTTCCAACAGTTTTTAGAATTTTTGTCTGTTTGTCTGTTTATCTGTTTATCTGTTTGTCTGTTTATATGAACGCGCCTCACGTGAAAACGGCTGAACGGATTTTGATGAAAACTTTACTATTCTGTCAAGTAAATACCCGGTCAGGTTTAAGGCTATAAAAATTGTGCAGGTTTGGGTTAAAGGGGGGTAAAAAGAGGGGTTGAATTTTGTATGGGAACTCCTATAATCCATGAGTTTGTAACGGAACGCAATTGGACTATTAGTATAACGGAACGTAATAAAGCTATTAGACCTCACTATATGAAAAAGCTTCGTGAAAATAAAGTAGTTTTGAAAGTTCTAGTGAATGTCAAACGTAAGAATTAAATAAAATCGTAGATATTCTTCCAAGGCTAGGCAAGGGGCTTCAGCATTCACGAAAGGTTTAACAAACTTTGGATTAATATCAAATCTTGAACTCTACCACTAGAAGAGTTATGTAATCCTAGCCTAAAATTATAATGGAGAAAAAATACAGCCATTATTAAGGTTTTCATACAAGCCGTAAAAAAACAAAAAGCCGCTGTATTTTTTTTCTTTTACAATTACTAGCAACAGAAACTAATTTCCGACCTAGATATGCCGGATCCCATTGTGTATACAAATTTTCATGTTATTCTAGCATGGCGTTTTAAAATGAGAGGGTAAATACGTTTGTATGGAGAACCGAGCCAGACCGAGCGTACTGCGCCCTCTTAAGATCTTCGAAGGACTTGAAATTAAGGAGAAATAAAATTGAAAATTTTCGTTTACTGTGTATATGTACATGAATCCTCAAATACCTCAGGCACATACATAAGTCGAAATCAAAACCCCATGACTCCTTGTCCAGCTACAGGTGGCAAGGACACCATTATCTGCTCACCTACGGGTTGGTCAGTTTTGATAACCGCTGCGACACAAACCATCATAGTCCAAAGTTTCACCGTGTAAGATACTGAAGACCCTAACAAGGTAAGGCGCATCGCCAGAGCTGCTGTGTCCACAACAAATATGTCCCATGATAAAACCACGACCACTTTGTCAACAACTGTATGACTGAGCACCCTCTTGCTTTGAAAAGGCACTTCAAGCCATTGATCCTGTATGTTGTATATAACATCAGTCATTGAGCTGAGTTATTGTATGCTGGGCGGCTTGAAAATCTAATAATCTAAATGTGAGCTGCGAATGTTTTAAATTAAAACCACAAAATGTATGTCCATCGGCTGTCGAAAGCGTAGCCAACCAAACCTCAGAAAATACGTTGGATATATTTTGTACAACAATATTTTAACCATACCATGTTCTTCCATTACGGGAACCGTTTTACCAGCGATTTAAAATAACTTTGCCTCGACGTAGAGTGGCTATAAGAATAAAATATCACGGCGGCAACAACTCCGTTTCAACTCCTTTTTTATTCATACTTTTGTAATGTACTCAAGAAAAAACAGGATGTAGCCGAGGCGAGTTTTCATATTCTTGACTCGTCCTGTTGCGGCATTTCCGCGAAAAGCTAATGTAAATAATAAAAAAGTTTTAGTAAATTTTAGCAGAGGAGCGTAATTTCAATCCGTATATTATGTTTGCCTTCTTCAACAGTGATAGTTTTTACTAGATTTGTATAAACAACGTTATGTGACAGCTTTATAGTAATATAAATTAAATTAACCTCCGCTTGTACAGTTATTTAAAGATTGCAATATACATTATACTTTGCCGACTTTGAGAGCAAAGATACTAAACATACTATTTAACGAGCAATGTTGATATATTTATTTGTTCGTAAATTGGCTCTCGGAAACGGCTATAACGATGTCTTGTTTCCGGGAAAACTCGTTTTCAGCCGAATACACTCAGCATTAGAAATATGGTAAAACGAACACATCACGTTTCTAACCTAAAGTAATCTAATCCAATTACATCCTTGCAATCGTTTAAGTTTTCGAAGTGATTGTTATTGTCTATCGCATTTTATTTCGTGGTTACCACTATGCACGGACCTCAAGTAAATGAACTCCTAGAAAAGGATCCGACAGGCATATGAAAAGATCAAAAATCTTCATTTGAAAAAGAATACTCATAACTGCTTTTCTAGGATTGTTCGTGACCCAGCGGCGCCCACGTACCGCCTGTAGTATGCGAGGTTAAGCAACATCAGTCTTAGTCAACTCTTGGAACCCAACCGATATGAGTAGTAAATAATCCTGTTCTTGAAAGGCACATTTAACCGTTGATCTTGGCTGTCTATGACAGCAGTCGTTAAGCTAAGTTAGCCTTCGGGCGGCTTGAGAACTTTTAACAGTCAAGTTGCCCACTGAGTTGGCAAGCACAATAAGGTCAAGTTTCCCCCTTGGGATGAAAGATCCGATGGCGGTCGCTTCCGTAAAATCTAGTGCTTACGCCAATTCTTGGGATTAGGTAGCGGACCCCAGGCATCCTTCAGGATGCAACTGTACTGGGATAACGATAGGATGATGGTGACTCGTAAGTACTTTTGACCTGTTCATAGGCGTGTCCTGGTCATAGCTACTTCTGATGGTGACTGTACTAAAGCCTCTTAACTAGCATGGATAAAATAAGTTATATCAGAGTATACGTTTGGAGTCTAACAGTTATTTTCTTTGTGAACAATTTGTTTATGCGCTGCCCCTCGCATAAGCGCCTCCATGAGTGCGTGAACGCGAAGTGATAAAGAACGAGTGAGCTCAATAAAATGTTATGTCAACGGCTCAAGTCAAATAGGCATCTTTGTTTTATTGGCCACTTAAGTTCCCACATTAAAACACAGTCATTAGAGTTAAAAAGGTTTTTTACAAGCACAATAAAACCTTAGATTTTCCACTAGTTGCGGACATCCTGCTTCGCATTCAGCCCTGTGGGAGTAATGAAAAAGTTGGAAGCCAAAAACTCCAGCAGTGAAATGGTTTGAAGTTTTAAGAAATCGCGACTACGGATGTGTTTAAAGAATTTACGCCCCATTTCATGAACCTATTATTATTCTTACCTAATATACGTATATGAATTATGTGTTGCTTTCCCATGCTCACTGAGAAGAATAGGTACCTACTGACTTTATATTGTTTTGTTTGTAATGTATCCATTACGAGAATTATGAGTGTCGTGTATCAAAAAGTAATTAATGTACGTATGTTATTCCTAATAGGAGCAGAGATTCGACCTTCAAACCTTCAAGGAAAGAGCGTACTCCCATCTTACAGGCCGGCAACGCACTTACAACACCTCTGGTGTTGCGAGTGTCCATGGGCGGCGCTAATCGCTTACCATCAGGCGATTCGTCTGCTCGTTTGCCACCTATGTCATAAAAAAGCCTTTTACTAACATAAGTATTGCTTATTTACCGGAAGGAACCGGCCACATAATATTATGTTTTATGTTATTAGAAGTAATAAAATAGGAACCTACAAATTGCGTGAGCACTTTTCATGATAAAGGTTATGTCAAATATTAGTGTACCTACATTCAAACAATAAAAATTGTTAATGATTAACATAAGCTGAACTGGCTGCTAATATAAGCTGAAACGGAAACCTGCTAAAGCCATTGATTAAATGACAATCTTGATGTCGTTTTGTTTTAATCAAGTATCTAAGAAAAGGCAGACGAATCCAAGAATGCTATAAATAACGAAATTTAAGAATCGCTGAAATTGAAAACGATTGAGTAAGGCGGCAATTTCATTTTGTACCAATTTAAAGTAATTTGAGATTGACTGTTCTGTTTTCATTCTCATTTTTGTTTGATTTGATATCGTTAAGTGAAATAAGTATTACTTGTGTATTCAACTGAAGGTGTAAACAATTTTTATATAAGTACATATTATCTACAATAAATAAATGCAAATGATCGACAAACGTAGCATTAACTATTGCTGTGTTAGGTAGGTATGTGAATATACGTATTATTATCGTAGAGTTATCTTAGTGCAGTAATAGGGTAGTAGTTTTATTATCTTATTAGATAATTGTGGCTCAGTGAGCTGTAGTGCCTCGACAAGAAAAAAACATATAATTATTAAACTTGCTCACAAAATTTCACGAGAATCGGTCGAGTAATGCGACCTGTAGATGAGAACAGTCGGAAATCCGCCGGCCGCAACCGCACAGACAAAAGCATTTTTGCCGAAGCTGGAATGAAGACCTTTGTTTCAGTCGGTCAATAACACAATTACGCTTGTTTTGTTTTAAGAATAATAGGTACATTGTGATCGATAATACATGCAAAAAAATCCGAAATATCTTATTGTGAAGTTCATTCACGTAATTATGCTTTTTTAATACGTGCAATTAATTGTTAATGGCAAATATTATTATCAGTTTTAAAAATGCCCACGTGCTTGATAACGCACGGTATACTTCCGACCTACATTAGTCTATCGTAACATATCAAATTTCGTAAAGAAAACAAATGAAGTATAAGTACTTGAGAGCTCCACCTCCTAATCCTACCAGTTCTAATTCAAACCTTCCTAAACATACATTGCAAATAAACCAAAATACACTTGAAACTTCACGTCAAGCGCCAATCTCATCGGCTATAAAGGTAAAGAGCCACTTAGAGCTACTAACTCGCTGTATCTAAGTTTTATTAGAATTCTTAGCAGTCCAATAACCTCACACTCGACTTGCGCCGAGGAGCAGGAGAGCAAAAAAACGGAGGAGTGATCAAGTGGAAAATTACTTGAAAGCAGTACCCCTTAAAACTACACACGGCTGGGAAAGAGGTCCAGTAAGGATTATAATAAATAAATGTTAGAACTTGTGTATTGTAGGGAGACTGAGCTACGGGGTAGAATTAATACGTCTTAATTGTTATGTAGCTTCTATATTAACATGCACATTACAACAAATCGACCTTTATTCAGGGCGGACTCGCCTAGTCTAAGGCCTTCAACTACTATTCCACTAGACAGAGACAGTTGCATTCTAAATTTAATTTGATCTAACTGCCAGTACCCGTCTCGGAAGGAATGAATGAATGAATGAATGATCGTTTATTTGGAAAAACAAGCGTAATATAAAGGTGGTAGAAAATACATATAGATCGCATCTTGTTTTGCCATTACTGGCGTACAAATGTTATGTGTATACACAGAATAATATTTAACTACTTTATTAATACATTACATTATTAACTTTAACATATTTATATTAGCATACTAATTTTAATCTACATTCATTTATGAATTCATTAATCGAATAATAACAATTTTGAATTAAATGACTGAATAGTTTTTTCTTAAATATAATAAAAGGCATTTCTTTAAACTCGTCGGTTAGGATGTTAAATATTCTAATAGCCATACAGTAAACATTTTTCCGAGATAGAGCTAACCTGGTTTTAGGTAAGTGTAATTTATTTCTATACAACCCTCTTTTAGAGTTAGTTCTTAGAAGGTTAGTAGTTAGAAGGAGATCTGTAAAGGTGGTTATACAAGCTTTACATATCCCGCCGCTCCGGTACCTCCACCATGTAGGGAGACTGAGCTATGGGGTAGAATTAATATGTCTTAATTGTTAATATGTATCTTCTATATTAACATGCACAATATAAATCGACCTTTATTCAGGGCGGACTCGCCTAGTCTGAGGCCTTCAACTGCTATTCCACTAGACAGAGACAGTTACATTCTAAATTTAATTTGATCTAACTGCCAGTACCCGTCTCGGAAGGAGATCTGTAAAGGTGGTTATACAAGCTTTACATATTCCGCCGCTCCGGTACCTCCACCATGTAGGGAGACTGATTGTGAGCTATGGGGTGGAATTAATACGTCTTAATTGTTATATAGCTTCTATATTAACATGCACAATACAATAACGCGACCTTTCTTCAGGGCGGACTCGCCTAGTCTGAGGCCTTCCACTAGACAGAGACAGTTGACATTTAAATTTAATTTGATCTAACTGCCAGTCCCCGTCTCGGAAGGAGATCTGTAAAGGTGGTTATACAACCTTTACATATCCCGCCGCTCCGGTACCTCCACCATGTAGGGAGACTGAGCTATGGGGTAGAATTAATATGTCTTAATTGTTAATATGTAGCTTCTATATTAACATGCACATTATAAATCGACCTTTATTCAGGGCGGACTCGCCTAGTCTGAGGCCTTCAACTACTATTCCACTAGACAGAGACAGTTACATTCTAAATTTAATTTGATCTAACTGCCAGTACCCGTCTCGGAAGGAGATCTGTAAAGGTGGTTATACAAGCTTTACATATTCCGCCGCTCCGGTACCTCCACCATGTAGGGAGACTGATTGTGAGCTCTGGGGTGGAATTAATACGTCTTAATTGTTATGTAGCTTCTATATTAACATGCACAATACAATAACGCGACCTTTCTTCAGGGCGGACTCGCCTAGTCTGAGGCCTTCAACTACTATTCCACTAGGCAGAGACAGTTGACATTATAAATTTAATTTGATCTAACTGCCAGTCCCCGTCTCGGAAGGAGATCTGTAAAGGTGGTTATACAACCTTTACATATCCCGCCGCTCCGGTACCTCCACCATGTAGGGAGACTGAGCTATGGGGTAGAATTAATATGTCTTAATTGTTAATATGTAGCTTCTATATTAACATGCACATTATAAATCGACCTTTATTCAGGGCGGAGTCGCCTAGTCTGAGGCCTTCAACTACTATTCCACTAGACAGAGACAGTTACATTCTAAATTTAATTTGATCTAACTGCCAGTACCCGTCTCGGAAGGAGATCTGTAAAGGTGGTTATACAAGCTTTACATATTCCGCCGCTCCGGTACCTCCACCATGTAGGGAGACTGATTGTGAGCTATGGGGTGGAATTAATACGTCTTAATTGTTATGTAGCTTCTATATTAACATGCACAATACAATAACGCGACCTTTCTTTAGGGCGGACTCGCCTAGTCTGAGGCCTTCAACTACTATTCCACTAGACAGAGACAGTTGACATTCTAAATTGATTTTTGATCTAACTGCCAGTCCCCGTCTCGGAAGGAGATCTGTAAAGGTGGTTATACAACCTTTACATATCCCGCCGCTCTGGTACCTTCACCATGTGGGAAGACTGAGCTATGGGGTAGAATTAATACGTCTTAATTGTTATGTAGCTTCTATATTATCATGTACAATACAATAACGCGACCTTTCTTTAGGGCGGACTCGCCTAGTCTGAGGCCTTCAACTACTATTCCACTAGACAGAGACAGTTGACATTCTAAATTGATTTTTGATCTAACTGCCAGCCCCCTCTCGAAAGGAGATCTGTAAAGGTGGTTATACAACCTTTACATATCCCGCTGCTCTGGTA
Source organism: Notocelia uddmanniana (assembly GCA_905163555.1). NCBI lineage: Eukaryota > Metazoa > Arthropoda > Insecta > Lepidoptera > Tortricidae > Notocelia > Notocelia uddmanniana. Next base: position 22,326,876 of record LR991068.1, read on the forward strand.
CCTTCACCATGTAGGAAGACTGAGCTATGGGGTAGAATTAATACGTCTTAATTGTTATGTAGCTTCTATATTAACATGCACAATACAATAAATCGACCTTCTTCAGGGCGGACTCGCCTAATCTGAGACTACAGAGACAGTTGACATTCTGAATTTAATTTGATCTGCCAGTCCCCGTCTCGGAAGGAGATCTGTAAAGGAGGTTATACAACCTTTACAGTATTGAGACACCCAGTTTAAGATATTATTTACCAAAATCTAATTTAAAAACAGTGATTTTATTTTTATTGGGGTAAAATTTTACATTTTACAAGTCAAGAACATAATAAGGTATATGTATTCGGCCATTACCACCTTAGTCACATAATAGCCCGCCCCTAAACGTTCCTGGTGCAAAAGTGCGTTGAACAGCTATGGAGAGCTTTTGCACCGGAAAACGACTCGGAGCGGGAGTCCTCTCCTTTTTGTCTAAGTCGACGGCCTATTTCACGCACAAACTCTTTTGCGTCCGTCCCCCAACAGACCGCCGTTTCCACCGCTAAGGGGACGAAAATATAGCCCTGTCCCAGGAGAGCATATTTTCGTCGCTTCATCTCCGTCTGAGATTCTGCCGCTGCTCCAGCCGCACTAAGTGCGGCTGACATGGGAGGCTGCGAAGGTGCTCACACACGTAGCGTCCCATACAAGACACCGCCCCCTTTCCCACAGTACCAACGTCAGGCCAACAGCCCATATGTACAATTTTTAGAGATATATAACAAAGCCCCAGCACAGATTAATCCAGAAGCTAAAAAACATGTAATTAAAAATAAGCTGAATCATGTCAATGTAGCAGTACTATTTAAATAACCACCGGTTTGGTGAGTAAAACCTTCATTCATTAAAATATACGCGTACATTTTGTCCAAAAGAACAAAATTACAATGTTGCAGTAGAAAACCTATTTGCGATCAAATAATACGTGCAGAATGATATAATTGCCAAACATATGATATAATGATATAATCGTTCACCTTACCATTACCTTAAATAAGTGTCTGTTTTACTACATATTTAAATTTAGAATTGATAAGTTCAGTAATGTGTTTAGGAATTTTACTGTAGAATTTTATACAATTTATCAATAACGAATTTTTCGCCCCTACTGTTCAGTAAAAAGTTATGCTAGGTTTCCCAGTGTTTCTAGTAGGTTTATCAGTGCTCGTTGGGAATGTTTATAAAATTCTTCCTAATATACTTACTTTATTATTTCAAATAGGTACAGGGACGGCAAGGACAAAATATATATTCCCTTGAAGAATTTTCTTAATGACTCTCGCGACACCAAGTTATAAATTGCTCGAATAGCCCTTTCTTAAATAAAAGCGGTTTCAATATTGGCAGCTGATCCCCAAAAGTTAATCCCATAAGTAATTACAATATTAAAGTAAGCTAAGTAAAAGAAGAATTTCATTGTTTTCTGAAATAAGGAAAAGATAGATAATTGGTTATTTACTGTGTGTTAAATACGTATCGTTATGGTGTTATATAAATATAATAGTTGTTAACGTATGTTACATACGGCAAATATGTATATGTAGTGTAACTTGAGTTACTAATTTAAGAAGAAATCCTGTAAAGTACTGATGGCTGATGTAGTTTTCCTTATTTCCGTTACTAAGTGGTTTCACAAATAGGATACGTCAGAAGCAATTATTGTATTTTTTTGTTTATTTCCCTTCTGTCTGTCTGTTAACCTTCATAAAGTGTTTTGTATTTTTTTTTATCTCTTTAGGTAATGAAAGAAACGTATCTTCACATTTTATACTCCATTCCATTTAACGAATCCTTAAAATAATTATAAGTGTGCCCCAAATCGTCTGTAATCGAAAGTGGTGTTCATTAAAATCTGATTGTATGGAAAGTTTGACAAGTTTCAATAAGACAATAGCTGCCGGCGAAATATTAAACGTCAATTTGTAAAAGCAAGTTGGTAAAACCTGTCCTGAATATTCAAAAAACCCTGGCTTCCCACAGGGTATTGCAATGTGTCTCAAACCTTACAGGATGGCAGTGTAACGCTATGGACGGTTCTTTTTTAGCTCATTCGATTATTTAGGGAGCGGAAAATATGTCCCACTTGTCGTGTCAGTGAACGATCCGCTTGATCTGGTAATGTTGGCAGCGAATTCAATTCTGCGTGCTGAGATTTGGCTTTTTAAAATAACGTAAGGAGAAGAGGAACATTTGGGATGATTTTTTTTCACATACTTAATGGTACAATAAAATTGAGAGATTTGGGATGCCAGATATCTTCACATAGGTATATACTTAATCCATACTATGATAACAAACAACGGGTAAGCAGGTTCCTTGTAGACATGCGTGTTAGATCTCATAGCTTACCATCCAGGCGAGGTGGCGTTCAAGCGCTAGCCTATCTAGGCTTTAATTAGAAATAATACCTCATATTGTAAGCATAATTATATTAATAATCGTATTTACGATTAGATTGTACAATACAAATTCTTCTCATATTACATACACATAAAACATTTACATTCATTTCTCTAATTTAAATTACACGATATCGCTTAATATATCTATTAACTCTTATAGATCTGTATAACATATAATTGAAATCACACGTTGATGTTCATAATATTACATTACGATACAAGTGCAGAGAACAGGAAATTCACAACGAGTGGTGATAAATTGAAACACGCCCGTAGGGAATGTTTTAAATCAACACGAATTGCGAATAACCTGTTCGCACGTGTATCGTACAACGTTTGACAGTACATATGGCTCTTTAAAGTTTCGACACATGCACGTAATCTGCTGATTACCGCACTCGTGCGGTAATATGGCACCATATGTACTGTAATAGTACATTACGATACAAGTGCAGAAAACAGGAAATTCGCAACGAGTGGTGATAAATTGAAACAGGACCGAAGGGAGTGTTTTAAATCGACACGAGTTGCGAATTACCTGTTCGCACGTGTATCGTACAACGTTTTACAGTACATATGGCTCTTAAAAGTTTCGACATATGGACGTAATCTGCTGATTACCGCACTCTTGCGGTAAAGTAGCACCATCATATGTACTGTAATAGTACATTACTACAGAGGCCGGGACGAAAGGGGTTGCCGGCCGAAGACATATATAGACGGCCGAGCGCAGCGAGGTCGGATAGGTCTGAGGCGGGCAACCCCATATTTCCCGCCGAGGTATGTATAGTGCTTTTCTCAAACATGCAATGAAATAAACAACAAGAAAATCAGTTTTATTTTTTAGTGGCAGAATGTCATGGAGCCTGTGCCACAATTCATGTGGAATGTAAATTAAAAAAGAGGACTTTGCCGGCCTAGGCCTGCAAGATTTGTATGAAATTCCATTAACGACCTCTTGTCCTAGCCGCACCTGAAACGTCATACTTCGCAGCCTATTATAAGGAACATAACATCAATATTTCATTGCATGTTTGAGAAAAAGTATTTTACGCATATTGTTCTTTTAGAATCCTCCTTAACAATTTCCCAGAAGGATTTTTCGGTAGACTATCTAAGAAAACTACGTCTTTTAACCTTTTAAATTCCGCTACACGTGTTCTTACAAATCCTTTAATCTCTTTCACATCGCCTTTATGCCCATCTTTCAGAACTACGAAAGCTTTTGGTGCTTCTCCTGTCCTTTCGTCTGGAATTCCTATTACCCCAGCGTCTAAAACTGACGGATGTTCTTTGAGGACACTTTCTAGTTCCGCTGGAGGTACTTGGAAACCCTTCACCTGAAAAATACCTTTTTTTAATCGGACGAATCTTGAAATATTTTGGGAGGCAGACACATACAGATATACTAAAACTGAGGTTAGTAAAAATGACTTAAAGCAAAAATTTCTCTGCAAACAGTGACCAGAATCTTTTAGACACACTACATTCTAAGTACTTTCAAACTATTTTTTTAACAAAAGAGGTGAACTATATATTACACCATCATTAGAGTCATAATCGTGATAAACAGAAGTTCCATAATCAATAATACAGTCTTGAAAACTAGCTTAATTGAATAATAAAATAAAAATTATAAATATAATAATATATGAATAAAATAATAATAATAATAATAATAATAATGACGAAACTCGTATAGCGATATTCTCCACATGGATTTAGTAAGAGGTCTGTGCCCCGCGGTGGGACGTACTGAATTTAATATGCTGGTGATAATCATGATGCTAATAAATACAAACAAATACTTGTTCAACGTACCTTAATAAGCTCTTTAAGCCTATCGGAAATAATAACGGCTCCGTGTTCGTCTAAAGAAGCCAAGTCTCCACTGTGGAACCAACCATCTTCGTTAATTGCGTTTCTTGTCGCTTCTGGATTGTTTCGGTACCCTTTCATCACTTGAGGTCCTCGGATCAGTAGTTCACCAACCTAATTCATGGAACATATGATATATTATAATTCATTGATTTATTTAGGGTGTTCGGCAGATGGATGGACATACGTATATTGGGGATGGGTGAAAATGTATTGGGCCCAAAGATTTATTTTTATTTTTTTAATTCTCTGTTTTCAAATAACTTAATTCGTAAGATTCTGAAATTAGTCTAGATTTAAATAAAATAAATTTTGTTAAACGAGGCTAAATTGCTGTGCAAAAGTGTAGGCAGGCCCCATTACCGAATAAATAATAACATATCTTTTTGTTTCAGATTGCGGTCTTCTTTGGCAACGTCGTGTCGCCCTGACGTCCGACGTCAACGCCTTTGAAGAACTATATTTATAATATTTTAGTAATATTTATTATTTTGTATTCAAGTGATTTGTGTTTTCTTTATTGGATTATTATTTAAGGTAAGTGGATGCATGCCGCAACCCAATCAGGCGATCACGTCAAATCTAAATTTTCTTTGTGTACAATGCGACAACTCTTTTAAAACCCAGAGAGGCCTCAATATTCATATTTCCAAAAAACATCGTCTTTGTCTCAGCCAAAATGGCCCCGCTCTAAATTTAGACCCAGCCTTTATACCCGCCCCTCTTTCCGACAAACCAAATTCTATCCCATTCCATTTGTACCTGAGCGATCTAAAAAATAATGTGCCCGTTGTTAAAACAGTTCCGCGCGGCGCTAGGATCTCCGTCGCTAACCACCTTTCAGGCCTGATTACAAAATGTGTGGAAAACAACCAAATTGATGATTGGCATAATCTTCTCCTTTTTTCATTCAATACCCCTCATGCCAAAAATGATGAGGCAATTTCATTAACCCAAAAAATCAAAAACAATTGCGTTTCGAATACAACTCCACATTTTTCTCGACCTTCTAAAAGGTGCGTTTAATAAAACTAAATTGATTGAATGTAAAATCAGCGACGGCCATCTTAAAGGTGCCGCTCGTCTCCTTTTCACAAACGACGTGCTGTCGCCAGATACTCCAGATACCCTCCTGGCTTTACGTTCGAAACACCCCCCGGCTCCTGTAATACCCCCCGTTATTGACCCTCCTACAGCTGACCAGGCCTGCCTTCAAATCGAAGGCAAAGACGTTATTGACGCCATAATTTCATTCAAAACCGGTTCAGCGGCCGGCCTGGATGGGATCTCACCCCATTTGAAGAATCTAATTTCTCAGTCTGTGGGTGACGCAGGTGAGCAGCTTATCTGTTCCCTTACAAAATTAATAAATTTTATGTTTTCAGGCAAAATTAACAATGAAGTTGTCCCACTATTATATGGTGCTAACCTGATTGCCCTAACCAAAAAGGACAGAGGGGTGAGACCTATCGCTGTGGGGTCAACTTTACGGCGTCTGGCATCCAAAATTGCGGTTAGACATATCAGATCAAAATTGCAGTCTCTTTTCGAACCAGTGCAGTTAGGTTTTGGCACGAAAGGTGGGTGCGAGGCAGCCGTCCATGCCTTAAGGACCTACCTTTCATACGACGATTGTGAAATCGTTGTCAAAATTGATGTGAAAAATGCCTTCAATTCCGTAAATAGGGACACTTTGCTGGCGGAAGTAAAAGACAAAATTCCAGAAATTTACAATTATCTTCTCCTCTGCTATGCAAATCCTTCTAAATTAATGTACAAGTCCCATGAATTATCTTCAGAAGCTGGCTGTCAGCAGGGTGATCCTCTAGGGCCAGCAATTTTTAGTTTGGCCATAAATCCAATAATACAAAAATTAAAATCTAAATTTAATGTATGGTACTTAGATGACGAACTCTAGGAGGCGACGTGGAAACTGTGCTCTCTGATTTGGCTTTTATTAAAACTAATTTCGAAAATATTGGTTTAGAACTAAATTTTAGCAAATGCGAACTCGTTATTCAAAAGACTTCTTGTAGTTTGGTCGATTTAATACAAAAATTTGTTCATCTGGCTCCTGGTATCAGAATAGTCGACAAATTTTCACTTTGCCTCCTGGGTTCTCCTATTTTTGAAGAATTCTTTCCCGGTTATATTTCTGACACTATTTCTAAATTCCAAAGCCACGCGAATCGTTTACTCGAAATTAGACCACTATGCGCTAATCATTCTTAAGTTTTGTCTTTTTGTCCCTAAATTTACATATGTGCTCCGTTGCTGTCCTTTCTGGAAACATCAAAATCTTTTGTCACGAATGGATGACTTAATCAAAACTAGTTTAGAAATGATTATAAATATTCGGTTAACTGAGCCTTCCTGGTCTCAAGCGTCCCTTCCTATTCGATACGGTGGCTTAGGAATCCGCAAAGTGTCCAGTGTGGCATCCCCAGCCTTTTTGGCATCCACCCATAGCACGTCTGGTCTCATAGGAAATATCCTAAGGGCTTTGCCCACATACTGTGAGATTGCGGGCTTGGAGGATGCCAAAAATGCTTTTAAAGTTGCTTGCCCAGGTAATAAATTTCCAGACAACCCAAAATCACAAAGGAGCTAGGATAATATTTACTGTGATTTAAATTATAATATTCTTCTAAACAGCAGTGCAGGTCCAGATCGTGCGAGACTTTTGGCGGTCGGAACCCGGGAGGCTGGTTACTGGCTACATGCCCATCCCTCGCCAAATACCGGTACCTTCCTGGATCCGACCTCCCTTAGATTGGCGACTGGAATGCGACTCGGAGTCGCGGTATGTACCCCACATATATGCTCTTGTGGCACGGACGTGGACCGACTGGGACACCATGGATTGTGTTGTCAAAAACTTGCAGGCCGTTTTTCGAGACATGCGACGCTTAATGATATAATCCGCCGGTCTCTTGCCACCGTCAATGTGCCTGCTCTTCTTGAGCCGACTGGCATGGTCAGGGACGATGGTAAGAGACCTGATGGGGTGTCTTTAGTTCCTTGGAGCGTGGGACGGATGTTGGTGTGGGATGCTACCTGTGTAGACACACTGGCACCGTCTCACCTCCAACGGACTACAGTAAAAGCGGGTGCAGCGGCGGCAAACGCCGAAATTCTAAAGCGTAATAAATACAAGGGCCTCGGCAAAGAGTACATGTTTGTACCTTTTGGCGTCGAAACTCTAGGTCCATGGGGTCCCAGCGCGCATAAGTTATTTGCAGAAATTGCGAAGCGTCTGGTTGACGTAACTGGTGACCGAAGAGCTGGCGGTTTCCTTGCTCAACGTATCAGCATTGCGATACAGCGAGGAAATGCCGCCAGCATCCTCGGTACAATGCCTCAAGGGCCCGTTTTAGATTTATGTTAGTTTTAATTTTCTTTATATTATTTTGGTTAAGTATTCTTGTATATATTTTCGTTGTATATAAATAAATGATTATTAAAATAAAATAAAACTGTTGTCCGTTTTATCATTTTTAATAATCTTTTCACAAGATTTAAAAATTCGATTACTTAAAAAATATATAAAACGACCAATTTTTTTTATTTTATTTTAATCTACACTAATACCAGATTCTTACGAATTAAATTATTTGAAAACAGAGAATTTAAAAAAAAAATCTAAACAAAATCTTTGGGTCCAATATTTTTTTTTGTGCTTGACCACGTAGCATATTATGATCTACTCTGTAACTTACCTTGGTCTGAAAGTGGATGAAAACTTTTCTTGGTCCCATCATGTAGATTACATTTGTGATAAACTGCGAATATTGCTTGGCAAGTTCTACTACTTAACTTTTAAAGTTCCGTTAAATACTTTAAAATACCTGTACAAGTCACTAGTAGAATCTATTATAGGATACGCCCTAAGCTGTTACGGCCTAACTTTTAAGACAAATTTAAGTAAAATAGAAAGAATGCAATTAAGATTTTTAAAACTTCTAGTCAACAAAAAGACTAAAAATAAATGTAAGACAAATTACAATCAACTTTTTAAAATATGTAAGATTCTCCCAGTAAGCCTTAAGCATAAATTCATCCTAGCACTTAATCACCACGGCAGTCGAGAACATAGCCTATCTCATATATGCCACACTTACGGCACCAGGTCGGTAGCTGCGGGCAAGTACGATATACCGAGGGTAACCAACTACTACGGCGATAGATGCCTGCGGAAACGCCTACCCTACATTTTAAACAGCGTGCCGGCAGATAATTATCAGACTGGACACCAATAGAGCAACATTTAAAAGAAAATTATTTAGTTATTTTTTAAATAGCATACTAGAGAATAGAGTCTAAACTATATGCAAATAGTAATAAGTTGTAATAGATGTTATATTATATTAATTATATATGTGTAGTAATAGTAGTCAGCGAAGAGACTCAGATCCCACAGTCAAACTGCGTAAACCGTTTTGTGGGACATACACCAATTGTAAAATTGTACCTTTTTATAATAATAAAAAAAATAAAAATATAATAATCTCACCTAACCCCAATATACGTATGTCCATCCATCTGCCTAACACCTTGTATATAAAGGTCAGGCCCAATGGGCGCAAATTTGCAATAGAACTATGGTCCAAAAATACCAACACAATAATATCAGTTGATAGCCGTAAACAAGTAGCAGTTTATGTTACCTGTGTAACTTGTTTCGGTTTTAGAAGTATTAGTCTATAATTTTCGAACTGGCGCATTCTTAGATTTAAAATTATTACCTAAAATATACATTAATAGTTCCATACCTGTTTTTCTAAATAGAGTAAGAAGAGCACATCAAATTTAATTTTCAGGAGTACTCGTTACATCTAGCAGTCGTTGGTTTAGGTAAGATATGGAAGATGAGATAAATTTCAGTGATAAATTACTAACCCATTGACCGGAATATAAAGTAAACATAATTATACACTTTAAACATGGCATTGTAAGGTGATACTATTCTAAACCAAACCCGACAGCACGTGGCGTTATTAATGCTTCAAATATAAATTATACACTACAACGGATGTTGGCGATTTCAAGAAAGAAATAAAAAGTTATTAAGACTGCGCAGTACGTTCGGTTCTCCATACAAACGTATTTATGCTCTCATTTTAAAACGCCAGGCTAGAATAACATGAAACTTTGTATACACAATGGTATCCGGCATATCTAGGTCGGATCATAGTTTTTGTTGCTTGAAAATATAATGGAGAAAAAATACAGCGATTATTAAGGTTTTCATACAAGCCGTAAAAAACTCAAAAAGCCGCTGTATTTTTTTTCTTTTACAATTTCTAGCAACAGAAACTATGATTCGACCTAGATATGCCGGATCCCATTGTGTATACAAATTTTCATGTTATTCTAGCATGGCGTTTTAAAATGAGAGCATAAATACGTTTGTATGGAGAACCGATCCACACCGATCGTACTGCGCCCTCTTAAATCTTTTTTCTGCAATTTACTGAATTATTTTAGAGACTCTAGGCCCATGGGGTTCCAGCGCGCACAAGTTATTTACTGAAATTGCGAAGCGTCTGGTTGATATTACTGGTGACCAAAGAGCTGGCGACCTCCTCGCACCTCGTTATACAGCGAGGAAATGCCGCCAGCGTCCTCGGTACAATGACTCAAGGGTCTATTTTAGATTTAAGTGATATGATGTGTGTGTAAATTTATTTGAGTATTTTGGTTAAGTTTTCAGGTTAAATTATTCATACCTCATTAGGACCAAGATTGTTCATTTTTGAGTCCACTATCTTTAATTCAGTGTTAGGGATCCCAAAACCAGCAGTCATGTAGTTAGTTGATCCTGGAGCCGTTGTTGAGACTAGGGGCGACGTTTCAGTCAAACCATACAAATGGATGAAGTTGACATTAGGCTAAAAAAATTAAACACAATAATAATATTTAAATAGACATACACTTAAACACACCATTAATTTTTTTAAGTATAACACTGTCTTAGATCACTTTCCTTTTTTTATTGGTATTTGGCATGGAAACTGTACCTTCGTCCGATTGCGTAAAATATTGAAATGACATAATTTTAACAAAGTAAGGGGTTTAATAATACTAGAAGCTATCCAAACCAATTTTATTATAAAGTCGACTGAGTGTTGTATTGAGAAATTACACCGTTATCATTGATTTATTTTTTATTGGGGAACAATTTTTCACAAATCGACCTAGTCCCAAACTAATCAAAGCTTGTACTATGGGTACTAGACGATGATATACATACCTACTTATATAGATAAATACATACTTAAATTCAAAGAAAACACACTTATATAGATAAATACATACTTAAATTCAAATGATAAAATGCACAATTAATTCTCTGCACGGGTAGCACACGACGGCGCGCGAACTGTATCGCACGCGACATAGACTATCCGTCTCTATCTAATGGTTACATACGGAGAGAGACGGACAGTCTATCTCGCGCGCCGTCTTGTGCTAGCCGTGATGAGCGGGATTCGAACCCAGTGTCAATACCCTGCCTACGAAGCCGGAGGTCCCAGCACTTTGGCTTAGTTGGTACTGACCAGAATAGATTAAAAATAGGATTCTTGGGTTGACACCGCACAATTACGCCTTTCTGCTTTGCCATAAGTTGAAACTTTTCATTCTGCAAATAACTTTGCCTAACCCCCCCTACTAATACGAGTACAGATCTATTCCAAATCGAGTTTCAAACTCAAAATCTTTTTTCAACTCTTTGAAACTAATATTAAATGTGTTTCCTTAGAATAATTTCTTGAATTAATTATTTTTAAAAATTTTAAATATTATTTTTTAAATTTTAATATAGTTTAGTGAAATATTAGTAGTGGGTATGCACTTAATTTGTCTAAGGCGTCAATCAACCTCTGGCTGCTGGGGTTTTATTGTATTCTTACCGCACAATATTTCGTATTAAAATAAAAATTTAAAAATTACATAGGAGTTTTCACACTTGTATATCAAAGTGTACTAATTCAATCTCTTTTATATGCCTGAAAAAAGAGGTTTTCTGTTGACCTATACAGCTTTATATTGTTAGTGATCAATTAAAAAAATATGAAACGTTGATATTTACCTTACACTTATCTAGTAGTCTCTCTATGTCTAATTTTGGCAAAGGCGCTGCTCCACATATTGCCCTCTCTACATAAGCTAAATGCTCTTTTTTTGATTCTGGATACGATCCCAAAAATAATACTGAAAAAAGTGTCGTGTTAGTGTCATATACATACTCTATATATGTACAATATTGATAAATTTTCAATGAAGTTAACAAATACTGACTCGACGTTTTGGTTTGAATTCAAAATCACATTTGTCGCATAACATAGCACACTATGTCGAAGCACAGACCTAATCAAGATAATAACCGATTTGTGGAATGATTGGAACAAAAATACACAAATCATCCTGAGAATGACACCTTAGCGTTAGCGTCGGCATGCGTGTCATTAAGTAATGTTATTGTGTTGTGAATGTCATACCAATTATATATTAAATGTAATTTTGATATCATACTAATACATCTAGAGTCAGAAAGGCTTTGTGATTTCATAGTTCCAAAATTTTCTTACCCGTCGGAGGAACTACATACAACAGACTGATTTTGTGGTTCTTCAAAGTAGATAAAAATGTATCAGGCTGAAATTTAGGCAGTGTCACTATTTTGGCTCCTACTGATAATTTGTGAAGTGTTATTATTGATAAGCCATAGATGTGATAAAAAGGTAAAACAGCCATAATAGAATCTTGGTGTGAAGCTGAAAATTTAGAAACAATGATAAAATAGGAGTAACTGCCAAATACAAAATTAAAAATTACGGGTAGTGGGACAGCAAGTGCTATTATCCCAAAATGACAAAATTCAATTTTCAATCACGGTCTTAAGAGGGCGCAATACGTGGCAGTACGCTCGGTTCTCCATACAAACGTATTTATGCTCTCATTTTAAAACGCCATGCTAGAATGACATGAAACTTTGTATACACAATGAGATCCGGCATATCTAGGTTGGAAATTAGTTCCTGTTGCTAGAAAATGTAAAAGAAAAAAAATATAATATACAGCGTTTTTTTCAGTTTTTTACGGCTTGTATGAAAACCTTAATAATCGTTGTATTTTTTCTCCATTATAATTTCAAGCAACGGAAACTCATTTCCGAACTAGATATGCCGGATCCCATTGTGTATACAAAGTTTCATGTTATTCTAGCACGACGTTTTGAAATGAGAGCGTAAATACGTTTGTATGGAGAACCGAACGTACTGCGCACTCTTAACACAGTAGTAATTACTTGTATTCATTTGTCTTGGACATTATCTATTTGAGGAGGCCCGTGCCCTGCACGTGGGATGTATATAGCTAATGATGATGATTATTTGTGCGGATTTCTAAAATATAAAAGAAGATCCATTTCGGGTCGCTGAGTCAGCGGAGTAAATAAGTCAAGTATTATTGATGTACCTGTAGTATCGCGATACTGTTTGACTCCTTCTACATCTGATTGTACGAAATTCACAACTAGGTTCTTATTCGTCAGTTCAACGCCCTTAGGCAGACCAGTCGTACCACTGGAATATGGCAGTATGGCCACATCATCAGCAGTCTTCTTCACATCATCAAGAATGCTATGATCTATATCTGCAGTTAACTCTTGAAATGATATTGTGTCAGAAACAAAACTCCCATTTTTTGTTATACAGATTACAGGAATGTTTATTTTGGCCAATTTCAATGACTCTTTAATAACATCTACTGTGTCTGTATTACCAATAATGATTTTAGGTTTCGAAAGTATGAGTTGTCTTTGTACTTCATCTGAAAATTAGTTAGACATTTAAGTATACACAAATACAGTACGGGGCGGGAGACTACAGTATGGGGCTCTTCAAGAGAGGTGTATAAATTTTTAACAAAAAAGACTCTAAATATCGTATGACGTTTAGTCCTGCCTTCCTCTGATCATGCAGTTGTGCGATGCGGACCATCTTCGTGTAATAAAAACATAATTTGACGACCTGTTTAGCCTAGTTGGTAGTGACACTGCCTCCGAAGCTAGGGGTCCCGGATCCCGGCCAGGGTATTATTTGTGCATTTAGCACGAATTTTGTTCTTGGGTCTTGGATGTTCTCTATATATTTAAGTATGTGTGTGTTAATTTGGGAAGAGGTCGATTTGTGTAAGATTGACCCCCAATTTTTTTTTATTAAGATAATGAAACTTATATTAATAACAATAGATAAACAACTTAAACTAGACCTAAAATAAAACTAAATTGAAACTAAAAGCTAATACCTAATAAAATTAAAATAAATCTAATAAATTAGGCCCCTTTGGCATAGTGCCAAGGATGCTGGCAGCATTTCCCCTCTGTATTGCGATGCTAATACGTTGTGCGAGAAAGCTGCCAGCTCTTCGGTCACCAGTGAAGTCGACTAGTCTTTTAGACAGTTCTTTAAAAAAATTTAGAGCATTTGGACCCCACGGGATTAATTATTTATAATTTATGTATTGAGCACTTTGCCCCAATTTCGATCGCATGATCGTCTCTAAGCATCAGTCGCAATGAGTGAATACGTTTACGACTACTTTTTTTAAGATAATATTGTATAGAGTTTTAACCATTTCATATGATTAATAATATAATGAATCTAAACATTGTGTACCTATTCGATGTACCTTGAAACGTGAGTGACATTCAAAAGATTTTTTTTTAATCTTTGGGTGCGTCACGTCCATTTTTTATAAAAAAATATGACAATCTGGAATTAAATATGTGAGATATATATTGATGTATGCATGAAAACCGCTAGCATTGATGAGTCTTAAGTATCAAGTACTGAACAAAAAATTAATTCCGAACAAAAATTTCACAATTTTCTGTCCTACGTATATTCTAATGTCATCGATTCATTGTAAGTCTTGTACTCACGGGGGGTGTATATGGGGTTGACCGTCGTCAACTCAGCACCTGCCGACAGTATGCCAACTACAGCCAGAACATATTCCGGTGAATTTGGCATCATAGTGCAAATTACATCACCGCATCTGACTCCCAGTTTTGCGCGTAGTTGCGACGCGAAGTTGCGAGAGTATTTGTAGAGTTGGTGGTAGGTGTAGGAACGATTTGTCAGACCACATATCTGTTGGGAACGTGAGACAATACAAATAGAAGAATATTTATTCGTGAAACACACGAATTGACATATAGAACAATGAACGGGGAAAAAAGACCCAAAACAGCCACTAAGCAAGCGTGCGCTGGCGTGGTAATTAGCGCTTCACGCTTGTCTTTCGTTTGAACCATCAGCGAGACCTCGGCGGGCAGAATAATGATAGTATGCATTATTGTTGGATATCAAGGTGACAGCTCTAGCTACAGTTAGATAAAGAGAGCTGCAGGTACAGCTCTCTTCAGTCTAATTCTTAAAATGTGTGATGATGATGTGGTAATTATAAGCGAGAGAAATAAAACAAAAAAACAATTGAGAACTACGAGGCCCACACTGGCAAAAGCTAGATTTTGCTAGCTAATCCTAGCCGAGTCGTAGCCAGTCTGGCCAAGAAAGACAGAAAAATAGGTTAATAATCTACAATGCTGACCCATTTTCAATGGCCAGCTTGTGTTAGGTGGGGACTAAATAAGTTATTAATGTTATTATTAATAACTTATTAATTCATGTTGTATATTTCAATAGTTTTGGAGATAAGGTGTCTATGTGAATAAGATAACACAAAATGTATTTTATCTATTGATAAATACTACCAAGATAAGTATCTCAATAAAACTCAAACTACAATATAAAATAAATGTTAAGATCTTGAATAAAAATATCATAAAGTTCAAATTTTCTCAAATTAAAGGGAAAAATTGTATTGGCGCATCGTTACTGACGATTCCTCAATGTAATTTGAGACGTTGGTGCCGTTAATAGAAGCCTAAGTCTTCTATGGTAGATGTCGCTGTACGCCTCCCTAAGGCGTTGTAAGAGGGAACTATTGAAAGGATTTCGTGGACGAGCTTGGTTGTTCCGATAGCTCAGAGGCTAGAGCGATTGGCCGCGTATGCCAGATGTCGGAGGTTTGAATCCTGCTCGGAGCATAAAATTTTTCAATTTTTCCTTTTAATTTGAAATTTTCGTTAGCAGCGTTACTGCTTTAATACATAATTAATTCAAATTTTCTTTTGACATTTTGATTTTATTCTAGAAACTGTCTAGACTTCTATTTTTTACACATTTTATTATTCAATCAATGAATCAAATATTTGTAAGATCAAATTGACATTATTCAAATAATACCGCTTATATTAAGGGTGAGGCCATACGAGTGAACTATCACAGAAATTATCGGTAGATGTCACAATTATGGCGACGATCGAAATTACGCCGCTAATAAGTCACAAAACTACTCTTTTTTGACCTCACACTTAAGATTACGCTTGTTACGTTTCGAACGCGCAGAAATATTAACCTGCAAAAATTACAGTTTGTGTGAATGCGTAACGCGATTAGGTACATATATCCTACTGGTGGAGAGTTACATTCGCTTGAGCTCCTGAGGATGCGTTGTGTTGACTGTTGACAGCAAGAAGTTTTATTTTTTATCCAAAAGCCAATAACACATCGAAACTCCATAAAATTTAAAAGAGTACAGCAATCAAGTATGTAATATAAAGTTGTTAATGGCACAGGCTTCAGTGTCTACTTTTATATACCACAACACGGTAGCGAACAAGCAAGCATACGTCCCACCTGATGCTAAGCAAATACACGAGTAAGTTGATTACAAGTATGTAAAATTTAATTTTTAATAATCCTGTATGCTTCAAACAGCATTCCTGAGAAAACAGTTGATTTCCAGAGGATTCCTCATCTGGACTCGGTCCGAGACACACGTGTTATTTAAATTATAATTCTGAATGTACTTCCGCACTGCATGAAATACATTAGTGTGTTATAAAGTCGTTAAGTATTTACTTTCAGCTACAACTCCTAGGATTCCCCTATTAGTACCTCAACAGTACAAGCGAGGTTCTACAATAGATACCTTCTACGCGATGGAAAACATTACGTTATCACCACTCAGATGAATTTCAACAAGCTCTGACCTCGAGATACTTCTGCAGTTCGGCTGCTCCAAACAGGAGTGAGATGATATTGCGCTGTGCCTTATCCGTCTTAAGACTACCTATTAACCTAAGATGTTTTGCCATAATGATAGTATAAAAAATATAGGTATATATAAACATATACCGTAGCAATTTTATCAGGCCACCTCTCCAAATTCTCCCACACATGTTCCATTACAGTGCGATTAGGTATCTCAACGTCCGGATACGGAGATTTCACGATATTGTCAGGCGTCCACACTGCCTGATGCCTCGTAAGGTGCACTGACAGGTTCTGGCATGCCATCAGCCGTCTGGCGCTTCGAGATAGTGCTGATGTCATGATGAGCCCTGGAATAAAAAAACATTTGGATCTATCATCATCATCCGGTGGTTGAATCTATGTTAAAGAGTTTGGAACACCTTCGCTTCTCTGTCTGTGTTCCATCGGATACATTCTGAAGAGTGTGCACAGGAATTACATGACTTAATTCCACCTTCCCTGTTCCATCACCGGACGTCTAGATGTCGTGAGCGCCTATGGTGAGCGAAGTGATTTTCCAAATGTGATAAGCTAACGAGTAGAATTTGCTGAACACAGACGTATTAAATAGCACTACACTACTATTATGTAGTTTCTGAAATACAGACGTATTTCCTGATACATGCAATCTCTTTAAGGCAATAGTGAATAGGCTATTACCAAACCAGTGAGCATCATCTTAAGCCTTGTCATCGCTTTCCATCAGGTGAGACTAAGGCTGGGTTGCACCAAACCGTCTGTAATCGTAACTGGTGTTCGTTAAATATTGAATGTATGTTAAGTTTGACAAGTTTCTATGGCATGACAGCTGCCGGCGCCATATTTAACGTTGATCGGTCTGTGATCGTAAGTCAGTGGAACCCAGCCTAAGGCCATCATCGCTGGTCAGTCATAACAGGAAAAATAAAACTTAAGGTGGAATAGGGGGCCTGCAGCCCGGTTATTAAATTACATCTACCGCATCTAATGCCTATGGCGAAAGTTGTTGTCAATTAATAATTAGCGTGAAATCATATTTCACTAACTGTTATATACACAATACAGCAGTTTTGTTGCCATAGAGATACATCAGCAAGATATTCAGAAATTGGCCGTGTCCTTATAATACATCCGTGGCCCAGTGGTTCAGACTATGGTTTACAGAGTCGACGCACCAGGGTCATTGAATAAACCTATCGTCGTGCTACAGAGGTTTTTTAACTCTATTCCGTACCCCACGCTAGTAACAATAGTATTACATCTGATAGACTTCTTGGTCACATATTCTTAATGTACTTATTTGGTTTATTTTGATGATATTATAAGGTTAGGTTAGGCCAACGACACAATACACTCAGGTATTTAACGAAAACGTTACAAAATTCGTCTCAAAATAAACCAATTTAACTCCAAAGCACACGTGATAAAGGAAAACGACATCAAAGCGGCGTTAGAATTTGTCGAGATAACCTGATAACGGGCCGGGCTGTTGTTCACAACGCCTTCCTCCGTCTTAGGCAAACCAGCATAAGTTAGAACTCCGATAACACGTTGTTAAAGGCTACATCTGGATTTTGCGAGTGTGGTGTTATTATGATATGCGTAAGCTGTCAACTGTTAGCAGAGTCGATACAGATTCTATACTGCGTGCCTAACTACATGTCAGTGACTTCCTGACTTGGTGGGGAGGGATGGATATGGGCTACCTATTTTGTTCTTTGACGTGAGAGTGATTCCTCATTTGTCGATATACTGTCAGTATTACGTTTGTGCAGTAGTAATATCATGCGAAGAAGCGGGGCAGTACCGTATTCGCTTCCGCGCGTCCCGCGCCAATAAGGAGCCACTCATTCAAATGTAGGGGCGTAGTAAAAACCGGTACTGTTATGACTCACAGTTAACACTGATAGCTGACAGTTTTGTCATATCGTATCGCCTCCGCACTGACAAATCAGGAGGTCGCCTTAGGCGACTCCTGATTTGACGGGTCTGGAGCGATATGTGATAGGTATTTTGTTCTTTGACGTGAGTTTACTGATATGAGATTTCCTCACTTGACGAAATACTGCCGGTATTGCGTTTGCGCAGTAGTAATACCATGCGCAGAAGCGGGACAGTACTGCATGTGTATCGGTTGACACTGACAGCTGACAGTTTTCTCATATCGTACCGCTTCCGCATCGACAAACCTAAAATGAGGGCTACCTGCTTGGCGCAGCTTGCGCGGATCCTGCTTGGTACCGATACAGTACTTCATGGCAAATATCGCGTACAGGTTGCGTCCCGTTATATTCCTTTCTTCCACTGTCGTGGTAAAAATAAATTCAAGATATATTTGGGGCGATTAGGCGAGTAGGAACTAGTTGTGAATAGCATAACTGATGCCAGCGTTAGAATAGGCCCTTTGAAATTGGTGGGAAATATCACTCCACCATAATTGTCGCCTGGGTACAGAATTTCGTTCAGTATTACAGGTATTTGGTGCTTAAATTCTGACATATCGAGGATGGGAGTATCGATGAAATATTCTCTAATTTGTAAAATATAAAGACAGGAGATATTTATTTACACAGATGTTGAATGTAAGCAATTCGATAAAATATTTATTACGAAACTAAATTAGTACTAACTAATTACGTAAATAGTGACAAAGAATGTTGTAAATTAGTGTGCTTGTCTACAATAAATGTAATTTCATTTCACTGGCTCTACAAAATGATTAAAACTATTGCGAAAAGCGCATTAGGTACATCGTCATTAATTGTACTTAATTAATGTTATTATTATAAATCTATTGAAATAAGTGTTGTTATGTTGTGTATTATCTACCTATGATCGACTAATAAAGTATTTGTATTGTACTATATCCGGGCTTTTGTTAATTAACTATGGTATAAGTACTCAGTGTAGACGACAGACCCTACCCTCCCCTGATGTACCTAGCACGTAATTTAGAAAGAAATAAAGATAAGACGTTAGCTAGGTAAATGTAAGAGTAACCCTGTTATTTAAAATGGAATATTTAAGAAATATTGTCATATTTACGTAAATATTAGAACCTTGTCGCACTAAGCGGAAGGAATAACTCTTTAGGGCGAGTTTATTCATTTCAGCAAGTATTATGACACAATTCGAGTGATTGCGCAATGATACTTGGAAATTTCCATACGCAGTAGAATGAAAGATTGCGTAATAATGTAAAATATATCGATCGTAGATCGAAATTACGCTATGAAAATGGCATGTTTGTGAGCTAACTCACAAACAGTTGACTCTGAGACAATAAGGTTTTTATTATATAAAGCAGGCGCTGAGGCGCATATTATAAGCCCCGTTTGAATCACAGGCACTAAGAAATGGTCGCGCAGCGAATTTCTTAAGATTGAATAATTTCAGAATAGTCGTTTTTACACAACGTTCTTCCCTCTCAGAGCCAATATTAGGGAGACACTGTCCAAGTATAAAGGGTCACGTGTGACCACACCGAACGCCGACTCGATGAGTCCTAGTACAGGCCAGTGAGATAATCACAGCCTCCGCAATCCGCGGAAAACCGCGAGATTTGTAAGATTCCCTATTTATACTCGGACGGCGCGTCGTAGCGTGCGCAACTTCATGGTGCTCACGTTACGGTCAGCCATTGCGAAAGAAAGGAGGTGAGTTCGCAACGTACTTCACTGGGATTCGCCACGGAGAGCCACCGAGTTCGGACGCACCACACATCCTTCGCGCATCCGGAAACTTTTCATCTGTAAAAGCCTACGGATACAGCGGCCCGGCTAAGTTAGCCGGAGGGGAGTGCCCTACTAATTGAAGCCCCGTCGTCGGCCGTTTTTCGCCGTTGCCCGACCCCGGTCCCGCTCAAACGGACGCCCCGGGTTAGGGTATGCGGTGAGAAACAACAACCGACGACGGCTAGCGTCGCTGGCCCCCCGCCCCACCGCCCCTATGGAGCAACATTCGAAGCCTAAGCGGGTGGGTAGATCGGTATCTCCAAATATTGATCTACCCCCCACACCATCTTCACCACCTGCATCCTCCGAAAAGGATACCTGGGATTTGGAGAATATTCTCAATCCCAAACTAGTACTGACACCGCAGCCCACGGACGCCAGCCCGAAGCTGTCTTCACCGCCGAAGAGCATATCTACGCCCGCTACGCCCACCGTTACCCCGCCTAGTGATCGGACTCGGTTGCAACTGCACAGGTCTGCGATCAACCGTATTCTGGGCGAGGAGAACCTGCCGCCGGGACTAGCGGGGTGGATATTCGCCTACACCCGCATCATCGCCTTCAAAGAGGGGGCCACCTTTCATAAGTACCCGGAGGACATCGCTCTACTTGAGGTAGTCGAGCGCTACCCGGATATTTTCAAGTGGAAGAGGCCCTCCAAATCAAATCCGCCTTCGCCCGCCAGCACGGAAAAGCAACCGCGCACAGAGGAGACGCCGCCCAAAGCGCCCGCTACCTCACAGCGACCCAATCCACCGGCACCAGAGCCGGCGAATGCGCCCCCTCTCTCTAACCAGCAAGAGAGGCAAACTATTGCTGCGACGACCGCCACAGCCCAGCCGACCTCTCGTCGGAGCCCGGAACCGACGGCCGCACAGCAACACCAACAACACCAGCAACCACCGCAGCATCAAACCTCCAAGAGATTCCCGACGATCGTTGCCCCCGTCTTGCCGGACTGGGCCAAGCTCCTGGAAGCCATAAAAGGCGACCTTGGGGCGACCCCTAATAGCAAGGCACTCGGCAGCGGCCTACGATTCACACCGAAGAGCGACAACGAGTTTCGCTTAGTACAGCGACACCTAGAAGAGCTGGAGAAATCTGGCGCCGCCGTGGAATGGCACCTTTACCAACCAAATGGGGAGAAAAGGATGAAGGTGGCACTCCGCGGCCTCCCAGCAAACACGCCCATCGCCCAAATCCAAGAAGCCTGTCTGGCGCTCGGCCACCCGGTCGAATACGCCAGACAAATCAGCGCAAGAAGAGGCAGGCCGGGCTGCATCTACTTCTTGCAGCTCGCCGGATCAACCCGAGAACACTCTGAAATCTATAAGATTCGGGAGCTCCTCTGCGTCCCCGACGTGCACGTAGAAGCGTGGAGGGGAGGAAAGGGCCCCGCCCAGTGCCATCGGTGCCAAGGATTCCGGCACCACTCGGAGAATTGCCACCGCCCGCGGAAATGCGTACGCTGCGCGGGCCCGCATCCAGCGAAGGACTGCCCGGTCCCCAGAGATCGGGCCGCAACCTGCTCTAACTGCGGCGGTGCCCACACCGCCAATGACACAAAGTGCCCAGTATTCCGGAGGGAGGCCCGGAATAAAAAGGCGGGGACAACTCCCCACACGGTCCCGCTGAAGCCCGCCCCTATCACAGGGGCACAGGACCAACCAAACATAGTGGAAGAGTCGGCGCCTACATCGCTTATGGCGCCGGCAAACGCCCCCCCATCCACAAAGAAGACGACAACGAAGCAAAAGAAGAAGAAGGCTGCTCCGACTCCGGGCGCAACCCCCTCTTCCGCAACTTCGCCACCAACTGCACCTCCTGCTGAGGCCGGAGGCCAAGACCTGGCGGCCATGATCACAGCCGTCATCACAGCTGCACTCCAGGGACCAGAAGCAGTCCGGGAGGCCATAAAGAAGCTGAATCTTTAGCCAAGATGGCAAACAATAAACGACCGGCCCATCGTTATGGGCTGCGAAAGCAAGCCGCCAAATAGGGCAGAAAGCCCTGAAATGGCCTCCCCCCTCACTCGCCCCTTCGGGGCGAGAGAGTGAGATGACAACGGATGAGGATGACGTACTTCACTTAGTACCGAAGAGACACTCCAAGGAAGAAACCCAGAACAAGAAAGAAAAAGTGCGTTGGGAACTCAGCTCAGGAAAAGTTTAGGAATCTAGACATTGTGTCCTAGATTTAGATAAAATCAGTGTTAAAGTCATTATAAATAAGTAACTTTATTATATACAGTGTTAACTTCCAAATACGTTTTATTAAGAACATAATCTGTGATAAACAATATAAGCCATTTACAATCCGTCCGGACTTCTTATTTACTTGTTACGAATCATAAGAAAAAGCAGAACCAAGGTGGCACCAATATTAGAGTAGAGTCAGTCACTGTTATTTTACGAGAGGAACTACCAGTCATTTGTATACAGTCCACTTTAAACATTTATATTTTTGGGCCTAATCAATCAGGATTAGTGCATCATTTACATTTTGGTCCTTAGCGATCCGAATCTTTTAGGATATCAGTGCAAGTGTTAAATTCAGTGCCGAACATTCGAACATTCGCGAAGTGCGTCGTGACGCGAATCGCGACGCGTAGTAGTGAACGAATTTTTGTTGTGGAAAACTACGATTAAGGGCGTCGGGACTTAATGCGTAGTAGTGTTAAAGTAATTATTTCGAGAACAAATTATTATTTTTATACGTGATTCGTACAAGTGAACAGATTTTATTGTTGTAAACTGCGATTAAGGGCGTCGAGACTTAATGCGTAGTAGTGTTAAATTATAATTATTTAAAGAACAAGTTTTTATTTTTTTTATTTACGCGACGCGTAATAGTGGACGGATTTTATTTTTGTAAACTGTGATTAAGGGTGTCGGAACTTAATGCGCAGTAGTGTTAACGTATAGCTACGGTGGTTTATATTGTTTTTTGACTGTGAGAACTTAATATCCGAGTGATTTAAGATCGTATACTCGTCGAAACGAGTACGAACGGGTTTTGTTTTGAATATCAGCCGAACGCTGATGCGCACTTAATATCCGAGCGATTTAAGAGCGTATACTCGTCGGAACGAGTTCGAATAGGTTTTGTTTTGTATATCAGCCGAACGCTGATGCGCACTTAATATCCGAGCGATTTAAGTGCATATACTCGTCGGAACGAGTACGAGTAGGGTTTTCTTTTGTATATCAGCCGAACGCTGATCAATTCTGAATGCGATTCAGAATCACGTGTGTCTTTTCTAAAGTCGGTACTAGTCAATTAGGTCGTCATACTGAGCTGAGTCAGGGCGAATGAAGACGCCCGCGAATCGGAGAACCCGATCCCGATCTTCTCCTTCTGCGCGCGTCATGACCACGAGGTCGAGAACGTCGGACCGCGACGCGGAGGAGCGACGCCTGTTCCTGAGGGAGGGCGCGGATGCTGCGCAGCAAAGAAGAGCCGCGGCCGCTGGATCGGCTGCTGGCGCTACCACTGACGTCGCTGACGTCGCTGGAGCTGCAGCTAGCATAGCTAGCATGTCTGCCGGAAAGGCTGGCGGACCTGCTGGCGTAGCCGGCACGTCTGCTAGCATGGCTGGCAGGCTTGCTGGAAGAGCTGGCGTGACCGGCACATCGGCTGGCATGGCTGGCACGTCTGCCAGAAAGGCTGGCGGACCTGCTGGCATATCTAGCACGTCTGCTAGCATGGCTGGCAGACCTACTGGCGCCGCTGGCACCGCTGGTGTGGACGCTGGCGCCAACACTATGGCCCGAGAGGCCATCTCCGAACAGTCCAGGTTTCCCCTATCTGCACTCCGAGGCCAGAACGAGCGCCCGGAGCGATCGGCAGAACGGGAACAAAGGGACAGAAGAAGGACGAAGACCGCTAGCGCCGCCGCTGGCGCCGCTGGCGCTGGTGGCACCGCTGGCTTTAATGCTGGTGCTGCCGCTGGCGCCGACGGCGATCCAGCTGGCAGTGCTAGCAATGCTGCTGGCACCATCACCGGTGCCCCTGGGGCATTCTCCGAACCGACTTGGTTCCCTCCATCTGCACTCCACGCTCAGAACGAGCGTCGGGAGCGAACGGCAGAGCAGGGGCCCTCGGACAAGAGGCCCAGGAAGACAGCAAATGTGAGTAGACACCGAACTGGCACCGGGGCCGCGCCAACGGCCTTGGTGCACGAACAGCCACCAAGATCTCCGAGCATCCACGAACGGGGAAGATGGCGCCGCGAGGACGGCGGCCGTCTGCGACCACGGGAGCAACAGCCAGACGACGACGCATGGGACCGAACACGCGTCATCAATCGCGAACGGGCTGAGCATCACCCAGCGACGAGTGGCGAAGCAGCATCGAGGAATGTTGCTTTCGCGGACCTCGTCCAGTCCACCCCACACAGATCTCCGAGACCGGCGAGCACGGTTTCGCACCGAAGCAGTCGCGCCGCGAGCCACCGACTGCAAGCCGAAGCCGAGGCCGCAGAACAGCTGGCGCAACTGCGCCGACAAGAGCTGGCGGTCGATGCTGACCAGCGCCGAGAAGAGCTGGCGGTCGATGCCAACCGGCGTCGACAGGAGCTGGCGATTGAAACCGACCTAGTAAACAGGCGGTTACAGGCAAGAATTGCAGAAATAGACCTAGAAAGTTCCGGTGGTAGCGACCGAATCGCCCGATGGGTGGACGAGTCCGCGGAGCGACACGACGTGGAAGACCGTCGAGTGCTACGGACCCGGGACAACGAACCAGTCGTCTCGTACGAACGTGTACCAGTCCTCGCTCAAATGGAAGAAACGCCGAGGCGTCCAGGAGAGCGGATCCCGATCAGAACCGAACCGAAGAAGCTGGAGCGCGCGACCATGAATTACGGCCGGCGCCCCCTTTCTCCAACCCAGGGACTGGAGTACGAGGACGAAGGTGAGCATGAACCAGAACGCGTGAACGAGCCCATGACGCCTCGTTCGAGGTTCACAGCGACGACGACCCCAGAAGGTATGGTAGAGTTGTTTGAACGGATGCAGAGCGCAGCCCGTCCAGCAACCAAGGAGGTGTACGAGCTGCCACACTTCCACGGGGACGTCAGTGAGTGGCGTTGCTTCCTCAACACATACATTGAGAGCAACAAACGCTATAAGTTTAGCGGCTACGAGAACGTCGCGCGCCTGAGGGCCGCGATCAAAGGTGAGGCGAAGGCGTGCGTGCAGCACATCCTGTCAACGGCGACCACACCAGACCTGGTGATAAGGATACTGACGAAGCAGTATGGTCGCAAAGATTTCCTAGTGGACAAGGCGCTAGAAGATCTGAAGAAGCTGCCACGCGTCGGGTCGAGCGCGAACGAGCTCAACACCTTCGCCATCCAGATCATGAACATAGTAAGTACGCTTATGGATCTGGACGATGCGCACTACGCGAACAACCCGCTACTAGTGCGCGAGGTGACGGACAGATTGAGTCCGCATCTCCGATCGCGCTACTGCGACTACGCCCGAGGGCAGAGGAGCGGCGGCCTAGCAGAAATCCAGGTGATGGCAGATTTCTTGCTCGAAGAGAGTGATCTGCAGCTGGAATTCACCCACGCTAGCGCTCCCACCGTGAAGAACGTGCCACGGGGAGCACCGCCACAGACGAACGCACCGAAGACCCAGAACCGGAATGACAACCGCCCGCCGCCGCCCCAGCAGAACCGATGGGGCCCGCCGCAGCCGTTGCCTTCAAAGGTGGCGTACGTGACCGAACAGGTACAGCCATCACGGGTCCAGGTATGCCTCTATTGTAGCGCGAGTCATCGAACGAACGAGTGCCGGAAACTGCAGGCCCTGCAACTACCGGCGAGATGGGACTGGGCGAAGCAGAACAGAATCTGCTTCAGATGTATGGACGCCAGGCATCAGCGCTCTCAATGCCGAGCGAAAGGCTGCAGTGTTCCTGGCTGCCAACACCCCCATCACAAGCTGCTCCATCAGGATAAACCACGATCGCCGACGCCGTGTGAACGAGGCACGGCACAGGGAGCGACTCGTGGACCCCGCACCGAACCGAACCTGGACAGCGGGGTAGAGCAGAGCAGCTACGCGAGTAACGCCGAGGAAGCTACCGAGGTATTACTCAAAGTTCTTCCCATAACGATATCGGGCCCCAAGGGCGACGCCCATATATACTGCTTGCTGGACGAGGGATCGACCGTCTCACTCCTCGAGCAGAAAGTCGCTGACCTGATTGGAGCTACTGGACCACAGGATCAGCTGACAGTGCGCGGCGTTGGAGGGATCGCGCACAGCGGACACTCCGAACGAGTGTCGGCCTACGTACGGTCAAGGAATGGAGGCTTAGCTTACCCCGTAAGACTACGAACGGTAAGTAACCTCGGCCTGAGAGGCCAGACCGTCAACGAAGATCTGCTGGATCGATACGAGCACCTGCGAGAAGCCCGCGGTGCAGTATGCAGCTACGGTGCGCCGCAGCTGCTGTTAGGTGCCGACCACTGGCACCTGCTGGTACCCGAGGAGATACGAACCGGACCAGGAGACGGCCCCGTCGCTATAAAGAGCGCGCTGGGGTGGGCGCTCTTCGGTAAGAACCCCGGTTATCTCGGAACGAACGAACAAACGGTGTACCACGCGACGTGCGAACGTGAGTCGCACGACGCAATGAACCCAGCGGAAGATGCCACCCGCCTGCGAACGAGCCAGAAGGTGAGTATCAACGATAGATGGTCCACGAGTCCCGCCTTCTGGAGCCAGGCGGAGGACCAGTGGCCACCAGTCATATCCACCAAGAGCGTGGAGCCGACAGAGCAGCGAAAGAAGGAGGTAGTCCTCGCGACAACACATGAACCGGCCACAGCGCTACCGGACATCGAACGGTACAGTAGCCATGAACGCGTCGTAAGGACAGTCGGGTACATGTTGTTGTTTATAGAGAAGCTGAAGTCTCGTGACAGAAGGAGACAGCTGGAAGCGAGGCATCTACGAGCGGCGGAGCATTTGCTGGTGCAGAGGAGCCAGCGAAATAGCTTCCCAGAAGAGTTAAACACACTAGCTGCTGGAAAGAAGCTAACGAAGCAGTCTAAATTGTATAAGCTCGATCCCGAGCTCTCGTCAGATGGTCTGCTGACGATGAGGACCAGGCTGAGCCGTGCACCAGTACGGTACACGGCTGAGAAGCCCATCATTTTGGATGGTAGGGAGCCCTACACCAAACTGTTGATAAAGCGCGCCCATTGCCGGGGCGCGCATGTTAATAATGAAAGTGTTGTTAATGATTTAAGGCAGAACATGTGGATACTGCATCTGCGGCCGAGCGTGCGCGCCGTAGCACAGGCGTGCGCACTCTGCCGCCTACGTCGCGCGATCCCGCGCGCGCAGCCTCTGGGGGACCTCCCGCCTGAGCGGCTAGAGGCCTACCAGCGCTGCTTCACCCACGCGGCCCAAGACTACTTCGGCCCGCTGTGGGTAACGATCGGCAGGCGACGCGAAAAGAGGTGGGTCGCCCTGTACACGTGCCTGGCGACACGTGCGGTCCACCTAGAAGTCGTGCACAGCCTGTCAACCGACAGTGCCATCAACGCGCTACGACGCTTCGCGGCGCGTCGTGGATGGCCACAAACCATGTGGAGCGACAACCAAACGTCGTTCCACGCGGCCGCCTTAGAACTAAAGGCGGCCCGAGAAGAATGGTTGCCAGCACTCCAGAAATACGGACTGCAGCATCGATTAAACTGGCGTTTCATCACCCCGGCTGCGCCATCACAGGGCGGCAGCTGGGAGAGAATGGTGAGAACCATTAAAAATGCATTGAGCTACACGCTAAAAGAGAAGGCGCCGAGTGAAGAAATCTTCCTGACACTTCTGGCGGAAGTAGAGAACGTAGTGAACGCCAGACCACTTACCCACGTACCAATGAACAATGAAGACGACGCCGCGCTGACACCGAATCATTTCCTGTTGTTGTCAGCGAACGAGCAATTAGTCATCGGTCCCTGCGAGGAAGATGACCGTAGAAGATGGCGCCAAGTACAGGCGCTCGCCAACCACTTCTGGCGAAGATGGGTAAAAGAATACTACCCACTGTTGGCCCCCCGTCAATCCTCCGGCGGTGGGAACCAACAGATCCACGTCGGCGACTTAGTGTTGGTCGCCGACCCCGCAAGCCCTCGCAACGTATGGCCGCGAGGGCTAGTCGTGGCCACCTATCCAGGGCCCGACGGAAAAGTGCGGAACGTGGATGTCCGCACAACGAACGGCG
This sequence comes from Notocelia uddmanniana, assembly GCA_905163555.1. Taxonomy (NCBI): domain Eukaryota; kingdom Metazoa; phylum Arthropoda; class Insecta; order Lepidoptera; family Tortricidae; genus Notocelia; species Notocelia uddmanniana. The sequence goes on from LR991068.1 coordinate 22,355,318, forward strand.
TGTTACGTCGAGCCTCATCACGGCTGGCCGTGCTAGTGCCAGCCGCGCCGAGCACCGAGCCTGCATCGAGCACCGAGCCTGCTTCGAGCACCGAGCCTGCGTCGAGCACCGAGCCTGCTTCGAGCGCCGAGCCTACGTCGAGTCACGAGCCTGCGTCGAGCCCATAGCCCGCACCGTGTCCCGAACCAGAGAAGCCTGAGACTAGAGCTACCGTAGCCACAAAGTCTGAGTCTTCAGACGGCGGGGAGTATGTAGACGACAGACCCTACCCTCCCCTGATGTACCTAGCACGTAATTTAGAAAGAAATAAAGATAAGACGTTAGCTAGGTAAATGTAAGAGTAACCCTGTTATTTAAAATGGAATATTTAAGAAATATTGTCATATTTACGTAAATATTAGAACCTTGTCGCACTAAGCGGAAGGAATAACTCTTTAGGGCGAGTTTATTCATTTCAGCAAGTATTATGACACAATTCGAGTGATTGCGCAATGATACTTGGAAATTTCCATACGCAGTAGAATGAAAGATTGCGTAATAATGTAAAATATATCGATCGTAGATCGAAATTACGCTATGAAAATGGCATGTTTGTGAGCTAACTCACAAACAGTTGACTCTGAGACAATAAGGTTTTTATTATATAAAGCAGGCGCTGAGGCGCATATTATAAGCCCCGTTTGAATCACAGGCACTAAGAAATGGTCGCGCAGCGAATTTCGTAAGATTGAATAATTTCAGAATAGTCGTTTTTACACAACGTTCTTCCCTCTCAGAGCCAATATTAGGGAGACACTGTCCAAGTATAAAGGGTCACGTGTGACCACACCGAACGCCGACTCGATGAGTCCTAGTACAGGCCAGTGAGATAATCACAGCCTCCGCAATCCGCGGAAAACCGCGAGATTTGTAAGATTCCCTATTTATACTCGGACGGCGCCTCGTAGCGTGCGCAACTTCATAGTGCTCACGTTACGGTCAGCCATTGCGAAAGAAAGGAGGTGAGTTCGCAACGTACTTCACTTAGTACCGAAGAGACACTCCAAGGAAGAAACCCAGAACAAGAAAGAAAAAGTGCGTTGGGAACTCAGCTCAGGAAAAGTTTAGGAATCTAGACATTGTGTCCTAGATTTAGATAAAATCAGTGTTAAAGTCATTATAAATAAGTAACTTTATTATATACAGTGTTAACTTCCAAATACGTTTTATTAAGAACATAATCTGTGATAAACAATATAAGCCATTTACAATCCGTCCGGACTTCTTATTTACTTGTTACGAATCATAAGAAAAAGCAGAACCAAGGTGGCACCAATATTAGAGTAGAGTCAGTCACTGTTATTTTACGAGAGGAACTACCAGTCATTTGTATACAGTCCACTTTAAACATTTATATTTTTGGGCCTAATCAATCAGGATTAGTGCATCATTTACACTCAGTATTATTTAACAAAAACATTGATAATGCAAAACAAATTAAGAGGGTTAATATAAGTTGAATGTATAAAAGTTGAAAGAAGTAAAATAAAAATGTTTCGAAAAGGTCCCGCCTCAGATTCAACGAAAGCACAAATTGTGATCGCTATTTTCAATACTCCCGTCACTTAATATAGACTTAGACAAATACAAGACACACATACAAGTGAAAGCAGACATAATAGTTGTTTAATGATGTGAAGAAATGTAGGCAATATGGCTCAGACTAATTGGAGCCCCGTACAGAGCAATATCGTTGCTCAGTAAATTATTAGCAGTAAAGATATATTTATTTAAAACAGTCATCATTCCGTATATTCAATAGTTCACGCACTTTTAACAAAAAAGATATCTTACCAAAATAAACCACTATCTTAACTGCACTACCAAATTTTAAAACTATTTATAATCAATCGATAACGTTAAGTATACGTCCACACAACACTCGCATCGATACGAACACTGATACAAGAACACCCAATACCACTACTACCTGCCTACGAAACCAGTTCCAATTGAGTTCTGACGACAGCATTTAGCTTTGCCCTTTCATCTCACGTTTCCCTGTTCTACTTTAAACATTCTTTCTATTACTATAAAGTCGATTTTTAACTTTTACTTTAAGCTACATGCAGAGACCACCAACCACCAACACGATTATTTAGTCCTTAGTACAATTGCGGCTGATAATGTGGCGATATGCGGTAAGATCTCCGTCAGTGCGTTTATCTTATCAGCTTGTGTTAGCGTATCGATACAAGGTTAAGGCTGCGTTTAAGGCACAAGCGGCGCGATCAAAAGCGTAAAACACTTGTTCCCATGTAAGTAACGAAACTTTATTTAATACTACGTTAACAACAGAAGAAACTTTACCTTCTTGTGCGTGTTCTATCGCTTGTATAATGAGTTGTGCTCTGAAGAGCTGTTCGACATGATGCCCACAGCCGCTTTCTACCATCGCACCGTTTGCTGTCGGCAGGGCATTCATCCTCACATCTTAGAACCTGAATGGTACGTTTTGAGAGACGTCAATAAAGAACATTAAAATGTAGAATTCATGTATATAAGTGCATAAACAACATAATTATATCGAAAAAAGAGCTTTTTTGGACCATGATAAGATAATAAGTGTTTACTTTTTATCCAACCTTGGCTCTTGAAAGTGTAGATAAAGGATTGAAGAATCATAATCTTGGTAACATACTAGTAAATATATCTATAGCTTTGACGGAAGAATATCAACTCATAACTCGTCAAAAATCGATGAGAAACGTATGGAGCCCCTTAAGAGCAAGTATTGGCGATATTAGAGCTACAGCCTTCCTTTGTTCCACCCAGATAACCAAGTGGTTAACGAGGTGGAATATACTACTAATAACGGCGATTCTATAGCGCCAGAACGCAACTATCAATATACTACTGGCGCTTCACCAGTCGCCATCGCGGCACGCTCGCGCGCTGTAGGGTCGCAGTTCTACTAACACTCCTCCTCGCTTCGCTCGTTGTCGTACCTACACCGATCTGGCTTAAGTAGAATATGTAGAAGATACATTCCAATAATCCAACTCGGTTAAGAATATGGAATTAGACTTTCACCCACATAACTGGTTATCTCCGCGGAACAAATAGCGCGTCCAGTTAGCCTAGTTATCAAACTTGGTTGTCTGGGTGGAACAAAGGGTGGCCTCCTTCCGTAAGGGGGTGCTTCTTAACCTGGGTGGCATCACATTTTTCTTGCTTTTTATGCCACGTCGGTGACAAACAAGCATACGGCCCGCCTGATGGCTACTTGCTTATCGATGAAATGGGCACTGTGATTTACGTTCCTGGAGATGGCTCTTAGATTGTAGCAATTATTAGTAATTTCGTACTTTAGACTGTGTAATAAAAATAAAAGAGATAAGTATTAGATTATATATATTATTTGAGTCGTAAAATGGTATTGATAATTAATAAACAATTGCGTGTCGGGCCACGGGAGCGTAATGTAGGGTTCCGTAGCTGTGCACCCGTGACATTATGCGGATTTAAAATGTGAAAAATGTATATTTACTCTATCTGAGTACTCGTATTTAACAGAAATTACACTATACTTTGCTTTTAAAATTACGTTTCGTAATGTTTACTTAGCTTTTTTATACTACGTCGGTGGCAAACAAGCGTACGGCCCGCTTGATGGTAAGCGGTCACCGCAGCCTATGGACGCCTGCAACTCCAGAGGTTATAGTTTTCCTTTAAAATTCATTATATATACTACTACCATAATTTTTTTCACATACCAGTAGCAACCGTTTAGCTGGTAGAGAGAGCAGGGGGGATACTCGACTCCAACAAAAATAGCACTTTAAAAATGATTCATGCAAACGAATGCCTTTAATCAGACAATTGTTATAGAAAACTCATATTCTTTTTTAATGAGCTATCTAACAAAACCAAACACGATGCATTTTGCGAGAAAAAAAGATCATCCCCACTTTACGTTTACCTTCCTTACACTTTTCAAAATTAAGTAGGTTAAAAAAAACATATTTGTTACGTTTTTTTTTTATTCCGGTTGTTGGCATGATTGATCCAATATCAAATTACAGCACTAGCTATACTTACTACTAAGTAACGGTTACTGAGCCAAGCCGCGGACTAACAATAAGGGTTCCTTGTTTCTACGGAACCCTAAAAAACGAATCTGCATAAATCTTAATTGACGTCATTATCTTCGGAATGTTTTGTATGACCATAACAGACTATTTACTCTTGAGTCTAAATTGTGACAGGCCCTGTTGGATTATTCCTGACTGATATGCATACTTGAATCTAAATGTGGGCTCGATCAGGCATCAGGCGGAGGCTTGTAGGAAGGCTTAAACTGAGCCGAAGGCTGTGTGCAGACTATTTATTCGAAGATCGTTCCATCGGTCAAGGAAAAATGTAAGGGCATAGAGAAATGCTATTTCTCTCGAATGTGGAGCAGCTCAAGCAGGGACGTATATATACTTATCTTATAGATAGGTAAGTGATGAAAGTATGTTGAGAGTAAGGGGTTGCTCTAGCTATCGAACGCAACGAATCCTATCTTGAAACACAATGCGCGTTTCCGAATGCAGCGGCTGTCACGTCATACCATAGACAGCTGTCAATTTTTAAGTCTAGTAGAATAGTAGAAAATATTAGCGAGCACGCAGCGAATTGGTGGATTAAAAGGAGCCCCGCGTGATAATGGACAATTGATCTCGTTTTTGGATAATGTATGGTGTAAACTAGCGCATGTATTGTTCCCTGGAGCCGGGCAGAGTAAAACTTGTCGGAGAATCGGTCTTCAGAGTTGTCAACATTGAACTAAACGTGTGTCTTCATGAAGCAAGGTTGGTGGGATAACCCCTTATCCCCAAGATTGAAGACTGCAGGGTCCCCGTCAACGCTCAGGCTTGCGCCGGAAGGATCCAGGAACCACTCCACACGTGAGTTTGCAGAGACCTTTTAGATTTACAAATTTAAGATAGCTTCTAAAGTTGACTGGTTCGTAATAAACTTATATGACTCGCGAAACGCGAAGCAAGGCTCAATTCCCTCACATAAGGGACTATATAGGAGTTACAATCAAATCTGGTATCTAATTACTCCCAGGCATACCGCTCATTATGGTTGCTTAAGAAGCACGCTGCTATAACGTTTGCATTTGACATAAGTTTATAGGGCGCTAAAACATGTCAAGCGATACGCGACTTTACGTGTCATTCTCTCCGTTTCTTCTGAAACTCACAGAAGTTTCCTATAACTCGCTGTATAGAGCTACTCTGTGCCCTTTGAAAGCGTATGTTAAGTGAGTCATAATATATTATGTATGCACTGCATCACAAAGCAATTAGACTAATCAAGCCCGTACCAGAGATGCATTTGACGTAATTTATACGAATACTAGATATAGAAGCCTTAAAAAAACCACTATAGCCAAACTGGTAATTTCAACCTAAGGGCGTTGGGTTTGTAGCACCGGGTTTTGAGAGAAACTTACAGAAGTAGCTTTTCGGATAAGGAAATATCGGGAGGAAACCAGTCAAACCCTAACGTTGCTTTGGCGACCTTACCTCCACCAGCAGCATAAATCACATAGGCACTTACACGTAGAACCCAAGACAGGGTCCACGGTAAAGTAAAATGAATCTAAAATCTTCTTTATTTTAATTGCGTCGTCCTCGTTTTCCATTTCGATTCAAATTCCACCATATCAGCCGAAAGACATCCACTGCTGGACATAGGCCTCCCCCAATTCCATGGGGGGTAAATGCCATAATCGCCCCGCTTGGCATGCGGGTTGGCGATCGCAGTATCTCCACCGCACTTCAGGGACGCTGCTGCCCATCCCCCGGTGGTCTTGGCCGTAGTTTTAGGACATACCCGGGTCCGATTCAAATTCAAAAGTTCCTTATTCATCACTTAGCAGCCAGCAACTTACACGATGATAAAAAGTGCCAATCACAAATAAATACTAATACAGTTGCGATTTTCTGTTAAAAGTACTCAAAAATTTAAAATTCTAACATTCTACAATAATTCTGCAATTTATAATGTATTTCTTGACACAATACCTGGATACATATTTACTGAGAGATATATTGAGTCCCATCACTTTACAATTAACTTGACCTTAGAGCTTAGAGATATAAAAAGTCTCATTATTAATAGAGAAAGGTGGAGATACTTCGTCAATCGGGTTGAGGAATAGGAAGAAACGCTTTTACGTATGTAAAGGTAATGCCAATAATAATCCATCCTTTGCAACCCAACGGCTTCAGTTGAAAATCAGCCTACATTCTTATACCTACATAAATATATGCCTATTTAATATTCTCTGCTAATATCGTCTCTGGAATTTATATTCAACGGTACAAAACCTGTTTCCTCTCAGCATTCGCAGAGGGGATTATTTTTCCCGGGAAAAATAAAAAGGAATGTCAAAAGAGGGATTTCTTATAGCCCTTTTTTGTCAGCAAATGAGGCATAATATGACATCAGCGAAAAGGTTGATTTTCGCATTTGAATAAGTAAAGGATTCCTCAGTTACACGTGTTTAATTTCGTACCATTATTAAAGTTATCAGGGATCCGATTGGAATCGATGGAGACAAAATCGACGTCGCCTACACGTAGATAATTTCAATAAGGATAAGATAATAAGCATGAAGCGGTGTCACATGCACGTTGCCGACCCTTTTAAAACGTATAAACCATTTTCTTGAAGAACCCCAACCTGTAGCCCCATGCTGTGTATTTAGACAGTCCTTAAGCTTAGTGGCCTCCGTCGTAGTATAAAAAAAGAAAAACAAACGAGCATTTAGCAATCGTAAACCTATTATCTTAACGATATATGGAGACAACCCTACATGCATTTCTTTCATATTACTTATCTCTTTCGTTCTAACGGTAAAAGAAACATGAAAGTGTATTATAACCCTATAATTATCAGAGAGAGTACAAGTACAGTTTGAACCTAATAACAGCTACTAGCATTTGTTACAATTAGCTTCGAAATACTTACATTATTTGTCCGTCCTTATCCTGCCGGAAAAACTAGTTCAAACCAGTACAAAAACTATCCCCACAGGAATTGAATGTCAATACATCAGTCCCACAATCCCGGACAACTGTCAAGAGGTAAATTAAAGTGTCAATCATTTCACGCGAGGGAGCGGCCGTGCATGGACATGTTGTATGGCTGACTGGTTGTTTGATTTTGTTTACAAAATAATGTTGCCTCGCAACATTTCGTCCTTAAATATCTTGTTAGAATAAATAGTATATCGGATGGTTTCGTTAATATTTTGAGCCGAGGCACCAATTTTAGATCTACCAACGCTACGTGTGCGACGCTAGAACGTGTATTGGCATTTTTCCGCTTTGTAGCGAGACAAGAACCACGCGTTGATACATGATGCATAGGTGTTCTTGGGAATCTACTTAGAGAAGACGCAGCCATACAAATAACTACATTGCTACGTATTACTATTATTTGTTCTGTGACTTTGCTCTAAAGGTGATATGTGTTCGTCGTGTAGTAAGTAAGTTCGAGTAAAATCGCTAGAGCTGCCAAGGATACGGAGAGTTGAGAGTGAGGAGCATGCTTGCCTTTTGCTGTTAACACGGCTAATTCCATTGTACCTAACGAGTAAAATTTGTCAGAATTAAAAAAAACATAAATAGCTATTTACGATACAAGTTGTAAAACAAGGAAAGGCCGATATCGCAGATGTTTGAGGCCCGAGCCGCAGGCGAGGGTCATAAATATGCGAGAGAGGGCTTTCTGTTTCACGACCCGTGTTTTGTACACAATTTTACGTCACCGCTTGGCCAAATCGTGGGTTTTTACCGACGCGCAGCGTGCGGAAAAACGTGCTTTTTGGCAAGGTGTGGTGTAAAATATATCTATCATCTGATTTTAGTTTCTGTATGATAGTATTAATAGGTATTTCAACGTCTGTTAGTTCAACGCATAAAATATCACTAACATGCCACTGTGTAGTAAAATAAGGAGAGCAAAATTAACCCTTATTTCAAAATGCTGAAGTTGAATTTACATTGTTCGCATTACCAACTACTGACTTAATTTTGCAATCAAAAAAAATGCTGCGCTCGTTTTTCACAGTTTACAATTTTTTTTATAAATTTATATTTACATTTGGCTGGGCAACGGCTATCCGTTTGTTTTTGCTCGTGAAAATATCAGTTAGTTGAAATTGGTTTTTTCAGCGACAAAGTCAATTTTTCACGTATCTCTAGTGGTTTTGTTTTGCGGAAGCACGGTAGACGTGCTTTGTGGCCGCTGGTATTAATTTGGCAGTGTATACTGCCTAGCTTTCATTTTAACTAAAAATCAATATACAGGCTAAATACTAGTGTGACTTTATTGATATTGACGGGAGGCATATTTTTGTTCTGAATTAGTCATATGTTTATTGACACTAAGATAAATTATAGATTCCCTGACAAAATTACTAGTGTTAATTTAGATATATGTTTTGTGTTTACCCTTAGAGACCAAATACATCTCTAAGTATATTTGAATAATTACTAATTAGTATTCATATTTATTGGATGTTCGATTGTTCAGATACAATTGCACATCTCTGAGTCATTGTTACTTCGGACTGAGACTTGAAATATACATCTCCCACTTTCCACAATTAGTAATAGATAATAACTTGAAACTTTTTTCCATTTACTGCCGTTTAATTTTCTTAATATTTTATTTTAAATTAGACACCTATCACTTTTTTTTTCATGTTCACTTTTTATTACCTTTTGACATGTAAAATTACCCATATGGAAAAAAAGTGATGAATAAATTAAGGAATGGAAAATTAGGGAATTAAGAAATGTTTAATATTAAACCAACCAAATCAAAACTTGACACCGCCTACGTGACAAATCTCATGCGTCACATTTTTGACATACATTATGTGGCACAATTTTTTTTATTACTTTAGTGTGGTTGATCATTTGATCCTTTAGCTAAGAATGTATTTAATAAATATGTATTCAGAAAACCAACAGCAACATAGAGTATACAATTTAGGCTTTTTTAAAACAATAGTATGGGGATTTAAAGTTATTAACTCACATAAAATATATTTATAACCCAACCTTTTGCAAAGTGCGACTACGGGCATCATCGGTAATGAATTTGATTTTATTATTTAATCGTTACCTTGATACCATTAGGCGAGCCATAATCTTGTTAGCCGCCAACGTAGTATTAAAAAACAAGTTATACCATGCCTGGACGGTCGCACCTTTAGTTATTAGCAAAAACCTAGCTGGCAAGTTTTTCTAACTTAAGTTTGCGAATTGCGAAACAAGTCTCGTATTTCACACATGCTTAATTAACCTTTGCGTACTTAATTACCCGATCACTGACTTGTTTAGAAACACATTAAGAAGATCTATCAGCAAAAGGCCTAGTTCGCATCAGCACAGAGGGAGAAAAGCAGGAAAAAGTTCGGCACAAAAAAAATATATTATTTAGCAACTCTTAACTTTTTGACATCAAAGGTGGCAAGCAAGCGTACGGCTTACTGGATACCAATTAGTGTTACATGCGTAAAAATTACTAAGTGACAGAGATTAAGGGTAGCGAAACAGCTCACTTGCATCCTCTGGAACTATAGCAACCTAAAGGTCACAGTAGACCGTTCCGTGTCCGGGCCGGCCCGTTTTCTATGACAGCAAAAGCAACGGCCGGCGTATTTCTCTAGAAGAAAATGGTCCGGCCCGGACACGGAACGGCCTACTGTGAATCATCCTTAACTCGTAACCTATGCCGTAGTTTCCTGATGATCAGCCGTATTATGGGGTTCTTAAAGATAGGACAGTATGGTTTCAAAGCGTCGCATCGCATGAGTGAAGTGCCCTATTTGCCGTCCTCAAAATTACGGCACGCAGTCCGTTCCGCGATAGCGGTGACGCGACCGTCACAGCTCCCGAAGCGCCCAGTGCAAGCCAAGCCACCCAGTTCTATTCTTTGCCTCCTGGCTGCTGAGAAGAATCTCAACAACAACAAGTGTCCTTGAGTTGAAACTGTCCAAAGTATGTGTATGTAAGTAAGTATGAACTCTTCACTCTCCTATTTAGTAAACACGGTTTTGTATATAAGTTTCTGTATCCACCACCACCACCACCATATCAGCTATCTCCACCGCACTTCATGGATGCCGTCGCCCATTAGGAGATACCCGGGTCCACCCCGTAGTTTCTGTATATTTTGACAATATACCTACATTAGATATGAGCTGCCGCTAGACACTAGATAGGCAATCAGTTGAACATTCATTTCACTTTACCTTATTAAGCCTAAAAGAACTGATACTACACTTAGATCTTAAGAACGCAAGAAGAGACAACTCTTTACAATGATATAAAAAAAAGCCAGCAAAATCGTCTATCAGACAGGCCTTACGCTTCTGTAACACCGACATGGTATGCATATCAGCCAAGGACATCCACTGCTGGACATAGGCCTCCCCTAAATTCACGGGGGGTATATCCCATAATCGCCACGCTTGGCATGCGGGTTAGCAATCGCAGTATCTCCATCGCACTCCAAGGATGATGTTGCCTATCCCCCGGTGGTCTTAGCTGTAGTTTTAGGACATAGCCGGGTCCCCGACATGGTATAAGAATTTAAAAAAAAAACGTACATGATGTGATTCCACTTTTTCAACTACTGTAACCTCCCAAATAGGCCAACATATTACTCCTTTTACTTCATTCAAATTACTTCAATTTACTCTTCCTTATGTAGATCTCCAACAGCATAAAGCAAAGTAGGAGTACATAATTTTGTCCATCCGTTTAAATCGAATAGCTCCATGTGCAGTCTTGCGTTTATTTCAGCCCTCGAGTAAGCAATTACGCACAAGGGAATCGTTAAAACGAGGGAAGGTTCAAGATAATTAAAGTTGGCCACATTTGGTAGGCCATTTGTGACCGGAGGTCAACAATTTGGCTCAATAATTAAGTGGGGCATAAGTAGGCTTAATAAGACAGTGTTAGCTGTATCTTAATATATCAAATAATTTGTAACGTTTCGCTAAAACGGTTGAAATTCTTGTATAAGCCCCTGCGACAGTTTCGAATGCAAATGCACTCATCGTGAGGAAGAACTCCCGAAGAGTTTGAAACATGTCGCCCGGAGTGACAGTTTATTCGTGAGATTTTAACTGAAAGTTTAAGTTCAAGTTTGTAACGTACTTAGTCGCACATTATGGGTGATATGAATATTAGGGGATGAAGTTTGGTATAAATAAATCTAAGTTTCAAATTTACGGGAAAAAATAAAAAAAAAATATGCTCCGTTGATTCGAACCTGCGACATCTGGCATTCGCGGCCAGTCGCTCTAGCCTCTGAGCTATAGGAACAACCAAGCTAGTGCACGAAATCCTTCACTAGTTTCCTCTTACAACGCCTTAAGGAGGCGTTTTATTTCCTTCAATTTGAAATTTGGATTTTTTTTAGCAGCGTTACTGCTTAATACGAAATAAGTTTAAATAAATCTAATTAGTATCAGACTATAATGTTGTTTTAACACTACGACGGTGGCAAATAAACATACAGCGTGGCTAATGATAAGCGGATACCGAAGCTTGGGACTGCAATACCATCACAAGCGCTGCCGACACTTTTTTATATGTTGATTCATTGTAATTCAGCTAGCTAAAATGCAAGACCTCCACTCTCAATACAGCGCATCTTCGGGAGCTTTGACCACCAGGAACGCGGCACCACATATCTAGATCTACAGAGCATGCAACGTGGAGGTACATCCACAGGGCAGCTCCAAATATTAGCGAGATGACAATCGCTGTGCCTCGTAAATGTCATCACCATCAGCCCACAGTCGTCCACTGCTGGACATAGGCCGTCCCCAATTCGCACCACCACACCCGATCCTCAGCTCTCCGCATCCAACCGCTTCCCGCTACTCTCTTCAGGGCGTCGGTCCACCTGGGAGGAGCACCTTGCTCTTAAATGTATTTGTGTTTAATTTTACTGTTTATTGCATTTAATTGGTGCTCAATTAACTTTTCCCTAACGCCTGTAGCTACGGTGTTAAGTGTCTTTGCTCAATTCACATAGGAAATGTTTTCTGAGAAAAGCTCACCTTTTTCTTTCTGTTCTAAGAACATTAGTAGTGGATAATATATTATAAATATGTTTCTTACAGACTCTTATCACTATTGTCTCCGTGCTTACAAGTTACAATAACAATAAAACAACCTTGAGCGATCAAAATGCCTATCATACATACATGCAATAAACATTTCCGACTTGATTAAATGGTTCAAGCAGCGCCTTTGTGAAATCATAAATTAAAATATTTATCCTGAAAGTAAGCCAAACAACGGCACCTTTTCATGTTTAAAGCTAATTATTAATATATTAACACCTTTCTAATGTAAAGACATCAGAAAAAAAAAAACATTTTTTCAAAGCCAAAGACAAAGAAAATATGCCATGTCATTATAAAAACAAATTAAGAGGTTAGGACATGTTCATCACAAGGAAACTTAGAGTTCACGTCCAAATTAGATAAGAGTAACTTTGTTTAATGAAAGTATTTTAACACTTTGCAAGCCGACGTTATAATCTAAATGCACTCCGGCAGCCTGTCACGAGCTCCACTCGTGATGCTCTTGCTCCCAAGTACGCCGCGTGTTTTTTAAAGTGTCATCTGTGGTTCGCCGGCGTTTTTCGGTGATATTACAATACAATACAATACAATACTCTTTATTGCACACCTCAATTAAAGGACACAGTACAGTACGTAATAACAATAAGTAGAGATATTGTAAGATTTATAAAAAAATAACTAGCGTATATATAGGAACTATTCGTTTTGTATTTGGAAGGTGATTTCATATATTTTAAGGATAAAATAAAACAATGTGTTTACATATCCGGAAATGGTCTCTAAGCATCCAATTAAAATTAATACTAATTTTTCTAATAATCTTGGAGATGTAGGGAATCTAAAGGTCGAAATTACAAAACATACACGTAAATATTATTTTAATATTGTTAGAGATGTATAAGATCTCCAAGCGTCAATAACAATAAAAAAAACCGGCCAAGTGCGAGTCGGACTCGCGCACGAAAGGTTCCGTACCGCATGATCTATAAAAAGAGTCCGACTCGCACTTGGCAGGTTTTTAACATTTGTTGTTATAGCGGCAACAGAAATACACAACCTGTTAAAATTGCAACTGCCTAGCTATTACGGTTCTTGAGCTACAGCCTGGTGACAGACGGACGGACGGACAGCGAAGTCTTAGTAATAGGGTCCCGTTTTTACCCTTTGGGTACGGAACCCTAACAAGTCAGAACAGGACGGTGTATTGAGTAAAGTAGTGATATTGCTGTCTACTGCTTATACCTCCTTGATATTAGATCTAAGGCTTCTTCTATTCAGCAATGGGCAACCGGTTTTCATACGCAACTCCATTAATTAACTAGACTACGCGTGAAATTGCAAAGATGGACATGTTATGTATAAATTTAATACTAGATCTCTTCATGAGGAAACTAAATACCACATTCTTTTTCACTTTAATTTATTTCCAATTATTGTATTATATGTGTCTCCTGTTACACGAAATAAATTATTTTAATTTATTTATTTAATTAAACTTCATACAATGCTAATAGTATAAATGTGAAAGTTAGTATGTCTGTCTGTTACCTTTTCACACCTAAACCGCTGAACGGATTGAGATGAAATTTGGCATGAAGATAGTTTGAGACCCGGTAACATAAAGGAAATAAACCCAGGAAAGGACATAGCATAGATTTAAGGAAATGAAAAGGGAAGTGGACGATTGTATGTCAGAAAGATATTTAAGGCGGCGTCTAAAATAATTAGCAATTATTTCTCTAAGGCAATATTAATTCAAATTCAAATAGGTTATTGCATAAAGCACATTACATTATAATAATTAGGTGGAACAATAAATAGCTAAGTATACATGTGACGCCCTGCAAGAGCACAGAAACGTACTTAAAACATGCTTAAGATTTAACGTCTTTGGAAGTAAGGGAGAGAGTGTTATAAAAATATTACTCATTATGTTTGTCGTTAAAATACTCGTTTAGATCTTAAAAGCATTGTTAATTAAGAATGTTTAGATGTTTTTAAAGAGCGATAATGTTTATATATTTTTAATGGAATTCGGTAGGTGCTTATATATTTTAATAACCATGTAAGGGGGACTTAATGTGACTAATTTTAAGTTCAACGCAGACAAAATCACGGGCAAAAGGTAAACAATAAACCAGTTTCACAAAACAAGGCCAGCATAAGCTAATATCTCACAAATTGAATTTATTGCGCGTGCAAAGGAAAGTTCGCGAAAATCATTACCCTATTAAAGCCAGTGGTCAAAAGTCACTAGCAGATACCAAAAACGGGGACAAATTATTTGGACAATAGACCCTCGTATTGCGGCTTACAGGAGGGGTGGTCAGGCTTCCTATTGTGTTTTGAATTAGGATTTTGTCATTTCAAGGAAGGCTTTGGCGGACCAAAGTACGGTTACTGGGTCCGATTGTTCGAAAATACGTTTTGCAAATTCGTTTTGCTGAGGTTTTAGGGTAAATGTAAGGTTTCCATGTATTGCAGGAAATAATGAGATTAGTAGTTCATTTTTCAGCTTTTGGGCAATTCAATGCAAAGAGCCTTGCAAAGAGGTTTGTGTTCAGGGAGAGAGGGGATTGCCTTTGTTCTGTATAGATTTTCTGTGATCTGATGTATAGTCAAAATTACGAGCTAATCGTAGCACTAAACATGGATCCATTACGATTTTGTTTACATAGTAACTATTACATTACTAGCGATATTTCTAAAATACCACTCCTTTATGCGGAGCCTATCTTGAATATCTTAATGGATATTACAAAGTCAATAATTTTTAATTGTAATTGAATGTTTTAAGAATTAATATATCTAAATCAAGTTAATCAAACATAAGTAATTAATTACTAAAAGGTAAAGTGTCGTTAAGTTAAAATACGTAACCGACCTTACCCTTACCGAAACTCGTATTCCTATTTGGTATATAATATGTTCTTGAGTCCCAAAAACCACAAACCATCAGGAAGCACATTTCAATACATCATAAGACAGGTTTGATCGTAAGTAATCACTCAGCTTAAACGCCTTACTGCAAATCAAAATCGAAATATTTATTCTGAAAACAAACTAAAGGCAATTTTCAGCGGTAAATATTTTTTTAAAGAAACTTACAATTATATACATACATTTTAAAATTATAGATTAGCGAAACTGCATAATAATATGATTAAACGAAAATAAAATAACAAGATACTATCCATTAGGAAAGTTACAGATGTACCTAATATCCCTGTCCGAATAAACAAAGAACAGGTATGTATGTTTTAGATTTTATAGGAGAGATGAGACTGCTTTTGAGGACGATAGAGAACAGAAGAAGCAATATGTTGGGAGACATGATACGACATGAAAATTACATAAAAACCATAAGTGAAGAAAGGTAAGGGGAGGTGAGGCAGGGGAAGACCGAGACGTACGTTTTTAGATCAAGCCATAGAGAAGGTCAATGGAATGTCGTATCAGGAGTTCGAAGCATTGGCTAAGAAGCGAGAATAGAATGGCGATTACTCCAACGACAGTAGCTACTAAGTCTCCTAAATATATGATTATTATGAGGTTTGTATGTAAATTAAGAGGGCGCAGTACGTGGCAGTACGCTCGGTTCCCCATACAAACGTATTTATGCTCTCATTTTAAAACGCCATGCTAGAATAACATGAAACTTTGTATACACAATGAGATCCGGCATATCTAGGTTCGGAAATTTGTTTCTGTTGCTAGAAAATGGAAAAGAAAAAAATACAGCGGTTTTTCAGTTTTTTACGGCTTGTATGAAAACCTTAATAATCGTTGTATATTTTCTCCATTATAATTTCAAGCAACAGAAACTAATTTCCGACCTAGATATGCCGGATCCCATTGTGTATACAAAGTTTCATGTTATTCTAGCACGGCGTTTTGGAATGAAAGCGTAAATACGTTTGTATGGAGAACCGAACGTACTGCGCACTCTTAAGAAGCGTCGATTGTTCACCGACTCGATGACATTAAAAAGAGCGGGCGGTCACACCTAGATGAAACCAGCACGAGTCCGGGGATAGCGGCGTACTCGAACAGAGGCACATGCTCAGCAAGTAGTGGGTGATTACTGGTTGAGAAATTATGATGATGATGTTTATAGTCACTGAAATATTACTATCAATGTTAATTATTCCTATGTGCTTAGAGATGTATTCGGTCTCAAAGAGTAAAAATGTTTTTTTTTAATTACCACCTATTTAATATTGTTATATATAGATGTATGTATAACAACGGACCCGGGTATGTCCTTAAACTACGACCAAGACCACCGGGGAATGGGCAGCAGCATTCCTAGAGTGCGGTGGAGATACTGCGATCGCCAACCCGCATGCCAAGCGTGGCGATTATGGCATTTACCCCTCATGAAATTGGGGGAGGCCCATGTCCAGCAGTAGACGTCCTGGGGCTGATATGGTGGTGGATGGTGGTATAACAACGTATCTAAGCGCTAATAGCATTAAATACTAATCCAGAACAGGATTATGTCGTTCGTCATTCCTAGAAGTAACACTAAAGGGGTGATTACGTAACATTTTCGAGCGTTCGTAAGTTTGATCTAAAGATAATTTGCTATACTAAAAATGACTATTAAAGTATGTAACATAAATTTCTCATAGCTAGCTGTATTTACGTAGTGCGTTGTACATTTCATGATTCAAATAAAGCGTCCTCCACATGCAAATATGCGATGGAGTGACATTTCGCTAAGTGTTCGCGCCGGGCCAAATCGCCTCTTCTCGATATCAGTTGCTTATTCAATCGCGCCGATTTGAGCGAGTGGGCGAAAATACAGTTGGGTGCACCGAACAATTTACAATTCACTTGCCGCCCGGTTCAGACTCCGTTGCCGTGCATGGGCTGTCAATTAAAAGAATACAAATTTAACGTACGCAAACCTTGTTATTCTACCCTCACTTTTTTTGTCTTGGCCCGTTAACGCCTGCTGTACTCGCAGAGGTACAGCGATTCTAAGTGAGATTATGGAAAAAAATAATTTTTTTCCTAAGTAAATGATTATTGTGGAATTTTTTATTACTTCCTTAACTATTGAAACAACTGGTATTTTAATTGTGAAATCCATCTGCCCCAGTGTGACATGTGAGGTTCATAACCCGGTGGGCCGTGGTTTTTTTTTATTTGTGTCGATTTTTGTTTCAATATTTATCTCTGATTGTATCTCATTGTTCTGAGCTATTTTTAAAATTTTGAGGTGTGCAATAAAGTATAATGTACTTTAGAGTACATATGGTGCTAGTTTACCGCACGAGTGCGGTAATCAGCAGATTACGTGCATATGTCGAAACTTTAAAGAGCCATATGTACTGTAAAACGATGTACGATCACGTGCGAACAGGTAATTCGCAACTCGTGTCGATTTAAAACACTCCCTTCGGTCGTGTTTCAAATTATCACCACTCGTTGCGAATTTCCTGTTCTCTGCACTTGTATCGTAATGTACTATTATTGTATTGTATTAAAAGAACACATCATTTACTATTGAACACCACTGTTGCCTAGGAGGGAGGCCACAGTAACCTGGCAGTAAGACACGTGACTATAAATCTGGAGATCGTAGTATCATCGAGATAAAAAAAACTTAGATACAAAATGTCATTTAGGTATTTAACGGTAGCTTTTAGGTGAAGGAACACGCCGTGAGGAATCCAGTCTAATGAGAACAGGGTCTACTTTTATCTCTGGGTAGGTCTAGGTTTTCCCTCTAGAGATCAGATGGCAGTTATTTTCAAATAAACTAGTGCCTTCGCCAAATCTTGGGCTTCAGTGCCAAAACGGACCCCGGGCTCTCATTTATTTATTTATTTATTTATTTATTTATTTATTTATTTATTTCTTACAAATGTTTACATGGCCTTACAGTTAACCCAATGCGCCATGAAACTTAGCTTATAAAATATCTATTTAGGCGACGAAACGGCGTGGCCCCGTTACATCGTCGTCTCCGGTGTAGGATTCGGTAGGTTGCCCCGGAACCGTCGAAACACGACACCCTTCGGCCAGAAGTCAGCACACGCGATGGTCTCCTGCAGCGGCCGCGGCACGCGCACCACAAATGAGCTGAAGTGCACGTAGTGACGCGAACGCAGCTGGAACACCCTCAGCGGGAAGTCGGTCTTCTGGCGAACGTACTCCACCACATCATCAGCCGTACTTCATAAGATGCTACTTGGAAAGTTGTCAGTAATTCCAGTTGAAGTCAGTAATTCCAGTGCAAAATCTCAACAATAACTTAGTTCGATAAAACGCGTCTTAAAACCATCGCTGGAAATCCTGCTTGCAATTAAAAAAAAAATGAATATAAATCGGTTTAACCGGTTAAGAGCTACGATGCTACAGACAGACACACACGAATGACATACACAAACACACATGTTTAATTTATAACACCCCTCTTCTTCGGGGGTTTAAAAACACTAGAAAGATGACTGCACTTTCATTTTACACTGATTGAAGTAGGTATTAGGGATTTTGCTTTAGAAATTATAATTTATCATAAAACCTCACTGAAATACCAATTAGATTGATTTTATGAATTGGCACAATACAAAGTATTAGTATTTTTTAAACAAATATTCAGAAATTAATATTTTGACTGACCAAATCAGTTATGCCCCTACGTGTAGGGTCTGGAATCTCGATTGTTAGTACGGTTTATTTATAACTAGCTGTTGCCCGCGACTTCGTCCGCGTCTTCGCTCCTATTGGTCGCAGCGTGATGTTATATAGCCTAAAGCCTTCCTCGATAGATGGACTATCCAACACAAACAGTTTGTTTTTCAATTCGAACCAGTAGTTCCTGAGATTAGCGCGTTCAAACAAACAAACAAATTATTCAGCTTTAGAATATTAGTATGCTTAGATTTACAGGAAAAAAACTGAAAAATCCCCGATATTTTCGTTTCAAAGTTCAATATCTCAAAAACAACTAAACCGATTTAAAAAAAAAAAACATGTCTAGCAACAATCGCTGGAATACCTGCTGTTCACTCATTTAAGAGTTACGATGCCACAAAGAGACACACGATACACTACCTCTAGTTAAACTTATAACACCCCTTTTTTGCGTTCCGCGACGCGGATTTATAAAGTTCTTGTAAAAAGTAGGAAAGTCTTCCTAGATCGACGTGTCTTATAACTCTTATAAGTGATGAGTATCAATTTTCATCCAGAAAGAAACAAAAAAGTTCCACAAAATCTCATCGATTCTGTTGTTATTTTTATTGCACTGACGTGTAATCGTATAAAATGTATTTTAGCGAAGCGTTTTCGAGTTCCACGCTGAAATGATGTAACCTAGTGTCGTTAAATGCATGGAATAGATGACTTTACCAAGCCGAAATAAGGCATATAATTGAATGTCCCGTGTTTACTGTCGCCAGCATTCGATTGTGCCAAGCCGTTGTGGTCTTTTGACTTAGTGCTGACTTCGAACCGGGATGGTTAGGACTTTGATTGAAACATGGGTAGTTTCCTAATGTTATAATTCATAACGTATTGTCGCTGCGAGTAGGTAGGTAGTAAACGAGTAAATTCCATCAAAGTTCGAAATACGAAATAAAATCAAAATTAAAAAAAAAAGTTAAAAAGTGCACCCATTTTATTTACATCTCTACATGTGAGTTCCTAAATCTGTATATTTTTTTTCGTCTAATAGTAAACTAGTTGGCTCTATGAGCAGTAGCCGTCGAACTTTCTTTTTTTTAATATCAGAATCACCCTTAAAAGAGTCAATGAAAAAATTCTATACATTATGAAACCTGCTCACAAAATTTCACGAGAATCGGTGGAGAAACGCGAACTGTGTAGAGGAGACCGTTGGGGATGCGGACATACGAAAGCATTTTTGTCGAAGCTAAGCTAGTAGAATTCGCACGTTTCTATTAAAAAGGGACTTCTGAACAACTATATTATTATTTTTTTTTTATACTCCGACGGTAGCAAACAAGCTTGCGGCCCGCCTGATGTCAAGCAGACACTATATACCGAAACGATACCAATATTTCACAACTACAACAGCGTTGTGCTATCTTACAAGTAGTGTTAAAATAGTATGATATGAAATCTACATTATAAAAACTACCTTTTTTCGGTCTGTTTAGCCTAGTTGCTTGTGTAGTGTCACTGCCTCTGAAGCAAGAGGTCCCGGGTGGTAAGGGCATTTGTTTCTGTGTTGAGCAGAAACACTTATTCCTGAGGCATGGATGTTTTCCACAGATTTAAGTAAATACCTATCTATTAAATATTTAGTCGTCCAGTAGGTACCTATAAAACAACCCTTTATTTGTTTTTTTTTTGTTTATTGAGCTTACTCTGTATGGGACTAATAGTTCGATTTGTGTAAAAAATTGTCCCCTTATATTTATTTATTTATTATGTATACATAATATATAATAAAGCTGAAGAGGGTCGAATGTCTGTACATGGAAGATATTCGAAAAAAAGTTGGCTGGGGATACTTAGAATCGATAACAGAAATCGTTTCAAGAGTTTTAAGAATTTGTGTCTGTTTATATGTCTAGGCATCACGTGGAAACGAACGAATGGAGTATAATTTACCCTCATTAATATGGCAACTGGATCTTCGGTGACGACATAGCTCGGCCTTCAGCCTCGCATGCCTTGCCACTCTCCTTCGGTTTTTCAGTCATCAACCTTACATCATAAGAATCTACTCTGTTGGGAGGCTCGGCCTTCAGCCTCACGTGTCTCGCCTCTCTGCTTCAGGTCTTCGGCCCTTAGCCTTACATGAGAAGCCCGCTCTGTGTGATTATTCTCGCATGCCTTGCCGCTCTGCTTCCGGCCTTCGGTCACCATACTTACATAAAGAACTCGCTCTGTCGGGATAACGTTTTACGGCAGAACTGCGTAGCGAGACTTTTACCATTGTACTTGTAATATTTTTGACGAGATTCATTGGTCTAGACTAGAATCGGTACATTTGATATTCCGAAATAAGCACTTAATCATTCGTTTTGACAATAGGATTTCTAGGGAATGTCATATTGCCTGTAATCATTTCTTAAGGGGGTGTAAAGAAGGGTGAAAGATTGTATCATCATCATCATCTGAGGCGTTATAGCCGCGGGTGGACCCTAGTCTAGCCTGGTCAAGGAAATATCTCCAGTCCGATCTATTCGTGGCTTTCCTTCTCCAACATGTCACCCCTAAGTTCCTGGTGTCCACCAGAGCTTGAGAAAGATTGTATGGGAAAACAAATCATTCTAAGGCGAGAACGAATTATACGCGGACGAACTCGCGGGTAAAAGCTAGTATACAAATAAAACTATATCTAAACTTACCTCTAAAATATACTAGAATTACTGTAATGTTCAAAACGGGATATTTATCAAATTATCATGTATGTTAATATTTTTGAGTTTCCAATATTTCGGCGCTGTTGCAAGCACCATTTTCAAGGATTAACTGACGTGCTGCGAGTTTTATTTGTGGTCTACCCACACTCCATAGCGATCTACCCTCTTCTTGCTTCGCTTTTTCCGCACAGTGCTACTACCACCGTCCGCACTCTCGAACACGATCACGACACACAACACTTACAGTATCAACTCGCGCGTTCATGCCGGTTACAGTCTTTTTCCGATTCGTGAACTCTTGGATCACTGGACGCCAGACGCTCGACAGTTGAAACCCATTCTTGTGATTTGGATTTCAATGACTTCCTTGACCATCCTTGGTATGTAGTGGCGTTCTGTCGAGAGAATCTGAGGGTTGTGCACACGTAGTTAGATCTAACAAGGGAGACTTGAATATACAATATAGTTAGTATGAGAAATACTCGTACGACAAAGCATATAAAACAATATATCTCACAGGTATTAATGTACTTACATTACTGTACTAGTAACCATAAATATATATTCACCTTACCGAATTTCATATAAATTGAAAAACTTTCAATCCAAACGCAATAATTCTTGCAACAATGTCTGAAACTACTGAACTCTGAAGCTTGTAACAGATTCGGAATACTCATTGCCCGGCATTAACATAGAAGGCGAGTTCACTACCATCACCTAAAAAGGCTTAAACGACCCGTTGCTCGAACTAACATA
Source organism: Notocelia uddmanniana (assembly GCA_905163555.1). Classification (NCBI taxonomy): domain Eukaryota; kingdom Metazoa; phylum Arthropoda; class Insecta; order Lepidoptera; family Tortricidae; genus Notocelia; species Notocelia uddmanniana. The sequence goes on from LR991068.1 coordinate 22,377,584, forward strand.
CTCCCTTTTATACAAACTAGTAGGACTCCTAAGATATAGTTCCATCCAACAAAAACATTAAAACTGCACCTTATTTCTAACGCCATAAGAGCGTGCGCAGGTTTTCTTGCACAAGAATATAACGCGCTTTTCGAATTTAGACTTTGTCGTCCGAAGCTCAAGAGCGTTTTTATAAAACCGGAAGTCGAAGCAGCACTTGTTCTTGGATAACATGCAAATATCCTGACTTACAAAAACTTTAAGAGGATTCAGTGTGTGGCTTTGACATTGTTTCTAAAGCTGAAGACACGGTAAATGTGGCGCAGTAAAGCTCATTAATAGCTGCATACTAAGGGACTTTCATTATTTCGTAATTTCAGTAAACGATAAACGAACGTAAAGCAAGAAGTTTATGTATATATGTATGGCACTTTATTGTATATAAAAAGACACAAAAGAAACAAAATATATAATCTAAAGGCGAACGAGAAAATGGGAAAAAACGATGGATACTTGCTTAAGAGAAGCAATGCCTATTAAAAAAACGGTCAAGTGCGAGTTCGACTTGCGCACCGAGGGTTCCGTACAACGAATGTGTACTCATCCCGAAAATATCGATCCCATATGCGGAGGAATGTAAGAAGAGGGGTAGGCAAAGGAAAAGGTGGATGGATTGCGTAAGAGACGATATAAAGAGGAAGGATGTGAGTGACGAGATGACAGGCGATAGAGAGGTATGGAAGAAATATATGCCCTGACCCCAAGTAAATGGGCAAAGGGCACGTAAATGATGTATGTTGGTTTTTCAAGGATAATTCTCTATCACGTGAACCGATTTCAATAATTTATTTTTATCTAATAATACCAGGTATTTTCAGTATATATTCTCATACGAGTATACACAACAAAAATTCATGCAAAGGTGATTAAATTACAAACTGATTTTAGAAAAGTTTTTTGGTGTAAAAAAAGTTATACAATCTAGGTACTGATATCGTTGTATTTTTCTTTTAAAATATACATTGATATCAACGTTATGTACTAATTTCATATTTTTTTCTTAGTAAACTTCGGAGATAAGGAGAGAGAACGGTATTTTTTTCTACATTTTCCTTCATAAATAGAATTTTATCCCCCGTAAAAAAATAAGAAAGAATTGTTTCAATTTGAATTAAAAGCAGAGTGTACAAATCGTGTATAAAACCCATTTTATCATCTACTTTATATCAACCCTCGCCTCCGGCTCAGATCGATTAATTGTTTCGAATAAAATGGCTTGTTTATGCACTTGTTTTACATGTACAATCTACTATTTTGTTTTTTTTTTGTTTTATGGAGACTTACGCCAAAAATCGCCAAATTCCCATACAAAATAAAAAACCAATTGGTTTTGTATGGGATAGGTTTTATTTCTACAAACAATATTTCATTATAATGCATTAGAACTGGTATAAATGCAGTTCCACCGTGAGACACAACGTTACTAACTTTAACAAAATAGCGGGAAAGGGTTATTACGGACTCTTAAAAGTGAAAATGAAACAGAGTCATTTTGAATTTGTAATAAAAGTATGGATTTAGTACTAAAGCTGCATATATTCGTGTAATACATTATTGTTTCATAAGGGGCAGTGGGTGGGGCACATAGCTCGTAAAACCGATGGCCAGGTGTGGGACGCCGAGATACACAAAACACCAGAATAATCCAAACACGATTTATTAGTTTAATTATTCACCATTTCATTACAACTTTTCCTTAGCGAGATACTCGTAACTAAGTAATTCATTCGGATATTTACGACCCGAGGCTAATTCCTAGCTCCTTATGCCTTGATGGTTAGTCACCGAATGCCTCCTCCGTCAACGCTGGCTGTCCCCTCGCCTGACCCCCCACCATCGACCGTTATCGGTATTTTTTATTCAAGCTTATGGCGCCACTGTCGACAGCGAGCGTTGGCGGGAACTTGATTAACAATACAAATTCATTACTTATATAATAATTGTAAGTTTAATTCGATGTTACTTATTATGTTTAATCATATTTTCAAATTAGGCTTAATTATGGTAACTATACTGTATGATTCTAACACAGGAGAAAAGGTTTTCAAGTGGCGACCACGTCCCGGAAGGCGTAGCGTGGGTAGGCCCTCCACATGGACTGATGACCTGGTAAGGGTCGCGGGTATCTGCTGGATGCGGGTGGCGCAAGACCGGTCATTGTAGAAGTCTTTGGCCTACGAGTATGTCCAGCAATGGACGTCCTTTGGCTGATATGATGATGTGTATTGTATGTATGTATATATTTATAGAGTCATCTATAATAGAAGACCTGTGCCCAACAGTGGGACGTATGTATATAGACTGGTGATGATAAGTACACTTTATTTGATCTCTCTCTTTATTTGCAAAAGAAAGTCTCATTATTACCAAAATTATTTTTGTAAAGTAATAATTTTCTGGTCGTCATGCACTAGACTAAAAGTATATTTTTACTTTAAAACATTTGAGGAAGGAAATATCAATGAGCTTGAATTTCCGAAGTAACCTTTGCTGCCGTCTGCATTTCTAAGCAAGAACTCACGACATTAATACTCTTTTAAAGCCAAACACAAAAGACTCGTGAGGGAATTTTAAAATAAAGCATAGGAGGAAAAGCGAAGTTTTAAGTTACGTTCCTTCAGGAAACTAATGGATGTAGGTATTTGTGTCAAACTCTTATTCACGAATCAAATTGTTTTGTTTATTGTTATTATTTGGTATGTTTTAATTTAACGAGGAAGTTACCACGGTAAAATTTTCATTAGAGTGGCGGAAAGCTATGCGCTTTAACAAATATAGAGGAGACACCAGTAGTATCGGTTCAGAATGCAAGGCAAAGATTCGCTGTGATGATGAAGTGCGCTGGTCTTGGTGACCTAGTGATGAGGTCCGGTAAATCAGAGGCGCGGATTCAATTATTAAGGTGGTTTTCCAAAGGCGAGGCGATACGAGACGAGGCGAGAACTGAAATTTGTATAGCAAATTTTCAATCCTCTCCTAGCCCATCTTTGGTAGAATTACTAAGGATTGCTGAGGATGTGCGAGACGTGAATTGAAATATATGTTGTTGTAAAAACGAACCGTATTACTGTCGATATAGAGTATAAATTAACTCTGCAGTAGAAACACGCTGTAGGTGTTTTGTTGTTCGTTGCTGTTTATTACTTGAGAATAGTGTCATGATAGTACAAGCCATTTCTACTAGTGGTCGCTATTAATACAAAGCGCGACCCCTGCAACGTTACTGTCCTTATCATACTTATTTTTGCGTGCGTAGGCTGTTGCACGGCTCTTTTGTGTTGTCAGTGTCAACTGATATCGATGACCCACTTCTGCGCATAACACTGACATGACAGTATTTCGTCAAGTTAGGTAATCTCACATCGGTAAGCTTACGTCAAACAATAAAATGCCTATCACATATCCGCCCCGCCAAGTCAGGAAGTCACCGTATTGAGTTCGAGAAAATCAATCTGGCACGCCATCCGGATCTTTGTAAAATAGATTCCGCCCTAGCTTAGCCTTGATCTTAACAAAATCCCCTTAGTGAAAAAAACGTAAAAAGAGCTAATGAAAAGTTAACTTCTAGATTATTCTAAAATAAAGTGTCAATTTCTCACTGTCTTAACTTACATTGACAAAGAACTTGCTAGTCTGTGATAATTTTAAAGTGTAACTCCAGGAACTAGCTTTGTCCCGTTCTTGTACACTCGCGTTCCAGCGCTTGTGAGGAGCAACGTCGTCGAATACAATTGTTCAACTCATTATCTTAGAATAGCATTTCTCTGGGTAACTTTCGTACAATTCTTACTACTTATAAAGCGCGGGATTGCATTCAGACGAGTCTATCTTATTGCCACAAATTTTATTCATGGGGATTTTATTTAAGGTTGTATTATAAGAATATAATTGCAAGATCTTCAGTTTATAATATTTATCAACATAATTTAAGTCCTAATTTACACACGTGCAAGAATTGTATTATGCAAGTTCAAAGAACGTTAAAAAATGAAACAGGTGTGAATTGTGTGCCAGATTGCGGTGGAGATACTGCAATCGCCAACCGGCATGCCAAGCGTGGCGATTATTGCATTTCATCATTCAGCCAAATGACGTCCACTGCTGGACATAGGCCCCCCCCAAAGACTTCCACAATGACCGGTCCTCCGCCACCCGCATCCAGCGGACACCCGCGACCTTCACCAGGTCATCGGTCCACCGTGTTGGGGGCCTGCCCACGCTACGCCTTCCTGTACGTGGTCGCCACTCGAGAACCTTTCATTCACCCCCATAAAATTGGGGAGGACTATGTCCAGCAGTGGACGTTCTTGGTCTGATAGATATGGTAGTGGTGGTGGTGGTGTGCCAAAGCTCCCGAGAATGCGCTGTGTTGAGAATTAGGGACCTGCATATTATTAAGGGTCGCGGGTGTCCGCTGGATGCGAATGGCGCAGGACCCGTCATTGTGAAAGTTTTTGGGGGAGGCCTGTGTGTAGCAGTGGACGTCCTTCGGCTGACATGATGATGATGATGATATTATTATGTCTCTAGATGAGAACACAACGAATCCTCAAGTCGTTTTGATCGATCGGCTACCTGATAATTCAGCTGCCACCGGGATAAGTTTGGCATGAAGTGGATGGCAGATCCCGATAGGTGAATTTAATAAAGATTCGTTAATTTTCACAATGTCCTAATTTATGTACGATGCAGATACATGGATGGCAATAATTTCCTTCAACGTTGTTCAAGTGATTGATAATATTCCAATGATAAGAATGGTCCTGATCAAGTAGTTTAGTAAGCACCCGCAATTAGTTAGATAATTAGACAAAATAAACAAGAACTAAGCCTGAGAAATGAACGTCGTCGTCAAATGTTAAGTGTTGCCAAAATAGTTCTAATAGTAACATCACAATTTGATGTGAAGACGTGAGTATATCTACAAGCCTCAGAAGTGACTTGCATTATTAACACATTCAGTCATCGATTTGTTCGAAATGATTCATAGAACTCTGCGTAAATTGAAACACCATTCGATTTATTTAAAAAAGCCGTACTAAAGCAAAGTAAAAAGGTGAAGCCTAAACGCCGTACAATAAAAGGCTTACATTAATTAACAGCCTTTCCGGGTGTTTCGAATCAATTTACCTTTAAAACTAAACTTTATAGGTCGTTAATGGAAACAGATAGCAACCCTTGAACTTAGTGTTATTGGGGCTAGGAATTTCCGGAGCCAGAAAGGACAGCGAGTTCACTATATAATCAAATCCTCTTACTTCGTTCGAGCGCCTTAATATTTCATCGGAGAGGGGTGCTTTTCAGCATTCGGTTAAAAATTTGTGGTGAACTTAGTGTTATTGGGGCTAGGAATTTCCGAAGACAAAAAAATAGCGAGCTCACTTTATAATCAAACCTCACTTCGTTCGAGCGCTTTAATATTTCGTTGAAGATGGCTGCCTTTCAACCCTTGGTTGACAATCTACTATTTTCAAATCATCAGAGCTCTGAGCTATGTCACAGAATAAGTAATAGTACAAGTACAGAAGTTTCTCTGTTAACAAATCCCCCGTTTAGGTATGCCAAACGTGCCTAAACGTGGCCATTTCTTTTTATCGCACGCAACGCGCTCGTTTGAGGCCCCGCCCTCAGCGCTAGGGTTACCACCAGCGAGAACCTATTTTAATATATGTACTTTATTATTAGTAGTGTTGCTTACAACTAGTACTTTTAAGGTTCCGTAGCCAAAATGGTGAAAACGGAACCCGTCCGTCCGTCTTTTCGTCTGTATGTGATAGCCGATGTACTTACTCGGAGACTATAAGCACTACAAATACAATTAAAACATTTATCAGGAAGGTGTGTTCTACTCGTATGAACAGCTACGTAAAAGTGATGTGAAATGACGCAAAAATATTAAAGTAGGGGGAGGGGGCACTCCATACATGTAACCAGGGGATACAAAAATTATATAATTATTAAAGGCTTTAAAAAATAAGTTTCTTAGAACTAACATTTTCGTTTTCTTTTATTTCAACCGCTGGTGAATACCAAACTCAATGACTGTCAGTTTTTTCAACATTTTAAGATAAAGACTGTCAGTTTTTCAACTTTTTAAGGTAAAGAAAGACATAGAATTTTGGTAACTATATAAAGATATTTTTTATACAATAATGCTGTGGTTTTGACATTATTATTTAACACGAAACGGATTATTTTAATATCGTACAGCGGTACAGCAGCGCGTGCGCGTGCGATCCGTAACGCTGCGCCGCAACCATTGAATAGTCACACGACGTGTGAGCCGGCGGTCGCATGTACTTTGCGCGGCGCGATGACGTCACGGTAGTAAACCACCCCTGGCTATTTTAACAAAAAAATAGAGCCGAATTGAGAACCTCCCCCTTTTTTGAAGTTGGTTAAAAACATTGCCACACCCACAAGCTGCCGCCGGCACTTCCAAATGGGATAGGCAGAGCACGTGAAATTTAATTTCAGCGACACTTTTTACTATTGTATAGCTAAAGGTGGAAAAGGTGATATTGCAGTGATATTTGATATTATGGGAAGAACGTGGGGGGGGGGGGGGGGAGTGGAAGTATGCGCAGGTTTGAATACACAATAGTTTACAAGTGACTAGGCTGTTCCCCATGCAGTTTAGAGCTGAGTCCAATTAATCCCATACAAGTTGGCTGTGTCATTAGCTGGCGGTGAAAGTAAGAGGCGTTTTGGAGGAGTTAAGAGTACTTAAACTTTTGTCAAAGCACCTGGGAACTATCAGACTATGCAACGTTTAGTCCATTTTAGGAGATCCCTCAAGAAGATGATGTAGGTGAAAGAAACAAAATAAGTTTCTGTAATTTCTTTAATTGTTTTTTTTTGCTAACTCTATCTTTTTTAGGTTTAAAGATCATTAATTCTCATTGAGAATTTACCAGGGTACACAGGGTAGGGACAGTGCGGCCGTTAGGAGCAGTTGTGACGTCATCGGTAATAAGTAGTTGTTCGGACACAGAGTTGTACAAAATGTCTTTCTTTGTTTTGACATGTGATTAGCATCATTCCTATATTATTCGTTTGAATAGATAGATAAAAATGCGTGTTTAAGTAAATCAATGAAAAAATACCGGCTAAGTGCGAGTCGGTCTCGCGCACCGAGTGATCCGTACAAGTTAAAAAAATCTTATTTATTAATTCACTTGTATTTTCTGGTAAAATACACGTAATGATAAACAAATCACTAAATTTCAAGTTGATATATCAACGGGACTTCAAAAAAATCTTCGGAACAAAATGTTTGACAGACGGACATGCAAGTGACAGCAATAGGGCTCCAATTCCTCCACATCCCAAACATTTATGATCTAAGTACATATATCACATATTCTATTCAAGAAAGAGTTGTTTAATTTTCTAGTTAAGAAAGCATATTATTCCATAAACTAGTATTTAAATGATTACGACATAAAGTAATGAACTACTATATTACGAACTTCATTATTAAGTATATATTTTTCATTATGAAAAATATTATTCTCATTAATTCCTATTTTAAAAATAAGTACTAAGTGTTTTAGGTATTCATACCTAATATTACACACTATTATAAATAGACTCAAGTGGTCGGCAATATTTATGAATTGAAACATCCATAAACATAACAATGACGGTCGTAACTTGACTTAATTTGTCGCGCGAAGTAATTGCCGGCCTGACTTTACTTTAAACGTGTTGCCGCGACGAAGAGGCGGCCCCGATTGAGAACGGCGGAGACCGGCCGACACGTCAATCATTTAGCGCGTAGCACAAACGGCCGCGCACACATCGCCGCGTGTATGTGTGCGTGAGCCGCGGATGTACCTTTTGTATGGAGTGTCCTTACCCGGTGCACCCTGAATTTACAATTCACTTATTATGAGAACTTAAAATTAAAACATTAGTACATGTTTTTTCCCACACACACACCGCGGGATGGGCAGTAGTATCCCGAGAGTGCGGTGGAGATACTGCGATCGCCGACCCGCATGCCAAGCGTGGTGATTATGGCATTTACCCTCCATGAAATTGCGGGAAGTCTATGTCCAGCAGTGGATGTCTATGGGCTGATGGTGGTGGTGGTAATTTTTTTTCACAGACATCACCTTCTCCAGTCTCATTGAGAGGGTTCCAATAATGAGCTCAAACACGATGGGATCATCTTGTGTAGTTTAGGAGTTGCAATGGCCACCTTCTGTCTCCATCAGGGAACAAAATGACTGACTGTCGAGTTTCTTGCGGCGTTTCTCCCGGCAGTGGTCTTCTTTTGTAGATACGCTAGTAGATTTTGACTTGTAAAAGTGACATTGCAGCCTACTTGCAGAATAAACTTATTATTTCATCATCAGATCAATTCGGTGGGACATATTATTGCATTGTCACCGAACCTACATACCTAAGTGTGCCAAATTTCAGCTGTATCGGTTGATTTTTAAATTGCTTTAAAAATCAGTTAAGTAAAGTTAAATATTGCAAGTTAAATAAAAGATTGTAAAAATTACATAATTTCATAACGATGTGGGTCCGCATAAATTAATCGGCATTCCTATTTACCACTTTCCTACCATAGATGTAGTATTGGTGTTTACCACCGCAATGCTCGCAGGGCAATTCATCCTCACACGATTTAGTGTTTTTTGTAAAATTATGTTCATATTTATTTATTTATCTCGTTTAACAATGCTGTTGATAAAGTCATTAGCTAGCGGAAGCAGGGAGTAATTTGGTGGAGTTACGGCCAAGATGCCGTCGAAACACACCTGCGCTCTAGCTAGGGAATATGGTAAGTAAGCTTAGCAATCTTGTCGCTCTAGATCCACTACAAGTATTAAGGCGTGTGTGACACTGCTATCAAAACCAAATATACATATACAGGATGTTAGGAAGATGGATGGATACACGTATATAGCGATAGATGAGGTCATTTGCTACGTGGTCGAGAAAAAAACTGACTTGGCCCCAAGTAATTTTTTTTACGTATGTCCATCCATCTGCTAAATCCTGACGACCTGTTTAGCCTAGTTGGTAGTGACTCTGCCTCCGAAGCTAGAGGTCCCGGGTTTGAATCCCGGCCAGGGCATTTATTTGTGCATTTTTCACGGATATTTGTTCTTGGGTCTTGGATGTTTTCTATATATTTAAGTATGTATTTATCTATATAAGTATGTATATCGTCGTCCCCATACCCATAGTACAAGCTTTGCTTAGTTTGGGACTAGGTCGATTTGTGTAAGATTGTCCCCCAATATTATTATATTATTATTATTATAAATACCCTGTATAAATTTAGGAGGATCATGATAGGCATAACATAAAAGCGTTCTTTTGTACTCGCAGATTTTTAGGGAGGGGTTATTTAAAGGAGGAGCAAAGATGCAAGTAGCGAGTGTATTGTCTGTTGAGTGGCGTAAGCGAAAATTTACCTTCGATTTTCTTTACTACTGTTAAAAAGGGTGATTTCACTTACTACGAATCGGTTTTCCAACTGGGTGGAACACACTCCTACCATCCACAATCACTTTTAAAACCGACTGTTATTCAACATTAAAGTCTTGAATGACCAGTGGCATTTTATTGTGCTCTCAACGGTCTTAAAATGAGTTTCGATGATAAATAAATACATTTCAGGTTTTTGCGCTTCGTTATATTTTGACAAGAAACTATTACCTACATGTCTAAAAAGTTATAAAAACCTATTCGAGCAATTCTTATACATATATATATAATCCGGGGATCTAGGAAATGGTTCTAACGATATTACTACCAAATTATTTATTTGTAATGTTATTATTTTTTATTTATTTATTATGCTTTTGGTACTAAGATTGTTATATCAATTTTAACGATATCGAAGAAAATTTACAATGCAGTAGTTTACGGGGCAAAAAACGATCTGCCTAGGTTTCATCTTCGGAAACTCGTATTCCCCGGGAAAGCACGAATGAGCAAGGCTCGGTCGCCCAGGGAATTACTATTATTATGCGCAGAACTTTGATTAAGCTCCTCATTAAGCTTTAAGTCTTCCAAAGCACGCCCACGCCCGTAGTTTAAAGCTCCGTTTAATGCCTCAGGGCCTTAAGGTTCTGAAGGTCAAAGGCTGAACAGGTCATGGTGACCTGCTAATGTAGGAAGTTTCAGTAACTTTATACAAATTGACTATAGGCAGCGATGGAATTAATCCTTACTTCAGAAAGCTCACACTCGACTTATTTGTACTTACTCTTTAAGGTTGGTAGAGCACTCTCTTATCGGTCAGTACTCGCTTATATTTGGAGCAGCCCAACTGGGATAGTATCTCTATCACACGGGAGACGAAAGAAGAAAGTTTGTACTTTAATTATTCATTAAATTTTATGCGCCAGTAGTTTAATAATGTAAAAAAAAACAAAAATCAAAATCAAAATTTTTATTCTCTTAATAGGCCATAAGGGCACTTTTACAAGTCAACACGTGAATTATACAATTAAATAAATTGACAATAATAATTATTGTTTTCAAAACAGAATTGCAGAACAAATAAAATAAGTGGACTATAATAATAATGATTTCAAAACTATACTGATTAATAAATTTACAATATTCAATTAAGATAAACTACACATACACTACACATTATATAAAAAAAAATTGTGACCTATATATACGGTCTCTGTCCGAATACACAAAAGCATATTCAATAAATTTAATATCTCAGAGATGTATATGGTCTCTGAGTGTCCATTATTCCTAAGTCCTTAGAGATGTACATGTTCTCTAACCGTCTAAACATGTCTAAATTAAAATAGCACTTATTAATTTAATATTCTAAGAGATGTATAAGGTATGTAAAGGCGATAACCGCCTCTCTCACTTCTATTGCTATGCCCTTGCAGGGTGTCACATGAATACCTAATTATAAGTTCCATCCACCTGTTAAATGTTAATGTGATCTGCAATAAATAAATAAACAATAAACAATAAACCGCAGCCATAATAACACTACTCGTTCCGGCCTAGCAAATATACGCAGCCGCGGAATATTGCTCAACATTAATATCCAGGCGCAAGAGACGATTCCGGCCGTCAAATATCTATAGCTTACTTCACTTGAAATTCGATCCTTTGTCAACAAGCACTACATTTTTTATTCATCATCATAGGCCTTTACGTCTATTGCAGACGATTAAAGCATTGCTGTGCATTTTCTGTACACCGTTTTTGGTGACTGTATAGACCAATCCGGGAACGGCACGATCTTCCACAGTTGTTGCAGTAAAGGATGACGTCAGAAGCTGTAGCTCGGATTTGATGTCTGCGCAACCTTTTTTTTGCTAATTCGTCAAACCAGGCTTCATCACACAACTTTCTGCCGTCCACAACGCGTTTGCGCCATCCGTCTCTATCAACAGCAAGTGATTCCCAGGCCTGATTGTTTATTCGAAAGCACGCCATATCACGCTTAGCGCAGTCCTTAAAGCGCAGGATCGGTCTCCCAACGTTTCTCCTAGCGTTTGCTATAGCACCAAGCATGATGCGGCGAGGTATACGAGAGGATTCCATCCTGTGCACATGGCCCAGCCATCTCAGGCGTCTCTGCTTGAGAAGCGCATACAAGCTGGGCAGCTGCGCTGTGTTATTAAACTGTTGTAAATATAATTTTGGAGTTTGTCTAAGCTCCCTTATGTCCGTACAAGACACTACTACTTGCTCTTACTCTGCTCTACTTACCCCGTGTGGTGTCGGGTTAGAGTAGCACCCCCTTTCTTCCCTTATAGTAGAGAGGCCAATTTGAAAAAAGTCGTCAAATAACGAAGTTCGTTTGACTGAACAGGTGCATACAAACAAGTGGTATCGTTGGATTCAGTAAAATCTCCCGAGTATGAAAAGTGCGGTTGAACTACACAAAAAGACAATTCTTTTTTGGTTTTTTTTTAAAGCAAAAAAAGGTATATGATCTGCTATATAATTTGTAGATACATTTTGTTTGTTATTTAATTAGCTTTCATATGACACCTCAACTGTTAAAATTGAATGAGTAATTCTCTAATTAATTGACACAATTTAATACCATATGCCGCCATCTTTATGACGTCATAGTTATCCCCTCCACCACTTTAAAGAGCGACAACCGCACTTTTCATACTCGGGAGATATTACTGAATCCAACGATACCACTTGTTGGTATGCACCTTTTCAGTCAAGCAGAAGTTTAATTTTAACCACTTGGCCTTTCTTTCTATGATCTGAGACGAGAACCAGGTTGAAGTGTATTGTTAGCGATGGGCTAACAACCGGTCACTGCAATATCACTTTTTCTCCATCTATAAACCTAAAATTGTGTGTGTGTGTGCTTTGATTACCCCTTTTGGGAATATAGGCGTGAATTTATGTAGGCGAGAGTATTGTATGTACTTGCTCTTAAGGTATGTGATGTCATGTCCCTGGTGGTAAAGTAAGGTCGCCAGAGCTCCCGAGGATGCGCTGTGTTCAGAGTATGGAACCTGCATAATGTATATCTGTAGCTCTCAACACCACGAAACCTCAAATCAACGCGTTGTGGTTCCTCTGCAGATGCAAGCGTCCATAGGCTACGGTGCTTACCAACAGGCAGGCCGTAGGCTTCTTTGGTACCGTCGTTGTATAAAAAAAGATCACTTTATATTTTATTTTCAAGACCCTTGACTGGGATATCAAAATAGCTAAGAAGAGTACAAAAATGTATATTTACGTCACACTTTCGTTGTTTGGAATCTTTTAATTATGATTTTGCAGCTCTCGTGATTGATGACTGAACTCGTTGAACTAATTACGTCGGAATTTAATGTTATACATACCGTAGGTGATCTATTGGTGCGGCTTCGGTACGATATGAGAAAATTGTCAGCTTTCAGTGTCTATGCTCGCCGCGGCCAGACATGAGTCTTATGACACTGACAGTGAGAGTTCATTTATATAACATTGGAACGGCGTTTCTGTCACGTCGAAATGTTAATAAGCATCTTCTACATAATAATAATATGATACTCGGGAGATATTACTGAATCCAACGATACCACTTGTTGGTATGCACCTTTTCAGTCAAGCAGAAGTTTAATTTTAACCACTTGGCCTTTCTTTCTATGATCTGAGACGAGAACCAGGTTGAAGTGTATTGTTAGCGATGGGCTAACAACCGGTCACTGCAATATCACTTTTTCTCCATCTATAAACCTAAAATTGTGTGTGTGTGTGCTTTGATTACCCCTTTTGGGAATATAGGCGTGAATTTATGTAGGCGAGAGTATTGTATGTACTTGCTCTTAAGGTATGTGATGTCATGTCCCTGGTGGTAAAGTAAGGTCGCCAGAGCTCCCGAGGATGCGCTGTGTTCAGAGTATGGAACCTGCATAATGTATATCTGTAGCTCTCAACACCACGAAACCTCAAATCAACGCGTTGTGATTCCTCTGCAGATGCAAGCGTCCATAGGCTACGGTGCTTACCAACAGGCAGGCCGTAGGCTTCTTTGGTACCGTCGGTGTATAAAAAAAGATCACTTTATATTTTATTTTCAAGACCCTTGACTGGGATATCAAAATAGCTAAGAAGAGTACAAAAATGTATATTTACGTCACACTTTCGTTGTTTGGAATCTTTTAATTATGATTTTGCAGCTCTCGTGATTGATGACTGAACTCGTTGAACTAATTACGTCGGAATTTAATGTTATACATACCGTAGGTGATCTATTGGTGCGGCTTCGGTACGATATGAGAAAATTGTCAGCTTTCAGTGTCTATGCTCGCCGCGGCCAGACATGAGTCTTATGACACTGACAGTGAGAGTTCATTTATATAACATTGGAACGGCGTTTCTGTCACGTCGAAATGTTAATAAAAATTGTTTTCACCCATATTTCCATAAATAGGCTTAATCGAATTTATTTGGTGACGTACTGCAAAAGTTATATCGTTAGTCTGTATCGACTATGGAATGGGTGTTTAAAAACAGAGGTCGATGATTGAAGTGACTGTAATAAAATGCATGTTTTATTCAATTTTTATTATTTCAAGATTGTGTAAAAAGAAGACAACGTTGAATTCTATGGTCCTCATCATCAGCTGTTTGAGACAAATTCGGACGCGTATAGGAATATCTATAGAAATCCTTACTTTGAGTTGAGATATTATAATAATGCTTATCCACCACCACCACCATATCAGCCCTAGGACGTCCACTGCTGGACATAGGCCTCCCCCAATTTCATGGGGGGTAAATGCCATAATCGCCACGCTTGGCATGTGGGTTGGCGATCGCGGTATCTCCACCGCACTCTAGGAATGCTGCTGCCCATTCCCCGGTGGTCTTGGTGGTAGTTTAAGGACATATCCGGGTCCAATCCCATCCGGGTCCATAATGCATATACCTTTTGAGAATTAACCTACCTTGTTTATATGTGTATTAAATACAATAAAATTAATAAACATGTCAACCGACATGGGTGCATAAGAAATGAAATCTGAAAAAATAGAGAAGTATCGAAACTTGCACAACATTATCAGAAATATCACTGTAAGTGTCATAGAACTCATGTCTGGTCGCGGCGGGTATATTGTCATCTGAATCAGTATCGCTTTTTGCTACGCCCCTATATTTAAATGAGTGCTTCCTGACTGGCACGGGGTGCGCGGAAGCGGGGTAAAACGGAAGAGGGCTCTTCAAGAATGTACCTATAGTGTTTAATTAGGAGCGTTCGTCGTGGCCTAGTGGCGCCCGCGTACCGCGTGCGGTATGCGAGGTTAAGCAATGTCAGGCGGGGTCAGTCCTTGAATGGATGACCGCTTTGAGTGGTTATTACTAACTGAGCGCTCCCGTGCCTTGGAAGGCACGCTAAGCCGTTGATCCCGGCTGCTCTCTATGATAGTAGTCGTTAAGCCAAATTAGAAGCCTTCGGGTGGCTTGAGAACTTCTAACAGTCAAATTGCCTACTGACTTGGCAAGCCTCTCAATAAGGTCTAATTGTTGGGTTGGAAGGTCAGATAGCAGTCGGCTTCCGTAAAAACTAGTGCCTATGCCAATTCTTGGGATTAGGTAGCGGACCCCGGGCATCCTTCAGGGTTCAACTGTACTGGAATAACGCTAGGATGATGATGATGATGAGTGTTGAATTAGTTTTGAAGGACCTACCATGCGCATGTGACATCTCTGGAGTAGCTCTATAGGCTACGTTGACCATTTACCACTGACGTGATATAAAGTATTAACGAGCGTCACAAAATAACTGCAAGAGATTTTATTGTATTTTCTAAAGATACATAAATGCGATCTTGCAATTTTCCTAACGTGGAACAAATAAGTAGGTAGTATGATAAAAGCTTTGCATTAAATTTACGTCATAAATCAAATGGAACAGGCTAGAACTTTTAAAACTACAATGGTTCAGTACAAATGAGTCAATAGTCTGTATGATGCAAGTTATTCTTCTAGAATTTTCCCCGTTGTATAAAAGAACTCAAAGTTCGCTTTAGTACCTAATCCTGAGATTTGGCTTAGGCGTTCGTTTTACGAAAGCGACTGCCATCTGACCTTTCAACCCAAGGGGAGAAACTAGACCGTGCCAAGTCAGTGGGCAACTTGGCTGTTAGAAGTTCTCAAGCCGCCCGAAGGCCACTAACTTCGTAGTCATAGACAGCATCCAGGATCAACGACTTACCGTGCCTTCCAAAGCACGCGAGCGCTCTAGTTAGTTACCACTCAAAGCGCTCACCCATCCAAGAGATGACCCCTGCCAACGTTGCTTAAGCGCGCATACTGCACGCGGTACATGGGCGTTGTCGTGCCTCGAGCGCTCCTAGTTTCATATGGGAACTATTTTAATTAAAGCACTAAATTAAATCTCAAAAGACATTTGTATCACAAAAAGCTCGTTGTAAAAATCCTTTTTATAAAAGTAAACCGGGAAATTATATTGCAAAAAAACTCAACGTTAAAGCTCCTCTGTATTCGGTAAAATATATTTCGAAAACGGAACCCGAAAAGTCTCGAAGCAGGTGGTCGCCATTAAAAATCTGTTGAAGCTGCAGCGGACGTCAGTTACGGAGCAATTACTGTCAATCATGGCTGTGCAGGGACTATTTTTTGTTTTTTTAACGGAGCTGGCTGCACCCTGTGCTCATTACGTTAACATAGTGAGTAAATGTGATGTTGCATAAGAACACCACTTTTATCTATGAAATGAGATTCATTGTCAAACGGCCATTATTGCGTGTAGTTTTATAGACCAGTTAATTTTGGTCTCTGTCACTACTCAAGAATTGCAATAACCAGGAATGAAACTGACAGATTTAATCAATTATAAAGATATTATACTAATAAGGAGTGGGCCACTCGATCAAACCACCTTATTAAATGAGTTTTAAGACGACTACAAAGTTTAATGATTTTACCAGTCTGAAAACATCGAAGCATCGGAGTCGGAGCATTAAATTTTTCAATTTTTCCCTTTAATTTGAAATTTTCGTTAGCAGCGTCACTGCTTTAGAACCAAATTCATTAAGTATGGGATGGCGCATCGTTACTGACAATTTCTCAATGTAATTTGAGACGTTGGTGCCGTTAACAGAAGCCTAAGTCTTCTAGGGTAGATGTCGCTGTACGCCTCCCTAAGGCGTTGTAAGAGGGAACTATTGAAGGATTTCGTGGACGAGCTTGGTTGTTCCGATAGCTCAGAGGCTAGAGCGATTGGCCGCGTATGCCAGATGTCGCAGGTTCAAATCCTGCTCGGAGCATTAAAATTTTTCCCTTTAATTTGAAATTTTCGTTAGCAGCGTTACTGCTTTAGTACAAAATTAATTTACCAGTCTGTTTTATGTGTTAAAAAAATCTGTATTTTTTCAACAGTTCCTAAACTCATACAAGTCAATTTATTTTGTCCGAAGCCCTATTAACAATTACTGTTCACAACGGCTTTTAACCTTTGTACCTAACCCTGAACCAGCCTTTCACAAAACACTCATAACTGAAAGTCAATCCGTTAATTAGAATCTTACGAAGCGTGTTATTTGAAACCAGGTGATCCGTAAGTTGAATGTCACCAAGATATTCACGCAACCCTTGACCCAAGGCACAGTTGGAATAAACTCAGGATATCAAATGATGGGCTAGTTTCACACTTCGATCGCAACTTTTACCCCGTTTTTTCGTGTATGCTTATTTTATCACGAGGTTTTCCTTCACCGAAGAGCCAGTGAAAAGTGCGTTTCGGTTTCCCATCTAACAAATCACCTCATGACTAAGGATCGTGATGTTTATGCATAAAACTACAAGATTTCTTTGACGGCGTCACCTTGGTGGAATTATTGTGATCAAAATTTTGGATTGCTATCCTATGAGCTCTGGTTCCAATATAGCTGGCAGGGCCAAACTTGCTCTTGAATACTGTATTGCATGAGTGACAGATTTAGCCAGACGTGTTTTTTTGCTTCTCCCTTACTTAATAATGAATATGTACCGGAACCATAATTCGCCGACTTTAGAGACATGACATATTTTCGTGTATGTTTTATGCACCCATATTTTTGCACTTTACCGTAAACCAAATAAACTACAAATTATAAGAGTATCCCGGGACGGCTAGTGTAAACGATCGTTAAAAAAAATCAATTTAGAGCAAATTTTATTCCACCTAACATGGCAGTTTGCCTCTTGATGTTACAAATTGTCATCATCATCAACTTCAATGCCTCGCACCTTTGAGCAAAGACCTCCTTACATGGACGAGTGTGAACGTACATTAGTTTCCACACACCACAAATTCTTCGCAGATGACTGTATGCAGGTATCCTCACGAATTTTAATTCGCTGAAAAGTTGATGGTAAATATATCCCTATCCCTAAAACCGTTCCCAATAACTCTTTGTAACTAGTCGGGATGTTGCAATGCTATTGTACATTATTTATTGACAGCTCTAAACCGCATATTGTTAGATATCGATCGTCTGGAAACAATTACTGGCAATCTTGCAAAGTGACTTGGAACTTAGCTCTGAGGTCAGTGGGTGCATGCTAATATCTCAAGAGCAATCACTTCTATAACTTGACCCATATATTTGTTACAGTTAGGGAGTACTTGAAGGTCCAGCTTATGCTGGTTCTTCTGAGGAGAGAGGTAAATTCTGAACTCGCCTGAGTGTGGAATTTGAGCAGCTTCGTCGTTGGTCTCAAAGGCGATCGTTTAAGTGGAATGGTATTTTTAGAATCGCTAGGACTCTTCAATGCGCTTCAGCAAATAATTAAAAAAAAATCTAATACTTTAATGAATGTCTAATTAATAACTGAAGGCTCTACAAGAAATAAAGTCTTGTTAATATTTCTTGTTAAATCGTTTAATACTAATACATGACTGTGCTAAAAAAATAATGATAATTAATTTATCTTACATCTGAACGTTTGATATTAAAAAATAATGATTCGTTTTGATAATATATATTTTTAATAACATTTTGCATGTTTGTCCGTCCGCGGGCAAACAGCTAACACTTAAGTGCGAGCAAGACAAAAATTTGGGGGCCATGGGTGCCGTTAGTCGACAAATAGTATTTATTTATCTGTATTCTAGTGATTCCCACTGGCTTCATACTCCTGTATTTCATCATCATCATCATGTCAGCCGAAAGACGTCCACTGCTGGACATAGGCCGGGACCAAAGACTTCCACAATGACCGGTCCTGCGCCACCCGCATCCAGCGGACACCCGCGACTTGTATATGTACTCTCCATTGATGAAAGTCAGGTTTGTTTTAAGACAAACACATGGACACGCAAGTGTAGTAACAACTAGTAACCACGTAGAATCCCTATGTGCAATGCAAGTGATTGAAAAGATAAAAACCAGACCAGAATATAATAAGCCAATTTAAATAAGATAATTTCACTGTAGCCCAAATTTGGCAGCTTTTAAAGCCAATAAGGTAGATTATTGCGTGGATAAATCCAAACGTTATAGTTATTTAACGGCCACATAGTTGGGTTGATAGCTGTATTAAAGGCAGGAGTCAATATGACACTTACATTTCGCATTCCAACTAAATATCATTATTACCACTATCTACTTGTTCTGTAAATATGAAGTGTTGTGTGGTGGGGAGTAAGGTCGCCAGAGCTCCCGAGAATGCGCTGTGTTGAGTGACTTGAGTGAGACACATGAATTGGTTTCTATACCTGTCAACACAACGAATCATAATCATCATTATTCTGCAATCGCAAGCTTCCATAGGCTACGGTGTCTGTTTACCATCAGGCAGGCCGGATGCACGCATGCCACCCGCGTCGTAGAGTAGGAGAAAATATTTCACACGTTTACCTAAATGGTCGCGTACGGTACCGTGGTTTTCCCGACGGACTACAGTATGGGGTTCTTCAAGAAAGGAGTGTATAAATTCTTCAAGGGTCGGCAACGCGCATGTGACACCCCTAGGAGTAGCAGGCGTCCATAGGCTGCGGTGACCGCTTACCATCAGACGGGCCGTACGCTCGTTTGCCACCGACGAGGTATATAAAAAAAAAAACTACGAGTACACGCTACATGTCACAACGGGCACGTTGGTATCGAAAGTGAAATGTAAAACCTAATTACTTGATTGAGCCCTGACCATTCGAGAGCGATAAACGAATGGCCGAGTTGACTATTATCCCCTCTCTGTTATTCTTTGTGGAGCGTTTTGAATGCGACGTTTTTAAAACTGTACCAAACAACCAGATAGTTGGTATTTTTTTAAACATCGATTCTGAATGAATACTGCAAACGGCTCGAAACGTCGGGATGTAATAAAAATAGTATACACGCGATTAAATCTGTTTTTATAGCTTAGAAACTACTAGAAACCGAAGAGAATATTATAGATTCTGAAGTAACCTGTTGTTTTGTTTAGTTAAAATCCATGAACTAACGTTAGTTAACACATGTTATACTGTCTACATGAAGACTCTGACAATTGGGTTTTTGACCAATTACTCCTGCAACTCACAATTTGTGAGGATCTTAATGGTAGAAGACTAGCTCAGTCAACTGAAGGAGTTTTCTCCAATAAAATCCAGGATATGTTCTTATTAGAGTAATTTATTATTCTTTACAACAATATGAGTAATAAGACCCCCCTGTGAATTTTTTTTAAGATCTAAAATGGCGCCAAAACATTTGAGTTATAGCTATCGAAAGGTTTTATACAATTTTAAGTTTGACAAGTCATAGAATATTTGAATAATTTCGTTATCTTAATTAATAAACATGTTTAACTAAATTCATTAAAGTTCCTTTTTTATGGTTAACCCGAATACAACATTAATAATAGCTCTTAACATTGGATTAATATTGTCAAAACTAGTACATGATACCTTAAGGGCGTAGTTTTATTATCCAATTATTTACACAACTCTTACACAACCCATAAAATACGCGTCATGTTAAATTGTTCTGTTAATGTTTATTTATTTCGCGTTTAAAGGAGTAAAAGTTTTAAAGCTGATACAACCTCAAATAACAAAGCATTGGTGATGATTGAAATTGCAATACAACGTTCAATGAGGGCTGAGAGTAAGCTGTGGGTGAAAACAATTATGATTAAACTAAGTTCTATTATCAGGCCCAGTCTATTAAAATCATAACATTTATATATTTTCACTACAATAACAAAACTTTCTAATGATTTATAAACTAACCCGTAAACTTTGACTTTGTGTTATTCCTGGCAACTAGTTTTATCCCGTTTTGTTTTCGAATTCAAAGTATTGAATATAGGATTCTATTAGCAAAAGTTAAGTTTCGAACCCTTTAGTCGGAATCTGTATTAGGTAGTTTAAAAGGGTTTTGACGTCAAATTACGAAACAAGAGTGGTTTTATTGTTTACGAAAAGCGAGAATATTTAAAGTCTTCTATGAAATATACTAGATAATTGGATATAATACGACGCGGAATTTCATTGACGTTGTGACCCGAAATATGTAAATATTACAAACACTTAGGCATGCGGTGTGTTCCAGGTATTGAATAATGATCGCCAGAGCTCCCGAGGATGCGCTCGATTTGGAGTGAGGGACCTTCATTCGTCTTCTATCCGTCGAATCAACGAACAAAAAGCAACAATCCATAAGTTTGGATACCACTGTTGTTTGAAATTTTAATTAAGGCAAATGTGTGACACCTTCCCCCCAAGTCTACATCGTTGTCGTATAGCACCCATAACACAAGCCTTATTGACCATTGAGATTATTATGGGACTAGTTCGATTTGTGTAAAAAAACATGTACACAATATTTATTTATTTTATTAACACTTATGGTTCGGCCCTATAAATATGACATTCATAAGATTTCAGGTGGCTAGTATTTGATCCGTTTCGAGCACTAAGAATACCTTATCTCCATCGCCTAATGAACATTATCCCCTTTAACCGTTTACTCAACCTTTTCCGTATTCAAATACTTGGATAAAAATTTTGCGCCTTGAATCCTTTAGAAAGGACCACAATGTGAAGGAGCTCTAATAAATCTTGACCGTCTTGGCTCGCCGTTCCAATAAGTCGTCATAAGTTGGTGCTGTCGCGGGCAGGCGGCAGAGTGCGGTGTGCCTAACTGCTACTTTTTATTAAATTTAAAAATCTTAGGAAAGAATAGTAGGATGATTCCTACTTAGTAAGGTACATGGCAGACTATCACCAAAACAGTGAGCTACATCTTAGGTACTTATTACCACGTACTAACTATCAGGTATTATTGGTACGACAAGGTTAATCACTGGCCAGTCTTTAATAAAAAAAAACGTGGTACTTTGACTTAAGCACATTAAAAATGATTTAAACAAACGAATCTAAAGTTCAAATACGGCCGGAGCTTTACCGAAAACCACCGACTTTTCCAATTCACTATTGCAACTAATTAAAACTTTAGTTTAATCCGAGATTCCCATTATACTTTCAGAAATGGCGTTGGGCTAACCTATAAGTGTTGCCAGAGGTTGGGAATATATCACACCGTTAACCTATCAGTGACCACCATTTCGTGGTATGCTCGCAGGCGATACCGTAGTTTTCACTGTACCTATGGCATGGATGAAAGAAGATTGACAAAACGAGTGTATGAAGGAAGAGAAAAGTTGGAAGGAGAAGACCACGGCAAACGTACTCAGACATTCTGCAGAAAGGCCAGGTCAACATTACCCTAAATCGGCGCGCATCTATGAAGAATCTTATGAGGGTTCATGAAGCGAATGTTATATGTCAGTTCGTAGCAAATGGAAAACCTTAAGCTCTGTCTACCCCTCTGGGAAACAGGCGTAATTATATTTACGTATGTATGGATGTAGTAGTGGAAATTGCCTACGAGCAGAGTATCCCCGTAACATATTCCTTGGTACTGAAAGTTTTGAATAGAAAGTTACGGTTGAACTGACAAGGGTTCTTAACATATTTGTACCTTCTCATTTTAACGTCATGTTTAAACTGTCATACTAAATTTCAAACGGGATGAAAGCGGCAAAGTTCCAAAGAGACCAGCTACTTATGCGTTCGATTATACCTCTTTAACAAAATATCGTAGTGGTTTAAATATATTATATGAAAACCTACCAAAGTATAAAATTCCTGCAATATGCTATTTTTGTAATTGTAGCTTAAGAAATCTTTAGGTGTAAGAAGAAATGTATATGTATTAGAAGTACCTATATTTTATTAATGTAAGTATATACGAATGCTCACAAAACTTTTAAAAATAAATATGTCCTTCATGAAGAACGTTAGTCAGGATTTCTAAATAGCTCTTAAATAGGTTAGCATGACGATAATTCAGCTATAGTTGAAATATAGTTAGCATGAGTTAGTAGTATTTCGAAGAGTTGTCGTTTCGATCAATGTGAAGTATCCATATGAGCTATGTAGGTACCTACTTACCGCCGAGAGAACACTCATCCTGAAAAACGATTCCCGAAGGGTATTGACATTTAATACGATGAGTTTAACCGTATTTTACCCTATTTATAATTCTTAGTATAATATTACCTACACTAATTGGGTAGCTTATTTTTTTTCGTTATTCTATCTCATAATATATAGCGAAACTGATATCAGAGGTATAGATAGGAGGTAATAGGAGTGGTATAGAAAACGACTGTAATATCCAGACATGGTTACCTATGTTAAAGTTCATATTAATAGTTATATTAAGGCTGAGTTACACCAACTTACGATCACAGACTCATCAACGTTAAATATAGTGCCGGCAGCTGTCATCTCAAAGAAACTTGTCAAATTTTCCATGTAATCAGATTTTACTTCCATACTTACGATTACAGATGGTTTGGTGCAACCCAGCTTAACTTTTTGCATGCATACAATATGAATTTTAAGAAAAAAAGGTACATTATTATCACGTGATGTTGTGTTTATCTATCCAGTTTACGAGTGATTAAAAGCTAAAATACCGTTTTAATAAGTCTCAGGCTCAGCATGGCATACCAGAAAAAATCATAATACAGATTATGTAGAGGTAAACAACAGGTAGTGTTTTCGAAAGAGCGGTATTGGGAAAATAAGCACAACACTAAATATTTTACCGAATGCAGCCAATACCAAAACTAACAGCGACACCATGTTTACAATTCATCTAATTGGAGCTTACCTTTGCAGTAAGCTGTAGCATTGAAAAAGTAAACGATGTGATTTAAAAAGGACAAAATGTAGCGAGGTCGGATATTTGCAACTTCAAAGGAAACTTTTAATGGCATACCATTATGTACAATCTCCATGTATACTTTACAAGAACATGTTTACCTAAGGTATTGTTACTAAATAAATAAATAAGTAGTGGCTCTGTGAGCAGTAGACCTCGCAATTTTTTTTTCAAGATTCAAAGTTTTCTAAACCAGCTCGAAAAAAAAATCTATACAGGGAGGAACAATACCACGGACTTTTCTGAAAGTATGTTGTCATTTAAATGATGTATAATCGACTTGTAATCAATTATAAACTTGAGTTAGAAAGAAAAAAATATCATTAAAATAGTGGATTTTAATATTAGTAACAACCCTAATGTTTTAACGTTACCATTTAAGTATTTATATTTTAAAGTGCCACATGTCACTAGTTTTCTTATCAAATAGGGTTGAACTTGAAACATGCTG
The DNA here is from genome assembly GCA_905163555.1 of Notocelia uddmanniana. Taxonomy (NCBI): domain Eukaryota; kingdom Metazoa; phylum Arthropoda; class Insecta; order Lepidoptera; family Tortricidae; genus Notocelia; species Notocelia uddmanniana. The sequence goes on from LR991068.1 coordinate 22,401,767, forward strand.
TTTTTATTAATTGATGTAAAAAAAGCTATCACTCGAAAACGGTTACGAATATTAATATAGTTTTACTTGGCAAAAGTATAGTACCAAGGCTTAACTATTCCCTGTTTACAGGAAAGTCCATCGTTCTGTTTCACCTGTATAATTATCAAATCGGTTGAGAAATGCGACCTGTAGAGGAGAACATCCGGACAGACAGACAGGCATACGAAAGAATTTTTGTCAAAAGTTGAAACGGGGACGCTTTGCTCGCTCGTGCCGATTATTGTTATTAAACGCGTTAAATAACAATTACTGGATATAGACTGCATAAACAATGCAAATTTTATTTTTTGGTGATAGCTGTTAAGGAGTTAGACGCGCGTATAACAAAAACCTCTGCGGCCTACGCCGCACAGGCGATTTTCAACTAGTTAATTAAGGGAACATAGTTTATGGTTGTTGTAATGTTAAGGTAATAAAATAAAGGCATTTTGATTTTATTCTATAACGAAAACCTAAGGCTAGATTTGACTTGCTTTAGCTTAGTAATGGATTTTGCAAAATCATACAGAATTTAACGCAAAAGCAAATTAGCGGGATCAATAAAATAAAAGCCTTTGGCCTTAGAAGATCTATTTGACAAATTGGTGAGAAAAGAATAAATATAATTTATTAAAATCTCTTTTTAATATTATGTTACAATAATGAAGGAAATGTAATTTAAAATTTTATGCCAACATAAGTACAATTCTATATACGTAGTTTACCTCTTTGTGATAATCCTAAATAAGGTCAAGCGATACTTCACCCCTGGGCAGTTTCTATCTTTATATAAAGCCCAAGTCCGGTCTTGCATGGAGTATTGTAGTTACCTTTGGGATGGTTCGGCTAAGTACCAACTTGCCGCACTCAACTCGGTGGACCGCAGAGCCAGGAGGCTCATTGGCGGCAGTACGGTAGTGGGAAATAAGCTGCAGAGCTTAGCACATCGACGCAAAGTAGCATGTCTGTGCGTCTTCTACAAACTGTACTTCGGTGAGTGTGCTCAGGAGCTCCATGAGCTCATACCGCCTTCCCCCTTCTTCCATCGGACATCCAGACGTACGGCTGGCTACCATCCTTACCTGGTCGAAATTCCTCTTATTCGAACCAAGCGCTTTGCATCTTCTTTTATAATGCGCATTCTAAGGTTTGGTATTCTCTGCCGGCGTCTGTATTTTCGAGTTCATATAACCTGGACCTTTTTAAGGCACGAGCGAATAGGCATCTTCTGGGTGAGCTCGCTTCATCGTCGGCCTCATCTTTGCCCCCTGGCTAGATGCTGGCCAAGAGCAATCCCATTTTTAATAAAAAATAAAATAAAAAGAAAAATCATTTTTGTAGCTGGAAAACCAATTGAATATGGCATGCGTAACATAAAGTTGCAAAGTCTTGATTTTTAAGACAAGAAAAAAATCGACACTATTTTTTATTTCCAGGAAACTAGACTTCGGTGTAAGACCATGAAATCAAGTTTAAACTAGGACGTCGAAAACAGGGACTTGAATTGCTTCCTCTTTGTCCCGAATTGCGGCTTATTTCTCCTGTTGATTTAAAGCCGAACCGACTCACCTCATTTTAACTAGTTTAACTTGACCCAATACATTCGTAACTACCACGCGTGATTGGAGATGAGACTTACGCTGGTTGTGCCGTGTTGATGTTGGTAAGCACTGCGAATACCCTAGGCAGGAATGAGGAACTAACTGGCTGATATCACGTACAACAAGTTCACTTAATTGAATGAGAGTATTGGAGGAATTGTGTTTTGAAATCTCAAAACACTTTTAATTTTGGGTAGTTACCTCATGTTAAAACTTAGAACTATGGTTCATTATATTTTATTTTTATTTTATTTTATTTATTTGAGGCATCAACAGAATTACAGAAAAGGAAATACAAGACTTAATAGCTAATAATAAAACCAATTAAAGATGTCCACAGAAATACAGTGAATGGAAAAATAACGTTTGACAAAGGTTAAGTTGACAATTAACTAAAAACATAAGATTAAACATGCTCGTACGCAAAAACTATAGAGATAAGCTAATACAACCAGGGGGTACTCCACTTTAACTAGTTGTTTATGTGGGTGAGTTTGTGTGTGAGTGTGTGTGTGTGTTAGTATGTGGGTGTCTGGACGAATGTAGGTATGTGTTTGTGAAATGTGGAGGTCGGAATATACATTGTAGTCGTTAGCTTATACTTATATATCTGCAATATTATGCTTTAATAGCGAATGAATACGTGTCTTAAGAGTAGGCTTGGTGCAATTGAACAAGTCAATACTATAAAACATTTTATTGTAATTTTTCAAAATACGAATTAAAGGAGAATTATATGGATAATAATAATGAATCATCAAATTATATCAGTATAGGTATATAAAATTACGTCAAATAATGAAAATAAAAAGATATGAATACAGATATAAGATTACAGTATTAATGAAATTTGTTATTGTTTATTAATTTTCTTTATTAACTATGAAGGTACTTTTTTCAGTATTTTATGGACAAAACCATAATTTCTTTATTTGTTCACTGGATACAACGGTTGATTCGAATATTTAATTGTTACATCATAATGATAATGGTTATGTCAATTGGTAATATAGTATTAGCGGTCACTAGCGAAGAGCTGAATTTGACCATTATTTTTGCATTTGTTGTGCTCAAAATGTCGTCGGCCCAATATTGATAAAAAAACAAGTTTATTTCAAGCTCGTGGCTCGTAAAGTGTTAGTTACAATATTATAAAGCTTAAAAACTATGTTAGTAATAATATTATAACAATTATGGTTCACTACTACTAGGCCTGTGAAGTCCACAACAATGTATATTGTCATTCTATAAAAACTGATAAATTAAAAAAGAAATGCTTAGATCAGATCTTTTTATTGTTAGTGGATTTCAGTTACTTGATGACCTGTTTAGCCTAGTTGGTAGTGACTCTGCCTCCGAAGCTAGAGGTCCCGGGTTCGAATCCCGGCCAGGGCATTTATTTGTGCATTTTTCACGGATATTTGTTTTTGGGTCTTGGATGTTTTCTATGTATTTAAGTATGTATTTATCAATATAAGTATGTATATCGTCGTCTAGTACCCATAGTACAAGCTTTGCTTAGTTTGGGACTAGGTCGATTTGTGTATGATTGTCCCCCAATATATATTATTATTACTTCAGAGCTCATCTGCACGGAATAAATTGCAGTTAAATAAAGACAGTCATATTTTGACGTCCATCTTCTCTTCTCTTCAGTGAGAAGAGGCCTCTGTCCAGCAAAGGAACGTTTGTAGCCTGATGCTGCTGACGTAACCGTAAGTATTATAATGACGTCAGATCGTGGCTAGAGTCACCCAGTTATTACGTAAAACTTCATTAAGCATGAAGTTTCTGAACTATTTGCGCCAGTTTCCTTGCGAGGAACTTCGCTTAGAGATTGGACCCATTTGCATCCATTCGTTATAAATTAGTTAAAGTACATGAATGTGCTCGTTTGAAGCTTTAAATGGGGTTATTTGAAAGTACATAGGTATCCAATTAGTTATTTTTTCATTCCAATTTTTCAAGTCCAATCCTATAACCAATATGTACGCGCGCCTACGTTTAAAGCGACTTTCTAATTTGTCGATACGGTTGCGGTACGGTACGAGTATGAGAAAACTGTCAGCTTTCAGTGTTAACCGATACGAATGCAGTACTGCCCCACTTCTGCGCATGGTATTACTACTGCGCAAACGTAATACTGACAGTATTTCGTCAAGTGAGGTGATCTGAACAATAAAAAAACCTATCACATACCGATCCTACCGCCCCGCCAAGTCAGGAAGTCGCCTAAATGTGTGCTCCATGACTGGCGCCCAATGCGCGTAGGTACTCATGCAATACTGCCCGGCTTCCGCGCATGACTTTACTACTGCGCAAATGACATTCCATCAAATAAAGAAAATCGGCAAGCTTGCGTCTAAAAACAAAATACCACGGACTGAATCCACCTCGTCAACTTAGGGGTGAAATGGTTTGTTCCCAATTCTACAGATTTCCATTACAGATGCGCTTCTCTACAGATTGCCAATCCTACAGATTCCCAATTCTGCAGATTTCTAATTCTACAGATTCTGAATTCTTCAGATTCCCAATTCTACAGATTCTGATTCCGCAGATTTCTAATTCTGCAGATTTCCAATTCTACAGATTCCCAATTTTGCAGATTTCCAATTCTACATATTACGATTGACGGAGCCACTTCGGGCATCTGAAGATACCTAACGAACCTAACCTATCTAAACCTGGGGCCGTTGTATGTACATCACCGATAGTAGGGCTTTTTTAGAATTACGAATGTGTAGAATTGGGAATCTGAAACTTGAGAATCTGAAAATTGGGAATATGTAAACATGAGAATCTGTGGAATTGGGAATCTGTAAACTTGAGAATCGTAAAATTGGGAATATGTAAACATGGGAATTTGTAAACTTGAGAATCTGTTAAATTGGGAATATGTAAACATGGGAATCTGTAGAATTGAGAATCTGTAGACGTGCGCCTAAACCAGTGAAGTGGAAGGCGGAAAATCATCTATAAGCGCTGTTAACGAGTCCAACGCAACACAGAGTTTATAATCCTATTCACATGTTAACCCTCGTCCGCAAACCCCAAGCTCGCAAATGAGTAAATAAATGGAATAGTCTTAAAATTTAATTATGCCCCTTGTTTGCAATGATCCAAGTTTCGCGAGTCAAACTTAAGTTGTTAAAGGCGCACGTGACTGGCCTGGGGCGGGTCAAGACCGAGTACGTGGCAGGGTTAGGCGGGGCAAGGTTGAAAATACACAAGACGTTCCCTGCTGTTAAAGGGCTCCTAGCACCTCCACATACATACGAAAGTGTTTTTTCCTAACCTGAAATGCTAAGCTTGATCAATATACTCAGATTTTTTTTCATACTTCACGTACTTTTTAAAGTAATTAATTAATTATCTAAGGCAAGAAATTCTCTGCATATTTTATTATCATAATTATCGAATGGCGTCGAGACACTTGGCTCGTGGGGCAGGGGCGCACAGATGCTCCACAAGGTGCTTGGCAAGCGGCTGAGGGAGGCAACGGGCGAACCTCGCGCGGGCAGTTTTCTCGCGCAGAGAATTGCAATCGCAATCCAGCGCGGGAACGCTGCCTGCGTGATGGGCACCCTACCCAGGGCATTAAATTTTGATAGGTATTTTTAATTTATAGATTTAATTATTTTAATTGTAGTTAGTTTTAGTTTTGTGTTCTTAGTTATTTATTGTTACTATAAGTATGTATTTATTTTTATTTTCTATTATCGAATAATAATTGTAAAATATATTTATCTGTCACTACCATCACCGTCGACTATTAAGTTATTCTTCATTATTTCTTAATATTTTATTTATTTATATGTATGTGACGTTTAATAAAATACTTCGTTGGCAATTTTCCTCTACTTATTTCCTTGCATTTCCATATACATATAGTTTTTCAGGGCGAACTAACTACGTAATATGACGTACAGAAATTCCATACAGGATATAACTTTCTAGCCCTCCTCCTATCGAGTTTAACTTTTAAAAGGTTACGTGCTCAGTTATACTTTTGAGCAATCCTAGGTAAGTAATTATGCAGTGGTAATGTCAATTAAGTATATTAATAGGTGTAGAGACTGTCTCAGACTTGGAATAGCTAGTTTAGTTATACAGGATGTTTTTAATGGTATTTTTATTAAAAATCATGCTGCGTGCATATGGATATTATAGTACATTAAATACGTACTATTCGAACACTTTGTGAATCCAAGCATCGGTAGTTTTTTCAGAGTTAGGATTATCGAGGATCTGCTGCATTAGAATATTACCAACAGTTTTGTACAATAATTGTACCTGTTTACAGACTCTAGTTGAAAACAATTCGAAAAACGTCCTCCATCAAATAATGACTACATTTTACCACGGTTCACGTCCAAACATACCCTCAAAGGAGTCAAACGTACACTTCTATCAATATCTCAATACCGCCCGGCACTCGAAATATTCCCTTATGGTTCGGTTACTCAAGACTTTGATCTGTGCTCAAGATCAGTGATGCTCAACCTTTTCGATCGAATACCAATTTTATCATGTTAGCACCACGGCTAGCACTAGACGACGCGTGAGCTATATCGCGCGCGAGATAGACTATCCGTCTCTTTCCGTGTGTACTCATTAAATAGAAACGGACAGTTTATCTCGCGCGCGATATAACTCGCGCGCCGTCTTGTGCTAGCCATGCAGGAAGGAAAACACGCGCGTAGCAAATTATCAAATCCATAAAAGATCGGCAATTAATATTTTTGAGAAAATCTGGGCGACACCAGTAAGATCTCGGAAGAGTTAAAACTATGCATGCCGAGTCCGCCCCGCTAAGTTAGGAAGTAGTCTTAAATACATAGTCATGCAGAAGAATACTTTTTATTGGCAACACTTTTGAAGCTCTTTTGGATCAATAAAGATCTGCGTTGCCACTGGTTGGGAACCCCTGCTCTAGAACCAAGCCCGCGGCCATAGTTACATTGTATGTTGTACTTGTAGAATCTACATATTATTGCAACACTGAAGAGTTTTTACGTTAGAATTCACTTTCATTTTATGAGTCCCCAGTACGCTCGGCTGAGCTCGATTCTCCATACAAACGTAGTTGCGTTCTCATTTTAAAACGCCTTGCTTAAATAACATGAAACTTTGTATACATAATGGAAGCCACCATATCTAGGTCAGAAATCAGTTTCTGTAGCTAGGAATTGTAATAGAAAAAAAATACAGCGAGTTTTTGAGTTTTTTAAGTCTTGTATGAAAACCTTAATAATCGCTGTATTTTTTCTCCATTATAATTTCAAGCAACAGAAACTAATTTCCGACCTGTTACATATGCCGGATCCCATTGTGTATACAAAGTTTCATGTTATTCTAGCGTTTTAAAATGAGAGCGAAACTACGTTTGTATGGAGAACCAAGCTTACTGCGGACTCTTAAGCATAATAATCCAAGCATTTATAACATGACATATTACCCTACCAGGTACTGTTAGGCATGCTTTTTAATACAATTACGCGGTTAAACAAGGTTACAGTCTGCCCGATAGTAAACAGACACCGTAGCCGGTGGATGCTTGCGACTCCAGAAGAATCACAAACACGTTACCAACCCTTTGTTGATGTGAGAATTCGATATATTGGATTGAAAATATCCGGGGATGTTACACAAATGGATCTATTTCAAAAATGAATTTTGACCAAAGGGTAGGTATGTTTTAGGCTGTGTAGGACAATTAGGTACATAAATTATGCATTTAAAAGAAGAGACAAAACAGTTGTAGGTACTTCGATTGTCAGATTTTGGGTAGTCGTACCTCCACGACCGTGACTCTTAGGACCTTGGGTTCAAAGATGGAAAGGGAGCAAATGATCTTACCAGCACCCCAAATATTTTGACGGTCCTTTTTGCCGGTATATTAATAGATATTATGAACGAAAAAATACATAAATATGCAGAAAATATCACCCGATAAATTAATTCTCTTACGAGGATTTGATTTTGGTACAACCAGATGAGAATCGTCTAACTGGTTGTTGAGGCGAATCTAATCTTGTCTAAAACGAGATATCATCATCAGTCGAAAGACGTCCACTGCGGGACATAGGCCACTCTCAGAAAACGCCACAATGTTTTTTTTTTATTTTTTTTTATTAAAAATGGGATTGCTCTTGGCCAGCATCTAGCCAGGGAGCAAAGATGAGGCCGACGATGAAGCGAGCTCACCCAGAAGATGCCTATTCACTCGTGCCTTAAAAAGGTCCAGGTTATATGAACTCGGAAATACAGACGCCGGCAGAGAATTCCAAACCTTAGAAGTGCGCATTATAAAAGAAGATGCATAGCGCTTGGTTCGAACTAGAGGAATTTCGACCAGGTAAGGATGGTAGCCAGCCGTACGTCTAGATGTCCGATGGAAGAAGGGGGAAGGCGGTATGAGCTCATGGAGCTCCTGAGCACACTCACCGAAGTACAGTTTGTAGAAGACGCACAGACATGCTACTTTGCGTCTATGTGCTAAGCTCTGCAGCTTATTTCCCACTACGAGCCTCCTGGCTCTGCGGTCCACCGAGTCGAGTGCGGCAAGTTGGTACTTAGCCGAGCCATCCCAAAGGTGACTACAATACTCCATGCAAGACCGAACTTGGGCTTTATATAAAGAATATAAAGATAGAAGCTGCCCAGGGGTGAAGTATCGCTTGACCTTATTTAGGATGCTCAGCTTTTTGGCCGCTGTTCCGGCTTTGGACTCGATAGTAGTGCCGAAGTTAAGGTTTGAGCTTAACGTCATGCCAAGCAGCTCGAGATCGTTGGCTACAGACACGGTTGTACCTCGGAAAGTAGTAGCAAAATTGAATGAGCTCCTTTTTGCGGTAAACAGACACGCTTGCGTTTTGCTGGCGATATGCCATGTCGCCAAAGTTAATAGCAACCTCTTCCGGGCAACCTTTGCGTAAACTATTATTCTGCTTTTTACGCTATTCCCGTTGTGCGCTGTCACAGTTTTCTTGAGCAGCAGAGTAAACCCGAATTTCTTGAAAAATATCAAAAATAGAATTGCTCTAAATGTCACAGTTCCCCACAGGTAATGCAGCGTAAAAATTGCAGGGAGAGATACATTCTGCAGAGTTTCACTGAGACGTAGTAAAATTGGATTGGAATGAGTTTAAAAATAAGATCCGAATACTCCATTGCACTGAATCGTAGTTAAGTGTCTGTCAGTACCATAATCAGCCGAAGAACGACTACTGCCCGACATAGGCCTCCCCGAACTTAATGGGGGGTAAGTGCTATAACCGCCACGCTCGGCATGCCGATTGGCGATCGCAGTATCAAAAAAAAGTAAAGTAAAAGTAAAAGTAGTTTATTCTTCAAATTAGGCATATTACGTGCACCTATGAACGTCAATAAACTACCACCGGTTCGGAAAAATAAACCTCTGCCACGAGAAGAGCTGGCGTAAAAAACTCGGCGAGGTGTCATTTTATCAAAACAACATACATTGTATAGTTAAATATAAAATTACAGTCTCAGTTACTACAAAAATAACAAGCTATAGTAGAAAACCTATTTTCGCGATAGATTAGCCGTGCAGGACACTATCACTGCCAAACATCCCTGTCCATGATGTAATCGTTTACCTTATAATATGCTTTTGAAATAAGTGTTTGTTTTACTACAGATTTGAATTTAGAATTGCTAAGTTCAGTAATGTGTTTTGGAATTTTATTGTAGAATTTGATACAATTTCCCAAGAACGACTTTTTCCCCTTTATTTACTAGTCTATAGAAGGTTATTTTCAGTTTCCCAGTGTTTCTGGTGGCTATTGGTTTATCAGCGTTCGTTGGGAAATTGCACAAATTCTTCCTAACATACATTATTATTTCAAATACGTATAGGGACGGCAGGGTTAGAATATCTATTTCTTTGAAAAATTCTCTTAATGAGTCACGCGACCCCAAGTTATAAGTTGCTCGGATAGCCCTTTTTTGCAAAATAAAAACAGTTTCAATATCTGCAGCTGATCCCCACAAGATAAGACCATAAGTAATTATACTATTAAAATAAGCAAAGTAAACTAACCGTGCCGTTGCCACATCGGTAAGCTGCCTTATTCTCCTGACTGCAAATGCAGCAGAGCTCAACCTACTTCCTATCGCTGTTATATGGGAACCTCACTGCAATTTTGAGTCCAATGTAATACCTAAGAATACAGTTGACGTAATAAATTCTAATGTTTGGCCATTAAGTTTAATATTTGTATCTAAGCTTCTATTTGATGAGTTCGCTAGAGAGAATTTCATACATTTAGTTTTTTTCGGATTCAACACTAAGTTATTGGCAGTAAACCAGTCAGATATCATGGACAGGGTATTATTTGGTTCAATGAGTTCAGTATCTTTCCTATTTACCTTGAACAGTAATGAGGTGTCGTCTGCGAACATTACAATGCCTGATCTTCGGCTTACCATGTATGGTAGATCATTTACATAAACAAGGAACAGGAAAAGGCCTAGAATAGACCCCTGAGGTACTCCCATCTCTACGTACGTACGTCCCTAACGTTCTTATTAATTACTGATAAATTCAAAGATATTATTATTTTTAAAAATTAAATTTAAAAAGTTTAAAGTGTCTACTGTTGTATAAACTTTGTGGCAGAACAGATGGCTTAACGCGTGAAAGACCTGCATTTTTAACCGACTTCAAAAAACTGCCCCAATAGTAGTAACAGTAGGTACAAAACCCTTCGTGCGCGAGTCCGACTCGCACTTGGCCGGTTTTTATATGGAAACTATCAAAATTTGTCAAATGGCATGGTGAGAGGTGAGGGCGAGTTTATTAGGTCGCATCGCTCTTGTGATGCTTTTGGAGTCACAGCGTCACATACGTCCAAAGGCTAAAGTTTCTGCTTTCTTTAAGACGGGCCGTACGCTTTTTTTGCCACCGTCGTCCATATAATAAAGCAGCGTTTCGAAATGGAGCCACAGCGGTTAAACCGTCTTAAATTTTATCTGTGTACTCCCGCTTTATATACATTACTTTAAATACTACCCGTTTTAGACTTCACTCAACCCGAACGCTTGGCAATTGCTAAATGTACTGCGAAGACGATTGGCCCCGTAATCGGGGAAGTCAGTTGTGTTGTGAAGATATAGGCTGCTATCGAAGTTAATGTGGATCGATACATCGCTTTAGCGGCGGAGGTGAAGTTTAAAGTAAAGTCAACGATTAGTATTAGAGGTCGCATTTTTAGAAATGTTGTACACTTTATTTGATATGCGTAGTGTTGTTTTAGGAATTTCGTGCAAAGTTATTTTGAAATAGGAGATTACTTCGAAAAGGTAAGTGGAGCGCTCGCGGCCCAGCGGCACCCGCGTACCGCGTGCGGTATGCGAAGTTAAGCAATGTTGGGCGGGGCCAGTCCTCGGATGGGTGACCGCTTTGAGTGGTTACTAACTGATAGCGCTCCCGTGCTTTAGAAAGCACGTTAAGCCGTTGATCCCAGTTGTTGTCTATGACAGCAGTCGTTAAGCCAAGTTAGAGGCCTTCGGGCGGCTTGAAGACTTCTAACAGTCAAGTTGCCCACTCACTTGACAAGGGGGTCGAAGTTGCACCACGTCCGTAGGGAATACCCACCGTTACTACACGTGAGCCCTGGGTGGTGCTAAAAGTACAACAAAACTGGCAACCGTACTTGTCTTAGAAGAAGATCTCACGGTTCGAAAATAAATGTGATACGATTATTTATTTAGTAGGTAGTTAGAGATCCTTAAAAACTTTTCGGATTACTTGCAGATCTTTAATTCATCAAGTTAGACAGAGTTGCTAAGTGAAAGCACAGTTAAGTTAAACATCAATCCCGATCGTCAGATATCTGATTCGCAATCTTTTGTTTGCATTAATAAGTGGCGGATCAGCAGTTTTATTTTGCAATTTGTAAAGTTTATCTTTGGCTGTGAAATCGCCCGTCGGCCCGTTTTATCAATTAGTATTTTGTTCGTTTTTGAACACAGCTACATATTTTAGTGTAGGGTTAAAAATAATTTGTGAAGATTGTATATTAGTAATAAGTGAAATACGGATGAATTGCAAAAAAATTTACATAGTTAAGGACTTCATTATGTCTACATTTTAAGTGATTCCTTTTTGTCACGAAATTTAGTATAATAAATTAATAATATTAAAAAATGAAATTAGTCAGTCATGGGTAACTTTCGTATTGAAATGTGGACATAATTAAGTCCTTAACTATGTAAAAAAAAATGTTTTACCCATACAATGCACTGCAGAAGAATACAACATATCTCACACAATTTATTATTTAAGACGGCAATTAGAGCTTTATACAATAATTCTGTGCTTAAGGTTATCGCAATCTCTCTTTAAGGTTTATACTCGTAGATGTCCGTATACCACCAGGCCCTATGGCACACACCATAAAGGCAAGTAATATGAAAGCTTCCATAGGCTGCGTTGACTGTTTACCATCAGGCGATCCGTACGCTTGTTCATCGACGTGGCATTAAAAATAATGCCAACGGCCTGCAGTCTCCATGTTGTTTAGTAGAAAACCAACCAACAGAATGTTCTATGATTAAATGTCATATCACTCAAAGAAAGACCTGTTGTAATACTTGTAATATTACACAAAGTCGCACTTCTCGTAAGATTATGTAAGTGCGAAGTACCTAAATGATTTAGTGACAGCAGCAGCGCCGCGATATGTTGCATGTGACTAAACGTACTCAATTGAAATCATATTTATGGTTTTTCATGGACGCCAAACCTATAACATCATACATGCGTACACTTACGCCTATGTATGACCAAATGAGCGCCATTGCAAAAGAAAAATTAAGTCCACGTTAGGTATTCGAAGTAGTACTATTTTTCAATCAATAGTAAATAATTTAATATTTGATACGACATAGACATATGTCTGTTATAATTTAGGAGACGACTTTCTGTTTTTACGGTATAAAACACGATTATTAAAACCCTTTTGTCATATCTTTCTCTCTGTGATATCTTACCAAGAAAACAGAAAAGCTTTTTGATCTCTCATCGGTTTGTACAAAAAATATACCTATTAAAGACTAGCTCGAAATAATAAAAATAGGTCTGGACTTGAGATATAAAACTACCTACTTACATTTCGATCATGATGATCACACACTTGTCAATATATATGTACCTAAGTACTACAGGTTCTTACAGAGCAAACAAAATAAAATAAACCGATACTTTTTAATAGGTAAATTTGATTCAATTCTTGTAGTGACCAGATGCCTAATTTATAAGACTTTGCATTACAAATAGAAGTATCTTGCTTGTATAAAAATAGGCTGTGTTTCTGTGATTCATCGGATACTTTCACTTGTAATATAAGTATAAGTAATATTATATAGTTATACAACGGGCCTTTGGAGAACTTTAATGTTTTTACTATAGCTACAATTCTAGTAAGTTAAAGTTGCAAATTGCAGTATGACGGTCACTACAATTAAGCATCTTGAACGGTGTCCACTTGGCACAGAGCCGTCTTGAATTGGCGTCATTATTATTGAAGTGTAAATCTCACTGTCTACATATCGATGGTTGCAGCAGCGGAAAGCATTAGCGAGTGCAACCTTCATCTATTCTGTGGTTGTTGACGGGTGTGTGTCTTACTTATACTTATTTCCACAAGTTCCAATAGACCTTGCTCTCTAGACATATTCCGTTGTGTTCATGGTGGTGAATTAAGGTCGCCAGAGCGCCCGAGGATGCGATGTTGAGAGTGATACGTCAATTCATATAGACCCCTGAAAGAATGTCTCAGGTGCGTCCTCCGTGCGCTATCGGAAAATTTCATGAGATAATCCCGTTTTGGGACATATAATAAAGAAAACGTTGTTATAATTCTGTATGCCGCTCTTTCCGATAAACATCGGGTAAAGATGCCCTTGGGAATAAGTGTTTTTCTAGGCCAATCTGTCTATACATATAATAAAGCTGAAGAGGGTCGAAAGTCTGTACATGGAAGATATTCGAAAAAAGTTGGCTGGGGATACTTAGAATCGATAACAGAACAGGTTCCAACAGTTTTTAGAAATTTTGTCTGCTTACTTGACCGCGCATCACGTGAAAAAGGTTAAACGGATTTTAATGCGAACTGTACTAGTCAGTCGAGTAAATCCCCAGTCAGGTTTTAGGTTATAAAAATTGTGCAGATTTCGGTGAAAAGGGGGTAAAAAGAGGGGTTGAATTTTGTATGGGAACTCCTATAATCCATGACTTACAGGTTTGAAACTTGGTAAGCTTATACTTGACGACAAGGGAAAAACATCATCATCCAAAATTAGTAAAACCTTAAGATAGAAACTGAAAAGAAAAGAAACAAAACGCAAGCGCTGCACAATTCAAAACCTGCATATATAACTTTGTAACGAAGTGTTTTGTAACGAACGAACACGTTTGTGTCAGGGCTAGTCGGAATTAAGGTTTTCTTTGTCTGTAACCGATAGGCTCACAGGGCAACCTAATAGGTTGTGTGCTGCACGGTTTTAGAGGAATGTCCTCCCTAGAAGGCTCCAAATATGGAAGGAGATGTTTCTTTGAGGAACTACTATGTGGTACTTCAAGTAAGAAGTATACACATTTTAAAGGATCAGTGACGCGTATTTTTACACCACTGGTGTAGCAAGGTACCATACCATACCATAAGTTGTTGTTATTAATGCGAAAAGCTATTTTTGTATTATTAATATGTATTACGTATCCGACCTTATCCTGCATATCTCCTATCAACGTGAGCACACGTTCCACATCAAATTACCAATAACATGAAGGATAACATCTCGTTTTCTTCTCGAAGCCAAATAAATAATACTACATAATTTTATTTGTGGGCTTCGTTGGAACACCCGTTTTATTCACGATAAATGGTTTTTGCCAATTTCCGCAACTCGCAACTTATGTTTCGGTTCCGAATGGTTATAATTCTCTGTATTAGTTTCTTATGTTCGGGTAACAAATGGTAATAGTTCTCTGTATTCGATACTATGCTATTCAATTCAAATAACATTAGTACAGTCAAAACGCCATCTTGTCTCGCCAACACTAAACTTGATATATGATAGTTTCCAAAAAAAAGTTAAATAAGTAATCATTTCACATGTAAGTATATTTTTGCTTTATATGTAATTTTGTGCGTAATTAAAGATTAATTCTAATCGTAAGTCACACATCGATTACCAGGTCGATTTCAAAACATTCGTACTTGATCATCACGGCTCAAAGATATCAGAGAAAAGCAGATTGAACGATTTCTGTACAACATCTGATCTATTCTCCTCCTCTAGGGACCCGGGTATGTCCTAAAAATACGACCAAGAGCACCGGAGGATGGGCAGCAGAATCCCTGGAGTACGGTGGAGATACTGCGATCGCCAACCCGCAAGCGTGGCGATTATGGCATTAACTCCCCCATGAAATTGCGGGGGGGCCTATGTCCAGCTGCTAGCTGTGGACGTCCTTTGGGTGATATGGTGGTGGTGTATCTATTCTCACTAATGCACAAATCAGAAAGTTTGAGAGAGACAGACAAGTGACATCTGACGGGTCTTTAGCTGTCAGTGTCTCCGTCTTCATAACTGAAAATTGTACTGAACTGACTTTGTGGTGTGTTAAGTTTATAATATATGGGTTTTTAACATCCTGGTGTGCTTTCAAATGGAGACAATTCGTTAACAGCCAAAAATGATCGTACTACTTATCTGTTGCATTCTAATTCATTTTGGTGCACCATAACATAAGGTTTAACGATACAACTATATGAAAAATCATCTGGCTTAATACTGCGAGTCCGTTGGTATTATTAATCTAAATTTAACGCATTCACTGCCACCGACGCAAATATGCGTTCACTTGTATGCAATTTCGCATCGCCATGCACACGTGGCAGTACTCCCGTGAAGAGACCTGTTAACCCTTTTCTCTGATGTCTGTGTCACGGTTAGCCGTCATATTGACTTAAATTATCACCTGTATTTTAAGAAATAGGGAGTACTGTCTATATGAGTTTCTATGAAATATGCCCCTTAATGACTTCGGTCAATTTGGCCATCCGATAATATAACCCGATAATGGACCTAGTGTAAACTTTTATTGCTCAGTTTTAATGTTTTAAATGTACGTACGTTGATTGCTGTAGTGTGGGTGCGTAGTATTAGGATAATGTTTTGTAAGTATGCGTAGTTTTTTTATGTGTTAATTCCTCCTTTCTCAAAAAATGGCAAAATATTTTGTTCGTCTAAACGAACCCACATACTCCAGATTAGAAGTGTTTGTCTTACCACTCGGCTACAGAAGTTTTTATTCATTATATTGATATTTCTATCACTGATAACTTTTCTTGTATGGTGGGTGTTGTTCAAAGATATTTATAATTTTATATTAGACTAGCATTTGCCCGCGGCTTCGCCCGCGTACTAAGCGGAATTTTTAACCGTCTACAAAAAAGAGGTTCTCCGTTTGACCCGTATGTATGTATGTATGTACGTACGTATGTAGGTGTGTATGTATGTTTGTCCACGATTATCTCGCGTTTGTCTGAACCGATTTAGATGCGGTTTCCAGAAAAGTATTTGTTACATTCTGGGGGTTTCGGTATACGAAGTTTGGTGATTGTGATTCATTAACAGATGAACAGATGACAGTCAGTATACATTCTGAGAACCGGCAAACTGTTGAATTTCATTTGATTTTGGCAAAAATAAGGATCGAAAACTATTATCATACATTTCCGAGAGCCCGAAGAGGAAAGGGAAGATGAAATAAAAGCATATCTTAAATGGCCCTTAGTAAAAGTATTAGGTAGGTTTTACCAGATTGGCGCATCAAAAAATAAAATTTGGCCTCACTTCCATTCGCACTCCTTACTGTCAGTCCGTCTGTTACAACCGAGTTGCTTATACTGGACCGATTGAATTGCAATTTGGCACAAACTATAAAGAATTTAGAGCGCTCGTGGCCCAGCGGCACCCGCCTACCGCGTCCGGTATGCGAGTTTAAGCAATGTGGGCGCAGGTCAGTTCTTGGATGGGTGACCGCTTTTAGTGGTTACTAACTGAGCGCTCTCGTGCTTTGGAAAGCATGTTAAGCCGTTGATCCCGGTTGATGTCTACGACAGCAGTCGTTAAGCCAAGTTAGTGGCCTTCGGGCGGCTTGAGAAATTCTAACAGTCATGTTGCCCACTCACTTGACAAAGGGGAGTCGAAGTTGCACCACGTCCGTATGGAGTATCCACCGTTACCCTACACGTGACCCCTGGGTGGTGCTAAAAGTGCAACAAAAACTGGCAACCGTATTTGTCTTCTCTAAGATCTCACTCTATGTCGTTTTTAAAAGCCAATACATAGATACCCCACACGCCTATATAGTAACAATAAACTTTTTTTTACAATCCCTGGTATGTATGGAGTGCCAAATTTAACCTCAGATTCTTATTAAGAGACCTCTCGGACGCTCAGATATCGATTTTGAACGAAATCGGGATGAAAACAAAGTAAATCAATATGGCCGCCACTTTCACAAATTTTACCTCGGATTCGTATTAAGAGAAGTTTCGGACACTCAGATATTGATTTTAAACGAAATAGAGACGGAAATAAAGAAAATCAATATGGCCGCCACTTTTTCTAAATTTTACCTCGAATTCGTATTAGGGTACTTCTCGGACGCTCAGATACCGATTTTAAACGAAATCGGGTTGGAAATGAAGAAAATCAATGTGGCTGCCACTTTTTCGAAATTTTACCTCAGATTCTTATTAGGAGACCTCTCGGACGCCCAGATATCGATTTTAAACGAAATCGGGTTGGAAATGAAGAAAATCAATATGGCTGCCACTTTTTTTAAATTTTACCTCAGGGTCGTATTACGAAACCTTTCGGATGATCAGAAATCGATTTTTAACGAAATCGGGAAAGAAAAGAAGAAAATCAATATGGCCGCCACTTTTTCCAAATTTTACCTCGGAGTCGTATTAGGGGACCTCTCGGACGCTCAGATATCGATTTTGAACGAAATCGGGACGGAAATGAAGAAAATCAATATGGCCGTTACTTTATTCAAAGTTAATGGCCTCTCAGACGCTCAAATATCGATTTATGTCGAAATCGTATCGGACGGCACTCATTAATAAAACCATTTACCTACAATACATTGAATCAAAAAAGGTCGTATCTTCATAGAGAACTCACGGCAATTCATGCACCTTTACACCTTATAAGGAACCTACATGTTAAATTTGGTATCTCTCGAACCAGCAGTTTAGGCTGTGCGTTGATATGTCACTCACTCAGTCAGTCAGTTATTTCTTGAAATTTGGCACAAACTTTCAAAAGTTTTCATGTCCACAATTTTAAATTTCATTTTCGTAATTAACGTCCCATAAAACCATAAAAACGACACCCATATGAATATTTAGACATTTCATCCCTCTTGCACCCCAACAGGGGGGATGGTATTTCACGTCCTCCACGTGATATTTTAAAATCATTGTTGTTTTCGTTATCAGCGACCCGCGTTTATATCATAAAAACAATACCCATGTCGATTTTTAGAATATGTCACCACCTTTCCCCCTTTTAGGGGTTGATTTCACAAAAAACCTGAAAGACGTATTTATTCATTTATCGTTAGAAATACTCCTGCAAAGTTTCGAATAAAATAGTCCAACTAATCTTGTTTCCCCATACAAACTTCGGACCCCCATTCCTCCCCCTAAGGGGTTGAATTTTGAAAAAACCTGAAGCACATGTTCACTCATTTATCGTTAGAAATACTCCTGTGAAGTTTTGGCTAAAATAGTCCTACTAATCTTATTTCCCCATACAAACTTCGGACCCCCATTTCACCCCCTTAGGGGTTGAATTATGGAAAATCCTTATTAATGCACCTCTAGACCTACTATGGAACCTACGTACTAAATTTGGAATCTCTAGAACCAGCAGTTTGGGCTATGCGTTGATATGTCACTCACTCAGACAGTCGGTTATTTCTTGCAATTTGGCACAAACTTTCTAAAGTTTTCATGTCCACAATATTACATTTCAAAATCGATGCCATTTTCGTAATTAACGTCCCCAAAAACCATAAAAACGACACCCATATTAATATTTAGACATTTTATCCCCCTCGCACCGCAACAGGGGGGATGGTATTTCACGTCTTTCACGTGGGATTTTAAAATCATTGTTTTTTTCGTTATCAGCGACCTAATAAACCAAAAAAAACAATACCCAAGTCGATTTTCAGAATTTGCCACCACATTTCCCCCTTTTAGGGATTGCATTTTCAAAAAACCTGAAACACGTGTTTACTCATTTATCGTTAGAAATACTCCTGTGAAGTTTCGAATAAAATAGTCCAGCTAATCTTGTTTGCCCATACAAACTTCGGACCCCCTTTTCACCCCCTTAGGGGTTGAATTTCGAAAAATCCTTTCTTAGTGCACCCCTAGACCTTATAAGGAACCTACGTGCCAAATTTGGAATCTCTAGGACCAGCGGTTTGGGCTGTACGTTGATATGTCAGTCAGTCAGTCAGTCAGTCAGTCAGTCAGTCAGTCAGTCAGTCAGTCAGTCAGTTTCTTCTTTTATATATTTAGATAGATATTTATATTTATTTATTTTTATTTTTTGTAAGGTAAATTTAATGTGTGACGAGTATTTTTAGGTTAGGCTTTAAGCGCTAATATGAGTGTTTGTGTAGGTGTTATGTTTCTTTCTTCTTCTACCCGTCTGTCCTCCTATTTTTGTGAATCTTACTCCTAAATCATATTTTGTTATACCAATTTAGTTATACCAATAACTTGCTGCGCAGCGTGGGTAGACCCTCCGTATGATGAATTTATGCCCTAAGTGAAGGTATCGGGAAATCGCTGGGTGCGGGTGGCGCAGAACCGGTCATTGTGACACTCTTCAGGCAGGCCTATGTCCAGCAGTGGATGTCCTTCACCTGATATGATGATGACGATGATGATCTTGATGCGGTTATTTTGTTACAATATTGCCTGGATAGAATAAAGTTTTTGAATTTTGACGCCCACTACAGTTCATTATCATCGTAGATTCTAACAAGCGCTTGACGCATAAGCATTGATATCTTATCGTATTTTTATCCTCATGATCATCATTATCAAACTCTCACAGGTTGAATGAGGGGGTCCAGTGGAGGTCGGAACTTCACAATATACACTCGCGGACAAAGAATACGGTCGGTAAATACCATAATATATTCCTAAAATAGTACAATTTTGTTCAGTTTTTTTTTAATCCTGTCATGATCTTTATTTAAACTGAAAAAATAACAGTAAAAAAATTACGTTACCTGGTTTAAATCTTGCTTGTAAAAACATATGAAGAAAACAACGTTAACGCGAGATATCGCAAAAAGCCATTTTTGGATATTGATATTTTTATGATAGGATCCCGGAAATTACTTATGTCGTTGAGTATAGTTGGGTTGGGTGGTGATTAGTGATAGTATATTATGTAAATATAAAGAAAACCCTCATTGTAGTTATTAAATGCCAGGGTGACCGAAATTATTGACCGCGAGTGTATTTTTGAATTTCTTCGTAAATGTCTACATGTTTCTACACGTTAGTTTTTTTCACCAAAAAGCTAATATTAAAAGTGAAATACAAAAGATATTCTGTATATAAGTACAAGTAAGCACCGAAAAACTCATTATTATGGGCCGGAAATCAAACCCACGACCGCCATTTGATAGCTTGAACCACTAGCCTACCGTAGCTTTTTGCCCACTTCAATTAACTAAACGGAAATAACTGGCAACCGAAACAAGAAAAGAAAGAAAGAAGAATTTGGTTTCGACGAAGGGTTTGGTTAACCACATTTTAGTGCATATATACAACTATAAAAAATAAGTAAACTCTACGGTTCATATCTAGTTAAAAAGAATATAGACAATTATGCATATATTATAGTGATATTAGCAATAACGTACCTATTACTACGCGTACAAATTACCACTTAGTAAAAATAATTTTACAGTACATATGGTGCTACTTTACCGCACGAGTGCGGTAATCAGCAGATTACGTGCATATGTCGAAACTTTAAAGAGCCATATGTACTGTAAAACTTTGTACGATACACGTGCGAATAGGTAATTCGCAACTCGTGTCGATTTAAAACACTCCCTTCGGTCGTGTTTTAATTTATCACCACTCGTTGCGAATTTCCTGTTCTCTGCACTTGTATCTTAATGTACTATTATCCATTACTAAATAAATTCTAATCATTACGTATAAATTGTTTGGCTGTACAATCAAGATTGCTAGGAGACCCAAATTTCGTATACACATTCTATAAAAAAAAACCCGTGTGGTGGTGTTTGTAATATGTACATGAGAATTCATATAAAAATAACAAAATAAAGTATCGCGATTAACAAACAAGAACGCAACTAGTTCAGAAATCCCCGGTACTTTCCAAACCGGAAAATAATACAAAGAGTGTATTACCGCACAAGTGGCTCGGGAATGCACACAAAAATGCACCCTCATGCACCATTAGCCATTACGCGATATAGTGTTATCATTCCCCGTCCCCATTCGACGTTTGTAAACATACGGGTCCGTAATGTTTGCTAAAACGATGGCAAACAAGCAAATGGCCTGCCTTATCCTTAGCACCGTAGCCTGCGGAACAATAGGCTATTTGACTTATTATATAATAGTACATTACGATACAAGGGTTGACATCGCCGATGCTTGAGGCCCGAGCCGCAGGCGAGGTTCATAAGTATGCGAGAGAGGGCTTTCTGTTTTACGACCCGTGTCTTGTACACAATTTTACGTCACCACTTGGACAAAAAGTGGGTTTTACCGGACGCGCAGCGCTTTTTGGCAAGGTGTGGTGTAATAGTACATTACGATACTAGTGCAGAGAACAGGAAATTCGCAACGAGTGGTGATAAATTGAAACACGACCTAAGGGAGTGTTTTAAATCACCACGAGTTGCAAATTACGTTTTCGCACGTGTATCGAACAGCGTTATACAGTACATATTATGGCTCTTTAAAGTTTTGACATATGCACGTAATCTGCTGATTACCGCACTCGTGCGGTAACGTAGCACCATATGTACTGTAAATATATTTTAAACTAGATGAAAGCCCGGCTTCGCTCGGGTGAAATAAATAAAGTAAACATTTATTCGTGACAGTTATGCAAACGACAAAAGAAATTGTGTACAAAAATGTATAAAATAAAAACATTACAACAACGAATTATGATGAAACTTCGTATAGAAATATAGTCTGTAGTCTGGATTAAAATATGGAATAGGGACTAAAAGATTACGCTGACGACGTCACGGGCAAAGGCTAGTATCTTTGCAAGTTAATCCTAAGCATTTTTATAAGGGTAGTATTTAAAGGCACATAAAAAATTTGACACCGTAATCAGTACTGATTTGTATAGCTAAAATACTAATTGTTCATTAAAATTCAGTTCAGATGTGCAATTGTTAATATTGATGTGCCAGTCAGTATTTTTGGTGCGAAGTTGGAGCTGCTAACGCGAACGAAAACAAATGAAGTTCGTGTATCTCCCTCTCTGTCGAACTTGCAAAATCGAGCGACACAGAGGGAAATACACGATGTTCGTTCGTTTCGCGGTAGCAGCTCTCTATTCTCCGCCAAATTCTATTAAGTGGGGCCCTTTACACTCAATATTATGTGTCAATATTATCGCGATTTTTAAAATTGTATGGCTCTGTTAAACGCTTCATATTATCACAATACTGGTGTGTCAATATTATCGTGGTTTTCAAAATCGTATGGATTTTTCTTCAATATTCATTGCACGTGATACGGATCGTGATATGAGTATATCGCGTGATAATAATAACCATGTAACAGGCCCCTATGGATGTTGCTTCAATATGCAGTATTTCGCGTGATAATAATAACAGTTGGTAATATTTTCTCCAATTAATGGAAGCTATTTAACAACTTGTTCCGTTTTGTCAAAGGTATTTCACATACCGATACGCGCACCATCCAGGAATAGGAGCCGTCAGACCAGAGAGCCTACCGCGATCTGAAAACGAAGTATTTCCCTCTCCGCGCTCGAATATGCAAGTGCGACAGAGAGGCATATATATTTAGTTTTCGGTTGGTAGCACTTTAGTCCGAGCGCGGCGGACGGTCGAAGAAAGTCAAAGAACATTCCGTGTGTTGTCTGTCACACATATAATTTTTTAACTTCCCATCGACCATAACTTGAAATTAGGTGATAATGTTTATTATGAAGTATATTTTACCAAAAATATCAATATATTGATAAATCACATTTGTTTTTTAGTTGTACGGAACCCTCAGTGTGCGACTCCGACGCACTTGGCTGGTTTTTATTACATTTTGAATTTTATTTCTCCCATAGTAAAATACCCTATTCGTTTTAAAGTTGATGCCTGAGGGCCTACCGCGAACCAAAAACGAACTATCTTCCTCTCTATCGTTCGAATATACATGTGCAAGAGAGAGGCAGATACCTACTTCGTTGTCGGTTCGCGGTAGCGCCTCTAACGTCCGAGTGCGGCGAACGGCATGAGCTGGGGGTTTACTCCGAAATTCAAAATCCTAACTTCGTATGGTGCCGTCCCTTTCACTCTCCTGTCATAGACTATATGAGTGAAAGGGACGGCACCATACGAAGTTCAGATTTCGAATTTCGGAGTAGACCCCCAGTACCACTAAGTTATAAGATAGAGCGAGATAGGGATAGAATTTTGCTAGACGTTTAAAAGCCATAAGTCACCTAGTAGTTTGTCACAACAAAATAGAGACGCAGCTTTAAGATGGCGGACAGACTCAGCAAACATTCAAGTGGTGTCCTTTACACGATTAATATTATCACAATACTGGGGTGTCAATATTATCGCAGTTTTCAAATTTGTATGGATTCTGCTTCAATATTCACGTGATACTTATCGTGATATGAATGTATCACGTGATAATAATAACCATGTAACAGGCCTCATACATTCGCTTTGAAGGCGGTTGTTGTGACAATCAGCCTAGCTAGCACGATAGATTATACCGTTACGTTTTATGTGACGTTTTAATACATTTCGCCCATATAACGTGACGGTATAAGTTATCGTGCTAGCTAGGCTGATAGGTGTATAGAACGCTTGAAAACTACAAAAACAAAACGCTACAGACGCGGCTAGCCGAATCCACGCCCAGCAACCTGGCCAACACACCGGACGCAAACATAGTTTACAATTTCCGAACGTACCCAACCCGACGCTGTCAACAGTATCTTCTTAGTAGTCTGTGCTGTCAACCAACGAATTTAATATGGCCGACCTTTCGTCATAAAATTAACACTTTTTAATGCAAAATACGCGACAATCCGAATTTTGCGGATACATATGTACAACTCAAAAATCGTTATTTTTATACGTTCTTCAATTTGAGACAGGTCTCGTTCGGGTCTACCGTACCCCTGCACGAAATTATTAATATAGATGATTCTGTAGTACAAAATTAGCACATTACATTCGTATTTCTGGAATATCTTTAATAATAATCACTAAAAACCAATGTTAAAGATTAAAATTTCTATAACTCGCTTAAAACGCTGTTTCGGTAATGGCGCGCGCGGGTCACGTGACACGTATGTCGTCATTTGCCAATAATCAATTCTATACATAGTAAACAGTGCAGCTGAAGTGAATTTCGGATTTTTTCTATCAACTTAGTGGTTATAATTGTGTAGTGCCACAATGTACAAGTACTTCTATAAAGACCCCAGAAAAACTGTTTGTTTCCGTTCCAAAGTATTCCAAAAGGTTTCAAAAATTATAATATTTATTTTTACGTAATATGCTAAAAATTTGTAGTATTTATTACATACTCGACATTGCACTTCTAAAGAACGTAGCGTTAACTCTGCGTTCTATAGAAGTGATACACGAACTTGACTCGGACCATAGGCCAGTCCTTTTGAGACTAGGACCTCACCCCAATAGTACACCTCGTACCAGAACACTCGTGGACTGGGACAAGGTACAATCAGGTCTCCTACAGACAGATCCTCCCCTGCTTAGAGACATCCCCGACAATATAACCACTACTGAACAGACCGACCAAGCGATCGATTCCTTCACTAACTACCTCAACACTGTTCGAAGTGAGGCCTCAAGGGAGGTATCGGCGGAGGATATCCAAAACCGACCCCTACCTAGGGAATTGAGAGAGTTAGTGACTAGGAAAAATCGTGCCATCAGGACCTACTCTAATCACCCTTCTGCCGAAAACCGTCAAATCCTGAGGGACTTGTGCAACGAGTCCAAACAGAGAATTGCCGAGTTTCGGGAGAACTCGTTCAGGGATCTGATGGGTGAGATCGCGCCTAGTCATCTGGCTTACTGGAAACTAGCGAGATCTCTCAAATCAGACACCTGTTGGACTATACCCCCCTTGGATCGTCCGGATCACCCTACCCCTGCGTTCGAGGATAGTGAGAAAGCCGAATGCCTTGCGGGTAGCTTAGAGTCCCAATGTTCGCCTAGTCTCCTGCACACCGACGAAGCCCATATTAGATGGGTCGATTCCGAGGTGGGCAGGAGATCGCGTCTCCCCGTAACTTCACCCGTTTTACCGGTGTCGGTTAAGGAAGTCAGTGACCTCGTCAGGCGTCTTCGTGTTAGGAAGGCTCCGGGTGCGGATGGTGTATCCAATCGTATCCTGAAACTTCTCCCTGAAACCCTCCTCCTCATTTTGGTTGGCATCTTCAATGCCGCGCTGACCAATGCTCACTTCCCAGCCGCGTGGAAAGGTGCATCGGTCATAGGGATAGCGAAGCCCGGCAAACCCCGGACTTCGCCTGCCTCTTACAGGCCGATCAGCTTGCTTAGCTCCCTTGGAAAGCTATATGAGCGGATCCTACTCACTAGAATTCTCAGATTTACGGCTGAGAATAACGTCATCATCGACGAGCAGTTCGGCTTTAGATCCGGCCACTCGTGTGTCCAACAAGTGCACCGCGTCACGGAGCACGTGCTGGACGGTTTCTCTCGTTTCCAGGGGCTCAAGACCGGTGCGATCTTTCTCGACGTGGCGAAAGCCTTCGACAAAGTTTGGCATAACGGGTTGATATACAAGTTATATCTGCTCGGCATGCCGGACAGACTCGTACTCACAATACGAGATTTTCTCAGGGATCGAAGCTTTCGTTACAGACTAGAGGGAACGTACTCGGACCCACACCCCATCCGAGCCGGAGTCCCGCAAGGCTCCGTGCTCTCTCCCACTCTGTACTCGTTATTCACGAATGACATTCCCAGGCACCCTAAAGTGCATCTGGGGTTGTTCGCGGACGACACCGCGCTCTTTACGACTCATTGTAAGTACGCTTTTATCCGGCGATATCTCCAGGAGGCAATCACCGACCTTGGTCGTTGGTTTAATCTTTGGCGTATCGAAGTCAATCCGGAAAAAAGCACTGCAATAGTCTTCCACCCTTCTGACTGCGTTAGCACAGAAAGGCGGGTGGCTCCGATCCAAATGTTTGACCGGCCTATCCCATGGGCCAACGAGGTCAAATATCTTGGAGTGACCCTCGACAGGAAACTGACTTTCCGCAGCCACATCCGTAGGGTACGCAACCGTGCGTTGTTCGTGCTAGGAAGGCTTGGGCCGATGATCAACAAGTTTAGTAAAATGTCACTTAGAAATAAGCTGACACTTTACAAAACTTGTGTTCGTCCAATCATGTCTTATGCAAGTGTAGCTTTTGCTCACGTGCCTATGACATCGCTCAAGCCGCTTCAGGTCATTCAAAATCGTTTTCTCCGTAGGGCGACTGGTGCCCCGTGGTACCAGTCGAACCTCAGCCTGCACCACGACATGGGGATTAGCACCATGTATGGTTTCTTTAAGCAGACTGCCAGGCGTTATTTTGACAACGCTCCCCATCATAGGAATCCGTTAGTTAGGAAGGCTGTCGACTACGTTCCCATCGCTCCCCCCTCTGTCGTAACTCGGCGATCACTGATTAGGGGCCGCACGGTCCGGCGTCCTAGGCACACACTCACGGACCCGGACGACGTAATCACAGCGTCCATCGAAAGGTGGAACGCTGCGCTTACGGCGTCCAACTCAGACACGACGCGTACACTTAGGCTTTCCCGCCGGCGGGGACGTCCACCGCGCGATCGCGACAACACAGACACATATAGTCCCTATTCGTCCCGGTACCGCCGCATACCGGGTAGAGTCAGTCCGACGCAGGTCGGGCCTAGCTGAGTTTCTTGCTGGACTCTTCTCAGCTAGGCTAGGTTTAGTGAACCAGCGACAAAACTCCCAGTAGCTCGATTCCACTCACACCCCAGATTTGGTTGAAACCGTTCAACCAATCTCACTGGAGCGCAAACTCTTAGAGTATTCCAGTGTTTAAACCGCCCACGCGGTCGTGTCGGAGGTTTTCCCCTGGATTTTCCCCAGGCAACTCTCCCACCGCGTATTCCTATCGCTTTAATGGGCTCGGCCTATAAAGCCACAGTCAGGTCAAAAAAAAAAAAAAAAAAAAAAAAAAAAACTGACGGGCCATTCTTTCCCTGGCATTGGCTGGAGCAACAAGTACTGAGAGAAGTGTAACAGTAATAATAAATATATTTTATGAATAGTGCAAAGTGTAAGGTGCTTCTGAAGGAAATAAAGTTTTCCAAGTAATTGTACTGAGTGGTTTCTTTGAAGGAGATTTGGACCTTATAATAAGTATAAATCCGAAAGTATCTGTCTATTACCTCTTCACGCTTAAACCGATTTAGATGAAATGTGGAATAGAGATAGTTTGAGTCCCGGGAAAGAACATAGGATACACATTTCTTCACAAGTAAGTGGTCGCAAATCCCGCTACATAATACTTTTAAAGTTTTATCGATCGAATGAATTTTGACGCAGAATATCGCTCCTATAAAATGACCGATTCAATTTCGTAACGAGCAAAAAATTGATTATGCCAATAATGGTTATTTTAATTCGAAGGTAAAGTAAGTATTTCACACAAAAATAATTTCAATGCGAAAGGCAACATCATTCAACTGTGTCGCTCCCCGATAGTCCGCAGTTAAGACTATGACTTACGAGTACACCCATTTAGATTTTGTGTAATAATAGTACATTTTCTAACGAGGAGCGTAAGCGCAAATTTGCAACCGAAAGTCTAGCAGACTCGAGTTGTCAATATTTTTACGCCCGAGTTAGTCAAAATTTTTAATCTTATTTTCGAGTAAATAAACAACTTCAGCACCAATCTTAATTGAAAAAATCGACAACTTCATCTCCAGTATCAGTTCAGGATCGCTCGGGCGTCCCTGCGAGAGGAGTGCGTGGTTTCAATATTTCAACCAATCACAGAGCACTATTCTTGTCGATCGCGGCCAACTAGTTTTTTTTTTAACCAATCACATACAAATAACTCCCTCGGGAGTTATGAAAATCTATAACTCCCCGGGGAGGTAAATCGGCTATATCTGCTCTATACGCCTTCGTGCAATAAAGACCCTTTACGAGCAAGTGTGCTGAAAAATATGTAATGTCTCGACAGACACGTCCGTGACGCTTCTCCGTATCTCCCAGCTACAGGATGGCGTTTATAAATAAACACATTAGTGTGAAAGCCGGATTCGGCTACAAAGGCCAGAGACCCACCGATATTTCAGCCAACGATAGCTTTCTAATGCGTTATTAGTGAGTAATGGCCCTTATGATTGGCGCGATGAAATTATGTTTGCGATTGAACGATGAAACATTAGTTTGTCTTATGATTGTCGGCCTGTTTAGCCTAGTTGGTAGTGATAATGCCTCCGAAGTTAGAGGTCCTGTGTTCAAATCCCGGCCAGGGCATTTTTTTTACATTTAGCACGGATATTTGTTACCCAGGTCTTGGATGTTTTCTATGTATTTCAGTATGTATTTATCTATATAAGTATGTATATCGTCGTCTAGTACCCATAGTACAAGCTTTGCTTAGTTTCGGTCAAGGTCGAGTTATGTAAGATTGTCCCCCAATATTTATTATTTATTTATTATGTGTTAGAAGATACGCATAATATCAGTGCCTTGTTTAAATTAAAGAAATAGATGGTTAAAAAAGGAACCCTTATGGTGCCGTTTTGTCTGTCTGACACATTGCTAAAACAATGCTATCTGCTACTTAGCTGCTGCTGCAAGCTGTCACGTTATTTAATAAATTGCCTACTGACCTAAAAGCCATTACGAGTTTGTCCCTTTTTAAACGCAAATTGAAATGCTTTTTGTTAGTCCGATGTTATTATAGTGTTCAGGAGATATTTTCATAATTTAAATTAATTCTTGTTAAGGATGATTCACAGTAGGCCGTTCCGTGTCCGGGCCGGCCCGTTTTCTTCTAGAGAAATACGCCGGCCGTTGCGTTTGCTGACATAGAAAACGGGCCGGCCCGGACGCGGAACGGTCTACTGTGAATCATCCTTTATATGTTGACATTTTAAATTGTATATTTAACAGAGAGGACATTGTGTTGTAGTAGTTTGTAATTTTTATTATTTATATATTAATGTTAAGGTAATGCTAGAATAGTTATAATGAAAACAAATTGCCTCAAACTATGATATTATTTATAAAATATTTCAAACACAATTTATATTGTACTTGAATAAAGAATTGAATTGAATTGACTTAAACTGTACTGTACTGGGATTTGTTACCTACGCACCACCTGGTGGTGAATATAGTCGCATTTGTATCTAGCTGTTAACACAACGAATCCTCGACCAATAAAAGACCTGCAACGCACTGTCTTATGATTCTGTTGGAGTCGCAAGCGTTTATAGGCTGCGGTGTCTGCTTACCATCAGGCAGGAAATTATCGTTGGCTATACAGTTCACAACGGATCTTCGCCCTATATCTACACATGGTTGTGGAGTTGGACAAGTTCCAAAAGTAGTTCCTCTTTCGCATGTGTATCGAGTGATGATTGATTAACAAAACTAAATATCCATGAGCCATACGAGCTTGATTGACGACTTTTTCGATATTTACTTATTATGTTCGTAAAGTCTCGCCTTACTGTGTCTAGAAATTGGCGTCATTTTAAAAAAGACATCAGTATTGTGGCTATTAAGAAGACCGCGGGTCACACCTGGTTGAGAGGCTTTGGCGCAGCAGTGGGAGATTGTGGGCGAGAATGATCATGATAATGATGGTGATTTGGCGGCCATTGCCTTCTGAGCCACCAGCACTATATCAGCCCAAGAACATCCACTGCTGGACATAGGCCTACCTCAATTTCATGAAGGGTAAATTTCATAATCGCCACGCTTAACATGCGGGTTGGCGATCGCAGTATCTCCACCGCACTCCAGGGATGCTGCTGCCCATCCCACGGCCCACGGTGGTCTTGGACGTAGGTTTAGGACATACCCGGGTTCCTTCCGAGCGACATTTTTTTTTAATGGGATTACAGGGGGCAAATATGAGGCCGACGATGAAGCGAGCTCGCCCAGAAGATGCCTATTCACTCGTGCCTTAAAAAGAAACCCTTATAGTGCTGACATCCAAAAATACTAACATTGTTTTCGTCACAGACTTGAATTGGGTAATATTAGGATTTTAATAATAAAGGGTAACTTATTAGGATTTTTTTCTTGAATAATAATAAATTATTTACTGTTATTTGTATTTGTATTAATTAACATTTAAATTTAAATTTAATTTTATTACTATTTATTATGAAAGTAGTAAAAAAAAACACATTTACAGTTAGTTAAAAATGCACCGCTAAACCAATGTTTGGTTTGTCTCGATGCACCATTCCACAACAGCTAAAAAACTAGTACAATAACAGTGTTTGTTATACTTAACTATAGGTATTAATATTGTGAATCGTTACATGTCTATCTGTACTATGCATCGTATAATATAATATAACATTTCATCCAATAACATCCAGCGTTGCGTCCAACAAGTAAAACGTATTGTAATGTTATAATATAGTTCCAATATTTTTTTACCGAGTTCAATAGAAGGAAGGAGGTACTCAGTTCGTCTGCATGTTTGCTTGTTCTTTTTTTATGTATGTATGTTCCCCAATAACTCTTGAGCACGTTGGTCGATTTTAATACCTAATTCTTTTTTTGTTTCAAACCAGGTACCCCGACATTGGTCCCATATAAATTTGGTGAAGGTCTGATGATGAGATCTAGGAGGAATCGGGGGAACTCCTCGAATTTAATGGGCACGCATATGCCGATTTCAGTATTTTCTGTAGGTAACCGAGCATTGGCTCACGGAAACCACAAATTGTGCCATAGCAAGTACAAAATTGAAGTCGTTTTTTTTTGGTATAAATTATGTAAATAAAATGAAGTCTTCTTGCAGTTGTTCCTATCGTCAATCTTCATGTAGCATAGCCGTCATCCTGTAAGGATTTTGCGAGCCATACACGTGCTCATCAATGAAAATTCGAAGGGTCGGCGTTATTGGATACCACCACCACCACCATATCAGCCCTAGGACGTCCACTGCTGGACATAGGCCTCCCCCAATTTCATGGGGGTAAATGCCATAATCGCCACGCTTGGCATGCGGGTTGGCGATCGCAGTATCTCCACCGCACTCTAGGAATGCTGCTGCCCATTCCCCGGTGGTCTTGGTCGTAGTTTAAGGACATACCCGGGTCCACAATTAATTATTGGATACACAAGAATATTATAATTATGTTAAAATGTATAAGCATTGTATGTACTAGGGAAAGAGGGTGTTATTTTATAAAAGGATTGAAGATAAACTCTTGGCGGGTTTTCCTTGTTTTCCTTTAATTTTCTGCTCCGCTGTCGCTACATTATGTTTTGGGTAATATACTGTTCTGTTGATAGCTTATGTCAAGTAGCAAATGGCTATTGGTTATTATATTATAAAAGCCGTGTGTTTTGTCCGAGGTATTCTCGTAGATGCATGGTAAAGTGGAAAGAAACGTGATGAAGCTGTATAAATTTGTAACATCCAAGTTATAATATCCCAGTTAGAAATTCTCTGTATTAGTATTTGACCTTCTAGTTTTGTAAAACCGTCGAAATCGACTGCATTTACACATGTGCGGATTATGTGCTAATTTTACCTGTGCACACAATATAGTAACACATTCTTTTACTTTTCCCCTTTGTATTAAATAGCTAAGGATGCACTCGAATTGAAAATTGTTTCACTTTTTGCCGCACCTATACTAAGGTATAGGCGGGTGCGATATTTGATAGGTACCTATTTTGTTCTTTGACGTAAGTCTACTGGTGTGATATTTCCTTACTTGACGAAATACTGTCAGTATTACTTTTGCGCAGTAGTAATACCATACCCAGAATTGGGGCAGTACTGCATAGATATCGGTTGACACTGACAGCTGACAGTTTTCTCTGGCCTTTCTCAGGCGAATAAGTTTAAAAAAAAATATTATGGTACTCAAGGTACATACAAATGACATCATTTATGTATTTTTGACTATTTATTGCCTATTTATTTTATTCTTATAAATAAAATATACCTATTAAAAAAAAAGGCATTTATTTCGTGTAACTATGGACACATACTATGTGTGTGTGTGTTTGCTTATGAGCGAGGATTTTTATTTTTGTGACGACATATGTTATTTATAACGTGGCTTCCGGATTTGTCAGTGCAGTGCGGTTACTCTGATGATATAATACTGAGAGACAGTTTTGATTAAAATGATTCATGAACAGTTTTGACTAATATATTTCTTGGGGATAGATATTAATATTATAATAAGGGTATTGGCCGATTAGTGACACATCTAAACTTAGGTGACAGAAAATATTGTTTCCATTGTAAAATGAATAATGCTATAATCACTGCCATTTGTCAGTCAAGTAAGAATGTACATTCACAGAATAGTATAATAGTATTACATAGTATAGTTACTTTACTGCGCGCCTTGGTTTGGCGCGGGATATTATTTATTTGTTTCCACTCTTACAACTATTTTTACAGGCTAAGTAACTAATACAATACTGTAACTATGAGTACTTTTATGTTACTTAAATTAAATATCTATATTGTTACGTTTATAACATATAATAAACAATGCTGACTTTGTAAATTCATTCATAGAACACGAAAACATGTCTATACTTTCTGCTTCTAAATTGAGTTCCTCCAATACAAATATGCATAAGCATACCCCTCCATAAGTGAGCGGTATGAATGCAGTACTGCATCCAGCTACCTCGCATGTCACGTTGCAGGCAGACGCCTAGTTTACGTTTACCGCTCACAATCAGGCAGGTTGATGTTTTCCATTAACATAGGCTATAAGTATAAAAAAATCCGCGTCTAAATGTAAACACATAGTAAATAATAAAAATCTTCCTTCCATATAAATACTTTCAACGAAGATTTACATTAAAAAGCAGAAATGGGACTATTCAGTCACAGGTGCAAACTTTCAAAATACAAATAACATAACATAGTTTTCCTAAGATGGGGCACTCGCGGCGAGAATGTGACTCGAGGTGAAATATTGCGGGAGAATGTTGCACAGAGGTGGAGAAATGATGAGGTCGACTGACAATTATACTTTTATACTGGATTTATTTCTTCATAGCGCGGACACAGGCATTTTCTTGATCTGATGTTCAAATTTCAAAATCAAAACAGTATATTTACAAGTCAAAATGTATCTCTATCAATTAAAAAATATACAGTGTATGAATGCAAACTAGAGGTTTATATGTCAAAAAAGAAAACATATAGATAAGAACTGAAGGGATTACAAAATCCAGATTTGATAAAGATGTAGGAGAGATAAGGCCTCTAAGTGTCAAACTCGAATAAAAGTTAATATTACACGCGGTAGTCTCTTTGTAATGGAAGGGGTTGAAAAGAGATTTCCGCTTGTAATATAAGTTACAAGTCATTATGCAATAGGCCTCTGCTTTGACATCTGCATTCTTCTACTATAGGTAACCATTTTAAGCTTCCAGGCAGCTCGATTAAAAATAATAACAATGCTGTATTTGTATTTTTATATAACAGTTACCTAATTATGTAACGATGCATACAACGTTCTTTATACTAGAGTAAAATAATTTATTAAAATTAATAATCGAAATTTTGGAGTTTGGGCATTGACGCTTGCCTACTCTCAAAGTTAAAAACATTAACAGTTGTATATTAACGTATGGACCATTACTTTGGTAGACCATTTTCACATATCTTATCTGCAATATTGAGTTTAATAATATCCACTTCTCAACACATGTCTGCTATGACGTCACTGACGGCCGACCAATATGCAATGGCGCTTGGAAAATTGAACGTCCCAGGCGAGTATTGTTGTGAAAGATTTGAAATCACGCTCTGACGGCTAGTTTTCTACATTTACTTGGTATATCTTGGCTGACTAGTGAACAATTTACGCATTTTACGCAAAATTTAATGATATTTCTTCAGACTTACAAATATATTGACAATCGAACGGTCTGTGGTTAAGCTGACACCGTAGCCTATGCATGCTTGCGGCCACAGAGTTGTTATTCCGTTGCGGATCCTTTATTGTTTGAAGAAATATTATGAATATTATAAAGTACCTAATTTATGTACATTTCGAAAGATTCGACTATGGGAACCAAGTTGAAGTGTGTTCTGGGCGATGGGCTAGCGACCTGTCACTACAATATCACATTTTCTCCATCCAATCTACCATTGCTAAAAGTGGAACTATAATAATTAATTTTCGTGTGCTACGCCTACCCCTTTTGGGAATATATGCGACATGCGTGAGTTTAGCTACGTATGATGTATGTCCATGTATTATAATTTCAAAGGCGTATTTCGGCTGGTATTATGATTGTGATGAAGATTTTAATTTAATTAAACAAACAAAACAATGAACAACCCCGTACACCTGCAACGAGAACAATTCAAGACGGAATGTAACAGATTACCAGTTTCAACTGTCTTCGTGCAACAAACTTTTTCATTACGCCGCTCCAATGCTGTGCACAGACTGAAAAAAACAAATGATGCACGTATAAATCATCCAGAAAATACTTAAAGCTATAATCATAGGGTCGGTTGCTCCAACCTGCGATTACACGCCAATCGATCGATTAATAAATATCATGTCAATATCCCCTCAAAAACATAAATGTAAAAATTGGAGCCAAGTTCAATATTAAAAATATGCGATGCGTGGTTGTCGTCTTCACCGACAAAAGAATTGAGATCTAAATGGGTGCCAAGTTCCGTAGATTATCTGAAAAGGTGCCAAGTCTGGTTGTTCACAAGTTGTTCACCACAGTAAAACTATTTTATTGCGGCTTAACGCTTTTTGAGCCTTAACTTGGCAGTTTTCTATGCAGTATGTTATAATACCATGAAAGTTGTTGGATATTTCAAAAAACTGCCAAGCATTGAAAAAGTATTTGAAAAAGTTCAAAAAGCATTAAGCCGCAATAAATTAGTTTTACTGTAAACAATCTAGTGCCAGACATGGCACCTTTACAGATAATCAGGGCAAGGTGGTCAAAAATGGCTCGAAACGGTTCATGTAAAATAACACACGGCTGCTGTCCGCCAGGTCCTGGGGTGAACTTAACTGGACACTGGTGAAATATGATATTGATATGTATAGAAAAAATACGTATGATTACGCAATCTGCTCATTTATCCATAACATGATTATAATAATATAGTTGGCAACTTCATCGTTCTATGCCGAACTATATCTAAAGGATAAATCTTTGATAGAATGACAGAAAGACGCAGAGGTGATACTAAGCCTAGAGCTTGCACAATTCACGAAGAAACACTGACTACGAAACTAGAGGTCCCGGAATCGAATCCTGGTAAGCCCATTTGTTTCTGAGACTTGGATGATTTTTATGTATTTAAGTATATACCTATCTATTAAAATATATCGTCGCAGTATACATATACATAGGTATATATTTCTTTTATAAATATAACGAAGGCGTATAGATGCTAACGGCCTGCCTGGTGGTAAGCAGACAGTCTATGGAGGACGCTTGAAACTCCAGAAGAATCACAAACGCGTTACTAACCCTTTATTGAATTGAGGATTCACTGTATCCCTTACTTTCAATACAGCTTATCCTCGGGAGCTCTGGCTACCAGGAACACAACACCACATACCTAAAGAGCAAACAGTGGTTGATGACCATTAATGCACTTTATGCACATTGTAATAAGGGTCACGATGGGTCAGTTAACTGTGTGGGCGTTTGTACAAGTAGATACATGATATTTTATTTTTATTAAAGTTCCAAATACTTAAACGCAGAGTTTGCAATAACTTGACTGATATATTTCAAGATTTACCCCCTTATTCATAAAACTGAACAAACCTCTGTTAACTAAAAAGTTGTTTTGTCCCTTTCTCACAAACATAAATGTCAAAGTGATAGATAAGGACAAACCAACTTTAGCGGCTTGTTAACTAATAGAGGCTTGATGGACGTTTATGAATAAGGGGATTAATGTGGTTTATAAGGTTTCATTAAATTATTTGTTGTAGGTTGTTATGATACCATATTAAGAATACATAAATAAATAAAAAATGTAAACTTAAAATCTGTCAAAGTATCTGTGAACGGTTGTAGTGATTTTGTTATATGTAATTAATTTTAAAATATAGGAAACTGTAGGTCTTGTTAAATTGTTATTGTAAAGCTATTAGCTAAGAACCTTTATGTATTTACGACTGTTTGTTTCTAATATGGCGGCCTGTTTAGCCTAATTGGTAGTAACTCTGCCTCCGAAGCTAGAGATCCCGGGTTGGAATCCCGGTCAGGGCATTTATTTGTGCATTTTTCACGGATATTTGTTCTTGGGTCTTGGATGCTTTCTATGTATTTAAGTATGTATTTATCTATATAAGTATGAATGTTGTCATCTAGTACCCATAGTACAAGCTTTGCTTAGTTTGGGACTAGGTCGATTTGTGTAAGATTGTCCCCCAATATTTATTTATCATTTATTATTTATTTAATAAATAAAAATAAAAAATAAATAAACAAATAAAGATGCGTTTTTTGTTAGTAACGGTACTGTCCCAGTTGGGTTGTCGGTTTGGTATTTACGTAGCTGTCCAGTGAGTGCTGTGACCTTTATCCGAGACAGCAGCGCTAAAATCCGCCTAGATGTTTACAAGTTTCGCTAACTACCTGCAGCGAAGAGTGCTAATACTTGCCAACTGAACTGGTTGCGGTCGCCGAACTTGAAACGGCTACTTTGAACTAGTTCATTTATTTTGTTTTATTGACTTTCATGTTTTCTCCGAATCGCTAAACTTAAGTGGTAGTAGGCGGGGTACATAGCACGTAGAACCGATGGCCGTCGGGGCGGAAAGATTCTCGAGTGGCGACCACGTACCAGAAGGCGTAGCGTGGGCAGGCCCCCCACAAGGTTGGTTGATGACCTGGTAAGGTTCGCGGGTGTCCGCTGGATGTGGGTGGTGCAGGAGCGGTCATTGTGGAGGTCTTTGGGGGAGGCCTATGTCCAGCAGTGGCTTGGCACCTTCGGCTGACATGATGATGATGATGTTTTCTCGGTCATGTATTCCTGTTTTCTTGCAGTAACTTCGTAAGGTTATTTCTGGAGGAGTATGCTTAAAACAAATGAAAAATCAGTAATATACAAAATTGGTCTGCTTGCTAACTAGATCTACCCTTATTGGGGAAGCAAATGCCCCGCAAATGATGCCGATGGGGGGTGATGCCGTGCAAATGTGCCATCAGTGACGTCGAGCAAAGTGGCGCAGCGTTGCCTTTGCCACAACATTCTCGGCTTCCGCGGCTTTGTAATATGAATTAACGTAATCACCAAAGTACCTACGTTTTTTCAGGAGGGGCTTAACTTTGTATATACTTATCCTATTGAGTTCCTGAATTTATTATTATTATTTAACGTAAAGGCATATTTTTATTTTTATGTAGCTTTGACGTTAGCGTAACAGCCGATCACTTATAATGTGCCACACATTGATAATGTAAGAGCCATTTTCATACAAATTGATCTCACATTTTTTTTTCTTTCAACTTTACTAATACACAATCATTGATCTGTATAAAAATGTGCCGAACATTAAAAAATATGATAATATGAAAAAAACTGATTCAAATTTGATTACCGTAATCGAATTTTTTTTCAAGATGTCAAAATTTTAATACATTTATTCAATAGAGCATCGAATTTGCAGTCGAGCTGTATATAATTATTATGTCTCAATTTCGTCATTTGGCGGTTACCACCACCGGATCACCCGAAGGACGTCCGCTGCTGAACATAAGAAATTTCATGGGGGTAAATGCCATAATCGCCACGCTTGGCATGCGGATTGGCGATCGCAGTATCTCCACTGCACACTAGGAATGCTGCTGCCCATCCCCGGTGGTCTTGGTCGTTGTTTTAGGACATACCCTGGTCCGGCCCGGGGGGTTGGCGGTTACTTACACGTTTATTTGATGCACAATTATCGCGTCAGAGATACACACGAAGAAACCTAGTTTTCGATTCGCGGTAGATCCTCAGATTCGATAGGCTCGAATGTTTTATGTCGATAATAGAACGGTCCACTGTCCAATATATCTTTTACCAACGACTTACACAATCTCAGACACATATAAATTGGAAGATTCAATTACTATTATATAAACAATTAAAGTATGAATCATGCTTGGAATATTTTCAGATCTTAACAATCAATAATAGATCGTTTGTGGGAACATTCTCAAGGATTAAGTCAACTATAATCTTATATAATATAAACAATATACCGTTAATATAAAAGGTAAGGAGTGAGGAGGTCTCATTGAAATAAGTACCGTTAGTAGGGAAGCTATGTTGCCAGAAACTCTTGTAGTGTTATTCTACTTCGATATTATGATACATCTTAATATGAAACCTAGTACAGAAGTACTGGTCAACCCTGAAGTCCACATAAAAAATATATCCCTTCAAGATCCGATACATTCAAATCAATTTAAAATAATAATGCATACGAACCCCACAAAGATTCCAATAAAGAGTTATCTACGAACGAAAACTAAACAGTACAGTACCGCAAAAAAAGTGAATCCAGATGCAGAAACTCTTAAAGATGCCTGTGATAATTTCAAATATCACGACTGCTTGAAAACCATGGATAAATGCAAGTGGTACCTTGAAGAAGGGTGGGTAGACACAGAGGATATAAAAACAAATAAAAAAAGAAGACATGGGAAGGATAGAGACGGCGAAAAGCCAAGAAAAAAGGGAAAGAAAGTGACTAAGTTTGACGATTTTGAACATGAAATGCCGGTTAGAACCACTACAGATGTATATACGGGACTGAGAAGTATTAACGTGAAACTTGTAGCACCTGGTATTCCGTACAGAAAACGTTTGGCTGAAGTACTTTGACGTGGTATTGCATGTTTTAGCCTTATTTTTTACACAGAAAAATGCACAATGTAAACATTAGCAATAAAAGCTATTTTAAATATTTTATTTTATTCTGTTCTATTCTACTGACAGTTTTGTGTAAAATTAATTGAAGGGTATATAAAGTATTGAGAAAGTGGCTTATTTATTATTCAATTATAACAGTGTGGCTACTCCACGTGTTTTGTTTTCAAAAATATTACGTATATATTTTTTTTTTCAAGTTAAGACAGCATTCGACTGAATCATGAACTTGAAATTCATTATTAATTTGTACTCTGGTAGCGTACGATCGCTAATATTATAAGTATTGTTTAAAAAAGTTTTGGATACGATTACAACATAATAAATATTTTCGTCATACTAATGACATACCTTCCCTAATCAATTTCCCCATGAAGCTCACCCGTATCACGATACCAGAACGTCCTAAAAGTAATAAAATACGTGGCGTTTATCACAAACGTCACAAACCGAACCTTTTAGTCGGGCAAATTGAGAAACAATATCTCAAACCCGAATGACCGATAGCTAACGTCCTCGGGGCTCAACCAGCGTTTTGTCATACTAATTTGGAGACAGTTTTTTTCCCCTGGGGACAGCATTAATTCTCCCTCGAACGCAATATGTCTCCGGAAAGTTTCCAATTTACACAATCCCATCGTAAATCTGAAGAGCTTTGTCTGAAATTTTAAAATATTAGGGCTGGTGCCGAAGGAAAAAGGCGAGAGACACCAGCTCGGCACGACCGGGATTAGTTTAGGGTTGAATGATTTATTTTGTTTAAATTCCGGTGTTAAATTTTGATGTCCGACTCGTTACGACTCTCGCATTTCTATATAGAATTTAATTAGGCTTAGAATTACTGTTCAGAACGGGGTATTCACCATGTATGTTATGTTCCCGATATTTCGGCGCTGTTGCAAGCACCATTTTCAAGGATTAAATGACGTGCTGCGAGTGTTATTTGTGGTCTACCCACAATCCATCCAATCCAATCCATACCCTCTTCTTGGTTTGCTTTTTTCGCACCGTGCCACAACTACTACCGCCGTCCGCACTCTCACTCAAAACTCGAACACGATCACGACACACAACCACTTAGGCTGGGTTGCACTGACTTACGATCACAGACTGATCAACGTTAAATATGGCGCCGGCAGCTGTCATCCCATAGAAAATTGTCAAACTTTCCATACATTCAAATTTTAACGAACACCGCTTACGATTACAGACGGTTTGGTGCAACCCAGCCTTACAGTATCAACTCGCGCGTTCATGCCGTACCCCGTTCTGAACTGTAACTCTAATGTTAAAACCCATGTTAGCTTGAAATCTTATATTAATTAGGCTTACATTCGTCCCTTGCTTTGACGCTGTCGTAATTTGATTCTCAGCACGTGGTAGCGATCAGAGATCCAAGATAATACTGGCCTGCCGAACTGGTTCCCCATTTTATTTAAGAGCAACCAGGCAGGCTGGAGCGGTCACGGTGGTAGTCTCTGGGGGAGCAGTGGATGACTTTCGGCTGATATGATGATGATAATGATGAACCAGGCCTGCTGTTGCCAAACTTGACTCTCGCGCACCTCCGAGGTGCAATTCACCTGAAAACGGTTGACAGTGACGTGACGGCGATACTCACTGTACCGCGGCCAGCGTTGTTACTTGCACTTAACATGCTAGCCGTGCTGACGTCACGATTTGAGTTTTTCTAGGATGTCAGATATCGATTTTGTTATTTTTAAAGAATACGTACTCGTCTTAAAGGTCGAATATCGCTCGACATGTTTCAGACCGGTTCGCGGTCCTTAATCATGAGCACCTATCGCGGCGGCGGTTTTCTTAGCACTGCGTCCACTAGATTGTCTGAACACATACGCAGTATAAAGAAACGTGATGCTCGGGGATCTGCAGTTGCGGAGCATTCACTGGATTCGGGCCCATCACATTATATTCGGTTCGATAAGGTAACCGTATTAGCGAGGGAAAGGTTTTTTTCTCAAACATGCAATGAAATATTGATGTTATGTTCCTTATAACAGGCTGCGAAGTATGACGTTTCAGGTGCGGCTAGGACAAGAGGTCGTTAATGCAATTTCATACAAATGTTGCAGGCCTAGGCCGGCAAAGTCCTCTTTTTTAATTTCCATTCCACATAAATTTGTGGCACAGGCATCATGACATTCTGCCACTATGCGTATTAAAAATAAAACTTTGATTTTTTTGTTGTTTATTTCATTACATGTTTAAGAAAAGCACTATACATACCTCGGCGGGAAACATGGGGTTGCCCGCCTGAGACCTATCCGACCTCGCTTCGCTCGGCCGTCTATATGTCTTCGGCCGGCAACCCCTTTCGTCCCGGCCTCTGTAGTAATGTACTATTGTACCACGCAAAGTGAGGGAGGCTATCGAAATTGGTCGTTTTCCAAATTTTAATCGTGATTGTGGATGGGTTGTACCACCCAGCTGGAAAACAGTGTTGAATACTACGATCATTTCTTAGTGCCTGTGATTCAAATAGGGCTTGTAATATGCGCCTCAGCGCCAACTTTATATAATAAAAACCTCTCGACCTCAGAACCAACTGTTTGTGAGTTAGCTCACAAAACATGCCATTTTCATAGCGTAATTTCGATCTACGATCGATACATTTTACACTATTACGCAATCTTTTATTTTATTGCGTATGGAAATTTCCAAGCATTATTGCGCAATCACTCGGATTGTGTCATAATGCTTGCTGAAATGAATAAACTCGCCCTAAAGAGTTATTCCTTCCGCTTAGTGCGACAAGGTTCTAATATTTACGGAAATATGACAATATTTCTTAAATATTCCATTTTAAATAACAGGGTTACTCTTAAATTTACCTAGCTAACGTCTTATCTTTGTTTCTAAATTACGTGCTAGGTACATTAGGGGCGGGTAGAATCTGTCGTCTACATCCGTTCTAAATAATATAAATGATAAATATATATTTAAGCATCCTGTCAAATCCATTGGGACTATAATCTATAGACATAAAAGTTTAAGGGTGTTTATAAGTATGTAATTTTTCTCAAACATGCAATGAAATATTGATGTTATGTTCCTTATAATAGGTGGCGAAGTATGACGTTTCAGGTGCGGCTCGGACAACAGGTCGTTAATTTTATATAAATCTTGCAGGTCTAGGCCGGCAAAGTCCTCTTTTTTTTATTTCCATTCCACATAAATTACAAACTTGACTTAACATTTACTTATGAGGAAATTTTTAGTTTATAGTTCTTGTCATCGAATTATACATTTGAACATTTCACACAAATTCCACTATTGCATGTAAGTCGATTGGTCAGATGATAATAATATTATTATATAATGTAATTAATAACTTTGTTTAGGTTGGCGATTTCATTCTAAGAAGGCTGTAAGATTTCTTTCCCTTCTTGAAATGAATATGCTACACCCTTGCCTAGCTAGTAAGATAATTGCAGTGCCCTAACGGGGTATCATGTACCTACTAACCACAAGAACACTAACATACCAATGTAATGATCATATTCATATATTTATTGCGATCATGTGATCGCAATAAATATATGAATATGAATAAATTTGTGGCACAGGCATCATGACATTCTGCCACTATGCGTATTAAAAATAAAACTTTGATGTTTTTGATGTTTATTTCATTGCATGTTTGAGAAAAGCACTATACATACCTCGGCGGGAAATATGGGGTTGCCCGCCTCAGACCTATCCGGCCTCGCAACACTCGGCAGGCAACCCGTTTCGTACCGGCCTCTGTAGTAATGTACTATTAATTTTTTTTTCAATGAAATTTTACATCAACATAAAAGGTAACAGCCCATTTTCAATTATCTTTAAGTGAAATAAATAAAGTCAAAAATCCGCCAGTTATCACCAAACTTTGTGGTTTCAGTACAAATAGGTCCTTAGCGGGCAAACTTGCCAACTCCTACAGAAAAGCTGAATTGACGTAAAACCAACGTAAAACTCAGCAGAAAGTTAACATCTGACGCCATCCCAACTTATCTTTCTAACAACAAATGTTAATCAAAGAAACAGAAAGTGGCGAAAAGTTTAAGTTGTTCATAAATGTTCACAAAGTTAAATATAATCATAACATGAACTTTACTCTTGTGTGTTGTCGAAATGATAATCTAATGACTCCTTCGAAGCCACTGTAGCCGGGTGTCACTGAGGTCGTGGGTTCGAATCCTGACTCTTACAGTCGAGTTCATAAATATATCAGCAAATCCAAGACATCAAAAATAAATGTACATAGTAACGTACAAATACATCTAAACATCATCATCATC
The DNA here is from genome assembly GCA_905163555.1 of Notocelia uddmanniana. Taxonomy (NCBI): domain Eukaryota; kingdom Metazoa; phylum Arthropoda; class Insecta; order Lepidoptera; family Tortricidae; genus Notocelia; species Notocelia uddmanniana. The sequence continues at coordinate 22,445,238 of LR991068.1, forward strand.
ATTCGAAAATATATACACGTGTCATCCGTCATATTCATCTGAGCGAGCCTCTCAATAATATTTAAGCAACCGAAACATAATAAATATATGTACTATGATTTTTACGAAATTATTTAAACGAGTGGAAGCACATGACTATTGAGACGAGGGGTTATTTTCAAACATTAATAAACAGGTATTGGCACATAAATATACATAGTAACGTTTTCCAATTTGTTGTGAACAAGTAGGAGCTCATAAATATCTGCACAGGTAAAACATTTCACTTAAATATCAATTTCTGCAATAAAGTTTGCCAAAATTATGTGAACAACTAGAATCTCATAAATATCTGAACAAATCTGACAGAAAAAAAGAAAAATATTAAGTAGCCAGTAATAAATGTTGTTATGAAACCTCTTTTAAACCGAGTATAAATCACAAAATGTTCCATGACGTGCCACTCAAACTGAAAGAGACAAATGTATCATATGGCTGTATGGTACCCTTTTCGGTAATTGTCATTTGTGAAAATTTAAAATGTTTTATCTGTACAGATATTTATGAGTTCCTACTTGTTCACAATAAATTGGAAAACGTGAGTACATATATTTATGTGCCACTACCTGTTTACAAATATTTGAAAATAACCCTTGTGTCAATAGTTATGTGCTTCCACTTGTTTAAATAATTTTGTAAAAATGATAGTACCTACAGATATTTATTATTTTTCAGTTGCTTAAATATCATTGAGAGGCTTGCTCAGATGAATATGTCGTATGGCACGTGTATATGTTTTCGGATGATAAATCTGTTTAGATGTATTCGTACGTTTCTATGTATATTTATTTTTGAAGGCTTGGATTTGCTCATATGTTTATGAACTCGACTGTACCACTGAGTTAAAAAAGTTATTTATTTATTAAGGCAAGGTAACAAAATGTAAATTTATTAAAGATTTCTGCAATAGCTTCATGAGAACAGTATTAAATTTACATTTCAATGACAACCAAGCACAACATGCAAATAACAAATTTAAAAGTAAATAATAAAAGGAAAAGAAGAAAGAAATAAAAAATGTTTTAGACGAGATCCCTCATAGGAATAAGTTCACCTTTGTACTTTAATCTAATATATGTTGTTGAAACCTATTATTGCGTACAATATCATTTGATACTTAACAGTGTCTTTTCGTCGGAGAAAAAAATCGTGAAAAGATCCATGTAATCCCATCAATGTCTAATTTTCCATTTAGGTTCCTACCTAGAAGGAAACTTAGACAGGTCAGATGGCACAACTTAATTCCTCCCGCTTCCTTCTACGACGACGAGCAGCGATACGGCAAGGAAGAAAGGTTTTACGGTAGAAGTTCCAATACTCGCACGAAGCGCTTCGCTTCCACATTTTTTGTGAGAACAGCCAAGCCTTGCCGGAATCCTTGTTCTCCGTGAACATTAGAATCTTGAAGGCGAGAGTGACACGGTAATTACAAGGTAAACTCGTTTCATCCTAGACCATAATATAGGCAATATTATGGTCTAGGATGGAACGCACTTACAATCAGATGATTTGTGGTCAAGCGCAAATCTATTTATAATAAAAAAAATGAAGTCGTAACGACAGCTAGCTTAACTAAAATAATACATTTCAATTTAGAGGATTGTACAAAAAATGTTGCACCGAGCAGCATTTCATCTCCTGACATACTGCTAAACTATTGAGACCAAGTGCTCGGCTGTGGTCTATTTCTTACCATCAGATTTAGGATGTTGTTTCAAGAAGTCGGGGAATGAGAGCTACCGGAGCCATATTTTACGTTTATCGGTCACATGATATATTTAGCTGGACCATATACAGATCGCTGGATAGTTCCAAACTAGACTTCATTGTTGTCCGGATCCATATTATTTTCGAATTTGGTAATTCTATAAACGTTGAAGGAATGTTTGCTTTTTAAAAATTACTCATTTTTTTTTTTATTTGCATCAGGTAACAAGGCCCATTAAAATATCAGTATAAAAAGACCGAGACACATTTTGGGTCAAACTGATCTAAATATATAATTAAGTTATGATATCTGCTTCCACTTTTTCGTTTCGTGAAAAATAGCTTGTAGATTTTTGATTTCTCAAAAAAAAAAAAAAACGTGAGTCTCAAATTATAGTCCTTGCCTAGTACTAGGAGTATCACACAAATAATTGTCCTGAACGGGTTTCAAACCCGGGACCTCTATCTTTATAAGCAGTTGGTAATAACGCACTAGCCTTAAGTGGTGGCCGTGGAATAAAGATGATTTCGAACGAATCTCCAGAATGTTTGTTAGTTTCCCCTTGATCTATTGGATGGTTGACCCTGTATTTATATTCTATTCACTGTAACAACGCTGGAAACAATATCGGCCCGGGCTACGGAGAAATCCAGTAAGGCGGAGCAAATTGAGCAGATGTTACGGATTCCAAAACCTTTATCAGGTTACATTACATCGGGAACAAGAAATACGTGGAGTTGCTAGGAAAATGGATGTGGACACGGCATTGGTACGATTGTTTTTTTATGTACTTGCGATTAACCTTCGCCTTACCAAAACAAAAATTGATGATCTAAGATGGATCACGCTTACCAAGAAGATGCCTGATCACTCTTAACTTGTAAACATTGAGGATTTTAATGGTTTTACAGGCCTATCGTATAACTGAGTCTATTATCGAGTCTGTCATAACTGTGTCAAACGACGCGTAACTTCAGTCGGGAATCAGTCTTGTCACCCCTCCCGTACCGCCCCCATACCTCAGGAACAGACTCAGTTAAGCGTTAGACCAGTAATTATTCCCTTTTGTTAATTCTCTATGTATGGTTATCAATACATAATATCTGTACACCTAGCTGCGTGACGTGACATAAAGGCGCTCAATGTAGATGTGAACAGGCGCATTCCGGTAAGATACATAGAAGATACATATAATTGTGACCATAGCAAAACATAACGCAATCAAACTGAAGCCAGATGGGAAATTAGCCTGTGATTAATGCACTTGCATTGCCATATATGTGGAGAATAGTGGAGATGGCGCTGCAAAACTTAACAATTGGGATGTTGACACCAATAAATATAAATTACTCTTACATTCAGCATCATCATCATCATGTCAGCCGAAAGACGTCCACTGCTGGACATAGGCCTCCCCTAAAGACTTCCACAATGACCGGTCCTGCGCCACCCGCATCCACTCCTACATTACCAATAAATAAATCTCACGAAAATATTCAGAATATATCACGCTTCTAATTATTTTTGCTATTTTAAAGATTTTTAAATACACAAATAACAATAAAGGGACGCTATTTGATCATACAAAAGGCGTGACGTCACTTGTTCCTATTTCCTTACAAACTTCATACTAACAGAGCGTTTTTGACGTTTCATTAAAAGTTGCTGATTTGACTTCAGTCAACATCCTTATTTTCTTTTTTATTTGCTATAATATAATTATATCTTTCTTCGTTGGTGTAGTCTTTCATACTCAATCATAACTCACTACAATGGCTCACCGAACCAAAGTGAGTCTTGGCCTCCGACACGAGTCGTTACCACCTAACCCAATCCTGCGCCACTTCCCGTCAGTTGGCGGTCCGGAGACTGCGCAGGTCCAACTCAACGGCATCGTTCCACCGATACCTGGGACGGCCGACTGGTCACTTCCTACTCAATCATACTTGCAACAAATCATTCTCCATTCTACAATAGTTCAAACAACATTCGAGCGTTACTTATTCATCATCTAGCAGCCATCACCTAACACAACCATAAAAAAGTACGAATCCTACATATATGGATCTCAGTCTCTTACGTAAGTCAAGTTTAAATGACAGTTACTTGCAAATGGAGCTAATTTAATGTATTGAACCTAATGCCGCGTTCACGCACAGGCATAAATGATAGCGGAATCAAACTGGTGGGGCATTTACATCAAGATTGTTCTTACTCTAAGACAGTGAAACACGTACCTATATTTTTAACCCACATTGTCATTGTCGCAAAAGTAAATAACCTAAATTATAATTTATAAAACCCCCGACAAAGAAATGTAGCTAAAACTATCTCCATAAACAAGATTATTGATTTAAGAAAACGCACTCAAATCGGTTCATCCGTTTTCATGCACAGATACAATTTTGTAACTTATACCTCTATTCTTTGCGTTGGGATTTAAAATGATACGTGTTTCGATTTCCTCCTCCTCCATCCTTTGCTTCCTTTGAAAGCAATATGAAACATATTATACTTGGTGTCAGGTACACCCGCATATCTTATTCGAACTGCCGCATCCAAGCCTATCTCCTCGCTGCCAAACACGATAAAAACGTCTGGACATTGATTTCCGCAAATTGGTTCCGTGAGTGTATTGCTGTGTAAAAAACCTTTACATATTTACGCTAAGTGGATGAGATGGACGTGGGCCCTTGGACCTCGAATAATATGATTACTGACTGGTACTAATACGATTTTTTTGTTGATCAGGCCAGAGGTAGGATGTTCTGTATGTTGTTTAAGTTAGGTAATACAGGATAGTATCAAAAAATTAGTAGAAGGGATGAGATGAGATACCTAACAAGTTCAAATGGTTCTGATGATACTCTTGTCAATAATATCTCTTTTGTTGTCTCTTTTGTTAATACTATCTAGACATTATTAATTACATAAAATATTTATGGCCTTTTGGTAGCGCAAATAGAACGTTATGAAATTTCAATTGAACGAAAGTTTCAGAGTACCCCAGAGAAGACATCAAATAATAAAATCGTTACCGAGAGAAATGGTCAAATACTATATTCAATAATAGCGACAGAGAGGGATTTATTATTTGTTGTCATTGTCATAGTTCCGCTTTCCTTTATTTGCCTAAATGCCATGTCCGCGTCATGTCAAATAGTTTGAGACGAATAAACGTTTACCCGCCCAAATTAAAGAGGTTGTTTATGGTGAGCCACCAGACGTTTAAGACCAGTTCTCAATATAGCTGCGCAAGAGCTTTTGTGTCCCCTCTTGGTAGAACTTAATAGAAATTCTTACTCTGAGACAAAAGTGATGCTTAGTAGCAGTTTAAAGTTAAATTTAAAACAAAGAATTTACAAACAACTTGACAAAGGATTTATGATAAAACTGAAACTTACAAAAGTGGTCTATATGATAAGATTGTAATTTACAGTGGCCTATGTGAATAAACTGATACCATACAAATTGACTTATACGGGGTGAAGGCCGGTACTCTACTCAGTTGTTGTGGTGGATACTTCGTGCTTTTTCTGAGCATCAGCAAGCGGGCTGGCAGTTTGGCAGTTGGTGTGGCGTGTGGCAGTATCTGAAGTTCTTACTCTCTAGTCGACATGCGCATTATGGCAACACACAATGGCAAACTTTATCTATCCGGTGAGCAGTTCACATTTCATTGGGATTTTGGAATAAAGTACTCACGTAGTATCGATCGATTTGTCGATATTTTAATGGGATTTGTGATGATGGGATAAACTTGGTTATTATGGTCACTGATATTATAATTCGACAAGAATCGATAGCAATACTGAAATCATTTTCAATAAGTTACTTTGTTTATTATTATTTTGTGTTGTAGACTTTTTATCGCGTACAAAGAAAAAGCTTCTCTGTATTACATTTAATAAAAATGGCTATGTTGGTATACTGAAAACAAAAATAAGACTGAAGAGAATCTGAAATAAACTGTCAAAATAGGTGTTGATATGAGATTTATAGTTACATGTTTTGGGCATCTTTTGCTCAGACTGCATACACCTTTAATCATTGTAGACGCAGGCATAAAATATCGGATATCGTTTCGCGTTACTGTGCTGTCACCACTGTGAGTGGCGTGTGTCTGGTTGGAAGGTGTAAACGGTCAGTTGCTGAATGGAAGCGATGGACTTTGTGATATACCTAGATCTATGTATGTTGTTCAAAAAATAAACTCAATGGTCCCACAATTATATTGTCAGTTTTCGTTGATTACAAAAATAATAAAAAGAACAGTGACAACCACAGAACAAATTAACCTAACGGGCGTAAAAAAAAAACAAAGTTTATTTTATAAATTAATGAACAACATATTGTGCTTTACTTAATGTTTATCTATTTCGTATCATAATAAGATTAAGTGTGTCCAATGGTAGCCTCAGCCTTAGTTGTTTTGTTCTAGAAAAATTTCGCCCAGTGCGTGCGACCACTTGTCTGCGCTCATCTTGCTGTATACCGGTGGTGTTATTGGCGGGAAGGATGGACCTGTACCCATATGCCGACTGATGATGATGGCGTGACGGCGGCGGATGATAACGACGAGAGTTTTGTTTGTGTTTTATGTGTGTCACAATAACAACCCCATTAGCATTAACAACTGTTTGATACTTTAGTTATCCCTTGTAGAAACATAAGTAACATTTGAGTTGATTAAAGGGCTAAGCCGGACCAATCAAAAGGCTAAAGGGACAAAAAAAGCATTGTCCGGTCTAGCTAATGGAGACCAGTCCAGTATTACACTGAAGGGCTACCAATTGAAGGGCCTCAATGGCCGGACCAGGAAAGAGGAAATCGGTCCAGTATTACACTGAAGGGTTTCTAAGCCTGAAGGGTTTCTGTTAAATGGCCGGACCAGACTCATTATGCATAATAGTTTTAGTAAGTCAGGATGAACGAGCGAATAATCGCTACCTATTTTTTCGGTCTCAAATACCATTGTAAAACTGCGTTCGCTACCTATTCTTTCCTTCTCAAATACCATTGTGAAGCTGCGTGCACGAGGACGTGCATACGTCAGCATGGCCGTGACGGCGGCGTCGCCGTGCTGCAAGCTAAAATTTGCAAGCAATGTAAACAACACCTGCGCCCGGCCTGACTTGTCTGGCCACTGTGACGTCATGCCACCACCTGGCGCCATTACCTAAATCAAAGGTTATAAATAGACAGATTGTGCCTGGTGGGGGCATTCTTGCATTAGAGTTGGCCGTCTGTTGTAATGTTGTTGGCTGTCAGACTTTGACGGCTGTCAAACCTGACTGTCACTGTCGCACCGTTCGAGTCGAATATTTTAACTCGGCTCGGATGTAGCTACTGGACTTTCTTTCTTTTCATTATTATTAAATGTTATAATCAAAAAGAAAAGTATTTAATGTTGGACGTATATGTAAAGTACAAAATAAATAAATAAGGAGGAGGCAGAAAGTCCTTGCTCAAACTCCTGTGTGTTGTGACTCAGTCTTCAAACAATAAAAAAAAAAGTTTAGGCAGAGAGTTTTGTCGAGTTGGGCTATACTCTATAGCCTTGTACTAGAAATTTTCGTCTCATGTTGTATTAAAATTCTCTTCGTTTGGTATTGAGTGGAGCGGTAACGACGCGGATGCCTTGCCTCAATTGAAGGCGTAGTATGTGGACGTGAAGGCTCTGCTGGTGGCCATTGGACGCCTCTTCGACGATTGATAGCTCGGCAGCGTAGCGGCCATCTTGTGCGCCCTGCATTCTTCTCGGGAGGCGTCTTACCGAGGCTACCATTGGTAGTATTCAGCTGCTGTGGATTGAAAAGGAGGCGGGTAGCGTTCCGGAGTTAGCTGACGGTTCTGGTGGCGCTGACGGACAGTAGCGGAAAATATTGTCCCTCGGCTACACCAGCCGGGGTGAAGGCCTCTGGGCGCAGGTTTGCTGTGCTACCAGGTACCAGTTTTAAAGTGTTAAAGTGGGGAGTGTAGGATATGCTTGTGCGAGGACTATTGCCCGGGCTAACCCAGGCGCGAAACTGGGTTAGCTGGGGACAGTAGGCCTTCATCCCAGGCGTCCTTGTTGGGTTTAGCCAGGACCAACTGCACATACCGGACCCAAATTGTATTTATTATAAACCTAGAACTCAAGTGAACTAAAAATTAAATTGTTGTCGCAGCAGTTCTGGTTTTATTTTATTAGAAAACATCAAAATATTACACTGTCTGATTATTTATTGTGAAAATGTGTTTTAATTTATTGTCAAGTTGGTTCGACTATTGTGGATTGATATTAAAACAGTGATCTAACTACTTAATCTAGTTGTTTCTATTTAATTGAAACCTACACCTTTTATTATGGGAGACGACTCGCCCATATATGTATATTATCTATCTGTGACTCACTGATCTTTTTCTTCTTCAAGTGCTATCTCCTACCGCAGCCTATCATAAGATCTATATAAACTTTTAACACATCCGCGCAGAATAAGATCTTGTACTCAACTTGAACGAAGTGCGAAGTCTAGTGGTGTCTTTCCATAGATCTTACTTTGTATAATAAGCTGCTGGAGATTTTGTCTTACAGAATCAATACTTATGACGTAACGAGGTCATTAAAGTGACTATTTCATTGTCAGATTCAGTCTAATAATGTTTTAACCATTTGCCACCAGGCGGGCCGTACGCTTGTCTGCCAACAACGTGATATAAGAAAAAATTGAATGGAATAATGAAATCAGTCCCGCTAGTGGAACCTTTTATAAAGTGACTAATTTTATTAACTATTGACCATGAGACCATGTATTTTGATTGTATTCTTACAAATAAACTAATTTGATTTTGAATTTTATTATCAGCATTATCACTCAATAACGTAGTATGGGAAAGCGTTGGTAGACCCCCCCCCCAGGACCAACTGCACATACCGGACCCAAATTGTATTTATTATAAACCTAGAACTCAAGTGAACTAAAAATTAAATTGTTGTCGCAGCAGTTCTGGTTTTATTTTATTACAAAACATCAAAATATTACACTGTCTGATTATTTATTGTGAAAATGTGTTTTAATTTATTGTCAAGTTGGTTCGACTATTGTGGATTGATATTAAAACAGTGATCTAACTACTTAATCTAGTTGTTTCTATTTAATTGAAACCTACACCTTTTATTATGGGAGACGACTCGCCCATATATGTATATTATCTATCTGTGACTCACTGATCTTTTTCTTCTTCAAGTGCTATCTCCTACCGCAGCCTATCATAAGATCTATATAAACTTTTAACACATCCGCGCAGAATAAGATCTTGTACTCAACTTGAACGAAGTGCGAAGTCTAGTGGTGTCTTTCCATAGATCTTACTTTGTATAATAAGCTGCTGGAGATTTTGTCTTACAGAATCAATACTTATGACGTAACGAGGTCATTAAAGTGACTATTTCATTGTCAGATTCAGTCTAATAATGTTTTAACCATTTGCCACCAGGCGGGCCGTACGCTTGTCTGCCAACAACGTGATATAAGAAAAAATTGAATGGAATAATGAAATCAGTCCCGCTAGTGGAACCTTTTATAAAGTGACTAATTTTATTAACTATTGACCATGAGACCATGTATTTTGATTGTATTCTTACAAATAAACTAATTTGATTTTGAATTTTATTATCAGCATTATCACTCAATAACGTAGTATGGGAAAGCGTTGGTAGACCCCCCCCCCCCCCCACCAAGTGGGATAAGACCGGTCATTCTGGCACTCTTTGGAAGAGGCTTATGTCCTGCAGTGGACGTCCTTCGCCTAAAATAATGATGATAAATGATGCATTATCGCGTAAAAAATTAATCAAAATCCAACATATATGGAATCTGCGATAGTATTTACACTTCATCATTACGTTAATATTTACTTTGTATTAGGCCCCAATTGAATCAGAAAATACCAAGTAAATTCTACTTAAACCTCCATTATTCCACTACTGAAACACATCAATAATGTATTTTCCTCAAGTTTATTTTGCTCTAAGACTAAGCGGATTATCGTCGAAGTTTATTGTAATCTTTCCCAAACTGATTGTTTTCTAAGAATCAGTACAATATTCAATGAAAATATAAGTTTCTGTGATTTTATATATATTCAGAGACATCATATTTTATAGTATGATCTCAGGCCTGTTAAATTAAAATAACCTTAAGCTCATCATGGACTGTGTTCCCCAAGGCACCTAAGTGCATTTTTTCCAAGCGTGTCAAATATTCAAAGAAATCCGCCGAGAACCAGAGTAATCCAGTTTTTTCGTATTTTGTTACATCTACCAGGATTTACGTACAAATCCACGAACTCAAATAAGAAGAGAGTATATTCAGTATTTTTCGCAGGTAATTTTCATTTACGTTGGTTCTACATTTACTTTGTTCGTATTTGTTTTATGACGCCGACTGTTATCCTATCATAATTATTTACCAATAAGATATATGATATAAGCTGGTTTTGTTTAACATCAGCGATATTGTGACTTCTACATGAAATTTTATAAAAATACCAACGCCTGCGTCGTGAGATACTAAACATAGGATTTCCGTTTTTATTAATAATAACTTAAAATTACATAATTGAAAGACTATTGGCTTTGCTAGAACAAATTTCTTTTTTACATCAGCAGCTCGAAAAAGACTATTTGCTGCAAAAAATCAGTGAGTAAAATCAGGTTTTATTCACTCCATGAAAAAAAGTTTATTTATATATTGGTATGCCACGAACTGTCCATTCATGGGTTATTAAAAATTCTAAATATGTATGTACATATTTGAACTTTATTCGCTTTGTCCCTTTCAATTCGTTACGAAAAAAGACAGTGCCAGAAATATGTAGGTCGACATCACTTTGACATTAAAGTTTCAATAGTAGACCCCTAAGAACAAATAAACAAATGACACGTTCGAAAACTCGTAAATTAACCTAAAAGTTAAAATTATGAACAAGTTGTTATACTTATCTACCGCCACCACCACCATATCAGCCAAAGGACGTCCACTGCTGAACATGGGCCTCCCCCAAATTTACAGGGGGTATATGCCGTAATCGCCACGCTTGGCATGCGGGTTGGCGATCGCAGTATCTCCACCGCACTGCAGGGATGCTGCTGCCCATCCCCCGGTGGTCTTGGTCGTAGTTTTAGGACATACCCGGGTCCATACTTAAAAATATATATAATCATTAATTTGAAATAAAACCATTGTTGCAGAAAGAACAGAATCATGTCAATTCTACTTTTAACAATCTTTATCTTGGTGTAAGAGTACTCGTACCAACGGTACAGCTTCGTCTGTATTTCCGAGTGAATATTTAGGCATCTTATGGGTGAACTCCCTTCATCGTCGGCCTCATCTTTGCCCCCCGGCTAGATGCTGGACAAGAGCAATAGAAATAGAAATATTTATTTGCCAGAATACGTTACAATTAGGTCTTAAAAATATTCTATTGGTGTTCCAGTATTCAGTCAACATGAGAGACCATGTACATCTCTAAGGACTTAGGAATAATGGACGCTCAGAGACCATATACATCTCTGAGATATTAAATTTATTGTATATACTTTTGTGTATTCGGACAGAGACCGTATATATACGTCACTAATTTTTTTTTATATAATGTATTGTAAGTTAATTTTAATTGAATATTGTGAGTTTGTTTAATCACTATAGTTTTGAAATCATTATTATTACTGTCTTCTTTTTTTTTAGTTCTGCAATTCTGTTTTGAAAACATTATAATTATCATTGTCTATTTATTTAATTGTATAATTCATGTGTTGACTTGTAAAAGTGCCCTTGTGGCCTATTTGCAGAATAAAATTTTTGATTTTGATTTTGATTTTCATGCAAACTAATGTTACAGATTATTAAATATTAATTTTACTATGAAAACATTTGACTTAAACAATTTTTAACATTTCTCCGTATTAAAATAGGTTTTAAAATTATTTAAAATAAATAGGTCTTCAAAAGTCAAATATTACATTAAAATTAAAAATTAACTCAACCTTAAGTCTTGTCTCCCAATGGAGTGATAAGAATCTGGTTAGTTTCAACGCCACCAAAACGCAAGCGTGTCTGTTTACCGCAAAAAGGAGCTCATTCAATCTGGCTCCTACTTTCCGAGGTACAACCGTGTCTGTAGCCAACGATCTCGAGCTCCTTGGCATGACGTTAAGCTCAAACCTTAACTTCGGCACTACCATCGAGTCCAAAGCCGGAACAGCGGCCAAAAAGCTGAGCATCCTAAATAAGGTCAAGCGATACTTCACCCCTGGGCAGCTTCTATCTTTATATAAAGGCCAAGTCCGGTCTTGCATGGAGTATTGTAGTCACCTTTGGGATGGCCCGGCTAAGTACCAACTTGCCGCACTCGACTCGGTGGACTGCAGAGCCAGGACATTGGCGGCAGTACGGTAGTGGGAAATAAGCTGCAGAGCTTAGCACATCGACGCAAAGTAGCATGTCTGTGCGTCTTCTACAAACTGTACTTCGGTGAGTGTGCTCAGGAGCTCCATGAGCTCATACCGCCTTCCCCCTTCTTCCATCGGACATCCAGACGTACGGCTGGCTACCAACCTTACCTGGTCGAAATTCCTCTAATTCGAACCAAGCGCTTTGCATCTTCTTTTATAATGCGCACTTCTAAGGTTTGGAATACTCTGCCGGTGTCTGTATTTCCGAGTTCATATAACCTGGACCTTTTTAAGGCACGAGTGAATAGGCATCTTCTGGGTGAGCTCGCTTCATCGTTGGCCTCATCTTTGCCCCCTGGCTAGATGCTGGCCAAGAGCAATCCCAATTTTAATAAAAAAAAATTGATTATAAATATAGATGTCAAGAAAATAATGACATTAAAAACAATAATATTTTGATTCTTATTAAACATGATTTAAATAGTCTTTAACACTATAAAAGCATTTGTCCTGTAGCCATTTAGTCAGCTTTGTTTTAAATAGTTTACCATTCAACATTCTTAATTCACTAAGAAGGTTATTAAACAAGATAATGCACATATTTTATACATTTCTTTTGTACATATCCGATTTACAAACTGGTTGATGTAGCAGATTTTTATATTGCTCCCGCATTTCTCTTGAGAATATATGAGCACGATTTTAAAAAAACTCCGGATGACTTTTGGTAAACAGGCATGCTATCAAAATGTACATAGAAACTAAGGGGAGAATATGGAATCTTTGAAAAAGTGGTCTACAGCTATCATCAAACCGAATGCTACCCACTGCACGTAAACACTTTTTCTGTAAAAGAAATACTCTCAGAACATCAACAGAATTGCCCCATAACAAGAGTCCGTAGTTAAGAGTTGACGACGCATAACCATGGTAGGCAGTTAAGGCAGCTCGAAGAGACACTGAATTCTTAAGAGTGGTTAAGGCAAAAACAAACTTCGCTAATTTGGAACAGATCGAATCAATGGCATTTCCAGTTCAAATGTCTGTCAATTAATAAACCTAAAAATTTCGCCTCGTGAGTCTCATTAATAGGAATATTGTTAAGATTAATAGTCAGATCAACTGGATTAGCTTTGTAGGAATGAAACTGTAAGTAAGAAGTTTTATCGACATTAATATTAAGGTTGTTACAATCTATCCATATATTTACCTCTGCTAATGCTTAAAAATATGTACGAATTAGAGATTAACCTAATTCGTACATATTTTTTCCAGTACTCTTTACAATCAAGGTTGTATCATCAGCAAAAAGTATGCACTTTTGCGATGTTGCTTGGAGAAGGTCATTAACATACAGCAAAAACAATAACGGGGCTAAATTGCTTCCCTGTGGAACCCCTGACCCATTGATGCGATACTGTGACCTGTAATTTTTCCTCATAAGGTTCTTCCCGTCGGTGACCACTCTAGAGATTTCTGTACATTGTTCTCGGTTGTATAAATAGCTTCTCATACAATCAAGAACGTTACCTCTAATACCGTAGAGTTCAAGCTTGGAAAGAAGCTGCGAGTGGGTAACACAGTCAAAGGCCTTACTCATGTCGAGGAAAACTGACATCACAGGTAATTTGGCATTAATAGCTTCTGTTATATCCCTAATAAATTCAAAACAGGCCAATTCAGTTGAACGCTTTTTACGAAAACCAAATTGTTCGGGCAGTAGGATTTTATGTAACGACAAATAATCAATTAATCTCACAAACATAGCCTTTTCTATAACCTTTGACATAACAGGAACCACAGTAATGGGCCTGTAATTATTAGGGTTTTCACGATCACCGTTTTTGAATAGAGGTTTTAGAATCGACAGCTTTAATTGTTTAGGAAAAACGCCCTGACTGAACGAGAGATTAATCAAATGCGCCATCGGACGACTCAGGTATGCAGCATAGTTCTTAAGTAAAATTGTCGACATATCGTCATAGCCACAAGATTTGCCATTTTTTAGTGACATTATTATCCTAAACACTTCAATATCTTCAACGGGCCTCAAGAACATGGATTGAGCTACATTGGATCGACAATTGAAGTTTTTATGAAATGTGTTAAATGAAACGGGGTTATTTACAACGTCAATAAAAAAGTCATTATAATAATTACAAATGTCCTGAGGATTATTAAAAATTACATTATTAGAAGTCAACGAATTAATGTCACTGTGATCATAACAAGAGCTACTGGGACTTATTAGATTCCAAGTTGCTTTGCATTTATTTTTATTAGACTGAATGTAATGATTATTACATAAACGTTGAGATTTGCAAATACATTTTCTTAATATGTGACAATATATTTTAAAACGAGCTTTACTTTCGCTATTATTATTTCTTATATTTCTATACATAATATGTAACTTACGTTTAACATAACAAGATTTTTTTATTCCCTTAGTTAGCCACTTTAGATTTTTTCGCCTGTTACTCATTCTTACCCTTATCAGTGGAAAACAGAGATTAAATAAAGATCATAAAACACTGTGAAAGCTTCCAATCCCATTTAAAAAAAAAACCTCAAAACTTGTCCTTAAATTGTTTCTGATTTTTCATTTCTTCTTTCACACGCTACAGATGTTAGTTAGTGTTGAATATATAAAAATAACTAGAAAATATTAGTGATAACTTGATCAGTGATAAAGGCTGTATTTAAACAACAGTACGTTTAGTTTTTAGTATGCACGCGAACAAAAACGTGTCGTTGTCTTTTCTTGTGCTACAGATATAAACTAGTGTTGAATATTACTCAAATAACTAAAATATATGAATAAAATTTAGTATTTATTACCGGCGGTATTTTAACAACAGTATGGCTAGTTTTTAGTGTGCACGGGATATATGAGAAGTACTAAACCGATGAATGCTAAATTAAGTTTTCTTCCTGAATAATCACTAGACATGTAGTGTACATAAAAGCTTATGCTATTTTTAAAGTTGTATATGTTCTCACTGCTGAGGTGAAAAGTTGTATGTGTCACACGAAAGCAAAGTTATTTACATCTCGCGCGTTTGAGTCCCTCGCTACGCTCAAGATTCTAACTTTAAAAATTTTAATAGTTTAAGATATATTTAGCAAGCAGATTTAGTATACTTCAGAACCTAAAAAATCTAAAAACATGACGTAAACTTTTCAGCATTCGCTATTTTGGCTTCATTTTCATGCCCCTTAACAGGACGCGTATAGGATTTTCCACCTTTTCTCTTTGAAATAGAGTTAAATATGTTTTGCAATTCTTGAAGCCGGGTACTTGTTCACACCTGTTCCCCGAATTTGACTGATTGCCAGTCCCTTTGATATGAATTTTTATTTCGATTATCAAATGTGGCTGGCTATTGCGTGTTTTTATGTTATGGGTACCATTGGGATGTGTTATTACGTCAGGAGTTTCATACGAATCCTGTTTCATTGCTCAGCAGATTTTTATCATGTTTATTGAAATGAAGTTGTAATTTTTAGGGTTCTGTAGTAAAGAATGAACCCTTATAGATCCACCATGTCCGTCCGTTCGTCTATCCGTTGCTTAGCTCAGTAACCGTTTCTACTAGTGCTGTTGTTAGTACTGTTATGTAGCATAAGTAAACATATGAAACACACCGATTAAACAGTATAATAAAATTGGAAAATAAGTTAGGGTATCTCCCCTACTCCTTAAAAGGGGATGCAATTTGTTTTACTTGCAAACTTATCATGTTTGTTTAATCAGAAAGAATATGAACTTTCTTTAATCATTTTTTGATAAAGCTATTCATTTGCGTGATATAAATTTTTATAATGGTAATTTCTGTTGGAGTCTTCCCCCCTTCCTTTCCTAGCTTAAACGGTTGCTACTGGCTATGTGAAAAAAAACAGAGTAGTAGAGTACATCAATATAAAATTCAACTAAAACTATCACAGCTAAGAAGACATTACTAGTTAACGAGTCATAGTCGAACTTAAGAAAATATGTATTTGGAAAGCAAACTTTCGCATAATTTCCATTGATTACTTAGATATTCTGTTAGAGTTGTGAAAAACATGGTTAATATAAGTTTTTGATACTTTAAATCCGCATAATGTGACGGTGGACAGCTACGGAACCCTACATTATGCGTGGCCCGACACGCACTTGGCCTTTTTTAATATTGTGTTGGTAGCAAACAAGCATACGGTCCGACTGATGTTGAGTGATTATTGTAGCCTATGGATTCATCTCCTGGGGACTCGCATCGCGTTTGCTTGTTGTTTTTTCGTGTTTATTTTACTTTCCATTATCCGCCTGAGTCCCATAAAAGGACCAAAAAGGTTAATATTTTAAAGAAAGGCTTTGTTTCTTTCGATTAACTGAAAAAAAAACAATTCCAATTGCTTTTTTGTATACGGACTTCGAAGGCTTTGCTTGGAATTCGCTCGTATGTATTCTACACATACTACAGATTATAATAATAATATCATCATCATCCTAGCGTTATTCCCAGTACAGTTTCAGCCGAGTTTCTTACACCGGTTCTTCTCGTGGCAGAGGTTTATTTTTCCGAGCCGGTGGTAGTTTATTGACGTTCATAGGTGCATGTAATATGCCTAATTTGAAGAATAAACTACTTTTACTTTTTACTTTAGTTGCATCCTTGAAGGATGTCTGGGGTCCGCTAACTAATCCAAGCGACTGCCATCTGACCTTCGAACCCAAGGGGGGAACTAGACCTTATTGGGATTAGGCTTGTCAAGTGAGTGGGCAACTTGACTGTCAGAAGTTCTCAAGCCGCCCGAAGGCCTCTAACTTGGCTTAACAACTGCTATCATAGATAGCAGCCGGGATCAACAGCTTAACGCGCTCAGTTAGTAACCACTCAAAGCGGTCACCCATCCAAGTACTGACTCCGCCCGACATTGCTTAACCATTTAATACAGCATAACAAACATTGCATACAACACGCGGTACGTGGGCGCCGCTGGGCCACGAATGCTCCGTCTATAAAAAACTTGTCATATTCATAAAAATAAGTTACTTAAGCTGACTCAGTATAAATAAACTTTTTTTTGCACAAATATATTTATCTTCTCTTTAAATTATTATGAATAGACTTTAATATTCTGATCTTGAAACACTTGAGAAAACATAATATTGCTTATAATTAAAGGAAGGGAACCCATTAATTATGAATCTCTTGACTAGAAATTTAATTTAGATAACAAGATGCAGAAAACCCTCTCTAAGACAAACTTGAGTTATATTACCTTTCTAGTACCTTATTTTTGGAATCCTGTTATTGAATATATGATCTTCTAATTATGGTGATATTGCACCGGTGGCGCTGATTTATTGTTATCTGCAATTTTGCATTGATAATTTTGGCGATTGCATGTCCGTTGTATCCGAGGTGGATAGGGGTGCAGACCCATTAATGATTACTTCCTGATGTTGAAAAATCTTTGGAGTCGCAGCTGGGTAGGAAGCCATTAGCAACACTGAAAAATAGGTTCACCGCGACTCTTTAATTTGATTGCAATATTGTAATTGTTATACTAGGAATATTCCTCGAAAAATTCTGGTTTTCAGGGATATCATTGACCGACTTTATTAAATAAATAAATATTGGGGGACAATCTTACACAAATAGACCTGGTCCCAAACTAAGCAAAGCTTGTACTATGGGTACAAGATGACGATATACATATTTATATAGATAAACACATACTTAAATACATAGGAAACATCTAAGACTCAGGAACAATATTCGTGGTAGGTAAATGCGCAAATAATGCCCTGACCGGGATTCGAACCCGGGACCTCCGGCTTCGTAGGCAGGGTCACTACCAACTAAGCCAAAGTAGTCGTCAATATTTCTGGGCTTGTCGGAGAATTATAAACCAATCCGTTGATCTGAGCGCTGCTGTTTTGAGAAGCGATCCCGAATGTCGCTCGTGTGTGTCTCATTTTGGGGTAGCTGTGCCCTATTGTGAAACAAGACGACTAAGACTAAAGACCAAAACTTAAAAGACTAAGACTAAGACTTTCAGCGTGTTTCTGATAGGACAAATCCTTTTTTCACCTGGGTCTTGTTTGTTGGACCCAGTTCCGAGGGCCTTGCCGCCGTACGAAGCAAAAAGAGAACCTGGACTGTAAGTTTTAGGTATAAAATTAGGTTAAGTCAGTTTCTGCGTATCGTGGACGAGTTTGGTTCCCGATGATCAAGGATAATTATATATTGACCGAGCGAGCGAAGCGTCTCCGTTTCAGCTTTTGACAAAAACTCTTCTCTTTCGTATGTCTGTCTTTTTGTCTGGATGTTTTCCTATAAAGGTCGCATTTCTTAACGGATTCTCGTGAAATTTTGTGAGCAGGGTCGATAATTATATAGAATTTTTTCGTCGAGTCAGTTTTAGGAAAATTTGAATTTTGAAACAATATTTGTTTTGTGAGGTTTACAGCTCACAGAGCCACTAGTTATATTTTTTGGTAACACTACTGACAGAATATTATAAGTTCTAAATAAACACAGAGTATGTTTTTTATACAACAACGGTTGTAATCTTGTTTACGGCCTACCTGCCCGGCTAGCACAACTTGGCGCGCGAGCTATCTCACGCGCGACATAGACAATCCGTCTCTTTCTGTGTGTACCAATTAGAAAGAGGCGGATAGTCTATCTCGCGCGTGAGATAGCTCGCGCGCCAAGTTATGCTAGCCGTCCTGAAGGTAACCAGATACCGTAGCTACTTGCTAAACACTATAATTAGAACCGCGTCGTTGATCCTTTATCGACTTGATAATTTATTGTGTTGACAGCTAGAGAAATACTTATGTCCCTCACTTTCAACGCCGCGACAGTAAATTGTATGACAAATACCTACCTAAATGCAATAAATCACGAGCAAACCAGCAAATTTCTCTATTTACAACGGTTTTACGGGGCTACTCAACTGTGACGTCACTTTTAAGTATCAATTAATAAGTATAAGTTTTATTTTTCCAAAATCAAGTACATATCTCAAAGTTTACAAAGATTACTGGCCAATATGGGGAACATTATTTAAAATTGGAACATTGGCTCCTGCACTAGGCGAGGCCTGTCCTGCAGATAACCAATTCGAGCGTGAGTTTACATAAGACATGCAGCGCGGAAAAAATCAACATTTCTAATGAGATCGGAAAAAGGTTATTAAGCTTGACCTGATTCTAAAATAATATGTTATTAATAACATTAAGTAATTTTTTTTATCTAAATTGTAGGTACCTATCTACGATAATTCTTCCAATACATTGGCGCATAAGTGGATGTAGCAATGGATGAGTGTGTGTGTACATGAGTGGTGTGTGGAATTGAGGATGTGGGTGTGTGGAATTGAAGATTTAGTATGGAGCGTTTTCAGTGCTCAGGAGCTATGTTATACTTTGACTCACATTTTTGTCTATTGTTTCTGATTTTAGTTGGTCTCGTACAAACATTTTACCCTCTCTAAAACCTGGTTGGAATGGTACCGTGAAAAAAAATATGTCGCCTAGCGTATTCTAAGAGGAGGAATTACTCGTATATCCAAAAACATGATTTGAGCACGAATTTTACTTTACGTGTTAGTGACTCTAGGAACTTTCACTTCGCTTTTGATGATCTGTCAAAAACTTCACCTGAGTAGACCGACTACTCTACTCTATACTACACCATACCCAAATGAGGGCGAACAAAGGAAACTCCGCAGCAAATCCGGAAGATATTATTGTTCAACAAGACTCTTTACAAAACGTAATTGTTTGAGGAGAAGATATTACAAAACTTGAGAATGTGCTACATGTGCCCGTTGCGATGTGTATACTGCAGTGCAAATAATTCGTTACATGATTCTTTTTTTGTTGAGATTCAAGAAAATGTAATGTAAAAACGGCGTCGTATACCTAGCTAGAAACATAATTAGGCACTAAAATAAATACTAAGCTAAATAGTATAAATAAAAGATTTCCATTAATAGTGAAAAATTGTCGCCCCGGGCGGGATTTCAACCCGCGACCTCTGGAATCCGTCTATCGCTATTTAAGCTACCACGGGTATCGGTCGTGGCAACGAAGCTTTCTCTATCAGTTCACTCTTCCACCGGACTTTCTTCCGGGGTGACAATTTTTCACTCTAGTTGGATATTATAATTTTGCAAATCTCACGATTCCACTTGTAAAAACGTTTACATCAAAATATTTTCCCGAAATCGCCTTCCAAGGGCAACGTACCTAGAGGGTTGGCAGCATTGCCACGTTGTATGGAAATGCTGATCCAAAATATGATCTAGCCTTCTGTTCACGCGTCGACTACTATAACTGTTTAAAGCACTCCATAACTTCCCTTCAATTTTGCAGCAATGCTGGCTTTTACTATACACGCACGACGCAGGGTTGGAAAGCCCCCCACGAGGTGGGCTGGTGACCTGGTTAAGGTCGCGGGAGTCCGCTGGATGCGGGCGACCCATGACCGGTCGATGTGGCCTCTGGGAGAGGCCTATGTCCAGCAATGGACATCGATCAGCTGACTATGATGATAATGATAATGATTATATAGTACGACTTCTCAACTGTACTCGTAGGTGTACACTTTCTCTGCACCGACTCACAACACGAGGATCTCCAAGTTTGAGCAAGCAATTATTATTTTATTAATTCCTTAAGAAGCCTCAAGCAGTATGGAGCACTATGACGTAATGAACGCGAAAGATGCGGCGCGATTCGACTTCGTTTTCTGATAACTTGTGACATAGCGATCTTTAGATATGGCCCCGTATTACGTTTTTTTCTTTACACTACAATACGGCACTTGAGGAAAGATATATTCTTTTTTGACTCGTACTCGTATGGGTGTCTCTCCACTACAAGTATGGTTACCAGGATGTCCCGCATTTTTCGGAATTTTATATAGAAAACTCCCGTGAGTTTGAGACATATTAAATATAATGAAACGGGTCACTCACGCCTGATTGGCCGTTGAGACCGATTGTCAGTCAGATTGACTCGCCAACATATAAGCTTGCCCAACATCTTTCATCAATACTCCAGGGATTCACGGGCAAGTCTTCAAGTTATATAAAGGATTCGAGGCATTTCATTGGCCTGCTACAGGATATCCGGATATGTGAGGACGAACTTATGGTGAGTTTTGACGTGGCGTCTCTTTTCACGAATGTACCGGTAGAGGAAACAATTAAAATTATTTCAAACCTCGTGATGAATACTGATTTACCTACCGTGTATATGAGTGCGATTGAGTTCTGTCTGAAGAGCGGGTATTTGTTGTGGCGTGGGGACTATTATCTTCAAGTGGATGGAGTGGCCATGGGTTTACCTATAGCTCCCGTTACAGCCAATATCTTTATGGAGTGGTTTGAAGAACAAGCTTTGAATAGCGCACGAGTTACGCCTAGATATTGGTGGCGGTATGTCGATGACGTATTTGCTATTGTCCCGAAAGATGGCCTTTTGGAGTTTACGGAGCACCTGAATGGTGTACACCCTAAGGTCAAGTTCACGGTGGAGAAGGAGAGTGAAGGAAGATTGCCGTTCTTGGATGTTCTGGTCATGCGTAGACCTTGTGGGCAGCTACTTACCACAGTGTATCGTAAGCCAACACACACTGATCGGTACCTTAGGGCGGATTCACACCATCACCCAGGTCATTTATCTTCTGTACCGAGAACATTGATCGGGCGTGCCTTAAGTTTGTGTGACCCGCAGTTCGTAGATAGGGAACTTAGTCACGTAAAACGGGTGCTAGAGTGCAATGGGTACAACTGGAGGCAATGCAATAGGGTTGCGAACGTATCTCCTCGGCTCCAGCCGACCACGGTGGAAAGGCTTCCCTTATACTTGCCTTACCTGAAGGGTGTGACGGATAAAATCGGACACTTGTTACGCCGAAAATATTGCATCAAGACGATTTTCCGCCCACATATTCAGCTCAGGCAGCTAATGCGTTCACCGAAGGATGGGGAGCCCTTGAACACCCCTGGTGTTTACATGATTCCATGCTCCTGTGGCAAGAATTACATAGGAGAGACAGGCCGGAACATTTCCACTAGATTGTCTGAACACATACGCAGTATAAAAAAACGTGATGCTCGGGGATCTGCAGTTGCGGAGCATTCACTGGATTCGGGCCCATCACATTATATTCGGTTCGATAAGGTAACCGTATTAGCGAGGGAAAAGTTTTTTGTACCACGCAAAGTGCGGGAGGCTATCGAAATTGGTCGTTTCCCAAATTTTAATCGTGATTGTGGATGGGTTGTACCACCCAGCTGGAAAACAGTGTTGAATACTACGTCTGTGAAGAGTGTGGACGAGGCTTTAGCATATGACGTTGTGAGTGTTGTGTGTAGTTCGGCATTGAACAATTGTGAAGAAAACGAGGGTAGATTCTCGCCGCCGCCGCCTCCACCCGCGCCGAGCAACCGAGCGGACCGGGCACGGGCACGCAGTGCTAAGAAAACCGCCGCCGCGATAGGTGCTCATGATTAAGGACCGCGAACCGGTCTGAAACATGTCGAGCGATATTCGACCTTTAAGACGTGAGTGACCCGTTTCATTATATTTAATATGTCTCAAACTCACGGGAGTTTTCTATATAAAATTGCGAATCGATACGGGGAGATTTGGCAAAATAAAATTAAAGAGTTCGCGCGGCTTAGAATAAAGCGTAATAAACTTGAATGTGGTTTAAATTATGTGGTGCAGTGTCGGGACAACGAAGTGATACCGAAGTTTGCGCGCATAAAACCGGTGAAGTGCATTCGGGATTACGAGACATTCTTTCGGGTGGCGAACAAAAAGTTACTGGCGAGAATTATCTCTGACTACCGACGGAAAATAGCTTTTGTCAATGCGGAGTTATATACATTGCATTTAGATCTGAGTAACCATGTAGACGTGGACTTATGGACGTGTTTTGATGCAATGTCGTTCAGTAGGTCTGAACATATTTTCAATGAGACGGTGGGTAGACACAGGGGAAAATTGGCTCAATTAATTAAAGCCAAACTACCCACAAAAGGTTCAGTCTCAAACATTGCGACCGAAACTGTTGTGGATCTGTCATCGAGGAGTGTGAGCGCAATTGCGAAGAAAGCCTTAGCACGGGGCCTCAATTTCGCTCCTACGCCCAGTCGGATACCTACTGAGGTGATTGTCACTAGTTTGGAAGACACCATTCTGCGAAATAAAATCCCCGCAGTGGACGCTGAGTGTATTCGGCAGGATGTCGCCTCGATGTTGCGTAAGTCCAATCTACCTAAATCTAATATGCCGCGCGAAGAGTTGAGGGCGTTACGGGACTTGAAGAACAATCCCGATGTGTTGGTGTTGCCGGCCGACAAGGGAAACGCGACAGTTATTGTCGACACTGTAGCCTACGAGGAGAAGATAGGTCACTTGCTGAGCGATGTAGCTACATATAAGAAGGTCAACTACAACCCTACGGCCAGAGTGTCAACCAAAATTAACAAGTTGTTGCATGATTTACCAGATAAAAACTTGTCGAAACGGCTGCGCCCACAGAACCCAACATCACCGAAGATCTATGGATTGCCAAAAATCCACAAGCCTGATTGGCCGTTGAGACCGATTGTCAGTCAGATTGACTCGCCAACATATAAGCTTGCCCAACATCTTTCATCAATACTCCAGGGATTCACGGGCAAGTCTTCAAGTTATATAAAGGATTCGAGGCATTTCATTGGCCTGCTACAGGATATCCGGATATGTGAGGACGAACTTATGGTGAGTTTTGACGTGGCGTCTCTTTTCACGAATGTACCGGTAGAGGAAACAATTAAAATTATTTCAAACCTCGTGATGAATACTGATTTACCTACCGTGTATATGAGTGCGATTGAGTTCTGTCTGAAGAGCGGGTATTTGTTGTGGCGTGGGGACTATTATCTTCAAGTGGATGGAGTGGCCATGGGTTCACCTATAGCTCCCGTTACAGCCAATATCTTTATGGAGTGGTTTGAAGAACAAGCTTTGAATAGCGCACGAGTTACGCCTAGATATTGGTGGCGGTATGTCGATGACGTATTTGCTATTGTCCCGAAAGATGGCCTTTTGGAGTTTACGGAGCACCTGAATGGTGTACACCCTAAGGTCAAGTTCACGGTGGAGAAGGAGAGTGAAGGAAGATTGCCGTTCTTGGATGTTCTGGTCATGCGTAGACCTTGTGGGCAGCTACTTACCACAGTGTATCGTAAGCCAACACACACTGATCGGTACCTTAGGGCGGATTCACACCATCACCCAGGTCATTTATCTTCTGTACCGAGAACATTGATCGGGCGTGCCTTAAGTTTGTGTGACCCGCAGTTCGTAGATAGGGAACTTAGTCACGTAAAACGGGTGCTAGAGTGCAATGGGTACAACTGGAGGCAATGCAATAGGGTTGCGAACGTATCTCCTCGGCTCCAGCCGACCACGGTGGAAAGGCTTCCCTTATACTTGCCTTACCTGAAGGGTGTGACGGATAAAATCGGACACTTGTTACGCCGAAAATATTGCATCAAGACGATTTTCCGCCCACATATTCAGCTCAGGCAGCTAATGCGTTCACCGAAGGATGGGGAGCCCTTGAACACCCCTGGTGTTTACATGATTCCATGCTCCTGTGGCAAGAATTACATAGGAGAGACAGGCCGGAACATTTCCACTAGATTGTCTGAACACATACGCAGTATAAAAAAACGTGATGCTCGGGGATCTGCAGTTGCGGAGCATTCACTGGATTCGGGCCCATCACATTATATTCGGTTCGATAAGGTAACCGTATTAGCGAGGGAAAAGTTTTTTGTACCACGCAAAGTGCGGGAGGCTATCGAAATTGGTCGTTTTCCAAATTTTAATCGTGATTGTGGATGGGTTGTACCACCCAGCTGGAAAACAGTGTTGAATACTACGTCTGTGAAGAGTGTGGACGAGGCTTTAGCATATGACGTTGTGAGTGTTGTGTGTAGTTCGGCATTGAACAATTGTGAAGAAAACGAGGGTAGATTCTCGCCGCCGCCGCCTCCACCCGCGCCGAGCAACCGAGCGGACAGGGCACGGGCACGCAGTGCTAAGAAAACCGCCGCCGCGATAGGTGCTCATGATTAAGGACCGCGAACCGGTCTGAAACATGTCGAGCGATATTCGACCTTTAAGACGTGAGTGACCCGTTTCATTATATTTAATATTTTTCGGAATGTTCCGATTTTCAGCAATGATGTTTGGCCATGTTCTGCAATTTAGTGCAATGAATCCAACTCGGGGCAGAACATTGCTCCGAATTTCTAGCATTCTGTAGCGAAAACCCAGAAAAGTACAATTTGCGCACGATGGGTGTTTTAAGTGTTGAAGTTGTATGTTGGTCTCATAGTTAAAATGTTCAGAATCATGAATAGATTCTCCTTTTGAGGGTTCCGTAGTAAATAAGGAATCCTTATAGTTCCGCCATCTTCGTCCGTCCGTCTGTCTGTGGCATAGCTCACTATCCGTTACTACTTACTAAAAAGTTGTAATTTGGAAGAGGTATAAATATCAATCACATCGATAAAAAAGTGTAATGAAAATTTGCAAAAAAATAGGGTTTTTTTTGTAAAACCCATTGTTTGATATCATTAGACAGCTCGTAGTTACTTTTTGTGCAATTGCTCTTTATTTTTTTTAAACATAAATGGAATAAGGCATTTACATAGTTGCAATGTCAGATTCTACCATTACAATCTATTGGAATCAAGTCCGTATGATTACGCAGTGTAGAGTCTCACAAAATCCGATTAATACGGTTGTAAAGACTTTGTCGGCCAAGTTTCTATAAAATTGTATGTTTGACGACTTTTTGCAGGGTACTTTAAGAGATGTTTAACCTTTTTACCACCACAGGTAGATTCCGTAAGTTGTGTCCCACACGCCTAAGTATTTTTAGCGAGAGACTGAAAATGAACCTCACTTGAGAGTTCGTAGGTTGCCTTTAATCGACGTTATATGAAATTCATGGCGTGCGGGGCACTAAATGTACTGACTTGACATCAAGTCAATGGCGGAGAAAAGGTTAAAGTGGTGAATTTTTAACCCTGAAAATATTAGTTAGCCAATGTCCTTCCTTTTCTGACCATAACACTTTCTCAAATGTGATTAGTGACAAATTTAAATTTGTTGGCAATTGGACATCAAGTATCTACACTCCATAAGAAAAAATAGCACTTTTCCAGTAGCATAATTTTTTTTAAATTATCGTAAAGGCAAGTGCATTCCGTTGTTTATTCACGACACAAATGACCCGGGCAGAAATGCATAATGTGTAGAAACGGACTGTTTCATTAAGACAATGGCTTTAAATTGCCGCGGTTAGACAGACAGTGTGCCTGGGACGCAAGTTTCGAGTACTAGCGATATATATATATATAAATCTTTTCAGAAGATTTTCCCTTTTACATTTAAGATTTCACATCGTTAGTAAATATTTCTTGATTATAGTTTGAGACGTTTAAGTAGCCTGAGTCTTCGAGGTAGATGTCGATACACGCTTCGCTAAGGCGTGATAAGAGGTAACTGGTTTAAAGGGTGGTCAAAACCAGCATGGCGTCACTGCGTCTTAGCATAGCTCATCAGCGATAGTTATTCAGAGCATTTGCTGCGTATGACAGAAAGCAGCTGGATCAAAATCAATTGAGAGCAATTAAATTATTAAATTGATCTACGAAGAAGTGGCGGCTTATTACACTACCTAATAGGTCACCTTGCATATAATAGAAATTGACTGTAGTTTGATTTGACATCTTACGCTTGTGTGAATTACGCGTACTAAAGCGTGTCTTTATTCTTCACAGCCTTCATTTTTACTTAACAGCATGCAGCTTCTTTCTATTTGTAATTATACATAAATACAATTATTCACAATGGCATTTAATCCCATTCGTGATTCTTTACAGTCGTCATTTATTTACTTCTGTACTGAAAAACAAATGCACTCTAACGTGTTACTACATACATCATCATCATTTCAGCCGAGGGCCGTCCACTGTTGGACATAGGCCTGTCCCAAAAAATGCCACTATGACCGGTCGTGCGCCACCCATACTTCTTACTGCCTCTATCTTTACGAGGTCGTAAGTTGCCACTTGAGAACCTTACCGCCCCAATGGCCATCGGTTCTACGTGCAATGTGCCACGCCCACTGGCAATTAAGTAAAGCACAATACGATTTACTACGTTATGTGCTGATTACGAATGTGGCTCATGTGAAAAATTGCCTTTATATAATAGTCGCGGAATGAAAATTTTCGACACTTTTTGACCTTGACGCCATTAAAATGGGGTTGAAAAGCGACGCAACTTTTGTACATAAACAAGGGTGAATCGCGTTTGTTGTGAAAAGCCCTGTTGTGAAGAATTGCGGATGCTTATTCGCCCGTCGCGTTCGCATTTCTTCCTAGATACTAATTACTACTTTCATCATTCATTTCAGCCGAATGACGTCCACTGCTGCACATAGGCCTCCCCCAAAGACTTCCACAATAACCGGTCCTGCGCCACCCGCATCCAGCGGACACCCGCGACCTTTACCAGATCATCAGTCCACCGTGTGGGTGGCCTGCCCACGCTACGCCTTCCGGTACGTGGTCGCCACTCGAGAACCTTTCCGCCGCAACGGCCATCGGTTCTGCGTGCTTAGTACTTTACTTTTGTGTAAAACCATAAACCGCTTATGTCTTACATCGCGTCTAAGTAGACAGGCCGACGAAACAAGCATAGTTAATTCAAGGCCGGAAATAACTAGCATTAGTCAACGGACCCCGGACGTGTATCTGTGACGTAATTGCTGACCTTTGTAAGCTCCACTATAATTAACTGCCATACGTCTAGTCAGCTAAACTAAAAGTGGTCAAGCACTCGGCCGGCTACCAAGCAGTAAACCTCTACAATAAGTTGCCGGTAGAGTTGAAGTAAATTTTAAGTAAAAATTTGTTCAAAAATAATCTAAAAGCTCCTTTCTGCGGAAGTGTTTCTATACAGTTGAAGAATTTTTAACCGGTAATTGGGTATAATTTGGAAAACTGTTATATTAAAAATATTATCATTACTATATACGTAAAAGAAATATCAGATTGATATCTAGTAAGTAAATTCATTAATATATAAATAATATGTTTGACATTGTTTATAATTTCTTATTATTGATTTTTTCTGTTATAATTTATTCACTTACTTTGTAGACTTTTTTACAGATAATTTTCACTCATGACTTGTTTATTATTAATTATTTGCAATTTTGATTTTTATTCTTTTAATATTTATGACACAATTATTTCAAATGCAATGCATATTGTTTATTGAATAAATAACTAAGAACTAACTAAGAACAGCAGAAGAGCTACGTGGGTGTTCTGCTCGAAATGATCTAAAGATAAAGAACCTCGTATTAAGGCAGTTTTAGATCATTTTGACGCGTATCTACTTCTGTTACGCATCATCATCATGTCAACCGAAAGACGTATACTGCATGACATAGGCCTCCCCCAAAGAGTTCCATTATGACTGGTCCTGCGCCACCCGCATCCAGCGGACACCCGCGACCCTCATCCGGTCATCAGTCAACCTTGTAGGGGGCCGGCCCACGCTACGCCTTCCGGTATGTGCTCGGCTCCCTTCTATATGGCTTTTCATCGATGGTGGTAGAGAGCTCCGCGGACCCCCCAGAACCCAAGACCAAATATTGACGTAGGCACTAGTTTTTGGGGCATTCCAATACTTTCTCAGAATATGGACTTTTTGGGCTCGTTCGACTCAGTACCAATAACGCTAACGATTATACTTATAGTTAAATAAAAAAGTGTCCCCTAATTCATAGAGTAAATTTCGTTATCGGTTTTTCTATCACTATACATAAATGTATACATATAAAGTAACAAAACTTGTCGGGTAAAAAAAATCAATTTTCTAAGAAAAAATGAAATTAGGCAATTTTTAAATTCCCCTTCTATGGGAGTGACTACCGTCAGAACTTTGACTCACAAGGGCAGCAGATCTAGATGTGATCGAGGCTCACGTATTCCTATCGTATGTTACGCTAAAACATTTGTTACAAAACTCATACACGAATTACGATCAGAGATAAATACATGTAATTTACGATTTTTGTACCCACAAGCGATAACGTGGTCAGCAAAATTACCGTTTTACGACGGAAAGGCCAGGTGAGCGGGTAAGTCGGTTTTATGACCATTATCTCCGGCACTCGTAGTGAATAGACGATGGACGTGAGGCTGAGAGTGCTGCCTTCGGTATTTTATGAGTACGGCTGTTTATATATGTTCATTATAGGGTAGACAGGGGAATCTGGAGGCATTATAATTTTGAGGCATTATAATTTCTAAAATGTTTTGAATTCGAGTTGGCTGAGTATCAAGATGGCTTAGCCGATTACGTGAAACAGAAAAATATATCCAAAATATCACATTTATGGGCATTCACGGCTGCTCCAATAGCCGGCACAGAGTAGGGCCACGCCAAAATCGGTTCATGTGTGTCAAAGCTGACCCGGACGGACCCGGGTATGTCCTAAAACTACGACCAAGACCACCGGAGAATGGGCAGCAGCATTCCTAGAGTGCGGTGGAGATACTGCGATCGCCAACCCGCATGCCAAGCGTGGCGATTATGGCATTTACCCCCCATGAAATTGGGGGAGGCCTATGTCAGCAGTGGACTTCCTAGGGCTGATATGGTGGTGTCAAAGCTGTAGCGTTGACATGGCCTGTTGGATATCTAAACGGATGGTAAGCCGTGTTATCCGAAAGAAACGTTCGTAAATGTCAATCTTTAATGAGAGAGCCAAAGGTGTGTCCACACCTAGGCGCGAAGTCAAATTGTGAATATTGTCAAAATATTTCGACTACTTATTTAGATGCATCCAACTGTTGCAGACTCGAATGGTGCGTCGGTGAATACCCAGGTTATCTCGAGTAATAATTACTTATTACCTTTTTTACCATCATCCAACGTCCCACTACTAGTGTCTCTTTTTTAGTGTTTTTTTTTTGTGTTTTTTTTTAGTGTGTTGTTTTTTTGAATGAGATGAAATAGTCAGTAGACCCACCAGTGGTCTGATGCGGATTGGGAAGTTCCCACATAACTCTTTGAATTTCTTCATCAATGTTTGCAGCTGTCCTCACGAGACCACTAGACATGGACAATTATAATAAAAGGAAACACAGGAAATATATTTGTATGTAATTTATTTGTATAAAAATTAAACATATTTTTGTTCCGTGTAATTAATATTTAACATTACACAAAAAATGTTTTGAATACGTGCACAGACGTAGACGGATTAAAGAAAACGTCTTAACTGAACATCATAGTCTAGAACCCGGTTGTGCATGATTCTGCAAAATACTGCAACTCTGCAAAAACAAAGGAAAATCGTGGAAAACAAACGAATTCGGCCCGAGCCGAAAAACGAGACGCAAGATAACCATGATTTAATGAATGCTGGAAACTTTGAACATTCCGGTTCTTCCCAAAAGAAGAAAGCGGTAAAAGTCCATTAGTATCCTACATTGAAGCACTTTACTACCTTGAGTGGTAACCGGAAAATGCCACCCGGGAACCACTGCAACAGATGCGCTTGGTCTCACGTTGCCTTATTTCGTAATAAAATAATTATTTTGAATACGCCACTATACCTATATACTCGTATGTTGCGAAAGAATACGGTGATATGATATGCACAAATAAGTGAGAGCCAAAAACATGGCAAACAGTTTTTAGATAAATATCTTTTTAACCCCCAACGCAAAAAGAGGGGTGTTATTTAAACATAAGTAAGAAGGTATTCAATTTTTTCATGAATGTTTCATTTTATATCGGATTTGATTCCAATTCAACATTTTCTTTTAGGTACAGGAGTCAATCCCACGGATAACCCGGTGGGGGTGGTGTAGAAATCTACCTATACGTATTTGAAATAATAATGTATGTTAGGAAGAATTTGTTCCCAACGAACGCTCATAAAGCAATAGCCACCAGAAACACTGGGAAACTCAAAATAACCTTCTATAGACTAGTAAAGGCGAAAAAGTCGTTCTAGGGAAATTGTATCAAATTCTACAATAAAAT
Organism: Notocelia uddmanniana; assembly: GCA_905163555.1. NCBI lineage: Eukaryota > Metazoa > Arthropoda > Insecta > Lepidoptera > Tortricidae > Notocelia > Notocelia uddmanniana. The sequence continues at coordinate 22,476,579 of LR991068.1, forward strand.
TCCAAAACACATTACTGAACTTAGCAATTCTAAATTCAAATATGTAGTAAAACAAACACTTATTTCAAAAGCACATTATAAGGTAAACGATTACATCATGGACAGGGATATTTGGCAGTGATAGTGTCCTGCACGGCTAATCTATCGCGAAAATAGGTTTTCTACTGTAGCATTGTTATTTTTGGTAGTAACTGAGACTGTAATTTTATATTTAACTACACAATTACGTATATTGTTTTGAAAAAAATGACACCTCGCCGAGTTTCTTACGGCGGTTCTTCTCGTGGCAGAGGTTTATTTTTCCGAACCGGGGGTAGTTTATTGACGTTCATAGGTGCATGTAATATGCCTAATTTGAATAATAAACTACTTTTACATTTTTTTTTACTTTTACTACACATCGAAATATTGATCTATCTTGAAAAATGGAAAATGCCATAATATTGTTAAAGTCATTATGAGAAATCTCGAATCCACACTTTGAATATATTTCTTAAACACAACTACGTGGCTTAGCCTGTTTGAAATTTTGACCCTATTACTTTTTCAAAGAACCAATTGAACGTTCATCCTTAATTAAGTTCAATGCCTTTCCAAAACAGGAAAATGCGTAATTATAATTAAAATTCGAAAGTCAGCGGCGGCCAATAAAAGGAATTTTTAGAGCAAACTCGATAAAGTCGAGCCTTTATTATTATTACGTGCCTGGAAGCGCTGCCGAAATTATCCTATTACAGTTAAAGTTCACTGTTACGCGCCATCTTTGCTGATTTTTTTTAATTTATCGTATTTTTACGTTTCTTACTAATGTGAGTAGAAATAGGCCTTGATGTGGTTCATCACTTCTGCCTTCCGATTTGAATTCTTATTTTGTGACGTTAGCTCGGCATGCCACCACCACCACCATATCAGCCCTAGGACGTCCACTGCTGGACATAGGCCTCCCCCAATTTCATGGGGGGTACATGCCATAATCGCCACGCTTGGCATGCGGGTTGGCGATCGCAGTACCTCCACCGCACTCTAGGAATGCTGCTGCCCATTCCCCGGTGGTCTTGGTCGTAGTTTTAGGACATACCCGGGTCCAGCGTCCGGGTCAGCTCGGCATGCGTGGAAGCGTTATTCCTTTCATAAAAGTTATGTCACAAAATCTTGGTTCTGTCAATGTCGTCAATGTGTATCTCGGTGTCTATGCGGTCATAATGGACTGATCTCCAAACGAAACCGTTAGAAAAAAAAGTCTCCTGCACCTTGCATACACAGCACATACGCCGCTCTAGTACGTTCTAGTATGGGGACCTCGCTCCAAGAGGCAAGTTGGCACAGTGCCTTGGCTAGATTGGGAGACAAAATGTGTAGGGCGAATTGCAGCAAATCAAACTAATTGGGGGAAGATTGTACAGGCGTATGCCTATTGCCCAACAATGCAGTAGGCTCATCGTATATGCGAAGAGGAGAGAGAAGAAAGAAAAGAAGATACGCACATGGCCATACTCATTACTCAGTATTGTTAAGTTAGTGCGACAAAGTGTAAAATGATCATCTACATTTCCTGTTCACTGTACCTACATCATCAGTTGAAAAAGTAAAATGTTATAAATTATTAGACAGTGCTCCAATGTATTGAATTACTAATGAATGAACATAAATATCTTAATCATAATCTTAAACAAGGCTTCGTCACATACACATCAAACCATGCCATGGCCATGGCCATACTTAAATACAAAAAAAATCTAAAAACCTTGTACCTTTGGCTTGTAGTTAAGAGGCATTTTAAACTCCGACCATTTGTCAAGATGTCTTTTCCAAGAAGATATTGACATATTAAGGCTGGGTTGCACCAAACCGTCTGTAATCGTAAGGTGTGTTTGTTAAAATTTTAATCTATGGAAAGATTGACAAGTTTCTATGGGATGACAGCAGCCATAATTTAACGTTGATCAGTCTGTGATCGTAAGTCGGTGCAACCCAGCCTTAGGCTGGGTGTTTTTAAGCGGAGGCACTATGCGTTTTATTGTTATGTTATGTCTATTGTTTTAATGATTAACAGCTTATTTATTATTTTTACCGCATTGAAAACCGCACGCTTTGCAACAATTGATTGTGTTTTAACAGCTTGTTACCTTCATAATATGACGTAGTTTCAAGCAAAAATATATTATGAGAAAAGTCACTGTCAAAGTCTTTATGCGATTGGCATATGATCCATTTTCGTTTGGATTTTGTAAAAGGTTTTCTATAATACTTATAGCCATTTGATACCACAATCGTTTTTAAGGACATTTAAAGTAATGTCGGCTGAAACTGTTTCAGTACGGATTGAGTTCTGATAATTGATTGTTGTTAAAATGGTCAAATTGTGTCTGTTAATTTTGGTGTCTACAGTGGCTTATGTTTATGCCGCTGTAGCAATATATCCGTACGAACCAAAACCAGAAGAATTTGGTGAGTCACTTCTCATAATTGGGTTAGCGGGGCTACTACTGTAGCGCACCAGTGTGCGTTGCGTTGCGATGCGTCTCGTTGGCGTCGTCGCAGCGACGTTTTAAGTACGTATATTTTTTATGATATGCCACATTAAATCCGATGCGATGCCAACGCAACGGAGCAGCGTGGCCCGGCTCTTACTGTCTTGCCATGGCCACATCATCAGACACTTTTTTAAAACTGTGACTCTACTGATTTAAAACCATCTTATGTAGTGTTTCGTTGTCATTTTTATTCCCATGTTTCATGTGCCATCTTCTAAAGTTATTTAAAGACATTTTGCAACAAATTTTCTAAGAATCTCTCTCTCATATTTTTTCCTGCGAATGGGACAAAATGACAACATAAAATTTGTTGATTAACCTCATTCGTAACCAGAAAACTGTTTAAATTTTAGATTTTTATTATTCATCCGCGCTAAAATCCCTGAAACTTTCTAATAATACGCTTATATATCAGAAGTTCAATTACAAATCTGATTTTATTTTTATTGTAATCTTTTTCCTGACATTTATTTTAATGTTTACCGTTTTAATTGTAATCTCTTTAAATGACATTTATTTTAATAACACATAAGTAGAATTAGACGTATGTGCACCTGAAAAGGTAGGGTATGGCGAGTCCACCAGATGTACTGCAAATCTACGTTTAACAACTCAGTTGATATTTAAGTGTTTGGTGAGCTAGCTACCAAGTGGATCGAAATTAAGTGTCAAATAGGAACGCCAAATGCGTCTGTTCGCCCAAGACACAGACCACTTAACCTTAGTCAGTGGCCCAGTGGTCAGTGGCCCAAAATTGTGCAGCTTTCTACCTAATCTGGAGTATTGGCACAGGCAACTTTTGATCAACCTCCAGTATAACATGTACATATTTGATCCACGCATTACTAAATTCACGAGGATCTTGGCGGTCATCCTCCTTTCGGCTCACCCATCGTCCTCCCCCCCCCCCCGTCCTCCCCCGTAAGTAACGCGTGATTTACGCTTAACGCCTAAAACTGAACCCTCTGTAGGTATATTTAAGTTCGTTCCTAAAGGCCTATAATTCTCAAATTCACAGTTTATTAGTAGATAAAAATTTGTATATCCTCTGATCATGCTTATGTCACTTGTGTTAAATCGAAACGTAGATTGTAGATGCATCATTGAGTCGACTTGGCCAAAATAGATTAGGACAAAGCTATTATAGAATGTTGAACATGTATGATCTTAATCTAAAACCCTGATCTGTGTTGGTCGACTTGACACTAGTGTTGTACACATGGGCAAATATGCGCTAATTTACTGATCAAGCTGTGTTAAGTGCACACAGTTTTGGATATCATGCTAGTTTATAAGCTACTGAACACGCGCGAGCTAACTGAACCATGTGTTGTATGATGTCTGTAAAGTGTACCTTCCTAATAAATAAGAGAGGTAGGGCACAGCGAATATCATCTCGCTTGAATCCGGAGCAGCCCAACTGGTGAAGTACCTCCACCTTACAGAAGATCACAGCCATAATAGCACTGCTACTTACTCTGTAGGTATGTAGTGTTGTGTTCCTGATGGTGAGTAAGGTTCCCAGAGCTCCAAACCCCCAGCCTCCCCTTAATGATGATGTTCGCGCAGTTAAATTGGCTACCCCAGGAGGGTACCAGCTGCGCTAGCGCTGGAGAATCCCTCTCTGGGCTTCCATGCTCAGGTAACAATATGCCTGAGCGTGGACGCCGAGACTGCCCCGTGTCGTACTCTGGGGGGGGGGGGGGCCAAACCGCGCTCTGTCATCTGCCATCTGCCCGAGGCAAGAACAAGGCAGCTACAACATCCCCTGCCTCGCTGGCCGTGGACTTCTGCAACATCAGGGGCTTACATTCAAACCTCAATGCTGTCCACCAACACCTCGAGACAGCAAAGCCGGCCTTGTTCTTTCTGACCGAGACGCAGATATCATCTCCAGCGGACACATCTTATCTCTCCTATCCTGGGTACGAACTGGAACATTCCTTTCTACCTAGAGCTGGGGTATGTGTGTACGTTAGAGATGATATCAGTTCTCGCCGCCTCAGCAATCTTGAAGGTAGGGATCTCTCTACCTTATGGCTGCGAATTGACAGCGATGACCATCCTCGCGTCTACGCATGCCTATATAGATCCCATAGCGGCGATGCTGAAACTGACCGTCTCTTGGAGCAGATCCAAACGGCTGCAGATTCCGTGCAGCATCAGATCCCATCCGCTGAAATCATAATTCTTGGTGATTTTAACGCCCATAACGCCGATTGGCTCGGCTCTAGCAAGACCGATCATGCGGGGAGATCTGTTTACGACTTTGCTCTGGCATATGGCTTAACACAATTGGTTACGGCGCCTACGCGAATCCCTGATGTGGAGAGCCTAGCACCTTCCCTGTTGGACCTTCTGTTGACTTCCCATCCGGTTGGCTACCATGTATCCGTTGAAGCCCCTCTCGGCTCCTCGGATCACTGCCTGATCCGGAGTACGGTGCCTCTCACGTGCCCGCCGCGTCGGCGAGTTGCATGTAGCCGCCGTGTGTGGCACTATAAGTCAGCAGATTGGGACGGAATGCGGTCGTTTTTTGCATCCTACCCTTGGGGGCAAATCTGCTTCACGCCGGATGATCCCAATGTCGCTGCTGATTCTGTTGCTGATGTGGTGCTGCAGGGAATGGAGCTTTTCATACCATCCTCTGTAGTTCCCGTTGGTGGCAAATCGCAACCTTGGTTTGGTCAATCTTGCAAGAAGGCTTCTCGCCGAAAGCAAGAGTGTTACCAAGCCTGGGTCAATGCAGCGGCGGTACGGGATGGAAAATCCAGCGCATTAAGAAGGGAGTTTAACTTTGCCTCCAGGTCCTTCAAAAGAGTTATTGCCAAAGCAAAGTCGTTGCACATTGGTAGGATTGGCGAGAAACTAGAACGCCTCCCTTCGGGAACTCGTGCGTTCTGGTCTCTAGCCAAAGCTATCCAAGGGAATTTCTGCACGCCGTCTTTTCCACCTCTGCACATGGGAAATGATTCATTAGCCCACGACGCAAAAGACAAAGCTGATCTTCTGGGTAAACTCTTTGCGTCCAACTCGACTTTGGATGACGGGGGCCACGCGCCGCCGATCATTCCGCGGTACGGGAGCTGTATGCCGGATGTTCGCTTCCACCAGAACTCAGTGCGTAAAGCTCTTCTTTCCCTCGACGCTCATAAGTCTAGTGGGCCCGATGGAATCTCTGCCATTGTGCTGAAGATGTGTGCTCCTGAGTTGGCACCAGTTTTAACGCGTCTTTTTCGGCTCTCTTACTCTTCTGGCATAGTCCCGACCTCATGGAAGTCAGCTTTGGTGCACCCCATCCCTAAAAAAGGCGATCGCTCAAATCCGTCCAACTACAGGCCAATAGCTATAACTTCCCTTTTCTCGAAGATAATGGAGTCCATTATCAACTGCCAGCTCCTTCGGTACCTGGATGACCACCAGTTACTTAGTGACCGACAATACGGTTTCCGTAGGGACCGCTCGGCTGGTGATCTACTGGTTTACCTGACACATCGTTGGGCACAGGCGATCGAGACAAAGGGTGAAGCATTGGCTGTTAGTTTGGATGTAGCGAAGGCCTTTGATCGCGTTTGGCACAAAGCACTTCTCTCGAAGCTTCCATCCTATGGGCTTCCCGAGAAATTATGTGAATGGGTCAGCAGCTTTCTAGCAGACAGAAGCATAAAGGTCGTAGTTGACGGTGTATGCTCTGACGCCATGTCTGTGAATGCTGGTGTCCCTCAAGGCTGTGTGCTATCACCCACGCTATTCCTTCTGCATATCAATGACATGCTGCAAATCAGCGGCATTCACTGTTATGCGGATGATAGTACGTATGATGCCTCTTACACCGGTCGCGCCAATATTTCTCGGGAAAACGTCACTGTGAGCCGAAACAAACTTGTGTCTCAGATTGAGACTTCCCTGGATGAAGTCTCAGAATGGGGTCGACTTAATCTGGTCCGCCTTAACCCTACAAAGACGCAGGTTTGCGCGTTTACTGCGAAAAAGCTTGCGTTTGTCGCATCACCTCGTTTTGAGAGCACTCCCCTAACTGCCACAGCCAATATCGAGATCCTTGGCGTCGACATCTCGAGTGAAGTCCAGTTCCGCGGTCATTTAGAGGGTAAGGCCAAATTAGCCTCGAAAAAGCTCGGTGTGCTAAACAGATCGAGACAGTATTTCACGCCGGCCCATCGCCTACAGCTTTATAAGGCACAGGTCCGCCCACATATGGAATACTGTTCTCATCTTTGGGCAGGGGCACCACAGTACCAGCTTCTCCCTCTGGACCGCATCCAACGGAGAGCGACTCGATTTGTCGGCTGCCAGCGGGTTTCGGAACGGCTTGACTCCTTGGCGCTGCGTAGAAATGTAGCCTCGCTCTGCATTTTCTACCGCATGTATTACGGGGAGTGCTCCGAGGGATTGTTCGGATTAATCCCTGCCGCTTCCTTCCGCCATCGCCCAACGCGACAAAATTTCCATCCTCACCACTTAGATGGTTGGCAGTCCTCAACTGTGCGTTTCTCCAGAAATTTCTTGCCTCGCACAGCTAAACTGTGGAATGAACTGTCCCCTGCGGTATTTCCGGACCGATTCGACCTTCAAACCTTCAAGAAAAGAGCGTACTCCCATCTTAAAGGCCGGCAACGCACTTACAACCCCTCTGGTGTTGCGAGTGTCCATGGGCGGCGCTAATCGCTTACCATCAGGCGATTCGTCTGCTCGTTTGCCACCTATGTCATAAAAAAAAAAATACTTATAAATAATTAAACATATAAAGTCATCAATTGTTACGAAAACTATGTAAAATATTAATTTTCTTACTTTAGTAATATTAATAATTTACTGTTTATTTACAGCGAACCAAGAGGGATGCTATATTAAAGACTTGAACAGGGTATTGCCATATAAGGAACCTTATTATCCGAAGAAGAATGGTACTTGCCTACAATATACTTGTCAAACCAATAACGAAACACAACTATTTTCGTAAGTAGAACACTGAAAATTTGAATACTATAGAAACCAGCCAAGTGCGAGTCGAACTCGCACACGAAGGGATTCTGTACCATCATAGTACAAATACGTACAGTCAATCAATTTGATTTCCATGCCATTTCGTACCTTGCAGCTTTCATATTGATTTTTACTGTGCCAAGGTACGAAGTGGCCCTGAAATCAAATTGATTGACCTTACAAGCCAAAATTAACCTATTTCTTGTATGATCTTCATCATCAGCCTATTATACCTCTCAATGCTGGGCACCGCCTCAGAAACTAGAGGTCCTGGGTTCGAATCCTGATAGGGGAATTGGTTTCTGTGGTGAGCAGAAACGTTTGTTCAAGAGACTTGGATGTTTTCTATGTATTTTAGTATATATCTATTAAATATATCGTCGTCTAGTACCCATGGCACAAGCCTTATAGAGCTTACTATAGGACTAGTTCGAATTGTGTAAAAAAATGACCCCTAGTATTTACATACACATACATAAACTCACGCCTATATTCCTAAGGGGTAGGCAGAGCACACAAACATTAATTTCGGTGCCTCTTTTTAACCGACTGCGCCAGAAGGAGGGTTATGTTTTTCGAGAGTATGTATGCATGAGTATATGTATGTATAATTGTTTGGCACGCTCTTCAGCCTGAATGGCTCGTTGGATTTTAGCTTGAGAGGTGTCGTTAGATTCGTACTTACTGTGAGAGTGACACTGGGTATATTAAAATAAAAAAAAATAAACAAAATGGCGGATTTTTGGCGCCAAATTCCAAATTACACAGAAACGCAGTTGGGTTTTTTAGTTTTTTAATTAATTATAGCAATTGTAGGTTTACAGATGGAGAAAATGTGATATTGCAGTGACAGGTTGCTAGCCGATCGCCCACAACACACTTCAACCTAATTCCTATAGTCGACTCTTACGAAAGGGGAAGAACGGAGGTGGTGCTATTCTAACCCGGCACCACACGACCCTAGTACCTATTTGTATCTATTTATTAAAATACTTAATTCACAGATGCGGCGTAGTAGGGTACCCTGATAACTGCCATTTAGAGTATGACTACACTCTTGACTACCCGAAATGCTGCGGAACACTCGTCTGTGACCCAACAACGCCGTCTCCGACCACCGAAGACCCAACCTGTGTAACTGTTACTGAGCCACCCTGTGAATGCAGCCCACCAAAACCAATTCACGACGGTAAAAAATATACACTGCCTGTAGAAAAACCTGCTGATAGTTAGATGCAGGTTTTTCGACAATGTATTCAAGAAAATGTGTGTTTTATTGAGTATTAAATGTTTTTCTAAACCCTGAGAAAAACCCTACTAAGAAAAATTTCATGTTTGGAAAAGCTCTTCAAAATGACAGAGTAAAAAGAGACCGAATGAAAATGATGATGAAATTTTGAACATTTATGATAAAATAATAAATAAAATAAATATTGGGAGACAATCTTACACAAATCGACCTATTCCCAAACTAAGCAAAGCTTGTACTATGGGTACTAGACGACGATATACATACTTACATAGATAAATACATACTTAAATACATAGAGAACATCCAAGACCCAAGAACAAAATCCGTGCTAAATGCACAAATAATGCACTGGCCGGGATTCGAACCCGAGACCTCTAGCTTCGGAGTCAGTGTTACTACCAACTAGGCTAAACAGGTCGTTGAATTTATGTCAACAAATTTTTACCTTTGTTGTATGTAAGAAAATTGGTGGCAATCCGTTTAATTCGTTAATTGGTATCGCATTCTTAAAATTAGTAGATAAAGCAATGTACCTACACACAAAAACGAATTGTAGTTTCTTCCAACCTTGCCTATATTTGGCTTGAAAATAATACATTGTATAGTTAAATAAAAATTACAGTGTCAGCTACTACAAAATAACTTAAATAACAATGCTACGTACAGTATAAAACATATTTTCGCGACAGATTACCCGTGCAAGACGCTATCACTGCAAAACATCCCTCTTGAAATAAGTGTTTATTTTACTACAGATTTGAATTTAGAATTGCTAAGTTCAGTAATGTGTTTAGGAATTTTATTGGCCTTCTTATTTCTAGTCAGAAAGCGATGCCTTACACTGACACCACCAATTACAAATGTTTTTATAGTACATATGGTGCTATATTACCGCACGAGTGCGGTAATCATCAGATTACGTGCATATGTCGAAACTTTAAAAAGCCATAATATGTACTATTAAACGTTGTACGATACACGTGCGAACAGGTAATTCGCAACTCGTGTCGATTTAAAACACTCCCTTCGGTCGTGTTTCAATTTATCACCACTCGTTGCGAATTTCCTGTTCTCCGCACTTGTATCGTAATGTACTATTATAGTACATATGGTGCTATATTACCGCACGAGTGCGGTAATCAGCAGATTACGTGCATATGTCGAAACTTTAAAAAGCCATATGTACTGTAAAACGTTGTACGATACACGTGCGAACAGGTAATTCGCAACTCGTGTCGATTTAAAACACTCCCTTCGGTCGTGTTTCAATTTATCACCACTCGTTGCGAATTTCCTGTTTTCTGCACTTGTATCGTAATGTACTATAAGTACACACTGTATGTGCAGAGTAAAAGTAACATCGCACCGAAAAATTAATTGATAGTTTTTTCGCAAACTCAAGAAAAAGTTTCGTTGTTCGCACAAAGTTGCTATTTACGTGTAATTTGTTATTTTTCAAGGATTTTAAATATATTTTAGCTCGGGGAAATGATCAGAAACCAGGTTATAAGTTTGTAGTACTACACCGAAATAATAATTAATAAAGTGCATTGGAAAGCTCAACTTAATTAAAAAGATGGCAAGGCCCTCGGCAGACAGTACAATTTTGTACCTTTTGGCGTCGAAACTCTAGGTCCATGGGGTCCCAGCGCGCACAAGTTATTTAGTGAAATTGCGAAGCGTCTGGTTGACGTAACTGGTGCCCAAAGAGCTGGCGATTTCCTCGCTCAACGTATCAGCAGTTCGATATCGCGAGGAAATGCCGCCAGCATCCTCGGTACAATACCTCATGGCCTTGTTTTTGATTTAAGTTAGTTTTAATTGTATTTATATTATTTCTTTGTACATAAATAAATGTTCCCATTAAAAAAATAGGAAACAAATTGTGAATTACTTACTTACTTTTTACAACGCGCTTTGTAATAGTTTATTAGGGTAATAATAAATACTTTACCATATTTAATTAAAATAAAACACATATTATTAACTAAGCACATGCTTTATTGTAGTTGGTTATTTGAAGAGGTAAACAAAACGTATACAATCGACAAGATTTCTCAAGGTCACTGTGGTTATAAAGATAAGATCAATTGCGTAAGTGTTCGTCTCCAAAATAAACGTATATACATGACGGAAATTCTGTAAAGGAAAAAGACTTGGTCCTGTGTTATCACGTATTGATTTAAAATTTCACAATCTTCACACATTCGGACATTCTTCGTGAGTCGCGTACAATTTAATTTATTCACCTATTGGAGGTTACTTCGACGTATTTTTACAGGCTTTTATTTAGTTTCACCTGTCCCGTGGTCTGTCTCTCGGTCTGTAATCAAATCTTGCAAGTTTAATTTGATCCGCTTCCCGGTTTTCGATTGAGCTGAAATTTTGCATGCATGTATAAATCGGAAGACAATGCAATATTATTATGACATATAGCTGATCTGATAATGGAGACAGAAGGTGGTCATAGAAATTCCTAAACTACACAAGATAAACCCATCGTGTCTGGGCTCATTCGAACCGACTCAACAAGTAGTTTATGATTGTGGAAAAAGTACAGTCGGCAATAAAATTGATCTTGTACCAAAAATTGAATTTTTTACCCAAAACTTATTACGATTAAGTCCCACTTACATTAATGATGCTACAACGGTTGCGAAATGGTACAAAGATCATGCGTCGATGGTTGCTGGTTCAGTGTTCGGAGAATCGTCGCAGGTTGCCGCAGTGGTTGGCGGCGCTGTGGTTGTGTCGCAGACAGCCTTGCTACAGCAGTCAGGGTAGTGCTGGGTGGGATCCTGGACTATGCGACAGCCAGGCTGTACAGCTATGACACCACATCTGAGACGAGAAAATAATATTAGTTTATTAATGTAGGCCTGTTTAGCTTAGGTTAGGCTTGGTAGTGCTAGTGACACTGCCTCCGAAGCCAAAGGCCCCGGGTTCGAATCCTGGTCAGGGCATTTAGCGCGGATATTTGGTCCTGGATTTTGGATGTTTTTTAGGTATTTAAGTATGCATTTATCTATATAAGTATGTATATTGTCGTCTAGTATCCAAAGTACAAGCTTTGCTTTGCTTTGCAACGACCACTTTGGCTTAGTTGCTAGTGAACCTGCCTTCAAAGCTAAATATGCTTTTAATCAATCAAAGCGTTTATTTATAAACATGGTTAGTACATGGATGGAAGGATCTTTCATGACATTACGCGATTATGGACGATTCTCACCGAACGGCTGGAGTCGGCGCGCTCCAGAATCAAAGGAATTCAAACCCTCCATACAGAAGTTAGATTTCATATTTGAATGGGTTGCAGACAGGCGGTCAGCTCCGGTCGGCTGCCCCCGCTCTGCCGCTGCCGTTTGGATACGAAGCCTAGCTTCTAATCTGTATGGAGAACTCCGACTCTGGACGTTTGGTGTGAATTGTCCATTAGGTACCCTGATGGGGTCTCTATTGTTATATCAAAAAATATTGACAAATTATCATTTCGCAAACAATTTTCCGCAAATTTTCATTTGCCAAATTATTATTTGGCAAATAAACTCTTGACAAATAATTATAATACAAACCTAATGTCTGGCAAGTGAACAGTTAGACAATGACTCGCTTACCAACTAGTACTTTAACCAAATTTCAAGTAGTCAAATGTTTCAGTTGGAAAAACATATTTTACGCAAGCAAGCAAGCAAAGTTTTCCCGCTCTTTTATAAAAAAAATACCCTCGAAGACGAAAGCGGGAGCAAAGCTCCCGCTTTCGTCTTCTAACCTATCCGCGATCCGAGTCAGTTTTGCCACTAAGTTCCTGTTCCCTACTGCCTACGTGAAAACTTGAACTTGGCTTTGTGGCTATATTACTATTAGATTCATAGTTGTTATATTACAAGTTCAAGTAATAAGTATGTAGATATTGTACGATTTGTATTAAATTTTTAACTTGTTTCAGACAAATTCATTTGACACAATATTTATTGTCTAAAGATTTTCTGCTTTAATGAAGTATTTGGTAAAAGACCAAATGCTTGAACGTTATTTTCCGTGATAATATTATGTTAAGTAAAAATTTGTCCAAATGAAAATGTGCCTACTAAAATTATTCCAAAGATTGCATAACCAAACGTAACAGTTGCCAAAATTTGTTTGGGTAATGAAATTTTACCAAAATAACTTTGGCAAAACGGCAGGATCCCACCCTGATGAACTGCCAAAAGTTACTTCCAGGGCGAAGTGGTATTTTTTATTCTAACGAGATGTTACTGATACTGTTTAGATTTTACTCACTTGTCAGTTTACTTAGATAGACTATTAGGCAAATATCTGACTTGATGAGGCGGATTCGGTATGAAAATTTTGACATGAGTTTACGTCCGCGCATCTCGTTCCAATCAGGAAATACTCATTTAAATGTAGGGATGCGGTAAATAATGTATGATCCGATTGAAAGTTGACACTGACAGCTGACTTACCTATACTGCACCGACAAAAGCTAAAATAAGGGAATTTACAGACGTGTACCCACCAAGTGTGAGTTGTTAAAAAAAATTAATCAATGACAGTTTTGTGACGATAATTAAGCATAGATCTTTAAGAAAGACGACCTATTGATAAGAAGGAACTATGACTAAGTTTTTATACAAATTGAATGACTAATTATCGTCACAAAACTGACATTGACTAACTTTTTTAATGACTGACCCTAGTTTGAGTACACTTATTTCTGACTATGCCCATAAATAGCCTAAGATTTGTTTTAAATCATATCTGCGTGGACCCTGGACCAGGGTATGTCCTAATACTACGACCAAGTCCACCGGAGGATGGGCAGCAGCATCCCTGGAGTGCGGTGGAGATACTGCGATCGCCAACCCGCATCCCAAGCGTGGCGATTATGGCATATACCCCCCATGAATTTGGGGGAGGCCTATGTCCAGCAGTAGATGTACTTCGGTTGATATGGTGGGTGGTGGATATCTGCGTGATCTGTTATTCTGTTCATATTTAGAAACATTTTCCTCGTGTTCCCACATGACGACATCCCATTTGTAAGGAAACATTAAAATCGTGATGACATTGGCCTTGCCGCTATCTTTTTCTTTGAAACTTATATTAAAAAGACAATTAGAAAAATCCACACTATGGGCTTCACCGAGGCAAGGAAGACATGGAGTGGGTTATTCCATACTTTACTATACTATTTATGAGATGGCTAGTAATAAAACCTCCGAAAAGTAAATTCAAAATATGCTCATTTAAAGTCCGATTTTACTGCTTCTTTTACTAAGTTTCCGACAACTTACATAATATGAATAAAAATATAGAAACGAACGTATGAAATAACTAACTAAATGTTGCAAAAAGCGTAGGTTACGTATTAATCGCTGACATAATTCTTTTCTACCTTATTACATTACGTTTTACCGAAAATTATGGTTTGTAATTTTTTTCGGTTACGTGCGTTACAGCCTTACTGCTTTGCAAATATTAGTAAAAAAAAGTTCGGTTCTGGCGCTTCGCCGGCCGCTACCGCTGCACGCTCGCTTCGCTCGCTCGGCTCCCGGGTTGTAGGATCGCAGTTCTACCTAACACTCGTCCTCGCTTCGCTCTTTGTCGTACCTAACGGTAGTTTTCTTCGGAAGTTTAGTATTTTTTTCGGAAACTTAGTTTTTGAGCCAGAAGTATACTACGAGAACAAAATGTATTTTGTTTCGGTATATTTTATCTTTATTTTTCGGTAATTCTTTTTAACGCAGCATAATTAGTATTACAATCTGCCACTTTTCGGAACCTTTATTATTATCGTTATAAGATGATAAGAAAGACATTTGTTTTACTGGGCTGTTTGGTGTGTTATAGGTTCTTGGATGGGTGACCTGAGTGCTTATTAATTGAGCGCTCCCGTGATTTCAAAGGCACGTTAAGCCATTGATCTCGGCTTCTGTCAATGACAGAAGTCTTTAAGCCAAGTTAGAGGCCTTCGAGCGGCTTAAGAACTAACAGTCAAGTTGCCCACTCACTTGACAAGCCTAATCCCAATAAGATCTAGTTTGCCCCTTGGGTTGGGAGGTCAGATGGCAGTCGCTTCAATAAAAACGAGTGCCTACGCCAATTCTTGGGATTAGGTAGCGGACCCCAGGCATCCTTCAGGATGCAGTACTAGGATAACGCTAGTATGAGAATGATGATGTTGGGTGCGTTATAGGTATTCTGCAAAATAAAAATAAAAATCTGAAGACTTACTTCAACTGCAATGAATGCCCAGCTATGTATTTGATTAATATAGATCAGGTAACGTGTCAAACATTCGCTAGATAGATCTGACTACAGTTTAAGTATGAAAAATTACATTAAGATGTACCCTACACACGTTAAAATACGTCACGTAATTACCCCGCTGGAAAGTAATATAATATTATATAATATAATATAAAGTGAGCAACATCTTAGGCCTTGTCATCGCTTTCCATCAGGTGAGACTAATACGTAGGTGCATAAAATTAGCAAAACATGAACATAATTCGATAACTGTAATTTTCTTTTTCTATGATTTAAAGTATTGTTAGTTATAGTTAAAATAAAAAGAATTACACATTTTAAGGCTCCGCGTCAATGTTAAAAAAAAAACACAAAAAACTAAATTTTTAACACATTTTGATTTC
The DNA here is from genome assembly GCA_905163555.1 of Notocelia uddmanniana. Lineage (NCBI taxonomy): Eukaryota > Metazoa > Arthropoda > Insecta > Lepidoptera > Tortricidae > Notocelia > Notocelia uddmanniana. Next base: position 22,492,025 of record LR991068.1, read on the forward strand.
GTAAGTAAACCGTAAAAGTACCTGTATTACGATAAGAAAAAATATAATTTAATCAATTATCATGGATATTTTTTGTTTAAATTGTTTCTTATAGTACTAATAAAATGTTGACGGAATGTTTAGCCTAGTTAGTAGTGTGCCTCCGAAACTAGAGGTCCCGGGTTCGAATCCCGGTCAAGATTTTGTTCCTGGGTCTTGGATGTTTTCTATGTATTTATCTATATAAGTATGTATATCGTCGTCTAGTACCCATAGTACAATCTTTGCTAAGTTTGGGACTAGGTCGATTTGTGTAAGATTGTCCCCCAATATTTATTTATTATTTATTTATATTGTTTTGTTTCATATCATTATACACGTCCGAAATCAAAATATGTTAATTATTCAGTTTTTTGTTTTTTAACATTGATGCGGAGCCTTAACATGTTTAATTCTTTATATTTAAAGTATAACTAACTATAATCATAGAAGAAGAAAATTACAGTTATGAATTATGTCCAGGTTTTGCTAATTTAATGCGCCTATAAGGCCAATCGCTGGTCAGTCTATCATAAAAAAAAGTATAATATACTTACGAATACCAATAAGTTTGATTAGTCGTTTGGCAAGTGTAGACTTCGCATTTTCCTTTAGGGTAGTAAGGTTTGTTGTAGGGAAGTACTCGGTCTAATTCGCTCAGGTAACAACCCTCTCGGCATGCTGCAACGTCATGTTAAGAAATATCAATACCCGGGTCATTCTACGTTTTCGTATCAGTTATTTAATGAGAAAAACAGCTAGAACTACAATTTTTACTAATACCCATGAGGGTAGTTTGAAAATATTCGGTTCCGGCACTGCTCGCTGCCGTAGCACGCTCGCTTTGCTCGCTCGGCTCTCGCGCTGTAGGCTCGCAATTGTACTAACACTCTACCTCGCTACGCTCGTCGTCGTACCTAACAAAATCAGGCGATTTGTGTATACCGTCATTTGACAAACAAAATAACATCATATGCGTATCTGATAATATACCAAACAAAATCAGGTCATATGCACATCTGGTCATCTGGGTGTCTGGGACTTTGCAAAATGCTCTCAGATTATCCATGTATCAGGTACTTAACGTTTCTGTTATAACCAAGGCATGTGTAACATATAGTTGTCGTCCACTTTGAAAAAAAATCACATTCTACCGTTGCCATGCAAATACTCGTAAAAGATCGCTCTTATTTATTCAAAATGAGATCGGAAGTCTACACAATGAACCAGAGAGCACAATATAAAAATCTACTTCATCGTCCATGATGTCAATCAGATATTTATTAAAAAAAAAGTTTACGATATGTGTATAGTTTTGTACAATAGCTAACCTAATAATATAAAAAATATGACGTCTACTGATTTTAGGAGGAATTTAAATAACTATCTATTAGAAAATTGTTTTTATAATGTTAAGGAATTCATAGAAGCAACATGGACATTTCCAACAAAATATTGTATGTATAATATAAATATTTTAAAGTTTAAGTAGTCAGTGTACTATTTGCATGTCGATTAATTACGATAGAGTACTGTACAAAATTTTTACAATAACATAGCTATAACTAGGAATAAGTATTCTTGCAAATAAATAATAAATATTATTATTATTTGGTACTAACTATACGTCTGAACTAACGGTATAACAGAATTACAATACAATACAAATACTCTTTATCAGTAAAAGAACACGGTGCAGCACTTATCACAATAAGTAGAGACAAACAGTATTTGACCTTATCGATAAAGAGCGAATAATTACTTACCGTACTTCGCCGGTTTTGGTTCATATGGATATACCCTGGCTGCGGCAAATACGTACGCTACAGCACAAATCAAAAGCAACAAACCCTTTAGCGTATACATTTTTTGTAATATTATTTGAAATATATTAATAGTCTTCCCCACTTGAGTTATTACGGCAATATAATGGATTTCTCAAAACACTTCACTTTAAAGCACTTTACAATAAATAACGTATTTGCAAAGACTAACAATAATAAAAACGTCATAATTTTTTTGCAGTTGTGTTAACAAAGGAATGAATACACTTGGTGTGTGAAAAATAACTAAATTTAAAACATAGTTTAAGTTCTTAGTTAGTATATTGTAACGTGAACGCTATGTGCGCGGGTCTTCGTGAAAAAGATAAGGTACGGGAGCTTGAAGTAGTCACTGTAAAAATGTAGGGCTGCATTTTCTACCGCATGTATTAAGGGGAGTGCTCCGAGGAATTGTTCGGATTAATCTCTGGCGCTTCTTTCCGCCATCGCCCAACGCGACAACATTTTCATCCTCACCACTTAAATGGTTGACAGTCCTGAACTGTGCGTTTCTCCAGAAATTTCCTGCCTCGCACAGCTAAACTGTGGAATGAACTGTAAATTGTTGTTGCCTACGGTATTTCCGGACCGCTACGACCTTCAAACCTTCAAGAAAAGAGCGTGCTCCCATCTTAAAGGCCGGCAATGCACTTACAACCCCTCTGGGGTTGCGAGTGTCCATAGGCGGCGCTAATCGCTTACCATCAGGCGTCTGGTCGTTTGCCTCCAATTTCATAAAAAAACTGTAGCCATAATATGGCTAGGAGGGAGTAGTACTTAGTACTAAGAAATCAAAGGAAGTTTTTTTACAGGCAATTTTGTGGTAATGTTGTATTTTACCATTAGTTCTAATCTCTTGTAAGAAACTCGTTCGATTTGTCCGTGGCATTGTTTTGACTTTATCATATTTCATAAGTCCCCACGTTCCTTTAGAAATAATAAAAAGGTTCAATCGGATGTGATTAAAATTAAAGAATCTAAGAAGTAATTTATTGTTCTGGTTTAATTGTAAATAAAATAACATTTTATGCATTTCTTGGAAACAGTTCAAATTGTATTTTTATAAGCGTTTTTGATGGTAGCTGGGAAAATAAAACAAATCCCGATATATTACATCCACCATCACCACCATCATATCAGCCGAAGGACGTCTACTGCTGGACATAGACCTCCCCCAATTTCATGGGAGGGAAATGCCATAATCGCCACGCTTGGCATGCGGGTTGGCGATCGCAGTATCTCCACCGCACTCCTTATATGTCACATATTTATAGTCAAATAAAACAGTTGAATTTAACAGTCATTTTTTTATATAAATAGCAAATATACAGTACTTGTAGTAAGACTAGTCGACTATGGGAACCAGGTTGAAGTGTGTTGTGGGCGATGGGCTAGCAAACCGTCACTGCAATGTCACATTTTTTCCATCTAAACCTACAATTGCTAAAAGTGGCACTGAAATTAATTTTCGTGTGCTCTGCCTACCCCTTTAGAGAATATGAGCGTGAGTTCATGAACGTATGTATGTTGTAGTAAGAATAAATTTTAATTGAACGCCTTTTTCCTTTTCCACTCACAACTTACGTAAGCTATAAATGCTATAATACACAGAAACTCACACAAAAATAACTAGAGAAGCGTTCATTTTAAGATTGGTCTTCCTTTACCATAAATTGTTTACAGCATATTACCAGGCTAGTATGTATTGGGCGTTAAATCTTGCAAGACTGGGCAACATTACAAACAATTTTCCATTATTAAGGATTATTATTAGTATTAATCAAAATAAAACGAATATGATGCCATAAAACATTTACATTAAAGCAAAAGGGGTCACAGATTTAAGTTTACGTATTTTCTATGGACATAACTAAAGGCTAGAAAGCTATCTTGCCAGGATAATAACTCGTTAAGAGGGTTCCAATGCGACCAAACACAACGGTTTTATCTTGGATCGTTTAGGAGTTGCTATGGCCACCTTCCGAAACCATCACCAGATCAGCTCGGTTGTACCATAATATTGCATTTTCATCAAAGTTACTTACATATGAACGGTACAAAGAAAGCTTGTTAAAACGTAATTATCATGCTCATAGGCCGTTCACTGTTGAACACAAAAAGAACGGCTGTGTATAAAAACAAAGCTGGCTCTAAAATCCAGCTCTATCCTATTGGTTCACCGATGCTTGGGCCACGAGAAGTTCCGCTAATGATCCCTGATCAAAGATTTCACTGGGTGCTTCAGTCTCTGATGCCTTGGTTGTCGGTTCTGTCACTGAAGCAGTCTCGCTGGTTAACGGTCCGTCCTCATAAGGTTTGGTTTCGCTGTCTTTAGCCTCTAAGGACTGGGTTGTCTGTTCTGTCACTGATGTATCCTCACTGGTTAAAGTGTCAGGTGGAATGGTAGAACACATGACCCATGGACAGCAGTTGGGGTAGTTTTGGCTAAGGTCGCCGCTGACGATATGGCACGGTCCACTTTCGTCTACGACCTGAGTGCCGCATCTGGAATCGTGACAATAATAATCATCATGTTCAGGTCGCAATCGCCCGCTGCTGATATTAGGCATAGAGTAAGCCTCTCGTCCCGATCCTAAGCTTATTTCATCTAAAAGTAACCCGAGATCTTTCTAATTATTTTATTTATTTTGTAGACATTTTACAGATATTTTTACTCATGACTCTTTATCTAAAAACAATAAATCAATGTTAAACTACCTAAAAAAAAACCTAATTACCTACCTAATTTACAAATAAAAAATGGGTTCGAGCGCGGAACTCGACGGTAGGGTGCCCAGAAGGCTGGCCGCATTGCCGCGCTGAATAGCAATGCTAATGCGCTGAGCGAGATACGTTTCTAATTTCATATACTAAAGAAAATATTGGTCAAGTAAGACAATAACTGGTGCGTTGAAACGTCGGAAAATAATAAATATCGCGTTGGAGCTGTCGTAAACAACAAAGCGCGAGAATTTAAAGTGTTAAGCTAAATGAATAAGTAACTTAATATCGGACGTAGTAATATAAGATTTTTTGATAAGATAGTAAAATAGTATCAATAGACCTTACTATACAATGAATGAATTTTTTGCCAATTCACTTGAATAATTTGATTTCTTTTGTTAATTATTATTGCTTATATTAATTAATTGACATTTATGAAATGTTTGTTTCTCTCGTTGTAATACTTAACTTTAAAATATTTATCCACATTATTAGATTTCTGTAAACATTTATTCTGCTACTGTGACATTCATTTATAATTTGACTATTTAATTTTATACTCTGTTCTTCATGTTCTATCATTGAAATGTATTTACTATATTATATTGCCGTATTTGCTTGTACTTGTACGTTAAGCAAATAAAAAATCTGAAATTTAAACCTAAAATATTTTACAGTACATATGGTGCTATATTACCGCACGAGTGCGGTAATCAGCAGATTACGTGCATATGTCGAAACTTTAAAGAGCTATATGTACTGTAAAACGTTGTACGATACACGTGCGAACAGGTAATTCGCAACTCGTGTCTATTTAAAACACTCCCTTCGGTCGTGTTTCAAATTATCACCACTCGTTGCGAATTTCGTGTTTACTGCACTTGTATCGTAATGTACTATTACCGAGGACCTAGAAAAGTAGAGTATAGGTACTTCACCGACAAGAACTAACATTTTTAAAAGAGGATTACGATTCTATTCCTGTTGACGTCGCCGCCGCCTAGCGCCGTTAGAAGTCGATGAAAATTCACATCTTCCGGGCCTGTGTACTAAATATTTACTTTACCATACTTACGTAAACACTTGTGAGAAATTTGACGTAGAACACGAGTATTGAGTACACGACTTCTCCGGGTAGTAATTACCGTAGGGGATTACTTTATTCAAATGTCTGAGGTAGCATCCTTCCTGGTCAGCTGTAACAAGGGACAATCATCGTATGTACAGTCGAGGGCATAAATATGTATACATTTTTGGACTCTATTTCAATGAAATAAGCTGAATAATGTATACATAATTCTTCCTGTCCATCAATAGGAAAGTTAGACATTTACTATTTATTTGTTTTATTTATTTATTTGTTTTATTGCATACAATTTATTAATAACTAGCATGCATTATTTAATATCGGGTGCAGTGAAATTATTATTATGAGGACATTCGATTTAAATTTAGACAACATAATAAGAGCCATTGAAATGTGAATTCATTTAATTCATTTTTTTTTTATTTGCTCATACATTATAAGACTTAAAACTATTACAAAGTTTCGCCAAACTACGGAGCAGTTTGTTGGTGAATAAAGTATACACTCTTTCCTGAACACCTGTTTGTGCCAACAGAAGATACTTATTATTTCCTTATTCCTAAACGTCCACTAATCATTTTTTTTTAATGTAATACCTTAAATTTTTTTTTTCTTTATCTGGCAAATTGAGATTTATGTTTGCAAGAATCACTTTTACAGAAAGTTTAAATAAGTAAAGCGACTATTTAAGATCTATGAATAAGGGGCTTAACATGTATTTTTATTATAATGCAATAAACTTTTTACTTAAATAACTTAACTAACATTTCAATTTATTGAAATAGAAGATGAACAGCATTCAAGGCCTTTTAGTCGGACATAGCTTAGGCATTTCTAATCGATTTTAATGTGCTTCGTTCGCCCTTTCTAGCTCATTAAGGCAGCACGAGTGGAAGCGAACGCTGAATAATAATATTGATACCAAACCGCGGTGCGAGCGGGACATTGCTATAGAGTTTAAGGTACATGGTGCTACCAAATATCGTGGATTGTAAACCGATACACCGCATTTGGCGTTAGGAGTGTGTACATTTTGGACCGATTGAACCGAAGGTCTCCACTTCAGCTTCGACAATAATAATTCCGTATGTCGAATGTCCGCATTTCCGCTTGTTCTCCTCTACAGGTCGCATTTTTTAACCAATTCCCGAGAAAATGTTGTGAGCAGGTTCGATAATTACAGAGAATTTTTTGTTAAATAAAGTTTTGGAAATTCTGATACTAAAAAAAAGTGTTTTGCGAAGTCTACAGCTCACAAAGCCACTAGTTAAAGGATCGCCAACGCGTATGTGACACCCATTGAGTTGCAGGCGTCCATAGGCTGCGGTGATCCCTTACTATCGGGTGGAATGTACGCTTATTTTAAAAAATACTATAAATCTTAACAGTGCAGTCTCGCTCGAAAACAGTGCAGAAAACGCGTTAGTGTCATATCCGCCTAAATGTATTTCGATACCAATAATAAAACTAGAATGAAATACCTACACCTACACCTGTTTAATTAATTAATTAATTCTAATAAGTCAGGAAGTATGATACGATAACGTCATAAAATGCATTTTAATACGTTATATTTAAATTAACAAGTTGATATTTAATAAATGATATAACGTCAAAATAGTGGTCAATTTGCATTATGTTTATAAATAAAATCTTGAATGACATTTTAACTTAATTAAAATTGGTGAACACGCAAGGTGCATTTTCTTCATCTTATTCAATTCACATAGGCGTGTGGGTTATCTATGGATAGGCCCTTTTGTGCGATAATTAGCTGTCCCCCCCCCCCCCCCCCCCCCCCCTCTTAAGTTCCAAATAGGGTTTGCAGTCCCGGTTTCGATTTGTATGAAATTTCCCGGGAAATTTACATGCCCTAGTTCTAAAGTATTACGTTTAAAATTCTAAAAAAATCGCGGTAGTGCATATTATCTAATACTTACTTCTAACGATTTTTGATTTGAACAAGATAGGTCTAACGGTTTCTAAACAAATGTCAAATAAAAGGACATAAGCTCCGCGAGTTCCTTATGAAGATACGACCTGTTTTGATGCAATGTATTGTATAGTGGTATTAAATGTAGACTATAGTAGGTGTCGGTACGGAACCCTTTTTGTACGTGGTCCGACACGCACTTGCCCCCCTTTTTAATACTACGCCGGAGGCAAACAAACTTACGGCCTTCTTGATCTTGATGGTAAGCAGACACCGTAACCTATGGACGCTTGGGACTGCAGAGCAATCACAAGCTCGCTCGCTGCTGACTCTTTTTTGCTATGAAAATTCAATACAATACAAATACTCTTTATTAGACACCTCACACAAATGAAACAGTTACAAACAGAAACATAACCGCAACGTGTGGGTAGAGGTAGATAGGCGGTATTATCGCTAAAGAGCGATCGATTAAGTGAGGAAATCTCACATCAGTGCGCTCATGTCAAAGAACAAAATACCTACCACATAGCGATCCCGCCCCGCCAAGTCAGGAAGTTGCTTAAAATGCCCAAACGAATAAGCCGCAACCAAACCAAGTAACTAATATGTCACTAATAAGCGCAGATATCAAAAGTGTCCGAAACAGTACATTTTCTTTCCATACATTTTCCAAATCTTTGTTACAATTGGTTAAGTTTTGTTTAAAAAAAAGATTTTTATTGTAGTGCAGTTGTCCTTATCGCAATCATTTTGAGAAGTTTTGTTTAAAAAAATAGATTTTTAGTAGTTCAGTTATCCTTATCGCACTCATATTGAGAGGGGCGGGGTAGGCGCAATAAGGCAACGTTTGAGCTTGCGTATGGTAGATTTTACCGTCATTTTCCATACTAAAAATGACAGTTAGATACTTTACGTTCGAAAAGTGACACGATTACCCTGCTGCTCACATTTCACGAGAATCGGTTGAAAAATGTGACCTGCAGAGGTCAACATCCGGACACGCGCTGCACGCACAAAAGCATTTTTTCTCAAGCTGAAACCGAGATGCTTCGAGCTCGAGCTCGGTCGGTAAATAAAATATGTAAAAAATATTAAACTCACCAAATTCTGCCGGTTTTTCCTCGACGGGAAACAACGCCGTGGCAGCGTTAGTGTACGCTACCGACAGCAGGAAAACAAGAGTACACAACCCGTACATGATCGAAGATAAACAACCTTCCTTCCAAAGGCTAATATACGAAGTGACACATAAACTAGCTCACAGCATCTTATACGGAAAAACAACTTGAACTTGAACTGGGGACCGGACAGGTACATGCGTTATGCATTCAAATTTGGTTTTGGTTTGGTTTCTATGTATTTAATTTATGTATTTAAATATGTTTATCGTCGTCTATTGCCCATAGTACAAGCATGGCTTAGTTTGGCACTAGGTTGACTTGTGTGAAAAAAAATCTGCTCTGAGCAGGATTTGAAACTGCGTCATTTGGCATACGCGGCTAAATCGCTCTAGCTACTGAACTATCAGAATCAATAATAAAGTTCAGGCAGGAAACCCTTTACTAGTTCCCTCTTAAGGAGGCGTACAGCGACATCTAAGTACATACTCGTACCTTAGAAAACTTAGGCATCTTTTAACAAATCTCAATCAATTTTTTTTTCTATTTCTCCCTTTGTAGTGACCCCACCTAGGAAGAGCTGAGCACAAATTTGTTGCTGAGTCTTGAACTTTTTTTTGTATTTAAGTATTTATTATGTATATACTTAACGTATACGATAAAAATAAGTATGTATGTATATCGTCGTCTAGTGCCCATAGTAAAAGCGTTGCTTTTTTTTTTATTAAAAATGGGATTGCTCTTGGCCAGCATCTAGCCAGGGGGCAAAGATGAGGCCGACGATGAAGCGAGCTCACCCAGAAGATGCCTATTCACTCGGGCCTTAAAAAGGTCCAGGTTATATGAACTCGGAAATACAGACGCCGGCAGAGAATTCCAAACCTTAGAAGTGCGCATTATAAAAGAAGATGCAAAGCGCTTAGTTTGGGACTAATATAAATAGGTGATTTGTGTAACACTGTCCCCGAATATTTATTTATTTGTTGAATTTAAATATATTTGTAGTGTTGCACGCGCATTTGGAATCGTTCACTCAGTGCGTGTAGAAGCGAAAGGCAAAACACATAGTTTTCAAAACAAGGTCAATTTGAAATGCGTGACGTATGTGTTAAATGAACCCTCTGCATAAAATAAAGTAGCTATGCGTCATGGGCTTTCCTTGTACGTGATGGCCACATTAGCTTAGTTAGTAGTGACTACATACGAAATTTGTGGTCCTGGGTTCGAATCACGGCAAGAGAATATTTGTGCGATGAACATAAAAAAAAATCCTCAGTTATGGATGTTTTCTATGTGATTAAGTTTTTATTTACGAGTATCTAATATCGTCGTCTAGTTTTTTTTTATATTTGATTTTTTGGTAAGTACCTAATGTATTTATATAGGGTGTCCGCTGGATGCGGGTGGCGCAGGACCGGTCATTGTGGAAGTCTTTTGGGGAGGCCTATGTCCACCAGTGGTCGACATTCGGCTGAATGATGATGATGATGATGAATGTATTTTGTTAAATTTTGATGGATATTTTTGATTTTAATTTTTCAGATTTTATAGAACCAGTTTTAGATTAAGGCATCCGTTTACGAGATGTTAAGCTTTAAATTGCTAAATTTTGTTAAGACTGCGCAGTACGTTCGGTTCTCCATACAAACGTATTTATGCTCTCATTTTAAAACGCCGGGCTAGAATAACATGAAACTTTGTATACACAATGGGATCCGGTATATCTAGGTCGGATCATAGTTTTTGTTGCTTGAAATTATAATTGAGAAAAAATACAGCGATTATTAAGGTTTTCATACAAGCCGTAAAAAACTCAAAAAGCCGCTGTATTTTTTTTCTTTTACAATTTCTAGCAACAGAAACTATGATCCGACCTAGATATGCCGGATCCCATTGTGTATACAAATTTTCATGATATTCTAGCATGGCGTTTTAAAATGAGAGCATAAATACGTTTGTATGGAGAACCGATCCACACCGATCGTACTGCGCCCTCTTAAGGACAAATGTTTCTCGCCTTGCCAGCTAAACGGTTGTTACCGGGAATCTAGGAAAAAAACCGGGAAAGTGCTTGTCTGACTCGCGCACCGAGGATTCCGTACAGCGATCGTGTACCCGTGCCGACCCCATTCATACAGGGAAAATCTTGTAGAAAAAGAACGCCATGGGTGCAGCGCCATCTAGCAGCGCATTTTATTACTAACTAGCGACCCTTCCCGGCTTCGCACGGTTGCAATGCTGATATAATAAAAATATACTACAGAATGTCTCTTTATATATAAACCGACCGATACCGCCGCAACCGCTACGAGTATGTCCCTGTGTTTTTAATCTGTAATATCTTAGAAAATATTTCTTTAAATCACATACTGCAAAGGGACATATTGATCTGTATTAAATGCACAATGTATTTAAAGTACTTAATTTGATAAGGATTAATTCTGTATTGCTTAAAATCGCTTCGTAAATAAGCCATTATTACTCGTAAAAAGTAAAGGACAAAAAATGGTTATTGTGGGTTATTCCTAAGAGATAGACATTACCATCGCGGACCTTTTTGTAGCCCTTTTTAAGATGTAAATAAATGTAGTACATTATTTTGATCTATCTCGTAAGGTTCAAACCTTTTTCTTGAATCATTCTATCTATTAAAAAAAACCGCATCTAAATCTGTTGCGTAGTTTTAAAAATTTAAGCATACATAGGGGCAGACATCGGGAAGCGACTTTGTTTTATAATATGTAGTGATGATGTAGTGATTTGCGCGTCTGAATAACTTAGTATGCATGTTGGTTCTTCAAGGATATTTTTATCACGTGCACCGATTTCGATCATTTGTTTTTTATTTGAAAGAAGGTACTTTTATCATAAGCTGATAGGAATTTACAAAACGAAAATACATGCACAGGGGATTAAATATTGTTTAAGGTCTGCTAGGGTGAGGTGGGGATCGCCGCTTGACGGATTCAGCCTCTAATTTTCCACCAACAGGTTTAGGCCCGTCCCGCCCCCGCTTCCCCTGTAGTCGCTCCGGCCGCAACAAGTATCAAACTTAGTTTAAAAATGTATATTTATGGAAAAAATCTAGATAGAGATATGTTTATATTTTCCTGTATATTTTAATAAATATTAACTTTTTAAGGCACGAGTGAATAGGCATCTTCTGGGTGAGCTCGCTTCATCGTCGGCCTCATCTTTGCCCCCTGGCTAGATGCTGGCCAAGAGCAACCCCATTTTTAATAAAGAAAAAGTTATTTAATATTTTTTGTTTTTATTTTTCCGAAGTTTTTATGTTTATGTTTTGTTTTTATGTTTATGTATGTTCGGAGATGAACGGGTGGACGGTTTTTTGTATAAATTCTTTCATAATACGAAATTTATCCATAGCAAAAAAAATATTTACTAGACTTTGAACTTGTTCGATGTGACAGACATACAGACAGTCAGAGCGGCACCATAAGTGTTCCTTTTTTACCATTTTGTTCCGGAACCCTTAAATCAAGCCAATCAAGGTAATTGTACTATATATAAAAATTTAAACGGAAAACTAACACAGCTAAGCAGGCATTACTATTTAGTTGACGAGTAAGTCGAACTTAAGAAATGTATTGGGAAAAGCAAACTTTCGTGTAGGTAATTTCCATCGGTTACTTAAATACTTAAGTTGTTAGTTGTGTCTAGTATGTTGCAGTAAATATAACTTATCTAAAGTAAAAAAAAGCATGTGAACTTTCAAGTCTGCATAATGTAACTGGTGGGTAACTACGAAACTCTACATTGCGCATGGCCTGACAGGTACTTGGCTGTTTTTTTAATACAGTTAAAAAAAGTCTTACACAGGTATAAATAATAGGGACTTCAGCGGTGCAATTATAGAACGACTAAATTTTGTAGGGATAAATAAAACTGGCACAATATGCTGAATAATTTATTTACGTTATTTGCTGTATTTATGTAGCAGAAGCTGAAGCTTGGGCATTAGGGCCTGAAGTGTAGGTCTCGATTACTGGTTGTTGTCCACTGACGGACTGAGCTGATGCGTAGGCAGAGGATCCTTGTCCGCTAGCTGGAGGCTGGGTGGTTGGTGGCTGTGTGGTCGGGGCCTGGGTGGTCGTGGCCTGTGTGGTCGGGGCCTGGGTGGTCGGGGCCTGTGTGGTTGGAGCTGGGGTGGTTGTAGTTGGTGGGCACACTTCAGTACCGCAACAATCTGGGTAGTTCTTGCTTAAGTCGTCTGCGGACTTCGTGCAGCCAGGGTTTATGTAAACAGCTCCACAACTGTGAAGAGAATAAGCATTGGTAAATGAGGGACAAGAGTATTAAGCGCAAAACCGGGAAACGAGGAGATTTCGGAGTCTTAGATTCATTATAAGTCGCTGAGAAAACAGAGTAATTAAGGATGTAGGCCGTACGCTTGTTTGCCACCAACGTGGTATTAAAAAAGTAAGCTAATTTATTTAAAATAATAAGTAGGTATAATAACTCAACCAAGGGTGCCAACGGCATCGAAAGAAGATACCTGGTAGATAATGGCCATAGCCATAATACTGAGTTACGGAGCCGCGCCGCCAAAATCGGCGGTGCCCGTCCTTACTAACTCCGTATAGAAATTATCATCATCGTTTTTGCGGTATGGCAGTTTTGTGGTCACGCTCTAAGCTACCGATGGTCAGGGCGACAGCATCCGAGCCATGTCCAGAAGTACCGCCTTCTGAATCATTGCTTGGCCCAGCCATCTAGCGAGTCTCTTGAGGTGTTGCTTAAGAATCTTATTAGCAGTAAACAAAGACGACTATCGGGACAATGATCGTCAAATCAAGATCCAATATGATTGGGGTCCCAGTGCGCACAAGTTATTTAGTGAAATTTCGAAGCTTCTGGTTGACGTAACTGGTGACCGAAGAGCTGGCGACTTCCTCGCTCAACATATCAACATTGTGATACAGCAAGGAAAGCCGCTAGTAGTACTAGTTATGCCTCAAGGGCCTGTTTCAGATTTAAGTTAGTTTTAATTTCATTAATATGTATTATTTTGGTTAAGTAGTCTTGTACATATTATGTAGTATGTTATTTGTATATAAGTGTATAATTATTATCATTTTTATCTGTTCTATAATAATAATAATAAATTCATTTTCTCAAACATGCAATGAAATATTGATGTTATGTTCCTTATAATAGGCTGCGAAGTATGATATTTCAGGTGCAACTAGGACAATAGGTCATTAATGGAATTTCATACAAATCTTGCAGGCCTAGGCCGGCAAAGTCCTCACTTTTAATTTCCATTCCACATAAATTTGTGGCACAGGCATCATGACATTCTGCCACTATGCGTATTAAAAATAAAACATTGATTTTTTTGTTGTTTATTTCATTGCATGTTTGAGAAAAGCACTATACATACCTCGGCGGGAAATATGGGTTTGCCCGCCTCAGACCTATCCTCTATATTATCTATATGTCTTCGGCCGGCAACCCCTTTCGTCCCGGCCTCTGTAGTAATGTATTATTAATTCGACTAACTGGGATCATATCACAATACATTATAAAACTTATACTATAGGATTAAGGCTACGGTTCGGTACAGTTGAGGATAAATGCGTACATTATTGATGTAGTCATAAAAAATTACATGATGATGATCATTTGATGTGTAATGTGTGTTAGTGTAGTATAATGTGTTCTAGTATGGATTATATCTACTTACGTTTCTTCCAAAGTCACATTGTCGCTCTTCTGGCACAGGTACCTTTCGCAAATGTTCCCTGGATAATATGGTTGATCGTATGGCAACACCCTATTTAGTGTTTGAATATAGCATCCTTCTTGGTTCGCTGAAATAATATTTTACAAAATTAATCAATTTATAATGAGATAGCTATTTTGTCTGGTAATCGAATTTGTACCCATTTATAAAAAATAACATCATCGTCCTAGCGTTATTATCCCAGTACAGTTATATCGGGGTCCGCTACCTAATCCCAAGTAATAGCGTAGGAACTAGTTTTTACGGAAGCTATTGTTATCTGATCTGCCAGCCCAAAGGGGACACTAGAACTTATTGGGATCAGGCCTGTCAAGTGAGTGGACTACTTGACTGCTAGAAGTTCTCAAGCCACCCGAATGTCTCTAACTTGGCTTTGCAGCTGGTAGCTATGACAAGGATTAACGGCACAGGCAATGGCGGCAATTCTAAAGCACAGGAGCGTTCAGTTAGTAACCACTTAAAGCCGACGTTGCTTAACCTCCCATGCAGCACGCGATACGCTGGCATCGCTGGGCCACGAGCGCTCCTTTTTCTCTTTTTAGATGTATGGATTAAGATAATTGTTATTTAAGAGGGCGCAGTACGCCTGGTTCTACATACAAACGTATTTATGGTCTCATTTTAAAACGCCATGCTAAAATAACATGAAACTTTGTATACACAATGGGATCCAGCTTGTCTAGGGCGGAAATTAGTTTATGTTGCTTGAAATTATAATGGCGAAAAAATACAGCGATTATTAAGGTTTTCATACAAACCGTAAAAAACTCAAAATATCGCACAACTTTTTTTTCTTTTTCAATTTCTAAAAACATAAACTGATTTTCTGATTAGGATCCCATTGTGTATACAAAGTTTCATGTTATTCTAGCGTGGAGTTTTAAAATGTGAGCGTAAATACGTTTGTAATGAGAACCGATCCACACCGATCGTACTGCGCCCTCTTAAGAGGGTATCAACGAGTCCACTAGCGCCACCTCTAAAAATTTTGATTATTTAAATTTAACGACAGATATTTAAAAAAGGGAATGTCCTATATTTTGTATTTTACTACCTTTTAAATACATTGAAACAGTTATTATGTTGCTAGATTCATCAATCTTTGCGTCGAAAGAAAAACGGCCGTTTTATTTTTGAACTCAAAGATCGACAAATCACGCAACGTAATACCTAATTTGATGTATTCAAAAGATACTTAAATACAAATTACAGGACATAGCAGTCCCCTTTTTATAATATGTATCGTTAAATTTAAATAATCTCAGTTTTTACAAGTGGAGCTAGTGGATCCGTTGATACCTGTGTGGATCTAGATAACTTTCGACCTTTGTCAACTAGAACGTACAGGACTAATACTGGATCCTATAGTGTAATACCGAGAATTTGTAAAGAGCATAATTTACTATATAAAAGAAACAGGGTTGATATACTGAACATGTCACAAAATCAGTTCAAAACATATCTCTGTAAACAAAAATCATAATCTCCAAGTTTGATGTTAATTTTAAGTCTGCTTTTCTCAATTGTTATAGTATAATGTTCCTAGCCTTCTTACAAGTAACTTACCTTATAGCCAACCTTAGATTTAGTGTAAGTGTGGATTGAGTGTAGTCGTAATTAAGTAGATTTTACTATGTTTAATGCATGCCGTGTTTGCCTGTAATTGGGTGAATACTCTAGCAGTCGTTCATTATCTGTTGTAAATAAGATTGTTTATTGTATTACATCTGTTGGCAAACCTTAAGAAATAAATAAATAAATACCCTCTTGTCAAAATTCACGGCAGGCACGCTATAAAGCTCGCAGCTTTCTGCCTGGTAATCGTTTATTCAAAACCAAGCTCGTATCATTAAGTTTTTCAAATCCTCAACCTAATAATCCTAAGCTTGGCTGCTATCTATACTACTATTGAAGACTATCTGTGTTTAATATATTTCTCGTGACACAGTAATCAGTGTATAAGTAGGCAAGTGAGTATGTATCAATTTTCGTATCGGAAATGATTAAATAAAATGCTTTAAAAATTATAATTAATAATATTAAATAGGGTTCCAATTTAGGGACTTTTTAATTTTATATTTATCTTATTTGTTTTGTTTTTATCGTCTTAGTTTTCAATTCTTGTTATTTTTTTAATTATAATAATTATCCTATGTCCGAACAATTTTATGAGACTATTTTTACACGACGGAACTAGCCCCATAATAAGCTGAATAAGGCTTGTGGTATTGGTAGAGAACGATATATAAATAGAGGATGATATATAAATATAAGGTGCTAAGCTAACAAATTAGGTACCTATAGTTATTAGGGATGCGATAGTAAATCAGAACAATTAACTTTATATAGAAATTAAGAAACTTTTTAAATACATTAAAATTCTGTTCAAACAGAATCATCCTATGCAGTTACCTGACAAAGGACGGGAATCGATGGTGTGTCCATATAGGACATACTGTTAGCTATATTACAGAAGATAGGTCTTACCTAATTCAGCGGGCTTCGGCTGGGGTGGGTACCTCTCTACAGCGGCATAAACCACTGACACCAAGGCGAGAAAACCAAAGATTTTCAGCATTTTGAACGATATTTCTTATCGAAGCTGATATCACACAGACTCCTCAAAAAGTGCCCCGTCTCTTTTTATACTCAAAACCCATTTAATATGTGTACAATAGTAAAAAGTCCAAACCCCCAAGTTGACAGGGAATTATATGTCATAACGCAGTGTCTTAATGCGTCTAGTTGCTTGTTTGAATTGTGAAATGCGGTTCAGAATAAATTTTATTAACAATTGATTTATACCATTTAAATATTTGGACAAATGCTATTTAAGTGCGTCAATTCTTCGCAGGTGTTTGGAGGAATTATATAGGAATATCGCGAAATAAATGTCTAAGTACATAGCAACGCTATAATTTGTAATAAAATTACTTAGTTTCAAATATCATGCATATATTATGCAATTTAATATTAACGAAAAAGAAAAACGTTCTTATGTTCACCTGATAGTAATTATTCACGTTCTGTTGTTCATTTGACGGCCTGTTTAGCCTAGTTGGTAGTGACTCTGCTTCCGAAGCTATAGGTCCCGGGTTCGAATCCTGGCCAGGGCATTTATTTGTGCATTTTTCACGGATATTTGTTCTTGGGTCTTGGATGTTTTCTATGTATTTAAGTATGTATTTATCTATATAAGTATGTATATCGTCGTCACTACCCATAGTACAAGCTTTGCTTAGTTTGGGACTAGGTCGATTTGTGTAAGATTGTCCCCCAATGTTATATTATTATTTATATTATCTTTTTTGCTTTATTTAAGATAGAAGGCGCCTATTACTGCGCCAGCTTTGAACTCCGCAACGTTTACATTGTATATATATGTTACTACCTTATAAACCATGAAAAAAAACATCCTTACGTCCAGTTTTGTAGTAGTGTACACATACAATATACATTCGCGACTCTGAGCTAAAACGTTGGGTGCTAGTCAGGTAACCTCCATGAGCGTCTGGGCTCTTCCAGTTCCTGTGGACCCTCGCAGGTCTAGGGGAACGGGGAACGGTTTTGGCCGGAGCGCCCTGGAGGCAACGGCTCAAATATTAGATATTCTGAGATGAAGGCTGAGTTCGACTGCCTGTCTTAGCTAGGTGCTAAAAGTGTTATTATAGGCGCGTTACCCTATTCTGCTTCCCCGTGGAGTGCTAATAGTCATGCGTGTAATCTTAACAAGCTTATGTATAAGCTGAGGTGCCGTCATAGTGACGTTATATTTTTTGACACTAATAATGCTATTAGTGATTACCGTATTACGACTGACAGACTTGCTAAATCTTTAGCATCTTTTATTAATTCCGTTTTCGGAAATCAAAGCTCCCCCTCCCCTTTGGATAGGACGACATCTCCAACCGCGGATTTTTCTTTAAACTGACTGTTGGGACAACGGAGAAGCACAGTGGTGTAACTTTATTTCACCAAAATATAAATCGCTTCACTGGCAAAATACTAGATTTAGAATTATTTACGGAAAAGTTTAATGTAGATGTAGTCTGCTTAACAGAAACTTGGTTAAAGAATCACATGATGAAATTCAATGTAAATAATTATGTATTGGCCAGCGCATTCAACAGATCTACCGCAGAGGGTGGTGCTTCTATTATTTTAGTGAAAAATGGTTTAACTTTTAAGGAACGTAGAGACCTCTCAGGTTGTTCTGTTGATCGTGTTTGTGAGATTGCTTGTGCAGAGACGGATCAGTATCTGATAATTTCCATTTATAAACCACCGTCAGGTGACTTAACATCTTTTATAGGAATTATGGAGGATGTACTTAGTAAAGCAACAAGTGGAAAAAACCAGTAGTGGTCTGCGGCGACTTTGATGTCGATATTTTATCACAATCAGTTGAAAAAGATAAGTACCTATAAATAACTCTTTTTAATTCATTCAATTTTGACTACTTGTTTGAAGTACCTACCAGAGTTACTCCGACCTCTGCCACTTGTATAGATAATATTTGGTTAAACTGTCCTCATCTAGACAGAAGCATAGTGAATGGAGTTCGTTCGGATCATAAAGCTCAGATGGTCAGGCTACCTTGCGAAGTAAAACATCCAGATCGCGTTATAGAAATAACACCGCTGAGTAGAAGTAGACTAGAACTACTAAAGTCAAATCTACTAGTCGCCATGCCGAACACCCAGGTAGAATCAAATGATTCGAATGATCAATTCAAAATGCTTCTGAATACGGTGTGTAACGAATTTAATAGGACTTGTAGTAAAAAAACGTATTAAGATAAAAAATAAAATGAGATTTAATGACTGGGCAACTACCGGAATTCGAAGAAGTAGAGATAACTTATACCAACTTTATGAAAGGAGATCTTGCACCACTGACAAACGCTTCCATCAGTATGTTAGAGATTAAAAATAAAGAGCACTGAGGACTTATGGGGCGTGTCAGTCAAGGTACTGGAATCTATTCTGGAGGTCGTTGCACCCAATCTAGCTCTCATTTTTAATAGTTGTGTAGACAATGGCATTTTTCCAGACTTAATGAAGTGTGGTAAAGTACTTCCTATTTTCAAATCAGGTCATAGAGACCTTCCTCCCCTTCCTGATCCTTCCTGGTCCTTCTGATTATCGTCCAGTTTCTATTCTAAAAAATAGCAAAATATTCGAAAAAATAATGCTCACGCAAGTGGTTTCTCATTTTAATTCACACGATATTTTGCACGCACAGCAGTTCGGTTTCACAAAAGGTAGGTCAACTACTGATGCAGGTGCAAGTCTAATAAAATTTATTTTGCAGTCTTGGGAAGAGTCACACGACGCCATTGGAGTTTTCTGTGACCTTTCCAAGGCTTTCGAATGTGTAGATCATGGTACTTTAATTTGTAAGCTTAATTTTTATGGTATCAGAGGACATGCATTAGATCTCACGAAGTCATATTTAACACAGAAAAATCAAAAGGTAGCGATAAATAGAGCTATTTCGTCAGAGACAGTGGTAGAGATGGGAGGCCCATTTCTATTCCTTGTTTATGTAAATGATCTACCATATATGGTAAGCCGAATGTCAGGTATTGTAATGTTCGCAGACGACACCTCATTACTGTTCAAGGTAAATAGGAGAGATACTGAACTCATTGAACCAAATAATACCATGTCCATGATATCTGACTGGTTTGCTGCCAATAACTTAGTGTTGAATCCGAAAAAAACTAAATGTATGAAATTCTCTCTAGCGAACTCATCAAATAGAAACTTAGACACAAATATTAAACTTAATTGTCAATCGTTAGAATTTGTTAAGACAACTATATTCTTAGGGATTACATTGGACTCAAAATTGCAGAGGGGTTCCCATATAACAGCGATAGGAAGTAGGTTGAGCTCTGCTGCATTTGCAGTCAGGAGAATAAGGCAGCTTACCAATGTGGCAACGGCACGGTTATTTTACTTTGCATATTTTAATAGTATAATTACTTATGGTCTTATCTTGTGGGGTTCAGCTGCAGATATTGACACTGGTTTTATTTTGCAAAAAAGGGCTATTCGAGCTATTTATAAGTTGGGGTCGCGTGAGTCGTTAAGAGAATTTTTCAAGGAAATAGATATTCTAACCCTGCCGTCCTTATACGTATTTGAAATAATAATGTATGTTAGGAAGAATTTGTGCTATTTCCCAACAAACGATGATAAACCAATAGCCACCAGAAACACTGGGAAACTCAAAATAACCTTCTATAGACTAGTAAAGGCGAAAAAGTCGTTCTTGGGAAATTGTATCAAATTCTACAATAAAATTCCAAAACACATTACTGAACTTAGCAATTCTAAATTCAAATCTGTCGTAAAACAAACACTTATTTCAAAAGCATATTATAAGGTAAACGATTACATCATGGACAGGGATATTTGGCAGTGATAGTGTCCTGCACGGCTCTATCGCGAAAATAGGTTTTCTACTGTAGCATTGTTATTTTTGGTAGTAACCGAGACTGTAATTTTATATTTAACTATACAATGTATATTGTTTTGAAAAAATGACACCTCGCCGAGTTTCTTACGCCGGTTTTTCTCGTGGCAGAGGTTTAGTTTTCCGAACCGGTGGTATTTTATTGACGTTCATAGGTGCATGTTATTATGCCTAATTTGAAGAATAATTTACTTTTACTTTTACTTTTTTACCGGTAAGTGATTAATTTTTGGAGGGATTGCTTACCGGTACTACCAATAACCCGGAGACGGGGTTGCTCTGGGTGTTCCTCTGTTTAGCGGAGGACACTCCAGATTTTTTGCAAGGGGACCTGAGGGAGTTAATCCGGTGTTTTTCACTCTCTCCTGGCGTGGAGATCCTTTAGTCGGCAAGTATGTGGTATAGCCCTGCACGCTTGCCGTCGGGTGGGGGGCGCAAGTCTCAACCGAGAGGGAACAGCTTTGGCTGTTGCAGCAGGCGGTGTTCACGGCTGTGAGCCTTGGCGATCCCGTGTCACCGCTACTTATGCGTGATGGGCATATCCTGGTGGTTTTAGACGGTAGTCCGGGCGGTTCCCGGGAGTCCGTCATACCTGTCCTAGTTCCCCGGCTAGGCCGGATATACATATAAATGTAAAAGTAAATACAAAAGCACTTTTAAACCTTAATGTATAAATGTCATGGCCCATGCACTGTACTTAGTGTTACACTTTGTGCTAGAATATTTTATAGCAGAGGAAGGCTAAGATGGTGACTCGCCCTCTGCTAGATGGGCCCTTATAAGAAGCGTAATTAAAAATGGCCTAAGGGCAACAACAACGGTGAAGAGGGCTGGTGGTAGAGACGTGACATTGGACTTGAAACATAGCCAACTCGCCACTTAGGTGACCACATCCACCCCCGAGCAACAGCTCCAGCGACTCCACTCTGGCAAGCCAGAGTCACCCCCATGAGGGTCGCTACTCCCTAACAGCTCGCCATAAGCTTATTATTATTAGTAAGTATTAAATATTATTTTTTGAATTCAAGTAATTTTGGTTAAGAATATGGTATTTATTTCCTTGCTACATAAGTAAATTATTTATCGGTATATATTTAAAGCCAATTGCATCCTATTCCTTGGGTAAATAAGGAACATTTTGCTTTTTTGTTGATTGCTGTTGTCAGGGACCTTTCAGCTCGAAGTACGAATTATTCTATGGAAATGTTAGTTTATCTTGTTTGTACCAGATGTCACTGGGTGCTATCTCTATCGCACTTTCATATTGAAGTGACAGAGATGCAGCGTTCGTGCGGTTAGTTCTTACTAAATACACAACAGCGCTACGATCTATGTGGAGTATTTCACTGGTATCTCTATCTCAGTACGTATCAAAATCAAAAAATCAATCAAAATCAAATATTTATTCTGCAAATAGGCCACAAGGACACTTTTACATGTCAAATCGTGAATTTATACAATTTAAAAAAAACTGACAATCTTACTTAATAATAATGATTAAAAAATTATACTGATTAACAATTAAATGAAAATAAATTGACAAATATTAAGGACGTATTGAATACGATCTGTCCGAATAAACAAAAAGTATATAAAATTAATTTAATATCTCAGAGATGTATATGGTCTCTGAGCGTCCAAATACGATTAATGACAATTACTTAAAAGTCCTTAGAGATGTAAATGATCTCTAAGCGCCAAAATTAAAATAAGTAAACTTAATATTGTTAGAGATGTATAAGGTCTCTAAGCGTCAATAACAATAAAACTAATCCAGAACAGGATTATGTCTCTCGTCAATCTACCTCTACATACAATAAAATAACACTAGTATTAAGGTATTTAGTATGCCCTTGCAAGCATGAACAGACCGGACTCCACAAACAGCACCCGATCACGAGTATGACGCGTATCTCAGCCATCGCCTCCCTCGACCATCTGTTAGGGAAGGCGGCGACCCGATCAACGACGCCACCGTAAGCAAAGCCCTTTAAGCGAGCATGACATATTCAGGCTGCCGGACATTAATAATATCAAAGATTAAAATGACTTTTCGGCGAGAAACAGCATCATGTTTCATAAAATGCAACGTCAGAGCTATTTATACAAGGAAATATGCTCAGGGAAGCATAGGTATATTAAAACTAACAGGATTTAACTATCACTGGCTTAAAAGCATTTTTGTCATTTAAGAAATCGTTGACAGTATAATAGGCCTGGCTTAGCAAATAACGTTTAATATGAGACTTAAATTTACTGAGTGGAAAATTAACTATATCTGTGGGCATATTGTACTTTGTGGCTGTTGTTGGCTGTTTGTACCGATAGTAGTCTCAGTACGTAATGAATTTCAATTGCTTATTAGTCTTAATGACATTAAAATGTATAATTTCAATCGGACAGTTTATTTTGTAAAAATAATTATTAACCTCAAACCCATTGCAGAAGTCGTTCTAAAGTTAAGCTATTCTAGAGAAACTGCGCCTTTTACACTAAACGCAAATTAAACTTTCTCTGTCCCATCGTGGGTAACCACACAATTGCATTCCACTGTTCATAAAAATCGGAGAAACCGTTTTGGAGAAAAATGCGCTTAATTTTTTTTTACAACGACGGTGGCAAACAAGCTTATGGCCTGCCTAGTGGTAAGCAGATACTACGGTATACTACGGTACAGTATTTGGGTAAAAGTGCTCCCATGTACCTATGGAAACACTTTTGCCCAAATCATTACAACGATTAGAAACTAAAAATACCATACAACTAACTTAAAACTGCGGGATATCTGTATAACTTCATCTCAAGCTCTCTCTTCAATTCTGTGAATTCTGTCATCAATGTCGATGTCGCAAACAAATCGCAGGGCGAACCGGGGCTATTGCTGGTTGATGGATTCTAAATGAGCTGGATTATTGGATGAATATGAAGGACTAATATGGACTATTGAGTGAGACAACGGACGCTGCCTAATTTTTATTTGCTTGTTATTTTTATTTTTTTATTTTCGCTTTGAGAACTATTTACAACGAAAACCGTGTGCTATGTAGTAGTGTTTATGCTTTTGAAGAAGATGCAGGTGCCAGGAACAGTAGGGATAAATAAAACAGGCACAGTTTTCTGTTGATTTATTGACTTGTCATGAGGTGTATTTACGAAGCAGTAACTGAAGCGTGGACAACAGGCCCTGAAATGAAGTTATTAATTGCTGATACTTGTCCACGGCCGGGCTAAGTTGATGCGTAGGCAGATGACGCCTGAATGCTCGCTTGGGCGGGTGAAGCCTTAGTAGCTTGACTTGGGGCTTAATTTAGAGCATGTGTGATTGAAGCCTGGGTGGATGGAGCATGTTTGGGCAGGGCCTGAGTTGGAGCTCAGGTATTTAGTTCATGGAGTTTTTGGGCACACTTCACTATCGCAGCAATCTGGGTAGTTTTTGGTTAAGTCACCTTCAAATGGTGTGCAGCCACGGTGTATGTAAACAGCTCCGCAACTGTGAAAATAAATAATATTAGTCGACAGACTTAAATGATAAATGTTTATTTTGAGTTTGAGAGATACGACTACTGCAACCAACGATGGGATTATTATCTTCCAAAAGAGTCAAATAGCCGATATCTGTTACAACCATGCCCTGCAAGACTATGATCGTGTACTGAATAGGCGTCTCCTTACATATCTAGAAGACAATGATCATCTCAATGATTGCCAGCATAGTTTCCGCCAGGGGCGATGAACCAGGTATCTTCTAGTGCATGATACTCATCACTGAGTGAGGCTACCGAAGGCTCTTGTCGTGTCTTTCGCTATCTTTTAAGCTTACGACAGGGTTTGGCATGCTAGTTTAGTGAACAGGCTTCCTGCCTATAAATATAATAATAAATAAATATTTGGGGACAATCTTACACAAATCGACCTAGTCCCAAACTAAGCAAAGCTTGTACTATGGGTACTAGACGACGCTATATATACTTATATAGATAAATACATACTTATATACAAAGAAAACATCCAAGACCCAAGAACAACATCCGTGATAAATGCACAAATAAATGCCCTGGCCGGGATTCGAACCCGGGACCTCTAGCTTCGGAGGCAGAGTCACTACCAACTAGGCTAAACAGGTCGTCAACTATGGGATACCAATTGGGGGTTGGTATTGGGCTTGGGGTTGGGCTTGGTTTTTTGGTATAGATTACCTTAGCGACTGGAAACCCTCAAATAAAACTAAATTAAAATCTCTTAAATAAATTAGCTGATTTGGAGAACCGGCGATCGATCCGCGTGGTTTTAGGAGGCTACATATTGAGCCAATTGACTTTAGATGTTGGTATCCCTCAAGAATCTGTTCTGTCTGCAACCGTAATTTTATTGCATATCAACGATACGTCAATGCCCGTTACCTTTGGGTATGCCGATGATAGCACAATTGTAGTCAGATATCTGTACAATGATAAGGCCAGTAAAGATGAAAGCCAATCTTACTAACAGGATATGGTGAATCATTTTGTTTTTCAATTCAATTCAATAGGTCATTTTACCCTGATTTTTGCTACCCGCACTAAGCGGGTGGGGGATTTTTCTAAAAGTTTTTTATACCTATGTGTCCAAAGTATTGGTGAATTCATATATTTATTATTCTGATTTTTTAACCTTAAAGTTGTGTCTTTGTGTAATATGTGTTACTCTATTTATTGTAACTCTACAGTTGCTGATAGCTGAAATGGTAATTTATTTGATTCCGGAATTCCTTTGTTCCCAACCCCTTTTTTTCTTTTTTACCTGGGGAAATGCCTTTACGCATCCCGCCTAGCCGGGGAACTAGGACAGGTATGACGGACTCCCGGGAATCGCCCGGACTACCGTCTAAAACCACCAGGGTATGCCCATCACACAGCATTAGTGGCGGTGACACGGGATCGCCAAGGCACACAACCGCGAACACCGCCTGCTGCGACAACCGAAGCTGTCCCCTCTCGGTAGAGGCTTGCGCCCCCCACCGGACGGCAAGTGTGCAGTACCTCCACGCCAGGAGAGAGTGAAAAACCACTTGTTCCCAACCCCTACTTATGCCATCTTTTTTTAGTTTGTTTTTTGTAAATCTTTGAGCGATATTATCGTGTGCCAGCCAACACTAACATTTTAAGCTGGGTTCGACTCCATGAGGCCTCTGTATCGTGATATGGCTTGGCACACGGCTACAGAACCTGATCGTTGTCTCACCAGGGTCTGTGGATCAGCTCGGTACGACCTGGAAGGCCGAGCTTTGCCATGAGGTACCATGAGGCCTTTACGAACGACACCACCACATCAACATCCTCACAACTAGACCACCCTCGCCAGACATAAGCCGCCCAGGGAAGTGCCAGCCACGCTCGTTCAACCAAACTGAACGACTTACTTACGACCCTAATCCCTTTATCTAAAGTGCAACGCGGGTCCGTCATTTATGAAATAAATTCTTCAAATTGGAATCGTAATTTTATTCTCATCGCCATAGAACCAGTCTGACAATGGTTGTGCCATTTGATTCACTGTCGTTCACTTTCTGGGTTCTTTGGGGTAAGTAAGACAAAACAAGGTTAAGGGCTTCATCTTACAGTTCGTTGTGCTTTAGCTTGTGTTGCAATATATCTGAGTATTTCACGATCAAATGCTTTAAAGAGATTGCAGACGACACCTATCCTGCGAGAATTCCCAGCATCATAGATGTGCTTGATAACTACAGAGGCGGCATATGTTAACGAACTGCCTCTTGTAAAAATAATTGTAGAATGTGAAGTAATTAATTCTTCTTAAAATTTTAAAGCAAGGTCTGAAATTTCCAAGCTCCCCTTTGCTACCTGATTTAAATAATATTTTAGTGTGTCTCATACCGATTTTGGCTGTCTGTGCATCGAGATGAGAATCGGAAATGATGATGAACTTTTTACATGGAATTTATACATTTTACTTTTTTAATATAATTTTTTACTTTTTTTGTACATATTTATGCTTTTATTTTTAATGTGCCATGTGTTACAAAACGATAATTATAAAATGTAAATGGAAACAAAAACTAAAGATAATAAAATAACCTATACTTAACAAAGACACAAAATAAATAATTTAAAATAAGAGGTCACCCCGCGGCATCGTGCCAAAGATGTGCCATTGTATTTGTATTTGTATTTTAATGCTTATTTGTTGGTTACTTCTCCCCTGTAGATACTTAAAGGATTATTATTATTAGACCGGGAAAACATACTAACTGAAACAGGCATAAAACACCTCTCCTAAATACGGTGCCAGAATATCAATAATGGATTGTGTGCATGACTTTCACAGACGTACCCTCAGATCTTCGGAATTCTTTCCTTTCAAGGACTTGGTTGTTTTAATGATCTCATAAGGGTCAGGCCAGTGTGTCGTAAGGAAGTTTCTCGTCACACTGTTTATTTTGATAGAGCTTAGTTAAAAAGTAGCCCTAGATGCAAAGAATTGAATAATAGGAGACAAACGGAACAATCGAATTATTTTACACTGACAAAAATTGTTTTGAAAAGTGTTATATCTACGTACGTTTCGAGCAGAGTTTCACCGTTGTTATTCTGGCATATGTATCTTTCGCAACTGCCTTCTGGATAAAATGGTTGTTTGGGTGGCAACACCCGATTCAGCTTTTGTAGGTAACATCCTTCTTGGTTCGCTGAAACAATATTTTAGATGATCAGTCAATTTGCTGTCCTAACAATGAAGGTTGGCGAAAACAAAGCTCGTACCTACCATTAGGTTTTCTAATACCAAACTTAATTATATGCGAAATATATTAAGCCGAATGTCAATAAGGTCTAGTTTCCTTCTACCTAGAAGGAAACTACTACTACCAGTGGAAGGTCAGTTGGCAGTCGCTGTCGTTAAACAAGTGCCTTCTCTCACTTCGTTCCAAATTCGTTCGTTCTGTTTTTTTTTTTATTAAAAATGGGATTGCTCTTGGCCAGCATCTAGCCAGGGGGCAAAGATGAGGCCGACGATGAAGCGAGCTCACCCAGAAGATGCCTATTCACTCGTGCCTTAAAAAGGTCCAGGTTATATGAACTCGGAAATACAGACGCCGGCAGAGAATTCCAAACCTTACAAGTGAGCATTATAAAAGAAGATCCAAAACGCTTGGTTCGAATTAGAGGAATTTCGACCAGGTAAGGATGGTAGCCAGCCGTACGTCTGGATGTCCGATGGAAGAAGGGGGAAGGCGGTATGAGCTCATGGAGCTCCTGAGCATACTCACCGAAGTACAGTTTGTAGAAGACGCACAGACATGCTACTTTGCGTCGATGTGCTAAGCTCTGCAGCTTATTTCCCACTACCGTACTGCCGCCAATGAGCCTCCTGGCTCTGCGGTCCACCGAGTCGAGTGCGTCGTTCGTTCGTGAATATATATATTGACGCCGGGACTCGTAAGAATAACACTTAATATGAGGTCGGACGCATTGGTTCGCCTATGGTGAGGTGCAGCGTTGTACAGTTGGTAGGTTTTGGTTGTATCATTATCATCCATCATAAAAGCTACTTCTTAGAAATGCATTGACATTTTACCGGATTATCAACTGTAAGGCCTTTGCCAAAAGTGACGTTTGACTCATTCTGCACGGTACTTTATGGCCGCCATTTTTGTCTGAACACCTGATATTTTTTCTTTTTGTTCCTATCACATATTGTTCCTTTAAGTGGATCGAACAAACTTCTACTATAGAATGATACTGCTGCACACAGTCGGGCGTCTTAGGAGACAAAGGTTGGATGGCCCGAATCCACAGATTAAACGATTGTCGCCCATAAGGAGTACGTGTTGAGAAGATGAACAACCTCCTGCCATTGGCGTCGGAGAACAATATCCAATTTCATTGCAACACCGCAATATTTCAGTCAGCAAGTTCGTAAATATCTCCTTCATAAATTGGAGATGTCATCATTAGTTGATAATGGGATTCACGAGGATGAAGACAAGTGGCGGAAAACAGTTTAAAATATTTTTTTCTCAGACATGCTCAGAAAATTAGTACTTATGTCCACGGTAATAGACTGCGGTGGTTGCCGGGCGATGGTATTTGTAATGGAATTTCCTTTAGCAAATACCATCGCCGGCGAGTTTGGACTTTGCAGGTTATTTTGAGAGAAAAAAACAAAGCATATCGTCAACTGGCTCCGGGATGCTCTGCCTCTTATTACTTAACTATGGCTTAGGTTTCTTACGGCCGTTTGTAACATAGCAGGTAATCAGTTCCGTCCCGGCTTTTGTCCTCGTAGTCATTTGCTATGTTAAAAGAATAGATAGGTATAGATATAATAAAATGAGCTCACGAACGACGCCGTGCAAAATGGAAAGAAGCCACATGAGTACAGAGATATAAAGGTCCGTCTATAAAATTATCGTCCATATAGAAAAAATAACAATCAACAAAATTACATAAAACATGTCTTACCTAACTCTGTGGGTTTCGGCTCGGGTGGGTACCTCTCTTCAGCGGCATAAGCCACTAACACCAAGGCGAGAAGACCAAAGAAATTCAGCATTTTGAACGATATTTCCTATAATGCAAGGAGATAGCAAACAGAACTTTTAATAATAAATACAACGTCTCTTTTTATACTCCACTTAATCTATGAACGACAGTCAAATGTCTGAACCACCAAGTTAGCTTGGAGTTAGATGTCTTAACGCAGTGTCTTTAAGCTTTTAATTGCTTGTTATCGCTTGGTATGATAACATGTTGATATTTAAACTTTAAATATTTGCACAAATGCTACTGAACTGAATTAATTTTTCGCAAGTACATGTATATTCGAAGGACTTGAAAAAAATATGGCGAGTTAAATGGTAAGTACGAGTACATCGTAACGCAATAACTTGTAACAATCCTTAGTTAAATTTATTTGTGTTGTTTCAGAAATATTTAAACGGAGCAGATCCAATGTTATGGCAAATATATCAATGTCAGACACCTTGGTTGAAATAATTGTCATATTATTGTTCACCTTCACTCCTACAGCTTATTTTACTTATTTTTTATACCACATCGGAGGCAAACAATCCCACGGCCTGCCGCGTGGTAAGCGGTCACCGCAGCTTATGACCGTCTTCAACTCCAAGGGTTTCATAATGCACGTTGCAGGAACAAGTCTGGAACGTGGTGATCGGGGCAGGAACACTGTGCGGGCGCTGACAAGACACTGGCAAGGTGCTGAGGTTGGAGGGACGTTCGTTGTTGCTGTAAGAGCGCTGATGAGACCCTGGCGCTCAATAGACGCCGCTGCGCGAACGTTGCTCCGTCGACGCAAGGGCGCTGGTAGGACACTGACGCTCAAAAGACGCTAGTATGGGGTGTCACTTAAACAATCACTTTTATGTAATCACTACCATCATACAAATCAGACAGATTATTGAGAGGTAGGGTACCTATCTATGAAATTTTCTTCATTTAATGCGTCGTGTATGACCGAGTACCGAGTGTCAAAAAATAATAAGTTACAAAGCGGTTTAATTAAACAGCGACGCTGCACTCAACGATGCTGAATACTGGTTTATTATTTTAATTATAATTGTGTCCCAACAATTGGGCTCAGGTTTCCCTTGGCAAGCGGTTCTGGAAGCGGAATGATTCCTTAACTGTGGTGTTGACTGGAGTTGAAGCATCAGCGCTGTTTGCCCCTCGGCGCGGTTTTGTTGTTCGCCGGGCATGAATATGCCCGTATCGGTGGAGTTGGACCCTAAGTGGGGTCCGGTCTGGTGTGTGTTTTTGTTTTATCTCCATTCTTTTTCCCTGGAGAGATCAAGCCTGCCGGATGGAGCCCGGTTAGGGGAGATTCCTTAAAATAAACTCCCGGCTCTTTTATACAATTACCCCCCTAGAAAATGTCGGCTGACAGTTCTAGTAACTAGTGGGGCAGACTGGCATGACGTGGCACACAGACAACCTTCTGTACATACGTGCCATTAATTATTTTGTAGCTTTACGCCACAAACGCACTGACAGGCGGTTTACTTATTATCTAGAGCCTAGCAAGTACATTAGTACAACGAACGTTCAAGAATAATATTCTAAGCCAGCCGCGTTGCACATACTAGGCGACTAACGAAGGCACCAAGCGCCTAGTGCGGGCGGTTGCGAACATTCTAACACGTTCGTTTTACTAAGCTACTCGCTAGATGAATCGCTAAGCC
This sequence comes from Notocelia uddmanniana, assembly GCA_905163555.1. Taxonomy (NCBI): domain Eukaryota; kingdom Metazoa; phylum Arthropoda; class Insecta; order Lepidoptera; family Tortricidae; genus Notocelia; species Notocelia uddmanniana. The sequence goes on from LR991068.1 coordinate 22,523,179, forward strand.
TTAGGCACTAATCAAGCCATCCTGTCTGTGAGTTTATTTATTTATTTATTTATTTATTTATATCTAGGATCACCAACAGTGGCAACAACAATCATTAACATTGGAACAAAATAACATATGGTTTAAATTTAATTGCGCCACCAATTACAGGTGAACACAGCATGCAATATACTTATAGAAAGCATACATACATACATACATATAATCACGCCTGTTTCCCATAGGGGTAGGCAGAGATCACGGATTTCCACTTGCTACGATCCTGACATACAACTTTCGCTTCATGAACTTTCATAACATTCTTCATGCATGCGCGCCGATTTAGGGTACCCCTGACCTGGCCTTTCTGCAGAATGTCTCCGATTTGGTCGGAGTACGTTCGCCGAGGTCTTCCCCTTCCAACTTTTCCATCCACTCTTCCTTCATACACTCGTTTTGTCAATCTTCTTTCATCCATCCTCTCTACATGTCCAAACCATCTTAGCATACCTTTCTCAATTTTCGTCACTATATCTTCATTCACTCCACACCTCCGTCTTATAACGGTGTTTCTCACTCTATCTCTCAAAGTAACGCTACACATACTTCTCAGCGCTCTCATTTCCACTGCATTCACTCGACTCTGATGTTTCTTCTGCCACACCCAACTTTCACTACCATACATTAGTGTCGGCACCAACACTCCTCTATGCACGGCCAGCCGCGCCTTTTCTGACACTTTCTGGCTACTCATAAAGGCGTGAAGTGCCCCATTCACTCGACTTATAGAAAGCATCGACTTTAAAAACAAATTACAATGAGAAGACATAAAATATTGTGAATAGTAATATGCTTAAACCTAAACTAAAAAATAAGAGGGTCCAAAATCCAAAATGAGTGACTGTGGTTACAGAGGCAATTCAATTAATAATCGACAGCAGTTTGTTGCCTTTTCCACTCACATCTAAAGTATAGGCAGAATGCACCGAAACGAAAATTAAAACAATGGTTACTATACTAGGAGAGAACGTTTATTTTAAAACTGGTTTATACTCTTGCCGTGAGTCCCAAAGCCTTGTCATGGAATCTGACGAGTGCTTAGAGCCTTAGTCACACACTTCCTGGGGGCAGCAATCAGGATAGTTCTAACTGAGTTCAACTTCGGATTTCCTGCAACCAGGCTGGACGGCAATCGCCCCGCATCTGTAAAGAATTATAAGTAGATTTATTTGTAATGTACAGGCAAACTCATAACTAGCTGGACAACTTCGGTACTTTGTGTCTATCATCCATTGGAAATTTAGTATGACAGTTTGACACATGACATTAAAGGGTCACTGTACAAGATGTTAAGCTCCATGTAAATTTGACCGTACGCAAACAAAAAAGACCGTAGGCATTAGAGCGTTGGGAGGGAGGAACGGCTTGAAGCCTTGAGGCTTTGAAATCTGGTATTGGCGGCGGATGCAGAAAATTAGCTGGACCGAGCAATAATCGAACGAGGAAATGCTTAACGTTATCAAAAAACGGAGATCCCTGTTTAAGACCATTAAAAACAGAAGAGGAAATGATGTTCGGACACCTTTTACAACACGACGAAAAAAAGAAACCACGATGAGAGCGCCAAACCGAATTTAATAGTACTCGGTATCCTCACACTCCCGTTAATACTAATATACCAGATAGCTGTCTAGGCTAGGGAGAACCTACCGGTTTATGCAAGACGAGGTGATGGTTGTGCCTGGGTCACTCGAAACGCGAATAAGCTTAGTACGATACCCCACGAACTCAGTAAAACTGCTAAGTCAGTCCATGTAGCGGGTCCAGTAGTCTACAATAAGCTACCACTATTTATAACTACAGCTGTGAGCTTTCCAGCATTTAAAATTAAATTTAAAAAGTGGCTTATTGGTCAATGTTTTATACATTTAAAGAATTTATAGAATATAAAGAATAAACAATGTTAGTATTATGTACCTAATGCAAATGTAATATTATGTAAAAAATATATATATATATATATATATATCACAACTTTTAAAAGAGATAGGCCAAGCATTATATGTACCAAAGTTGAGGAAATAGTAAACGTTAAATGTCTAATCAGGCTGTCGAAGGAGAGGCTCACGAAATGGATAACAGCATCAAAATATATATCAATACAAAAATAAAAAACTTACACGTAATATGCGTAAAAATTTGTTTTTGTTACTTACGTTTCCCAGCGTGTTTCGTTGCTACTTTTTACACAAGTGTACTTGTCGCATGCAGTACCCGAATAATACGGTTTGTCGTACGGCAGTACTCTGTTCAGACTTCTAATGTAGCATCCTTCTTGGTTAGCTAAAAATATGATATTCAGATTAGCACGTGGCAGGTAACCCTAACACCCTTCTCAAGGGTCCTGATCAGTAAAAAAACGCTCATCTATTTAGGCTATTTTCTGCGAAAGTTGACAGGTTATTTGACATTTTCTCTTCGTTACTATCTCTATACGTTACTAGGTATAGGACTACTGCAGGCTAGTATCAGCGTTTACGCATGTTTTTTTTAAAGATTCTATTGCGTCTTAAATGAAACAATAAATATACTAATCAATAAACATTATTTTTGAAATTGGCCACAGTGGCGCACTGTCGAAATATTATAGTGTTTCTGAAAATTAAAGCGAACTAGACAGGAGCATGATATTACTAGCTGTTTTCTTTCTTTCTTTGTTTGTTTAGATTTGAAATTGTATGATCTCATGTTGATTTGTAGTTTCATGGCCCTTGACTTACTTTTGATGGGAATTATGTAACTGTAAATAAATAATGTCGATACATCAGTCTGTCCACAGACCAATAAGATATATACTACGTCATAGATAAGGACGAATTTCTCAGAGTAAGGATTTCTATAGAGATCCTATAAGAGTTTCACCAAGGGGGCAGAAAAGCTCTTATGCACCTAAATTAAGAACTAGTCTTAAACATCTGGCAGCTTACAATAAACAACCTCTTTAATTTGACCGGGTAATCGTATATTTTCCAAACTATCTGACTTGACGTTTAGATGACATTGAGGCAAATAAAGAAAAGCGGAACTATGACAAGGACAACAAATGATATATACCTATCTGTCGCTCTTATCCAATTAAGTATATGATCTTCTCGCTCTTAGCGGTATTATTATTTGACTTCTACTCTGGTACTCTGAGCCTAATTTGGTTTTTCTTTTTTTTAAAGCCACAGATAGCATAAAGCTGTGTAAAGCGGTTTTTGCACGACGGCGTTATAAAGTTGCGTGGCATACTTTAAGCTTCTTTTTATTTCATTGCGAGTGCGATCATGGCGTCACGGCGCCGTGTCTTCACCAAATGGTCACAACGGAAGATCAGCGCTGGCTCTACCAGCATCACGTTGAGTTGTGACCATTTCGTGACAAATTAATCATGTATCGGTGTCTGTTTTGTGTTAATTCATTGTTTTGTCACGAATACCGATTACTTCCTTTCTTTCTTTCTTTCTAAACTCAATAGTCACTCCTTTTCTCAGAAATATGTATGCTTATCTCAATGATAATGATAATAATATTATGTATTGCATTATTATGTAGGTACTTAACCTACCTTAAATAAGTAAATTTGAATGCAAATAAAAAAAAACCGGCCAAGTGCGAAACGGACTCGTGCACCGCGGGTTCCGTACAACTAAAAAAACCAGTAATATATGAATTACAAATGTACTGACTAACAAGTCAAATTATAAAAAAATATATTACTCATTGCTTACCAAACTGCGCTGGTTTTTCCTGAGGTGGATATCTTGCCAAAGCGGCATAAGCCACTGTCACAAAGGTAAGAAGAGCGACTAACTTCAACATTTTAACAATATGTTCGTTCAAAGCTGATATCACTTACATACTGGTCCTCTCAAGGATGTTCACTTGTTTTTAAACTACTAATATGTATGTATGGCGATGGCATTCACGAAGCCTTCTACTACTTACTCCAATGTGAATTCAAAAGTTTATGTGAAGTCCGTACTGGACCAGCGTGAGGAGAGGACTAATGGCCGTACCCTCTATTCTATGAGTGGGGGGCTATGCCCAGCAGTGGGATGAATATAGGCTGATGATGCTACCTCGACTACCGCGGTAGGTAAAGCGACTTTCGAGACAGTACTGCTTTTTCACTGCGCGCCTACATTTATATGAATTCCTTACGGACGCGGGATACGCAGAAGCGGGGCCATACGTACTATTACTTGTTCTTTGCTATCACTTTAGTAGAGTAAAAAAGTGCATGTAAGCTATATTTGCATTAAAAATACACAGAAAGACTTTTTCAATTAAATTCACTAGGAAATCCTTGCTGGAGAGCTCAATACCTTTTAATTTTTTGCTCCTATTACAGGCCACATCCCGTGTAAAAAAATTAAAATCGATAGCATAGTAGTGACAGACAGACAGACAGAGTCGCACCATAACGGTTCCTTTGTTACCGGCTCTGAACTTATTTTTACGGTTGTCAGTTTTTTAGAGTACTTATTTTAACATTTTGACATGTGAAAGTGCCCTTATGGCCTATCAGCAGAATACATTTTTGATTTTGCATTTTACCTGTTTGGTACGGAACCCTAAAAAGCAATACTGTCACCCGTAGGGTGGGGCCCGAGTATGTCCTAAAAGTACGACCAAGACCACCGGAGGATGGGCAGCCGCATCCCTAGAGTACGGTGGACATACTGCAATCGCCAACCCGCATGCCAAGGGTGGCGATTAAGGCATTTATCCCCCCTAAAATTGGAGGAGGCCTGTGTCCAGCAGTGGACGTCCTTCGGCTGATATGGTGGGTAAGAGGAAATGGCCATGTTGAACAATATGTATTATGTGAGGTAGCTGTGTTGTCTCTCAATAACAGGATTCCCATGGTCATATTATATCAGAAAGATGAGCACGTTGAATACGTAATGAGATACGTGGAAAAACGTACTCGTATGAATAAGGAAAATCAAATAATACCTACCTTCCTTTGTAAGAAATGTTTGGATATTCAAGTACATATTTGTTCACGCATGCTAGTTCATAAGTGGTTGCCATGCCATCCATGTATAGTCGTGGAATGAAAAGGTTCGTCGCTTTTCGACCTAATTATTAAATTTATTAGATGAAAATATTTTAATAGAGTTGAAAAGAGACGAGCCTTATCATATCGCGACTGGGCTTTGCAGATACTCTCATATGTTGTCCAAAGTTGTTATTGAGCTATCTACTAATATATGTCTTTATTTTTGAAACAGCTGTATTTGTTAAAACAAATTCTACATTATTTAAGAAAGTGTCCCAGGTGTTTAACAGAGAAACCTACCGAGCCCATCGGACTGCATTAATGCGAAAGAGCGTGTTCTGTTTGGCTGTAAAAATTTACAATAAAATACCTATAGTTCTTAGAGAGAAACCATTACACATGTTTAAAAATGACCTAAAAAAACTATTAGTCACTAAATGTTACTATACCCTATCAGACTTCCTTGTAGATAATCTAAGTTAATGTCATAATGTGTATTCTTATTTTTTTATATCCTTAATTTGCTGATTGTAAACTTAAATGTAATGTATTGTCATTTTTATAATTTGAATTATGTGTTATTAATGTACGAAATATTAATTGAAAATGTATACTAATTGATTTCATTTTATTTAATAATTTAATTTGTATACCTATCGGCGAAACATAGAGTTCTTCATTTTCTCTTCGTTCCAACACTGTTTGTTACCTATGTTTACAAATAAAATACTAAATAAAAAAAATACTCAAGTCTTTAGCTTGTAAGCATTTCCAAATAAATAATTAGGCTTTGTAAATATACTCGTATTTAAATATGTATTTGTTTAAACGGTCCGAACTCGATATTTATTTATATATCCTTATTACTCGGGTTGCACCGGTTATGTTCGCAGCAGAAACTAATGTATCAGCAAGCTGTCAACGGAGAAAGGGGTAAGTTACACAAATACAACGCTTAACTACCCCACAAAAAATTAAAAGAATGTGAAGGGTAGACCCGACAAATGTTTTCTACCCGTCCATTCTCTAATTAACTGTCTAGGGCACGACACAACACTCACAGTATCCGCGCACAAATCCAAAGATTTATTTCGAGCTTTTAGTTTCTGAATCACTACTCTCCACATTGCCGCTAGATTGAAACTGTTCTCCCTATTGAAATTTTTCGGGTGATACGTGATTTCTATCGCTTCTCGTACCAACTGAGGATAAAAATGGCATTCGGTTGCAAGGATTTAGGTTTTATGTAACTCAATCCAGTGATTCAATCCAGCCGTTATTAGGCGTTCGGCTATTGCGGAGTTACTTATTTCACAGCTTATTTGGTGATTGTTGATTGCTGTTATGTGTTCCTTCACCCTCTATAGAACGCTTCGTTTAGTCTGCCAAATATAATAGTGCTAGCGGTACGCCAAAAAAACTGCAAATGTTGTTAACAGCATGATATATTTTTAGAATCGGCTTAGTTAAGTTAGCTAAGACCTTTCATTAAATACCACAAACGATAGGTTTCAAAACAAAAAAAAACATACAAAAAGAAACATGACGTCCATAACTCCTCTCCTTTATAGGCTTCCGTACCTAAAGCGTAAAAACGGAGCCCTATTATTAAGACTGCTGTCTGTCCGTCCGTCTGTCTGTCACCAGGCTGTATCTCAAACCGCGATAGTTAGACAGTTGAAATTTTCACTAATGATATATTTCTGTTGCCGCTATAACAACAAATATTAAAAACCGGCCAAGCGCGAGTCGGACTCTGCCGTTTTTATAGATAATGGTACGGAACCCTTCGTGCGCGAGTCCGCCTCGCACTTGGCCAGTTTTATTGTTGTTGTTTTTCGTGCTCCGGGTTTAATTGATTCTTATGGGTATCAGTCGTTCCAATGTTCATGCTTTTTACACTATTTGCAGTTTTTTTACTGAATTAGGGGGTGTACCGCTAGTACTATACACACTCCCGCAACTAAACTTCGGTACATTGTCTCTCGAGTACAGACGCTATTTAATAGTACATTACTACAGAGGCCGGGACGAAAGGGGTTGCCGGCCGAAGACATATATACGGCCGAGCGAAGCGAGGCCGGATAGGTCTAAGGCTGGCAACCCCATATTTCCCGCCGAGGTATGTATAGTGCTTTTCTCAAACATGCAATGAAATAAACAACAAAAAAATCAATGTTTTATTTTTTTGTGGCAGAATGTCATGGTGCCTGTGCCACAATTCATGTGGAATGGAAATTAAAAAAGAGGACTTTGCCGGCCTAGGCCTGCAAGATTTGTATGAAATTCCATTAACTACCTCTTGTCCTAGCCGCACCTGAAACGTCATACTTCGCAGCCTATTATAAGGAACATAACATCAATATTTCATTGCATGTTTGAGAAAATTATTTAACAAGGTTAATGACACCTGATGATATTTTGTTGCCAAATGTTACTCGTAGCCGCATAGGTACCCAGGTATGTACCATTCCTTAAACTACTAGAGTTATGATATGATTCTGCGTCAAATTTTCATAAAAAATAGCGATCCATTCTCTATACTCCAAGTAACCAAATCTATAAGCTAGTTTTTCCACTTATGAGGCGTGCCGAACAGAATAATGAAAGTTGTTACTCCTCTCCAGTTCGATTTAATGAATTAATTTAGTTGGTCAATTCTTCTCGTGTTTAATATCCTAGAGAAAATCCATAAAACTCAGCTTCGATAGTATGGACATAATAATATAATGCGCCGAGAAGATACCCGTTGCCACCCGTTTAAAATCGCCCCTACGAATTGACACAGTGAAAAAACCCCGAGGCCGCCCCAAAGCTACTTGGTGGAGAAACCTAGTAAAACTAGCTAAAACTATACCAGCAAGTTATATATGATAGAGCCATGTGGCGTAAACATATTCAGAGTATGTGGTATGTTTACACTTTATATCCCCAGATGAAATGGGAACGGGCACGGAAAAAGAACGTCAATTCATCTCGTCTCCGGTCCATCTCATTGGAAACGAACCCTTATATGCAATGTTATTAATTTATCCCTATCATGAATTACTCATACTCAATAACACAAGCTGGTTTTCCGTTTGTAAAAAGAAACAATACCTACAACAATAATAGCTCATCTAACATCACGATGTTCTTAAGCACAAGGTCATTATAATCCTATTTAAATAAAAAGTCGCATTGATCCTATCCGTTTAATTCAATGCTGTTACCTTTGCGCATTGGTAACTGATTTACAAGATCATTATAAACTAGTACCATTCTTGCTTTGTAGCTAAGCGGCTGTGCAAACAAGAATCTCATACATTAACACCATGTATAAAATACTCGTAATTATCTGTTTGCCTCTTTTGGCTACAGTTTACGGTGCTGTGAATTTTCTCCCATTCGTTGAAAAACCAGCTGAGTTTGGTATGTAAATGAAAAGTTTTCCAGTTAGTAATGTGTTCCTTTGTTTCGTTCGGCTTTTGTTTTATTATTATAATAAATTATTATTATGTTTAATTTTACGAACGTCATTATTGTAACAACTGTTTTATGATAGACTTAGGTAAACTTTGGGAACTTTTGTATTTTTTTTGGAAATATATACGGTATTTTTGTTTATTTTTTGTTCGTGATATTGTGTATAGTAAGAGATGAAGGAACTAAACTACTTTGAGGATATTATGACTAATGAGTTTGGAGGGCCGTGATTCCATCTAAATCAGAAGGGGACGGCTCTAGGATATCGCTTATGTTATGTCATTCTGATATTGAAGAGACGATGAAACTAAGTAGGTATCCTATGACATGTCGGGACCCATTGGGCCCCAGAAAACTAACATCTAGTGGCATACATTCGTAATTAAATTTATATAATTTTTCGTTAATAGATTTTACAGTGTGTTATGAAATTAAAATTGTTTTAGTATCATGAACGTCACGGTACTGATTACTTGCCTCTGTCAAGCAAGGGTATTTTAAGAATACTTGGATAATCCCATCAAAACGCAAATATTACAATCACAACCACTCCCTATTTGTAATTTTGTTGAGCAACTCTTACAACACCGGTAGCTCACACCGGTGACAATAGAAAGAAAATACATTTAAAACGTCACAATTACCACAAATGAAATAACAAAAAAATAAATCCGACAAATTGAGAACCTCCTTCTTTTTTCAAGTCGGTTAAAAATACGAGATGTCGATAGATTATCTTGCATTAAATTAATAAATAAAAGTCGCGAGAAAAATCGGAATCATCACTGATTTTGAAGTACATAAAGATGATAAAATGGGCGCTGTTTCACATGACCTCAGTTTTATTAATTTCCCTACAATCTTTAGAGTGACACTAGCCGTTTGACGATTTATTAAAAGTCGCTGATTGGAATATCAGTCATCATAATTCATTATTCATTTTATTCAGAATCATTCCTATTTATTTTTGGACACTTACACAAATCGACGCTAGTCCGAAAGTAAGCAAAGCTTGTACTATTGGTACTAGGCGACGATGTAGAATACATCCAAGACTCAGGAATAAATATTCGAACACGAGACCACTAGCTACATAGGCATACAACAATGATTAATTTTACAAGGTTTTATTTAACTTCTCATGTATGAAAGTACTTTTGTGTATTCGGGTCAAATCTTGCAACTGTATTTAAAGCAGTTATACGATTTCAAGCTACCATGGTCATGAACATTAGACAAAAAAATATAAAAATGTAATTTTATCCATGATTATGAACACTTATACTATGGAACCAACCTTGTCCGAGCGAATGAAAAATTTGCTGTTTTATAGGAACAGGTCTAAGGTCTTCTGTACTGGGAATAACGATAGGAAAAGGTCGAATTGACTAACCAAAATGTATGAAGAAATTGAAGAAGCACAAAATTTTGGCCCGCATAAACTTAGTGCCATAGCAGATGTTTCTCAGAATCATTGATAGAACAGATTTATTTTATTTTATATTGTGTTCAATGAATCATTCTGTGTATATACGAGTATTAAGCTATTCTGGTACGCGGAAAAGACTGGCCAGAAGTTCAAACTACTGCAGAGTCCAACTTAAAACTAGTGGTCGAATGGCTTGATACTAACTTACTGACTTTAAACGTCCAGAAAACCAAATACCTATGTTTTTCTATAGACTCCAGAGGTCAACCTCACGAGGAATTCTGCATTAAGGTTCGACACCAGCACGAAAACTCGCTAGGATCCCCTGCTTACAGCAACGCTCGCTTTATCGAACGCTCTGATACTATAAAATACCTTGGTGTACTGCTTGACTCCCACCTTACCTGGCAGCAGCATATCGAATCCCTTAAAAGTCGTGTTCGAAAGCTTATGTTTGTCTTTCGCTCTCTTAGAAATTTCGCGTACCCCGAACTGATGAAAATAGTTTACTCCGCACTTTGTGAATCCATACTAGGCTACTGCAACTCGGTCTGGGGAGGCGCAGCAAAGACGCACCTTATTAGTTTGGAAAGAGCGCAAAGGTCCCTCCTCAAGGTTATCTACCGCAAACCATCACGTTTTAGCACCAAAGAACTATACAAAGTTGCCAATGTCCTCTCTGTCCGCCAACTGTTTTTGAGGAAAATACTGTACAGTTATGGAAAACTACATGACAAGATTTTTGAAGCAGATACAAGACGCCGTCAGCGCTGGAAAACCCCAAAAACGCGTACAAAATTTGCCCAGAGATTTCATTCTTTCATCTCTCCTCTAGTTATGACATTATTCTGCAAATGTCACCTCATAAAAAGGCCTCCAAACAAACGATTGTTGACTGAGTGGCTTATGCAACTAGATTATCGTCAAACTGAACTCCTCTTAACCGTGACAAGATAATTATTAACCGCTAACCATTGAATCACTCCTCTAGTATGTTTTTACTATATTATATTATATAATTTTACACCCGGCATACTTTGTCACATCACACACGCTAACACACACTCACATGCACATACACAGAAAAACACCATTTAGCCACTAGCCATACTCTTAAGTTATATATCTTGCTGTCTCTGTACCCATACTATGAGTCATAAAATGAAATAACTAATTAATTATAATTCATAATTAATTTAAATAATTGATTTGTTTATGAAAATACCCACACTTGTATAGATAAGTACTAGGTTAAGTAACTGGAACGACGAAACTGGGTCCTGTAACACAGGGTTACCTAGCTCAGGACACAGGGTCGTGATTCATATTGTAATGTTGCCCTTATACAATAAACATTTTTCATTTTTTCATTTTTTTCATTACAAATACTACATATCGGGCACTAAACATTAAATATCCGGAACTCACAAAAACGAATATGGTAATAATTTTAAACCGATATTCATTTTCCTTAACTGGTTGAGCTGAAATTTGGCATACTTACTTATAACCTCGGTGATAATGCAATATAATATTATGGTACCCCCGATCTAATCTGATGATGGTGACAGAAGGTACATATCAGCTCCTTAAGAGTGCGCAGTACGCTTGGTTTTCCATACAAACGTATTTACGCTTCCATTTTAAAACGACATGCTAGAATAACATGAAACTTTGTATACACAATGGGGTCCGGCATATCTAGGTCGGAAATTAGTTTCTGTTGCTTGAAATTATAATGGAGAAAAAATACAGCGATTATTAAGGTTTTGAAAAAACCGCTGTATTTTTTTTCTTTTATACAAAGTTTCATGTTATTCTAGCATGGCGTTTTAAGATGAGAGGGTAAATACGTTTGTATGGAAAACCGAGCATACTGCGCCCTCTTAACTACATAAGATAAGACGAAAAAGACGACAGTAATGAAAGCTTGTCCAAAATAGTACATTACTAGAGAGGCCGGGATGAAAGGGGTTGCCGGCCGTAGACATATAGACGGCCGAACTAAGCGAGGCCGGATAGGTCTGAGGCGGGCAACCCCATATTTTCCGCCGAGGTATGTATAGTGCTTTTCTCAAACATGCAATGATATAAGCAACAAAAAATCAAAGTTTTATTTTTAATACGCATAGTGGCAGAACGTCATGATGCCTGTGCCACAAATTAATGTGGAATGGAAATTAAAGAAGAGGACTTTGCCGGCCTGGGCCTGTAAGATTTGTATGAAATTCCATTAACGACCTCTTGTCCTAGCCGCACCTGAAACGTCATACTTCGCAGCCTATTATAAGGAACAAAACATCAAAGGAACAAATCAATTGCATGTTAGAGAAAATGTAATTTTTGATCTATACTTATTTCATTGGTATTTCACTTAAAACTATCATAATTCTTAAAATAAGAAATACGTTTGAAACTCACTTGTATTTTTTTTATTTTTTTTATTTATTTATTTATTCTATTATGCGGGACACCAACAGAGTACATAATCACTATTTGCGAAATATTTCGGACTACAATGGGAGTCCTTACAAGTGACTCTTTATTAGTGAGTTTCATTCGTATTTCTTTCTTCAAGTGTTAATATGTCTCACGTTAGTATAATAATTATTATGTGATATCATTATTATACTTACTTTGATTGACAATATTTTTTTCTTCAGCCCATCAAGAAGGATGCTATGTACCGGATTTGAAGCGAGTATTGCCCTATGACGAGCCATTCAGGCCAGCAAATGGCAAGCCATGTGCAATATACGTGTGTCATAGCAACAATGAAACTCAAATTGACATGTAAGTTTAAAGTATTTTACTATACAACGTAGTAACAACCTGTACTGTCAAGTAGAAGGGTGGTTATGTAACGATATCGAGCGTGCGTAAGAAAGCTACTAAATTATAACGTGTCAAACTGAAACGAAATGGAAAACCTTTTTTTATATAGCCTATTTAAGTGTCCCACTGCTAGGCAAAGGCCCTTTTTTCTCCACTCGACCCTATTGATTGTGTGCTCCCGTCAATCCGAGCAGACTGCATCCAAGTCGTCCCGCCATATCCTTTTTGGTCTGCCTTTGCTCCGGTAGCAAACTTGAGGGGTATATTCCGTACTTTTTTGGCCCATTTTTCCGAATGCATACGGTAGACACCAGTTTCACTTCAGTTTCGCGGTCTTGACACCCCATCTCTTAGGTTGTAGAAGTTGTGTTTTGGAGAGTATGAGCTTTATAAGCTTGTCCCCTCTTCGACTTTTATTTATCGGAGTATAGCAAGACCCAAGTAAGAAGGCGCGCGGATTAAGCAATAATAGTCTCTCGGTCAACTACTTAAGAGCTTTGACGCGCGCCATATTAATTGGGTTCTCCTATACTAGGCAGGGTATAGGATTCCACCCACATGTAGTCGAATTCCCCCCGTGCCGCACCTCGCGATTTGAGAAGTCCTATCTGATTCGAACTGCCTTAACCTGGAATTCTCTTCCCGCGTCTGTAGTTCCAGAAACACAACTACGATGCCTTCAAGTTGATAGTGAACAGGTATATTATGAGTAAGCGTGTTCCATCTTAGTGCTTGTCTTAACTTTTCATCTGGTTCGAATAGGGTTAACGCAATCCTATTGTTGATAAAAAAATATTCATTTTAATAAATCTACCTTACGCACGTTCGAAAACGTTACGCAATCACCCCTCAGATGTAATTTGACAGATGTTCAAGTGTATGAACTTACTTTTCAACTAATGTAGCTGGACACTTTAGAACTTTGTCGCATTCATACCATTAGAAATTTAGTAAGACATTTTAAACTTTTTAAACATCACGTTGATGCCATAAAGTACAAAGGTGTTAAGCCCGTCGTGACTCCGGTCGAATATATTTCCAGGTGTGGAAATGCTGTAGTGCCCGAGGGCTGCCGTCGTGTCTTTCCTACTGACGAGGAAATCTCTGCGGACAACTGCTGTGGCGTCCTTAAATGCGACTAGGAATACAGGAAGCTTTCATTTCATTATAAGGCTAAGTTCACATGAATGCGCGTCAATACGCGGTTGAGTCGACGCAAGGTTTGTAACAAAGTAGTGATATCGTATACATGACATGACGACGAGTACTTTGGCACGTGTGTTTATGTGAACTAAGCCCAATGGACGATTCACACCAAACGGCTGGAGACCACGCGCACGCCACCAGAGTCAAAGGAATTCGAACCCTCCATACAGAAGCTAGACTTCGTATCCAAACGGCAGCGGCAGAGCCGGCGGCAGCCGAGCTGAGCCGACCGGCTGCCCGCAACCCATTCAAATATGAAATCTAACTTCTGTATGGAGGGTTCGAATTCCATTCACTAGTGGGGTGCGCGCCGACTCCAGCCGTTCGGTGAGAATCGTCCATTACGTAGAGTACGAAATTTAATGTTATTATATTCATATTTCGTGTAGTACTTCATGTTTTGAATAGTGTCCGACCGAAGTTTAGGTTTCGACCATTTTCGGCACAACTGGTTTCGGTTTTGGTTCCGGCCGAAACTGAAACAAAGGCGAAATTCGGTTTCGCCTGAAAATGTCCATCACAATTGGTTGTATGTGTATTTACATGTATTTACTCGCCGGAAACTACTTTTTTACGTCCATTATACTCATAGAACACACGTATGTAACTCTACGAATTGCTCTTTTTTTTTATTCAAAATGGAATTGCTCTTGGCCGGCATCTAGCCAGGGGGCAAAGATGAGGCTGACGATGAAGCGAGCTAACCTAGAAGATGCCTATTCACTCGTGCCTTAAAAAGGTCCAGGTTATATGAACACGGAACTCTTTAAGTATGTGTTACGTTACCAGACGCTCCAGCGTTTTGATTCCCTTTCAAATTTACATCTAAGAACTGCTTCAGGAACTGCTGTGTCCGCTCCTGTACTTTGCTGGTGGTGAGAATGTCTCCAGAACTCTGTAGTCACTATGTTGATGGCAAGAAACTAGCTAAGCATTTTCCAACATAACGAACCAATGAAAAATCCCCAAATGGCAATAGTTATTGGCGATGTGAAGATGTCATGTCAGATTCCTACTTATCTGATGTCTGACACAGTACGGGCATTAGAATTTCTGATAAAAACGGGGTAGGTATTTAACATGTTTGTAAGTTCCCGATATTTCGGCATTATTCCAAGCACCATTTTCAAGGGTCAAATGACGTGCTACGAGTTTTAGTTGTAAGACAACAAATCAAGAAGAGGTTAGATTGCTATGGTGTGTTGGTAAACCACAACTAAAACTCGTAGCCATGATACAATAATACAAGTTATGACACTCCCTGGGACCCGGGTATGTCCTAAAACTACGGCCAAGACCGCCGGGGGATGGGCAGCAGCATCCCTGAAGTGCGGTGGAGATATACCCCCCATGGAATTGGGGGAGGCCTATGTCCAGCAGTGGACGTCTTTCGGCTGATATGGTGGTGATGGTGGTGGTGGATGACACTCCGGAAAATTTCGTTGTGCGAGTGACACAAGCCTAATATCGAATGCAGACATTATTTTATTGTTGAAAGTAAGTAATGGGTACTGCATTTAAAGATTTTCTAAAAAAATTGAATATAATGGTCTGGGAATCGAATCGAAAACATATAAAAAACAGGGTAAAATAATAAAAGTAACATAATATCTTAAAATAAAGCTTTAAATTAAGTTATCCAAAAAACTTTAGAAATAAATCCATACATTTATTTTCGAAGTACATACGTAAGAGTAACTGCATCGGCAACTGTAGGGTAATAGTTTCTTAAAATATGAATGAAACTTTTGTACGTTATTCCATTATTTTAAGGTACTTAATTACTTTGAACGGATCCGTCCAAAAAATCATAAATTATATATATTTTTTTCACATTTAGTCAGTTGGATTCCCAGACGACGCAATTTTTAGAAAATCATTGGATGCAGTATTTAAAAATAAAATAATGTCTCCAATCAGCATAATATCCTTTCTACAATATTTAAGGTAAGTACTTTCCCTTCATGTCCCATAACTTTAGAGTCCCTAGGGCTAGCCCTGTAGATGTTATTTACGTGCATTTCCGACAATCTGAAAAACAGTGTGGTGTATTCTATGCTCTTACTCTTTGCTAATCATTCCAATCGGGCACCTAAATATTTTTGTCAGTTCTACGAATTTTTATTATAAGATTGACAGTTGTCACGAGAGTAAAATGACCTTATTTAATTTCATGTAATATTTATAATTGTGGATACAAATAAACTGCTGTCCTGTAATCTCCTGCATTTAATTATTTCCTATCGGCCCATCTTTTAATTATTTTTTTTCAAATTCATCTCCATTGAACACGATCTATGGTATAATAAAACATGGGGGCGATGAACATTGCCTGCCTCCCAAAACAGTATAGCTCTCCACTTGAAGGTAAGTATATTGATAGGTGGGCTTGGTTCGAGTTAGTTACGAAACTGGCATATAACGTTCTTGGATAGGGGTGTGTTCAAAGTTACTGAAACCCGTATTGACAGGTTGTTCACCAGTCTGGCGTCAGATAAAGTAATTTTAACCATACTAAATGACGTTGGTATCTTAACCGTCACGTCAGACATAAATAAATAAATAAATAATAAATAAATATTGGGGGACAATCTTACACAAATCGACCTAGTCCCAAACTAAGCAAAGCTTGTACTATGGGTACTAGACGACGATATACGTACTTATATAGATAAATACATACTTAAATACATAGAAAACATCCAAGACCCAAGAACAAATATCCGTGAAAAATGCACAAATAAATGCCCTGGCCGGGATTCGACCCGAGACCTCTAGCTTCGGAGGCAGAGTCACTACCAACTAGGCTAAACAGGTCGTCGATGAATCTGGTTTCAGTCTGATTTCCACAATGTCGTATAAAATAAAAGTGTATCGATTATTAATAATGGCCTTTTAAGAGTACTTCTTGTAAAAAAATTCAATATCTTTATCGACAATCATACGCTATCCGACCTCATCCCAAACTAAGCAAAGCTATGGGTTAATAGGCGACGATCATAAAAAGGAAGTGGTTTTCAATTCGTAGTATTTTTTTCAAAAACGTATATTCTTTTTTGTTTAAAAGGTAGCTAAATAGTTAGTCCCATTGTCATAAAGTCAGGATCTGATGGCGGGATCCTGGAGAAATCGAGGGAACTTCTTAAATTTTATAGGCATACTTATAACGAATTCAGTTTTTTTTTAAAGTAACACGTGCATTTTAGCAGTTTGGAGTCGGTTTTTAGGTATAATTTGTTTTGTTATCATTCAGTTTAAAAAGAAAACGATTCTATGGCTTCGTCAACGCGCAGCAGACGCAAAGCGCGCCTGATAGATAGTGTGGACATCCAATCCGTTTCACAAGCGCGCACGGCATATTGCGCAGCATGACAATGGACTATAAAAAGACACTGAAATAACACAAATAATAAGTTTTACAAAACCTATTTAATTCATAAAAATAAATTAACTCAACAATTTGGCGGCAAGATAGCTTCGAGAGTCTAAATAATAACTCGACTCTCATTAAGGAACTTTTTTAATTCCAATTAAATAAGCATTCCAACTGGTGTAGCAAGCTGCTATAAAATGTCCAAAAATGTGTACAACTCAGGCAAATAAAACCATTTACCGTAAATTAAATTTTTGACAGAAAGTTATTATGTACTATGCAAAAGGAAATTAAAAGATCACAATCGAATCATTATATAAAAGATAAAATAATATAGTATAAGATCTATGTACCTTTATTATCTGGCATCATAATAATAATATCAATTAAGAGGGCCGCTAATAATTTCAATTGATAATTGTATAAGACAATGATTTCAAAAGTCAGAACACTTAGAATTGACGGCTGAAGTCAACACGCGTCTTTCTAGAGTCAAAGGAATTTGCACCTTCTATACAGGAGATGCGATACATATTTTTCTCAAAATAGACCGTTAATGGAGACGTTACTCGCTACATATTGGAAGTCGAGGTGTACAGTTTATGGTCAGACATAAATTTAAAAAAAAACATTGCAGGCGCGACTAGAATGTTACATATAAATTACTTTATTGGCGACGACATCCAAACTATTTTATAAGAACTAACAGCCATACAAAACATAGCTCAGGTTTTATAAAGCAATTCAAAACGTATTTTTCTGTTGGAATTGCGACGTGTCTGAAATAATTTGCATTTTTCGGTGGAAAAGTACACATATTCGATTTTGTTAATAAAAATAAACGGCGGAAGAGGACAAACCTTTTGAGGTTTCATGGTTATGTTTATCAAAACTTAATTCCAATTTAGCCTTTTTTCCCCCATTTTTAAGAAAAGCATTGTATAGCCTCGGCTAGTATGTCAATTGCAGTCTTCGTATTAATTAACTCCCAAGGTCGTCTGTTTAAAACTAATACTCAGCCTGCAAAAGCGTCCTTCCATGCCTCGACAATGATGTACTATAAATGACAGCGCCGCGGACTCGTGACCATTTTTGTTGCCATTTAAATATGAAATGTAACTTCTGTTTCGAATGTTTCAATTCCTCTAACCTGCGTTCCTACGAATGGTGCCAAATTTCTTGCCATTCAAATCGCGCCTGTCCTTAGTAAACATATTAAGTCTATGAAATAAGATTTTCAAAATAAACCATACAGGAATCTGAGGAAAATTTACAAAATGGTTTGTATACGGATGCACATTTTTATATACCTACATATTAATGTAACTATACTTATTTTAATCTAAAAGCAAATAATCATGAAAATAGTTATTAGGCCAGTCAAGGGAATACCCGTGAAAATATATCTCATTCGTTTGTAGGGTACCGTACCCAAAGCGTAAAACCGGGACCCTATTACTAAGACTTCGCTGTCTGTCCGTCCGTCTGTGTCACCAGGCTGTATCTCAAGAACAGATCTCATAGTTAGACGATTGAAATTTTCACAGATACTTAATGTATTTCTGTTGCCTATATAACAACAAATATTAAAAACCGGCCAAGTGCGAGTCGGAAGTCTGACTCGCACTTGGCCAGTTTTTTAACATTTGAATAGATCATGGTCTTCGCCTTGATAACAGTACCGTGGCTTAGGGAACATGAGACTTACAAATAGACATCCTGACATCTATTTCACTTCAAATTAAATATATGTTTTTTTTTTTCTACAAGTAGACCGCAATGCCACTTTTACTAGACAAAATCTACTAGCGCTTCTTGAAAAGAAGACCACTGCCGAGAAAAAAACTTAACAGACAGTAATTTTCAAAGGAGTAGTTAAAACTAAAAGTAAATTTTACAGCC
Organism: Notocelia uddmanniana; assembly: GCA_905163555.1. Lineage (NCBI taxonomy): Eukaryota > Metazoa > Arthropoda > Insecta > Lepidoptera > Tortricidae > Notocelia > Notocelia uddmanniana. Next base: position 22,542,418 of record LR991068.1, read on the forward strand.
ACATACACATTTTGGCGACAACAAAGGAATTAGGCTGCTTTTCCACCTAAGTCACACTACGACATTTTTCCGTCATTTGTGTTGAAAAGCAGCTTAAATAAATAACATTTAAATTTCAATAAGTGGTAGACTACTTTGTCTTGCAGACCTGAAGACAGTTTTAAGTGCTCTGCACGCATCGTTTTTTCTTTGTCACAGCTATTCGCGAATTTTTCTAGTGCCAGTTGGATATGCTCTTATCAAATAAGATAACATCTTAGACGTGGTTTTCGGTGTCGCATTTGATTGTAGGGCAGCAATCGGGGTAAGGCTTCGTAAGGTCTCCCGTAGTCTTGTGGCATTTTGGATCGCCAGTCATCACAACGCCGCACCTGGAAAATACATTCGTTTTTCAAATTTTCTGCAAGTATGATTCATGTCTGAGATATCACATCACACACAATCACCATCAATTTATTCATATCATCATTATCATCTTGGCCGATTCCGACCACCGCGACTGAGAGGAAGAAGAAGAAACTGGCTAGTGAGAGCATCGCTGATGAGCTCTCAGGTAACTGACACAGCCTACCTTCGCAGTGAGCATACTTCCCACACGTCAGCGCCCCTCCGACTTAATTATAGTGATTGGCCGCAGGAGGACCCGGGTATGTCCTAAAACTACGACCAAGACCACCGGGGGATGGGCAGCAGCATTCCTAGAGTGCGGCGGAGATACTGCGATCGGCAACCCACATGCCAAGCGTGGCGATTATGGCATTTACCCCCCATGTAATTGGGGGAGGCCTATGTCCAGCAGTGCACGTCCTAGGGCTGATATGGTGGGCCGGAGGAGGTGGGGCGTGGGGTGGGATCCTTTGATCAATTTATTGGAATTATCATTACTTTTGTCATATATTAAGTTCAATTTCAATAGTTCAATAGTTCAAAAATTCAATAGTTATTTGAAAGCCCTCTTAATACTTACGATGCATAATATATCATGCTTCCTTCACAAGTTATTCTGATGCATTCACCAATGGGGGTGACATCTAACCCGTGAGGGACGACGTCATTGACTTCTTTCACGTAGCATCCGTCTTTGTGAGCTGGAATTAAGTGAAAAAAACATGTTAAAACATATACACACACATATACCGGGTGTGCAATCCAAATGGGTCACTATGGTGAAGTCGGAAACTATGAGAGATAGCGAGATCTGTTCTTAGGAACCATGACGTCGATTTTAGATTTAATATGAATTACATTCAAACTTTTTTATTAACTCTCATACATAACCGGGAATCGAACCTGGTCAATATTTTTAATTAATCTTTGCATTCAACAGAATGGCTACCATTTGGAACATTTACTGAAATAAAATAATTATCTTATTGGTGGGTTTTTCTTTCAATTATTTAAACAAGATTCCATTAGAGTTGTGCTTCTTGCGACTTGCAGAATTTATACACATTGATTTTGACCAGGTTCGATTCCCGATTATGTATGAGAGTTAATAAAAAAGTTTTAATGTACTTATTATTAAATCTAAAATCGACGTCATGGTTCCTAAGAACAGATCTCGCTATCTCTCATAGTTTCCGACTTCTCCATACTGACCCATTTGGATTGTACACCCGGTATATTAAGTTATCAGCCGAGGTTTTCGCGAAGGATTACTTGGATTCTTTAAGAAAGGTGTGTGTAATTTTTAAAGGATCGGCACGGCGCATTTGACCCCCCTGGAGGTGCAGGTGTTCATATGCTGCGGTGACCGCTTACTATCAGGCGGACCGTACGCTTGTTTGACTGCACATTTGGGGAGGCCTACGTCCAGCAGTGGACGGCTTGCGACTGACATGATGATGATGATTTCGTGCATACGTTTTTTTCGAACCCAATGGTACAGTCAAATGCAAAAATATGTGTCAAACTAAACCTCTCATTGTTTGTGTTTGTGTTTGTGTGTTTGTGTCCTTCTCATTAATCGTATGGCGATAGTCTACTAGTGGTGGCTGCTGACTACGAGAACCGGTGGTGCGCTAATTTATGGATATATGGAATATTATACTTATTATATAACTCAAAAATTGCAATACAACCACGTTTTCCTACTAACAATTTTATTTGTTAGTAGGAAAACGTGTCCCTGGCAAATAAGACATGACCTTGGCGGTCCAGCTATTTTATTTCTAATTTACCAATCACTAAATTTTTGTCTTTAATATTCTCGATTTTATTGTTCACACTTATTCTTTCCATTAAACACACAGTTCCTCACTTCACAAAAGACAGGCACACTTACTTTACATACAAATACAAACAATAAACACGAAACGAATAATAGCGCGCTGCACGGACAAGGTCGAAGAAAAGTGCACAGGACATGTTATTAACCAACTAAGCGAACTTGACAAGCTTTATATTTTGAGCGTTAACTTCGCTTGGTCGGGTAATACATGAGTCATCCACTCGGCCGGCGGCCTCGTGTCTACTCGGATATCTTCGGCTAAGCGGCAGTACGCGGGCATACGCGAGCTTCGTGCGGCGCACCGAATTCACCTATTTCTTCATAGAGTTTGTACGGAGTATCTTCCGTCTCACGCGCCTGGCGTTCTAACGCGTTTCTCATAGAAAATGTACTAACTAGTGCGTGCGCTCCACGAAGCGCACGGAGAGGTTTTTTGAGTTGAGACTGAGCGAAAAAGAGTTTTAAAGACTATGACATAGCGTAGTGGTTGGTTATTTTGCATTTTTTTAATGTATTATATGAATGTATATTACAGATAATTGAGATTGTTTCATTGATGACGATGGTATTGATGGTGCAAAATTTTTGGTAGTGCAACGCACGAGCGCACTCAAGGTACAGCCGCCACTGTAGTCTACATAGGGAAAAAAAGCATATTTATCGTAGGTATATAATAAGATTTATAAGGTAACATCCAGGTTTTGCAACCATTGCGTGACGTTGGATGTCAGGTCCACCTTATTCATTAGGTATGTGGTGCTGTGTTCCTGGTGGTGGCTGGTCAAATTAAATACACCCTTGTTTTTGCACTTGACTGTACGGGCCGGGACTGTAAGACCACCCGGGGATGGGCAGCAACATCCCTGGAGTGCGGTGGATATTGATATCGCCAACCCGCATGCCAAGCGCTGCGATTATGGCATTTACCTCCCATGAAATTGGGGGAGACCTGTGTCCAGCAGTGGACGTCCTTCGACTGATACTCGTATGGTGGTACGCACCGGGTTTCAAACCCCAGACCTCCAGAATGAAGTTGAGAACTTTACCGCTCGGCTACAAACAGTGGCTTTGAAAATTGTGTTTACGCCCAAGACGGAAATATTTTTGCTACCGTATGACACATACGGCTCTTCACACCGCCTATTAGACATGCTGCTAAAGCTGCAGCTGCATTGAAATGTATAAAAATTATTTTGCTAACGAGTGGCAAAATTGGCAAATATTGCCTTTCACACCCTTCTATGAAGAAAAGTCACTGTTGCTCTCAAATTAGGGAAACCTGCGACTGAAATCCCTCATTCGAGGGCAACAATGACTCTGTGCTGAAAAGTAGATGTGAAAATGCTTTTTGTTTAAAAGATAATCCGTAGGTGATTCCTGACTTGGCGAGCGGGATCGATTTTTTGGTTTTTATTTCGTTGACATAAGCTTACTGATATCGCTGAGATTTACTCCTTTGAGGGGATACTGACGTATTAAATTTGCGCAGTCATAAAATCATGCGCAGAAACGTAGCAGTACTGCCTCCGTATCGCCCCGCTTCCGCTTACCCCGCGCCAGTCAAGAGGCGTGCCGTAAAAAGCGGTACTCACTCAACTGACAGTTGACACTGACGCTTTCTTATATCGTACCGCCTTCGCATCGACAAATCAGAAAGTCACCGTAAAACAGTTGACACTGACGCTTTCTTATATCGTACCGCCTTCGCATCGACAAATCAGAAAGTCACCGTAAATAAGTAATAGTTTTAAAAAATACAAAATTTATTTATTTATTTGATAACATATATGGGTATACGTTCAGAAATTAAATCATAACCTTAATTTTTAACATTTCATTAGGGCAAACAGAGGTCCTCGCACAATGCCGAGCCTGTGTTGTGAAGCCCGTATGATGTTACCAGTAGAAAGATTTCTATCTCTTCTCCTAAACCTATTTTTTACTCTGAGTTATCCCTGGGTAAACGTAAAGCTGGTGGGCAGTACCTACGTTACAAGGATGTCCTAAAACGCCACTTGTCTGCCACCGGCATATCGTGTGAGTCATGGGAGGATCCTGCTAGTCGCAGATCGGACTGGCGAACTGCTGTCAGTGCAGGTATGAATGACTTCGAGCGCCCCCGTCTCGATTGTCTCGAAGATCTTGACGCCAAACGCCAGTTCCGTCAAGCTCGGCCTAGGCTCTCCTACCACTACACTTTGAACTCTAGAGGACAGCTTCACTGTGCTTCTTGCGCCCGTACGTTTGAATCCAAATTTGGTTTTGCAAGTCACGTTTGTGCCCATGCTCGTAAAATCTCCCGACCTTAGTTACTGTGTTAGTCAGGATGTCGCCGTCGACAGATACGTCTGGGAGGACATCATCACCAGTAGATTTAAACAGCAAAATGATACATATAAGGTTCTATGTTCCACTGTATGTATTTTTGAAGTCTCATTTACATTTGAACTTTAATCTGTGATCAAAAAAATACGAAAATATCTCAAACCAACATTAGTATTCATAATCATACACGAAAATTAATTTGAATCTATCATATAAATTCACGCTCCATAAACTGATTTACATAATATATTGACGTCCATATTTCATTATTCACATATTTACCCAAAAGGGTATTTACAATTAATTCAGTACGATTACAACCGCCGAATATTACAATTAATCAGGCACTTAACGTATAAACTATATGGATATTATTGTTTTGTGTTATTAAGTTTATTGTGCAGTAAATTATTTATGTATCCGTATAAGAACAGAGGTGACCCGAACCTTAACTTCGGCACTACCATCGAGTCCAAAGCCGGAACAGCGGCCAAAAAGCTGAGCATCCTAAATAAGGTCAAGCGATACTTCACCCCTGGGCAGCTTCTATCTTTATATAAAGCCCAAGTCCGGTCTTGCATGGAGTATTGTAGTCACCTTTGGGATGGCTCGGCTAAGTACCAACTTGCCGCACTCGACTCGGTGGACCGCAGAGCCAGGAGGCTCATTGGCGGCAGTACGGTAGTGGGAAATAAGCTGCAGAGCTTAGCACATCGACGCAAAGTAGCATGTCTGTGCGTCTTCTACAAACTGTACTTCGGTGAGTGTGCTCAGGAGCTCCATGAGCTCATACCGCCTTCCCCCTTCTTCCATCGGACATCCAGACGTACGGCTGGCTACCATCCTTACCTAGTCGAAATTCCTCTTATTCGAACCAAGCGCTTTGCATCTTATTTTATAATGCGCACTTCTAAGGTTTGGAATTCTCTGCCGGCGTCTGTATTTCCGAGTTCATATAACCTGGACCTTTTTAAGGCACGAGTGAATAGGCATCTTCTGGGTGAGCTCGCTTCATCGTCGGCCTCATCTTTGCCCCCTGGCTAGATGCTGGCCAAGAGCAATCCCATTTAAAAAAAAAAAAAAAAAGATCTGTAAATGATAGTAGTAAAAATGTATTTCACAAAACAACCATACAACGGATCTACACGACCTCTCCTGTAGCAGAACTGCTAGTCGTACCTCACGGCACGCGTCGCTAATTGATATGCTGCGCCGCACCCTTGCCAGTGCCGGAACACTGGTGGTTCTAGAGCCGATTGGCCTGGCGACGCCTCGAGACGACGGCAAGAGGCCTGATGGCATGACCCTGTTGGCCTGGAAATTGGGAAGGCCACTAGTCTGGGACGCCACTTGTGTGGATACCCTGGCACCCTGCCATGGACATCCCTGGGACTTCGTTCAGGGCTAGGCCTGTCGCCGACGCGGCTGAGCACATCAAGCGACGCATGTGTGTTTACATGTTCGAGCCGTTTGGGGGGTGGAACTACTGGGGTCCTGGTGCTCATAATACCTTTGAGGAGATGGGAAAGCGCCTTGTCTATGCTACGGGTGACCAAAAAGGCTGGCGCTTACCTCGCTAAGCGCATAGGTATTGCTGTCCAGCGCGGCAATGCCGCCATCCTTCTGGGCACCCTACCGCTGAGCTCCGTGCTTGAGCCCATTTTTTATTTGTGAACATAGTTTCTTTAATTGTTAGTAAAGTTTATTTTTGATTTTATATTGTTATCCAGTATTGAATTCAATGGAGTGGAAAACGATGGAGAGAAATGGCAGGGTAAGTAATCACCAGTAGCCAAGTACTAGGCTTTTTGTCTTTTTTTGTGTTGGGAAAATACATTTACGTCTCCTACCCGTTGGAAAGACCTGGGCGGGTATGATGGACTATTCGGTTGGACTGTACTAAAATGAAAATTATTTTATATGAAAACGTACGAACTACCGTCTAAAAACCCAATTCACATTCTACTGCGACGAGCATTCTATGTGTATGATGAATACTTGTTTTTGAGTTCTAGTAGTATTCAAGTAGGTATTCGTATTTATTAAATTTATATCCTTGTCTAGTCCACAAGACAAGCTTTATGCTTAATCCTATGGCTAATTCGATTTGTGTAAGAATGACCAAGAAATAAGTAATGTATTTTCGTAACTCGATCGTGGACACTGCTAGTATTAAAGATTTCCTTTAGGTATTTCCTGACCAATTGGGAGGAGCATATTTTTTGTCAAGCGAAGCGTTACAGACTTCTAGCTCGATGCCAATATGTTACCGTTTATTTTGACCCTCCTCTTGGCGTTGTAAGGTAAAATCCCAATTAGTGACACCTTAATTCCAATTTTTGTTTCTATGACGTACGATCGTATCATGTGCCAACTATTGGTAGAGTATTGACCAAAGCAAAAGTACAGCCCACTTAAGTGCAACCTAATAGATCTGAGGGCCTGCTCCAAACTTCTAAAATCGAACTTTGTATCGTGCCGTCCCTTTCCGTCATAATAATATACCTAGTGTTACAGTCTAGTCAGCATTCCTGGGCTGAGGCCTAGCGTCACGGCGCGGGACCTGCGCGGGGTGCGGGCAGAGGTCGCGAGGACCCATCAAGCATTCGGGTTCGGTGATTAGGACGTGGTGGTAGCTAGTAGTGTAGCTCGGGATAGTTACATTGTGTTACTTTGTAATCTATTTGTAATCGTACTAATTTAGTTTTCGTGTATTAAATAACTTTGTGAAAATTGGTCCTTGACTTCTGATTTTATTAGATCAGAACTGGGATAATAATTACTACGCGTCTTTTCCGCTCGTGACGTATGAAAAAAAAAAAGTGCATTTTTTTCGCGAAAATTTATAGCTGTTAGTGTTTTCTAAGAAAAGTAGTAAAAAGAAGTGATATTATTGGTTTATGCAAAGTGCGTTCCGTTAATGTGTGCTAAATACTTAAATAGTTCCCGTTCCTGTATAGTTTTATAAAAGTAACTTTTAAAAAGTTTTAAACTTAACTTTAAGAAGTAGGTTATTGTTAGATCGGGTGTGTCGGCGCAGCGTCTCTAGTTTTGTTTACATTAGAGCAGTTACTTTGTTAAGTTCGTTGTTCTAAACATTGGACCATTGTTTTGGGGTTGGGGCTCCTTTGGGCTAGTGACATACTGACACATTCTTTGTGGTTACATTGTAAACTTTAAGTGAATTCTATTTTGTTACACCGTTATACAACGTTCCTTAATAATGTCAGGACGTCACAGACGAAAGGAATCTTGACGTAGTTATAGTAGAAGTCACTCTCACAGTCGTAATCGTAAACGACGTGAAAGTGTTAGTGATCCACGACGTCATGAAAGTTCGTATGGGCATCGGGATAATCGTCGTACCCGTTTATACGACACGATTTTAGGATGTCTAGAAGCAATCGAAGGTCGATTATCTATTTCCTCTTCGGATATACCACCAGGTCCATCGCACGAGTGTATTACGCCGCTGGTACTGGGACCGAGTACGCAACCGAATGCGTTACCGATTTTTGATCGCGACGGTGTGACTGACGGCCAGTTACAATGCACGCACACGGACACGTGTTCAAAACCGTATAAAAGTGATAGTGACGATATAGCTACCAAGATAGCCAACGCATTATCATCCCTGGTTCAAACAAAGTCATCTTCGAAGTTTTTCATCTCATGCTTTGACCTTCAGTGCATGATTTTGACGCTTGGTGCGCAGAAGTCGACCAAGATCGTAAATTAAACAACTGGGATAATAATGAGTGTCTTTCTCGAGTCGGTAATTGTTTACGTGGCGATGCATGAACCTGGCTGCATAATTGGGTATCCAATGATCGCACTTGGACGAATTTCAAATCCGAATTTCGATCTCTTTGTCCGAATAACATTGTTGTCGCAAGTATTTTATTAGATGTAATGTGTAGCGACTCAAAGAAATTTAAAACTTATGCAGAGTATCGTTGTTACGCTTAAATATTGTTAAAAGTCTTCCCGATGATTTAAAAAGCGCGATTGTTATTCGTGGAAATGCTGATCCACAGGTTAAAGCGGCAGCAATTAATGCTAAGTTAGAGCCCAAGCAGATAGTAGAATTTTTGTCTATTTACCAAAAACCCAAAAATCGAAAGCAATAGTAACCAAAATTTCCGGACTTTTAATGACAGTGATAATTAAAATCACAAGTTAGATAAATTTACCACGGTCGATATTAGATGTCACTCTTGTAATTGAATTGGCCATAAGAGAATAAATTGTCTTATAAAAAGATGAAAGTTGAACCTTCAACGTCAAACGCAACAGCCAAAAGTTTGTACGTTTTGCAAAAAAAAAAAAAACAGATTATGTAGTGGAAAAATGTTTCTTAAAACAAAAATCAGAGGCAAACAAGCAGACCACCAATAACGTAAATTTTTGCAAAAAAATTGATGAGTACACACAGAGTAATACAATAATCGGCAATATGCCAGTAAATGTACTCATAGACAGTAGCTCAGATATTTATTTAATTTCAGAGTCAGTTTTGAAGCATTTAAATAACAATAGTATCCCTTGTTATGATCTTATGCGTGGCATAGGTAGTCAGGAAATTGAAAGTACTTTTTACATAACGGTAGTAATTGAATTTTTAGACATTTCACTCGAAATTGATCCGCATGTTGTGCGTGCTAAATGCATAAATAAATGCTCCATTTGTATATCAAAGAATTATATCTACAACATTGCAGAACCTAATGGAAACCGGTAAAGCATTGCTTTATAGACGATGTTTTGATATTGTCTGAATCTATTAATGAAGGTTTAAATACATTACGTCAAGTATTAGATACACTTACTACTACTGGCTTCATGTAATTTCCTTGATACCACAGTTGAGTATTTGGGTAGGTTAGTAAGTCAGGGTCAGGAACGGCCGAGCTAAAGATATCTCTCGTAAAATCACGAAAACCAACTAATGTAAAACAAGTGCGGCAATTTTTAGGGTTAGCAGAATATTTCAGACGGTACATAGCGAATGATGCAGTTAAAACGGCTCACATTGCCATATTAACATAAAAAGAAGTACCCTTCTCGTGGGGCAGTGAACAAGAATCAGCTAGAGATTACTTAATTTCTTGTCTCATAAATGAACCTATTCTTACTATATTTGATCCTGAATTGCCCACGGAATTACATACAGATGCAAGATTCATCTGAATATGGTGCTATTCTCATGCAAGAACATGAAACGAAACAAAAACGTGTAGTAGCGTATTTTAGTCGGGCTACTCAAGGAGCTGAATCTCGTTATCACAGCTACGAGTTAGAAACTTTGGCAATTGTAAAGGAATTGCAACACTTTCGACATTATATTATAGGCACTGATTTTAAAATAGTCTCGGACTGTAATTCATTTAAGCTAATTGAAACTAATAAAGATCTCGTGCCTCGGGTAGCACGTTGGTTTATTTGCAAGATTTTAACTTCAAAATTGAATATAGAAAGGCATTATGATGCAACATGCCGATTTCCTTAGTCGGAACCCAATAAACGTTTGTCATATCCGGAGGACGAACAATTGGGCTCAAATTGCACAAAAAGCTGACACAGAGACAAGATCTGATCGAAAAGTTAAAGGATGGTCAATTAGATGGTTAATCCTCTTGATACGAGATTCGAAACGGGTTGTTATATTATAACTACAGTCCTACGGGTGAAAATACACGATTATATTTTATTCCTAAAGGTCATAGGCTCAGTTTATTGCACGTTTTTCGTGATGACCATGATCATATTGGGATTGATAAGACTATTGATCTGATACTTCGCCATTTTTGGTTTACCAGTTTAAGACAATTTGTAAAAAGTACATAACTCACTGCGTCGTTTGTTTATTACACAAAAAAGTTCCAAAAGCAACTAATCAACCAATAGAGTCTTGGACAAACCTGAAATTCCATTTTCAACTGTACATATGGATGTACCCCTACAAATTCTCATAGATTCAAATACATTTTGATAGTAATCGATGCTTTTTCTAAATACTGTTTGTTATATTCCCTGTATAGACAAGTCACTGAGGAATTAAAGCGCGTATTTTCAAAGGCAATCTCTCTATTCGGTGCTCCTTCTTTATTAATCACAGATCGTGGACGAATTTTTGAAAACGTGGGGTTTCAAGACTGTGTCACTTCATTGGGGTGTGCTAGTCACTTTGTTACACCACAAATGCACCACGAAAATGGTCTGGTTGAACGATATTGTAGAACTGTTGTAAACATGCTAGGAGTCGAAGTCAACAACAAAGGTGCTGAATGGTCTAACTGCTTGTGAAAGATTCAGCTTACTCTGAACATTACTAAGCATGCTACTACAAAAACTTGAGCATTGCGGCTTTTGGTGGGAATTGAAGGAACCACTCCAATTATAAGAGCATTGGTGAGAGACGTGTCTTTAGAAGACGGAAATCCAAACCGAGAAGCTATGGTTGTATTAACACGACAAAGTGCTTCTACTACGTTGCTAGGAGCAAATCCCAGGCAACAAGATGAGAACATTAACAAAGCAAGAAAACTACTACGTTTTAACATTGTAGGTGACTTTGTATTTGTTTATAAGTGTTCACAGAATACTGGTAAGCTTGATTCCGGAATGAGAGGTCCTTACAAAGTAGTAAAGCAGCTTCCGCACCACCGCTATGAGCTAGAACTCCTGGCGGGTTCTTATGGGAAGCATTCGTAAGCAGCTGCGGAACACATGGTACTGTGGCATGGTGAATGGACACCGGAAGTATGTGAAGTATTCTTTGAGAATGGTGAGTTATACTTCAGATGTTATCAGTTGTTCTACAGTTGGCAGAGCCATTTTTATGGCTACACGGTCGTTATTTGACTGGCAGAGCTATTTTTATAGCTACACGGTCGTTATTTGACTGGCAGAGCTATTTTTATAGATATCGGTCATTATTTGACTGGCAGAGCCACTTTATGGCTACACGGTCATTATTTGACTGGCAGAGCTATGTTTATGGCTACACAGTCATTATATGACTGGCAGAGCCATTTTTATGGTTACAGTCGTTATTTGGCTGGCAGAGCCTTTTTAAGGCTAGTTCGTTTTAACTGTTGAGAGTTGGCAGAGTCATGTTGATGACTAGTAGGTATGCGCCATTCTATGGCCGGCAGAGCTTTCTTCTAAGGATACAAATGTAACCTTTTGAGATTGGCAAAGCCTTCACGGGCTAGATATTCAGTCATTGGGTATATGGCTAGCAGAGTCAATTGGACTTATATTTGCGAGTGAACAATTTTGTTCATAATTGCTTGAGTGCACCTGGTAATTATGAAACAAAATTGAACAGTAGGTACTACTACTATGGCGTAGTTATTTGAAATGGTCGTTTCTCAATTCCAGATAGTGAACATGACATGCGATCAGGGTTTCACAAACCCTGAGCCTCCTGCAGCTCACTCGGCGGGCGAGGACGCTCCGCAGTCAGGAGAGGCCGTGTTACAGTCTAGTCAGCATTCCTGGGCTGAGTTCGGTGATTAGGACGTGGTGGTAGCTAGTAGTGTAGCTCGGGATAGTTACATTGTGTTACTTTGTAATCTATTTGTAATCGTACTAATTTAGTTTTCGTGTATTAAATAACTTTGTGAAAATTGGTCCTTGACTTCTGATTTTATTAGACTAGTGTATAACACGAGAGTGAAAGGGACGGCACGACACGATGTACGGTTTGCAAAGTTCCGAGTAGGCCCTCTACTCTTTTTAGGCCCTTAGGCCCCTAACACATTTATAAATCGAGTAAATGATTACCTCTTCCAATTTTTTTGGACAATATACTCGAAAATAGGATTGCTTTAGACTGCTGACAATCTTACAAAACAGTAGAAAAAATGTGTGAATAAAATATTTCAAAATAACGACATACATTAATCAGATTTAAAAAGAGGGAATCTTCTCGTCCGCAGTTTTTAAATACACTCTTTAAAAATAATGAATAATATCCAAAAGTTTAATACACCGAAGATGCTGTCCAGATCTGGTGAAAACATTTTTCTTCAAGCCAGTTTAAATTCATTCTTATGCTAATATCATTAAGACTGACAGAGAAAAACTCTTCGCACTTACAAAACCGCTTTAAACCGGTTAAAGAATGCAATAAAATCGGCATCGAATTTTAACGCCATCGCCACTGGAATTCCTCAAAATAAATTAAAAAGCCACAAACGGCCTCATCGTGTTGTTTACAAATGACGGCCCTGACCTTCACACGACCTCTGGTGAAAATATCTTATCATCTATAAATTATTGCAAAATTAACCGAGGGGTCAGATTCGTCTGCACAGTAAACAAATTTTAACAGAAGTACAATAGGGTTATAAACCCTATTTTGAAAAGTAGCCTAAAATTAAATAATTCCTATGTTTCAATAATCACGTGGAATTTATATTTTAGTAAATAGACAAATAGTTTAAAATACATTTAGATTTTTTCATTTAGAATTTCCGCTTGGAAACGCCACGCCAGCCGCCATGTCGTAACGTCACGCAGCAACAAAATTGAAAATATTGAATTTCACGCTTACGCTCATTCAACAACTGTGCAGTCGAGAAACTTTAAAAATACGTACGTGTATTAATAAGTAATAAGTATAAGTAATAAACATAGTAGTAATATAAGTATGTATATCGTCGTCTAGTACCCATAGTACAAGCTTTGCTTAGTTTGGGACTAGGTCGATTTGTGTAAGATTGTCCCTCAATATTTATTTTATTTTATTTATTTTATTGCTGGATTAAGCCTAACTTTCGAGATATTAATTTTATTCAGTAATTAACAAGTTCATAAATCTCAAGGGTAACACGCCTTAATTATGTGACGTCACCACATACACAAGCACACACGCAATACAATTAAATAATTCCTATGTTTCAATAATCACGTGGAATTTATATTTTAGTAAATAGACAAATAGTTTAAAATACATTTAGATTTTTTCATTTAGAATTTCCGCTTGGAAACGCCACGCCAGCCGCCATGTCGTAACGTCACGCAGCAACAAAATTGAAAATATTGAATTTCACGCTTACGCTCATTCAACAACTGTGCAGTCGAGAAACTTTAAAAATACGTACGTGTATTAATAAGTAATAAGTATAAGTAATAAACATAGTAGTAATATAAGTATGTATATCGTCGTCTAGTACCCATAGTACAAGCTTTGCTTAGTTTGGGACTAGGTCGATTTGTGTAAGATTGTCCCTCAATATTTATTTTATTTTATTTATTTTATTGCTGGATTAAGCCTAACTTTCGAGATATTAATTTTATTCAGTAATTAACAAGTTCATAAATCTCAAGGGTAACACGCCTTAATTATGTGACGTCACCACATACACAAGCACACACGCAATACGGAAGTGGTAATATCAGTCTTACCTGACATCTGCCATAATTTTGACTACAAATATTTTTAATGAAAGAAATGAATGTTATGTATAATGGTACATAGCGATTGCTGTGTACCAAACTAAGATACAATTAGGCACTGATGCTTTTGCGTAAGATATCTTTAATCAGAATCAGTAATACTCAATTGATCAACTTACTCAACTGAACACTCAAGTGATCAACTTGTTATTACTAGCTTGGTCTTTAGTTTTACTTCTGTTCTCTATCAACGAGTCGGCAAGTGTGCAAACTTTTTTTGGTGAATAACGTACTGGCCGTTAGGCAGATTTTATAACGTCGGGAGTCGTTCGTGAAGTCTGAAGTTTTCTATGTCTATCACTCTTTAGACTAAGGTTTCGTTCACAAGAAAGTACTATCGTTAATTTTTTTTTGTTCCGGAAATTAAGTAAGTTAATGAAGCAGTTTTGGACCCATGTGTTGATATAACATTATTTACTCGTAATACCACCAGGTATACTTTCAATTGAAAACTAGTAAAACTCTATGTCGCATCATTATCTGCCTACCTTATATACTTATACATATTTTGCAGGGAATATACATATTTTGCAGGTCACAGACCTCCTCTCACAATTGAAAGGGAAGGGGCAGTCACCACGCTGGTCCAGTGCGGGCTGGGGCCTTCATATACACCTTTGAATGTCCACGCAGATGTACGAAGAAAAGTGCAACTTATGACATGTGAATAAGGGTAACAATTACTCTTTTCTGGATAACAAATGTAAAAAATCAATTAGTAATAACTCTAATACTAATGTCAGCATGTATAATCATTGTTTAAGGAGTGCTATTTCACAAAAAATGTTGTTTGACTCGTACTACTGTTATATTGTCTGTGTAATACAAAGTGGCCGTGAACAGCTGATTATTTCGGTACACTATGACATTGAGCCTGATAACGCATACTGACCTCAGCAATAATGTGAATTTGTAGTCAAATTAAAGTATACCAGCGATTAATTTAACGGCTATACGTATAATAAAGCTTTAATGTAATCCTGAAGAGCCTTAAAAAGGCTTCTCCGCCATTAATTTGGTGAATTAAAACTGATGATGGTGACCACATTTTTTTTAACCTTACGACATACGTCAGATACCTAAGGAGCCCATTTTAGTCACTATTCATAATCAGGCCCAGATTTTTCACCTCCCCTGCAATGGAACTTCAATATGTTCGTATATTACTGAAGGTAAGTGTCGTCTACGACACATGAGTGAAAACGAGCGCGAGGCGATGGCGTGTGTTGCATACGGGTCAGTGGGGTCAGTAGACGAGGACCATCAAGTAAGATAGCCCATTTGTCGGTGAGAGTCGCATTGAGGGGGCTCCCTGTCTTGTCAATGCGGATCCGGTAATATATCAGAAAGCTGTCAGGTGCCAGTATCAACCGTCAGTCGAGTCAGTACCGCTTCTTTACTGCGTGCCTACATTAATGAGTGCTTTCTGGCTGGCGCGGGATGTGCGAAAGTGGGGCGATAGGAATGCAGTACTGCCCCACTACCACGCATAATATTTACTCATGCGCAAATATGAAACTGATAGTATCCCGTAAGTGAGGAACTCTAAGCGACATCAGTAATGACCGACCTCACGTCAAAGAATCGATCCCGTCCCGCCAAGTCAGGAAGTCGTTTGGTGAGACAAAGTACATCTTTTTTTAAGCAACAAGTACAATAAGTAGAAGCAAATTAGTCTGACGCAGCCAACTAATTATGTAAATGTGTTTAGCAACCATTATCTGCTTTAAAATGGCTACTCTATTATGAAACATAATATAAATGGTCTCATATAAATAATAATATGGCTAGTCGAAAGAAAAAAGTAATAAGAATGTTATAGTTTCACAGTTGGTATATGGTCTTCGTTTCTATTGAAATATCAATCTGGTTTCTCCAGGAAAATGCGTGTAATTTCTAAGAGCTCTTATAAATACGACGCATTTATGTCTATACCTACGTCGTGTCATACATAATCTTAATCGTCTACTGTACAGAGGTTACATTATTATGGGTCTACCATTTAATAAAGACGGCGCCTCTGACGGAACAGGAGCAAGAGGGGTGACGTCAAAGGGTAACGGGAGGCGGAACCCTGCCTTCCTGCGCCGCCTCAGTTTAGGAGATTTCCAAAACAAATGCCTTAGGGACCGCATGCGAACAATTCTGTCTTCACTGATCGATAGCACCCAGATTCGGGGTACGAGAGATTTCCAAAAAGCATGCCATAGTCACCCAAAGGGCAATGGAGATGGCTATGCTGGGAGATTCTCTGCGTGATCGCATCAGGAATGAGGCCATCCGCAGCAGAACCAAAGTATATAGCCCTCCGAATCGCTAAACTTAAGTGGCAGAAGGCGGGTCACATGGCACGTAGAACCGATCGCCGTTGGGGCGGAAAGGTTCTCGTGTGGCGACCGCGTACCGGAAGCCGTAGCATGGGCAGGCCCCACACACAGGAGACTGATGACCTGGTAAGGATCGCGGGTGTCCGCTGGATGCGGGTAGCGCAGGACCGGTCATTGTGGAAGTCTTTGGGGGAGGCCTATGTCCAGCAGTGGACGTCTTTCGTTTCAGCTGATATGATGATGATGATGTACCTAAATCATTTTCAATGGTCGTTAAGTCAGTCGATATATAGCATCTCCACATGCGGTATAACGACTAAAGGCGCATTTTGATTGGTTGATAGGACCCGGCTCTCCGCATGCGGAGATAACATGGGTTTTTGAAATCTCCCGTACTCGCCGAATGCGGGCGCTACGCTATCAACCAGCCTAATTTCGCTGGTCGTTATACCTATTGCAAGGAATATAAAATACTGTGCTTATAAAATGACAGTGCTATCGAACAATAACTTTCATTAGTCGTTATAAAGCATGCAGCACAATGAAAATGCGGTAAGCGGTCGAGCGTCCGAGTAAAAATATCATAATTATAACTGAGATCGGTGAATAAACCTACTGACCTATTTGAACTTTGAATCCAGCACAGGGTTCACACATATCGTTTAGCTGTTAAAGATAAGTTAAATAGGTCTCACGAACAATATCAGTGGCAAACCTCGACCTGAATACTTAGCAAAATAAGATGGTTTAAAGTGACTTGCTGAGTTGTCGTTGCAGAGGCGGTACGATACGAGTATCTGTTAGAAAGCTGTCAGTGTCAACTGTTAGTCGAGTCAGTGCGCTTACCCTACCCTAATCACTTCCTTCACCTCTTCCTTCACTGCGCGCCTACCTTTTGGATGCCATTCTTCGTGTACGGCGTGACACTCCAACTCATTTTTTATAAAATTTTGAACTATAAACACGATACATATATAGTCCGGCAAATATAAGGCTCTGTGAGGAGAGACGATGGAAGTTTCAGAGTCTGGAGGAACGTCTAAAGGATTTTGTGGCACCCAACAGTTTTGTAGAGAAAGAGCACCGTCTCCGTTGGCTCAACCACGTCAAAATGATGGGGAAATATTCGGGCCTATATGAACCATTCTGCAGGGAGGTGACCCGTTGGACGTCCCAGGTAACGATGGGACGATTTCGCTGAATCAAACCTGCGCCATCTCCATGTCGTGAACTGGTGGAAAGTGGCGCAAGATCCGACAAGTGGCGACAACTTGAAGGAGGCCAGCACACTTTGGGTACGACGGTGAGTCATTGTAACTAAACTAACCTAGTTAGTCTTAGATTGAATATGAACCTGATCGTAACTTTGACAACGTACATCATAACACCTATAATTAATAGTCGTTATTAGCTCCGCCAAGTCAAGAAGTCGCCTAAAAGTGACACACATTAAAACTCAGGGACAGAAACCAATCAACAATAGGTATTTCAGAGCTCGGATGTGTATGAAAATTGTGAGGAAATATGTATATGATGAGCTGAAGTCGATCAGATCCACCCACAAAAGGCCACTGAGAAGCCACAGGGAATTTAAACTCGCAATTCCGCAACACAACACAGCCCTTTTCAAAGGGGGTTTTAAATTTGCCGCAGCTAAAATTTGGAACGACCTACCGCCACCTCTAAGGCAACCTATGCACTACCTTAAATTTAAAAAAATACTGCGAGCTCATTATCTCGAATTGCAGAGGCAAATTTAAAACTCAGCACACATAATTTAACACTTGACTCACATCACACATTCTTATATGGGAACACATGTACATCGTACATAGGTAATCATCGTACATGTCTATATTTATGAATATATATGTAAATATGTGTAAATATATGTATTTATAGTATTTTAACACCTCTAACACTTAAGACAGACATACACAAAGGAGTTAGGCACAATAAATGATTAAGTATGTTTAATTCTAAATTATTTGAAACCGATAGACGTACTCGTAGTGTTACGACCAACCCTGTCGAAGGGACTCGTCTGAAAACTAGCGCAAGGCTTTAAGCCATGCATATGCTGAGACGAGCACCCATTGCCCAACCCAACACAAATTTGAATGTTTTAGGTATAAGTTTTTATGTTTAGTATAAGGGATTTTGTATTATTTTTTGGCAATAAATTAATTTGAATTTGAATTTGAATTTGTATAAGTGCTCCATCTTCATCTCTTTTTAAATTAGATATTTTTATTTAATAACGATCCTTATTGAAAGATTATATTTACTTTTACATTTTTATTATTTATGGCTTGTGTTGAAAATTCTATGACTGCTTCGGACCCATGCTGCAATGGACATGTGACCACTGGGTCATATTCAAATACTAAAACGTATGTAAATTAAACACATGCAAAACCTGTCGATTTTAAACCAAATGCGCACATCTTCATATTTTCTGGTGGCTGTGTACAAATCGAATGATCGATTTTATTGTTCAGGTTCTCTAGATCAACACCCGGTTTCGAAATAAGTAGGTAACATTTGTGTTAAATTTATTTATTAAACATTTTATATATACGGTCAACAAAAAACCCAATAAGATCCACTTCTGTGAAATAAAACTAGTTTGCTTGCGATGCACGCCGGGAAAGGCCAAATCTATCTTATATTGGCTGAAGTTATTAGTGTCATTTTAACAGGTTACCGGCCGAGATGTAAGAGTATAAAAATGTCTAGGAATTCCCAAATTTGACTTTGGAACCGGATAAAGACGTCACCTTGTTTTCACTTGAGTCGGAAAAACATTTTTTTGTTGACGATATAGTTAATGATGATACCATCATCCTACCATGATGATGCATTGAGTCACCAAGGGCACCGTTCGGTGAATCAAATAAGTGAAGGTCGTTTACTATATCCGTACTAATACTGGTATTAAGTGTTAAAGTATTCATTTATTTATCGCATGGATCTCACTGGATAACTCGTGTCTGGATTGTTGTAATATACCTAAGATTAGTGCGAAGATATTTTAGGAATAACATTTTTTAAAATATTTTGAGATTGGTCTATCGAAATTAAACCACAATTCAATGGGTGCAGGTGGACGAGAATTACAAAATGTGGACAATCTTACACAAATCAACCTACTTCTAAACTAAGCAAAGCTTGTACTGGGCGACGATATATCTACATACTTATCTAAATAACTAAATCTTAAATACGTAGAATACATCCCAGACTCAGAAACAAATATTCACATTTAAATATAGTTAGTTTTACAAAATATAAATAAATAAATGAGTATGTTATAAGTGGTAGTTCCACAATTATATTGAATTAGGTATTTATTATTGTGTTGAATTGGAAATTAGAGTGATCAGCTACTATACAGATCGTCAGATGTTAACGAACACAGCTTAGACGTAAACCGACACAGCTGTATTTATTAAAATGCAACCCCTTTAATCTTTCATCCGTTTCACACAAAATATTTACTCTATTGCTAATTCTAAACAAACAATGATAATTTAAAGTTACCACTAAACGTGCATTGTCAATAGAGGGCAAGCACCTTTGGCTTTTATGCTTGAGAAAAAAATCAAGATAGTATCACGCGAATTTGTATCTTTACTGGTGGCTTAAATTTCAATCGATTTTACTATATTTCAAAAGATATACAATTTTAACCAAAGACAACCCAAAACTAAATTCCGTATAAGTTGGAGTCGTGTCTGGACATTTTAGACCATAAATTCCAGACTTTTTTAGTGAAGTAGTATTCACAAGACATTTCTGGTATAAACAGAATTTATTTATTTATATATGCCACGAAAACACCCCTTTCCACTCAAAATTGGACATGTTTCAGAATTGTTAAATTAAGAGACTTGTTGGGTTTTCTTTCGTACAAATTCTGTGCATTTATTTAAGTAAACTTTTGTATATAACCAAATGGGGTGAAACTGGAATTCTCGGTAAATGTGTAGATTGAAATTGAAGTGAAGTTTACGTAGAAATTCGAACGTACTAAATATCGCTACATGCATCGCTTAGGCGTTGTAAGAATTGTTGACCGAGCTATGGTTCTGATGGCTCATTTGGTAGCAGCGACTGGTTTGAATCATGGTCGGAGCAACAAATTTCCCCTTTTGATTGAAATATAAAGAATGAAGCTTAATTGGTTCATGTTGAAAGTATTAAAGGCAGCCGTTAGTTCTGGTAATGTATTTATGATATATTACTTTAAATTCTCGCACTTTATTTGTACACATTCTTAAAATGTTACTAAACGGATCGGTATTTTTTTTATTTACCTTAATTACCGACATTTTGACATGGGTTGCACCGGCCACGTTCGCGGCAGAAACTGACTTCCCAGCAAGTTATCGACTGAAATATGGTTACACAACATTTAACTACCCCACAAACATTTATATAAATGTGAAGGGTCTAACTGAAAAAAGATTTCTTCCCGCTCATTATGCTACTACTTGCCTAGGGCACAACACACTCACAGTATCTACGCATAGATCGCGAAATTTCGATTTAGACCAGTATACAAATATTTTAAGAATATGTATTTATGATTTCTGAGATTAGTATTTTATGGATTCAGGGAGTTGGTGGCTGATCAACTTAATAAATATGGTGACGTTGACTGAAACCTGTCCTTAATCTTTCGTCCTTAATGATTATTAATACTTTCATCAACAATAACGTCCGAACCGAATCTTTGATATACATAAAACCACCAAAAACTGTTTTTACTTACCTAAATGCGTAGGCTTATTTGGCGCATATTTTCTATACACAGCAGCACTTGCCACACCAATCATCAAGCACAAGAATAGTAATTTCGACATTGTCACTGAGGCAAACTTTCAATTTGTTTAATCCGTGTATGAATATGTTATGCCGTGTCAAGGCGAAGCTGTCTCAACGGGCGTCGCAAGTCGACTGGCATGCTAGTAACCGGTAGGTCGTATATACTTATAGTATTTGTGATGGTATGTTTACACGCGTGCGATTCTGTGTACTCTTTCGTTAGATAGTGTTAGGGTCAATTGAACCGGCGTAGCATATGCATAACATGAGTGCGATTTGCTGTTACGTAATTGGGTACTTCATCATCATCATCATTCAGCCGCATGACGTCCACTGCTGGACATAGGCCTCCCTCAAAGACTTCCACAATGACCGATCATGCGCCACCCGCATCCAGCGGACACCCGCGACCCTTACAAGGTCATCAGTCCACCGTGTGGGGGGCCTGCCCACGCTACGCCTTCCGGTACGTGTTCGCTACTCGAGAACCTTAGGTTAGGGGTACTTGCCACATGTTAATATGTACAACATTTGTCTTTACTATATGAATAGTAAACCATCAAAATATTGCAATATTTAAAAATCAGACGGCATGTTTAGCCCTTTTGGTAGTGACCCTGCCTACGGAACTGGAGGTCCCGGGTTTGAAACCCGGCCAGGGCACTATTTGTGTATGTTTCGCATGAATATTTGTTCCTGGGTCTTGGATGTTTTCTATCCCCTTTATTCATAAACGTCCATCAAGGCTATAGAGCCTTGTTAACAAATAGTAGTTAACAAGCCGCTAAAGTTGGTTTGTCCTTATCTGTCACTATGACATTTATGTTTGTGAGAAAGGGACAACCCAATTTTAGTTAACAGAGGTTTGTTAAATTTTATGAATAAGGGGGTTAGTATTTAAGTATGTATCTATTTAAGTATGTATATCGTCGTCTAGTACCCATAGTACAAGCTTTGCTTAGTTTGGGACTAGGTCGATTTGTGTAAGATTGTCCCCCAATATTTATTTATTTATTAAATTATTAAAGTTTATCAAAATCCTTAAAAGATATAAGATTTCTATTTTTTTTATTAAAAAATAAATAAATATTGGGGGACAATCTTACACAAATCGACCTAGTCCCAAACTAAGCAAAGCTTGTATTATGGGTACTAGACGACGATATACATACCTATATAGATAAATACATACTTAAATACTTAAAAAACGGCCGAACCTATTTTCATGAAATGTGGCTAAGAACACCCGGGATAAAATTATCTATGACAAAAAAAACTAAACGAAAATCAGTTCATCAATTTGGGAGCTACGATACCACAGACAGATACGCAGATACACAGAGACACGTTAAACTTATAAAACTCCTCTCTTTAGGCGTTGGGGGTACACCAGCGATATATTTTTTTTCCCATACATTGGTTGGTTCGAATATTATTACATGACATCACAATGTATTGTTAGTTTGTAGGAACCGTTTGAAAGGATATATGGACTAGGATTGGCTTGCGACTCCATAATATTAATATAATAATATTGGGGGACAATCTTACACAAATCGACCTAGTCCCAAACTAAGCAAAGCTTGTATTATGGGTACTAGACGACGATATACATACTTATATAGATAAATACATACTTAAATACATAGAAAACATCCAAGACCCAAGAACATATATCCGTGAAAAATGCACAAATAAATGCCCTGGCCGGGATTCGAACCCGGGACCTCTAGCTTAAAAATCACAAGTGCGTTGTGTTGACAGTTGGACATATGACGATGCAACGGGGCCACGCCGTTTCGTCGCCTAAATAGATATTTTATAAGCTTAAGTTTCATGGCGCATTGGGTTAACTGTAAATCCATGTAAGCATTTGTAAGAAATAAATAAATAAATATGCAGGTCCCTCACTCTCTCTCAACACGGCGAATCCTCTGGACCTCTGGCGACCTATGTAACTCACCACTAAGAACACCTAACGAATAAGTAGTGGCGTTATTATGGCTGTTACGTTCCCCGTGGCCTATACCTCTTTAAAAATGATCTAACAAATACATACATACATAATCAATGATAGTAGGCCGAAATAGTCAGATAGCAACGAAGAAACAAATAATGTTGTCAATACGCACAAGTAGCCTACATAAAATGAGCGTTTAATTAAGAAGGATCCCAGATAATGTTCTGAAAAACTCACCCAAATGTGCTGGCTTCGTCGGAGCCATGCCCATCGCCGTAGCTGCGCAAGCGACTCCAATCATCATGCACAAAACAACTAATTTCAACATTATTATACAAACCGAACTACGTAAATAAGTGTATGTAAAATGCTAATTTTAGGTTTAACCAACGAATGTGACTATCTCGGCACGTTTTTGAGACTGAAGTAGCTATTAACGAAACGTTGTATTTATTGGTCGTAGGTTATCGCACGGTACCATCAGTTTTGTTTTGTAACAGAAACAAAACTGGTACCGCATATTATCAAATGCGTATTTACAAATATATGAGGAGTGATTCAATTATTGCGAAGTTAATATAATCAAGTACATCATGTGTTTACCACTACCGACACGATCCCTTGGCAACTTTCATTTCGTTCGTCCCGTTGACACTAACTTTCATAAATTGGTCAATCAACTTTTCCTTGTTGCTGGTTGCCACGGCTACATCTCCTGAGTCACTCTTTAAAACCGAGATTTTATATGGTCTAAATCTACCAAACATGAGTTTTAGCGATGATTACAAACCCGTTCTGACGTGGGTTTCTGGAGCATGTTAGAAGTCCATGTTATAACATTTTATCTAAGAAACTCGGTTACTATTGTCTCCTCGCTGATGGACAGAATAACAACCAAAAATAGTTGATTGACCCAAATTTATCAGGGCCGCAATTCGGATATCGCTTTTGTCTCGTATGTCATCAGCAGATAGTGAAACCTTGATAACTGAAATTAGTGTTTTATCACAACCGGCGCGATCTTTTAGGAACTCTCATTTCGTTCGTTCCATTAACACTAACTTTCATTAATTAATCAGGGCCGCAATTCCACTTGTCTGAATGGAATGATGAGGGGTATCCTACGGATATCACTTATGTCTCGTATGTCAGCCGAGATTTGTTAGGTGGACTTCCCGATATTTTTATTTTCTTGTAGAAAAATATCCGTTCGACTTTTTTTCTAATCGAAATCTTTACTAGTCTATAGTATTACTAGACGGAAAAAATGATTGAAATCAAAATATTTTTATTCGGATATCGGATCGGATAAAAAGGCATTTCGGATTAGTTTATGCAAGCAAAAATAAATATGAGCAAAAGTTAAGATCGGTTATAAAGCAGATTAGGATTTTCTTCTACAAGTAAAATTATACGTCAGTAAATATTACGATTGGGTAAAAAACAGATTTGCATTTTTTCCGTCTAGTAATACTATAGACTAGTAAAGATTTCGATTAGAAAAAAAGTAGAACGGATATTTTTGTACAAGAAAATAAAAATATCGGGAAGTCCACCTAACAAATCGACACCACCACAGCTGAGCTGGCAGAGATACCAGCGCGACCTCTTAGGAACTTTCGTTTCTTTCGTTCCGTTGACATTTACTTTGATAAATTTATCAGGGCCCCAATTCCAGTTTTCTGAGTAGATAGATAGGGATGTCCTACGGATATCGTTTTGTTTCGCGCTTGGGGGATCTCCAAAATTTTGAAACTCTTGGACCTAGTCATTGTTGGCTTACGATTATCTTTTTTACACACCGACGTGATAAACAAGTTTACGAACTGCCTGATGGTATTATGGGTTTATGGCCTGGTGGTGTTGGCCTAGGGATACTTGCGACTCCAAAATATTCACAAGCCCGTTGCCGACCCTTTATTGACTTGAGGATTCGTTGTGTTGACAGCTAGAGACAACCTCACCAAATACTGGCGCTGTAGTGATTAATTGATTGTTATTGTTTATTTGTCAGTTGCCGGATGTTAAGTAACGCCAGTCTGCGGACAGCCTTATGAAGGTCGCCGCCGGAATGCTATGGTCGCGATGACTAAGCTCGGATGTAAATAAAGCCAAAAGAAGATCCGCGGGGAAACACGCTGATTATGTCGCGGGAATCGAAGATCGAAGTTCGATTTTCTCCATCTCTATCAGATTTTTTAAACGAGCGATAAAGTTAAAAATATAAAAATATCATCGGTAGATTTTTGTGGTAGCCTCCGGAGATAAAAAAAAATGCATTTTTTTTCTCTATATATGCATTTTTTGGGCTCATTTTGACTCTAAATCAATAACGCTATCGATTCTAGACGAAGCAAAAAGTGTCACCAGAACAGTTTTATTACTTACATACATTTATGTATACCGGTAACAAAAACGACATTGAAACTTATTATGTAAATTTGGGGACACTATTTGTCTTCTAGCATTGATATTTTTGGGACTTTTAGTCGAATATACCCAAAAAGTCTAAGAAAATATTGGAATTCCCCATTTTTTTATAAATCCCCTTCTAATGAATATAAATGTAAAGACATATATTCATTACAAGGCGGATTCAGACACACAATTAGAATTATAAACAAAGGCAGAAAATCTGCGCTCGGTATTCCATCGTAAACTGAGTAAGTCATCATCGTCAGAGATCTTAAACTAGTATGATAGCTTATAAGGTATACCGGTATACCGTCACGTTTTATGTGACGTTTCAGTACATTTTTGCCATATAACGTGACAGTATAAGCTATCATAATAGCCGGGCAGGTTTGTATATCAATGCTGTTGTAGCATCAATTGAGCAAATTGACATAAGTATTTATGTTGTTATATTAAAATCGTGTCAAAATGCTGATGTATACAGATAACTTTGACAGAGCGGCAGTCGCTCTATGATTTTAGTTAGCATCAGCATACGTGAATTAATATAGGCCGCTATTTCATTATGAATAGAAGATAGATTATCACTTGAACCATGCAAGTGTGGATATTGCTATGACATCTCCACTTCCCATGGACATGTACAGCAGGGTAATTGTGTAACTTTTAGAACGTTTTTCCACGGAAAATGACAGATCCACCTTACGCACGCTCGAAAAGGTTACGTAATTACCCAATAAGTTACATTATCGTCTGTGGCAAACAATCGGACGGCCCGCCTGATGGTAAGCGGTCACCGCAGCCTAGGGACGCCTTTAAAAACCATATAAAAGTGTAAACACTCACCAGGGAAAACCTCAGCAGGGAGCTCATTCCACAACCGGAGCGTCTGATGGAGGAAATTCCTCTGAAACCGTACCGTATGAGATCATTTATGTAACCTTGACCATTAAGGATCTTATAGTAATTAATCGAATATGTTTCTTTGAAAGTAGTCGAATGTCGTTGTTAGAATACGGCCAACGAAAAAACGTATATAACAAACAGCATGAGAAAGAAAAGCGTAATGACCTAATGACATACATATAGTCAAGAATAAGTTTTAATTACTAAACTTTTAATAAAGACTGATTAAGTTTTAATTAAATAAGGTTTGTTTAATTATTTATACTTACACAAATAAACCCGACTCCAATGTACAACAGAAAATACCGAAATCGCCATAGGCGTGCCTATCAAATTTGAGGAGTTTCCTCTATTCCTCCTCGATCCCATCAATAAGCCTTCACCAAATTTATATGGGACTAACTTGGGGGTACCTGCTTTCAAACAAAAAAAAAGAATTATCAAAATCCCAACGTGATCAAGAGTTATCGGGGAACATACATACGTAAAAAGAACACGCAGTCAAACTGAGAATCTCCTTCCTTCTATTGAAGTCGGCTAATAAGGTTTATTTAAGGTAACGCCAGTCTGTGGAGAGCCTTGCGAAGGACGCGGACGGAATGCGATGGTCGCGGGTGACTCAGTGTGGATGTAAATACAACCAAAAACAGATTCACGGGGAAAACACGTCGGTTTATGACCCTAAAAAAGGAGTATGTAGGGTAACGGAAGCGATGTTGGACACTGCTGACAAGCACCAGTGATGGATAATTTAGTCCTATTTTTTTTCATACCACGTCGGTGGCAAACAAGCGTACGGACCGCCTGATGGTAAGCGGTCACAGCAGCCTATGGACGCCTGTAACGCCAGGGGTGTCACATGCCCGTTGCCGACCCTTTAAAAATTTATACATTCTTTTCTTGAAGAGTCCCATACTGTAGTTCCTTGGGAAAACCTCGGGAGCTCATTCCACAACCGGAGCGTCCGAGGGAAGAAGTTCCTCTGAAACCGTACCGTACGCGACCATTTAGGTTCTAAGGTGTGAGGATGAATGCCCTGCCGACGGCGAGCAGTGCGATGATAGAAAGCGGTCGTGGGCATCATATCGAACAGTTTTTTGGAGCACAGCCCATTAACACAAGGAGGCAAAACTTCTCCTTAAACTCAACGGCTGAATATCGCTAGTGGGCTTAAGATCGTCCACGATTCGCACAGCACGTCTCTGAAGCGAGGGTCAAAGGGAATAGGGTTTTAAATTGATTGCTGTATAAAAAAACCAGCCAAGTCCATACCTCTTAAGCGTGAAAGCACAATGCGCGGCGCAGCGTCTTTGCGTGGCGGAAGCGGTTTTTTGGTGAAGCGAACGTGGTCCGGGGGACGTTGTACCAAAAAATCTGCTCAGTATTCGGTAGCACGGTAGAGCGGAGGCGGTCTGTGTGACATATGAAACAGTAATGACAGTCGATAGTTTCGCAAAGATCACAAATACAAAACCGTACCGCGCCGCGCCCGCTCTGTGGGTTTCGACCTTTACTGCTACTCCACATTTAAATCCACTATACTGTACTTTCAGTTGAAAAAGGTCATATCTTCATAAGTAACTCACGACACTTACACCCTTTCACACTTTTTATGGCCGGACACACAGACAGACACACGAGTGATCCTATTAAGGGTTCCGTTTCTTTCTTTTTGAGGTAAATAAATAACTCTTAATTTATATTGAATTAGATTCAATGTGCATTATTGGTCAATGACTAGTGCTGTTATAGTATATTTTACAGTACATATGGTGTTACTTTACCGCACGAGTGCGGTAATCAGCAGATTACGTGCATATGTCGAAACTTTAAAGAGCCATATGTACTGTAAAACGTTGTACGATACATGTGCGAGGAGGTAATTCGCAACTCGTGTCGATTTAAAACACTCCCTTCGGTCGTGTTTTAATTTATCACCACTCTTTGCGGATGTCCTGTTCTCTGCACTTGTATCGTAATGTACTATTCCATGCAGTAGGTATTTTGTTTCTGTTTAATAATACCATTTCTCTCAATAAACGTTTCCAACTGAATTCCGTTCCAATTATATTGAGCACGGTTTTCATTATATTTATCGCAAAATTTTCATTTTCTGAATTCTATTTACGATACGGTAACGTTTGTGAACTTTATTCGTAATACCCACCACCGTGAAGCAACTCCAATCAAGTAATTAAAATTAAAACAGATTACTAATTAATATTCATCAGGAAATCTGTCTGGAGTCGAATATAAGATTGTTAAACTTTGTTAATGGTTTATTCCTCTGTGAGCCACCGTGTTACCGTTAACGCACAAGTAAAATGCATACATTATAAATTTATAACATGGTCTCACTATATGGATGAACCATCCATAAAATTTATACAAAACATGCAAATAATATGAGATTTCAAAGATTTAAAAAAATACCTATGCAAGTACAAGTTTCATCGCGCGAGAGCAAATTGAATGCTTTATTTTTTATGATATAGTATTCATACATAAAAACTCTTACCTATATTCAGTTTATCACGACCAAAACAGCAGTTTCCTTACTTTAATTTCCCGTACATCGGTTGGTTCGAACTTGTGACGTCATAACGCTGTGTGAATTAGTAAGATTCGTTTCTATGGCAAGAGACTAGCGACGAGCTGACTTTGAACCTTATTTTGCCATTTGTTGAGTACTAAATGTAATGATGACCTGATAAAAGTCACAGGAGTCCACTGGATACGGGAGGCGCAGGATCAGCCATTGTGGCACTCTTTGAGGGAAGCCTATGTCCAGCAGTGGACGTGTTCGGCTGATACGATGGTGATGATGAATTGTAATACTGAGATTATTATTATTATTATTTTATTTACCTTATCTCGGGACCATGGGATCCCGAACCTTTGGAAGGCGTGCGTGCAATGGGGCCGAAGCCAACAGCGCAGAGGCCCTTTAAGACAATTTAATCTTAAAGCAAAGGGATGCACATGGCGGATACCATCCCCGAATGCACAATATGATACATCCAGAGATGGTCCCCACCAGGTGCAAAGACTATTGCAGTGCATCACTGTGCTGCGATGGAAACTAAGGTCATGGGCTATTGTGTTGAATGTTGGATGGGCTGGATAATAGGCTATTGGAGGAGACTAGCGGACACCTGCCGTGACAATCAGTCTCAATATTGTAAAAGGCAGGCGGTGTCTCGCCAGCTCGCTGAGTGGGCCCCACATAACAGTCGCATGCACAGTGTGACAGTGGGGCAACATCCCTTTGAGCGGTTGTAAGGTTGTCGAGGGGTAAGTCTGCGGTAGCCAGATCCCGGTAATCCAATCAGCAGGCCGCCGGCGTTATGACATTTTACACTTCCAACCTGGAGCATAGGTCTCGCTCTTGCGACTCCACTCTGGCCGGCCAGTTAAGGCAAGCACAGAGGCGAGGGCCAGATGGAAAGGGCCCGCTGGAGATTAGGGGTCACTCACCGTCAGCTCGCCACAAGTTGCCACCGCGGGCTTATTTTATTTATTATTATAAAAAGGTACAATTTTACATTTGGTGTTTTTCCCGCAAAACGGTTTACACAGTTTGGCTGTGGGATCCGAGTCTCTTCGCTGACTACAAATACTACACATATATAATACTAGCTTTTGCCCGCGACTTCGTCCGCGTATAATTCGTTCTCGCCTTAGAATGATTTGTTTTCCCATACAATCTTTCTCAAGCTCAGGTGGACACCAGGAACTTAGGGGTGACATGTTGGAGAAGGAAAGCCACGAATAGATCGGACTGGAGATATTTGCTTGACCAGGCTAGCCTAGTGGGCCCACCCGTGGCTATAACGCCTCAGATGATGATGATGATACAATCTATCACCCTTCTTTACACCCCCTTAAGAAATGATTTCAGTCAATATGACATTCCCTAGAAATCCTATTGTCAAAACGAATCATTAAGTGTTTTTTTTTTGGAATATCAAATGTACCGATTCTAGACGAATGAATCCCGTCAAAAACATTACATGTACATTGTACAATGATAAAAGTCTCGCTACGCAGTTCTGCCGTAAAACGTTATCCCAACAGAGCGAGTTCTTCATGTAAGTATGATGACCGAAGGCCGGAAGCAGAGCGGCAAGGCATGCGAGAATAATCACACAGAGCGGGCTTCTCATGTAAGGATGAGGGCCGAAGGCATGAAGCGGAGAGGAGAGACGCGTGAGGCTGAAGGCCGAGCCTCCCAACAGAGTATATTCTTCATGTAAGGTTGATGACTGGAAACCCGAAGGAGAGTGGCAAGGCATGCGAGGCCGAAGGCCGAGCTATGTCGTCGCCGAAGATCCAGTTGCCATATTAATGAGGGTAAATTGTACTCCATTCGTTCGTTTTCACGTGATGCCTAGACATATAAACAGACAGACAAACAGACACAAATTCTTAAAACTGTTGAAACTTTTCTGTATCGATTCTAAGTATCCCCAGCCAACTTTTTTTCGAATATCTTCCATGTACAGACTTTCGACCCTCTTCTAAGTGTACATCTAAGATGCTCCAACTGTCTATGTTGACGATTGGGCTGCCCAGCTCAACTGACCTCTTATATCAAACAGTTTTTATACACAACAGTTTAACAGTTTTTAGTGAAGGGTCAACAATTACGTAAAAAATAACGCACGATAAAACTAAATGATACACCGACGATACAGTGTGCATTGAATCAGCTGTTTTGTATTTAAGCATATGAATAAAAACAATGCCAAAGTATCGCAAATGCATTTTGATGTACACGCAAAGTAGAACTTATTGCGAAAAGGTTGTGCTCAAAAATAGCGTCAACAATCAGAAGGAATATGATACTTCGGTTTTGACATAATGAATCGTCAACTTGTTTACAATTCTGCTATGCTTTAAGTTAAATTTCTTGACACGCTGTTATACTCCCAATTGGCTGAAACTTAAATCGTAGAATGGCGTATGAGGATTAAACCACCCCGTTTCATAGACCTTACTTGCATCCCCGATCCCACTCGAGAACCTTTCCTCCCCAACGGCCAACGGTTCTACGTGCAATATGCCCCGCCCACTGCCACTTAAGTTTAGCGGTTCGGAGGGCTATGTCGGTTACTTTGGTTCTACTGCGGATGGCCTCATTTCTGATACGATCACGCAAAGATACTCCTAGCATAGCCATCTCCATTGCTCTTTGGGTGACTTTGAGCCTTCTTATGAGGCCCATAGTAAGCGACCACGTTTCAGTGCCATATGTCATCACTGGCAACACACACTGGTCAAAGACCCTCGTCTTGAGACACCGCGGAATATTGGACGAAAAGATGTGCCGTAGCTTCCCGAACGCTGCCCAGCCGAGTTGGATTCGACGATTAACCCCTTTCTCGAAGTTGGACCTACCTAACTGGACAGTCTGTCCTAGGTATAATATATAATCATCTACAACTTCAGTTAAAAGTGTCCGATTGTAACGGGAGTTGGTGCTACGTGCTCGTGCTTTCAAAACGAATGATTAAGCTTATTTCAGAATATCAAATGTACCGATTCTAGACGAATAAAGCCCGTAAAATATTAGATGTGCAATGATAAAAGTCTTGCTACGCAGTTCTTCCGTAAAACGTCCTAACAGAGCGGGTTCTTCATGTAAGTATGAGGGCCGAAAGGAGGAAGCAGAGTGGCAAAACATGCAAGGCGGAAGGCCGAGAATTCACACAGAGCGGGCTTCTTATGTAAGGTTGAGGACCGAAGACTTGAAACAGGGAGGCGAGACACGCGAGGGCGAAGGCCGGGCTTCCCAACAGAGTATATTCTTCATGTAAAGTTGATGACTAACGGGCCGAAATGGAGTGGCAAGGCATGCGAGGCCGAAGGCCGAGCATTCAAATAGAGCAGGATTCTTTTATAAGGCTGAAGGCCCGGAGCCGTGTGACACGCACGTAATATAATTTTGAATCATGGGGTAGAAAGCAAAAGAAATGATTAAGTTTAAATGATAGCACGTTTATTCAATTTTAAACACTATATTTAACTAAGATCTAATACTATTGAATATGTGATATAAGGAAATCAATATTAATATTCCGAAACCCAATTATTCTAAAAACACAATCAAATGGTATATAGTTGACCATGGCACCCACTACGAGTACAAGACAAATACATACGGTATTTTAAATATCGGAAACCAAACAAATTTGATTAAGGCTAATCTTTAACTTATTTACTGACACTGACCTATATATATCGTCCTGTAGCGTTACCACATAGAATAAACTTTATAAAGGTTGGTACTTAACTTGCATTCACTTCGACTCCAATTACAAAACTGAACTCACAAATGACAGACTGCCTCTTTTATAACATTTGATTCGTACCTCCACCACGCTCATGGCGGGAGAAGTGAGACTACTTCCGGAACTTCCGTTTAATACTACGATTACCTTTAAAATACATATTTACTAATCGAGTTTCAATAATTCAATAATATTATAATTAAATCACACAACAATATAAAATGGCTAATCTTACATGTTCTGAATATCTGATATATTAATGGTAACTATATAGATTGGATAAGTGGGAGTTACTATAACGTGACATGTCGGTAGTTTAATATATCATTGACAAGAAAATTACCGTGGATAAACAAGTAAGTCTAATTACAAAATCTTATAATCTAACACGGCCATACTGACAGTACTTCGTTCTCGAAGTACAAAATTATGCAAATACATTTTTTTTTATATCAAATATAATCATTATAGTACATCACCATTAATTTCTATTTACAGTTCAGCATTGCCACCGTCTTACTTCTCACATTAAGAAGACTTTGTGGCAACGGTCAGATGCTTTCAACAACATTCATCTCTAGCCCCACACCTGCTGCGCATGAGAAAGGCTAGGCAAAGCAAATGACTTCAGCAGTTCCAACCAACAATCACATTATGTACATTTTATTTGCTTAACATTACAGTCTCATATGTAATGTCAATACAATGCCATCATTGAAGATTATTGTTGCCAAGAACGAGAAAGAGAGAGAAAAGAAAAATATACATCATTTGATATATTTAATCAGCTGTGATGGCTCTGTGTTGACAAAAAAAGAAAATCTTTATAAATAAAATGTAAAGAACAAAAATATATTTTTTTTTTATGAAAATCAGCATGTAAACAAATCAAACAATATGTATGTGCAATCAAGATACTGGAATTTCAAATTCGTTTTCATCCATAAATTCCCCTGGCCATAATCTCAATTTGTCTTTAGCTATAGTCACATTTCTTAAATTGCCTAAACCTCTAAGTGCGTACCTGCCATTAGGTAGTAGAGCAGTAATTTGGTACGGACCTTTAAATCTGGGGCTTAATTTATCACAACGTCTGTGGTCTTGGTTCACATATACCATATTGCCGACCTCAAAGTCTTTATTATTACGCCTAACGCTATCAAAACGCGCTTTGAATTTATTTGCTTCTGAACATAACCGTTGGTAGGCCAACTCACGATCTGCCCTTACGTCAGTGCTTAGTTCTGGGATATTAATGTTATTTAGTCGAGCCTGAATACAGGCAGGGACTGCATAACCGTTAAATATCGGTACCTTTATTTAACGGTATGACGTCATACCGGTATGTCTGGGTCATTTCGATAGCGTAACCGAAAAAATTACGGTACCTTTATTTAGCGGTTTGACGTCATACCGTTAAATAAAGGTAACCGATATTTAAAGGTATGACGTCATACCGCTAAATAAAGGTACCGTAATTTTTTCGGTTACGGTATCGAAATGACCAGGAAATACCGGTATGACGTCATACCCTTAAATAAAGGTTACCGATATTTAAAGGTATGACGTCATACCGGTATAACCATGAACCGAAATTTTTCGGTTACCTTTATACGATACCTGTATCACGTAAACGATATCGTAATTTCATACCGGTATAATACAGGTATACCGAAACCGAAATCGGTCCCTGCGCACGAGTTCCATGCTCCACGTAATCTTATGAAGCCCGACGATAGTGAGTAATCAAATATGGCGGAGCATTCTGTATTACGTTACGGTGTAACTCTTATTAGATTGAGGAAGTTTTAGTTTAGAGCGCAGTTGTAAAACTAGCTGTTGCCAGCGACTTCGTCTGCGTAGAACTCATTAATCGGCTTAGAGGATAATAGCTATATTATATTATATATTATAGTTTTGAGTCCATGGGTATGACGTCATACCGGTATTCCTAAGTCATTTCGATACCCTAACCGAAAAAATAACGGTACCGATATTTAACGGTTTGACGTCATACCGTTATATAAAGGTAACCGATATTTAAAGGTATGACGTCATACCGCTAAATAAAGGTACCGTAATTTTTTCGGTTACGGTATCGAAATGACCAGGAAATACCGGTATGACGTCATACCCTTAAATAAAGGTTACCGATATTTAAAGGTATGACGTCATACCGGTATAACCATGAACCGAAATTTTTCGGTTACCTTTATACGATACCTGTATCACGTAAACGATATCGTAATTTCATACCGGTATAATACAGGTATACCGAAACCGAAATCGGTCCCTGAATACAGGGGATATTACCATTGCAACCCATGAGCAAACGGATAGGTGTGAAGCCTGTCGATTTTTGGTAAGTTGTATTAAGTGACTGCTGCACCTTCCACAAACCGCTTGGCCAATCTGATGATCCATTGCATGTGGCATTTAATAGGTTAATGACAGTCGATACGTATCGTTCCACCTGCCCGTTTCCCCTTGGTGTGCCTGTGGCAATCATGTGATGCTCGATATGGAGCTCTCTAAATAAGGACCGTATTTGGTGAGAGCTAAAATTGGTACCTTGATCAGTTATCACTTTGGACGGGGCACGAAGTGTTGTTACTATTTCCCGAATGAGAGGTACTAGCTCTTCAGCTCTTAAACTTTTGAGAGGCTTTAGTAAGCAAAACTTCGTGAATCCGTCCACTAAAAGGAGAATATATCTGTATCCTTCACTAGTTCGTGCAAATGGACCTGTGCAGTCTAAATGAACTGTGTGAAGGGGGATTGGGGTCTTCTCTATAGGGTATAGATACCCTTGCTTTGAACCAGAGGGGCCTTTACGTTCGATACAAGTCAAACAATGATCGAGATATTTTCTTACAAATGCTGCCATACGGGGAAACCAAAAATGTTCGCGAAGTTTATGTAGGGTCTTGTCAAAGCCAACGTGGCAATTTTCGTTGTGGCAAAGTTGTAAAAGGCTCAGCCTGCACCCTTTGGGTACATACAGTTTGGGTTCCTCAGGCTGGGCAGCGTAAAATAATAGATTGTCATACAACAAATATCTACGTGCGTCAAGCTCGCCCGCTAGAACTTGACTAATCAAATGCTGAGTTTCAGAATCGTTTTGCTGAGCGGTATGTAGCCAAGATTCAGGTTCGTTAATTAAATTTACATAGCAAGTTTTGCTTTGAACATTTGCACTAATCGAACTCTTTGCATCTACTGTCAATAAATTTTGGGCATTAGAAATCGGGGTTTGGACTGGATTGCGGCTAAGAAAAATCTACGTGGCCTATGTATTTTCCCTTTTTGTACACAATATCAAAAATAAAATGGAGTTACAATCCGTATAAATTTGAAACTTGATTCCCAAAAGATATACTCTGAAATGTTTAAGTGCATTATATATTCCCAACGTGTCTAGGTCATATGAGCAATATCGGGATTCTGTAGGTGATGTTCTTCTACTAAAATAAGCAACGACTTTTTTGTTGTTATCGACCTTTTGAGCTAAGATAGCACCATAACCCAAGGAACTGGCGTCTGTATAAAGTTCCGTTGGTAATTTGTGGTCAAATACGGTTAGGAGAGGTTTGGAGGACAAATGTTTTATTACATAATTTCTCGCCGTATCTTGTTCCAATCCCCACTCCCATTTCTGGTTTACTTTAGTAAGTTTTGTAATGCAAGCAGTTCGAGCAGCAAAGTCCGGTATAAACTTTCTGAAGTAACTAGCCAAACCCAAAAACTGTCGAACCTGCTTAACGTTGCTGGGGACAGGGGAGTTAACTAATGCATTTACTTTAGTTTCGCTAGGTCTCACGCCTTCATGTGATATGTGTCTACCTAGATATTCTATGTTGTCCACAAAAAACTTACATTTTTTTAGGTTAATGGTAAATCCTGCACAACAAAGAGCCTTAACCGTCTCGTCTAAGTATTGTAGCCCCTCTTCTACTGTCGAAAAGGGAATCAGAATGTCGTCAATGTACACCAAAAGAAACATCAAAAGTTGTACAGCTTTCGTAATAGCCCTTTGAAATACTGAGGGCCCATTACAGATACCGAATGGCATCTTCAAAAACTCGTAATGGCCACTTGGTGTCACGAAGGCTGTATATTTAATAGATTCTGATGAGACCGGTATTTGGTAAAATCCGTTTTTCATGTCGATCGCAATGTAATATTTAGCATGTCCAAGTCTATCGATTTGATCCTCGATGAGAGGGAGTGGGTACCTGTCTTTCTCCAGAATCTTATTTAAAGCTCTGTAATCTATACATAATCTGTCACTACCATCTTTCTTTTTTACTAACAGTGCTGGACTAGCAAAAGGGGAATCACTTTCCTGAATGATATTTTTTTCTAAAAGTTCTTGAATGATTTGGTCTACCTTCTCCCTCTCTATCGGTGCCAATCGATATGGACGATAATAGACAACCTCATTCCCTTTTAAGCGTAAAGTTAATTCACCGGTTTGTACAGAGCCAGTTTCAGCCAGAACAGAAGGATATTTCAAAAAAATGTTCTTTATTTCTTCTTGTAATTTTTCATCCAAATGATTAACTTTTGATTCTAATTCACTTAAGTCTGACGTTAAATCAATTTGATTAACTTCTGCTTCGGCTGTCACAGGCTTTCTAACTGATCGGGATCCGGATATATCTGTGACAATTTGTATGTCAGGATACTGAACAGAGTTCCTACCAATGAGCAAGTCATAGCGAAAGTCACAATCCCTAGCAACATAGATATCCAGCTCTATACAAACTTCATCAAATCGAACTAACGCAGTGATCACGGCAAATATATGTATTTTATTTGGTCCTATACCATTAAGGGATAAAGATATCGGAGTGAGGTGACAACCTAGTTTTCTTGCTACGGTCTCTTTAATCACACTACAATTGGCCCCTGTGTCTATCAGCGATTGTATTACACAATTATTGATACATACTTGAGTAAGCTTTAATTCGCTCTGCCTAAAAAATTAGCTTCTTTAGTTGGTACTACAGTGATGTTATTATTTGCTCTCTGCTTTTGATAGCACACATTTTCGGTATGTCCTACCTTTTTACAATAAGTACAGATTTTCGTACGGAAATCTGTAGGCTTAGAAGCCTGTGGAGCAAAATTTGGCGTTTTATTTACCCTTTGTGTAACACACTGAGATTGCACATGACCAATTTTATTACAGGCGAAACATGTCTTTTCACCATTAAATTTGGGTCTTTTTGCTCCACTGGGTCCTGAGCCATCAACACCTTTGTCAAACGGTCTCTTACAGGCCTTTACATAGGTTGAGAGTAACGTGATTAAGGCAGACGTTGTACTCGCGCCGTTATTTAATGAAGCCATCCTAATATCAGCATCACTAATGCCACCGCAAACCATTTCCACCAATTGTACATCTGTAAAAGCTATCTTAGTGTTTCGTAGCAACCTCAGTTTTTCTCTGGCGTATTCGCCATAAGATTCGGCTGAGTCCGACGTGTATAACACTGCTTTGCTAAGTCTTTCAGATAAATTTCTCTTTTCGGGGAAAGTGTCAGTGATGTCAGTATAAAAATTCTCCCAAGATCTACCTTCTGAAGGTTCCCACGACTCGAACCAAGTCAGGGCAGAACCTTTAAGCGCCTTACCAGCCCTGGCCGCTGTCTTGATGCTGCTCCATTTAAATTCATTAGCTAAAGCCTCGATGCTGTCACACCAACTTGCGGCACCACAGTCGTTCCGCTCGGGATCGAACAGCGGCAGTGCGATGTCGTCATCCTTTTGATGCGTTGCAGAGACAGCATCTTTAATCGCCTTCAAAAGCTCCGTAACTGCTGTGACATCCATCCTAAAATAACCAGTTAAAATATTAATCAACAAGTAAAAGAAAGGGTCGTAAGTATAATATTTACTCTGTACCACATACAATAACTAAGTAACTAAGAGTTCCCATACGATAATACCTCACATGTCCATCTCCAGGGGGTACCCTGGCAAGATAAATATGTGTGATAAACCATACAAATCTCCGGAATAAATCCGTAACGATAAGTACAGTACATTTCATGTTTTTTGTAACACATATCCATGAAGGCCGAGCGTCCCAACAGAGCGGGCTCCTTATGTTGGGCAGTCTAGTCTAAAGGCAGATCATTCACACAGAGTGGGCTCCTCATGCCGATCATTCACACATAGTGGCAAGATAGCCAACAGAACGGGCCCCTCATGTAAGGCTGAAGGCCGAAGACTCGAAGCGGCAATGCACGTGAGGCTGAAGGCCGAGAGTCACACTGCCTAGACATATAAACCGATAGACAAACAGACACGAATTCTTAAAACTGTTGAAATAAGTTCTGTTTCGATGCCAAGGGCCCTCCAATCGCTCCATTGATTTATCCAATATCTTCAATGTACAGATTTTCGACCCTCTACAGCTGTATTATATGTATACGGATAAGCATAGATCCAGGGGCCTTTCAACTCAAAGTACGATTTTTTCTATGGAAATGTTATTTTAACTTGTTTGTACCAGATGTCACTTGGTGCTATCTCTATCGCACTTGCATATTGAAGTGACAGGGATGTAGCGGTCGAGCGGTTAGTTCTTACTAAATACACAACGGCGCTACGATCTATGTGGAGTATTTCACTGGTATCTGCATCTCAGTATATATATTGTACTTTGTGAATAGATCTAAGGTGCTTCAACCGTCAATGTTGACGATTCAAGTGATCTCTTATATCAAACAGTTATTATAGTCTGAAGGGTCACCAATTACGTAAAAAATAATACACGACAAAATTAAATTGTACACCGACGATACAAAGACTGCATTGAAGCAGCTGTTTTTGTATTTAAGCATATGAAGACAAACAGTTACAAAGTATCGCAAATTTATTTTGATTTACACTCAATAATAGACCTAATTGCTAAAAGGTTATACTCAAAAATAGCGTCATCAATCAGAAGAAATTATGATATTTCGGCTTTGACATATCGAAACGTCAGCTTGTTTACAATACGTCAAATTCTGCTATGGCTTAAGTTAAATTTATTGACACGCCGTTATACTAACTAAACTTATCTAAACTTTCGCATTTATAATATTAGTGGGATTACAAAGTTACATATCTAGTTTTTGAATCTAGAAAACGGTACTGAAGTTGGGGCTTAGAGTCACAGTTAATTAATGGAATAAATCATAATAGTGTTCAAAATTTGAAGAGACCGTGGTGGCTGGCGCGTACACTGGGCAGCGCCGCGGCGCAGCGCTTGCGTTTACTTTTTTTTCAATTTTTAGCTTAAGATTTCACAAATTTTGAATGAGGATGTTTTTCCTTTGTCGTCAAGTATATGCTTACCAATTTTCATTCCTGTAACTTATGGATTATAGGAGTTCCCATACAAAATTCAACCCCTCTTTTTACCCCCTTTAAATCCAAATTTGCACAATTTTCATAGCCTAAAACCTGACCGGGTATTTACTCGACAGATTAGTAAAGTTTTCATCAAAATCAGTTTAGCCGTTTTCACGTGATGCGCGTTCATATAAACAGACAAACAGATAAACAGATAAACAGACAAACAGACAAAAATTCTAAAAACTGTTGGAACGTGTTCTGTTATCAATTCTAAGTATCCCCAGCCAACTTTTTTTCGAATATCTTCCATGTACAGACTTTCGACCCTCTTCAGCTTTATTATATGTATAGATAACATCTATTATAACCTGTTACTATTTGCATATAGTTTAAACTCTATTCACTACTATGCTATTTAAAGAATAACTAAATAATTTTCTATTAAATGTTGCTCTTTTGGTCTCCAGGTGACTTCCTGACTTGGCGGGGCGGGTGCGATATGTGACAGGTATTTTGTTCTTTGACTTGAGTTTACTGATGTGAAATTTCCTCACTTGATGAAATACTGTCAGTATTACGTTTGCGCAGTAGTGTTACCATGCGCAGAAGCGTAGCAGCACTACATTCGTATCGGTTGACACTGACAGCTGACAGTTGTCTCATATCGTACAATCTCCGCATCAATAAATCAGGAAGACGAGTTAGGTATCTTAAAATATGTATATTTAGTGGTACAAGGAGCAAACCTAGCAAGTTGTACAAACGGTTAGGTAATACAAATAAATAATTCTTGTTTAAATTTTATAGCTTTTAATTACCGGCGAGATTTTAATTTTATACGTCAATGTTTAAATTAAGTATTGGGCAATTCTTCTAAATACTTATAATCATTATGCCCACCGAGCTGTCTAAATACTGAGTCTGTTAATTCGGTTCGGAATCTCTATGCGTCTCTTTTCTCTGACTATTACTGTTAAGAATAGAGAAAGCAATCCTAATAGTTTCTTGTGCTATAATGTGGTGCAAAACAAGTTTTCAAATTCTAGAAACGCTAATAAATACAACTGAATGGACAAGATGCTCGCGAGAGGTCCTTAGAGCGTATATTTCAAAACAAGCAGTACTTATACAGCTTCATGGATCATAAAACACATTTCTAGCGAGTTTCGAAATTAAATTAAAAGGTTAATACTATAAAGTAAGTAATTATCACAGTATAGTGATTCTAAGCAAAAACTATGGAATTACCCTGAACGTGTTAAACGTAGCGAAAATAACCAGTCCGCTGAACATAAAAAAGCTTATTTAGGTTAAACAACTTCATATTTCATTGCAGGATACGTTGAAACAAATGACATCCTGGTTAGTGAGAATTAAAATATACTTAGTAATTAATTTTTGGCCTCTCAGAAATGAGAGAGTAGGTCGACTGTATCTTCTTAGTTTCGGCTTAGGTCGGTGTAAGTCGTTCAATCTAGAAAGATCGATTCTTTTTAGTTTGTACGATCTATATTTTAGCATTATATTAATGATTTTTTCTCAAACATGCAATGAAATATTCATGTTATGTTCCTTATAATAGGCTGCGAAGTATGACGTTTCAGGAGCGGCTAGGACAAAAGGTCGTTAAT
Organism: Notocelia uddmanniana; assembly: GCA_905163555.1. Classification (NCBI taxonomy): domain Eukaryota; kingdom Metazoa; phylum Arthropoda; class Insecta; order Lepidoptera; family Tortricidae; genus Notocelia; species Notocelia uddmanniana. The sequence goes on from LR991068.1 coordinate 22,584,156, forward strand.
GGAATTTCATACCAATCTTGCAGGCGTAGGCCGGCAAAGTCCTCTTTTTTAATTCCCATTCCACATACATTTGTGGCACAGGCATCATGACATTCTGCCACGATGCATATTAAAAATAAAACTTTGATTTTTTTGTTGTTTATTTCATTGCATGTTTGAGAAAAGCACTGTACATACCTCGGCGGGAAATATGGGGTTGCCCGCCTTAGACCTATCCGTCTACCGATATGTCTTCGGCCGGCAACCTTTTTCGTCCCGACCTCTGTACTAATGTACTATTTGTCAGCCCAACCGCGGTAGGTACCAATAGTCAGGCTTGGAAGGCCGTCAATATTATTCGAAAATTAATTACTCACCGGCTTTTTATAGGTACATTACCCAAAACTGCTATTTCGAATTATTTTCTCAAATACGTGAGGACATATCTGAGAATGAGAAAATAAATAGGGACCTAAACTGAAATCATCTATCATACTTAGTCACCATAAGGAACGATTAAACTTTCAGGATATCATAACGAAGAAACCACAATAGCCTCATTTTGTAAATTTGCTACCACCCTTCTAAATAACCTGAAAACGTTCAACGTACTCGTACTTCAACTCACCTTTCACGCATCAACAATTAACTCTCCATTCCAGAATTTACTCCCAAGAATGCGCTGTATTGAAACTGAAGGACCTGCATAATATCTCTAGTTGTCAACACAACGAATCCTCAGTCCATTAAGTAAGTGGTCGGCAATGGGCTTGTGATTTTTCTGGAGTCGCGAGAGCGTCTGCTTACCATCAGGTAGACCATAAGCTTGATTTTCAACGTTGTTATATACATAAAAACATATAAATATTTTGTAAATCAAATATAGTAGTAATAGAGTATCAATCACCCGTACTCTTCGCGGAGAAAGTATTCAGTATTCACATTCTTTATTTCTATCATAGGACAAAAAGAAGGATCCGGACATGGTAAAAATGCGAGATTTAACGTGAATAACTGTTACCAAATTCCATTAAAGTTGAATGTCTGATACCTCATCAGACAGATGAGCCAATCTGTATCTTGTTGGTAAACAACCTTCTTTCTGTACTTTATGGAATTCCTATTTAAATAAATAGCTGCGTCGATAATCTTGTTTTTGGCAAAACACGTTTCGTTCGTAAGTTACCGCGCTTTCTATATGACGCGCGAATAACCGGAATTATGTTGAAATCGGTAATAAATAAGTAATTTATATGTATGCTACTTGTATTTATTACGGTTCATCGAAGTTTAAATGTCGTTTATTTTACTTATTTTTATGTTAATAAATTACTTATTTAGGCAGCAGGGTTCCCGGTGGGACCGACCACGACCACCGGGGGATGGGCAGCAGCGTTCCTGGAGTGCGGTAGAGATACTGCGATCGCCGACCCGCATGCCCATGAAATTGGGAGAGCCCTATGTCCAGCAGTGGACGTCCATCGGCTGATATGGTAGCAGGTTTCAGTAGTAGTGTAGATTGCCGCTTCGACTAGGTATTCTCAGCACCCGCCCACCTCCAAAGTGCAACGCACCCGGACGCGGTGGACAGTGATTGTGACATTCGTCGTACCGCGGGAGGCATTGTACCACAGCGATCACATAAAAGGGGACGACTCTAACAACGTAGACGTCCCTATACAATAAGACGAAATAATAATAAAAATATAACGAGATAATAAAATAAATATTAATAATAGAAATGCTGTTAACTGACTTTTTCTATCTTTCAAACATCTGTTTTTTTAACCAGAGCAGGATCTTCTTTACATGCAGAAGTCCGTTTAAGGCTGGTTAAAATAAAAGGACCAGGGCGCCCAAGCTTTAGTTCTTTCGTGTTTTTCCGGAGAACACGAGTTTTCCCGAAGATTAAACCTGGCTAGACCGATTTTTCGACCCAATAAACCCCTGACTTAAAAAATTTACCCCGCAAACCCCTTATGAGCCGATGTCAATATAAGAAAAATTGATCTTTTAAAGATATAAGATATTAGTTATAAGAAAGCTTTAGTTTTGAAACCTGACCGTGTTTGTTTGCGCTACTATTTTATGAGTGTAAACGAACTCATAGAATATCAAACAGCATAAATACCGCAGGCTATCGAAACTTGAAAGGTAACAAGTTGAGGGTGACCCTAGCGATAACCGGAATTAGTATCCCCAATCATATAGGTACCGATATGTATTATGATAAACACAACGTAGTAGTCCTAAAAGGTTGTTACGAATTATAACTTTTTATACTAAGACGGTGCCAAACAAGTATTCAGCCTGTTAGCAAGCACACACCGAAGATACCCTTGCGACTGCCATCACAAGCGGGCTGCAAAAACAAATATACGATCTGCAGTAGTAGTAGTTTAGCTCCCAGGAGGAGCGTTCGTGACCCAACGGCGCCCGCGTACCGCGTGCGGTATTCAAGGTAAAGCATTCTAGGGCAATAGTTTTACGCAAGCGATTGCCATCTGATGATCTGACCTTCCAACCCAAGGGAGAAACCAGACATTATTGAGATTAGGCTTGTCAAGTGCACAGTGCTTGGCAACTTCTGGCAAGTTGCCGACTCACTTGACAAGCCTAATCTCAATAGGGTCTAGTTTCTCCCTTGGGTTGGCAGGTCAGATCATCAGATGGCAATCGCTTGCGTAAAACATTTGCCCTAGAATGCTTTACCTTGAATACAATGGCAATCGTTAAAACTGTTGCCCAGTTCTTGGGGTTAAGTAGGAAACATTCTTCAGGATGCTACTGTACTGGGATAGCTGGAATACCGCCCTAACGATGATATTCCTAGATGATGATATATTATGTAGTTTTTAGCTCACTCCCAACAGCGCATCCTCGGGAGCTCTGGCGGTCTTACACACTACCAGGAGAGCTACACCACATACCAATTACCAGAGCAATTAGTGGTATCATTATTCTGTATTAGTCTATAAGCTGGAGGTATACACGAGTAATCTAAATAAATGTAAATATGATATCAAATCACAGGTCGAGCCAGATAGCGTCTAAAAATGCGACTAAAATATACCCGTATATATATTTTGAATTAATTCCGTCAAGTAAGAAACAAAACAGAAAAACTCCTGAATAATGATAACAAAATGTGCATACCTCTGTTTTTCTGTCTAAATGTGTGATATAAGTAAGATTTTACACGTTAAATTCACCAAGCTCAAACTCACCCAAAGAGCAATGGAAAGGGCTGTACTGGGAGTTCCTCTGCGCGTTTGCATCAGAAATGAGGACATCCGCAGCAGAATGAAAGTCACCGATATAGTCCTTCGAATTGCTAAACTTAAGTGATAGTGTGCGGGGCACATTATACGTAGAACCGATGGCCGTTGGGCGGAAAGGTTCTCAAGCGGTGACCACGTACCTAAAGGCGCAGCGTAGGTACTGACGATCAGGTAAAAGATGCGGGAGTCCGCTGGATGCGAGTGGCGCAGGACTGGTTATTTTAGCATTCTTTGGAGAGACCTATGTCCAACAGTGGGCGTCCTTTGATGATCATTATCATAATTAACTTTCTATGAGATAGTGGGAAATTGATCTTATCATCAGTACATCTTGTGGGTGATCTTATCATCAGTAGACCACCCACGCTGCGCCTTGCGGTACGTGGTCGCCACTCAAAAACCTTTCCACCCCAACGGCCATCGATTCTACGTGGTATGTGCTGCCGCGCCCACTTGCAATGAAGTTTAGCGATTCGGAGGGTTTTATTCGATAGGGCTAAAAATGATCACAATTAAAATGATATATTTTTTATCAATTGTTTTTATTATGCATATCCCTAAGTACACGTCGCAACACTTTGCCAGACGGGTTCTTCGGTATATCATCTATGAATGATAAATCTTCTATCTTCTTATAAGGTGCCACCCTTGTATTGACAAAGTCCATTATTTCACTATTGGTTATCTTAACTCCTTCTTTCAGCATTACGTAGGCTTTGGGTTTTTCTCCTGAGCGAGCATCAGGTACACCTGAAAGGAAAAAAAAACATCTATAACAAGAATTGTCAAGAGTTAAAATAACCCGAAAGGTATACCTAATCTAGAACAGACCACTGATGCACAAAAGAAGTAAATAAAGGATTACAATGAGGTTTAGAGTAATTTCCTCCCTCTAACGCTCCAGTTGTGCATGAGCTCTCTTCCGAGGGACTACAACAGTGTGACATTCTTCAAGAAAGGGTTGGAAACGTCTATGGGCTGTGGTGACTTATTACATACCAACAGGCGGGTCATACACCTCTTTACCACCGACGTGGCATAAAAATAAAACAGAACGCTTCTACAAGATCCAAGCTTTTCAATTGTTTTCAATTCAATTTTATCTTCTGGGTGAGCTCCTTTCATCGTCGCCCTCATCTTTGCCCCCTGGCTAGATGCTGGCCAAGAGCAATCCCACTTTTAATAATAAAAAAATGTGATGAAAATGATAAACAATCACACTCACCTATGACTGCTGCATCAAATACTGCTGGATGTTGTTTGATCACATTTTCCAACTCTGCTGGCGGAACTTGGTACCCTTTCACCTGAAAAAAAAAAGGTATCATACATAAGTCTTTATGGCTCACGCACGATACAATACAATTAGATAAAGTTAATCTCATTATTTTTATCAACAAAGAATGTACACAATATAAAAAGGATACTAAATGGGGGGGGGGGGGGGGATCAGCACTGACATCGGTACAAAATCTCCATTCCAAAGGGAGACACCTACACAAGAAAGCAAGGCGAGGGCAGTATATTCAATCCTAAGTCAGGTTCTACGAAAGAATCCCTAGATTAGCGAGGGATTCTACAGTAGAATCTCAAGCGTAACTATGGATTCAAATGCTTACTCCCAAGACGAAAATAATTTTGCTACCGATTTGCACATACTGCTTTTTTCAGGCTACTCGCATTTAGAAAGAGTCAGTGGTGCCCTCAAATGAGGGAAGATAAGTATAACTTTTATCCCTCATTTGAGCGCAACAATAACTTGTTTATGAAAAGCAGGTGTGAAATATTGTTTTTTCTTGAGTATCCAAACTTATTTGTACCTTAATTAATTCCTTCAGTCTATCAGCAATTATAAAACGTCCCTTTTCGTCGATGGAGCCGAGATCTCCACTGCGCAGCCAACCGTCCTCCGTAAACACCTGCTTGTTGGCTTCGGGGTTATTCTTATAACCCTTCATGACGTTTGGGCCTTTCATAAGTAACTCGCTTACCTGGAAAATGGTCCAAATTTAGTTAATTTATTCATTTAAAAAACCAACAGTGATACAAAGTATATCATTGCCATTAGCCTATATACATCCTACTATTGGGCACAGGCTTCCGCTCGTAGACGAGAGGGGGACAAAGTGTATACAAATAGATAATGCTTTACAGGTGTTTTTATTGATTTTCGTTCCTTCAAGCATACAGCCGTGTATAGCCATAGTAACGACGCAGCATATTTAATTTTCCAAAATTCAAGATATTTTTTTTATCATTTCCACACAAAATAATTTAATATATAACCAAGGGTGTATACAAAACGGCCCTAATGTTAACGTGGCGTTAAGCAAAAGATGGCAAAGTTAACGTCAAGTATGACAATATTCGGAATTCAAATCTTTGAAACTACACTAGGGGTGTTATTAAACCAAAATGAATTCATGAATATCATCGAAATGGTACGAATTGGGATATTAGTGTCTTAGACATGATTGCTTTATTTCATCTCAGGAATGTGCCCTTCGAAATTAACGAATTTCAATAAAAACAACCTGTATGATACAGTAGGTCCGGCAATTACAGGTTTCCTGATTCATTTGCCCTAGCGAATAACGAACTCAATAGTCAAATCATCATGCATCCATATCAGCCAAAGGACGTCCACTGCTGGACATAGGCCTCCCCCAAATTCACGGGGGGTATATGCCATAATCGCCACGCTTGGCATGCGGTTGGCGATCGCAGTATCTCCACCGCACTTCAGGGATGCTGCTGCCCATCCCCCGGTGGTCTTGGTCTTAGTTTTAGGAAATACCCGGGTCCAATATATAAGTCTCATCATGCATGCAAGAGCCAAACTAGTATAGTATAGTGAACTATATGATCTATATATATATATATATATTTTTATTTTTTATTTTTTTTGTGGGTGGCGAGGGCCAACATTCGAGGCGTCAAGGCTAACACGAGTCCTTCAAGCCTCGGTGACGGTGAATGGTACAATTATTGTTTTGAAAAAAATACACCTCGCTGAGATTCTTCCGCCGGTTCTTCTCGTGGCAGAGGTTTATTTTCCGAACCGGTGGTAGGTAGTTTATAAGTATATAATATGCCTAAATTGAAGAAAAAATTACTTTTTCTCAAACATGCAATGAAATATTAATGTTATGTTCCTTATAATAGGCTGCGAAGTATGACGTTCCAGGTGCGGCTAGGACAAGAGGTCGTTAATGCAATTTCATACAAATGTTGCAGGCCTAGGCCGGCAAAGTCCTCTTTTTAATTTCCATTCCACATAGATTTGTGGCATCATGACATTCTGCCACTATGCGTGTTAAAAATAAAACTTTGATTTTTTTGTTGTTTATTTAATTGCATGTTTGAGAAAAGCACTATACATACCTCGGCGGGAAATATGGGGTTGCCCGCCTGAGACCTATCCGACCTCGCTTCGCTCGGCCGTCTATATGTCTTCGGCCGGCAACCCCTTTCCTCCCGGCCTCTGTAGTAATGTACTATTACTTTTCTAGATACATCCACTTACTTCATTAACACCCAGATTCCTCATTTCCCCATCAACGATCCGTAACTCCAAGTTAGGTAAAGCGTATCCCACGGTTTTGTAGTCCTTAGCTCCAAGAGGATTCACGGTGGCCAAAGGTGACACTTCTGTCATACCATAGCCTTGAGAGAACTCCACCTCACGCTGAAATCATTAGAAAAAATAAGTATTACTTTAACTTGATCGTGTGCAAACTTTTTGTAATAGTAAAATACCTGAATACATACGAGTATATGTGACATGTATTTTTTGGATTTTTCATTAAAAAATATTGTTTTATATATCACTTTTACGCTAAGAAAAGGTTTTACCCATTTCTATTTAATTGTGATAGATACAATTAAAGCAAAAACTTGCTTTGTTAGTGTCTAATCTAAATATATAAAAGAAGAAACTGACTGACTGACTGACTGACTGACTGACTGACTGACTGACTGACATATCAACGCACAGCCCAAACCGCTGGTCTAAGAGATTCCAAATTTGGCACGTAGGTTCCTTATAATGTGTAGGGGTGCACTAAGAAAGGATTTTTCAAAATTCAACCCCTAAGGGGGTGAAATGGGGGTCCGAAGTTTGTATGGGGAATCAAGATTAGTTGGATTATTTTATTCGAAACTTCACAGGAGTATTTGTAACGATAAATGAGTAAACATGTGTTTCAGGTTTTTTGAGAAATCAACCCCTAAAAGGGGGAAATCTGGTGACAAATTCTGAAAATCGATATGGGTGTTGATTCCATGGTTTATTGGGTCACTGATTACGAAAACAACAATGATTTTAAAATCCCACGTGGAGGATGTGAAATACCATCCCCTCTGTTGGGGTCCGAGGGAGATGAAATGTCTAAATATTAATATGGGTGTCGTTTTTATGGTTTTTTGGGACGTTAATTACGAAAATGGCATCGGTTTTGAAATTTAATATTGTGGACATGAAAACTTTTGAAAAATTGTGCCAAATATCAAGAAATAACTGACTGACTGAGAGACTGACATATCACCGCACAGCACTGTATGTTCTTGTGAATAAACATTTCATTTCATTTCATTTCATTTCAGCGCAAACTGGAGGTTCAAGAGATACCAAATTGTAATGTAAATGTATTGTAAATGGTTTTATTAATCAGTGCCGTCCGATACGATTTCGACATAAATCGATATTTGAGCGTCCGATAGGACTCTTAATAGGAATCCGAGGTACCTAAACTTTGAACAAAGTAACGGCCATATTGAATTTCTTCATTTCCGTCCCGACTTCGTTCAAAATCGATATCTGAGCGTCCGAGAGGTCCCTAATACGACTCCGTGGTAAAATTTGGAAAAAGTGGCGGCCATGTTGCTTTTCTTCATTTCCGTCCCGATTTCGTTCAAAATCGATATCTGAGCATCCGAGAGCTCCCCTAATACGACTCCGAGGAAAAATTTGGAATAAGTCGCAGTCATATTGATTTTCTTTTTTTTCGTCCCGATTTCGTTCAAAATCGATATCTGAGCGTCCGAGAGGTCTCGTAATATGAATCCGAGGTATAATTTAGAAAAAGTGGCGGCCATATTCATTTTTATCATTTCCGTCCCGATTTCGTTCAAAATCGATATCTGAGCGTCCGTCCGAGAGAATTCTTAATACGAATCCGAGGTAAAATTTGGAAAAAGTGGCAGCCATATTGATATTCTTCATTTCAACCCGATTTCGTTCAAAATTGATATCTGAGCGTCCGAGAGGTCTCTTAATAAGAATCTGAGGTAAAATTTGGAAAAAGTGGCATCCATATTGATTTTCTTCATTTCCAACCTGATTTCGTTCAAAATCGATATATGAGCGTCCGAGAGGTCCCCTAATACGAATTTGAGGTAAAATTTAAAAAAAGTGGCCTCCATATTGATTTTCTTCATTTTCGTCCCGATTTCGTTCAAAATCGATATCTGTGTCCGAGAGGTCTCTTCATACGAATCTGAGGTAAAATTTGTGAAAGTGGCGGCCATATTTATTTTCTTTTTTTTCGTCCCGATTTCGTTCAAAATCGATATCTGAGCGTCCGAGAGGTCTCTTAATATGAATCCGAAGTAAAATTTGGAAAAAGTGGCAGCCATATTGATTTTCTTCATTTCCAACCCGATTTCGTTCAAAATCGATATCTGAGCGTCCGACAGGTTCCCTAATACGAATTTGAGGTAAAATTTGAAAAAAGTGGCGGCCATATTGATTTTCTTCATTTTCGTCCCGATTTCGTTCAAAATCGATATCTGAGTGTCCGAGAGGTCTCTTAATACGAATCCGAGCTAAAATTTGTAAAAGTGGCGGCCATATAGATTTTCTTTTTTTTCGTCCCGATTTCGTCCAAAATCGATATCTGAGCATCCGCGAGGTCTCTTAATACGAATCTGAGGTAAAATTTGGCACTCCATTCATACCTGTATGCAAAAAAGTTTAATGTTACTATATAGGCGTGTGGGGTATCTATGCATTTGCTTTTAAAAACGACATAGAGGTTTCGATATTTTTTTCTATTTAACTCAACCTTCAATTTTTTTTAAATCGTATGGCATTTATTTGCGATTCGTGAGATTTTCGAGAAGACTAGTACGGTTGCCAGTTTTTGTTGCACTTTTAGCACCACCCAGGGGTCCTGTGTAGGGTAACGGTGGGTACTCCCTACGGACGCGGTGCAACTTCGACCCCCCTTTGTCAAGTGAGTGGGCAACTTGACTGTTAGAAGTTCGCAAGCCGCTCGAAGGCCTCTAACTTGGCTTAACGATTGCAGCCGGGATCAACGGCTTAGCGTGCCTTCCAAAGCAGGAGAGTCAGTTATTAACCACTCAAAGCGGTCACCCATCCAAGAACTGACCTGCGCCCACATTGCTTAACCTCGCACACCGCACGCGGTAGGTGGGTGCCGTTGGGCCACGAGCGCTCTAAATTCGATGTAGTCCGATTTGTCCTACGATTTTGTTCACATCGTAGGACAAACCGGACAAAAAAATCCGTTTTCTCCTACGATTCTTGATAGTTTGTGCCAAATTGCAATTCAATAGGTCCAGTAAAACAACTTGGTTGTAACAGACGGACTGACCGTAAGGAGGGCGAATGGAAGTGAGGCCAAATTTTCTTTTTGAATGCTCCAATGGTAACTGGCAAAACCTAGGTACCTAATAAATTTAATTGTAGGAAAAATAAATGTTACACATGATATTGAATTAGCCGTATTTCTGTACTTCAAAGGACCAGAGTTTACTGCCGCTGCGCGCTGCTTGGTCGTTTACAGACCTATTGGTGTTACTGTAGTACACAGATACTTTTACTAAGGGCCATTTAAGACATGCTTTTCCTTCCCCTTCGGCCTCTCGGAAATGTATGATAATAGTTTTCGATCCTTATTTTTGCCAAAATCAAATGAAATTCAACAGTTTGCCGGTTTTCAGAATGTATACTGAATTTTCATCTGTTAATGAATCACAATCACCAAACTTCGTATACCGAAACCCCAGAATGTAACAACTACTTTTCTGGAGACCGCATCTAAATCGGTTCAGCCAAACGCGAGATAATCGTGGACAAACATACGAACCTGTTTTTTGTAGACGGTTGAAAATTTCGCTTAGTACGCGGGCGAAGCCGCGGGCAAATGCTAGTCCTTATATAATCCTTTAACCACTTTATTGACATTTTCTACATTTTGACATAATTAGAGTTAAAAATATTATTTATGTGTAAGATCTCTTAAGTAACGCAAATAAGGAAGATAAAGAACTATAATTTCATCTTTTCTTTTCTTGAAAACCGAATACTTTTCTACGGAGAAATTGTTCATTAATCATGTTTCGGCTATAACCAGAGAAACAAAGTGTAATGAGCTGTCATTAGATATCATACATGAACATCGACAAATCTGCTGCATGCTTGAGAATTGCCAGATTGCCAAGAATGATACATCGGAAATCGGAATAGCAGTCCTTTTTCCCTAAAAAGGACTGCTATTCCGATTTCCATACCCAAAGGGTAAAACGGGACCCTATTACTAAGACTCCGCTGTCCGTCCGTCTGTCTGTCTGTCTGTCTGTCTGTCTGTCTGTCACCAGGCTGTATCTCATGAACCGTGATAGTTCGACAGTTGAAATTTTCACAGATGATGTATTTCTATTGCCGCTAAAACAAAAAATACTAAAAACAAAATATAATAAATATTTAAGGAAGCTCTCATGCAAAAAAATTGCTCGTTGTGTTCATCTGGCGCTGGGTCTCAAAATGTATGGGAAAACTAAAATACGAATCGCACTTGATCAAAACTCTACTTGATTATTATTTAACGTTCTTATTACTGATAAATAAATATTATTATTAAACATAAATTAAAAAAGGTTACAATAAAGTGTCTAATGTTGTACAGAGAATAAGTACGGAACCCTTCGTGCGCGAGTCGGACTTGCAATTGGCCGGTTTTTTATCTTCTTATATAGTCAGTGCAACGTTTCTAACAAAGCATAATTTTACGATACCAAGGTACCCTCGGCCTTTGAAGGCCTTTGAAGCCTCGTCCTAACGTTTTTACCGGTTGTATTCAGCACCTAATTCTAAGGCGACTTCATGAATTGTCGGTGCGGTGTCGGCACGATATGAAAAAACTGTCAGCAGTCAGTGTCAACTATCAGTCGAGTCAGTAGTGATTTTTACTACGCCCCTACATTTCATGAGTGCTGCTTGACTGCGCACAGAAGCGGGGCGATACGAATGCAGTACTACCCCGCTACGTAAACTGACAGTATCTCGTCAAGTGAGAAAGTCTTTGCGACATCAGTAAGCTCACATCAAAGAACACAAGTAATTTTTTAACAACAAAAAACACCGATTCCAAACTTTTCCAGATCCCGTCATGCTATATAATTTGAGGAGTTCCCTCGATTTTTCCAAGATCCCGTCATCAGATCCAGACTTCGTGACATTGGGACCAACTAAAAAACATATTCATATATTCATATTCATTTATTCATAATAAAATTACAAGTCAGAAGATTATAGTTATTACGAATTAATTATGTTGAACCCTTTCAAACAAAAAATATTTTTTTGAAATCGGTCCACTAGTCTCCGAGTAATCGGTGAACATACATAAAAAAATATTCCGACGAATTGAGAACCTCCTCCTTCCTTTGAAGTTAGTTAAAAGTACCACATATCGATCCCAAACCGCTAATTCATGAAGTCGCCTAAGATTTTGGCATAAGCTATTTTCCTTCATTTTCTCCATCTGACCTTCTAAATCTAGACCTTGCACCCTTCTTTGCACCTTCAGATTGAGAGTGGAGGTCTATTTTCAAAATTAATACTTGGAATTTACGTACCTTCGCCTTGTCAAACATCTTGTCAATGTCAGCCCGAGGCAAGGAAGCTGCACCGCACATGAGACAGGTGATGTGATCGAAGAGTTCAGGAGTCACTTGAGGATGAGAACCAAGGAACAATACTGAAAAAATAATATTAATTAAATTAACATTAATTCTTATTTGCCATATAACTGCCAAGCAGCTGTCCATAGCGGGTATCCGCTGGATACGGGTGGCGCAGGACCGGGCATTGTGGAAGTCTTTGGGGGAGGTCTATGTCCAGCAGTGGACATCATTCGGCTGACATGATCATGATGATGAGATGTCCATATCGAGAAAGATAGAGAAGAACCACAGGAAGAAATCATTCAAATTAAGGGTCACCGTCACCATCCAAATTAGCAGATTTACATAAAAGACGTCTATTATCAGAGACACGTGGGGCGTATAAACTATTAATATCTGACGGTCTCGATTTTTTTTACATTTTGTTTTACCTATAAGTAGACGCTCGCTCACCAATGAAGGTGGACAAATCATTTTTTTCTTTCTACCACCCAATTTTTAACAAAAAGTCCCACACGCTCGATTAAATCCACATTTAGGATTCTGAGCTCCCCAACCATTAGGTCTAAGTGTCAACTGTCAACCGCGTTCGTCCAGTTGGTACTGAAGAAGAAGAAGAAGAAGAAGGTAAATATTTATTCGTGACCAAAAATAATTAATATACAATATAAAATAAAATAAAAACGCAATTCGTCACGAAAAGGTCTCGCCTCAGCATAAATGCCGACTCAGGGAGCCGGCGCTGATCTTCCGGCGAGACCTAAGTAAGAGCGTGTTCACATTATGTCGGTGTCGGATTCTACACCGATATCGATCGGATAATGTGAACACGGTCTGAAAGTGACAGGTGGTGTTTCTAGTATGCTCCGCCTAAAATTGATCGCGACCAAAAAAAAAAAAGGAAAGCGACGGACCTCTTGTGACACTGACGCGTCCAATCGTCAAAGGCGCGTCCAATCAAAACGACGGCGCACCTAAGTACATACATTTAAGTGAGTGCTCCCTTATTGGCGCAAGATGCGCGGAAGCGGGGCTGTACCGACCCAGTACGGTATCGGTACTACCTTATTTCTGTGCAACATAATACTAATAATACTAGGCTATGTCGGTATGCACAAAATAATGCTTGAAACGCACAGAGCGCGGCGCATCGTCGTTTCTGGCTGGCGTTTTGTGGTAAAGCGAACGCGGTCCGGGGCACTTCGCACGAAAAAAACCGCACGGTATTCGGTAGCGCGGTAGAGCGGAGGCGACGTGCGTGACATATATATGAAGCAGTAATCGACAGTCGACAGTTTCGGAAAGATCAAAAATGCAAAACCGCCTCCTCTCCGCATCGCGCCGCGCCCACTCTGTGCGTTTTGAGCTTTTCGCCCTGCCACGTCAGAAAATAGCCTTAATGTCCGGCCACGCCACTGCTTAAAAGTCACTGACGCACCGTAAACGCAGTGACGTACAATTTTGACGTTTTTAACTCATAATTTCCTCCCTCTCGTCACTGCGTCCGTATCGCCACCGTATTTTGAGCACCGGTGTGGCCAGATCTTTGCTGATGAAACCTTAATACTTACCCATAGGAGGTGCCACATACAGAATGTTGATTTTGTTACTCCGCATAGCGTTCAAAAAGGTGTCAGGCTGAAACTTGGGCAGCACTAACAGCCGTAGACCGACGCTCAATTTGTGCACCATGGCTATACTAAGTCCGTAGCTGTGGTACATGGGTAAGACCACCAACTGGTTTTCTTGATAAGCAGCTGGAATTAAATAAAACATTCCTTTTATGCAACTGTCTAGCATATTGCAATAGTAAGTATGATGCATATCACTATCGTACAATTTGTTAACTTTATTAAGTTTTTAGGTTGCAATTTTTATTTGAGACGACATAAACTACAATGAGTTATCCTAGAATTAAAAAACCAACAGAATGTTACGAAGTGGCTAAACAATCGAAAACCTTGTAGATACGAACATTTACACTCGGAAGAACAATGATATCAATTTATCTTAATTATAATTATGTACATTTCCAAAGACTCAAAAATACCTGAGTGACCTTACGTTCTTAAAGGTGATTCACAGTAGGCCGTTCCGTGGCTGGGCCGGCCCGTTTTCTATTACAGTAAGGTGCCGATCGTTGCGCGACCGGCCCGCGTCCGAGCCTGTTGACGCCCGGAAGCGGCCCGGCCCGGCCTCTTTTGAGTCAATGTCAACGAGGCTCGGAGACAGCCAGGCCTAGGCCCGGTTCGGAAACGGAACAGTCTAGTAGGAATCATCCTTTACTTCACAAAAAAAACCGTTTTCGCATATTTTTGATCATTATCCGTGCACATCTTATCGAAGTCGACTGAATAACAAGAGAAGATTTCTTCTAAAAGTACTTAAAATAAGTATTTTCTTTGTCAGAACTTACTCCTTTATAGTACATACATACATACACATATACATATAATCACGCCTGTTTCCCAGAGGGGTAGGCAGAGATCACGGATTTCCACTTGCTACGATCCTGACATACTACTTTCGCTTCATGAACTTTCATAACATTCTTCATGCATGCGCGCCGTTTTAGGGTACTCCTGACCTGGCCTTTCTACAGAATGTCTCCGACTTGGTCGGAGTACGTTCGCCGAGGTCTTCCCCTTCCAACTTTTCCATCCACTCTTCCTTCATACACACTTTTTGTCAATCTCCTTTATGGTAGTCAGGTTAATATTATACATTAGATATTTTCAAGTAAGATGATCTAGTCAAGTTTTGTTCAAGTCTGGTGAAAAAAAGCAAAACACTCTTTATTGCACACTTCAAACAAATTAATCAAAAAGAAACAAAATATCACCATATATGTAGGTAACATATATACCTACTTAGAGAGAAAGAAGTAGCCTTAGTAGTAGTAGTTTTATTTTTCAGGGGGGAAGGGGGATGAACTTAGTAGTACCTACTTCGAGTATATTAATTTCGAAACAAACATGTTCTTACGTGTATTTTTAGGTTTATAAATTCTGATAGAAATACAACAAATGTATTTGTATTTTAGTGATGATTCTGTAATGATTGTTATCTGTTTTATGAGTCTAATAAATAAATAAAATAAAATACCACTCCCCTTACCATCTGGATTATAATGTTTTAATTCCGAGTCCTGCTGCGCACAGTTAGAGACGATATTCCGATGAGTCAACTCCACTCCCTTCGGTAATCCTGTTGTTCCACTTGAATAAGGCAAGAATGCTACGTCGTTAGCCGTTACTCTTACTTCCTTTAAAACGTCGAGATCCACATGATCATCTTCTATAAGCTCTTTCAAAGACACAGTTCCCTCCGCTCTGATGGTCATTGTGTCTATGCAGATTATTGGTATGTGCTTTTTGCTGAGTAGCAATGCTTGTCGAACAGTCGATATTGTGTTGGGATGAGCAAAGATTAGCTTTAATCCGGACTGCTGGATTTGTATTTGTATTTCATCTGGAAATATATATTTTATCTGTATAACATAAGCCTACACGAGTAAATGTAATGGTGTTCTTAATTTGAAGACCAAGTAGAGTAGACGAACGTAACTCCGGTCGTCCTAAAGCTTGAGTATTTTAAAACGGAAAAAATAGACGATCAGACCGAGGACCTACCAAGGCTGATAAGCATCAGATGATTATGAGGTCGATCCATGAGATCAAAGTGGCAAATATATCTTATAAAAATATGGCTCATGGCATGAAGTCCGCCTCTTTTACCTAGTTAAGATGTTTTTGGGCAATATACATAATATAAAAAGATAAATATATTGGACTGAGAAAAATACAGTTCAAGCGTTTCATCAATCGTAGACGTTTAATGCATATTTTCTAGACACATTAAAAAAACTTACAAGGTGTATAAATATGATTTAAAGTCGTAACGGTAGCTCCCGCCTCCAAAGCTCCCAGAGCCAATATAGGATATTCAGGTACATTTGGAGATATAACGCCCACTACGTCACCATCAATTATCTTGAATTTCTTTCTTAGATTGGCTGCTAATGTTTGAGAGAATTTGTGTAGCTGACCATAGGTGTAACTTCTGTTTGTAATAGCACATTCCTGTAAAAATGGATTTTTGTTTATTCTATGTTGTATCATCATCGGCATCAGCCGAAGGACGTCCACTGCTGGACATATGTAGGCCTCCCCTAAAGAGTTCCACAATGACCGGTCCTGCGCCACCCGCATCCAGCGGACACCCGCGCTTATGTTGTATGGTTTTGACATAATTGACGACCTGTTTAGCCTAGTTGGTAGTGACTCTGCCTCCGAAGCTAGAGGTACCGGGTTCGAATCCCGGCCAGGGCATTTATTTGTGCATTTTTCACGGATATTTGTTCTTGGGTCTTGGATGTTTTCTATGTATTTAACTATATATTTATCTATATAAGTATGTATATCGTCGTCTAGTACCCATAGTACAAGCTTTGCTTAGTTTGGGACTAGGTCGATTTGTGTAAGATTGTCCCCCAATATATATATATGTACCTATATATATATATATATATATATATATATATATATATATAAATTCTGAAAGCAGAAATAGTTCTGCTGGATATTGTGATGTGAGATGTAACCTCTATCTTTTATTACTAGGTAAATAAAAACACTTTTATCGGCGGTAAAAAGAATTTTAAAAACGTGGCTCTAGGCAACTTGAATTGACTTTTAACCTATAGGTACAATGTATGCAGATGACAAACATAATTTATAGTCAATTTGACACGACCCTGGACATAAATCTAACAGATTGTACCTATGGTGTATTGGAATATTTTTATTATTATACTGGTAGATGTTCTTCTCTGAGTCTGCGGTAACAGTCCGGCGTTGGATGTTTATATACGTAAATGTTTATCGACGATATCTACTATCGTTACTTACTCTAAAAATTGCGAAATGCTAGGCGAGTTAATTAGTTTTTTCTGTTAATTTCGTAGATGAGCTAAATCGGTCAAGGGGATTTGTAATGTGTTGAAAACATGGTTTCTCTAAACACCACTAGATGGAACTGAACGGATCAACGAGTACTTCGCGAGTTCATAGTTCGGGCTAACTTGTAGTTTAATATGATTTCATATTGGTCTAGACTCGGCAAGTCTTGACAAACTCTAAGCCTCCAGAGACTGTCCGGCTGGTCTTGGGTGTCTGATGATGATGATGATGATGATGTCCTGGCCGATTTCGGCCTCAGGGACTGTGTATCCTAGATTAGATCTCAACTTAAACTTATGTACTACTAGAGTGTAGTGGCTTATGTATCCCTGATCTGTGTTTGATGATGATGATGTCCTGGCCGATTTCGGCCTCAGGGACTGTGTATCCTAGATTGGATCTCAACTTAAACTTATGTACTACCAGAGTGTTAAGTAGCTTATGTATCCGATCTTCTTTGAAAAGGTACGTGCGCACCGTGAGCAGGTTAACACCCCGCCGGCGTAATTGTAACATATGGGTACTGATGGACGCGCCTTGAGCTCGTCTCGCTTTCTATCGAGCTGAGGGGATAGTATGATCGCTTATATGTCGGACATATAGCATTCGTCCCGTACTGTCAAGTATGTAAGTGCGAGAGGGACGAATGCTATATGTCCGACATATAAGCGATCATACTAGCCCCACTGGTTATATCGCTCAGTTTCAGAAGCGTTAACATTCGTCGTCCGTCGTGATGCTATCCATTCCCATTGCGAAGGCTCTAACTTGCATCTTTTCATATGTCTCTTCAGAACATCCTTGGTACTGGCCTACTATTTTACTATTTTGGGCAAGTTGCTGGGTGATTATCACAATTGGCAAGCATCCACATGCTCATATAAAATACAGGGTGTACCCTGTAACCGGAACAAATATTTAAAAGGCTTCCTTAGAGCATCCCCAGTAACTCCCTGCGTCCGAAACTGTTTTTTGTTTCAATTTGGAGATATTTGGATCTAAAATTATGACCTCCAAGTGATGTATACCAAGAAATATGTTATAATATGATACCAAGAAATGATAACACGCCAGTCAAAGCAGTTTTAGAGGTAATATCAAGTTATGAGTGTATAGGTTTTGTTTTTTTTTTGTTTAAAAAGGTATTTCTGGTATATTTTATTTTTTAAATTAGTTTCTTTTTGCTTTTATAATAAATAATTTTTAATATCACTCCATAAGAGTAAAAAAGCTACACGTAAGCTATTTTTGAAGCAAATAAAACTTAAGAAAAAAAAATATTTTTCTACTGGGACCACTTGGAAATAATTGCTGGCTCGCTCAACAGTGAACTGTTTAATTTTTTTCCCCTCACTAGCTTGGAAAGCCGTATTTTATCCTTTGAAACAAGCGGGTAAAAACGCATTTTATCCACAAGTGGGGAAAGTAATTTGACCTTGGAGCGTGTTTTAGTAGCTTTTGACAGATAACAAAACGTAAAACGCTTATAATAATGGTTCGTTTGATATCAATTATCATTAAATAAATGGTTTGAGAATTTAACAAAAAATACCAAATTTAGCTTTATTTAATGATTTAAGTCAAACTCTATAAGTAACATTTGTTTTATAATGATATTGAGTATAATTGTAAACGCACAAGTTGAGTCGATGCAATTTCAAAACGCATCGTCAGAAATGTCATTATTATCAATGTCAACTAAAATATACTCAACTTGTCACGGACTCCGACTCACGTAAATATTATACACAAATTCCAGAGTTTTCTGTTATAATATCGTAAAAGAATCGGTGATTCCAGTGATGAAAATCATGCCTGTGGAACTGTGTTTTTTGCAGGTTGCACTTTCCTCGCTATAGTGAGGAGAAAAGTTTTGTGTTACACACGGGTGCAAAGTTGTATTTTACTTCTTCGCTTCGCTCGTGGTTCAACTATAGAATCCTTTCGCTGGCTCGTGTTTCAATTCCACACTCGCGGGTAAAATACAACTTTGCACCCTTGTATAACAAATAACTATTGCTTCTTTTACAGGGCACGCCCTGCATATAAAGGAAAGCCCCAACGAGCACGATTTTGGGGATAATATATCTAAACCGTGAAACATTTCAGCTGTTTAATCATTTATAACGATTCTGAATGAACCCTACATATTAAAATTTCCTTAATTTTATTATTTTTTTCCTCGTAATTATTGTGATTGGTATAATGTCAAGTAATGGGGTGTCTAAATTCAGATATTTGTCTCAGTATATATATTGTACTTTGTGATCCAGTAAACAAATTCCAATAACGTGTTAGTAAATATGACAATAATAGGTAATTGACGGCCTAGAAGCTTATTCAGAGATTTATTGCAAATTCTGTAATTTTAGTGAAATTTAAAGGTAACTTATTACTTTAGAACATTACAAGCTAAATGCAATGACAGTCGGTGGCGGTAAGTGACAGCTTACAGTTTTCAGGGTCACGTGGTTTTTTTTTTAACACTAGCATTTGCCCGCGGCTTCGCCCGCGTACTAAGCGTAATTTTAACCGTCTACAAAAAATAGGTTCACTGTTTGACCTATATATATGTATGTAGGTATATATGTATGTTTGTCCACGATTATCTTGCGTTTGGCTGAACCGATTTAGATGCGGTTTCCAGAATAGTAGTTGTTACATTCTGGGGGTATCGGTATACGAAGTTTGGTGATTGTGATTTATTAAAAGGAGCATCCAAAAAGAAAATTTGGCTTCACTTTCATTCGCACTCCTTACTGTTAGTCCGTCTGTTCCAACCGAGTTAACAAACTATCAAGAATTCAGAGCGCTCGTGGCCCAGCGGCACCCGCCTACCGCGTGCGGTATGCGAGGTTAAGCAATGTGGGTGCAAGTCAGGTCTGGGATGGGTGACCGCTTTGAGTAATTACTAACTGAGCGCTCTCGTGCTTCGAAAGGCACGTTAAGTCGTTGATCCCGACTGCTGTTTACGACAGCAGTCGTTAAGCCAAGTTGGAGGCCTTCGGGCGGCTTGAGAACTTCTAACAGTCAAGTTGCCCACTCAATTGACAAAGGGGGGTCGAAGTTGCACTACGTCCGTAGGGAGTACCCACCGTTACCCTAGTTACCCTACACGTGACCCCTGGGTGGTGCTAAAAGTGCAACAAAAACTGGAAACCGTACTTGTCTTCCCGAAGATTTCACGGTTCGTTAATAAATGCCATACGATTCAAAAATAATTTAAAGGTTGATTTAAATGGATACAATATCGAAACCTCTATGTCGTTTTTAAAAGCCAATCCATAAATACCCCACATGCCTATATAGTAACAAAACTTTTTTTTACAATCCCTGGCATGCATAGAGTGCTAAATTTTACCTCAGATTCGTATTAAGAGACCTCTCGGACGCTCAGATCTCGATTTTGATCGAAATTGGGTCGAAAAAAAAAAACAATATGGCCACCACTTACACAAATTTTACCTGGGATTCGTATTAAGAGACCTCTCGGACAATCAGATATCGATTTTGAACGAAATCAGGACGGAAATGAAGAAAATCAATATGGCCGCCACTTTTTCCAAATTTTACCTCAAATTCGTATTACGAGACCTGTCGGACGCCCAGATATCAATTTTGAACGAAATCGGGTTGGAAATGAAGAAAATCAATATGGCTGCCACTTTTTCTAAATTTTACCTCGGATTCGTATTAGGGGACCTCTCGAACGCTCTGATATTGATTTTCAACGAAATCGGGTTGGAAATAAAGGAAATCAATATGGCTGCCACTTTTTCCAAAATTTACCTCGGATTAGTATTAAGAATTCTCTCGGACGCTCCGATATCGATTTTGAACGAAATCGTGACGGGAATGATAAAAATGAATATGGCTGGGACTTTTTCAAAATTTTACCTCGGAGTCGTATAATTAGAAACCTCTCGGATGCTTAGATATCGATTTTTAACGAAATCGTTAAAGAAAAGAAGAAAATCAATATGGCCGCCAATTTTCCAAATTTTACATCGGAGTCATGGACCTCTCGGACGCTCGGATATCGATTTTGAACGAAATCGGGGCGGAAAAGAAGAAAAGCAATATGGCCGCAACTGCCATACCGCTGCTGCTGCTGCGGTATTTCCGGACCGATTCGACCTTCAAACCTTCAAGAAAAGAGCGTACTCCCATCTTAAAGGCCGGCAACGCACTTACAACCCCTCTGGTGTTGCGAGTGTCCATGGGCGGCGCTAATCGCTTACCATCAGGCGATTCGTCTGCTCAATTGCCACCTATGTCATAAAAAAAAAAAAAACTTTTTCCAAATTTTACTTCGGAGTCGTATTAGGGGATCTCTCGGACGCTCAGATATCGATTGTGAACGAAATCGGGACGGAAATGAAGAAAATCAATATGGCCGCCACTTTTTCCAAATTTTACCTCGGATTCGTATTAGGAGGCCTCTCAGACGCTCAGATATCGATTTTGAACGAAATCGGTTTGGAAATGAAGAAAATCAATATGGCTGCCACTTTTTCCAAATTTTACCTCGGATTCGTATTAAGAGACATTGTGGACGCTAAGATATCGATTTTTAACGAAACCGGGACGAAAATGAAGAAAATTAATATGGCCGCCACTATTTCCAAATTTTACATCGCATTCGTATTACGACACCTGTCGGACGCTCAGATATCGATTTTGTACGAAATCGGGAAGGAAATGAAGAAAATCAATATGGCTGCGACTTTTTCCAAATTTTACCTCAAATTCGTATTACGAGACCTGTCGGACGCCCAGATATCAATTTTGAACGAAATCGGGTTGCAAATGAAGAAAATCAATATGGCTGCCACTTTTTCTAAATTTTACCTCGGATTCGTATTAGACCTCTCGGACGCTCGGATATTGATTTTCAACGAAATCGGTTTGGAAATAAAGAAAATCAATATGGCTGCCACTTTTTCCAAATTTTACCTCGGATTCGTATTAAGAATTCTCTCCGACGCTCCGATATCGATTTTGGACGAAATCGTGACGGAAATGATAAAAATGAATATGGCTGCCACTTTTTCTAAATTTTACCTCGGATTCGTATTACGAGACCTCTCGGACGCTCAGATATCGATTATGAACGAAATTGGGAAGAAAATGAAGAAAATCAATATGGCTGCGACTTTTACAAAATTTTACCTCGGAGTCGTATTAAGAAACTTCTCGGATGCTCAGATATCGATTTTTAACGAAATCGTTAAAGAAAAGAAGAAAACCAATATGGCCGCCACTTTTTCCAAATTTTACCTCGGAATCATATCAGGGGACCTCTCGGACGCTCAGATATCGATTTTGAACGAAATCGGGACGGAAATGAAGAAAAGCAATATGGCCGCCACTTTTTCCAAATTTTACTTCGGAGTCGTATTAGGGGACCTCTCGGACGCTCAGATATCGATTGTGAACGAAATCTGGACGGAAATGAAGAAAATCAATATGGCCTCCACTTTTTCTAAATTTCACCTCGGATTCGTATTGCGAGGCCTCTCAGACGCTCAGATATCGATTTTGAACGGAATCGGTTAGGAAATGAAAAAAATCAATATGGCTGCCATTTTTTCCAAATTTTACCTCGGATTCGTATTAAGAGACATTGTGGACGTTAAGATATCGATTTTTAACGAAACCGGGACGAAAATGAAAAAATTAATATGGCCGCCACTATTTCCAAATTTTACATCGCATTCGTATTACGAGACCTGTCGGACGCTAAGATATCGATTTTGTACGAAATCGGGAAGGAAATGAAGAAAATCAATATGGCTGCGACTTTTTCCAAATTTTACCTCGGATTCGTAATAAGAGACATCTCGGACGCTCAGATATCTATTTTGAACGAAATTGGGACGGAAATTAAGAAAATCAATATGGCCGCCTCTTATCCCAATTTTACCTCGGAGTCGTATTTAGGGGACCTCTCGGACGCTCAGATATCAATTTTGAACGAAATCGCAAGGGAAATGAAGAAAATTAATATGGCCGTTACTTTATTCAAAGTTTACCTCGGATTCCCATTAAGAGTCCTCTCGGACGATCAAATATCGATTTTATCGAAATCGTATCGGACGGCACTGATTAATCATTCACTTGCACATTGATCACTTACTTACAATACATTGAATCAAAAAAGGTCGTCTCTTCATAGGGAATTCACGGCATTTCATGCACCTTAAGATCTCATATGGAACCTACATGCCAAATTTGGTATCTCTCGAACCAGTAGCGCTGTGCGTTGATATGTCAATTACTCAGTCAGTCAGTTTCTTCTTGCAATTTGGCAAAAACTTTTAAAAGTTTTCATGTCCGCAATATAAAATTTCGAAATCAATGCCTTTTTCAAAATTAACGACCCAAAAAAACCATAAAAACGACGCCCATATTAATATTTAGACATTACAACCCCCTTGGAACCCAACTGAGGGAATGGTATTTCACGTCCTCCACGTGGGAATTTAAAATCATTGTTGTTTTCGTAATCAGCGACCCGATAAACCATTGAAACAATACCTACCCATATCGATTTTCAGAATTTGTCACCACATTTCCCCCTTTTAGGGGTTGATTTCTCATAAAACCTGAAACACATGTTTACTAATTTAAAGTTAGAAATACTCCTGTGGAGTTTCTAATAAAATAGTCCAACTAATCTTGATTCCCCACACACACCTCGAACCCCCATTTTACCCCCTTAGGAGTTGAATTTTGAAAAATCCTTTCTTATTGCACCCCTAGATCTTATATGGAACCTATATACTAAATTTAGAATTTCTAGAACCAGCAGTTTGGGCTGTGCGATGATATTTCACTCACTTAGTCAGTCAGTTATTTCTTGCAATTTGGCACAAACATTCAAAAGTTTTCATGTCCACAACATTAAATTTCAAAATCGATGTCATTTTCGTAATGAACGTCCCAAAAAACCATAAAAACGACACCCATATTAATATTTAGACATTTCATCCCCCTCGCACCCCAACAGGGAGGATGGTATTTCACGTCCTCCACGTAGGATTTTAAAATCATTGTTGTTTTCGTTATCAGCAACCCGGTATATCATAAAAATAATACTCATGTAGATTTTCAGAATTTGGCACCACCTCTCCCCCTTTTAGGGGTATATTTCTCAAAAAACCTGCAACATGTGTTTACTCATTTATCGTTAGAAATACTTCTGTGAACTTTCGAATAAAATAGTCCAACTAATCTTGATTTCCACACACTTCGGACCCCCATTTAACCCCCTTAAGGGATGAATTTTGAAAAGTACTTTCTTAATGCACCTCTAGACCTTATATGGAACCTACATACTAAATTTAGAATCTCTAGAACCAGCAGTTTGGGCTGTGCGATGATATGTCTTTCGCTCAGTCAGTCAGTTATTTCTTGCAATTTGGCACAAACTTTCAAAAGTTTTCATGTCCACTACATTAAATTTCAAAATCTATGCCTATTTCGTAATGAAGGTTCCAAAAAACCATAAAAACGACACCCATATTAATATTTAGAAATTTCATCCCCCTCGCACCCCAACAGGGGGGATGGTATTTCACGTCCTCCACGTGGGATTTCAAAATCATTGTTGTTTTCGTTATCAGCGACCCGATAAACCATAAAAACAATACCCATGTCGATTTTCAGAATTTGTCACCACATTTCCCCCTTTTAGGGGTTGATTTTCAGAAAACCTGAAACACGTGTTTACTCATTTATCGTTAGAAATACTTCTGTGAAGTTTCGAATAAAATAGTCCAGCCAATCTTGTTTCCCCATACAAACTTCGGACCCCTATTTCACCCCCTTAGGGGTTGAATTTTGAAAAATCCTTTCTTAGTGCACCCCTAGACCTTATAAGGAACCTACGTGCCAAATTTGGAATCTCTAGGACCAGCGGTTTGGGCTGTGCGTTGATATGTCAGTCAGTCAGTCAGTCAGTCAGTCAGTCAGTCAGTCAGTCAGTCAGTCAGTCAGTCAGTCAGTCAGTTTCTTCTTTTATATATTTAGATTATCCTCATCATATCAGACGACGCACGTCCACTGCTGAATTTTGATAACAGTTATACCTCTACAATAGATGGTAGCAGGTAATAGTTGGTTTAAAGTTTAAAGCACTTTTCGTTAAGTTAAATAGAACACACTATATATATTGTTTCAATATGTGATTCCCTATATATTGCGCTTTGCGCCTATATGGTTACGTCAGATATGAGCGGCCACATCACTGGAGGGGCATTAATTTTAAAACTGGTGTTATTATACAAAAACGCCGAGCCTAGGCCAATGCGGAAATATATCATTACGATTCTAACGAGCCTTACGACAAGTTCATCATGTGTAATTTTGGAATTATGCTTAATTTTCTTCATCATCTTTTAGTGCCATTATATTGTATAGTCATTTGACTTAAATAAGTTTACAAAATGACTACTTGATTACACTTCGTGAAGCTAGTCGACCTACAAAATTTATCTAAACATGAAGAATATACCTAAAAGTGAAGGTAAAATAAGATCTCGAAATATAAATTTGGGACTAGGTTGGTTTGTGAAAGATTGTCCTTGGGGTCTACGTACTCCGAAATTCGAAATACGAACTTCGTACGGTGCCGTCCCTTTCACTCTCCGGTTATACACTTTATGAATAAAAAGGACGGCACCATACGAAGTTCGGATTTCGGATTTCAGAGTAGACCAGAAGAAATATTTATTTTTATGTTTTGATTTTATCTTTATGGGTATAATATACTTTTATTGAACCACTGTTTGTAATTGAATTATACTTAACTAACAATAATGTTAAAACTAATTTTCTCACAAGTCATTGTTACATTTCAAACATACTTAATGTAAAACAAAACACACATTTTAAGCGATAGAGATTATATTAACGTACCGTAGCAATTTTCGTCGCCCATTTATCTAAGTTCCGCCAAACGAACTCGTGCACAGTTACATCTGGTATCACAATATCTTTGCACGGAGATCTCACAACATTGTCTTTAGACCACATATGGTTTCTTCTCGAAATAATAACTGGAAGCGAACGGACAAAAACGCGGGCGGCCATGACTACTGCCGGATAATTTATGCCGTATGTTGATAATGCTAGCGAGGTAGGAGTCATTATTATGTATTCTTATCGCAGTATCATGTAATAATGACTGTGTAATATATTGGGGACCTTGTGCTGTACAGGTTGCCGTAGTAGATAATTCTACGAGTATGATATTTAAACAGTGATTTCTGGACTTTTGGCTTATGCCAGTGTTCGCAGAATGACAGAGAGTTTTAACCATTTTCTTGACAGTGTATCTTGTAAGATTGAAGATTGACGGCCTGTTTAGCCCAGTTGGTAGTGACACTGCCTCCAAAGCTAGAGGTCCCGGATTCGAATCCCGGCCAGGGCATTATTTGTGCAATTAGCACGGATATTTTGTTACTGGGTCTTGGATGTTTTCTTTGTATTTAAGTATGTATTTATCTATATAACTATGTATATCGCCGTGTATTACCCATAGTACAAGCTTTGCTTAATTTGAGACTAGGTCGATTTGTGTAAGTAATTTAAGATATATTTATTCATACACTCTATAGGACGCAAGTGAGGCTTATTCTCACGGTTTTTTTTTGCCAAGAAAAGGGTTAACTAAGTAACTATATCTGGTAAGAATCAGCTTGTGGGCTAGCAATCACCACCCAGGTTTGTTTGATCTGTGAAACGAAATGAATGAAAACATCGATGTATTTAAAGGAATGAAAATATATGCAAAACAAGCGAAGGCTACCTAATACTTACCTAATCTTCAAAGTGGATTTTTATCGCCTTTCATATCAAATAATAATAAGGTAGGGGGAGTCCGCATGATGCGGGTGGCGTAAGACTGGTCATTGTGACCCTTAAGGGGAGGCCTATGTCCAGCAGTGGACATCCATTGGCTGATATGTTGATGATGATAAAATATTAAGATGCTGAAATTCGACTTTGGAAGATTAAGAAGGTATGCATGCAGAAGGATACATTGGCTTACCGAGTAGAAACAATCCAGTTAGATTGCACAGCCCAGTTTCGTCGGAGTATTCTTTCACTAGCAAGGGGATAAGTTTGAGAGGGACGGATGCTTGTAGAACATAAACGGGATACGCTGTCTGTGTGACGAACTCGCATTAGCCATTTTTGGTACCGACAGCTATAGAATCAAAACAGGATCACAGCGCTCTTATTCTGGAGCCACAACCGTTTATTATAGGCTAGGGTATCTGTTTATCATCAGGCACACTTTATACTTTATGCCTCTGTGTTTGCTATATAAAAAAATAAGTTTTTTGGTTGGATAGATTTTGGTACGGAGCAAAAAAAATCAAAAATGTGGTGAATCATGTAAGGTCGGCCTCATAAGGGACTGAGAACCTTTGTACAGTGTCACTTTAATGTCAAGTAAACTGTCATACTAAATTTCCAACGGATGAAAGCGACAAAGCGAGGCGGCTTCTTCGGCGATACGCGATCGGCGAGTGCGAAACACGGCACGACTTGCATATATTATACTCGCATTTTATTATGAAAAAGGTAAATCTAGACTTCGGCGAAGGTACTCCGATTAAATCGGAGACATTCTGCAGACATGCCAGGTCAACAGTACTCTAAATCGGCGCGCATGCATGAAGAATTATATGAGAGTTCATGAAGCGAAAGTTGTATGTCAGAATAGTAGCAAATGGAAATCCGTTATCTCTGCCTACCCGCCTGGGAAACAAGCGTGAATATAATCATGGATGTAAAGGTAAATCTAAAAGTTCGTAAAATGAAAAAAAGAAATGTAAAAAAGCAATATCAATTTAATAAAACTTTGTTTTTAACTCTAGTATTACATACTCATAACATCTCGTACACGTGTCATCAAAAATTGTAACACAAGCTTATCTTTGTAAAATCTATTGGCATATTTTGTTAAAACGTTTGGCATTAATCTCGATATTTTTGCTGTAAATACATTTTACCGCAAATTAACTTTTGACTTAGAATAGTAAAAGGAGATTGTGACTATATGTAAGTACTTAATAATAAAGGTGTATGTGAAGTCTCCAATCCGCACTGGACCAGCGTAATTCCTGTTCCCTCTTATCTATTAGAGGAGGCCTGTGCCCAGCAGTGGGACGTATACAGGCTGATGATGATGATGGATGGTCGTACAGTCGATTACAAAGAAATGCAATGCGATAAGGTGAAAAAGTGTATCATCGCATTGTAGTCGACTATACCAAGACGTACCTAAGTGATATCATCAAAAACTAAATCGAGGTGTATTTTAAGATTAATATTCTTCGATCACAGTCTTTTTTCTAATTTTATAGGGAATGCGTAAGCACGAAGAATTAAACAGATTGAGTTCCATATTTACGACAAACCTAAATTAAAAATCCTGAGTACGAGTATTAATCATTATTTCCAAACTTAGTAAACGTTTTTCAATATAGAGGTACATCCCAAAATTTCATACGACAATACAGTGTTTTTTGCAGAAAGGTCGATTTTACGGAAGATCCTGGGACCTTTCAAGATACATAAAGAAACTTGGAGGATCCTACAGAATACCAAGATTGATTAGTTGATGGCAGTCGTTATTGAGACAAAAGCACAAAGACTTCTTTGTTTGGACATCTACTGAGAATGGAAGAGGATCGAGCCGTCAAGAAAGTTGAATGGTCACCGCCCAGTCGGGTGGCCCAAATATCGCTGGGAAGACAGTTTGGAGTCGGATCTGCATCAGCTTCAGGTTATAATTTTGACAGAAAGCGGCGCAGGACCGAGAAAGTTGGTGAGCCCTCGTTTTGGAGGCCAAGGTCCTCTTTGGATTATAGTTAGGTTAGTTTATGCACCATTCAGCTATATTTTTGATGTACATATGTCGATAGATCAATTTACATTCACACAATCCAGAACCAGTCTAGTGAGAACCACGAACCACATAAATTTAGCCGTATATGATGATATTTTTGATGTACATATGTCAATAGATCAATTTACATTCACACAATCCAGAACCAGTCTAGTGAGAACCACGAACCACATAAACTTAGCCGTATATGCCTAGGAACCCTGTATGTTTTTTTTTTACATTATTTGACCTCAGCCTAATATCCCGGTAGCTCCTTCCACTACTTTGCAGTCTGCTGATCATTGTATGTTTACGTTAACGTGTTGCAAGAATATAAGATGTGATTTACGGAATGAATAAACATTGTAAACTTCTATCTTCAATCACGTATACTTCTCTTTTAACTCTCTCCTCAATATCTTCCCAGTGGCACTCTTTGGCAAACTATCCACAAACTTCACATCTCTTATCCTCTTGTACTCCGCTACTCTTTCCTTTACAAAATCACAAATGTCTACGGGAGCTACGTTATGTCCTTTTTTAAGGACTATGAAAGCTTTTGGTTCTTCTCCATGGGTCTTATGTGGTACGCCTATGACAGCGGCATCAGCGACGGAAGGGTGGTCTCGAAGGACCCCTTCGAGTTCGGCTGGTGGTACTTGGAAACCCTTGACCTGGAGAAGAAAATATAGATATAAATGTAAGTAAGTGACATGAATACTGAGAATCACTATCAATTTAGATGGATAACTCCAACTGATTTAATTTTGGCCTAAAAAAATAACTGAATACAGAAGTACATATAAAAATGTTTCACTCTAGTTTAGGCGATCCGTTTTAGACGTTAATCGGCATCATTTTCTGATAGAATATAGAAATAACAAGGTATAAAAAATATTCATAGAAAAACCTCTTGGAATTTGGAAGTCTGTGAATAATATTTATTTTTTTGTCTAAAAATATTATTGATATTTGTAATTGAATAAAATAATAATTACCTTGATGAGTTCCTTCAGTCTGTCAGCAATACTGACGATTCCCTGATCATCAGCGACAGCCAGATCGCCAGTCCTGAACCACCCGTCATCAGTGAACGCCTCTTGGTTCGCCTTCTCGTTATTCCTGTAGCCCTTCATGACTTGGGGGCCTCGTACCAAGAGCTCTCCTTTCTGAAAGTATTATTCAGTTTTTTTTCATCAACATCATGCTATTTCCTGATGAACTGACAATATCGAGCGGTTGATACTGACTGGCACCACAAAGCTTTTAGGTTGACTCAAGACTAAAATGAACGGCTACAGTGCCTATAACTTGTTGCGGAGCAAAACTAGAACGGGGTCGAAATTTCAACATTTGTGGGTCCAACTGAGAGATGATTCAGTTTGTCTGTAGGCAAACCTTTTAGAAAAATATTTGTAAGCTTAAGTTAAATTTTTGTGCTAAGACCTATTTCAATAATTGATTATAATCTATACATATAATAAAGCTGAAGAGGGTCGAAAGTCTGTACATGGAAGATATTCGAAAAAAAGTTGGCTGGGGATACTTAGAATCGATAACAGAAATCGTTTCTACAGTTTTAAGAATTTGTGTCTGTTTGTCTGTCTGTTTATATGTCTAGGCATCACGTGATAACGAACGAATGGAGTATAATTTACCCTCATTAATATGGCAACCGGTTCTTCGGCGACGACATAGCTCGGCCTTCGGCCTCGCATGCCTTGCCACTCTCCTTCGGCTTTTCAGTCATCAACCTTATATGAAGAATCTACTCTGTTGGGAGGCTCGGCCTTCAGCCTCGCATGTCTCGCCTCTCTGCTTCAGGCCTTCGGCCCTCAGGCTTACATGAGAAGCCCGCTCTATGTGATTATTCTCGCATGCCTTGCCGCTCTGTTTCCGGCCTTCGGTTATCATACTTACATGAAGAACTCGCTCTGTTGGGATATGATAACGTTTTACGGCAGAACTGCGTAGCGAGACTTTTACCATTGTACAATGTACATGTAATGTTTTTGACGAGATTCATTCGTCTAGAATCGGTAGATACATTTGATATTCCGAAATAAGCACTTAATCATTCGTTTTGACAATAGGATTTCTAGGGAATGTCATATTGACTGTAATCATTTCTTAAGGGGGTGTAAAGAAGGGTTAAAGATTGTATCATCATCATCATCATCTGAGGCGTTATAGCGCGGGTGGTCCCTAGGCTAGCCTGGTCAAGCAAATATCTCCAGTCCGATCTATTCGTGGCTTTCCTTCTCCAACATGTCACCCCTAAGTTCCTGGTGTCCACCTGAGCTTGAGAAAGATTGTATGGGAAAACAAATCATTCTAAGGCGAGAACGAATTATACGCGGACGAAGTCGCGAGCAATAGCTATCCGAAATAAGCACTTAATCATTCGTTTTGACAATAGGATTTCTAGAGAATACACCCCTAAGGTCCTGGTGTCCTTTTCAACGCCGTCCAATCATCTCAGCTTGAGAAAAATTGTATGGTAAAACAAATAATTCTAAGGCGAGAACGAGTTCTACGCAGACGAAGTCGCGGGCAAAAGCTAGTATTATATATTTTCCAACAATCTCACCTCATTTGGTCCCAGAGTCTTTAGATTCATGTCCACGATCTTTATATCTGTGCTGGGAAGAGGAATACCGACGCATGAGTAATTATCCAGACCTTTAGGGGTCATCGTGACCACAGGCGAAGTTTCTGTGAGGCCGTAACCTTGTCTGAAGTCCATTTTCCTCTGAAAAAAATATTTCAAATATATATTTGTCGGCCTGTTTAGCCTAGTTGGTAGTGACACTGCCTCCAAAGCTTGAGGTCCCGGGTTCGAATCCCGGTAAGGGCATTTGTTTCTGTGGTGAGCAGAAACATTTGTTCCTGAGACTTGGATGTTTTCTATGTATTTAAGTATATATCTATTAAATATATCGTCGTCTAGTACCCGTAACACAAGCCTTATTGAGCTTACTATGGGAATAGTTCGATTTGTGTAAAAAAACTGTCCCTTTATATATTTATTTATTTATTATATTTATAAATAGAAAATTCTGCAAGTAGTTCCGTAGCTCTGTTTAATTTTAAATATTTGAATTATTCTCACATAAGCAGAAGGCCTCTCTTATTGTATTTCCTCTCTGTACTCTATAAACATCTCTATTGTTCTCTATATATATATATATATCTATTATAGGAGCAGATAATAAAGTAATAGCCACCTGGAATGTAATAAATACTGAAACTGGTAAGAAAAAGCCCCGTGAAAGCCATTTCAGACTGAAAATAGACGATAAAGTCTTGACGACAGACCAGGATGTAGCTGGCGCCTTTCAACATTTCTTCACAAACATAGCTGCAGATACAACTGAAAATTTAAATTCTTCTGTGGCTAAGACTAGTATTTTTTTGAGTTCTTTTGTAAATAAACAGTGTGACCAGGAACTTCATTTTCAATATACCGACCCTCATGAGATCATTAAGACATTCAAATCTTTAAAAGTAAAGAACTCCGAGGACCTGTGGGGTATATCTGTGAAAGTTATGCAATCTGTTATTGATATTGTAGCACCGTATTTAGCCGTGGTGTTTAATGCTTGTATCAGCGAGTGTGTGTTCCCCGACCTAATGAAATACAGTAAAGTTATTCCATTATTTAAATCTGGTAGCAAGACGGAGCTTGGAAATTTCCGTCCTATTTCTGTATTACCTGTCCTCAGTAAAGTGTTTGAGAAAATAATATTGAACCAATTGCTTCGACATTTTAACAAGAACGAATTTCTTCACCATCAGCAATTTGGTTTTACAAGAGGGCGTTCGACAACAGATGCCGGCTCAGTACTCATCAAGCACATCTACGATGCTTGGGAACACTCACAAGATGCTATAGGCATTTTCTGCGATCTCTCCAAAGCATTCGACTGCGTGGAGCATGATACACTGCTACACAAGCTAAAGTACTACGGCCTGTCAGCTGAAGCTCTAAACCTTGTTATGTCTTACTTAGGCCAAAGAACCCAAAAAGTAGTCGTGAACGAGACTCAATCAAATGGTACTACCGTGAAGCTCGGCGTACCACAGGGTTCAATTTTGGGACCTTTCCTCTTTCTTGTGTACATAAATGACCTGCCATATTTTGTAAACAAAAAATGCGAGATAGTATTGTTTGCTGATGACACTTCACTAATTTTCAAGGTTGATAGGAAATTGAGCGACTTCAGCCATATCAATGCAACTTTGAGAGAAGTGCTTGAATGGTTCACAGCAAATAATCAGCTACTAAATGCAAAAAAAACCAAGTGCGTTAAATTTTCGTTGCCAAATGTAAGACAGGTTGAGACTGTCATAATGTTAAATGGAGAAAAACTGGACCTTGTCGAAAACACGCTTTTTCTGGGGCTCACATTGGATTGTAAGCTACAATGGGCCCCTCACATATCTGCTTTGGCTAATAGGCTGAGTTCTGCCGCGTACGCTGTAAGAAGAATTAGACAATTCACTGACGTGGAGACAGCTCGCCTAGTTTACTTTAGTTATTTTCACAGCATCATGTCATATGGCATATTGATCTGGGGAAAGGCAGCTGATATAGAAACTATCTTCGTACTTCAGAAGAGAGCAATCCGAGCTATTTATAATCTAGGCTCTCGTGTATCGTTGAGAGAACATTTTAAGGACATAGGTATCCTCACAGTAGCTTCACAATATGTACTGGATGTGATTATGCATACACACAAAAATATAAAGTCCTTTAGGAGGCAGTCTGATATTCATAATAGAAATACACGAAACAGACATAAGTTAGCTGTCCCGAAATTTCGTTTGCAGAAAGTGAAAAAATCATTTTTGGGTAACTGTATAAGGTTTTATAACAAAGTACCTAAAGATGCATGGGAACTACCTTATATTTCATTCAAAGAATATATAAAAACATACCTTTTGAACCAAGGATATTATAAGATCGAAGAATTTATGGAAGATAAAAGAACATGGCCAAGCGTTCGATCTCCAAAGCCGTCGTAACTTTGCAAGCAGTGTCCCGGAGACCAATGTTTGCTGCTTGTGGCGCTGCCGCTACTGCTTGTTTTAATGTAATAGGTTTTTGTTTATTTTCATTACAATTTTTTTTTTTCATCATATATTGCATATTTGACATATTGGTTACATACACGTTATGTATACCGTAGCATTAGCTCAAAGACTGCTAGCTTAACAGTCTCCTGACACGGAATTGTTATTTCTGATATTCACTTTTTTATTTTGTCCTTTAGAGACCTTTTACATCTCTAAAACCTAATGTTTTAACTATGGGGACTCTTTACACCTCCGCTTTTATCTATAATATTTTTGACCATAGAGACTCTTTACATCTCTCTGTATTATAGGATAAGTTCATCGAAAGTGTGCCCAGGTATTTATTTGTTGGTTTATACTGCTTTGTATTTATGTCACTAAATGATTTGAATTGAACTGTAATTTTATATTTAACTATACAATGTATATTGATTTGAAAAAAATGACACCTCGCCGAGTTTCTTACGCCGGTTCTTCTCGTGGCAGAGGTTTATTTTTCCGAACCGGTGGTAGTTTATTGACGTTCATAAGTGCATGTAATATGCCTAATTTGAAGAATAAACTACTTTTACTTTTACTTTTATTACTCTCCCTATACTTTCCCGATACGTCGGCATATACGTCCAGGTATTAGTCTGTTGCTCATTAATACAACACATTTATTGAACACCTTCAAAAATAACATTATTCAGAATGTTAAGCTTAAAGTGGAGGTAAACAACAGGTGGTCTTATAGCTAAAGAGCGATCTCTCCAAACAAGCATTGGGTAGCGGAGTTAATACAACGTATTCAACAATTTGAGTAGGTGGCAAACCAACATAAAGATTCAAGTCAATTACATGCATCATTAATACTACTGTTGTCGATAACATAATACATATTATAAAATGTATATTTTAGGAAATTTTCTATTATTTACAAAATTAACAATCCATTGATTGGACGATTAGATGTAGAGGCTTGCAAAAAGTTTACCTTCGCTTTATTGATGAGTCTTTCTCCATCTGAGGCGGCGAGGGGCGCGGCTCCGTTGATGATGATATCCAGGTACTGGTATGTTTTTGGAGAGCCGGCTGGATGTGAAGCCATCAAGAGCACTGCAACAGGTTTAAGGAGCCTTATTAAATATTTTAAAAATAATATTTTGAACTCTAATAATGGGAAAAGTGTTTATTGAAGAATACGATGGTTTCGTTAAAGTTGAACAAAGTTGAAAAAATCGTGTGTTGTGGAATGTAGGCAGAAAAACCCCGTCTTTAGTAGCCTTGGCTTAGCCTGTTTAATTTGTCCTTTTGAAGTGATGTTTGAAACGATATTCCTTACTAAAAAAATCTAAAATGACATGTAATATTTATGTTGTTAGACCGCAACAGTCCTGTTTAAATAGTAGTTGACGAAGAGAAATCTACTCAGAAGACAGCCTAAATAGATGAGCGTTTTAACTGATACTTTGTAGTTTTGTTCGTCCAGTCTCTGCGAATCTCATCCCATCTGACATAATTATATTAGAGGGCGGAATTGCTCATGGCAAAAACAAACTTCAATAGAGTTGGAACGTTGAATTTTATCGACTATCGAATAAACTGAAATTATATTCACCTAGTTTATCTTTATTTATTTATTAACGAAACTAAACCCCAAATCGATAAGCAAACAATAATAGAGTTCATACAAACGTTACGGAATAACATTTAAACAAAAGACAATATAAAAAGATAATTTTAAAATCTACTTAACTTAGTACTGCATTATCAAAACTACCTAAGTTTCAATAACGTAAGGATTCAAATCACCTGTGAACTATTCATCGTATAAAATAGTATCGTATACTAAGTCTGTGCTAATGACGTTTTCCTCGTCTTCTCTGTAATAATACATGATAGTCATATTTCTTTCCATATGATCAGCCTGCATACTGGTTCTTTTCTCATCGTAAATCCATTTATACGTAGAGAAGGAGCGTTCTACTTCAGATGATGTAACAGGTGCATATTTATAAAACTCAGTTACACTATCTTCGTATTTATTTGTTTTTATTAAATCGGCGTAGCCACAAAGGGTGTCATAATCAGGAATCATGTCCAGTACTTTTTCCAGTTTTAGTTTGACTGTGTTGGATCCACTCCAATCTATAATAGTTCGCACATGGTCTAGAATCTCAAATGATTCTACCAAAGATAAATAAGATGTTTGTAACTTAACTATTGCGTCACATAAACAGCTGTAATTGTCTTTAATACAAATTAAATCATTTTTCAAATGTTTTATTTTTTACATTGGCAATTAACGAATCTTCGTTTTTATGATGAGATCGCAAATGCTCTGTGACTCGATGTAAACCATGGGCAAGGCATGTAACATGCAGTAAATTTGTAAATGCACCTTTAAAAATTTTACCAGCCTTCAACAAGTACGCGGCACTGTCAGTACTTAGTAGAAGGACATTCTTTAAATTCTCATTGTACGAATTTTGCCAAAGAAATTGAAGTAGTTTTTTGATTAATTCAGCCATTGAATTAGCATTGACTTTGTCAAGAATTTTACATCCAATGAGGTAAAATTTACAACAGGTATTCTTGGCCAGTTCTCTTATAATTACATTTGCTACACATTTTCCTTTAATGTTAACTGTTTCGTCGACTGTTAACCATATACTTATAGGTATATTTTCCTGCCATGTTTTCGCGAATTTTATCAACCGTCTGATTGTACAAAATATCTAGATAAACTTTCCGCAACAACGATTCGTCCGGAAGTTTTTTCGATGAACAAGAACAACAAATATATTTTTCAAAAAAAACCGGAAATGTGGATTATAATTTTTTTTTCATGGAATGTTGCAACAAACGAGAAATATTATCAAATCTAGATAAAAACTATTATCGTTTACCTCTTTAAACTCAGGTGAATGTGTTTTACTCGTTATGTGGGTTTCAACGCTATATTTTTTTAGTTGCTTTGAGTGAACCTTACATTTAGAGCAGTATATTGTTGAGTTGTTTTCGTTGTAAGTTCGAGTAAGACAAAGATACTTCTTTATCCATTTGTTAATTGTTTTTCATTTTGGATTAACCATTTTTACAAACGTGAATTAGTTGCAAAAAGACTAGTGGCAGAAATGACAGTTAACGGCCATGCCATTTACTTTTAATCTAATCAAAGAGGTCAAATGGCCAACTAGCTAATCAAAGAGGTTAATGTTAAAGTCAGAAATGTAAAAGGTGACTTTATCGATAGCTGAAAAAGTTGATAAAAAAACGTTCCAACTCTATTGAAGTTTGATTTTTGCCATGAGCAATTCCGCCCACTGTTAGAGTACCAAAGCACTTCTTCCCGTGGGTGACATAAGAGTGTGTTGTTGGCGATGTGCTTACAATCTACCACAATAGTATCACATTATCTGTTATTTACCTACAATTGGTAGAAGTGTTACTGAAATAGTAGATTGTGTCTTAAGGTAGTAAAATGATATACATAGTTACGACGAGGGCGACATGTTGATAATAAGCAGGGCGAAAAAATCTCTTATAATATCGTAAAAAAATCAGTGATTCCAGTGATGAAAATCATGCCTGTGGAACTGTGTTTTCTTGCATGTTGCACTTTCCTCGCTATAGTGAGGAGAAAAGTTTTGTGTTACACACTGGTGCAAAGTTGTATTTTACTTCTCGTGTGTTGAAACACTCGCTACGCTCAGGATTCTATTTAAGAACCACTCGCTTCGCTCGTGGTTCAACTATAGACTCCTTTCGCTGGCTCGTGTTTCAATTCCACGCTCGCGGGTAAAATACAAATTTGCACCCTTGTATAACAAATAACTGTTTATACTTCAAAAAAGAGCAACGCGTGCCTTTTTCAACATCAGACCACGTAATTCGCAGAGAGATTTATTTAAGGAAATTGACGTATTAACGGCTGCATCTCGGTATATTTTTGATTGCATTATGTATGTGCGCAAAACCACACTACTTTTCCAAAAAAAAACTCTAGACAGTCAGGGCTTTGGCACCATAAACAAGCATAAACTTGCCGTTACATACCTCAGACAACGTAAAACCAGTCGTTCATTTGTAGGCTTAAGTATAAAACTGTTTAATAAGTTACCACAAAAAGATATTTAATTTCCTCTAAATAAATTAAAAATTATTTTTAAAAGTTATTTCGTAAATAAAAGCATACTATAAAATATAAGATTACATTAATGACAAAAATGTATGGACACAATAGGTAATTTGCTCTGCTGCACCTTATTGCTAGGAATATTATTTTAAGATTGACATTACTTTCATTTTATATTATTATTATTTTTGACATTAGGAGATCTTTTACATCTCCATTATATTGTTATCATAACTTGTTTAATATTAGTTTTGTATTTTGTTATTTTTGACATACCTTTATATTTACTTTTGTGTTATCAGGAGAACCTTTACATTTCTCGTAAAATGGAAGCAGATTTTAACTTTTTTAATTATACTGTGTACCATTGTATGATATTCAAAAGCGCCAAAGAGGCCCACTTGGAGAATAAATTATTTCATTCCATTTCATGATCATAACGTTTTAAACGTACCTTAAAAAATTCCATACAATAAATAACAGATCTGCCTAATATACGTTCCCTAAGAGGGGTGAATACAAAAAAACGAAACGAGGGGTGACGAGTTAATGACGTAATGGGTTGAGAGCCACGCTGGCCCATAAATCGGGCACTTCTACTACGCAACTACTACCTTTTGTGATAAAAGTAAATTTAAACCACATCATATTTACAAATAGGAGGAGCAGCAAACAATATGTTCGTCTTGTAGTTCTCCAACGCGTTGATGAACAGCTCTGGCTGGAACTTGGCCAGGGTTACCAGCTTAGCGCCCAGAGACAGCTTGTGGAACATGATCAACTCTGCTCCGTATATGTGGAAGAATGGCAACACCGCCATCACGGCGTCTTGGTGGCTCGCTGGAAAATTAAATTAATTAATTCATTATTTAATTTAGGAGAACACATTGCTAGTTCTATAGAGGTACCCAAAAGTTTGTTATTTTTAATATCGTAAGTCAAATTCTGAGAGATTTACAGAAACCTTGACAAACAAACATCCACTAATATATCATAGCAATAGTCATTAAAATTTCGCGTGACATATGACAATAAGGAAGGGCGGGAACTCTTTTGTTAGACAGTAATAGCATATTCTCAAGTGGCAGTGGGCGGGGCACATTGTTCGTAAAACCGAAGGCCGTTGAGGCAGAAAGGTTCTTGCGTGGCGACCATGCACCGGATGACGCAGCGAGGGCAGGCCCCCAACAAGGCGGGCCGACGACAGTGACAGTGTCGCTCTAGCCAAGTGTTAAGGCACTCGATTTTCAATGCATGTAAGGTATGAAGCCCGAATTATACCACTTATTTTAAGTTATTTGCGATTACTTAGAGAAGTATCTTGTAGACCTCTAAATAGTTATTCAAGGACTGTAATATTAAACAAGGACAGTACTAACTATAATTTTTCTATTATTTTTCAGCACAAACAAAAAACCTGCATTATCATTACCTGTTGTCTCGTTATGTGCCCTTATCACAGGATCATTCACTTGTTCCATATTAGCAAGCAAATTTGCATTAGTTAACTCCACTCCTTTGGGCACTCCTGTTGTGCCACTAGAATAAGGCAAGAAACATATATCTTCAGCGGTCCTATTCACTTCTTTCAAACAGGATAGATCAGCATTCACATCTTCACTTAATTCGTTAAATAGTGTTGTTCCATCTGTAATTGCAGTATCAGTCTTAACTACAATGATAGGTAAGTTTAATTTGGCCATTTTGAGGGCATTCTTAACTACGTCTGTTATTTCTGGCAGTGTTACGATAATTTTTGCGTTGGATAACAGCAGCTGCCGTTGAACTTCATCTGAAAACAAAATACACATTTTATTTTGTGTTCACCAAGTAAATTGTCTGTCTCAACAACTACATTTTTATCCTCATATTTATCATTTGCTTTACATTTAAGATGGCGACACAGATGTCAGCAGATGCTTCGATCTTTGTTCAAGTTTGTTTCATTTGTGCACTTAAAGTTCGTCTCCTACAAAATGTAACGTTTATCACTCCTCTATATTGTAATGTTTAAATGATTTAATTCCATGTTTTTCACTGTAGCTACGTTATTGTTTTATTATTTTAACATTTGCGCTTAATTATAAAACATGCTGTGTACACTTGTTTTGGATCTCGTGCTAGTTCATAAGCGATAATATGCATATGTTTGTTATACATGATAGTGTGCGAAGTCTGTTTAGTGTACCTAATAAAATAAAATAAAATAAATAAAAAATGATATAATTGCGTTGAGAATAGTCACTTTCATGCTGTCGTTCGCTATAGAAAAAGCACCTGTTTCATCATAAGTTACAAGTCGGCCGGTGATCTTATTCTCCGTGCTGGCAGTGTTGGACTGCAAGGGTCAACAATGTGCTCATTTTGAACCCAGCACATTCCTGATGCTCACATACAAACCCCCACGGCGAAAGACCATGTTGGATATTATGAAGACTACCGCGTTGGCAAATATACATACTGGCGGCGAACCTAGGCTTATACGGAACTCTATTATGCCGTGACAGATAAAAGTGAACTCACGTGCAGTATAAATAGGGTTGATACTGGTGATGACGCCGCCCGCGCCCAGCACTCCCATAGCAACAAGCGGGTATTCCGGCATGTTGGGCAGCATGACGGCCACGGCGTCGCCGTCTCTCACCCCAAACTTGTTCCGAAGGTTCGCTGCGAAAGTGCTGGTCAGCTTGTACCCTTGCTCGTATGTGTAGCTGCGCCCCGTTTGTCCGCACACCTGCAAGTAACAACTAAACATCAGTATCGTTTGAATTTTTTTTTTATATCACGACGGTGGCAAACAAGCTGCCTGCCTGATGGTAAGTAGCCTATGGATACTCTAGACTCCAGAAGAATCACAAGTGCGTTGCTGGCCCTTAATTGACTTGGGGATGTGCTGTGTTGAGAGTGCTGTCAAGCTAGAGACATATGCAGGCCCCTCACTCCCAACACAGCGCACCCTCGGGAGCTCTGGCAACCTTACTCACCACCAGGAACACAACACCACATACCTACCTAAGGGGCAAGTAGTGATGAGTAAAAAAGTAAATGTAAAAGTAGTTTATTCTTCAAATTAGGCATATTACATGCACCTATGAACGTCAATAAACTACCACCGGTTGGGAAAAATATACCTCTGCCACGAGAAGAACCGGCGTAAGAAACTCGGCGAGGTGTCATTTTTTCAAAACAATATACATTGTATAGTTAAATATAAAACTACAGTGTCAGCTACTACAAAATTACTTAAATAACAATGCTACAGGAGAAAATATATTTTCGCGATAAATTACCCGTGCAGGACGCTATCACTGCCAAACATCCCTATCCATGATGTAATCGTTTATCTTATAATATGCTCTTGAAATAAGTGTTTGTTTTACTACAGATTTGAATTTAGAATTACTAAGTTCAGTAATGTGTTTAGGAATTTTATTGTAGAATTTGATACAATTTCCCAAGAACGACTTTTTCGCCTTTACTAGTCTATAGAAGGTTATTTTGAGTTTCCCAGTATTTCTCGTGGCTATTGGTTTATCAGCGTTCGTTGGAAAATTGCCCAAATTCTTCCTAACATACATTATTATTTCAAATATGTATAGGGACGGCAGGGTTAGAATATCTATTTCTTTGAAAAATTCTCTTAATGAATCACGCGACCCCAAGTTATAAATTGCTCGGATAGCCCTTTTTTGCAAAATAAAAAAAGTTTCAATATCTGCAGCTGATCCCCACAAGATAAGACCATAAGTAATTATACTATTAAAATAAGCAAAGTAAACTAACCGTGCCGTTGCCACATTGGTAAGCTGCCTTATTCTCCTGACTGCAAATGCAGCAGAGCTCAACCTACTATGATGCTATTATGGCTGCGGTCTTCTGTAAGGCGGAGATACTTCCCCAGTTGGGCTGCTCCAAATTTGAGCGAGATGGCGTTCCGCTGTGCCCTACCTCTTCTACTTGATTATATCTGGCGTTGCTGTCATCCCATTGCGATTTATAAGCTTCATGACTATTTTCCGACTTCATACGCGTGAAGTATCCAATCCAATGAGGGGTAACTTTTTTTTTCATTTGGGGAATAAGAGCCCCGGTGACCCGGGTATGTCCTAAAACTACCACCAAGACCACCGGGGGATGGGCAGCAGCATCCTTGGAGTGCGGTGGAGATACTGCGATCGCCAAACCGCATACCAAACGTGGTGATTATGGCATTTCGGTCAGTATGTTACCTCTTCAGGCTTTGACCTCTGAACTGAGTTAAATGAAACTTGGCATGGCGATAGTTTAAGATCCCAGAAAGGATATAAAATTGTCTTTATCTTGGAAACCTTGAGGTGGTGAGCCTAGATGCCTAAAATAATTTCATAGCAATTATTTCTCAAAGGCAACGAGTTCTACGCGGGCGAAGTCGCGGTTAAACGCTAGTTTCATATACTTAATATCTTTCAGCCTTCAGTGCGATATTGTGGAACTTAAATCCAATGCGGCCGTATACAAACGTTTGAATTTTGATAATATTAGTTGAATGGATTAATAAACCTATATAGTAATTTAAAGGTCTCCTGATACCCACGGCCACGTCAAATTTATTATGGGCTTAACTTTCTTATCAAATAACGTACGTAATACGAGTTTTTATGATTATTATCAAATATTATCTACAAATTAATGTTCTTCGGCTCGAGATATAAAAACTACAACGGGAAGGCCTTGGCCTGGCTTGGTTCTTGGCTAGGCTTGGCTTGGTTATTATGGTACTGGGTACATCAGGTCAGGACTACCTTGGCATATGTCAAGTAGTTTTTAGCATAAAATAACTACACGTACTAACATAGCGTCTAAGTTAAATAACCTGGATTTTTTTATTAGGTAGGTACATAAAAATAATCAAATAACCTATGCTTACTAAAAACATAAAAATAAATAATCTAAAATAGGGGGTCCCCGCGGCATAGTGCCAAAGACACTAGCAGCATTTCCCCGCTGTATAGCAATGCTGATGCGTTGAACGAGGAACCTGCCAGCCCTTTGGTCACCAGTGGTGTCCACTAACCTTTTAGCTACTTCATTGAAGAGGTAATGGGCCTTGGGAACCCACGGGTTGAGGGTTTTAACACTGAACGGAACATATAAGTTTTCCGTTTGATCCATTTTGGGGCGGAACACTAAAAGATGTTAAATAATGTTACATTCCTTAGAACCGAATTTTATTAATAATGTGATACTTACAGTAAATATTTATGTTAACTAAAGACGACTTCCCGACTTGTCGGGGCGGGATCGATATGAAATTTCCTCATTTGACGAAATACTGTCAACGTATTACTTTCAGCCGAAAGACGTCCACTGCTGGACATAGGCCTCCCCCAAAGACTTCCATAATGACCGGTCCTGCGCCACCCGCATCCAGTGGACACCCGCGACCTTCACCAGGTCATCAGTCCACCGTGTGGGGGGGCTGCCCACGCTACGCCTTCCGGTACGTGGTCTATTTTGATTACTTTTGCACAATAGTAATAATATGCGCAGAAGTGGGGCAGTACGGCATTACATAGTATCGGTTGACACTGACAGCTGTCAGTTTTCTCATATCGTACCGCCTCCGCATCGACAAATCAGGAAGCCCCTTAAAGTAGCGTTTTTTGAAGGGGTACATTTTCTGGAACAGAGGGGTATTTTCAGAACCGTATGTAATCTTCCGATATTTACTTACAGTCATAGTTCGATTCGACCATTTATCCAAATTCTGCCAAAAATATTCGTATACGGTACAATTCGGCACTTCTATCGGCTTCAAAGGTGATTTTATAACGCCTTCCTGTGTCCATGGGGACCCACTAAGTTTTCTTGCACTTATACCGAAACGTTTTAGACTCTTTTTGGTTGCAGTTAGAGTCCAATTTGCCCTGAGGAAACATTTCGACGCCATTATTGTGCACAAATTTGGTTACCTGAAAAAATATAATAATAAATATAATAATGATAATAATTCATCGTTTTGACAGATCGTTTGAAGCGCCAGGCAATACTCGTTAACATCACCATCCCCCGACGACGAGACGGACGAGAACTCCCCCGGACGAGAACTTAAGCCGAGAAGGACAAAGCCAGCTAGTACCTAGACCTGGCACACGAGGTGACCGCCATGTGGGATGTTGTTTCAACGATCATTGTCCCGATAGTCGTCTCTGCGAACGGTCTAATAGCGAAGAGTCTCGAGCAACATCTCAAGAGACTCTCGT
Organism: Notocelia uddmanniana; assembly: GCA_905163555.1. NCBI lineage: Eukaryota > Metazoa > Arthropoda > Insecta > Lepidoptera > Tortricidae > Notocelia > Notocelia uddmanniana. The sequence goes on from LR991068.1 coordinate 22,628,654, forward strand.
TAGATGGCTGGGTCAAGGGTCAAATACAGAAGGCGGTACTCCTGGACACGGCGCGAATAGTCCGGAGGTTCTTCTCTCTGTCGCCCTAATCACCGGTAGCTTAGGCCCTGCCTCGCTGCCGGCAGCACCCTAGGTTAGGTTGATGTTTTGTAAATATTGTTTTATATTTTACTTTTTATAGAAATATTGTAAAAACCTAAGCTAAGCAATAAAATGAATACAGAGATAATAATATAAAGTCCAGTGCCAACTCTCTACCCCCAGCCCTTTGCACCGGTATTGCCCGTAGGCCATTTTTTAATGTCGCTATTTATAGGGGCCCATCTAGCAGAGGGCGAGTCACCGTCTGCCTGAGATGAAAATGTGAGTCAGTTTTATTAGGCAGACGGTCGTTGTCTCACTCAATAGCCCAGTCATTAGTCCATCATATTCAACCAATAATCAGGTTCATTTAGATATCATCAACCAGCATTAGTCCCTGTACACCCTGGTAGGTGCTGTCTCTGTGTGCGTCCCATGACACGGGCAGGGACAGCAACCGCTCGGTGTACCCGTTGCATTTCATTAATTGTCAAAAGGGCCTCTACGTGTTGGCTATGTGGTACTTCGGCTCCGCGCACGCCTTCCAAAGGTCCGGGACACCATTGTCCCGTGACAATGGTGTCCCGGAAAAAGACATACAGAATAATGTAACGTTTCAGGTTACTGATAGGCATTTCTAGGCATGTAGATAAGATAATGCTAACAATAGGTAATAATGTCTAGTAGTCTGAACATGTAATTTTTTCTACAAACTCTAAGTTCACTAACTGTTTGTATACAGAAATATTCATTTACAACTATACATAATGATAGCACGAGCAGAAAATAGAAATGAATAAATAAATATAAATATTGGGAGACAATCTTACACAAATCGACCTAGTCCCAAACTAAGCAAAGCTTGTAGGTACTATGGGTACTAGACGACGATATACATACTTATATAGATAAATACATAGAAAACATCCAAGACCAAAGAACGAATATCCGTGCTAAATGCACAAATAATGTCCTGGCCGGGATTCGAACCCGGGAACTCTAGCTTCGGAGGCAGTGTCACTACCAACTAGGCTAAACAGGTCGTCAACATAAAGGGAGTCTACTCGTCTTTCCCTTTAATCCTACTTTCTAGTTAACTAGATATCTTTCAGAGCCAGTACTCTTAAGAATAATTAATTTATGGCAGAAGGAAAACACAAACTTAAGGTCTCTTGTGTTTCAAAATCAGAACGAATAATTTTTAAGAAAAAAAAAACCGACTTCAATGGGGGAGGCCGGTGAAAGATACTTAGATGATGCACTCTTAGATTCCATACAATAAAATAAAAATGGCTATAAGTATGTTTATAATGGTAGAAGACTAAGTACCCTCAATTCCTCATGGAATCATTGAAAAACCTTGCTTGCTTGACAAACAAAACGAAGAGAACAAATCGCCAAACGTGAACTACGCGTCGTTGAAGAGTTCCGTTCTGATCATCATCAGCAGTTCCACTTCATAAAATGACACTTTTATGAATGAAAATGCTTGATTAGTTCATGAAAATACTAAAATCCCTATTTGTGTGCCTTTCACATTTGAGGAGTTCCCTCGATTCCTAATGGATCCCATCATCAGAACTCGAGCATGACAAAAATGAATCGTGAAAATAGAACTTGCTTAACAAACACAGCTAGGAGGACAAATCACCAAACGTGAACTTTCACTCATCATCAGCAGTTCCACTTCATCCAATGTCACATTTTTGGATGCAAATGCTTGACTTGTTGATAAAAACACAAAAATCACTATATGTTTGCCTTAAAGATTTGAGGAGTTCCCTCAATTCCTCATGGATCCCATTATCAAAACTGCGTTTTGACAAAAACGGGACCAACTTGCATATATATACTTACAATCAAAAAAAGAATTTTTCAAATCTGTTAAGAAATGACGGAGTTATGGAGTAACAAACATTAAAAAAAAAACAAAAAAAACATACAACCTCCTCTTTTGAGATCTTGAATTCGGTTAAAAAGACTTGAGCTTGAGCTGAGTGATGACCTTTTTAGCATTTATCGATGTGTTTGTATCCCTCTGTGTGTATTTCTTTCAAATGCTAAATAAGGCTGGGTTGCACCAAACCGTCTATAATCGTAAGCGGTGTTCGCTAAAATTCGATTGTATGGAAACTTTGACGGCGTTTCTATGGGATGACAGCTGCCGGCGCCATATTTAACGTTGACCGATCTGTAATTGTAAGTCTGAGCAGCCCAGCCTAAATGTCTTTCTTCTTCCTTTTCTATGAGAATGCTAGTGGCCCAGCGTCACCCGCGCAAGTACCGCGTCAATATCGGCGCCCGGCTGTGATCAAATCTTGGATGGGTGACCGCTTTGAGAATATAGTAACAGAGCGCTCCCGTACTTTGGAAGGACCGTTAAGCCATTGATCCCGGCTGCTGCCTATAACAGCATTGACAGCAGTCGTTTAGACAAATTAGAGGCCTTCGGGGGGCTTGAGAACTTCTAACAGTTCAGTTGCCCACTCAATGGAAAAGCCTAATCATATGGTATAGTTTCCCCCTCGGGATGGAAGGTCAGATGGCAATCCCTTCCGTAAAAACTAGTGCCTACGCCAGTTCTTGGGTATAGGTAGCGGGCCCCGGGGACCCTTCAGGATACATCTGTATTGGGATAACGCTAAGAGGACGATGACGAGAGACGTGAATATTTTCTCTTCAGTCAAGTAGCGTAGCTCGGATGGAATACTGGCCCAGCCTACCTGAAGCCTAATACGAAGTCAAATATGTGATATCCCCGCTTCTCGGTGTGGCATAGGCATATTTTTACCCTCATATCGTAAGTCGATTACATAGAAATGGAAAAAAGTTCTAGAAATAATAAGATAATAATACCTACATGCCTTTAACCCTACAAGTCTAAAAATGTCTAGAACACAAATTATAATGATAATATATTGGGGGACAATCTTACACAAATCGACCTAGTCCCAAACTAAGCAAAGCTTGTACTATGGGTACTAGACGACGATATACATACTTATATAGATAAATACATACTTAAATACATAGAAAACATCCAAGACCCAAGAACAAATATCCGTGAAAAATGCACAAATAAATGCCCTGACCGGGAACCCGGGACCTCTAGCTTCGGAGGCAGAGTCACTACCAACTAGGCTAAACAGGTCGTCTTTAATTAATACATAACTATGGATAATTCCAATAAACTGATTGAAGGATACAATGCTTTCATCAAATTACGTTAAATGTACGTGATGAAGCCACCTAGTAGGTTCTCAAATAAATCATCAATGATCTCACCCCTCCTTCACACTCACGCAAACTCACACTCAATCACACACCACACATACCTACTCAAGCATAATTATGTACAAACATAAATAAATTAAATAATTATGTAACGACCTTAAGATACAAATAAATATAAGTTAATTAATACTAGAATAGAATAAAACTATAAATTTCTACTTACCTTATACTTTACTTTTATTTTGTTTTGTAATTTGATACAACTTGGCCGATCATTGTAAGGATCCGTCAGACCAAATGTTAAATCAAATTTTTGGTAAGTTAGTACATTTTATCTTTTATTTATTTACCTACTGTCTTTCTTTAAGGGATCTTTGTTAAACCAAGATGTCTGTCTTAATTTCTTAAGTTAAAAGCCATTGATAAATATATTTCGCTTTTGTAGCGTTTAGCGATCTCAAAATGAGCATCAGAATACCCCTGTTCCCTATAACACAAGTTTACCTAGTTTAGGGCACAGGACATCGTTCTTATGCTTATTTAAATATCTATAAGTGCGCTCCTTGTACTTCACATGCATTTAAGCTGATATATTGATACCAAATAAAAATATTTTCATTTTCGTTTCACATCATTTCATATTTCTATAATTCAAAGTCTGATTGAAAGAGATATTATGAAAGAAGGGCATCTCCCCTTTTTGTCATTACGAGAACTGGCGCCCGCTTCGAGACGACAGTATAACGAACGTCTTAAGCCTTATATGTCATAGGAGAAGCCCTGCTTATTTATTTATTTAATGTGTCTGTCTTTCAAAATCTGCATAACAAAAACGAAACAAGAGCGATATCTTAGAGATGTACTATTCCTTCATTACGACAACTGGAATCGTGGCCCTTCCTAGAGACCGAAGTCCGATTTCAATTATACAATACGTGTTGCTAAGTACCTATACAAACATATGGCTACCTAGTATGTGATTACTGATTACATGCAATCTAACATTGACAAAACCCGACCCACTATAAAACTAAACCGCAGTATAGTGATACTATCATTACTAGCCCATTCCACACTTGACCTTAATGGCTTTGCGTTAGAATACATAATTAGATGTTGCTTTTTGTGACATAAGCCCTTTATTTGTATACAGATAAACGCCGGTTGTGCAAATGAGAAATCAGTCTAAAAATAGAACAATATAAAAAGAAATACTCATATTTAGTATCGGTGTCGTTATTTTAATATTTTGCATGTGCAATTATTTAATTGATTAAGTACCTACTCAAGAGCAATGAAAACAGAATCATTTTGCATATCACTTTCTTTCATGTCGCATAAATTGGTATATTGGCTTAGTGCTCACTAGTAGAAATATGTTATTTTATTTAAATGTGTTATTTAACGAAAACATACTGATCATAGTAACCGCCTTCTTTCAATCATTAATGAGAATACAAATTATAAAAATAAAACAGATAAACCGCTCAGCATCGGTTAATTGAGGTAATTCCCCTTCATTTACGCACGACTGAACTCTTCTACTATGAAACAATTTCACTAATAAACAAGCCCGTTGCGCTAGTTTTTTATGGTATCAAGAGTTTAAAATCAATCTTTACCTACCTTTAAAACATTCAGTTATTTTTACACAAACACTTTTATTTACAAACTTTTAGTATGGCCGCGTCACCGCGTCCTCTCTGGCCTGCAAACAGACACAGACTAGTTCATTCACTCACATGATAAATTCCGCTGTACGTGCACGTATCATGTGTCTTGTTCATAGAAAAATGGACCTTATAGCTCCCGCCGCTTTCGTCGTGAGACGTCGCATTTGTATTGCAATCGTTGTTGATAATGATATAATAATAATAATAATGCTTTATTTCAGGTCATAGACCCATACAAATTAAAATCAGATTAAAAATTAAAATTAAAGATTACATATAACACTATTACAAAGACACACACTATACAATAATAACACATACATATACTTACATTTCGACAATACTTACACAACTAACATTTAAAAACAGTTAGAGGCCCTATGCATTTTGTCCCAATGCAGCTGGAAGGGTCCATCTAGGCGCGCAGCTACCGTTTGTAGGAGGATATAAGCGCCTGCGGCATTATGGACCATTTTCGCTGGAAATAAAACACGATGACCGGTGAAACCACTACAGGGAGCTAAATAGTTATAATATCTTGCTCCTGCTCATATTTAACTGAATGTGTATTAGAGAGATGAAAAAAAAATTAATATTTGGATTTATTAAACGCCTTTGGGTTTGAATAATTATATGTTTATACACAATTTGAGCGCTGAATGATAAAGTGGAATGGTTATTTTGACAATGTAAATAGAAATTTTTACTCATTCAAACACTTAGTATCACGAATTTTCATGAGTGTGTGTGCCTTATTTACACACACACACACGTACAACATTTTCTTATCATGATAATAATAATTATCTTTATTATTCAGTTTATTACTTCATTTTGGTAAGATAACTAATTACCCTATGTATGTAGTAGGTTTTCTGCTTATACTACTTACGTGACGTGATCGGTCATATTATAATAATATTTCAAGTAGTGCTCTAATTTATTATTTTATGCCTTAGTAGTAGTATTTTAATATCGATCATTTAAAAAAATTAATGACCCGGGTATGTCCTAAAACTACGACCAAGACCACCGGGGGATGGGCAGCAGCATCCCTGGAGTGCGGTGGAGACACTGCGATCGCCAACCCACATGCCAAGCGTGGCGATTATGGCAATTACTCCCTATGACAGATACAAACAGGCCACGGCCCCGAGGTTCCGGCGACCCCCAGTGCCCTGGCTTTGGCAGCGGCCAGGGTACTAGTGGGGTCATGGGTGCGAAGAATCTCCGGCAAAGATCCGGCTACCACCACCGACGACTTCTGGCCCTGGCAACATATAACACACGAACACTGCGGACCGACGAAAAGGTAGCGGAACTGGAGGAAGGATTGAGCAGGTTGCGTTGGGATATCGTTGGGTTATCTGAAGTCCGAAGAGAGGGGGAGGACACGATAACCCTGAAGTCCGGCAACTTGCTCTATTTCCGGGAGGGCGACCAACAGTCCCAGGGAGGTGTCGGGTTTATCGTCCACAAATCTCTCGTGAACAATGTGGTGAAGATCGAGAGTGTGTCGGCCAGGGTGGCGTACCTTATACTCAGAGTATCCAAGAGGTACTCGTTGACGGTCATACAGGTGCACACTCCGACGACGAGGTGGAGGCTATGTATGACGATATATCAAAAGTCATGCATAGTTCCAAAACCTACTTCACCGTTGTTATGGGGGATTTCAACGCGAAACTGGGCAAGAGAGATGGTGAAGAACTGAGAGTGGGGCAATTTGGAGTTGGAAGTCGGAACCACCGGGGCCAACTACTGGCTGGTTTCTTGGAGAAGGAGGGGCATGATGAACTCCTTCTTCAAGAAACGTGAGCACAGGAAGTGGACCTGGATGAGTCCCGACGGTGCAACAAAAAACGAGATTGACTTCATCATGTCGACGAAGAGGCATATATTCAATGATGTCTCTGTGATCAGTACGGTTAAAACCGGAAGTGATCATCGTCTGGTAAGAGGCACAATGAATATATGCGTCAAGCTAGAACGCTCTCGGCTGATGAAGTCCACGCTCCGTCCAGCAGGAGTCCAAATCCAAAACCCCGAGAGCTTTCAGCTGGAACTCCAAAACCGTTTCGATTGTCTAGGCGACGATGTGGACGAATTCAACGACGGGTTTGTGGAAGCTGTCCATAGCATTGGGTCTAAGTTCTTTAAGGCCCAACGAACTCAAAGAGCCAAAAGGATCTCTATCTCCACTCAGAGGCTCATCGAGGAAAGGAATGAGATGATTCTGCAGTCTTCAGCCGATGCGACATTATACAGACAGCTCAATAAACAGATCTCCAAGTCCCTTACCCGCGATCTGCGCCAATTCAATACAAATCGTATTGAGGAGGCCATCGAGCAGAATAAGGGCTCTAAAGTTTTTTCAAGAGATCTGTCTATTGGGCAGAGCCAGCTCGCCAGATTGAAAACTGAAGATGGTAAAATCGTTTCGTCCAGACCTGAGCTTCTGAATGAGATAGAGTGCTTTTATGGACAGCTATACACGTCAACTAGCAGACCCGAAGTTGGTCTGGCGGAAGACCGAAGAGCTAGATTAACCCGGCACTATACCGAAGATATCCCGGACATCAGCCTGTACGAGATTAGAATGGCTCTTAAACAGCTTAAGAACAATAAGGCACCCGGTGAAGATGGAATTACAGCGGAACTCCTGAAGGCGAGTGGAAAACCGGTCCTTAGGGCCCTTCAGAAGTTGATCAATTCGGTCTTACTGGAAGGGAAAACGTGGTGGTCCTGTTCTTCAAAAAGGGTGACAACTCCTTACTGAAGAACTACCGACCCATCTCACTTCTGAGCCATGTCTATAAGCTGTTTTTAAGAGTCATTACGAACCGTCTCGCACGCAGGCTAGATGACTTCCAGCCTCCCGAACAAGCCGGTTTCCGAAGAGGCTTTAGCACCGTAGACCACATCCATACGCTCCGTCAGGTTATACAGAAGACTGAGGAGTATAACCTGCCCCTCTGTTTAGCGTTCGTGGACTACGAGAAAGCCTTCGATTCGATCGAAACCTGGGCTGTACTACAATCTCTCCAGCGGTGCCAAGTGGACTACCGCTATATCGAAGTGCTGAAGTGTTTGTACGAGAACGCCACTATGTCAGTCCGACTCCAGGGCCAGAGCTCGAAGCCTATCCCATTGGAGCGGGGAGTCAGGCAAGGAGATTTTATTTCTCCTAAACTGTTCTCCGCTGCACTGGAGGATGTTTTCAAGACTCTGGACTGGAGAAGGCTAGGCATCAACATAAATGGCGAGTACCTCACTCACCTTCGGTTTGCTGACGATATAGTCGTCTTGGCTGAGACCATGGAAGATTTAAGTACAATGCTCAATGACCTCAGTAAAGCCCCCGAGCGAGTTGGTCTAAGGATGAACATGGACAAGACGAAGATCATGTCAAATGTCCATGTCGCACCAACTCCCTTAACAATCGGACACTTTACGCTCGAAGTTGTAGACGATTACATATACCTAGGACAGACTGTCCAGTTAGGTAGGTCCAACTTCGAGAAAGAGGTTAATCGTCGAATCCGACTCGGCTGGGCAGCGTTCGGGAAGCTACGGCACATCTTTTCGTCCAATATTCCGCAGTGTCTCAAGACGAAAGTCTTTGACCAGTGTGTGTTGCCAGTGATGACATATGGTACTGAAACGTGGTCGCTTACTATGGGCCTCATAAGAAGACTCAAAGTCACCCCAAGAGCAATGGAGAGAGCTATGTTAGGAGTTTCTCTGCGCGATCGCATCAGGAATGAGGCCATCCGCAGCAGAACCAAAGTGACCGATATAGCCCTCCGAATTGCTAAACTTAAGTGGCAGTGGGCGGGGCACATAGCACGTAGAACCGATGGCCGTTGGGGCAGAAAGGTTCTCGAGTGGCGACCACGTACCGGAAGGCGTAGCGTGGGCAGGCCCCCCACTCGGTGGACCGATGACCTGGTGAAGGTCGCGGGTATCCGCTAGATGCGGGTGGCGCAGGACCGGTCATTGTGGAAGTCTTTGGGGGAGGCCTATGTCCAGCAGTGGACGTCTTTTGGCTGACATGATGATGATGAAAAAAATTAAAGGAGCGCATACGACTAAAAGCAAGTCCAGCCATAAAGATGACATTCAATGGATCATTTGCACATGTAAATAATACCTATGCATAGATTCGTTCTCTATAAACATAAAACTTAAGAACTAAAACCCCCATGTTAGCCCCCTGGCTAGATGCTGGCCAAGAGCAATCCCATTTTTAATAAATAAATTGAAGAAGTGTGGAATGGTTCATATTTATCGGAACTTATAAAATTAAAAAAGCGTTTATTTGTTCCTTAACATTAGTTTCACACAAAATACATTCGTTTTAAAAATACCTTTACACCACACCTTGCCAAAAAGCGCGTTTTTCCGCACGCTGCGAAAACCCACTTTTTGGCCAAGTGGTGACGTAAAATTGTGTACAAAACACGGGTCGTAAAACAGAAAGCCCTCTCTCGCATATTTAAGAAACATCAACATCTGCGATATCGGCCTTTCTTTGTTTTACAACCCTTGTATCGTAAACAGCTATTATTAAACTGAATTGAAAAACTGAGGTGTCTTAATTGAAGTTGCAAAATGGACGCCGCACATCCAATCACAAAAAGTTACATGCATAATCGTAGTATTATTATGTAATAGATCGAAGACATTAACATAAGGTCAAGATGACCTCAGCGTCAACGAACCGACACAAACAAACATTATCAATACACAATCGTAGCATACACAAACTAGTATCAGTGTTTGTCCGACCGGCGCACGGGCAAGATAAAAGCAAATTGTGTGTATTTACGTATACTTTGTAAGAAGTCAGTTATAAGTGCACATAAATGTAAAAACATTAATAACACCACTGGCTCTGTAGGTAAGTGTGCTGTGTCTTGAAGAAGGAACTGTATTATGTCGTTAATTGTTGACTGAAAGAATAAAGTATGTAATAAATTTTCAAAAAGGTCCGACCAGTAGACATAATAATATTCGACACTGCTTGCTCTTTTCAATTTTTTTTATATTTCAGAAACCCGCGGGAGGATATGAAACATCCATTTTGTATGGAATTATGCAATTCGTTTTATTCTATGCTTTTAGGTTTTTACGCAGTTTAAACGTTATAGTAAATGTTGTTATGACAAATAAGTTTTATGTTCAGTGAGAGTTATGCTTAGTAATAGTATGATAACAGTTTTTATGGTACACGTCTACATAATTAATTTTGTACATATGGTATAAGAAATTATGCAAAAAGTTTGATCATGAGACAGACCAGCAAGGCAAGGTAGCTCGGCCACTCAGTTTTACATGTAGCATTATGCTGAGATGCCGGACACCTACAGCGCTGATTTTCAGCCAGTACCATCGGGTGTCCGTCGGTATCCGTCTGTTATCAGTGGGATGTTATCTGACTCATGTTTAGAGAATCTGGGAAATGTCTTCAACTAATGACTGGTGTAGAGTACATGTTCTCTGTTGGTTTCCCGTATCGTCATAATATCAGCCGAAAGACGTCCACTGCTGAATAGGTCTCCCCGAAGAGTGCCACAATGACTGGTCTTGCGTGACCCACATCCAGAGGTGTCCCGTATACAAATTATATATATTTAAACTAGTAGCTCTGTGCGTTGTTAGACATCGCGAATTGTTTATATTTTTAAATTCAAATTTCATTTTTTCAAATTTCAAAACTTCCAAAAAACTGTCTCTACGTAAAAATTCTTTATAATTATCGACCCTGTTCTTCAAATTTCACAGGAATCGGTTGAGAAATGCGACCTGTAGAGGAGAATAACCGGAGATCCGGATATACGAAATCTTTTTTTTCGTAGCTGAAGCGGAGACCATAGTTTCACTTAATCGATAAAGAAAACTGAATAAACAAAACCGTAGCTATAATAACATTATTGCTCTGTGTGGGTGGTATGTGAGACACCTGCTTAGGTCTGGTGTGGTTACAAGCGTCCATAGGCAGCGGTGTCTGCTTTCCATCAGGCGGGCCGTACGCTTGTTTCCAACCATCGTAAATATAATATTATGATTATAGTTTGATAACCTTCTAAGATGTGATGTGCAAGTTTAATCTTCAAGCGATTAAATAATATGTTGTTAATGGATTATAAAAGTTGATAGTCATACGATTATATAATATCAAAAATTGTATTTCTTGAACGCAATAAGTTTTATTATTTAATAATTGTATCTAATAGTTTGTTTACATTTCTAGCTGTTTTGACGTAGTCATGGCTGCAAGATCTTTCATCGCTGCAAACAGAGCAGTAGCTATAACCAAAAAGAGTTCAAAATTCTTTGACAATGCAAGGAATCTCAGTGGAACGGCTTGGACAAAGGATGGAACTATCAAATCACCTTTCAAAAATATCGAGGTGCCCACTTGCACGTTGTATGATTACGTGTGGCAGAACTTAGAAAAATGGCCGGATCGGACGATGGCTGTGAGTATTTCTCTTTTGCCCTCAAAATAGTCGTGGAAGGCTGTGAGCCTTTAAAGAGCCTAGTGGTAAGGGCGATGGTCCAGCAAACCAGCCCTGCTTAGGCTGCGTCCGAGATAACGTTCCATATATTTCTTAGTATTAGAACTCTCTGGAAAAGGAACTTTCCTTTTCCAGAGAGTTCAAATACTAAGGAAAAATGAATAATCTCATCTTATACGACATGCTGTTTTTAGAAATAACATCATAGAAGCAAGATTGAAGGGAAGTGAGGACGGGGAAAGCCAAAGATAAGTTTCATTAAACAAATAAAAGAAAAATTAGCAGTCATATCGTACAATAAAATCAATGAGGCAGCCCTAGATTGAGTTAGATGAAGAGGGCTACACCCACAAGAGTCCATTGCTTAAATTTTGGAAGTTATGAACTCAGAAAAAAAATATTGATATCTTCTTCTTCTTCGTCGCCGTTCCCTTTTCACTGAACATCGTGACCAATCGCGATGTTTTCCATACAACGCGATCAAAGGCCATGTGAGCTGCTTTAAACATATATTATGCACAAGCCTTCTTGATGGTGTCAGACCACGTTGTTGGGATCCAATATTTGGTGCCTTGATTTGGCCCAGTTATTTATACTTTCCCATAAATCCCCCAATGACCGTGTCTGGTCCATCGGCTAGCGACGCTCTTGAAATTTGTGTACCTTGCTGTAATATCTCTTGAAATTTGAGCTGCTAGTAGATTACAAGTTTTATCACTATAGCTATGGATGATGGAAATGTCATGTCAATCAAATTGCAATCAGCCAACACAATCTTAAGTAATTTGCAGACAATGATTATGACGATACAATATCCTTCAACTGTTTCCGACTAATTCCCTTGGAATAAAAAAAGATGACTACAAAACACTAGTCATATCTTGTTGTTCTTTAGTTCCTCAGTTACACATTAAACATAAGTATCCTTTTACGGATAGTAGACCATCAAATTATCACAATTAAGTGTACGTTATAAAATATAATTAAAATTAAAAAAATATGTCAAACTATTTGTATCGTTTTCTACGTCACCAGCAATCTCCGACTTTGACTCTCATTTTTGTCTGTCGTTGTACTCTAACTGTAGTTACTCCCATACAAACAATATAATCCTCTTTTTGAATAGCAGCGTGGGAAAAGATTAGCAGAAGGAAGAAGAGGAAGAAAAATATTTATATGAGACACAAAAATAAAAAGGTAGATACATATAATTCAAATAAAATATCAAGATTAATAAATAATTAACAGAAGATATTTATATACTTCACGTACTACCAAATAGTAGCCTGACGCTGACCCTCAATATAACACCAATGAAAGACTGAATGAAGATACAGAAAAATCTTATGGTCTATTATGTTGAATTGTGTTTTGTATTGCCGTTGGTGAACCTTATATAAATAAATATGATATATATTTCAGGTGTGTGGCTTAACAGGGCGCGGCTACACATACGAGCAAGGGTTCAAGTTGTCTACCACCTTCGCAGCGAACCTCCGGAGCAAGCTCGGCGTGCGCGACGGTGATGCGGTGGCCGTCATGCTGCCCAATATGCCGGACTACCCGCTTGTCGCCATGGGGGTGGTGGGCGCGGGCGGCGTCATCACTAGCATCAACCCTATTTATACCGCACGTGAGTTCATTATTGTCTGTCAGGTCATAGTGTAGAGTTCCGAGTAAGCCTAGTTGCCTAGTTGAGCTTGGTGACGCGTTGGCCATCATACTGTTCAACATGTAGGATAATCCGATCGTCGCTACGGGGGTGCAGAGCGCGGGCGGCGTTATCTCGATTAGCTATATTAATTATTCGCAGTCGCATTTTTCCTCACTCGCGCTTGTTATGTTTACTTATGTATCTTAATAGATTATTATTCCAATAGCTGTTTTAACATAACGTAATTAGCATTAATCGCCCTTTTAAAAAAAAAATATGGTCGGTTCTGGTGCGTCGCTGGCCGCTGCCGCAGCACGTTCGGCTCGCGCACTCCAGGGTCCAGTTCTGCTTAACACTCCTCTTCTCTTCGCTCGTCGTCTTACCTAATGGAGACCTTGTGTCTAGGAAAATTCCCTAATTTTAGGGTAAATGATCTAACTAGTCGTGTGTACAATTACGGCTGGCCGTGTAATCCTAGTTAAGAATACGCAGTAAGGTTTTTAGTGGCCAGAAAGTGACAGACAGCTGACGTACAATGACTGGCCATTGGTTCGCAGGTTTTTTTCCACCAAAAAAAACTGCTTGTGCCGGTTGGGTTCCAAGTTGTAGTTGTAATTACGTTACAACAATCCATTAGGTTAAATTAGTTTGGATCTAACAGTCAGTAAATTTGTAACAAATACAGTAGGTATTTTCCCAGGACTAAAATAAAATGAGAATGATGATTTACTCAACTAATTAATTATTTGATCATTATTCTATTTAAAACATTCAATTTGGTTATTTCAGATGAAATACAACGCCAACTGCTGATGTCCGATGCTAAAGTAATAGTCACCTTACCAGAACTAACAGGCATAGTAAAAAGCGCTTTCAAAATGGCAAAATTGAACCTTCCTATCATAGTAATAAAGACTGACGAGAAAGAAATACCAGAGGGCACAATACTATTCAATGAACTAAGCGTAGATGTCAATATTGATATATCGCCGTTGAAAGAAGTAAGAAGAAGTGCTGAAGATGTCTGCTTTTTGCCATACTCGAGCGGGACTACGGGAGTGCCTAAAGGAGTAGAGTTGACGAATAGGAATTTAGTAGCTAATTGTGAACAAATAAATGAGCCTATTATCAAAACTCATAATGTTACAACAGGTAATTTATACAAATACTCATTTAGCATATACCTTTATGAAATAAATACGCTACAGAGAAATACACGGGACTATATTTTTACAAAAGTGGGATAACTAAGAAGACAAAAATGATAGCGTAAATGATACACAGACTTGAAATTAAGGCTAAAGTCAAAATGTCGCTTTACTATATTACACTAAAATCGCAGAAAAAGCAAATATAACCATAATCTCACACATTTACCCGTAATAAATGATGGTATTGGTTCGGAACGTCATTATTGAAAATTAACATCAACTTTAAAAAATATATATATATAAGTATACATACATAAATCGTTCAATCCACTAGAAACGCTTCACTTCTCTTCATTGGCTACTGTTTGGTCTACCGCTTAACACACACGGTACATCCGCGGCGCTCGTCATAACCGGGGTAAGGTCAAAGGATAGTGTGTTGTTATTGGAAATACAGACGGCAATTGATTGGTCATTTTATATACGACATGAAGCTTTTGGAAACAGCATCATAGAAGGCAAAATTAAAGGCAAGCGAGCAAGGGGAAGCAAGGGCGAGCAAGGGGAATATGGCATTTACCCCCCATGAAGTTGGGGGAGGCCTATGTTCAGCAGTGGACGTCCTAGGGCTGATATGATGGTTGTGGTGGAGCAAGGGGAAGACCAAGGATAAATTACATTAAACAAATAAAAGGAAAAATAGCATTGGAGAGATTGGCAGACGCAGAGAGCTACACCAACAAGATTCTAACTCCTAAATTGGTGATAGACCAAGGATAAGTGGAATTAAACAAATGAAAGAAAATAAGCAGTTATGTCGTATAAGAAAATCAAGGGGGGCGGCCCTAGATGGAGTCAGATGGAGAGAGCTAAATCGATGGAGTCTGACTCTTAAATTTGTTATGATTTATAATAGGTACATTATTAACAATAGATTTTAAAAATAAAGTTTAAGCCAAGTTTGTTCTAAACTTACCTTTTGACGTCCTCCCTCTTGTGCCCGTGAACGGTAGGCGTATAGTTTATTAATCTTTAGCGTAATATACAATACAGCACGCCTGATGGTAACCGGTCACCGCAGCCTAAGATGCAAGTTGCATCTTAGGCTGCGGTGACTGCAACAATTTCAGGGAAATCACATGTACGTGGCCTTATTACTCCTTTCTTGAAGGACACCGTACTGTAAACCCTCGGGAAAAACTTAGAGAGCTCATTACGGAACAGAAAGTTCCTTATTGATTAGATATGTGGTTTGTAAGGTACCGAGGATAGTAGTGAGGGACCTGTATATGTTATTTTTATGATAGACTGACCAGCGATTCGCCTTAGTCTCACCTGATGGAAAGCGATGACAAGGCCCAAGGCTTAAGATTGCGGTCCTCACGTTGAATATGTCTGCAAAAAACTTAGATCGATACTGTCAAAATTATGCGTACTGAAGCATAAAATTCCATATAATACATTGAGGCTCCTATATGTCATTAGCCGATTCTGTAATAAATTATGGCCTTTCCAGTTATGGAAGAACATACAAGACATATCTAAACAAAATCTATTTCCTACAGCTACGTCTACTTAAAACTATTGTACCCTTATAAATTAGGTATAAATACAGAGATAACTACGAAAACTTATTCAATTACTGCAGGGTGTTGTCTGTATTTGATAACACAGATCTAGCTATTGTGACCCAATATAGCAACGATATATCTAAACTAAAAAGGAAAATAAGATCGCACACCTTACGTAACTTAGCAAACGTACCTGTCTATGAAATACCAAGGAATAATAATGAATACGGACAAAGGGTCTGGTCTAGTATTCTCCCAAGTATATTGAATAGGTTTCCAACAGAACTCCTAGGAGATATTAGTAATAAAACTAGTAAACAAATACGCAATATCCTAAAGAGAGAAATGTTAAAAACTAAGTTGCGCAATACCTAAACCTAAATGTAATTACCTAAGTAACTTAGTGTGTAATTAAACCTAAATGTAATTAAGTAATATAATGTATAATTAATGTAGCGGCTCCTTAACTCAAATAATCTTTAATGTTAAGATTAGTAGTTAAGATCATTGTGTAATTTATGAAATACTTATGAAATAAACAGTTTAAATTAAAAAAAAAATATAAAAAAATTTTTTTTTTTTTTGCTCACTGATTCAGTAATAACCTATTCACTCTTGTCTTGAAGAGACCCAGGTTGTATGTGTCGGTAAAAACAGACGGGCGCAGTAAATTCTAGTCCTTAGCTGTTCGCATTAGGGAAGACGAAGCAAATCGCTTCGTACGAATAAGTGGTACGCTGACATGTGTATGTACTTAGCTGTCAACACAACGAATTCACATGTTTATAAGGGCTCGGCAACGCGCTTGTGATTTTCTGGAGTCGCAAGCGTCCATAGGCGACGATGTCTGCTTACCATCAGGCAGGTCGTAAACTTGCTTGCTATCGTCGTAGTATAAAAAAGCAGAAACCTTCGCGGGCGATAATTCCTATAGAATCTTAAATGCAATTAAAAACATTTCATTTCCAGCGACCCACCAAGATTCAGTAATGGCGGTGTTGCCATTCTTCCACATCTACGGCGCAGAGGTGATCATGTTCCACAAACTGTCTCACGGTATTAAGCTGGTCACTCTGCCCAAGTTCCAGCCTGAATTGTTCCTGCGAACCTTGGAAAAGTATAGGACTAATGTTTTGTACGCCGTTCCTCCTATTGGTATGTAAACGTAATATGTATAAGAAAAGAATATTTTTTTATCTACCGTAAAAGTCCCTTACCGTAGTCCTATCACCTTTACTCAAATATTACTCGTGGGGTGAGTTTATTATTATGGATGAAGTTTTACGAGTATGTAAGAAAATATAATCCTACCAAAAACAAAAGTGTGAAAAAGGCAGCCAAGTTTAATATGCGATGCGTGGTTGTCGTCTTCACCGACAAAAGAATTGAGATCTAAATGGGTGCCATGTTCCGTTTTTGCCAAACTTCACCAAATGGTGTTTTTCAAGAACGAATGCACGAGTTACTACGTATATAGAAAATACCCACATCGCTATAAGTGCGTCTCAAATATTTGAAAAGTTCCCTCGATTTCACCAGAACACTATGATCAGATTCTTACCTGATAACTATGGGACCACCCCTGAAGTATACCGTTTAAAACAAAAAAAAATGTTTCCAAATTGATTAATAAATGACTGACTTCTGAGGTAAGAAGCATAAATAATAATAATACCCAAAAAATACTATTTTCTAAAATATTTTGGTGTACACACACAATGCCAAGCTGGATGCCAAATTTCACCTTTCTAGGTCACCTGGAAGTAGGTTAGGTTTTTGATTACTAGTCAGTCAGTCAGTGGTAAAAATGCCGTTTTTTGAACTTTAATATCTTACTGACTATTTCACCTATGTTTATGTAATAGTTGCTCTAAAGGATCGTAATACATGTACCAAATATAATTTTTTTATGATAAATAGATTTGGAGTTATTGAGAGATCAAAAGTGGCTTCAAACGGTTCGCGTATATAACACACGGCTGCTGTCCGCCAGTTCCTGAGGTGAACTTGGCTGGACACGCTGCCGTGTGTCTAGATAAATGAGTATCGAATAGGTTTTCATAGAAATAATGCAGTTTTCATTTGCACCATGGTTGTGCTTTTAATGGTACATATTTATTCAGCTCATATCAACTCAAAGCTAAATGTAGGCTTCTTCTTTACTATACTAATCTTCTCGGTGCATGGCAACCTCAGCCACTGATTAGTTTCTTTCTCTGCAGATATGTACTCTCTGAAAGATTTCATCTCCATCGATGTTATTATCTACCTATATTATTCCACTGCTGGAGAAATAGGCGTCCAATATGTGCATTTTTACCCCATGTTCGATTAGTCATAGACAATCTTCTGCCAATGACTTTCCAATCGTTGCCCTATCTGGCTGGAGGACATCGTAGCAAATATAAATATTATAGACCACCACCACCACCATATCAGCCCTAGGACGTCCACTGCTGGACATAGGCCTCCCCCAATTTCATGGGGGGTAAATGCCATAATCGCCACGCTTGGCATACGGGTTGGCGATCGCAGTTTCTCCACCGCACTCTAGGAATGCTGCTGCCCATTCCGCGGTGAATATTATAGACAATATTGAATTGAATTTGAATTAAATAAATAAACTTAACGCTAAAAACCCATTTATATGGTGCAAGAATTATCATGCGCTTTTCGTTACACTACAGGGTTTGATCGTACTTTCGTCTTAAATAGCTCGGTAACCCACAGTTTCATAATGTAATGACTAATGAACACTACACGGAATTTCTTGCACCGCGAAAATCAGCATTAAAGTATGATCTAAGGGCGGTTAGTACAAATATCAACGTTAATCATGGCGCTTGCTACTGTCGTCCCATAGACAATTGTCAAACTTTCGACACAACCACCACCGCTCACGATTACAGACGGTTTGGTTCAATCCACCCTATTTACTCGTTGTTATAATTACTATTATGAGGGAGAGAAAGAAGGAATGGTATAAACCACTGAGCAACTGATTTCTGATAAACGCAGAGTTTGTGTATAGAGAAAGATATTTTATAAATTCTGTCAATGACATCTCTGAAAACCAGCATTTTTCAAGGGATATTCCTAGAAAAAAAAATCCTAGTATAATTATAATATTGCAATCAAATCAAAGAATCGCGACGAACCTATTTTTCAGTGTTGCTAATGGCTTCCCACCCAGCTGCGACTCCAAAGACTTTCCAACATCTGGAGGTAATCATCAATGGATCTGCACCCCTATCCACCTCGGATGCCGACAGGTTCATCGATAAAGCCAAGGTAAATTCATTATGGAGAATGTGCGCTGTTGACACAACGAATGCTCAAATCAGTACAGGGTACGCGCTTGTGATTCTTCAGGAGTCACAAGCGTACATTAGCTACGGTCTGCTTGCCATCAGGCAGGCCATACGCTTGTTTGCCGCCATCGTTATATACAGGGTATTTTTATTGAATTCCGTTAATTGCAAAAGCACATTCCTGAGATGAAATAAAGCAATCTTCTCTAACACACTAGTATCCCAATTCGTACCATTTCGAAGATATTCATTTTCGTTAATTAACACCCCTAGTACAGTATAAACGATCCTTGACAATTAAACAACGTTGACATGCGTCATTCGAATTCCGAAGACTGTCATACTTGACATTAACTTTTGCTTAACTCGACGTTAACTCTTAAAGCCGTTTTCGTTCACCCTTGGTGATATATTTAATTACTTTGAAAGCAATTTTCTTCTTGAATTCTGAAAAACGAAATTTTCTACTTCGTTTCTATAGCTATACACGGCTATATGCTTGAAGGAACGGAGAGCAATAAAAACACCTAGTATTTAAAAAACACCTAACATGGTAAACCATCATTTAATTGGTGGATTTGATAGACTTCTCGTTACAGTGGCTCCTATTGATAAAATAATGCATTCTGAGAAACCTTGGCTATCGTCACAACACATATTTCTGGAAACAGCAATGTGTTTACAATATCACTAGTCGTTTATTCTGGCGTTCAACACTTCTTTTTTATAAACTTATAGCTTTAGAAACTGACCATGTGACCAGTAAGTCTATTTTAATCGAAATATTGATATAATATCGTTATGACATTTGTAGCGCCCACTCAATCTGATACGTTAGGTTAGGTGTAAGTCTGAGGAAGCAAGCGCGGGTGACCCGTGCTATACCAATCATACCAATAAGTTTAGCCAAATAGGCCCCTAGAATTTTATTAATAATGAAAAATCTGGTATTTGCAGAGAAAATTTGACTTTAGACAAGGCTACGGTCTAACAGAAACGTCACCTGTGGCCACAGTGACGCCAAAAGGAATGGATAACTATGGCTGCGTAGGTCTTCCAATCCCAAATACTGAGCTTAAGATTGTCGATCAAAATCTGAAAACTCTTGGACCTAATGAGGTTAGTTTAATTATTTAATTTCAGTACCTAAGTACTTATAACCACCAAAAAATATACAGGTGAGTAGGTAGTATATCATTTAACGGGCTGAAATGGAATGCTATACGTATGTAAGACTAAGAAAACATAATAAGTAATTAAGATGTGATGGGTGTTTGAGACTAATATTGTTACTAACAATACTATATTATATTTACAGAAAGGAGAACTATTGATTCGTGGCCCTCAAGTGATGAAAGGATATAGAAATAACGACAAAGCAAATAAAGAGGCATTTACTGAAGATGGTTGGTTTAGAAGTGGTGATTTAGCTGTTGGTGACGACCAGGGTATCATCACTATAGCTGATCGATTAAAAGAGCTGATAAAGGTAATTGTTGCCTTTTGAAATTTGCCTTTTCCTGTATTAATTTTACGTTGATTTTAGTATTACTCTTTAGTCGTCCTTATTGAGACCTACATATTCATAAAAACTAACAATACAATGCACATATCTTAGCCAGAAAACACCGCTAGATAGACGCTAAAGCTGCATACCTGCAATAACGACTATAATAGATACACTAACTGGGAAGTATTCAGTCAATGTGCACAATCATTAGTCATCGTTAGTCCAGAGTCGTCCACTGCTGGACATAGGCCTTCTTCAATTCGTACCAACACAACCGGTACTCAGCTCTCCGCATCCAACCTTTTCCCGGTACCAACCGCCATTTTCTCAGGTCGTCGGTGTACCTGGCGGAAGGTAGTCCAACAAGGCGAGTCGTTTGTAGTCTCCACTCTAGAAGTCGTTTGCCGCATCGGCCATTGGTTCTTGGACAAAAGCAAATTGAAAATTATTATAGTTGTTAAGTGTTATTGTTTAATTTCATGCATTTGAGACAAAAACAATAGGCTTGTCCTAAAAATATAATATGCCCCACAGTTAGATTTTAATAAATGAATTTTTTCCTTTTCTAGTTAAAGAAAAAATATGTAGATCTCCCTTTAAGTTCTGCGTGACGTCACGAGCCCCTACTACTCCCGAACTTTAAATGCGCTTTTTATATTTGTAATTTTTTGTTTGATTGTAGAAAGGAAAAAGTGTCCAATAGTTTTTAATAATTTAGTTATTTCTAACTGACGGACCAATTATAGTAATATTTCTTCACCCTGACTGTCGGTTTGAATCATTCTAACATATTCAAAACAATTTTCCAGGTCAAAGGTTTTCAAGTACCACCAGCCGAATTAGAGGCCATTCTTCGTGATCACCCATCAGTAGATGATGCAGCAGTCATCGGCGTCCCTCACAACACCCACGGAGAAGCGCCTAAGGCATTTGTAGTTCTAAAGAAAGGTCACAATGTATCAGGAGCAAATATATGTGATTTTGTAAAGGAGAGGGTAGCTGAATATAAAAGGATAAGCGATGTGACGTTTGTGGATGTGTTACCGAAGAATTCGACTGGGAAGATATTAAGGAGAGAGTTGAAGGAGAAATATACGTGATTGTTTTTGAAGTTAAAGGACTTAGTTGAGACAGATGTAACAAATGTGATAATTTGGTGTGTAAGGAAATAAATCTTGAATATAAAGAAAGCAATAATTTTGTAGTATTTTTTTATACTTCTTAGTCGTATGTTCACTCTTGATAGAGAGTGGTCGTGACTATTGGAGGTATGTGAAATGTTAAGTACCTGTTTGGAAATAAAAATAAATATTTTCCATTTCGTTTATACAAAGACAAATGTCTTTCATAGAATGAATCTTCAATCGATGCATTTAAAGCCCAATATGTATCCAAATATTTTTTTTTTTTTTTTTTTTTTTTTTTAAGAAAAACATGTAACATTACAGGAAACATCCTAAGTCATTACATTTTTTACATAACTAACAATAACACAATAGAGAAGTTAGAAATAGAGAAATATGATAAAAATAATGTTAAACTTAATAACCTAGGTCATGATCTCACACAGTTTCAGGCATCCTCGCTCAATTACAGCCCAGCCATCCGCAAACACATCGCAGGAGAGTTGCACAGTGTCGAGCTTGTTAAGCGCCTTAAGGGATCGGCAAATGGGAGAGTTGCGACGCGATATAGTGCGGGCAGGTGGCACGGCAAAGAGACGCAACCGGTCCACGCGAAACCGAGTACGACCATCGGGAACAAAGAAACGGCAAGCCTCATTGACTAGGCCGGGGCAGTCTAGACGACCTCGGAGGACACGAAGTACCGTGATCAGTTGGTCGAACAGTCTTCTCGTGGCCAGGGAGTTATATCCAAGAGTTCCCTGCAGATAGGCAGTAGGGTACATAAATGGGTAGTAACCGTACAGCTTTTTATAGAGGGTGCGAAGGAAACATTTCTGTATCTTCTCCAGCATTAGGGTATAGGTCGTTTCATATGGGTTCCAGACACATGAACTTGCCTCTAATTTGGACCTTACGAGCGCAGAATAAAGCAACCTAACAACGCCCGCCTGAGTAAAGTCCTTACAGTTACGGGTAACAAAGCCTAAACGTTTAAAACCCTCCTTTACCAACGAGCGCACATGGTCATGGAAAGTGAGTCCCGAATCAAATACAACTCCTAGATCCTTCATAGATTTGGTACGAATGAGAGCTTTGCTGTCAATTAAATATTTTGCCATTATTCCTTGCTTAGACCTAGTGAAACTCATGACATAGCATTTCGACGCATTAAGAAACAGGCGATTTTTGACGCTCCAGCAGCAGATCGCATCAAGGTTGTGTTGCATGCTCTGACAATCCAGTGGGCTATTAATATCCACCACTATTTTGATGTCGTCAGCATACAGCAAGCATTTTCCAGTTTTTATACAGCTGGGAAGATCATTTACCATAATAGTGAATAAAAAGGGGCCCAGGAGGGAACCCTGACTTACACCGGACTTAGTACGGTAAAGATCCGAGTCAAAGCACCCCAGGCGAACGAACTGTCTTCGATCCTTTAGGTAGCTGGCAAACAAACGTAGAAGTGGCTGCGCAAATCCTATCGAGGAGAGCTTCTCTAATAATACGTCGTTGTCAACTTGATCGAAAGCTTTCCTGAAGTCGAGGTAAACCACGTCGACCTGGCACCCCTCGTCCATTTTCTTGGCTACGTGGTCTACGAGTGACAGAAGATTTGTATTGACAGAGCGCCCCTTCCTAAACCCGTGTTGAGCATCATCAAGGTAAGGATCAACTTGACTATATAATTTCGAGTGCAGAACACTTTCGAAGACCTTGGCGAACGAGTTTAAGATCGCGATTGGACGGTAATTTGTAGCTTGGGACTTTTCACCACACTTCAGGATTGGCGTCACTCTCGTGATTTTCCAGCGATCAGGGTAGGTGCCGGTTTCAAGAGCAAGGTTGAAAATATGAGCCAGAGGAGATATAAGTTGGGACTTAAAGGCTTTAACGATATAAGGTGGTACATTATCAGGGCCAGGAGAGCTATTAGGTTTTAATTTATCAATTCCGAGATCAACTTCAAGATGTGAAAACCCCGTTATATTTATTAAATAGTGACTATGAGTGGAACCCGCCAGTTCAGCATTTAGTTGTGGTGTGTGTGGAAGAAACACACCACTGAAATAGTCTGCGAACGCGCCTGCAGCTGCTTGTCCACTGAATGTTGTGCCATTATAGGTGATATTTGAATCAAAACCGCCTTTCGTTCGCAATCTTGAAACATGTTTCCAAAACGACTTGGGATTAGTTCTAATGTATCCCTGAATATTAGTAATGTAGCTGTCATAAGCTACAGACACTCTATTTTTAATGTCAGTCCTGAGATCGCTATAACTCTTGTACACAGAAGGATCAGACGTGACCTTCCAACGCTTATGCAAGTCACCTTTGAGCTTTAAGTCTTTAATTATATCTGACGAGAACCAAGTTGGGTACACTCTAGTCGATTTGATACTACGGGACTTTTTGGGAACACTGGAGTCAAAACAAGAGTTTAACAAGGAATACAGGCAGTCCACTGCCCTATTCACGCACTTTTCAGTTAAGACCGGGCTCCAGTCAACCTTAGAAACAAGATCATACAGCCAAGGAAAGTCGGCCTTAACAAAATTCCAATCAGTGGCTGGGTGTATGTTACTAGGCTCCATAGCTGAGGCCCCATCGGGACGCTCAGGGGAGATAGAGATGTCTAAAGGAGGGTGGTAAACGTCAGCATGGTTAACCAGGCCTTCGGACGCTGTGCATACTCTCACTGCACCCAAACATTCCGATACCAACACAACATCTAATTTACTACCCTTAATGTTTACAATATCATTATAATCAAGCAGCTTACAAAATGACAAGAAGTAGCAAAAGTAATTGTTCACATTCAAACTGGCACTATTAAGGTTTAAATCGCCTAGAATTACAATTTTTTCTCCTCGGATACCTGTAGAGTTATTCTCGACTTTACAGAACCACGTCATATAGTCAGAATCAGAAGCACTGGGTTTGAGATATACTACACATATTAAAAACTCATGACCGTTGTGTGTGACGGAAGCCCAGAGATCCTCCCCACTCGCAGTCTCCAAGTCAGTCCGACGACGAAGAGCGATACCTGGTCTCGCAGCCAATAGCACACCACCGCCTCTAGAGCCCCGGTCTCGTCTAAGCATAGTCCATCCGTATGGTACGACTTCTTGATCGCCTATCGATGTGTCCAAATTGGTCTCAGTGACAGAAATTAGGTCAAAAGGTAGGAGGGTAGCGTTATGCCGCCAGAACTTTAGCTTTGTCTTCAAACCCCGAACGTTCTGGTAAACAATGTGCAGGGAAGACGCGCCTTTATCTTCATTGCGAAGGCGTGTTTGTGGCCTCATCACCCTTCTTGCTTGTTCTGCGACCGGGAGTGGGGTGGCGGCGAGCTCGGCGTACGCTCCCGGCGGGTCGCTGAAACCACTCACTGACCCGAACACCGACAGGCCAGACTTCAGCACACATAAAGAGTTCATACGAACTTTCAGGTACAGTAAGAATAAACGACGCATAGCTGTCATGGCGTAACATCAGTTTATCAATTTTAAAGTTTTTTGCACGACTTACTTCCTCCATATGGTTTTTTATAAGTTCCGTTGTTGTATCAGGTTTGAAGAAGCAGGCATGTATACGCTTGTTGGGTTCAATTGCCTGCAGTTTGTGATTTAGACACACACCGTTAATCACTGGACGCGAGGGCAACGACTTGCGTTTGTTGACATGCTGACGAGAGAGATCCCTTTGCTGCGCTATATGTGAGGTCGAAAGTGGGCAAGCATCCGGCAAAGCATGACCCAAAGACGAGGGCGTTGCTTTGAACTCCTGAGGCCCCGAAGCAATTGCACCACGCTGTTCAGTGCACGGGCGCTGTAGCTTATTGGTGGCCGGAATCCACACTCCTTTGCCCTGAGCAGTCTCGCAACTCCCAGCCAAATCGCATCCAGAAGGGTCCGTCTTTTTCAAGCAAACTTCAGAATATTTCTTTCTTCTTTCTTTCAGTGTAGAAACCAACGGCATAACGGGGACAGATGCAGTAACGGAAGATTGTAAATCGCTTTTAGTTCCGAGTAGAGTACTGGTGGTTTCCGGTAGTTTGACGATAGTCTTTCCATTGCAAACATCAATAGCCTTGTCTGAGCGCGGTCCCTTCGGGGTGCTATTAATGGCTAATGGCGAAAGGAGAACTTCGTGCTGGGATGATGATTGGTGTTGACCCAGCAGCTCGCGATGTTTGCGATCATATTCTTCGAGTTTTCTCTCAAGATGTTCTACTTTCCTCTTTAGGTCAGCGATTTCTTTCTTTAAAGGTTGTAGGAGACCATCGTTTTGCAAGAGTGTGATCCCACTATGATCCGCAATGACCTTGTTCACTATTGTAGTAATGGAGTCGTTTATTTTGCTCTGAAACTCTTCAGTTATCACCGTTCGCACAGATTCAATTGACAGACCAACTTTCCCGCCCTGCGCCGGCTCATTAAGTTGTTTATTCCGTGAAGCTGTGCGAAAAGTGATGTTACTAGAATCCGAACTGGGATCGAATTTTGCATCCTTAGTCTTGGTTTTAAAGACTGGAACTGGAACTGTGTCATTAACACTGTTGCAATTGTTGCGCACAGATGTGCGCACGGGGGTATTGGTGTTATCGCTTTTTGGCAGTTTACCGCGGCAAACGACACATATCCAGGACTCCAAAAAATCGGTAGAAAGATTAGGGAACGTCTCTTCTGGTATATTGGCACAAAGCAAGTCAAAGTCCAATTGACAACCTTTACATTTCATAGAAAGCCTGTCTTCAATTGGACTACAACAACCAGCACAGTTGATTTCCATTGCGTTATTATTTCCTAAACGCTTGTACATTTGTCGACTTGAAATGCTACCCTGTCAGACGTAGGTAATCCTCCGCGTAAAAAGGAACGTAATTTAGCACGTCAGATCAAGTGTCAAAACGGTGATAATTTGATTTAAGTATGACAACACTAATTCGGCCTGTTCAGTTGGCAGCATGCAGAGATGTCAAGTGTCATACGACGGCCCGACCGGCACGTCCAATCAACTGTAGAAGTTTCTGAAGAAATTAACTGGAATGGGATATTACTCGAATTTCTAAGGGGAAATACTATGGTGGTATTCAGCCGAACCTTCCAGTTAGACCTTGGTTCTTTAAATTTCAAAAAGCAAATAAGGTTGCTACCTCGACAATAATCCGATTGCGACTGGGGCATATCTGTTCTCCATCATTTCTTGCCAAAATCAGAATTCGTGACCATTCATTATGTGAATGTGGGCTGGAGGAGGGCACAGCAGACCATATTTTTTTTAACTGTGCCAAAATTCCGTCTTCCCTTTATGACTTTCTCCCTGACTATATCCACCGTCCTGCCAACCTTAGTTACATCCTCACTTTTGTTAATACTCCCTTTGTGTATATATTAGCTAAATTTATTAATAACTTTAATATTAAACTTTAGTATCTTTGGTGTTTGTACAGTTATACCTGGGCAATCCTTCCCTTTTAAGGGTTTTTATTCTATTTTTTATATTTAACAAAAAAAAAAGAAGAATAAGCTAACCATGTGATTGTTGTAGTTAGTCTAACATTGTGTTGTCTCCTTTGTTCTAGGTTTTTTTCAACCGATTGCGCGTCTTCGCCCTTTGGACAGTGTATATTAAGACTTCCGTGTAGCATCCAACCTTGACGCTGGCATAATTGTCCCACTGGACAGTGCCAATAAAATTAAAAATCGATCGAAGAAATTAACTGAGTCCCGTTAGTTTAAGGACTTTTAAACAGACTTTGGTGTTTAACGGCTAATAATGTTGATCTTACCGAGGTGTTTGAGTGTTGTTTTTCGCTTTTCTGTGCGTATGTTGTGGAGGATAACCTAACACAGGTCTGTAGCTTTCACACCAGTACAATCAGTAAACTTCAATTCACTTTTTCCAAATTTATAAACAAAATTGCGTAGAGCTCCTCAAATACATGTTTACACGGCCGGAGTTGCCATGTTTTGTATTTAATTAAATATATTTTAATATAAATAATTAAATATATTTTCCTTTCATTTATCCTGACCTAGAAACTGCATTATAAGTGAACCTACTTTTGAATGCGGACATATTTTTTTATTTACGACGACTGTGGCAGACATGCTTACGGCCTGCAACTCCTGAACTTGAGGGTTTTCGATGTATTAAGAGTTAAAAAACCGGCCAAGAGCGTGTCGGGCCACGCTCAGTGTAGGGTTCCGTAGTTTTTGTAATTTTTTCAAAAACTATTCAACCTATCAAGTTCAAAATAATTTTCCTACAAAGTTTTTATGAAGTTCTACTTTTGAGATTTTTTTCATATTTTTAAAACTTATGGTTCAAAAGTTAGAGGGGGGGGGACACATTTTTTTTTACTTCTGGAGCGATTATTTCCGAAAATATTAACATTATCAAAAAATGATTTTAGTAAACCCCTATTTATTTTTAAATACCTATCTAACAATATATCACACGTTAGGGTTAAAATAAAAAAAAATCACTCCCCACTTTACGTATAGGGGAGGTACCCTAATAAAATATTTTTTTCCACTTTTTATTTTACCACTTTGTCGGCGTAATTGATATACATATTAGTACCAAATTTCAGCTTTCTAGTGCTAACGGTCACTGAGATTATCCGCGGACGGACGGACGGACAGACGGACGGACAGACATGGCGAAACTATAAGGGTTCCTAGTTGACTACGGAACCCTAAAAAGGCATATTTATATCCCTCACTCTCAACACAGCGCCTCCTCGGAAGCTCTTATCGACCTTACCAGGAACCCAACGTTACATACGTGAAAAGCAAGTACTAGTTTTATTATGGCAGCGGTCTTCTGTAAGGATTCTATTTGGAAAAGTACTTCAATTTACCAACATTCACTGGATATTTTAGAGTGTTTACTATTAGACTGTACCTCTTAGTTAAAATATTACAAATACCTATTCGCATACATCTAGCTATGTTATTATACTTTTATTTACAGTACATATGGTGCTACTTTACCGTACGAGTGCGGAAATCAGCAGATTACGTGCATATGTCGAAACTTTAAAGAGACATATGTACTGTAAAACGTTGTACGATACACGTGCGAATAGGTAATTCGCAACTCGTGTCGATTTAAAACACTCCCTTCGGCCGTGTTTTAATTTATCACCACTCGTTGCGAATTTCCTATTCTCTGCACTTGTATCGTAATGTACTATTACACCACACCTTACCAAAAAGCGCGTTCTTCCGCATCGCGTCCGGAAAAACCCTCTTTTTGGCCAGGTGGTGACGTAAAATTGTGTACAAAACACGGGTCGTAAAACAGAAAGCCCTCTCTCGCATATATATGACCCTCGCCTGCGGCTCGGGCCTCAAACATCTGCGATATTGGCCTTTCTTTGTTTTACAACCCTTGTATCGTAATGTACTATTGATCGCTTTCAAGTTTGACTACCCTACACAAAATGTATGGGCCTCCGACAACGCAATTCATAATTACATTTGCTTTTTTCCTTGTACGTTGATCTAACTACATAGGTTATATTGAGTATACGAGTACATATTGGACAATTCATAATGCAGATAAAAATATTTATTTTATAAACATTTTGTCTTGGTGGATGAACTGTGCGAGAGAAAATACGAACAGGCGAAAGACATACGGGAGAAAAAACAGGCTGCGTCAACCCCGAGTAAACGGGATAAGGGCACGGCGAATGATGAAACATCCACCACCACCATATCAGCCAAAGGACGTCCACTGCTGGACATAGGCCTCCCCCAAATTCACGGGGGTATAGGCCATAATCGCCACGCTTGGTATGCGGCTTGGCGATCGCAGTATATCCACCGCACTCCAAGGATGCTGCTGCCCATCCCCCGGTGGTCTTGGTCGTAGTTTTAGGACGTACCCGGGTCCGATGAAACATATTTGTCTGGGTTTCTCACTAGCCGTCGATGACGTTAGGGAGGTAGCTACTCTCCATATCAAATGTTATGATGTCAAGAGCATTTTCATAGAAAATTCATTACTTTGGTCATGTTAAACACCCGCGTTCTAAAATGGCGTAGGTACATTAATTTTATTAAAGGAGGAATAAGATTTGTACTGATTTCAACGTAATTGCCCGAGTGTAACGAAGGTCTCCGTTTCAGCAAAAAAATGCTATATCCGGCTGGTGGATTTCCGGATTTCCCATTAGTCTCCTCTACAGGCCGCTTTTCTCATCCGATTTTCGTGAAATCTTGCGAGCAGGTTTGATTATTTTATAATTTTTTGTCGATTCAGCTTTTGGAAATTTTAAACTTGAAAATTTTTCCCATGTGTACACAGCTTAGAGTCCCTAGTGAACTAAAAGTAGAAAGTATCTGTGATTATGACACCTCAACACAAAACGGTTTTCAGCACCACCAACGCCCGAAGATCGAAGTTTGTATATCTGTATTACTCCAATAAGCGTAACGATGAAGTTGGAGATGATTATTATGATACGAAAGATTTTAACCACGTTACTTCACTGGACAAGATAGACTTCACAACTGCCAATTGTGTCGATGTCATTATAAATATTGTATAAAGTAGTAACGTCTGCTATCGAAAATTCTAAAGTTCGAAAAGGGAAACCTTGAGAAAATATTGTGCTACGAGCAGGATTTTAACCTGCATCCTGGGGTACGCGGCCAATCGCTCTTGGCAACTGAGCTAGTAGAACAATCAAGCTCAGGTCGAAAATCTACCTAGAATACTCAGTATATTTATTTTTTCCTTTTGATTCGAAATTTAGAATGTCAGTATTGCCAACGTCACAAGTTCACAACCATAGTTGTTTTTAAGAGGATAATTAAGTTATATCACGTTCCAAGTAATTTACAGCTTGCGCTAGCTCCGACCTCACGCAAGTCCGCGTCCACCAAATCCTTCCAGCGACACTTGGGGCGACCCACAGGACGTCGTCCGGTCGGTCGGCCCAAGTATACTCTCTTCACTTGTTTTTGATCTTCTCTCATCCTCTTGAGCAGCGGTTGGCAACAGGCGGCCCGCAAGCGCTTTCCATGCGGCCCACTCTAGCCCCCTGACTGTTTTGTGTGTAACGAAAATGATGTACCTTTTTCTGATAAAGTCACAAATTATTAACAAGTGCGGCTTGCTTCAATTTCTTTACCTACTATTATGGCCCTTGGCCTCTAAAAGGTTTCCGACCCCTGCTACTTTTGGGCTTGGGGTAGCCAAATCAGCGAAAATTTTCCACGAGCCAGTTTAAATTCGATCTTATGTAATGCCACAAATGACACGCGAAAAAAAGTTTCACTTTATCTGTACATATAATAATTTTATCACCCCAAGCGAAGCCACTTAACAATGGGATTACTATTATCACCGTGTTTAGTTGAAATACTTATATACGACATGATAACGACTCATAATACCCCTTATCAGTACAAAGTTCAATGTACCAGTTATTTATACCGCTATGTACCGAAAGTATTATTATTTATCATGGAACTAGTTTTTTAATCATCGACATTATTATTTAAGAGGTTGGCTCTTGACAAAAGACTTATCTTCCACTCTTCTGTATTTACTGCCAGCCAAGGTTGGACTTGACCTTCCTCTGCCTTTATTACCGATTTGTTTGCCATCTATGTTTCTCTCCAAGATGTTTAAAAAGGTGTCATACCATATCAGGGTGGCCTATCGTCTTGCCTCTCCTATTTCGAATTGTTCTAGTAAAGTTTTCTTCTCTCTAACGCTCAAAACTTCTTCATTCATATTTCTTTCCCTCCAACTAATTCCTTCCATCCTTCGCCAATACCATGTGTCGAAGACATTAGGTAATAAACAAGAGAAAAAGCAAGTCCTTTCTCCCGTGACCAGTAGTTAACAGCTTATGTGTAAGTTAAGTCCGAATGTCCTACTTAAAACTGCTGCACTATTATAAGTTGCAATCTTTTGAGAAAAGACGCAAATGTTCGGACGCAATCACATTGTGGAATATCTGTTTACAAAAGTATGGAGCTCTTGGAGTCCATCCGCTTCAGAGTCCCTGGCCGATGCAACTCACGCTCAAAGGCCCTATTCTCTGTGCCCGTGACCTCTGGCAATGCTATGGTTCGTGCTCCCATTCGCCGTCTTTGTTCTACTTATAATAAATTATTCACTTCCATTGATATCCTCAACACGAAAAGGCCTAAATTTCGGAAACAAATCATTCAAACTCTTAATACCCAACCTGAACAGTAGTATTATGTCGTTATAATTGACCATTTTGAGTGTGTATCTGTTTGAAGAACAATGTCATTTTCAAGATAAATTAGTAATTTAGTACTCGGATTAATTTCATTACCTATCTATTTGGATAAATGATGTAAAAATACTTTCATATATATTTATGTTACGAACTGGTTGTTAAAGTTGGTTTATAAATATTTGTATATAAGTAGTAACCTTACAAACATAGTTTCAGTGCAGCCAAAGCAAAAAAATGTAATATCCAAATATGTCTTAGTGAGGGCTATTTAGGAAATAAGTGCATGCTTATTGTCCATGTATTTTTAGCTTATAAGTTACCTTTAGACTTGTTTCTGTTTGTTCTCCAATAAATTAAAATTAAAATTAAGTTATGGTTTTATTATACAGATTTAAAAAAACGGGACCCCATTCGTTCGGATTATACGTCGAACCAAAAATTAGTTATTGTAGCCCTTGATTTTAGTTATGTCCACATGAAAAACGTAACCTTACATCTGTGTAAGCCCTACCAGTGTGTTGTAGTGTAGTGTTTTAAAGTTTAATAGGTAAGAATAATTTTATGTTCGTTTTTGGCCTACTGATTACGATACCGATTTTATTTGTGTCTTCTAGGTTTTGTAACGTCACCATCGGCTCAGTACTTGGCATTTCGAGATTACATAGCAATAAAGATGTACAACATGGTTTACCTAATATTGATATTTATTTGACTATCCCGTAGTTACATTGTAAAATAACTTCAAACTACTCGTAACAACAAAATTTAGATAAAATAAAATATATTACGCGACAGAACTATCATGAGCGTATCTAGTGATTTAAACGTTTTTTGTAAATATATCATCAGTAAGCTCACGTCAAAGAACAAAATATACCTACCACATATCGATCCCGCCCCGCCAAGTCAAGAAGTCGCCTTAGGGATTGATAATTAGTGGGAAGTTAAAGAAATAAAATAACTGTAAAACGATTAATATAGTTTAAAATAAACAAAACACCAAACTTAATATTAACCATAACAAAAGACAGTCGATCGATCACAGGCGGTTTATTATCAAACATCTTCATGTCACAATTTAAAAAGTGCCAATTTAATTTAAAGGATCTGCCGTGTAAAACTTTTGCCTAAATTGTATCTCTAAGATTGTGGAATAGGTAGATTGAGAGAGATGGGATGTTTTACCGGTATACCAAGGTTTCACAAGCTATATTAAACTCCTCATTTATAGCTTATACGCACCCTTCTTTGTGGAAGCGATGATATTGGCCAGAATCTTCACAATAATGGACGATTCACACCAAACGACCGGAATCGGCGCGCACGCCACCAGAGTCAAAGGAATTCATACCCTCCATACAGAAGCTAGACCTCGTATCCAAACGGCAGCGGCAGAGCCGGCTGCAGCTGACTGGCTGCCCGCAACCCATTCAAATATGAAATCTAACTTCTGTATGGAGGGTTCGAATTCCTTTGATTCTAATGGGGTGAAGCCATTCAGTGTGAATCGTCCATAAAGACGATGATTTCACTATCTGCTGCACACCTACAATCTGCATCTTAGGGAGCTTTTCACGAGTCCAGTGCTGGCGCGCCAATATACAATCACTAATCTTTTCGTGCAAGTCTACTACAGTGTAGTAGACTCTCAGTAGATTGTGTCTCAAGGGAGCAAAATGTTATAGTTATGGTGAGGGCGGTATATTGAATCCTGAGTGAAGCGAAAGATTCTACAATAGAATCCTGGGCGTAGCGAGGAATTCTGACGTAGAATCTTGAGCGTAGTGAGCGATTCAAGTGTTTAAGCCCAAGACGGAAATTATTTTGCTACCGTATAACATATACTTCTTTTCACACCGCCAATGAGGCCCGCTGCTAAAAACATGTAATGTCTTATAAATATTTTTGCTACCGAGTAGCACACTCCTTTTCATACCTTCTATGAGGAAATGAGTCATTGATGCCCTCAAATGAGGGAAGAAAAGTACGACTTTGATCCCTCATTTGAGGGCACAATGACTCTTTTCTATGGTGGTTCTATAAGAACACAAAACAGCCGGTGGCAAAATTAATAAATAAATAAATATTGGGGGACAATCTTACAGAAATCGACCTAGTCCCAAACTAAGCAAAGCTTGTACTATGGGTACTAGGCGAAGATATACATACTTATATAGATAAATACATACTTAAATACATAGAGAACATCCAAGACCCAAGAACAAAATCCGTGCTAAATGCACAAATAAATCCCTGGCCGGGATTCGAACCCGGGACCTCTAGCCTTGGAGGCAGTGTCACTACCAACTAGGCTAAACAGGTCGTAAATTGCTGTCTAAGTTCAAATGACTTGGTAGTAACCCTTCCTACGAATCTGGCGGTCGCGGGTTCGAATCCTGGTCAGACCATTTATTTGTGTGATGAGCACGAATATGTCGAATATTGTTCCTGAGTCTTGGATATTTTCAATGTAAGTATTTATTTATCTATATAATATCGTCCCCTAGTACCCATAGTAACACTGCCCACAAATATTTATTTCACCACAAATTATCCGCAGATGTATAGGTAAGTAAACTATGTATAATTATGTACATAGATAAAATTATCTATACCAGTATCATAACAAATATTTTCTGCTCAAGCACTATCACTCATGAATGTTATTACTAACAGCGATACCCCATGAACCTACAATATAAATACAATACGTAAAGAAGCTACAAATATCCGTAGTCATAATAATGTAGTCGTAATTTCTCATGATAGGGTAGTCTCATTGCTGGTTAATGACCCAAAATTTTACTTTTTTAATCTTAACTCAGGCATACAGGTGTGACACATACTAACATTGTGAAATTTACATTAAAGATTAATTACTTAAAGCATTCCTCTTTTCCAGTCACCAGCAGGGTAATCAAGTAACTTTTTGAACGCGCGAGAAATAAAAACCAAACCAAAACTGGAGACAACACAAATGAGATAAACCGGAGATGGAAATGAAAACTAATATGCCCTAATGCTCGTTAAAATGTTACGCAACCCTTCTGTTGACAAAAAGAAAAGAATGCTTGCTGCCCACTAAGTAAATGAATGACAACTGACTTCCAACGTTCTGAAGATGATGTGCTTCGAGTGAAAATTTTATACACTATGACAATAATTGTAGTAGTGTATGAAATTTGACAATTGTTAATCTTGGCCTTCTTAGATACGACAGTGCATCAATTTTCTGGATTCTGTGCTAACTCCTGCTTATTGCTGCTTTGGAGATCACAGTAATTTGCCTCGACAATGTCGCTTTGACATCGACACATCGTAATCCCATTTCTAATCCTCATTTATCCCATTGTCTCAGTTCAGAGAAAAATGAGATCTATTACAAGCGAGTTCAACCAATCTATTAAAGACGGTCCATAATTGAGATCAGTAACAAGAGAATTATGCAGATACAGTCAATTTGGGAACCTTCTTTTGGAAGTCAATTGAAAAGCGTTACTTTTGTTTATCAATAAAATATTAGCTGGCACTAGCACCTGTGTATTCACATTAAAATCTCACGATAAGTATTTACGCGTACATCTTCTTTAGTTCCCTTCTCAATATCTTCCCCGTATTTGTCTTTGGAATATCATTAACGAATACCACTTCTTCGATCTTCTTGTACGGCGCGACTTTTTCTGCTACGAAGCTCTGTAGTTCTTCCTCTGAGAGTTTGGCACCATGTTTAGGTATGACGAAGGCCCTAGGTGCTTCCCCGTGGAATTCATGTGGTATGCCGATGACAGCTGCATCAGCAACTGCTGGATGAGATCGGAGTATGCCTTCCAGCTCGGCTGGCATCACTTGTAGACCTTTGACCTGTAATGGGTAAAAACCTTGTAAATATTGTCTTTAACCTCATGAGACCCCGTGTACTACTACATAAAAAATGTTTTTTAACTAATATATATCAGGCTTCAGAATTTAAAAAAACGGATTGTACTTGGAGTAATTGAGCTAGAACGGATTTTCTCTTGACTTTCCTGTTGGACCCCGGGTCCTAAAACTACGACCAAGACCACCGTGGGATGGGCAGCAGCATCCTTGGAGTCCGGTGGAGATACTGCGATCGCCAACCCGCATGCCAAGCGTGGCGATTATGGCATTTACCCCCCATGAAATTGGGGGAGGCCTATGTCCAGCAGTGGACGTCTTTCGGCTGATATGGTGGTGGTGGTGGTGGCATTTTCTTTGATGCAAACGACCGAATTCGTTTCGCGATATGATATTTTCTGTTTCAAACACAATCATTTGTTCCGGATCTTGTTTGTTTTCCTTATTATTTAAGAATGTTATTTGTCTAAGTGAATATGTACTCATAAGCTCGTTATGAGTTATTGCGTAGTACTCAAATCCGTATACTCTTATTTTGAGTGGACGTAAGTAAGGGGAGATTTTGTAAGGAGGGGTTTACTATAGTAAATGTAAGTTCGAAAACCTTACAAAATTATTATAATATTTAAAACAACATTTTTTTTTAAATTAATCAATAGAAATTGTACGAATGTTTTGTTTTCCAGTTTCATTTCTTAAGTTCGGCTATTACTCGTTGACCAGTGATGTCTACTTACATAGTTTTTTTTTTAACTTAACAAACAGTAAACAAAATGTATTACTCGAATAATTACATATAAGTTTTGCTTATTGTGATACCAACAACGTTAACTCCATATTACCAATACAAATATTTATATTGCAAGTACATCAATGAGATGGAGAACAAAAAATACGGTTATAATAATAATAACAATATGAATTATTTAAAGTATTTAAAGTGACCGATTCTAATATAAAATTGGTATTTGATTTTTAGATAGTGATTTGGTTAGTAAAAATCGATCAGTTTATAGTTTTCCTTTTAAGTCATCATTTATACCACGAATTTTGTGCAAACCGCTTAACTGGCAAAGCGGAAAGGGGTTGGGAGAGGGGAGCACTGGTCTCCAACAAAAACCAGCACTTTAAAGTTTCATATCAGTCACGCAAATGGATTCCTAAATCGAAAACTGGTAAAAAAAACCACCTTACTTTTAAACCAGCTATCCATTTTTCACGAATTTATCCTAACATTTTGTCGGGGTGATTGATATGTTTTATACCTATACCAAATTACAGTTTTCTTGTACTAACGGTTACTGAGCTAATCCGCGGACTGACGGACATGGCGAAAGTATAATGGGTTCCTTGTTTACTACGGAACCGTAAGAATGAGAGTCGGATCTAGCTTGAGTTTGACACGGTAAGAAATCAAGTACCTAGGTAGTTTACAATACATTAGAAAGAGAACACTATTTACGGTGGCAGTTCCAAAAACTCGCACGAAGCGTTTCGCTTCCTCTTTTATTGTGAGAACAGCCAAGCTGTGGAACTCCTTGCCGGAATCCTTGTTCCCTGAAAACTACAATTACGGACTTCAAGACGAGAGTGAACCGGTTTTTACTAGATAAGCGCGCTCCATCCTAGACCACAATATCGCTTACCATCAGGTGATTTGTGGTCAAGCGCAAACCCATCCGGAGTAAAAAAAAAATATTTAGGGGACGAAGGGTGAAATGGACGGCTGA
The DNA here is from genome assembly GCA_905163555.1 of Notocelia uddmanniana. Taxonomy (NCBI): domain Eukaryota; kingdom Metazoa; phylum Arthropoda; class Insecta; order Lepidoptera; family Tortricidae; genus Notocelia; species Notocelia uddmanniana. The sequence continues at coordinate 22,666,339 of LR991068.1, forward strand.
GAATGTTTTAACGAATGAAAGTATAAATCAATACAGCATTTGTATAAAATAAAATCATAATATTTCTGTTAAAATCCAAAATTAGTAAATATGACACCCACAAAAAATAACAAACTTTAAATGCGAAAATTTTACATGAATGCTAATTCTTCTTTTACCTGGTACATGACAAAAACAAGAAAACCGGTGAGGTATATGATGGTACTAGAGACGACCTTGACCTTGAAAAACATGTTTAGTCTACGCTGTTTGATGACATAGCTCACAGGTTACAGTAAAATTATTGATATAGTCGGGTCGGGTGTAAGGTTGCTATTAATGGTATTAATTTTATTAATAACATGGGTGGTTATGATTAAAGTTTCTTATCAAGTTAATAATATGCAAATATTGCTATGATAATTAATCATCAATTAATAAAATATGGAATATTTGTGTGATTTTTTAAATTTACATGCCCTATCCGTGTCGTTGACACCGACGATCCTTCTTACATCTCGCGACCCGTAACATCTGTCTTAAAATCTGCCGAAAATGAAAAGCACAGAAAATATGCAAATGCCTGTGAAATTTGACACGCTACCTTCTCCCCATTAGTAACGTCAGTGGATGACGTCTTTGCACCCCAAATGTCATCTTTCATCAAACACATGGGAGAAGCCATAGCAGACCGTTGGAATCGATCCTTGAGTATCGTACTGGGATGGCTCAGAACTCGAATAAGAGTTGCCATCATACGTGCCACCAGCATGTGCATACGTGGAACTCGCCACAAATTTAAACCCGTGGCAAAATGGCTGGGTTTCGATGACGGTGCTGCCCTGCCACACAAAGATTGAATTTACTTTTTATTTTTGTTCATAGTGTCCATATATATTTTGTACCCACTTTTTCATTTAAATAAACTATATCTTTGGCTTTATTTAGATCGATTGACCTAACGATCTTGTACAATAAGTAGATATACAATAATATAGTGGATTTTGCGTAGTCATTTTATGTCTTGGGTCGTAATGATAATGATAAACTTTATTGGTGGCATACTGGTACAAGTAAAATACATTTTACAATTAATATTATTGTAACCTAATACAATATATCACGAGATTTACATACAATTTATAAAATTTTAAATGTCATTTTGCTAAATCATTACAGGCAGTTCAATAAACTCTTTTAATTTATAGATTTTTTTTTGTTAGGAACCATGCTTCTAACCTAATATTAAAAGATTTTAGAGGTGGTGCATCTCTTATGATATCTGGGAGGCGGTTGTATATCGCAGGGCCCATGACGTACAACGACTGCTCCGATCTAGTAAGTTTGTGAGAAGATGCAACCAGGTGATCGCTATGCACATTGATTCGTAGGTTTTGTGCCGTAACTAAGCCATTCCATTTTTATTTTTATTTGTAAGGCAATGTCGACTTACTCTGGCGATTCGTATGCTCGTTTGCCTCCTATGTCATAAAAAAATACTATATTCTGATGATGTACCTTAATAAGCTCCTTGATTCTGTCAGTGATGTACAAACCGATGCCAGGCTTGTAGTACCCAAGATCACCAGTCTTGTAGAAACCGTCTTCAGTCAAGCTGTCTGCTGTTGCCTGTGGGTTTTTGTGATAACCCTTCATAACTACGGGTCCCCGTACGTACATTTCTCCTTGCTGCAAAAGTAAAATGCGTTAAAATATTGTAATAAAATACAATATTCCGTGTTCTATATTCGTTGGAATCAAGTCTCCATATTCCGTGGAACAAGTAAAAGTAATACAGTTACCACAGATCAAAGAATACTAGTACAGATACCCAATCCCATAGAGAAAAAGCGTGCCTTCCTAAGGTAGGCTATTCGGTAGGCAATTTTTATTTCCATAGTTCCAACACTAGATGCAGTAACTGGGTTAACACGACTGTGACGCTGTCGCCGTGGCTAGTAGTTTAGTAATGTATTAAGATGTCACTAGATGGCGTGACTTCTCTGGCAGCGAGTGGAGACGCGCGACGTCCAGGGGTTCTTTAAGGTTGTGTTTATTCAAAACCAATAATATACCTAAAGCAATCATTCGGTTTATTCCTTCATCGTTGTGCGATTCCAAATGTTTAATACCTACTTATATAACACGTTTATTTCTTGTATTGGCATTGATATGTTCCCTGATCACATTAGGCGATTTTCATAATTCTTTTTTTGTATCAAAGTAGGTACCCTCAACGGGGTTCCATATAAATTTGGTGAAGGTCTGACGATGGGATCTAGGAGGAATCGAGGGAACTCCTCGAATTGATTTGATACGCTTATGCCGATTTCGGTATTTTCTGTAATTAATCAAGCATTGCCTCTCTGAAACCTTAACTTTGGTGAAGCGGAACTAGTGATGATGACCACAGATGACACTTATGGAACTGCTCAATGATCTAGGCATTTCACAGATTACGATAAAATTTCGTTGACGTAGCCACTAATTCTCGTCAAAATACACATTTTAAAGTGGAACTTATGATGAGTAACTGAACGTCAGTATGGGTTCCCTGAGGAATCGACGGAACTCCTCAAATATCATCGGCCCATATAAAGTGACTTGGTTGGGATCTGTAGTAACCACCTCCTTTGCTATCGGAAAGCAGTACAGGTGGTGAAGTGGGAAGAATATGCAAAGTACAAAATTGGAGTCAGGTTTTTTTGGGTATAAATTATTAATTGTTTTAGAAATTGTATAAATATATTAAACTTTTAACCGACTTCAATAGAAGAAAGTAGGTTCTCAGTTCGTCTCATTTTTTTATGTATGTAAAGAAAGAAAGAAAGAAAAAAAACATTTATTAATGACAAACACAGGTAATAGAAGTCATAGTATTGCATAGTATGTCATAGTTATGCGTGTGTAAGTTCTAAAACTTTCAGTTACGTAACCGGGTTGGCCATACTTGTATGCCTAAGCTCGGGAGCGCTCGCCTCTCCTGAGTCATTGGTAGCCTTACAGTTTGTTATATATTGACGTTAGCGTGTTTTTAGTTTCTGAAACTTTTTGATACGAAACCGGGTTGAGTATACTTGTATGCGTAAGCTCGGGAGCGCTTGCCTCTCCTGAGTCACTGGTTGCCTTACAGTTCGTTATATATTGATGGCGGCGTATTTTTAGGTTCTAAAACTTTTAGTTACGAAACCGGGTTCACCATACTTTCATGCGTAAGCTCGGGAGCGCTCGCCTCTCCTGAGTCACTGATTAATGCCTTACATATGTTGTCGTTAGGTATATGTTGACGTTAGCGTGTTTTTAGTGTCTGAAACTTTTTGATACAAAACCGGGTTAAGTATACTTGTATGCGTAAGCTCGGGAGCGCTTGCCTCTCCTGAGTCACTGGTTGCCTTACAGTTTGTTATATATTAATGGCGACGTATTTTTTAGGTTCTAAAACTGTTGGTTACAAAACTGGATTCGCCATACTTGTATGCGTAAGCTCGGGAGCGCTCGCCTCTCCTGAGTCACTGGTTGCCTTACAGTTCGTTATATATTGATGGCGGCGTATTTTTTTAGGTTTTAAACTTTTGGTTATGAAACTTGGTTCGCCATACTTGTATGCGTAAGCTCGGGAGCGCTCGCCTCTCCTGAGTCACTGGTTGCCTTACAGTTTGTTCTATATTAATGGTGGCGAATTTTTTGGGTTATAAAACTTTTGGTTGCAAAAACGGGCTCACTATACTTGTATGCGTAATCTCGGGAGCGCTCGCCTGTCCTGAGTCACTGGTTGCCTTACAGTAGGTTATATATTGAGGGCAGCGTGTTTTTAGGTTCTGAAACTTTTAGATACGAAACCGGGTTGATTATACTTGTATGCGTAACCTCGGGACCGCTCGCCTGTCCTGAGTCACTGGTTGCCTGACAGCTGATTATATATTGACAGCAGCGTGTTTTTAGGTTCTGAAACTTTTAAATACGAAACCGGGTTCATCATACTTGTATGCGTAAGCTCGGGAGCGCTCGCTTCTCCTGAGTCACTATTTGCTTTACAGTTCGATATTTAATCGTAGTACTACGTGTTTAAAACTTTTACTTACGGAAGGCGGTTGGCTTTACAATAAAACCAATTTTGAGGCATTGGAATGCGCCTCCCTTCAATAGTTTTTTGTAGTGTGTTAATGCAGTTTCTTTCGTAGACTTATATTCGTTTGTCTTAGTACAAATCGTTTGCTGAAGTGCTACTAGGTACTACTAAACTGGCAAGATTTCACTCTTTTACGTTAGTAGGTAAATGAGACTTAATCGCGACCATTAAAATTTACTTACCTTTTTGAGAATCACCCGGCGTTTCGGATGTGTCACTTCAAGCTTGGTTACGAACGTGACTCGCGTGAGCGGATATCAACATCTAGCCGCACGGGTTTTATTTTATGCCCATTCCAGTCAGCTCTCGATTAAGAATGTTGTGTTGTGACACATCCGAAACGTCGGGTAAACCTAAAAAAAGGTGAATATATTTAATTACAATCCATTAATTCCGTCTACTTATAATAATTTGTTTGTAATCTTTTCCACTGAACAAGACATTATTATTGTAACTCTATAATCTTCAAAAGCCACGTCGTCATGCGTAGATTTTCTGCCAGGGTCCGAAGTCAGTGCCAAGTCGTCGTAAGTGCTGTATTCGTCCGAATCCGTACACATAAACAGTCGCGAATGATGAAGAACACAAATCACAATATCCATTTAGAAGGCCTGGTCGTCGTTATTAGAAACAAGACTAATCAAATAAAAAACAAAAAAATCCGGCCAAGTGCGTGTCGGACCATGCACAAAGAAGGGTTCCTTACCGACACCTCTCATAATCTACATTTAAAACCACTATACAATACATTTAATAAACAAGACTAATTAATAAAAAAAACTAAAAAACCTGACTGCGCCCCTTTGTAATTTGGCGCCAAAAATCCGCCGTTTTGTTTTTATTTTTATATAAGTACACAGTGTCACTCTCACAGTAAATACGAATCTAACGACACCTCTTAAGCTAAAATCCCTCGAGCCGTTTAGGCCCCTGAGCGTGCCAAACAATTATGCATACATACATACTCTCGAAAAACATAACCCTCCTTCTGGCGCTGTCGGGTAAAAGAGGTCGTATCTTCATAGGAAACTTACGGCACTTACGCTCTTTTGTTTTGGCGAGACAGTTTTTCATCAATAACTCAAAAAGCATTAAACCTATTTTACTCAAACTAAAAATCGTTAAAAGGATTTATTAAGTAACAACATCCTGATTTTTTCACAATTTTAAACTTCATTTTTTGAAAATTAGAGGGGGACACACATTTTACGACTTTGACAGCTAATATCTCACCAACAGTTGACTTAAATGGAAAAGTTATCTAGAAACCTCTATGTCATTTTTGAAGGCCTATCCTTAGACACCCTACACGCCTATGTGCATTGGAAAAAAAATACTCCCCTATTACATGCATGGGTTGCCCTCCTAGTTTAATATTTATTTTTTATAATTTAACATCATATTTCTATAGCGGTTCATAACCATACACCTTCACACACACAATTTCATAATTGTAGTGGTCATAGTCTCCGAGTAAATCGGCTGTGACATACGGACGGACGGACGGACAGACATGACGAATCTTTAAGGATTCCATTTTAAATCCTAAAACCCGTTTGCGTTTCAGTGTAATTTACAATTTGGCGCCAAAAATCCGCTATTTTTTTTTTGATATATCTAGTGTCACTCTCACAGTAAATACTAATCTAACGGCACCTTTCAAGCTAAAATAAGCCATTAAGCTGTTCAGGCTGCAGAGCGTGCCAACAATTATACATACATACGTCATAAATACATACATTTATACGTACATACTCTCCAAAAAACATAACCATCCTTCTGGCGCAGTCGAGTAAAAAACTAAAAAAGCGCTTATAACTTATTTGGAATCCAACGAAACGAAGCTACACGCAAAACTACGCATCAATGTTTGTACACAAACCGTCTGTGAGGTTTGTTACTTCCATTGCATTATTAAAGATAATACGTTGTTCGTTACGTTACTTATTTGAGCTTAGATTTTAATACTTACACGAAGACAAAACGGTGTTATGTGTTTTATGTTTTGGAACACATTATTTTACCTAATACTCTATTTTATACTTATAATATACAAGTAATATTTTTGAGACCATATTACACATCACATAAGAACATTCAAAAACGAAGCGCGTAAGCGCGTAGGCCATACATTACATAAGGCCGGTCGCCGAGCAGTGAATATCGAACGCTGAACGACCTTGACCGTTGCATCTACAACCAGTGCAGTGGTCAACAACATTTTTATATTGTGTTCAATGAATTATGGCAAGGATGTGTAATTAATTCAAAATAATATCTATTACATTTAAAGAGGGCATTTTACTTGTTTCCGTTGAATTTTATTGTTCTCATTGCCATTCTAACTAATTAAGGTACCTATTGGCTATGTGCGGAGTAGGTGGTGGAGGTAAGCTAGTCGATCGCAGCGCACACCATTGCAGAAATGTGTTCTTACCTGGGACATCTGTCAAATTTACTTTCACGATTTCTATTGGTTTCTTAACGGTTTCCTACGATTCGTTTCGGTTGTATTTATTTATTTATTTTCTAATTTATTTCAGTAAAATTTCCAGTAAGGGGTCTTTCTCGTTTACTAAAATAAATATAGCCAATATGTATAAACGGTGAAGAACCAAACACAATAAAAAACTTAATTACGTCAAAAAAATTGGAAAGGTAGGTAATTTTTCAATTAACAATTTAAAGATTTCTAGACATTTTAATAAATATATATAGGTAAAGTGGAAGAAATAAAACGCTAAGATTACTAGATTATCACGTATTATATGGATTATACAAAATTTCACTTAAATGAGACATTTTCCGTTTCTTCCGTGGTGACACAAACACCTTGAAGGGGCGTGAGGCACTTGGGGTAGAAGGAGTCGGTTCCATGTTTTTAATAACACCAGCTTTTAATAACAAAAATTTAACAACGCAAATAAACTCAACGAATAGTAACAAAAAAGATAACAAACACAACAAACGTAACTTAAACAGCGATTTAACAAGTAACGAGTCCGAGAACTATGTGCCCACAAACTCATCCCACTATAGAATACCGCGTTAAAATATTACAGCTTATGATCATGGGACCAACAACATTGCAAGCAAAATAACACGTGCGTAAGATCCCGTCCGTATACCTGCGAACCTAAGGTTTACAATCTCTGCAGCTGGCAATCAAGGTTATCGTCGGTCGTCGTGCGAGCGTGAGGGCACTATTACTGTGCGCGTGTGACAGAGACAAATAGACATAGCGCTGTTATAGCACCATCTAGTGACAAAACTTAATAATACGTGGCAAGCTTGGAAGCTCACACGTAAGGCATCAATTTTATTGTATTTAGTAAAATTCAAAATTTAGTATCTATTTCATGTGTAGAATAATGTTTGAGACTAAAATATGCTATGTGAATTTATTGGGGTGTAAAAATCATTATTTTCTCAAGATTACGTGAAATATAATTTCAAGTGATACCTGTAGCGCCATCTATGAGATTTTTTTAAGTATTAATTATACGTTGTATGAGATGGGTGGCCATGCAGTTACTTTGGAAATGGTAAATCCGTTGATCATATTTTGTGACCGAAAGAGACCTCCAGCCGTCTCTATCAGCCACACAAGAGAACTCAAATAAGAAAAATCCACCAGCTAGCTAGGTCAGATGACGATGACACGGACGAGGATCTATGGCAAGCCAAGGAATACCCAGTGTGTGTACCCAGTGGACCGAAACCTACTTTTAAATCAAGAAAAAGAAAACACAAACCGTTCATAGCCTCCGTGTAAGTGTATGCGCCAATACTTGAACAAGTTAACCCGAAGTCCATTAGAATGCAACCGGAGTAAAACTAAGATAGGATGGAACTTAAGTTACTGTAGCCGAGTGGTAAGACATACGACTGACTTACAATCTGGAGGTCGTGGTTGCGAACCCCGGCTTTACCGCTGGATTTTCCTCAAAACTTATGTACCAAATATCATTTAATATTGAACAGTAGCTTATTTTATTTTTATTTTACATGGCAGTCACTTCCATAAAACAATTGCCGACGCCAAATCTTGGAATTATTTAGGTAAAAAAGCGGAACCGAGCTCCTTTAGGATAAAACTGGGAAAGACGCTAAGAGGATGATGAGGGGGAACTTGAAGTACTTACCTCCCCACGCGGAACAGGGTTCTCAGTTAAGGGGTCGACGAACTTAAGTTCTATGTTAGCCATCGGCACCCCGCTGGACGAGTGGTCAGCCTCGCTGTCGATGAGCGTTGTTGTTGTCAAGGACGTGGTCTCCGTTGCGCCGTAACCCTGGCCGAATTGTAGCTTGCCCTGCGAAATGATATTCTGTGAAGGGCAACAGTGAAGACTTTCTTCTGGCTCCAAGAATGAATAGTAAGGTTGAAACTAAAAAAGGTTGATAAAATGTTTGGGGTTATTAATTTACCAGCATCTTACCATTGAAAAGATCTTAACAATGATCCATGTACATCAGCTCCATGACATCTACTCTAACCGATTATAATGTAGTGTTAAAACTATTGTATTTTGGCGGGGAACTAAATCAGCTCGTTATTTTGGGTTAGATAGCTCATTTGTTTCCAAAGATACGACGACGTTGTATTTGTATCTCATAACATGTGTACCATTAAAGAACATGTATATGATGTATACAAGTTTTTCTACAACATTTTGGTCACAGCTGTTGCAGGTTCAAAGTTAATTAAAAGGATGTGAATAATTTTAGTACTTCGTCGCAACTACTGAATATAGAGTTACATTTTTACCAATTTCTTTTCAATGTTCGTACGTTAGAATCCTAATAAACCAATTTACAAAATTAAATGCATAAAAATCCATAATAGTAAAGTAAGTCCATGTAAATGGATGTAGCTATATATGGGAATAGCGCATACTTACATTGCCTTTAGCAAGCACCAACTCAACATCAGAGGAAGTAAGTGGCGCAGCCCCACAAGCAATGTGTCTTACATGCTTCAAGTGCTCTTTGGTCACGTCTGGATGCTTTCCCAGCAAAATTGCTGAAAACAGTGTTATCTGTATCAGATTAAATATATGGACTTTTAAAGATGTGAACTTTTCTAAACGGTCAAGTGCCAGATTTTTTTCAAATTCGGTATTGTCGAACACATACAGAAAAACAGGTGATGGTTGGAAACATTAAGCATTGGGATCTTTAGATCAGCTCCCCAAATGACTGGCTTAATCTGAAGAAACGCATCACCCATCTGTATTTCAATCTGCTTCTAAATCTTACAAATGATAAAAATGCTTTGTGCTAAGTAAGCGCTACAAATGTGTTGCTTTATTGACGGTGGCAAAACATAGTTCCTCCATGGGAAAGTTATGTTTTGATTAATCTTTCATGGAAGTCATTGAACACCAACATCGAGTCGCTTGCCAATCGGTTACATTTAAGATAATGTGAGCTGCACTTCACGACTTAATTTCACCTTCCTTGTTCCTTTCCTGAAGGTCCACGCGTGGGGAGCGAATGCATCCTTACGTTGTTAACATGCCACTTATTCGCACGAAGCGATTTGTCTAGTCTTCTTTAATGCGAACTACTAAGGAATGGACTTCTCTCCAATAGTTTGAATTTCCTGACAATTACGATCCTCCAAAGCAAGCGTTAATAGGTTATTACTTATATTCAATAAGAAAGTACTTAGGGACAATAAATCCGGTACAGATAACCGCGTGTCTACTTTTATTATCCTAACTGTGCATGTGGCTTTATTATTATAATAAAAACAACGGTATTATTATTCTCACCAATAGGTGGCACTATATAAAGAACGCTGGCTTTTTCATTTTTCAGGATATTGAAATACAATGAAGCTGAAAAATTCGTCATAGTTATCAGCTTGCAGCCTTTTACGAGATGCCCAATAAGATTAATTACAAGCCCGTAGATGTGAAAGAAAGGCAAGATACAGGGGACGACATCTTGGAATTCATCTGAAATACAAAAAAAAACTGTTAAATTCGATGAACGCAATGTGGAGTAGAAAATTATCATAGTAACATTTGTACCAATAAAGTAAACGGTAATTGTTCACAAAAAAAAAGATAAAATAATTAATAACAATATAGAAATTACACAAGACAAAGTGCTACAAAGTCGATACAAAAATAAAAACCATCACAACTTTTAAAATTATACTGCAACTAATATAGGCACTTATTAATTTAGACGTAATCAGTATTATCAAAGTATACGGTCACGTTCTTTAATGAGGTCTCTTTTCGCAAAAAATATATATATTATAATTTCTATACAGTTTGGCAGAACTGTTAACCTTAAGGGGTTCCAACTAAAGTTTGCGACTCCTCTTTACTCTGTTTATAAACTTACTTGATTAAAAGTTCACAATGATTAGAGCAAACGATCCAAAACTCACCATTCGCTAACTTTGGATAACAATTCCTTTCTTCATTCATTATTTCCATAGCAGCTATGATGTTTCTATTAGTGATTTCCACTCCCTTGGGCATACCAGTAGTTCCACTAGAAAACGGAATGACTGCCACATCATCAGGTTTTCCTTTTTCCACTTTGTCTAATAGAACTCTATCTACTTCTCCATTTTCTGCTACTTCGGAGAATCTAATTGTGCCGCTTGGTACTGGCGTCGCAACATTGTCTTTGACTACAATTTTCATGTCCAGTTTGGCATTTAACATTGCTTTTACTACTTTGTCGTAGCATTGTGGCAACGTCACGATTAGTTTTGGTCTCGTTAGCGTCAGTTGGTGAGTAAGTTCCACTGAAAAGAAATAGGCAACGTTAAATGCACCACCTTATATTTTTCATGAAATATTTTGGGTTTTCCACGATTACAGACGAAAGCGAATGGGGGCGCTATCCTAGGTAACCTTTGACGTCCCTCTCTTGGGTGGCACGCGGTGCAAGTACTGTCTGAGATAAGGCCGTGCAATGAAAAATAAAATAATGATGGTGATGACATACGGTATGTACTGAAATATGGTCGCTCACGATGGACCTAATAAGAAAGCAAGGTCACTCAGACTGCTATGGAACGAGCTATGTTAACGGAGTTTTCCTACGAGATCAAATCGGAAATGTAGACTTTCGTGGGAGAACCAGGGTCGTCGACACAGCTCAGCCAGTTACAAGACTCAAGGCAGTGGGGGGTTCATGGCTCGTAGAAACGATGGCTTTGAGGCAGAAAGATCCTTGAGTGGCAACTAGGCACCGAAAAATGCAGCGTGGGAATGCCCCCAACAAGGCGGACCGACGATCTGGTCAAGACTGCGGGGAGCCGTTGGATGAAGACGGCGCAAGACCGGTCATTGTGGAGACCCTTGTGGGGAGGTCTTTGTGTGGACGTCTTTCGGCTGATGTGATGAATGAAAATTATCGCGGGTTTTGAAATAGATTAAGAAACAATAAGGGCTGGCTTTCAGATATGTGATTCTCGGCTGATATTAATACTTCTCCAATTAAAGTCGTAGTGAAGCCAAAGTTTCCTTTTTTTACTGAAAATACATTATTAAAGATGATTCACAGTAGACCGTTCCGTGTCCGGGCCGGCCCGTTTTCTATGACAGCAGACGCAACGGCCGGCGTATTTCTGTAGAAGAAAACAGGCCGGCCCGGACACGGAACGGCCTACTGTGAATCATCCTTTAAACGACACACCCCACCATATCAGCCCAAGGACGTCCCCTGCTGGACACAGGCCTCGTCGCCACGCTTAGTATGCAGGTTGGCGATCGCAGTATCTCCACTGCACTCCAGGGATACTGCTGCCCATCCTACGGTGGTCTTGATCGTAGTTTTAGGACATACCCGGGTCCAAACGACACAGCCAAATTGAAATTACATGGCATTCTACCTTATCTAAAATCTCCAATGGGGAATTATGGATAAAACTTTACTTAGTCAGATAATTTGTCCTTATTAAAAAAGCCTTACCCGACAAGAGTTACATCTGCTTTGCTCTTGCGCGAAATACAAAAGCGTACAAGCAAAAATTTACAGTATCGAGGCATCCTATTTAGTGTACCTATAATATACTCATTACCTATTCGGAAAGAACAATAAGCTGACCAATAAATCAATAAAACATTGACCGTACAAGCAAGTGTATTGGACAAACTAGTATATATACCGCCATAAAGATATTTACCTATTTTACCTAATCTCTTCATATCTAAAATATACTGGATTATGAAATTCTGAATTATTCACCGTTCGAGTTGTTTTATTGCAGCAGTTTTCATTTTCCAAATCATGATAAGTTTTTAGTCTTAAACTGTAGTTTTTTGCTATCCGTGAAATCATACAGGAACCTATTCTATAGCGGAATAGCAAAGAATATAATATTTATTATTATTTCTTTATATACTAGCAGCTACAAGCTGATGTAATATCACTGCACTTTTTATTTTAATATAATTATCAATTTTCTTGTTTCAAATTGTTACTTAGTCTGATTTTGCAACTGTTTACTAAATGGGCAATTATATAACACCATTGTCTCTAAAAATTTATTCCACTCATGTACTCCATGATTAGGAAAAGTTGCAAAAAATCTTTGCATTTTAAAACGGGCCGGCCCGGACACGGAACGGCCTACTGTGAATCATCCTTAAAAAGTAGAATCACCCCCGACGTTTTCATTTAAGTTCAATATCTCAAGCACGGTTGAACCGATAAATCATGTCTAAGAACCATCGCTTAAAGACCTGCTTTCAAATAAAAAAATCGCATTCAAATCGGTTTACCTGTTGATAAGTTATAATTCCACCGACACTACCGACAGCCACACTCATACGCAAATACACAGACACATATCTTAAACTTATAACGATTCTGTTTTACGTTCCGCGTCGGGGTTAAAAACAACTTGTTTTTTTAAGTTAAGATTTCTTAAGCAACATGTTTATTGACTGATAAGGTTGAATCCAAATAAACAATACGAATAAGTATTTCTACTTAGGTATAACAGTAGGTATAATACGCGGATTAGATGACATCATGATAAGTTATAGTCAATTAGCAGTTTTACTGCAACATTAGAGGATCGGCACTGAATTTGCTAAAATCTTATCTATATGGTAGAATACAAAGGGTCGATGTGAATGGACAGCGATCTCCAGGATCAGTGGTCTCGATGGGTGTACCGCAGGGATCAATATTGGGACCTTTCCTATTCCTTATCTACATAAATGACTTGCCATACCTCGTAAAGACCCACCATGATATAGTATTGTTTGCAGACGATACCTCTCTTATATTCAAAGTCAAACGACAGCAACAAGCTAATATAGATATAAACAATGCTATTTCTAAAGTAGTTAATTGGTTCAATGTCAACAATTTATTGTTAAATGAGAAAAAGACCAAATGTATCAAGTTTGTCACGACTAACGTTAAGCACAATCAAACAAGTGTCATTGTGAAAGATGAGGAATTGGAACTAGTGGATAGTACAGTTTTTCTTGGATTAACATTAGATTCCAAACTCCAATGGGGTCCCCATATTGCTAATCTCTCGAATAGACTGAGTTCTGCAGCTTTTGCCGTGAGCAAGATCCGCCAACTGACAGACGTGAAGACAGCTCGATTAGTATATTTTAGTTACTTCCACAGTATTATGTCGTATGGTATTTTACTATGGGGCAGTGCTTCAGATATTAATACCATTTTTGTTCTGCAGAAGAGGGCTATTCGAGCAATATATAAAATGAACCATAGAGACTCACTTAGAGATAAGTTCAAGAACATTAATGTAATGACATTGCATTGTCAATACATCTATGATAATATTGTGTATGTACATAAAAACATTGTAAATTTCAGGAAGAACTGTGACATACATAATATTAATACTCGAAATAAACACAAACTCGCGGTGCCCAACACTCGCCTACAGAAAATTAGAAAATCATTCATGGGTAATGGTGTGAAGTTTTATAATAAGCTTCCAAGAAATGTAACTGAATTATCTATTAATAAATTTAAAAATTATGTAAAGCGTCAACTCATATCGAAAGCATATTATAGCACACATGACTACATGAATGATAAAACACCGTGGGATTAATTGTGACTGAAATATTAATGAATTAATCATTATGGCGTTAGATATTAATATGATCTTTTTTTTTGATATTTTGATTTTATTCTAGAAACTGTCTAGATTTCTATTTTTTATATATTTTTCTATTATTATTATTATTTATTTTTTGACGATCCTATTGTGAATTTTACTACAAAATAATTTCTTACTTTGACATGTCTACAACAACAATATTTATTTTGAAGAATAATAATAGCATCAATAAATTGCTCTAAATAATTAATTAATATATATGTTAATACATGTTATAACTGACGATTCGAAAGTGCTTGTTGCTAGGCCTATTTGAATAAAGAATATTTTGACTTTGACTTTGACATAACGCAAATTAAATAATATTAGCATTGGATAGAATAACAATTTTGTCATCTATATAGAATAAAAAAACGCTTAGACCTTCACAAATAAAGTTAGCTTCAAACTATAAGCTTGTACATTCTTGTATTATCAAAAAAGACTAAGAGTTAAAAATAGAATAATAAGATTTCAGACTTCTATTTTGTTAGAATCGGTTTAATACTCTTCGCCCTTCATAATCAAAAAACCGGCCAAGAGCGTGTCGGGCCACGCTCAGTGTAGGGTTCCGTAGTTTTCCGTCCGTCACATTAAGTTGACATATTAAGTACAGAAACACAAAACCCTAAAAAGCACGTCATTTCATTGTGTCTAAGCCCACCTTTAGCCAGCTGGACGAGAGGGGGGTCAGCGCGGGCGCGGGAAGAGGGCAACGAACATATTCAACGAGACACGATTGCATACGGCAACGATCCAAGCGCCGCCTATTTTATTTAGAATTTAAAATCAATTTCGATATACCTATAGATATTTGTGGAAGCTGATTATACCTATATAATTATGAAAACCGTCTACTTATTGAAGAGCACCGAATTATCGCACATTTTTTGGTGACCCCGACGTGATTTGGATGACGCAACTGGAAGGCGAAGATATCCCGGAAAAAGTGCCTTTTGGATCCGAGGGAAGTACGCCCGTTCCTTATATTATTACAAATCACCTTAAATAAAATTTGTCTCAACTTGTGTTAATTTAGTTCGATAATTCAAGTGCTCATTAGTGTTGTTTACGACTATCTTCCATCATTAGGTACAACTACCAACGTACGTAAAATTATTAACAAAACTTCGTAATTGTTTGTCCATAACTTTAAAATAATACTTAAATAGCTTCACGATATGCTAAATGTTAAATATATATAGGTCTTAATAACAGAAACATTCTAAATTATCTGTAAATTGAAGTAAAAAATGTGTGTTTATACAGTGTGACACAGTGTCCAATCCTCTCAGTTATATTTCATTAATTCTAGGTTTTAACCGTTAGTCCCATTTACAAAATAAGTTTAACTGTGTAGTAAAACATAATTGCTGATTATTCCAGGAAATAATCGGTGAATAAGCTGGTGAGAAGTAGTGATTTCGGCATTGATATACCACGGCGCTTTCCAGCAGCCGCAGCGTGCCACACCGTGTTCCCGTGTCGCTGTGCCTACGACGGCGGCCGGTACCTAACTACTTAGTGAAAAAACGCTTGTTATCAGCGATCAGCTGTTCTACGTATCAATAACGAGGTTGGATTCATTTTCTTTATTTACGTTATAACTAGCTACTTACTTGTTTGTTATTTTCGCCCGAATTATGACTGAACTACAGGATCTTATAAAACAAAGAGGTGTCATTAGAGGTCGTATAACGTTATTTGAGAAGTACTTATCACCATTAGTGAAACTGGACAGTATAACTGAGCGTAATAAGTTGATAAATAATGAGTTAAGTTTAAGATTAACGAAATTCCAAGAACTGAGCTACACATTTGAGGAAGTTCAGTGTAAAATTGAGGGATTAGACCCTGACGCGGCTGGACAGCTGGAAGAACGAGAACAAACGGAAAATCGCTTCTTTCAGCTGACTGGCACCGCTCAGGAGTTCTTGGATGCATATAACGATAGCAAAATTAAGCAAGGGGATGAATCTTCACATCGCGGCAGTACCACATCGGTGGCGAATCATATTAAATTGCCACCTTTGAAGATTTCTCCTTTCAATGGTGATATAAACAAATGGCTTCAGTTTAGAGATATGTACTTATCTCTCATTCATAACAATGAGAGCATCGACGACGTTAGTAAGTTTCATTATTTGAATTCGTACTTAGAGGGTTCCGCTTTGTCAGTCATTAATTCGGTCAATGTTTCGGCAGATAATTATCAGATTGCTTGGTCGTTGCTCTGCGATAGGTACAACAATAAGCGCCTATTAATTAATGAGCACGTTAAGTGTCTATTCTCTATTGAGGCGCTCTCCAAGGAGTCCGACCGGGGCCTACGCAACTTAGTTGATACAATTTCTAAAAATCTGAGTGCTTTGAAGTTGTTAGGCGAACCGACCGATAGTTGGAGTACGCTTGTTATTTACATTGCCTCGTCAAAGTTGGACTCGATCACTGCTAGGAATTGGGAGGAGTTTCGTAGCGAATTAGACACCCACAGTTTGGACGATTTCTTCGATTTCCTTCGTCAAAGGGCAACTGTATTAGAAACAGTCTATGCCTCTAAGGCTACAAATAGTCATAATAAAGTTGAAAATCGCCAAAGCTTTAACAAATCGAAGTCATTTATTTCTTCTTCGCTCGATTCACCTACCCGTGGTAGTTGTTTGGCCTGTAAACAAGATCATAAATTATATGATTGTAATAAATTTAAAAATATGTCTGTTGAAGAACGAAATGCAAAGGTCTATCAATGGAAGATATGCAGCAATTGTTTACGTAATGATCACCAATCATACCAATGTCGGCTCGCAGGTTGCCGCATCTGTAAAAGAAAGCATAACACGTTACTACACAAACAAAATAGTTTTACGAATACTTACCAATCGCGTCAACCGCAAGCGCCCACAACGCAACCACAACCACAAAATAACGTGGAACCATCCACGTCAGCTTCGTTGGCTACGACTAACAGTCTAGCTTCTACTAGTGAAGTACCTGCGAATGTTAATAATATCACATCGTCTAGCCCCACTCCGGTAGTTACAATGTCTGCTGGCGCCTCAAACTTGGCTCTTCTGTCTACGGCCTTGGTTGACGTGTCAAACAATGGCAAACTAATCAAGCTGCGAGCTCTTTTAGACAGTGGCTCGCAGTCTTCTTTTATAACGGAGGCGGCGCAAATCAAATTAGGTTGCGTTAAAAATAAAAATCAGTTCAAATATGTGTCCGGTCTTAATAATGCAACAATAAGCATTGCCGAGCACTGCAACATCCAGATTAAGTCAGCGTACAATCACTTCACAGCTTCTGTCAAATGTTATGTCGTGCCTACTATTACCGACAATCTTCCTCAGACAGAAGTGCATCTTCATGAGTTAGGTATTCCCGGCCACATCGAGCTAGCAGACCCAGCCTTCTTTCGGCCATCAGACATTGATCTGTTGTTAGGTGCAGATGTCTTTTGGGATATTATGGGTACCGCTCGAGTGCAGCTCGGACAAAATAAACCCATCCTTCAAGAAACGCGTCTTGGATGGATCGTAGCTGGCCCCATCGGGGGGAAATATTTTAAGAGTCCTAGTAAAATATATTGCAATTTTAGTAAGGACATTGAGAAACAACTTGTCAAGTTCTGGGAACTAGAAGAGATTCCCAATAACAAATATACTTCAAATAGCGAAAATTATTGCGAGATTCTTTACAAGGAAACTACATATCGTGATGAAGATGGTAGATTTT
Source organism: Notocelia uddmanniana (assembly GCA_905163555.1). Taxonomy (NCBI): domain Eukaryota; kingdom Metazoa; phylum Arthropoda; class Insecta; order Lepidoptera; family Tortricidae; genus Notocelia; species Notocelia uddmanniana. Next base: position 22,684,308 of record LR991068.1, read on the forward strand.
GCGTACAGATACCGCTTTGTGAGTCACCAGATGTTCTAGGCGACTCATATCATATAGCTGAAAAGCGATTACTTCAAATGGAAAGAAAGATGAAACAGAAACCAGACACGTTTAATTTCCCAGTGGACATAAAATATTCCTCAGTGGCCACCAAGCGATCAATCTTATCAAACTCAGCTAGACTCTTTGATCCTCTAGGATTGTTAAGCTTATGCACTATTATACCTAAAATAATTCTTCAAAAATTATGGTTGGCCAAGTTGGAGTGGGATGATCCTATTCCAGCCGATTTATCAAAACTGTGGCTGAATTTTGTATCAGGTCTGAAGGGTATAGTTAATTTTCGGATACCAAGATTCGTTCTTGTCAACAATCCTGATGCAATCGTAGAAATTCATACGTTTTGTGACGCATCACAAGATGCTTATGCGGCCTGCGTTTACCTGCGCACGATTAATAGCTCAGGTGACGCAGTAGTTAATTTACTTTGTGCAAAAACAAAGGTGGCTCCAGTACGAGCTCAAACTATACCACGTCTGGAACTATGTGGTGCCTTACTGGCTGCACGCTTAAGCTCCAAGGTAATGGATGCTCTACGACTTACTATTACAAATATCTATTATTGGACTGATTCATCCGTCGTGCTCGGATGGATTCATTCGCCATCTCAGAATCTTAATACATTTGTGTCCAACCGCGTCGCACAAATTCAAGAATTAACCGCAATTGGATCCTGGAAGCATGTACCAGGTATCCAAAACCCAGCGGATTTAGCTTCGCGTGGGTTAAATCCAACTCAAGTGATCGATGCAACGTTGTGGTGGCATGGACCTTCGTTCTTGCAAGAAGGTCCATCGGCCTGGCCAGAGGTTATTAAGCCAATGATCGATTTACCTGAAATAAAACCTTATAAATCTAAAACTAACACTCCTGCGTCTACGACATGCATTATAAGCACAAAACCAACTTCTGACGATCTTGTGAAATTTGAGAATTTCTCAAGGTTCACTATCCTACTACGAAGCATGGCCTATGCATTACGTTTTATCTATAATTTACGGCATTCAAATACTAAAATTACAGGACACTTAACTTCAGATGAACTTCAACTGTCGTTACATCATTTGGTCAAACAAACTACTAGTCCTACTAAGTAATAAAAAATGCTTACCTCCCAAATCTCGGCTTCTTTCCCTTAGACCATTCGTAGACGAAAAGGGTATCCTGAGGGTTGGCGGACGTATTCAAAATTCAGTCGAAATATTCAGCAAAAAGCATCCAATTATAATAGATTCGAAAAATCATTTTACAAAATTACTATTCATATACGAACATAAAAAATTGTGCCACGGAGGTGCTCAGCTGTTGCTGACTAACGTGAGACAGACATTCTGGCCCATTGCGGGTAGAAGGTTAGCAAGATCCACTGTTAATAATTGTAGGTTATGTAGGATCTTAAAGGCAAAATCAATAGCACCAATAATGGGAAACTTACCATCAGCTCGTGTCACTCCTAGCTTCCCCTTTGAGGTGGCGGGTGTTGATTTTGCTGGCCCGTTCCCGACGCGTGACCGAAAGGGGCGTGGTTGTAGAATTATTAAAAGCTATTTGTGTATATTTGTCTGTTTTACGACCAAAGCACTTCACTTAGAAATTGCATCAGACTTGAGTACAGAGGCATTTATAATGTGCTTAACCCGCTTCATCTCTCGCAGAGGAAAGCCAAGCGTAATACATTGCGATAATGGCCGAAACTTTGTAGGCGCGAGTAATGAATTTAAGAGATTTTTACAATCCTGTGGTGAATCCATCTCGTCATATACCGCCGGGGAATTTATAGACTTCAAATTCTCACCTGCTTATTCACCACATTTCAACGGACTTACTGAAGCAGGCGTCAAAGCTGCTAAGCATCATTTGACTCGGATGATAGGGAATACTAACCTCACCTTCGAGGAATTAGCGACTTTGTTTGCACAGGTTGAGGCAATATTAAATTCCCGGCCATTAACACCCCTATCAGCCGATATTAACGATTTTTATCCTTTATGTCCTGGGCACTTTCTCGTCGGCAAACCACTAACTTCAATACCATCTCCAGCACTTATCGATATAAACCCAAATCGCCTCAGCAAATATGAGCAGGTTGAAAGAATTCGTCAACAGTTTTGGGAGAGATGGCGCACTGAATATCTCAATGAGCTGCAGCAGCGGTCAAAGTGGAGAGTCAATGAGGGACGTTTACTTGAAGGTGATATGGTGGTCATCAAAGAGGCCAATTCACCACCACTGAAATGGCGCATGGGGCGCATCCATCGGCTATATCCGGGACCTGATGGCATCGCACGCGTAGCAGATGTCAACACTTCAAGGGGCATCATTCGACGTGCAATCACAAACCTCTGCCCGTTACCCAACGAGCATGCAGACTACTCGAAATCCCACGGTCTTCGAGGGGGGGAAGATGTCTAAGCCCACCTTTAGCCAGCTGGACGAGAGGGGGGTCAGCGCGGGCGCGGGAAGAGGGCAACGAACATATTCAACGAGACACGATTGCATACGGCAACGATCCAAGCGCCGCCTATTTTATTTAGAATTTAAAATCAATTTCGATATACCTATAGATATTTGTGGAAGCTGATTATACCTATATAATTATGAAAACCGTCTACTTATTGAAGAGCACCGAATTATCGCACACATTGTGATTTTGTAGAAATGACAAGTACAATAAACACCTGTTTATACGGTTAAATTACAAACTTAGTTCAGAAATTATTTTTGTAATTTTTTCAAAAACTATTCAACCTATCAAGTTCAAAATAATTTTTCTACAAAGTTTTTATAAAGTTCTACTTTTGAGATTTTTTTCATATTTTTAAAACTTATGGTTCAAAAGTTAGAGAACTATAAGGGTTCCTAGTTGACTACGGAACCCTAAAAACAGGCAACACGCTAAGTAATTATCCCTGTCACCGAAGTACGATTAAAGGATGATTCACAGTAGACCGTTCCGTGTCCGGGCCGGCCCGTTTTCTATGACAGCAAACGCAACGGCCGGCGTATTTCTCTAGAAGAAAACGGGCCGGCCCGGACACGGAACGGCCTACTGTGGATCATCCTTACAATTGCGCATAATCAGCCCATTGCTATGGCTACGAATGCATCACCGTACGAGTATATTGTTCTTGAAAACTGGCTACTGTGTAGATTACAAAAAATCCATGCCGCGAATTACAGGTAGGTACAGTCGCCCTCATAAGTAGCTTGACACTTTGGGACTTTGTCGCTTTCACCCGTTGGCAATTTAGTATGACAGTTCAAACATGACGTTAAAGTGACAAGGTACAAAGGTTAAGCCCCTTGTGAGGCCGACCGTACTTTCAGTAATCACACTATCATTTTCTCTTACCTATTCGAACCTAGAATAATTATTTACTTTAACTTAACTATATATGAAATTTAAAAAAAAAAAATAGGGTTGACAGTGGTCATAGTAAAACCAGCCCGTTCTCTGGACAGTTTGGCAGCCATTATTTGACGGCCACAGCAGTGGAGATAAAAATGGCAATATTCTAACCCGAATGCATGCATGATTTATAAAATTGAACCTTACTCTCTTTATAAATAGGGTTGATGGTTGTCATAGTAAAACCAGCCTGTACTATGCCCAGGGCTGTCACCACGAACTCCGGACAGTTTGGCAGCATAACGGCCACAATGTCTCCCTTCTTCAATCCGAACTTCTTCAGGAGAGATGTCGAGAAAATACTAGTCTTATGCTGCAGTTGCTCATACGTATACGATTTCTTTGTCTCTGCGCATTCCTGTAACAAGAAAAGCAAATAGTTTACATCATACAGAATGTAACCAAATACGACCTGACCTGACGACCTGTTTAGCCTAGTTGGTAGTGACTCTGCCTCCGAAGCTAGAGGTCCCGGGTTCGAATCCCGGCCAGGGCATTTATTTGTGCATTTTTCACGGATATTTGTTCTTGGGTCTTGGATGTTTTCTATGTATTTAAGTATGTATTTATCTATATAAGTATGTATATCGTCGTTTAGTACCCATAGTACAAGCTTTGCTTAGTTTGGGACTAGTCGATTTGTGTAAGATTGTCCCGCAATATTATTATTATTATTAAATGTAAGGCAAGGAAATGTACACATAATTTTTAGATCATAAGTATGATAATGGTACTTGATTTATTGAAATCCAGTAACTGTTACCATCGGTTGAAAAAAAGACACTATTTAATAATTTTGTATTACCTCCTGTATTATTTGTTTACTATTTTATCAATAACAAGAACGATACAAACAGAAATGTCGTAATATCAAAAAGAAAATGACTTTTAAAACCTTCACTTTCACAAGTTCGTACAAAATAAATTTAACCGACTGCAAATAACAAGTACTAAACATTTCTTTTAATAATTAAATAATAGAGACTGCTGCAAAAGTAATACAATTAAACCATGCCATTACACCCGGGTATGTCCTAAAACTACGACCAAGACCACCGGGGGATGGGCAGCAGCATCCCTGGAGTGCGGTGGAGATACTGCGATCGCCAACCCGCATGCCAAGCGTGGCGATTATGGCATACACCCCCCGTGAATTTGGGGGAGGCCTATGTCCAGCAGTGGACGACCTTTGGCTGATATGGTGGATGCCATTACACTATACCCCATTTCGACGTTACCCAGCTTAAAGCGTTGCTTCAGGATCAGATACGTACTATATATTAATAAACAAGCAACATTTTAGTACCTATAATATTTTAGCATTAAGTATTTGTTTGTAAATCGGTTCAGTATCTAAAAAGGCTCTAACAATTTTAACAGCGTAAGTAAGCGTTAACAGTGGTGAAAAATCAAACTTGCTAAGTAGGTATCATTTCCGCCCACGAATACGAGTACATAAATTCCTTTTTTTCCGGTTTCCGGGTTATTATCGACGCCAAGCCGGGATGTTCGTTATATATTTTGGCTGCGCTGCACCGTATAGAGGGCCGTTTCGAAATATCTGCAGCTTTGACGTCGGTTATACAAGTTTATACTTATACATTTATCTTTTACTTGGCTGTTTCTTGAAAACATGCCATTTTTTACGTGCAATCAGGCATATATACGCCTGTTAGTGAAAGACAACCGACATATGCCTGGTAAGCATGAAGTCTAAAAAAATACAATTGTGACTTGCGTTTACGCAGACGGCATATACTTCGTTTTCTTACAAATTTTAGTTGGAAATCGGTAATTTTGTCGCGGCCTTGAGATATAGATCTGTGTATATCCTGGTGTTAAATTGAAACAACATTTACGTCAAGGGCTAGTAAGAAACATTTTGCTGTGATTAGCTGGCAGAGCGGGTTTAGGGGGGGCACTTGACTCCAACAAAAAATTGTACTTTAAAAATTAATATCACCCACGCGACACGAAAAATATAGTTAGACATAAACTCACATTCTTTTGAACCGAGCGATCTTATGATACCCCATTTTATACCTAGAGTTTTTTATTGGCATGATTAAAATGCACTTAATATTTATCATCAGCCGAAATACCTCTACTGCTGGACGCTGGACATAGGCCTCCCCTAAAGAGTGCCACAATGACCGGTCCTGCGCCACCCGCATCCAGCGGACTCCCACGACCTTCACTAGGTCATCATTCCACATTGTGGGGGGGCTACCCACGCTGCGCCTTCCAGTATTATATTTAAAACTTTTCCGTTCCAACAGCCATCCGTTAAATTCAATACGCCCCACCCACTGCCACTTAAGTTTAGCGATTCGGAGGGCTATATCGGTTACTTTGGTTCTACTGCGGATAACCTCTTTTCTGATGCGATCGCGCAGAGATACTCCTAGAATAGCCCTCTCCATTGCTCTTTGGGTGACTTTGAGCCTTCTTATGAGGCCCATAGGAAGTGACCACATTCCAGTGCCATAGGTCATCACTGGCAATACACACTGGTCAAAGACTCTCGTCTTGAGACACTGCGGAATATACCTTAATATTTAATACTTATGCCAAACTACAAACTTTGTAGTAGCAACGGTTACTGAGCTAAGCCGCAGATAGATGGACGGATCAACAGACATGGCGATGCTATAAGGGCTCCTTGTTTACTACGGAACCCTATAAACGATCAATTTTGCGTGAACATTTTCACGGAACTATATTTCAAACCCCGACTCGTACCTTCGAGATTTTCGGAACTTTTTGGGAACTTCTCAATCATCTTGGGGCAGGAAACGAATTAAAGTGTATTTCGACAAATCTGTTACACTCGAAATCGTTTTGGACACACCCCTCGTCAACTACAGTCACCACAGACCTAGATAAACCTAGATGCCCCCAATGTATGTACTTCGCGTGTATCTAAATGGTGCGGTGCACCACTTGCCGCTCAATCGTGCTCCTGTCGTTCTAACTGTAAGACGTTTGTTGCTGCACTAGAAAATGCCACACTGCGACGTAATTAACCGTTCAAATTCAACAAGAGTGGTTAGTCGAGTAAACGGTGACGTTTCCTTTCATAAGTAAGTATTTTTTCTAATAAATTTCGTCTTATTTAATTTAAATTTAATTATTTTCAACTTGGAGTGATGTCGTGTCGTTCCTACCAAAATATTTACACACATAGTATATTTTCGAAGTACGCCATCCATTGCGGCTTCTACTTTAAACTATACTTAAAGACTGTTATTTGTAGGCCGCAATGGATAGTGAAGCAAACGATTTTTTCGTAAATCTTCACGTTGTAGGGTAGTAGGGATTTTCTCATTGTCCGTCGATTTAAAGTGAGTAGTGCTGTATACTGCGATGTTTCATGCAATATCACTGTGCAATTCGATTTATAATCGATTTTTGTGACGGACAATGATAATTGATAATTAAGGCTAGTTACTATACCCTCCTGAGGAATGACCTTCAAAAAATGTCAACGTAATCTCAACCTTAATAAATGTATAAATATAGTTAAAAATATATTTTTTCTATGTCATACCTATACCACACGGGGCCTCAAGAGGATACAATAATGTTATTCTTTTACATAAAATATTTATTAATTTTAATTTAATAATATTTTTAGCAATAGATTCTTAAGCGTCACAGAAGCAGGGATCTTCTTTCATAATGTACTTAATAGAATATTTATTTGATTGTTGACTATACGTAGGTGTCAGGGCATTAAGCGAAGAAGAATATGCAATGATTTAATTGCATTTATTTAATAACCACCAAGCACTATTAAACTAAACTACATTATACACTAAGTTTATTACACTATTTCAGGTATTGAATGCTATCCAAAAAAATGCACTATAAAATATCTATTTTCATTATGTCTAATCCTCTCTGAAATGAACTATAGTTTTGCATCGATGAAAGGTTGTTGTTATAAAAATATTGCAAACCTTCTTTTGGGCAATCGTGTAAAAAAAATCTCTAACTTGGTGACCGAGTTAGCGAAGCGTCTCCGTTTCAGCTTTTGACAAAAATTCTGTCGTATGTCTGCAGTTCGCATTTCTCAACCGATTCTCGTGATATTTTGTGAGCTGGTTTGATAATTGTATAGAATTTCTTTGTGGAGTCAGTTTTTTGCAATTTAGAAATTAAAAAAAAAATGCGATGTCTCCAACTCACAGAGCCACTAGTAATCTTTGAATAACTTGCTCATTGTCTGTTTATAAACTCGAAGTATGATCGATAAAATAATCGATAGAAAATCAATCATAAAAATATCGATTTATTATTACGGAATATTTTGCATGGTTAAAACAGACGCATTAACGTAAATTCATAGGTTAATTACTTGAATTTTGAAGTAAAATGCAGAACGTAAACTAAAGCGGACGGGCTGCGTACGTCCTCTCACCACAAAGGCCTACTGAGTACTAAACCGACGGCAGCGCCTTTGAATCGGTTTAACGCGGCGGCAGTATTGGACATCACTAAATTGCTTACATGACGTCATAGTAGGCACGTAAAAATTGACACGCTCGGTTTCCATACTATGGAGCGCGTTTGCGGCGTCTATATGGTCTGTGACAGTCACCTTGAAACTAGTTTAAGTGACACCGTATTTAATGAATGAGTAAATAATATATAAAACCGGTTTAATTAACACATTTTCATATTTATACTTTAACTTAATCATCAACTCTAACAGATTATATTACAATCATACCTTTTTTTTAACGCAGAGGAAATGCATTTACGCATCCCCCGGGTCCGGGGAAGACCTGGGGGTATGTGGGACTCACCCTTCCTTAAGAGAAGGAAATGCCGTTCAGGGGGGCATCATGGGATCGCTAGCATTCTACCACGATGCCCCCCCATATTACAATCATACCTGCGTACTAATCACAGAAATATTCTGTGGTACTAATATTATAAACATACTATATACTTATAAATATACTATATACTTATAAATATACTATATATAGGTGCAGTACTCTAGTGGAGCGCGGCCAACTAGATTCTTTTAAACCAATCAGATCACAGAGAAACTCATAACTCCCTAGGGAGCTATGAAAGTCCATCAATCCCGCGGGAGGTAAATCGGCTATAACTACTCTATACGCCTGCGTACAATAAGATCCTTTACGAGCAAGTGTGATGAAAAAATACATACCTACTACTATTGGAAGTATTTGAACCACTGATTGGAACCTTATGGGGCGAGGCTCCCGTGTACGTGAAAACCACGGTGGGGATTTGGACACACTTTATTTAGAACTGGCTTTTGCCCGCGACTTCATCCACGTGCAACTCGTTATATTATAGAAATAATTGCTATAAATGGTTGTAGGCGCAGCGCAGGGTTAAATATCGCTCGCCCATACAAAATTTCTACCCCCCCTTTTCACCCTTATGGAATGATTTCCGGAATAAAAACTATCCTATGTCCTTTCCAAGACTCAAATTATCTCTATACCAAACTTCATCTAAATCGGTTTAGTGGTTTAAGCGTGCATGAAGAGGTAAGAGGCAGACAGGCAGACAGAGTTATTGTCGCATTTATAATATGGTCATGGATTTATGTCTAGCCTTTTAGAAAAAGAAGTTATTTATGTTCCACAAACATGCAACGTCATTACGTGCGTTATAACAAGCTTCAAAGTATCACGTTGCACGGGGGAACACCTCGGGAGAACTGTAAAGGAATTTCAAACAAAATTGAAAGCCTAGGCCGGGAAGTTTTTATTTGAATTTTAATGTCAAACATAACGTCTGTCAAATATTTGTTTTTTGAGTGGTGTATTTTTTTTATTTCATTGCATATGTTTGAGAAAAGCACTATAGTACATATACAAATCTCGGCGAGAAACGTTGGGATGCACGCGCGCCTTTATATTTATATATATATATATATATATATTATATTTAGGCCATATCTATATTCTTAATTTTGTTTTTCGCACATCTTACTCCTCTACTTATTTTCAAAGTCTGCATGTTCAATCTGTATTTCTCGGCATCCATGGTACAGGCTGTGCCTAGTTTGGGGCTGATGGAAATCCTTATCTGATTTTATATATTGCATACTAATAGTCGTTTAGTGAATACTATTCTGATGTACTGAACACAGGCCTACCCCAAAGAGTGGCACAATGACCGGGCCTGCGCCACCCGCATCCAGCGGACTCCCGCGACCTTTACCAGGTCATTCCACCTTGACTACTATCTCACCTGATGATAACTGTTGATGAGGTCAAGGGTGTTAAGTGGGTACATGCGTACCTATTTCTCTCGCCTTGAAAAGATCAAAGTTTAAATCAATGTAGCTATTGTTAATTTTAGCTGGAGTCATACGGTTCATAATACATATACTGTTACTCCTGTTTACCTACCGTTTTCTATTTCCATGGCAACTAAGAAGTTACGATGATTTTTACCGTAATAACAAAAACTTCTGTAGCCGTTTATTTAAAATGCATATATAAAAAAAAATATAAGTAGATTAGAAGGCAAACCATTATTAAAAATATTGGTTTAGTTAGACTTATCAAGCTGGGCTAAAGTAGTACCCCTAGGGATTTAACCCCTAGGGAAAATACGTTTACATATTTATGATTTACAAAACATTTGTTTGACCAATCAAAACACTTCTCCATATTAAATCCACCAATCACAATACACTAATAACTCTTTAAAAACGTTGTACCTATTTGATATCAACCAAACAAAATTCAGCTACACCACAGATACACTAAAATCAACCAATCAGGTAACAAACGCTAAGTTTTCTTAGTCCCTATTTCATCATCATCATATCAGTCGAAAGACGTCCACCGCTGGACATAGGCCTCCCCCAAAGACTCCCACACTGACCGGTCCTGCGCTACCCGCATCCAGCGGACATCTGCATAAAAAAACATGCCGCCAAATTATACATACGTAATATGCTGTGGAATTTATTGTTCTTTTTGGGAGGATAATCTTTGTTTACTTGTTTTCTCGCAATCGAAGTGAAAAGTAGAATGTATAACTCTGGTCTAAAAGTCATATTACCCCTCGAACTATTTTCCCTCACATCGTTCGGGAAAATAACCATCTCGTGGTAATAAATATGGCTTATTTTAGACCGAATCATACAATCTACATACGTAATGGTTTTTATTGTTATTATTATTATAATGGTGTCGCAGTGCTCGATACTCAATCCTAACTTGACAGAGCTTTTTTCTTAGGGCGCGTTTCGAATGAGGTGATGGAGAGTCTTGCGTAGCTTCCGAAGACTACGAGTTTGCGGAAACATTGGGTCCCTGGTCAGCTGACATGAAAACTTTTATGAAGGCAATGGGTAGACGTCTCGTAGACGCTTCAGGGGACCATAAGACTGGCGCTTACCTCCACAACGTATTACTTTAGCAATACAGAGAGGTAACGTCGCCAGCGTTATGGGCTCCATGCCGCAGACGGAACTACTGGACGGGGTCTTCTTTTTATGACTGGGTAAAGTAAGTTAGTTTAGTTTTTAATTAATTTGTATTTTTTTGTTTGATTGTTTTTTGTATGTGATTGACCAAGTTACTTGATAAATAAATAAATTAGCACCAGTGTAATGGTTTGCAAAATAAATTTTCTTCTTCCTTCTTTGATTGTTTAATTCAGCACATCTAACACTTAACTACGCATTTAGGCATCCCACCTTGTCCAGGGAGACCAGAGTGGACCAACCGCGGTAAAAGCCTTGGACTATCGTCTAAAAGATGCAGAGGCAATTAACTTCCACTGTCACTAATCCGTAATTCGCAGACGAGACGAGACAGACGCAGACAAATCCTCCTTTCATGACGAAAGGATTCGCCAAGGTTAAGAGGGACCTAGGTACGTTTGCCTCAAGCTGCCCGACACACCATATCAGCCGAAAGACGTCCACTGCTGGACATAGGCCTCCCCCAATTTCATGGGGGGTAAACCATGGGGGGCTGCCCGACACAATTAGTGCTCAAATCGGTAATAGGTAGCACCAGCCCGGCTAGTATGATAGCTTATACCGTCACGTTTTATGTGACGTCTCAGTATATTATTGCCATATAACGTGACGGTATAAGCTATCATACTAGCCGGGCAGGTATAGTAAGTAGGCTTCGGTTTCTGATTATCATCAGGAAGGCCGCGAATGCCTGTTTCCACCGTCGTAGATTATAAAAAAACATCTACGTAGATGTCATTGACGATTGACTGATCTGTCTTATATTGCGAAATCTGCTACGAAGGTCTTATGCCATTTACGTAATTACGTCTTTTATTGCCAAGGTTGCATGCAAGATTATACAACGTCTACGTAACCAACGACTGAGATAGTTTGAGTCGCGGAAAAGGACTAAGTATAGTTTTTTTATCAGCCAACCAGAGTATAGGGAAAACAACCACCACATCTTCACCACAATTCTCTGATAAGACAGATTTCTGGTACCTACTATATTAACCCGCGAATCCGGGTGGAAATGCAGCAATTTCTTCTCTTGTTCATGTTACACTATTCTAACATAACCATTATCATCTTGCACCCGGGTATGTCCTAAAACTACGACCAAGACCACCGGGGGATGGGCGGCATCATCCCTGGAGTGCGGTGGAGATACTGCGATCGCCAAACCGCATGCCAAGCGTGGCGATTATGGCATTTACTATTCAATTGGGGGAGGCCTATGTCCAGCAGTGGACATCCTTGGGCTGGTATGGTGGATCATCAACTTTGCGGGTAACAAATTGTTCGTTTGTTTTGAGGGCTCATTTGTAACCTAACAGGAACGACCTACTTTTATAGGGTACCTACCATTGAAGAGGCGTAGTAACGCCCGATGGTCTTATTAAAGCTTTTTTAAAAGGCTCTTAAAAGAGCAAGCGAATGAATCTGTACAAAAAAAATGATATCATTTAAAGTGTCATTAATAACCTGAATGTTTGAAATTCTTGTATAACATTAGTTACACATACACATTAGTTTAGTTTATTTAAACTAATTTAGTACCAAGAAAATATACACGGTGAATTTCAGTAACCCGACATATATTAACCATCGGTCCTAAAGCCTAAATGGACTAATAAAAATGGTACGAGTATAACAAACAGTCCAAAACGGATAATTTTTTCAGATATTCATTGTTTTAAGAAATTTACAAGTTAAAATATCTCAAGTATAACAGCAGCGTCTCATCCTAAGGAAGTGACGTCCACCTCACATTTGTCCAACGTTTTCTCTTTGATTCCTTTGAATAAGAATTTGTACACAAAAAAAAATAGTATCATTACTTGATTTTCTTTTTCCATTAATTAATTAAGTAAGGTCTCGTCGCGTTAGACGGTGTGGATGTCATGGATGTCCAGGCAGCCAAAACACTTAAATCGCGTTCGGCTGCCGGTCTTTATGCCATTCCGCCATATCTAGTAAAAGATTGTTTATCAGATCTAGAGGACCCTCTAGAATACGGCAATATGAGGATGGAGTCCCCATGCCGCAGGGAACGTGTTAACTGAGACGGTCACTGTCACGGTAAAGGGACAAAATAGGTGACTTCAAATGGTAGCGAACGGGGGTAGTAGGCGGCAATTCTTTGCCGCAACCTACGCACCCAAGAAGAACATTTTTCCCAATAAGAATACAAAGTCTTGTGCGCAGAGTTTAAAGATAAGATAGACTTGAATGGAATGTAGCTATCGCCCTACAGTAACTATCTACCCTTGAATTAACATGTTAATAATCTGCCACGACATTGACATTCGTTAGTTCGTCACAGTACTCACAGTCAAAGTCAAAGGCCGAAATCGCGCTCGTGCGGATCGTTATCAGAAGTTGCCAACCTTGTAAAAAACATGTTGAGCTAGGTTTAAAATGCCTATGGATAAAAGTGTGGCGTTAATCTAATCCTTGATAGGCTAGACTGGCTTTGGCATTATTTTTTATAGCACGACACGGCATTGGCAAACAAGGATACGGCCTGGTTGTTAAGATAGCTTTAACGTGTCCACTAATGCCACTCGTAAATAACTGTGATTATTTAAATTTAACGATAGTTAATAAAAAGGGGGCCACTACGCACTGTATTTTGTATTTACGTACCATTTCAATATATCAAACTAGTTTTTACCATGATGGATTGGTCGATCTATGCGGCCAAAGTTAAAACGGCTGTTTTATATTTTGAGCTCACAGATCGACGAATCCAGTAACGTTAAAGCTAGTCTGATGTATTGAAAAGGTACTTAAATGAGCTAGCTCCATGAGCTCATACCGCCTTCCCCCTTCTTCCATCGGACATCCAGACGTACGGCTGGCTACCATCCTTACCTGGTCGAAATTCCTCTAATTCGAACCAAGCGCTTTGCATCTTCTTTTATAATGCGCACTTCTAAGGTTTGGAATTCTCTGCCGGCGTCTGTATTTCCGAGTTCATAAAACCTGGACCTTTTTAAGGCACGAGTGAATAGGCATCTTCTGCTGGGTGAGCTCGCTTCATCGTCGGCCTCATCTTTGCCCCCTGGCTAGATGCTGGCCAAGAGCAATCCCATTTTTAATTAAAAAAAAATAATACAAAATACAGTAAATATTTAGTGGACTCATTTTTTATTATTTATCGTTAAATTTTAATAATCACAATTACTTACTTAGTAGCATTTTGACGTTTGCGACACTTGAATAGTCACAAGTGTGTTGCCGACCCATTATTGATTTGAAAGTTCATTTTGTCGACAAACAGAGACAAATGCAATCCATCCATCATTCTACTCATCAGGTGAGCTCTGACGACTATATTCACAACAAAGAAGACCCACATTCTCTTTTTTTTCAGGGGATTGATCCGTTATGGATACAACCGCACCGCGGGGATAGTGCGAAGGTTATGTCGGACCTGCATCGACTAAAAACCCCCCGACGGTCCTCCTCTGCTCATTTCGGACGGCTCCGGATCTCCTTCGGACCGCACCAGTTCTGCCCTAGATTCACACCTCTGTGGGATGTACCATCTGTTTTCATAGACGGCCGCAGCCCCCAACTGCGACCGTATTCAACCCCTAGGATCCCCTTAGTGAATATAATAATAATAAGCGAAGAGTCTCGACCAACATCTTAAGGGACTCTCGTTAGATGGCTGGGTCAAAGGTCAGATACAGAAGGCGGTACTCCTGGACACGGCGCGGATAATCCGGAGGTTTCTCTCTCTGTCGCCCTAACCACCGGTATATAGCTTAGGCCCTGCCTCGCTGCCGTGCCGGGGGCACCCTAGGTTAGGTTTTTTATAATAAATAATATAAATAAATAAATAAATATAAATATTAGGGGACATTTTTTACACAAATCGAACTAGTCCCACAGTAAGCTCAATAAGGCTTGTGTTATGGGTACTAGACGACGATATATTTAATAGATATATACTTAAATACATAGAAAACATCCAAGTCTCAGGAACAAATGTCTCTGATCACCACAGAAACAAATGCCCTTACCGGGAATCGAACCCGGGACCTCTAGCTTCGGAGGCAATGACACTACCAACTAGGCTAAAGAGGCCGACAAATGCTTTTATATTTTGTATGTACTCGTATGTTTATGTATTTTACTTTTAAAAATGTATTGTAAAAACCTAGCTTAGAAAATAAATACAGAGAATAATAATCGTATGGCATTTATTTTCGAACCGTGAGATCTCCGAGAAGACAAATACGGTTCCCAGTTTGTTGCACTTTTTTCTGTAAAAGCACTGTAGGTCTAGGTCTACAGTGATTTTACAACTTATTCGAAGTGGCATTAAGAATTACATCACATGATATTCTCTCCTAATAACATAATGATAATTATGTGACGATTTTCCCTTTGCAATCGTTGAGAAAGTAATTATGTGAAGTGGAATTGATTGCACACCTACTGAAAACAATGGACTATTGAAACTAATTACAAATAGCTGTAATAATTTTACACGTCTAACTTATTACGTTTAGTTCCTGGAAAGTCACACACAGTTGTTTATAAAGACACGTGACATGTTTCAAGCCAAGTTCGACAAAAGTATGAACGAACAAGTGCGACGCAGCAGCATTGTTTTATGAGTTTGGCAAAGTTTCGGGCAGTTTTGGGTGAGGTGGTTCGATTTTTTTTTTCTTAGCTTATGAATACGTAGGACTCTATTCAGTATATCAAAATGATAAGCGTAAAATACTTTATAACAATGAATTTTGTTATCCCCATAGACGTGAAGGTACGTGAGTGATGAGTCTTTAAACTTGGGGAACAACAAAAGCGACATCTGAAAATTGCTACGAGGTGGTAAAAGAACCAACCAGCTTTTAACATTGTCTCCATTGGAGGGCAGCATAGTGTTTATTACAGGAAAATTTCCGGTTTCACCTGCTGACTAATACGAGAAATTGCGTACCTAGATAATATTACGAACCACAATTTCGGACGTAATATTACTTTTCTTGTTTGTTTCTGTCCGATGGTGTACAATGCACGGAAAATTTAAGATACATATAAGTATTTTTAACCATTATAATTTCAAGCAACAGAAACTGATTTCCGAGCTAGACATCCCATTGTATATACAATGATTCATGTTATTTAAGCATGGCGTATTATAAATTAAAGGGCCTCTCTAGCCTCTGAGCGATTGGCCGCGTATACGCAGGTTCAAATCCTGCTCGGAGCTTTAAATTTTTAAATTTTTCCCTTTAATTTAAAATTTGGAATTGTCGTTAGCAGCGTTACTGTTTAATAAAAAAAACAATTTAGTATGGGATGGCTCATCATTACTGACGATTTCTCAATGTAATTTGAGACGTTGGTGCCGTTAATAGAAGTCGAAGTCTTCTACGGTAGATGTCGCTGTACGCCTCTCTTAAGCGTTATAAGGGGGAACTAGTGAAGGATTTCGTGCACTTGGTTGTTCCGATAGCTCAGAGGCTAGAGCGATTGGCCGCGTATGCCAGATGTCGCAGGTTCGAATCCTGCTCGGAGCATTAATTTTTTCAACTTTTCCCAATTTAAAATTTGGAATTTTCGTTAGCAGCGTTACTGCTTAATACAAAATCAATGGCATAATAAATTGAGAACCACACTACGTCAACGTTTGCATGATGAATCGAGTTCAGTCAAACGTACGGGGGAGTCTTGGGTGAGGCCACACGAGCGTAATTTATTGAGTTCTGAGCGGCGTAATTTCGGTCGTCGCCGTACTTGTGATATTACTGAAAAGTTCGGTGATAGTCACTAGTATGGCGACGACAGAAATTTCCCCGCTCGACAAAAATTACGCTCGTGTGACCTCACCCTGTGATGGTTTTACACGCAAACGGGGCCACCTTAAGTAGACAACATAGCACGGGCTATGTAATGTATTAGAGCGGGATATCATTACTAGTAAGTAACTCAGTTAATTAAGTGACCGCGTATGTTCGGCATAAACCGTTCGTCATTTTCGCCCTACCGTATTTGCTTGAGAAGGACAAATGCACTTTTGAGATGAACGCGATCACGCTGGTTAGATACTTTAACCGGCCATTTAATAACGTCTTTGTTTACCTAGAAACTATGAGGTAATCTGTTTGTTTGATAAACGTTTCACAACATTCTAAAGTCATAAAACTTAGGTACTGCAAATCGGTTTTTCCTGTTTTTGATAAAGGTCATATAAACAAACACGTGGCAAACATCTAAACATGCATTTGGATTCGTGAAGTGAAACAATATTTATTTTTTCGTCAACATAGGTATCCTTCGGAGATATCCTATAATGGTAGATGTGGTACAGTCAGCGTCGTATAGTACGTTACGTAGCAGCCGAAGTGACCAAATAGTTCTGTACACAATATATTTTGTATGGTGTACCGGAAAGCAGTACTGTCTCGACTGATGATAGTTGACACTGACAGCTGACAGTTTACTCATATCGTAGCGCCTCCGCACCGACTAATCAGGAAATCCACCACCACCATATAAGCCGTAGGACGTCCACTGCTGGACATAGGCCTCCCCAAATTTCATGGAGGGTAGATGCCATAATCGCCACGCTTGGAATGCGGGTTGGCGATCGCAGTATCTCCACCGCACTGCAGGGATGTTGCTGCCTATCCCCCGGTGGTCTTGGTCGTAGTTTTAGGACATACCCGGCTCCAGGTCGGTAGTTTATTGTATGTACGTATACCGGGTGTTTGGTAGCTATTAGGTGCAAAGACTTTCAGGGATGATAGAGGAGTTCATTTTAAATATTTTGAACGAATCCGTTATTTTCTAGAATAACTTCAAAAATAACGAATTTATTTTCGTATGCATGGTAGTATAGAAAACGTACAATTAAAATAAAATAATAAATACCTTGGAAACTAAAAGACTTTTTACTGAAGCAAGTTGTGTCTAAAATATCTAAAATGATACTCCTCTATCATCCCTGGAAGTCTTTGCACCTAGCTACCAAACATACTATATATAAATTTTGACAGAGAGTATTAACTAGTACCTAAATTAGTGTCTACTTAGCTACAAATTAGAAGGATTTGGAACCAATTGATTATTACAAATACTCATAGTAATTTCTAGTTTTGTATTGCTCATTTTAATCACAATAGAATCAATAGTAGGTACTTACCTACCCATTTTAAAAATAGGTGTCAAAATAAGTAGCTAATTATATTTTAATACGGTCTCATTTTATTCAAATAGTTTAGTCAAAGAGTTTGTCTGTATTTGACCTGTGTCTTGTGAACAATAAAGTATTTACATACGTACACAGAGTCACGTGTACATTATCTACCTTTTATATTTCCACTTGTTTTGAGAAATTTAACATATGATTAATATAATGATACTTACAACACTACAATTTGTTAAAATTAAAATAACTAAAAAACCGGCCAAGTGCGTGTCTGACCACGCACAAAGAAGGGTTCCGCCCTCCTAATCTACATTTTAAAACCACTATACGATTCATTTCATCAAAAAAGGTCGTATTTTCATAGGAAACTCACGGCCCTTACGCCCTTTTGTTTGGGCAAGACAGTTTTTCAGCAATAACATTAACTCAAAACCGTTAAACCTTTCTTGTTCAAACCAAAAATCGCTGAAAATATTTATTAATGTAGGTACATCATCTTGATTTTTTTCAGAATTTTAAACTTCATAGCTTGGAAATTAGAGGGGGGGGGGGCACTTTTTACGTCTTTGACAGCTAATATCTCGTCAACGGTTGACTTAAATGGAAAAGATTTTTAGAAACCTCTATTTCATTTTTGAAGGCCTATAGATACCCCACACGCCTATGTGCATTTTTTGGCCCTTCTGTTCCATGTATGGGGTGCCCCTCCAGTTTAATATTTTTTTCGTAATTTCACATCGTATTTCTCTAGCGGTTTATAGCGTACACCTTCTTACCAAATTTTATAATTCTAGTTCTCATAATCTCCGAGTAAATCGGCTTTGACATACGGACGGACGGACGGACAGACATGACGAATCTATAAAGGTTCCGTTTTCGCCTTTTTGGCTACGGAACCCTAATAAGGCCGTCCGTGGACTGTCCAAAGGTCCCTCGATAAATCCATCACAGACGTCAGGCAGTATTGCCGCGCTGGATTACAAATACAGCAACAGCCATTCTCTGCGCAAGAAAATTTCTCATATTTTGTAATAATCAATAAATTATTATATTTTATTTTCGGTCATTAACCTTTTTCAGCACAATACCGACATAAAAGGCTTAACGCGACGCGTCTGTAAAACAAGCGCACGCGATTAATTCAAAACCGACTTATATATTAATAATATATTATGCATAGTGCTCATACTTATTTATTTGCAATGATTCTTATCAAAATAATTACAAAATATTATATTAATAAATGAAAATAAAAATGACAATAAACGAAACTACCTAATTAAATTTAAATACATATTGTAATTGTGTATGTAAGTATAAATAGACCCCAGTATTTCCTTTTTCGAAACAGACCATCTAAATTGATTTGATTGAAGTTGTGACTCAACTGGTGGGCATAATTATGAGCAAAAATCCTATAACATGTCGTACGGTCGAACTCCCAGCCTAATCAGTATTTGTATAGTTTTCCAACGGGTGGAAGCGACAAAGTACCTGCCAAAATATATTCTGCTACTTATGAATTCGACTGTAGGTACACGAAAAAGAATTAAAAAATCCCCAATCTGAAGACCCAGTAATATACTACGCAATGGCGAGAAAAACTAATGACTATGTATTGTATTAGGTACCCATGTTATGAACTGTCATATATTATGCTGTCAATGTTAAGGTATTGTTTGTATGTAATGAAAATGAATGACGCTTATTTAATGTAATGTTTAAGATTGAGTTGTTTTTTACTTACTACCACATTAGTATTAGTTAGGTATATCTGAGTTGAGGTCGGTCATTGTGGATCTCTTTGGGTAAGGCCTATGTCCAGCAGTGGACGTCCTTCGACTGACATTCAGATCTGAGTTAAGACTGCGCAGTACGTTCGGTTCTCCATACAAACGCATTTATGCTCTCATTTTAAAACGCCAGGCTAGAATAACATGAAACTTTGTATACACAATGGTATCCGGCATATCAAGGTCGGATCATAGTTTCTGTTGCTTGAAATTATAATGGAGAAAAAAATACAGCGATTATTAAGGTTTTCATACAAGCCGTAAAAAACTCATAAAGCCGCTGTATTTTTTTTCTTTTACAATTTCTAGCAACAGAAACTATGATCCGACCTAGATATGCCGGATCCCATTGTGTATACAAATTTTCATGTTATTCTAGCATGGCGTTTCAAAATGAGAGCATAAATACATTTGTATGGAGAACCGATCCACACCGATCGTACTGCGCCCTCTTAAAAGAAGTTAGGTGTTTGGTATTTTAATAAGATCATTTATGTAACAATCATTTGTTTATGTTAACAATTGTATTTAACTTTAATGTAAGTGTTTATGTAATGTTTATCATGTATTTAACCAGTCTGTGCATGATTTTATCTGCATACAAAATAGTTTGTAAATTAAGTATGTTATTTCTCGGCAAAGCAATGCATTTAAAATTGCGTCCATGAATCACAGAACTGAATGGCCTGCCTGGTCATTTGTACTACACGACTGTAACTTCACTACATTTATTTCCAGAAAAAAAATTGGTACCTAAACAAACTCGTTCAAAATATTAAAAAGTTTGTCAAATATTCAAACGCACTTATCAACAAACAAAGTATTTATTTCGCCTATAAAATCTGAATAAACAACTTACCAACGCAACTAACTTTTTAAAGCCAGCCGATTCTATCCACACACGATCCAACAGTTTCATATCAGGAATTTTCTTTTCTGGCAGGAAAGATTTTATGATGAAATCCTCGTCTTTTCCCATAGATGCACTGGCAGAGAATTTCCTTTGCCATTTTATTTTTTTTAATTCACTAGTTATAAGTTTGCGCGCGAGACTGTTCATTCTACCGTTTGCGCGCGCGTTTTCCGATGTGGTTTGCGTTCGACTGATTCGCGTAGTGTGTTCTGTGTGTTACGAAATTGTTCTATGTTACTTTCGTGTCGTCGTCTACTGTAAGTCAAGTGATAATTATGAGTGCAATCAGGCATTTAAAATGTAAGTGTGCTTAAACTTAATACCGTGTTTAGTATGTAGATTTTCCGTATTGTTTGGAAGTCGAGGACATTACGATTACATACTTGTTAAACTTGTATTGGAAGCATTTAATTTTTATCTTCAAAATGCGTCATTACCTTTGAGGGGAGAGAGCATAGAGCAATGATCAATTTTCTGTGTTCACATTTGCATATAACATATTATATTATATTAAGCCTTTATAAAATATATAAATATTAGGGGACATTTTTTACACAAATCGAACAAGTCCCATAGTAAGCTCAATAAGGCTTGTGTTATGGCTACTACCTGGACGACGATAACATTTGATAGATATATATAGATATATATACTGGTAAAGGTCGCGGGTGTCCGCTGGATGCGGGTGGCGCAGGACCGGTCATTGTGGAAGTCTTTAGGGGAGGCCTATGTCCAGCAGTGGACATCTTTCGGCTGACATGATGATGATACTTAAATACATAGAAAACATCCAAGTTACAGGAACAAATGTTTCTGCTCACCACAGAAACAAATGCCCTTACCGGGATTCGACACCGCGACCTCTAGCTTCGGAGGCAGTGTCACAACCAACTAGGCTAAAGCGGCCGGCCGACAAATAGGCTTTATTTAACCAAACAAAGTTAACAGTGTTTTTATTTTATTTTTCTTTATTTAGTTTCCAAATGGTCTTGCTTTACAGTATAGGCACTATGGTTGAACCGGTAGAGCAAGCCTTATGTTATGGCATTAAGTTTGCCATTTGTACTTTTATGTATGTACCTGTAAATACTTTATTGTACACAAAACACAGGTAAAAATACAGACAAATTCGGTTATATCGGTTCAAAGGCGAACTTATCCCTTTAAGGGATCTCTTCCACTTAACCTTCGAGCAATTGAGTGGACCACAGGAAGTAAAAGATAGACAAACTAACACGTGTACAAAACTATATATATATGATGATGATGTCCTCCCAGATGTGTCCGTCGACGGCGACATCCTGACAAAACCAGTAACTAAGGTCGGGAGATTTTACAAGCATGGTGGGCACGAACGTGACTTGCAAAACCAAATTTGGTTTTGAATGTGCGGCGGGAAGAAGCACAGTGAAGCTGTCCTCTAGAATTAAAAGTGTATTGGTCCTAGGCCGAGCTTTACGGAACTGGCGTTTGGCGTCAAGATCGACGAGACGGCCGCGTTCGTACCCGCACTGACAGCAGTTCGCCAGTCCGATCTGCGACTAGCAAGATCCTCCCATGACTCACACGATATGCCGGTGGCAGACAAGTGGCGTTTTAGGACATACTTGTAACGTGGGTACTGCCCGCCAGCTTTACGTATAGATATATATAGCTTTTGTTATTTACTTTTCTTGTTTGTGCATAGTTATTAATATAAGATTTCAAGCTAATAACATGGTCATTAACATTAAGTATAACAAGCGTGAGGCGTCAGTTAATGCTGCTAATAATGCCCGTGGCAAAATGGCTGGGATTCGATGACGCCGCGCCCTACCACACATCGACTGAATTTACTTTTCCGATCCGATCCTAGCTGTCCATGTACATACATATATTTTGTACCCACTTATTCAATTTAAATAAACTCTATTTACATCGTGAAAAATGGTGCTTGCAACATCGCCGAAATATCGGGAACTCAATACCTAAATATTATACATTGGTCAGCTGACTTAAAACAGATACGTATTGAGTAGTGAATATGCTGAGTTATAGTATTACTAATGTATACATCGTAAAGTGCGTTTCATGCTCTTTCAAACAATATAAGCATTCATATTACTAAGTATAAACACTTCAGTAGTATGAGCGATAACAGCAGGTCAAGTGGCTTGCTCGCGTCGACTCAAATTACAGCCGGGAGACTCGGGGCGCGCGGCGCGGCGAGGAAGCGGTAGTCGCGAGCAGCAAAAAAATAAGACGTACACATATGTCGGAAGTAGTTAGAGGGGGGCAAAAAATTTCGCAGCCCATGGGAGACGACAGGTTAAACAGTGGAAGCACATAACTACTTATTGACACAAGGGTTATTTTCAAATATTTGTAAACAGGCAGTGGCACATAAATATATGTAATTCACGTATTCCAATTTGTTGTGAACAAATAGGAGCTCAAAAATATCAGTACAGATAAAACATTTTGATTTTTCACAAATGACAATCACCGAAAAGAGTACCATACAGCCATATGATACATTTGTTTCTTTCAGTTTGAGTGGCACGTCATAGAACTGTCATAAATCTGCGTGCTGCTTCTTTTACTTTTTTGTGATTTATACTCGGTTTGAAAGAGGTTTGATATCAACATTCATTACTGGCTTCTGAATATTTTTCTTTTATCTGTCAGTTTTGTTCAGATGTTTATGAGTTTCTACTTGTTCACATGATTTTGGCAAACTTTATTACAGAATTTGATATTTAAGTGAAATGTTTTATCTGTGCAGATATTTATGAGCTCCTTCTTGTTCACAACAAATTGGAAAACGTTACATATATGTATGTGCCACTGTCTGTTAATCAATATTTGAAAATAACCCTCGTCTCAATAGTCATGTGCTTTCTTATACGACGTCTTGGGTTATTTTTTCGAAACTCGCCGATGACTTCTAGAAAACAGACAGTGGTATACCAGTCAGCATTAACCGTTTTACGATCCTCGAGCACGATGGTGGCAACGTGGCCACTTTTCGCCACAAACGTGGCGACCATTTTTTTCGAAGTGCTCCGTGAGCGTATTACTTTGGTCGGTTTTGGCTCATCTTGGAACACCCAAACAGTCGAGTGCTGTTTAGAATTGGGATCGTAGGCATATATCCAAGATTCGTCACCACTGATAATGTCGTAAACATGTTTCGAGTTTCCTCGGTTGAATTGCCGCAGAGTTTTGCGACACCATCGAACGCGAGCCGTTTTTTGGTCTTCACTGAGTAAATGTGGTATCCAGCGTGAGATCAACTTTTTTACGCCTAAGTGATCATGCAAAATACTGTGAACACTGGTCCCTGAAATACTTAAGGAAGCTTCTATCTCACGGTATGTCGCATGGCGATCTTCGACGATCAGTTGCCGTACAGCATCAATGTTCTCCTGGGTTACGACTATTTTTGGTCGACCTTCACGATGTCTATCACCAAGACTAGAGCAACCACGTTGAAATTCTAAATACCAGCGTTCCACAGTCCGGAGGCATGGTGCTTTATCATTGAAAACCGTAGTCGAACTCTTCGAAGCACTGAAGTCGCGTTAAGCCCCTTTTGAAGTTGTAAAAAATTATCGCACGTAAATTTTCCTTCGAAATTTCCATTTTCACAACTGATTTGTCAACTTTGAACGAACGCTGTACTAAAACGGTTGGGCCGATTTCGAGTCATTTTTTTGTTTTCGAATTCTAAATTCAAATATTTTAAGATGACTCTAGTTCTTTTTTATGCAATCACGGAAGGTTTGCAAACGACAGAACTTAAAAGGCAGCCCTCGTACTTATTATGTATTATGTTTCAATTTAAGCAACTGAAACATTATACATAAGTATCATGTTTCAGTTGCTTAAATATTATTGAGAGGCTTGCTCAGGTGAATATGACGGATGACACGTGTATATATTTTCGAATGATAGATCTGTTCAGATGTATTTGTATTTGCTCATATATTTATGAACTCGACTGTACATACCCCGTTCTGAACAATAATTATAGGTCATTTTGTAGAAAATAATAAACGAATTCTTCTCTATTCGTTGAGGCCTGTGGGTCAAGTAATATAAAAATCAGTAACATTTTAAAAATATTTAATATAGAGTTCATACAACTAATGATAGGTATAAAATATGTTCTTTTTTTATAATGATAAACAGATTAGACTAGTCGAATTTGATTGTTATTATGACTAATTAAAATTCGGGGCTATTTAATACTCTTAAAAAACTAGAAAAATACAAAATTCATCAAAATTAGATTGATATTACAAAATATTGCACGTCAAAAGGTAAAAAAGTACAAATTAAATTGGAATACATTTTGATCTACACTTAGATAACTATGTTTGATAAAATATAAAATTACATTTGAATATCGTAAGCTTACACTGTATTTCTTTTTACGTCTTAAGTGTATCGATAACAATATTTAAAAAATGGCCAAGTGCATGTCGCGCCACACGCAATGTAGGGTTCCGTAGTTACCCGTTACATTATACGGACTTAAAAGTTCATAAACTTATATTTACTATGTGTTTGACATAACTATAGCCGTCCGTACGTCTTAAAACTACGAACAAGACCACCGTGAGATGGGCAGCAGCATCCCTGCCCGGCTAGCACAACTTGGCGCGCGAGCTATCTCACGCGCGAGATAGACAATCTGTCTCTTTCTGTGTGTACCAATTAGAAAGAGGCGGATAGTCTATCTCGCGCGTGAGATAGCTCACGCGCCAAGTTATTCTAGCCGTCCTGGAGTGCGGTGGAGATACTGCGATCGCCAACCCGCATGCCAAGCGTGGCGATTATGACATTTACCCCCATGAAATGAGGCCTATTTCCAGCAGCGGACGTCCTTCAGCTGATATGGTGGTGGTGAAATAACTAACAACGTTATCTAAGTAGAACATAATTGGAAATTGTACGAAAGATTGTTTTTCCTCGTTAACTAGTAATGTCTTCATATTCGTTAACTACTATAGGTCGATTCACAAGAGCTGGCGCGGAATATCTATGAAATTAATGACTGTTCCATACATTTACCGCGCCAGCTCTTGTGAATCGACCTATAATATCCTATAGCTGCTGTAGTTCATTAAGACTGCGCAGTACGTTCGGTTCTCCATACAAACGTATTTATGCTCTCATTTTAAAACGCCAGGCTAGAATAACATAAAACTTTGTATATACAATGGGATCCGGCATATCTAGGTCGGATCATAGTTTTTGTTGCTAGAAATTATAATGGAGAAAAAATACAGCGATTATTAAGGTTTTCATACAAGCCGTAAAAAACTCAAAAATCCGCTGTATTTTTTTTCTTTTACAATTTCTAGCAACAGAAACTATGATCCGACCTAGATATGCCGGATCCCATTGTGTATACAAATTTTCATGTTATTCTAGCATGGCGTTTTAAAATGAGAGCATAAATACGATTGTATGGAGAACCGATCCACACCGATCGTACTGCGCCCACTTAAACATTATTATATAATTAAGCCATTATGATTTATTTCACATACCCAGTAGCGTTAAGGGCACGTTTGGACTGTTGACCGAAACAAAAATAAGCACTTTAAATTATAATGATTCCATGTTAACTACGGAACCCTAAAAGTGTGTTATACAAAGTGAGTATATAAAGACTTAAATAATACCTATTTTGTATCTTCGTTGATACAATTGGACCCTTGACTTGACCTTAGTAACTACATAATACTACTATGATATTGGTAGTATTTGATATTTCGAATTTAAATACCTAACCTTGTGCAAAGAAGTTGATAGGTATCAATACTGTATCAATACGGGATTACATATCCTTATAAAATATTACTTTATAAAAATAACAGAGAGAAAGTAGCAACATAGCCAAAACTTATATCCTGATTTCAGATCATCACCGTGAAATTACTGTGGTATTGTTTTTGCTAAGTCAAGAAAAATAAACTTCGAAGTTCTTATTGGTGTTTTCCTATAAAATACTAAAAGACTAACACATTTTCGACCAAGGTCTGTTTCAGCTTCGACAAATATCATTTCGTACGTCCGGATGTCCAGATTTCCGGTTGTTCTCCTCTACAGATCGTATTTCTTAACGGACCATCGTGTAATTTCGTGAGCAGGTTCGATAACTTTACAGAATTTATTGTCGAGTCAGTTTTTGGATATTTTTAAATAAATAAAAAATACATTTTTCGCGAGCTCGACAACTCACACAGCCACTACAAAAATATATTTTTAGTAACATTTGCAATATTTTCAGTTTAGGAGAATAGTCTGAAACCAGGGTATAAGTTTATGTATATCCTTATTAAGAGGGCGCAGTACGTGGCAGTACGCTCGGTTCTCCATACAAACGTATTTATGCTCTCATTTTAAAACGCCATGCTAAAATAACATGAAACTTTGTATACACAATGAGATCCAGCATATCTAGGTCGGAAATTAGTTTAATTTGCTAGAAAATGTAAAAGAAAAAAAATACAGCGGTTTTTTCAGTTTTTTACGGCTTGTATGAAAACCTTAATAATCGTTGTATTTTTTCTCCATTATAATTTCAAGCAACAGAAACTAATTTCCGACCTAGATATGCCGGATCCCATTGTGTATATAAAGTTTCATATTATTCTAGCACGGCGTTTTGAAATGAGAGCGTAAATACGTTTGTATGGAGAACCTAACGTACTGCGCACTCTTAACTTGAAATTAGGTCCATTGATGTATACATATCTATTCCCTCAACCATGTACTCTGTACATTGTCAATATTGGCACAAACAGATACCTTTTAAATGAACACACTAAAGCTCGAAACACACAGAGCGGGCGCGGCGCGGCGCGGGGCGGAGGCGGTTTTGCAATTTTGATCTTTCCGAAACTGTCGACGGTCGATTACTGCTTCATGTCACATACGGCGCCTCCGCTCTACCGCGCTACCGAATACCGCGCGGGTTTTTGGTGCGACGTGCCCCGGATCTTAAATACTGACATTGTATTATATTTATTTTAGTTTTTATTTCACAAAAAGGTGATAATGGTTTTAATGTATATTTCTCATATGCATCTTTTATATTATTCCTTACTGACTAAAGATAATTAAATAACCTATACTTATCAAAAACTTACAAAATAAATAATTTAAAATAAGGGGTCACCCCGCGGCATCGTGCCAAAGATGCTGGCAGCATTTCCTCGCTGTATAGCAACGCTGATGCGTTGTGCGAGGAAGCTGCCAGCCCTTTGGTCACCAGTGGTGTGTTTTTATTTGATCCACCATACCACCACCATATCAGCCCTAGGACGTCCACTGCTGGACATAGGCCTCCCCCAATTTCATGGGGGGTAAATGCCATAATCGCCACGCTTGGCATGCGGGTTGGCGATCGCAGTATCATTTATTTGATCATTATCATAGTATTACATACTGGAAGACTCTCAGCTCAGACTCTGTAAGAATGTAAAAGTGTAAAAGAGATAACATTATCCTTATCATACAGTCGTGAGTTTATTGCGTATACAGTGTTACAGAATGAAAACAGTCAAAAAACAAGAATAATTCATTCTTATAGCGTTTTTATGGTTTCTGTATGTACATTTTTACATAATAATTAGTTAAAAGAGTAGTCTTGACAAAAAAATGTGATGATTAGTAAAAATGCTTCACAAAATTGAGAATACTCGTGTAAATACATTGATCAGTCTTACATAACTAATAATCTTAAAACTAAACTTTGTCCATTACCATAACACCAATAAATTGCAAATACTTTAACAAAATACAATAATCAATAACATTTTATTATAATTAAGAAACAATATAAACTTCAACGTAAAATAATTATAATTTTTTGACTTATTTCAATTAGTATTTTCATGGCGTGTGTGACCAACCGTGTCAGTGGAAAAAAGCCGTAAAATAAATAATTCGCAAAAAATGGAACCGTTTGTTTTAAAAAGAAACTGGATTATGGATCGAATATTTAAAAACCTTTATTACATTTGAAGCCAAGTATGGAACGGGACCCTATTACGAAGATTTCGCTTTCTGTCCGTCCGTTTGTCTGTCACCAGGCTGTATCTCAAGAACCGCGATAGTTAGACAGTTGAAATTTTCACAGATGATGTAATTCTGTTGCCGCTATAACAACAAATATTAAAAACAAAATAATAATAATAATTAAGGGGGGCTCCCATACAAAAAACGTGATATTTTAGCCCTTTTTCATGGTTACCACTTGCCGAGCTAGATCTCAAGAACTGTGATAGCTAGACAGTTGAAATTTTCACAGATGATGTAATTCTGTTGCCGCTATAACAACAAATATTAAAAACCGGCCAAGCGCGAGTCCGACTTTTTGCCGTTTTTATAGATAATGGTACGGAACCCTTCGTGCGCGAGTCCGACTGGCACTTGGCCAGTTTAAGTCTTTTACATGCATTAACTCTCAAAAAAGATATGTGCATAATTTATTTTCACTGTAGCCACTATCTGATTCGTTTTACAATACTACTGACACGGTTGGCAGCACTCATTTATAACGCATAATGGAACAATTTGTATAACAATTCTATACAAAAACACGTCTTGATTGTATAAAATAAGTTCACTTAATCCTGACCCTTATTCCACCCTACCATCCAATCCAAAGCTAACCAAGAGTTTCGACGTTTTGATATCTCCATCTCTATCACACTCATACATAGTGCTGACGTAGGGAATAATGTTTTACCATCGGGCAGACTCGGAACACGACCAGACCCGAAGTTGCTATCAATTATCGTTTCGACGACCTGTTTAGCCTAGTTGGTAGTGACTCTGCCTATGAAGCTAGAGGTCCCGGGTTCGAATCCCGGCCAGGGCATTTATTTGTGCATTTTTCACGGATATTTGTTCTTGGGTCTTGGTTGTTTTCTATGTATTTAAGTATGTATTTATCTATATAAGTATGTATATCGTCGTCTAGTACCCATAGTACAAGCTTTGCTTAGTTTGGGACTAGGTCGATTTGTGTAAGATTGTCCCCCAATATTATTATTATCGTATTAAATGATTGACAAGTTCACGTTTGTATATTAGTCAATGTCAGATGTCAGAATGTAAACTGTTAGTATTTTGACATTTGACATTACACATGTTAAAGAATACGGCTTAAATTATAATAATAATACCAGCAGATCCGTGGTATTAAGCAAGATGATTTTTAGGGTTCCGTACCCAAAGTGTAAAAACGGGACCCTATCACTAAGACTTCGCTGTCCGTCCGTCCGTCCGTCTGTCACAGTTGAAATTTTCACAGATTGTGTATTTCTGTTGCCGGTATAACAACAAATACTAAAAACAAAATAATAATAATAATTAAGGGGGCTCCCATACAAAAAACGTGATATTTTAGCCCTTTTTCATGGCTACCTCTCGCCGAGCTAGATCTCAAGAACCGTAATATTGTGGCTACAACAACAAATACTAAAATCAAAATAATAATAATAATTAAGGGGGGCTCCCATACAACAGAGTACTTTTTGGCGATTTTTTTCTGGTACGGAACCCTTCGTGCGCGACTCCGACTCACACTTGGTCGGCTTTTCATATAATTGTCTCTTTGAATCCTTATGGTTAACCAAGATGAGTTAGAACGGGACAAATAGTACGATCATTTTCAGCTGTTATCGAATTGTCTCCATTTAAAAACACACCAACATGTCAGATCCTATATAAACCGAAACGTCAGTTCAATACAATTCGCAGTTATGAAAACTGAGACACTGACAGGTTTATGACGTTTCGGTTTATACGTCCGCAACCTGTCAAATATCACATCTGTCTCTCTCTAACTTACCGATTTGTGCATTAGTGAGAATAGATCAGATGTACAGAAATCGTTCAACTTATATGAGCGGATCTGCTTTACTCTGATATCTACCGGCGTCTGTATTTCCGAGTTCACATAACCTAGACCTTTTTAAGGCACGAGTGAATAGGCATCTGGGTGAGCTCGCTTCATCGTCGGCCTTATCTTTGCCCCCTAGCTAGATGCTGGCCACAGGGCTCGGAAACCGGTATTCTGTCCATACAAAAATACCGGTATTTTTTTAGTTCTTATCGTTCTTTCGTCTACTATTTCATGTTTGATCAGGCAATCTTACAATATGATGTAATAACCCAAATACATTATTGAGTCCTACATAAAGAGCATAAACTAATTAAAAATATTTGGCTATTTCAGGATTTTGAGATTAACCGGTTCCGAGCCCTGGCTGGCCAAGAGCAATCCCAATTTTAATAAAAAATAAAATAATAATTATATGTGGATTATGGTAATTGATTGACACTTCTTCGGGTCACCGATGGAATAGCATTATTTACTACAACTTTACACAATCGACAGAGATGAAGTTATACGAACGATTATCAAAGTTGTGCCGCAGCTTAACAATACTTAGCCTTCAAGTCTTTCCTCAGAATCTTACCAGCCGCGTTCTTCGGTATAGCCTCGACGCTCTGAACATCCTTAATGTGCTTGAACGAAGCTAATTTACCATTGACGAAGTCCTTCAGTTCCTCAGGGGCTATAGTTTGGTTCGGTAGAGGGACTACGAAGGCTTTAGGCACTTCGCCCGTGTTAGGGTCAGGGATTCCTATGACAGCACAGTCAGCAATTTTGGGATGGGCACGAATGATTGCTTCTAATTCTGCTGGGGCTACTTGGAAGCCTTTCACCTGGAAAGAGATTGATTGTTTTTTTTATTAATTTTTTTTTAATCGTATGACATTTATTTACGAACCGTGAGATCTTCGAGAAGACAAGTACGGTTGCCAATTTTATTTGCAATTTTAGCACCACAGGGTCACGTGTAGGGTAACGGTGGGTACTTCCCTACAGACGTGGTGCAACTTCGTAGACAGTAGCCGGGATCAACGGCTTAACGTGCCTTCCAAAGCACGAGAGCGCTCTCAGTTAGTAACCACTCAAAGCGGTCACCCATCCAAGAACTGACCAGCGCCCACATTGCCTAACCTCGCATACCGCACGCGGTACGCGGGCGCCGTTGGGCCACGAGCGCTCTATTTTTATTCCATTAACGTGACTTAAAACGTAAGTAGGTAACATTAATTTTCGACATAATGCTTAACATTTTGTTGGCGAATAGTGCGCTCCTTTCACAATTCCAGTGACATACTTACTAATGTGTAGGGCTAGTTTCAAATACTTTCTTTCACGAAATATATGATTTTGAAAATAATAATTGTCACATAAATGAAGGGGCCAATTAGGGTTTGCAGTCCCGGTACTTATTGAAGTCCCGAAGTTTTCGGGACCGGGACTGGGTCAGTCCCGGGAATTCCCGGATACTTTCGTGACTTTCAGGACTTTGTAGTTTTTAGGGAGTATGTATGAAAAAAACCGGACAAGTATGAGTCAAACTCGCGCCCGATAGTTTCGTTCCGTACTCTCATGATTTGTAGCTATAATAAACTATTTGGCGCATGTATATTGTCTAGTGTAACCTGTATCTGGATGTCCCTTTACGTTGCTTAAATTGAAATAGTATTTTTATGTACAAGTTCAAAGTTATTTATTACCTTACTTGTAATGTAAGACCATGCTTATTATATTACCAAATATCATGATTCTAGGTCAACGGGAATTACCCTATAGGTTTTGATTCCTTTGAGAGTGTCATTATGCGGTATTACAGCCGCATATTTCGATTACGATTAGTTTGATTTTTTCGCAGCTTCAAGGAATTGCGGTTCGAAGTATTTTATTTTTATATCAACCTTGAAGTACGGAGATCAGCCTGTAAGAGATTAGAATGGCTCTTAAACAGCTCAAAAACAACAATACACCCGTTGAATATGGTATTACAGCCGAACTCCTGAAGGCGGGTGGAAAACCGGTCCTCGGCCCTCCAGAAGTTGTTCAATTCAGTCTTACTGGAAATAAGAACGCCAAAGGCATGGAGCGGGTGTGAGGTGTAGTGGTGCTTTACTTCAAAAAGAGCGACAACGCTCTGCTAAAGAACTACAGGCCCATCTGACTTTTGGCCATGTATATAAGCTGTTTTCATTTCAAGAGTCATTACGAACCGTCTCGCACGCAGGCTAGATGGCTTCCTGCCTCCCGAACAAGCCGGTTTCTAAAGAGGCTTTAGTACCGTATAGTATACCACTTTCCTACGCTTCGCCAGGTTATACAGAAGACTGGGGAGTATGACTTGCCCCTCTGTATAGCGTTCGTGGACTACGAGAACTTCGATTCGATTCGATCGAAACCTGGGCTGTGCTAGAATCTCTGCAGCGGTGCCAAGTTGACTAGCGGTCTAGCGCTATATCGAAGTGCTGAAGTGTTTGTACGAGAACGCCACTATGTCAGTCCTTCTCCGGGACCAGAACTCGAAACCTATTTAGTTGCAGCGGGGAGTCCGGCAAGGAGATGTTATTTCTCCTAATTTGTTCTCCGCTGCACGGGAGGATGTTTTCAAGACTCTGGACTAAAAAGGCTAGGCATCAACATAAATGGCGAGTACATCACTAACCTTCAGTTTGCTGACGATATAGTAGTCTTGGCTGAGACCATGGAGGCTATGCTATAAGTACAATGCTCAATAACGTCAGTAAAGCCTCCGAGCGAGTTGGTCTTAGGATGAACATGGACAAGACGAAGATCATGTCAAATGCCCACGTAGCACCAACTCCCGTAACGCTCGAAGTTGAAGACGACTACATTTACCTAGGACAGACCGTCCAATAAAGTAGGTCAAATTTCGAGAAAGAGGTTAATCGTCAAATCCGAATCGGGTGGGTAACGTTCGGGAAGCTACGGCACATCTTTTTGTCCAATATTCCGCAGGGTCTCAAGACGAGAGTCTTTGACCAGTGTGTGTTGCCACTTGCCAGTGATGACATATGGCACTGAAACGTGATTGCTTACTATGGGCCTCATAAGAAGGCTCAAAGTCACCCAAAGAGCAATAGTGACGGATATGCTGGGAGTATCTCTGCGTGTTCGTATCAGGAATGAGGTTATCCGCAACAGAACCCATGTAACCGATATGGCCCGCCAAATCGCTAAACTTAAGTGGCAGTGGGCTGGGCACATAGCACATAGAACCGATAGCCGTTGGGGCGGAAAGGTTCTCCAGTGGCGTCAGCGTACCGGTGGACTGATGACCTGGTAAGGATCGCGGGTGCAGGCTGGATTCAGGATTAGCGCAGGACCAGTCATTGAGGAAGTCTTTGGGGCATAGGTCCAGTAGTGGACGGCCTTCGGCTGATATGATGATACCTCTACGCGTTCACGAGAAAAACACATCAGAGTTGATGAAATGAGCCCGAAAAAACAACTCATTTTGCCATTTCACTAGAGAAGTTCAGTGATATATATGAGTGTTATTCACCACAAATAATGAAATCCCGAAAGTCCCGAAAGCAACGGGAATTACGAAATCAGTCCCGGGAAAAAATGTGAGTTTCATTTCCCGGGAAATACCGGGATTTTCGGGATCGGGATTTCCTGGGAGCACACCCTAGGGCCAATGCATTACTTAACGATCTCAATGCAGTTCGTTGACACAAGTAGGTAGTAGTTCAGAGACCGCATTTGGTGAACAGAGTAGTATAATTGCTAGAGATGTACCGAACATTCTGTTACTATACGGTTTCCGGCCTGTATGGCCCTTATTTTAATATAATAATAATATAAGGTGAATAATAATAATAATAATAATAGATATAGACATGACCATTTGCCAACGAGTACGGCGGAACAGAGGGACCCTCTCGGCCTCCTGGATTGACTATAAGAAGGCCTATGATTCGGTGCCTCATTCATGGCTGAGGAGGATCTTAGAGCTGTATAAAGTTGATGCAGCTTTAAGATCCTTCTTAAGTGCTTGCATGGGGCAGTGGACCACAGTCCTTCGTCAACCGGGTGGAGGGGATGGCCCTTCTGGCCCGCAGGACTCCATCAGGATTGAGCGAGGCATTTTCCAGGGTGACAGTCTGAGTCCCTTGTGGTTCTGCCTAGCGCTGAATCCGCTCAGCACTCTGCTGCAGGATTCGGGGCTAGGTTGCCAGCTTCGGAGAGGGGGTGAGGTCATTTCTCATCTGCTATACATGGATGACCTTAAGCTATTTGCACCAAATAGACAGGACCTGTTGGAGCTACTGAAAACGACAGAAGTTTTCAGTAGCGCCATCAAAATGGAATTTGGTGTAGATAAGTGTGCGGTCATGC
Organism: Notocelia uddmanniana; assembly: GCA_905163555.1. Taxonomy (NCBI): domain Eukaryota; kingdom Metazoa; phylum Arthropoda; class Insecta; order Lepidoptera; family Tortricidae; genus Notocelia; species Notocelia uddmanniana. Next base: position 22,719,388 of record LR991068.1, read on the forward strand.
ATGTACAGCGGGGGAAATTTACAACTTTCTGAGACAATGTCGCTCAGATCTCTCTCCGAAGCAGAAACCTATAAATATCTTGGTATGTCACAGGCTTTGGGTATTGAGGGTGAGGGCATAAAGCAGGCGGTGAAGGAGCGCTTTTTCTGTCGCCTGACAAAAGTACTTAATAGTTTTTTGTCGGGTGGCAATAAGGCGCGCGCCTTCAACGCCTGGGTTATGCCCTTGCTCACATACTCCTTTGGCATACTAAGGTGGACTCAGACTGAGCTGGATGCCCTGGATCGAAGGGTGCGTGTACTGCTCACTGCACACCGCATGTTGCACCCACGTTCGTCTGTTATGAGACTGTACATCCCGCGGAAGTGTGGAGGTCGTGGCTTTTTAAATGCCAAAGACCTCCACAACCGCGCGGTGTGCAGTCTCAGGGATTATTTCCTAAACAGCGAATGTGGGATGCATCGAGACGTAGTGGCAGTAGACGCATCTTTCACCCCGCTCTCCATGGCAAACGAGAACTGGCGCAGATTTAAAGTACTGAGCACCGAGGACCGCAGGGCGGAATGGAAGAGTAGGGAGCTACACGGGCGGTTCTACAGGGCCCTTACGGGGCCCGACGTAGACCTGCTCGCGTCGGTGAACTGGCTACGTTTCGGGGATCTCTTCGGGGAAACCGAAGGTTTTGTCTGTGCAATTGCGGACGAAGTTATCATGACGAACAACTACCGGAAATATATCCTGAAGGACGGTACGGTCGACATTTGTCGGGCATGCCGCCGTCCCGGAGAGTCACTCAGGCATATCATTTCCGGTTGTGGTCATCTTGCTAACGGCGAGTACTTGCACAGGCATAACTTGGTAGCCAGAATTATTCACCAGCAACTTGCTCTTTCATACGGTCTTGTGGATTTCGAAGTGCCGTACTATAAATACTTACCTGCGCCAGTTCTCGAAAATGGTCGTGCTACGCTCTATTGGGATCGATCTATTATCACGGATCGGACTATTGTAGCCAATAAGCCCGACATCGTGCTGATAGATCGATCGAAGCGCCAGGCAGTGCTCGTCGACATCACCATCCCCCATGACGAGAACCTCGTGAAGGCCGAGAAGGACAAAGTCAGCAAGTACCTAGACTTGGCACACGAGGTAACCGCCATGTGGGATGTTGATTCGACGATCATTGTCCCGATAGTCGTTTCTGCGAACGGTCTAATAGCGAAGAGTCTCGACCAACATCTCAAGAGACTCTCGCTAGATGGCTGGGTCAAGGGTCAAATACAGAAGGCGGTACTCCTGGACACGGCGCGGATAGTCCGGAGGTTCCTCTCTCTGTCGCCCTAACCACCGGTGGCTTAGGCCCTGCCTCGCTGCCGGCGGCACCCTAGGTTAGGTTTTTATAATGTTTTTGTATTTTGTAAGTGTATTTTTATACTTTACCTTTTGTAAATCCATTGTACAAACCTAACCTAAGACGAAAAATAAATAAAGGAATCTATATTAATAATTTCGTGCAGGGGTACGGTAGACCCGAACGAGACCTGTCTCAAATTGAAGAACGTATAAAAATAACGATTTTTGAGTTGAACATATGTATCCGCAAAATTCGGATTGTCGCGTATTTTGCATTTAAAAGTGTTAATTTTACGACAAAAGGTCCGCCATATTAAATTTGTTGGTTGACAGCACAGACTACTAAGAAGATACTGTTGACAGCGTCGGGTTGGGTACGTTCGGAAATTGTAAACTATGTTTGCGTCCGGTGTGTTGGCCAGGTTGCTGGGCGTGAATTCGGCTAGCCGCGTCTGCAGCGTTTTGTTTTTGTAGTTTTCAAGCGTTCTATACACCTATCAGCCTAGCTAGCACGATAACTTATACCGTCACGTTATATGGGTGAAATGTATTAAAACGTCACATAAAACGTAACGGTATCATCTATCGTGCTAGCTAGGCTGATTGTCACAACAACCGCCTTCAAGCGAATGTATGGGGCCTGTTACATGGTTATTATTATCACGTGATACATTCATATCACGATAAGTATCACGTGAATATTGATGCAGAATCCATACAAATTTCAAAACTGCGATAATATTGACACCCCAGTATTGTGATAATATTAATCGTGTAAAGGACACCACTTGAATGTTTGCTGAGTCTGTCCGCCATCTTAAAGCTGCGTCGCTATTTTGTTGTGACAAACTACTAGGTGACTTATGGCTTTTAAACGTCTAGCAAAATTCTATCCCTATCTCGCTCTTCTTCTTATATCTTATAACTTAGTGGTACTGGGGGTCTACTCCGAAATTCGAAATCCAAACTTCGTATGGTGCCGTCCCTTTCACACATATAGTCTATGACAGGAGAGTGAAAGGGACGGCATCATACGAAGTTAGGATTTTGAATTTCGGAGTAGACCCCACCCCCAGCTCATGCCGTTCGCCGCGCTCGGACATTAGAGGCGCTACCGCGAACCGAAAACGAAGTATCTGCCTCTCTCTCGCACATGTATATTCGAACGACAGAGAAGAAGATAGTTCGTTTTTGGTTCGCGGTAGGCCCTCAGGCGTCAACTTTAAAACGAATAGGGTATTTTACTATAAGAGGAATAAAATTCAAAATGTAATAAAAACCAGCCAAGTGCGTCGAAGTCGCACACTGAGGGTTCCGTACAACTAATAAACAAATGTGATTTATCAATATATTGATATTTTTGGTAAAATATACTTCATAATAAACATTATCACTTAATTTCAAGTTCATAGGTCGATGGGAAGCTAAAAAATTATATGTGTGACAGACAACACACGGAATGTTCTTTGACTTTCTTCGACCGTCCGCCACGCTCGGACTAAGGTGCTACCAACCGAAAACTAAATATACATGCCTCTCTGTCGCACTTGCATATTCGAGCGCGGAGAGGGAAATACTTCGTTTTCAGATCGTGGTAGGCCCTCTGGTCTGACGGCTCCTATTCCTGGATGGTGCGCGTATCGGAATGTGAAATACCTTTGGCAAAACGGAACAAGTTGTTAAATAGCATCCATTAATTGGAGAAAATATTACCAACTGTTATTATTATCACGTGAAACACTGAATATTGAAGCAACATCCATAGGGGCCTGTTACATGGTTATTATTATCACGCGATATACTCATATCACGATCCGTATCACGTTTAATCATTCATTCAAGTATTGCTTTGTGTGTACAAAGGGGGTCTTATCACTAATTTAATGTATCAACACAACCCTGCAAGGGCACTGCAATAGTAGCTTACCTATTACAATTAAATACTTACATTATTATATTCATCTACCATGCATCGACATTTTAAATAAATATTATTTAACCAACTAATTAACTCAACACAAGCTTTTCCTATACAATTACGTGTTATATCCATATTTTGAGCAATACTAATATAGTTTTACGTAAGTACTCGTATACATTTCAAAAGGTGTGGAAGAGAGAGAGAGATATTTTCATCGTGCAATGACTATTGAAGAAAAATCCATACGATTTTGAAAACCACGATAATATTGACACACCAGTATTGTGATAGTATTAAGCGTTTAACAGACTCCATACAATTTTAAAAATCGCGATAATATTGAGTGTAAAGGGCCCCACTAAATTGAATTAGGCGGAGAATAGAGAGCTGCTATCGCGAAACGAAAACGAACGAACATCGTGTATTTCCCTCTGTGTCGCTCGAATTTGCAAGTGCGACAGAGAGGGAGATACACGAACTTCATTTGTTTTTCGCGTTAGCAGCTCTGACTTCGCACCAAAAATACTGACTGGCACATCAATATTTAACAATGCACATCTGAATTGAATTTTAATGAACGATTAGTATTTTAGCTATACAAATCAGTACTGATTACGGTGTCAAATTTTTTATGTGCCTTACTTACCTTAAATACTACCCTTATAAAAATGCTTAGGATTAACTTGCAAAGATACTAGCCTTTGCCCGTGACGTCGTTTGCGTAATCTCTTACTCCCAATTCCATATAATTCCATTCCATACTTTTATTCCCAATCCAGACTACAGACTATATTTCTATACGATTTGAAGTTTCATTATTTTTATTTTATACATTTTTGTACACTATTTCTTTCGTCGTTTGCATAACTGTCACGAATAAATGTTTTGTTTATTTATTTCACCCGAGCGAAGCCGGGCTTTCATCTAGTAATAATAATATTGGGGGATCTTACACAAATCGACCTAGTCCCAAACTAAGCAAAGCTTGTACTATGGGTACTAGACGACGATATACATACTTATATAGATAAATACATACTTAAATATATAGAAAACATCCAAGACCCAAGAACAAATATCCGTGAAAAATGCACAAATAAATGCCCTGGCCGGGATTCGAACCCGGGACCTCTAGCTTCGGAGGCAGAGTCACTACCAACTAGGCTAAACAGGTCGTCGATATCCAGCCGGATTCCGGATAGCAACGTGTTATCTGGCCGGATACCGGATATAAAACTTGCTTGACTTTGAGGTAAAAGAATGGAACCTAAAAAAAATTGGTTGTTTGTAAAGTAGGTTTACGATCGAGATGTTTACGTGATAACGTCTTACTTCACTTGCACTTCACTTATACCTGCGATCGCGCTCGTGAGGTTTTGGTGTGACACAAGTTTCTGAACATGTCACCCGACTAAAACGATTTTAAAGACGTTATCACGTCAAAACAGTCACGGTCATAATTGAACTGGTTTATTCTTTTAAAACAATTTTAACTTAATATATTTTATAATAAAACGATTTTAAGTAAGTTTGGTGGTCATTAAAAATGCGTGTAATTTGTATTTACTAACCGACTTCAAAAAAAGGAGGAGGTTCTCAATTCGTCGGTTTTTTTTAAATGTATGTTCACCGATTACTCGGAGACTAGTAAACCGATTTCAAAAATTCTTTTTTTGTTTGAAAGGGTGTGGTTCCTAGTTGGTACCATTGTCACCCAGTCTGGATCTGATGACGGGATGTTGGAAAAATCGAGGGAACTCCTCAAATTATAATAATATTGTCCCCCAATATTGTATTTATTATTAAATACCCGCCTTGCGTCCCGTTTCGACCCTTCTGTCCATCTCCTGAACGTAAATCTTCTTAGTCCGCTTTCACACATCCTATCGACATGCACAATACACCGAAGCATATCTTTTTCAATTCCTAGTCATCGTCATCTATTTCACATCTTTCTCTTCTAACACAATTTTTTATTCGATCACACAAACATACTCCACTTTGACTTACTTGACTTATATTCCTATGTCCCCTAGATGGGGCAAAGGGCTTCCACAGTGCGCCCCCATCCCGTTCGGTCTTGAGCTTCGCGTACTCCACACGTGATTCTTAAGAGTGCGCAGTACGTTCGGTTCTCCATACAAACGTATTTACGCTCTCATTTTAAAACGCCATGCAGAATAACATGAAACTTTGTATACACAATGGTATCCGGCATATCTAGGTCGGAAATTAGTTACTGTTGCTTGAAATTATAATATAGAAAAAAATACAACGATTATTAAGGTTTGCATACAAGCCGTAAAAAACTCAAAAAACCGCTGTATTTTTTTTTTCTTTTACAATCTAGCAACAGAAACTAATTTCCGACCTAGATATGCCGGATCCCATTGTGTATACAAAGTTTCATGTTATTCTAGCATGGCGTTTTAAAATGAGAGCGTAAATACGTTTGTATGGAGAACCGAGCGCACTGCGCCCTCTTAACACCGCATTCAGTCTACTCTCATGATTTTTCCGTCTCACGTTCATACATGACTGCAGCACGTAAAATTGCATGTAGGGTGATTCCAATTGCTGTTATAGTAATTATCAATATTTAATCATCAATCATTTAATCATGCATTTATAATGGTCTTTTCCAAATACGGCCTATTGCATCCGAAGATTTTAAAGGATTTCTCTTTCTATTTAGAATTTTAATTTATAAGCAGGTGCAATCATATTCTTTCAAGTTTTATAACAGGTTATAGGAATTTTGAATCTAAATATGAACGTAAACTCTCTGCATTTATGACGGTATTTTTACCATCGTAAAAATACCATCATTACTATAACACCAATTGGAATCATCCTATATGCAGGGTGACGTCAATTTTACGTCATCGGCATGAAAAGTTCGAGCGCTGTACGTCAGTGTAGGAACAAGCACTCTACTGTGAACTGCGAGACGAACCTAAAGTCAAGTCCAGAATTAGGCGAACTAACTTGACAGCCGAAAATGTTGCCAGACATAGGAAAAAATAAATAGTGATAGGTTTAAGTCGACACAAATACGTCGATATAACCTTGTGTCTTCTATAAATCTGATTTTATTTATATTTTATCAAGTAATTGTCGTGTAAGTATTGTCGAAAGCCGAATGACTTGCTTTGTTTGGCCAATGGTCCGAACTGTCAACAAAACAAAATGGCGGACAGCGTCCTTAACGATGTCCAAAATGATGTTCGATGTATTTTTAATTCCAATAAATTTTTATTATTATTATTTTGCTTAGTAAAATTATTAGTTTGATTCTAAACACAATAATAATGACTAACTACACTTTTTATATATCGATATTAACAACACTAGCCAAACCGTGGCAACATTAGTGTACAATGAACTGTCGAGTTAGTTCGCCTAATTCTGGACTCGACTTTAAATGAAACCTTACCTTGATAAGTTCCTTCATCCTATCCGTCACATACAAGTATTTCTTGTCGTCATACTTCCCGATATCGCCAGTTTTATACCAGCCGTCCGCAAACACCTCCCGAGTCGCGTCTTCGTCCTTATAGTAGCCTTGCATCACGTTGGGACCGCGGTACCAGATTTCACCTTCCTGGAACAGAAATTTTAACTATATTTCAAAAAATATACTCGACTTTGGCAATGTAAAAATTTATTTATAATTATGTAAGTTGTGTAATTGATTATTGGGGATAATTAATTTTTTTTTTATTTCACACTATCACATTTTCCACCACCACCACCATATCGGCCGGAGGACGTCCACTGCTGGACATAGGCCTCCCCCAATTTCATGGGGGGTAAATGCCATAATCGCCACGCTTGGCATGCGGGTTGGCGATCGCAGTATCTCCACCGCACTCCAGGGATGCTGCTGCCCATCCCCCGGTGGTCTTGGTCGTAGTTTTAGGACATACCCGGGTCCACACACACACCGGGTCCGGGTATCACATTTTAATTTGTTCTTATTTATATATTTTTTTGTTTAATATAATTTGTCTAATTATTTGGGATAGTGCAACTTTTCGTTTTTTTTTTCTTTTTTATCCGACATTATTGCCTATTAACCTTATTCTTATTATTGTGACATAATTCTATTAATTGTTTATGTAATTTGTATTGCTAATGTATGTTCCATACAATATCTATGATGTTATGAATAAATGAAATGAGATGAATGCGTTCTAAAAAGGATATTTTTATTACTCTGAAACAAAAGTTCAATTGCTTTATGGCACTTATTACTTTTTAATAATTGAAATCAGAATTTTATCCTTTTATTTAATATCCCACACGATGCATGCGTGCCTAACACGTGCCCAACTGACGCATAGTTAATGTTTTTCATTCCCTAATACTGTTTCCACTCGTGCCCACTATGTGGCAAAGCCTTTTTTTTTCTATAAATTTAACTTCACTATAACATCGCATGAGGAGTTTACCTTTAACAGTCCCCCGTACGCTCGACCGAACTCGATTCTCCATACAAACTTTCTCATTTTAAAACGTCGTGCTGAAATAACATGAAACTTTGTACACACAATGGGAGCCGCCATATCTAGGTCGGAAATTAGTTTCTGTTGCTAGAAATTAGAATAGAACAAAAATACAGCGAGTTTATGAATTTTTTAGGTCTTGTATGAAAACCTTAATAATCGCTGTATTTTTTCTTCATTATAATTTCAAGCAACAGAAACTAATTTCCGACCTAGATATACCGGAGCTATTTGTGTATACAAAGTTCCAAATGGTTCCAGCATGCCATTTTAAAATTAGAGCGAAACTACGTTTGTATGGAGAACCGAGCTTACTGCGGATTCTTTTTTTAGCATGTCTATTTTACCAGATGTGATGATGTAAACAGCTATTGGTAAACCTTAATAAGAGAAATATAAAAAAAATTACATTACTTTGCCAGCGGGAAGTGCCTCTTGTGTCTGTAAGTCCGCGATCTTGACCTGCGAACTCGGGAACACGTGCCCAACTGACGCATGGTTGGTGTTTGTATACCCTAATACTGTTTACACTCGTGCCCTCTATGTGGCTATGACATTACTTTGCCAGCGGGAAGTGCCTCTTGTGTCTGCAAGTCCGCGATCTTGACCTGCGAGCTCGGGAACACGTGCCCAACTGACACATGGTTGGTGTTTGTATACCCTAATACTGTTTACACACGTGCCCTCTATGTGGCTATGACATTACCTTGCCAGCGGGAAGTGCCTCTTGTGTCTGCAAGTCCGCGATCTTGACTTGCGAGCTCGGGAACACGTGCCTAACTGACACATGGTTGGTGTTTGTATACCCTAATACTGTTTACACACGTGCTATCTATGTGGCTATGACATTACCTTGCCAGCGGGAAGTGCCTCTTGTGTCTGCAAGTCCGCGATCTTGACCTGCGAGCTCGGGAACACGTGCCCGACTGACGCGTGGTTGCAGTCGTTGTTGAAACCAATCGCGATGCCTCCATTCGTCTCCGTGAGACCGTAGCCTTGGCGGAAGTTTATTTTTGGCTGAAATAACAAATTAGGTTCGTTTGTAAGGATGAGATACTTAGCAGGTTCTATCCATTTATGTATAGTTGGTGGGTTTTAGTTGTGTCCAATCCATTGTCCTATTATATTGCAGTTTTGCTATCCGTTTATCGTCTGTCATAAAAGATAAGCATACGTCTTAGAAAAATACTGCATGCATTAACATTTTACCGGATTGTCAACTCTAGGGCTTTTGCCAAAAGTATAAATTGCTTTAATAGGAATGTGACGTTAGACGCATTTTGAATATTAATTACCTGAACACCTGAGAAAGGTACAAGTAGAAAAAGGCATATGGCCCGCCATTTTTCCATTAGTGCAAACGTATAAGCTAGGGATCGCGAAACTGATTTTGATTAAACTTTCACGTAATAATGCGCAAATATGTATACAGAGTGGAAAAAAAAAATTGGGCCCTGGACGGGACTTACCTTAAAACGTTGAGATAGCTGAATTTGCTGAAAGGAAACACTATTTTAATTCTCCTAAGAAATAAAACTGCTTTCACTAATTTTTTTTAATGTACAGATAGCAAAACTAGATGCCAATTGATGCAAATGCCAATCTACCCTATTTCTAATTTCTATCAAGGAACAAAAACTTCTTAGAGACCGACCTAGTTTAGGATACAAAAAAGGCCACAAATAAAAAAAAGAATTTTGTAGTAGTATAGAAAAACGTAATTTTTTTTTAAATCTATGAATGCAGTTTAATTGCTTATGAGAAATAAAATAATGTGTCCTTTCAACAAATTGAGCTATCTCAACGTTTTAAGGTAATTTCCCTTCAGGGCCCATATTTTTTTCCACCCTGTATACATATATACATATAGTGTTGCATGGAAAGGTTGCTAGACCATCGCCCACAACACACTTCGAACTGGTTACATAGTCGATTTTTACGACACCCAAGGGATTCAGGGGCTATTCTAACCCGGCATTTCTTCATACGGAGATGTGTATTAAAAAAATATATAATACTCGTATATTTTATTTTACAGTACATATGGTGCTACTTTACCGCACGAGTGCGGTAATCAGCAGATTATATGCATATGTCGAAACTTTAAAAGGCCATATGTACTGTAAAACGTTGTACGATACACGTGCGAATAGGTAATTCGCAACTCGTGTCGATTTAAAACACTCCCTTCGGTCGTGTTTTAATTTATCACCACTCGTTGCGAATTTCCTATTCTCTGCACTTGTATCGTAATGTACTATTAAGAGCAAGCGGCTAAAATCGGTGGTCATGCCATTGTATCACTACAACGCCTTTGTTTTATGACGAGGCGCTGTACTGTACCTCTAGTATATTTTTTTCGATACATAAAATGTCTCAACTTGTATGGCAGTAAATAGTAATCACCAAAGGCCGGTTGAGGCGCTGTTCGCGTTGCCATACAAATTAGTCTCAATTGAGTTTGTGTTTCGAAAAACTATACTAGAGGTACAGTTTTTTTATTTTATTTTAATTTGCGTATGGTTGCTGTCTATGATAGCAGTCGTTAAGCCAAGTTAGAGGCCTTAGGGCGGCTTGAGAACTTCTAACAGTCAAGTTGCCCACTCACTTGACAAGCCTAATCCCAATAAGGTCTAGTTTCCCCCTCGGGTTGGAAGGTCAGATGGCAGTCGCTTCCTTAAAAACTAGTGCCTTCGCCAATTCTTGGGATTAGGTAGCGGACCCCAGGCATTCTTCTGGATGCAAATGTACTGGGAATAACGCAAGTACGAGTAAGATGATTTTGCGTATAGCAAGTGCACAGTTTTGCTACAAAGTAAAAGGCAGCCGGTCCAACCACTTTGAAACCTCTGAGTCAGCTTGGTGTATCTTGGCGATACCACAGATAGAGGTACAGTTTAAAAGCAAAAGCTACATACAAACTTACGTTTTTCTTAAGAACAGCGGACGCATCAGCTTCGGATACGGGCGCGGCGCCGCTGATGATGCCGTACACACTCTCTAAGTGCGCTGGCAACACTGCTGGGTGCTTGCCCAGGAACACCACTGTAACAATAATACGGGCTTAGTGTAAAGGGGACCCGGGATGTCCTAAAACTACGACCGATGGGCAGCAGCATCCCTGCAGTGCGGTGGAGATACTGCGATCGCCAACCCGCATGCCAAGCGTGGCGATTATGGCATTTACCCCCCATGAAATTGGGGGAGGCCGATGTCCAGCAGTGGACGTCCTTCGGCTGATATGGTGGTGGTGGTGATAAAAGGCATATGGTCGAAAGGTCGGTTAGCGACCAGCTAATTTGATGTGCCGGTTAACGACCACTTAGTTGAGTTGAATGAACTATATTTCTCCCTTTTTTATGGAGAATATTTTCATTCAAACAGAATGCATACGACTCGCTGTTCTTTTAGGGCCTGTAAATATGTTAATGAAAAAACTTCATTGTTCAGGTGGTCGCAAACGTGACGGTATTTTGTGACACGGTGGCAAAATAACATTGTTAAAGTGTGACATCGTAACAAAATGGTGTTGAGCCAGTGTGATATTATAATAATAAGATATTGTTTAAATGTAATGTAACAACCGTAAGTGCGTGATAGCTTGCCGAAACTCATACGTACCCACAGGCACCAAGCACAGATTGGTCTTGTACTTGACAAGGAACTGCAGGAACAGCTCCGGCTTGAAGTGTGATATGATGCCAATGTGACATTTTAAGATTATCTTAGTGTTACATTGTACCAAAACTACGTTAAGCCAATGTGACATGGTGTCAATATAACATTGTTAAAGTGTGACTTTGTAACAAAAAGACGTTGAGCCAGTGTGATATTGTGAGGGTATGATATAGTGTCAGTGTGACGTATTAATGATAGTATTACATAGTAACAATTTCTGAATGTGATGTAACACCGTAAGCGCGTGATAACTTGCCGAAACTCATACATACCCATAGGCGGCACCAAAAACAGCACATTGGCATTGTACTTGACGAGGGTCTGCAGGAACAGCTCCGGCTTGAAGTACGGCATGGTTAATTGGTCACCAGCTTGAAGCCGAAGATGTGGATGACCGGCAGAATTGCCGGCATTATGAGAGTGTGATATGATGCCAATGTGACATTGTAAGATTTTCTTAGTGTTACATTGTACCAAGACGACGTTGAGCCAATGTGAGATTGTGAGAGTGTGATATAGTGTCAATGTAACATTGTTAGAGAATCAATAGGTGTTAATTTGACATAGTAATTTTTTTAAAGTGTGTCTTTTTAACAAAAAGACGTTGAGCTAGTGTGATATTGTGAGGGTATGATATAGTGTCAGTGTGACGTAACAATGATAGTATTACATAGTAACAATTTCTGAATGTGATGTAACACCGTAAGCGCGTGATAACTTGCCGAAACTCATACATACCCATAGGCGGCACCAAAAACAGCACATTGGCATTGTACTTGACGAGGGTCTGCAGGAACAGCTCCGGCTTGAAGTACGGCATGGTCACCAGCTTCACGCCCAGATACATCTGGTTCACCATCAGCGCGTTGAAGCCGAAGATGTGGAAGAACGGCAGGATTGCCGGCAGCACGGCTTGGTGGGTGGCTGGAGAAAGAATTTTTTTTTAATTTGGGAATCAAGTTAGGTAGAAATAGTCGGGTACATTTCTTATCACATGAAAATAAAATAAAATATTTTAGGTTGTCTGGAAGAGATTGCTCTTTAGCAATAAGACCACCTGTTGTTTACCTCTAGATTTAAGTTTTATACGCTGTTATAATAAGCAATGTAATTTATTGAGGAGCGCAATAAAGAGTTTTTGTATTGTATTGTATTGTATACGATTGTTACTCGTATATGCGTGAAACGTCCACTGGATCACATAGGCCTCCCTCAAAAAGTGACACATTGACCGGTCCTGAGCCACTCGCATCCAGCGAATGCATGAAATACAATCAAGATGATAATGAAGGAAGGAACATGGAGATATAGGCACATGGCAAACCTGTCGCTACAATCGGCTTAATGTAAGTATAGATTACTGTCACCAAAAAACGTTTAACCAGAAATGTTCCTCTAAAAACCGGCCAAGTGCGTGTCGGACCACGCACAAAAAAGGGTTCCGTATCGACACCAAATCTACATTTAAAACCACTATACAATACGTTGAATAGAAAAAGTCGTATCTTCATAGGAAACTCACGGCACTTAAGCCCTTTTGTTTGGGCTAGACAGTTTTTCAGCAATAACTCAAAAACCGTTAGACCTATCTTGTTCAAACCAAAAATCGTTGAATGGATTTATTAATGTACATAAACTTGATTTTTTTCATAATTTTAAACTTCATAGTTTGGAAATTAGAGGGTGGGACACACACTTTTTACGACTTTGACAGCTAATATCTTACCAACGGTTGACTTAAATCGAAAAGTTTTTTAGAAACCTTTATATCGTTTTTGAAGTTAACTAAAAAGAACTTTCTATCTTGTCAAAGGTGTTTGAGAAGTGCTTGTATATTAGGTTTGAGAAATACTTTAATAGATATGATCTATTTTCGCGTCGTCAATATGGGTTTAGAAGCAACACAGGCACCTCCACTGCTGTCATTGATTTGGTCACCCAAATCATGCGAAAACTTAATGATGGCCACTGTTGTGGTGGAATGTTCTGCGATCTCACCAAGGCATTTGACTGTGTTGATCATGGCATACTGCTCGCAAAACTGGAGTGCTATGGCATACGTGGAAATGCTTTGAAGCTACTGGAATCTTACCTCAGCAACCGCGCCCAATATGTTGAGGTTAGGGATGTGTATGAAGGTTATGCAGTACAATCAAAGGAAGAAACCTTAAAATGTGGGGTGCCACAGGGATCTGTATTAGGTCCTCTTCTTTTCATAATTTTTATAAACGACCTACCTCAATATCTAACCTGTGGAACCGCTTACTTATATGCAGATGACACCAGTGTAATAATAGAGTCTTTATGTGAAAGTGAGTTAAATACAAAAATGCAAGAATGCTGGTCACAACTTTCTACATGGTTCTCATCTAATGGTCTGAAAATGAACTGTAGTAAGTGTTGCTATATGATATTCCGTCGTGGGTTTAATAGCCCTGATCATGTATGTAACGTTCCTATTTCGAAGTTAGATTGTGTAAGGTTTTTGGGTGTTGAACTAGACTCCTTTTTAAGATGGCACAAGCAAATTGATCAAGTATCTAATAGGCTAGCAAGTGCATGCTATGCTCTGAAATGCCTAGCCAGTACAGCAGACAAAGAAACTCTAAGAACAGTATATTTTGCTTACTTTCAAAGTATCATCACATATTGCATAGAAGTTTGGGGTAATGGTACAAATATAAGTGCGCTACTATTGAAACAAAAAAAGGCCCTTCGTTTTCTCGCTGGGTGCTCACGGATACCTGTCACACATAGATCAATTTTTATAGAGCACAAGATAATGACTATAATTTCTCTATATCTTTACTGTATCTGCTTGTATGTATTTAAAAACAAAGATCAATTCAAAACAGCTAGACAAAACTTGCATAGGCAACTTAGAAATAGGAATGAACTTTTAGTGACCAAATCAAATTTTTGGTATTTCGATAAAAGCCTAAACAATACCGCAATTAGAGTGTATAATAAACTGGACAATAGTATAAAAGAATGTGATGACTTCCGAACGTTTGAACGAAAATTAAAACAATATTTTATCAACCGACCTTACTACTCAATTAAAGAATTTTTCGCAAATGCATTAGATCATTGAACTATTTTATTATTGTAATTCTGTTTTATTTTTCTCTCCACATTTCTCAGCGCTGACATGACTATTCATACATACATTTAATTTTTATTGGAACTTCGGAGGATTAATAAATTCTTAAATTTTTATTTTATTTTATTTTATTACTTTAATGATTATGAATATGTGACTTTTTTTTTTAATAGTATCAATCTGTTTCTGTTTTTCTCTTTGACATTGTATAAACACCGAATCAATTTGTGTTTTCTGTATCCAATATCCATTGCGTTCTATGTATTTTTAATTTTATTTAATTTACTAAATTGTATTTGCATGCATTTAACTATGTTTTACTACAAATAAATAATTGAGTATTGAGTATTGAAGTCCTACCTATCCATAGATACCCCACATGCCTGTGCATGGAAAACAAAAAGTTTTGACCACCCTGTTACATGTATGGGGTGCCCCTCCCCAGTTTAATATTGTTTTCGTAATTTCACATCATATTTCTATTGCGGTTCATAACATACACCTTCCTACCAAATTTCATAATTGTAGTGCTCATAGTCTCTGAGTAAATCGGCTGTGACATACGGACGGACGGACGGACGGACGGATCCAGACATGACGAATCTATAAGGGTTCCGTTTTTGCCATTTTGGCAACGGAACCCTAAAAATTGGTTTTTAATTACTTACCAGTAGTTTCCTCGATAACTACAATGTCCGGGTCAGCTATCTGTTGATTCATAGCCACCACACTCCTATGGTTCAGTGCCACACCCTTGGGAAGCCCGGTAGTACCGCTGGAGAACGGTAAAATCGCCACATCATTAGCCCCCCTCTTTACAGCCTTCAAACAGTCAGTACATAGGTTGAAGTCTTCGGCGAATTCGGCGAATTTGATCGTGCCTTCTGGTAAGTCATCGTTGTCGACAAGGATGATTGGAATGTCTTTCTTTAGGGTATTGAGGGCTTCTTTTATGGCTGTGTAGGAGAATTTGGAGGCGATTATCGCTTGGCAGTCGATTTTGGATAGCTGGTGTTGGAGTTCGTCTGGAATATTAAAACGGGATCGTTTTGAGAACAAAGCGATGTTAACATTTATGTTTAGGTAGAAATTTATTATCACTAAAGACATGATCGTCGCTTATGTGATAACATCGTTTTAACTTAAGTAATAATTTGATGAGTGTTCATTAAAGGTAAGTAAGTGTTTCCCATATATGGGTAGGTACGTAAACAGTTCGCGCATTTGTAGCGATTGGAGATGGTCATTGATCAATTATCAGCGATAATATGCTTTGCTGTTTTTTATTTAGAACATTTGATACTAGATTTCGGGTAGACCGAATTGAGTCTACACAAGCGCGGCAAATGAAAAAAAAACTTGAGCGGGCAACACTTTGTTTAGGAGGATTTATAAATGATACCATTAATATTATTTTATTTGACCGCAGTGTCAATATTACGTAGTTTGTTAGTCGTATGGAACGTCGGAGGCAAACAACCTTACGGCCCATAGATGCTTGCAACTGCATAACCGCCGGAATATGTTCGGCGCTTTACGTTCCTCAATCTAGGCGTAATGTAAAACAGCGGTTCAGTCGCTGCCTCTTTTTCGCCGTAGTACAGGCTATTACAGGCTAGCTAGCAAAAGTTGAGTACGACGACGAGCGAAGTGTTGACTTTGACTTGGCTTGCCGTAATACTAAACTGCCGTTTTGTAAAACCCTGGGTTATGTCCTAAAACTACGGATTAGACCACCGGGGGATGGGCAGCAGCATCCCTGGAGTGCGGTGGAGACACTGCGATCGCCAATCCGCGTGCAAAGAGTGGCGATTATGGCATTTACCCCATGCATATTAGCAATGGACGTCCTTCGGTTGATATGTTCATAAAATGAGTATTAAAACTCTAACAGGATTTGAAACCGGTTTTGTTGCCATGCCATTTATCATCGTTTTCTTACATACCGACTCAATAATGCCGTATAATAATAGATAACAGTTTTATATCGCTATCGGATTTCCAGATTACAGTGTAGGACATAGAGATATAAATACACAAACAGGACCGAATCAAAAATAATATAATTTATTTTCACTTCTCATGCTCAAAAAGTGTCAAGCGGTAGCTCCGATGCGCAAGAAGTACATTTAGCCTTTAGGGAAATTATTGTACATGTTTACCAGCACCTCCATATCAGCCGAGGGACGTCCACTGCTGGACATAGGCCTCTCCTAATTTCATGGGGGGTAAATGTTACAAACGCCACGCTTGGCATGCGGGTTAACGATCGCAGTATCTCCAACGCACTCCAGGGATGCTACTGCCAATCCCTCGGTGGTCTTGGTCGTTTAGGACGTACCCCGGGTCCAATAGGTACGTTCATTAACTGGATCGTAAGTATTGTAACTAAATACGACTACAAGTGCATACTGAACCGTTCAAATAATATGACATAATCTTAATGATATAATATAATCTTAGTGTGAAATAATCTTAATGTCTAGCCAACAAATATCTCCCTGATTAATGGTCGATTATTGACAAGTACGGTAGTTGACAACAGTAACAATAAATTAGTCTTACATAACCAATTAATAAAACCTGAAAAAAAGCTTTGCAAAATTACACGTTTTAATTTATCTTTGCTAATTTAACAAGGCACATTTTGGTTTCCGTAGCAAATCTATATTTATACTTATCTATACTATATATCTATACGAGTACTATATTATAAAGCTGAAGAGTTTGTTTGAACGCGCTAATCTCAGGAGCTACTGGTTCGAATTGAAAAATTATTTTTGTGTTGGATAGTCCATTTATCGAGGAAGGCTTTAGGCTATATAACATCACGCTGCGACTAATAGGAGAGAAGACACGGACGAAGTCGCGGGCAACAGCTAGTGTAGAATATAAGCCATACGAATGAAATTATTCACTTATTCGTAATTTAAGGACATACCCCGGGTCCAATACGTCCATTAACTGGATTCTAACTAAATCCGACTATAAGTGCATACTGAACCGTTCAAATATTATGACATAATCTTAATGATATATATGTATGTTTATTTATTTATTTACTTATTTATGTATGTTTATTGTATATATATTTATACATAGTGCTTTATGTGTTTTTTATTATTATTATATTTCTTTTTATTTCTAATAGTTATTCCTTTAGTTTGCACCACCCACTTATCATGTTTGTTTACTTTTTTCTCCGCTACCCATGTCTGGAAGAAATCGCTCATTTAGCGATAAAACCGCCTGCTGTTTACCTCTGCTTGTATCTTTATGCTGTTTCTATCTGTAATTCTTTTTTGAGGTGTGCAATAAAGCATATTGTATTGTATAATCTTAGTGTGAAATAATCTTAATGTCTAGCCAACAAATATCTCCGTGATTAATGGTCGATTATTGATAAGTACGGTAGTTGACAACAGTAACAATAAACTATTCTTACATAACCAATTAATAAAACCCAAGAAAAAGCTTGGCAAAATAACACGTTTTAATTTATCTTTGCTAATTTAACATCGCAAATTTAGGTTTCCGTATCAAATGTAGAATATAATATAAGCTATCCTAATGGAATTATTCAACTATCGCTACGCTCCGTAGCACTCACGTAGATCCGTAGCAGTGGCGTGCCGCCGCCCGCAACCCTTCTGTGCTACGTATTTGACCACAAAATCAAGTTGGTAGTAATAAGAAACATGAAGGAATCTAAAAAAAATTGATCTCTGAATATATACGTAATAATAAACATTATAACCAAATTTCAAATTCATAAGGTCAATGCGAAGTTAGATATCTTATCGTTAATAGCAGACTTGCTGGCTTCTCTTTTGTTTCGTTTTCCAAAAGAAATCTACTCAACGAACTCTAAAATTTTAGACTTGAAGGAAAACCCGAACCACGAAAATAAAAAAAAACGCATGCAAATTCTCGCAACATGTAAACGAGCGTTTAGGTCATTAGTGCATTTGGTTATGGGCCTTTATATCATATCCATTATACCAGTACAAATACTGTAAGTACGCAAAATTTACAAATACTCGTAAAATTTGAGTAGGGGAGATAGGGGAGCATTGGGCACTTTTTTACTTAATTCTTAATAAAAATGCAATTTATTAACATAATCAACTTTTTACTCCTTATATCAGTAGCACATATATTTGGCTCCAATTAGAACAAAAGAACATAGACAATTATAATCAGTCCTAAAAATTGCAAGAGATTTTCTGAACACTGTCAAAAGTGCCCAAACCTCCCAATGGTCGGGTGGTTTGGACACCTCAGTGGGAGGTTTGGGCACTGTATTAAATACGCCACTTAATGGTAAATTACTTGAATATTAATTAATATAATCATAAAAACTTGCAATAAAATCAACAAACGATCAACTGTTTTAAACTATAAGTACTAAAAAAAATCGATCCTGTTATTTTTCTTTTCAAATTCAAACGGATTTTTTCTCGAAAAAGTAATATAATAATTAGTAACACAAATAATAATAAAACATCAAAAGTATTTAGTATTCAAATTCAATATTTACACGCAATTTAAACCCGTCGTAATAATTTTATTTTAACAAAACCTAATTTTTACAGCGATTGCCTTGCATTGGGCATGCCCAAATCTCCCTTTAAAATTTGTGCTCAATGCTCCCCACCCCCTCATTTCACGAATAAATTCAAAATCGTTTTTTGCAGACTAATGTTGTACCTTAATTTATACGTTAATATTAGCTTTCATAAACACATAAGTACATGACAATACAGAAACTTACGGCTATTCGCAGATCACGTTGTTATTTCCTTCGAAATCACATCACAATATTTACTTTTGCACGCACGAAACGGTCGACGGCATGTGACACTGACAACTAATTAAAATTGCAGATGACATTAGCCTGAGTGATGTTGCCAGTTAGTAAGCTAAACTACCACAGTATACAAAATTAAGTAGCTTCCATACGACCCGACTTACAAGGTGGTGCCCAAACCTCCCGACTGCCCAATGCCCCCCTATCTCCCCTACTTTAAATCACTTGTTCGTGACGTTATAAAACGGTTTATTTGTTGCAGACTTCTAACTTTTTAGGCCTTTCATAAATAAAATCTATAAAAAAAATGATTATTTTTCAAGTTCATATCATCATATAATTATTGATAACGATATTATCGATGAATACATGGGATGAGTTTTAGTAATTCAAACCATTAGTATAATTATATTTATTTATTTAATTAACTTAAAGTTGTCCCTTTAAAATACTCAAATGTGATTTGTATACATCAATCGTAATGGTATTATGAATAAGGTATAGTGTGGCTTAGTTATAAAAGCACTCACGCGCAGTGTATGCTGGGTTCATGAGGCTGGCGATGCAGCCCGCCTCCAACACGCCAAGCAATGCACAGGGATACTCCGGCAGGTTAGGCAGGATTAGGGCCACCTAATGGTAGAAAACAGTAAAAACATTAGCAAAAACCTGTGTAGAAAAGTACTTAGGGCAACCTAATGGTAGAAAACAGTAAAAACATTGCCAAAAACCTGTGTAGAAAAGTACTTATGGTCAGGCAACCAAATGGTAGAAAACAGTAAATACTCCTTAGGTACGCGAGGTCACATAAGGGTACAAAGGTGTTAAGCACACCTTTGTACCCTGTCGCTTTAACGTCATGATTGAACTGTCATGATAAATTGCAATCTAATGAAACGACAGGGTACAAAGGTGTTAAGCACACCTTTGTACCCTGTCGCTTTAACGTCATGATTGAACTGTCATGATAAATTGCAATCTAATGAAAGCGACTAAGTCACAAAGAGTCCAGCTACTTATGAGGTCGACTGTACAGTACTTGTACTAAAGACTTTATTACATTGGTGTCAATCAGATCTACCACTCTCAACCCAGCGCATCAAGCTCTGGTGACCTTAATAACCAAAAGGAACACACAACCGTATAACTAAAAAGCAGGCAGTAGTGTTAGAATGGCTGCGGTCTTCTGTAAGATAGGAGGTACTTGCACAGTTGGGTTGCTCCTAGTATGAGCGAGATGATGTCCCGTCCCGTCTCTTAAAAGCCGAGCCGTGTAGCGATGATCTTTCACTGCGCACACCTGGAAATTCAGTCTCAACCCGCCACTATACGTTTACGAACCTTGCCATCATACTTCAGCTTCGTTGGGACGGATGGCCAGGTCAGCAGCCGGAGACAAATGCAGATATTGCAGATCCCTCAATCTCAACACAGCGCATCCTAGGAAGTTGTGGCAACCTTACTCGCCAACAGGAACATAACACCACATTTATTTACTTATTTGTTTGGCCAAGTAACAAGGATCGTTAATATAATAATAATAATAATATTGGGGACAATCTTACACAAATCGACCTAGTCCCAAACTAAGCAAAGCTTTTACTTTACTATGGGTACTAGACGACGATATATATACTTATATAGATAAATACATACAAAAATGCATAGAGAACATCCAAGACCCAAGAACATAATCCGTACTAAATGCACAAATAATGCCCTGGCCGGGATTCGAACCCGGGACCTCTAGCTTCGGAGGCAGTGTCACTACCAACTAGGCTAAACAGGTCGTCAAATAATAGTTTTATCTTATCTTATTCATGCAGTTACACTAAATATAATAAAATTTTACAATGCTCGCCTTCATCCAATTTTTTTTACTTGAATGAAAGAGATCTCTTTTTTTAATTTGTCAGTAAATTCACTAAATTCATTGATCGAATAGAATGGATTACATTAGAAAAACTTTTTAAGCTTAGTCTTAGTAGCAAATTATATAGAGTATTAAAGAGCAAGTAGTGTTTTATTGCGGTTTTCAGTAAAACCCCTAACACCTGTAATTTGGTCTCTACCCACCACTACCTTTAGCGCACCACCAACTCCTGTGCGTCCGCTCATACTGGTAGAGGAGCCAAAGAGGGAATTTTGGGATTTAATCGAGCGCGGCGGAATTAACATGTGGGGAATACATTGCACTCTGTTGAGTATCTCCACCCATTATGAGCCCTCTATATATTGAACGCGCATCTAGGGCGTTTAAAAAAAATCGTCAAGAGCTCCCGTCACGCCCAAATCGTCAGATTATTGAACGGCAGATTTACATACGTCCATTATCAGAAACATGTCGGGCGTGTACACTATTAATATCTGACACACTCGAGTGACTGGTATTACTTTGTTTTTTACCTCTAGACACTCCCCCACCGGCGCGACGGCCAAGTACAAACCATATTCCTTTTTTTCTACCATCCAATCTTCAAAAACCAATAGGTTCCAACGCCGCTCCAGTAAATCCATATTTAGCATTCTGCGGGCATATGATGGTTGTCATTTTATCACTTAAGTTATCGCCGTGAATAAGACATTCGTCACGTTCTGACAAGTATGCGAGTGCGAGAATGACAGGCATCTTATCCATGACGATAAGTGATTGAATGTCAACCATCATACGCCTCTTGGGCTCCCCAGCTATACGTGTAGCCGAGACCTGTCACTGCGCACTCCTGGAAATGGAAATTCGGTCCCAACCGACCAATAACTTTACGAACCTTCGTCCGGAGCGACGCGGAGAATCCTGTGCGTATGAGCATACATGTAACCATGACCTGTCACTGCGCACTCCTGGGAATTCCATCTCGACTATCGTTAATCCACCAACCTTGTCATCGTTCTTTAGCTTCAGCTTCGTCCGGAGCGACGCCGCAAACGCGACGGACATCCTGTGCGCCTGCGCGTATTAAATTTAGCATTCTGGGCTCCCCAACTATACGTGTAGCCGAGACCTGTCACTACGCACTCCTGGGAATTTCATCTCAACCGACCAGTATCGTTAATCTACCAACCTTGTCATCGTTCTTTAGCTTCAGCTTCGTCCGGAGCGACGCCGCAAACGCGACGGACATCCTGTGCGCCTGCGCGTATTAAATTTAGCATTCTGGGCTCCCCAACTATACGTGTAGCCGAGACCTGTCACTGCGCACTCCTGGGAATTTCATCTCAATCGACCAGTATCGTTAATCTACCAACCTTGTCATCGTTCTTTAGCTTCAGCTTCGTCCGGAGCGACGCCGCGAACGCGACGGACATCCTGTGCGTCTGCGCATAAGTGTAACCATGACCTGTCACTGCGCAAACCTGGAAATAACAATATCGGTTAAGAACAATACCTATTCGTACCACCACCACCGTATCATTGGAAATAATTACTGGTTCGCTCAATATTGGATCGTTCAACTTTTTCTCCTGTTACAGTTACAACTTGGACAGACGTTTAGATATAGGCCTTCATACGTGTGTGGGATTCATAGACCTGGAAAAGGCTTTTGATAAAGTTAATTGGAAACGGATGATGAACAGACTCAAAGAAATAGGACTAGACTACAGAGACAGAAAGATAATATATGAATTATACAGGCAACAAGAAACGATTATAGAAATAGGAAATGAAAAAGGAATGGCCAAAATAAAACAAGGAGTAAGACAGGGATGCTCACTGTCACCCCTCATATTTAATGTATTTATAGAAGCAGCCATTTTGAAGGTATTGGATGAAGTAAAGGAAGGCATTAAAATTAATGGAAAGAGGGTAGTATTTGTCAGGTTCGCCGATGATATAGCAGCCTTAGCCAACAACAGCACAGAATTGGAACAAATTATGAATAAAATGGACACCATATTTAGAGAATTTGGACTTAGAATAAATAACAACAAAACTAAATTCATGATAGTATCAAAGGAAGGTAACATAAAAAGTGAGATAAATTTAGATGGAAGAAACGTAGAACAAGTCCAGAGCTTCAAATATTTGGGAAGTATCGTAACTGAAAAGTCAAGATGTACCCCCGATATAAAGGCAAGAATTGCAATGGCCAAACAGACTTTCTATAAAAAAAGGCACTACTAAGATCGCGAATATCATTAAATATACGTAAAAAATTTATAAAGACATATATATGGTCTATTGCCTTATACGGATGTGAGACATGGACGTTAACACAAAGAGACGAGGAATATTTGCAGGCATTTGAAATGTGGTGTTGGCGAAGGACGGAGGGGATAAGATGGACAGAACGAGTAACCAACGAAGCCGTCCTGAACAGAGTGAAGGAAAAGAGAAGCTTACTGACCACAATTAAAACCAGAAGACAAAAAATGATCGGTCACCTGCTACGACACGACCACTTCATCAGGAACATTATAGAAGGGAAAATAAATGGGAAAAGAGGAAGAGGAAGGCCGAGGAAAAGTTATATGAACCAGATAAAGGAGGATGTGGAGGTCGAGTCGTACCAGGACGTCAAGAAACTAGCCTTGGACCGACAGAAATGGCGAAAACTGCATCACGCTGCACCGACAAGAGCCCAGCTCTTAAGTGAATGATGATGACAGTTACAAGGCCTACCCCAACCTGTATATGCTTATCAATCTTTCATTAATTAATTGATTGATCATTTATTCTTATTCATTGTTACCAAGTAACTATTATTTTTATGTTACTGACGCGCGTAATTGACCAGACTATATAATCTACTCCTTGTCGTAGGTAGTGACATTATTTTCTAATCATAATTTTCGCAAGCTCCTGCCTTACACAATTTCGTGTTGCAAACGAAACGTTGCAAAGGGAATAAAGTTTAAAATCGAATGAACGCTCCACGGCCGGTGCACAGAGGTAATTAACCTTTGGTAGACAAGGGCGATTGTGTTGCAAACATACATTATCAAGAACAATGGAAAGTAAATGCCTTGTTTACCTGCTAGTGCAGAATAGATACCGAACCGCTCATAGACACACGGCTCCCGTATATATTCGTACAATTTGCATTGGAACATACAAGCAATACGGTATTACAACACTTAAAAATGTTTTACATTACCAATAAACAATTCTTACTAAAATATTCGAAAAAATCAAACTTCAGCATTTTACACAATTTATATACATTTTTAGGGTTCCGTAGTCAACTATATAGGAACCCTTATAGTTTTGCCATGTTCATCTGTCTGTCTGTCTGTCCGTCTGCCTGTCCGAGGCTTTGCTCTGTGATTGTTAGCGCAAGAAAGCTGCAATTTGGTATGGATATATAAATCAATAAAACTGACAAAATCGTAATATAAAATAAAAATAATTTAAAGGGTACCTCCCCTACACGTAAAATAGGGATGGACATTTTTTTGTTTCAGCCCTATGGTGTGGGGTGTTGTTGGGTAGGTCTTTCAAAATGAATAGAGGTCTTCATCAAACATTTTTTGATGAAGTTAAGTATTTTCGGAAATAATCACTATAAAAGAAAATTGTTATTTGTTCAACAAAAGAGCGAAGTAATTTTTTGCTGCGAGTGTTTATGTTGAGTCCCGAGCAAGCGAAAGATTCTATAATTTATATAATTTAAAATTTGAATCTTGAGCGTAGCGAGGGACTCAAAGACACGAGGTGCAAATATCTTTGCTCTCGTGTGATACATACAACTTTTCACCTCAGCGGCGAGAATTTATAACGCAAAGGAATAGTGATAGAGAGAATGAAGTTACTACTAACCTACGATATGAAAAATTGAAAAGTTAGTTTTTTTCACGCTCGCAGCAAAATTGCATTTTGCTCACTGGTTTCAAGCCGGAAAAGTCGTTTTCACGCTCGCAGCAAAATTGCATTTTGCTCACTGGTTTCACGCAACCAAACTGCCTTTTTCGAGCTGCTGAGGTGAAAAAAAATTGTCCTCCCCCTCTTACTTTTGAATTATGGGTCCAAAAAATATGAAAAAAATAATGAAAGTAAAGCTTAATAAACACTTTCAACGAAAACTATAGCGGACATGATCAGTTAAGCTGTTTTTGAGTTATCGTAAAGTCTTTCCGTCATAGCATAATACGTATGTACCCTTTTGCTTGTTGATTTTTTTTTAATTGAGTTCATTGGGCTACTACGGAACCCTATACTGAGCATGGTCCGACATGCTCTCTTGGCCGATTTTTTAAGAATACATAACATGAGAAAAAGATTGCATTTGGATCATAGAAAATTGTAACGTCATTAAGACTGTTTCCCAACAAACTTCATAATAAACGAGTGCTTTTGAAGTGTCGGCCATACTCGGATACCTTTTCTTCATTATTTTTCTGTAGTGGTTCATATATTACACCTTCTTACTAAATTTCAGAACTGTCATGCTTATAGCCTCTCTGGCTGTGACAGACGGACAGACATGACAAATCTATAAGGTTCCGTTTTAGCCATTTTGACTGCAGAAACCCTAAAAACGACATAAAAGTTAGACATTTTATGTAAATGTATAAAATGCCAAGGCAAACTTATCCTTGTAAGAGATCTCTTCCAGCAAATTTTTGAGCAATAGAGAAAAAGGTAGGGTAGGTAGAATGGGATAAATATTTTGTATGCCCCTGAAATTCTGAACAGTCTTTTTTGTCTTCAGAATTTGCTAGCCTCTCATGAATTATGAATTATAAACTAGGTACAACTGGTTATTAATGAACAAAAGTCTTCATGGCAAGGTTACTGTTAAGCCTTTTAAAGTCCAAATTTAAATAAATCCATAATTCATGTCCTTGTCACCATGTAGATAAAAAAGTCAGAATAAAATACAAAAAGCGGAACCATTAATGGTGGTGATTCATGATTTTTCAGGTTAAACAAATATGAGTATTACCTTTCGTTTCATAACATTTTTTTTTTTACTTTTATTTCAAACGCTAAAAGAAAATCTTTTCATAGAAAAGGACTTAATGCCATGAGGCACCCTCTATTAGCTAACTCAACTTCAATCATGCTTTTAAAAGCTTTTTATTATTTACTAATAACTATTGTATAGCCAGCATCACATAGTAGGTATGTAGAGCCCAAGGGGCCAAATAGTCCATTACACCACATATTTTGTATGGTGTACCATACTATTTCACCACTTTGGCTGCTACATACTATATGACGCTGACTATAAAAATATGTATGCTACACAATAGCACAAATGAAATAGTTTAGTTTAGTTTATTTATCTCCATATATACAATTACATTATAAAACATATTCACTTATATTGCTAGTTGTATATTGATCGTCAGTACATTGAAATTTAAATGTAAAATAATAATAGTAACATAAAGGTACGAGTATATACTAAATATATACCTGCATATAATCACAGACAGCCCCATGTGTAGGGCATGCATGGAGGCAGAGGAGACGTCTAAACACATTCTACTGGACTGCAAGCAGGTAGAAGTATACAGGAAAAAGCACATAGGAACGCTGAACACACTACACGAAGCAGTAAACAATATCAAAGCATTGGTAAATTTCATACAGGAGCTATAGCCCGAGAAAGATACGGTTTTTTTGGAAATAATTCAATAACTGGCCAATTTTTGTTATACGGTCCTACTATGTGATTTTAAGAACCTATATTTTTAAAATTTCCGGATTGAAGACCGGAAGTTGGAAAAAAAATGATGTGCCCGAAAACTGGTGAATTTTTGCAGCAAAAAGGGTATCAGTATTTTTATGATGAGTACTTCTATGTTTATGTCTATTTTAATACTTACGACCAGAATCGAACAATATGTGCAACGGGAAATGAGAAAAAAAATATCTAATAGGTAGTAGTAGTAGTCAATTTGACCTTCATGAATAGTCTACAGAGTGCATTTGGCTGCCACATTAATTCCGAAAGTTATTACAGCTTTAGGTATTTTGGGTTGATTCAGTATAAAAAGTGTCAAGAAATATGATAAAGGCATATAAAAACCCTAACTGTAATGATACCTTATATGCCATTAGCGTAATGCATTTTTATGTTGTACGATATTAATAATTGATTGTATTATTAAGTTACCGTAACAAAAATAAGTTGATTTTCATACATTACAAAGAACATAAATAGAAGTAGTATATCATAAAGAAAATAATTCTTATAGTGTTTTCGCTAGATTTTTACGGATTTTTTATAGATTTGTTTTTAATATTTCGACTGTCGCGTTAATAATGTAGGTGTATTATTAAAGAATACTTAGTATAATTACTTAACCCAATTTTTGATGCAAAAAATTTGCTGATACCGATATATTGTTGTTTTTTCATACAGTGAAACCGTATAGCTCTCGGGCTACTAGGGTGGTTAGAGTAGTGCTACCCCTTTCACGCAAAATAGGCACGATAGATGTCGACTTGCGGAAAATGCCCAGTAAAACTAATTAACTAACTACCTGCATATGCCAATAATCAATTTAAAGAATAATAATAGAAAAATAATACAATGAAAAGATGTCAGTTAATGAAGATTAAAATGATACACTAAACTAAACTAAAATACAAGGTAACTATCAAATATATTGTATATGAAGTATTTATAACTTATCATTTCTCTAAATCACACACTTGGCAGTGACATGTTTTTCACCTGTAATCTATTCAGTCAATTCATTTTTATCTGAAGGCACAAGTAAAAGCATCCCCACCTCCCCCTCCAAAGTCAAGCAAAGGTCACCCTTTAAGTGCCTATTTTTCAATTCCCAAAGTAAGTAAATTCTTTACTATAATAAATAAATACTGAATGTTTCTATTGGTCCAAAATTTCTAGTTTTTGTTGATTTAAAAATATTCTTATAATAGTTGTAAAAGGTTGTCAACTGCCTGATACACAAAGTATAAATTGCCTGTCACAGAAGTAACACATAGAAACTAACTCCATCTCTCTCCAATGCTGTCAGTATTACACTAAAGAAAAGGACAGGTTATTTTATTCCAACATCTATGTTAAGGGTCTGTGACGCTGTGTCAGTTAAAAACATTTAGCTATTTAGGCTATTTTTTGTTTTAATTGAAACATATCTTGACATTTTCTCTTTGTCACTATCTAGAGCAGGACTTGCAGGCTAATATCATAGATTTCTCATGTATTTTGGTGTTTTTCATTAAAAGATTTTGTTCAAAACATCACTCTGAATCTACGAATTTCAGGTAAAAACCATGACATGTAAAAACTGGCTGTCTCAGCTTAAATTTTACTAGACACAATGAAACTGAAAATTAACTAAAACTATAATAGAATCATTAAATCCTTTAATCAATACTTTTGTCATAATTTTAGTCGAAAATATTTAGAAATTTGTAATATGTATTTAATTTGCCATTTTATTTAGTGGCTTAACTATAGGGATATAAATTAAAAAAAAAAACAAGAAAACATACTTACAGTAGCAGTCTTATCGGGCCATCTGTCCAAATTCTGCCATACAAACTCAGGAACGGTGTAGTTCACTTTAGGAATGTCTTTGAAAACTGATGTTAAAATATTCTTCTCTAAAGTACTATTGTTACGAATAGCAAGCTTTAAAGCAGGAATGCTTAATCTCCTTGCTGCATAGGCTGACCTACTTAGTGTGCTGGCCATTGTTTATTAAAAAAACTATCTGAAAAAAGTTCAGCATCAGTTTCAAAAAATCAAACTTGTATTTAATTATTTTGTAATTTAGGTAAATCAAGCATATGTTTTGGTAAGTAGTGAACTTAAAACAGAAGAATTAAGATTTTATTTACACAGTATAGAATACTAGATGTTGCCAAATAACACATACCTTAACAGCATGTGAAGGTCAACAACATAATAAAAGTTGGTTAATTTATTACTGTTGTATCACAAAACCCACTAGAATCCAGCAAATGAATGCTAATTAGCGACAATTAGGAAAGCAGCTCAACGAATATTGTTCAGGAGATATAGAAATAGAAATTAGATAACTCACCTTGCCTAATTACCTAAAAACTTGATCTATTTTGAATTACGAACACAAGTTAATTTCCTCCATTCACGGTCACGACGCACAACACCTATTAACTAAAACTTTGTTTCAACTAAAGGTAAGGAATGATTACGATGTGAGTATGAGTATTGTGAGTTATGGAATTGGAGTGGACTTTGTATCTTGTCGGTAAGTTTACGATCTTTTTACACTATGCGCGGCTCCCCGCTGCGTCCTTTCCTTTCACAACAAACAAATAGCAGCCAAAACGAGTCAAGTGTTTATCTGTCAAATAACGCGTATGTTGGCGCTAGTGCTGCGCTTAACTCCAAAAGTGGGAACGATAGATCCGATTAGTTTCAAGTTATGTCGAATAAAATAGCCCCTAGCTAGCACGTCAAACCAGTATATATAATGTACTCTTTGCGTCAAACATCAATGAATGAGCAGATTAATAAATAAGAATGATGGCGGGTAAGGTCCTTCTATGAACGACACAGAAAGAATTTACATCGCAATTTTTGTTACGTTTGCTATGCAAATTCTTAGCTAGAAAGAGATTAATATAATATAAGTATATGTATTTCGTGTCGGTTAATTTACCGTAATTCGTAAAACCCGGCCACAGAATAAGTAATAGTACATGCCCAGCGCCACTGAGCATATAATCACTACGTTTTACCCAGCGCAGACTGCAAGAGAGCAGGTTACAGGATTTAAATTGTTATATTGTACGCTATTAAAATCGAAATAAGGTACAAATTGCGCTCTTTCTGTCTACGCTAGATCTAAATTTTACAGGTACACTGATTTTCCGTGCAAGGTTACCTACTCGAATGGGTACGTATTACTTTTAAAATTAAATCGTCTATTTGTCATGGTTATGCACTGTTACATAGCAAAAAGTATTTACTAGTAGGTAGTTTTCTTAAAGGGCCTAACATACTTTAAGCTTGCTAAACTATTGGCTCTGTGAGCTAGATTGATTAGTAGACCTCGCAATTTTTTTTTTCAAACCCTGAAAACCAGCGTTGTAGTAGGTAAGCCTGCTGCAACACATGCTCAGGTTCGCTCCTTTTTAGCATCTTAATTTTAAAAGTTTTTTCAATGTGGTGTTAAATAAAAAAAATCTAAGTCTTTGTCTACTTATGTCAAATTCCAAAAACTGACTCGACAATAAAATCTATATAATTATCGAACCTGTTCACAAAATTTCACGAGAATCGGTTGACAAATGCGACATGTAGAGGAGAACATGCGGACAGACAGACAGACAGGCATACGAAAGCGTTTTTGTCGAAAGCTGAAACGGCTCAATAAGAGTGGTATTATGGTATTTATTATGGTGGTACTCTACTTTTCCAATATCTTTGTCCAATTTAAAGGGTATTTTATACTTTAATTTGTGGTTAACACATAAAACATACACTCTCCATGCTTTCATGCGTCACCCACAGTGCCGCCGGGCGCGTGAAGTCCACAGCAATGAGCAACATATGGGCAGAACTTGTATGCGATCATTGCCAGCACACTGTTGGAGCTCGCACGCACGCGTCGCACCAGGGATGTAGCCCGCAGTCGCATCGTGGCTTCAAAACATGCCACATGAGCTTCTGCAAACATCCCCGAGCCGCTGCAGTATCGCGGCAATGATACACATGAATGATGGCAAGGCAATGTGCATGTGATCAAAGAGGGATGAAGATGGCGCTGCCGTCACAATAACATTAAGCTCGTGCAAATTAATTATTAAAAATTAGTTAAAGTGTTTTCTAATGTGCAAAAACCTATTAATTCAATGAAACTAACTATAAATATTAAGGATAAGTGTTATCTCCAAAAACTATTACGATCTAAGGACTTTGTGAGATAAAAATAGTGCACCATATCCAGCCAGTGTCCCAGTGTTTAAAATGTGTATATTGTTCAATATATGATACATACATTATCCTCTGCAGACATTTTGAACAATGAATACTTATATAATAAACATTAAATGAATATAATATCCATAAATACAGTGTAACAAAAATTTGCCAGTTAAAAATTCAAAAAAGACGCGCGAGTGAATGTAAACAAACCTATTGACCAATCACAGCTCGTCGTGAGCAAACACGGAAAACTGAGAAGTAACTGTAAATTAAGGATATAATCCTTATTGAACAACATATGTCTTCAAGATAAGTACCAACCAAGTTGACCAAGTTGATAAGTAGTTATTAAATATACTATATACATAAGCAAAAAAGTAAATGACTTTTCTTAAAATAAATACAACGCTATCGCCATCTAGCGTAAAACAGTTGTATCACTAACCATTAGAAGGAACAGCTAGAGGCGAACAATTAAACATTATCGAACGTGACGCCAGCTGGTACTAGAGGGCGCTATTAACAATTTGAGACTGTAGTAAAAACTCAGTCTAATTACGTTCGCCTCTATAGTGCAAAAGAGGGCGCTGTTATTCAAAATGCATTACACATGTTCAGGCTGTTCTCAAGAAATCCAAGATAGATGCTTCCTTACCTGTATGCTATGTGAACATCACTATGACCTAGACTGTGCAAATGTCTCTATTCAGCGATTTTATAATACAATGACCGCAGACCACAAACAATCGTGGATATGTCAACTATGTCGCTGTAAAATGCCCAAAAAAGATAACTCGAATACACCAGTTTGTTCCCGGGATAGTCTACCACTCTACGTACTCCCTACTCCAAAAAGGAAGACCTGCAAAGCTATGAAAACAAAGCCAGCGCTAAATTTCGATGAAACATCGACCAGCGAAGATACTATATTAGGCGATACTTTACACAATGAAACACTCGACCATAACAGCACTCTCCAACAGGCGACGACTTCTTCGGGAAGTAATACGATATATCTAAAGCAATTCGAGAAACTGCTAGATGAAAAGTTTGCAAGTAACAGAATATCACTGATCACAGAAATAAAACAGGCAATAATGGCAGAAATTACCACTGAGTTATCCAAACTAAAATTTGAGATAGTTCAAAATAATCATACCGTTTCTGAAGAACAAAAAGGCTTAAAACACGAAATTACTAAAATAAATGAACAGATAAAAAAAATTGAGACCCAAAACAAACAGCTCCATAACGAATTAAACGAGGTGCAGAAAAAACTACTAAATCCCATTGAAGAAACACAGAAAAAAGAATGGCTTACTCCTACATCTACGCCCAACAGCGAAACCTGTAAAAAAATCATTCTTTTTGGTTTAGATGAATATTATTGGGAAACTGAGCGCAACTTGTACGAACGGGTGATTAATATCTTCCAAGACATACTGCATGTTAATCTTGCGGGCTATATAGAAGTGTGGTGTTTAGGCTATACCCGATAATTAAACGACGGAGTGCACGTTAACAGTTTAATCTCTTATTACAGACTCACTCGCGGGTAGTTGGACAAAACCCAACTACCGGCGTTGATACACCATAATCCCTCCACCAATAGTATATAAACAATGTTCAAAATTCACTTAAGACTTATAATTAGCATTTATATTTCTAGTAGAACGCACCGCGCGTGTATAAATATTGAGTTCTTGCGGGGCTGCTGAGGGCCTTGAGTCACCAATCCCATGGTCATCGCCGGTACCGTTCTCTCTCTCCTCCAGCCGGGGCGGCTGTGCCTCCAAAGCCATGTCACAATCTGATGGAGTGCTTTTCTCCTGCAATTCGTTATTTGTAGTTGAAGTTTCTGCCGTAGACGTCATTCCGTTGGCCTGAGTTTCCGTAGGCGACAAATCTTGACCTTCATCCGGAAGCGAGCAGGACGGGTCGTCATTGTTGACGTCGTCAAGCTTGGTGGCATTGTTGTTCTCATTTCCATAAAGACTTAAATCGTCCAATTCGATTGTGACATCGGTTCCTTTATAAGCTAATAAATGGTCAATATGCTTTTTCATATGCACTTTTAAGTCTGGCACGAACACACTATACATTCTTGACCCTAATTTGTCCGTAATTATGCCTTTTTTCCAAGAATGTTTATTTCCATTTGAAAAAATATATTTAACTAACACTATATCGTTTATATTAAAATTACACTTCCTTACTCCACCGTAGTTTTTACCTTGTAAGATCTGTTTTGCACACACGTTATTTTGTGATACGGATGATGACGACACACCGAGATCCGCGTCGGCGTCGGCGCGCATAGGCGACGGCGGCGGCGGCGCGCGCAGTAAATCGAGTCGGCAGCGCAGCCCACGGCCCAGCATCAGTTGAGCAGGCGTTACTCCAGTCGTGCAATGCACTGAGTTTCTGTATTCGAATAAAAATTTATTTAGTTTCTGAATTATTTCCCTTTGAATATTACTCTGTTGCATTATTATTTTGACTGCCCGTTTGACCGTTTTTACACAATTTTCTGCCTGACCATTTGATGCGGGGTGGTACGGTGCGATAGTGACGTGTTGCATCCCGTTTACACTACAAAAGCCCTCGAATTGGCTAGAACAGAAAATACTGGCATTGTCGGTGACTAGAGTTCGCACTAAACCGTACCTACTGAAAAGTTCACATAGTTTATCAATTACCGCGTTACTATCAGTGGTCATTAATAAAAAGCATTCCACCCACTTAGAGTGAGCGTCAATCGCGACAAGGAATTGTTTACCTTGCCATGAGAACAAGTCTAGATGTACTCGCTCCCAGACCTGCGCCGGGTACGGCCATGGCGCTAGCGGCGCGCGCGGCGGGGCGCTACGAAATGCATTGCAAATACTACAAGTACCTATTTTTTCCTCGATATCGCTATCAATGTGTGGCCACCACATGCGTGCCCGGGCTTCGGCTTTAGTTTTTACTACCCCGAAATGCGAGTTATGTAGTTCGTCTAGTAAGCGTTCTCTGTACACCGTGGGAATTACGACCTTATGGCCCCTAAGAATGCACCCGTTTTCCAATGACAGTTCTAATCTGCATAAAAAATATGGACGTAAATCAGAATGTCCTATTTTAGCCGGCCAGCCATTCATTATATAATCTTTTACTTTAATGAGAACTGCATCGTTAGCAGTTTCTTTTTGAATGTCAGCCATAGTGAGCGGTAATAAGGTCGAATCTGCTATGAAATTTATGTACATCGCTTTATCTAATTCGTCATGAAGTTCAAGGTTATCCTGCTGAACCGACCTGATTGAACGCGATAAGAAATCAGCTACGTTTTGATCGCTTTTCACATATTCTATATTAAAATTATATGCCGATAAAAATAATGCATACCTTTGAAGACGGTTGGCTGCTAACTCAGGAACTCCTTTTTTACTTCCGAAGATGGACAAAAGAGGCTTGTGGTCGGTACGAAGTGTGAATGGAACGGAGCGCCCATACAAATAATGGTGGAACTTTTTAATGGCAAATATTATGGATGCTGCTTCCTTTTGGATCTGGGCGTAATTGCGTTCTGACGTAGAGAGGGAACGCGACGCGTAAGCCACGACGCGTTCGATGCCGTCGAGTTGGCGCTGCGCCAGGACGGCTCCGAGGCCCCGGGGCCCCGCGTCAGCAGTCACCACCGTCGGCAGCGCGGGGTCGTAGTGCGCCAGCACCCGCTCTGACGCCATCTCGCTCTTGATCTTGTTAAACGCTTCCTGTTGCGCCTGGCCCCATAACCACTTTTCGTCTTTTTTTAACAGCAAATGTAAGGGTTCGAGCACACTCGACGTATTCGGTACAAAACACCTATAATAATTGATCATTCCTAGAAAGGATTTCAATTCGTTCACATTTTTGGGGTTGTCACAGTTAAGTATAGCTTCAATTTTTTTATTTGATTTGTGTAATCCGTTTTTATCTATACGGAACCCTAAATATTCGACAGACTCTTTAAACAACTCACATTTATCCTGCTTCAAACGCAACCCTGCCTCTTGTAACCTACTCAGCACTTGATCTAATCGTTGCAAGTGCGATTCGCGATTAGGACCGGTGATTAATATGTCATCGAGGAATATGCATGTTCCTTCTATTCCAGTCAACAACTGTTCCATTGTGCGCTGAAATATAAATGGGGCATTGCATAACCCGAATACGACCCTATTGTAACAAAATAAACCTTTATGAGTATTTATACATGTGAGGCGTTTCGAATCGTCGAGGACTAATTGTGAGTATGCCCGTGATAAATCCAACTTAGAGAATTCTATTCCCCCATGAAGCTTAGCAAAAAGGTCTTCAATCCGCGGTAGCTGATAATTATCTACATATAACACCTTGTTAAGCGTAACTGAGAAATCTCCGCATATGCGTACATTTCCATCGGGACGTAGTACCGGGACAATAGGAGTTGCAATATCTGAATGGTCTATCTTTTCTAGTATGCCTAGATCCACTAATCGCTGTAATTCAATTTCAACTTTGGGCTTGAGTGCTAAAGGAACGGGGCGTGGTTTAAAAAACTTTAATGTGCTACCCGGTTTTATTTTCAGAGAAATTTTATATTTGTTAAATTGCCCCAACTCGTCTGCAAATAGCTTTGCATATTTTTCCCTGAATTGTTGTCCCAAATCCAAACTCCCCAAATTGTTGTAATTTACGCTGCATAGTTGCAAATTAAATGCACTTATAAAATCTCGACCCAACAACAAAGGTTGTTTGGAATTGGTTGCTATAACAAACAATCTAATCTGTTTAGTGCGACCTTCATAGTTCACCGGTAAAGTAACGCAACCCTTTGGAATAATCTTACTATCATTATAGCAATTTAAAACAACACTACACGGATGCAACTCGTGCGAAATGAAGACATTTTTATAAATTGATTCTGGCAGTACTGAAACTGCACTACCACTATCAATCTCGCATAAAATGTTTTCGTTCGCTATCAATACCGTTTCTCGCATAGGTTGGGCATTATGACAATTGATAGTAAACAAATCAAAGCTACCTGTTATGGTGTCGTCATCATCCGCAGCCAAATAGTTGTTGCTTCTTAATTTTGACTTACTAGTGCACATACGCTTCAAATGACCTTTGACCTTGCATTTAGTGCAAGTAAAATTACTAAAACGGCATTGTTCTTTCGAATGACTTTTATAACCGCACACTTCACAACGAGAGTCTGTCGATCCCACGGGGCGCGCGACGTTCACGTTATTGTTGCGCATGGCGTACACCGGCGCCGGCGTCGGCGTTGGCGCGGCGGGCGCAGCCGCGGCGACCTGCAACGCTAGGCGCGCGCAGCGCACGCCCTGCGCCAGGTCCAGCGCGCGATTAAAAGTTAGCGTTTCCACACTATGTGTAAACAATTTCTCTTTTTCTTTCACATCCTCCAATCCGAGGACAAACCTATCGCGCAACATGCTATCGAGCTCTGTTTTAAACCCGCAATGTTCCGCTAAGCTACGCACTCGCGTTGCCCAATCGGCTAAATCTTCCCCTGGACGCTGCTCGGCCTTATAAAACTTATACCGCTCGGCGAATGAACTTCTCTTTGATTCGAAGTGGTTGTCAAATTGCTTCAGAAGATCTTTAAATTCTAAGTTGTCGAGAACAGCCGGGAACGCCAAACTCCTTGCAACGCGGTATGTGTCCTCCGCCAGCGCCGTCAGCAGGAGTGCCCGTCTCTTGGCACCGGATTTGTCCGTTTCTTCGTTCACGTCGTTTGCCGTACAATACTGGCCAAAACGACTCTTGAAAATAGCCCACTCCTGCGTTCGATGGTCGAAGGTGAGGCTGCCACCAAACATGTTTCCGTGACTCGCCATATTTCGATATCGTTATTTAATATAGCCTATGCCCAATTGCACTTGTATACACGCGTGAATTACTAAATCGTCGCCAATTTGTGGTGTTTAGGCTATACCCGATAATTAAACGACGGAGTGCACGTTAACAGTTTAATCTCTTATTACAGACTCACTCGCGGGTAGTTGGACAAAACCCAACTACCGGCGTTGATACACCATAAGAAGAAATAGGCCGAATAGGGAGAAGGGGACCGAAGAGACCTGTAGTAATAGAATTACTAAGTAAAAAAATGGCAAAACATCTGCTCGAAAACAACCGCTACTTTAAGAACACTGGGTTAGCAGTATCTGAATTTCTAGACGAAAAATCCATGCAAGAGAAAAGAAGGTTGAGAGAAATACTCATAGACGCTCGAAAAAATGGCCATCACGCCGTAATTAAAAATAATAAATTATTAATAAATGGAAAGATGCACATTCATAACTTTGAAACGAAATCCATCACAATATCAAGTTACTCGACCCAAGAATCAATACCCAGCCAAAATGGTAGCGAGTCCAACAACAACAACAATAACAACAATAACCATGAATACCAAAGCACAGAACAACACCAATCTTATAGTACAGATTTGACTCGGCAACGAAGTCACCCTCATAATCTACGAGCTCGACCTACCAAACCCAAACATACTTTTCGTCTCTAAATTCCGAATTTTGTTCCAAAATATTCGTAGTATTAGCAACAAACGACATTTACTTGAATCTGCTACAGAAGACGAAGATATACATGCCATCTGCTTGTCAGAGACCTGGATTACACAATCAAAAATAGACTTACTACAATTAGAAGGATATCAAGTAACTTCCATGTTTAACAGGAGCACCCACGGAGGAGGCGGCGTGTGTGTGTTTCTTCAGAATGATATACCATTTGTTGAACGTAAAGATATAACTGCTTTGTCGATAGAATTTACATTCGAAACCTGTGCTGTTGAAATTTCTCATTTAAATTTGTTAGTGATAGTTATATATTGGCCTAATAGTCATAGAAATACAAACCTGTTTTATGAATCATTAGAAAATCTCTTACAGATTGTTACAATAAAAGATAAGAAGAAAAATATTGTTATTGGCGGCGACTTTAACGTAAACATTCTAGAAAAGTCCTCGTCGACTTCAACATTAGAAAAGACCTTTTAAAAAGCTATAACTTTCAGCAGATTGTACATGAACCTACACGAGTCACGGAAACGAGCTCTACATGTATAGACTTAATTTTTTCTAATTTCCATTCTAAAGACAATATTGTTTCTGTTAATGAATACGGCTTTTCCGATCATAAAGGTGTTATGTATACCATACCTAATAATAATAATGAAATGCATAAACGAAATGTATGGATTACAAACAAAAGAAAATTTACAGAAAAAAATATTCAATACTTCAAATCCAACTTATCAGATATTAATTGGAACTCTATATTTAATGTTGGGAATGCTATTAATACAAATTTTAATTCATTCTCACACACTATTCAAAAAACTCTCGATATATGTATTCCAAAACATCAAGTTAAAATAGTAAATCATTGCAAAAAGAAGCCTTGGTTAACCAATGGTATTAAAATGTCATGTAGGAATAAACGACTATTAAAATTATTGATTTCAAATAAAAATAATACAATTTTAAATAATTACTATAAGAGTTACGAAAAATTGCTAAAAAAGATAGTAAGAAAATCAAAAAAATTACATTACATCAATAAAATCAAAGCCTCAGATAATATTACAAAAACTATGTGGCACATAGTAAAGGAACGATCAAATAAACTTCCGCTAAAAAACAGGCGTAATATAAAATTAAATATTAATAATAGTATAACTGAAAACCCTAATACAGTTGCAAACCACTTCAATGACTTTTTTATATCTGTTAGTGCGCAGAAAGGTAAGTGCGTGGACGGCGATGCCGCCGGCACCCCGTACAGGCACGCTTTCGGCCGCCCCGTGCTTAACCCCACTCCCAACTCCTTCTACCTACAACCAGTTACTATAAGCGAAGTACATAATATTATACGTAACCTTAAAAATAAACACAGCTTTGGTCATGACGAATTACCACCAGTCCTTATTAAAAAATGTGCAGACGAATTGACCCAACCCTTAACTTTTTTAATAAACCAATCCTTCGCTGATGGTGTCGTCCCGGATCCACTAAAACATTCAATTATAAAACCTGTACACAAAAAAGGAAATAAAACCGACTGTAACAACTACAGTCCTATAGCTCTTTTACCAACTTTCTCTAAAATAATCGAAACAGCCATGTCCAAACGTCTTTATGCATTTTGCGAAAAATATTCAATTTTCAACGAAAATTAAAATGGATTCCGGAAAAACCACTCTACAACTTTAGCAGTTTACAAATATATCGATCAAATATTAAAAATAATCAATAATAAACAATATGCAGTAGGTATTTTACTAGATATGAGCAAGGCGTATGACAGGGTCTCTTATGATGTTCTATTGAGGAAGTTGCATGGTATTGGAGTGCGAGGAACTGCGCACAAATGGTTTAACTCGTATCTCAAAAACCGATTGCAATATGTAGAGGTAGAATATTATAATAACCAAACTGGAAACATTACATACATACAATCAAATAAAGCTGACGTGACTGGATCAATTCCACAAGGAAGTGTGTTAGGCTGTTTACTATTTATTATATATATTAATGATTTGCCTAATATATTAGAAACTCCAAGCGTTCTATTCGCAGATGATATTTCCGTAGTTTTTCCGTGCTCAAACGAAACTGATTTAAAGCTCAATCTTGACAACACCCTACACAAATTAGATTCCTGGTTAACTGACCATAACTTAGAATTAAACTATACTAAAACTAAATTAATGCAGTTCAGACCTTACCAAAAACAACCTTTAAATATAAACTATTCCTTTAATACAACCAAATTAGAATGCATTGACACCTTTTCGTTGCTAGGACTAAATATCGACACACATATTAATTGGAAGGACCACATTAAAAAAATAAGCTCAAAATTATCCAGCTTTTCATATGCCTTGTACGAACTAAAAAAGACA
Source organism: Notocelia uddmanniana (assembly GCA_905163555.1). Taxonomy (NCBI): domain Eukaryota; kingdom Metazoa; phylum Arthropoda; class Insecta; order Lepidoptera; family Tortricidae; genus Notocelia; species Notocelia uddmanniana. The sequence continues at coordinate 22,759,563 of LR991068.1, forward strand.
ACAGATTTAAAAACCGCTACATCCGCTTATTATGCTTATGCTCACTCTATATTACGATATGGCATACTGCTTTGGGGCAACAGTACAAATGCGAATGACCTTTTTATTTTACAAAAAAAATGCATCCGAATCCTAGTTAATATAAAACGAACTCAAAGTTGCAGGCCTCATTTTAAAAAACTTGGCATTCTAACACTTACATCTTTATATATCCTAGAAGCATGTACCTTTGTCAAAACCCATAATCATTTTTTCTTACAAGCAAAAGACCGTCACGTAAAACCTTTAAATCTACGACATAACAACAACCTTGCCCTTCCTACATCTAGCTTAAAAATATATCACTCTGGTCCACATATGATGTGTATAAAAATATATAATAAAATACCACTAACTATAAAATCTATAGAGCAAACTCACCTATTCAAAAAATCATTAAGTACATATTTAGTGCAAAGAAGCTTTTACACGCTACAGGAATTTTTTGATAATGTGAGTAAAAAAACATAGTGTTCATTTTTCAGTTTACCATCCTGTCTGTAATTTAAGCGAGGGATTTGTATACAAAATGTAATATTTTTAAGTTCTACCTATATCTTGTTTATTAATAATATAATTAGATATAAGTTAGTATTGCTGTGCCCTTACGGGGTCCATTTTATTACTTCTTTGTAATATTATGTCACATTAAGAGAGCAATAAAAATTTTTGATTTTGATTTGATTGTGAGGTTGGATATATAATATGCCTCCGTCATCATTGCGTCATAGAAATCAAATTTAATCAGACATTGAAATTGAATTAGTAGGATATCACCCTAAGGCACTATCCTCAAATATTTTGGCCATTGGTAACTTCCATCATCATTAAATTAGGTATACCACATTTCGCTATGCGCTATTTGGCTTATGCCACTTATGCGCCTGCATTCGACGAAGTGTGATGGACGGTTCATTCGTCAGCTTTGCTTACGCTTTGAATACGCGTATCCGATCCGTCGACTAATCGGTTTTTGGTACCACATCATGGTGGAGTGGAACCACACTTCGTTGAGCAAATATTCGTGTAGCATCTCTTTTTAATATCGCAAAAGAAAGGGAGGCGAACATGCATGGGCGCCAGGGTCAGGATGGCGGTCGACCTATTTTCGAAGATATCTCGTTTCCAGGAGAGGTACACAAAATTTTATTACAGGTACACACAGAGGTACAAAAAAGATACCAAATACCTGTAAACATTTCATTAAAATTCCCGAGGTCCACCCGCCATCCTGACGCACACGAACATGCCACCCGACGTGTGGTTCCACCGTCAAAGTACACGCCAGACGACAGGCATGAGGCAAGTTTAATAGGCATACCGGCACGCAAGTTAGCGCATATAACAAATATTTATACAATCATTTTGTTGTACCGGCATTATGGACGATTCACACCGAACGGCTGGAGTCGACGCGCACCCCACTACATTCAAAGGAATTTGAACCCTCCATACAGAAGTTAGATTTCATATTAGAATGGGTTGCGGGCAGCCGGTCGGCTCTGCCGCTGTCGTTTGGATACGAAGTCCGACTCCGGCCGTTTGGTGAGAATCGTCCATTAGATACGTCCAACTAGTGGGCACATGCGTCCCCCTCATGTATGAGGGATCGGACAGCATTCGCCACGCTGGCCACTACAGGTTAGGACTCCCAAAATCATCATCGTCCTACCGTTATTCCCAGTACAGTTGCATCCTGAAGGATGCCTAGGGATAAGTTCGCCTTTGTACCGATATAACCGAATTTGTCTGTATTTCTACCTGTGTTTTGTGTACAATAAAGTATTTACATACATACATACATGCCTGGGGTCCGCTACCTAACCCCAAGAATTGGCGTAGGCACTAATTTTACGAAAGCGACTGCCATCTGACCTTCCAACCCAAGGGGGAAACTAGACCTTATTCTGATTAGGCTTGTCAAGTGAGTGGGCAACTTGACTGTTAGAAGTTCTCCAGCCGCCCGAAGGCCTCTAACTTGGCTTAACGACTGCTATCATAGACAGCAGCCGGGATCAACGACTTAACGTGCCTTCCAAAGCACGGGAGCAGCAGCAAGTCACCCACCCAAGGACTGACCGCGCCCGACATTGCTTAACCTCGCATACCGCACGCGGTACGCGGGCGTGGCGGGGCCACGAGCCCCCATTATTAGGACTTCCATGGACTCCCAAATAAATATTAAAAAATAATTATTGTCATGTCACACATTAATACTAATAGAAATAAAATAACCACGAACTTTATGAACATTTTATTACAAGTTACAGTGATACAAACTTAAATCAGACTTGGCGTATAATAATTCAGAGATAACAGATCTACCGTGAAATTGTACATTTTAGTAATTCAGCCTCTTACTTCTAGGTCAGGTGAAATTAGGGCATTTCCACTTTCCAGTGTAATCAATTCTTATTATTTTTGATTTTATAGATCGTCCCCGAAAAAAATACGATAAAAACTCAATGGTACACCCAGAAAGTGAAAATGCCCCTTATTTAACCTTTTAATCTCTGCCTGGTATAGAAGACAGCGTAGTGGACACATTCTATTATTATTTTGACAGTTCTTCTAATTTAATGTCGGACTCTGTTAAAAATAAGAGGACCAAGCAAAACTAATCTAGATTTACGAAACTTAAATGTTATTATGAGTCTGCGGGCCGGAATTCGTCAATAACCTTTTAACCGTCTTGTCGTCTCTGTTTTTATTTTGTCTCATACAGAAATACTAGACATTGGTACTTAGCACGCTTTTGTACTTCATCTCTGATGCTCAATAAATAATTTAATATATCACACATGAATATGTGGGAAATTTAATTTTGTTTATCTCTTTGCCATTGTTATTTCTATTCAATCATATTTAAGCTGTCTTGTCCACTATTTGTCACATATATCAGACAGGGCTGGTGAAAAGGTTAAAATAAATATATAGCGATTATTTTAATGAATGACTGGACAAATGTCTAAATCATTTAGTTGCTAGATATTGCTAATAAATGCTATGATTTATTATGTTATGAAAAATGTAATTATGTTTGGAATTTGTAACGGTATTCGATACTGACTAGGCGATTACAACTTTTTGGTATATCACTACAATTTGACAGTATAACAAAGCTAAGCTAATAATTAACATATTATATGATATTATCAAAAACTAACAGTTGCGTTCGAGATTTTAATTTTACTTAAAAGTATGAATTTTAAGATACATTTTAAGTTAAATTGAATAAACGTTTCATCCCGAAAGTGACTATTAGATCAATTATAGTATATTCAAAGGTAACCCATTCGCTGCCAGGCCACGCTCCCTAGGAACAAAATTGCATGACCGTGAACGCATATATGCGATGCCGGCAGTGAATGTGTTAACTGTGCAAATATACTTCTTGCGTTTGTAAATATGTGTGAGGGTATTGGGTAAGTATAGCAAGATAAAAATGTGGCTGTGTTTTGTTATGCTTTAGGGAGGCATTCCACTCATCCAATATCTTTGTCCAATATACATTTGATCAAAGAAATTGGATGATTTCATCCAACTTGGATGGGACCCCGACATTTGATCAAAGATTCTGATGAAATTTAAATCAATATGGCTACTCATGAAAAAAAATAAACTTGGACAAAGATATTGGATAAGCGGAATGGGCCTCCGTCAAAGAAATTTGATCAAAGATTTGACAAAGATATTGGATGAGTAGAATACCACCCTTAGACAAAGGTCGAGTATACTTGGAACAATTCACTGAAATTGAAATATTGTTCGACACTATACGCCTGTCACAATTTTTTAATTTATAATTATATGAGTGTTTTTATAGAATTATTACTCACCAAATACCACTAGGATTACAAACGCATGTCTGAAACAATTTACTTAAGTGCTAAGGTAGAACCCCCTAGCGAATGGAGATATAGTATAATGATAATGATCCAACCTTCAAGAAAAGAGCGTACTCCCATCTTAAAGTCCGGCAACGCACTTACAATCCCTCTGGTGTTGCGAGTGTCCATGGGCGGCGCTAATCGCTTACCATCAGGCGATTCGCCTGCTCGTTTGCCTCCAATTTCATAAAAAAATAGTGTAGTGTATTTTGCATTATTTGAGGCAACCAAGTTATAAAATCTATTCAAATAATTATCTAACAGACTGTTAAAAGATTCAAACAGTAAAAACAGTTAAGTACTTGGGCACCTCAATAATTTTAACTATCACTCCAATTCCGTCAAGAAACTATCGTAAGTTTAATTACATTCATAGCTAACTTTGAATCTCAACATTATCAATGTGAATTATGACAATTGAAAAAAACTATAACCTAAGACAGATCCAGCGAATCTTAATATTCTTAACTAGTCAATTTACCTTCAAAATTTTGGGAAGACAATACAATACAAGATAATTCAACAACAGTCTTTTCACTCTCAACAAATCTTACATTGATTGATAGACTCACAAATTTTTCAAGTAGCTTGAGTTAGTTTAATTTTCTTCGGTTTCAAGTTCGTTCCCGCTTCATCTCCGCTGGAAAGAAAATATCATTTTTTGAAACCAAACCACTAATAATTTCTGTCGAAAGTATAGTTCGTTTTGCTGCAATTCGTCGTGGATTGAACATTCCATATACACACATTTAACTAATGAAATTAGTTTTTTTGAGGTTTAATACAAACAAGTAATTTAATACTCGTTTTCATTGTTAACCATAATCAAGTAAATTGACACTACACTACTCACTAGTGGCTCTAGGAGTTGAAGACATCATATATATATTTTTTTTAATTTCAAACTGACTTGACAAAAAAATTATATATAATTTAATTATAGAACCTGCTCACATAATTTCACGAGAATCGGTTGAGAAATGCGACCTGTAGAGGAGAACATCCGGACAGACAGACATACGAAAGAATTGTTGTGTTGTTCATGTTTTATCAAAATCGGTTCAGGCGTTTTTAAGATATTGAACTTTGAAATGAAAATGTCAGGGTATTTTCAACTTTTTAAGTTGTTAGTTTCTATGGTCCGCACCTAAAAATAACACATAACATGACTCACCAGTAATTACTGGAGATTCCCAATTTCCTCTTCAAACAATCTCTTCCCGCCTTTCAAAATCTTCTCCGGATCCTGACCGTGATTCTTCATATAGTTCTCTAACCTGATCAGCCATTGGGCCCAGTGTTCTCTAAGTTTATCCATAGAGAGATGGTAGTAGTCTGCTTTGGAGCCATCTGTGTATGCTATCACTAGTAAAGCGTCCCGGACATTAAGGTGTTTGTAGTTTAGGTCATTGCATACTGCACCGAAGTATGCGGCCAGTTGGACAGGATTATCGTATGTCGTGGCTATGGATTTGCGTTGACGGTCGGATTTCTTCCATTCAATGAGTGTTGGTTTGTCGCTGGAATGTTTGAAAATAGAATTTAAATAAAATAAAGAGCAATTCGGGTCCGGGTATGTCCTAAAACTACGACCAAGACAAACAGGGGACGGGCAGCAGCATCCCTGGAGTGCGGTAGGGATACTGTGATCGCCAACCCGCATGCCAAGCGTGGCGATTATGGCATTCACCCCCCCATGAAATTGGGGGAGGCCTATGCCCAGCAGTGTATGTCCTTCAGCTGATAGTAGTAGTAGCAGTAAATACAAATTCATGGGCCAGACAATGGCAGACATGTGGCACAAGATTGTCGCTGGAGCGAGAGTGCTCCATTGGTGGCCACGTGACGACAGGCGCCCTCGTGACCGCCCACGACCAAGATGCAGCGATAAAATAGTTCAGGTCGCAGGACCAACCTGGTGCAGACTAGCCAGAGAAAGGGAAATATGGCATAAATTGGAGGAGCCAATGTCGATCAAGTTACATAAATAATACGACAACGAAAAATACAATTTGGGAAAAAAACCGACGGTAGAATTAAATTTCATAGAAAAACTACTAGGCAAACGCGTTTGTGAAAATTCGCTAGAAGAAAAATCGCTACAAGGAAAAAATATGTGAAAAATCTCATTTTCCCACGTAAATAATGCAACTACGGATCAGTTTGCACATAATTTCACTTGATTTATGTAAAAGCGAAGCAATGGCCACATAAATTAAGGAGTGCATATACAATAACAAAGTATCATAATGAGGATAATGAACTTGTATACATTGTTTTTAAGTTTACGTCGTAAACCTGAACTTGACTTTTTAATTATTATGCTGTGTAGTTCTTGACATGCATGGTAAAAGTTTCGCTTCGGCAATTTTAATACTATGTTTTGGCTGTGTAATTTTCGCTTCGCCAGATGAAAAATAACTACTTAATTGATCTGTAGGTATGTGGTGTTGTGTTCCTGGTGGTGAGTAAGGTCACCAGAGCTCTCGAAAATGCGTTGTGTTGCGAGTGTCTTTGTGTCTAGCTATCATCACAACGCATCCTCAAATCAAAACAGGATTGGTAGCGCGCTTGTGATTATTCAGGAGTAAGAAGCGTCTTTAGGCTATGGGGCGGCAAGCTATGCTGTTTTTGCCACCATGGCATGACCACTGCTAAACTTGAATATAAATTCTTGGCTGACAAACAGTTCATAAAATTCTGGACATTCATGCACAATGACAAGTTCTACCTTGTTCTACATGAATTATAAACAGGATCCACATAATATCAGCATCGGGTCATCCACTGTGGCCTGACATTGTGCTGAGTGGACTCGTTTTTCGCACTTTAAAAAAACATTACCTGTAATTATGTATGTACCTAAATTAAGATTTGCGTAAAAACAATCTTCATTATTATTATATTATTAAATATCACTAATGGCATACTTACTACACTGGTTCAGCGACCCAAAGTGGATCTTGGCCTCCAACAATAAGACACGCCACTGTGTTCTGTTCTGGGCAGCTTGTCGCTAATCAGAGTCGGCTGTTTGAAGCTGGTAGAGGTCTTCTGCACCATGGCTTGCTAGGCTTAAATACTAGGAAGTCATGCTTACGCAGTTGTAGTATAGGTACTTACTCATAATAGGCAATAGCATCAAATATCCCTCTATATTTCAATAACGGGTGGACCACATTGGATTCTATAGCCTTCGGAGTGGATATGTGTTTCAGGACCTCTGCTACAGAGTTCCAGACGGGTTCAACATCCTTCTCAATGCGGAGCTGCGACTTCGGCTGAGTGAAGTAGTCCTTGAGCGTATTGTGGAATTTGGAGCCTAGCGCCAACTGAGCTGTTGATAAGAAATCATCACCATCATTAGTCTATTAATGTTGCACTGCTGGACACAGGCCTCCTCTCAGGGAAAATAAGAAATAAATACATAAACTAACGCCTATATTCCCAAAAGAAAAATCGGCAGAGCGCATGAAAATTAATTTCAATGCCACTTTTAGCTATTGTAGGTTTTAGATGGAGAAAATGTGATATGCTATTTTAAAATAAATAAATATCTATGCAATAATGATTCTACTGCATAGATATTCATATAACAAGGATGTTTTTATGGTAAATGAAGTATAAATACGCCAAACTCAAGCAAAATGATCGACCAATGTGGGTACTATTGTTACCTACTTATAAGACATAATAATATTATGAATTACATTGTATTACAACTGTATTCGACTATTCGTGTTTTAGAATAAGGAGCCAAAACAAGCATTGCCAATTAAATAAAAATAGTTGTTTCTACACTGTTAACAAAACCTTCAAACATTTGTGAGACACAATCTTGTATCTGTTAAACAGTGTTTCATTAACTGGGAATATTAACCATGATGACCATGATCTTTAATTATTTGAATTATAAAGTAGTAGCTTTGCCCTTCCATATACCCAAGCCTTCCATAAGTTGACGAAAGGTTAAATTGTCAGGCAATGATTCTCCAGGATCATATGAAGTTCATACTAGATTTCAATTAAAACATACAAATGAAAGTAATTTGCAGACTGACAATTACTCTTAAGATAATTTCATGGCACAATCAAGTACAAACATATGTCCGATGGATCATGGATGACATACATCGTCGTTATGACTCACGTCTTAAGGTCGAATACCACTCGACATGTTTCAGACCGGTTCGCGGTCCTAAATCATGAGTACCTATCGTGGCGGCGGCTATTTTAGCACTGCATGCCCTGCCCTGCCACACAACACACACACATAGCATGTAACAATGTGAATTGTGTGTGTTAAGATGTGAGAGACCCCGTTTCATTATACTTTAATATATCTGAAACTCATGGGAGTTTTCTATATAAAATTAAGGTTTTGTTATATATTTACGAGAGCTCGGAAACTTTGTCCTATTCTTATGTCATTAAAGTGTCTAGATATGGATACACAACTCATTAATAATATTAGTATAACTTCAACAAGAACAATGAGTTGGTATTGTTTATTCTTTTCTTTTAATGATACCAAAGTTCAAGTTTAGTTACAATCCTGAAAACTTTGTTGACTAATGAATGGTGTTATTTTTAACTATATCACCAGTAAGCTGTGAATAATAGAATGACCTAATGATTTGTAAGATGAACTAATTCTATGTGTCAGCACACAGAGAGGCAATGTTTGATAATAAACAGTTTACTAAGGCTGGGTTGCACGGACTTACGATCACAGACTGATCAACGTTAAAAATGGCGCCGGCAGCTGTCATCCTATAGAAACTTGTCAAACTTTCCATACATTGAAATTTTTACGAACACAGCTTACCATTACAGACGGTTTGGTGCAACGCAGCCTAAGTCTAGTAACAATATTATTTTCTTCATACCTTGATAGAACCGGTCAAACTCCTCCTGCCCCAATTCAGCAATCCGTTCTTGCTTCCACTTTTCTAAAGCAATCCTAGCCTCATTTGACATGGTTTTATTTAGGATCAGAGTCACTGACGGAAACTGCTGGGCATAATCATTACGATGAGGTTTGATCTGGAGAATTTTGTCCTCTGACACATATCCTTGCTCGGCAGCTGTGCTCCTTGCAGCATTAACAGCTGCTGAAGTCTTCAGACCTCTGACACTCGCGTTATTCAACAAAACACCCACGAAATTGACACAAGTCCTTGTATTCTGCCACATTTTTCTTTTAAAAATCTCCACTGGTAGAACAGGATTGTATTTTAGGCAGGTTATATCATTTTTCTTAGCACTACCATCGAATTTCACTGCACTTTCGCGGGGCGCCGACGCTACGTTGTTTTGATCTGTGAGTTTGCTATTTTTAGCTGGAAAGAGATAAGTATAAACTGAGAATGCGGCGTATCTACGCGTGTATAACTCACGGCGCCAGTAGCGTAATGTCATATGATTGTAATTGGCAAGCCACGACTATCTGCATACGTTGATACGCAATAAAATCGTCGGCCCGTGGATCAAATATAAACGACGAAGTAAACAAAGCAATTAGGGCACGCAAGCGTCAAATCTTTGTTTAATGAGTAAATGTGACCGTCACGTAGCATTTTACATCGCAGAACAAGCTTATTTTACCTTCAATGAACTAGAAAGTAGCATTAAATCTCGCCAAGGTTGCAGAAACCTTACAATCGATTTGCACTTACCTGACTTCCGTAAATTCTGCTTCCTTTGCTTGTTTGTCTCTAATAAAGGACCGAAGAGCTCTTTATTCTCTTTATTGTACAATTTAATCTTTTCTGCCGGTTTCAAGAGTGACGCAGGACGAACTACTTTAGTCCTGATCAACTCCTTTGAACTGCTCGATAACGAGATCCTTAGGCCAATGGCCGATATAGGTCGTAACATTTCGAAGTATGATTTATTCCTTCCTTGTTTTTCGATGAAGAGTTATTTTTAGAAAACCAGGACACTAATGTAGAACACGAGATAGAAAAAGTGTAGGTTTGCAGGCATTTAGAAAATCAAATCGTCTGTCAAATGCAACGCCATTTTTAAAATTGTTTTTAAATCAATGTGACATTGACAGTATTAGGTAATGTTCACATTATCTGATAATATATCGGTGCTAGCTCCGAAACCGATATCTAACATTTAGTGCTCAGGGCGTACCGCGAACTTCGAAAATCGAACTTCGTATCGTACCGTCCTTTTCCGTCATATAGTGTATAACACGAGAGTGAAAGGGACGGCACGACACGAAGTTTGATTTTCGAAGATCGCGGTAGCACCCCTGGTCACATTGCCCGTTAATATCGGTCAGCCCGGCTGGTATGGTAGCTTATTGGCTATGTCTATGTATGGTATATGTGCCCTCAAAGTCCAATATAATAATGGATTTAGGGCGCTATTGCAGCTGCCCCGCTTCTGTAGCGCATCTCTAATGTTTGCTGAGGCTCACACGGATGGGTTTGATGCCATCATGCGAAAGAGAGCCGCCTCACTGGTGCGTAGGATGCGGAGCAGCTCCAATAAAATTTTGGTTATGTTTGCCAGCAAACCTGGCTCCCCCATATACCTTCGTGTCAATAATTTGATGATTAGTAGTCATAACTGACTGCTAATCGTCAAGTTGTTGACAGAAGTTATTAATTTTATAATTAAAATAGTTTTTAAGTTGTAATTCAAGTCACTAACACTAGTTTTATAGGATACCTATTTGTAATTATTACTAACCAATGGATCTTAGTTATCCGAATAAAGAATTATTATTATTATTATGTGCACGTCTGAAACGTCAAAGGTCCCGAGACAATGTCAAAACTAAGAGATGTCTCTAATAATGACACATGAATATTTTATTTACTTTAGTAAACGAGAAAGACCCCGTATTAAAAATTTTACTTAAATAAATTAGAGAATAAATAAATACATACAAACGAAACGAATCGTAGGAAACCGTTAAGAAACCAATAGAAAACGTGAAAGTAAATTTGACAGTGGTCCCCGGTAAGTACACATTTCTGCCATGGTGTGCGCTACGATCGCCTAGCTTACCCCCACCACCTACTTCGCACATAGCTAATACCGTCACACTAGATTTACACTATCGTGTTCGCTATTCGCCTCGTCATTCGACGAAACATACGTGTACGATTGCCGTTGCGAACTACTGTTCACACATTCGTGCTTTTATTCGCACACGACTATGGAGGACGTGAAAATAATAGCGGCATGTGCGCTACATCATCCAAATGAACTCTTTCTGTTGATAAAAAGAACATTTATGTGTAAAATTCGCACTTCAATGCATTGTACAGAGGATGTACAAAATACAATAAGTTGGAAAAATTTCGGGATCACCCCATTTTACACCTTCTTTGATACAAAAAATTAAAAAGCTGCACTGAAAAGTTCCGAAACTATTTTAAAATGAAAAAATAAAGATTTTTGGTAAGCTATTTATTTATTTATTTAAGAGATATAATGGCTAGCCCGGCGCAGAAACCAAGCACACTACAAAAAATATACACTTACAGCACACACCGACATCGCTCGCCGACAGAGAGCCGACGACGTATTGGTGATTTTGTAACGGATAATGTAAACAGGGAGCGGTTTTCTATACATACTACATTATCTACCGACATCGAGATTTTACATTCAATGTGAACGTGGCCTTATGCAGGCGTTTCAGACCAACCGGACATAACTTGTCAATAGTTTTCATGATAAATAATAAAATTGCAAATAATTTGAACAAATTAAGATGCAATATTGAATAATTACAAACAGTAAAAACTCTTTCACATGAACTGGTTCGAACTGGTTATTCGCCAAAAAAATATTAATAAGCCTGACATCTACCAAAAAAATAGGCAACAGCTTCCAGACAACGAACAATTCAATTAACTCCAAGCAATGGACATGAGTACGTTCAACGTTCCAGTAAAAAATACTAGATGGTGTAACCATGGCAGTGTTATAATCCGATAAGTTTAAATTGTTACACATTCATTGCAACATTGCGCTACTTGCCTGCCTCTAAAATTGTCGCTATCATAGCAACTAGTGAATGAAACTGGGACAAAGCGACTAAATTAAATGTCTACACCGTCTTTGAGGAATGTGCTTCAGGATCGTTCTCTATGTTTGGCGGTGTTATAGGCAAGGTAAACATTGGCGGGAACTCGAAGCGGCATTTCAAAAACGCCGGTTGCCGGGTACGGTGCGTACCTACGGAACTGAAATTCCGAGTGAGTCGCGGAAACTTCGAAATTTGAACAAGTGGCAATAGAGTAAACACTGAAATATTTTTTTCTTATAACCATGATGCATATGAATGGACCATAAAGTGAGAGTAAAACTTCTGTGACGCTGACGAGTGCATTTTGTGTTGGATTTTTTATAAGGTAAGTGAGTAAATAAATTAAATCTCTAAATTATAAATTTTCTCAATCATATATTGCACATTATGATTATCATACAGGTGGAACTAAAGTTTTTAAATTTAAATACGTAGACTTGGCCCATTGCAGAAAGTAACAAAACTTAAAAGTTCAAATATTTACTATGTTTAGAAATTTTTACGAAATTCAAAATTTTACTTATTTTTTGCTAAATTGTAGTAATTCGGTATACCTATTATAGTTTTAAAGTGCACCTAATCATTGTCGGTAAATAGTGTATAAGTATATTATGATTTTTTAACGTATATAGCAATATTGAGTTGCCAATGAAAGAATATAGGGATATAGGTTGAATTTACTTCCGTTTTTTTTTTTAATTTATTTCTTGGCCATGGATACAAAGTCCTTCAGCCGACTTATTTCCGGTGTAGATTAGTGTTGCCAAATTACTAGGAATAGATAACGTTATATTTACCGGGTTTATTAATGTTGCAACATTATTAATAATATGTATTTTCATAAGTAGGTAGGTATATCAAACTACATGTCCACATCTGAAACTTTTTCACATCACCGTTATTATTATTACCCTTCACACCTGCTATTCAGAAAAGAGTGATTGGTTACTCTCAAATGGGGGATCAAAATGGTATTTTTCTTACCTAATTTGAGAGTACAATATCTCTTATCTGAATAGCAGGGGGAAATGAAAAGCAGTATTTGTCACTCGGTAGAAAATACTGCTATTTATTATTATTTAAAATTATCATTATTTCTCTCTTAAGCTTAAAAACTTGAATCCCTCTTTACGCTCTCAGAGCCAACCAAACTTCAAGCAAGCATGCGACAAATCTACTTGCCCTAACTTAAATAAAATAGTAATAATTAATAATAATTTTTATATTAATTTTTAAGAAACAAAAACCGGCTTCAATGGGGGAGGCCGGTGAAAGATTATTATACTTAGATGGTGCACTCTTAGATTCCATACAATAAAATAAAAATGGTTATAAGTATGTTTATAATGGTAGAAGACTAAGTACCCTCAATTCCTCATGGAATCATGGAAAAAACTTGATTGCTTGACAAACAAAACGAAGAGAACAAATCGCCAAACTTGAACTACGCGTCGCTGTAGAGTTCCGTTCTGATCATCATCAGCAGTTCCACTTCATCAAATATCACTTTTATGAATGAAAATGCATGATTAGTTCATGAAAATACTAAAATTACTATTTGTGTGCCTTTCACATTTGAGGAGTTCCCTCGATTCCTAATGGATCCCATCATCAGAACTCGAGCATGACAAAAATCAATCCTGAAAATAGAACTTGCTTAACAAACACAGCTAGAAGGACAAATCGCCAAACGTGAACTTTTCGTCGTTGTAGAGTTCTGTTCTGATCATCATCAGCAGTTCCACTTCATCAAATGTCACATTTTTGTATGATAATGCTCGATTTGTTGATAAAAACGCAAAAATCACTATATGTTTGCCTTTAAGATTCGAGGAGTTCACTCAATTCCTCATGGATCCCATCATCAGAAATCGAGCATGACAAAAATTCATCGTGAAAATAGAACTTGCTTAACAAACACAGCTAGGAGGACAAATCGCTAAACGTGAACTATTCGTTATTGAAGAGTTCTGTTCTGATCATCATCAGCAGTTCCACTTCATCAAATGTCACATTTTTGGATGAAAATGCTCGATTTGTTGATATAAACACAAAAATCACTGTATGTTTGCTTTTAAGATTTGAAGAGTTCCCTCAATTTCTCATGGATTCCATCAGCAAAACTGCGTTTTGACAAAAACGGGACCAACTTTGATATATATACTTATAATAAAAAAGAATTTTCCGAATCGGTTAAGAAATGACGGAGTTATGGAGTAACAAATATAAAAAAAACAAAAGAAAACCATACAACCGAATTGATAACCTCCTCTTTTGAAATCTTGAAGTCGGTTAAAAATACACAATGGGATCCCGACATATCTAGGTCCGAAATTAGTTTCTGTTCCTAGAAATTGTAAAAGAAAAAAAATACACAGGTTTTTTGAGTATTTTACGTCTTGTATGAAAACCTTAATAATCGCTGTATTTTTTTATTATAATTGCAAGCAACAGAAACAAATTTTCGACCTAGATATGCCGGATGCCATTGTGTATACAAAGTTTCATGTTGTTCTAGCATGGCGTTTTAAAATGAGAGCGTAAATACCTTTGTATGGAGAACCGAGCGTACTGCGCACTCTTATCAAACTCTACACCTTAGTCAAAATACGTAGCGTAGTATACCTATGCTGTGTTGTTCAGTGCTGACTGTATATACTGTATGGTGTTTCTTCCAAGAAGAGTTATTTTTTGGGGCGAACACAATCAACGCTTATTTAATGGATGAACGGGAACAATGAGCATTTATATAAGCATCCGTTTGAAGTCCCAGCCCCGATAAACTTTAACATTTTCATATTTATTACATTTACTGTAATCTTTATTCGTTCAAGTGCATCGCTCGTATATTGTGCATATTGAAGAAAACAGAGATAGTAAGTCGGAATCATAGACTCAGTATGCTTTTGTATCGAATACCTATCTAAGAATGATTCACAGTAGACCGTTCCGTGTCCGAGCCGGCCCGTTTTCTACGACAGTAAACGCAACGGCCGGCGTATTTCTCTAGAAGAAAACGAGGCGGTCCGGACACGGAACGGCCTACTGTGAATCATCCTTTAGACGATGAATTTGTTAATATCTAGCCTCGTAAAGCCCAATGTGTGTAAGTACAACAGAATTTACACTCGGTTTCAATACAACTTGAGATCTCTATACAGACATTATTACATTGCGGGTTACCGTCATATAATAGGTTAAATCGACCTGTCAAACTGCGCAATGTAATGAAACTGAATTACGAGTCTCGCCTTTAGGCTTTTCACAACACATTTATGTTGTATTTATTTCGTTTCATTAAATGTAGTGTATGGATTATTATATTGTGCTGTATTATATTCGCCAACAGGCCAATCGGTGGTCAGTCTATCATAAAAAAAAACCCCGTCGATATTGTCAAACCTCGAAATGTTGGTGACGTTGATGATATACGGTACGAATGTTCATTGAAGGCCTTGTTTTCGTCTCCCAAAAGTCCCAAAGCCGGGACTTGGTAGTAGCCGCTATCTTAGAAAAAGTACTCCATCCGTAAGATATTTTCGACACGTTATCCACGTTAATCACCTGACCTCGATCACCCTGGTCTCTAACCCACGAATCATCATGAAATTGACCAAGTTAATAGGACCGCGTGTGCATAGTGCACTAGTTCAAAGAGCAAGTGGAAAATGTTCATCATCATCATCATCATGTCAGCCGAAAGACGTCCACTGCTGGACATAGGCCTCCCCCAAAGACTTCCACAATGACCGGTCCTGCGCCACCCGCATCCAGCGGACACCCGCGACCTTCACTACGCCTTCCGGTACGTGGTCGCCACTCGAGAACCTTTCCGCCCCAACGGCCATCGGTTCTACGTGCTATGTGCCCCGCCCACTGCCACTTAAGTTTAGCGATTCGGAGGGCTATATCGGTCACTTTGGTTCTGCTGCGGATGGCCTCATTCCTGATGCGATCATGCAGAGAAACTCCCAACATAGCTCTCTCCATTGCCCTTTGGGTGACTTTGAGCCTTCTTATGAGGCCCATAGTAAGCGACCCCGTTTCAGTGCCATATGTCATCACTGGCAACACACACTGGTCAAAGACTTTTGTCTTGAGACACTGCGGAATATTGGACGAAAAGATGTGCCGTAGCTTCCCGAACGCTGCCCAGCCGAGTCGGATTCGACGATTAACCTCTTTCTCGAAGTTGGACCTACCTAACTGGACAGTCTGTCCTAGGTATACGTAATCGTCTACAACTTCGAGCGTAAAGTGTCCGATTGTTAAGGGAGTTGGTGCGACATGGACATTTGACATGATCTTCGTCTTGTCCATGTTCATCCTTAGACCAACTCGCTCGGAGGCTTTACTGAGGTCATTGAGCATTGTACTTAAATCCTCCATGGTCTCAGCCAAGACTACTATATCGTCAGCAAACCGAAGGTGAGTGAGGTAGTCGCCGTTTATGTTGATGCCTAGCCTTCTCCAGTCCAGAGTCTTGAAAACATCCTCCAGTGCAGCGGAGAACAGTTTAAGAGAAATAACATCTCCTTGCCTGACTCCCCGCTGCAACGGAATAGGCTTTGAGTTCTGGTCCTGGAGTCGGACTGACATAGTGGCGTTCTTGTACAAGTGGAAAATGTTAGTGGTCTCTAAAACACGAATCACCATGAATGAAACTGGCCAAATTATGAGTAGGTATATGATTGTATTTCTTATTTTCATTATTGCCTTTCTGCAATTTGGAAATACAGTTTCGACATGTTGTCTTGTTGAACTACGCATTGTAAATATTTTTCCTCTTTTTGTACGAGTATCTATACTCAGATTCACTTATATTATTCGCCTTTGTACATATGTCAACTGTTCTTGTACTTACTGTTTATTGTTATGTTTCACTCATGTACAATAATAGTACATTACTACAGAAGCCGGGACGAAAGGGGTTGCCGGCCGAAGACAATTAGACGGCCGAGCATGCGAAGAAGGATAGATCTGAGGCGGGCAACCCCTTATTTCCCGCCGAGGTATGTATAGTGCTTTTCTCAAACATGCAATGAAATAAACAACAAAAAAAAACAAAGTTTTATTTTTAATACGCATGGTGGCAGAATGTCATGATGCCTGTGCCACAAATTTATGTGGAATGGAAATTAAAAAAGAGGACTTTGCCGGCCTTGGCCTGCAAGATTTATATGAAATTCCATTAACGACCTTTTGTCCTAGCCGCACCTGAAACGTCATACTTCGCAGCCTATTATATAGGAACATAACATCAATATTTCATTGCATGTTTGAGAAAAGAATTTTACATACATACATACATACATTAAGTAGGTTAGGTATTATCATTGTAATAAGCATATATTTGGGAGAGAATGACTGACCGTCGAGTTTGTTTCGGCGTTTCTTCCTGGCAGTGGTCTTCTTTTACAAAAAGGCTAATATACTCGTAGACTTTGACTTGTAAAAATGTTTCCTCTTTTTGCATCCATACTCCGATTAACTTATATTAAGTAAGTAGGTCCGCGCCGGCGCTGGGCCGACGATCTGGTACAGCTGGCCGGGCCTGCGTGGACACGCCACGCCAAGGACAGGGAGCACTGGAAGAGGTTGGAGGAGGCCTATGCCCAAAAATGGGTTGCTCATACATAATTCATTTATAGAAAAACAAATGTCAATATTAATTTAATTTTTATCTCATTAATTTGTAATATATGTACTTAGTTTGTAAAGCATCCAATATTGTGTGAGAAATAAAGGCTTTATTATTATTATTAAGTAAGTAGGTTAAGTATTATCATTGTAATAAGCATATATTTGGGAGAGAATGACTGACCGTCGAGTTTGTTTCGGCGTTTCTTCCTGGCAGTGGTCTTCTTTTACAAAAAGGCTAATATACTCGTAGACTTTGACTTGTAAAAATGTTTCCTCTTTTTGCATCCATACTCCGATTAACTTATATTAAGTAAGTAGGTCCGCGCCGGCGCTGGGCCGACGATCTGGTACAGCTGGCCGGGCCTGCGTGGACACGCCACGCCAAGGACAGGGAGCACTGGAAGAGGTTGGAGGAGGCCTATGCCCAAAAATGGGTTGCTCATACATAATTCATTTATAGAAAAACAAATGTCAATATTAATTTAATTTTTATCTCATTAATTTGTAATATATGTACTTAGTTTGTAAAGCATCCAATATTGTGTGAGAAATAAAGGCTTTATTATTATTATTAAGTAAGTAGGTTAAGTATTATCATTGTAATAAGCATATTTTTGGGAGAAAATGATGGACTGTCGAGTTCGTTTCGGCGTTTCTTCTCGGCAGTGGTCTAGTGGTCTTCTTTTCCAAAAACGCTAGTAGACTTTGACTTCTAAAAGTGCCATCGCGGCCTACTTGCAAAATAAAGTTCATTTGTTACATTATTTCAGTGCTGGTTCAAAGAGCACGTAAAAGTGTTAGTGGTCTCTAAAACACGCCATCATGAAATTGACCAAGTTATAGGAAAGCTGTGTACAGATTCTTAGCAGTACAAAGTGAAGCAATCAGGTTGATCAAACACTGTTATACGGAACTTGTTGATTCGCGCGCCCTCGCTAAACGAATCGTGTCCCTAATTTCTGGCAAATGGTATTTAATCTATGGAATGGAGCCTGTTTGAATTGCATGCGAGAGGTCAGCCTCAAATATGCCAAATTATATTTCAAATCGAATTATGATCATTTATGTATGCGTGCCCGTTTCATGAGTGCCTATGCAGATCAGGCGCTTGTTTGCCACCGGCGTAGTATACAAATCATAATATGTTAACACCTGACAAGCCATGTTTCATAAAATTGGAACACGAACGTTCGTAAAATTCATAATACCTTAACAAGTTTTTTTTTATATTTTCCAAAAAAATACTCAATAGAAAATTCTTTTATATTTGTACTTATACTTTTAATGTATTGCAGCAATCATATTCGATCACACCTTTATGTTGTTAGGATCGCAAGGTTTTTTTTAACGAGCACGCGAAACAATGAATTTAAATTAGAATGCGGGCTGTATGTTTCAAATCGACCCCTGAGGACTGAACGTGGACTGGACGCGTTCATTCACAAGATAATTTTGTATCGTGTGTTATTTATTTATTTAATCGTATGGCATTTATTTACGAGCCGTGAGATCTTCGAGAAGACAAGTACGGTTGCCAGTTTTTGTATCGTGTGTAATGGGCGTTTTGAGGATTCTCTATACTTCACAGTTTACTACGTTTTAAACAGGCAAAAACAAAAGATTTTTTGAAACCCGACAGTTTTAACAAATATTTTTCACCTCAGCGGCACGAACATAGTGGTTTTGTTGCTTGGAACCAGTAAGCAAAATGCAATTATGCTGCGAGCGTGAAAACAACTTTTTTCATATCGTAGGTTAGTCGCAGGTCATCTTTTCATAGTGCGGGGTGTAATACAAACTTGGAACATTTCAACTTCATTTTCTCTGTCACTATTTCTTGGCGTTATATGTTCTCGCCGCTGTGGTGAAAAGTTGTATGTATCACACGAGAGCAAAGATATTTGCATCTCGTGTCTTTGAGTCCCTCGCTACGCTCAAGATTATTATTTGTTATTATGAATTATAGAGTCTTTCGCTTGCTCGGGACTCAACATCAACACTCGCAGCAAAAATCTACTTTGCTCTTTTGTTGAATAATTAACTATAGCCTATTTAAATATGTTACTCCCACGACTAAGAGAAGTCTAATGACACGTCAGCGCAGAATAATTATTAGTATATCAGAATAATGATGTAAGGCGTGCCAAAATATCACACATACACACACTCGCGAAAAACGGGGTTTACTTTTTAGAGTCGCATTCGTGTAAGAATGCAAGGGAAAACGAAGATACGCCATTAAAACGTTATCATTGTATAAGTAATACAGGCATATCTAATAAAATCGCAGAACAAAAGCTGTACCTCCATTTCCACAATTTAATCTGGGCGGTATTACAAACTATTTTTCATGAATTTACAAAAGGCTACCATAATTAATTCCAACCGTATCGTGGCAACTGGCGTTTTAATTAAAAAATTCAAGTTTGTATCGCATTGGACGGTAATGTAAAAGATATTCCGCCAGTGAACGAATAGGGCGAATGGATCGTTCATTCAATTGTGAATGAATGAGTGTATTGCTATTGTGCTTGAATCGGTTCCAAATGAAAAAAAAATCGGCCAAGAGCATGTCGAGCCATGCTTAGTGTTGGGTTCGGACTGGCCAAATGAAGATAATTACAAAAAAATCAATTACAAAGCAAAAGGGAATATCTTCGCAGCGTTTCATGCGTATTTTACTAAGAAAGGAAGACTTTTTTCGATAACTCAAAAACAGCTTAACTGATCATGTCGGATATAGTTTTAAATGAAAGTCTTTATTATGCTTTACTTTCATGTTTTTTTTTCATATTTTTTGGATCCATAGTTCAAAAGTTAGCCTCCCTCTAACTTTTGAACTATAAATTCAAAAAATATGGCCACAATTTTTATTTTTTGTAGTGATTATTTCGGAAAATATTCACTTTATCAAGAAATGTGTGATGAAGACCTGTATTCATTTTAAAATACCTATCCAACAACACCCCCACAGGACTGAATAAAAAAAATGACATCCCCAATTTACGTGTAAGAGGAGATACCCTTAAAACATTTTTTTAGTTTTTGTTCTACCACTTTGTCAGATTTATTGATTTTTATATCCATACCAAATTGCAGCTTTCTAGCACTAATAATTATAGAGCGAAGGCTCGGATAGACAGACAGACGGACATGGCGAAACAATAAGGGTTCCTAGTTGACTGCGGAACCCTATAAAATTGGTAAAATGTGACAATGTGCCGCCTGTTGTTTTATACATATACTAGCATTTGCCCGCGGCTTCGCCCGCGTTCTAAGCGAAATTTGAACCGTCTACAAAAAACAGGTTCGTATGTTTGTCCACGATTATATCGCGTTTGGCTGAACCGATTTAGATGCGGTCTCCAGAAAAGTAGTTGTTACATTCTGGGGGTTTCGGTATACGAAGTTTGGTGATTGTGATTCATTAACAGATGAACAGATGAAAAGCCAGTATACATTCTGAGAACCGGCAAACTGGTGAATTTCATTTGATTTTGCCAAAAATAAGGATCGAAAACTATTATCATACATTTCCGAGAGGCCGAAGGGGAAAGGGCCGATGAAATAAAAGCATGTCTTAAATGGCCCTTAGTAAAAGTATCTGTGTACTACATTTACACCGATAGGCTTGTAAACGACCAAGCAGCGCGCAGCGGTCATAAACTCTGGTCCTTTAAAGTACAGAAATACGGGTAATTCAATATCACGTGTAACATTTATTTTTCCTAAAATTGAATTTATTAAGTAGGTTTTGACAGTTCCCATTGGAGCATCCAAAAAGAAAATTTGGCCTCACTTCCATTCGCACTCCTTACTTCAGTCCGTCTGTTACAACCAAGTTGCTTTTACTGGACCGATTGAATTGCAAATTGGCACAAACTATCAAGAATTTAGAGCGCTCGTGGCCCAGCGGCACCCGCCTACCGCGTGCGGTGTACGAGGTTAAGCAATGTGGGCGCAGGTCAGTTCTTGGATGGGTGATCGCTTTGAGTGGTTACTAACCGACTCTCGTGCTTTAGAAGGCACGCTAAGCCGTTGATCCCGGCTGCAATCGTTAAGCCAAGTTAGAGGCCTTCGAGCGGCTTGCGAACTTCTAACAGTCAAGTTGCCCACTCACTTGACAAAGGGGGGTCGAAGTTGCACCACGTCCGTAGGGAGTACCCACCGTTACCCTACACGTGACCCCTGGGTGGTGCTAAAAGTGCAACAAAAACTGGCAACCGTACTTGTTGATTTAAATGGAAAAAAATATCGAAACTTCTATGTCGTTTTTAAAAGCAAGTCCATAGATACCCCACACGCTTTATATAGTAACATTAAACTTTTTTGCATACAGGCATGTATGAAGTGCCAAATTTTACCTCAGATTCGTATTCAGAGACCTCTCGGACGCTCAGATATAGACATAGACATAGACATAGAAATATTTTATTCAACATCACAAGGCATGTCTTAACAATAGTCTTAGCAATGTATATCTTAAGGTTAGACTTAACATATCAATTTAAAATGAACATGTTGTTATACTTGTGATGTTAAAAAGGGGCTTGCCTCAGCATAATCTTGCAGCAACTTCTACAACGCTGGTTTTCAGGCAGACCCTTACAACATCATAAGTCCATTGCTTGCTGTTGGTCGGGAACGAAGTGTCTCATGTTATGATTATATATAGACTGTATAGTGTAAATGTTTGTGTGTATATCTTGAAGTATAGAAGTTAGTTTGTAAGATTCGGCCTGATTAAAAAACAATAAATAAATGAAAGTAAGTACTATTAAACATAAATATAAATATAAATAACATTATCGTCACATATAGGACGGCACAGCTCGACTGCCGGGAGGAAGTGCCTCTTGTATCTTTAGAAGTTGGCGTTTGAACTGTAATTTAAAACTATTTAGGGTACATTTCCTAAGTGGTGGAGGTATATTATTCCAGCACTTGGTTGCTGTGTATTTGAAACTTTCTCTAAAAGCGGCGGTATAGTGACGTGGAGGTAGCAATTTGTCGCAGATTCTTCTAATGCCGTGTAAGCTGGACCTGCTTGCACGCCAGGTGAACTTTTTGTGTAAATAATCAGGCTCTGTTGTTTTTAATATGCCAAACAGAAGGGAAGAGAGATGAAGTTCTCTTCGGAATGCCATTTTAAGTATACCTGCAGAGTTCAGATAAGGATTCGAATATATCGATTTTGAACGAAATCGGGACGAAAGAAAAGATAATCAATATGGCCGCCACTTTCACAAATTTTACCTCGGATTCGTATTAAGAGACCTCTCGGACACACAGATATCGATTTTGAACGAAATCGGGACGAAACGGAAGAAAATCAATATGGCCGCGACTTTTTCCAAATTTTACCTCGGATTCGTATTAGGGGACCTCTCGGACGCTCAGATATCGATTTTGAATGAAATCGGGTTGGAAATGAAGAAAATCAATATGGCTGCCACTTTTTTCAAATTTTACGTCGAATTCGTATTCGGGGACTTCTCGGATGCTCAGATATCGATTTTGAACAAAATCGGGACGAAAATGAAGAAAATCAATATGGCCACCACTTTTTCCAAATTTAAGCTCGGATTCGTATAAGGGGACCTCTCGGACGCTCGGATATCGATTTTGAACGAAATCGGGTTGAAATGAAGAAAATCAATATGGCTGCCACTTTTCCAAATTTTACCTCGGATTCGTATTCGGGGACCTCTCGGGACGCTCAGATATCGATTTTGAATGAAATTAGAAAGAAGATGAAAAAATCAATATGGCTGCGACTTTTTCCAAATTTTACCTTGGATTCGTATTACGCGACCTGTCGGACGCTCAGATATCGATTTTTAACGAAATCGGAAAAAAAATAAAGAAAATCAATATGCCTGCGACTTTTTCCAAATTTTACCTCGGATTCTTATTAAGAGACATCTCGGACGCTCAGATTTCTATTTTGAATGAAATCGGGACGGAAATGAAGAAAATCACTATTGCCGCCACTTTTTTCAAATTTTACCTCGGTGTCGTATTTGGGGACCTCTCGGACGCTCAGATATCGATTTTGAACGAAATCGGGACGAAAATGAATAAAAGCAATATGGCCGCCACTTTTGCCAAATTTTACTTGGTATTTATATGGACGTATTAAGAGTCCTCTCGGACGCTTAAAAATCGATTTTTGTCGAAATCGTATCGGACGGCACTAATTAATAAAACCACTTACAATACACACATTGACTCAAGAAAGGTCGTATCTTCATAGGGAATTCACGGCACTTCATGCGCCTTTAGACCTTATAAGGAACCTACATGCCAAATTTGGTATCTCTCGAGTCTCGAACCAGCAGTTTGGGCTGTGCGTTGATATATCACTCACTCAGTCAGTTTCTTCTTGCAATTTGGCACCTACTTTTAAGTTTTCATGCCCGCAATATTAAATTTCAAAATCAACGCCATTTTCGAAATTAACGACCCAATAAATTATAAAAATCACACCCATATTAATATTTAGACATTCCAACCCTCTCGGACCCCAACAAAGGGGATGGTATTTCACGTCCTCCACGTGGGATTTTAAAATTATTGTTGTTTTCGTAATCAGCGACCCGATAAACCATAGAAACCACACCCATATCGATTTTCAGAATTTGTCACCAGATTTCCCCCTTTTAGGGGTTGATTTCTCAAAAAACTTGAGACGCGTGTTTAATCATTTATCGTTAGAAATAATCCTCTGAAGTTTCGAATAAAATAGTCCAGCTAATCTTGTTTCCCCATACAAAATTCGGACCCCCATTTCACCCCCTTAGGGGTCGAGTTTTGAAAAATCCTTTCTTAGTGCACCCCTAGACCTTATAAGGAACCTACGTGCCAAATTTGGAATCTCTAGGACAAGCGGTTTGGGCTGTGCGTTGATATGTCAGTCAGTCAGTCAGTCAGTCAGTCAGTCAGTCAGTTTCTTCTTTTATATATTTAGATTAACAATCATACGGTCATAATTGGTTCATCGTTCGTCATTTATTTAAGAGTTCTTTTAAGAGTTAGGCTCTTGTCAGTGTAGTTCTCTTCATGTGACCATCTAGAGGGATGCCTCCTTGATTTCCTTATACGCCATGACTGCTAATTATCATTTTATATGTTTAGTGTAACTTATCCTTGGCATTCCGCTTCCTCGCTTGCCTTCAATCTTGCTTTCTATGTTACTCAGCAGCAATATCTATAAAATCGTCATGTCTTATAAGATGATCAATCATTTTCCTTCTACTATTTTCTATAACTTAACTGTGTTTGACCATTTTTATGGTGCCATTCGAACCAGTTTTTAAAAATGGTCGAATGCCTATATGGGCCAACTATAATTAGAGCATAAGGGACAAACCAAGATCGGCGCTAGCGCTCGCCTAAAATTGATAATTGCTTATAACGTCACACACAACTTATCGAACATGTCCGGTCCTGCGCCACCCGCATCCAGCGGACTCCTGCGACGTTTACCAGCTCATCAGTCCACCTTGTGGGGTCTATCCACATTGCGCCTTCCGGTACGTGGTCGACACTCGAGAACCTTTCTTGCCAGACAGCTATTGGTTCTTCGTGCAATATACACCAAATTCAATGCAATGTGCGTGGGCCATATCTCATTATTTTAATATTATTATAGGCAGGGGTCGGAATTTTCTTAGCACTTTTGAGCTGTCATAGGGACTTCTCATTTATCGACTTACGATCTACATATTATATCGATACATAATGGAACACAACATGTTGATGAAGATTAACAGTAGAGGTAAACAACAGGCGGTTTTATCGCTAAAGAGTGATGTCTTTGAGATAATTTGAGTAGTTGAAAATGTGAAATAGAGATATGCAATGAAAACAATGACAAGTTAATAGTTAACAATTTCACATTTAATTAGTTCAGTTCAGTGTTTGTGTTTGTTTGTTTGCATATGTCTATAAAACTACTAATCAAAGGTCATCAGATTGATGGCCAGTACCTACTTAACACGATATCATTAGGTACGATGGCAATTTTCGTTTTGAAAAACATCTCTTCATCCAAAGGTTATCTCGAAGAGATCGCTCATTCGCGATAAGACTGCCTGTTGTTTAATTAACACTTTTAATATTCTGTATTTATCGTATATATTTATATATCGGAAGTCGATAAATGAGAAGTCCCTATGACAGCTAAAAAGTGCTACGAGAATCCCGACCCCTGAATTTATAGGTAATTAATTCAGACGAGCGGTGCTGCTGTTTGACTGCCGAACATCAATATTTTAGGAGTTTTCTGTTAAATGGATTACCATTTAACTCATAAACTCTTAACTCACTTATTATTACAACCTTCACTTCAACACTTTGGCTTGAGCACTTGAGCTACATACCCCATTTTACGACACAAAACCATCAATAACCGATCAGTAACGTACACAGCAATTTAAACCCTATTTATAACGCAATAAAGTTGCTTTAAACCGGATTAAATACCTATAAGATTATGAAGGTAGTTTCCACCCACGCTTCAGTAAATCTTTAAAATTGTTGGAGTGTTTGCTTTTGCCGTTTTAACAGTTTCGCAAGGATTTCAACTCGTGTTTTAGTTTGAAATGAAAGTTCTTTGCTAACTTTGCGTTCTTAACACACATTGTAAGACACATACCTAACTACATATACAGTAAGGTAAATGTGCCAGTTCTCGACACTAACCCAATACATGGCAATTTCAATCATATCATAATGACAGAGTTGATCCACCACCGCCGCCATATCAGCTGAAGGACGTCCACTGCTGGACATAGGCCGCCCCCAATTTTATGAGGGGTAAATGCCAAAATCGCCATGGTTGCGGATTGGCTATCGCAATACCTCCATCGGACTCTTAGGATGCTGCTGTCCATCCCCCGGTGGTCTTGGTCGTAGTTTTAGGAAATACCCGGGTCCAGGACCGGTCACGCTTCGCCTCCGCTCGGACAGAGATGATTAATGTCACACACCCCACAAGGACTGTTAACCTGGTAATGGTCGCGGTCCGCTGGATGCGGGTGGCGCTGGACCAATCATTGTGGATCTGTTTGGCCAGTGTCCAAAAGTGGACGTCCCTCGGCTGTTTTGTATGATGAATGGTGATGATAAGCTATCGTGCTTGCTAGGCTGGTGGTGAGTAAGGTCGCCAGAGTTTCCGAGGATGTCCTGTGTTCAGAGTGAGGAACCAACATGTCTCTTGGTAGCTGTCAAAACCATGAAACCTTAAGTTCACAAAGGGTAGGCAACGCGCATGTAATTCTTCTTGGACCTAGAGTGTCTTGCAAACCTCTGTTCCAACGATTTGGCCTGCTGACATTAACTGCGCGAGATATACTCTTTGAGTTGGCATGTTATGTGCGGAAAGAATTTTTAGCATATAACAAACCGAGACACAATCAAAGACTAAGGCTGGGTTGCACCGACTTACGATCACAGACCGATCAACGTTAAATATGGCGCCGGCAGCTGTCATGCCATAGAAACTTGTCAAACTTTCCATACATTCAAATTTTAACGAACACAGCTTACGATTACAGACGGTTTGGTGCAACCCAGCCTTAGAGAAAGAGATGAGTATAAGCTAGTAGTTCCACCATGTTCAACTGCATTATTTAAAAATAATTGTTACTTTATGAGCATCGTTGTATATAACAAGATACCACAAGAGCTACGTAAACTTAATGACTATTTAATTATGATAAAGTTACGAAAATAGCTAGCAGAAAAATGTTTTTATACCATAAGAGAATATCTTGAGTATAATGAATAATTATTTGTTTGACATACTTATCTAATGTATTGTAATCTAATGTGTAATATAACTTAATGTACTTATAATATAAAATAGGATGTAATAATGGCTTAAAGCAGTGAATTAATGAATATGTGACTTTTGAATTAAATATAATTTGTATGTAATCCTAGCATAACTTAGAATTACAACAATAATTTGCATGCCAATATCGGCTAAACATGTGGAACTCCTTATAATACTAATACCATCAATATGTACCGTGTTTAAGCTTCTTTCTATTCTATTCTATTCTTGAGTCGCAAGCGTCCATAGGTAGCTTCTTACCATAAGCAGGCCATAGGCATGCTTGTCACCGTCGTTGTATAAATAAAGTTTGTCAATATGAAAACTAAAAGATCGTAATTAATTAAATACGCTTCCTTGCCTACCGTACTGACTACTTTTACCCAACGACTATGTGATAGTCTGCTTTATTCTGCAGTCATTTTTAATTTCAGCATTCATTATTCCTAGAACCCGTAAATCTGACATTAAAGCGGAGTTAGCTGAACAATTGCATTAGTATGCAAAAATCGTCCATTTCTCACACTGTGGACCCATTGTTTTGCTGCCGTGATTTGGGAAATTTATTTTTACAGCCACAATAGAGCATAGAATAAAATATAGTACTAAGTTTTTAAGGGACTCTGACTTGGCAGTGTATTTCTGAAAGTCATTTTTGTATACTATAT
Organism: Notocelia uddmanniana; assembly: GCA_905163555.1. Classification (NCBI taxonomy): domain Eukaryota; kingdom Metazoa; phylum Arthropoda; class Insecta; order Lepidoptera; family Tortricidae; genus Notocelia; species Notocelia uddmanniana. Next base: position 22,787,703 of record LR991068.1, read on the forward strand.
GTATATTATGTGCGGTAGTGTAAATGCTACAAATTGTTCCCTGATATTAAACTTCTAGGAATCTTACATTACCTGTAATACCTAGTCTTTGCAGGTCTAGCTTAAATGCCTAAGTAAACAGACTTGATAAGATAGCTTAGAGTGCACTTTCAGTCGTGAATAATTAAACTATTTAGCTGACCTAGATCTGAATGCAGTGAGATACCTAGTTTGTATGTTTTTGAGTTGGTAACTTACACCTAAACATATTAACATAATTCCTACGCTACGGTGTCTACCATAAATCAGACAGTCCGTTTGCATGTTTGCCACCGATTTTCTGAAATAACATGTGGTCATTCAGAATGGAATCTTTATTGTAAAAAACTATGTAGGTACAAAGATGGTGAAAAATGTAAGGGTTTGAACCGTTGCCCTTCCGGGTATACAATGTTATGATCTTAAAATCGATTCACAATTTACTAATTTAAATTGTTTTAAATTATAGTAGGCCTTACCTATTACCGTAAAACGGGGTGAGTAGGTGTAGGGGAGAGAAGGTTTGAGAGCGGGGTGAGAAGGGATTTTAAGGCTACTGCTACAAAATTAATGTATTCCAATTTAAAATGGAGCTATAGTAATACGCATAATAAAAAAAACGATCCAGCAATCTTCCAAAATCACCTTTGTATGAAAATCCCTCTCACCCCAAATACGAGGCACTACGGGGTGAGGTGGGTTTTTCTCTTTATCGTCAAAGTTATGAAATGGAACTACCCAAAATAAAATAAAAACTAAAAAACAAACGTTCGGAACACTTATTAACACCATTCAGTTTTCATATGTAAAAATAAAATGTTATCGAGGTTTGAATTTCAGTTTTGACCCTACTCACCCCATTTTACGGTAGTCTTTTTTTTTGTGTCCGTTTAAAAGTACTGTCTTCTATGCTTTTTTATATTAGTGGTAAACACGAACGGCTGACGTTAAAGCACTTTTTACCCGATTGCGCCAGAAGGAGGGTTATGTTTTTCGCGAGTATGTATGTATGTATAATTGTTTGCCATGCTCTGCAGCCTGAACGGCTTGATGGACTTTAGCTTGAGAGGTGTCGTTAGATTCGTATTTACTCTGAGAGTGACACTGGGTATATTAAAATAAAAAAAACAAAATGGCGGATTTTTGATGCCAAATTCCTAATTACACAGAAACGCAGTCGATAGGAAGTTTATGATCAGAAATATAGAATTACTCCCTAGTTTCCCACTGCAGGTTTCCTTGCCATGTAGTTAATCCATCACCGTAATGCTAACGGTAAATATCAAATAATATTCTGTACATAAATCCAGAAGTAATCCGGAATTAAGATTAGTAGTTAAGTTTGTTCGAAATTACCTAAATTTAATTATGAAATAAACAGTTAAAAAAAAAGTATCATGGTACGAAGCCAGGATCCGAACCCACGACTGCCGCTTTTCAGCCGTATGCTTGAGCCACAAGGCTACCGTTAATTCACATTATTATGCATAATAATTAATATTAGGGAACAATTTTTTACACAAATCGAACTAGGCCCGTAGTAAGCTCAATAGGTAAGGCTTGTGTTACAGGTACTAGACGTCGTTATATTTAATAGATATATACTAAAATACATGGAAAACATCCAAGTCTTAGGAACAAATGTTTCTGCTCACAACAGAACAAATGCCCTTGCCAGGGTTCGAGCCCGGAACCTCTAGCTTCGGAGGTAGTGTCACTACCAACTAGGCTAAACAGGCCGACAAACATGTCATGACATCACGTGACATGTTCCAGTCGATTGTACCTACTTATCTGGATGCTATAGACGTCAAATGCAATCAGCCTTGCATATATGGGACTCATCCGATCGGCGAATCGAACAGGAAATCCGGATTCAGTAACCTGACACGTGCAGACCTAATTTGGAATATGAGTGGCTGTTGCGAACCGAAAATGAAATTCGTTCGAGTTCCCTCCCTGTTGCACTTGGTAATTCTAGCGACAGGGAGGAAGATATTCGAAGGAACTTGGTTTTCGGTTCATGGTAGCTGCTGTGTACATTTTCAGAATCTATAAGTATACTAAATGTTCATAGTTTTGGTTATTATACTCGTAGTTCGCAAAGGGAGAGCGCACAACGTAAAGAACTCAATAATGACCTCATTCACGTACCGGGTGAGTGTGTCCGGTTTCTGACCCTTTGCCTACCTTAGTTGTGGTTCAAAATTACCTAGATTTAAGGTTAAAAGTGTTACTAACAGTTTATGGAGAAACTGTCTAAAATAACCGTTGAAGCGATAAGCAAATGGTTTTTGTATTTTATTTAACGATGGTTTACATACGGCTGTGTGGTATGAAGTGGGACATTTTGGAAGCGCGAAGTATGGAACCGGGTATGAGTATGACAAATGAGGTGCCTTACGAGTGAGTAACCCACCATTACGATGGTGGCAAACAATTTTCCAATAAGGTTTTCAGTAAAGGAACACATTGCAAGGAAACCGGTCTGATCCTGTGGGTCAAAGGTCAAATGGCAGGTCCTCTCGTAAAACTTGTGCTTACCCAACACCCAACGCCGATACAAATCTAGTGATTAGGTACTATTACTGGTGCTCTGAAGAATGCGCTCATGGCCCAGTGGCACCCGCGTACTGCGTGCGGTATGCGAAGGTTAAGCAATGTCGGGCCAGGTCAGTCCTTGGATGGGTGACCGCTTTGAGTGGTTACTAACTGAGCGCTCCCGTGCTTTGGAAGGCACGTTAAGCCGTTGATCCCGGTAGCTGTCTTTGATAGCAGTCGTTAAGCCAAGTTAGAGGCCTCCGGGCGGCTTGAGAACTTCTAACAGTCAAGTTGCCCACTCACTTGACAAGCCTATTCCCAATAAGGTCGGTTTCCCCCTAGGGTTGGAAGGTCAGATGGCAGTCGCTTCCGTAAAAACTAGTGCCTACGCCAATTCTTGGGATTAGGTAGCGGACCCCAAGCATTCTTCAGGATGCAACTGTACTGTACTGGGAATAACGCTAGGAGGATTACTGGTGCTCTGAAGAATATGATTTAAAATCCAACTGGAAATGGGCCGGGCACATAGCAAGAATGTATGAAGAAAAATGGGCAAAGATTGTCACATTATGGGCCGGACCAAAAGGAAAGAGAAGACCTGGCAGCCCAAACGCTCGCTGGGCGGACGACATACAAAAAATAGCGGACTGGTCGAATACAGCTCAGAACCAGCAAAAATGGCACAAATTGGAGAAGGCCTTTACCCGAGAGGGGAAAAAAGGAATTAATTGTTAAGATTTGATTTTTTTTATTTTTCGGTTATGGAATTATTATTCCTGGCGATCTAGGTACAAGTTACGTACTCGTTTTTCCCCACCATATTACCTATTTACTAGCATTTGATGCCCTGACCAATAACATACGTAACGTGGTTATTTCGGCCATCGCCTGAAGCATAGCGTTATCGAGTTACCCCGGTATCGGTCCGCTCCCTCAGCGTTGAACGTAACGCAAACGGTTTTAAACTCTATTACCTGGGGCAGGAGATTGCATATACCGTGTTATATCCGACTATTACCTATATCTGTTATATCTGACTACTTACTACTGATATTTTGCTAGATCTCAAAATGGTTTACTTTTCATTATGAAATTGTTAAGTACATGGTTTCAAACCATTCATGTAATGATCGTATTTTTTTAATAGATATCTCTGAAATTTTGGTGCCGGTTTGTTGGTATGTTATTTATTGTGTATAATATATAGCAGAAATATTAATGCAAATTTAAGGAGATTTTTTTTATTTTATTTATTAGACTCCCAAAACAAGTTACAGACATTTATAGACTTATAAGCTAAGGATTAACAATTAGAACTGGACCATAACTCTAGATATATGTACACAGAATGATTCTGCTGATATGTATGTATGTATGATGCTGGAGTTAAACAGAATAGAACTGAGTACAACATCTATTTGTTGGTAAGAAACACCCACAACAGAGCAACCACAAAACAGCGCCGTTCTGAACTACATTTCTATCTCCCATCAAAACTGCACAGAATTTACACCCTTCGCCACCAGGGCATAGCTATCAAAGTCAAATGCCGCTAATACCATTGAACGTAATCTTTTGATTAGTAAATAATCTAAATTAGTTTGTCTGCTAGAACGAGAAATAACGTCACGTCAGCTGTAAAATTGTATGTAACGTATTTATTTCATGGAAATTCATCTTGAATATGTTAACCTGGCAATTTGGAATTGCGTGACGTTGAAATTTGAACAGTGAAATCAAATACGCAAGGTTTTTATTTTTTTAATCCGTCGTAACTGCTATGTGTAAAAAACTTTAAGTTAGGCGGATTAGACGTTACTTATTTATATTTTGTAACAAAAACAAAACAGATGCCTATTTGAACGGTCCACATACCTATCACTGCTACAGTGCTGACGAAAACAGAAACAGTAAAAGGAAATTGATTGATACCTTTTACTCGCGGGATATTAATTAGGTTTCATTGAGCCATTACCATACCACACTGGGTGTCTATAATAGACGTCCTACCGAGCAAAGAGCATTAAAATGTCAAGCAAGGACGTTTTAGTTAATCAGCCCCTGAACAATTAAATACCGATATACTAAATGTAACAAATTAGGGGTATAGGCGCCGAATACTGCTTTGTGCCGTTCGGCGTCGAGACCCTCGGTCCGAGGGGTCCTAGCGCCCATACAAAGAATTATCTAAAAGACTATGCCGACACCATTGGAGACCGTAGAGCTGGCAGCTTCGTTGCTCAAGCAGGGTAATACGAAATGCTGCCAGCAGCTTCGGGACGATGCCTCGAGGCGACCCCTTATTTTAAAGCTAATGTTGTTTATTTTTTTTTATTCCTAAGTTATGTTTTTGGTTTAGTAGTTACTTATGTACTTACGTTCAGCGACTTCCTAATTTGTCGGTGCAGAGACAGTACTAAATGAGAAGCTGACAGTCGAGCCAGTACCCCTCTTACTGCGCCCCTACATGACAGATATGGGATGGGCAGAAGTGGGGCGATGAGAATGTAATACTGCCCAACTTTTGCGCATGTTTTTTTTTAAATGATAGACTGATCAGCGATTGGACTTAGTCTCACCTGATGGAAAGCGATGACAAGGCCTAAGAGGCCTAAGATGTTGCTCACTGATTCAGTAATAGCCTATTCACTCTTGTCTTGAAGAGACCCAGATTGATATTAATATTGCGCAAACATAATACTGATATCTTGTCAAGTGACGAAATTATTGCCGCATCAGAAAGTTCACGTCAAAGAACAAAATACCACATAAAGATTCCACCCCACCACGTCTCCTGACGTCCTCTGAGTCGCCTTAAAACAGTCAAAGTGTAGTATATCCAGACGGCGAAAAATCAAATAGAAAAAAGTGACCCAACTTTTTTTGATACACTGGAACGTTATTGGTCATCATCATTATCATGTCAGCCGAAGGACGCTCCACTAAAATAATAATAATAATATATATTTGGGGGAGGCCTATGTCTGGCAGTGGACGTCTTTCGGCTGACATGATGAATATATAATGATGGATATTGGGGGGACAATCTTACACAAATCGACCTAGTCCCAAACTAAGCAAAGCTTGTACTATGGGTATACATACAACGATATACATACGTGTATAGATAAATACATAGAAAACATCCAAGACCCAAGTACAAATAACCGCGCTAAATGCACAAATAATGCCCTGGCCGGGATTCGAACCCGGAACCTCTAGCTTCGGAGGCAGTGTCACTACCAACTAGGCTAAACAGGCCGTCTGCAAAGGCCTGCCCCAAAGAGTACCGCAATGTCCGGTCCTTCGCCACCCGCATCGAGAGGTTTGCGAGCAGTCAGCAGTGAAGGGCCTGCAGTTTTCTCTATCAGAACGATAAAATCCTCAAACTGACATTGCGGTCGAGGACTCGCAAGTCAACTTTCTATAGGCTCCGCACGGTGTCAGCTTACCATTAGGAAATATGCTTATTTACTACGTCATAGTATAAAAACTTAACTAGTCGTTTACACCCGAGCGAACGAGGTGTCGTTTAGAGGTCCCGCGTTCGAATCCCGGCCAGGGCATTTATTTGTGCATTTATCACGGATATTTGTTCTTGTGTCTTGGATGTTTTCTATGTATTTATCTATATAAGTATGTATATCGTCATTTAGTACCCATAGTACAAGCTTTTCTTAGTTTGGGACTAGGTCAATTTGTGTAAGATTGTCCCCCAATATTTATTTATTTATTTGTTCGTAGTTAAATTAACTGACGGCAGCCTGTCGCTACACAATATACACATTCAGTTATTCAGGTCGGGATTCAAACCTGGTGCAAAGGTTATCTTCACGGGAACATGTGAAGGGACTGATGAGTTACGAATTACAATGTTAATTAAAACTTTAGCAATAAACCGCTTTTAATGAACAGAATGTTGGCTTTTTGACGCTTTGCGAGAGCGTTGTTTGTTTCGCTTGGGTTGTTGCGAAACAAATTTATTCTAAATGTAAGTAAGCGGGGAATGATGAAGGTTGTTTGTTGATACTCTATGTAGATGCCTTAGACCCAGACAAAATGTATTCCGTACTTGCACCTTTCTTCAAGAAGTGATTATATGCATTAGTTCAGGTTATTTCACTGTGTACATATTTATGTAAAATATTTTAATTGATCTGATGATTGACTGATGGCAGCTCTGAAACTGTATTCCGGCATTTGTGGTGCACATGATTCCTAAAATTGGCGCTTTTCACATTTGCAGTGGTTGATTAATTCAGTCAGATATCAAAATTGCCTGTTAGATATACGGATCGATGGAATGGTTTTTTTGTGGAGAAAACCTGCGAGCCAGATACCTACCCAGTTATCGAGGGATGGCTGGATTATGTGGTATTTTAATCCACTAAAAACTCCACGGTGACCGGCTGACCGCCATCTGCGCTGTAATGCGGAGGACTCCAGGATCTCAATACTGAACGTACTATAAAAAGCCACATTCTAATTGAAGCGTGATCTAATAATATCCGCCTTCCCCCTTCTTCCATCCTTACCACCATCCTTACCTGGTCGAAATTCCTCTAATTCGAACCAAGCGCTTTGGATGCGCTGGGTGAGCTCGCTTCATCGTCGGCCTCATCTTTGCCCCCTGGCTAGATGCTGGCCAAGAGCAATCCCATTTTTAATATTTTTTTTTTTTTAAATATATTATGAGTATCAATGTCGTGAGTTTCAAATAACAGGAGCAACGAAATTCAATTAACCAAATGGGATTGTACTGTATTTTTTACAGTCTTTATTTGTGTGTCAATCTCCTGTGTTTCCTGGCTCGGAACTGCGTTCCGTTTTATTTCGCAAGGTGAAATGCACGGGCATAAATTGCATGTTACATAAATGTGTAAATTTCAAACGAACGCATTTAAAAATGGGCTTTCATCAGTCAATGATGCTCTCTCGAAAGCAAGTACGAGAAAGTATTATGATACCTACTCGTATGTTCCATGAAACATAGCCAAATTACTAAGCCTTTGCCAATATAATTTTAGTTCAGTTCCTCCTGATCAAATCATATCTCAAATCAATTATTCTAGAACGATCCCTCAGGAGTGCAGTCCCGAACTTTAATTTTGATCCCCCTTGAGATTGACAGTTCTGGCAAACTGTATCCCACCAAAAACGTTTCATGTAAAATGTTGCCAAGACGACCACATAAGGTTTGCCCTGTGAAAAAAATATCAGATCTCATGAAGAGTCAAGCTTCTGAATCTACACGGCCTAACTCTACCGACCCTAACTTCAACAAATTCTACACATCAGTCAATATGTATGGCTCCGCCGTTTCGCTGCCGTCGTGGAGGTGATACGAATATTTAAGTTTCTGGTCTGAAGTAAGTAACGAAACAGCCAAGCCATACATATTTACTGATATGTAGAATTTGTTGAAGTTAAGGTCGGTAGAGTTAGGCCGTGTAGATTCAGAAGCTTGGCTCTACATGAGATCTGATATCTTTTTCACAGGGCAAACCTTATGTGGTCGTCTGGGCAACATTTTACATGAAATGTTTTTGGTGGGATTTCAGTTCTTTTTGTTAGGCGGAGGTTCTTGTAAGTACTTATTAATAGGTTTTTTAGTTACTGTCCACAGTCCCGTGTAAACTTTCATGTCCTAATTCATAAAATTGGTGAAGGTCTCATATAAACTTCCTCCCCCCCCCATTTTAGGGGTTGGTGGGCGAAAGTTATAAGTTTATGATTTTTTTTGTTGGTTGTATACTAATCTTAGATTACACCAATACCAATAAAATCTAAAGTATTAGAGCTATTCAATTGAGACTTTGTATGTTCAATAAGTCTATTATGGACATCATATTCTGAAAATATGAACTATCTGGTACATCGGAAACCAACTTTATGAGGGTTCAAAAAAACGACGAAACACTTCGAGAAAACGTAGGTACTGCCAAAGACTACTATGAATATGGGTACTGCCCTTGCGCTTCGCTTGGCTCGTCTTGGCGGGGCACTACCGTGCGCCCAGATAGCAATTAAAAGAATCTCTTTGAGAAATGTGTTACAAATTAAAGAGCCGTGACCCTCAACACAAAATAAAATTTGATAAAAACGTCACAAAATGTGAAAACCTCATTCACCATTGTGTCAAACAAATCTTGCAGTAATTACGTAAAAAGTGTGTATTGACTTTACTATTTTTGCTGCCGCCCACTAACACTAACAGTCATTGATGTCGCGGGTCAAATAGATAACCTCATTTTTGAAGATGTCAGTTACAATCATTTGAGTGTCATCCTTAACTCAACAAGACATTAGATTTATGTGTGTTGAATTTGTTTGTTACACAATGCAATAACGGATATGAAGGTATAAAACAGGCGCAAATACTTCGAAATTTTGACAATACCTAAGTTAATGTTAGCAGTAGTGACGTATCTAAATTGATATTGATTGATATCTAACGAAGCCTAGTGTTGATATATTTATGTACGCATCTGACGAAGCCTACGTTATAGATTATTTATACTTAGTCTGTTTTTATTTAATTAGAGTATACATGTATTGTGAATTGATATTGCCACTTAAACTTCACAACAAAAGAAGTGCTTAAATAATCATTATTTAATCTCATACTCATTATGAAATGTACAGTTGTTAGTTTTTTGCGGTGTCCAATCCATTGTCCTATTGTGCGGTTTTGCTACCTCATTATAGTCATTATCAACCGTCATAACAGATACGCATACTTCGTAGATAAACACTGCATGCATTAACATTTTACCGGATTATCAACTATAAATTGCTTTAATAGAAATGTGACGTTAGATGCATTATGCATTTTATGGGTTTTTACCTGAACACCTGAGAAAGGCACAAGTAGAAAGCATATGGACCGCCATTTTTCTATTAGTGCACTCATAATCTGTTGAGTTGGTAATCAATTGAACTTTCTAGGTGGCTGTAACGACATTTTACAATATGGTAATTTTTGTGTTTTGCGGTTTTAGCAAATAAAGCTAATTGATTCTTTAAGTGGATGGAACCAAACTGAAACCCAACAACTATCCCTCGACGATTATGGAGAACAATATGGTAAAATAGTTTTCTTTTTCATTTGTGGGCCGATTTTTCCATCGTTGTCGATTTTTTTTGTCAGAATTGGATAAAATTTGTTAGGTTTGAAGAGTTCGTGATTCTGTACAATGTCCACTCAATTTCCTACAGTGTCCTAGAATTTCATTCCATTGAGTGACAAAACGTATTGGGATTGTCGTAACTCAATGGAAAATTAGTACAAAATTGTTGGAACATATTATGATATTGTGTTTGCATTGTACAGAATCACAAGCTCTTCAAATCTACCAAATTTCATCAAATTCTGACGAAAAATTTAAATCGACTACGATAGAAATATCGGCCTAACTATGTGTAAGTAGTGAAATATTTTTTACACAGATTAATATGAAGATAAAAAACTATCTTAAACTTTACGGCTGGTATGTTCTTGCACAAAACTAACAGTTCGATTCGAGTTTTCCGGTCTCGTTGTCTGTGGTTTAGTGTCGAGCATTTGGCACAGTTTGTATTGACACGCCAAATCTGCCACCCACTGCAACTCAAATAATAACTAAATCGTAACTTAGAATCCTAAATAAGATGATTTGACATCATCCAGATGACCTCAGAATGCAAAACGGTAAAACCACGTCTTTCCTTTTAGGATTTTATTGACCTCTTACTTCTAATGTAGGTGCACATAAACACAGAATTTAAGTACGTACTAACGTTTTTATAACGTTGTTTTATTTCGGTCCAGATTAAGTTGTAAATCAAAGCAAGAGGTACTTCATCATCATCATATCAGCCGAAAGACGTTCACTGCTGGACAAAGGCCTCCACCTAGGATTTCCACATTGATCGGTCCTGCGCCGCCCTCATCCAACGGCTTCCCACGATCTTGACCAGATCTTCAGTTCGCCTAGTTGTGCGCCTTCCCACGCTGCATCCTCCGGTGCGTGCTTACCACTGAAGAGCCTTTCTGCCCCTGTGGTCATGCCGCCGGCCTGCGGTCTGCTTGTTGGGGGCAACTCAAGTGGCAGTGGGAGGGGGGGGGCACATTGCTCATAGAACCGATGGCCACTGGGACAGAAAGGTTCTTAAGGGGCGACCACGCGCCGGAAGACGCGGTGTGGGAAGAGGTACTTGTCACCATTGAATTAATTTAAGGAAACAATGGAGTGCTCACAGCGTTGGGATATGTTATATTTTTTGAAAAATTTATCTTTTTAAAATCGGTTTGCTAAGACAATGGCTTAAAAAGCTAAATAAGAAGCTCTTAAGAGTGCACAGTACGTTCGGTTCTCCATACAAACGTTTTCATTTACGCTCTCATTTCAAAACGCCGTGCTAGAATAACATGAAACTTAGTATACACAATGGGATCCGGCATATCTAGGTCGGAAATTAGTTTCTGTTGCTTGAAATTATAATGGACAAAAAATACAACGATTATTAAGGTTTTCATACAAGCCGTAAAAAAACTCAAAAAACCGCTGTATTTTTTCTCTTTTACAATTTCTAGCAACAGAAACTATTTTTCGACCTAGAGATTCCATTGTGTATACAAAGTTTCATGTTATTCTAGCATGGCGTTTTAAAATGAGAGCATAAATACGTTTGTATGGAGAACCAAGCGTACTGTGCCCTCTTAACTTTTGTCACAAGTAGTATCTCAATAGAAAATAATGCTTTACTTTTGAGGAAGGAATATCCTTGGATGATATTTAAATTTGTTACACATGCCTCCTCACGCCCAATGCTTACTGATTACACTTGTCTTATAGGAATTGAAACCATTTTCAATTAAACTCAAGAAAAATGTAAACGGGGTACCTAAGTCTGTAAGGATTTTTTGTACAAAGTGCACCCAGTAATATATTTGTTCTTGACCAAAAGAATATAATTGCATTTCTTTATTTCGGTCTTTTTTTGAAGCCAAGGAAATTCGCTTCTACAATATGGTTATCCAACCTGGGGATCTCGTAACTCTTCGAACGTACTTAGTTAAATCTAACTGTCATTTTTACTGTGGAAAATGACATTTTGATCAACATTATGCACGGTCGAAAACGTTGCGTAATTTCCCCGCTACTCACAAATTTTCACGAGAATCGGTTGAGAAATGTGACCTGTAGAGAACAGCCGTAAAGAAGCCGGACGTACTGAAAGCATTTTTCCCAAGCTGAAACTGAGACCTTGGATCGCTGCGCTCTCTTGGTCCAAAAGTTCATTCGAAACCACTAGGCTGACAGTAATTCTTAAAACTAAAACCATTTTGTAAGCAGGTTCGATAATTACATTGTTTTTTTTTGTTGTGTTAGTTTTTAAACAATTTGAAATTAAAAAAAAAAATATTCATACATAGACTAAGAGAACTTCGCTCGCTTCCCTCACTCATTCAATCATCAGAGGGCATTGACCGCTCCACTAACAGTAAAATTAATATATCTCCTTGTCTTCCTAACTTACGAGTAACATGTACAGTCCACTTAAGGCAGTGTAAACAAATGACACTCATAATACGCCTCCAGCTCACCTCATAGTAGGAAAATTATTTCAAATGCATATTATATCCTAATCTAATTGGAATAAGGTGTCAATTACAATGCTTCTAACCGAGCTCGTAGGATGGCGTCAGTATCAGAGTGATAGACCATTGAATTAAATCAATTGCTATAGCATACAATATTATAACTATATCTTTTTTTTTGGAAATAATATTTGCAAGTAAAGTGTCTCGCTAATTTCTAAAACGCCTTATACATACATTCTATTCTATGCTATTCGGGAGAGATCTGAATGCATGTCCCTCAATTAATTTGAGGAATATTTTTACGTCATGATTTTCTATAAATCATTTAACAGCTGTCAATATAACAGTATTTAATAGAAACCTCTATTAAATACTGTTATATAGTGTGTTATGTAGTGACCGTAACACTCAGTTTGGTCAAATGATTTTGACCTAGTTCATTTCTCCGTTCATCTCGACGAAATGACATATGGATGTGAGACCCATTGTAGGTATAGTGAGTCATAGTGTCCACAGATGAGAACGCATATTTCAGCGTAAATTTTATGTCATATAAGTTTCAGTACACTACGAGGTCGCGGTTCCGTTAGACATCCCTAGAACAAGTATCTAATATTAAAGGCAATGAAAGCAGGATATCCCTTTAATTGATGGAATCAAGCGTTACTTTGTGGAATTCCATTGATCAATATTCTTGCGCATTGGTGAATATCTCGAGAACTACTTATGCTATCGATATGAAATTTGGAATATTTGTAAAGTAGGGTAACCCAGATATACATTGAACATGGTTCATTAATATATATTTTTATTTTCTGTAAAAAATTACCGGTACAAAGGGGTATCAAAAGTTCAAAGTCTAGTGAATTAAGTCAAGCGGGGTGTCATATAAAAGGACTTCAATTGCATATTCTACACCAGTTTTATTGCGATTGATTAAATTTGATTTATGAAGGAAAATGTTAAAGAATACCGTTTCCCATCCTATTTATTATCTCCAAAGTTCGCTAAGAATTTTTTTTTAATTATTACATAAAGTTACTATCGATATATACAGGAAAAATATTTCAGGTCACCCTTGACCTGTTTTCTGAAGTTGCCTACAAAGAGGTAAAGTTTTTTTTATATATCGTCCTCCTTGACGTATCCGTCAATGGCGAAACCTAGCTCCACGACCTTCACGAGCGTCGGTCATGTGCACGAATGTGGCTTGCAAAACCGAATTTGGGTTTGAAGGTTCTGTTGCAGGGTGCACAATGCAACTCACCTCTGTCGTTATAGTAGGTGTAGGAAGGCTTAGGACGGGTCTTTCTGTTAAGGCGTTTTGCGTCGAGGTCCTGCAAGCGACCAAGTACCAAGTTATAAGTTATAGTCAATGGCAAACAAGAATATGGTCAGCTTGTTAGTAAGCCGTCACCGCTGCCTATGGACGCCTGCAACTTCAATAGTGTCTCATGCGAGTTGGTCCGCATGCGATTTGGGTTATTATCTAAGCAGTTATACCCAGAATTACTCATCCGATTAATCCGATTCCCAACATTCTTTCGCCAGCAGCGGTGGATTCAAGGGTTCGATTTGGGCGGGAGGGGCTTGGGCCCTGAGGTTCGAAATTAGTTTAATGTAAGATTTTTCCTGGAAGGAACCAATAGCATCTGATATTGGGTTGGGTGGGGTTTGGACCCGCTACTATTCACCAGTATACATGTAGTATGGACCTTCATTATGCCTATTTTATCACGCGGTTTCACCTGAGTTCTCTATACTATACGAGGAATCTGTTTGGATAGCAGTTATTCAATTTCTACAAAACAACAGCTCTGTGAATATATTTTGTGTATGATTCACTCAAAATTGAAATCTCAGGCGTCCTACCATCATATTCCATTAAGCATTTTTACACAATAATATTACTTTTCAAAGGACATGCCTGTTTTGTTTCGGTAAAAGTATCTACATCACGTACCCTATTTTTCAATTATGAATTTTATCTCGTATCCAACAAGGTAGTTTTTCAAAGGACAGGACTGTGGGTTGTATATCTTTTACATTGCATCGTGGACACTATCACTTATTCAACAAGGTTGTTTTTTAAACGACAACCATGTTACGATTCAGTCAAGATGTCTATATCAAGTAATTATGCACTTTATCTTTTATTTAACAAGGTTGCTTTTCGAAGGACAGTTGTGATTCGGTCTCTCGGGACATGGCCGACCCTGTCGTTCCATCTGCTGTAAGATGTACTCTTACTTGACAGTTGTCTTGTTTCAATCGGACTGATGTTATCTGTGGTTAGGGTATTCCCTTGGTTTTGGATAATAGATTTCCTTTTAGGGTCTTGTACTGTAGCGAAATCGAACGGCTTTTGTTTTCTGCGTGTTAGGTATGTGAAGAAAACAAATGGATATGTTTTTCTGCCGATGCAGAAGTTCGGAAAAATTTCGAAGGATTATATTTTATAAAATTTCTGTCAATACGATAGATAGATAACAAGATGTATTTCATTATAATATTAAATTATAAATTGACATACGTACACCTATTATGTCAATATACATGAAATCATTATTATAATTATCGTCAAAACTATACAGATATACTTGTATGTCGTCATCATACTAGCGTCCCGGAGGATACCCGGGGTTCGCTACCTAATTTGGTGTAGGCACTAGTTTTGACGGATGCAATTGCAATCTGACCCAAAAAGAAACTAGACTCTATTGGGATTAGGCTGAGTAGTGAGTAGGCAACTTGACTGATAGAAGTTCTCAAGCCGCCCGAAGGCCTCTAACTTGGCTTAAGGACTGCTATCATAGACAGCAGCCGGGATCAACGGCTTAATGTGCCTTCCAAAGCACGGTAGCGCTCAGTAGCCACTCAAAGCGGTCACGCATCCAAGAGTCGACCCCGGCCGACGTTGCTTAACCTAGGATACCGCACGCGGTACGCGGACGCCGCTGGGCCACGAACGCTCACTAAACAGATATATGTCGACAAAATATACATATCCACCACCACCACCATATCAGCCCTAGGACGTCCACTGCTGGACATAGGCCTCCCCCAATTTCATGGGGGGTAATTGCCATAATCGCCACGCTTGGCGTGCGGGTCGGCGATCGCAGTATCTCCACCGCACTTTAGAAATGCTGCTGCCCATTCCCCGGTGGTCTTGGTCGTAGTTTAAGGACATGCCCGGGTCCATATAAATATACATATAATTTAAAATAATAATCAGTACAAGTACTAGATGTGCTCTATAATCTTTGTCAGATGTGTATTTTTGTCATATATTTCTTTGTGGTGTTAATGTGAGCTTGTGAAACATATTGTTATAAATGCGAAACAACAAATAGAAATTGATCTAAAGGTAAATGTATGAATAATACCACTAACGACCTTCCACACGCTCTCAATTAAAAATGTCAACTCAATAAACACCATAGGGACTTAAGTACTAAATTTATGGCAGTTTAATGAAGGGCATAGAACACTTCTCACGGTATGACGACATTTAAAAATAACACTGCTTGTAAGACTTCCCCTCGGAAAACTGCAGTACCAAAACTGAACTCTCAGCTACAACAACAGTCAGACAGTACTCCTTCGTCACACATAGAACCAGTGTCTAACACTATTATAGTGAGCAAATTAGGCCCTGTCAATGACGACCTGTATAATACTGGCGGTGGCGCTAATAATGGTTCCATCACAGGCATCGACGCTGAATGCAAGACGGTGACGCAAAGCAGAGAGCGGGCATGTGACGCACTATCACTTGGAGCTCGGAAAAATTGTAGTTACAGCGAAGCGCTTAAGGCTGGCGGCCGTGACAGCGACGGAGACCACCGGCACAACCTCGGAGGCGGACGTAGGTATGACGACGGGCGCGTACACGCACTAACGCGTGCGGATAGCGGTCGCGTGCGTCGCGGAACAGCTCCGCCGGGTGCGACCCCTCTGTGTGCTGCGGAGCGTCTGCAGCAACTGCACCTGTTCTATGTTCAGAGCGGTACCACAGCGGAGCTGGTTCGGGATCATCTGACGAAAATCTGCGGCAGTGACGTGTGCAAGGTTGAAGTTTTGAAATCACGCGGTAACTACTCTTCCTTTAAACTTGGAGTGCCGAGTACATACGCTGAACTTATTATGTCGCCTGATAATTGGGCCGAAGGTATTTGTGTCAAATCTTGGCAGCAAAACCACAAGCAGAACTTTCGTGGGCGCCGAGGGGAGAGGCGCGACAGTGGCTCGTCCCCGTTGTAAAAACTTTCTTTTCTATTACCAAAATGTACGCGGTTTGCGATCTAAAACGGATATATTTCTGATGAGTGTAACACATTACAATTTTGATATTATCGCATTAACTGAGACTTTTTTGACAAGTTCCGTGTGCGACGGTGAGCTCTTCCCCAGCGGGTGGCGCGTGGCGCGCCGAGACCGCTTGGGCGACGCCGGCTGGGGCGGGGTGCTGCTGGCCGCACGCGACCACTATTCTTTACGTATTCTCCATGATATTGATGGGCTCACACCTGACAAGGAGTTGTTATTTGCAATTATGACTTACAAGAATTTAAAATTTTTATGTTGTGTCGTATATTTACCGCCTAGTTATAATAGTGAGCAGTACAGGAGCGTCTTATCATGTATTGAAAATGCAGTATGCGCCTATCCAGACTTATATTTTATTTTATTTGGTGATTTTAATCTTAATTCGTGTTGTACTAATTTAAAAACTGACTTTGACATTTTTTGTAATTTTTGTAAGCTAACTCAGTATAATAGTATTGTAAACGATCATGGTGGCATGTTGGACCTCGTGCTGAGTGACCTGGATGGAAATAGCCTTTCTGTGTCCAGTGGCACTAATGAAATGTTGGTTCCAATGGATGCGTACCACCCGCCGCTTACGGTGTTGGCATTGTTACCGCGTGGCCCGCCTCCGGCGCCGTCGGCGGCGCCGCGCCCGCGCGCTGCTTCGTACCCCGACTGGGACTGGCGTAAAGCCGACTATGAATCACTCTATTTGGCTCTCTCTGCCATTGATTGGGACGATCTCCTGGCGACCAAGGATGTTGACTGTGCTACTGAAATACTGTACGCTAAACTTTATTCGTGCGTCAGCCAGTATGTTCCCCTTAGAAAGCGTTCTAGTATTCATTCCAATTACGTATACCCAAAATGGTACTCAGGGGATATTATTCGAAACATTAAACTCAAATACTTCCACTTAAAGAAATTCAAGCGTGATGGTAACGATTTCAATAGGCATATGTTCAAATACTACAGAGCGCATGTAAAATACCTGATTGATAAAGCGTATAATCAGTACATAAATAATGTTCAAAATTGTATTGTTAACTGCCCGGCAAAGTTCTGGGAATACGTCAAGGACAAAAAGAGAGACCGACAGCACTGTGATGAATTTTTCCATCTTGATGGGGAGACAATTAGTGGACAGTCCGCAGCTGATGCCTTCGCTAGGTACTTCAGCTCGGTGTTTCAACAGGTCAAACCGCGTCTAGACCCTGCAGGCGCGGCGCGCGCAGCGTACTCCTCGGGTGACTCTAGGTCGGTGTCCATCCCCTTTGTCTCTGAGATTGACTTTAAGAAGGCGATTCAGGACCTTAAGTCTCGTTCGGCTGGGGGTCCAGATGGCATCCCTGTTTTTTTGGCTAAAGATTGTGCCTCTGTCTTAATGACTCCTTTGTTACACGTTTTTAACCTCTCCATTAATCAGTCCATTTATCCAAATTGTTGGAAAGTATCGAGAGTGACGCCGGTGCCTAAGGGCGGGCCTGATACTGATATCACCTCTTTTAGGCCGATAGCAGTTCTCCCCGTGTTTGGAAAAGTCTTTGAGATGATCGTTAACCGCCGCATCAGTCTGCAGGTAGCTGACCGTTTGCACCCCAGTCAGCACGGCTTCCGAAAATCTCGTTCGACCACTACAAACCTCGTTGCCCTCGCTGACTACGTCTGTAAGGAGATGGATGCGGGCCGCCAGGTCGATGCTGCTTATTTCGACTTCAGGAAAGCATTTGACCTGGTCGACAACGACATCTTGTTGGAAAAACTAGCATTAGCGGGCTTCACGCCAAAGCTTCTAAATTTTTTCGCTAGTTACATGTCTGACCGCCAGCAGTACGTCAGGGTGCGTGGTTATGAGTCAAGCCATTACTTCACGCTATCAGGAGTAAGTCAGGGCAGTACCCTAGGGCCTACGCTGTTTCTCCTGATGATTAACGACTTGCCTGATGTGACTCGCACCGCCGAGATTTTGCTTTTTGCGGATGACCTGAAGCTGTTCCGAGGCATCGGTAATACGGCCGATAGTGCAGCGTTACAGGCTGACATTGACGCGGCAGCCGAGTGGAGTATTTTAAATCGCCTGCCTTTTAATGTCAATAAATGTAAGGTGATCACTTTTTCACGTAAGCGCTCTCCACTCCAAACTAAGTACCATTTAGTTGACGATACTCTGGAAAGAGTTAGTGAAGTTCGTGACCTAGGTTTAATATTGGATGATAAGTTTGATTTCCATAATCATGTAACTAGCATTTGCAAGCAGGCTAGCAGGACCCTGGGATTTGTGATGAGGATTGCAAAACAATTTCATATCGGAGTAGCTAAAATTCTCTTCAGCGCATTTGTGAGGAGCAAGTTAGAATATGGTGCTGTTGTCTGGGATCCGTACGAGAGCAAATACTCTCTCATGGTTGAGAAAGTGCAACGCAAATTTGCACGGTGGTTGTATAAAAAAGCTTACGGTTACTACCCGTACCTCTATCCCTCCATCTTTGTCTCGGGCATGGTCGGGCTAGAGACGCTGGCGCTGAGAAGAAAGTTATTACTACTGGTCCACTATCTTTCAGTTGTCCATCACCGAGTAGATAGTGCAGAGGTGTTGGCTCAGATCGGGTTGGTCGTTCCGACGCGGATACCCACGAAGGCGGAAGGGGCGGTGGCGCCGCGCCGCCGGCCGGGCCTGCTGCAGCGGCCGTCCGCTCGCACGCGCTACGCGAGCCACGCGCCTACCGCCCGTGCTTTGACATGGCTGCATCTAATGCTCACTCAGCACGAAGACGCTGACATGTTCGCCGATACTTTGGCATACTTGTGCAACATTGGTAGGATATTTTTGAATTATCAATTAATGGAATGACATTATAATTATCATTTATGTCATTTTTTACCTGTGCATGTTATCTTTTTTGTTTATTTTAGCATGTAAGCGATTTGGTGTCCATACTGTAAGCTTGCATTGTATTATTGTAAATAAATAAATAAATAAAATAAATAAAAGGGAATCCCAAACCGAGTTACTTATTGAGTAATTCGTTTATCTTCTAGTCTTATGAAGCATCCGCAGTGGAACCAATGTAACGCGCTCCGAATCGCTACACTTATGTGGCAGTGGGCGGGGCACATTGCACGTAGAACCGATGGACATTGGGACGTAAAGATTCTTGAGTGGCGATCACGTACCGGAAGGCGCAGCATGGTAGACCCACCACAAGGTGGACTGATGATCTGGTAAGGGTCGCGGGGGTCCACTGGATACCGGTGGACCAGGGCAGGTCGTTGTGGCACTCTTTTGATTGATGATGATGATTCAGTTTTAACTTGGTATACAGAACCTTAGTAATAAAGTTACTTAAAGCAAAACATTTTAAAACTTAGGAACAAAGAGTATTCGTGCTATATTGGAACATTTCAGCATTCGAAGGATTATTTTTTATTGTCGACTATCGAAAACGTTACTCAGCCCCGTATCGTACTCTACCTATAGTCTTCACCTTAAAATGGCAAAAATAAGTAGAATCATAATATTTTTTGAGTATTTTCGTGAGATTTATGTATTGGTAATGCAAGAGTAATTTATTTTTATTGTTGTTTACATCTCAATTCATAATTGACGGCCTATCATCGCTATGAGCATACGTAAGAGACAAGTTATAGCGGTCATATAGATGCTACAAGAGCTATTGTGATTGACGTTTAGTGACTATACGCGCCTTATGCAACTACTCGGTATGCAGTTGATGTGACAGTTTCGAGAGTAGGTATAACCAATCTCGCGAAGTGAGTAAGTATTTTACCGTGAGCGCAAGTTTTCTATTTGGCTTTCACGTACACGTATACAAGTATACACAGAAGAGAACCTTTAAAGGACTATGTTCACCTTCGTCCTTAAGACTGCGCAGTACGTTCGGTTCTCCATACAAACGTATTTATGCTCTCATTTTAAAATGCCAGGCTAGAATAACATGAAACTTTTTATACACAATGGGATCCGGCATATCTAGGTCGGACCATAGTTTCTGTTGCTTGAAATTATAATGGAGAAAAAATACAGCGATTATTAAGGTTTTCATACAAGCCGTAAAAAACTCAAAGCGCCGCTGTATTATTTTTGCTTTTACAATTTCTAGCAACAGAAACTATGGTCCGACCTAGATATGCCGGATCCCGTTGTGTATACAAATTTTCATGTTATTCTAGCATGGCATTTTAAAATGAGAGGGTAAATACGTTTGTATGGAGAACCGAGCCAGACCGAGCGTACTGCGCCCTCTTAAATTTACTTTTGAAACTCATATCTGTTGCGTATGTGTATTGTACAATAAAGAGTTTGCTACTTACTATTACATGCCAGAGCTATAATATCGATTTTAACTTGCACGATTTTCACATATTATGTTTTCATTTCATGTATAAAATACTAAAAAAAGTTTTTGGGAAATTGACGTAGTTTTAAGTATGTAATCTACAAGTATATGAGTAGTAGTAGTCTGCTTCTGTGTTCCGCTTTGTTGCATGTGGCTGAAGTTAACACTGATAGATAATAAATATACAATTATAAGTAACAAGTAATCGATAGCTTACCAAACATCGATTTATTATGTACTAGTATTATTATGCATGTAGGTACCTACTCTGAATCTTAATTTGTTATGAACATTACGATATGTTGCGGTGGAATGTAAGCACATCAAGACAAATCTACGCGGTTTCATGATGGTATACAGGGTGATTTTGGGGTCGTGATCAGAAATAATTGTACATGGTCAAAAATTTTAAGTAGACAACATCACAGTCGGTATGAAGGTTTATAACTCAAATAATTTTCTTTTTTTTACAAATTTTAATGGGAAATAATACTTTTTCATACAACTTTGTCACCCTACCCCACTGTCAACTCTCCATACCATCCGTCAAAGAGAGTAACCATGTTTTTTTGTGATTTTGTATTTTTTTCATCAAAATAAATTAAAAATGAAATGCGTTTGTTTCGTGTCACTACAATTTTTTTGAAATGGCTAACAGATACCAAGTCTAAAAACTTGTTCTTGATCCACGACCCCGAAATCACCCTGTATAAATACTTTATATAAATATTTGCATGTAATTATAGCATCATCATCATCCTCCTAGCGTTATTCACAGTACAGTTGCATCCTGAAGGATATTCCTGGGGTCCGCTACCTAATCCCAAGAATTGGCGTAGGCACTAGTTTTTACGGAAGCGACTGCCATCTGACCTTCCAACCCGAGGGGGAAACTAAACCTTATTGGGATAAGGCTTGTCAAGTGAGTGGGCAACTTGACTGTTAGAAGTTCTCAAGCCGCCCGGAGGCCTCTAACTTGGCTTAACGACTGCTATCATAGACAGCAACCGGGATCAACGGCTTAACGTGCCCTCCAAAGCACGGGAGCGCTCAGTTAGTAACCACTCAAAGCGGTCACCCATCCAAGGACTGACCTCGCCCGACATTGCTTAACCTCGCATACCGCACGCGGTACGCGGGCGCCGCTGGGCCACGAACGTTGTCATGTAATTATAGCATGATTAAATAAATAAATAATAAAATAACTACTCACCTCCTTATATTTTTATAAAAATCTTTCCCCTGGAACTGAACTTTTTGCCCCTTACCAGGAATTCTTCTTAACATTAGGTAAGTCACCTATGTTCCTAGAATTTTGCCTGCTTCAGAAAAAAACATTCAGAGAAAAGCTAAGAGTAACTTTAGCCCTTAGGAAATCTACAAATGCTTTCAAATAGTTCACAATACTTTAACAATACCTCTGTATTGTGTTATTCGAACGTGCCACAAAAAGATATTTAAAGCTAAATAAAAATACTTTCGTTAAAATCGTGCTCCATAAAGACCTAGCGCACGTTTTCAGACTTGGAGGAAAAATGCGCGAAATATTCCGTGCATTTTCATAAATGTCGGCGAGCTTGAAAAATGTCGCAAATGTCACTGTAAAAATATATAAGTTTGTGTCACAATTCTTATCTTTACTTTGAGATCCAGAAGGGTGATCGTGATCAAGTAAGGTTATCGAGCTTGTGAAAGGTTGATTGATCCGAATGAATGTAATTTTCCGATAGCAATTATGTATCCGATATATTATTATTTCTTTTCTTTTCCTTTTTAAACATACTGTTTGAATCTTTAGAATAACCGGGTCCCAATCTTTAATATTTTTCATCAACTTGGTTCTATCTTCTGCATGAATACGTTGTTGTACCGTTCTGTGTGTTACTTAAGCGTATGTTATTTAAAATATTTAAACGTGAGTTCCTGAAATTGGCTCTGTAATATCTAATTAAGCTGCAATATGTGTAAAAATAGCTGTTCTCCTTCGGAATCCAGAATAATTGTACATGGGCAAGAATTCAAAGTAGTGTCTAAATACAATTGTTTCGTGTCACTACATTTTTTTTAATGGCCAACACATACTAGTCGTACCACTGATTCTTGATCCACCACATCGAAATATAAATAAATAAATATTTTGACCAATTCGGGAGCGACGCCACAATCATCCCATCATCCATCATTGACTTTAAAGTAGAAGACCTGCGCGCTGATGCCTTAAATCATGCCTGTGGGATAAGAGATCAAACTAAGTTTTGTCATGCTCCATTACTCTCCCTCCAATGGTCAACGACCTTGCGAATCTTCTTAAAGACACATTTTAAAGGGGCGACAACGCGCCTGTGACACCGCTGGAGTTACCCAGGCTTATAGGCTGCGGTGACCCCTTACCGACCGACCGACCTTGTTTGGCACCGACGTTGTCGACCTAAAGGAGGACCGACAGTCATTTCCCAAAAATTCTCGGAAATGAAGAAGAAGAAGAAAGAAGTTTATTTAGCAATGTGTGTGTGTGTGTTTGTGTGTGTGTCATGCCTATCTGTGTACTTATGACTGCTTGTGTTGGTACCTTTGCTTATTCATCAGGAATATCTTTAGACGGCTTTTAAAAGTTGCTTTGGTATTTGAATTTCTTATCGGTGGTGGTAAGTCGTTCCAACACCTCGTGGCAGCAAAGCGGAAGCTGCCACGAAAAGCAGCCGAGTGATGTGGGGGGCAAATTAATCGAAATGTCCTATTTACTTGCGATTCAGAGCGATTACTCATGGAGTTCAGTTATGCATTAAGAAAGATAGCCAATACTTCCCGCAGCTCGTATTCACAATGCCGATAAGCAATTTAAGCGAACCAATTTAAGCCTGAACTCCGATCAATCATCTAGGATACCTAGAATGTTGGTATTATAGATGGATCAAGAGGTACAGATTACAATACAAATCCTCTTTATTGCACACCTCAAACAAATTAATTAGTTACAACGAGAAAGAAAACAGCAACATGTAATTAGGTACAGGTAGATTATGGGAGTTAGGAGGTAGATTATAATCCACTTAGCATTTTTCCCGGTTGCATCTTAAATGAGTCCAGTATCCGCAATCGCTTCTCATCCCAAGCGTAAGTGAACTGGACCTTGCCTTGTCGGATCGTCCACTTTTTAAGTTCTCAATGTATATATTATTATAATGGAAGCAGCACTTTTTGTCAGAATTCATTCATAATATATACGAAGAAGGTTTAGGTGAAAAACTTAAGAAAATTGTTGTATGTAGTTGTGAAGTGGTCGAATAAGCGTTTGTTTTGTTTATGTTGCACATTTTAAATATGCAATGTCTATTCGAACACGCTACAACTACATACAACAGGTCATATTTTTAAGTTTTTAGGGTTAGTTTTGGTCATAGTTTTAATCGCAAAGACGGAAGCGTGAGAATAAAATTAGGATTACCAGTCTAAAGTAGACGTATAAAAATAGTCATAATTACAGATTTATTTATACAACAGAGACAGAGATTTATTTTTTAATTTAGTTATTTATTTATTACAGATGCATATATAAGTAGCAAATAAAATACCAACTTATACAAGGGAGGAAACGAAATTGTCCAATATCAGATAATATTTCGTTCGTTAAGTTTTTTTTAAACCTACTGGTTCGAGTCAGGATTCGAACCCACGACCGCCAGATTTAAAGTCGCGTGCCTTACCGCTGGTAAGCCACTGCATAGCTTCTCCTATAGGTTTTTACACAGTCAAATGCTAATAGTAGAGGGTAAAGAAAAAGGATAATATGGATGGATAACCTCAAGAGTTGGATGGGAATTGACGCAGCCTCGCTGGGCAGAAAGACTGCAAATAGAGAAGAGTTCCGGACAGTGGTAGCCGACATCCGTAGAGGATATGGCACCTAAAGGAGAAGAAATGCTAATAGTAATCCCGGGACGTCTTCTCGACAAGGAGCCGGGACTCGTTGAAGTTTAAAACAGTAGTTCTTTTTTTAAACTGTACCACCCCGGAAAGAGTTCGAAACATCGCCAAAGTGACAGTTTATACGTGACTTTGAACCGTTTCGATATAGTTATAAACATGCCTCACGAAAGATTAAGTTCTGGTATTTTTTTGACTATTTCAAGCCAGGCTTATGCTGGAGATCCTGGCAGTCCATGGGTAGAAGTCTTGATGAGGCCACCCGATCAAAGCGTTCGCCCCGGTTAGTCCTTCATACCCGCCTGATCCCCAACATGGCGGGATGCGTAAACGCATTTTCCTAACGTTAAAAAAAAGATTTCTTTTTTTTTATCTAGAGGAAAATATATAACTACTTGCGTTAGGTAATAGTGATTTGAGCTAGGTTGGTGAATTGCATAGCTGGATTGGATTCGACCGTCGCTCGCCATTTCCTTTCATGTTTTTCCGATTGGAATTTTACCATTTTCCTTGGGATTTCTAGAGATGCCGACTGATTGGATGTAATATATTTGGAAATGAATCCTTTCAGTTTAATCGTATTTTTATTTTTGGTCCATACATTATTGGCAGTAACGTAAACGGTACGATTTGAAATATTCTTTGCACTCTTGTGGATAAAAGGCAATTTTGCTATCTGTTATTAAATAATAAAAAAGGGATTTCCGAACTAGTGAGGTAAAAAGATATTTAAAGGTTTAATAACAAACTTGTCCTTGGTATATATACAGGGTAAGGCAATATGTTTTTATTGATTTCCGCTGCTTCTAGCATATAGCCGTGTATAGCCATAGAAACGACGTAGTATGTTTAGTTTTTCAAATTTTTTTTTCATTTTATACCAAATAATTAATTATATCACCAAGGGTAAATGAAAAACGGCCTTAAGAGTTAACGTGGAGTTAAGCAAAAATTAATGTCAAGTATGACAATTCGAATGACACGCACGTCAACATGTGTTTAATTGTTATGGATGTTTTATCTCTCTCTCTGCAGTCGGTCCCTCATTCCTGAGGATCGTGATCACTATTGGATGTCGCTGATCTGATGACTTGTCTCCATCGGTCTCAATCCATGGTAGCCCTCACTGCTTGGTGAAACTTGCTTGAGGACGTGGCTACCTTGACCTGGTCTGTCCATCTAGGATGTTTTATACTCGGGTGTTAATTAACGAAAATGAATTCTTGAATATCTTCGAAATGGTACGAATTGGGGTAGTAGTGTCTTAAAGAAGATTATTTTATTTCATCTCAGGATTCTACCCTCGCCATTAACGGAATTCAATAAAAACACCCTGTATAACAAAGATCGCTCTAGCGACTTATAATAAACTACATTTGTTTTTACTTATCTTTCTTCTTCTAGTTCTTCTTTATCATCAGGAAAGAGTTAACTGATGAAGTGTCAATATACTTCAATTAAACTCAATATACTCGTACATCAATCATATACTAGTATTTCTATGATGTACGATTTACCTGAAGTAGCTGGTGATCGGTGAGCCATTTTAAGATTTTTTAAACATTAGATTGGAACCCGCTAAAATAAGAAAACATGAGGCATTTTAACGGTCAGTGGAATAAACCTAGAGTTGACATTTAAATCTTACCCGCAAGACATTGCTTAAACACTAATAAAGTATTCATTCTAGAGCTGGCAACGTCTACTTATTATTTTAAAAGCACAATAATACTTCATTCTAAAATGTAAAACGTTGACCTTTTGGTATTCCCAAATGTCAAGCCTCATTTTCCACGCCACAAAGATTAGGATCCAACAAAATATGTCACAAACCGAATTACCTAGGGCGGGAAATGTCATGTTACGTAATGGTACAATTTTTGTCCACTTCACTGTATATTTAATATCTTGTGGGAAATAAATAACATTTCGGATGTTAGTTCTCGCGCTCGCTTTTGCTATTTTGCAAGGTCTGTTCCACTTGCCACCCAGGTTAAAATCGGCTCTCGCATACTTTCGAGGTGACTTTTTTTTATGAATGACTGACCAGCGATTGGCCTTTGTGCGAGTGACCTGGTGGAAAGCGATGACAACGCCTAACATGTAACTCTTGGGGAGGAGTATTAAATTGTTTTGAGTGAACTAGGCGGAATATGAATCGAATACTCGTATTTGTTTGTATAGTTAAATACATTTTAAGGAGATATAGAGCGTTCGTGGCCCAACTGCTTCCGTGTACCGCGTGCGGTATGCGAGGTTAATAAACGTAGGCCGTGGTCAACTCTTGGATTGGTGACCGATTTGGGTGGTAACTAACTGAGCGCTCCCGTGCTTTGGAAGTCACGTTAAGCCGTTGATCTCAGTTATTGAAAGCAGTCGTTAAGCCAAGTTAGAGGTATTCTGGCGGATTGAGAACTCCTAATAGTCAAGATGCCCACTCATTTGACTAGCCGAATTGGGCTGGATGGATCAACTGGCAGTCGCTTCCGTAAAAACTAGTGCTTACGCCAATTCTTGAGATTAAGCAGCGGACCCCGGGCATTCTTGAGGCTGCAACTGTACCTACCTACTGGGATAACACTAGGATGATGATGATGATGAAAAAGCAACTGCATATGTATGCCGCGACTAATAAATCGAAAACTAAGTCAACCAGGGCGGTGATTTAACTAGGCTTATTGAACACCAAGCTTAGCGTATCGAAATGATACTAACTAATAGAGCTTTAAAACCAATTCCATTTCAGTGCAATCAATCCCCAGTTTTTTCATTGAAACTTCTAGTGCTCTATGTGTATGGGCTTCATGACCTTGTACCCTCTTCGACTTTTCTTTATCGGAGTACTAGGCGCCGTATGGGATTACACCCACATGTGTCGAATTCCCTCCATGCCACATCTCGCGATTTAAGAAATCCTTTCTGATCCGTACTGCTTCGATGTGGAATTCTCTTCCGGCGTCTGTATTTCTGGAAACATATGACCTCGATGTCTTCAATCAAGGTAAGAGTGAACAGGCATCTTCTGGGTGAGTGTCTTCCATCTTAGATCTCGTCTTATCTTTCCATCAGGTTAGACTAGGGTCAAACGCAATCACATTTACAATAATTTAAAAAAAAGAGTTAGCCGTTCGACGTCCTGATACGACGCCAGCCGTTTATTTGTTTGGTCCATATATGGCCTTCCATAATCAATTTCTTCTTCTTTAGCCTTACTCTCTTGCCAGAATGGCCTTGCCAGAACGCCATTTTTCGCCGCCCTCCTGGTACATTCGTGAAGAGGACCTTCAATGGCGGTTTTTATTTGGTCCGTTCCCCTCATTAGCGATCTTCCGCGTGGTCTCGTGCCTTCAACTTTGCCTTGCATTAGACGTTCGATAGAATCGCTCCCGCGCCGCGATATGTGTCCAGAGAAGTGAAGATACGAGCTTGGACTGTACCAGATAGTTTCTGATGCGTAGCTCTTGAATCTTGACTTCTTCAAGATTGTGCCTTTTCAAATGTTCAAACGTTTCCACTTTTCTATTCCTAATAGTGTTTATGGTCGTTTGCCTCTCTATGTCTATGTCGTGCTCTATGCGTATGTTCTAAATATAGGCGTAAGGCAACGCAAGAGATCAACTTCATACCTATTATTAGACATCTGTCACCATAACACCTCATTTACATCACCATTTAACGACGTCAACAATTTACAAAACCGTGATTAATGTCTGACGCATTGTTTACGAGAAAAAGCCATAACTCAAAATTGTAAGACACGTCCGCGGGTAATAAAAGAATGACGTAAGCTGGGCTGCAGGGCTTTATGGGTGTTTAGTGAAATAGGTCGCCGGGATGGGTCGTAAAACTCAGTCTGTAGGGTCAAAGGTACTAGTGATAGCGGACAAAGTGAACGATATCGCAACTGGCTCTTGTTTAAGGTTCCGTAGCCAATATAGCTAAACCGGAACCCTTATAGATACGTCGTGTCTGTCCGTCCGTCCGTCTGTCCGTATGTTACAGCTGATTTACTCGGAGACTATGAGCACTACAATTATGAAATTTGGTAGGAAGGTGTATGCTATATTGGTGGATTCTGAGTTACGAGTAAGTTATTATTTGAGTTGCAGTCAGTGGCAGATTTGGCGTGTCAATACAAACTATGTCAAATGATCGACACTTAGACAACGAGACCGAATTGTTAGTTTAGTTTACTGCAAGAGTACCAGCGGTAAAGTTTAAGATAGTTTAGTCGTGTTAAAGTCTTATTAGATCGAATTCAGCCTAAATTAAGGTTCCGTAGCCAAATGGCAAAAAACGGAACCTTTATGGATTCATCATGTCTGTAAGTACGTCTGTCTGTCCGTCCGTATGTCACAGCCGATTTACTCGGAGACTGTGAGCACTACAATTATGAAATTTGGTAGAAAGGTGTATGCTATAAACCGCTATAGAAATATGATGTGAAATTACGAAAAAAATATTAAACTGGGGGGGCACCCCGTACATGTAACAGGGGGGTCAACATTTTTTTGGTTTTGGGGAGTATGCCAGTTTGATACGCCGTCACGAAGTAGTCGCTCGCTACTATCTCAACACTTGTGTCCCTCTAGGTCAGATGGTTTACGAGATTAGTGTTTTTAGTCCGACTGCAATTGCCCGGCCAACTTCAGCTCTTTGTTACGCGAATTACGCGGCATTGCCTAATGGAGGCAGCACTTAATGGGAAGGGGGATGTACGGATACGGATGAACTAGAAGCGATATTGTGAAAATCAGTTAAGGAAAATTAATCTATAGGTTAGTTCTTACGTGATGAAATGAGGTGATTAGGATCATAGATGTGATACGCCGCCGCGATAGGTGCTCATGATTAAGGACCGCGAACCGGTCTGAAACATGTCGAGCGATATTCGACCTTTAAGACGTGAGTGACCCGTTTCATTATATTTAATATATCATAGATGTGCTATTTTAACCAACAACTAGAATGTTTTAATGACCTCAGCTTCGAGCATAGGGGTCTTTTACACGGTGATTATTATCACAATACTGGGATGTCAATATTATCGCGGATATCAAAATGATTACAGTTTATTTACTGCACTCCCACATTAAATGAGAGCTTCCTCTGAAGCGGTATAGTACAAACGCACTGCATCCATATGATTACGGCTGGCCTTCGCAAAAAATATCACTGCTGCACAAAGTAATAATAGCAGCAAGCCAGTTACCTGGACAACATCAGTAAGAGCTCGGTAAATTAAAAAAATATCGCAGAAATATTCCGCTTCGCCAACTCAGGATGCAGCTTTAAATTACAGGACGAATCCTCAAATCCCAAAAGGCCCGGCAGAGTGATTATGTTCATTTTGGAGTCCTAAGGGTACATAAGCCGCGATGTCTGCTTACCATCAAGATGGCCGAGTGGTAGTTTGCCACCGTGTTTATTCCAAAAATCAAGGATAAGTTTCGCAGTGTAAATCTAAACATGTTGAAGTATATGTTCATAGCTCACAGTATGATTATTGCCATTAATGGTAACTTGGTAAATGATAGTGGTCCAAATTTACACGCAACGCAAAGCCGGCTGCTTTAGTGCTTGCGCGGAAATCCAGGAGTGGTAACCCTGAGTGTAAACTATGGCAAGTTTTCGTCTAGGGTTGCTACTCGTACATTCTTAATTAAATACAATACAATACAAATTGCCCTCCAGACAACACAGTGTGTCTCCGGGAGGTCTGGCGGTCTTACTCACCACCGGAACACTACAGGAGCAAGTAGCAGTGATTTTAACCGACTTCAAAAAAAGGAGTTTCTCCATTCGTCTGTTTTTTTATGTATGTTCACCGATTACTCAGAGACTAGTGGATCGATTTCAAAAAATCTTTTTTTGTTTGAAAGGGTTATGTTTTCTAGTTGGTCCCATTGTCACCAAGTCTGGATCTGATGACGGGATCTTGGAAAAATCGAGGGAAATCCTCAAATAATATAGCAGGAGAATGGGGTCTGGCAAAGTTTAGAGTCAGTGTTTTTTTGTTAAAAATTTACTTTTTATGGCTGCAGTCTTCTGTAAGGGTGCTTCCCCAGTTAGGCTGCTCCAGATCTGAGTGACATGACGTTCCGCTGTGCCCCCCGCCTCCAACTTTTTTGTTTTTACCGACGTGGCAACCCTGATCTTCCCATAGTTTACTTAAAACAGTTGGCTTGCCGAACCGTTATGTGTGGTTTGTTTACGTAACACATTTGTTTATGTTAAGATGCTCCTGTGGTATTAATATATTACGTGAATAGGTATATTCGCTGCGGGTTACGTAAGTGACTCTGTTTAAGGAAATGAAAAATAATTGGGTTAGTTGGCGTTATTTTTAAGATCTTCCATAAAAAGAAGTGTTCTGGTTGGAGCTTTTACTTGGGGTTTATTGTGGTTTAGATTATAATTTTATTATACTTCGTTGGTGGCAAAAAAGCGTTCGGCTTGTCTGATAGTAAGCGGTCACCGTGGGCGTAGACGCTTACAATCGTGGGTTCTGCCTACCCCTTTTGGGAATATGGGCGTGAGTATATGTATGAACATTTGAAAAACAACAGCTGTGTTGCATGTTTGTGTTTACATTTGGCCAGCTTGGAGCTATGATTAAACAATTGACTGTCGGCGATCGTCAGATTGTTATGCGTGCACGCATGCTACACGATAGTCCGGGGTCCGGACTCAGAAAATAGCGAGCCACAATAATTTATGGATGTAGTACTTAAACTAAAGAATTAAGTTGCGATTTTCCTTGATTATCAGATCTGGTTTTTATCATTTGAATCAGGGGAAAAATCAGGAATTTAACATTTAAAACGTTGAATTATTGTCGTGTTTGTTAGTTTTATTCTTATGTTACACAGAATATTCACCAGTAATATTAATTATCTTATAACTGATTTATCTGCTTAAATCTATTCAAGTTCACAAGTTTCATTTCACAATGAACCCTGAAAATATCATCACAAATTAGAGAGACGGTTGTCGGTGTAGTTCTCTCCATCTTACTCTATCTAGGGCTGCCTTCTTGATTTTCTTAAATGCCATGACTGCTCATTTTTCTTTTATTAGTTGAATATAGGTTATCCTCGGTCCTTTACTCACTTGTCTTCAATCTTACCTTCTATGGTGGTATTTATAAGAGTCATGTCTTACCAATAATTTTTCCTCTTCTTATTTCTATAACTTTTTAACAATTTCCTTTTCCCCCACTCTCCTCAGCACTTCTGTATTTGTGTTTTTTTCCTTGTGATTTACGTTTTTGCTGAAAATATTATAATGTATATTTTTAATTGTAAATAATATATTTTTAAATATAAATGCTTCGCCTGTGTGAATTATGTATTTTAAAGTAATATTAGGCTTATTTTGAAACCACTTACAACCTCTCTGGTGTTGCGGGTGTCCATGGGCGGCGCTAATTGCTTACCATCAGGCGATTCGTCTGCTCGTTTGCCTCCTATGTCATAAAAAAAAACTGTTGTCGAGATGTAATCCACGTGGCTTTCAATCTGGAGGTTATGGGTTTGAACCCCGGGTCGAACACTGGGTTTTCACGGTCTGATCCCAGAAGGGTATGCGTTTCTTCTGGTTTAGAAGGTTAGATGTCAATCGCTTTCGTAAATCTAGTGCCTAAACCCTGGACAACCACAGGATGCCAATGTGGAGCGAAAAATAAACAGCTTAGTGCCTCTTCCTAATGAAGATTTTTTTTCGTTTTATATGTATAGTATTATTAATATGTTTTCACTGCTGATCGTACCCCGATTTTCTTAAGACAGATTCGAGAAAATGCTTGTAGGATGACGGATTTTAGTTTTCAAGACGTCGGATCTCAGACTAGTAAAAGAATGCAAAGGGTTTGAGTGCTCAGATTGAGTAGTTTAAAGGAGGTTACATCACTCAATTGTAATACTGACACTGATTGACTCTACCCTATTAGTTCGTGGAGGAATTTATGAGCTACTGAATTGATGTTCTCGAAATATAGTAACGTTTATAAATGCTTGAGTAAATAAAGCAAAGAATCAGGAAATATTCGGAGTCGTATTATCCAAAGGTTGATTGACAGGCATCAACAATTGCTTATTTTAACTTTCAAATTGAGCAGTGACAATTCTACTCAAATATTTGAAATGTACTAACATTAACATATTTGGTTAAACAGTTCTCATATAGACAGTAGCATAGTGAATGGAGTTCGTTCGGATCATAAAGCTCAGATGGTCAGGCTACCTTGCGAAGTAAAACATCCAGATCGCGTTATAGAAATAAGAGCGCTGAGTTGAAGTAGACTAGAATTACTAAAGTCTAATCTACTAGTCGCCATGCCGAACACCCAGGTACAATCAAATGATCCGAATGATCAATTCAAAATGCTTCTGAATACAGTGTGTAACGAATTTAATAAGACTTGTAGTAAAAAGCGTATTAAGATAAACAATAAAATGAGATTTAATGAGTGGGCAACTACCGGAATTCGGAAAAGTAGAGATAACTTATATCAACTTTATGAAAGGAGATCTTGCACCACTGACGAATGTTTCCATCAGTATGTTAGGGATTATTCCAAATTGTTTAAAACAGTGTGCACGAAAGCAAAAGCAATGCACTTGAATAATAAAATTAAGTCCTCAGATAATAAAGCCAAGACAGTCTGGAAAATAATAAACACAGAGACTGGGAAGAGAAATAATAAAGAGTCCACAATTTCTTTGAAAGTAAAGGATAATTTAATAACTGATGCAGTAAAAGTAGCTGATGAATTTAATAATTTCTTTTCTAAAATTCCTATAGTCACTACTCAAAGTTTAGCATCGTCTACCACAAAAGCTGAATCCCTTCTGAATGACAACGTAAAATTAGAATCACTAACTAATTTCAAATTTCATCATGTTTCTCCTCTAGATGTACTGAAGTCCTTTGAAATGTTAAAAATAAAGAGCACTGAGGACTTATGGGGCGTGTCAGTCAAGGTACTGGAATCTATTCTGGAGGTCGTTGCACCAACTCTAGCTCTCATTTTTAATAACTGTATAGACTATGGCATTTTTCCAGACTTAATGAAATGTAGTAAAGTAGTTCCAATTTTCAAATCAGGTCATAGAGATAATCCTTCTGATTATCGTCCAGTTTCTATCCTACCTGCGTTTAGCAAAATATTCGAAAAAATTATGCTTACGCAATTGGTTTCTCACTTTAATTCTCACAATATTTTGCACGCACAGCAGTTCGGCTTCACGAAGGGTAGGTCAACTACTGATGCAGGTGCAAGTTTATTAAAATTTATTTTGCAGTCTTGGGAAGAGTCGCACGACGCCATCGGAGTGTTCTGTGACCTTTCCAAGGCTTTTGATTGTGTAGATCATGGTACTTTAATTTGTAAACTTAATTTTTATGGCATCAGAGGGCATGCATTAGATCTCATGAAGTCATATTTAACACAGAGAAATCAAAAGGTAGCGATAAATAAAGCCATTTCGTCAGAGACAGTGGTAGAGATGGGAGTACCTCAGGGGTCTATTCTAGGTCCGTTCCTGTTCCTTGTTTATGTAAATGATCTGCCATATATGGTAAGCCGACGATCAGGCATTGTAATGTTCGCAGACGACACCTCATTACTGTTCAAGGTAAATAGGAGAGATACTGAACTCATTGAACCAAATAATACCCTCTCCATGATATCTGACTGGTTTGCTGCCAATAACTTAGTATTGAACCCGAAAAAAACGAAATGTATGAAATTCTCTCTAGCGAACTCATCAAACAGAAACTTAGATACAAATATTAAACTTAATGGTCAAACATTAGAATTTGTTACTTCTACTGTATTCTTAGGTATTACATTGGACTCAAAATTGCAGTGGGGTTCCCATATAACAGCGATAGGAAGTAGGTTGAGCTCTGCTGCATTTGCAGTCAGGAGAATAAGGCAGCTTACCAATGTGGCAACGGCACGGTTAGTTTACTTTGCTTATTTTAATAGTATAATTACTTATGGTCTTATCTTATGGGGATCAGCTGCAGATATTGAAACTGTTTTTATTTTGCAAAAAAGGGCTATCCGAGCAATTTATAACTTGGGGTCGCGTGATTTATTAAGAGAATTTTTCAAAGAAATAGATATTCTAACCCTGCCGTCCCTATACATATTTGAAATAATAATGTATGTTAGGAAGAATTTGGGCAATTTTCCAACGAACGCTGATAAACCAATAGCCACGAGAAATACTGCGAAAATCAAAATAACCTTCTATAGACTAGTAAAGTACTTGTGGGTACTAGACGACGATATATTTAATAAATATATACTTAAATATATAGAAAACATCCAAGACTCAGGAACAAATGTCTCTGCTCACCACAGAAACAAATGCCCTTACCGGCCCTTTTTTCTAAATTTTACATTTGTTTAATTACTAATATTTTATGCTAAAAATGTGTAATGACGATTTCTTTGAGAAGATATTTCTATTTATTTTGGTACTATTATTTTTATATTTTAATTAATGATCTTGATGCTAATTATTATATTTTAGGCATGAATGCAAACTTATATTGTAATTTTTATCATGAAATAAATGAATCTGAATCTGTTGTCTGAAAGAGATCGCTCTTTAGCGATCAGACCGCCTGTTGTTTTACCTCTGTCTCCTTATACCTTGGTGTATTATATTTGTAAGTATATAATTTTTAATTTATTAATAATAAGTATTTGTATTGTATTGTTATCAAAAACTTTTTTCCGACTCTATACAATAGTTCCTGCCGTGCAATAGTTGTTACATCTAAAAGGCATTTAGTTGATAAAAAAATACTAAATACGTAAATTATGGTCATTTCATTACTTTTCTCACACGCCGTATCAATTTTTTTTTATTAATTTGAAAAATAATTATTATAACAAGTAGTGGTGCATATAGGTAGTACAGCCATTAGTCAGTTATTTAGTTGTTTTACTCGTAATTGTCACGTCGCTTAGAACTCATAAAAAGTTATTATTAATACTTTATTTCTGTAATTGCGTTTCTATAAATAAAAAATAAAATATAATGCTGATGTTCTTACTTAGAAATCATTTTCTTTTGTTTAATTATTTACCGCAAAATAAGTTATAAATATGTAGATAGAATTATATTCGGAGTGGAATGACATTGAATGTCTAGCCTGCGGATAATATCTCCGAAAATATCACCTACAATTTATTACGATACTCGTATTAAAACGAAATATAGAAGTAATCCCCATTCCTTTCATAAAAAAGAAATATGTTTTTCATCCTTTTGAGATTTTTATTCGGCTGGCAATAACCGATTGCTTGGCAATATCGAATGATATATTTCCCACTTTGGAATAAAATTATAGTTTCGTTGTACACCTGTGACAATCTTCAACCTTATTACGTCCATAGATGTTTGTTTATATTTTGTACTAATAGTTGACTTTTTTTATACCACGTCAGTGGCAAACAAGCGTAAGCCCCGCCTGATGGTCACCGCAGCCTATAGACGCTTGCAACTCCAGGGGTGTCACATGCGCTCAGCAGGGAGCTCATTCCACAACCGGAGCGTCCGAGGAAGTTCCTCTGAAGTCGTACTGATAGTTGAAACTGACAGCTTACTGAATACTGCACCGACAAATGAGGGTATTCTAAAGTAGGTACACAAAAACTTTACACCGTAGTCTAGGGACGCTTGTGAATTTAGAACAACCTATACGGGGAGAAACAATACCACGGACTATCCTGATGTCATTTAAATGATGCGCAATCGACTTGTAATCATTAGAAACTTGGGTTAGAAAGAAAAAAAAAATCATTAAAATAATGCCTTTTTAATATTAGTAACAACCCTATTGTTTTAACCTTACCATTTAAGTATTTATATTTTGAAGTGTCACGTGTCACTAATAAGATAGGGTTGCGACATGCTGTGTTTTTGATTGATGTTAAAAAAGCTATAACTCGAAAACGGTTACGAAAATTAACATAGTTTATTTGGTAAAAGCACAGTACCAAGACTAACCTATTTCCTGTTTACAGGAAAGTCCATATTTCTGTTCCACCCAGTATATGTGTGTGTGTGTGTGTGTGTGTGTGTGTGTGTGTGTGTGTGTGTGTGTGTGTGTGTGTGTGTGTGTGTGTAGAGCAAGTAATGGAGTTGTTATGGCTGCGGTCTTCTGCAACCTTCTTGTTATTATAAAGTCTGCATAAAATTGCGATTATAATGTCGACATTATTGATTTAATCCAGGTAAAACGAGCTCGAATAATATACTACCGCCTAGAAAGATGTTACTTAGCGGAGATGAATTGTCGAAGCGGACGATTAATCTTGTTCGATCTACGAGTCGAAGATGAATAGTGAAAATTTTGCACCTGAACATAATATTTCATGCAACTATGGCGGATATGCAAAATATTTATATAAGACTATTACTAGTTCCTTCAAAGGTACTGATTGACTTTAGAAAGAAACCAACGTGTTGCTCTCTAAACAAAGTTTTATTTTATTTTATATAGAAAACTCCCGTGAGTTTGAGACATATTAAATATAATGAAACGGGTCACTCACGTCTTAAAGGTCGAATATCGCTCGACATGTTTCAGACCGGTTCGCGGTCCTTAATCATGAGCACCTATCGCGGCGGCGGTTTTCTTAGCACTGCGTGCCCGTGCCCTGTCCGCTCGGTTGCTCGGCGCGGGTGGAGGCGGCGGCGGCGAGAATCTACCCTCGTCTCGTTTTTTATTTTATTACCTACATACATGATTTTAAGTTCCCACTCAATTACTTACAAGTACTAACAACTGTAAACAAAGAAACGACATTTAAAGTTAATTCTTCCTTTTATCAATCCCTTGTTAATTATTTCTAAATTATAAATTCAGTTTTCACTACATCTTTTCTAACCTCATGACTTTTTTGACAGCTGACATTTTCAGTTCTGCTTTGCCGACAATACCGCGCGCTGCTTTACCGATAGAGCAGGGTGTGGTCACATAAAAAAAATAAGTATATTATATTCTATCTATTCTATTCTAAGCAATAGCTTTATTTACTAAATAGTTGTTGCCCGCGACTTCATCCGCGTCTTCACTCGTATTGGTCGCAGCGTCATGTTATATAGCCTTAAAGCCTTCCTCGATAAATGGGCTATCGAACACAAAAAGCATTTCTCAATTCGAACCAGTAGTTCCTGAGATTAGCGCGTTCAAAAAAACAAACAAACTCTTCAGATTTATAATATTATAGTATAGATACGAGTACCGCAAAAAACCAAAATCTCAAAATGACCAATTGACCATATTAAAATAAGTCGTTAGAGCCACCTAGAATGTTCATTTGATTATCGACTCTATCTCCATGAGCAATACGTAGATTACGAGTGCATTAATAGAAAAATAGCGGACCATATGCCTTCCTACTTGAACCATTCTCAGGAGTTCAGGATACCGACGGCCATAAAATTCAGAATGCGTCTAACGTCACATTTC
Organism: Notocelia uddmanniana; assembly: GCA_905163555.1. Classification (NCBI taxonomy): domain Eukaryota; kingdom Metazoa; phylum Arthropoda; class Insecta; order Lepidoptera; family Tortricidae; genus Notocelia; species Notocelia uddmanniana. Next base: position 22,825,944 of record LR991068.1, read on the forward strand.
TATTAAAGCAATTTGAACTTTTGGCAAAGGCCCCAGAGATAATAATCCGGTAAAATGTTAATAAGTACATGCAGCTTATCTTATGCCGCAATACCGCACAATGGGATAATGGATTGGACACAACCAAAACCCACCAACTATAGTACAGTAGTGTGCAGTATTTTATCCATTAACGAATAGGAATCTCGTTCCGTTTTTGCGATTCGTCGATCGAGCCTATGATAGACAGTGACAAGAAGAGACGACTTTTTTGTTTTGATTTTAGTTTTGTATTATAATATAATATGTGTAAAATTATACCAGTGGCTCTGTGAGCTGTACACCTCGAACCTGCTCACAAAATTTCGCGAGAATCGGTTGAGAAATGCGGTTATCCACGACTTACTTATGATGGCTAGCAGACAAAAAAATGTTAAATTCCGAAGACAAAGGTGCAAAATGTTCTCTAGTTCACTGGGGTTTTTTTATTTAAATTTTTATAGCAAAATGTTTTAATTAAAAATGGACAAAGAAATTTCATTGGCAAGGAATCTACAATCATGAACAGACACTCTAGCTAAGTATAATTAACGATAGGTTTTATGGCGGTAACCTCATTGCCCAATTAGTAAATAGCCTATGAATTAGCACTGTAATGTAATGGCATTTTAACAATCGATTGCCGTGACTTCGAACCGTTATAATGGGTAAAATTCTAGGCCAGGAAACTAGGCTTTATCGGGTTTTGGGGTAGGTCGGTTCAAACACTTAATGGCCTTGTACACGGAAAATATTATCACGTGATGAGTATCACAATACTTGTCGCGTGATTATTGATGAATGTTGAGCAAACTGTAATCAATTTTGAAATCCGCAATTATATTGACATTCCGGTATTGTGATAATAATCATTGTGTTTTAGTTGTACACAATGATTATTATCACAATACCGGAATATACATACAACATACATAGATTCATATAATCACGCCTGTTTCCCATAGGGCTAGGCAGAGATCACGGGTTTCCGTTTGCTACGATCCTGACATACAACATTCGCTTCATAAACTCTCATAACATTCTTCGTGCATGCGCGCCGGTAGGTACTTCTTGACCTGGCCTTTCTGCAGAATGTCTCTGATTTGTTCGGAGTACGTTCGCCAACATCTGCCTCTTCAAACTTTTCCATGTACTCTTCCTTCATACACTAGTTTTGTCAATCTTCTTTCAGCCATCCTCTCTACATGTCCAAACCACATGCGCTTTGCATCTTCTTTTATAATGCGCACTTCTAAGGTTTGGAATTCTCTGCTGGCGTCTGTATTTCCGAGTTCATATAACCTAGACCTTTTTAAGGCACGAGTGAATAGGCATCTTCTTGCCCCCCGGCTAGATGCTGGCCGAGAGCAATCCCGTTTTTAATAAAAAAAAACATCAAACGGGTCGATAATACGAGTATATGTAGGGGTTAGCATACCTCACGTATCTATATGATTAATTGATAGTTAGGCGTTAGGTGATGGATAATATTCATCCGTTTTAATTAATACCATTTGAGTTAAATATAGAAATTATATCAAGCGGGATGATATTCCAATGTGTCGAACGTCTCTAAATATTATACAACCTGTATAACATTATTTACAATTAATAGGCGGGAACTTTACCTTAGGTTAGATGAAACAAAAAATAAATTTCTCAGTCACTTGTATTCTAAAGTTAATTTCTCAAAGACACTGGTATTCTAATTGCAGGTCTATTAGGCTGCAGTGACCGCTTACCATCAGGCGGACTGTACGCTTGTTTGCCACCGACGTGATATAAAAAAATCTCTTTACTTCGAATTAATAAAGATATTCGATATTAATTTACATATCGGAAAGCAAGTTGTACAGTTGTGCAGTTGTAATTGAAACATTAAGTATCGAAGTAACAAATCTTGTATGAATTTGACATAATTAAAGTGTTAAACTTGACAGTCAGTATTGTCAATATTTTGTCCGTGTGAAACTATGTACATTATTTGTCTTGTCAGTTTTCGGAATTTTTGATATTTAAATAATATATATTCGTGAGTTCACAGAAGTAGTAGGTAGGTAGTTCTATCAGTTTAAAAAGGTTTTTTAAACTGATAGAATTTACAACATGCACTGACGTTATTGACCGAGTGTAACGAAGGTCTCCATTTCAGCTTTTGGCAAAAATGCTTTCGTATGTCCGGCCAGCGGATTTCCCGCTGTTATCCTCTATAGGTCGCATTTCTCAACCGATTCTCGTGAATTTCTGTGAGCGGGTTTGATTAAATAATAGATTTTTTTGTTGAGTCAGTATTTAGGTAATTCTGAAATTGAAAAACAAAGGAATTTGAAAATAAAACGGTAAGTAATGAATTAGAAATTAATATGCCTAAATTATCTGAATAGAAGAAATACTCAATGTATTTATTACTATAGACAGCCCTGTTCGTCTTCTCCCTTCGGCTAAACAGGGCTCTTGAACACCCCCGGGATGTCCATTATGGACGATCGCGCCAGGGAGGAAAAAGCGCGCGAGTGTATGTATGTGTGTAGGGCTGGTGTATATAGGTGGCGTGGCGAGTGGGAGCAAGCGGGATGCCATGTTGTGTATGTTCAGCCTGTCAAATATCGCTATCTGGATTCGACCAGCCACGCAAGGTGTGGTGCCAACTGAACCGCATAAGAACAGGTATCGGAAATTGCGCCCACCTCTGGCACAGATGGGGCTGGTGTGACTCGTCTCAGTGTGTGTGCGGAAACCCCGTTCAGACAGTCAACCATATGGTTCTGGAATGCCCGGTTACTGGATTTTCGGGACGGAAGGAGGACCTCAAGAACCTTACTCATCTCGCTGCTGAGTACCTGAAGAGGGCTAATCTGAATCTTTAATGTAGCCCTTAATTCTATACACCGTGACCGTTAATAAACCGAAAGATTTAAACCACATATTTTTGACGACTGTACGAGTAAATAATGTTATATCAACATGGGTCTAATTATGCGTCTTAATTAAATTACTATTTCAGTACGAATTAAATCTGATTAATTGCCCGCTTCTTTGTGAACAAGCCTTTAGGTGGGAACCCAATGTTATTTTATCTTGCGTGACAATTAGTTATCATTTGTAATGTGTCATTTTAGTGACAATCAATTTCAAACTAGCCAGTTATAAGAGGTTGTAGATAGATACCAACTTCTTTATGAAACTGGCTAACAACCATACAGTTAGTGTATCTACGTGTAAAAGAAATAGGTGGCTACGTCATGCTCACGCCCTTAAGGTGTGTTACACTGGAGATTTTTTAACTTTTGATTTGTTGTAAATAATTAATATCTCCTTAATTATGACTTTTTGGACTATATGTTACATAACTTTATATACTCTAATTAGGCTCTAATATCGTTAGCTTAAATCTTTCGGGTTATTAACGGTCACGGTGTATAAGTTTTTTTATTTTATTTAATCGTATGGCATTTTTATTTATGAACCGTGAGATCTTCGAGAAGACAAGTACGGTTGCCAGTTTTTGTTGCATTTTTCGCACCACCCACGGTAACGGTTCCAATTAGTAACCACTCAAAGCGGTCACCCATCCAAGAACTGACCTGCGCCCACATTCCTTAACCTCGCATACTGCATGCGGTAGGCGGGTGCCGCTGGGCCACGAGCGCTCTTTTTCTTTTCTATATAAGTGATATTTTAATATTGAATCCAGTGATTAAAAAGCCATACGATAAATAAAAAGTCAAATATCGGTTATTTTACACGTGTTGTTGTGTGTTTGTGTTTATGTGTTTGTTTATTTAACTTGCACTGTTCTGTAAGTATAAGTATAATAGGTTGTCATCAAAATCTGCAATCTTTTTTAAGCCGCTTGCCAGTATCCGATTATGCAGAAAATTGACATACTTATGTACCTCTAAGTTCGGTGGTAATGCAATATTATGGTACAGTCAGCATCGAAAGTTGCTACGCATATGAAGGGGTAAAAAGCTCCTTTTCTCTTATAATACGGACTTAGAACTTTTCAAATGCATAGCTGCTTTTGATGCTGTTTGTACTACGTAGCTTCTCTGATGATGGAGACAGAATACTGGCCATAGCAACTCCTAAACTATACAAGATAAGCCCGTCATGTTTGGTCTCATTCGAACCGTCTCATCAAGTTGTTGATAACTGTGGAAACAAAAGTACAGCCAGCAACAAAAGCTGGAACAAAAATGAAAACTGCCTGTGCGTAAGTATTATATTAATCATTCTGTGGTATCGGGTCACATTTCAGGGGATTTTCAATGCATTGTCCTGTCCATAATTTTACCTGATTTAATTAAAATCGACTGTTTTCAACAAACAAACGCAGCCTAAAGCAACAATCGCAATGAAAACACTGATTTGATTGGATCGATCGCTGGATGAACGGATTTCAAGCAGAATGTTAGAATTCCATTATCCTTCCCTACCCCCGTGGAGATGGTCTTAGATTAGGGTTACCAGTAGACATACAGAACTGTGCAGATGCAGAAGCGTTGTTGTACTTTAGTGAACTAAGAAAGTGACTGTTTTTTTTATACCACGTCGGTGGCAAACAAGCGTACGGCCCGCCTGATGGTAAGCGGTCAACGCAGCCTATGGATGCCTGCAACTCCAGGGGTGTCACATGCGCGTTACCGACCCTTTAAAAATTTATACACTACTTTCTTGAAGAATCCCATACTGTAGTTCCTCGGAAAAACTGCTGCAGGGAGCTCATTCCACAACCGGAGCGTCCGAGGGAGGAAATTTCTTTGAAACCGTACCGTACGCGACTATTTAGGTTCTAAGGTGTGAGAATGAATACCCTGCCGACGGCGAGCAGTGCGATGATAGAAAGCAGCCGTGGGCATCATGTCAAACATTTCTTCGGAGCATAACCCATTATACAAGCGACCATATACATCTCTGAGATATTAAATTAAATTTATGTACTTTTTGTTTATTCGGACAGATCGTATTCAATACGTCCTTAATATTTGTAAATTTATTTTTATATAATTGTTAATCAGTATATTTTTTTAATCATTATTATTAAGTAAGATTGTCAGTTTTTTTTTTAATTGTATAAATTCACGCTTTGACTTGTAAAAGTGCCCTTGTGGCCTATTTGCAGAATAAATATTTGATTTGATTTGATTTGATAGAACACGCAAGGAGGCAAAGTACTACCTACTACTACTACCGTAGGACTTAACTTACCTATTAGTTTTAGAACGCAATAACGCGAAAAATGGACATCTTTTTGTAGTTGGCGATATTGTGACCATGTTATGACGTAAAAAAATAAATTATCGTAAGTATAGTCAGCCAAAATAGCGGTCAACCACTTTTGGACTTTACGGATTTCACAAATGTCATTTCCATATTACATTCAATAATGCGAATACGAATTTTATGTTAAAAAAACTAGCCACTCGGCACTTACATGTCGGACTCGCGCAACGAGGGTTCCGTACAGCTAAATACCAAAGTTGATTTATCCATATATTGGTATTTGTTGGTAAATTATAAGTACCTAATAATAAACATTATCAACAAATTTCAAGTTCATAGGTCAATGGGAAGTGGAATATTTAGCTTTTTACTTTTACTTTTTTACTTTTATGATCCGCTACATGCAAAATCTTATGTTAACTTAAAATATCAAAAAGTCTAATTATCAAAATATTCATTTAAATTACCTCTATAAAATGGTGTAGTAAGCAAAAAATATTTTATGGTTTTGTAAAATAAATTAATATTATTGCATTGTTTGATGTCATCATTTAAGAAATTGTAAATTTTAACTCCATTATTTTCAAGACTTCTTCTATGATATTATGTAATATTTAGATTTAGGTATTAACTGAATGTCCGAGTTCAGTCTTAATCTGAGTGGTCTACACGTATTGTAAGCTTTACATGCAAATCTAGAGGCTACTTCCTGATTTGTCTAACGACGACGGTACGATATGAGCAAAACTGTCAGCTAGCTGTCAGTGCCAACTGTCAGTCGAGTCATAGCCGCTTTTTACTGGCGATACGAATGCAGTACTGCCTCGCTTCTGTGCATGATATTATACTACTGCGCAGTCGATAATAGATTAGATTAGATTAAATTTATTTATTTCATAATATAAATTTACATTATAAATTAACTTAAACTAATTTACACGAAATTACATTATAATCGTCAAATATGGAATATAGTAATAATTTTTTCAGGTAATACAACTAATTGTCACAGGTACACAGCAATATCATTATGAGAATATATTATAACATTATAAAACAAAAAAAACTGAATAAGGAATTAAATATCAATATCTCAAAATGATCGTCAAATTGAATTTATAAATGTGATTTATTTCAAATTTAAAATATTAATATTAAATCAAACAATGTCATTAAATTATATTTCCATATAATCAAAAACAAAATACTGACAGTATCTCGTAAAGTGCGGAAATTTCTGCGACATCAGTAAGCTCACGTCAAAGAACAAACTACCACATATCGATCCCGCCCCGCCAAGTCAATTCAATTCAACATTTATTCATGAACAATTCAAATATTGTGTTTGGTACATACACGTGAGAAAGTCGCCTAATTTTTGATGAATAATAATACACTCTAAGTATTACGATAAGTGATATTACAGTCGCTATTACATGTCTCACAAAGTATATGTAAAGCGATATCACTGAAATTATTCCATGTCTCGCATAAATACACTCTAAGTATATGTAAAGCGATATCACGGTCAGTATTCCATGTGTCACAAAAATACACCCTAAGTATAATACTATATGTAAAGCGATATCACGGACAGTATTCCATATCTCACAAAATACACCCTAAGTATTATGTAAAGCGATATCACGGACAGTATTCCATGTCTCACAAAAATACACCCTAAATATATGTAAAGCGATATCGCGGTCACTATTCCATGTCTCCCAGAAATACACCCTAAGGTATTGTAAAGCGATATCACGGACAGTATTCCATGTCTCACATAAATATCGTCGGTTGACACGACAACCCAAAGTCACTAAGTAGGTAACAAAACATCATCATCTTAGCGTTATCCCGTACATTAGGCACTAGTTTTTACAGAAATGACTGACATCTGACATCCCAACAAAAATGCGTTGGTTGTTACAGAAAATACCCGAATGTGGGCCGATAATGTTTGAGAGTTCCGTCAATTTAGCACAGATACCTGAATTGCCACTGGCACCTTCTTCATTAGTTGAATAAATTAATATCTTTTAATTCCTAATCATCTTACCTCGTGAAAATTGTACCTACAACAATCACTTTTACAAGTTTCTGTTTAGCCCTATGGTTGACTGGTAGAGAATGCCTCACGGCATTAAGTCCGCCTTTTGTATTAATATGTGCAATAAAGTTTAAATAAATAAATCAACGCTGTATTAGTAAGTACCTACATTGGAATATCAATCGTAAATTAAAAATTTGAACTTTGTCTTAAAAATTATTTTGATGTTTTCATTTCACTGTCGTTTTTTCATGAAAGTACTATTATTTTAGTAATAGCAACCCTATTTCAATACTTTCATACCATTAATGTTGATCTACAATAACTTTGTATTACATAATACGCACGGAAACGGAAATACGTGGTTAAACCGGAAATTAAACTCTAAGATGGCCGACTCGTGGAGATGAAAAAGGAGAGAGCTTCCGTTTAGACCTATTGCCGCTAGAAGCGAAATTCATGAAGATTTAAATGGTAACACAATTTCCTCTATAAGTTTTTTTTAAACTATTGATTCAAACAGACACGATGGTATTGTATTAATATGTGTCTGTCTATATTCCTTTCTATACTCCACAAAGAAACGAACTAATTTTGATTTTATTCTTCTTATGCGATGTTATGATTTATAAATGCTATTTGTAGAAATGTATTGTTTGTTTCTATGTCAGACCCTCATTTGGTTCATCACTTTCGCATCGAATTCGCATCTCAGGGTGTTTTGCGCTCTATTTCTATGTTCCTATTAGATAGTCTTTACATAAAATTACAAGTCTATTAGAGTCTTTGTAATCTTCAGTTTATACAGTGAGTCAAAACAAAACGTTTCACATTGTTTGAATAAACGGACGGTATAAGACTTGCAATATTCTCATGCATATTAATTAAGTACCGATGTTTTATATTTTCTTAGGCTTGGTCGGAATAAATTTCGTTTATAGGGACACGTCTAGAATTTCCTTTATCAATTTGCTTAAAACAAAACAAAAGATCATAGTGGTCATCCAATTTTATACCAAAATATGTATTAATATGAATGTTTAGAGAAGAAGATCACTGCAGCACCATCTGGCTTATATTTGGAGCACCCTAATTGAGGAAGTAAATCCATCCCACAGAAAACTGCAGTCATACAATACAACAAAACCTCAAGATCAATAAAGGGTCAACAACACGCTTGTTATTCTGGAGTTGCAAGCGTCAATAGGTTACGATGTGTGCTTATCATTTCGTTAGGATTCGTGCTTATCATCTGGCAGGCTGTATGGCACATGATATATCTATTATAATATGATTTGATCTACTTTCCCTTGTCTATATTATTTTGGTGTGTTTCACTAATTTCTCACTATTCTCAGAACCTTGTTAGATATAATTGAACTTTCTTAAGTTCGTTTGATAAATCATAATAGGGTATATTAATTGAACCCTTCCTAATCCTACTTTTTTGCCTGTATGACAAAGACACATATAGATGAACATATAGATGTTTCCAACACAAGTGGATAGCCACTTGTTCTGAGGTATCCCAAAATATAGGTATTAATATCCTTGATACACATAACACATTGTATATTTTCGTAGGACGATGATCAAAAAAGTTTAGTATCGTAGGAAAAATCTTGACATCTCGATTCAGGAATCGGCGCAGGCGCTACAGCACCATGCTAGCGGCAAATTGGACCAACGACAAATCATGCGCGGCTGAACACTATATCAAGCAAATGTATCAAGAAATTCATCACTTTAGGTAAATATCGAAAATTCCTGGTACTGCATTTTTAACAATCTTGGAAAGCATTTTCAAAGAAAACATTAAAAGTCAAAGCAAGAGCTTGGAGCACAGAAGGAAAATTTAAAGATATGTATTCAGCGACGTATCTGAATTTATGCATACAGTTTTGCTTTAGGAAGCTAGTTTGAGAAATGCATTTAAAGTCGTTTGAAACTTCGTATCTTTTTACCATGCGGGATAAAAATATTAAATTGAAAAGAATCGTTAAGTAGGCACTTGTGTTGCTTTAATAGTTTAGTTTAAGAATTGTGTTTTTGTAGGACATGCGTACATACATGCATAAATACTCATGACTGTATTCCGAAAAGGATAGGCAGAGCACTTGAAGTTTAATTATAATTTACACTTTTAACAAGTATGACATTTTGAAATATGATGAAACGGGTCACTTACATCTTTAAGGTCAAATATCGCTCGACATGTTTCAGACCGGTTCGCGGTCCTTGATCATAAGTACTTATTGCGGCGGCGGTTCTTTTAGCACTGAAAGAACCACCACCGCGATAAGTACTCCCGCCACTTTTCTCGGTCTTGCGCTATTTCTCGCCAGCTTGCACCGGCACGTATCTTACGCTGCAATGCTGCTCTGCTTAGAGTGTTGGCTTCCAAGCTTCTCAGTAAACGATCTAAAATTCGGATATATAAGACCGTATTCAAACTTATTTAAACTAAATTGCCGTTAAAATTCGTTTGTTTTATCTGATGCCCCTTTGGTAATTGTGTTTGCGAAGAAACATGTAGTTAACAAAGGTTTATTAAGTTTCATGAATACGGTGAACACTAACTATATAAACTAATGAACATATAATATTTGTGTTCACCCCGAAGAGTCAAAGTCGAACAGAATTTAAACCCGAACTCTTCAGGTTTCAATACAATGAGAAATCCTTCGGGAATGTTCACAAATTTAATTTAAAACTTTCGTATTTTTACAGTGAAGGGATATTGGATAAGTTATGTTATGCGGCACCAATAAGTTGAAGCATTACGGGGCATTCTTCAGGATAGATTTTACAAAAATATTCCTTATCATCGACTGTACAAAGTGAGGTATTATATTCATAGTTTTTATTAAGAGCTTGTTTCGGCATTTGTTCTTACATAATTTCATTTTTACACCTGTAAAATATCAGTCTAGTTAAGTTATTGATGGAATCAGGTATTATATGGATTCCATGATATGATTAACTAGAACAACATTGGATTGTCTCTCGAGGGACCAGTGACCCATATCTTCGGCCTTGTCATCGCTTTCCATCAGGTGAGACTAGGGCCAATCGCATGGTCAGTCAATCATAAAAAAGGGATCAAAATTATATATTTACGGCGTGGGTGATATAATAAATCATGAGTGAAGCGAAAGACTACAAAAGAATTTGAGCGTAGCGAGGGATTCTAAAGTAGAATATAGAGCGAAGCGTAATTTGGCAACCGTGCGACACACACTGCTTTTCACACCTCAGTTTGGTCAAAAGTGCTTTCGTATATTCTGTCCGGTGGATTTTTGGATGTTCTCCTCTACGTGCCGCATTTCTCGACCGGTTCTCGTGTGATTTTGTGAGCAGCGGGGTTGTTACCCAACTTTTCTAGCTTGCGTAAGGTAGATCTAAATCTAAGTAAATGTCATTTTCAATAGTAAAAATAACAGATTGAGATACCTATCGTAGGTACGCTACGTTATTATCACGCAGGTTCGATATTTATATACCTAGGACTGTTTTGTCGATTCAGATTATGACAATTATGAAAGTTGAAAAAAAAAACCGAAATTTAAATTGCGAGATTATAGCTTACAGTATATTCTGCGCCAATTATGGCCAAAGCGAGAAAAATACTGTCATATATAAATTTGTGTAAGTAACGCACAAATTACCGTTCTCCCGTTACATTTCCTGCGTCCAATTCCGGGATGAAATGTTAAGCAAATCGTATAAGCTGACACGTGTCAGAACGGCAAGACTTCGCTTCCTGGCAGGCGTGCTGAAATGGGAATGGAAATATAAATATTGTAAGTCTAAGGCCACCCACTAAATGGGGCAATATTCTTTCTCACATGACATGTTACATAACGTTCTAATTGCCAGACAGATATTATTATAGATAAACGGTACTTAAACGTGTATAATGAAATTTATTTACACAGGATGATTCTGGGGTGGTGATCCGAAATGATTGCACATGTTCAAGAATTCAAAGTAGACAATGTCAGGGGTTGTAACCGGTTAATCTCAAAAACCCCGAAATAGCCGAATAATTTTAAATAGTTTATGCTCTTTATGTTTTTTTTTTATTAAAGTTCCAAATACTTAAACGCAGAGTTTGCAATATAACTTAACTGATGAAGCCATGAAATGGCTTATTTAGAGCTAGAGTTCGGACTAAGGATTACATTACATTCTATTCGGTAATAAACAACAATACCTATAAGGTACCTGCTTATCACAAGGCGTAATCATAATTGTTACATGACATAAAATATTTGTTAACCTCTTTAATTGATCTAGGGTTGGATAGGTTAGGTATACATCTTGTATGTGTTTTGGGAGGCTATTTTTTTTTTGGTAGCAAGTAAAGATTGGTCCTCATGCCATAAACATTTTTAACCTGTGGTAGTAAAAATCTGTGTGTATTTGATAAACCTCTTAACCTACTACGTATTGCGGTGATATTCATTCAATTGATTTATGTTATTATATTCTTCTTTGAGTATGGACAGTTTGACTATGTTTTGCATGGGAAGTACTCTGCAATATTGGAAAAGGTGTGAGTAGTCATCACTATATGTCGTTTTTATATTTTTGGAAACTATTTTTTTCAATATTCTTTTTTGCAAGTTATATATATTGGCTAGATTTGTTTTGTAGGTCTGTGTAATGTATTTGGGTTATGACTTCGTATTATTAGATTGCCTTATTAAACATGAAGTAGTAAACGAAAGAGCGAAATTCCTAACCGGTTTTTGTATGGAGAAATTAACCGGTTACAAGCCCTGGACAATATTACGGTTCGGTTCGGTTCGACTCGGCTGGGCAGCATTCGGGAAGCTACGGCACATCTTTTCGTCCAATATTCCGCAGTGTCTCAAGACGAAAGTCTTTGACCAGTGTGTGTTGCCAGTGATGACATATGGCACTGAAACGTGGTCGCTTACTATGGGCCTCATAAGAAGGCTCAAAGTCACCCAAAGTGCAATGGAGAGAGCTATGTTAGGAGTTTCTCTGCGTGATCGCATCAGGAATGAGGCCATCCGCAGCAGAACCAAAGTGACCGATATAGCCCTTCGAATCGCTAAATTTAAGTGGCAGTGGGCGGGGCATATATCACGTAGAACCGATGGCCGTTGGGGCGGAAAGGTTCTCGAGTGGCGACCACGTACCGGAAGGCGAAGTGTGGGCAGGCCCCCACACGGTGGACCGATGACCTGGTAAATGTCGCCGGTGTCCGCTGGATGCGGGTGGCGCAGGCCCGGTCATTGTGGAAGTCTTTGGGGGAGGCCTATGTCCAGCTGTGGACGTCTTTCGGCTGACATGATGATGATGATGATGATGAATATTACGGTTTGTATGAAGGTTTAAATCTCAAATAATTCTCTTTTTTCCAATTTTAATGGGAAATAATAATTTTTCATATAACTTGGTCACCCTACCCCACTGTCAACTCTCCATTCTACCCGTCAAAGGGAATGGAGTAACCATGGTATTTGGAGATTCTGTATTTTTGTCATCAAAATAAATTAAAACTAACAGATATCAAGTCGGAAAGCTAACAGATACCAAGTCGGAAAATTTATTCTTGTTCCACGACCCCAAAATCACCCTGTATATTTGAGATCACTGAACGTTTTCGATGTATGACGGTGTCTTTAGTCGCGAGCTGACACATCTGAAACGTCGAGTGACTTGAAAGATGTAAATAAATGTATTTATTCGTGATCTAGTACCGTTAAATACATAATAATAAATAATGCTGCTGATATGTATCTAATCATCAATTCTGTATTGTTTCAGGTCAGTTTGGAATCTTTACATAACGGCAAGTCAGAGTGAGTAAAACATATTAAAATATGGAAAGAAATGGATTTCCACTCGCAACGATTCTTAAATGGTTATCTTAGCTACATTTATTATTTTGTTCTTTATTGGTTCAAGTGTAAAAAATGAGTTTTCGAATAAAATATCGAAAACACTATGTTATGAACTTTTAAAAATATTGCAATACTTACATCTTTACTCTACGTTAGACAACTTATTAGATCGATAGTCATAAATATTAATAGCTACGTCTCCGCTATACATTACTCTCGGAATATAATTTTGTAGGAATTTATTGCCAATAATAAAGATTGTATGAAAATAAATACCGCACTGAATTCATACAGTCCCGCCTTCGCGAAATATTATTACTGCGCAAACGTAATGCTGTCAGTAAACTGACAAGTGACGAAATCTGGAGGACATCAGTAAGATCTCGGTAAAGTAGATAGTACCGCTTGCCGATTCCGCCCCGGCAGGTAAGGAATTTATACATCCTTAAACTATGAACAAAATACTCATAAATATTAATAGCTACATCTTTACAGCCCGCTCAAAATATATTTGTACGAATTTATGGCCAATATTGAAGATTTTATGAGAAATTTATTTCCAACCTATTCGGAATAAAAATATTACCGATGCTGTCGGTAACGATCTTTCGTTTGGACAGGAACCAAAAATTTGCTTTCATTCCGTTTTCGTGTCCTGAACTATTAGGGATGCATCCCTAACAGGCAAAATATCATGCCCAAGCCAAGCTTTCACCTGGTGGTACGTACGGAAAGAGCACAGCAGCAGAAGAGTTAAAAGTAGAAGAAATGTCTAGTTTTACGGTTGAGAACAAACTAGAAGTACGTAGAACTATTACTTATTCTGTGCTAGAAGAAACGCTGGTCGCGATAGTTATTAAGAGAGGTTTTTCGCTTCATATCACCCCAAAAAGCGCAGGTTGCGTTTTTCTCTTATATCAAAATGCGATGAGGAGAGGTTCGAGAATACCGCAGAGGCCCCTGATATCCAGTAGAGTTTTTACAGAAACCAATTTGATGCTCCGAACTGCAGCAGAAGTGATGTCGCTTCCCGTGAAAGCGCGTAAATAGAAATAACACATCGTTCGGGCCTAGCGGCCATCGTTCTAGCTGCTGCAACTCCTGACTGGTATAAAAAGTTATATAGGGACTTTGCTTCTGCTAGTTTGGACGAATATCCTTGTCAAGTGGGACCTTCCTGTGAGTACAATAACTGCTGCGAGGTAAATAAATCATTTTTGTATTTCAACCGTTTTTGACCTCATATCTAGACAACAACTGGTAATATATAAAAATATATATACACAAAGGTATACAACATTGACAACACATTTAGGTACTGTTTTTATTTTTACTCGTCTGAAAATATCGTTGTCGTATGTCGTGATTGCTGACATTTGTAATACAAGCATTTGTAAAGAAAAGTCATGGTAGCATTTATACATAGACATTATACATAGAGAACTATAGGTATGGGATATTTTATATTTCGGGGGCCCCAAATCAATAACAGTTATAAGGAAACTAAGTTAGGCTGTGTAACAATACAACACTTGCGTCGGCTCAAAGGGCCAAATAAAATAACGCAGATACAAGAACCTGTATCTGCGTTATTGTATTTGGTCCGCGAAGATCCGTCAGTAAATATGAAACATGAGTAATCAAGGTAATAATGCTCATGCATAAATAAAAAAAGTAAAAACGACAATTATCAGCCACTGCGCTTGCGCTGGAAACATAAGCCTACACATTAGTTATTTTTATCAAACAATAGCGTACCCCGCCCAGTCGCTATACAGCCATGCGTACTATAAATACCACAACAGGCACATCCCTTTGAGGTATATGCTATCATGCTTACAATAACTGTCTTTAGTGAAAACATAATGTAAATGCATGCATGTGAATTTGTGCATGTCGAATAAATTCCCTAGACTCACTTCATTTTCATATAACGTAAACTGTGCTAAATGATAAATGGGCTACTTTCTACCTACTTTCCTCCGTTGAAATTTAACAAAACCAAGCATACACAGAACGTTCACTGCATGTGAAAAACGTAGTAATCATTAAGTTTGCAAAGGCAGAAGTGACCAAACGTGTAAGAATGAAAAAAAAAGGCTGTAACAAAAAACGCTCCAATTACGGAGGGATTGCCCTGCATCCTACTAAGTACAAGGTTTTGTCCGCAACAAGCTCGGTTCTCCATACAAATGTAGTTTCGCTCTCATTTTAAAACGCCATGCTGAAATAACATAAAACTTTGTATATTAAATGGGATCCGGCATATCTAGGTCGGAAATTAGTTTCTGTTGCTTGAAATTATAATGAAAAAAAAAAAATACAACGATTATTAAGGTTTTAATATAATACGTAAAAAACTCAAAACTCGCTGTATTTTTTTCTATTACAATTGCTAGCAACAGATACTAATTTCCGACCTAGATATGGCGGCTCCCATTGTGTATACAAAGTTTCATGTTATTTCAGCAAGGCGTTTTAAAATCAGAGCAAAACTACGTTTGTATGGGGAATCGAGTTCAGCCGAGCGTACTGGGGACTCTTAAATAGGCTGGAGCCGAACACGGCAAAAATTCTTAGCGATTATGCAGTGTGGCTACCACTGACCAGATCTTTCTTCTCAAACAGCTCATGGAGAAAGTATGAGAATACGCCCAGAGCATCTATTGTTAAATCTCGTTATTTAATTCGTAGACTTTCCAAAAGCTTAAGATAGCTTTGACCAGGGCGACCTGTACTCCAGGGATTCAGAGAAGAAATTTGACCCACCATATCAGCCGAACGGCTCCCCCCATTTCATGGGGGATAAATGCCATAATCACCACGCTTGGCATGCGGGTTAGCGGTCGCAGTATCTCCACTACACTCCAGGGATGCTGCTGCCCATCCCCTGGTGGTTTTAGTCGTAGTTTTAGGACATATCCGGTCCTTTTATACACAACAAGAAATTTAACATCCCCAAGAAACTCGTTGACACGATTCAAGTACCTACCATTACCAGTGAAAACCGTTATTATTATTACCAGTGAAAGCCGGATGCGGGTAAAAGTTGGTAGGTAATGAGCTGACGTCAGACTTCACGATGAGCACCAGACAGCCGGTAACTGGTACCGGTAAGATGATGATCCTATGCTCTTAAATTTTGTCCTGGAGCATGTCGTTCAGGAACTGCTTGCACTGGATTCCGGAATTGAACTAAGCGAAACCAGAGGCTAATATAAAAAAAAAGTGTAGTCTATAACTCTATTCTTTTACGGAAATACTGACAATGTGCAGAGTGTTCCTTCTGTGATTTTCTCTGCGGCTAGGCTTACGGAACATTGCACCTGCAATATTCATGTGGTTCCGGTACCTAATTAGGATTCCATTGAATTTTACCTGAGTTTTCGTATATTTTTCGAGCGAAGGTGTGTGAGCTTAGCAAGCTTGGATAAAACGAGAAGGGGTTTCCAATTATAACCGCATGTGATGCTACTGGAGCTACATAAGTTTCTATAGGGTACGGTGATAGTTTACCATCAGGCGGGCTGTACGCTTGTTTGCCACCGACGTGGTTGTAGAAACCTTACTGTTAAGTTTGTGCTCGATGGTGGCCAACAAACAGGACATGCCTGATATTAGATTACCTATCATAAACTCGAACAATGTAGTTCCAAATATTAAAATCCCGAAAACGTTTCCCTCTTTTTAAGTTGGCCTATATTTTGTTTGCCCGAAATTATATTTCCCATATTATTATTTTACCAATTCTCAGTTCGTTGCAATTTTATTTCGCTTATGATTCGAATAGACACTTATTAAAATTCCGAAGTATCATTTGTCAACTTGTTTTTGTGCCGAAAAGTAGTTACTTATTCAATCGTAAAATAGGCTCCATCATAAAGTCGACAGAGACCCGCTTCGCGGGGTTTCTATTTGCGTTGCGCTCTATGGGACACAAGGTTACTAACGAACCTATCCAAGTAAAATAGTTATTTATGCTACAAGTGCGGAAAATTAGTGATTTTCGAAGAGAGTCATTCTTATACACGAGCGAGTGTAGCGTGCGAGTTTATTATGCGACACGAGTCGAAAATCATCTTTACGCGCGCGTGTCATACAACGTTTTACTATGCATTGTGCGAGGAAATAAAATAATACAATCGAAAAGTTACTTCAAAATAATATAGGTTGTAATTTACCTTGCTCGATACGTAAGAACTTATTGTCTGGAGCTTCACTTATTTACTGTTTGACATAGATTGCTATAAAATTTTAATTAAAACCATCGTTTTACTGTTTTAGAAATGCAAATAAATTACAATAACTTTTTAGATTTCACCGGTAAAAATATTGTTTAGGTTTTTAATGTTGATTTAGCCGATTAGGGACCTTTGTTGGCGTTTTGTGCTTCTTGAATAACATTTTCTGAAGTTAAATTAATCCGATTAGTCACTTTCTATTGATATTTAACAAAATTAATACAGATTGACTTCGAACTAAACAAGAAGTTAGTAAAATGAAAAATGGCGGCCTTTTGTTTTAAATACATGTGCGCTCAATATATCTACTACAGCGCATGTGCAAAATCTAAAGCGGGAAGGCACAGCCTATTTTTCCGTTCTGCCAAGGATGTTTAGTGAATATTTATGATGTATTTTTATAGGTAAAAATATAAATGTAAAATGATTAATAATACGTTTAACGAAGTACTAATATTTATGTACTATTATTAAGACCGTAAATCTATCATTGACTAATTTGTAAAACTTTGCTCAAATAATAAAAACTCTTTGCGTCGGGCTGACGACGGAGTAAAAAAATAAAAAAAAATGAAAAGTGTAAAGTACTAGTGCGGAAAAGTGGTACTCTCCGCACAGTTTGGCTGCTTAGAAAACGCACTTTTCGAGCACATGCATTGTAAAAGATTTTGTGTTACAAAACAAACCAGCGACATTTCGAAAGTATTTTAAACAAAGTATATGGGTATAAGGGGGGTACGCCGGTGCGCGTTAAAGAAGTAACACCGTTTTTTTTTGTCGCTCCGTATTTTTAATTATAAAAGTAGCTAAGAGTGTCATCTTCCTAAAAACAGTTATACAGTAATAAACTGCAAGTTTCCAGCTATACAAAGCTTTAAACTGCTTGTTTCTAAGTGTTGTGGTTGTAAAGATACAAGCATAATCATTTTACAATAATCAAATACCGACATAGCCCCGTGTACGCGAGTTCGCCGCTGCGGTGAGTCATACACAGCTGATTAACGCTCGGCCCGGCAGCTCGGCCTTGTACCACGTAATTAGCGATACTAAAGCGATACGTAAACGACAGTTTTGATAACGAAATGAGTTCGACTCAACAACAAAAAACTAAGAGCTGTGCAGGATGTCGGGATAAGATATCGGACAGTCCATACATTTGCTGCAATTCAGTTGGCTGCAGAAAACTCTTTCACACCCAGTGCATTGGTCTCACTGCGGTATCCCCGGAGCTAAGAGACGCTTGGACTTGCCCAGACTGTCGCAGTGCTGCCAAAAAAGGAGGTGACAACTCATCCACTCCAGTGAGAGGAAACACTACAGATAACGTCACTATAAGAAAGCAGCAGAATAAAAATAGTAGTGAAAAGTCGTCAAGTGATTCGCTATTGCAGTTTACTTCCGAGCTCCGATTGTTTAGGGAGGATGTGTCGGCAATGAAGGTGAATTTTGAAAACGCAATTCAAGCGATCACGCGCTGTGAGGAACGCATTGACATATTTTCAGGTAGGCTGGCCGCTTTTGAAATTCGACTAGAAGCCGCGGAAAGAAAAGCAGAAGAGGTAGAAGCTTTAAAGGCCAGAGTCTCTGACTTGGAAAATCGCCTAAACTATCAAGCACAACAATCGTTAAGAAGGGAAATCGAAATAGTGGGTATTCCAGAACACAATCATGAAAATCCTTTTCATATCGCCCTGCTTGCTGGGGCAAAAATCGGAATTAAGCTCAAAGAGGAAGACATCGAATACGCTTCCCGGGCAGGACAACGTCGTCGACAGATGGACAAAGATGGAAACGAGTCCGGCCCTGCGAGGCCGCTTGTCGTGCGTTTTGTCAGAAGGAGCACTCGTGATAAATTCCACAAAGCAGCGAGGACAAGACGCCTTAACACAGATGACATCGGAATCGAAGGTCCTTCTCTCAAAATCTACGTCAACGAACGTCTTACTCGGGATAACAGGATTTTGTTTCGAGAAACTAGAGCGCGCGTGTTCGAGGCCGGATTCAAACACTGCTGGACAAATGGAGGGACAATTTTCGTGCGCAGGAGAGAAGGCAGAGGACCAGGAACTCAAGCAATACCCATCAAGTCGCTTCAAGACATTGCCCATGTCTTGGCCGAAGCCGACCGCACTAACAGTGAACCACAACAGTAATCGGCTCCGGGTGGTCTCGTGGACATTGGGGTTTGACTATTGTCTCATCTTACACTTCTATCAGCTCCATCTCTCAGGTAGTTCTAGTTGTTTCTTGGTTGCAAACGGTGTCCACAAATTGTTAGGTACTCTCATTACACACTCACACAGTTGTTTTTCACATTTATTATTATTTGCACCTCGCATCATTATGTGGCTGGATCAGCAAAACATGTATATTAAAACACACCCACCATTATTATCTTGTGATTGGTACCGCACTAGACCATGAAATACTTAAGGAAATCGATTCTGTTGAAACTCCATGCCACATAATTGATTCTCCTGAGTTGTGCGAATATATTATAAAAAACGATAACTCTAACTTTATAGTGCTCTCATTCAATATTAGAAGCATTCAAAAAAACTTTGATCTCTTTCTGGTTTTCCTTGCTCGACTGAAGATAAATATAGATGTCATTGTCCTTACGGAGTGCTGGTTGAGAGCCGACTCCATTATTCCACAAATAGTAGGTTTTACTTCACACAGAACCACTAAGTACATAAACCAAGCCGGAGGAGTGGTTGTATACGTAGGAAACCAATGGGACTCTGTTGTAGTGGAGCCGGATTTTAATGAGGCTAACTGCCTTTTAATCAATATAAACAAACGATATACCCTCCACGCCATTTACCGCTCGCCGTCTTTCGTAGACATTGCACCTTTTCTTGACTCACTTGAGTATAATGTTAAAAACAGTAGCAATTCAGCGTGCCAAATAATAGCGGGAGACATAAATATCAACATTTGCTCTGGCAACAATCAGGATAACAGTCTAAAATACCTTTGCCTCCTAGCGGAGCTTGATTTGACTCCAACAGTCACCAAGCCTACGAGAAAAGACTCGTGTCTCGACCATATAAATGTAACCTCGAAGTTCTATTCGGAATCGGTCATATGTAAAACAGACCTTACTGATCATGACGTTACAATAGCTGGCGTCAAATTGAAGCGGTCTAAGATTGCAAATGGGAGACGTGTCGCAAAGCGGTTGGATCTAGAGGCAATTGCTTCAGATTTGCAGTTAGTCGATTGGTCTTCTGTAACGAATAAATCATCTTTACAGGACGCCGTAACTGTTTTTAACTCAACGCTTTGTACAATTGTTGACAAAAACACCAAGGAAATGTCTGTCAGTCGGTCTAAATTCACCTTCCAACCGTGGATGACTCCGGGTCTATTAAGATGTTCCAGACACAGAGATGCACTTCATGCCAAATCCAGGAAAAACCCAGCAGATATAGTAGCCAAAAAAGTGTATACTCGATACAGAAACTTTTATATTAACCTCCTTCGAAAATTAAAAAATGAATATGAAGCTAACACCATAGACCAAAACAAACATAACTCTAGGAAACTCTGGAAGTGTATTAAAAACATAACTCACACCAATTCTCCAAACTTACACTCGAATAACCTTCTTAAATCTACAAAATCAGAACTCGAGTCTTTGAATCACTGCAACGACTATTTCGCGAGTGTCGGTCCAGAACTTGCTGATAAAATTCTTAAACAAATCAATAAAAAGCAGATAGATCTCGCAAATAACGTCAAGTTAAAAACGTCACCACCAAACGCATTCTTTATGACACCTACTGATGAGGTTGAAATCGCTAGTCTAATATCAACTCTTAGAATGGATAGTGCCCCAGGTCTAGATGGGATCACAAACAAACTGTTAAAACATATTAAAAATTATATCACTGCACCATTCACTCACATATGTAACTTGAGCTTCAGCGAAGGAGTCTTTCCGGACGCCTGGAAAATTGCAGCTGTGACTCCAGTTTACAAAACCGGGGACAAAAGAAACTGTCATAACTACAGGCCAATATCGCTACTGGGGTCATTATCTAAAATCTTGGAGAAGCTAGTAAATAAACGACTGATTAGCTTCATAAATAGTAACAATTTACTGGCCAGTGCACAGTTTGGATTTCGACAAGCACGCTCTACTGAGGACGCTGTCGTTTTGCTGACGGACATTATTTCCAGGCAACTTGAACAGAATAGAGCATGTGTCGGAGTATTTCTTGATCTGGCCAAGGCATTCAACACGGTGTCCATCCCAATATTAGTTAAGAAATTGGAACTGTCGGGTATCCGCGGGATACCATTAAATTGGATTAGCAGCTACATGTCAAACCGAATGCAATGCGTCAAAATAGATGGTAAAGTAAGCGACTTAAAAAATGTTTCCTATGGCGTTCCTCAGGGCAGTATATTGGGCCCAACCCTGTTCTTGCTTTACATAAACGACCTGGCCTCTTTAGAGCTCACAAATGCCAGTATTGTTTGCTATGCGGACGACACAGCCATCATCTTCCATGATAACTCTTGGGACTTATTGCGAAATACCGCGGAAAGAGGCATATCGTGTATAGCAAAATGGTTACAAAATAATTTATTAACACTGAATACAGACAAAACAAAATGTTTATGCTTCCATAAAACTGTTTCCTCTGCTCCTAAAAGTCTATTTAATCTAAAAATTCACGTCTGTATGTTGGACTCAGACATTAATTGTAAATGTAGCGTCATCGATAGGGTCTCCAACGTGAAGTACCTGGGCGTAATTCTAGATGAGAAACTCTCATTCAAGGAACACATCTCAACAGTTGCAAATCGCATTCGAAAGCTAATATACATATTTAAAAAACTACGTCAGGTCATGAATAAACATCTTCTGAAAACTACCTATTTTGCTCTCGCTCAGTCCATACTTACGTACTGTATCACAGTGTGGGGCGGTACTGCTGGCATCCACATGCTACCCCTGGAGAGAGCCCAACGCTCTCTCCTCAAAGTTATGCACTCAAGACCCCGTAGGCATCCTACTTTTGCCTTATATCAAGAAAGTGACGTGTTAAGTGTGCGCCAGCTGTACATCATGAAATGTACTTCCGTCGCCCACAACATCATTCTTCAATTGCCAGATTATGAGGAGCGATTAAAAAAACGCAAATTCAAAATACCAATGCCAGAGCTGAAGTCGAGGTTTGCAAAGCGTTTCGGCACTTCTATGTATTTTAAAATATACAAAAAAGTGGATGCAGCCTGTGATATTATAACTTGCACAATCAGAGAGGTCAAAATTAAAACTACAAAGTGGTTGAGCACTCAAAACTACTACTATACTGAAAAAATTATCTCGCAATAATCTGCCGCACACAAACACACACACACACACACACACACACACACACACACACACACACACACACCTTGAGAGTACCTAGTCGGTAACTGTGTAATTTTGTACTGCTAAATCCGTTTAATTACTTAGTTTATACTTACCATATCATTGTACTTTATATACATATTTAGTCACTTGTTTTTGTTTTATAACGGTTAAAATTCTTTAACGCCAGGTAAACTTTATCTCTGTCAATCGCTTAAGTGTCAACCTGCGATTCAGGCCAAGCCTAGTGCAGGGGACACAGGAAAATTACAAAGTGAATAAAAAATATAATCATATACAGCGGTAGGTTACGATCTAAATGTATGAAATCGTGTAATTAATTATAAGTACCTCTGTATTGGAAATAAATGAATTGAATTGAATTGAATATGGATTAAAAGATTAGGTTAATCGTTTTCGGACAAGTGAAAATCAGTAAAGTGTTTTTCGAAACTTCGATAGGTTACCCTGATATTAAGCAGACACCGTAGGCTATGGAAGGCTGAGTCACTGAAGAACTATGGAGTCACTTAGTTTGTTGACAGCTCTTTATTGACTTGAGGTTTCATTGTGTCGACATGCAAGCGTAAAAATAAATCCGAATATTGTCATCCAAATAAGCCGCAGTAAGGAAATCACAAATGTAGGAGATAGAAATATTATGCTTAGGTGAGCACTATTTTAGAGTAACGACAGGAAAAAATGCATGCTAAGATATGACTGTTATTTTTTTTAATATGAGGGAACATATTTGTTCACCAATCGAACTAGTCCCATATCATATTAACTTCAATACGGCTTTTGTTATGGGTACTAGACGACAATATATTTAATAGATATATACTGCCAAGTCTCAGGAACAAATGTTTCTGCTTACCACAGATACAATTGCCCTTACCGGGATTCAAACCCGGGATCTCTAGGTTCGGAGGCAGTGTCACTACCAACTAGGCTAAACAACCCGACCAAAAGTTTTTTGTATTACGTGACCTGGAATTTAATCTGGTCAGTAAAAAAAGTATATGAGCTCTATTTTTACCATGTCATTAGTGATTTGTTGGAAGTGCCTACCTATAACGAATTAGCAATACTTAACAATTTAGCCAGAATTTGTAAATGTCGTGTTCTCGATAATAGACTGAAAATTAAGCATTGGGAGTAATTATTACATTCCTTTGTTCTTTTGAAGTAATTTCAATTTCAAATTCAGAAGCCAGACGGACGGTGCAAATGGCGGAGTAAATTTAAGTCTATTCACGTTGAAGTGTATACTTCTTTGTAGCCAGCTTCTATGGGTACCCTCGATATATAACGGTAGATGGGGCTTAAATAAAATTTAACTTTGAATGTTATTTCTCTTTAAAGCGTATTGTCAGATTTGTTAGTCATGTTACTCGAGCAGCCTGCGAATGAGATTTACGAAGCATGCCTACAATGCGGTAAGAGTGTAGTAGAAGAACATATTTGGAAGGCTGATGGGCTTACCCAGCAGATGTAGTGCGTCCGCCATGTTTTTCAAAGCGCTGACGGACGGATTCCCAGCAATCATGCGAGAAAATTGCACCCCTGATGCTGGGACGAGTTCGACACAGCGCCAACAGCATATTTATTTATTTATTTAAACTTTATTGCACAGTAACAAGTTACGGATACAAAAGGCGAACTTAATGCCATAAGGCATTCTCTACCAGTCAACCTTCAGGGCAAACAGAATTAATATAGTAGGTGCGAGACAAAACTAGAACAAAGAAACGAACAAAGCCGACAAATTATTGGTAGTTATATATATATATATATATATATATATATATATATATATATATAGATAGGTACGTAAAACAGTTATATAGGATACAGCACATGCTACATACTTAATATAATATAATACAAGATAAGTACAATATACCATACATACAATACATAAAATACATAAAATACCTGCTATTAAACTATTTAATGTGTTTGTCAATCGGGTATGACAGTCCAATACTTAAGCATGGTTGGACTGATTAAGGGAGTAGCACTCAACTGTCCCAACTAAAAAAATATGGTAAATATTGTAGTGAAATGTAATTAAAATTTATTTATCTAATGAATTTTTTAAGGTATTGTTACTAACATGTGTGGAGCCTTGTGCCTCAAAATAAAGAATTTGTTATTATGCTATAAATAGACAAAAATAATAATAGGTAGGCAACGTAAAGGATGATTCACAGTAGACCGTTCCGTGTCCGGGCCGGCCCGTTTTCTTCTACAGAAATACGCCGGCCGTTGCTTTTGCTGTCCTTAAGAAGTATCCACTTCATATAATTTACTACAGTTGTATCCCCGATGCCAACCACTGCTTTTATATTCGGTTTCCTTGGCATTGATTCGTGTTTCATGGATCTAAAACAGCATGTATGTAAAACACGTCAGGTTAGGATGTAACTGTACACAATGCAAAGTACAGTTGCATCCTGAAGGATGCACGGGGTCCACTACCTAATCCCAAGAACAGGCGTAAGCACTGCACTAGTTTTTACGGAAGCGACTGCCATCTAACCTTCCAATCCAACGGGGAAACTAGACCTTATTGGAATTAAGCTTGTCAAGTGAGTGAGCAACTTGACTGTTAGAAGTTCTCAAGCCGCCCGAAGGCCTCTAACTTGGCTTAACGACTTCTGTCATAGATAGCAGCTGTCATAGATGTCATATGAAGATACGACCTTTTTTAATTGACAGTAAAGGATAGCGGTATTAGTGTCCAACACGCACTTGGCCGCTTTTAGACTCAAAGTAACTTGTAAGGTCAAACGTTCTGTAAACTGACAAGTGAGGAAATCTAGACACGACTATTCCGCCCGTCAAGTCGGAGACTAGCCTGGGCCTCGAAACGACAAAGAAAGAAGTTCGTGTATCTTCCTCTCTGTCGCACTTGCATATTCGAGTGACAGACAGGAAGATATTTGAACTTCGTTTGTTTTTGTTTCGCGGTAGCAGCTCTGTCTATTTTTAGGCGAAAAATCGTGTGTGCCGGCTTTGTAAGACCATATTTCTTACAAATCGGTTATTACGGCGTATTTTTACTTCACTATTGGGGTAAATATCAAGACAAAGTGAACATTAAATTAATGGTCTCAGCAATAAAAGGAAGCAGTTTCCCGCAACGATCACGTGCAAAAGTAATCGAAATGAACGATAATAAAAGTTATGTCTCGATATTGGTACTATAAGTTTTCTGAAATGATTAGCGGGTAGGGTCATTTCGCCGGTTAAGCAAAGAGCTTCAACAACCAACAGAAGTAAGGATAATTTCCACCAAACGGCTCGCATCGCATCAGATCGGAACGGATTTTACAATCTTTAAATGAAATTAAATCATGTACACAGTATTTCAAGTCTATACGTATACGGGCGTCTTCCGCGACACGCGATCGTAGCCGAAAGTATGCTGCTGCGCGCGGCTTGCCAATATAGACTTTAAATACTATGAACATGATTTAAAATCGTTTAAAGATTGTAAAAAAAAATCCAAAACTTTTTTCCAGACTAAAAATCCGCCGTTTCATTGTAGACCTATCGCTAAATTCAGACGGTTGTTGTTCGACAAAACAGTAAACTTAAATAACGATACTTTACACTTTTAAATTTTTATTTTTTTATTAAAAATGGGATTGCTCTTGGCATGTATCCAGCCAGGAGGCAAAGATTGAGGCTGACGATGGAGCCAGCTCACCCAGAAGATGCCTATTCACTCGTGCCTTAAAAATATTTAGGTTATTATGAACTCGGAAATCGCCGGCAGAGAATTCCAAACCTTAGAAGTGCGCATTATAAAAAATGATACAAAGTGCTTGGTTCGAAAGTTAAATTTCTCCGTATTTTACTGCCGACAACGCATTTATGCGTACATGTCTGTAGAATTTTGTTCCTAGGGTCGTGGCCCGGCAATGTTTTAAAAACTTAACTATAATACCTAAATAACTAGGTAACTGTTTATTTTAAGATACCTAATTATATTTCAGGAATAAGTACCTACATATATGTTGTCATCATCACCCTACTATTATCCCAGTACTCGTACATCCTGAAGGATATCCGGGGTCCGCTACCTAATCTAGGCACTAGTTTTTGCGGAAGCAACAGCCATCTGACCTCCCAACCCAAGGTAGAAACTAGAACTTATTGGGATTAGGTTTATACTGTGTTATTTATAAATCATATAGAACAATCAAAAGCGTAGTTAAAACCTATAAGGTAGACCAAACATGCGTGTTGTTTACAGTTATGTATAAGGTAATTCAAACATAGCATAGCAAAAAAATATTTCGTGAAAATCTGAGCCCATTTCATAAAAGGATCATGATGTAATTTATTTCATCTAAAAATAAATGGTATGCGATTCATACCCGTAATAAATTCCAGGCCCGTGAAACCATTGTAATGAAATAATGAACATTATACAAGTTCCTAAATAGTAAAATGACGGTTCCCACAACGAATGATCTCAATGTGCCTCGATAACCCATGGATATTAATTAACCCTTTAGACGTTG
Source organism: Notocelia uddmanniana (assembly GCA_905163555.1). NCBI lineage: Eukaryota > Metazoa > Arthropoda > Insecta > Lepidoptera > Tortricidae > Notocelia > Notocelia uddmanniana. The sequence continues at coordinate 22,853,270 of LR991068.1, forward strand.
CACGTCAAATCAAAATTATATATATATAAATATTCTCGGAAATTTCCGAGAAATTACATGAAAGAAACTTAGAAAGTTCTCTGTGAGAATGTTCCCATGAGAACTTTAACATTTTGTGTAATATAAAATATTACACGCCACATATTAGTAAACCAGGCAGGCATAATATTTAAAATTGCGTGTGTCTACGTCGGTCCTGACACGATAAGATTGTTTATTAAATTTAAGTTCCAGAGAATATTCTCCATAGAAGTTTCGCAACTTATGAAACTTCTCCTCGGTGCACTGCTAGGTAGACCCCAGAGAATGCCAAAAACTACATACTCATTTCGCTTCAAACACATCCATACATATACTCATACGTGCTGCTAATATTGATGAATTCAAATTTACCAATGTAATTCCATGTAGGTCAGAAAATCAAAACGCTCCACGTGACAGCGGATCACCTTAAGGCCAACTTGGTCAGATTCCAGAGTCATATTTTTTTTGAGGTAGCAAAAGGTAGGTTTGGTTTGTTAGCTTCAGATAGTACCAGCCAGAAATAGAGGCTCCGTCAAGATTTTCAAATTCCGGAAAAAATAGTTGGGTTAGATTTTTGTTGTCGACAGTAGGGTCAGAGCTGACCTAAATGGAATAAATTCCAGTAAAAAAATCGTATTCTGACGTAAGTGGAAGCTAAGGGTGTGAAATTAGCAGTGATCGGAATTAGGCGAGTAAAAATATTTATCTTTCACAAGAGGATATAATACAAATAAAGTGGTTACAACCGGGTAGAAAATGTATTTTACGTTTAATACTGGGAATTCGATATTTATATTTATAGAAAGGATGTGAATGAAGAGATGACGCGTGACAGCGATATATGGAAGAAAAAGACATGCTGCGCCGACTCCAAATAAATCGGAAAAGGGCAAGCGAATGATTATGGCTGGCAATTCTATATATTTATCCAGCCACTAGTCGTAAATGTTAAACATACATATTTTAACTTACACGAAAATATTACCAAATATAACTAGAAATAGTCACGTTTAGATTAAGATAAAATAACCCGTTCTGTATGAACATGTAACATGCTTAACATTACGACTAGTACCCGGATAAATATTCAAGATATTTTTTTCCGTTTGTAACCACTCTATATTATGTCCTCTTTCGAAGAATAGGTATTTTAGCTCACCTAATTCCGATCACTGGAAATTAGGCATACATCAGATATAAGAATCGGGTAACCTCTATCCTAACGCGTGTTTATGTCAACTGCAATTATTTCAATGCGATAGACAGTTGATACTTCCTAAAGCTCGTTCGTATTATTACGCAATTAACCTGTTGAAGTTAACGTAGCGCGCCCGCTCAAAGCATTCACAGCTATGTCTTCACTCTATTATGAAAGGCACTGCTCTTTGATGCCTAGGACTTATCCTCCTACTCTAAGATATATCGGTCAAGACCATTCGTTTGTTTGTTTATACAATTTTGCATTTTTGCACGATTATTTGGATAAGCAATATAATTGGGTGAGCTGGGTTTTTATCTATAGCTTCTATATGACTACACACAATTGTGATCAGTTTCCTTTTTTAATATCTATTGTATCTATTGTAATTATTTGCTTTGATTTCCGCTACCCAAAGGTTGTCTGGTAGAGATCGCACTTTAGCGATAGTCTTATCGCTTTTGTTTGCTTCTATTTATTGTTATTACGTACTGTACTGTGTCCTTTAATTGAGGTGTGCAATGAAGCGTATTGTATTGTATTGTACCTATGAACAGAATAGGAGCAAACCAATATTGTCCTCTATTTGTTTATTTGATACTAGACGACTTCATACTCGAACGACCGACCGACGCAGGAACAAATATTCGTGCTCACCACACAAATAATGCCCTGCCCGGGATTCGAACCCGGGGCCTCCCGCTTCGTAGGCAGGGTCACTACCAACTGAGCCAAAGTGGTCGTCAAACACCACTACTTGCTCCTCAGCAGTAGTTGTAGCTAAATACGGCTTTATAGCCGTTCATGAATCACCCTCAACAGACTAGAACTTTTTTAGGATTCCGTATTCGAAGGGTGCAAACGGAGCCCTATGAGGTACTGTCACTCGCGTGTCTGTCTGTCGTCTGTCGCACAGGTTTTACAGCCAAACGGTTGGAGCTACAGTCCTCAAATTAACACAGTAAGCATATTGTCGACCCAAAGCCATAAAAAAATTCAAACAATATTTAAAAATGTTTTAAGGGTTGATAAAATTAAGTTACCCCCTCGAGTAGGGTATCGTTGTTTAAAACTCGTTATGATGATAAATATTATATATTTTATTGGAAATCAAAGGAATAAGAAGCCACCAAAGACAGCCATTATTTCAAAATTTTGTTCCGAAGAATTTGTTTTGTTGATCTATGGACTTGAAATTAGGTGATAATATTTATTATTACGTATATTTTACCGATAAATACCAATATGCTAATAAATCACATTTGTTTTTTAGTTGCACGGAATCCTCGGTGCGCGAGTCCGACTTGCACTTGGGCGGTTTTTATTACTTTCTGCCTTATCTTATCTACAATACAGTATAGTACTCGTAATATTCAACTTGGCCTGCAAAAGCAGTTATTGGCGGCCGAATCACATTATAATTACCAAAATATCCTAAAGCTCAAAAATACACGGCGCTTATACCGTTATTGGCGGAGCGGGCGATAATGCACCCATTGTTGTCGAGTCGTGTGTCGGTGAAATAATAATTGCATTGTTGACGTCATGATGCGTCAGTTCTATTAATAATGCGGTTATGACAGACAGCGTGTTTTGATGATGATCACTCTAACTGGCTTGGTTATGTGCACGCATACAAATTATTTTTGATAAGGCCTTATCTATTATTTATTAACAAAATGCTTTGTAATATGCAGTCAAGTTTTAAAGGGGTACAGGTACAGTCGAGTTCACAATTATATGTACGTTCCCAAAGTTTCGCGTTGATGATATTTTAGTATGGACATAGTAGATTGTGTGATTTACGAGGAGAGCGATATATTGAATGCTGAGTGAAGTGAAAGAATCTATAAAATAATCCAGAGCGAAGCAAGGAAGGAAAGGAAAGAAATCTTTTTATTTACAATCTTCACTGTTTATAATTTTATGAATTTAAATGCCATTCTGTACATTTTTTTACATTTTTACAATTTTAAGAATTCTAATGCCATAATATGACGGCCGTAATTATTTACAAATTTTATGATGACATCTTCATGTGAAATTGATTTGTCTCCCTTGTCTGTAACTTATTTTATCTATTGTTTTATTTTTTACTAATTTAATGCTATAATATTGTACGTCCGAAATGGGCAAACTGTTGAATCCATAATGTTATGTCTACTACCACAATGTACACAGTTTAAACAATAAACATATCTTATCTTATCTTATCTTTGTACAGTCAGCATTATAAATCTATCTAAATATATAAAAGAAGAAACTGACTGACTGACTGACTGACTGACTGACTGACTGACTGACTGACTGACATATCAACGCACAGCCCAAACCGCTGGTCCTAGAGATTCCAAATTTGGCACGTAGGTTCCTTATAAGGTCTAGGGGTGCACTAAGAAAGGATTTTTCAAAATTCAACCCCTAAGGGGGTGAAATAGGGGTCCGAAGTTTGTATGGGGAAATAAGATTAGCTGGACTATTTTATTCGAAACTTCACAGGAGTATTTCTAACAATAAATGAGTAAACACGTGTTTCAGGTTTTTTGAAAAATCAACCCCTAAAAGGGGGAAATGTGGTGACAAATTCTGATAATCGACATAGGTATTGTTTTTATGTTTTTTTTAGGTCACTGATAACGAAAATAACAAGGATTTTAAAATCCCACGTGGAGGACGTGAAATACCATCCCCTCCTGTTGGGGTGCGAGGGGGATGAAATGTCTAAATATTAATATGGGTGTCGTTTTATGGTTTTTTGGGACGATAATTACGAAAATGGCATCGGTTTTGAAATTAAATATTGTGGACATGAAAACTTTTGAAAGTTTGTGCCAAATTGCAAGAAATAACTGACTGACTGAGTGACCAACATATCAACGCACAGCGCAAACTGCTGGTTCTAGAGATTCCAAATTTAGTATGTAGGTTCCATATAAGGTCTTGAGGTGCATTAAGAAAGGATTTTTCAAAATTCAACCCCTAAGGGGGTGAAATGGGGTCCGAAGTTTGTATAGGGAATCAAGATTAGTTAGATTATTTTGTTCGAAACTTCACAGGAGTATTTCTAACGATAAATGAGTAAACATGTGTTTCATGTTTTTTGAGAAATCAACCCCTAAAAGGGGGAAATCTGGTGACAAATTCTGAAATCGATATGGGTGTGGTTTCTATGGTTTATCGGGTCGCTGATTACGAAAACAACAATGATTTTAAAATCCCACGTGGAGGACGTGAACTACCATCCCCCTGTTGGGGTGCGAGGGGGATGAAATGTCTAAATATTAATATGGGTGTCGTTTTTATGGTTTTTTTGGGACGTTCATTACGAAAATGGCATCGATTTTGAAATTTAATGTTGTGGACATGAAAACTTTTTAAAGTTTGTGCCAAATTGCAAGAAATAACTGACTGACTGAGTGAGTGAAATATCATCGCACAGCCCAAACTGCTGGTTCTAGAGATTCTTAATTTAGTATATAGGTTCCATATAAGGTCTAGAGGTGCATTAAGAAAGGATTTTTCAAAATTCAACACCTAAGGGGGTAAAATGGGGGTTCGAAGTGTGTGTGGGGAATCAAGATTAGTTGAACTATTTTATTCGAAACTTCGTTATAAATAATTTTAAAATCCCACGTGGATGACGTGAAATACCATCCCCTTTGTTGGGGTCCGAGGGGGTTAGAATGTCTAAATATTAATATGGGTGTGATTTTTATGATTTATTAGGTCGTTAATTTCGAAAATGGCGTTGATTTTGAAATTTAATATTGCGGGCATGTAAACTTAAAAGTAGGTGCCAAATTGCAAGAAGAAACTGACTGACTGAGTGAGTGACATATCAACGCACAGCCCAAACTGCTGGTCGAGACTCGAGAGATACCAAATTTGGCATGTAGGTTCCTTATAAGGTCTAAAGGCGCATGAAGTGCCGTGAATTCCCTATGAAGATACGACCTTTCTTGAGTCAATGTATTGTAAGTGGTTTTATTATTTAGTGCCGTCCGATACGATTCCGAGAGGACTCTTAATACGACTCCTAGGTAAAATTTGGCAAAAGTGGCGGCCATATTGCTTTTCTTCATTTTCGTCCCGATTTCGTTCAAAATCGATATCTGAGCGTCCGAGAGGTCCCCAAATACGACACCGAGGTAAAATTTTAAAAAAGTGGCGGCAATATTTATTTTCTTTATTTCCGTCCCGATTTTATTCAAAATAGAAATCTGAGCATCCGAGATGTCTCCTAATAAGAATCCGAGGTAAAATTTGGAAAAAGTCGCAGGCATATTGATTTTCTTCATTTTCTTCCCGATTTCGTTCAAAATCGATATCTGAGCGTCCGACAGGTCTCGTAATACGAGTGCGAGGTAAAATTTGGAAAAAGTGGCGGCCATATTGATTTTTTCCCCTTCGGTCCCCGATTTCGTTAAAAATCGGTATCTGAGCGTCTGAGAGGTCCCCTAATACGAATCCGAGGTAAAATTTGGAAAAAGTGGCAGCCATATTGATTTTCTTCATTTCCAACCCGATTTCGTTCAAAATCGATATCTAAGCGTCCGAGAGGTCCCCTAATACGAATCCGAGGTAAAATTTGGAAAATGTCGCAGCTATATTGATTTTTTCATCTTCTTCCTAATTTCGTTCAAAATCGATATCCGAGCGTCCGAGAGGTCCCCTAATACGAATCCGAGGTAAAATTTGGAAAAAGTGGCAGCCATATTGATTTTCTTCATTTCCAACCCGATTTCGTTCAAAATCGATATCTAAGCGTCCGAGAGGTCCCCTAATACGAATCCGAGGTAAAATTTGGGAAAAGTGGTGGCCATATTGATTTCCTTCATTTTCGTCCCGAATTCGTTCAAAATCGATATCTGTGTGTCCGAGAGGTCCCCTAATACGAATCACAGGTAAAATTTGGAAAAAGTGGTGGCCATATTGATTATCTTTTTTTTCGTCCCGATTTCGTTCAAAATCGATATCTGAGCGTCAGAGAGTTCCCCGAATACAAATCCGAGGTAAAATTTGGAAAAAGTGGCAGCCATATTGATTTTCTTCATTTCAACCCGATTTCGTTCAAAATCGATATCCGAGCGTCCGAGAGGTCCCCTAATATGAATCCGAGGAAAAATTTGGAAAAAGTGGCAGCCATATTGATTTTCTTCTTTTACAACCCGATTTCGTTCAAAATCGATATCTGAGCGTCCAAGAGGTCCTTTAATACGAATCCGAGGTAAAATTTGGAAAAAGTGGCGACCATATTGATTTTCTTCATTTTCGTCCCGATTTCGTTCAAAATCGATATCTGTGTGTCCGAGAGGTCTCTTAATACGAATCCGAGGTAAAATTTGTGAAAGTGGCGGCCATATTGATTATCTTTTCTTTCGTCCCAATTTCATTCAAAATAGAAATCTGAGCGACCGAGATGTCTCTTAATAAGAATCCGAGGTAAAATTTGGAAAAAGTCGCAGGCATATTGATTTTCTTCATTTTCTTCCCGATTTCGTTCAAAATCGATATCTGAGCGTCCGACAGGTCTCGTAATACGAATGCGAGGTAAAATTTGGAAAAAGTGGCGGCCATATTGATTTTTTCCCCTCGGTCCCCGATTTCGTTCAAAATCGATATCTGAGCGTCCGACAGGTCTCGTAATACGAATCCGAGGTAAAATTTGGAAAAAGTCGCAGCCATATTGATTTTTTCATCTTCTTCCTAATTTCGTTCAAAATCGATATCTGAGCGTCCGAGAGGTCCCCGAATACGAATCCGAGGTAAAATTTGGAAAAAGTGGCAGCCATATTGATTTTCTTCATTTCAAACTGATTTCGTTCAAAATCGATATCCGAGCGTCCGTGAGGTCCCCTAATACGAATCCGAGGTAAAATTTGGAAAAAGTGGCAGCCATATTGATTTTCTTCATTTCAACCCGATTTCGTTCAAAATCGATATCTGAGCGTCCGAGAGGTCCCTTAATACGAATCCGAGGTAAAATTTGCGAAAAGTGGTGGCCATATTGATTTCCTTCTTTTTCGTCCCGATTTCGTTCAAAATCGATATCTGTGTGTCCGAGAGGTCTCTTAATACGAATCCGAGGTAAAATTTGTGAAAGTGGCGGCCATATTGATTATCTTTTCTTTCGTCCCAATTTCATTCAAAATAGAATCTGAGCGACCGAGATGTTTCTTAATAAGAATCCGAGGTAAAATTTGGAAAAAGTCGCAGGCATATTGATTTCCTTCATTTTCTTCCCGATTTCGTTCAAAATCGATATCTGAGCGTCCGACAGGTCTCGTAATACGAATGCGAGGTAAAATTTGGAAAAAGTGGCGGCCATATTGATTTTTTCCCCTTCGGTCCCCGATTTCGTTCAAAATCGATATCTGAGCGTCCGACAGGTCTCGTAATACGAATCCGAGGTAAAATTTGGAAAAAGTCGCAGCCATATTGATTTTCTTCATTTCAACCCGATTTCGTTCAAAATCGATATCCGAGCGTCCGTGAGGTCCCCTAATACGAATCAGAGGTAAAATTTGGAAAAAGTGGCAGCCATATTGATTTTCTTCATTTCAACCCGATTTCGTTCAAAATCGATATCCCAGCGTCCGAGAGGTCCCCTAATATGAATTTGAGGTAAAATTTGGAAAAAAGTTTCAGCCATATTGATTTTCTTCATTTACAACCCGATTTCGTTCAAAATCGATATCTGAGCGTCCGAGAGGTCCCCTAATACGAATTAGAGGTAAAATTTGGAAAAAGTGGCGGCCATATTGATTTTCTTCATTTTCGTCCCGATTTCGTTCAAAATCGATATCTGTGTATCCGAGAGGTCTTTTAATACGAATCCGAGGTAAAATTTGTGAAAGTGGCGGCCATATTGATTGTCTTTTTTTTTCGTCCCAATTTCGTTCAAAATCGATATCTGAGCGTCTGAGAGGTCTCTGAATATGAATCTGAGGTAAAATTTGGCACTCCATACATGCCTGTATGCAAAAAAAGTTTAATGTTACTATATATGCGTGTGGGGTATCTATGGACTTGCTTTTAAAAACGACATAGAGGTTTCGATATTTTTTCCATTTAAATCAACAAGTACGGTTGCCAGTTTTTGTTGCACTTTTAGCACCACCCAGGGGTCACGTGTAGGGTAACGGTGGGTACTCTCTACGGACGTGGTGCAACTTCGACCCCCCTTTGTCAAGTGAGTGGGCAACTTGACTGTTAGAAGTTCGCAAGCCGCTCGAAGGCCTCTAACTTGGCTTAACGATTGCAGCCGGGATCAACGGCTTAGCGTGCCTTCCAAAGCACGAGAGTCATTTAGTAACCACTCAAAGCGATCACCCATCCAAGAACTGACCTGCGCCCACATTGCTTAACCTCGCACACCGCACGCGGTAGGCGGGTGCCGCTGGGCCACGAGCGCTCTAAATTCGTGATAGTTTGTGCCAATTTGCAATTTAATCGGTCCAGTAAAAGCAACTTGGTTGTAACAGACGGACTGAAGTAAGGAGTGTGAATGGAAGTGACGCCAAATTTCTTTTTGGATGCTCCAATGGGAACTGGCAAAACCTACGTAATAAATTTAATTTTAGGAAAAATAAATGTTACACGTGATATTGAATTAGCCGTATTTCTGTACTTCAAAGGACCAGAGTTTATGACAGCTGCGCGCTGCTTGGTCGTTTACAGACCTATCGGTGTTACTGTAGTACACAGATACTTTTACTAAGGGCCATTTAAGACATGCTTTTATTTCATCGGCCCTTTCCCCTTCGGCCTCTCGGAAATGTATGATAATAGTTTTCGATCCTTATTTTTGGCAAAATCCAATGAAATTCAACAGTTTGCCGGTTCTCAGAATGTATGACTTTTCATCTGTTCATCTATTAATGAATCACAATCACCAAACTTCGTATACCGAAACCCCCAGAATGTAACAACTACTTTTCTGGAGACCGCATCTAAATCGGTTCAGCCAAACGCGAGATAATCGTGGACAAACATACGAACCTGTTTTATGTAGACGGTTAAAAATTTCGCTTAGTACGCGGGCGAAGCCGCGGGCAAATGCTAGTATGTATACAAATTTGAACCTTGTTCCCCAAACATTTCCGAAATGTATACATATTTATAATGCTGACTGTACCCTCATTTGAAGGCAGCAATGAAAATGATTCTTATGAATAGCAGGTGTGATAATGGCATTTAGTATTTAGATCAACGTAACACGCGCCCGAAAAGTTACGTAGTCACCCATATAGTCCAAAGTCAGGTAGCTTTCAAGTCGCATAAACGAAAACATTGTTGAACCATTGTTTCTTCTAGTAGGCATTGAATAATTTCTCTATTATAATTATATTGTTTATAAAAACTAGAACGAATTCTCGGTTTCTTGTTGGTAGTAAAACAGTTGGCGACAATATCGGCCCACAACGGTGATGTCACATATGCTTTTAGATATCAGCTGTTCCGCGAATAACGAGAGGCAATCCATTTGTACCGCCCGCATAACATACAATTATACATTCTATCTCTTTAATGTATGGATCAGAATGTTGGGCAACGAAAGTGACGGATGAAAGAAGAGTGCACGCAGCTGAGATGAGAATGCTGATTACTGATATGTGGAGTGACGAGGAAAGATCGAATTAGAAATGACTATATGAGGGGAAGTTTGAAAGTGGCACCCGTGAAAGAGAAAATGAGGAGTGAGAGAGTGGTATGAGCATGTAATGAGGAGGGATGAATGTCATATTGATAAAAAATATTAGGGTTGAATGTCGAAGGATGAAGAGCGATTGGAAGGCCCAAAAACCAATGGATGGATTGTGTGAGAGAGGATATGAGAAAGAAAGGATTAAGCGCTGAAGTGACGAATAATAGAGAGAAATGGGAGAAGAAAACATGTTTCGCCGACCATAAGCGGGATAAGAGCAGGGAGATGATTATACATTCTATCTCTTTATTGTTTCTAACAAGGTTGACAAGTGTAAACATGTAAAGATGCTGACTATACTTCTATCAACATCATCATCATATCAGCCGAAGACGTCTACTGGTGGAGAGGCTTACCCAAAAGAGTGCCACATACTGTCCTGCGCCACCCACCTCCAGCGGACTCCCGCGACCATTACCAGGTCATCAGTCTACCTTATGGGGGGTCAATCCACGCTGCGCCTTCCAGTACGTGGTCTACTCGAGAACCTTTCCGCCTAATTAGCCATAAATTTTACGTGCAATGTGCGCGCTCACTACCACGTAAATTTTTCGATTCGGATGCCTAAATCGGTTAATTTGGTTCTGCTGACCTGATTCCTGATGCGATCGCGCAGAGAAACTCCCAGCATAGCCATCTCCATCGATTCCTCTGTGAGTGGCTTTGAGCCTTCTTATGAGGTCCATAGCAAGCGGCCACGTTTCAGTGCCATGCCATAAGTATGTCATCACAGACTGACTATCCTTCTATATCTATACGATACTTTATACTTGCAGTGTATAATACACAACGGTTTTGAGCTAGGGAAGACAGATCAAAATGTCATTTCCCATTTTAAAAATGACAATTAGATCTGCCCATAGTACGGTCGGCCTCACAAGGGGCTTAACACCTTTGAACCTTGTCGCTTTTGAATATAATAATATAATGTAACGGGTGAAAGCGACAAAGTCCTAAAGTGTCCAGATACTTATGAGGCCGACTGAACGTTTGAAAATTACGTCATTAACCTGCTAGACTTTGATGCAACAATTCAGGGGCATTGAGTGACCCTGGAATGTTCATTTTTAATTTAGCTATTTTTGTATTTAATTCTATTTACTTATGAAAAAGGTTGTATTTACTATTAATCCTTTAGTTAGTACACAATTGTACAATTGTAGTTAGTTTTAGTTTTATATTTCTTTTAAATTAATTTAGCTATATAATTATCATGACTAACTGCAAACTTCACTATCCAATTTTCCTTCATAATACGAGTAAATAATAAATTTCGGCCATTTTTGAGTAAAAGAAATAGTTCAGAACGCTGACGTTGGTATGTTTGTTATTTATGTTCTGCCTTGCTTGTATTTCTATTAGAGATGCAAACGTCTAAGGGTGGTATTCCACTCGTCCAATATCTTTGTCCAAGTTTTTTTTTTTCATGCGTAGCCATATTGATTTAACTGTCATCGGAATCTTTGATCAAATGTTAAGGTCCCATCCAAGTTTGATGAAATCATCCAATTTCTTTGATCAAAGATATTGGACAAAGATATTGGATGAGTTTAATGCGGGGTGGTATTCTACTCACCCAATATCTTTGTCCAATTTCTTTGTCAAATCTTTGATCAAAGTTCTTTGACGGACGCCCATTCCACTCATTCAATATATACCTCCCTAAGGCATGCTTTACCATAAGGTAATATTTTATAAATAAGCCTTACTGTCGCGTATAGTTTGTAAAATGACTGGCTATTCAAACAACGATTTTCTGCGAAACAATAGACCACACAAAAATATGACATCACTACACGCGGAATTAGAAACCAAACACACATCCGCACTTAGAACCCATAAAATCTTTGTCACGTACCGACCGTTTTGAGCATTCGACCCAAATATTCAAATGTATCGGACAATAATACAAACATTATATTACAAATTTCGAATTGCTCGAACTTAAACCTTAAGTACTTGTTACTAGGTTGTGTTTTCGCGTGCATAGCTGAGCGTAATTGGAGGTCGTCAAAGTTACCTATCGGTATGCAATGCGTATGTACTGTAATCATTTGGCACGATTTGTGATTGACGGAACCATAATGGAGGGTGGAGGGGCGTTCAGTTCAAAATTGGTTTGACGATATGCAGTGCAGTTTTAGTAAGTATTGCTTTATTATACATAAAACACGACAAAATGAGAACCAAACAGAAAGTAGACGTATAACAACTTATCCCTTTAAGAGATCTCTTCCAGCTAACCTAGTTTTAGTTATACTTGTGGATCGACCAAAAACTTACGTTTCACATTTAAATTTGATATCAATGTATTTCGCGCACTTCCAGCTACGCCGAACTAAACGATAGGCAGGACTTGCTATATACTTGTACATACCTGATACAGAATAAATGCTTGCGTCGGCCTGTTTAGCCTAGTTGGTAGTGCCACTGCCTCCGAAGCTAGAGGTCCCGGGTTCGAATCCCGGTAAGGACATTTGTTTCTGTGGTGAGCAGAGATATTTGTTCCTGAGACTTGGATGTTTTCTATGTATTTAAGTATGTATTAATTATATCGTCGTCTAGTACCCATAACACAAGCCTTATTGAGCTTAATATGGGAATAGTTCGATTTGTGTAAAAATTGTTCCGTAATATTTATTTATTTATTATCTTCTAAATATATAAAAGAAGAAACTGACTGACTGACTGACTGACTGACTGACTGACATATCAACGCACAGCCCAAACCGCTGGTCCTAGAGATTCCAAATTTGGCACGTAGGTTCCTTATAAGGTCTAGGGGTGCACTAAGAAAGGATTTTTCAAAATTCAACCCCTAAGGGGGTGAAATGGGGGTCCAAAGTTTGTATGGGGAAACAAGATTGGCTGGACTATTTTATTCGAAACTTCACAGAAGTATTTCTGACGATAAATGAGTAAACACGTGTTTCAGGTTTTCTGAAAAATCAACCCCTAAAAGGGGGAAATGTGGTGAAAAATTCTGAAAATCGACATGGGTATTGTTTTTTGGGTTTATCGGGTCGCTGATAACGAAAACAACAATGATTTTGAAATCCCACGTGGAGGACGTGAAATACCATCCCCCCTGTTGGGGTGCGAGGGGGATGAAATGTCTAAATATTAATATGGGTGTCGGTTTTATGGTTTTTTGGGACGTTCATTACGAAAATGGCATCGATTTTGAAATTTAATGTTGTGGACATGAAAACTTTTGAAAGTTTGTGCCAAATTGCAAGAAATAACTGACTGACTGAGTGAGTTAAATATCATCGCACAGCTCAAACTGCTGGTTCTAGAGATTCTAAATTTAGTATATAGGTTCCATATAAGGTCCAGAGGTGCATTAAGAAAGGATTTTTCAAAATTCAACCCCTAAGGGGGTAAAATGGGGGTTCGCAGTGTGTGTGGGGAATCAAGATTAGTTGGACTATTTTATTCGAAACTTCGCAGGAGTATTTATAACGATAAATGAGTAAACATGTGTTTCAGGTTTTATGAGAAATCAACCCCTAAAAGGGGGAAATGTGGTGACAAATTCTGAAAATCGATATGGGTAGGTGTTGTTTCTATGGTTTATCGGGTCGCTGATTACGAAAACAACAATGATTTTAAAATCCCACGTGGAGGACGTGAAATACCATTCCCTCTGTTGGGTTCCAAGGGGGTTGGAATGTCTAAATATTAATATGGGTGTCGTTTTTATGGTTTTTTGGGTCGTTAATTTTGAAAATCGCATTGATTTCAAAATTTTATATTGCGGACATGAAAACTTTTAAAAGTGCAAGAAGAAACTGACTGACTGAGTGAGTGACATATCAACGCACAGCCCACACTACTGGTTCGAGAGATACCAAATTTGGCATGAAGGTTCCTTATAAGATCTTAAGGTGCATGAAATGCCGTGAAATATGAAGAGACGACCTTTTTTGATTCAATGTATTGTAATTAAGTGGTTTTATTAATCAGTGCCGTCCGATACGATTTCGATAAAAATCGATATTTGAGCATCCGAGAGGACTCTTAATAGGAATCCGAGGTAAACTTTGAATAAAGTAACGGCCATATTAGTTTTCTTCATTTCCGTTGCGATTTCGTTCAAAATTGATATCTGAGCGTCCGAGAGGTCCCCTAATACGACTCCGAGGTAAAATTGGGATAAGTGGCAGTCATATTGATTTTCTTAATTTCCGTCCCAATTTCGTTCAAAATAGATATCTGAGCGTCCGAGATGTCTCTTATTATGAATCCGAGGTAAAATTTGGAAAAAGTGGCGGCCATATTGCTGTTCTTCATTTCCGTCCCGATTTCGTTCAAAATCGATATCTGAGCGTCCGAGAGGTCCCCTAATACGACTCCGAGGTTAAATTTGGGAAAAGTGGCGGCCATATTGCTTTTCTTCATTTTCATCCCGATTTCGTTCAAAATCGATATCTGAGCGTCCGAGAGGTCCCCTAATACGACTCCGAGGTAAAATTTGGAAAAAGTGGCGGCCATATTGATTTTCTTCGTTTCTTTAACGATTTCGTTAAAAATCGATATATGAGCATCCGAGAGGTTTCTTAATACGACTCCTAGGTAAAATTTTGAAAAAGTCGCAGCCATATTGATTTTCTTCATTTCCTTCCCAATTTCGTTCATAATCGATATCTGAGCGTCTGAGAGGTCTCGTAATACGAATCCGAGGTAAAATTTAGAAAAAGTGGCAGCTATATTCATTTTTATCATTTCAGTCACGATTTCGTTCAAAATCGATATCGGAGCGTCCGAGAGAATTTTTAATACGAATCCGAGGTAAAATTTGGAAAAAGTGGCAGCCATATTAATTTTCTTTATTTCTAACCCGATTTCTTTGAAAATCAATATCCGAGCGTCCGAGAGGTCCCCTAATACAAATCCGAGGTAAAATTTAGAAAAAGTGGCAGCCATATTGATTTTCTTCATTTCCAAAACGATTTCGTTCAAAATCGATATCTGGGCGTCCGACAGGTCTCGTAATACGAATTTGAGGTAAAATTTGGAAAAAGTGGCGGCCATATTGATTTTCTTCATTTCCGTCCTGATTTCGTTAAAAATCGATATCTGATTGTCCGAGAAGTCTCTTAATACGAATCCCAGGTAAAATTTGTATAAGTGGTGGCCATATTGATTTTTTTTTCGTCCCGATTTCGTTCAAAATCGAGATCTGAGCGTCCGAGAGGTCTCTTAATACGAATCTGAGGTAAAATTTGGCACTCCATGCATGCCAGGGATTGTAAAAAAAGTTTAATGTTACTATATAGGCATGTGGGGTATCTATGGATTGGCTTTTAAAAACGACATAGAGTTTTCGATATTTTTTCCATTTAAATCAACCTTAATTTTTTTTTATTTATGTCATTTATTTACGAACCGTGAGATCTTCGGGAAGACAAGTACGGTTGCCAGTTTTTGTTGCACTTTTAGCACCACCCAGGGGTCACGTGTAGGGTAACGGTGGGTACTCCCTACGGACGTAGTGCAACTTCGACCCCCTTTGTCAAGTGAGTGGGCAACTTGACTGTTAGAAGTTCTCAAGCCGCCCGAAGGCCTCTAACTTGGCTTAACGACTGCTGTCGTAAACAGCAGCCGGGATCAACGGCTTAACGTGCCTTCCAAAGCACGAGAGCGCTCAGTTAGTAACTACTCAAAGCGGTCACCCATCCAAGACCTGACCTGCACCCACATTGCTTAACCTCGCATACCGCACGCGGTAGGCGGGTGCCGCTGGGCCACGAGCGCTCTGAATTCTTGATAGTTTGTGCCAAATTTCAATTCAATCGGTCCAGTAAAAGCAACTCGGTTGTAACAGACGGACTAACAGTAAGGAGTGCGAATGAAAGTGAAGTCAAATTTTCTTTTTGGATGCTCCTTTTAATGAATCACAATCACCAAACTTCGTATACCGAAACCCCCAGAATGTAACAACTACTATTCTGGAAACCGCATCTAAATCGGTTCAGCCAAACGCGCGATAATCGTGGACAAACATGCATACATACCTACATACATATATACTGGTCAAACTAAACCTCTTTTTTGTAGACGGTTAAAAATTACGCTTAGTACGCGGGCGAAGCCGCGGGCAAATGCTAGTTTACTTATAAATGCTAACAATGTCGAATTTCCCTTCATAATTAATTCATTGACTTAACTCCGGAATGTTGACAAAGTTCGATTCAGCATAATCTCATAACATAACAGAACAACATTTAAGTAATTTAGCACGGATCTCAAACATAAACTCCACTTTATTATTCTAGGGGGGTAAGTAATGAAGATAGACCGATAGAAGGGTTTTCACTTGATTTGGTTGAATAATTGATTACTAATATCAAAGTTCATCAAAATAGTAAATACTAGTGGCTGCTGTGTAGGGTGACCATATTGTCTGTAGTAAAATAGTTTTTTTTTTTATATTTCAACTTTGATGACCAATATAATAACTTAGAAGAACGTTCTAGTTAATAAAATTCTTCTACACACCAAATAATACACTCTGTAATTCTCGCTTTACGTATAAATCAAGGGGAAATTCTTATTGTCCCCGCCAAGACGAGCTAAGCGAAGCGGCCAGGGCACTACCTACGTCTTGAACCCCTTCGTCGTTTTTTTGAACCCTCATAACTTGGATTTGGATTATACCAGATAAACAAAATTCTCGAGATATGATGCCAACAGTAGAGTTATTAAACATATAAAGTTTCAATTGCATAGCTCTTATACCTCATATTTGATAGATATCTAAAAAAAACGACTTCTTCACTGACGTGATCACTTACTGATGGTCATCAAAATTCTTAGGTTACTTGCTGAAGTCCTAAGAAGCTTAGTGCACAAAAAGTTTGTTCCAAGTTTTAGATTTAACTTGGAACAAACCCCACAATCTCTTGCAATAGGGAATGGAAGTTTGTATGAGACTTTATTATTGGTAAACCGGACCCAATCGCGTACAACCGAAATTTATTCACCCTTTTTTAGGTTTGCCCGACATTAAGAACATATCAAGGGTATCAACATCTTCTAGACGCACGGGTTTTTCGAACTACCCGCACTTACACTAATTGCTGTCACTTGCCCGACACACAACACTAACAATGTCCGTTGATGTAATGGACAATGTATTTTGACGCTTGCACTTACTAATAACTGGATTCCACGAATATGAAATCGTAAAACCCTCATCCCGGTTGAAATTACGATGTTTTTTGATTTCAACGGCTTTACGTACTTTTCTATCGTAGAAATGACGTTATGTAGAAAGAACATTCCGTTTATTAATCTCAATCCAGCGGTTTGGTCCTGATTCCAGTAAATGCTCGGCTATGGCAGACTTATTGGCTTGACCCTTTCCTTCTTTCTTTTCTTGTTGTTTGAGATTTCCGCAAATTTTGATGCTAGGTTATGACCTACCTCCTTAGTCGGATGCTAGAGGTCTGAAAATACGTATATCAGGATTTTTTTGTAAATCACCTTCCACTCTTTAAATTAGGGGATAGAATGTTGCGTTGGTTTTCGAACGAAATTAATAAAATAGTATAAGCAACTTACAAAAAGAAGTGCAATCCCACCAAAACATGTTCATGTAAAATTTTGCCAAGACGAGACCATATGACTTGCACTGTTAAAAAGTTATCAGATCTTAAGCAGAGCTAAGCATCTGACTCTACACGCTATAACTCTACAAGCCCTAATCATAAACTCTACAACTTATTTAATAAAATATGTGGCTCGACCATTGAAAAATAAAATGTGGTATTTCGTGCCTACAAATGTACGAAACAATATGCCGAAATTATCGGAATTGACCAATACAAAAGTGCATCATGTCCATGAATTGGATTTGAGTGCGTTGTTACGAATACATTTCTCATTCAATTCTATTCGGTTCCAGCTACGCTAGAATAGAACCCTTAATTTAAATACATACTTGTAAACCCAATCTTTCATGTCGACTATAAAAGATTCCGAACGCTCTCAAAATAAATCAACATCTAAACTCTAAAGCAATGAATAGTTTATTTTAGTATCTTCTTGAAATTTTATCTAATCTTTGTACTTGAGTTCTTCCTGTCTTCAAACCTCTTTAGAAAAGTAGTTATTCAAATGTTATTTGCGTATTGCTTAGAGCGACATATAGCTAGAGTAAAACTGTTTTTAAAATTAACGTCCCTCCTATTTGACGTACACATAAAAATCGTATACTTAGGCAATAACTGTTTGAATAGTTTAATAATATGTTCATAAACGAGCTTTTATTACTTAGTTTCAGTATTATTTTCATTTTTAGGGTTCCGTACCTCGAAAAGAAAAAACGGAACCCTTATCGGATCACTTTCTTGTCCGTCCGTCCGTTTGTCTGTCTGTCAAGACCCTTTTTCTCAGGAACACGTAGAGGCATCCAGCTGGAATTTATATCAAATACTCAGGTCTACTGTCCCTTGGAGCTGTGAAAAAATCAAACTTCTAAGCCAAAGCAATAAAAAGATACAGCCGTAGCCGCAATGGGATGGGCACTCGCAAGGGGATCAAAACCTTTGTAGGGTACTTCTCGTGAACTCAGAATCTTGAAATTCGGTACGAAGCAGTCTCATAGCACAGATAAAGGGAAAATTGCAAAAACCGTAATTTATTTGATACAATCAATAATAAAAATATTCGTTACGGAACCCTCGGTGCGTGAGTCCGACTCGCACTTGGCCGGTTTTTTATCATTGGTAATTATAATGCTTGACTTGGCTGGGGCACTACTGTGCCCACAAAATTCGGGTTGGTGAAAAAATTACAGACAACAAATGATGTTGTTTCCCAGTTTGCTTTATCAACAGTCACAGAGTTATTAAATGACAGTTTAGCTTGAGAACAAAACCTCATTTCTCGTAAATATTTAATATTACGAATTGTTAAGCACAAATAGCAGAGATAACAAAATATAGCTCAATTCTCTCACCGATAAATTCGAATTGAAATTGGAAAGTAATGAAACTTGTTTCTAAGTCGACACCAAGAATTGGCGTAGGTTCATTTTTTCCCAGAAAGAAAGGGAAGAGGAAATCTGGATCATTCTAGTATTGGTCTTTATCAAGTTGATAATAATATGGCTTTTTTGCAGCTCCAAACCGCTCGGAGGCATCTTGTGCAATAAAGTACAGTTGACATTAAAAGCTTGTCTTATCAAATTAATTTAAGACTGACGTATTATCTTGAAAATTATAGTGCTTTTTGTTAACGCACTGCAAAATAAACTACCTATGAGTATTATACAAATGAGTAAATTGAACAATAATAATTTTTAAGCAAAAAAAACCGATTTCAATGGGGGAGGCCGGCGAGAGATTATACTTAGACGGTGCACTCTTAGATTTCATACAATAAAATAAAAATGGCTATAAGTATGTTTATAATGGTAGAAGACTAGGTACCCTCAATTCCTCATGGAATCCTCCATCAGAACTCAAGCTTGACAACAATGTGTCTTGAAAACCTATCTTGCTTGACAAACAAAACGAAGAGAACAAATCGCCAAACGTGAAATACGCATCGTTGAATCAGAGTTCCGTTCTGATCATCATCAGCACTTCCACTTCATCAAATGTCACTTTCTTGAATGAAAATGCTTGATTAGTTCATGAAAATATTAAAATCATTATTTGTCTGCCTTTCACATTTGTGGAGTTCCCTCGATTCCTAACAGATCCCATCATCAGAACTCGAGCATGACAAAAATCAATCGTGAAAAAAGAACTTGCTGAACAAACACAGCTACAAGAACAAATCGCCAAATGCGAACTTTTCGTCGTTGAAGAGTTCTGTTCTGATCATCATCAGCAGTTTCACTTCATCAAATGTCACATTTTTGTATGATAATGCTCGATTTGTTGATAAAAACACAAAAATCACTATATGTTTCCCTTTGAGATTTGAGTAGTTCCCTGAATTCCTCATGCATCCCATCATCAGAAATCGCGCATGACAAACTATAATCGTGAAACTAGAACTTGCTTAACAAACACAGCTAGGAGGACAAATCGCCAAACGTGAAATTTTCGTCGTTGAAGAGTTCTGTTCTGATCATTATCATCAGTCCGTTCCACTTCATCAAATGTCACATTTTTGTATGAAAATGCTCGATTTGTTGATAAAAACACAAAAATCACTATGTTTGCCTTTAAGATTTGAGGAGTTCCCTCAATCCTTATGGATCCCATCATCTTAACTGCGTTTTGACAGAATCGGGACCAACTTGGATATATATATACTTACAATCAAAAAAATAAAGTTTCTAAATCGGTTAAGAAAACGCGGAGTTATGGAGTACCAAACATTAAAAAAAAATACAAAAAAACATACAACCAAATTGATAACCTCCTCTTTTGAAATCTTGAAGTCGGTTAAAAAAAGTCTAGAGCACAATACGCCATCTTTTCTGGTTCAACCGGAGGTCCTCTCTGTATAACAAAGCCTGAAAAAGACCATCATTCCCAAATGAAAAGCAAGAAGCTGAAATCTTGACATCCCGTTCTATCGCATAGCATGTGCTCTTTTGTCTAGTTAGATTTGTCTTATCTGTGTATTGTCGTGGTACAACGCCGGCCACAGTACGATAAGTGCCACTTCTGTGTTATTGACAACAACGCTAGGATTAGCCCATTAACGCCCAAAATTAAACTGGCTGTGATTTACTGGATTTTATGTTACTTATTAAATAAAAACTAACAAAACTAATCATTCACATATATTTTTTTCTCATATATCCCGCTAAGAATGGCTGTGCCTGTGCGTGTACCAAATGCGCTAACGGGTATAAATGAAAATATCATCTCGCAGGTGCGCTAAAGCCGAGTTCAGCCAAAATGGCAAGATGAACACGTTCATTGAACAAGCTTGTTTTAGATACCGAATAGTTTGTAAGGCCATAACTAAATCAGGCCAGAAAAATATAAATAGGCATTTTTGCAAATAAACATTTTATATTCTTTTTTTCGAACTACAATGAATTAATTTCCTTCACGTAAAATTGAGGCACCGTACAGAATACGCAGAAAGATTTAAACTAAAAGAGTATATTCTGACGAGCGAGTATTGTCGGCATTCTCTGGAACTCACTCCATCGAGATTACAGTTGAATACAGCCCTCCGTATTGTACTGCAAAGTAAATAAACATCTCTCTGATTTTTCAGCGAGATTCGGGGAAGACTCATTGTGTTGTAACAAAAGAAAGTCTGTCAAAGTAGGTTTGGTTCTCATAAAATTGCTAGGAACGCTGTAAGGATGATTCACAGTAGACCGTTCCGTGTCCGGGCCGGCCCGTTTTCTATGACAGCAAACGCAACGGCCGGTATTTCTCTAGAAGAAAACGGGCCGGCACGGACACGGAACGGCCTACTGTGAATCATCCTTTAAAGGTTAATATTACCTATCAGAATCAGAAAATTAATTATAGACATAATTTATACAAAAGATAGGTAGTGTAGTTACAGAATAAAACTTAAAGTTAACAAAAATACAGTAGAATTCTACAAAAATAAGAAAAAATCAATAAACTTGAAGCAATGGGTCTCATTTGCAGCGTGTGCTGGGCAAAATGCCCATCGCTGGTTTTCAGACCGAGCCCTTGGCTAGTGTTGTCGTTCGCAGCAACTGTAAAATATGTTACGGGGTATGATTCTGAGCTTAGGCCTCAGCTTGGGAGTTAGCCTCTTACCGATCTTTCAAAACTAAATTAGAGTCGTGGCAACTCGCAAAGAACTTTTATAACTTCAATGAAATAATGGAATTACCACTGACATTGTAAAAATGTATTTTTAAATGTGTGTGAATTAATTGTAGTTGTAACTATTTAATTTCATAATATTTACAAACATACTGTGTTGACTTGTACCTCTTTGTACCAATAAAGTTTATCTTATCTTATCTTATCTTAGGTTGAGTAGCACGGTTACAAAGTAATGTTTTGTTATATTATTATTTATACTTTTATTTGGGGGTATGTCCTAAAACTACGACCAACACCACCGGAGGATGGGCAGCAGCACCCCTGAAATGCAGTGGAGATACTGCGATCGCCAACCCGCATGCGAAGCGTGGCGATTATGACATTTACCCTCCATGGAATTGGGGGAGGCCTATGTCCGGCAATGAAAGTCCTTTGGCTCATATGGTGGCTGTGGTGGATATTTTTATTACATACATGGAAAATCCATGGTCACATTATACAAACTAAAATTTAATTAAAAAGCCAATTATAAGTTCTTACTTATAGATCTTAAGTATTTTACAAGGAACAAATGTGCCCCAATTAAACTACACGCACAAGTACAGTCCACAGCAAAAGTAGATGGTCATTTTAGTACCTTGTCACTTTCACTACTCTGACGCATTCCAACTGTCGCAGTATTGTTACGTTAGTGCGAAAAAGCATTAAAATGATCATCTACATTTTCTGTTGATTATACCTACAGCATAACGATAGTAGGTACAAAACATATATCTAGCAAAAAACTGAGATAAAAAGCATAAAGCAAGTATATAACTTTAGTAAACCGAACCCATACCTGCGCTAGAAGTATCACCCATATAAAATCCAATTATGAACTCATTTAATAAAGAATTACTATTGAAAACAGGGTATTCTCACAACACATAATCGGGGTAAGGGTAACGGGGTAAAAATACATGGTAAATAACTAGTTTTTAATATAATTTTAAGGTACTTGCCTAGTAGTAATTGTACATTTTTCACTAATTTACTAAGCTGATTCAATCGAGATACAAAGAACAAGCACAGCTGCATATAACTAACCTCTATACATATAACATTCTCTAATTTTCTCTTAGAGTCGAACCCCAGCCAAAAGCAGGTCCTTCTGAATTCCTTTGAAAATCCAATTCGCTCAAACCGAAATGTTCAGTCCTTGTGAGCCACATTGATTGCTAAGAGAAAACGTAAGGCTATTCACAACTTCACTCACCTCACTGCTAGTCTAGTATAGCTTAGCCCTGACGTAGCAGTTGTAATCAAAATGTAGTTAGATTTTTATCTGTTTATCTCACGTCTCTTCATCGTGAGTCTGCGAAATTGTAACACACTAACAAATACTATAGTAACATTAATATATAGCTAAAGTGAAACATCAGGCAAATACCTGGGCACATATTTAGCGAGAGATAACCTATAAATACCCTTACCCTTACTTATCATATGATAAAGAGATTTAAAGACTATCCGTATCAAAAAAAGTTTTAGAGTTGTAGAAGGTCTCTAAAGGTCAAAAGAAAGTAGGTATATTATTATGAACCTTATCATCCTTATTAGATTAGACTAAGTAAAAAGTGGCTGTAAACTCGCTTCAGTAGGTCTTAGCTCCGTATTTTGTTTTCTTTATCGGAGAATTGACCAATTCATAGTCTTAATCGTGGGACAAATTTAGCTGGCTCTCTCGGAGTGCATCGTTTCTAAGCGTTATAAATGCGAGCTCCGAAGTGCAAATTCGGTAGATGCACTACCTCTGTATTGACGTTGTTTGACTTTGTGGATTTAAATCCACTGCACTTTTCCAACTGGGCTTTTGTGCCGGATAGAAATGGATCGAGGGACTTTCCTGCAAATATGTTTACACTCGATAATAGTGAACTGGACACGTCTAAAAAAATAGCGTCCCTACATGGAAAATTTCGAATTAACTTTCGACTTCCTTCATTATTGGATTGAGTGAGGTCACTCTCTTGTTTCTATAGTTGTCGCAGGTTTGAATCCTGCTCATAATGCCAACTTTAAATTTTTACCTTCAATTTGAATTTGGAATTTTTGTAAGCAGACTTTACTCCGTATGGAGGGTTCGAATTTCTATGCCTGTGGTGGAGTTTGTGATACCTACTCTGGCGGTTTGGTGTGAATAGTCCATTATTTAATATACAGGGTGTCCCAAGAAGTAGTGATATACTGAAGCTGGGAGGTAGAGGACCTAGAAGGCTATCTGAATCACCCCCATGTATGTTCCGCGATTTTTAGTATTTTCGGAGTTATGATTTTTTTTTAATTTTTCACCTATCGCCGCGTAGGATGAGATTTTTATTTATGGTGACGTGAATTATTGCGGTAGATGCTTGATTTTTTTTGTGTGCTAAGCTGATAGATAGGCCAATTCAGTATGGTAACATTTACTATCGTTAGATCTTTGAATTATCGTTAGATTTTTAAATTATTGAAAAATAACAACGATGACCAAACAACGTGAAAATTTTCTCATGCGTCAACCGTCTTTTGTTTTTGTTTTTTTTTTCTAATGATGGCCAGTGCGTGATTTAGAACGAAATTTATTTAGAAAGGTTTTGCTTTGCTTGCATTAATCATTATGTAAATTAAAATTGTGCACTTACCACATTTAGATTTCAATTTTTTGATTGAAGCCTTATTAATAATAAAATGAAATTTTCAGGGTAGCTACCTGATAGATAGAGCAAGTTTTTAAAAGCTAATCGGTAATTATTTTTTATGTGATTTTATTTTTTTAAGGGCCCTTGAAGTAGTTGTGAACATATTGGGTAATTTTATCTTTCTTGGCATTTTTTTTTTATGCCATTCAAAGATCTAACGATAGTAAATGTTACCATACTGAATTGGCCTATCTATCAGCTTAGCACACAAAAAAAATCAAGTATCTACCGCAATAATTCACGTCACCATAAATAAAAATCTCATCGTACGCGGCGATAGGTGAAAAATAAAAAAAAAATCATAACTCCGAAAATACTAAAAATCGCGGAACATACATGGGGGTGATTCAGATAGCCCTCTAGGTCCTGTACCTCCCAGCTTCAGTATATCACTACTTCTTGGGACACACTGTATAGTGATTTGCATACATTTTTGCAAAATCTATAAGATGAACGTTGTTTTTATTTTACACCACATTGGTGGCAAACAAGCTTACAGCCCGCCTGATGGTAAGCGGTTACCGTAGCCTGCCACTCCAACTCCAGGAGGGGCGTCACATGAGCGTTAAAAAAATATACACTTCTTTCTTGAAAATACTGTAGTACCTTGTGAAAACCTCGGGTGCTCATTTCACAACCGGAGCGTCCAAGGGACGGAATTCCTCTGAAACCGTACCGTACGCGACTATTTAGGTTATAATGTGTGAGGATGAATGCCCTGCCGACGGCGAGCGCAGCTTTCTACGGCCGTGAGCATCATGTCGAACAGTTTTTTTTCTATCTGCCATCAGCCTTGAGTCATAATGTCGAGCAGTTAAAATGTATTAATTTTAACGTACCCATGTCAGAAGGATCCCTAAAACTAGCCAATAAATCGGTAGCCAACCTTAACATCTGGCTACATACAACGGCCGCCTCTCATAAGTCTCGTAACTTATGAACTTGAAGATAAGACCCGTAAGTTCGGGAGATAACTTACACAAAGTTACAATCTTTGTTTGTAATAGTACTGCCGTGGGCAAAAGTGTTGATAGTTCTTTATACTAGGATTACTTTTACTTAGAACTTACTACTACTCTACTCTTACTCTCTACTCGTACTCTTTTACTCAGTGCCGGTGGCGGTGACTGCAACACCATGGAGTGCGGAGGCCAGGGACTTTTTAAAAGATGTGGGTCGGCGGCTGAGTGGTTGCGATCCTCGTTCCGGATCGTTTTTGGCTCAACAGATTTTTGGTCATTCAGCGTGGCAACTCCGCCAGCATCATGTGAACCTTTGAGCCAATTACGATCCGGGGTGGTCCTTTAGGTTAATCATACTGATCATTGTTGACGAAGCCTGTTGCGGACTTAGAACTTCAATACTATGTAGATAACGAATTATAAAAAAACGTCAAGTCCATCTTTTGTACGCTAAGATTATGCCCAATAAAGATAAAATAAAATAAATCAAACATAATCAATTTCAATTTGGACGGAGTCTATTGCGGATACTTTTAATATTTCGTAATGGACGAAACCTGCGTTGTGGATACTTCCCGCATGAATGTATTTGTTTTTACTGTATATCATTTATTTGCATTAAATAAGTAAATAACGGGTTAAGTAACCAGTATAACGAGGTAAAGATGTTCCTTTTAGATAAGTTTTAATTATTTGCATGCTAGTATTATTTTTTGTAATACCTATAGCAGAGTATGATCCTTATTTGTCTTCTTTATTTGCATAGAATAATTACACAGAAAGATGATAAAATTATCAGAATGAATGAAGATGATAGAATTATCAGAGTTTGAAGTTTAAGGTAGATCAGTCTTTAAGGCTTTAGGGCACTCATGATAGCTAAATAAAAAGGTAGTGTTTTTTTTATATTTAAAACTCACAAGTTTGAAGTTTAAGGTAGATCAGTCTTTGAGGCTTTAGGGCACTCATGATAGCTAAATAAAAAGGTAGTGTTTTTTATATTTAAAACTCACAATTTTATTTCAAAATGTTATGCCACATGACCCACTATTTGAAACCTCGAGGGTTTATATGTATAATAGTTGGAAGATCGCGCGGTTCAACCCGAATTTATTAAACATTGCAATAATAATTTAATATTGCGAGTACAAATTAATTTACGTACGTACAAAGTCATTTGAGTTTATTCCTATATCTTTTTGGTTTAATTTTTAAAAGATCACTCTGAGCAAGAGTGTCCGAGTGAGGTAACCGTGCCTTTTATAAGATTTATAAAATATCTGTAGATTTCGTGCTTGCCCGACTGATTATACCTATTTTATAGATATATTTTACTACATATTCAAATAGTAGATTTAAAATATTACGTACATTTGGTCTAGATTTTTGCATTAAAATAATCCTGTGTAAATTTTACTTTGCAGCAATAATTTACTTTTCTTATCAATTCGATGTTTTCATCATGTGAATCCTACTGATTCAAATTTATTTTAAATTAAACCTACCTACTGTAGGTTTCCACTCACATGTGCAGTGCCTATCTATCAAACAATTTTAGCCACAAGTGTACCAGTTACTAATAACCATATAAACAATTACGTACACAAAGTTGTTATTGTATTGGAATAAAGTTTACTATCGCTTCATTCTGTCCAAATTTTAAATTTGTATATCATGTCTTATGACCTTTTATGACGATTAATAACTAAAGTATGAAAACTCTTGTAAGTAACCGTTTGAAAGATAAAACTTATCTTGAGGATAAACGAGCATCAATTAGTATTGATTGAAAACGTTTTTTAAAGTTTGGTTTGGTTATTATGAAATATAGAAGGCTTATTTATGTTTTTATCTTTGAGAAGATGAATGAACGAACTGTTCACATAGGCACATAGGTACAACAGTCGTGTGGACTTGGAAGAATAGGTCTATGGTCTTCCCGGCTGTCGTACAAGGCGACTAAAGGGGTTAATCGGGGTTGCGAGTACACCATGCATGTGACGAAGGCCGCAACACCTGGCTATCATCCCCGGGAAAGGTTTTTTTAATACCACGTCAGTGGCAAACAAGCGTACGGCCCGCCTGATAGTAAGAGGTCAATCGCAGCCTATGCACGTCTACAACTCCAGGGGTACATGCGCGGTGCCGCCCCTTAAAAAATGTATACACTCCGTTTTGAAGAACCCCATACTGTAGGCCTTCGGGAAAACCTCGACAGGGAGCTCATTCTACAATCGGAGCGTTCGAGGGAGGAAATTCCTCTGAAACCGTACCGTACGCCACCATTTATGTTCTAAGGTGTGAGGATCAATGCCCTGCCGACGGCGAGCGGTGCGATAATAGAAAGCGGCCGTGGGCATCATGTCGAACAGTTCTTCGAAGCACAACCCATTATACAAGCGGTGAGTAACGTGACGTCGATCGCTTTAAGATGAGCCAAAAGGAGTAAAGCGCGAAGGGGCCCAGTACGATCAGTACTGAAATCCTGGAGTCCCCCGAATTCGAGCGCAGATGACGGTCATAAAAATACCGCATAACCCTAGTCATTCCCCTATGACTAGGTACCTGATCCGCAGATTTCTCTACTCAAAAAGGCACATAACATTACACATATAAACTCACGGCAGACAGGTCGGTTTTCGCAGAGAGGGTAGCCAAAGCTCGTGAAATTTAGTTTACAGTGCCCCTTGTTGTAATTTAAGATTTTTAATTTAATAATAATAATTAATAAATTTTGGTGGAAAGTACTGGTTAGTCAGACAAATCTACTACGACTAATATGTGGATTTAATGCCTCGTGGCCTTAAGTCCGCCTATTACGGTATTTTGTACGTTAAGATCTAATTTTTTGAAATAATGATGTTAAAAATACATCCGGATTTTTAATTTAGTTCGGCACAACAAAAATGATCATACACACATACTAAGAGTGATACATATTTCCCGCAAGAATAAAATATTAAAGTCTCAAATAAATAGTCAAATGAACAGTGTAAATGTAAGTAAATGATATGCATTCATCGTGTGTGTTTGGTGGTATTGAAACTATAATTTAATTTAATCTTAACTACTAGTTTATTAACTTTGACAACCCCAAGTGGCCAGGGCTGTCACCCCGTTTAACCATAATTAATTATGCGGGCTAGGGTGACAAATGGCCAAGTTCAATTGCTAACTCTTAGTGGCCAGCATTATTAATTATAATTTTCTTAAATAAGAGACTGTCTAGCAGAATGTTCTAGTGTTCTGTGGTACAGAATATTTAGACAATATTGGAAAGCCCTATACACGAAAAATATAAAAAGCTTATTGTAACACCAAAAAAGTAAGTTCGACTATGGCTTAATTTGCAAAGTATTTGCACCAGTAAACTACATAGTTTGAATGAGCATAATAATAGGTATATTGTAATACATCGAGTAAAAGTAGGTGCCTATGATATAATATAGATACTTCGCTTTTCTCCTTCGAAATCTGTCTCTTTAAAGATAAATATTATTGAATTAACGGTGTCACATCTTGGCTCTAAGCTCTAGAAATAAAAACAGTTCCTTTGTAGCTGGGAAATTAATTAACGTGTCTGGAAAACTGGG
This sequence comes from Notocelia uddmanniana, assembly GCA_905163555.1. Taxonomy (NCBI): domain Eukaryota; kingdom Metazoa; phylum Arthropoda; class Insecta; order Lepidoptera; family Tortricidae; genus Notocelia; species Notocelia uddmanniana. Next base: position 22,882,209 of record LR991068.1, read on the forward strand.
ATTAATTGGGCTAGTAAAATGGCGGAAGGTTTTTAAGGAAGGCAAGCCTTTTCAATTACGGTACTAGAATTTGTAATAATTTGCTGCTTTAAATTACTGTAAATGGTTAAACGTCTGAAACGATGTTTGCGGCCGTTGCGGAATACATATTTGAGTTTTGAGCTGTTATTGATAAAATGATAAATAAGCTTGTCTAGAAACTAAAAAAACACTCAGTGCTCCATCCAAAAGGTGATCCTTGCTGAAAAAGGTTCTTTTTTATTTGCCAACGTCTTGAGAGAACTTCGCCTTGTTATGAAAATGAAAAATGATTTATTCAGTAGCTAACGGGTTTGGGATAACAATGATTGTGCAATGATGAAAAAGAGGTACCTCTCTTTAATGTATTTTTGATACTAGTGCTAAGAGAATACCGAGAAAAAATCAACATTGTTTAATTGTTAAGTATCTTTTCTTAGTACAGTCTTTAGGGGTATTAATTAACGAAAATGAATTATATCAACATTGTATAATTATTAAGGAACTTTTATTAGTGAAGTTACTAGGTGTGTTAATTAACGAAAATGATTTCTAGAATATCTTCGAAATGGTACGAATTAAGATAGTACTTAGAGAAGTTAGAGAAGATTATTTTATCTCAGGAATGTGCCCTCCGGATTAACGGAATTATAATTGTACTATATAGAGCGCTCGTGGCCCAGCGTAACGCGTGCGGTATACGAGGTTATCAATGTCGGGCGGGGTCAGTCCTTGGATGGGTGACCGCTTTGAGTGGTTACTAACTGTGCGCTCCCGCGATTTGGAAGGCACGTTAATCCGTTGATCCCGGCTGCTGTCTATGATAGCAGCCTTTGACCGGCTAAAGAACTTCTAACAGTCAAGTTGCCCACTCAGTGGGGTCGAAGTTGCACCACGTCCGTAGGGAGTTACCCACCGTTACCCTACACGTGACCCTTGGGCGGTGCTAAAAGTGCAACAAAAGTGCAATATAACTGGCACCAGTACTCGTCTTCTCAAAGATCTCACGGTTCGAAAAATAAAATGCCATACGATTATTATTATTATTATTACCGTCGTGTGTAAACCGTCTGTACTTATTATTATTATTTATTTAATTTTTTCGTATAAACAATTTCAAAACACTAATCATAAAAAGAATAGCAGCTCACTTTCTTTAGTAAATTTGTCTTAGTAACAGTGCTTCTGTATGATTTGTTACGCTGTGACGGCTTACTTGTCACTTACTCTCTTTTAGAATGAGGAACTTTTGAAATTTCTTTATTTATATGAAATGGGGATATTTTCGAGACTTTAAAAATGTGGTTTTACTTAACTTTTTTTAACTCTATTGGATTTCATCGGAAAAAAGCCGGCTTAACAAATGAAATATTGTCAATTGTGATTATTTAAATTTAACGATATGTATTGGAAAAAGGAGGCAACTATGTAAAGAATTACGTATTTAAGTACCTTTTGAATACATGAAAATAGTTTTTACTTTGCTGGATTCGTCGATCTGCCAGTTCAAAAATAAAACGGCCGTTTTCACTTTGGACGCATAGATCAACGAATCCATCAACGCGAAAACTAGTTTGATGTATTCAAAAGGTACTTAAATACGAAATACTTTACGTAGTGGCCTCCTTTTTAGGCTTCCGTAGCCAAAGGGTAAAAACGGGACCCTATTACTAAGACTTCGCTGTCCGTCCGTCCGTCCGTCTGTCACCAGGCTGTAGCTCAAGAACCGTAATAGCTAGACAGTTGAAATTTTCACAGATTGTGTATTTCTGTTGCCTCTATAACAATAAATACTAAAAACAAAATAATAATGGGCTGATAGTTAATTATTTGTATGGGCTTGGCTGCTAGTTATTTTATCATCAATAGTTTTCGCAGCGCACGCGATGTAAAGAATATTTTTGGTATTTTTTTCTGCTAGTATGAGATACTAATCTAAAGGATGATTTAAATGGAAAAAGTATTGAAAACTCTATGCCGTTTTTAAAAGCCAATCGTTTGTCGTTTTTAAAATGACGGCCTGTTTAGCCTAGTTGGTAGTGACTCTGCCTCCGAAGCTAGAGGTCCCGGGTTCGAATCCCGGCCAGGGCATTTATTTGTGCATTTATCACGGACATTTGTTCTGGGGTCTTGGATGTTTATATATGTATTTAAGTATGTATTTATCTATATAAAGTATGTATATCGTCGTCTAGTACCCATAGTACAAGCTTTGCTTAGTTTGGGACTAGGTCGATTTGTGTAAGATTGTCCCCCAATAATATAGAAAAACGAATCCCTAAGTCAGTAAAGGGTCGGCAACGCGCTTGTGATTCTTATGCAGTCGTAAGCGTCCATATACTACGGTGTCTGCTTACCATCAGACAGGCCGTAGGTTTGTTTGACGGTGGTTGTCAAAAAAATACAAAGTCGGCAAATCGCAAGGCAGTTTGTTGGCGAATTCAACACAGTAACCCCTTTACGAGTATTATATTTAATATATTGAGTTCAAATGCTAGTAGCGATATTCATTTATACGCGTATAGTGAAGGTACGAAATGATTTCATAGTTAGTCACTGAAGCGAAAAATTTGTAGCTCACACATACTGCATGCCCCATCATCATGATCATCCTCCTAGCGTTATTCCCAGTACAGTTGCATCCTGAAGGATGCCAGGGGTCCGCTACCTAATCCCAAGAATTGGCGCAGGCACTAGTTTTTACGGAAGCAACTGCCATCTGACCTTCCAACTCGAGAAGGAAACTAGACCTTATTGGGATTTGGCTTGTCAAGTGAGTGGGCAATTTGACTGTTAGAAGTTCTCAAGCCACCCGGAGGCCTCTAACTTGGCTTAACGACTGCTATCATAGACAGCAACCGGGATCAACGGCTTAACGTGCCTTCCAAATCACGGGAGCGCTCAGTTAGTAACCACTCAAAGCGGTCACCCATCCAAGGACTGACCTCGCCCGATATTGCTTAACCTCGCATACCGCACGCGGTACGCGGGCGCCGCTGGGCCACGAACGCTCCACGAATTGCATGCCCCATCTTGACTAGAAATACTTCTATGCCTAACAGCTAGACAAAGTGATACTTGTTTATTAACTATAAGACCTATGTTTACAAATAAATATCTGATTCTGACCTATTTTAATAGGGTAACTTTATAACGTAATTGATCTTGCGAGGATATTTTAATCGTAGTTGATACCATACAAACAGTTAATCCGCTTTAAAAACTGGTTCGAATGGCAGCGTAATTTTTTTTTAAACTAGTCTATTCAAATAAAATCATTAAATATTATAAGAAATCTAGTAGCAATTGAATTTAACACTTGTAAAAAATACAATGCGACGTAAATCCAAATACGGATTTAAGTATGTTTTTTAAACAAGTAAAGAAACAATGCTTTATTTGTTCTCGTTCGGAGAACTCAGCGATGGAGCTGATGGAAAAAAAAACTTAACTTATAATTACACTAAAAAGCGTCGTGTAAAAACATATAAATTGATATCAAACCGGTATGCAAAGAAATAATATGAATTGCATTGGTAGGCTTCTAGGGAATAAATGGAGCACATTTGTCAACTTTCCAACATTTTTTTTTCAATAATGACATAAATGACGGGTACTATTTTAAGAAAAAATAGTAAAGGTTGCTAATATTTTTAGGTGAATTGAACATTAAATTATAAAAAAAAAAACAGAACTATACTGTACCATTTGTTATATTCATTTAATTAGAATAATATAGTAAATTTACCAAAATCATCACTTAAAAGTCGCAAAAGCATTATAAAAAAAAAACTAATTAAAATTACAAATACAAAAAATTTGGTCCACATCGCTGTCAATGGGGAGGGTGCCCAGAAGGCTGGCTGTATTACCGCGGCAATACTTATTCGCAATAAATATTTCGACGCAAATTAGGCATGAGTACGAAAATATTGCTCGACTCAAAACCTTAGGTGCTCGTAATCCAGCTCTCTACAGCCAATATTTTAAAAATATCGCTATCAGGGGAGCTGTTAAAAAGTTTGAGCCAAATAATCCATTTTGTACGGGCTTTTTTCGCCAATTTTGTATATTAAAACTTCTATTGTATCATTTCACTTCTTAATAAATTAATTCGGTAATCGTTGGTAGGAAATTACGAATAATTAACAGATCCTTTGGAGTAAGCCATACAAGAAGCCTACGCTCATATTACTTAAAATATTAGCTAATTGAATATTGTTTTCTCTTCCGAAATCCGAGCTAACTTAATTAAAGGGAGAAAACATAAAATATTTAGCTCTATTTTTGCTTTGGTTTCCCGAGGTATAAAACTCCGTGTTATAAGGTTCCGTAGCAAACAAGGAATCCTTATAGTTTCGTCATGTCCGGCCGTCCGTCTGTCCGCGGCTTAGTTCAATAACCGTTACTACTACAAAGGTGGAATTTGGCATACCATAGGTAAATAGGGTACTATAGGGTAATAATAATAATATACTGCTATTTTTTCATTTAATTAAAAGTGCATAAAATATGTTATCAAAATTCGTTTAGCGGTCGAATTCCGATTAAATATTCCCTCTACTTAACCCCAATCCATATACTTATTGTTAAAATAAAAACTACATCAATCGCAATCTTGAATATTAACTAGGAAAGCTTGCCCTCCAAAACAACACTTATTTCCTGCCCGATTCCAATCCCGGCAATCATAAAACCTGCATTGTTTAGTAACTACCGACTCCGTTCATTTCGAAGCTATTCCAATACTTTATTACTTACTATACGAGTTCATTACTACTAAAATAGTACCTAAACCTAAAATTTAACAGTAACATACGCTTTTTCGTTATGAGTCGGATTGTGTCGTGCGCTGTGCGGTTTTCGACAAAAAAGAGGAAAATGTCGGCAAAAAATGCAAATGGCGGGCAGACGACAAGATGGTGAAATTATTCGGAGACTAGCTTTTTGTGCACAATGGACAGTACTGCCGTTTAATTGTGAACAAAGGAGGATAATTAGAACTTCGGTACAATTGTTAAATTCCTCATGAATTATTAATACCTAATCGATGTACTTATATTAGATTCGTTCATTCCTAAAAATGAATAATAGCTTTGTGTAAGTAATTTGTGCCTTGAGTAGTATTTGTGGAGAATGTTAAAAATGGCCATTTTGAGAATTTTGTAATACTTGAATCAATAAAAAAATCCATATTAGATGAAATTATCGAACCTGTTCATAAAAATTCACATTAATATCCGGGCATACGAAAGCATTTTTGCGCAAGTTTTCAGCTCGCCTCGCTCGCTTCTTGGTCTTTTTTTAGAGAGACTTACTCGTGTTATTTTGTTTTATTTGGACGAGTCGTATTCCTCTGGGACCCTTGCGTAATTAATGAATGACCCCTAATTGATAGCTCTTGATCTGGCGACTATATTTGATTTGATAGTCGCCTTGCGACACACCTGATCGATTTAGCACGTTGTCTTAATAATTAATAAGGTAAAAGCGGCTTATCTTTGTCTAATTATTAACTGCGACACGTTTATAAGCCTCTCACTTACCAAATACATAGGTACCTACCTAACACAAACGACTAAGGCAGAGGGACACATCGTAAAGTCGTTAGCAAACCACAAACGGGACTCAAATGCATTCACCCTATCAGTTTTGATTAAATGACCTGTGGGTTGTTACGTAACGTTTTCAAACGTAATCAACTAGCTGGTAGAGTGTAGAGTATTAGTAAACAGTAAACACTGATGCCTAATAACTGTAATTGTTTCTGCACCCTATTTGAAATGTAAATCAATTACTCTCTAATACAATCGAACAATTCACTATTGAATTACTCGTTTTGTTGTCATACAAAACAACTTTTGTATTAGGAATTGATTACCAACTTACTAAGTTGTAGAATAAGACGTAAATATAAATGGTATTTGAATTTAAACTATTCGAAGACAAGTTTTCATTTATACTATTATTTTGATTTATTATATTTATTTATTTATGGGGGTAGGCCCCCCACAAGGTGGACTGATGGCTTGGTAAAAGCCGAGACACACCGAATGCGTGCGCAGCACGTGCGCGTGCGCGTGTGCGTGGCGTGCGCGTTGTATCGTATGAAATGTCGTAGTAGATGACACACCGCTTGCGTGCGCAGCACGCGTGCACGCCACGCAAGCGCTGTGTCATCTATCATCCGAGCCACGCCGAATTTTTGAACTTTGTCTAATTATTAACTGCGACACGTTTATAAGCCTCTCACTTACCAAATACATAGGTACCTACCTAACACAAACGACTAAGGCAGAGGGACACATCGTAAAGTCGTTAGCAAACCACAAACGGGACTCAAATGCATTCACCCTATCAGTTTTAATTAAATGACCTGTGGGTTGTTACGTAACGTTTTTAAACGTAATCAACTAGCTGGTAGAGTATTAGTAAACAGTAAACACTGATGCCTAATAACAGTAATAACTGTAATTATTTCTGCACCCTATTTGAAAGTAATGGCCACTTGATGACAAAAGAACTGTAATTGTAAAATAAAGTGAGTGATTTTTCTTTTACAGGTTTAATGATATAAAAATAAAAATATATTTTTTTGTTCCATATTGACTTGATTGGTAGATCGAACGCTTGACAAGCTCTCTGCAACAATGAATTCAGAGTGCAATCCCAGTATCCAATTTGTCATTCGACCAACATTGCCGCTCGAATCAACACTCGCATTGGAGACCACTGAGCCGAGCGAGCAATGTAAATCAAATAGTCCAATCGCCGACTGCAACCCAAAAAGGCATAAGTGTATACTGCGTTCATAGGATATTACGACGTGTAGTTATAGCGCCTGGCTGGGTTTCACTCACTAAGCTTATAGAGCGATTGTGTATAATACAACTGCTCTCGCATTCGCTAATAGACAATTCGCTTCAAGCGCCTAGTTAAGGTTGGACCTCCGCTTACAATCTATTTGTAATGGGTTTCGGGGTTCTGTAACCACTGGACGAATGATGAGATAGTCGAGATGGGCTATAAATCTAACTAGTGTCCTGGGATTTATAACCTTTTGGCTTTGTGAGCTAGTTGAACTGGACTAACGCAGTATTATTTGATCAAAGTGTAAGACTATTGGAATTGTAGGTTCAGAGGATTTCGACTGGAATTGTTTACTTGTAGATAATTTCATAGAATGTAACTTAGAGAACTACAGTTATAAGTTTATTTACAAAATATGATTTACGTGCTATTTGATGACAAAAACCAGTTTACTTATTCATTGTATGTACATTTAATATTTTGACGGAAAACAAAAAGGCGGCCACTTACAATGGTAGGGTCCCGTAGTTGTCCACCCGTAACATTATGCTGCCTTAAAAGCTAAAAATGTATATTTACAGTACATATGGTGCTACTTTACCGCACGAGTGCGGTAATCAGCAGATTACGTGCATATGTCGAGACTTTAAAGAGCCATTCATAATTCGCAACTCGTTTGGATTTAAAACACCCCCTTCGGTCGTGTTTCAATTTATCACCACTCGTTGCGAATTTCCTGTTCTCTGCACTTGTATCGTAATGTACTATTACTACGAGTATATGTTTGAAACACCTAACAACGTCATCTAAATAAACGATGAAAATTGCGAAGGTTTTTCGGGGACATTTCTCAAGTCCAGCTAGTATTTGTTTCCACACGATAAATCTTGCTTTCTCAATCTGCTGACAGTAAAATCAAGTGTATCAGCCTCAGTTCAAAGATCTATTAAACTTTAATATCAACTGTTAACACTTAACAATAGGTACAGTATATTTTAACATCGCTGAAATCTTTAAGTAAAGTAAACAAAAATTCTACTATTTGAATTGAATCCTTGATAGTCTGTTGACTACCATCAAGACGTCTATTGTTATTGTTGACGTGTATCAATTTGACATAATATTGACAGTAACAATAATTAGGTCAGTTTCAAGCACTGGGACGTCGTTTGCCTTATTTTACCATTAATGCACACAATAGTACATTACGATACAAGGGTTGTAAAACAAAGAAAGGCTGATATCGCAGAAGTTTGAGGCCCGAGCCGCAGGCGAGGGTCATAAATATGCGATAACGCCCTTTCTGTTTTACGACCCGGAAAAAGCGGATTATTCCGGACGCGCAGCAAGGTGTGGTGTAAAAATATATTAACATATCTTTAAATCTCTCTACTTTATCTTTAAGCCTTGTTGAGCAGTTCAATTTTTGTAAATTAAGTCCCATAATATTTATTTATTTATCTTTCTGTCATCATTTTAATAAAACGTCAACACTCAACTCTACCATCTAACTCACCCAACACTACCTAGCCAACCTAAACCTAGATTATTCTCATCAGAATTAATTCACCGAACTCCGGCTGATAAAGCTTGATGCTAACAGTCTAAAGTACGTTATACAAGCGTCCTCCGGGCATTGGAATACTGCTATCGTATTTAAAGGGTCCACGGAAAGAATATGCCTAGTCTTATTTTATCCCTCTTTATGAAAAAAATCGATGAAAGAACTATATTCAAAACGCATTTTAAGTATCTCGGATAGGCCGAGAACTGGCCTCTGATTAGACCACCGTATTTTGATTTGAGATTCGCTACGTTGACAGGAAGAGAGAAATGCAGGTCACTCACTCTCGACGCTCTGTAGATCCCTCGGAGTTCAGCGACCTACTTAGGGTAGGCAATGCATTTGTGAGGCGTCTCCCCCGGAGTGACAAGCGTCCAAAAGCTACAGTGTCTTATTTGTATCCTAAAGCGCGCAATTGTTTTATGCGTCAAATCCAGCGTTTGCGCGCGTTAGACGCACGCGTTCGACGCAGTGCATTTCAAATTATGAGAGATGCAACGCAATAAACAATGTGTAGTAATTGCTTATGTGGTGTAAAATGGTCACAACAAACGCATGGCGTTTACACTGCGGCTGACGCGTAAAATAAGTTTTTGGTCAAAAAAAAATATTTTTGGTACAAGCTTTTATTGCCGACTGTACTTTTTTCCATAATAATAAACTACTTGTTGAGTCGGTTCGAATGAGCCCAAACACGATGGGTTTATCTTGTGTACCTAGTTTAGGAATTGCTATGACCCCCTTCTGTTTCCATCATCATATCAGTTCTATATCATAATAATATTGCATTGTCATCCGATTTATACATGCATGCAAGATTTCAGCTCAATCGGAAACCGGGAAGTGGATCAAATTTAACTTGCCAGATTTGATTACAGACCGACAGACAGACAACGGGACAGGTGAAACTAAATAAAAGCTTGAAAAAAAAACCGCGTGCTTTATGCCAGTACATGGCGTAAAAGACATCGAGGTTAAGTTATACTACAGGAAAATGAAACATGTCGAAACAGGTTGTGAATTGAATAGCAAAACACGATCTATGTTGTCGCCCGTCGGAGATTAATGAAGAAGGGAATGGATGAAAAACTCCATTCGGTCCTGTCGCTAACAAAACAGAAACCTAGCAGGAATTCCATCAACCATCGCGCTGACATACTAAACATTTTGAAATTACATTATGAGAGAGTTTATGAGTTAATTAGAGCTCTAGAAAAGTACGAAATGAAAGTAGCTCATTCCTACTATATATCTCGTAACCAGAAGTGACGTCACAGCTTAGTAAATGTGTAGCTTTGTGTAGTGTATCATTTAATGTTTTTTTTTGTTTTTTCAGGTAATAACACATAACGACGTCAACGAAACTAAGAAAGCTGAAATGAGCGGTAACAGGTGACAATACTCAAACCATAAATAAGTTTCATCTCTCAATCAAGTGTATGTAAGCTGAAAATGTCATTGTACCTATGTTCACTGCCGTTTGCCCCCAGGAATATATAAAGTGACCCATTTCAATATATTTTCATTGGAATGCACAGAAGCTTTCTAAATACAATTGCCAATGGATTCGGATAACGCACTTTTCATTAGCAATTATAATATGCATGAATTCATCATCATCATCATCATTCACTTAAGAGCTGGGCTCTTGTCGGTGCAGCGTGATGCAGTTTTCGCCATTTCTGTCGGTCCAAGGCTAGTTTCTTGACGTCCTGGTACGACACGACCTCCACATCCTCCTTTATCTGGTTCATATAACTTTTCCTCGGCCTTCCTCTTCCTCTTTTCCCATTTATTTTCCCTTCTATAATGTTCCTGATGAAGTGGTCGTGTCGTAGCAGGTGGCCGATCATTTTTCGTCTTCTGGTTTATATTGTATTCATCATCATCATCATCATATCAGCCGAAAGACGTCCACTGCTGGACATAGGCCTCCCCCAAAGACTTCCACAATGACCGGTCCTGCGCCACCCGCATCCAGCGGACACCCGCGACCTTCACCAGGTCATCAGTCCATCGTGTGGGAGGCCTGCCCACGCTACGCCTTCCGGTACGTGGTCCCCACTCGAGAACCTTTCCGCCCTAACGGCCATCGGATCTACGTGCAATGTGCCCCGCCCACTGCCACTTAAGTTTAGCGATTCGGAGGGCTATATCTATATTGTATTAGCAAAACATAATTATATCAAATATGAACCACATTACGTGTATAACATATCAACCACATAATTCGATTTTCTAAATTCGTGCCTTCAATAATGCTTTGATGTAGATATAAAGATGGCGGCATAGTAACAGAACATTAAGGGCTGTCATTTCTATTCACTTATTTTGTTCATCATCATCACATCAGCCAAAAGACGTCCACTGCTGGACATAGGCCTCCCCTAAAGAGTGCCACGATGACCGATCCTGCGCCACCCGCATCCAGCGGACTCCCGCGACCTTTACCAGGTCACCAGTCTATCTTGTGGGGAGCCTATTCACGCTGTAATGTCCAATGCCGCACTATAATTTCGTAGTGTCAAGATCCATTACTTGGAGCTCATGACTTTAGAGTTTAGATCAAAATTTCTTCAGATTGAAAAAAAATAATAATTTGGAAATACAAACTTCAAACTACTTTATTGCCAAAATATACAGGGAGTTAACGCAGATGCTGCATCTTTTTAAAGATTTGCTGCTGTTACAGGGCCTAGCCTGTGTAAGAGCCTGTAATAAAGAATTTAAGAGGAAAATTATCCCACCTCGGTAGACATTACTAATTAATGAGTTATTACTTCTTAACTTACGTTAGCTAGACTTAAGAAATGTACGAGTACTTATAAAAGCAAACTTTTGTACAATTTTCATTTATTACTTAGATAAGTTGTTAGATTTGTCAAATACACAGTACCTGAATAAGATAACTGATAAGTTCGATAACTTCGTTGCATTCATATGTCCGCATTATGTAACGGGTGACCATCTACGGAGCCCTACATTGCGCGTGGCCCGACACGCACTCGGCCACTTTTTGAATATTTTTTTCGCTGCCATGGTGTGTATCAATTAGACATCGCACTTTACTTTCCAAACAAAAGCACTTTATTATTTACGGAATTTCGATCCCACAGGACCCTGAAAATCTTTGCTAAGCTCTGTTATTTCCGCCGGCGTGATGAAAAGTGGAAAACTCATTTCTCTTCTCGTATTGCTGTATGTTTATTTTCGTCCTTCTTTTTTGTTTGTTTTCATTTGACACAGTACTTTTAGTAACGGGGTCGCTAAACATATTACAATGAGAGTAAGTGGATGGGCATCGGTTAAGCCCAATTTACATTTTCAAGAATCGCATTCAAGTTAAAATACATCGCGCGGTTTGATAAATCGATTGAACTCATCGTACTCGGTAACCTGCAATGTAGTTTACACTTGCAAGAATTTCTTGCATGTATGTAAATTGGGCTTTAGGATCTTGTAGTTTTACATTAGATGAAAAAAGACTTATACATTTTAAAAAATCAGTTACGTAATTTTAATATAATGAAACGGGCCCCTCACATCTTTAAGGGTGAAAATCGCTCGGCATGTTTCAGACTGATTCGCCAGCGCAGTGCTGATACTCCGTCTGTGAAGAGTGTGGACGAGAGTGTGGTAACCCGGCATTAGACAATCCTCCACTCCACCGCCACTGCCCGCGTCCAGCAGCCGAGCGGGCAGAGCACGGGCACGCTATGCTAAATGCTTGTGCAAAGCGGGATTTCGTCCAAAATGTTACATTAAACTTCGTTCAAATTTTCAATTGTATAAAATCTGCATACCTTTTAGGTTTCTGGATTTCAACTAACACCTCGTTTTCGATTTCTGGAGCGATGACCGCGGCTATCTTTTTTAAAATATTCTGTAATTCTAATCGTTGTTCTTCCTTCATTTTGTTGCCCACTTTGCACCTGCACAAAGCAACTCAGTCATCATCATCAGCGTAAAAACATGTTAACTAATCACTTTTCACCTGCACTTGCTACTTAACAAAGTGTAAACAAGCCTTAAGAAATAGTTAATTCTGTCATCGATTACACGTCTATACGAGTCAAACGATTTTCAGCTTAGGTTGACGCAAGTCTTTTCTATTAAAAGTCAAAAACCCACAAAACGTTTTTTATGTTGTAATAGCTGAATTCCTGGCCGTGGTTGGTAAAGTGTCCTTTTCTTTGATCCCTTGTTAGCTCAGGCCTTTTGCTAATGATGTTTATTTTACGTGTTTTGTGGTTACTGTGACATAATGGTGGGAAGGATCTTTCTCTTGTCTTAATTTCGTATTAAGCAATAACGCTGCTAACAATAATTCCAAAGTAATGGAAAAATTAAAAACATTATTGCTCCGAGCAGGATTTGAACCTGCGACATCTGCCATACGCGCACGCGGCCAATCGCTTTAGCCTCTGAGCTATCGGAACAACCAAGCTCGGAGACGAAATCCTTCACGAGTTCCCTCTTACAACGCCTTAGGGATGCGTACAGCGACATCTACCTTAGAAGACTTAGGCTTCTTTTAACGGCACCAACCTCCCCAATCCTGCTCGGATCATTCAATTTTTCAATTTTTCCTTTCATGTCTTATTCACCGCAGCTAAGCGAAAGGACGACGTTAGGCTTGGTGACAGGTCGTTTATCGAATAATAACTTCTATTTTAGCTCTGAGGGGCACAAGTCGAACGAACCTACCTAAATTCCAACTTTTTATCTAGGACTTTCCTCCAGCGAGTTGACGTTAAATTTAAAGCAGTATGTTACTGTTTTCGAGATGTATTATGATCTGCCCCACTGGAGCAGTACTCCTGACTATTATTTAGACAGAGGAAGCAAAAAAAAAATCGCTTTCACATGACTCACCCTCTGACCTACATCGTCTATCCTTCGATTTATCCAAATCGCTTTCAACGAAGTAACTACTAGCATAAATCTAATTCTACATTTAACGCTGCCTGTCATAAAGTTTCAGCCACTCCAGCTGGCAAATTCGGACAAGAAGCAATTGTTTCTTATATAAATTGTAGCAAGAATTGACGTGGAATGGTTTGCGAACATCTTGCAAACTTCTGAGTTTCTGACATTGGAATTTGGCGAAACTAACTACTGGCGTATTTATGTATTAGTGTATGAATGAAAGCTCTTTAATCCCCCATCATTTTTCTTATTTTATCCTGACCGAGCTTGGGATCCGACTTGGCAGCAGCGTAGGTACTTATTTTACGAAAACGACAGCCGTCTGACCTATCAATCAAAAGAAAAAAACTTAAAACTAGATTTTGTACCTTTGACTAGTTTTCTCTCGTTGCTTTCCTAAAATGCATCGTCATATCAACCGAAAGCAGGGCTCGGAACCGGTTAATCTCATAATCCTGAAATAGCCAAATATTTTTAATTAGTTTATGCTCTTTATGTAGGACTCAATAATGTATTTGGGTTATTACTTCATATTGTTAGATTGCCTGATTAAACACGAAATAGTAGACGAAAGAACGATAAGAACTAAAAAAATACCAGTATTTTGTATGGACAGAATACCGGTTTCCGAGCCCTGGCCGAAAGACGTCTGCTGGTGGAAAAAGGGCTCCCACGTGGATCTCCACAATGACTGGTCTTGCGCCGACCTCGTCCAACAGCTTCCCGCGATCTTGACCAGATCTTCAGTTCACCTAGTTGGGAGCCTTCCCACACTGCACCTTCCGGTGCGTAATCACCTTTCAAGAACCTTACTGCCCCTACGGCCATCGGTTCCACGAGAAATGAGCCCTGCCCACTGGCACTTGAGTCTAGCAACTCGCTGAGCTATGTCGATGACCCTGGTTCTCCTACGAATAAAAAGGTCCGATTCGACCTTCAAACCTTCAAGAAAAGAGCGTACTCCCATCTTAAAGAGGCCGGCAACGCACTTACAACCCCTCTGGTGTTGCGAGTGTCCATGGGCGGCGCTAATCGCTTACCATCAGGCGATTAGTCTGCTCGTTTGCCTCCTATGTCAAAAAAAAAAGGTTAACCAATATACACAATTAAAGTACAAAGTCGAAGTAATCCCCATAAGGCATCTATCTCGGCTAACTATTGGGTAATTAAGCGTAAAGTATCCTATCAGACATCACATTAAGTTATGAGCTCAATTTAACCTTGGTTTTAAAAGTGAGCTATAGGTAGCCTTATACGAACCTGTTCGGGCGGTGCGTAGGTGCTATGTGAATGAGGCTACTGATATCATTTGCTAGCATTTGGATTCTATTTTTGCACCTAAGCCTCTGTTGGACTTCACGTAAAGATTAGGAATCGATTTGGTATTAGTTGCCCGTAGTAGGCTCGTAGTGAGAGCACGTGCTCAACTAAATAGGCCTTTGGCTTCATTCACGCACAAATGCACCCGACTTAGCTTGCGTCTTACTGAATCAGTGGAAGTCCAATGCGTTTGAGAAGCGCACAGCGTGGCGCCAGTAGGTAAACGAGAAATTAAATTACGGTTCCATTTCAGTATGATCAGTCGAATAGAGCCTCTATCTAGACTATTAAAACAGACTGTCTACCAGTTGACTAAAGTAATTGTTATGAGTCACAATCAACTTATTTCATTTATTTTATGCACCTTGAGCCTAGCTAGTAGCTTAGATTAAGAAATATGGGAACCCTCCCGGTATTACATAATTATCTGGTTGCGCATGTCAAAGTCAAAGTCAAAATCCGCCAAGACGAGCCAAGCGAAGCGCAAGGACACTACCTACCTTTTCTCGAAGTGTTTCGTCGTTTTTTTGAACCCTCATAAAGTTGGTTTCCGATGTACCTGATAGTTCATATTCTTAGAATATGATGTCAATAATAGAATAATTAAACATACAAAGTGTCAATTGAATAGCTCTAATACTTTAGATTTTATTGATATCTAAAATACACCGATTTCGTCACTGACACACTGATGATTATCAAAATGTTTGACTACTTCCTGAAGTGCTAGAAAGCTGAAATTTGGTATGTAATCTAATTTTAGTATACAACCAACAAAAAAATCATAAACTTGTAACTTTTGCCCCCCATCGCCTAAAATGGGGGGGTGGAAGTTTATATGAGACTTTCACCAATTTTATGAATTAGGACATGAAAGTTTACACGGGACTGTAGACAGTAACTAAAAAACCTATTAATTAGACTGCCTAGCAACTTACAAAAAAAAAATGAAATCCCACCAAAAACATTTCATGTAAAATGTTGCCAAGACGACCACATAAGGTTTGCCCTGTGAAAAAGATATCAGATCTCTCGGTAGAGCCAAGCTTCTGAATCTACACGAACTCTACCGACCCTAACTTCAACAAATTCTACATATCAGTAAATATGTATGGCTTGGCTGTTTCGTTACTTACTGCAGACATATAAACATACAATTGACACATTTTACTCTTGTATTTGTGGTGCAATAAAGAATATTATTATTATTATTAATTGAATGATTTTCTAATTTTTTGGAGCCGAGTGGTGGGCACGGCGAGCTTATGTTTATTTCGAGTATGAGCATATTAGCGACTGTTGTTGTAGGTACTGGTGTACTATTACAATGACTTTTTACAAAATTTTAGCAAATAGAGCATACAAATATGTACACTACAAAGCACATTCCTAATGTCACTTACTCACTTGACAGTGCGGAGTCGGTGCAGTATCAGTAAGGTGTACCAAGACCGAGTCAATGCAGATTGTTTACCGCGCGCCTACATTACAATGAATGCTTTCTGAATGGCGCGGGCCCTTACGTAAATACCGCGCCAGTAAAATTCTAAACGGTATACTAATAGTCAGTCATCGGCGATTTAGATGCCACTCGGGGTGAATAACCTCAATCATTATGCTAGTATGGACGACCCGCGGGATTATTTTGTCAGTTTTTTTAATTTCACAACATATTGTGAGTTATATATAAATATTTGTATATATACAATAATACCTAACTAATATAATATAAATTAAAACTAACTTAAATCTAAAACAGACCCTTAAGGTATTGTACCGAGGATGCTGGCGGCATTTCCTCACTGTATCGCAATGCTGATACGTTCAGCGAGGAAGCCGCCAGCTCTTCGGCCACCAGTTACGTCAACCAGACACACACATTAAAACATTAATACGATGTATTTTTGAAGAACGTGTATTGCGACCATGAAGGTTAGTCCACGAAGAGGAGAAAGTTCAATAAAATCAATTAATACCAACTTAAATAAGTATCTATTCAATAGCTAATGTTGGTACTTCGTATCTCCAACACATTGAATTGAGTGACACTGACAATAATTACTTTTCTTTAGGTCTCTGACATAGACAAGAAGGTAGCGATTAAACCATTAGCTTTTTTTCGAACAGTTTAATCGATATCGCGGGCTTGGTGGCGTATCCTTATTATAATTTCCACTTTATTTCCTGTGGTAAGGCATCCAAAACGCCGATCAATGCCATTACATAAAGTTGGTGCTACCCACCCTTAATCTTCAGATTAATTATCAGCGTGTGTAAGATACTTAGTTTACTATATTAAACAGTTGATTATTTATGTTATGAAAGTCTCGAATACACCAAATGAAATGAATCTTCTTGCCTCAGAATTACTGCGTCCCATTTTTACCTTCGTATATGAGACCAAATTCGTTTTTACGAGCACTATCGAGATAAGCAATAAAGAAAAACCCCGTGGAGGGACGCTGGGTGACATGTGTGACCAAATTCATAGCAGTTTATCCGGAAAAATATGTTTTTTGCAAATTCTGTGCAAAGTGCACAAGGGCGAGTATACACCAGACATGTGGAAAGATTTACTTAAAAAGGACCGTGGCAAAAAAGATTGTATATGTACTAACGTAAAACCATGGGTAACTACGTATGGGAGGTGAACTAAAAACCAACAGAGCTAAGTGTTATGCTATTAAATAGGTATTTACGTGTACTTAATTTCATTTTATGGGCACCAAGTTCAGGTCCATTGCAGGACTCGCCTGCGGCTCGGATCAATAAATTGTCTCTGAGGAAATGGCTTGTTTAATGCACTTATTGTACAATCTTCTGTTTACCAATAAACGACTGTATTGCATTGTATTTTACTATTATCAGGTAAGGATTGTAAATACTGGTATCATCCATCTCACGTCATTTATTCAAAATATCTGTGACAAGTCGACAGTTTCCGAAGGATTTGATCAAAGGCAACCTTGATGGTTTACTTTTATTATGTTCCACGCTAAGTACATTGTAACGGACTGTCACTGAAGACGGTTACAGTTTTTTGGGTTCCGTAACAAAAACGCGTATTTATTCTCAGGAACTACATACATATTATGTTATCGATTCGAAATTAGGAACAGTACACAAGGCGAACCGAAGTGTTTTACCCATACTATATAGTACAATTATTCTGTATTTTATCAAATCACTGGTTTTTTTCTAGGACAACTTAGAAAAGTTGAAAAACCCCGACATTTTCATTTCAAATCTCAATATCTCACAAACGGCTGAACGGATTTTCATGAAACATGGCTAAGAACACTCCGGATAAAATTATCGATGACGCAAAAAAAAGTAAACGAAAATCGGTTCTTCCGTTTGGGAGCTACGATACCACCGAGAGATACACAGATACACAGACAGACCTTTTTGCGTCGGGGGTTAAAAATGAAATCGAGTAGGCACCGACAATGTTCTAAACAGAACATAAATATAATGTGTAATTTACCAAAGAGGTTTTATACTTTTAGGTCATAGCCGGTAAGAAGAAGAAAAAAGTTAGACAGATTGATGATGCAGAAAGTTGTGGATTCAATGAGTTGTGTATCAATGAAATAAAAGAATTTTACAAGTTAAAAGTGAGTTGTTTTGTGATCCAAATGCGTTACCATATAAAATACGGTGTTTGGAACAGACAAGTCAGGAAGTTGCTTCACGTAGAATGTTACGGGAGTATTGAGGTGAATCAATTTGAAATTTAAAAATACTATATATTTGTTTGGTTAATCCGTAACATAGGTGTAAGTACTAAGTGCTTTATAACGTCGAGGTTATTTAAATAACAACCATCTACTGCTGAATACCTCACTGGATACAATGGGTTCTTTGTAAACATTGGCCTCTCCGTTGTATCCCTCTAGTCTAGTTGTGTCACTGTAGTGTTTAATCACATTCCATAAACAGTGTACATATGTATAGCAAACATGCTGGTTTGGTGAAGTTATAGTTCAATAGAATACCTAAGTACGTGAAGAAAATCGCATAAACGCAATTAGATGCCGGTATCTTTTCTTTATACTACCACGGTGGCAAATCACTGCTTGTAAATTATCGTAAAAAGTCTTCCCTTCTTAGCAAAAGACTATGAAACGGTGTGAAGGTATTCCCTTCTGCTAGTTATTGTTTTTTATAAAATTAACTTCATTGGGCTGCTATGGAACCCTACACTGAGCATGTTCTTGTTGGGATTAGACCGGGTTTCTCACGATGTTTTCCTTCACCGAAAAGCGACTATTATATGTCAAATACTAATATCATAATAGTACATTACGATACAAGTGCAGAGAACAGGAAATTCGCAACGAGTGGTGATAAATTGAAACACGACCGAAGGGAGTGTTTTAAATCGAAACGAGTTGCGAATTACCTGTTCGCACGTGTATCGTACAACGTTTTACAGTACATATGGCTCTTTAAAGTTTCGACATATGCACGTAATCTGCTGATTACCGCACTCGTGCGGTAAAGTAGCACCATATGTACTGTAAAGATTATTATACTAACTTGTTAAATGTGATTCACAGTAAGGACACAGATAGAACTAAAGCCTCCCTTACCATAAAATCCGACAAAAACAAACCCAGTTTTTATACCCCTGAGATACCATTAGGTACAACAAGAATTCGTCAGGAGAATTTAAATCAAGTCGAATCTTCTTTGTGAGGGTATACACAAATGAAAATCTTTTTCATTCGAGTAAAACACAATGGCAGTTGTTCCAAATCTTCTGTATAAAAAATAGTACATTACTAAAGAGGCCGGGAAACGAAGGGTTGCAGGCCAAGTACTTATAGATACAGAAGGCCGAGCATAGCGAGGCCGGATAGGGATACGCGCCCTGCAGTCCAACGTTCCTCCCGAGATTTGTATAGTGCATTACTCAAACATATGCCATGAAAAAAAAACACCACTCAAAAAAAACACAAACGCCATGTTTGAAATTAAAATTAAACAAAAATTACTTCCCGGCCTAGGCCTTCAATTTTGTATGAAATTCCTTTACAGTTCTCCCGAGTTGTTCGACCTGCAACGTGATACTTTGAAGACTGTTATAACGCACGTCATAATCATTATCCTAGCGTTATTCCCAGGACAGTTGCATGGGGTTCGCTACCTAATCCCAATAATTGGCGTAGGCACTAGTTTTTAAGGAAACGACTGCCATCTGATCTTCCAACCCAAGGGGGGAACTAGACCTTATTGGGATTAGGCTTGTCAAGTGAGTGGGCAACTTGACTGTTAGAGTTCTGAAGCCGCCCGCAGGCCTCTAACTTGGCTTAACGACTGCTATCTCTGCGACAGCAACCGGGATCAAGAGCTTAACGCGCCTTCCAAAGCACGGGAACGCTCAGTTAGTAACCACTCAAAGCGATCACAAATCCAAGGACTGACCTCGCCCGACATTGCTTAATCTCGCATACCGCACGCGGCACGCGGGCGCCGCTGGGCCACGATCGCTCCTCTGTTACGAGTATAATGCACGTAATAACGAAATTTCATTGCATGTTTGAAAAAAACATATATTTTATACAAAGACGGTGGCAAACATGCTTACGACCTGCCTTATGTTATGGTAAGGCGACTTCCTGACTTGGCGGGGCGGGAGCGATATGTCATAGGTATTTTGCTCTTTGACGTGAATTTACCGATGTGAGATTTCCTCACTTGACGAAATACTCGAATCGATTCACAAGAGCTGGCGCGGAAAATGTATGAAACTGTCAATAATTTCATAGACATTCCGCGCCAGCTCTTCTGAATCGACCTATAGTATTACGTTTGCTCAGTAGTAATACCATGCGCAGAAGTGGGGCAGTACTGCATTAGTATCGGTTGACACTGACAGCTGTCAGTTTTCTCTTATCGTACCTCCCCCGCATCCACAACTCATGAAGACGCCTAAGCAGACACTGTCACCTATGGACGCTTGCGAGTCCAAAGGAATCACAAGCGCGTTGCGCATCCCTTATTAACTTGAGGATTCGTTGTGTAGACAGCTAGAGACATATGCAGGTCCCTCACCCTCAACACAGCGCATCCTCGGGAGCTGTGGCGACCTTACTCACCACCAGGAACACTACACCTACCTAACGAATAAGTAGTGGCGTTATCATGGCCCCGGGACCCGGGGGTTGGACCCGGGTATGTCCTAAAACTACGACCAAGACCACCGGGGGATGGGCAGCAGCATCCCTGGAGTGCGGTGGAGATACTGCGATCGCCAACCCGCAAGCCAAGCGTGGCGATTATGGCATATACCCCTGTGAATTTGGAGGAGGCCTATGTCCAGCAGTGGACGTCCTTTGGCTGATATGGTGGTGGTGGTGGTGGTTATCATGGCTGCGGTCTTCTGTAAGGTGGAGGTACTTCCCCACAGCGAGATGACGTATCGCTGTGCCCTACCACCATCCACCATATCAGCCCAAGGACATCCACTGCTGGACATAGGCCTCCCCCAATTTAATGGAGGGTAAATGTTATAACCGCCACGCTTGGCATGCGGGTTGACGATCACAGTATCTCCACCACCACCACCATATCAGCCGAAAGACGTCCACTGCTGGACATAGGCCTCCCCCAATTCCATGGGGGGTAAATGCCATAATCGCCACGCTTGGCATGCGGGTTGGCGATCGCAGTATCTCCACCGCACATCAGGGATGCTGCTGCCCATCCCCCGGTGGTCTTGGCCGTAGTTTTAGGACATACCCGGGTCCAGTGGGATCGCAGTATCTACACCGTACTAACCCCCTAAGCAGAATTTAATATTGTTAGAGATGGATAAGGTCTGTAAGCGTCAATAACTTATACTCGTACTTAACTTATTCTAGAGAAACTATGCAAGACAACGAAACCATCTGGCACCATCCGGGACGTCAATATCGACTTGACTTAATTACACGACGCTGTCAATTGCCCGGCTTGACACATCCAATCACGGAACAACAATATACGGCATCAGGATAAAGGGCCTATGTGTACAGAGTTTTAGGGCATACTAACCTCTGAGAGGCTTATTAGACGACAATACAACACAATTAAAATACTCTCTTGTGCTCGTCAAAAAGAAAGAGTCATCACCATTAGCATATACAAGGTGTGGCCTGTAATAGGAGTAAAAAATTTAAAGGACACTCCCTTAGAGCACACGCAGTAACCTCTTGTGTCCAGAAAAAAAATATTTTTTCAATTGGGAAAAACATGATTTAAAGTTATGACCTCCAGGTAAATGGATATTGGCACCACGAGATTATAGTGCGGCAGGCAATGCTGATATTGAGGTAGTATCAAGTTATGATTTAATCGTTGTTGCATTTTTTGTTTAAAGGAATATTTTTTTTACGGTTATTAAAATAAAGAGTTGGTTATTAACATCACTACAGTAGAGTACAAAAATACGCGTAAGCTATATTAGCATTTTTTTAAATTGAAACACATTGGAAATAATTGCTGGAGAACTCAATTGTTTAATCTTTTGCTCCGTTTACAGGCCGCACCCTGTATACGTTCCATTGTTGGGCACATGCCTCCTCTAATAGATGAAAGGAAACAGGCTTTCGTTTCTTTAGATAGTATATTTATTTTGGCCGAAGCTTCTGGCGCCCAAGGCTCACTATGGCATATGATTGAAAAGTGTCAATAATTGGGTCTACGAGTACGTTCAGCACTGGGACGTTTTACTTAATAACGTTTTCTTATTAATCTTATTATTAAATTTCAGCGCCACTGAGAAAATGAAGCGTGGTCGATTGTCCCGTCAAATTGAACTTAAACAAGACTAATTAATTAAAAACTAAAAAACCCAAATGCGTTTCTGTGTAAATTGGAATTTGGCGCCAAAAAACCGCCATTTTGTTTTTTTTTTTTTAATTTTGATATACCAAGTGTCACTCGCACAGTAAATATAAATCTAACGACACCTGTCAAGCTAAAATCCATCGAGCCGTTCAGGCTGCAGAGCCAGTCAAACAATTATACATACCCTCCTTCTGGCGCAGTCGGGTAAAAACATTTATGTATTTTATATTTAAAATCTTTACGTGTTTCATCTTCTTCTTACGTCTGAAATGTATTACAAATTACATTGTTTATGCATTTGTGTGGATCTGTCGCGATAAACATTTTTTATCGGGGCCCACAGAAAACCAACATCGGGACACATTTTATGTCCCGACACATGCTGAGTGGGCTCCATTTTCGCAACTGTTTTATTAATTCGTTTTTATTTGAAATTAGATATCCGAATGTGTCAATCTTCCCAACTCATCTAATTGTTCTCTTTACTAAACCCAACTACGGGGTGAGGTGGGATTTAAAAAAAAAAAAAAAAAATTATTTCGTAAAATCTACACGTGTTTATAATCTAGGGGATGGTGCCGCCCGGTAAGCAAAATATTGCCTGTGTTGGGAGACACCGCTCTTCCTTAGGTTATCAGATTGTTACAAGAAACCTACTACCTTTCCTACTTTTTTGTGTTGATCGTTAAAATTATGAAATGAAATGACATAATAATCATTAAAAAACTAAACCTCATACGACCGGATTATTTTTTATGTAAAAAAATAAATGTGCCATGTGTTAAAATAAGCTTTTCCTTTATCAAGGTTTTTGAATTTCTGTGTTTTCCCTTCTTATTCCGTTTCACGGTACACGAAATGAAATGAGCTTTCTTGCCTCAGAATTACTTTAACTCCTTCACAGATAAAACCTAATTATAGCTTGCAAATAACGAAGGACATAAGCCCTTTGTTCAGCTAGGATTGCTGACGTGGCACTAAATAATTACAGCCATACGTCTCAGATTGCGGTCGCTCCATGCCTTGGGCGCATGTAATTGTGTTGACGGAGAGAATGCCTGGATTTGAATGTTTGATTGAATGTAGAAATTGAACTACATTTAGCAATTACCTGTATAAGTTCGGTAATTTCATATAAGCTCTGTCATCGACGCTTTCACTAGATAAACCAAGTTACTGCATGAATAGAGTTCTGCAGATAGTGAACAACGACTTAACGACTATGACTTTCAAAAAAATGCAAACTTTACTATGTGGGGCATAAAATGTGTAATGACATAATTAACTCCCACGATACAGGCCTAGTGTGGAGATTGCGGATAAAATGATAATTTTAGTGTTAAAATCTATTTTGGTGAATAAATAATTTTTATTTTTACTTTAATATAAACATCTGCACCTCATTATACAAGGATCCAAAGAAATAGACTTCTCGTTACTAAATAATCTTCCCACTCGGTTTAATCTGACCATAAGGTTTTTATTCCGCGGGGTTTTGTCAAAAGTGTTGGATACTCTGTAAACGCAATATTCAAAAGTGTTATATTTCTATGGTAGCTTAGTAATGACACATGTCTGGAGTTCATTCTGTTCTGATCTTTTGCGTAGTATACATCACATCGTTTTGTACAATATACTTTTACTTCTTACTAATGTTTTTATTGAGCATATAACCATGTATAGTCATAGAAACGACGTAGCATACTTGGTTTTTCACAATTCAATATATCTATTTTTTTCATACAAAATAATTAATTATATCACTAAGGCTGAATGAGAACCTGCCTTAAGAGTTAACATGGAGTTAAGCAAAAATTAATGGCAAGTATGACAATTCGAAATTTGAATGACACGCACGTCTAAATTGTTCAATTTTTAAGGATCTTTTAAACTATAAGTATATTAGGGGTGTTTAACTAGATATGAATTCTTGAATATCTTCGAAATTGTACGAATTGGGACACTAGTGTCTTAGAGAAGATTACTTTATTTCATCTCAGGATTTTGTCCTCGCAATTAACGGGATTCAATAAAAACACCCTGTATATGTATGCCTTATGATAGCGGCCCTACGGTAGGAGGTGACAGTTGAAGAAGATGGCACCCAATGACGATTCCGTATTACTGGATCTATTTATGTTATAACTGGTACAATATTAGGGGCTAAATAGAATCCTACACTGCTGTTGCATTTCTGAAGATTCTTCGGCGACGAGTGACACCTTCGATACACCAGTTCCTTCCAGCCAGCCAGTTCCTTGTATGAGTTGCAGTTCTTTTTTTAATTTCGCATTCATCATCATCATCCTCCTAGCGTTATTCCCAGTACAATTGCATCCTGCAGGATGCCTGGGATCCGCTACCTAATCCCAAGAATTGGTGTAGGCACTAGTTTTTACGGAAGCGACTTCCGACCCAAGGGGGAAACCAGACCTTATTGGGATTAGGCTTGTCAAGTGAGTGGGCAACTTGACTGTTAGAAGTTCTCAAGCCGCCCGGAGGCCTCTAACTTGGCTTAACAACCGGGATCAACGGCTTAACGTGCCTTCCAAAGCACGGGAGCGCTCAGTTAGTAACCACTCAAAGCGGTCACCCATCCAAGGACTGACCTCGCCCGACATTGCTTAACCTCGCATACCACACGCGGTACGCGGGCGCCGCTGGGCCACGAGCGCTCTTTTAATTTCGCATTATATGGCCAAAATACTGCAGTTTGCGGTCTTTTGAGCCTCAAACTTTTATGTGTACATAATAAAAGTATCTTCGTGACATTGCAAAAAGAAATCAAATTTTATTATTCTTAAAACTCTTTCAGCAAAATTCGCTATAAAATAATCAAACCTGCTCTCCAAATTTCACGAGAATCGGTAGAGTGGAAAAACTGTCGGCCGGACATACGAAATCATTCAGATTCAGATTCATATTCAGATTTTCAGATTCAAATTCATTTATTCACAATATACGATTACAATATAAATTAAGTATGTCAATTTACAAGAATCTCTATTGTGATCGTCAATAACATTAAATGAAAATAAAGACAATTTAATACAATTAATAAAATAAATAAATAATAATAGTAAAAAATTGGATGTCCGCTTCATTTAGGTAACAGTGGACAAATAATTTCACAGTATTTAAATATCACCTGAAAGGACCGTCATTGAATAGGTACAACAATTTCATATAAATATAAATACAAAAAATAGAATTTATCCAGTTATGTCAAAAAATTCATATATTCTTATAGAATACTAACTACAATAGTACTGACCTACTCTACTGAGACTAGAAAGGATTTTCCAGTAGAAATTTCCATTTTTGCCGAAGCCTCGTTTCACTCGGTCAAATCGACTCCTGTGATTGTGACAGCTAGGGTGTTATTTACAAACCAACTCGCCCTCACCTGTCACCTCACACCTCCCCCGCTTCTATATCGAAACTGTCAAAATTAGACAAATGACATTAGAAAGTTTCCATATAAAAACGGGTAAATGCGTACAACTGTCAAAATTTGACAAATGACATTTGACAGTTTTTTTATATAAAAACGGGCGAGACCGGGATGACCCGTTTCTATAATATATCAAAACTGTCCAAATTTGACAAATGACATTTGACAGTTTCCATATAAACACGGGTGAGGTGTGAGGTGACAAGTGAGGGCGTGTCGGTTTGTGAAGAGGGCTGCAGGTCACGTTAAGATAAAACCGTCATGTTCTATGTGACGATTTAGCACATTTCTCACATGGAACGTGAAGTTACAAGTATTAAGTTACAAGAAATTAAGAACAGATATATATGGCAATGGCAGTCCCCGATGGATTTTTCTGGGTTTGTAACTATACCTCGCAATCATACAACCGGTTTTGAAATCTACTTTTATCTTTATGTACTTACTTCGTATATGGTCGCCGGTCGGGGGCTTTTAATTGTTTTATTTTATTATTTTGCAATTAGGTAAAACCGTCGTGGGTTTTTCCATTTTTTTTATTTTATTTCATTTTATTATCTTTATGGAATAATGTATATACATTCCTCCCTAACATGCTTCAGATGTGGAATGAGTGTAAACATTTTTAAAGAGTAGGCAACGCGCATTAACACCCCTGGAATTACAAGATGGACGCTTACTGTAGTCCCTTGGGAAAACTTCGGCAGGGAACCGCTTACCACCAAGCGGACCGTAGGTACACTTGTATATCATCGATGTGGTATAAAAAACTATAGTTGTTTCTCACCTAACGCTATATATTCCGGCGAAAGGGGCATAGTAGACCGAAAGTCCAGCTCAGCGTAGGGCCAAAGTTCCGAAATGTTCCATCGTAGAGCACTTTCTACGTGAGCCCGAGGGCCGCAGGTCTTAAGGGCGAGCCCACGTGTAAAGGATGATTCGAAGCTCAGCTCAGATCGAGCTGCTTCTGAGGACCTACTCCGAACTTCGAAAATTGAACTTAGTATCGTACCATCCCTTTCCGTCATATACTGTATAAAACGAGAGTGAAAGGGGCGGGGAGGGAAGTATTATAAAATCTGTGATACTGCACAGGTGTTTGTTTCAAGTGCACTTGCATACACTTAGTGGAGAGTGGACTGGGCAGTTGCGTAAGCGGCTTTATTCCTGTATATTTGTTTGGGCGGCAGGTGCGAACGTTGCCGCAGTTTTCACAGCACTTAAGCCACATTTACAAACGTGCCAGAATCGTGCGATTCTGGCACGCGTGTAATAATTTTAACTACATTGCGGGATATGATTGATCGATTGAACTGATTGTACCTCGTACCTGAAATATAATGAAACTTGTGGGGCAATCTACAATGTCTAACTAGCCTCCCATTTCTAAAATTCTAACTCGCCGCCATCGACGCTCGGCGCGACTCACTATGCGCCCGAGCTTGATACACGTCGCGCGTGTCCGTCACCAAATTATTCTCAAGGACTCAAAAGGGTGAAATGTAGACATCCTCCGTGTCGCGAGTGGCTACCGATATTACTAGCCCCTCAAACGTGAGTGAAACCAGTGAAAAGTGCACTGTTAATTGGAGTACCTTAAGGTTTCAGGCGTGAGTGTATTGTCTTAACTCTCCCCATAAATCCTACTACTATATTGCCATACTTGCATGCAATTCTTGGACATGTGTAAACGGGGCTTTAGGCTGTTCCGTGTTTGTTGTGTCAATTGTCATTCCACGTAGTACAGCTTGTATACTGCGTGCTTAAATTTAAATGAGTCCTCCGAATAGTGCAGGATACGCGGAAACGGTCCTAGTTAGAAATAATATTGTCAATCGAATGATTATTTCTGCGGGATATCAAACGTTCGAACTTTAGATAAATGAATTACCAATATTTTCTTGAAAAGCCATGAATATATAGGTAACTTGTGGTTTAGATGTAGTATTAATTTTTAGTTGATAACGGCAGCATTTTTCATTGTTTACTTTTAATGTTTTACAATAAATCCATACGTTTATCATATAACGTTTATATAAGTAGTTAAATATATTAAGAGTATTTTGTTTGCACAATTAAATTTTTTTAATAATCTGTTTAAAAACTATAACCTTAATTACTTAAAAGAATGATAAAACGGACATTTTTTTATTTTATTCTAACTAGACGAATTCCAGAATCTAATAAATTCAGTTATTTGGAAACAGAGAATTTCATTCTTAAAAAAAAATTGGGCCAATTCTTCTTTTTGTGCTTGACCACGTAGCAGATGACCTCACCTATCCCCAATATACGTATGTCCATCCATCTGCCAAACAGCCCATATTTTAAAGTCCACGAAGCGCAAGCGGCTTACCAATACGCATCAGAACTAGCACTAGATGCAGCCATCAACTAAATTGAATAAGTTGGTCTTATTTCACTGAAACTTTGCTGTAACGCTGAGCATGCGTCCATATGCATATATTACTTGATAAATTCTCGAGTACGTTCTAAAAGGGCCTTCAATTAGAACTCAATACTGTCTGGTTGACGTAACTGGTGACCGAAGAGCTGGCGGTTTCCTCGCTCAATTAATTAATAAATAATTAATTAATATATATGTTAATACATGTTATAACTGACGATTCGAAAGTGCTTGTTGCTAGGCCTATTTGAATAAAGAATATTTTGACTTTGACTTTGACTCAACGTATCAGGATTGCGATACAGCGAGGAAATGCCGCCAGCATCCTTGGTACAATGCCACAAGGGCCCGTTTTAGATTTAAGTTGTATTTTTTTAGTTTAAGTTTATATTATTTTGGTTAAGTATTCTTGTATATATTTTCGTTGTACATAAATAAATGACATATACTGTCTATTTAAATAAAATTAGAGCTTCAGCACAGTCAAATATACAAGAGTGGGAGCATCAGTCAATATTACATTCTTTCCAATCCGTGAGTAGAATGTTCGGAAATGGAATCTAGGTACGTGACCAATAAAACTAATTTGGTGTTTCGGTTCATTATACTATGAACTCGAGACAATTTAAGAAACACATTTTTTTAAATGTTGTTAAAAATGGTTTGACGGTCTCCTTCGGCAATCCTTTTGCCGGCACTTTTTAACTAGGAACTTTTCAAGTTTAGAATGAAAACGCGTCTAGGTACGCATGTAACACTCTCGACCTCATTATTTGAGAATGAATCATGGGCGTTCAGATTAGAATTGGTTTTTCCCTGACATTTTGAAAAAGCACCTCTTTATCACCTTTCTTCGACTTTCCAGGCTCATCGTGGTCTAAGCTTGACTCCAATTAATACTTCCATGTGTGAAAGTAACACAAATGTGAAAGTAACTCTGTATGTCTGTCTGTCTGTTACCTCTTCACGCTTAAACCGCTGAACCGATTTAAATGAAATTTGGTATGGAGATAGTTTGAGTCCCGGGAAAGGATAAAGCATAGTTTTTATTCCGGAAATCATTTCTTAGGAGGTGAAAAGGGGCGTAAAAGTTCGTATATGCGAGTGATATTTAAGCCTGCGCCTACAACAATTTGATAGCAATTATTTGAGTAATATAAGGACGGGGTCGCGGGCAAAAGCTAGTAACTGCAATACTTTTGATAAAACACACACACAATGCGTACAGTGGCGGCCTAGACTGAAGGTTCTTATAGGTAGACAATAGCTTCGCTCCATTACGTTGGGCGCAACTGTTTACGACTACCTAATTAAATTGTTTTAGCCAAGTCTTTTTTACTTCTTTACGCGTATTAACTGAAATGATCTCGATCACAGAGCTGCAACTAATTCTCGAGTCTATTTAACTAAAGTACAAACGCCACCACAGTTAAATGACTATTCGTGACCCTTAAATAAAAATAAAAAAGCCTTTTATTCTTCCATACATTATAAGTTACAGTATTACATGCTTATGACATATCAGAACAGATTATTAATATTCTTTTTAACTTGTTTATTTTTATTTTACATATCATCATCATTTCAGCCGAATGACGTCCACTGCTGGACATAGGCCTCCCCCAAAGACTTCCACAATGACCGGGCCTGCGCCACCCGCATATGTATCTAATAACATAAGCTTTTGACCATGAAAAAAGCTTAGAATACATTTACATACTCCTTTATATCTGATTCTATTTATTTATACATTTACATCTTGTATTAAATATTAACATAATATATGCATTTACAATAATTTATTCATTTATGTTGGTATCATATGGACCCCTCTACGGGTAAAGGCCTCCTCCGAAGTTATCCATATTCGTCTCTCTGTTGCGCTTTTATAGCTCATTTTTTTCCTGCAATTTCTTCAATTTCGTCGTTCCATCTGCCTTTTGGTCTGCCGACTCGTCTTGATCCTGCCGGTCCTGTCCACGTGGTAGCTGTTTTCGTCCATCGGTCGTCTTGGTATCTGGCAATATGTCCTGCCCACTTCCACTTCACGCTTTGAACGAATGATGGTGCGTCGGTTACTTTGGTCTTCTTTCTTATTTTCAATTCGTGACCCTTATTACAAAGAGAATAAAGTGGACGAATGGTCAGTTAAATTTCTTGGCGATGGTACACCTATTTTATTAAACGCTGACAGCTTCCTTTCCGTATTTTAAAATATTAATATAACATTTTAAATACAAAGGGAGCATTTATCAACACACGTACCGTGACATTTGTAATTTAAACCGATAAACAAATTAACAAACATGGTTCTCCTTGTCACATCTAATCCTCAATTTTTCACCAGTAACATTTTAATTCTATTCCACGCCGCCCACATAATTGGCGGATTCCCGATGAATAAAAACAACTGTTTACATTGATGCTTCTAATATAACCCGATACAAATATAGACGCAACGTGAATCATCACTTTACTAGGGCTGCGTTACACGGTGCAAGTTGTTATAGCGTGTGTACTCACTCGCATGCTAGTAGCTTGGCTTCTTGACTTCCCTGGGATTATTACCTACTCAAGGAATGTGAATTACTGTTTTATTACGGTGATGTTACATGGTGTAGTCTGTTATAGCATAAGCTGTTATAGCATGTGTAATGACATACTAGTTATAGCACCCACTGCTGCTGCATAAATGAGAGGAGGCTAGTGTCCAGCAGTAGGATGTATATTACAGGCCGTTGACGGCGTCTTGGCTGGGCAGCCTTCGGGAAGCTACGGCACATCTTTTCGTCCTATATTCCTCAAGACGAGAGTCTGTTGTCAGAGTGTTTTGACCTGTGTGTGTTGCCAGAGTGTTTTGACCAGTGTGTTGCCAGTGCTGACATATGACACTGAAACGTGGTCGTTTACTAAATGGGCCTCATAACATTGTATTCTTCGAGATGACAATATAGTAACCAGTTTGTTGCACATTTGGCACCACCCAGGGGTCACGTTGTAATTTAATTTTCGTTGATGGTTACATTAATAACGCATTTAATGTCTAAATATAAACAGAGTTTGGGCGAGTTGTTATAACTTCAACTTGTACAGTGTAAATTGGGTCTAAGTCACGTATTGAAAACGAAAATTAAATTCTTGTAAAAGCAATAGAGTTTTGAATTTCACGAATATAGCGCAGCGTAAAATGTTGTTTTAAGCAGTATCTTCATTAAAAATAACGATCACGTATTATATAATTACAATAAAAAGGCAGAGGCAAGTACAAATTGAAAACACAAATAAGCGTTTCTGTGTAAATTATACATTTAGATAAAATTGTTAACTTTGACAATACTCTGTTTGAGCTATCGGGTTAAAATGGGTCATTGACCTGCTAATGTTTTCATTAATAGCTCAGTGTATTGTCTGAAGTCATAAACACGGTTTACTACTTTTTTAAGGCGTCGAAAATACGCATTACTCATCTAATGTAGTTTCTAGATCAACCTAACTATAAGTAAATGCGAATACCGTTGACCTTTCCTTTATTTTCGACTCACAATATGAGACACAATAATCGTACACTCTATAATAGTGCCCTCAAAAAAATAGTTTTCTCAATACAATGTGATTGAGAGTACACACATTGAGACTGATGACCTGGTAAGGGTTGCGGGTGTCCGCTGGATGCGGGTGGCGCAGGACCGCTCATTGTGGAAGTCTTTGGGGGAGGCCTATGTCCAGCAGTGGACGTCATTCGGCTGAAATGATGATGATGATGATGATGACATTGAGACTGTACACAGATGTGAGTTTCATTACATTGCGGGTTATCATTGTATAATGAGTTCCATCGATCTATCAAACCGCGCAATGTAGTGAAACTCGCATACGAGTCTTGGCGCGGCGTAATAATTACTTTTGCGGTATTTTCTACTTTCCCCTCAGCATACTGACGTCGCCTAGATTTTCTTATTTATCGGTATACAGCGGGCCTATGATGGTTGCTATTTTACCACTTATCGTCATGGATAAAACATTTATCACGTTCTGAAAAGTATGCAAGTGTGAGAGTGACGGGCGTCTTATCCACGACGATAAGTGATAAAACGGCAACCATCATACGTCCACTGTTAGTATTACATTTGCGCAGCTCCATATTACGCTGAAGTAGGGCAGTACCGATGCAGTACTGTGTTAGTATTACCACCACTACCATATCAGCCAAAGGACGTCCACTGCTGGACATAAGCTTCCCCCAAATTCACGGGGGGTATATGCCATAATCGCCACGCTTGGCATGCAGGTTGGCGATAGCAGTATCTCCACCGCACTCCAGGGATGCTGCTGCCCATCCCACGGTGGTCTTCGTCGTAGTTTTAGGACATACCCGGGTCCATTAGTATTAACATATGGCTAGCCTCAAACGAGACTAACACTCAGTAAGGCCGTTTAATAATTATTAATAAGGCATAACAACATTAATCCTCAGGTCGTGTTTTAACGTAGATAAATGTTGATATATTGTGTGATGTAATGAATGGTCAGATGCGAAGGTTAGTATAGTGAAGTGGCGTTGTCTGTAATTCGTAGTTCGGGAAATATTGCTGATGGCAATGGCAATATTTTAGGCAACAAAGTCAAAGTAAGAAGCTATTACATGTATTTCACATTTTATTTTAACTATAAACTTTAATCCTCAGGACATAAATTGATGTAGATAATTGTTATATCGTATGAGCGAAAATACTGTCGTAGCCGGTAATGCCGTAATTACTGAGGTCTTGTTTTATAAGTAAGTTACAAATACTTTATTATAAACATTACTTTTTTTATTAAGTTAGAAGTGATCGTTGCTTACGAAGCAAACTTATATGTCCCAGTTATTGGTTTGACAATAATCTTTGGCCTTTGAGTTTATTACAGACTAAAGCAAGCAAACAGCGAGACAAATATGTAATTTAAAAATAATCCTTTCCTGCTGGACTGTCGTATTAAAAACCCACTGCCCTGCTTCTCAAATCTATTAAAAAAATGATAAGGTAAATATTTTATTTCTATCATATGATAAGCGATGCTCGCTCGCTGGAGAGCACACTCGACTTGCCAGACTATACTTATCAACACATCGACTTATAGTCTTTGGACTGATCGCCAATGAAACAGAGAAACGAAAAAAAAATATGGAAAGCGATCACCGCACGTCATGGACGCCTGCAACGCCAGAGGAGTCTCATGCGTGTTGCCGACCATTTAAAAATGTATACATCCCCTTCTCTAATGTTCACTTCAAAAACTTCAAAAAAACTAACACAATTGTTTTGCAAATTATCATTTCGCTAGCAGACGCTTCTGTCAGTCTTCAGTGACATAAATGAACTCCTCTAGTAACTTCTTTAGCCACAGTGATAAATAAAAACAAGCGACTGGTGTTTTCCACTCTAAGAATTATTGCCGGTGTCGTGGCAATATTCCCGTCGGGTCATTAGTCGGGGCATTAGTCAAATGTAATCGGGCGTGCCTGTCCACCCGTCTGCTAACGACGTGTCACATCTCGGGTAGCATCGAACACCACTCTTAGTCTGACCCCTGATCATGCATAGTTGTTACGCATGGTGGGGTAATGTTATTGTGGTGAGCTGGTGTAAAGATTGCGAATCGTGGTTAGGCTAAAAGGTTACTTACTTTTTTCCGGAATTGATAAAGTGAATGTTTCTGGATTTGCGTTTGGGCGTTTCGGACGAGGGCTTTACAAAGCGGTACTCAGTAACAAAAGCATCGGTAAAGGGACAAAAAGGTTCATTTCAATGAGCGCCCAAAACTATTCGAATTAATTTCGTATATTATTTACTCCGGTTAGCGACCACTTAATTTAGTATGCTGGTTTGCAACTTTAAAATTTCACCGGTTATTGCATTCCCAAGCGTCATTCTCATTTATTTTCAAAGGATTTTTAAATCAGTACCGCGTAGACTTTGATTCGAGGGGGACTTTGATCAAGCTGGTTTTTACATATGTTTTGTTTTTATTTTCGGGTGGTAGCTGGCAGTGAACATATTAGTACATTGTCTGACTGTTTACTTGATTAAATTTACCTATTTGCTAATAGTACCGATTTTATGCCATATTCTAAATGATGTAAGTAGCCTTAGTTTTTCTAAAGTAACCCAATCTACGGTAATTTGGTTGCTTAATAAATAATACCTATGGTTTTATAAATTAGATCTGACGTATATTTCCGAGATACTTTTTAATTTATATTATATTCTATTATACAGGGTGTGGCCTGTAATAGGAGCAAAAAATTAAACGGTACACTATTGAGCTCTCCAGCAATTATTTCCAAATGATTTTAATAGAAAAAAAAAGTTTTTTTTGCAATTTATTTTTTCGTAAATGTAGCTTATCTGTACTTTTTTACTCTACTGGAGTGATATTAATAACAATTTATTCAAAAAAGACTAAAAATTTATAAAAAAAAATAAAAAATGCCAGAAACATTCTTTCAAACCAAAAATGCGACAACGATTATGAGTCATAATTTGAAGCAACCTCAAAATCAGCATTGACTGCCGCGCTATAATCTCTGGGTGCCAAGATCCATTACTTGGAGGTCGTAACTTTAGATCAAAACTTCTCCCAATTGAAAAAAGATAAAAAAAAATTGGACACAAGAGGTTACTGCAGATGCTCTAAGGAAGCGTCCTTTAAATTTATTGCTTCTATTACAGGCCACACCCTGTATATGGTTTTTACTAATTGAAGTAAAGTATTTTTGTCATTATTTTAATTTTAGTTTCAATATTATTCATCCTACACAACCAACCGAAGCAACCGTAACATTTATAGAGTACCCACTTAGAACTAAAAACGACTATGTGCATTGGTGAACAGAGTTCAAAATCAAATGACTAGGTTTCCTACGAAGGCTAATCAATTTTATGGCTTGTGTTACAAGGTTCATTAATCTTAGACCACTGCATTCGACCACAGATAAGGTAACAATGTCTCGCTTCCTCTTATCATGTATCGCATCTATCCATCTCAATTCATCTAAGGACTAACAACTAGACATATCCATCACAATTCTAGTGTCACCTTATCTTGTTTATTCCCATTGAAATATAAACTTTATTACGTTCGCTTAAGAGTAATAATCGAGCGTAGACGGCTTTGACAAAGGCTAAGTGTTTGTTTAGCCTCAATTTCAATCGTTATTAAAAGTGTGAGAGATGGTTTTTATGAAGTCTTATTTTAATGGGAGATAATTCAATCATTTCACAAATAGCTACTGTAGTCGACCAGTAAGTCATTTTCAATGTTAGATCTTTATTAGGTTTTAGATCACAAGCATTATATTTTATTCATAAAATGGAGTATTTTGTAATTTTTAAATTTTAACAGTGCGCACAAGTTGCAGTAGGTGGTATAAATAGGTACCATGAAAATTGGTCCAAAACGTAGTAATGTACCAGGAGTTAGCAACCTTTTCTAAAATGTTTTAAATGTTTTTTTTTTTTTAATTTACGAGTATTTTTTTATGTTCTATCAAAGAAGGAAATGATTTTCGTAATCGCAATTCGATGCCGATGATTGCCTTACAAGGTTCCTTTACCATTTTTGTCACAACCTGTATAACACACCCTAATGGGTGTACTTACCTAAAGTACCACTATACTGAAATTCCGAACCCCAAACGTAGGACGGCAATTAATCAAGAATGAACTATGAAATTTCAATATCGATGCCTGTCTGAACTTAGCGGAATTTATAATGAAATTCGACTTGAACTTTGAGGGGTACTATTCGGATTGACGTATTATTGTGATATTGGTACGATATTTGTTACGCTCACTCGTTTATAAAAGCGTGAATGTATCGAGAATGTACGTGAGATTGAACTTTTTATGAGGTTTTGCAAAATATAATATATTTAAACTCAAATTATGAAAAAAGCATTGATAATACACTGGTATTACTGGTTTATACCTTTGAAGGATACGATGCTTTTTTTAAAGTTTAAGCGAGTGAAAACCAGTTCATTAATTCATAAATTATTTTATTTAAACTTTATTGCACAATACAAGAAATATGTACAAATGGCGGACTTAATGCCATAAGGCATTCTCTACCTAGACCTACCTTTACTAGAGAACTTATTACAAATACATTTATAAAACACACATATTACTCATTTTCTGATGAAATTTTACATTTTCTGATTTAGTTTTAGAATGCAAACCAGTTTTTAGAAGCTTTTATTTAACTTGCAAAGTATATATGTATGTAGCTATGTTTGTTCAATCTTGCAACTCAATTTTGAAGCAGATATCTTCCTGAAATTTGGCATACGCTTGTGTAAGTTCAATGACAATGCAATATTATGGTACCACTGAGCTGATCTGATGATGGAGAGAGAAGGTGGCCATAGCAATTAAAATTTATAACAAATTACCCGCAAATATAAAAAAAATATATAGAATACAATAACTCCCTACATTCACAAACTAAAATCGTTCCCGATAGAAAATCCTACTATTGTGTCTCAGGATGATTACTGTAATTACATGTACTTAAACTTATATTCAATTGTCTTTTTAGAATTATTGATATTTACATTAGTGATCTCTAATTGGGATGTTGACAACAATAAATAAATTACTCTTACATTACCAATAAATAAATCTGATGAAATTTTACGGGAAATATCACGCTTCTACTTAGTTTTGCTATTTTAAAGATTTTTAATACATGAAGAAGAATAAATGGACGCTATCTGATCATAGAAAAGGCGTGACGTGACGTCATTTATTGCTATTTCCCTACAAACTTCATACTAACAGAGCGTTTTTCAAATCAAAAGTTGTTGATCTATCACTATCAGTCAACATCCCTACTGTACAGACAGACTACCTAGCTCTTAAGAACTACACCCTACCAGGGTCCATGTGATTCTATTTCTTCTTTTTAACAGCTTTATAAACACCATGGTTTGTAATAAATATTTATTATTATTATTATAACTTCTACACTACACAAGATAAACCTGCCGGCAGTGACTTGAGACATAACCGATATCCTAAGAGACATGTTCTCTCAATTAAGACAAATGGAATCGCGTCCCAGTTTACTTTGCCCATTTTATTTGAATGTAACATTTATTTGTAACACTGTAACCACACATTGGACGCAGGTGTTATTAACGACCTAATTTGTGTTAAAAATAAACCCATGGCACAGATGTCTCTATTTACGATTATAATTGTTTATAGTTCGGTCCGTAACCCAGTCCCTTGGAGATAAACAATCGCTGTCAATAAACAATGTCAAAAAAAGAAAGCTGGAATAAATGGCGGGGATGAGCTCGCCTTTTGTGCTTGTCAATTTTTCTCTGTGTTACGCGGGAATATAAATAAATATTGGGGGAAAATCTTACACAACCTAGACCTAGTCCCAAACTAAGCAAAGCTTGTACTATGGGTACTAGACGACGATACGTATGAATATACATACGTATATAGATATAAATACATAGAGAACATCCAAGACCCATGAAGAAAATCCGTGCTAAATGCACAAATAATGACCAGAAGGCCTACTCCGAACTTCGAACTTCGTATCTTGCCGTCCCTTTCCGTCATAATAGTGTATAACACGAGAGTAAAAGGGACGGCACGACACGAAGTTCGATTTTCGAAGTTCGGAGTAGGCCCCCTGGCCGGGTTTCGAACCCGGGACCTCAAGCTTGGGAGGCAGTGTCACTACCAACTAGGCTAAATTTTTAGGTCGTTAAATTTTTATTGGGTCATTAAAAATAGAACTCAATCCGTCTTAGGTATAGATCCTAGGCTCTATAATGTTGACGTTATCAGGGCCATTATGGTATAAGTTTTCGATACATTTGCTTAAAATACAACTACAACCACAACTGACATATGCAGTGGAACGTGAGTATATCACACCGAAGTGATATCTAGCACACACATAGCATAGCATATATATGCTAGGTATCACTTCCGTGATCTATGGTTCCACCGAAATGCGTCTCTTTAATTTTTTCACACCTCAGGTCCGATCCAACAATTTAAAGTAATAATATATTATCTTATTCGGTACTTTTTTGTCGACATTCTATGTAATGTTATTTACAAAATGTAACGCTTTGTAATGACTGTTTGTACCAAAATAAAGAGAAAAAAATAAAAATAAAATAAAAAATGCACATTTTGGAATACTTGTCCCTCACTTCAATTTCCTGTTTAGTGATTATAAAAGGGGTTTAGTTAGGCTATTAGTTCCGATAGTTTTAGTAAATATCTTAGTACTGTAAATATCCATAAATCGAGTAACTCAGTGGTCAACAATTTGTATAAAAATTGTCCCTTACCACTGCGTTACCAGTTTACGGCAACAAATATTAATTTATGCGTTTTTACCACTGAATTCATTTTACAGTTCAGGAAATATTTCGAAATACAAATCTTGTATTCTATGTAGTTCAATGCGTGTCATATTTTATTTACACAAAAGAAAAAAACGCTATTCAAAAGAAACTGGCCCATCAATTAAGCAATGGAACGTTATCGAGAACTGAGACATTTATCTTACTTTATTAGGAACAATCTTATATAAAACCACTTTAAAAAATCAGTGGAACAACATTGTATAATTCGTAAGGTTATAAAATTAGCGAACAATCAAAGTGTGGGCGTGTGATCTACAAGATAAGTGGATTAACAGTCGTACAATAGTCGATCGGATTGAGATGTTAAATATTTGACTGATTTAATTTATAGATAGTGAGTCATGGACAAAGAGCAGCATATAAACATGTTTTCTCAAACATGAAATGAAATATTGACGTGAGGTTCGTTATAGTAGGCTAAGTATCACGTTTCGGGTGCGGCGGAACGAGCGGCCTATGATGGTCTTTCATACAGAATTCGAGGCCTAGCCGGCAAAGTAAGCCCCGGAAACAAAAGACGGACGGCTGCTGCAGCCTTAGAATTTCATTTAACCTTTTTTTTTGTAATTTTAAACTTCATTGCATTTTAAAAAAATGCACTTTGTATGCCTTGACGTGCACTTGGCTAGAATGGCAATTCGTGGACGCGTATCTATTGACGAACTCCGCTTCGTGTCGTCCGTTAAAATGAGCTTTCACCCCACATATTGCTTTTTCCCGACCTCTGCATTGATGTACTATTGTGTAAAAAATTGGGATAAGATTATATTGCTGACAACCCTAGCTATAAGCATGGCCGGTTCATGTCTGACACATAGCATTCGTCCCTCTCGCACTTAAATACTTGCTAGTAAGGGACAACGTCTATATGTCCAAGTTAAACGATATCATGCTAGCTAAACTTCAAAAAGCGTCTTTATAGACCAAGCTTCAAGATTCAAAATCCCATAACAATTTTAGATAAAGTCAGATATTTTAATAAATTTCAAGTATAGGCAGATATTTTCTTAGTACCTACGTTCAATATGTTATGTTTCAAAGGCCGCATTATTTCAATAATAGTGAAAAATTCACGAATAATCCACGACGTGTGCATTCCGTGCATTGGTGTGGAACTGTGAAATCCACAGCGTTATTTCCGGACCGATACGACCTTCAAGAAAATATCGTACTCCCATCTTAAAGGCCGGCAACGCACTTATAAACCCTCTGGTGTTGCGAGTGTCCATAGGCGGCGATAATCGCTTACCATCAGGCGATTCATCGCTCGTTTGCCTTCTATTTCATAAAAAATGCTTCGAACCAACTGAGCGATCTAAGGATCCCTCCGTGGTAGCCAATTCTAAAATCAATTCACTTTAATAATTACGAAAGCTTGGTGTTGTTCGTGGTGAATAATATTTTAATTTTTCACTTTGATTGGAAATTGTTTTTCCTCTAGCGGACGATTCTGCTAGATGATTTTTTTCTTTTAGCCAGTCATTCTTGAGCCCGGGGACTGTCAATATCTGTTATATAGACAGGGGTTTATATTTTATTACTTTTCGATAAAATTTAGTTTTGGAATAGGTACAGTCAGCATCAAAAGTAGCTACGTATATGGTGTCAAAAGTTCTTATTTATTTATAATAAATTATTAATAAAATTTATAATAAAGAATTTTTAACTTTTTAAATGCATAGCTACTTTTGAAGCTGACTGTATGCGTGATGACTGACGTGACGTTCTATTTTACAGTATGTTTAAATCGTATGTAGTAAAATAATCACTATAAAAAAGGATGACGACAACACGTTATGTCATCATCATCATTATCCGAGCGTTATTCCCAGTACAGTTGCATCCTTAAGAATGCCAGGGGTCCGCTACCTAATCCCAAGAATTGGCGTAGGCACTAGTTTTTACGGAAGCGACTGCCATCTGACCTTCCAACCCGAGGGGAAAACCGACCTTATTGGGATTAGGCTTGTCAAGTGAGTGGGCAACTTGACTGTTAGAAGTTCTCAAGCCGCCCGGAGGCCTCTAACTAACCTCTAACGCGACAACACGTTGTGTATTATTAATTAAAAAAACACTACCTTAACCTTACTAAAACACACTAAATTATCTTTTAACAGCGCCATTTTGTACTCAAACAGGTATAGTGACGTCATTAGGGACCTAGTCCAACAATGAGGATAGCCTATTAGTGCCAGTGTACCGACGGTAAAGGTTCCAAACATTGGCCCAACACTGCAAACATTGGTCCAAACTAACATTTTAAATGAAATACCGCACTCTTTGCATATATTTAGGCGACTTCATGAGATTCAGCGGGGCCGGATCGGTACGTGAAGTGATACAGAATTGCCTTCGTCACCGGTATACGAGTACATTAACGGCCGTTGCCGGATTTTTTTACGCTTGGACGGTGGCACAACAGCATACGATCTGATTGATGGTAAGCAGATACCGTCGCATTTGGACGCTTCCGACTCTAGACGATATAATAATTACAAAGGCGTTGCGAATGATTATTGATATGACGTTGAGTATTTACTGTGTTGAAAGCTAGAGACACATGGTAGGTCTCTCATTCAACAGCGTCAACATATCTTCTTATATTATCTAGATGAGGATCCTTGCATGCGCTTCGAGCCAATGGGAACTTTTGTGCAATATTTATTATTGCCCTTGTTCTTCAAGTTGCTCTCCGACGTTTCCACAAACATCATTTCTGTCACTAGTCTTGTTATCTAGTAGTAACAAGGATCTTTTCTTCCGATTATGCCACTCCCACATTTGACGGTGCGGTATGAATAAGCTGTCAAGTTAGTACCGATTGTTTACTGCGTCTCTATACTTCCTGCCAGGATGGGCGGAAGTCATCATCATCATCATCATTTCAGCCGATTGACGTCCACTGCTGGACATAGGCCTCCCCCAAAGACTTCCACAATGACCGGTCCTGCGCCACCCGCATCCAGCGGACACCCGCGACCCTTACCAGGTCATCAGTCCACCGTGTGGGGGGCCTGCCCACGCTACGCCTTCCGGTACGTGGTCGCCACTCGAGAACCTTCCCGCCCCAACGGCCATCGGTTCTGCGTGCTATATGCCCCGCCCACTGCCACTTAAGTTTTGCGATTCGAAGGGCTATATCGGTCACTTTGGTTCTGCTGCGGAAGGCCTCATTTCTGATGCGATCGCGCAGAGAAACTCCCCGCATAGCCCTCTCCATTGCTCTTTGGGTGACTTTGAGCCTTCTTATGAGGCCCATAGTGGGCGGAAGTGCGCGGTACAAATTCAGTATTGCATCGAAACTGCTCCGCTTTAGCATTATAGAAAGCGCAAGCCGCGAAAGAGCCAGTGTGGTACAGCAGAGCCGGTTAATTCTGGTTTGCGAGTAGCCACACCGACCAAAGCGCTGTATGTGTCGCGCCTGCATTACACCGCCACGGCCTATGACATGGTGGAGCATGTTCGCCAGAAGATTTCTGCTCTGCCTTAAGGTTGACTGCTAGAGAATGCCATACGGCATTAAGTCCGCCTTTTGTACGATAAGGTTTATTTAGTGCCATAAAGATTAAATAAATAAGATTGGCTATTTGCTAAGGGTGTTCTAGCTGCGTTCGCGCCACTGCGTGCTCGTCAGCTCGTTTGTTGTGCGCGTGCCGCGGCCGATGCAGGGAACCATCGCGTGTGTTGATCATCGATTTAATTCTAAATCGATGGTGCTGATAGCTGGCCCAACGGTGTCGTATTTGGGTGGTTCCGGGGCAACCTACTCCAATCCTACACCGGAGTTGACGATGCTACGGAGTCACGATGTTTTGTCGCCAAAATAATATTTAAGTAATTAATTAACACGAATATTTGTTCCTGAGTCTTGGATATTTTCTATGTATTTAAGTATTATTTATCTTTGTATTTATCTATGTATATAAGTATGTGTATCGTCTTCTACTACCCACAGTACAAGCTTTGCTTAGTTTGGGACTACGTCAATTTGTGTAAGATTATCCCCCAATATTTATTATTTATTTATTTATTTAAACTTTATTGCACTAAATGTAATTGTACAAATGGCGGGCTTAATGCCAAATGGCATTCTCTACCAGCCAACCATTGGGCTAAACAGAGATTTATGAAAGGATTAGGATTGATTTATTTTTTTCATTTATATTTATCTATTTATATTAATATTTATTGAGTAACTGTAATACTGTCAGTAGAATGATAAGTGAGGAAATCTGAACGACATCAGTAAGATCTCGGTACACTAGAAAATACCGCAAACAGATAACGCCCCACAAAGTCAGGACGTAGCCTTACAGCGGTCTACGTTGGATGGTTTTACCTCGTAGTTCACGAGATTGGACCAAACCCGCCAAGCTTTGTGGCCTAAGCAAACAGATGTTTTCATCCCCAAAGATATTACCTTTATGTTTGAAGTGTTTTGGGTTAATCATATTGTTCCTCGGGTGACATACAGCGTACGTATAAGGTTTCAAAGTTATTTATTTTAAGTAGCTCGTCGAAAAGGCGAATTTATGCGATCCAATATTGTATGTCAGTCGCAAAATGAGCAATATTTTTGCAAGGTTTTATTTGGCTTTCCTGTTCCGAACGTCAATCCACATTTTACCGCTTAGGTTTTTCAAATGAGTTGGCACAGTCAAGTTGCCAGTACAAGTTTTTAAGCTGCCCGAAGGCCTCTAAATTGGTTTAAAAACTGCTGTTATAGACAGCAGCCAGGATCAACGGCTTAGCGTACCTTCCAAAGCACAGGAGTGATCTGTTGGTAACCACTCAAGGCGAGCTCCCATCCAAGAGTTGACCCGGCGGACGTTGCTTAACCTCGCATACAGCATGTGGTGCGCGGGCGCCGCTGGGCCACGAGCGCTACTTCATTATATGGCGATGCATATAAGTATTTCTGTGCGAGAGTAATGGACGATTCACACCAAACGGCTGGAGTTGGCGCGCACGCCACCGGAGTCAAAGGAATTCGAACCCTCCATACAGTAGCTAGACTCCCTATCCCAACGGCAGCGGCAGAGCCGGTGGCAGCCGACCGGCTGTCCGCAACCCATTCAAATATGAAATCTAACTTCTGTATGTAGGGTTCGAATTCCTTTGACTCTAGTGGAGTGCGCGCCGACTCCAGCTGTTCGGTGTGAATCGTCCATAAACGTTCCCGTGCTCGCCTGACAGCCGCCACATGTCGCCGGTCCATATATAAGGCCTAAAAAGCACGTGCTCATCAAAAACACAACATTTGGACTATTTGACTACATATTTGGATAGAACTTTATTCGACACGTTTGACGATAGCTCGTAACATGCCCACTATAATAATTGTTCTCAAATG
Source organism: Notocelia uddmanniana (assembly GCA_905163555.1). NCBI lineage: Eukaryota > Metazoa > Arthropoda > Insecta > Lepidoptera > Tortricidae > Notocelia > Notocelia uddmanniana. Next base: position 22,926,347 of record LR991068.1, read on the forward strand.
ATGGGACCTTGATTGGACCCGGGTATGTCCCGAAACTACGACCAAGACCACCGTGAGATGGGCAGCAGCATCCCTGGAGTGCGGTGGAGATACTGCGATCGCCAACCGGCATCCCAAGCGTGGCGATTATGGCATTTACCTCCCATGAAATTGGGGGAGGCCTATGTCCAGCAGTGGCAGTCTTTGGGCTGATATGGTGGTGGTGGTGGTGGATGGGACCTTGCGCCATGTCATAGGTGTCTCGGGTGACGTCACACATCACCACGTCACGACTCGTCGTACAGCAGCCCTTCGCATCAACCTACGTCGCACCTCCTCATCAGCATGCCTAGTGAATCGAACCACCGGCACCGCTGTATGAAGTGATTGTGAAATACGTAATATCTGTGAATGATATAATTTTTAAGAAAAAAAAAACCGACTTCAATGGGGGAGGCCGGTAAAAGATTATTATTCTTAGATGGTGCACTCTTAGATAGATATACAATAAAATAAAAATGGCTATAATGTATGTTTATAATGGTAGAAGACTAAGTACCCTCAATTCCTCATGGAATCATGAAAAAACCTTGCTTGCTTGACAAACAAAACGAAGAGAACAAATCGCCAAACGTGAACTACGCGTCGTTGAAGAGTTCCGTTCTGATCATCATCAGCAGTTCCACTTCATCAAATGTCACTTTTATGAATGAAAATTCTTGATTAGTTCATGAAAATACTAAAAAACACTATTTGTGTGCCTTTCACATTTGAGGAGTTCCCTCGATTCCTAATAGATCCCATCATCAGAACTCGAGCATGACAAAAATCAATCGTGAAAATAGAACTTGCTTAACAAACACAGCTAGAAGGACAAATCGCCAAACGTGAACTTTTCGTCGTTGAAGAGTTCTGTTCTGATCATCATCAGCAGTTCCACTTCATCAAATGTCACATTTTTTTATGAAAATGCTCGATTTGTTGATAAAAACACAAAAATCACTATATGTTTGCCTTTAAGATTTGAGGATTTCCCTCAATTCCTCATGGATCCCATCATCAGAAATCAAGCATGACAAAAATTAATCGTGAAAATAGAACTTGCTTAACAAACACAGCTAGGAGGACAAATCACCAAACGTGAAGTTTTTGTCGTTGAAGAGTTCTGTTCTGATCATCATCAGTTCCACTTCATCAAATGTCACATTTTTGCATGAAAATGCTTGACTTGTTGATAAAAACACAAAAATTACTATATATTTGCCTTGAAGATTTGAGGAGTTCCCTCAATTTCTAATGGATCCCATCATCAGAACTGCGTTTTGACAAAAACGGGACCAACTTGGATATATATACATACAATCAAAAAAATAATTTTCTAAATCGGTTAAGAAATGACGGAGTTATGGACTAACAAACATTAAAAAAAAAAAAACAAAAAAAAAAATTCAACCGAATTGATAACCTCCTCTTTTGAAATTTTGAAGTCGGTTAAAAAGCAGATCGCAGCTAAGACTCGCGGCCAATCATGACTTCCAAATCAGTTAGGTTATAAAATGGTGTGGGTAGCCATTTTAAAATCCTGCCTGAATACGTGAATTTACCGATCACTTTAGTCAAGTTTTCTATTATAACTTTTTGCACTAACATACTTGTATTCTATTCTATAGTATAGAGCTCTTATCATTTACCTCCTCCGCTGCTGCCACTCTCTTTACAAATATGTAATTATGTATTGTTTGTACATTTATTTCATTGAGAGCGCCAATTATGGCGCAGTCGGTAGGATAAATGTATATCCAATGGTTCACATTAAAATATTATAAAAAGGGTCACTCGTATTTAACGACGAATACTGCTCGACAAGTTGACATGTTTTAGACGTATGCGGTCCTTTATTATGAGCGCTGGCCGCGGCGTCCCGTTTTGTATGTCAAGCGCCATTCAACCTTAGATATGATACTATATTAATATTCGTATGTCTGAAACACACGGTAGTTTTTTTATATATAAAAAATGTTTCGCGTCGAACTGTAAAAACTTGTAAGCCCCTATGTCTCGGCAAGCTCTTGACCGATTTCGCTCATATTCATACTTAATTTTTTTTCATGAATTCGCTTAACAAATTTCAAAACGTTCGGATTAAAGATACTTGAGTTATCCTTGATCAAACATTAATACATACATACATAAAGAAGCTAGCTCCAGTAACCTCGGATACTTCACTCGCTCGTTAAATCAAATGTTGCTATTCGAAACGCAAGTCATAAAAACCATAATATATCTAAGTGAACAATGGCAAGTATGTCACAAGCTATTACAGAAACAAGTCGAACACTAGCCGAGGGTGACTTTTGTTATTCAAATTCTTCACAAGGTAATCCTTGTGTAACAGAATTAGAAACAAAAGCATACCATCGCTTTCCAAGACAAATGAGACAAAGCAACAAAAAGACAATTTTTACCAGTTCTAGTATATGACTTACGTCTTTTTGAAATCAGTTATTTTAAATACAGTTTAGAGGGCGAAGAGTAGAGAAGGTAAAATACAACCGGCCGGAGCCTTGGTAATTTCAGAAGACATAATTTCTATTTCCAGGAGCTTCAGGAGATTAGTTGAGCTTTTGGTAATTGGTTAGTTAAAAATGTATATGTCATTAGAAGTGTTGATGAGGTTTTTAATTGTCGTGAATAGTTAATACGCATTCTTATTAAGTTGGTATCGGGGTGTCGGTATTTTACTAAAATTATAAATTTTGAGGAGGCTTGCCTCGTTAAAAGTTATTTTATGGTTTAAGAAATTTAAGTATCAAAAAGGTTTACATAAATCACTTACTGAGAAAACGATAATTTTGCTTAAATCTAATATAGGAGAAGGTAGCATGCAAAAACGGTTATCGACGACTTTTCGAGCAGAACACAAAATCCAATACGTCCTAGAATTGTATGTTCTGGTCAAATTATTGAGTTTTTTATGTAACTGTACTTACGATCTAGTTTGTATTATTGTGTATGTTGTGTAGGTAATTTAGCGTGGTTTTAGGATATTTTCGCTCCTTGTTATTTTGTAATCATATTTAATTATGACGAACCGGAAGGCGTAGCGTGAGTAGGCAGCCCAAAAGGTGGACTGATGGCCTGGTAAAGGTCGCGGGAGTCCGCTGGATGCGGGTGGCGCAGGATCGGTCATTGTGGCACACTTTAGGGGAGGCCTATGTCCAGCAGTGGACGTCCTTCGGCTGATGATGATGGTGATTACATAAGCTGGAGTTACAAGCGTATATAAGCAACGATGCATGACCGCTTACCATCAGACGGGCCGTGCGCTTGTTTGCCACTTCTATGGTATAAAAAAACCGGGAAAGTACGAGTCGGACTCGCGTACCGAGGGTTTCGTACAACAAAAAAGCAAATGTGATTTATCAATATAATGGTATTTTTTAGTAAAATATACGTAAAAATAAATAGTATCACCAAATTTCAAGTTCATAGGTCAATGAGAAGTTAAAAAATTCTTTAGAACAAAATGTGTGACAGACAACAGACAGACACGCGAGTGAAAGCAATAGAACTTCGGGTACGGAACCCTAAAAAAAACAAAATTAATTTATTATTATTATTCACTTTATTTATTTTTGATCTTAAGTTAGTTTTCTACAACATATTTACAAAAGTAAAATATAAAAATATACATACAAAATATAAAAGCATTATAAAAAACCTAACCTAGAGTGCCGCCGGCAGCGAGGCAGGGCCTAAGCTACCGGTGGTTAGGGCGACAGAGAGAGGAACCTCCTGACTATCCGCGCCGTGTCCAAGAGTACCGCCTTCTGCATCTGACCCTTGACCCAGCCATCTAGCGAGAGTCTCTTGAGATGTTGGTCTCTTCGCAATTAGACCGTTCGCAGAGACCGTTCTTATTACTATTATTATTAAAAATCTTGTTTGAGACATTCATTTTCTTCCTGACTCATCGCCATCGTCCTTGGTACCCATTCCTTAAATACAGTTGCAGTCACACAATCAACGTTTGTTTGGGTTATTTTAGACCAATATACCTACAACAAAACGCACACATGCATTCTCGATTAGTGATATGTCGCCGGGAATATCGGGAAAATCCGGCGTAGGCCGTCATCGTTGGGACTGACATTCGCTCGAGATTGGAATTTTAGAATTTAAAGGAAAGCTAGCATTTTTCCATTGTAAATTTTTGGTTTGGGGTTCAGGAGCTCGCTCGACTCTGATTCAATACCTAAATGACACTTTCAGTCTTATGTATTTTGTCATAATGTCAGAAGTGATCAACAGGTAATTAAGGTATCAGGCATGGGGACGTTTTGCCTTATAAATGTGTCATATTGAATCAAAAGAATGGCCTTTGGGGGCGTCACGCCAACATCGCGTCATTGCTTTCCTTTTATGTTGAATTGAACTAAAATATTAAGATACTTTTTTAAAGTAGGTTAATAATTATCAATATTATCAATGTTTTTTTTTGGGTCATATGCTGGCCAGCAGCTTTGCGGCTTTAGCTGGGGGTCGTGACTGGCGGTGGATGGACACCTCTTATGGGGCCATCCGACAGCTCGGGGTGAAACCGCGTTAGCACTCGTGGCGCACGGGCGACACATTATCAACGTAATGAACATGTTTTGTAGGAAGAACGACTGGCTGGGCCGCGGTGTAAACGTCAGTGGGCAGCGGGGAGGCGAGCGGGCGCCCATACACTGAACTCGTTCAAAAATGTGTGCGCCTGCGCCGTGGCCTCAAGTTTTGTAGTGGCGTTTCTTGTCGATAGTGGTTTCCCTTTTCAGAAACGCTAGTAGATTTTATTACCGACAGTAAAGCAAGTAAATATGCTATTACTGAACTACTGACTCCATCTTAGGCCCCCGCGTCACTTACCAGCTCTAAGATTAATCACTGACTAGTCATATACTCGTACTTAATATTATAAATGCTGAACCGATTTAGGTGAAAATTTTTATGAAGATAATTTAAGCCGCAAGGAAGAAAATAGAATAGTTTTTATTCCGGAAATCATCCCATGAGGCGGTAAAATGGGGGACGGAAGTTTGTATGGAGGAACGATACAAATAAAAAACGTGTCGCATGCAAAACCTAGTTGTATATACATAAATATTTATAATCACGCCTGTTTCCCAGAAGGGTAGGCCGATATCACGGATTTCCATTTGCTATGATCTTGAGATACAACTTTCGCTTCATAAAATCTCAGAACATTCTTCATGCGCGCTGGTTTAAGGTACTCTCTTGACATGGCCATTCTGCGGAATGTCTCTAATTAAGTTGGAGTACGTTCGCCTAGGCCTTAGGTTCTCTGTGTAAAAAAAAGGTCTTTCCCTTCCTATTTTTCCATCCATTCTTCCTTCATACATACATAAACTCATGCCCATATTCCCAAGAGGGGTAGGCAGAGCACATGAAAATTAATTTTCAGTGCCACTTTTAGCAATTGCAGGTTTATAGATGGAGAAAATGTGATATTGCAGTGACGGGTTGCTAGCCCATCGCCCACAACACACTTCAACCTGTTTTCTATAGTCGACTCTTACGACACCCAAAGGAAGAAATGGGGTGGTGCTATTCTAACCCCGGTTCCTTCATACATTTGTTATCCATCCTCTCTACATGTCCAAACCATCTTAACATACCTTTCTCAAATCACGTCACGATATCGTCATTCACTCCACACCTCCGTCTTATGATGGTTTTTCTCACTCTATCTCTCAAAGTAACGCCACACACTTCTCAACGCTATAATTTCCACTGCATTCACTCCACTCCGATGCTTCTTCTGCCACACCCAACTTTCGCTGCCATACATACATAGTGTCGGCACCCGACACTTCACTATGCACAGCCTGCCGCGCTGACACTTTCTGGCTGCTCATAAGAGCGTGAAGTCACCGATTAATATAATAGCTGGTGAAGTGCCCCATTCACTTGATTCCAAGCTATCACTCTCATTTCAATATCTCAAATAAATACCAGCAATGTTACCCGTGGCAGTATTCCCGGGAATATAATTGGTAGCATCACATCGATTCCCGATACAACCATGACGCGGCTAATTCCGTCTCTGTGTCACCGTTTCAAATTCATTGCTCTCGTGACATAGCTGCAACAAACAGCATGTACGCTATTAAGAGGATATATTTAGAAAGTTGTACTTAAATTCATTTGATATTTAACTGTAGCTTTTCGGTGAAGACATCTTGAGGAAATCAGGAAACCAATCTAAACCCAACAAGACTTAGTTTTCCTTCTGGGTTATAAGTTCAGATGACAGTCGCTTTCGTAAGACTAATAGGTACATATGCCAAATCTTGAGGTTAGGTGCCAAAAGTAGTTAGGAGTATACTGTTTCTGCGGCACCCCTGCGGCGCGGCCGAATTTTTTTTTGGTTTTTTGCTGCGGCAGGTTTTTTTTGGGTGTCTTTTTCGTGTGAATTTGAAATGCAGCTATGTGATATGTGACCCCCCGTTGTTTTATGTTTATGACAGGTGTGGGTGCATTGTTGTTTTTTTGCTGCGGAAGGTTTTTTGGGTATCTTTTTCGTGTGAATTTGAAATGCAGGTATGTGATATGTGACCCCCCGTTGTTTTATGTTTATGACAGGTGTGGGTGCATTGTTGTTTTTTGTTAGAAGATTGCTGTTTTGAGACGATTTGCGTATTTTATTTAAAAACGATTTATTTGATTAGGATCAACAGTCTGTTTTTGCTCTATTCCCACGCAAAGGTAGGTAATTAATTACATTCTGTGAACAGCAATATATTTTAAAATTAATGTTGACAGAAATGATCGTGAGAATGACATGGGTTTTCTATTTGATTGGGTATAAATAAAAGTAAAGAACATTTGAAGCTAAGCAGGTTCAAACACGCCCCATCCGTTGGAATATTGCAGTAAAAAACTAGTTGTTTCGTGTCGTAACATGCAACGAACAGATGTTCATTTTTATGGGGGTAACATATTTATTGTCTTATCTGTGACATGTGAGCGTGTATTATATTTGGGAAAAAAACGATAAATATCAGCAACTATTACGAAATGTCATGCTTGCCGTATTTTATTGGTCACTAAACTACCTAAAGATCATTTAAATCTATGCAGGTTCCATTTCCAAGAATATTGCAGTAAAAAACTAATAAAATTCCACGTCTTGCTACAAGTTAGAACGTGTTGTATCAAATGAACAGGTACCTGTTTTATTAATAGATTTTTTCTCCTAACCGCTACGTGTGTACACCGGGACACCGCTACGTGTGTGTGTGTGTGTCTGTCGTGAATAAAAGCAAAGCTCAAATCCAGAGGGCCGCCATTCGCTCAGATTAGTTTGTCTGAAAACCGTGTCAAGTGTTAAATAAAAGTGTACTAAAGTAGATAGTTGTCAATAGTTTTAATTTTTAAATTTCTTGCTACGAGTTAAAATGGAGGTAAGTCCCACATTAACTAATTAATTATGTGCAAAAATTACATGTTTCCATTTGTATCAAGCATCTCACATGTTTTTTTGGTTGTTTTAGATATCAAACGAGAATTCCCTTGAGTACACTATGAAAAATTATTATTATAACAATTTGAGTGACGATGAAGCCCAATGCTCAAAACCACTTATAATTCAAGCACAAAAACGAACCAACAACATTGATGCATTTTTTGATAAGCCTAAAAAGAAGCAGGCTACAGAATATTCATCTACTGTCGCCAAGTCTACAAATGGAGGCACTAATTATATATCTTCTCGCGTAGATGATGTTACAAAGATCACTCATGTCGTTAAAATTGACGTCTACGATATAAAAAAATTGCGTGGTATCCCAAACGATCAGCACTGGAAATTCGCGGATACTAGAATCAAATACTATACGCAGGGTGAAGAAGATGACTTTTATTCTAACACAAAAGAATTGGTTTACAATATTACGAAAGATATTGCAACAAAAAACGATTGCAAGAAATATTTTATCAACGCTAAGCCATAAATTATATCTTACTCCACCCACAAGCAACTCTCCCCCCACCAACGAACAAATGATTTTTGGGGCTATATAAACTTCGACACCGCAAAAGAAACCATACCGTATCTCTATTAACACCCGTGAAAGTCAAGCTGCACAATGGATCTACAAAACTCACAATACGATGAAGAGCTTTATGAACGCTGCGAAGACGTGGATCTATATAACTCATTTTACGACGAAGATTTGAGTAACCTCTGCGACGACGCTGAAATGCTCCATGCGTCATCAAACGGTTATTCACCAGCTTTGCAACCTATATTTTCGGGGTATGTCGGTAACCCTCTTTTGATAGAATGGGAAGATGAAGAAGACACAGAAATGTATGACATGGAGACGAGACCTCCAAGTGGCGATGCATATGAACCCATAGCATATGAAACATTGCGTTTGCCTGCATTTAAAAGTGATGAACTATTTATGGAGTGTGAAAAGTGGTGTGATATGTAATAAGGATTTCAGCTTATTGATGTAATAAAATGAAAACCGTTCTGTATTATTGTTTTTATTTTAATGTGTTACTTTTGTTTTAATGTATGAAATACTTGTATGTGAAATAAATGGTTTCAACGATCCTCTTGCATTTTTGATGAATTGATAATGCTGTATATGTTTACTAAGAATTAGTGAAGGAAAGAAAAGACAACTTTTAATAAAATATTTATTTATTTCGTAAAAACATAGATCTATACATATCTTCTATAATCAAATCATTATACATGGTATTTTCAAAAAATAAGTTTACAAAATCAAACATTGTTTTACCTTTGAACTTAAAATATATATAAACTAAACAGTATTTACCACAAACTGAAGTAAGATGGTTTTGAATTATTATATGGTTATAAAACCATTTTTTTGCATTCCGTTTTAAAAACAACTTATGATAACCAGAAGGTTTTCTACCAAATGAATCAAAATATTCACCATTACCATTAATATCAATATGAATTGCCACCCAGTGAGAGCCAGGTTTTGAGTCAGGGTCCAAATTACTTATGATATAAATCGGAAGATCCATGAAAACAGGGATTCTATTTGCCGCAAAAACATGCGATTCAATGGTAGGACTAATTTTTTTCATACATAATTGCAATTCCTTGGTGTCCATTACAAAGTATTGCATTTACCGATGAATTCGTTACTAAGGTTTGGTAAAAAGTGGTACAATCTCTCATAAACGTTTTATTATATATGTACATCATTCTAATTAACTGTTATAATCTACACTTACATCTCGATGTTTGTTTATTTCAATTATATTATCAAACTCTGCATAGACGACGCAATTAACGGTCGTGGTAAGAGCTTTTTCAAATCGAACTTCTAACCGTACACTACCATGTCTAACAAGATTCCAATGAGAAGTAGAACTCGCTGATAAATCAGGTGTTAAATCGAAACACATCAAACAATAACCGTTGCCATAATCTTCTCGACTTATTGAGTTCCCTTCATTAAGAAAATGAATACCCGTTCCAGAAAACAGAGTGTGATATGTTGTTACCATTAAATCGGTATTGAAAGATGGTTGTAGTGTTTTAGAAGGAATTTGATGACCGTCTACATACAAACTAAATAAGTTCATATCGTGGTGGTGGAAGTTAAAGGGATTATGTTTTAAACTTCCATTAAATGCTGTATTATCAACAAAACCTACAATACACCTTTTTGGAACTTGACCGAGGAATATATTATCAAGGGATTTCCCTTGTACCCCTGATGGTATTGTAAGTACTTTAACTTCCGCTCTTGTGATGGGATATTTTGCAGTCGTTGAAGCTAAAACCTTTTGATGTGCAAGCAAAACACTTGGGTTAATATTTGTTCTTCGTATTATTAAACTAGCATCCATTATGCGTACTTTAAGTTTTTTATCTTGAATGCACATTAGATTAAACGACTCTTTTGATCGTACTAATTTAACTCGAACTTCAACGCCATTTATTAAAAACTTTTCTTGATTAAAAATATCACCGTGTAAGTGTCCTATCATTTCAACTTCCTTACTATCTTTAATAAATTCTTGTCTTTTAGTCCAGCCTTTGTTAGCCGTATCAGTTCCATCCATATGACCCGAAGTGTCTTCATACCATAGTCCACATGTAAGATGGGACTGTTTTGCTGCAGGTCCATAATTTAGTAGGGTTTCCATATATGCACGGTACGCATATGTATTATTAGGCGGTGAAACTAGTTTTTGATTTAAATATATGTCCAACTGGTTAAACAGTGAATGTAACCAATTATTCACTGGAGCAACATGAGTTTCTGCGGATTTGATCTTAGTACCATCTTGATTCAATACCTTGGCTTTGATATGTAGTAAAGTGTGAGACAGGTCAATATAGTCATCGCCTGATCCTGGAACTTGAAATTCAATAGGACCATCATCACTAAGAGACGAAATAGGTTTATAATGTATCCACTGCCCATTTTCTATACTTGTTTGCGTCGATGGCAGTGCAAATAAATCTAACTCTGACTTAGCGCATTCACATGAATGATGATGTAAAAATGACATGGTTTAATTAGAAAAAATATCGTTTGTATATTTTTTACTTTTTTTTGTACCTCTCCCCCGTAATGCTTTGGATGCAATGGTGCGCTCTCGTCTTTTTCGTATCATTTTATACCCAGACCCTGACATTAAAGAATCAATTTTTTCATCAGCTTTTCTTTTTAAATTACTGCTCGCATTCTTAAAACGAGACTTTATTGATTCGTCCATAGGGTGCGAATTCATCATGTCGGATAAAAGACCAACACCAGCATTTAATGCTTCTTTCCCAACCGTTCTAAATCCGCTAGATAACAGAGGAAATACCGATCTAAACAAGCCTCCTAAAAAACTTCCTATGCCATGCCCTCGCTGGTGAGGAACACCTTTATAAACAATGCCTACTCCTGAACCAGCTTGATGAGTATAATAATGTTCATATGGGCAGGGAATATTTTCACGTCTATAATTCATTTTATTCGTTGAAAATGTAGCTTCACGCATGAAGTTCCAAACTGGAATGGAACCTTTCCACCCGTATGCATTCTTATATCAATTTCAATAGTATCAAATTCTCTACGTAAAACTGGTATGTAATGTGCAGGAGAAAAGCTATGCATTTTATATGCTCCATATATGTATTTCGTTGGATCAAGTGGTATTATTCTTACTAACGATGTCATAACATCCCCTACTATTTGAGGTTGAACGATATCCGAATATATAAACAATTGTGATGGTAGACCCAAATATAAATTAGCAGGAAATTTTCCAATTTGACATTGAATAAGGTTCGTATTCGGTTTGAAACCTAGCTGGAGGTTTAGTATTGGTGTTGCACGTACGGAAACTATGTCTTTATGTGAAGTAGTGACCTTGATAACTTTCGATATTCCATCATAGCTAAATTTCACCTTATTTCTTAATAAGGAATTTTCATTAAAAGCAGATAAAAACTGATCCATGTCGTCATATGTCGTTGCTGGAATATGTGACTTAAATTCAACATTAACAGGCGACACTTCGTTTGGTAATTTCACCATCTTTTTTACATAGACTGCGTTTTCATGTTCTTGAACGTTGTACATTGAACATGGGTAGTGAAACTCCACTAATCCGACAACCCATTCTCCTTCTAGTTTTATTGTCTTTGGGAGTTTGGTGAGAAAGTTTGCTGTTGTATTTTCGGGGAAATATTGCATAGAGCTGTTACTTAACAAAGTTAAATAAAAACTGTCATCACTCATGTTTCTTCTAAGCTAGAAGCAGGTATCCAACTATTAAATTTATTCGGATAACCTCTCCACTTCACAAGCACCTCCTTTCTGTTACCTATGCGTCTAGAACGTATTATTTTATCTATTTTATATATCATGGTGGGGTTATAAGTAACTTTCTGTAACTCTTTAGAATAGAAAGTGCCAGTGATTGGTTCATTTTGTAAGTCCTTCAATGTGTAAACAAGATGAGGCGACCTATTAATTATTGATTCGATTACGAAGATTTCATCGCTCCAATTAGTTTCGTAACCTTTTTGAAATATGTGTTTATACTTCGTTATTCTGACATGATCACCAACATTTAAAGTACTATTACTAATTTTTTTTAATCCATTTTTTGGTGTATCGTATAAATTGGTCCAAACAGTCATAATATTGTTAAAATTAACATCTATCGGACGCATTTTAATACTTGAATGGTAACTGTGATTATATGAATAAAGGAGATCTTGTAAAATGTCAATGTATTTATAAGTATTTTTATGTGTAAAATAGCGCCACATTTTCATTTTTAATGTTCTTTGAAATCTTTCTACAATACTCGCCTTAATGTCAGGATTATTCGTTGTATAGTAGTTTATGTTTTTACTCTTAAAATATTGTCTTACCTCTTTGGAAACAAATTCAGTACCTTTATCGGATTGGATATGACGTGGAGTTGCTCGAGCCTCGGTAAATATATCCTCAAAGCATTGTTTAACTGTTTCTGAATTTTTCTTTTTCATTGCCCTAGCAAAAGCATATTTACTAAAGACATCAATAACACATAATATATAATTAAAACCATCATTATATTTACTATACGTACGCATATCACTTAAATCTACTTGCCAAAGTTCATTATAGTTGGACAAAATGTACTTGTTTCGTGTAAAACGTCTTTGAACTGGTTTATGTAATGTATATGTTTCCTGGGACCGTAACCAGTTTGCTACCTCATCTTTGTTCATTCGACCATGCATTGCTTTAGCTAACTTATCAATACTACTGTAGCCAGCTGGATCAGAAAAATTATAGTAAATCCTACTGATGTCTAATAGGGGGTCCATCTCTCCCAATCTATTTTCTTTTTTGATGATTCAGGAGTTTTGTATGAAATTGGTGTTGATTGTCCTTTTGATTGAATCGAAGTTGATCTGGTATTTTTGTATATTGGGGATTCTTGAACCTCGTCGATCTGAAGACCATTTATATATTCCAGATTAGTTGGGTTACCTATACAAGATATAGGAACTTCAATATCTTTTAAAACTGAAGCAAACTGTTTCCAACCAATCGGTTTGGGACGTTTGAGAGGTCTCAGCGTGTCACTTATCAATTCTGTTATATTGCTTTCTGGGATAACTTGATTATTTACTACGATTTCCCCTCCTTCTTTCCACCAAATCTTCGGTTTATTTTTTAAAATATTGTCAATCAAAGATTGTCCTTTTTTCACATAACTTTTAGGAATTTTGTTTATGATGTGAGATGGAGTAAACTTCTCAGGGTAAGTATGATTCGAAGGAGTACTCGTAGCGTCACTTTCGAACGGTCTTGAATGTGGTAATGTAGCATTATGTTCAGTTTCCTCCTTTTTAACCATCGATTTGTCAGAATATTCTTGGTGGACATTATTTGTATCATCAATCATTATTGGCACCTTGAACGGTTTTCGATCTGATTCAGTAAAATGCAAAAAACGTTGTAGTGCTTGAGAATACAATGCCCATTTTTCGCGATCCTCTATTTTACTTTTCAGTATTTTTTGCATGTCCTCATCTAAGCGAGATAGGGAATTTAAAGGAGCATTTTCATTGTGTTTGAGCTTCTCAATAAAGTCTGGTTCTACTAAAATCATTTTCTTCGTATTCTCCATTTTAACTATGTTAATGAGCTCAATAAACTACTTAATACAGCCCCCAGTATAATTGGTAAAAACGCACCACCCTTTTGCACTATAATAGTCTTCCTTAATTTTTGTTTCCCCTTAGAAACTAATTTGCGTAATATATTCTTATGTTTATTTAACCTGTTTTTTTCTAAATTGTCTAATGGAACTTTTCCCTTCAAAACGTTGTAAATGCACTCACAAATTATATTTATTTCATCTTCATCACATGCTTTCAGTAAAGCTTTACGATATTTTGGTTTGAGCGTATGCAATGCTTTAAGTAAATGTTGATATGTGGCTACTCTGTCAGGCATTATCTAGAACTGACCAAAACAGAATGACTACTGGTATATTTAAACCCTTTTTTTGGAATGTATACTGTACAACCTTTATCGAATGGAAATACCTTAGTTTTAAAACGACATATATCATCAGTGCTTTGTTTCAAATCTATCATCAGGTATCCATGAGCTGTCATAGTGGCATCTTTATATGCTTCTTCAACAAATTTTGTATTTTCTGGATAAACTTGTCGGGACAAGTAGCGTATTTGAGTTTTGTCTCGAGGATTTTTAAAATAAATAATGTAGGTTGTGTTCAAAGAGATATCACGTTGTCCTCTTCCTTGGTGAAATAAGTTTTGAGTTATATAAAAAACGCTTAAATTTCTGTGATGGCTACCTTTAGTAAAAATATCAACAATACGTCCATCTGACTCTCTCATTAAATCATCGATTATAAGCAGTTTAGGTTGTTTCCCATCAAACATACTTAAATCGAGAATACCTTGAACATAATCAACACCATTCAAGTTATAAAGTGGCTGCATTTCATCATAGCACCACAGCACTTGATTAAAATCTATATTACACATATGTGGTACATTTTTCAAAAAATTTGTGACAAAGTTTGATTTTCCACAACCACTTGGACCAGCAATAATAGCTGTAAATGGATGAATGAAATGGTACATTATAAAAACTGTCCTTCCTCACTAAAGGTTGTCTAGAAAATAAAATACATTTATGAGGCTATAGATATATATATGTATCCATAATCTAATATAAGCATATGGTATATGATTGGCATACAATTGCTTATAATGTAATAATTTAAAAATAAAACTTTTTCTTTTTCTGATATATTTATATTTGATGTAAATACACGATTTACAAAATAAAAGTACTTAAAACTAAAATTTAAAAAAAAAACCACTTATTTTAATATAAACAAAATTAAATCTAAAACCTCCCATGCAACGAACATTTTTTTTTTAATTTAAACAGTTAATACGTCAACTTGTAATTATATTTACTGATACTTAAATACTATGAATTATAGTTATTGATACTTAAATATTTGTAACTCTAGATCTACCTTAATTTATAATGACCCCAAGCTAAAGTGTCAAATGAATCTTTACACAGATATCTTTTTGTGTCACAAGATGATAACGAGATTTTATTTATCTTCTGTGTAAAAATTACATGTTTAATAGAACGAAATCGGTACATTTCCGATAATACATATTTTTTCTCATTTAAACAACTTTTATAATCTTGAATCTGAAACTTTTTAGTCACGCATTTATTTACACCTTTAGCCTTAGCCACTATACAGTCCTCAACATTTAAAGCATACATTTTAGACCGTAATCCTACAAATTCCTTTAAAATTTTACCTTTATTTTCATCTTTAAAATATCCAATTATTTTTTTATTTATACATGGAAAATTGTAAATATTATTAGGCGCATAGTCAGATGTATCGAAATATTTTTTTAAGTCATTTCTTATGTCATCGTAAAAATCCTCCGTAAAAATTTGATATATGAAACTATCTGTATCAGTATACAACAATTTAAGCCTTTTCTCGAATTTTTGTTGCATGTACCCATAATGAAATTGGTACATTAAAGTTTTTGATAAATCTAAAATACAGAAGCCTAAATAGATAGGCTTGTTATAAATTAGTTTAGTTTTTTTTAATTGTACTGCAGCTAAACTATCCGAAAAAATTGAAATGCTATGGAATTCAGGTCGAGCAATATAACTTTCAATTCCTTTGATATGACCATGATTTGCCCAATGCGTTAATAACTTAACATCGACCCTTTTCTCAATATTTTCCATTGTTTTTCCAAAAACTGCATTATTCATAAGTTTGTAAAAATCTTTTTCAAAGTCGCTTTTTGCAGCTATTCTTAATGTTGTGTTCAAATCGATATATTTTTTAAGCCAGTTAGTTTGTTTAAATTTTAAGATTCTATGAACTTTAGTTAAATTTAATCCATTTTGTAAACATTGTATAAGATTTCTATAGTGTATAATGTATTTTTGTTTATTTTTCAAATTTGGAACCAATTTTTTTTGTCTACTTTCATCAATTATGTGCTCAGCACAAAATGGTAGATCTGAATGGGAATTATGCAATGAATCAGGGTATTCAAGATCGACTTCTAAAATGTATCCAATGTCAGCTTCGTTAGAAATATTAAAATCCGTAGCAGGATCAACCCATTCAAATTCACCTACAGGAAGATATTGCGACATCGCCCAACCATACAAGTTATTAGCGTCAAGGTAAATGAGATAAGATGACGGCTTATCAGGATCAAATTCTGCCATGTAGTGATTATTTGATTTAGCATATCGATTGCTACATTGTGATATACCACCTCGTAGCCCTTTTTTAATAAACGAAACTTTATCAAAATCGGTTAAAAGTTCAAGTTTAATCCCGGTCATTTTAAGCATAGCATCCCAACTGAGACCAGGTGCCGTAAAATAATGAGCTGGATCCAAGCTATATGTTTCAAGGCAAACGGAGCGAAAATTCTCAAATATATCTGTTAATAAGAGTACGTCTGTTTTTAAATACAAATTAGAATAATCTAACATTTTTTTACAATTGAAATGAGTCCAGACGTTTTGTGCATGTTGATAATCTTCACTTGTTATACAGCTATCTGTTAAGGAACTATAAAAGTGGCATATTTCAGGCAGTGATGACGCTTCAAGCGATTTACTCGATTTCATTAACTCATATGGAAATATCCCCTTTTGCTTCAGAAGTTTAAAATCTTCATCTGTAGGATATTGCTTCCTTAATTCATGAAATTGATTTTCTTGAAGATTTCTAGCTAAACTATCTAAACTACTCGACATGAACCTAAAGGAATCAACAAATCTCAGTGATAAGCATTTCTTATCAAATTTCAGTTGTTTGCTAAACGAAATATATTTTTCTTTATTTTGTGGGATAATGTCGATAGGTCCTTCACGGAAGTTCAAAGCTTTTACAATAAAATGTGCGTCGTAGTTGCTCAGATTGTGAAAAAATACTGGTACATATGAGGGAGGTATGAATTTATAATCACATGACTTATGTGCCACACCCTGAAATTTTCCCGTTATCCAATCATAGCTGAAAACGCTTTGGGATTTTAAGACATTGTTACATATAATACACTTATTTTTAGCATCCCCAATTCTTTTTAAATCACTCTGATTTAATGGGATTGGATTTTTCCGAAAGTGAATGAATTTAATTATTTTTGCTAAATCATTATAAAGGGTGTCCATAAATACTTTAGCACAATCTGGACCTGTATGTGAATAATACCGTGAAAGACTATCATCAAATGAACATTTTATAAAATAACCAAAACTGTACATTTCATGTTGTTGAATGTTTTTTGTGTAAGATTTTGACGGATCTGGATCACAAGATGATATTGGATTTAAATATGCCTCAAAATCTGCATACACAACAAACGGTAATTTAAGCTTTCGTTGATATTTATCAAAATAAATCTTATCACATGAGATCTCATCACCAAGCCAATCTTTTCTTGTCTTATCACGGTTTGGAAGTTCAATAACAACGTGAGTACAATCATTTTTTTGATGATTCGTTAACTGTTCATTTGAATAGAATGCTAATAAACAACCATCGCAAATGTGAAAGCTATAATTGGTTGTTGATATTTGTCGGCTTACTAATCGAGAAAGATTTTTTATATAGCAGTAATGCCCCTGGCTACCTCTAGATATGTAAAGTAAATTTATGTGTATTGATTTACGGCATTTGGTAAAGTAGAGTGGACCGATTACTTCATGTGATTTAGAAGTTTTATTGTAATGTAATCCAAAAACATTAATGCTTATATCATTTAGCTTTTCAACTTTATGAATATCTGTTAATTTTACTGGAAATGGTACATCTGAAAAATTTAATTTGTTTTGATGAGTGACGTAGGATGATACTCTCTGTGAACTATCCTTAACTGGATACAATGCTGAAAGTATTGCCCATTTCAAACACTCGTGGTCACGATTTTGCACGTTAACAATTGCTTTTTTTGCTTTGATATCGTGTGGTAAATCAATATATGAAGAACCACGTAATGGGTTAAATTGATTTATATTCATATCCAAGTAATTTATGTGTTTAAGACTCCATCCACTGTCTTTTTTTTCAAAGTTTGAAATTTTATTCATAATAGAATTTTTTAGATTATCTAAAAATGTTTCTCTGTCATCACCTTTGCAAATGGTCCAACTCAAGACGTTAAAATCAAAAAAATTGTTTATTCCCTTGGATTCTTGTACGAATTCAGCGTGTAAGATAAAACTAGTCTTGAAAATTGTTAGCTGATTAATGGTGTCGTCTATTAGTTTATTAAGAGATGGTTTTATCCTCTCAAAAAAAAGTTCAGGTGTTTCAAATTCAAGGTTAGTAGTTTCCTGGGCTGATACTATTCTATAAGTTAACAATCTATTTCCAAAAGCAGCTTCAATAAGTTCAACATTAGGATATGAATGTTGAAATCTTAAACAGTTATTTTTATGAATATTACTTCTTAAGTGCTGGGCATAGTACCTTCTGGAAACGTTCCGTTTGCAGGTTTTACACTCGACGGTATCACAAACGTTGGATGTAGATGATGATTCAGCTGTGTCTCGTGAAGTTGATGGTTGCTGCTGCGATCTAAGGTCTTGTTTTGGTTCCTTGACATCTGTTGGAGTGTGCGAATCACAAGGTTGCAAAGTATCTTCTGATATCCGTTTTCGTTTAACTCCACGTGTTATAGATCTAAAAATGAGTAAAAAATTCATTTAATTGTACAAAAAATACTTAGCTACAAGCCACTTCAACAGAGTCACTTGAAGCACCGTATTACCTGATTTATTTGATTGACAAAGAGAACAATACGCTTCCATGGGTAATACGCCATCTATCTCATCATAATGTGAAATCATTGATTGTAAAACGGTTACGTGTCCACTGCAAGGCGTGATATATGGTTTAATATCTGGATCGCAAGCTATAGTAGGATCGAGTTTTCCACTGATAAACCACAGCCTTAAATATTTATGAAAACTATTTAATAACACTGGCTTGCTAAACATTTTAATATCCTCACTTGTAGTCGCCATAATGATGGTGTGAATAATATGGTGTATTTCGTTGAGAATTAACACTTATATTGGGATCTCCTCCCCACTGCTAGTCAACAAATATAACTGGTTAAAACATGTTTCAATTTTGAGTACTCACATATTTTGCGGTTGATTCTCGACTTCCAAACAATGTTGATAGAGTTCATCATCAAAAAGGGACTTATTGAGGTCTGAGACGTCTTCGCAGCGTTCATAAAGCTCTTCATCGTATTGTGAGTTTTGTAGATCCATTGTGCAGCTTGACTTTCACGGGTGTTAATAGAGATACGGTATGGTTTCTTTTGCGGTGTCGAAGTTTATATAGCCCCAAAAATCATTTGTTCGTTGGTGGGGGGAGAGTTGCTTGTGGGTGGAGTAAGATATAATTTATGGCTTAGCGTTGATAAAATATTTCTTGCAATCGTTTTTTGTTGCAATATCTTTCGTAATATTGTAAACCAATTCTTTTGTGTTAGAATAAAAGTCATCTTCTTCACCCTGCGTATAGTATTTGATTCTAGTATCCGCGAATTTCCAGTGCTGATCGTTTGGGATACCACGCAATTTTTTTATATCGTAGACGTCAATTTTAACGACATGAGTGATCTTTGTAACATCATCTACGCGAGAAGATATATAATTAGTGCCTCCATTTGTAGACTTGGCGACAGTAGATGAATATTCTGTAGCCTGCTTCTTTTTAGGCTTATCAAAAAATGCATCAATGTTGTTGGTTCGTTTTTGTGCTTGAATTATAAGTGGTTTTGAGCATTGGGCTTCATCGTCACTCAAATTGTTATAATAATAATTTTTCATAGTGTACTCAAGGGAATTCTCGTTTGATATCTAAAACAACCAAAAAAACATGTGAGATGCTTGATACAAATGGAAACATGTAATTTTTGCACATAATTAATTAGTTAATGTGGGACTTACCTCCATTTTAACTCGTAGCAAGAAATTTAAAAATTAAAACTATTGACAACTATCTACTTTAGTACACTTTTATTTAACACTTGACACGGTTTTCAGACAAACTAATCTGAGCGAATGGCGGCCCTCTGGATTTGAGCTTTGCTTTTATTCACGACAGACACACACACACACACGTAGCGGTGTCCCGGTGTACACACGTAGCGGTTAGGAGAAAAAATCTATTAATAAAACAGGTACCTGTTCATTTGATACAACACGTTCTAACTTGTAGCAAGACGTGGAATTTTATTAGTTTTTTACTGCAATATTCTTGGAAATGGAACCTGCATAGATTTAAATGATCTTTAGGTAGTTTAGTGACCAATAAAATACGGCAAGCATGACATTTCGTAATAGTTGCTGATATTTATCGTTTTTTTCCCAAATATAATACACGCTCACATGTCACAGATAAGACAATAAATATGTTACCCCCATAAAAATGAACATCTGTTCGTTGCATGTTACGACACGAAACAACTAGTTTTTTACTGCAATATTCCAACGGATGGGGCGTGTTTGAACCTGCTTAGCTTCAAATGTTCTTTACTTTTATTTATACCCAATCAAATAGAAAACCCATGTCATTCTCACGATCATTTCTGTCAACATTAATTTTAAAATATATTGCTGTTCACAGAATGTAATTAATTACCTACCTTTGCGTGGGAATAGAGCAAAAACAGACTGTTATTCCTAATCAAATAAATCGTTTTTAAATAAAATACGCAAATCGTCTCAAAACAGCAATCTTCTAACAAAAAACAACAATGCACCCACACCTGTCATAAACATAAAACAACGGGGGGTCACATATCACATACCTGCATTTCAAATTCACACGAAAAAGATACCCAAAAAACCTTCCGCAGCAAAAAAACAACAATGCACCCACACCTGTCATAAACATAAAACAACGGGGGGTCACATATCACATAGCTGCATTTCAAATTCACACGAAAAAGACACCCAAAAAAAACCTGCCGCAGCAAAAAACCAAAAAAAAATTCGGCCCTTCGGGCCGCGCCGCAGGGGTGCCGCAGAAACAGTATACTCCTAACTACTGCCAAAACAGGTCTCGGGATCGCTAGGAGGAAGAGATACCGATGCCTGTGCCGATGCCTTATAGCAGACCGCAGCCTATGGGCGCCTGCAACTCCAGGGACGTTTAATGTCCGTTGCAGGCCCTTTAAAAATGTATACATCCTTTTCTTGAAGAACCCCATACTCTGTAGTATCTCGCGAAAACATTGGCTAGAGGTTAGAAAACATTGGATATCTGCTACCTAACGGATCAAACCTTCCGTAAGTGGAAGCTGTGTACGTTAAAATCTGATGTATGGCTAGTTTGACCAGTTTCTATGGAATGACAGCTGCCAGCGCCATATTTAACGATATCGGTCTGCATACGTAAATGGGTGAGGGGCAATTTTATGGACCATCGTCAAGGCATTTGATTCGACTACAGTTTAATTGTTTCCGCCGTGTCACGAAAATTTGTCATACAATTAATATTGTTGCGATGCGGTTATACCTAACTTTGTAACAGTTTTGTTACCATAGTTACTACAACAGGCTAGAAATTCGCCGTGTCCTTACAACTTATCCGTAGCAGTGGTCTAGACAAATGGTCAATGGAGTCGATGCACCCGAGTATCTTAGTCCGTGAATAAAGAAAAGCCCCCTCGGACAGATGTGGATAAGGAAGGTCTCTCATCGGTGTCTCGAAAGCGTAAGAGGAGAATTTGACGTTGCTGCTTAATACAAAATTACATTACTTAGTTTATCGTAATTTTTCGTAATATAGGTTATGGACTTAATCGTGTCCATTTTTTAATTGGGTCAAATGTGTAACGAAAGTTACCCACATTATAAAGTGGAGGACAAATTTTCGTTACACACTTGACATAATTAAGTCCTTAACTATGTACAATAAATAACAATTTCAGGGCCTATACTTTAATAACTACTACATATAACTACTACTTTCTTTATTTTAGTTAAGTTTAATTTGGATATTGATACATTACCATTTCTAAAAAATATCTAATTGAGTATATACATTAATAATTTAGGCGTGCGTGTAAAATGATTTGTCATTACTAAAGCATTAAGTTAATTCAAGAAAATAAAGCATAAAGTTAATTATAAAACTGAATAATGTTTGTACTGCGAGTAGTTTGGTTTAATAAATATATAAAATGAGGAAAAAAATATATAAAACTTCGTATTAATGTGTGTACAAATATAGAAAGTTAAAAAATAACCTACGCTTTCTTTAACGTACTTGACTGATTTTTTTATAGAAATGCTCAGTTAATTATTTTTCCATACACATTAGTGAAAGGGTAGTAGACACCTGTAAAACAAAATTTAATATTATATAAAAACAACAATGTTGCTTTGCGTATCTAAAATTTATTCACAAAGCTTTATTCTTAATTTTCTTGAATAATACTGTCTAACTGTTCCATTCTGATGAGTAAGCGAGTAAAATTCACTGTTTTCATTATCTTGGCAATGAGATTAAAACGTGACTTTTATTCCAAGCGGGTTAATATTTCTATAGCGCTTCTAAATATTCAGCCGTTCCGACTCATGTGTAGTCCAACTTAAAAATATGTTTGCATTTTGCAGCTTCAACCTTTGTAAAAAAAGGTTCAAATACAGGCTGTCTGGCAGGGCGTGTGCCAAACGATTAGGGTACCTACATTAATACCCAAGGTAGGACACTTGTAACACATTTTGAGCCAATTGACACTTATCCCGCACTCGGTGTTTTTATTTTAATATTTTCTCTTTCTCTGTATGTTTTAAAAGTTTATAGTTTTGTTTACCTATCTTTACAGTATGTATGTATGTATGTAAGCACTTTATTGTACACAATAACAGTTTAAAACATATACATGTCACACAGGATCAGAGTACAAAGGCGAACTTATCCCTATGAGGGATCTCTTCCAGCTAATCTTTGAGGGATAGAGGAGATTTTTAAAAAGAATGAGATAGACAAACTTATACCGTGTACAACAACGTTACAATGAGTGAATATAATTTGTAGCTAAACCATAACTAAATAAATACCCATAAATACATATGTAATAAGTATATATATATATATATATATAATGAATAAAAAAAATGCATATAACTATAATAAATACATAAATACAGAATAATTATATTCAAAATTACAATATATAAATAATTATAGTTCTCAACCAAATCACAGATAGTGCAGTAAATTAAAAAATAATTATTAACCGATAAAGTTTGAAGGACAACAAAAATCGACTAATTCAACTTTACAGCACAATAAATAAATAAATATTATGTTTATTAGAACTAGGTTACTCCAAAAAGTTGGAATAGAAGACTCAGTGGTGCCAAAGTCATAAGAACATTATGAACATGACCATATTCCAGCGTCTAAGGGAGGTATTCCACTCATCCAATATCTTTGTCCAATATACATTACGAGTAATTCAAAGAAATTTGATGATTTCATCCAACTTGGATGGGACCCCGACATTTGATCAAAGATTCTGATGACATTTAAATCAATATATCTACTCATGAAAAAAAAAACTAAGTGAAAGAAATTTGATCAAAGATTTGACAAAGAAATTGGACAAAGATATTGGATGAGTAGAATAGCACCCCATATTAAACTCATCCAATATCTTTGTCCAATATCTTTGAACAAAGGACCATGACATGGTACTGGCAGGAATCGGTTTAAACAAGCAAAAGCACCCAAAAGAGAAGAGATACTCATGTAAGCGTAACTACCCAAATATACTAATGGACCTCCAGGAAACTGACTGGTCGGCCATCACAGAGAGTACAGACGTGAATGAAGCTGCCGAGTCCTTCTCATCCATCGTGTCTGTAGTGGTCAAGAAACACACTTGCGTGAAGCTGGTTAGCCACTCGAGGTACACATTAAAACCCTGGATGACGCCGGGCCTAATTCGATGCGCAGCACACAAAGACAAACTGCATGCTAGATATCGTAAGTCTCCACAGGACGAAAGTCTGAAATTGATCTTCACTCGATACCGAAACTTTTATGTTAACCTGGTAAGAAAAGTCAAAAACCACTATGACAGTCAACAACTGAAAAAACACGAGAATAACCCAAAGAAGCTATGGAACTGCATAAAAGACATAGCATATTCGCACCGCATTAAGAACCAAAATTCAGCTTTAACAAAAACTTTGAACTCGCCTGAGGACTCAGTCATCTCGTGTAATGACTTTTTTGCGACGGTGGGGAGCCAACTTGCAAATCGAATCCTGGAAAGGACAAACGCAACCGAATATGACCTAGCGCTGAAAGCCGTCTCACCAAGCTCGCAAGTGAACTCACTCTGCAGCCGACGGATCCTGTCGAAATAGACAGCATTATATCCAACCTGAGGCCTGACAGTGCTCCAGGAATCGACAAGATAGAAAATACTTTAATAAAGGAAGTTAAAACTGCTATTATAATGAATTTGACTTCAATTTGTAACTTAAGTTTGTCTTCAGGAGTATTTCCAAAAATCTGGAAAACGGCTATGGTTACTCCGATTTACAAAGGAGGAAGTAAACAGGACCCAACTAACTATCGACCGATATCTCTTCTCAGTGCTTTCTCGAAAATCTTGGAAAGGGTCGTCAGTGAGCGCTTGGTTGGCTTTCTCGAAGCAAACAAACTACTGTATACAGGTCAATACGGCTTCAGGCGAGGCAGATCCACGGAGGATGCGGTCACTCATCTGACAAGATCAGTTGCAGCTTCTCTTGACATTGGGCAGGCCTGCGTCGGGGTTTTCTTGGATTTGGCCAAAGCCTTTGACACCGTGTCTCATTCCATCCTGATACAGAAAATGGAGAACATTGGTGTCAGGGGCTTGGCGTTGGACTGGTTCCGCAGCTACCTACGAGATAGAACGCAAGTAGTGAAAGTAGAAGAATGTCTCAGTACTACAAAATCGGTGCCTTTTGGTGTACCTCAAGGTAGTATCCTCGGACCTACACTATTTTTAATCTACTTAAATGTTATTTGCGAGCTAGATCTAAATAAAGCTGAGATAGTGTGCTATGCCGACGACACAGCCCTAATCTTCAGTGGTACTTCATGGGCCAGCCTGTTTAATGAGGTCGAAAAAAGTATGTCAGTGGTTGCCAGGTGGTTGACCCAAAACTTGCTTACTCTCAACTCTAATAAAACGAAATTCGTCTGCTTTCACAAGACGGCATCTTCTTCTCCTACAGCTAGTTTACCCATACAAGTGCACACGTGTAACTTTGAATGTGCAAAAGAGCCTAAGCAATGCAACTGCAAGACCATAACTAGAGTCACTTATTAAGTGTTAAATACCTGGGCATAACACTGGACGAGAGGCTCACCTTCGGTAACCACATATCGGCCATATCCGGAAGAGTTAGGAAGTTAATCATGGTGATGAAACGGCTAAGAGAGGTGGCGGAAATTAAATTGCTGCGGGCAATCTGCTTGGCAATATGCCAGTCGGTCATATCATACTGCATACCGGTATGGGGATCGGCTGGTACGACAGTCCTAATTACACTAGAAAGAGCACAGTGCGCAATACTAAAAGTAATGCTCAAAAAGCCACGTCAGTTCCCAACCACACTCGTATATAAAGAAGCAGAGGTATTGAGTGTCCGCAAGCTCTACATCTCACTAACTGTCTGCAAGATTCATAAGCGTGTCCTATTATCTGACGACTACAAAAAGATGGTTGAAGCAAGAATCTTTGCAATACCAGTAGCGAACGTCCGCTCGGTCTTTGCTCGTCGGTTCGCAGACGTTGCCCATCCTCGCTTGTATAACGTGGCAGTCAAATCATGTGACATCAGACTCTTAAGCGTCAGACAGACTAAATTTAAAATTAGAGAATGGTTGAACGGTTTGGAATACATAGAAACTGAAAACTTACTACGAGTTATTTACTGAACAGCCATGGACACACACACACACACACACACACACACACACGCGCACATATTCACACCTTTCTTATTATTATTATTTTCTTATGTTTATAAACAATGGATGTCTCTTTATCTGTAATCTGAACCGAAATGTAATAATGTAATTGTTTTATCGGACATGTAAGTAACGATGATAATTTGGAATCTTTTCTTTAATTTAATTAAGCACTCTCGTGTAAGTAATTTGCAAATCTGTACAATTTAATAAGGTGGTGTCACAGGACAGGCTTAGCCTAGTGTGAGCCGCTGATCTATCATGGCATAATATGTGAATGAACTTACTTTGAAAATAAATTTTACTTTTACTTTACTTTACTTTAAAGAAATTGGATGATTTCATCAAACTTGGATGGGACCCCGACATTTGATCAAAGATTCCGATGACAGTTAAATCAATATGGCTTCGCATGAAAAAAATAAAACTTGAACAAAGATATTGGATGAGTGGAATACCACCCTTAGACCACGAAGCTACATTATTAGTCTAGTCATTTTACGGTCCGCTAGTATGGCGAAATGGAAATAATTCATAATAGCCCAGTTTTCCTGCGTAACGGATATATCATAATTCTAGTTATGATGTTGAGATATAATCCGACAAAATATAAGTAATTTAGATATTTAAATAAATATTTAAAAATTAATAAATTCCTTATAAATTGGCTTAAATTGTTAATAAACTTTTATTTATTTATTTTGTTAAATTATTATTTGCTTTGTATTACTGATGAAAAATCGCTTGAATAAAATTAAGGAATGATACATTTATATTTAGTTAGCCCCTGACATTTTTTTCATTTACCATATTAGCCTGACTAAAAATAGTAATTGGCTTTAAGTTTCTTCTTTATTTATTAATTATAGTGGACATCAAACTTGCATACCAATCGTTTAATAAACAACAACGGAGGGTGGGTTTTAGGGGGTAATTTCTATTTGGCAATAAAAAAATATGCAAATTGATCAGTAAGTTTTGGGATTTTTACTATCAGCACTCTTTCATTGAATAATGTACAAATCGCTTTATAAAATACATTGCAACTAATTATTTACAACCACCCGTAAACTTAGCTTTAAAAATGCCGCTCGCGAGCCGCAGCGTTAACGTGATTGGTCGGTCGCAGCCCGCAGGCAGCGGCAGGGAAATAACCGCCAGCCGCCTCGTATCGTAGGTACCGCACCGCATGGCACGCATCGCAGCCATTCGCGACACGAACTAACAGTCTTTTATTAGTTCTAGTCTTACCTATTTCTTTATCAAGGTAATATGCAATACTTTAATAGTGAACTCATTTAACTGACATAAAGGCTAATTTACTTTAAATTATTTTTCTTTGATACTCATTTCATAATTTAATGAATAACAGTTCCTGCTGAGGTACAGTTATACAATCAAAAACATAAATGTGAAAATGGGAGCCAAGTTCAATATTAAGAATATGCCATGCTTGGTTGTTGTCTTCACCGACAAAAGAATTGAGATCTAAATGGGTGTCAAGTTCCGTAGATTCTCTGAAATGGTGCCAAGTCCGGCACTAACGTATGCGGAATGAAATTTGCCCAATATTTGTAACCTTATAAAAAAATGTTTAATATAATGATAATGTTATGTATTTTTAACCGACTTAACCGATTTGGATTTTTTTTTTTCATTGTAAGTATATACATCCAAGTTGGTCCCGTTTTTGTCAAAACGCAGGTCTGATGATGGGATCTATGAGAAATTGAGGGAACTCCTCAAATCTTAAAGGCAAACATATAGTGATTTTTGTGTTTTTATCAACAAGTCGAGCATTTTTATCCAAAAATGTGACATTTGATGAAGTGGAACTGCTGATGATGATCAGAACAGAACTCTTCAACGACGAAAAGTTCACGTTTGGCGATTTGTCCTTCTAGTTGTGTTTGTTAAGCAAGTTCTATTTTCACGATTAATTTTTGTCATGCTCGATTTCTGATGATGGGATCCATGAGAAATTGAGGGAACTCCTCAAATCTTAAAGGCAAACATAAAGTGATTTTCGTGTTTTATCAACAAATCGAGCATTATCATACGAATATGTGACATTTGATGAAGTGGAACTGCTGATGATGATCAGAACAGAACTCTTCAACGACGAAAAGTTCACGTTTGTCGATTTGTCCTTCTAGCTGTGTTTGTTAAGCAAGTTCATTTCACAAGTTCAAGTTCACGATTGATTTTTGTCATGCTCGAGTTCTGATGATGGGATCCATTAGGAATCGAGGGAACTCCTCAAATGTGAAAGGCACACAAATAGTAATTTTAGTATTTTCATGAACTAATCAAGCATTTTCATTCATAAAAGTGACATTTGATGAAGTGGAACTGCTGATGATGATCAGAACGGAACTCTTCAACGACGCGTAGTTCAAGTTTGGCGATTTGTTCTCTTCGTTTTGTTTGTCAAGCAAGCAAGGTTTTTCCATGATTCCATGAGGAATTGAGGGTACTTAGTCTTCTACGATTATAAACATACTTATAGCCATTTTTGTTTTAATGTATGGAATCTAAGATTGCACCATCTAAGTATAATAATCTTTCACCGGCCTCCCCCAATGAAGTCGGTTTTTTTTTCTTAAAAATTATTATAAACAATCTATTAACAAAATTTAATGTAAAAAGTAATTTGGCCTTTGCGTGCTGCTTTTCGAAAATTTGGTGGCACTTTATCCATGGCTGTTGTGTAAGTCGATGTTGGCATTTCGTTTAATTCTAATTTATTATTGTTTTGGAATTAGAGCCTGTATAGTTTTTGGCCGGAAATTATTCGCATAAACACGCCTTTTTAGATTGGCTCAAAAATCTTCGATCGGGCGAAGTTGTGGTACGTTAGGCGGATTTGAATCCTTTGGTACATATGGGATTCCTAGCTCCTCCATTTTAGCCAGGGTCTTTTTTGAATAATGGCTAGATGCTGGATCGGGCCAAAACACAACATTAGTTCCTCTGTGATGTGTTTTCATAAAGTAACGTACAATCGGGAAACAACCCTGCATGTATCGTTCAGCATTGACTGCTAACCCAGATTCAAAAAACACCTGTTTCGACATGCCACGAGGGCTAATTGCAATTAATAACAAAACCTTTTTTGGAAACTTAGTTTGCTCCACATATTTTACTGATTCTTCACTCGGGTTATTGGCGTTTTGGAAATAAATGTTACCCTGGCATTCATTGCCGTCTAAAGTGAAATAGGATTCATCGTCCATAATGCACTTTACATCATTTTTTGCATAGAATATGTTTTTGACCAAAGTTGTAAGACTCTTCTTCTGGGTAAGTTTTGGTTTTCGGACACGATGGGTTTTATTTTCTTGCTCGTTTCGCAATGCCCATATCATGTAGATACTTTTTCACTGTTTTGCGATCACAGTTTCAAAAAAATCCTAGTTCTCTGTAGGATTTCACTACCCGACCCGCCGTAATTTATTTTAGTTGGCTTCTTTTCAAAGATCGGCTTAAAAAACACACTTTGCCCGAACCTGATTTTCTAGTAGTCTTATGTCGAAGGGAATAGGATGACAGTATATTATAAACCGTCCTACGGCTCTCCCCCATTTCTATAAAATGTTTAACAATCCTCGACTTCGGCCAGTCTGGAGGTGTGTTGCGAAAATCACACATGGTTTTTTCGACGCATTTCTTTGAGATTTGCCATAATTTTTTTACACAAATCTTACATGCGAATGATTTGTACAACACTTTGAAAGATATTACAGAAAACAAAAGATAATATCAAGTTATAAATATAGAATCATTTACACCTAAAATTTTGTATCAAAATTTTGTGCAAATTTCATTCCGCATACGTTAGACTGTTTACAGTAAAACTAATTTACTGCGGCTTAGTGCATTTTGAGTCAAGCAGTTTTCTTAAATATCCAACAATTTTTATGGTATTATTACAAACTGCATAGAAAACTGCCAAGTTAAGGCTTTTGGCAATTTATGTTTTTGATGGGATATCATTACATTCGGTCAATCTTCGCCAAATGGTGCTTTTTAAGAGCGAATGCACGAGTTACTATACAAAATACCCAAATCGCTATAGGTTCACCACAAATATTTAAAGAGTTGATTTCTCCAGGACCCTATGAGCAGATTCTTACCTGATAACTATGGGACCACCCCTCAAGTATGCAGTTTCAAAGAAAAAAAGAATCTTCCAAATCGGTTAATAAATGACGGAGTTCCGAGGTAACTAGCATAAATAATAATAATACTAATAAAAAAGTCACTGTTTTCTGTTTTTTTCTGGTGTACACACACAATTGCCAACCTACATTCCAAATTTCAGCTTTCTAGGTCACCTGGGAGTGGGTTAGGTTTTTGATTATTAGTCAGTCAGTCTGTCCGTCAGTGGTAAAAATGCAGTTTTTTGGAATTTAATATCTCAATAACTATTAAACCTATATTAAAAAAATGTGGGGTTCTAGTTGTTCTAAAGGATCTTAATACATGTACCAAATTTATTTTTTTATGTTAGATAGATTTTGAGTTATTGGGGGGTCAAAAGTGGCTCCAAACGATTCGTGTAAAATAACACACGGCTGCTGTCCGCCAGTTCCTGGGGTGAACTTGGCTGGACACGCTACCGCGTGTCTAGATTTGCAGCTGGATCTCGTACTAGGAACTGTTCTAGCTATTTTATTTATAGTAGACTTTATTTGTTGTCAATGTTGGTAATGACATATATTACTGACACTAAATAATTATGATGGCATCAAAAAATATTGATGTAATAAAATTCTTGGTTTGTTTTTTACTACAATGTTTATTTTTATACATTATTAGTGCGTTACCGCTTACGCCATTATTACGCCGTGAATCATTGCTATTATACTAGCGCATCATTAGTAATGAATGGTGTAAGCGCCAATCGCATTTATGTCCATTTTCTCAGAGAACGACACAATTGAGCCTAGTCACTTATTTTAGATACGTTAGGAAAGGTTTAAAAGGGCTCTTCTCTTGATGGGTTACAATAAAAACGTAGGTATAATAATATAATAACAAAGTAAAGTCATTTCTTCATTACTTTGAAGAGTGCGGTAAGAAACGATACAAATTATATGCGTAGGTAATACTTATAGGTATCTAATATCTATCTTCTTGTGTCGTCGGGCCCGAAAAGCGCGGCCTTGAATGCGAACGCCTCGAAACACTCGTTGCGCGCCAGTGCGAGCGAATGTGATCCTAATTATTAGCGTAAAGAGTTCATATTCAGCTGCCATATTAAAAAGGACTATTTAACTGTGGATTATGCTTTACGTAAACTTTTTTTTGCAGGATTTGTGTATTAGTTTAATGATCTATATTATTATGTTAAACTAAGACATAAATTGTTTCTATAAACATATTTCCCAATAGTTTATCGGAGTAAATGTATACGCATATACAACCAAAATAAAAATCAATAGGATTTTTGGGAAGATTGTTTCATTAATATTTTTTATGAGAATTGAATCACAGTACTACTTATTACGAATTCTTTTTATCGCTTTAGGGCATCTTTCACCTAAGCCTTGCATCTTGTTAATTTACCGGCTTTACGTGAAAATAATTTGACGGATTTCACTTTTCGCTAGTTAAAAACAATAATATTGTTATGTTGACAAATAAAAACCAGTATTATTATTTTTAATTTAAAAAATCGGCGTTTGTTTGACGATGTTTTTTTGTACCTACTTCCGGGTGGAAAGTTTATAGGATTCATAAATATAGTATCTTAGAATATGTATTTATAATGGAGAAAAAAAAACCAGGCTATTATTAATTAATGTTTTTCAAAACCGTAAAATGACTAGACTATATGTGTTTTGCGCCCTTTCTGGATTGACTTGAGCGAAATAAATGTAATAAATTATCTCTCAATGAGGATAAGTGTTCAGTGATGTCGTATACCCGTGCACACCATCGCTTACTGGTAAATTACTTTAAGTATGCTACTGGCATCTGCTATTATGCCATTGAATATTCTACTTTAAAACTTATGTAATAGAGTTTCTATTTTATAGATACTGTCTTAAAACCGTATGTTTCTAATAGAAACTCTATTGCATAAGCGTTAAAGTAGACTATCCAATGGAATTAGAGTATATGTCAGTGTCAAACTCAAAGTAATCCTACTATACATTGTGTTTACAAAATAGAGAACAATCCACTCACGCAAGTCTCATCTACCAAACATCTAGGTACATTGTTTTTTTTAATAATAGTTTATTCACCAAAACATTCTTACTACACATTCATACACTTGTGCCAAACTACAGTGTGGTTTGTTGGCAGACGAGGCTCCAATTATTCATGTTTACTTACGTACTAAATTTAATAATCACAATGCGAAAGAAGGTAAGTCTAAGGTTTCTGGATAGTCACACTAATAGCCTAGGAATTAGAAAATTATTTTATTTAATTACCTATTTATTATAAATGTTGAATTGCATTTTTTAATTTACTTGTTAATACATTACTAACTTTCTTCTTAAAAAGTTGTAGTTGTTTGATCCACACCTCACTTTTAAAGACCATATTACGAGCACTTGCTTTGCTGCTAGAAAATACTTGGGCATTGTAATCCGCCGATCCAGATACTTCAATTCGCCAAATACCCTTAGCGTGTTATATGTGTAATGAGTACGTATCGTTAATCAAATATTTCTTTCGCTTATTACGAGCCAAAATTAGTAACCCTTCATTATATAATAATAATAATAAATAAATATTAGGGGAAAATATTTACACAAATCGAACTAGTCCCATAGTAAGCTTAATAAGGCTTGTGTTATGGGTACTAGACGAAGATATATTTAATAGACATATTACTCGATAAATGATTATTTTTCTGACATTTAGAGGAATTGTAAATAAATTAATGTAGTTATTTTGATTTAATTGTGTTATAGGTATGTAGCTTTGAATTACTAATTATTATTTCTTTCTTTTTAGACCCCTATAGGCCTAATATATATATTCTTAATGTCATGATTATTTAATTTGTAGGTCAACTGAAATTATTTGAATGTTTCATAATTGTATTTGTATTTCATAATTGTTTATAATTTCATTGTCCATTATTACTTAATTAGTGTTAGGATTGTTAAGGCAATTTAAATTTTGTACGCCAATAGGCAAAGCACAGGGTTCTATTATTATAATTATTAAGACCTTCTTGTACCACCTGTGTTATACAAATAAAAGTATTCTATTCTATTATTTTATTTATTTATTTTATTTATTTTATTTTATATTGGGGGACAATCTTACACAAATCGACCTAGTCCCAAACTAAGCAAAGCTTGTACTATGGGTACTAGACGACGATATACATACTTATATAGATAAATACATACTTAAATACATAGAAAACATCCAAGACCCAAGAACAAATATCCGTGAAAAATGCACATATAAATGCCCTGGCCGGGATTCGAACCCGGGACCTCTAGCTTCGGAGGCAGAGTCACTACCAACTAGGCTAAACAGGTCGTATATCTATTCTATATACTTAAATACATAGAAAACATCCAAGTCTCAGGAACAAATGTGTCTGCTCACCACAGAAACATATGCCCTTACCGGGATTCGAACCTGGGACCTCTAGTTTCGGAGGCAGTGACACTACCAACTAGGCTAAACAGGCAGGTTACTAGCTCTTATCCCTCTACGCGTGCCCTCCGTCACCGGTGTTCATTCAGCTCCGTCGCTGGCCCGCGCTGTTCGCTATCCCGCCGACGCGAACCCAAGCCCTGATTCACTCTCCGCTACACTGTGCTCTGACTCTTCTCTATAGTATACTAGACAGCGAAAGAGAACTTGACATATTCCACAGCTCTGAATCTTGTTTTCTTGCAATAACTAACCATTTCTTGGAATCTATATCTACTCCAAGTTCCATCAGTATAGCTTAAAATAAACTTAAGTACTTACTAAAACAAATTATTTGTATGATGTATAATGTTAACAATATTTTACTTCAAAATGTTGTGTTATTAATATTTTATTGATCAGCTTGACTGTAAAGTGTTAATTTATGGAATAAAATAAATAAATAAAATATTTTATTTCTTTGTATGGTTTGCCCACGCTGAGTCATTCATTCATTTATTCATAGAAAAAATATATAAGTTTTACGTGTCATACAATAATTTAGTAATTATGTATATGGTAACATTCAGAAGATTTAATCAAATGGTACTTACTTTACTTTACTGAATAAAATGCACCTTTTATTACATTCACTTTAATTATCGACATCTGTTTGTCGCTACACCGCTTCATTATTCGATACAGACTAAACGATATATCATGTGTTCGGTTAAGCCTTTCTCAGGAAATTTGTTACATATTAATATTAAGTAAATGTTACATTTCTACATAAAATGGTTATTCTACATAATATTCTACAAAAAAAATCTCTTTCTTAATTCCAGGTTTAACGGAGACATCAAGACCGAAGCAAACACAATGGCCATCTGGACAACGTTGGCGCTTATTTGTATTACTTCCTGCTTGACTGGAGCAGAAGTTCAGAGTCCGAAGCGAGCGAATACCATCTGCGATATTGAGTACAACATCGCCTCTAAGATCCAGTGTATGTGCGATAAAGAAGCAACACACCAAACTGTCCAAAGCGCCGATTGCTTCGTTACAACTGACAACCTCATTCCTGATGATCCTTACTGGGACCAGTTCTCAGTTTTGAAGAATATCACAAAACTAAGCCTAACAAATGCAAGAGGAAAGTCCCTCAAATACATACCGACAAGAGGTCTTCAAAAGACCATATCTCTGATCAAACTAGACATTAAACACAACAACATACCAAGAATAGACAGTTATGCCTTCGCTAACTCAACAAAGCTGAAAGAAATCTTCTTAAAAGATAACATGATCGAAGTATTGGAGGTAAATGCGTTTGCTCATCTTAAAAAGTTGAACACAATTATGTTAGACAAGAATAACATTGCTGAAATCAACAGAGATGTCTTTGTTGATCTGCCGAATCTCAGAAAGCTGTACTTGACTACCAATGCAATTACGACTATCCACGACAGAGCATTTGTTCATTTGACTAATTTGAGACTTTTGGAAATCGATAGCAATAAGTTGTTCAGTTTGAACAATGAGACCTTTTCTGGACTGATCAATCTCGAAATTTTGGATCTTAGTGGTAATAGTTTAGAAGTTATTGGAGATAACACCTTCCTACCTCTTCTAAATCTGCGCTCTCTCAATTTAGAGAGTAACAAGCTTCAAATGATAGATGACAAAGCTTTCAATGGACTTGGGAAACTTCAATCTCTCACTTTAGCTAACAATAAGTTGGCCAGCATAGAAAGTGCTAAAATTTTCGAAGCATTGAAAGATCTGACGACGTTGAGTCTGAGGGAGAATGAGTTGAGTGAATTGAAGCAAGAAGTCATGGAGCCGATTCTGAATAACTTCTATGGTGTCAACAGCTTTCTGGATATTGATGGTGAGCTCACTATTATAATTTTTTATTAGTTCTTGTAAGATTTTATATCTTATAATGAGAGACGTGCAACTTTATTTAAAGACATTTAACAGACTAAACATTAAATAAATAAACAGGACAATTAGGGGACAATTTTTTTAAACAAATCGAACTAGTCCCATAGTAAGCTCAATAAGACGTGTGTTATGGGTACTAGACGACGATATATTTAATAGATATTATATACTTAAATACATAGAAAAAACCCAAGTCTAAGGAACAAATGTCTCTGCTCACCACAGAAACAAATGCCCTTACCGGGATTCGAACCTGGGACCTCTAGCTTCGGAGACAGTGACACTACCAACTAGGCTAATATTGAAGGATATATATATTGAAGATATCCCTAATATCTGTTTTATTAATACGTTTTTTTGAAATGTACTCTATCCTTTTCCCACGATTATTGATTTCTATGATTCATCACATTTGGCATTACACTTTTACTTATTAGCTAATATAGATAATACCTGGCTTATTGAAAATTAAGCGATAAGTTTCGGTCCTTAGATTAATTTTAGAACAGTTCCAAACTCGTTTGAACTGAAACTACATTCACTAGTGTAGCACATTTAGAATCATATTCGCAGTCAAGCCTTTACACCAATATCGAAAAACTGCAGCATATTTATAAGTTACAAGTATTTTTGATTCGTAACCGTAAGCGTGTACGAGAATGAGCAAAGTTGAAGTTAAGACATGCATATTTTTATATACATACTGGTAGATGTCGACGCAAATAATCCTGATAAAGGAACGAGAACACGCGTGTGGCCTTTTTATAAGTAGGATAAGGGGTCTGCTCAACATCAGGCAGACTGTATATTTATTTGTCATGCTTATAATATAAAAAGGTAATACAGATTTTGTACATTTCAGAAAACAAGTTCCCCTGCGATTGCCGACTGGAATGGATTCCCAAGTTGCTAAACAAAACAAAAAATAATAAATTGCAGCTTGCCATAGACAACATTAAATGCACACCAGACACCAAAGTAAAGGAGCTGTATACGAAAATTATTGAAGCAGAAAAGCATCAAGCGATTGAAGACGAACCCCACAACCAGGATTACGAATATTATGATGACACTCAGTTAAACGGAAAACTTTTCTATGTAGACCTAAGGGAGATGATGAACTGCACCAATGGTACAGATAAAGCCAAAGAACCTAGTCATGAACTTAAACCTAACGTCACAACAGACTTCAAAGTGAATATAATTCTCAATAATGAATTGCTTGATTCCCGGGCGAGGAAGGAATCAGTACCTGGACTTGCTAAGACGGTTAATAAGAACGAGGGACCTGCTGAGGTTTCCATGAGTAATAAGCCAGATTTATATACTACTAGTCGGTTGGCGACGGTTTCAGCTAAGCCGATAGCTGAGAAGAAGTCGTATGATGAACGAGAAATGTCCGCAGATGAAGCAAAGCCTGATGAGCTAACAGAAATGGAAAAGGAAATGTTGCCAAGCAACGCACAGCAAAACCTCGCTTGTGCATCAGTAGCTGCAGTATCTTTAATGTTTAGGCTAGTATTTTAATTAATAATCATAATTACTCTAGTATTAACGCTTAATATATTTTATTTTAAGCTCTCACAGTCATTAAAATAAATAAATAGATGTAAAGACTGGATTGTATGAACTTATTTAGATTCCTGCTTTCTAAGGTTACTTCCGCATTTGTATAGAGAGGTAGGGCTCAGCGGAACGTCTTCTCGCTCATATCTAAAGCAGCCCAACTGGGGAAGTACAAGTACCTCCACCTTACAGAAGACCGCAGCTATATTAATACAACTGCTTGCTCCTTAGGTATGTGATGTTGAGTTCCTGGTGGTGACTAAGGTCACTAGAGCTCCCGAGGCACCCCGAGGATACGCTGTGTTGAGAGTGAGAAACCTGCATATGTATCTAGCTGTCAACACATCGAATCCTTAAGAGGGCGCAGTACGCTCGGTCTGGCTCGGTTCTCCATACAAACGTATTTACCCTCTCATTTTAAAACGCCATGTTAGAATAACATGAAAATTTGTATACACAATGGGATCCGGCATATCTAGCTCGGAAATTAGTTTCTGTTGCTAGAAATAGTAAAAGAAAAAAATACAGTGGTTTTTTTGAGTTTTTTACGGCTTGTATGAAAACCTTAATAATCGCTGTATTTTTTCTCCATTATAATTTCAAGCAACAGAAACTATGTTCCGACCAAGATATGCCGGATCCCATTGTGTATACAAAGTTTCATGTTATTCTAGCCTGGCGTTTTAAAATGAGAGCATAAATACGTTTGTATGGAGAACCGAGCGTACAGCGCACTCTTAAGTTAATAAATAATGGGTAACGCGCTTGTGATCCTTCTGGAGTCGCAAGCGTCAATACTCGTACGCGACGGTGTCTGCTTACAATCAGGTAGGCCGTAAACTTGTTTGCCAGCGTCCTTGTATAAAAAGATGTGGTGCATGAGTAAGCTGTCAGCTGTTAATGTCAACTGTCAGGCGAGCCAGTACAGATTCTTTACTGGATTTATACATTTACGTTACGAATGCAGTACTGCATTTATACGCCCCGCTTTCGCACAGTATACAAGATTCGAGGGACGTGAGCAGGATCAACACTGCGGATTCAGTAGATCATAAGCTACTTGTTTCTTACCGTAGTGAGATCAACGTTCATTTATTTTACAAGCTTTTATTTAGTTTCACCTGTCCCGTTGTCTGTTTGCAATCAAATCTTGCAAGTTAAATTTGATCCACTTCCCGGTTTCCGATTGAGCTGAATTTTTTCATGCATGTAGAAATCGGGTGACAATGCAATATTATTATGACATAGAGCTGATGATGTAGACAGAAGGTGGTCATAGCAATTCCTAAACTACACAAGATAAACCCATCGTATTTGGACTAATTCGAAGCGACTCAACAAGTAATTTGTGATTGTGGAAAAAAGTACAATCGGCAATAAAAGCTTGTACCAAAAATGATATTTTTGACCAAAAACTTTTTAATATTGAAAACAATTATTTCAATTATTTAACCCGTCCAGCGCGCTAGTATCAAACGTGTGTTCCTGACGAATTTTGAAATTTGAACTTAGATTTCTTACATTTATATTTGAAATTACAATACATTTTTATTGACATATCGTTCCATGGGTTAAAAAATGCATGTTCAGTCTACAATTGGAATAATTCAGACAAGTGATACGTGTCAAATTGAATCTGAGTTGGGTTACTTTTGAAACATCGTATCTCACTCAATGTATGTTGTGTGTGTTGTGTAAACCTAACGAAAATTAAAAATAATTAAAAATGGGTGTTTGTATTTAGTATTGAGAAATAATAAGCCAGTACACACAGAAAAACTGAAAGTGCGACTAAAATACTAACTCTCCGAATTATTCCTCGTAGGTATTCGCACAGGTTAATATTTCAGTCAGTACGTTTCAGTCTTTTTGTAGGTTAGGTTTGGTCTGTTTATTATGTTCGGAGCTTTTATTACTACCATTTATAATTACTGTTTAGAACGGGGTATTTACCATGTATGTTTCCCATTCACTGTGGCCTTAGGTTCCAGGACACAATCCTCTCCATCTCAGAGAGTATTGGGATCCTTGGTGTCGACATTTCCAGCGACGTCCAATTTCGAAGCCACTTAAAAGGCAAGGCCAAGCTGGCATCCAAAAAAGCTAGGTGTGCTCGGGACAGAGACTTATATTATATAAGTCGCAAGTTCGTCCCCACATGGAGTATTGCTGTCACCTCTGGACGGGAGCACCTGGATACTAGCTTGGGCCTCTTGACTCGCTTCAGAGACGTGCTGAATCGTGGACGATCCCAAACTCACGAGCGATATTGAACCGTTAAGTTTAAGGAGAAACTTTGCCTCCTTGTGCGTGTTCTATCGCTTGTATAATGGGTTGTGTTCCGAAGAACTGTTCGATATGATGCCCACGGCTGCTTTCTATCATCGCACTGCTCGCCGTCAGCAGGGCATTCATCCTCACACCTTAGAACCTAAATGGTCGCTTACGGTACGGTTTCAGAGGAACTTCCTCCCTAGGACGCTCCGGTTGTGGAATGAGCTCCCTGCCGAGGTTTTCCCGAGGAACTACAGTATGGGATTCTTCAAGAAAAGAGTGTATAAATTTTTAAAGGGTCGGCAATGCGCATGTGACACCCCTGGAGTTGCAGGCGTCTATAGGCTGTGGTGACCGCTTACCATCAGGCGGGCCGTACGCTTGTTTGCCACCGACGTGGTATTAAAAAAAAGTTATATTTATTGAGTTTCCAGTATTTCGGCGTTGTTGCAAGCACCATTTTCAAGGATAATAATAATAATCGTATGGCATTTATTTTCGAACCGTGAGATCTTTGTGAAGACAAGTGCGGTTGCCAGTTTGTTGCACTTTTAGCACCACCCAGGGGTCACGTGTAGGGTAACTGTGGGTACTCCCTAATGAGGTACTCCGTAGGGACGGACGTGGTGCAACTTCGACCCCCTTTCAAGGATTAACTGACGTGATGCTAATGTTGATGACCATTTTGGCTTGAAATCTTATATTTACTATTTGCTTTTTTGCTTTTTGCTCACGTTTGGTCTGCTCGTTTGGTTCTGCTCACGTGTCCCGGAATCATTCTGTATTACTACTGACTTTGTAACGCTATCAGTAAACTGACAAGTAAGGATATCAGAACGACAGTAAGGTTAGTAAATAACTTAGAGTCATTTTTAAGGATATATTAATATGATGAATATACAGGTGGATTTGTTTCGAGCCACCTGGAAGGAAATCACTCTAATTAGTGGAGATATCAAATCTCACCCAAAGGAAATATTTCTTTATTTGTGAAAATAAATAAAACTACTTTCAAAGATTTTGAAAAATTCGCTTGCCATACCATGAACCTGCTTAAATTACGAAAAACAACATCCTGAACTTTTATGGCATTAATCGATAGGGTGAATCATTAGGATCACATCTCTTTAACAAACATGGCAAATTCCATCCTGTAATATATATGGTGTTGCTTAAGAGTCTTGGGACGTACCTGGAAACGATCACATCATGCAGCGTATCGCGCAGCTACATGCCTCGCCTGTTCATAAGCAAGACCTAAGTCTTTGGTAAGTACGTAAAAAATACTCATTGTATTAAAAAAAAATGCTATTAAGAAATGCAGCATGCTTTGTCAGCAAAGTAGGTTTTCGATAAAGGAAAAAAAAACATCTTTAAGGAGCCGGTTTAATCCCAACAGTCCAGTATTCCCTCTGGATTGAAACTAGTCTGAATCTAGTGCCTACGTCGAATACTGGAATAATGTGCCCAAGTGGATCCCAGGCTGCTTACGGGTCATCATATCAGCCGCAATACGGCCACTGCTGGACAAAGGATCCCCCAAGGATCTCCACAATGATTGGTCTTACGCCGCCCTGATCCAACAGCTTCCGACGATCTTAACAAGATCGTACTTTCTGAGACCTGTTCTGAGAATGTCTTAAAGAGCGCGTATTATGGAAATGCATTTTCACTACTCCCGTATGGTATTATCTATTGGGGTGATTCCGTAGACGTTATGACCACATTAAGGATGCAAAAAAGATGCTTACGCACCATGTACCACTTGCATTGCCGGCATTCACTAAGAAATGTATTCAAGGGAAAAGAGTTTTTAACACTTATCGGTATTTACATACTTGAGCTGTGTCTCTTTCTAAAACGTAATGGAGAGTATTTCACTAAAATGTCATCACTAAATCACAATCTGCGCACTCAGTATAAATATAATTACCGTATTCCGAAGGTTCACAATAAAATTATGTACAAAAAAGCTCTTATTGCTGCCATGCGAGTATTTAACCACTTACCTATTGAAATTAAGGCAATAGAAGGTAAAGAGTTCAAAAGTACCCTGAAACGCTGGCTCACCAATAAGATGTTTTATTGCATGAATGAGTTTTATACAAACGCACATTAAATAATTTGTAACCGCATGTCATACAATTAAGATTTTATCTTGTACGTCCGTGACGGACAAACTGTTGAGTCTAATTATGTAATGTCTTTTATATCAGCTTTGTACACAGTTCAACAATAAACGTTATTCTATTCTATTCTATTCTATTCGTCGTTCCATCTTGTTGGGGGCCTTACCACGCTGCGTCTTGCGGTGCGTGGTCGCCACTCAAGCACCTTTCTGCCCCAACGGCCATCGGTTCTATGAGCAATGTGCCCCGCCCACTGTACTGTCACTTGAGTCTTGCAAGTCCTGCAACTTGCTGTTGTACGAGTATATACCTATATGTCGACGACCCTAGTTCTCCTATGGATCTCCTCATTTCTGATTCGATCTCGTAGGGAAACTCCGAGCATAGCTCGCTCTATGCCTTAGGATACAACCAGAAATCGTTAGAAGGACGATAAATAAATAAATTAATACTAAAGGACAATGAACAGCTTTGTATGCAGCCTGGGGGTCTACTCCGAAATTCGAAATCCGAACTTCGTATAGTGCCGTTCCTTTCACTCTCCTGTCATACACTATTATGAGTGAAAGCGTCACCACACGAAATTCGGATTTCGAATTTCGTAGTAGACTCCCAGGTCCTAAAACCAACAAAGCTGAGAGTTACGTTATTAGATAGTTCTCATTTCATTAGTTAGTTAAAACTACTGCATTTCGTTGTTTGGGCATCAAGTTGAATTGCATTGCAGAACTGAGATATTCATATTTTAGTCGGAGTGATTACGAGCTATTAGTACATTTAAAAACCTATCAATCGACCTAACTGTGAGATTTGTTGGTTTTCGGACCATTTTGACGAATGCCCCTAACACAAATCGAACTAGTCCGATAGTAAGTTCAAGGCTTGTGTTATTTGTATTAGACAACGATATATAAGCTCGCCTTTGTAACATATGTCAAGTGTTCTCGTAATAATTACTGTTTTATTGTTGTTTCAGTCATGTATAATAAAGAATTTAACATACATACATATTTAGTAGATATATACCTACTTAAATATATAGAAATCATCCAAGTCTCAGGAATAAATGTTTTTGTTCACCACATAAAAAAAAAAATATATTAACGGGATTCGATCCCAGGACCTCCGGACGATAATGAGCATTATTTAAAAAAAATAGATTGAAATGTAAAAAGATAGATTATAAAATTATAATAGCAAGAGGTTTCATAGATACGCTTGGAGTAGCGAAGAAAATATCATACATTACATATTCACATAAAATGCACATAAATAAGGCTTGTACCGTAGAAGATGGATAACGTAAAAAAAGAAGTGGTTTTTAACTTAGCCAAAGTCGAATAAATAATTTAGTTCATTGCCAGATATTTTTTTCTCTCTTTTAGCGGAAGGAAATAACTTTTTGTGAAGAAAATTTTGCATTGCGGGAGCTTCATTTTCCATAAATTTAATTTCACATCATATAAGAATAAAGGAACTGGTTTCCATAAAAAGAAAATGTCGGCATTTTTCGGGAATCACTCGAAAAAGCTGACTTACTTTCGCCTGTTACAAACAAAAGGTCGTATAAAGGCTTATAATTGTGTTAAGACGATGACTTAACGAAACAGAACGATAAGGAGGCCTGGTGAAAAATTGAGTAAGTAATGGTAAACTGGTGGAGTTCAAAATGTCAGAACACTCGAGACCATAAGTTATCCATACACAACTACGAAATCACAATATGAAGTTGTGAGACCAAATAGTAAAATGTGACATTCCTGGAAAGTCAAAGGCAAAATGACCGGGATAATAGGTAACCTAAATGAACCATTTATAAAACCTCGACGAACAATAAAAGGTAAATAAGAACCATTCCGACAAACAAGATTATCGATTAAAAAAACCGCACTGAATCGTTTCATCCGTTTGGGAGCTACAATGGCACAGAAAGACACACCTACTCAGTTACATTTGTTAAACTAGGTAAGTAATACCCTTCTTTTGCGACGGGGATAAAAGCCAAAACCGATATACGGGAGATGTTCACTTTTGCCAAAGTATTTCACAAAGCGGTCAGCAATTGAAAAGTATTTTTCCAAATAAAATGAAATAATTCAGTGTCTATTTGCTCAACAATGTTTTCAAACTTAACTACTAGCGCCATCTATGAGACGTGTTTGTAACGATTGAATTTTACAACCGGTCCACTTTACGAGAGCGGGAAGAGGTTCAATCGTTTCCTGCTAGATGGCAGTGTTCAGTAGCTACCAAGTTTAAAAGAACGATTCAGACTTGAGCCTATAGATGGCATCTAAATAGAGATATCACAAAGTGTGGTCGTGAAGAAACCGTAGTTTTATTAGTAATCCGCAGTAGTGATAGTAACTACTTATACCTCTAGTCTAGTACCGCAAAGCGTTTAAAAATATTTTCAGTCGATTCGTTTTATAATTGAGTCGTTAGTTTTAT
Organism: Notocelia uddmanniana; assembly: GCA_905163555.1. NCBI lineage: Eukaryota > Metazoa > Arthropoda > Insecta > Lepidoptera > Tortricidae > Notocelia > Notocelia uddmanniana. The sequence continues at coordinate 22,970,431 of LR991068.1, forward strand.
GAGTAAGGCTTCTAAAATTGGGTGATACGATAATGTAACGACATTTACAGTACATATGGTGCTACTTTAGCGCACGAGTGCGGTAATCAGCAGATTACGTGCATATGTCGAAACTTTAAAGAGCCATATGTACTGTAAAACGTTGTACGATACACGTGCGAATAGGTAATTCAAAATTCGTGGCTATTTAAAACACTTCCTTCGGTCGTTTTTTAATTTATCACCACTCGTTGAGAATTTCCTGTTCTCTGCACTTGTATCGTAATGTACTATTACAGTACATACTCGTATGGTGCTACTTTACCGCACGAGTGCGGTAATCAACAGATTACGTGCATATGTTGACTTTAAAGAGCCATATGTACTGTAAAATGTTGTACGATACACGTGCGAATAGGTAATTCGAAATTCGTGGTGATTTAAAACACTCCCTTCGGTCGTGTTTTAATTTATCACCCCTCGTTGAGAATTTCCTGTTCTCTGCACTTGTATCGTAATATACTATTAACGTTGGGCTGGAAACTATATTTTAATCGTCCACGAAAAAAAAACTGATGAAGTAAACGAGTGTAAATGGAGGGAGAATGTGCAATTGTCACTCTCTTCAATAGTTACAGTTAGGTTTACAAACGTAAATACAATAATCCTTAAGAAAGTAATAGCCTCCGGTGGTATAATGGGCATGTTATGCGGAGAGATGAAAGATTCATGTGACAAGAAAGGTGTTAGGCATGAATGTGGAGTGATGTAAGAGGAGAGGTAGGCCAAGGAAAAGGTGGATGGATTGCGTGAGAGACGATATGAAGAGGAAGGGTGTTATGAGAAGACGCGCGATAGAAAAAAGATGCTGCGCCGACCTCAAGTAAATGGGAAAAAGGCACGCGAATGATGAGTGTAAGACTCCACCAGGACGTCCTTCGGCTCATATGATGATAATAATGTTGAGAGACATGCGAGCATCTGTTTTTATACACTTAGGAGCATTTAAAACGGATCAATTTGTTAGGAGATTAAATACAGTGTACCTATTTTATTTGCTTTTTAGGACCATTTTAAGTATATTTACACATTTAAAAAATACTTTCTTCTACTTAAATGTGTATTCACTTCAACCATCCTGATTCAGAGAAAACCCTAGACACATAACGTAACATTCCTCTTCTCTAATAAACTAATACAATATGAAACCAAAATCTCAAATTACAAATTAAGCCTCTTTAGAGCTTTTTATTTTTTTATTAAATATGCGCTCTTGGCCAGCATCTAGCCAGGGGGCAAAGATGAGGCCTACGATGAAGCGATCTCACCCAGAATATGTCTATTCACTCGTGCCTTTCACTTGGTCTACCGGATCTCGTTCTATACTGATCACTAATTGAATCAGGATCAGGCTGTAAATCGTCAGCCACACCACACAGCACGCAAGATTGACAGCTAGCTAGCTGCCAAATGTATGAACACACATCCTTGCACATTTCATCTCATCTCTGTTGAGTCTCCTAGCAGGTAGCTCATTTCTTCTTACATCCCAGATTCGGTTGAAACTTGAAAGACGTTTAACCAATCTCATCATCATCATATCAGCCGAAGGACGTCCGTTGCTGGACATTGACCTCACCAATCTAAACCTGGTTGCTTTAGATTTCAACTAATTGCATTGGAGTGCAAACTCTTAAGAGTATTCCAGTGTATAAGCCGCTCGCGTGGTCGTGTCGGAGGTTACCCCTGGATTTTCCCCAGGCTACTCTCCCACCACGTACGCCTATAGCCTAAATAGGCCCGGCTTGTAATGCCACAGGCGACAAAAACGACATCCCTGGTGGAAATGCACACTTATGCAGAACGATTTTGTGTCAGGTGAAGGACAAATTATCAATAAATATAGTAAACATATTCCATACTTTGTAACAATGTCTGTGTTGATATGGCTCTTTCATCTTGTTATAAATCTTATAACTTTTAGTGTTCCGTTGCAAAATAGTCAACAAGCAGAGCTTTTATTTTTGTCCTAAGCTTTCGGTAAAACTCGGACTCTCCGGGAAAACACGAGCGAGAAGGTCGGTCGCCGGAGTACTAATATGTATATATAATAATCATACCTCGTAATTGAATCCGCAAATGTACGTCAGGGTTGTCACTGTGTACTAGGAAAACATAAAAACATGGGAAGTATAATTCGATCTTTCTATAAATAAATTGAAAAATCCAAAACACACTGTTAGTAAAGCTTTGAATATAGTAAATGCCACAGAAAAAAACATTTAAAATTGAGGCTTCGTTTAGCAGGAAAATAAGTTTACCACAAATTAAAAACGGTTTTAAACAACAATCCGGCTTATGCTACTGTAACAGCAGTAATAAAGCTAATAAAAGGACAAGAAACAGAGTTAACAATAAAAAGTAATAATAATACATCACAAAATTATACATATTTAAATTATTTACCATTGACGTCGGTGGATATGGAACGCTCGTTTTCGAGTTTAAAATTTACTTACATAAGCAGGCAACGCAGTTTGACTGCAATAAATTTAGAAAAAAAAATATAATAATAATAATAATTTTTGGGGGACAGTCTTACACAAATCGACCTAGTCCCAAACTAAGCAAAGCTTGTACTATGGGTACTAGACGACGATATACATACTTATATAAATAAATACATACTTAAATACATAGAAAAACATCCAAGACCCAAGAACAAATATCCGTGAAAAACTCACAAATAAATGCCCTGGCCGGGATTCGAACCCGGGACCTCTAGCTTCGGAGGCAGAGTCACTACCAACTAGGCTAAAAAGGTCGTCGAAATTGATAATCTATTCGCCACTACACCTACACGTACTTAACATCTGTCGTCACATTTCATCTGTTGATAAATCAGTGTGGTCAGAATATTATAAAATAAATTGGCTGCACAAGTCCTGGCCGAAAATTCAAAAAGTACAGAGTGATAAAAAAGTTACTTTGTCAAGTTCATATTTCATGTCACAGAGAAACTGATATTCAAATAAATCCCACATAAAGTTAAAATAATTATTTAAAAAGATGTGTCGGGATTTAGTTCTTCACTTATTTAAAAGAGAAACAACGGGCCAGCCAGCTATCTCATATGTGTATTTGGCAGGCTCTAGTACCTAGTCATATGAAGTGGAAACATCAAGTGACCATATACAATAGAGAAGAAGGTTCAGATGGATCACAGCTTGTATTTAAATCACGATGGTGCCTTTCATACATCAGATTTATGGATAAGGAATTACACAGGAACATAGTTTATTTCAAAATAATGTCGGGGCAAATAAAATATTTAGAATATAAATTTGATGATTTAAGTAACATTGTGTTTTTATGTATTCCTAGTACATAGTGACAACCCTGACGAACATTTGCTACAGATTTGCGGGTTCAATTACGAGGTATGATAATAATATATATATATTATTATCATACATGTACACTCGCCTAGTCTCATACATTTACTCCTCAACAAACACACGCACACACACACACACACACACACACACACACACACACACTTACACACAAGAGAGGCTCCTTTTCACTTTTCACTTGCATAAAAACTTGAGCACTGTTACCTATAAATAATCATCACTAAATAAAACATATATCCCATTTTGTTAAATAGTTTGATATTTTTTCTTTAAAATTCATATTCATGCATACACATATTTTATCTGCTTAACTCATATCCTTAAGCCGCTATGTTTTTAAGGTAATTGCGCATGTTTCTAACTCCCACGATACAGGCATAGCCTAGTGTGGGGGTTGCCGATAAAATGTTAATTTTAGCGTTAAGATCTTTTTTGGTAATATTATAAAATCAAAAATATTTTTTGATTTTGATTGATCTTTGATATATCCTATCCTATATATACTATTAAACGAGCAACATTTATATATTTATTTATTTGTTTGTAATTGAAATGTTGAAAACAGCTCTAAAGATTTTAATGAAATTTACAATATAGAGGTTTTGGGGCTGGTCTTATATTCAGGAAAACTCTTATCCCCGGAAAAACACGAGCGTAGCTCGGTCGCCTAGGTACTAATATAATATAATAATACTATTAAACGACCAACATTTGCATGTTTATTTGTAATTGAAATCTCGAAAACCGCTCTACCGATTTTAATGAAAATTACAATAAAAGGGTTTCCGGGAACAAAAAAATAATCTAGCTAGAAATATGCCGAGCAAACACCGGTCACCCAGGTTATGATTTCTTAAGAGTGCGCAGTACGTTCGGTTCTCCACACAAACGTATTTAGGCTCTCACTTTAAAACGCCATGCTAGAATAACGTGAAACTTTGGGATTCGGCATATCTAGGTCAGAAATTAGTTTCTGTTGCTTAGAATAAGAATAAGAATAAGAATAATTTATTTGCTTAAACACGGTACATATTGATGGTATTAGTATTATAAAGAGTTCCACATGTTTAGCCAATATTGGCATGCAAATTATTGTTGTAATTCTAAGTTATGCTGGGATTACATACAAATTATATTTAATTCAAAAGTCACACATTCATTAATTCATTGCTTCACATTAAAAAAATATATATAAAGAAGTCATTGTGTATTCCAAAAGTAACTAGTAAATTTAAGCCATTATTACATCCTATTTTATAAGTCTTATAATTAAATTAAATTATATTACACATTAGATTACAATACATTGGATAAGTATGTCAAACAAATAATTATTCATTATACTCAAGATATTCTCTTATTGTATAAAAACATTTTTCTGCTAGCCATTTTCGTAACTTAATAAATTGTCATTAAGTTTACGCAGCTCTTGTGGTATCTTGTTATATACAACGATGCTCATAAAGTAACAATTATTTTTAAATAATGCAGTTGAACAAGGTGGAACTACTAGCTTATACTCATCTCTTTCTCTAAGTCTTTGATTGTGTCTCGGTTTGTTATATGCTAAAAATTCTTTCCGCACATAACATGCCAACTCAAAGATATATAGCGCAGTTAATGTCATCAGGCCAAATCGTTGGAACAGAGGTTTGCAATACACTCTAGGTCCAACACCACAGACGGCTCTTACACATTTCTTTTGTATTATAAAAGCTTTTTTAGCATCCGTTGAATTCCCCCATATTGAAATACCATATTTTAAGACTGACTTTACATAGCCGTGATATGCAAGCAGTGTAGTTTTTTCTCCTGAGATCACTCTTAGTTGTTTTAAGGCGTAAACAAATTTTTCTAGTTTGTTACACGTCTCTTTTATATGAGGTTTCCAATAGCAGTATTGATCGAGCATTATACCTAAAAATTTTGTTTCATTAACCTGTTGTAGAGAATGGCTTTGACATAGAATATTAAGGTCTAATTTGCGTGTGCTTGAAATAATAATGGAGAAAAAATACAGCGATTATTAAGGTTTTCATAAAAGCCGTAAAAAACTCAAAAACCGCAGTATTTTTTTCTTTTACAATTTCTAGCAACAGAAACTAATTTTCGACCTAGATATGCCGGATTCCATTGTGTATACAAAATTTCATGTTATTCTAGCATGGCGTTTTAAAATTAGACCGTAAATACGTTTGTATGGAGAACCGAGCGTACTGCGCCCTCTTAAGGCACGAAGTTATACACCGTGCAATGGTACGGAACTTTGAGTGCGTAAGTCCAAATGTCACTTGGCCGGATCTGCTAAAAATAGGTCGCTTATCAGTGTCAAAAGTCACAAGCAGAAGGCTACTCGATAATGCACCTAATTACCTACAACAATGTTGCTTTCTGTCATTTATAGTATTCCCCTTTTAGTTGGCAACACTTAATTTTATTATATATATGTTAGGGTAGGTAGCACCAAACTGTGTTCGTTAAGATCTGATTGTATTTTTAATTACAGCCGACCAACTGTTTAAAAATCAAATAAATAATGTCATTATATAAGTGAAAACTGTTATTTATAAATTGTAACGCTATAAATTATAGATATGGAAGAGCGGTGCCTCCTGGCACAGGTTACTTTGTACATAACATACAAGGAGGCGCCGGTCATTATAGTATTTGTATTTCAACTGGCTGTCAAGGAAATCAATATGTTTTTATTATTATTGATTAGATACTTTGTTGTTATTTATTTAATCAAACGCCGCAAACACTAAAAAGGAGATTAAATATAATAAAAAAAACTAAAGCTACTGGAAAAATCATTTATTTATGTAGAAACAACGTATATACATAAATAACGAAAATAAAATAAATAATATTCAAACTAACTTAAATCTAAAACAGTCCCTTTAGACATATACCGAGGATGCTGGCGGCATTTCCTCGCTGTATCGCAATGTTGATATGTTGAGCGAGGAAGTCGCCAGCTCTTCGGTCACCAGTTACGTCAACCAGACGCTTCGCAATTTCGTTAAATAATTTGTACGGGCTGGCACCCCATTGATCTAGAGCTACTTTTTAAAAAATAAAAAATATCCTATAAATCAGTGCCGATGGGTAGCGTGCCCAGAAGGCTGGCAGCATTGCCACCCTGTATAGCGACACTTATACGTAGTGCAAAGTATTTATTATTTTTTCATTTAAGGTTTGCTAAGAATTGTTAACATACATACATTCATGATTTGCATTTTAATATTTAAGAGCCAGATGCCATAATCACTTACAGGCAAATATCACATGCAGTATGTTTTTCTCAAACATGCAATGAAATATTGATGTTATGTTCCTTATAATAGGCTGCGAAGTATGACGTTTCAGGTGCGGCTAGGACAAGAGGTCGTTAATGGAATTTCATACAAATGTTGCAGGCCTAGGCCGGCAAAGTCCTCTTTTTTAATTTCCATTCCACATAAATTTGTGGCACAGGTATCATGACATTCTGCCACTATGCGTATTAAAAATAAAACTTTGATTTTTTTGTTGTTTATTTCATTGCATGTTTGAAAAAAGCACTATACATACCTCGGCGGCAAATATGGGGTTGCCCGCCTCAGACCTATCTCTTAAAAATAAAATTAGTATTTGATACTTATTTACTTTACAATACGCTTAACAAAAGATTTTGTATTATTCACACCTAACTTAACGCTTTTATTGTTTTAAATGTAACTTGACAATTTTATTTATTTATTTAATATAGATTAAAGAGCAAATTAAAATAATACCTAATCTGTTTTCAATTACTTCATCATCATCATCATCATGTCAGCCCGTCCACTGCTGGACATAGGCCTCCCCAAAAGACTTCAATTACTTATTGGTTTTTAATTACTTACTGTCTTCTCGAAGATCTCACGGTTCCAAAAGACTTCAATTACTTATTGGTTTTTAATTACTTACTGTCGATGTATGCCATACGATAAATATATAAAATAATGACTAACTTTTTTAGTTCGCATTAAACAAATAGAAGTTTAGCAAGTAGTTTAGCATCCTTTGCCTCCTTAGCATTACGAGTATATTCGTTTGAAATGTTTTAAAACTTTCTGTCCACACATATACGATATAGTCCAGCGCTAATTGTTAAGTATTATTTTATAAGTATTTATAGAGCCTGTTACTTGTTTTGTTAAACTAAAGGTCTTAACCGGTCTGTAATCGTAAGTAGGTGCAACTCGGCTTTAAGTGGGTCAATTATAGTCACTGGTAACATTAAATATAACATACTTGTAAACAAAGACAGGGTCTATTTAAGAACCGTTAGAGATATTTTAGACCTGCAATGTACATACAGTTGGCGGAGAGGTCGCAAGATGTTCCAGAAAATCATATTCCTCGTGCTTCTTGGTAAGCTTTTGTACCCAAAATCATCCTTTATTAATATTATCTACAACTCAACAACATCTGAATTAAGGAAATTACAGATTGGGTATCGCCACGAGAGTTGAGGTGAATGGTTACACACACTGCTACATAGAGTACTAATAGCAAAAAAGGTAGCGAATGAACAAATGAGTGAATGAAATGTAAGTGCACGATTGAATTATATATTTTCGAAAAATAGGTAAAACAAACAGCTAGAAAATAAAAATATGCTTTAATAGTTTTACTAGTCACTTGACATATCTTCTTCCGATTCATTTAGATTTATTTCAAGGGTATGGTTTTCGGACAAACTATCAATCTTAGGTTCCATTGACCTGTACGAGTATCTTTCTTCTTGTTCTTGAGTTTTTCTGAAAATACTGTGAAATGTCTCTTGATTAAGTGCTTCAATTTCTTCTTCTAATTTTCTCATGACGCTGTTAAATGTGAACTCAGTATTACTGGCCGCTACTCTTCCTTTTATGATTCCCCAACAAAGTTCAATGGGATTGAGATCGGGATGGTACGGTGGCAGACGTAATACCGAGTGCCCATGTTCTTCCAGCATTTTATCCAGAACGTATTTCTTATGTCGTGGCTTATGAAGCTGAATAATATCATATAAAACGGGCTTAGTGTTCTTTTCAGGGTATGTTATATTCTGCTTATTGAGCCAGGCCAACATTTCTGCTTTGTTTGAGTTTTTCGTTGGACACTGTTCATACTGTACATTATGATAAGAAGCATTGTCTACAACTAAAACTGAATTTGGATCTAGATTTGGCAAAAGTTTCTCCATGACCCATTTTCTGTAATTGGCAGAGTTGATAGACCCATGATAATCGCCAGTTTTTTTATTTGACTTGAACGTGATTAGTGCCTTTGATAAAGAACCATTTTTAGTACATTCGTGCACAATAATACAACGTTGACCTTTAGATATGGGCACTTTACATTCTTTATTTGTTTTATCAGTCCAAGCCTTTGCTGTTGAATGCGAGCTATCAATGTAGGATTCATCGGTGTACACGATAGGACGCCCCTGCTTATTATATTCCTCTAGCTTGTTTAGATATAGAGTCCATTTTAATCTAATGTCATGATTTTCAACAAGACACTGTCGGTTTGATTGCGATTTATTCCAGCGAAAACCTAACTTATGTACAATTCTCCTTAATGAACGTTCCGATCCTGCGAAGTTCATGTCACGTTTTAAAACATCGTGATTTTTTTTTATTGCGGGCAATGTTTTGTGTACTAAATGGAAGTCATATATGTATCTTCTTATGACATCGTAATCGAATTTATCTAAATTGGTTTTTGGTGATAATCTTGGTCGCTTCAGTCCAGGTGTCGTGGACGTGGTTGGTTGAGGTAATGACGGAGTAGATTGTTCAGTTGATGATGGGCTGTTTGCTCTTGTAGTTTCCTTACACACTCCAGTTACGATTCGTTGAATGCTTGACGATACACCAGTTACTTCTGCCGTAACATCATATAATTCTGTCATTGATAAATGTTGGCGATTATTTTTTAAGTTATACCTAAAATGAGAGAATACTCTGAATATAATTTCCCGACTTTGACCATTTAATGTTTTCCCACGACCCATCGTTTCGCTAAAAAAATGCAAATGCCAATATATATGACAACGATAAAACAAGTGCCACATAATGCAACAGATAATTGTCTGAAGAGGTTTGATAACGAAATGACGAAGTAATGAAAATGTATGTAAAAACAACATAATACTTTAAGTAAAAAATAATTTACGATTAATATATTCATCTGTCCTTTACCAATTCATTCAGATAAATATTCATTTAAATAAAACTATTTTAATTGGACAATGTTGCCTATATTATCAGTTAGTACGTAGGTATGAAATATATAATTACTAGCTTCTACCCGCGACTCCGTCCGCGTAGAAGTCGTTTATCGCTGTTCCTGAGGGAATAGTGTAGCCTATGTGTTATTCTGATGTGTAAGCTACATTATTGTAAAGTTTCATTAAAATCGTTCTAGCCGTTTAGACGTGAAGAGGTAACAAACATACACACTCACAAACTTTCGCCTTTATAATATTAGTAGGATTATGATGTGCTTTAATTCAATCGGATATTTTTGTCTAAAAAAATAATTGTAACTAAATAAATTGGAAAAATCTTTAGTCAATCTTGCAGTTTGCTATTTTGCTATCGGTACGAAAAAAGAACACTAATTTCAAAACCTCTCTATAATTACATGCAATGTTGAATGTGTGCGTGGCCTCAACTCTCGTGCCGATACCTATACGTATTATTTTTTTAGGTATCATTTTTCATAATCACAAAACGTACTATTGTTTTTATAAGTATATTCGTATATTGTAAAAAAACGCGGTCTGGTGCACGTTCATAACTGTTTTTAACACCACACCGTGCCAAAAAGCGCGTTTTTCCGCACGCTGCGCGTCCGGTAAAACCCACTTTTTGGCCAACTGGTGACGTAAAATTTTGTACAAAACACGGGTCGTAAAACAGAAAACTCTCTCTCGCATATTTATGACCCTCGCCTGCGGCTCGGGCCCCAAACATCTGCGATATCGAACTTTCTTTGTTTTACAACCCTTGTATCGTTAATAGCTATTGTAACCAGGTACGCAAGAAGATATTTTATTCGTTTTTTTCATAACTGATGATTAAGTGAGATTTTATTTCATAGCTGGTTACGAAAACCAGTTGTACCTCTATGTATGAAAGTGGACCAAATTGCCGCTTAGTTAAACTACTTATTTAAACATGATACTTTTATATTTATTTATACGCCCTTTTTTCAGAAACTTCCTATTTGAAAATTAGTCATAAACTTTTTGAGTTATTTATTAACTACTACTATATATTTCATTAACATCATAATTCACAGCCGGCACTCGCCTAGTTTATTTAATCGTATGGCATTTATTTACGAACCGTGAGATCTTCGAGAAGACAAGTACGGTTGCCAGTTTTTGTTGCACTTTTAGCACCACCCAGGGGTCACGTGTACCCTACAACGGTAGGTGCTCCCTACGGACGTGGTGCCACTTCGACCCCCCTTTGTCAAGTGAGTAGGCAACTTGACTGTTAGAAGCTCAAGCCGCCCGAAGGTCTCTAACTTGGCTTGACGACTGCTGTCCTAGACAGCAGCCGGGATCAACGGCTTAACGTGCCTTCCAAAGCACGAGTGCGCTCAATTAGTAACCACTCAAAGCGGTCACCCATCCAAGAACTGACTTGCGCCCACATTGCTTAACCTCGCATACCGCACGCGGTACGCCGGCGCCGCTGAGCCACGAGCGCTCTAGCGCCTAGGCCCTAGTGAAAGGCATACTATACGTCTCTATAAATATGCACAAAATACCTTACCTCTATACCCCGTTTTTTAAAGATTAGATTTTTTTCTAACATTTATCCCAAAGATATCAGAGTAAAGTAGATCCGTTTATTTAAGTTGAACGATTTCTGTAAATTTGATCTATTCTCACTAATGCACAAATCAGAAAGTTTGAGAGAGACAGACAAGATCTGACAGATCTTCACCTGTCAGTGTCTCCGTCTTTATAACTGAAAATTGAACTGACGTTTTGTGGTGTGTTAATTTTATATGGAATTTAACATCCTGGTGTGCTTTCAAATGGAGACAATTCGTTAAGAGCCGGATATGATCGTACTATCTGTCGCGTTCTAACTCACTTTGGTGCACCATAAGGATTTAACGCGGCAACTATATGAAAAATCATCTGGCTTAATACTGCGAGTCTGCTGTTCTTTGTTGTCTGCTGTGGTTTGATTAATCCATTGACGGGGGGTCGAAGTTGCACCACGTCCATAGGGAGTACCCACCGTTACCCTAGACGTGACCCCTGGGTGGTGCTAAAAGTGCAACAAAAACTGGCAACCGTACTTGTCTTCTCGAAGATCTCACGGTTCGTAAATAAATGCCATACGATTAAAAAAAACCATTGACGCCTTTGCCCCGGTTGAACTACTACCTAACAAAATTAAAAGGTACTGCGGCTGCTTCCGGTTGCTACAAATTCTACCGGAAAGACTACACGTATGAAGAGCAGTTTGACGCTTTTTACAAACTGCACTGGGACCAGGCTGGGCTTAGCTGGAGCTCCGCGTTTCTGGCTTGCGACGACGAGGGTTCAGCTCTCTTCTACCCGAAGACTAAGGACGAGTGGACTGTGGTCAAAGCACTGATTAAGGCGGCGAAACATCAGCCTAATGTCACGGAGATCTTCGTCGGTATACACGATGAGTTTGGTTTGGGAGAATTCATGACAGTAGACGGTAAGTTGCTAAATACTTCAGATCTTTGGTCAAAAAATCCACTTATGGCGAATATATCCACAGTAAATTTATACTTCAATAACCTTTATGTTAGCTCAATTTGTAGTGCTCATTGCCAGCATTCGGAATTTTGTGGAAAGCGGCATTCTAATAAGGGCATTCATCTAAAACGTCAGTGTTTTAAAAAAAATAACACTGACGTTTTAGATGAATGTATTTATTTTATTTCTATTCCCGAATGAGCGGTCAAAATACCACTTCAAATTCAAAGAATAAATCAGTAGTAAGTCTAAAGTATAAAGCAGACTCAAAAGAATATAGATACATTGACATGGTATTTTAATGCTTCTAAAATAATAATTCAAATAATAAATTGTTTTTTTTAATCATCTTTTTTTTAAGCAGTATCTTGTAGAGGATTCTTGTATAAGAAGCTGTATGCAATGTTAATATTGAATTATTGATGTTTTACAAAGAATTGAGACATACAATTGTTAGTGAGATAACAATTTTTGAGATATGTTTTTATTTCTGAATTTTGGGTCGATTATTAGTTTCAGAGCCAATAGAGATTGTTAGAAATTTTTAGACCGCGCGGAGGGTATGACTAAAACTGATTATAAGGTAGCGCTTATGGACAGGCGACGCGGGCTCTGTGTCGTACAAATGTTAGCGTTTTCATAGTTGCCAGATAGCACGTGTTTTATGTCACCTGAACATTAACTAGGAAGGCCAACAACGGTTGATTTGATTGAGTATTCTCTAAAAATCCTTCCAGGTCTGTCAACACCTTCTCCTCTTCCGGACAAAGACCTGAACTCGAACAGTCAAAGCGCATGCGTGACGATGGAGATAAACACCGGCGCCTACAAGCTGGAATCCTGTGAGACGGACAACGTTAAGCCTTTTGTGTGCAAGAAGGTCGAGAAGATCGTTCCATCCTGCCCTACTATCGATAATGGTGAGCAATTGAGCACGTTTCACTTCAAGCCTATTCCTATAATCGACTCCTACGACGCCCACGGAAAGAGTTTTATTTATTTATTTATTTGTTTATTGAGGAGATAACACGGAAAACATACATTTTATAAACAAAACTTAAAGTAACATAAATGTCCTTAAATACAGATGCTTCCATATACGTATCTCACTGAGAACATAAAATACCACTAAATCCTTAACTAACAAGCAGGACACAACATTATCAATGTTGAGAGAGACTTATTTTATGTATATATGTATGTGCTTAAATTAATGTTACAGGAAGGAAGAACTTATCTAGTTATTTGCAATTAAGTTTGTACGTATCTCACTGAGAACGTAAAATACCACATAATACTTAACTAACATGCTTTATTTATTTATTATATTTATTTTAAACTAATTTAACAGGAAGGAAGATGTTACCTAAGTATTTATATTCTTACTTCTGTGTAAGTTATACAATAACAGTGCATAAGACGCTACGGCCTGTTTGATGGTAAGCAGTCAACGCAGCCTATGGACGCTTGGGACTTCAGAAAAATCACAAATGCGTTATCGACCCTTTATTGACTTGAATATTCGTTGTGTTGACAGCTGGAGACATCCAGGTCCCTGACTCTCAACACAGCGCTTCCTTGACAGCTCTGGCAACCCAACCACGAGGAATACAACACCACACACCTCTTTAGGTACTTGTACTTTTACAAGTTGTGGTGTTATTTTGTGGTGGTGTACTCGTAATTATTGTTCTGTTTGTAAATTTGTACCTATTTCTCTGTTTGTAAATTAATTTTGTATTAGGCAGTAACGCTGCTAACGTAAATTCCAAATTTCAAATGAAAGGGAAATAATTGAAAAATTTAGTGCTCCGAGCAGGATTCGACCCTGCGACATCTGGCATCTAGCCCCTGAGCTATCGGAACAATGAAGCTCGGGCATGAAATCCTCTACTAGTTCCCTCTTACAACACCTTAGGGAGGCGTACAGCGACATCTACCGTAGAAGACCAACGTCTCAAATTACATTGAGAAATCGTCAGTAACGATGCGCCATCCAATACTAAATTAATTACCCTGCTCGGAGCACATTTTTTTTTCTTTTTCCCTTTAATTGTTATTCGTAAACTGATGTACCTAATGTCTTATTGTTAATTTTGTGGCGTTACAGAATATACCTTCTACAAAGAAAGAAATAAATGTTACAAAATTAGCCAAAGGAAGAAGTCATGGACGAATGCCATGCATACATGTCTTATGGAAGGCGGATTTTTGGCGGTGATCAAAAATTATCAAGAAGCAAATATTATCTCAGACATGCTGCGACAAAAACGGCTATACGAAGTAGAACATTTTGTTGGATTCCGGAGGCTGTTCCCCAATGGCGATTTTTATACTGTGACAGGTTAGTTTTTTTTCGAATTATACACGAATTATATACATTATACATTATTTTATTTTTATTTTATTTTATTTAAACAGGTTAACATGACATTACAGTTTGACCAATGCGTCATGAAACAAAACTTAACTAAATACATACACATTTAAATTACACAGGTACAGTTGATTGCCGAGTATCCATCCCCTCACAGAAACTCAGACATTCATAGTACACATTCATACATCGCCATTCAAATAAGTCACACTCCGGTGCTGATGCCAAAAGCGCATTGAGTTGGGAGAGAGCACGTAGCAGTGGCGAGTTCCTGCGTGATACAGTGCGGGCTGCCGGCACCGCCAACAAATCGCGCCGCCGAGGCCTGAGCGTTACGAGTATCCTGGGGATATCCGGAACATACAGTCGCACGAGGCGACTGACCAGCTCCGGACAGTCCGACTCTCCACGTATGATTCGACACGCATTAACCAACAAGTTGTAGCTACGCCTCACCTCCAACGAATTATACAATTATACACACGAATTATACAATTATACAGCCTTTGTCGGCCTGTTTAGCGTAGTTGGTAGTATCATTGCCTCCGACGATAGAGTTCCCGGGTTCGAATCCCGGTAAGGGCATTTGTTTCTGTGGTGAGCAGAGACATTTGTTCCTGAGACTTGGATGTTTTCTATGTATTTAAGTATATACTCGTATCTATTAAATATATCGTCGTCTAGTACCCATAACACAAGCCTACACAAAAACTAATCCAATTATAATTAACTAACGACCCGGCCCGGCTTCGCGCGGGAAGTACTGCTTTTGCTACGGCAGGTAGCCCGCTTGAGTTTTTTGCGCGAAAATGTTAAGTTCCGTTAAATCCTAAGATATTAATTTAAATTGAATGGCGTAAATGGCCTTTATAATCTGTACAAATAATTGAATGTAACTAACATATTTAATTTGATACTGATAAACCCTGTATCCGTGTAAATATAGCTTTACAAATAGTACATTATGTGCGATCTTTTTTTTTAAGTTGAGAATTGGTAAAGTAAGTTATCCTTAAAAGATAGGCATAATACCACGCCGGACTTTTTTGTAGAACAATAAAAAAAAAATGTTATATCTCAAACGAAATATACAGCGTTTTCGATTAATGCTCCTAGACGGCGTGATTTTTTCCGACATCTTTAGCCAATATCCTCATATTTCAACCCACCACCATATCAGCCAAAGGACATCCACTGCTGGACATAGGCTTCCCCCAAATTCACGGGGGGTATATGCCATAATCGCCACGCTTGGCATGCGGGTTGGCGATCGCAGTATCTCCACCGCACGCCAGGGATGCTGCTGCTCATCCCCCGGTGGTCTTGGTCGTAGTTTTAGGACATACCCGGGTCCATATTTCAACCAATTTACACAAAACCTTAACAAATTATACACCTAAACCTCTCTCAAGAAGCACTCTATTGATAGTTGTAAACTGCATGAAAATCTGCTCAGAAGTTTTCGAGTTTCCGCGAACGTACAGACATACAAACAGAGAGACAGGTGCTGTTTTATGAAGTGTAGTGATAGTGATTGTGGTGGTTGAAATGTTCGTTTCAACGAATATATCACGAGATCACATTCACACTAGTCAATAAATCATTTGATTGTTTCAGGTCAACGATTTGACAATACTTTCTACAAGTACCCTCTTCGTGATAATGATTATGATGGTCAGGTTGATGAGTATGAAAATGACTGTGGTGTGGTACAAAATTCGCGAAATCATGACGGCTTGATCACCAGCACAATACCCTGCAATCGGACTGCGTCGTTTATTTGTGAAATGATGCCGAAAGCATAAAACCTTGTTACCATTTTATTATAGTATCCTGGATGTTGGAAGGACAGCTGCATAGCCCTATTTTTAAGCTCTGGTATGAACTATTACTTATTCTGTGGCTCTGGGCTGGCATTGTAACGGTGAGGTTGTAGGACTGCCTATATTTAAAATCATTGGACTTGACCGAATTGTATCAAATTAGTGTTTTCAAAGAGCATCTTTACAGATTAAGCAAGAAGATTCAAATTCTAACAGCAGTTTTTTTAATTGGACATTTATAATAATTTCAGCGATACTAACACGTATGTACTACTTAATTTCTTATTTGTTTCTCTAAAACGTAATTACTAACAAATATGGGTTCTCTTTGAAATAATATTTTTTTATTATGTTAAGGTTTTTTGGGTTCGATACGAAAGTTTAGACCAAAGATAATATTACTTTTGTTTACTATATCGGTGTGCAATAAGCGTACAGACAACCTGATGCTAGTTTATAGGTGTTTACAATCCAGGAAATTCGCATGCGCACTGTCACTCTCTTTAAAACTTTAAAGACCTGTAAAATGGGTACAAAAATTATACAAAACGAGTAAATATATATATTTTTAAGTATGTTTATACAAATCACTGTCAACCTTAGTAATATATTCCAAAACATATTAAAACATGATTGGGATCGAAAGGAACGGACAATAAAATTTCTTCCAGACATTGTGTTACTGTCAATGTGTTTGTTTCGATACGCTAACCACTATAGATAAGATAGATAGCTTTAGAGTTAAACGTAGTTGGTACATACTTAAATTGGGATTAAATAGAAGTAGTTATCAAAAAAAAAGATGCACTGACTATCCTAAGCTTTTATTTTACACCTTTCTTGGGCAAAATATTTTTTATTTTTATTTTATTTTATTAGGTACACTAAACAGACTTCGCACAATATCATGTATAACAAACATATGCATATGATCGCTTATAAACTAGCACGAGATCCAAAACAAGTGTACACAGCATGTTTTACAATTAAGCGCAAATGTTAAAATAATAAAACAATAACGTAGCTACAGTGAAAAACATGGAACTAAACCATTTAAACATTACAATATAAAGGAGTGATAAACGTTACATTTAGTAAGAGACAAAATTGTGCCCTAAAATTGTTAGTGATCCTGCAAACGAAGCTGATTACGTGGTCAAATACCCGTCAGGACATTAATTTGTGTGATGAACGCGAAGATTTATTCTTGGCACACGAATATTCATTTTTTGGCACATGAATAATTATTCTTGGCACACGAATATTCATTTTTTGGCACATGAATAATTATTCTTGGCACACGAATATTAATTTTTTGGCACATGAATAATTATTCTTGGCACACGAATATTTACTCTTGGCACACCAATATTTAGCTCGCTCAACGGGCTCCTACGTACTAATCCACACATGGACATTTTTGTAGACAGCCTGCCCATGCTCGCGTCTAGGTATTTACCTCTCTTATTATGAGATGAATAACTGAATAGCGAGAATAAAAGAGAAGTTTTCTGTATAGATTTAAGACTATGTAATATATAGTTTTGTATGTCGGAGCAGGATTAATGAAGTTTGACTCAGGGGCCTTCTCCGTTGGGCGTGGTATGGGTATGCGTGAGCATTGAGACATCGCAGGTTCAGGTAATTACGTAGTTTATTAAACAATAACCACACAAACAACACACGCACACACACAGACGGACAGCAAGTCCACAAGTGGCGGCGGAGCTCCGCTCATTCCGACTATCAGAACTTAAGTAACCATGTTCTGAGGGATCCCAGTACTTAAAGGCGGTGGCTCCATCCCCACCGATGCCCATGCTCGTGCAGCTGCAACAACACCTGCAGCTTAGACATGTCCGGTGTCTTGCCATGGCAACACCTGCAACCCGCAGGTGCAAGGTGCTCTGTGGTCGGCGCGGCGACTGATGCATTCTCCGACATGTATATGTATTTTAAATAATCTCTGTTACAAGTATAATTGGTTGTAACCGTTCTTGTATGCGGTGGAGATACTGCGATCGCCAACCCGCATGCCAAGCGTGGCGATTATGGCATTTACCCCCCATGAAATTGGGGGAGGCCTATGTCCAGCAGTGGACGTCCTAGGGCTGATATGGTGGTGGTGGTGGTGGTGGTTCTTGTAAATAAATAAAATTGGGTCATAGAAACTTTTATATGTTTTAAGTACTTATCGCCTTTGCGATGCTATGCCTAGTATAAGCTTTGTTTAGTTTGAGACTATTTTTATTTTATTTGCTTTTCTTACCTGAAAAAAAAACAGACACAGGCCGATATTATAAGGGCGACAGCCGACACTAGGTCGATTTGTGTAAGATATTTATAATAATATATATATATGTGGGCAACCACGGAACCCTATTGCGCGCGGCCCGACACGCACTTGGTTGTTTTTTTTTCCAGGATTCGTTGTATTGACACGTAGAAAGAGACACCGGGAACACAACGCTACTAACCTAAAGCACGGTAAGTGTTTTTTAACTACTAAAGAAATAAATATTGTGAAAAACTGTAAAACGAATCTGGGACCACGATTCCATCAGACTTAATTGCCACGAGGGATTATCTCCAGTATACAAGGCCTATTACAGGGCCCATGTAATAGGATCAAATATTAATGGACGCTTCCTTAGAGCATTCGCCAGTGGCTCCTTGTGTCCAAAATGGATTTAATTTTTCAATTTGGAGAAATTTTGATCTAAAGTTGTTAGGACCTCCGAGTAATGGATCTGGACACCACGAGATTAAAGCGCATCAGTCAATGTTTGAGGTAGATCAAGTTATGAGTCATAATTGTTATTTGCATTTTTCGTTTTGAAGGATATTTTTTTCAATTTTATTTAGTTTTTATTATAAATTGACATTAATATCACTTCCGAAGAGTAATAAAATACACTATCTTTAGAGAAAAAATAAATAAGAAAATAGTTATTTGTTGAACAAGAGAGCAAAGTAAATTTTTGCCGCGATTGTTGATGTTGAGTCCCGAGCAAGCGAAAGATTCTATAATTTTTTTTAGAATCTTTAGCGTAGCGAGGGACTCAAAGACACGAGATGCAAATGTCTTTGCTTTCGTGTGATACATAAAACTTTTCACCTCAGCGGCGAGAACATATAACGCAAAGAAATAGTGATAGAGAAAATGAAGTTACTTAAACTTACCTACGACATGCAAAATTAAAAAGTTAGTTTCACTCTCGCAATAAAATTGCATTTTGCTCACTGGTTTCAAGCCCGAAAAGACGTTTTCACGCTCGCAGCTAAATTGCATTTTGCTCACTGGTTTCACGCAACAAAACCGCCATTTTCGAGACGCAGAGTTGAAAAATTTTTTTTTTCAACTGAGACCATTTGTAAAATAATGCTGGCCGGCTAAATAGTTCCCTGTTAAATGTTTTGCTCCAACAACAACAGGGTCTACCTGTATAAGAAAACGGCTCAGAGGCATGTATCAAGTCTCTGTCATCCTGATATTGATGAAAGTGTGTTGTGTTCCTGGTGGTGAGGTAATTTCGCCAGAGTGTCCTTGGATTCGCTGTGTTGTGAGGGACCTGCATGTCTCTAGCTGTCAACACACCGAATCCTCAAGTAAATAAAGGGTCGGCAACGTGCTTATGATACTGCTGGTGCAAGCGTCCATAGACGACGGTGTCTGCTTACCATCAGGCAGGCCGTAAGCTTGTTCGCCACTGTAGTTGTATAAAAAAACTTACGCATTATAGAAATGATATTTTTTACATTATGACATTGGGCCGTGTCATATTTTTAATCTCGCACTGAGGAAAATGGCTATTTCTTTAAATGAAATAAATCATTTATTTATGTACAACGAAAATATATACAAGAATACTTAACCAAAATAATATATAAAGAAAATTAAAACTAACTTAAATCTAAAACGGGCCCTTGAGGCATTGTACCGAGGATGCTGGCGGCATTTCCTCGCTGTATCGCAATGCTGATACGTTGAGCGAGGAAACTGCCAGCTCTTCGGTCACCAGTTACGTCAACCAGACGCTTCGCAATTTCTGCAAATAACTTATGCGCGCTGGGACCCCATGGACCTAGAGTTTCGACGCCAAAAGGTACAAACATGTACTCTCTGCCGAGGTCCTTGGTGCCCTTGTATTTATTACGCAGAAATTATTTCACATAAATTACAAAACAATATTTCTACATTCACTCCATTTTGGAATTCATCTGAAAATTACATCAGAGCACACCCCCATCACCACCATATCAGCCCAAGGACGTCCACTGCCGAACATAGGTCTCCCCCAATATCATGGGTCTACAGTATGGGATTCTTCAAGAAAAGAGTGTATACATTTTTAAAGGGTCGGCAACGCACATGTGACACCCCTGGAGTTGCAGGCGTCCGGTGACCGCTTACCATCAGGCGGGCCGTACGCTTGTTTGCTACCCATCCCACGGTGGACTTGGTCGTAGTTTTCGGACATACTCAGGCCCAGAGCACACATAAACGATAAAAAAGCTCAGTGACCAAATAATTTTGCAAATAACGATGCTTTGCGCTTATTATTCCAGGACAACCGACCTTATCGCTTAATATTAAGTGCTATTTTGGAATTCCGGCTAATCAAGTTATTTTGAGCACAAACATTTTAGCATAAATAAAAGCGGTGCAGTAGATTAAATATGCCGCTGAATAATGCATAAGCCTGCACCGTGTTGATAAGAACCACGGCCTTTATTACACGCACTAGTCGCCCAGGGTACAATTCTGGGATTTATAATTTAATAGGTAGCTAACTTTTTTTATATTAAGACAGTGGCAAACAAGCATACAGCCTGCCTGATGATAAGTATACATCGGTAGTAGTTGACGGCCTGTTTACTTAAGCTAGAGGTCCCGGGTTCGAATCCCGGCCAGGGCATTATTTGTGCATTTAGCACGGATATTTGTTCTTGGGTCTTGGATGTTTTCTATGTATTTAAGTATGTATTTATCTATATAAGTATGTATATCGTCGTCTATAGTACAAGCTTTGCTTAGTTTGGGACTACGTCGATTTGTGTAAGATTGTCCCCCAATATTTATTTATTTATTTATACACCTCACCCTATGGACACTTGCCACTCCAGAAAACACAAGCGCATTGCCGACCCTTTATTGATTTGAGGATTCATTGTGTTGAAAAATGCAGGTCCCTCATTATCAACACAGCGCATTTTCGGAAGTTGACAACCCTACTTACCACCATCACCAGGAATACAACATTACACATTTTTGCTCCAGTAGAGTCACGAGAAGGCTGCAGAGGCGATGTTTTACATGGCTGCCATATGGGTACTTGTATATTTTTTTATACCACGTATACCGTGATGACATATGGCACTGAAACGTGGTCGCTTACTATGGGCCTCATAAGAAGGCTCAAAGTCACCAAAAGGGCAATGGAGAGAGCTATGTTGGGAATTTCTCTGCGTGATCGCATCAGGAATGAGGCCGTCCGCAGCAGAACCAAAGTGACCGATATAGCCCTCCGAATCGCTAAACTTAAGTGGCAGTGGGCGGGGCACATAGCACGTAGAACCGATGGCCGTTGGGGCGGAAAGGTTCTCGAGTGGCGACCACGTACCGGAAGGCGTAGCGTGGGCAGGCCCCCCACACGGTGGACTGATGACCTGGTGAAGGTCGCGGGTGTCCGCTGGATGCGGGTGGCGCAGGACCGGTCATTGTGGAAGTCTTTGGGGGAGGCCTATGTCCAGCAGTGGACGTCTTTCGGCTGACATGATGATACCGTACACATACAAGCGTACAGTCCGCCTTATGGTAAGCCGCCGCAGCCTATCGACGCCCGCAAATCCAGGCGTGTCAAATGCGCGTTGACGACCCTTTAAATTGTATTTGATGATTCGTCGTGGCGACCACAGACACAAATATTGCTTCACTCTCATCACAGCACCCTCAGTAGCTCTGCTTACCTTTATTGCCAACAGAAACATAACTCATATTTACAGATTTTGATTGGGATTTTGATTTTTTATGTATGTGATATCTTCCAGCTAACCTTTGAGAGATTGAGTGGTATTTTACTCAATTAGCTTAAAAGTACCTGGTCGACCGAGCTATGCTCGTGTTTTCTTGAAGAATGCGAATTTTTCCGTAGTTCAAACCCAGCTTAAGAGGGCGCAGTACGATCGGTGTGGATCGGTTCTCCATACAAACGTATTTATGCTCTCATTTTAAAACGCCATGCTAGAATAACATGAAAATTTGTATACACAATGGGATCCGGCATATCTAGGTCGGATCATAGTTTCTGTTGCTAGAAATTGTAAAAGAAAAAAAATACAGCGGCTTTTTGAGTTTTTTACGGCTTGTATGAAAACCTTAATAATCGCTGTATTTTTTCTCCATTATAATTTCTAGCAACAAAAACTATGATCCGACCTAGATATGCCGGATCCCATTGTGTATACAAAGTTTCATGTTATTCTAGCCTGGCGTTTTAAAATGAGAGCATAAATACGTTTGTATGGAGAACCGAACGTACTGCGCAGTCTTAATATTTTTTTTGCGGTCGCAAACCCCTATATCTATACTAATATTATAAAGCTGAAAAGTTTGTTTGTTTGTTTGAACGCGCTAATCTCAGGAACTACTGGTTCGAATTGAAAAAATCTTTTGCGTTGGATAGTCCATTTATCGAGGAAGGCTTTACGCTATATAAAATCACGCTGTGACCAATAGGAGCGAAGACGCGGACGAAGTCGCGGGCAACAGCTAGTGTAATATAAATTTCATTAAAATAGTTAGAGTGGTTTTCAAGATTTCAATTACAAACAAGCAAATCGATATACAAATATAGCTCACTAGCTTTTGCCCACGACTCCGTCCGCAAAGAACTCGTTCTCGCCTTAGAATTTTTTGATTTCCCATACAATTTTTCTCAAGCTGAGATGGTTGGACGGCGTCCAAAAGGACACCAGGACCTTAGGGGTGTATTCTCTAGAAATCTTATAGTCAAAACGAATGATTAAGTGCTTATTTCGGAAAATCAACCGTACCGATTCTAGACGAATGAATCTCGTCAAAAAATAACAATTATAATGATAGAAGTCTCGCTACGCAATTCTGCCGTAAAACGTAGTCACAACAGTTCTTCATGTAAGTATTATGGTCAAAGGCCCTAAGCAGACCAGCAAGACATGCGGGCCTATCATTCCAACAGAGCAGGCTCCTCATGCAAGGCTGAGGGCCGAAGGCCCAAAGCAGAGCGGCAAGGCACGCGAGACCGAAGGCCAAGCGTCCCAACAGAGCGTGTTCTTTACGTAATGATAATGGCCGAAAATGCGAAGCAGAACGGCAACAAATGCGAGACCGAAAGCCGATCATTCACACACAGCGGCCTCCTTATGTATGGCCGAGGGCCAAAGGCCCGATGGGCGTGCCAAGTCAAGCCAAGAGTGTTATACGCGATAATGAAGGCGTGGTGGACGGCGGCAAGGCGCGCGAGGCTGACGCCAGAGCGTAGTTATACACACTATGTATAGGTTATTTAAGACAACATCATGTGTCTTATAAGTATATCTAGATATTTTTCTAGCAGGAGCTACATTTGTTTAGTGCTTGCCACAATAAAAATATCGACAATCCTGTTATCGATAACTACATACTACTTCAACGACAAGACGTATATACAATACGGACAAAGACTAATATTGGCTACCTAGACGCCGCGTGCACCGATCTTGTACAAATTGAACGTAATCCGTACACTTTCGATCCAATTTATTTTATAATTTGCAATGAATAGTTCTTTATACAGAACAGCCCACATGAAACTTTCAGGGTGTATTTTCTTTTTTGTTTATCTTTTTGTAGTATAAAAAAAGAGTTACAATTTTTTTAAGGCATGTTTATCAAGTCAATGTTCTGTCTACTACAAAAAGTCACGTTTTATTTCTTCATAGTTCGGCATGTTTATTTATTTATTTATTTGGAGAACAAACAGATGTACATAAGACACTTAAAAACTATATAAACTTATACTAAACATGCATCGACTTCCTTACTAGTTCCCACTAAGTACACACAATATTAGGTGTTGCCAGGTTGGAATATCTTAAATGATGACACAAAAAGGAATACTATTTCCACACTTACAAAAAGAGGATACTACTTTCAAGAGATAATAATAA
Organism: Notocelia uddmanniana; assembly: GCA_905163555.1. Taxonomy (NCBI): domain Eukaryota; kingdom Metazoa; phylum Arthropoda; class Insecta; order Lepidoptera; family Tortricidae; genus Notocelia; species Notocelia uddmanniana. The sequence goes on from LR991068.1 coordinate 22,994,989, forward strand.
AAACGCTGACGTATAAATCACTGTACTTGCGGCATGTAGGTACTTCATTATAAGTCAGAGAGGAAAACATGCAGTATAGCTATTTAAACATATTCACATATCATCCAACTCATTGAAGTAATGATAAAGAGGAAAAATTGTAATACACATTTCATTTACTTCCTCTATTTATTATCAAAGTCAAAAAGTAAACAAACTTTTTATATTCTTAGACGTTATTCATTAAAAAAGTAAATAATTGACATACAATGTGACATTTATTCACATTGCATATTAAGGCAAATATAATTGTAAACACAAGGCTAAATACGAAAAAATGCCACCCAGAAAAACGTCCTGAGACGAGACAATCACCTCGTTTATTGTAAGTTTACCAGAAATTAGATTTCGTGGTTCAACATTATTTTGGACCAAATGCGAAGTAAACATCGTCCCAAAGAAACATAACATCACACAGACAAACATAAGAATATTCAGAGAGAGAAAAAACGATTTCATAAGTTTATGATCAACTGCAATGTGCCATGGTACCAACTAGACAACCCCGATTTTCGAACATTTATCTATGACGTTGAAGTGGCACTTATCGATAACAGGACTGTCGATGTTTGTATTTTGTCAATCACTTACATCAAGTCGTTCGTGCTAGAAAAATATCTAGGTGTACTTATAAGCGACCATAACGGCCGAAGGCCCTAAATCGAGTAGTAAGGCACGCAAGGCCGTAGTTTGAGCATCCCAATAGAGCGGGCTCTTTAATAAGGATGAGGGCCGAAGGCCCGAAGCTGAGTGTTAAGGCACGCGAGGCGGAAGATCGAGCATCCCAGCAGCGGGCTCTATAAAGCTGAGGGCCGAAGGCCCGAAGCTGAGAGGTACGGCACGCGAGGCCGAAGTTCGAGCATCCCAATAGAGCGGGCTTTTCATATAAGGCTGCGATGGGCGTGCCAAGTCAAGCCAAGAATATGATACGCGATAATGAAGGCGTGGTGGAGGGCGGCAAGGCACACAAGGCTGACGCCAGAGCATAGTTATACACACTGACTATGTATAGTTTATTGACAACATCATATGTCTTATAAGCGACCATAAGGGCTGAAGGCCCCAAGGAGAGCGGCAAGGCACGCGAGGCCGAAGGCTGAGCGTACCAACAAAACGGGCTCTTTACGTAACTCTGAGGGCCGAAGGCCCGAAGCTGAGTGTTAAGACACGCGAGGCGGAAGACCGAGCATCCCAACAGAGCGGGCTCTTTAATAAGGCTGAGGGCCGAAGGCCCGAAGCTGACTGTTAAGACACGCGAGGCGGAAGACCGAGCATTCCAACAGAGCGGGCTCTTTAATAAGGCTGAGGGCCGAAGGCCCGAAGCTGAGTATTAAGACACGCGAGGCGGAAGATCGAGCATCCCAGCAGCAGGCTCTATAAAGCTGAGGGCCGAAGGCCCGATGTTGAGAGGTAAGGCACGCGAGGCCGAAGGTCGAGCATCCCAACAGAGCGGGCTTTTCATATAAGGCTGAGGGCCGAAGGCCCTATGGGTGCGCCAAGTCAAGCCAATATTGTTATATATAATATATTATTTTTATTATTATTTTGTCATGTTCGCATTGTATTCTTATTTATGGATCAATCTGGTCTGAAAATAAACGATTTATTATTATTATTATACGCGATAATGAAGGCGTGGTGGAGGGCGGCAAGGCACGCGAGGCTGACGCCAGAGCGTAGTTTTACACACTATGTATGTATATGTTATTTAGGACGACATCATGTGTCTATCTTTCTTTCTTTATCTATCTATTTATGTGATATAAGTGACTGAATATTAAGTAATCGGCAAAAGTAATAGGATTACATAGTTACACACGTAGATTTTATATCTAGGAAACGGGACCGAAATTTGGGTTCAGGGTTACAGTTAGGTACTTAACCTTTAACCACTGACGTGTTTTTTTCTTTCATACGAATGACATTCGTCTGATTATAATAAGTGGTCTAGTCTTTTGAATTTATATTGGTTATGGTAATAACTATTTTAAGAGGGCGCAGTACGATCGGTGTGGATCGGTTCTCCATACAAACGTATTTATGCTCTCATTTTAAAACGCCATGCTAGAATAACATGAAAATTTGTATACACAATGGGATCCGGCATATCTAGGTCGGATCATAGTTTCTGTTGCTAGAAATTGTAAAAGAAAAAAAATACAGCGGCTTTTTGAGTTTTTTACGGCTTGTATGAAAACCTTAATAATCGCTGTATTTTTTCTCCATTATAATTTCTAGCAACAAAAACTATGATCCGACCTAGATATGCCGGATCCCATTGTGTATACAAAGTTTCATGTTATTCTAGCCTGGCGTTTTAAAATGAGAGCATAAATACGTTTGTATGGAGAACCGAACGTACTGCGCAGTCTTAATACATATCTCATTTATTAGAAAAAATAAAAAAATGAGTATTTTTTATAAACAACAATATTTGGCTTATTACTGGCTGAAAATTAGCGCTGTACATAGGTGTTCGGCACCTCAGCATAATGCTGAGCCAGTGTCCGTTTCACTGCCATGGGGACACACATTATATGTGATTTGTGTGTACCTACGTTTTTACTTTGGGTTCTAATTTTTGTCATGTATGTGTGTCTTCTGTGTGTCTGTGAATAAATGTTTCTATCTTTCTTTCTATGTACTGATATTAAAGTGATCAAATATAAAAAATTTGCAATAAATCAAAAACGAAAATATTTAAAAAAAATGTAATTATTTTTAGACGTAATAAAGGATGATTTTAATAGAATTATAAACATTTTTTTCTCAAAATTTAGTTACAATAAATTTTTAACGGCAGCTTCGACTCCGGCTTCTTCTCCAGAAGAATCACTTCGGTTAGACAAAATGTCATCGTTTTCATCTGCCGAAGAATCACCTGACTCGTTGAGCCACGATTCTATGGCCTGATCTGCATTTTTTTCACTACTTTCAACTTTTTGTCTTTTTCGTGAGGTGTTCATACTCGCGCCGTTGATTTTACCGATTAAACTTTAATTGTTAATCGTGTCAAAAAAGTTACGCTAACACTGACCATACGAAGCACATACGTCAAGAACATAAATATAACTATTTAGAAATATTGTACACGCTCCTTCTTATCTGTTTTGGTCGCGTCACTGCATGCTAGGAAAATACTACAACCGGCATTAAAGACTACCCACCAGAAAAAAAAATATGAGCGAATAACAGTTTACGCGACGTACCTCATTCGTACGTCAGTGGTTAAGGGTTAAAGGGCTAAACGCTAATAGCTTTCAAATTTTGAAGAGACCGTGGTGGCTGGCGCGCACGCACACCGGGGAACGCCGCGGCGCAGCGCTTGCGTTTACTTTTTTTTCAGTTTATATCTTAATATTTCACAAATTTTGAATGAGGATGTTTTTCCTTTGTCGTCAAGCATATGCTTACCAATTTTCATACTTGTAACTCATTGATTATAGGAGTTCTAATAGAAAATTCAACCCTTCTTTCTACCCCCTTTTAACCCAAATCTGCTCAATTTTTATAGCCTAAAACCTGACCGGGTATTTATTCAACCGATTGATAGAGTTTTCATCAAAATCCGTTCAACCGTTTTTACGTGATGCGCGTTCATATAAACAGACAAACAGACAAAAATTCTAAAAACTGTTGGAACGTGTTCTGTTATCGATTCTAAGTATCCCCAGCCAATTTTTTTTTAATATCTTCCATGTACAGACTTTCGACCCTCTTCAGCTTTATTATATGTATCGATATAGGATAGGATAACACGGTATTTCACTGGTAGTCGAATCAGCCAACTTTTTTTCAAACGTCATGAACGCTAATGTAGTATGAAGTTTATAAGAAAATGTGCCCAATGACGTCACAATTTTCTATGGTCAACCTGCGTCTTTTGTTTTCATTTTTATGTATTTAAAAATCTTCAAAATTGCATTAATAAGCTGAATTTTGTTTTTTTGAGTATTTTCGTGTGATTTGCTTATTTAAAACGAAAAAAAAAATTTTTTGTGTTGTAATATATTCTATTGTTTGAGCTAACATAATTTCTTCGTCCTCTTAAACTGAAAATATCTGGATACCGTAACTAGGTTACATGGAAAACAAGTTCTGGATCAAACCGGTTTTAACAAGTTTTTCCAGCAACTGCCCGTAATCTAAACATCGTTGTTTTTCTAGTTTACCCTGGGGCAGTTTTAATTTCCAAAGGGATTTGGCTTAGCGTGATTGTCTTGAAGGTAACCGTAATAGATTGTAAAAGTTAACAATACCTAACCTTTTGAGTACAATTATATTTTTTTTTTGTTGTGACACAGAAGAAGGAATCAATTAGATTTCAGAGGTATTAAAAGCCCTATGGTCATTAATTTTGGATAGTCACTTATGGGTCTGTTTGATCCACCTTTTTTATTATTAAAAAGGGGATTGCGTTTGACCTTAGCCTATGTTGTTGTCCTAGGGGTATCCCAGAGTTGCAAAGGGCCTTCATAAGGCCTATGCCTTCCTATATTCGGCGACCTCTTTGGCCTCCTTCCAACTCAGTCCAACTGCGAGCAGCTCACTCTCAATTGTCCGCCGCCATGATAAAAGAACGCCCTCGATATAGCCTTTTCCTCCCAAGAGCGATTCTTGCAATATTTTGTCCCCCTCTACGAATGGTATGTACAATCCATCTCCATTTCCGCATTGTGATCTCGATGCTAATGAGTTGTTACCAGCATATACTCCACAGGTCCTCATTTCGTTTGGTATTTGGCCAGAAAATGCGAAGACCTTAGTTTGTACTAAGGTCTTTGTCTGATGAAAAGTCAAGACAAGTTTTGAGATGGATTACGCCCAAGGGATGCCTGTGGAATTTTATCTGGAAGACATTGAGGTTGTATATTTGACCTAATGACCCACATTTACACAATAACTAATTGGTTTTGCAGTGAATGAGTCAGAACGTTGCTCCACCAGTCCTTCGCGCGCGGTGCTTACGAGCGACAGTTACATAAAGTAGTAGGTATGGGTCAGTTTGACCCGGTAGCGACTATTTACGTGTGTAAAATCGGGTCCACTTGACCCTTTAGCAACTAATTGCATGATTAGTGTTTATACGAGTATTTAGCTTTTTTATTGTTTTTTTTTGTATACAATGTGATCAGGCTTAGAAAATATAGGTAATGGTTAAAAGGAAAATAATACAAATTATTGAATGTTTCCAAGTATTTGATGATCTTGACTGCTACATATGTATATATATGACGCTGACTAAAAACGTTTACACGTTTAAGTTAGCTATGAAAACCTAAATATTATTTTTCGTAAGGGAGAAACTTATACAATTTATTCCTCAGGAACACCACAATGCAGTTCTGGAACAGTTTTGTTGCATCCCTGTAGAATTGCGTCGCGGTAAACACTGCATATTGCGGTGTGCTCTCATCTAGAATGTGCTTGCACTTGTCGTAATAAATCTTCTTTTTAATGGACTTATTAACAGAGCAATAACAGATAACGAATATAAACAAGATAATTTATTGACATGTAATGTTAATGTCCAAGTTGTAGGCACTGATTCAATAATTGCCGTTTTTAATCTTTATAATAGGTGCGACTAAAATATTCAATAATAACGCAATTTCGCCGTGAATCAGTAGGACTTTCCACTGAGCAACATTTCATGGTTTATACTTAAATTGATTTATTTATATTATATTTATCTATGATTATATGTACCTCGGACAGACAGTCCAGTTAGGTAGGTCCAACTTTGAAATAGATACCTCTATTATTCGTCGAATCTGACTTGGCTGGGCAGCGTTCTGGAAGCTACGGCACATCATTTCGTCCAATATTCCGCAGTGTCTCAAGACGATAGACTTTGACCAGTGTGTGTGGCCAGTGACGGATGACATATGGCACTAAAACGTGGTCGTTTACTATAAGCCTCATTAGAAGGCTATATTCGGAGTATCTCTGCAAAAAAGCATCTGATACGAGGCCATCCACGGTAACCGATATAGCCCTCCGATTCGCTAAACTTAAATGGCAGTGGGCGGGGCATATTGCACGTAGGACCACGAATTATTTTACTTGCACTGTTCGTATGCAACCCGCCAACCCGCATGCCAAGCGTGGCGATTATGGCATTTACCCCCCATGAAATTGGGGGAGGCCTATGTCCAGCAGTGGACGTCCTAGGGCTGATATGGTGTTGGTGGTGGTTCGTATGTATAATTGTCATCAAAATTTTCAATCTTGATTTCAGCCACTTGCCGGTATCCGATTGAGCCGAAATTTGGCATACTTATGTACTCGAAAGTTCGGTGACAATACAATATTGTGGTACCATCGAGCTCATCTCGTGATGGAGACAGAACGTGGCCATAGCAGTTCCTAAAATACACAAGATAAACCCTTCGTTTCTAGGGTCATTTGAACTAACTCTACAACTAAAGTAGTTGTTTATCGTGGAAAAAGTACAGTTCGCATTAAAAGCTTGTATCAAAACTGATTTTTTGACTATAAACATATTTTTATAGTACGTTTGTTACAAACTTACATTAGTAACCCGATGGTGCGGTAAAATCTTCATTTATTTGCGCACTCAGTCACAAGATGACAGTAATTCACGGCCTTTATAATTGTCAACTTAAAAAAAAGCAAGTAACACCACACCAAAAGTTGTATTTATGATCTACTATCAAGTCTAACCTTTATTTGTATCTGTTAATACAGACAGTAACATAACTATTGATATGGAATGTTGCCTATCATTTCAATGCCATATGCATTGAAATATTATACATAATACAATATCTGTACAGAAATATACTAAGTAACCAGGTGCCTTAAAGTCCCGTTCCGATCACTAGGCTCCTATAAGATGGATGGTGCCAATAAACGCTACCTCCCGTTCCCTCGGGGCCCATAGCCTCGGCCCTCTCAATCATTCCCTTACGGCCAACTACTGTTTATAAGCACTACTAAATAACTAGCGAACGAGTACGCAAGTTGGGAAGTTTTTGCACACTTTTGTTTCGTAAAAGAAATACAATATGCTTTTATGAAGCTTGGAAATATTGTGTTCTGTATCTCTTTAAGTGGAAGCTAATATGTTTTTATCAGAGCTTAGGGTGTATGCGTCATCTCGCTCATATTTTGAGCAGCCCAACTGAGGAAGACTCCATCTTACTAGAGAGCGCAGCCTTAATAACACCACTATTTGGTCTTAATATAAATAATTATGAGCGGCAGTGTTCATAATTATTTAGGCACCCATACCTTTTTCCATACATCTGTATATAAAAATGACTTTCAGAAATACACTGCCAAGTCCGAGTCCCTTGACACTACTGCGTGCATTTTGCATTTTTTATTTAGCTGACTTATTGAGCCTTAAATCGGTGCCAGAGACCCCCCTTTTAAAATGGTAGTTTTCTTTTTTCTATGACTTAAATAACTACTAATTGCTCCTTTATACAAACACACTACACTTCTCTTTTAAAAGGGGGGCTCTGGCATCGATTTAAGGCTCAATAAGTCGGCTAAATAAAAATGCAAAAAGCACGCAAAACTGTCAAGGGACTCTGACTTGGCAGTGTATTTCTGAAAGTAATTTTATTATACAGATGTGTGTATGTAAAAAGGTATAGGCGCCTAAATAATTATGAGCGGCAGTGTATGCGTGTGTGTGTAGTGGTGAGTAAGGTCACAAAAGCGAGCTGCATATGTCTCTAGCTGTCGTCACAACGAATCCTCAATGAAGAGTCGGCAACGCACTTGTGACTCTCTGGAGTGACAGGCATGAATATGATACTGTATCTGCTCCTTATCAGCCAGGCCGTAGATTTGTTTGCCACCAACGATCAACGTTGTATAAGAAAAAATACGACAACGTAATTGAATACTTATATCCAAGGTCATTTTTGAAACTATAAATGTCAAAACTTGTTGAAAAAAAATCGGCCAAGAGCATGTCGGGCCATGCTCAGTAAAGGGTTCCGTAGTTACCCAATGAACTTACCTACTCTAAAAAAATCAACAACAAGCAAAAGGGAATACTTATGTAGCGTTTCATACGGCTTTTACTAAGAAGGGAAGACTATTTACTATAACTCAAAAACGGCTTAACTGATCACGTCCGTCTTCGTTGAAAGTCTTTATTAAGCTTTACTTTCATGCTTTTTTTCATATTTTTTGGACACATAGTTCAAAAGTTAGAGGGGGACACCATTTTTTTTCTTTTATAGTAAATATTTCCGAAAATATTCACTTTATCAAAAAATATCTGACAAAATCCTTTATTCATTTTGAAAGACTTATCCAACAACACCCCACACCATAGGTTGAAGCAAAAAAAATCATCCCCACTCTACGTGTAGGGGTGGTACCCTTGAAACATTTTTTTTTAGGTTTTATTTTAAGACTTTCTCAGTTTTACTGGTTTATACTGGGAATAACGCTAGGAGGATGATGATGATATCCATACCAAATTGCAGCTTTCTAGCACTAACAATGACAGAGCAAAGCCTCGAACAGACAGACGGACATGGCGAAACTATAAGGGTTCCTAGTTGAGTACGGAACCCGAAAAAACCATTTTACCAATACAAGACAACGATTTCTGGCGTCTACTCAGTAAGTATAACGTCAGATTTAATTAAAATAAAACTCTTCTTTAAATTATTAGCATCAACTTCATTAGGCAACGATTTCCACTTTAATTTTTGTTGTAACTGAATTTATGAATTAATCAGCATGCCTTTAGGCTTAATTAACCGCTTCGTCCAATAAACAGTCACGGAATAAAATTGGAAGGGAAATAAGGTTACCGAATTCTGAACTGACAACTTTGTAGACGACATTTCATAAAGATTAAATGATTTTAATTACGGGTCGAAAATAGTTCGCTCTAAAATGTGTTCACTAGTGGTTAATTAGAAACTAAAATAGCGTCAATTTCGACCTTAATTACTTACTAGTTTTTGAACTATGACCGTAAATATTTTATTAGTTTTAGGTAGAAACGCATGGAATGATTTTATGTGATGTATCATATAAGTAGATAAGTTTTGTTTGATACAACTTTCCATACGAGTCTTATATTATTTATCAGTAACTAGCATTTGCCCGCGGCTTCGCCCGCGTACTAAGCGAAATTTTTAACCGTCTACAAAGAATAGGTTCGTATGTTTGTCCACGATTATCTCGCGTTTGGCTGAACCGATTTAGATGCGGTCTCCAGAAAAGTAGTTGTTACATTCTGGGGGTTTCGGTATACGAAGTTTGGTGATTGTGATTCATTAACAGATGAACAGATGAAAAGTCAGTATACATTCTGAAAACCGGCAAACTGTTGAATTTCATTTGATTTTGGCAAAAATAAGGATCGAATACTATTATCATACATTTCCGAGAGGCCGAAGGGGAAAGGGCCGATGAAATAAAAGCATGTCTTAAATGGCCCTTAGTAAAAGTATCTGTGTACTACAGTATCTGTGTAGTACAGTAGTACCCATAGGTCTGTAAACGACCAAGCAGCGCGCTGCGGTCATAAACTGTGGTCCTTTGAAGTACAGAAATAAGGCTAATTCAATATCACGTGTAAAGGCTGATTCACAGTAGACCGTTCTGTGTCCGGGCCGGCCCGTTTTCTATGACAGCAAACGCAACGGCCGGCGTATTTCTCTAGAAGAAAACGGGCCGGCCCGGACACGGAACGGCCTACTGTGAATCATCCTTAACATTTATTTTGCCTAAAATTAAATTTATTAGGTAGGTTTTGCCAGTTCCCATTGGAGCATCCAAAAAGAAAATTTGGCCTCACTTCCATTCGCACTCCTTACTTCAGTCCGTCTGTTACAACCAAGTTGCTTTTACTGGACCGATTGAATTGCAAATTGGCACAAACTATCAAGAATTTAGAGCGCTCGTGGCCCAGCGGCACCCGCTTACCGCGTGCGGTGTGCGAGGTTAAGCAATGTGGGCGCAGGTCAGTTCTTGGATGGGTGACCGCTTTGAGTAATTACTACTGGAAGGCACGCTAAGCCGTTGATCCCGGCTGCAATCGTTAAGCCAAGTTAGAGGCCTTCGAGCGGCTTGCGAACTCCTAACAGTCAAGTTGCCCACTCACTTGACAAAGGGGGGTCGAAGTTGCACCACGTCCGTAGGGAGTACCCACCGTTACCCTACACGTGACCCATGGGTGGTGCTAAAAGTGCAACAAAAACTGGCAACCGTACTTGTTGATTTAAATGGAAAAAAATATCGAAACCTCTATGTCGTTTTTAAAAGCAAGTCCATAGATACCCCACACGCCTATATAATAACATTAAACTTTTTTGCATACAGGCATGTATGGAGTGCCAAATTTTACCTCAGATTCGTATTCAGAGACCTCTCGGACGCTCACATATTGATTTTGAACAAAATCGGGAAGAAAAAAAGATAAACAATATGGCCGCCACTTTCACAAATTTTACCTTGTATTCGTATTAAGAGACCTCTCGGACACACAGATATCGATTTTGAACGAAATCGGGACGAAATTGAAGAAAATCAATATGGCCGCCTTTTTTTCCAAATTTTACCTCGGATTCGTATTAGGGGACCTCTCGGATGCTCAGATGTCGATTTTGAACGAAATCGGTTTGGAAATGAAGAAAATCAATATGGCTGCCACTTTTTCCAAATTTTACCTCGGATTCGTATTAGGGGACCTCTCGGACGCTCAGATATCGATTTTGAACGAAATCGGGTTGAAATGAAGAAAATCAATATGGCTGCCACTTTTTCCAAATTTTACCTCGGATTCGTATTCGGGGACCTCTCGGACGCTCAGATATCGATTTTGAACGAAATTAGGAAGAAGATGAAAAAATCAATATGACTGCGACTTTTTCCAAATTTTACCTCGGATTCGTATTAGGGGTCCTCTCGGACGCTCAGATATCGATTTTGAATGAAATCGGGTTGAAATGAAGAAAATCAATATGGCTGCCACGTTTTCCAAATTTTACCTCGGATTCGTATTCGGGGACCCTTCGGACGCTCAGATATCGATTTTGAACGAAATTGGGACTAAAAAAAGATAATCAATATGGCTGCCACTTTTACAAATTTTACCTCGGATTCGTATTAAGAGACCTCTCGGACACACAGATATCGATTTTGAACGAAATCGGGTTGAAATGAAGAAAATCAATATGGATGCCACTTTTTCCAAATTTGACCTCGGATTCGTATTCGGGGACCTCTCGGACGCTCAGATATCGATTTTGAACGAAATTAGGACGAAGATGAAAAAATCAATATGGCTGCGACTTTTTCCAAATTTTACCTCGGATTCGTATTAAGAGAACTGTCGGACGCTCAGATATGGATTTTTAACGAAATCAGGGACCAAAGGGGAAAAAATCAATATGGCCGCCACTTTTTCCAAATTTTACCTCGCAATCGTATTACGAGACCTGTCGGACGCTCAGATATCGATTTTGAACGAAATCAGGTTGGAAATGAAGAAAATCAATATGGCTGCCACTTTTTCCAAATTTTACCTCGGATTCGTATTCGGGGACCTCTCGGAAGCTCAGATATCGATTTTGAACGAAATCGGGACGATAAAAAAGATAATCAATATGGCTGCCACTGTCACAATTTTTACCTCGGATTCTTATTAAGAGACCTCTCGGACGCTCAGATTTCTATTTTGAATGAAATCGGGACGGAAATGAAGAAAATCAATATTGCCGCCACTTTTTTCAATTTTACCTCGGTGTCGTATTAGGGGACCTCTCGGACGCTCAGATATCGATTTTGAACGAAATGGGACGAAAATGAAGAAAAGCAATATGGCCGCCACTTTTGCCTAATTTTACCTAGGAGTCGTATTAAGAGTCCTCTCGGACGCTCAAATATCGATTTTTGTCGAAATCGTATCGGACGGCACTGATTAATAAAACCACTTACAATACATTGACTCAAGAAAGGTCGTATCTTCATAGGGAATTCACGGCACTTCATGCGCCTTTAGACCTAGGAACCTACATGCCAAATTTGATATCTCTCGAGTCTCGAACCAGCAGTTTGAGCTGTGCGTTGATATGTCACTCACTCAGTCAGTCATTTTCTTCTTGCAATTTGGCACCTACTTTTTAAGTTTTCATGCCCGCAATATTAAATTTCAAAATCAATGCCATTTTCGAAATTAACGACCCAAAAAATCATAAAAATCACACCCATATTAATATTTAGACATTCCAACCCCCTCGGACCGTAACAAAGGGGATGGTATTTCAAGTCCTCCACGTGGGATTTTAAAATTATTGTTGTTTTCGTAATCAGCGATCCGATAAACCATAGAAACCACACCCATATCGATTTTCAGAATTTGTCACCAGATTTCCCCCTTTTAGGGGTTGATTTCTCAAAAAACCTGAAACACATGTTTACTCATTTATCGTTAGAAATACTCCTGTGAAGTTTCGAATAAAATAATCTAACTAATCTTGATTCCCCATACAAACTCGGACCCCAATTTCACCCCCTTAGGGGTTGAATTTTGAAAAATCCTTTCTTAATGCACCTTAAGACCTTATACGGAACGTACATACTAAATTTGGAATCTCTAGAACCAGCAGTTTGCGCTGTGCGTTGATATGTTGGTCACTCAGTCAGTCAGTTATTTCTTGCAATTTGGCACAAACTTTCAAAAGTTTTCATGTCCACAATATTAAATTTCAAAACCGATGCCATTTTCGTAATTAACGTCCCAAAAAAACATAAAAACGACACCCATATTAATATTAAGACATTTCATCCCCCTCGCACCCCAACAGGGGAGGATGGTATTTCACGTACTCCACGTGGGATTTTAAAATCATTGTTAATTTCGTTATCAGCGACCTAATAAACCATAAAAACCATACCCATGTCGATTATCAGAACTTGTTTCCACCTTTCCCCCTTTTAGGGGTTGATTTCTCAAAAAACCTGAAACACGTGTTTACTCATTTATCGTTAGAAATACTCCTGTGAAGTTTCGAATAAAATATTCCAGCTAATCTTGTTTCCCCATACAAACTTCGGACCCCCATTTCACCCCCTTAGGGGTTGAATTTTGAAAAATCCTTTCTTAGTGCACCCCTAGACCTTATAAGGAACCTACGTGCCAAATTTGGAATCTCTAGGACCAGCGGTTTGGGCTGTGCGTTGATATGTCAGTCAGTCAGTCAGTCAGTCAGTCAGTCAGTCAGTCAGTCAGTTTCTTCTTTTATATATTTAGATTGTTAATGTTAGGTAAATTACTTTAGGGACGTGGGTTCCGGTGTAGAAGTCTGAAAGTAGCGAAACAAATGCATATTGCATACGTTTCATACGATTTCTTACTTAAGTAAATTAAACAAATTTTAAATTATCTTTAAATGGCTTACCTAAATTCTCATTTTCAGACGTTATATCGACCAAAGATATCCTGTACACGATGAGTATTAATGTGTATGAGTATGAGTAAGACATTCGGTAGTCATACTTCAACTGGCGACGCGAAAAAGGGTTAGAATTTTAATTTTAAACTACAGCTACCCACAAGTGACCCAATAATTTGAAATTGTATTTATGTGTTTTTTTCCTATGCATAATACACTGGCAGTGCTGAAAGATTGAATGTTTCGTTTCAACGGACAGTCAATTCGCCCACTCACTTGACAAGGGGGATCAAAGTTGCATTACGTCCGTAGGGAGTACTTACCGCTACCCCTGGGTAGTGCTAAAAGTACAACACGGTATGCAATGCAGTTTTCTGGTTGCAAATGTTGAGCTGAGCGCGTCTACGCGGGCTCAAACTTCCTGACAGTTAAACTTGCTTAGCATTGAAAAATACGGAAATTCAGTTTTTCAGTGATTATTCCCCCGTTTTTTTTTAATTCTCAACCATCTTCATGATGTCTCCTATAGACATGCAAAATGTGAGCGTGATCGGTCGAAGCGTTGAGGAGGAGTACGAACTCAACGAAATAAACCTGTCGCCTAAGGATGAGCTTCGCTTCGCTCAGCTCAACAAACTGGCATCCGTGCTTGTCTTCTCGAAGATCTCTCGGTTCGAAAATAAATGCTATACGATTATTATTATAACGCCCACTGTATATAAATCTGGTCAGTGATACTTGAATCATGTTATTAAGGGCATATATGTTTATTCATTTCGTCCCTAAAATGAAGTGAAGAAAAGAAATAAAAAAATAAATTTGTTTTGAAAGTTTACGTTTTATTGGAATCTAGTGTAACATTCTAGCGTATATTGGGCCTTAATATATCTAATTTTTGATGGTACTGGTAAAAAAACATAGGAAAAATTAAAACTTAGCTACCATTTCACACACAAAAGCAGCTGGGCTGAAACAGTTCCTTTTGCCAGTGTATAAGAATGTGTAGTCGTAGTGTTTAGATACGGTTCCGCAGTCTTTACCAGTTTCGGCTTCCTCATTGTCATTCGTCCAAAATTTATAGAACGTGTTGTCGAATTGCTGACCTAGAACAATAATTAAATACAAATACATAACAAAACAATTACGAGTGTGACCACAAGAAAACAATACAAAGAGTGTATTTGGATCAACGTCCTGTGTTGAATCCAATTTTGGCGCTTGCGCGCGATCGCTTGCAGAATAGAACGAGCGTAGGTTACTCTACTTCCACACTGATTCTTATTCAAATGGACAGCTAAAAAATATTTATATCACCGTAAAACTGTAAAAGAACTGTTAGTTTATAATCTCACTAGTTATTTAATAAAGTCACAGGTTAGATTAGCCTGTTATCTTACGCATTAGATTATGACTAACGGTTTTCACAATTTTAGGGTGACATACACTACCGTCAGAAAGTTCAAGACCAAACACAAAATATGCAAATAATCAACATTGATTGATTATTAAAATAATAATAATAATATTGGGGGACAATCTTACACAAATCGACCTAGTCCCAAACTAAGCAAAGCTTGTACTATGGGTACTAGACGACGATATACATACTTATATAGATAAATACATACTTAAATACATAGAAAACATCCAAGACCCAAGAACAAATATCCGTGAAAAATGCACAAATAAATGCCCTGGCCGGGATTCGAACCCGGGACCTCTAGCTTCGGAGGCAGAGTCACTACCAACTAGGCTAAACAGGTCGATTATCCACTCAATTTTGATTCATCTGTCCGTAGTGCTCTCAACCAGTTTGCAAAAGTCCAATGTTTGTGAGAAATAGCCCATTGCAATATTTTTGCCTTGTTTGGTTTGCGTAATAATTTATGAAAATTAAACTAAAAATTGTGTTTGGTCCTAAACTTTTTGACGGTAGTGTACAACAATTATGAAATACCCGGGTATGTTCTAAAACCACCAGCACCGTGGGATGGGCAGCAGCATCAATTTGCAATTAGAAGTCGATTTGGGGCAAGATTTTTATTGATAATTATTTAAGTTAGTTTTTAATATTAGTGTTTAGTTATTTTTCACCTTATTTATTTTTTCGTCTTAAGTTAGATTTCTTACAATAAATTTATACAAGTACAATATAAAAATATACATACAAAATATAAAAGCATTATAAAAAACCTAACCTAGGGTGCCGCCGGCAGCGAGGCTAGCCTAAGCTACCGGTGGTTAGGGCGACAGAGAAAGGAACCTCCGGACTATCCGCGCCGTGTCCAGGAGTACCGCCTTCTGTATTTGACCCTTGACCCAGCCATCTAACGAGAGTCTCTTGAGATGTTGGTCGAGATTCTTCGCTATTAGACCGTTCACAGAGACGACTATCGGGACAATAATCGTTGAATCAACATCCCACATGGCGGTTACCTCATGTGCCAAGTTTAGGTACTTGCTGACTTTGTCCTTCTCAGCTTTCACGAGGTTCTCGTCATGGGGGATGGTGATGTCAACGAGCACTGCCTGGCGCTTCAATCGATCTGTCAGCACGATATCAGGCTTGTTGGCTACAATAGTCCTGTCCGTGATGACAGATCGATCCCAATAGAGCGTTGCACGACCATTTTCGAGAACTGGCGCAGGTGTGTACTTATAATACGGCACTTCGAAGTCTACAAGACCGTATAAAAGAGCAAGCTGCTGGTGAATAATCCTGGCCACCAAGTTATGTCTGTGCAAGTACTCGCCGTTAGCAAGATGACTACAACCAGAAATAATATGCCTGAGTGACTCTCCAGGACGGCGGCATGCCTGACAAATGTCGACCGTACCGTCCTTCAGGATATATTTCCGGTAGTTGTTCGTCATGATAACCTCGTCCGCAATTGCACAGACAAAACCTTCAGTTTCCCCAAAAAGATCCCCAAAACGTAGCCAGTTCACCGATGCGAGCAGGTCTACGTCGGGCCCCGTAAGGGCCTTGTAGAACCGCCCATGTAGCTCCTTACTCTTCCATACCGCCCTGCGGTCCTCGGTGCTTAGTACTTTAAATCTGCGCCAGTTCTCGTTTGCCATGGAGAGCGGGGTGAAAGATGCGTCTGCTGCCACTACGTCACGATGCATCCCACACTCACTGTTTAGAAAGTAATCTCTGAGACTGCACACCTCGCGATTGTGAAGGTCTTTGGCATTTAAGAAGCCGCGACCTCCAAGCTTCCGCGGGATGTACAGTCTCATAACAGAAGATCGTGGGTGTAGCATACGGTGCGCAGTGAGCAGTACACGTACCCTTCGATCCAGGAAATCGAGCTCAGTCTGAGTCCACCTTAATATGCCAAAGGAGTATGTGAGCAACGGCATCACCCAGGCGTTGAAGGCGCGAACCTTATTGCCGCCCGACAAAAAACTATTGAGTACTTTTGTCAGGCGACAGAAGAAGCGCTCCCTCGCCGCCCGTTTGATGTCTCCACCCTCGATACCCAAAGACTGTGACATACCAAGATACTTATAGGTTTCTGCTTCGGAGAGAGATCTGAGAGCGATAGTCTCAGAAATATGTAAATTTGTGGAATTTACAACTTTCCCCCGCTGTACATGCATGACCGCACACTTATCGACACCAAATTCCATTTTGATGGCACTACTGAATACCTCTGTGGTTTTTAGTAGCTCCAACAGGTCATGTTTATTTGGTGCAAATAGTTTAAGGTCGTCCATGTAGAGCAGATGAGAAATGACCTCACCCTCTCTCCGTAGCTGGCAACCTAGTCCTGAATCCTTGAGCAGGGTACTGAGCGGATTCAGCGCCAGGCAAAACCACAAGGGACTCAGACTATCACCCTGAAAAATACCTCGCTCAATCCTGATGGAATCCTGCGGGCCAGAGGGGCCCTCTCCTCCCCCGGGTTGACGAAGGACTGTGGTCCACTGCTCCATGCAAGCAACTAAGAAGGATCTCAAAACTGCATCCACTTTATACAGTTCTAAGATCCTCCTCAGCCATGAATGAGGCACCGAATCATAGGCCTTCTTATAGTCAATCCAGGCGGCCGAGAGGGTCCCTCTGTTTCGCCGGACTCGTTGGCAAATGGTCATGTCTATGAGGAGGAGCTCTTTAGTACCACGTGACCCAACCCTACATCCATTTTGAGCGGGGGCCAGAATGTTGTTAGCAACAATGTGCGTGTTAATTTTTGCTCTCAAAATGGATGTAAGGAGCTTGTATAGCGTCGGCAAGCACGTGATGGGTCTGTAGTTCTTCGCTTCCGTGGTACTACCGGACTTGTAGAGCAAGGAGGTAACACCAGTTGTTAAGGGAGGCGGCAGGGAACCGAGCTCGAGGGCTTGCTGGAACTGTGCTGCCAAACGCGCGTGTGAGCATCGAAACCATTTTAGCCAGAAGTTGTGCAATCCATCCGGGCCCGGACTTTTCCAGTTCGGAGCCGTACGGATGGCACAACTTACGTCTTCGGGGCTGATGGTAACAGACCCCATGGGTTCAATGGACTCACACTCACGCTTGACAACATCCATCCAGGCGCCCTCAGTGTGCTCGACAGGCATCGACCAAATACTACGCCAAAAGTTAACCATGGCAGTAGCATCCGGCCGCCGTCCGTCAGACACACGATGGTCGGCTCCCTCCCATTTCCGGTATACCTTCCTTTGGTCGCTTTGGAAAAGGCGATTCAGCTGGTATCGGTCCACACGCTCTCTGTAGCGACGAATACGGCTTGCCCATGCATACACTTTCTGCTTCAGAAAGTCAATGCGTTCCGTGACACAGGTCATGTAATCACGGGGTCTTACACCAGTCCCCGCGAAGGCCTGGTTCACGAAGCGCATTACTGCCTGCATTGCCCCCTCTGAAGCAGATCAGCTTTGCAATGAGAGTCCTATACGTGTCAATACGCCGCTCAATTCATACCTGCCAAGTAGGGACACTCCCGGCGGTCCTAGGTGCACGGTCAGCGTCCGGAAACTTGACGCGAGCAACACGGCACGCCGCTATGGCCCCGCAGTACATAATTGAGTGCGTATCAATCCAATCTTCGCTAGCCCGTAAATACGGGACTAGGAGATCGTTCAGGGCTCCCATTAACGCTAGATTGCGTCTATTCACGGGCAAGCGTGGTAGTCGCGGCCTAGAACTGGTTGTGGAGCGATACCGCGTAATCGCCTCCTCCAAAGCCCTCCTCAATTGCCCATCGGCCTGGGTACTCACACTCTGATTCGCACAGTCCCCGTCGGTACTGAGATCGACCCGCGGTGCCCCCGTTGCCGTGTCGGGTACGGGCATCGGAGCCGGCAACGTGGCGGGTGGGTCCCGCGCCGAAACGGGGGCTGCGCGAGCAGAGAGTGCCTCCAGACGGAGCCGATCAAGTGTCGCATCATCCAAACGCTTGAGCCGTTGGATGACGCGCACCTGATCGGATAGCCGTTGCGCAGACACGGAAATGGCTGGTTCAAGCGCCCGAAACAGAGGAAGCATCCTAACACGGTACGCGGATAGATTTGTACCTCCATCTGTCGCCCCATAGTAGGCGCGCATGCAGTTTTCGTTGATCGATTGCGACCACTGCATGCGGCGCACTATACCACCGGCAGCGGGAGCCGTGGATGGAGCAGGATGCCCCGAAGGCCCCAAGCGTGCCGGCAGCGGTGGCCGTCCGCGCCGCGCAGGTGGTCGTGGCGGCGGCGGCGGCGGCCCGCTCTCATCGCTCGACTCGCTAGTTTCGTGTGCGGTGGCAAATTCGTCACCAGAAGACGATGGCGAGGAGTCAGACGAGACGGGCAGGGGTGGAGGGCGTGCGCTAGTGGTATCCGCTGGTTGACGACGACTTTGACTCCTTGTTATCATTTTGTATTTCCATTTGTTGTTATGGTTGATAACTCCAATGTATCAGGAACATTTTTCGTGCTCATTTCTTTGCAGCAACAAGAAAAATCCGTTAGAAATACATTATTATAAAATAAAGAAGTGTAAAAAATTTTGAAAGACGTCTGACGTTGACAGCGGTTTTTTTTATTATTAAAGTTTTTGTTTATAAATGGGTTAGTAAAAATAAATGCATTAATACTCTTTCTTTATAATTAAAGTGTTCAATAATGAACACTTTAATAAAAATACAAAACACGTACTATTACTATCAGTATGTTATCGTATTATGTTGTCCTTAATATGATGTCCCGGACCTTTAGGAGGCGAGCGGGGAGCCGAAGACAAACGAGTACCACATAGCCAAAAAGTTGTTCAATGATATTAAATCATTTCTGATCACGTCTCAAATTTTTCACCAATATTATAATTATCATCATCATATCAGCCGATGGACCTCCACTGCTGATAGGCCTCCCCTAAAAAGCGCCACAATGACCGGTCTTGTGCCACCCGCATCCAGCGGATTACCGCGACCTTATCATTATTATCAGGGAGCGAAACTTTGGTGCCGATGACAGACGTATGACGTCAAGCTACATACGGAGTGTTTTTATCTGGATTATTGAAGGAATCGATTTTGATGATGAAAGGTTACATAACTTACAACAATATTTGTTCTGGTCGTGACATTATGCACACTTTTTATAAACGTCGGGAGATGCGAGATTTACTTTGTTCAGAATGTACAGTATATGTTCCTATATAGGTATGTATTTAAATAAGAGGATGTGATGTTGTGTTTGAATTCTAAGTGTTCTGCTTATTTTTCGACAACCCAAGAAATTTAATTAGCGGTTTTTCATTTATCCGAAATAATATATTTTTTACAATTACTTAGTAAAATATATTCATATGTAGATGTATCATCAATATAAATAGTAATTTTTTATTAATAAAAAATTAAAAATACATTACCAATATTGCATTATTAATAATCATTGGAACGTCGCAATGTTGTTTATATAAAATCACCCTATATGTGAATTTGCGTCATAGTGATGTCACCGGCACCAAAGTTTCACTCCCTGATTATTATTATCAAACATCATCATCATACAAAACTAACCTTTCACCGTATAAAAGTCACCATTCGGGAAAAGCCTTCTGAAGCCAACGAAATACTCTTCCCCGTGTTCCGGCAACTTCTGGAACACCACATTAGCTTCAACAGGGTTAGTGACCACAGCCAGGACTCCGCCCTCCATGAAGCAGGTCTGCATGGCATCTGTCCAGGACTTCTTCCGCTGGTTGAGCTTGTAGCATTTCTTTGCTTCTTTGTCGTAAGTGTAATCTGATAAACAAAAAGCGACATCCGTTTAATATTAGGTACGAGTAGCTATCTCCTTTTAAATTTTCGGGTTTTAAGACCGTGTTAGTTAGGGTTCCATAGTCAACTAGGAACCCTTATATTTTGCCATATCCGTCTGTCTGTCTGTCTGTCTGTCCGTCTGTCGGTCCAAGGCTTTGCTCTGTTATTGTTCGTGCTAGAAAATTTGGCTTGGATATATAAAGCAATAAATCAGACAAAAAGTACGATAAAAAAAAATTAAGGGTACCTCTCCTACACGTAAAGTGTTTTTTGCTTCAAGCCTATGGCGTGGGGTATTGTTGGATAGGTATATCAAAATGAATAAAGGTCTTCATCAAACATTTTTTGATAGTGTGAATATTTTCGGAAATATACACTCCAAAAGAAAGAAAAAAAATAAGACGTTTGAGACTCCAGAAGGATCATAAGCGCGTTGCCGACCCAGTAACTACTTGAGGATTCGTTGTGCTGACGGCTTGTCATTTGAGAGGCGTCCAAAATGTAGAGGCCATTTCAAGAAGTTAATTTTTAAAAATAATGGTGGTAAACAAGCCTACGGCTCACTTTATGGTAAGCAGACACCGCAGCCTATGGATTCCTGCGATTTTAGAATAATCACAAGCGCATTGATGACCCTTTATTGACTTGAGGACTCGTTGTTTACTGTGGAGGTAGAACCTATTCTACCGTTGTAGATACACGGGAGATACTCATGAAGCTGTCCCCAGCAGGCGTTGGGACTATTGAGGTTGATATGGAAAGAATACTAGAATATTGACGGGCTCGAGCAGCGTCTCGATGAGGTTGCTACTCAGGTGGCGCAATATTTCCGCAGCAATGGTTTAGTCCTGAATTTGAAGAAAACTCATTTTCTCCATTGTCGTCTGGGAGGCAGTACTCCGAGAAATATAACGGTTCTTGTGGATGGTTACAAAATTAATCAAGTCCTAAATACCACATTCCTGGGATTTGAGCTAGATAGAGGTCTTCAATGGGGAGTACACACTTTGAAGGTGTGCCAGAAGCTAGAAAGTGCCTGTTTCGCGCTGCGTCGCCTGTCAAGAGTGGTGCTACTTCGCTACTGTACATTCGCTCTTACAATATGGCGCAGAGCTGTGGGGCCGCTCCGCCGACCGGGAGCGTGTCTTTCGCATGCAGAAGAGAGCCGTCCGAGCGATTGTACAAGTGAACTCGAGTACGCCCGTAAGACCGTATTTTAAGGAACTTCGTATACTCATACTACCGTCTGTGGTGATATTCCAAGTCGCTATATATATGTACGATTTCACCTTGACGAATATATGACTCCGGCGGACGGCAACGGTTGGAACTTGCGGCATGGGAAACATAAACTGACAAAATCTGCCAAACTCAGCCACGTGAAGGATCGAACCGTTTACAATCGACTGCCGGCACATGTTACAGATGCACCGTCACTAGCCGGCTTTAAAGCAGTGCTAAAAAGATGGCTTACCGAGCATACTTTTTATAATTTTAATGAATTTATTACGTACAACTCTAGTAAATAAAACTTTAGACATTCCTGATTTTATGCGATTTTTTTATGTGACACTTGTGATGAGTGATTGCAATTTTATTCTAATATTTTTTTATATTTCAATTTCTATTGTTTTGAATTTCTACAAGTTTTTGCTTGTAGTAGATACTTAACCTACTTATTTTTCATTATTTAACAACTTAAGTATTGACATGTAATATGAAATATTATAAATAAATCAATATCAATATAGCATCGAAATTAGCTTTACATAACATTTAACAAATACTATTGAGGCAGGCGGTGGCTGGTGACTCATTAGACTATGATTTTTATTGAAATCATATACATTTCATTAAACGTATGACAAAATAAAATAAATCTGTTCTATCAATGATTCTGAACCACTTACACTATACCGCGCAAATAAAAAATAAGCTGTTTCGTAGGAAAAGTTATTCAATTGACTAATTAAAAAGTATAAAGCAGCACATTTTCTTTTGGCACGGACCAACTTGGTCCCATAGCAAAAGGCCTCGTGTCCTCGCTCAACTCAGGACCTCCTTCGCCAGCTCCTGGCTCCGCAGGCTCTTTTATATACTCTAGGGTTATGACAGATACGACCACGTGATGCTGAGGGATGCTCTTATTTATTTTATTTTGTATTTCGTTCAATGAAACATCCTGTATATGTATATATTACAGCTTCCATTGTAAAGGTGCTATATTCTGGCCTATTGGCAGAATAAATTGAATAATTGATTGAATAATTGGCCCTCGAAAACGATGCATGTATTTATTTGCACAGTATAGTATGTCAATAAGATGATTATAATAAGCCTTAATATGAAAGGATTCGGGATGGTGGATTAGGATTTGGGATTTAGGGTCAATCCCCTCAATTGAGAAGCTTTTATGGTCACTTTACGACCCCAACATTAGATAAGAATGACGGTACCGTATGACCCGGTATGTCATAAAACTACGACCAAGACCACCGGGGGATGGGCAGCAGCATCCCTAGAGTGCGGTGAAGATACTGCGATCGCCAACCCGCATGCCAAGCGTGGCGATTTTGGCATAATTAAACCCCCCGTGAATTTGGTGGAGGCCTGTGTCCAGCAGTGGACGTCCTTTGGCTGATATGGTGGTGGTGGACGGTACCGTAATATTTCATTGTCACTAAACATATGGAAATAACTGATGGGTGAACTGTGTCAACTGTGGGTTAGAGGACCAGCCCTCTTATTCACCAACCGACTCGCCCTCACCTGTCACCTCACACCTAACCCGTTTTTATATGGAAACTGTCAAATGTCATATGTAATATTTTGATAGTTTTTATATAAAAACGGGTGAGAGGTGAGGACGAGTCGATTTGCGAATAATTAAGTGAAATAAAAGCTTTTAAAAATAGGTTATCAAAATGACCAATGTTGTGAAACTGTTCATCTGTTACATTCAAGAGATAACACTCTTCTGAGAAAGGATACTACCTAAAGGTCGGTTCTTTAACGCCAAAGATAAGACTTATAAATGAACAATGATTATTAAGTTGGTAAAGTATGCGGTATAAAAAATAACACTTACATCCGTTTGCGTGTAATGAATATTTTGTGTCCTTTTTTATCACGCTCCAGTCCCGGTGAGGGCAATGTAACATATATTTGAGTAATGAGCATGGAATTTGCTTCTGAGTCCTGGATGTTTTCTATGTTTTATAGCATTATTCCATGCGATGTCCCACAAATCGACGTGTTTGCGGATAGCGATGGTTGTCAGAAACCTCTTAAGTGCGCAGTACGTTCGGTTCTCCATACAAACGTATTTACGCTCTCATTTCAAAACGCCGTGCTAGAATAACATGAAACTTTGTATACACAATGGGATCCGGCATATCTAGGTCGGAAATTAGTTTCTGTTGCTTGAGATTATAATGGACAAAAAATACAACGATTATTAAGGTTTTCCATACAAGCCGTAAAAAACTGAAAAACCGCTGTATTTTTTTTATTTTACACTTTAGAGCAACAGAAACTAATTTCCGACCTAGATATGCCGGATCTCATTGTGTATACAAAGTTTCATGTTATTCTAGCATGGTGTTTTAAAATGAGAGCATAAATACGTTTATATGGAGAACCTAGCGTACTGCCACGTACTGCGACCTCTTAATGCATTTTAATAACAATTTTAACAGACATCTAAATCCATGACTAAATACAATGAATTCCTCCGTTTATTTATCATTTAAGTAATTTAAGTTATAATTTATGGAATTGACTGGATGGTGTACCTACCTATGACTTTTTGTTTATAGTAGTTCCATACAGTTTATAACCTCAAAGTGACTTTTAGGTTATAAACTGTATGGAGATGACAGACAGGTGTCAGGATTGACTTCTTAACCGCCGACCGCTATAGTGTGTAAGCGACTTGGGTATGTACTGTTATGCTTACGTATGTCTAAATAAATATGACGTCGTCTTCTAGTACCCATTAAAAAAAGTGTAAGAATGTCCCGTAATATATATTTATTTCTTTCTTTGTAGGCAAAACAAAAACCTGAGGCATCATGTTATCGTCTAAAATTATTATGTGGGTGAGGGTACCATTTTGCCGATTATATGAATACAGTATACTGTTAAAAATATTTCTGCTTTACGAAGACAGCACTAGAGTAACCACTAATAAACCTTACCCTATCTATTGCATTAATTTTTATGAAAGATAAGATGATCTAGACAGCATTAGAACCCAGCGGAATGTCTGCTCCTTTGTTTTTGGACCAGCCTTAGTGGAGAAGTACCGCTCGCCCATAATAACACCACTACTATAGGTATGTTTAGGGAGTAAGGAACTTGCATTTGTCTCAACTGTCAACACAAGCCTCAAAACAATAAAGATCAAGGGTACGACTAATATGTTATATTCCCTTGTTGAAGTTTTGGCGGAGACAGGTTTTAATAATGAGGACTATGCTTACCACGATCGATGGTAGGACACGATGGTACGACTTTCTCAACCTTCTTGCACACAAAAGGCTTGATGTCGTTCGCATCACAGGATTCCAGCTTATAGACGCCTGTCTCTATCTCCATTGTGACGCATGCGCTCTGACCGTCCAAGTCCTTGTCTTTGTCAGGGAGAGGAGATGGGGTCGATAGACCTGGAACATTTCTGCAGTTAGTGCAACTTTAATTATAGGCTAAGGTATTGTTTCACGATGAAATACATAGACGAAAGCCGTATCGGGGCCTCCTAAATGGCTGAAACAAATGCAACATGATGACTAATATCGCGTAATGTTTATTGTCATATAAACATTAAGTGATATTAATTTAAAAAATATGATCTCGTTAATCGTGATAATCATCAACTAACTACGAGTATACGCGCTCTTGGGACCATCCGGACTGCACGATTTGACATAACTATAAGTAGATTCGTATGTATATGATGTCATATCATCATCATCATCATCATGTCAGCCGAAAGACGTCCACTGCTGGACATAGGCCTCCCCCAAAGACTTCCACAATGACCGGTCCTGCGCCACCCGCATCCAGCGGACACCCGCGACCTTCACCAGGTCATCGGTCCACCGTGTGGGGGGCCTGCCCACGCTACGCCTTCCGGTACGTGGTCGCCACTCGAGAACCTTTCCGCCCCAACGGCCATCGGTTCTACGTGCTATGTGCCCCGCCCACTGCCACTTAAGTTTAGCGATTCGGAGGGCTATATCGGTCACTTTGGTTCTGCTGCGGATGGCCTCATTCCTGATGCGATCACGCAGAGAAACTCCCAACATAGCTCTCTCCATTGCCCTTTGGGTGACTTTGAGCCTTCTTATGAGGCCCATAATAAGCGACCACGTTTCAGTGCCATATGTCATCACTGGCGCATACATTTTGATGACATATACATTTTGTTTATTGTGACCAATATTGATCTCTTAGGACTCTTAGGTCATAAGAAATATCAAGGAGACGTACCATCAACAGTCATAAATTCCCCTAAGCCGAATTCATCGTGTATCCCAACAAAAATCTCCGTAACATTTGGCTTGACTTTCATCGGAGTCACCAAGGCTTTGACCACAGTCCACTCGTCCTTGGTTTTCGGGTAGAAGAGCACCGAACCCTCGTCGTCGCAAGCCAAGAAGGCGGAGCGCCAGGTCAGCCCGGCCTGATCCCAGTGCAGCTTGTAGAAAGCGTCGAATTGGTCCACGTAGGTGTAGTCCTTTCTATAGAAGTGGTCGCAGCGGGACGCTGCTGCGGCTAAACCTGTTATGAAATCAGCTTAAGGTACAGTTCTGAACACTGCCCCAATAGTTGGCAATTTCTATCTTTATACATAGTACCTAATAGAGATGACGAGCAGGGAGACAATTCAGTATTAAAAGTGTCAACGATTGGGTGGATTACTTTACATCATTGAATCGACAAGCAAGTGTTCTGTTACTACTAAATTTTGACAAATCGACAAATTAATATAGGGGCGCTTTTTTGTGGATTAAACGCTTTGTATTAAGCAGAGAAGACTCCGCATACGACGAAACGAAAGGGAAATAATGATTAAAGTGTGTTATAAGGATGTCGCCACGTCTTTAGAAACAATATAATACAAATTCATTTATTTTGCCTGAAATGTGATACAGAAGATGTTACAGGGTTATAATGATTCACACACTTTGCCAGCAGCTAGCATGCAAAATTAAAAATATTTTTTAAGAAAACAAACCGACTTCAATGGGGGAGGCCGGTGAAAGAATACTTAGATGGTGCCCTCTTAGATTCCATACAATGAAACAAAAATGGCTATAAGTATGTTTATAATGAACTGTACCTAACTTTAAGATCTTATTGTATTACTTAACATGAAACGCAATAAATCATTGAATTGAATTGAATTAATGGTAGAAGACTAAGTACCCTCAATTCCTCATGGAATCCTCCATCAGAACTCAAGCTTGACAAAAATGTGTCTTGAAAACGTAGCTTGCTTGACAAACACAACGAAGAGATCAAATCACCAAATGTGAACTATGCTATACGTCGCTGATAAGTTCCATTCTGATCATCATCAGCAGTACTACTTCATCAAATGTCACTTTTTTGAATGAAAATGCTTGATTTGTTCATGAAAATACTAAAATCACAATATGTGTGCCTTTCACATTTGAGGAGTTCCCTAGATTCCTCATGGATCCCATCATCAGAACTCGAGCATGACAAAAGTTACTTAATCGTGAAAGGGGGACAAATCGCCAAACGTGAACTTTTCGTCGTTGAAGAGTTCTATTTTGATCATCATTCCACTTTATCAAATATCACATTTTTGTATGAAAATGCTCAATTTGTTGATAAAACACAAAAACCACTATATGTTTGCCTTTAAGATTTGAGGAGTTCCCCCGATTCCTTATGGATCCCATCATTAGAACTGCGTTTTGAAATAAACGATACCAACTCGGATATATATACTTACAATCAAAAAAAGAATTTTTAAACTCGGTTCAGAAATGACGGAGGTCTGGAGTAACAAACATAAAAAAAACATACAACCGAATTGATAACCTCCTCTTTTGAAATAATATAAAATATAGTTATATAATAAAATAATAATGAATTGATTAAATCATAATATTACGCTATGTCACAATCTCTAATAATAATTAAAATATTCGTTAACGGAATAGAAGCACTGCTGTATTAGCCAATTTTTCAGTATATATTTAAATTTGATCAAAGGCAAGTCCTTTATGTCATGGTGCAGTATATTTTAAATTAAAATATCCATGCAGTAATTACTACTAAACAATTTTGTCTTTTTTTGGCATAACCAGTTTATCAGGAAATCACGTATTACATTTACATACCTCTTTAGAGGTTTTGTACATTTCAGGCCGTGTTTTAACAAATAGACGCATTTCGTAGGTATATATACAAGATACTGTGAGTTCTCTGAATATAGGCCTGCAGGATGTTACAGCGGACACAGTACAGATGGCTCGAATGCACTGTTTTTGCGCTATTAATAGTACTAATAGACTAACTGAAAGTCGCTCCAGAAGTAGCCAGTGTATTTTTAAACTAGTTGCGACAAAGAACTACTTCAATATTCCTTCAACGCAACTGGTTGCGATACAAGAGTGTTCCTTTTTGCTCGCAGCTAGAAGTAGTCATCGATTAAGTTTCGAAATTAGTGGCGGCCAAGGAAAATCATCTTTTTGACCGAGCGAGCGAAGCGTCTCCGTTTCAGCTTTCGACAAAAAAAAATTCGTGTCGTCTTTTTGATGTTCTCCTCTACAGGTCGCATTTTTCAACCGATTCTCGTGAAATTTTGTAAGCAGGTTTGATAATTATATAGATTTTTTTTGTCGAGTCAGTTTTTAAAAGACACAGAGCCACTAGTCTTAGTTTGTAAACTATCACTTTAATCATAATTATTGAAATAACGAATAAATATTTTGCGTATTGTTACCTACCATCTCTAATCAAAATTTTTACCTACTAAATTCCAAACAACAACATCGAAAATCAAGTTTACTATTGTATGAATTTTCTAAAGACGTGTTTTACGTACTAAGATTCTACCTTAAAATTACTAATGCTAAATAACTGATTAAAATTCCTTCTAGGTCTATTGAGTTCACAACAAAAAAGTTAAGACAATACTCAGTTATAATACTCGTACCAAGACTATTGGTTTCATGATATCTCAAGGCAATAATTGTATAATTGCCTTGTATCACTGATAATTGTTTTAGACCTATGGTCATAATTTACTCGATAAATATACAATAGCTTAATATTATGTACGTATCCAGGAATATTGACTTTCAGGATATATGACCGCATACCTAAAATTTGATTATATTTCGTACATTATCAAAAGGGAGTTTCGAATAGTTGATTTTGGAATTTCGTGCCTGAAAATTTTAATTTCAAATTTATGCTAGGATCATAAATTTTATGATGAGTTCAAAATCGACTTACCGAACATCAAAACCAATGTGATCCGTAGCATGTTGTTCCTTGTAATTCTTGTCGCGAAATAGTCCTAGTATGAAATTGTCTTGACATTTATCGTGTCTCACATATAAGGACACCTCTATCTCATAAGAAAGAGCATTTAGAGTTCCGCACGGAATTATTACAAAGGAACCAATAGTCGAAAATAGTAAATTTCGAATTAAAGTTATACATTTATTGCACTCTAGCCAACTCGGCTATCGGAACAATCCGCTCGGTCAACAAATCTTTCAAATAAATTCCTCTTACAACGCCTTTGGGATACGTACAGCTTTATTAGTCGAAGGACTGAGGATTATTTGGTACAGATTAGAAATGTTTGTCAACATTCATGACTTCCTGTCTAAGACACTTTTGATTTACCATAACTACGTACCACTTAGGTAGGATTTTTATTCCTAATAAACCAAATTGATATACCACTTTTTTTTATACCGCGTCGGTGGCAAACAAGCGTACGGCCCGCCTGATGGTAAGCGGTCACCGCAGCCTATGGACGCCTGCAACTCCAGGGGTGTTACATGTTCGTTGCCGACCCCCGACATATTTAGTTAGTTATTAATTTTCTTCTACTTATTTATTCTACTTAATTTCTCGATACGACCCGACGTCTGCCTTTTTCTTGATCACATCACTAAAAATCTAAAAAAGCTACTCGTAAGCTACAATACCGTTGTATATGGAAACCACATATCAAAACGTGGATTAGGCCTAAGGCCACTCGGGCATTTGTCGGTGTGGAGGCGGTACGATTTAGCAAGCTGTCAGCTGTCAGTGTTGACTGCCATCCGAGTCAGTACCGCTCCTTTACTGCGCACCTATCCGTACTTAAATGAGTTCAACCTACATTTAAATGTAGGTTGAACTCATTTAAGTAAGAAAATAATATACAAGAATACCTAAATAAAATTAAAAGTAACTTAAACCTAAAACAGGCCCTTGAGGCATTGTAGGATGCTGGCGGCATTTCCTCGCTGTATCGCCATGCTGATGCGTTGAGCGAGGAAGTCGCCAGCTCTTCGGTCACCAGTTACGTCAACCAGACGCTTCGCAATTTCACTAAATAACTTGTGCACGCTGGGACCCCATGGACCTAAGGTTTCAAAGCCAAAAGGTACAAAATTGTACTCTCTACCGAGGCCCTTATATTCTGATTTTTAATTTATCCAATAAATTAATGATCTTGATAATTTAAGAGTGGGGTGTCAAATATATGAAACCACAACATATCACAATCCACCCTCATGAAACCCTTACGAAATCAAGTTCAATTCAATTATTGCATTTTTTGTTTACAACGACAGTGGCAAATTAGCTTATATCGTGCCTAACAATAAGCAGACACCGTAGCCTATTATATTTTTTATCGTATCTTTCACGTCTATTTATTATTTCTCGTATCTTTCACGTCTTCTGGTATTTTTTGTGCCGCCCTTACAGGAAGACGTCCTGTCGGACGCCCCAGGTATCGCTGGTGCGACTTGGTGGAGGCGGCTCTGCGCGAACTTCGAGTCATCAATTGGCGAGAGGTTTCACAGAACCGTGAAAGTGGCGCTATCTTGTGTCGGAGGCCAAGACTCATTTTGGGTCGCTGAGCCAACGGAGTAAGTTGTGAGTACGTATTTATCGTATGGCAGTTAACTTGAACCGTGATGTCTTCGAGGAGATAGTACGGTTGCCAGTTTGTTGCACTTTTAGCACCACTCAGGGGTCGCGTGTACAGTAACGGTGGGTACTCCGTACGGACGTGGTGCAACTTTGACCCCCCTTGTCAAGCAAGCGAGCAACTTGACTGTTAGAAGCCCTCAAGCTGCCCGAAGGCCTCTAACTTGGCTTAACGACTGCTGTCATAGACAACAGCCGGGATCAACGGCTTAAGACGCCTTCCGAAGCTCGAGAGCGATCCGTTAGTAATTACTTAAAGGGGTAGCCTATGAGCGCTTGGGACTTTAGAAGACGCTTTATTTACTTTAGGATAGAATGCATTGTCGAATAGATTTTTATATTCAATCAGAACTGCGAGGTCGTTATATTTATAGTATAAATTATACGAGTATTGATCGGTTCACGAGATAAATAGGAGCGGGCGCACGCGTACGCGTAATAAATAATGGTATAATCGGCTTTCTGATACCCGCTACATCTACCCGCAGTGAATCATTGTTCTTTTTTTATCAAAAAAAACTTACCGTTACTCGCGACTTTGTCAGTATGTTTTATACGGACAATGTCGCGAGTAAAAGTAAGTGTTAATGGTAGATACAAACTTCCAGGAGTTCCAGCGCAATTTCAGCTACGAAAGCCTTAAACGGGATGATTAGATATTTGCCTCTCGACTGTTCCTCCTCCATCGTCCTACGCTGACTCGATGACCCAAAGAGGATCTTGGCCTCTCACGTAGTCAAGAGAACGCCAGTTTTGGCGAGATAGGCTACATCTACGAGTAGGCGAAAGGCTGACTTTAATTTAGTATAAACTGTATTGTGCAAGGACTCGGATATGTCCTAAAACTACGACCAAGACCACCGGGGGAAGGCCACAGGATCCCTGGAGTGCGGTGGAGATACTGCTATCGCCAACCCGCATGCCAAGCGTGGCGATTATGGCATATACCCCCCGTGAATTTGGGGGAGGCGTATGTCCAGCAGTGGACGTCCTTTGGCTGATATGGTGGTGGTGGTGGTGGTATTGTGCAATGCATAATCCTGCTCCGCTCCCCTCCTTGCCCCCCTCCATTTAATGTCCCCTGTCTTACGTTGTGCGCCGCGCATGAACCGGCGAAATGAAACGGTAGGCCTTTAGTATTTTTTCATTTGCTTGCTAAAAAGCCTCAAACAGCTTTGTATCAGTGCGTGCTTACACCTTTTTACAAACGTCTACTAAATTTTTAAGTCTCATGCTCTCGATTAGGGACGGTTGGAAATATCAAATAAATTCGCATCCGCTACAGGGTGTTGCCGTTAAATGAATAAGGTAATTTAGGAAGGGACTGCACAATGAAACTCTGGCCGTGGAAATGAAATTCAATATTGTTTTTGTTGGACAGATGTTATTGGGTTGGCATGAAGTGACAACGACTTGCGTGTTGATAAAGGAACTTAAGTTGATCTCAATTGTTGTCTACAACAGCAGTAAAGGATAGTGTAGGTAGCAGTATAGAGCAGCCTTATTTATGGCTGAGATACGCGACATACTCGTGATCGGGTGCTGTTTGTGGAGTCCGGTCTGTTCATGCTTGCAAGGACAAAGTAAATACCTTAATACTAGTGTTATTTTATTGTATGTAGATTGACGAGAGACATTATCCTGTTTTGGATTAGTTTTATTGTTATTGACGCTTAGAGACCTTATACATCTCTAACAATATTAAGTTTACTTATTTTAATTTTAGCGCTTAGAGATCATTTACATCTCTAAGGACTTTGAAATAATTGTTATTAATCGTATTTGGACGCTCAGAGACCATATACATCTCTGAGACTTTATGTACTTTTTGTTTATTCGGACAGATCGTATTCAATACGTCCTTAATATTTGTAAATTTATTTTTATTTAATTGTTAATCAGTATATTTTTTTAATCATTATTATTAAGTAAGATTGTCAGTTTTTTTTTTAAATTGTATAAATTCACGCTTTGACTTGTAAAAGTGCCCTTGTGGCCTATTTGCAGAATAAATATTTGAATGATTGATTGATTGATTATTAATGATTGAGAATCTAATAAATCAAATACTTTCGCATTTTCTACAAGGTGTTGCTGTTAAAATAGTTAAATGAATAATGTAATTTATGGAAGGGACTGCACAATTAAACTATAACCATGGAAATGAAAACCAATATCATTTTTGTTGGACCGATTGGTTTTACATCAGATGACAAAGACTTTCTGAAACTTAGTTGAGAAACTGTGTGGTTGATTCTTGGTGTTGTTTACACCCTTTAGTGTACTTCTTGAGTCAGCTCATAGCCCAGGATGTGTGAGTCTGTCTGGAGTCGGTCCCTATGTCTGAGAATCATGGTCAGCTACAGAGTTGCTTTAAGAGCGGGTCTGTATCCACTTGTTTCTGATCTACTCGTCTTTTATGACCGTGTAGAATTTGGAGGACAACAAGTCTTTCACGTGATCGATCCGTTTTTGACGGTGAACTTTTGCCTTTGGCCTATAATGTGTTCAGTGTTCAGTGAACGGCGTGTGAGTAGCGCATTGATAATCACATTCGATTAACATTTAACAAATTGTTTTTTTTAGGAATAATAATAAATGGTAATAGCCGAAAAATGTAAATGTCATTAATGAAAGTCACGGCAATATTGTTAAAAAATACCCGTACAATTATAATAACTTGCATGATACTCTAGGTAGATGAGCATCATATCAGTTATACATTTTCAACGTTAATCTAAAACCCTGTATTTCACCTGGCCAGAGAAGCAACAGACATGGAATTGTATTGGATAATGACATTAATAACGGATTTTTCGCGTCATCTTTATCTCAGCTTATCTCGGCTGTATTCTAAAGCAAGAAGCTCAGGGCCAGCTATTTATCTATTCTTATGAATGAGCGTGACCACATTTTTTTGCGCAAACGACTAAACCTCATTTGTATTAGGATTTTTGTCAAGTGTTCATTCACTTGACATATGTAGATTTCTCAAGTCTCATAAAGATCTCTAACTCGGCCTAACTGCGGTAGGAATTAAGTCAGCAAGTTTTACCTGACGTATTGGGAAATCAAAGCAATATAAAAAATAAACCAAAGGTGTTCTTATTGTTCACGAGCCAGGTAGAAATTTCGTTAGTCTATTCCTCTCGAGCGATAACTTGCAAAATTCTTCAGTGACCTGTGGCGTAATTACGCAGTAGTTCCGAGGGTTGGTTGAGCAGCAATAGCTGCAACTCACGTTGGGCATCGGCCAACAATATTTTCACTTAGAACAGCTGTCATGTTAAGCATTTATAAACTATCTTCTGATACATTTTCAATTACATATTAAAGGAACTGGGTATAGATACTATAGATAAATAAATTATACATCTTTTCTTTTTATATGACGATCCTGCCAAATAAACTTACGGCGTGTTTGGTGTCGTACATTAGCCTTTGGACGTCGGTATTTTCTGAGAAGTAACATGCCCGTTACTTCTCGGAAAATCGGTATTTTCGTCCTTTATCGATTTGAGGATTATACGGAATTAAATCTGTATAAATATAAATAAAGTTTAAAATAGCATTTCCAGTGATCCGCATTCTGCGTAAATATTTTTAGAAAGGCGAGGGTTTATTGATCTACCATCTGGCACCGTTTGCATAATATTCTTTCCGATCGCCGAATCAGGGGCTAACTAACTTTATTGGATGTCTTATTACTCGCGCGGAGTTTGATGGTTATTCTTTAAGACTGCGCAGTGCGTTCGGTTCTCCATACAAACGTATTTATGCTCTCATTTTAAAACGCCAGGCTAGAATAACATGAAACTTTGTATACACAATGGGATCCAGCATATCTAGGTCGGACCATAGTTTCTGTTGCTTGAAATTATAATGGAGAAAAAATACAGCGATTATTAAGGTTTTCATACAAGCCGTAAAAAACTCAAAAAGCCGCTGTATTTTTTTTCACGGTTTAAGCTGCGGGCGCTGTGCGGGTAGATTTTCGAGACATCAGTCGATTAATGAAATTATACGTCGAGCTCTGGTGTCCGCAAATCTGCCCTCCGTTTTAGAGCCTCAAGGTTTGAGTAGAATAGATGGTAAGAGACCGGACGGGTTAACATTGGTTCCGTGGGCGAGAGGGCGCAGTCTCATTTGGGATGCGACGTGTGTAAGTACGTTTGCCCCGTCGCATCTCAACCTCACTTTGCGAAAAGCCGGTGCAGCTGCAGAAAGCGCAGCTAAGCTGAAGCACGCCAAATACTCGAACCTGGAACCTATGTATGACTTCGTACCGGTTGCTGTAGAGACGTGTG
Source organism: Notocelia uddmanniana (assembly GCA_905163555.1). Lineage (NCBI taxonomy): Eukaryota > Metazoa > Arthropoda > Insecta > Lepidoptera > Tortricidae > Notocelia > Notocelia uddmanniana. The sequence continues at coordinate 23,030,191 of LR991068.1, forward strand.
GCCCCTGGTGCTCTGAAGCGAAATTGTTTTTAAAAAAATTAGGACAGAGGTTGAGGGAAAGTGGTTGCGATCCCAGGTCCGGCTCGTACCTGGTTCAAAAAATATCGTTGGCAGTGCAGCGGGGCAATGCCGCCAGCATATTAGGCACATTTACACCAGGTGCCTGCCGTTCTGGGATCTACTAGATTATGTCAAAACTTTTAATAATTGTATTTATTCTAAGATTTGTAAATAAAGTCTATTGTTAAATACCTATGGTAACTTTTGAGAGTGCTTAGCGGACCCCGGGCTTCCTCAGGATGCAACTGTACTGGGAACGCTAGGATGATGATGATGGGCAATGGGCATGAATGATTGCTATTGTATGAAATATCGTCCTCTAGTACTCCTATTTGGTATTATTTGGATTTGCTTAACACCGATTTCAATATATTTGCGTTCCAAAGCCGTTTTGACCTTGAAATCCAAGTATCCAAGTGTGATCAATTTTTCTAATTTAGTATCAGTTATTGGCTGTAAAAAAAATTTACTGACTTTAATTCCTAATACACGGCATGGTACGGACAGTGGTCCAAACGCTGAAAAGCTTTACCTGAGAATGACCAATGACGGGCGAGAACCGGTGTATTCGCCGAGGTACGGACGTTGGCAGTTAGATTTGTGTAAAATTGTACCCTAACCTTCCACGTAAGTGTCAAGGCTCGTCACAACACAATCGTAATACATCAAGTGCCCGTTGTACCTACTAGAGCGAAAGATCCTTACCGCGAACTGCATAGTCCAAATATGAATAACTACATACATATACATATAATCACATTTCCCAGAGGTGTAGGCAGGTATCACGGATTTCCATTTGCTGCGATCCTGACATACAACTTTCGCTTCATAAACTCTCATTACATTCTTCATGCATGCGCGCCGATTTAGGGTACCTACACATAACCTGGCCTTTCTGCCAATTGTCTCTGATTTGGTTGGAGTACGTTCGCCGTGGTCTTCCCTTTCATGTATATTGTCATTAAGAACAAATACGAATAACTGATGCTACGTATTGTACGAGTGAGCAAATCAAGAGCCGTATACAGTGATTCTGGTAAAGAAACTATTTTTTAATTGATTTTGTATCAAGAAACATAATATCAACGATAACAGAAAACCAAGAAAATGTTCTACCACATTTGAACATTAATATTTAACATACTGTTTAGGAGTTGGCGTCACTTCTGAAGGATCAGCAGACAGGTGTCTTCAACGATCACCTTCTTCTTTTTGATTTCATAACGTTGTTTTATTAAGTTTAAAATATGTATAGAATTACAAAATCTGGATTTAGAGCAACTTTAGGTATATAAATTTAGGTAAATCGCGGTTCTGGCGTGTGTGTCTTTTCGCCCTTGGATGTTAAAATGATAGATTAATTGCCGCGCCACTGCACGGCTGAATTGGTAAGCTCCTCCTCTTCGATGGGTGCCCGGTAGATGGCTTTGCATACTCGAAAATATACTAATTGGCTCTGTGAGCTGTAATCCTCGCATTTGTTTACATTCAAATAAAAAAAAATATCGACAAAAAAGATACATATAATTATCGAACCAGTGGAATAAGCACTCGACCTTTTCGAGCATTCGTAAGGTAGTACAAGTCATTTTTCATAGTAAAAAAAATACAGATCTACCTATCGTACGTTCCAAAAGTTACGTGATTAGCCTGCTGCTTACAAAATTTACGCGAATCGGTTAATAAATACGACCTGTAGAGTAGAACAACCGGACATAAAAAAGCATTATAGCCCAAGTTGAAACGGAGACGATTCACTCGCTCGAGCAATAACAAAGTCGAAAAGTGTAGACTACTTTCACGGTAAACTGTATTATTTTACAAAGACCAATGTTATTATGTTTTTCGAGCCCCAGAAATAATACCATAAGCAAAAACATACTGTTATTTGATATGTATTATCATAAAGGAAAATAATCATATAGTTGGATTTATATTTCATAGCGTCCAACATTATTCTTGGCATTTCCTCCAAACATTAAGCCGTAGTTACACGAGTAAGCTGGCGGTCAACCGGTTGCAACATTTTACATATCAATCCAAAAAATAAATTACAGTCGTAAAGTGACTTTACGACAGTACGTGTAATTTTTTTTTTGCGTTTTACTGGAAGCCTTTTTTATACTACCTGGAAGGCTGTACGCGCTGTTTTTCATTCCGCACCTACTTCACAGCTCAAGAAATAATATAGCTGACGGGACACAAACAGGAACTTTAATAATATGGTGTCATTGTTTAATAGTATTTTATGTGACCGTTAGATATCGAGAGGTATTAAAACACGAGTGTGGTCTTCACTGTGTGATCTCACGAGTGCTTTAATGCCTGATTATGTACAGTTGGATACACTAGTACTACATCCGTTTATTAAATCCTCTTTCATAATATCTGTTTCATATGCAACCATTGAACCAGCGGAAGCATATTAACAAAGACTATCCAGCACCGGCGGGTCTTTCCATATTATTCGATCATACATCATCATTTGTGCATTTAGCACCGATATTTGTTCCTGGGTCTTGTATGTTTTATATGTATTTAAGTATGTTTTTATCTATCTATATAAGTATGTATATCTTCATCTAGTACCCATAGTACAAGCTTTGCTTAGTTTAGTACTATGTCGATTTGTGTAAGATAGTCCCCCAATATTTATTATTTTTATTATTATACGTCATAAGTAAAAAAAGTCCAATAGTAGAGCCGAGGTACGATCACGACCACCAGGAGAAAATCGCGTACCTTACCGCCATCTAAGTGGCTCAAATCGTATGGCATGCAATATGTCGAGTCATATTGACTCTCTGAAAGCTACACGACTCACAAGGTTAACATTATACTGGCTTCTCACGTGGGATGATGTTGTCACTGATCGCACAAAGGCGGCATTAGGACGAGCGGTCTGTTCCGATTGTGTTACTCGAGTACAATGGAATAATCATTAATATATCCTTCTAGGAAGGCTTAAAAATGGGTGGAAATTCCGTGGAAAATATTCGTTTTCTTTCTATATAGTCAGGAACAGAGCCCTTGATACTTTTTGTCTGAGTTAAAGTTTAAAAGGGAGGGAAGGGATTTTGGGGCATTTTGATCAATACCGAGTATCTTCCAATCAAACTTATATTTTTACACTTTCATTGCCAAGAACCTGGTCAGCGGACGCTCGTCTTGTAGGCGTTTACCTCTATATACGGCTTTTCGCAAGTTATTGTGTACAACGAAGCGCTACGAAATTGTTGACAGTGAGTGTCTAATGGTAGTTATTTTTGTAGTTTTACCAAAAATATATGTAATGCCCTTGATAATTTAAAAAGTGATTCGAGCATTACGCCGGCTGACGTGGGATAATATTGTCACTGATCGGAGCATAAAAGTTGTATTAGGCTGAATAGACCGTTTTCTAATTATGTTAATAAATTATGTTTATTGATATCGTTTCTAATTAATAAATAAAAAATATTGGAGGACAATATTACAAAAATCGACTACAGTGGTAGGCACTAAAAGACGATACACATACTTATATAGATAAACTTAAATATATAGGCAACATCCAAGATGTAGAAACAGAATATTCCTTAATGTTCATCACACAAATAAATGTCTTGATTTTGTAGGCAGGGTCCAGTGACCCAACCTGTGTGATTTTTACCACCGTCGCAGTATAAAAAATACCGGCGTTCGAACTCACGACCCCCAGACACCTGCCTTACTGGATCAGCTAATATTTGTTCCTGAGTCTTGGATTTTTTCTATGTACTTAAGTATGTATATCGTCGTCTAGTACCTATATTACAAGCTTTGCTTAGTTTGGGACTAGGTCGATTTGTGTAAGATGTTTTCCCCCAATACATAACCCCCCAAAACAACATATAGCTCCGAGTGATACAATCGATTTAAATTAATAAGTGGTGAACGATATTGGTCACACATATTGTAAACCTTTATTTTAAAAAATCTATCTAAGCTTTTTTGTAGTGACTGTTTTGTTTACCTAAATAAATAAATAAAAATTTTTTTTTATTATTTATTACGTTTTTAGACGGTAACAATTCGTAAGTGCTACCGGGAACTTAGTTATTTTCTACAGGTTTTGTTTTCCTTTCATCTAATAGTAATTAGCCAGAAAAAGTTAGCACACGTTCCCATATTACTATGTATAACATAAATCACATGTTACGAAACATGCCCAAACTTTCACCTCATCAGAAAAAGTTTCCTAATTCGGACACGGCTAATTTACTGGACGCGGATCCGAACAATAACTGAGATTTATGAATCATTCCACTTTTGTTGCGAACTGCACGCCCCAGGGAACAAACGCAGGCGTTATACGTGAGCGGTGATACAGGATGGCAATGTAACAAGGAACGAAACCATATAATAAAATTATACTTGTATTGAAAATCTAAGTGACTAAATCAAACCACATCAAATTGGAATAGAATAATAAATAGCTAAATAACATGTGATGCCCTGCAAGAACTAGAACTAACGTGCTTAAAATTTAAATCTTTGAATGTAAGGGAGAGAACTATCAATATATTACTGATTGTATTTATCGTTAAAATACTAATTTAAATTGTAAAAGCGTTGTAAGAATGTTTTTAGCTGTTTTTTGGAAAGAGATAATATTTTTATGTTTTCAATGGAATTTGGTAGGTGGTTATATATTTTAATAAACATGTAAGTGGGATTTGATGTAGCTAATTTTAATTTTCAAAGCGGTCATTTAAGAGGATCCGATTTGTTGAAAGTAAATCCTCAAGTCAATGTTGGCAACGCGCTTGTATTTTTCTGGAGTTACAAGTGTTCGTTGGTAAGGTTGTCGAAAAGATGGTGAACTTTGAGTTAAAAAAAACGGAGACTTTTTTTTTTAATTTATTTTTAGTGAAAAGTATGGTACATAAACATTAAGTCATTTCGCCAAACGTGCAGTTTATCGGCGAATATTACACTCACTTCCGTTTTTATACCATTTTGCCTTATCTGTGTCTGCCCGGCCGACAACAGTCTGACTGTTAAATAAACCAGACAAATTACTATGAAACATCGCTTTACTTCTTTTTTTCTTCAACCATGAGCTACCCAATGCTAAGTAAAGGTCTGTTCCATATTAGCCCATTCTGTGTGGTTCTGTGATTTCCTCATCCAATCCTTACCAACCACTCGTATTAACTCGTGAGTCCATCTCGCGTGTTGCCTTCAACATCATAAGCCGACAAATTTGCTTTTCGTCACGTTTGCGAACTCATCCTGTATATCGTGCGTTATATATCTCGAAATAGTAAGGGCCTAAGTAACATGATATACCAAAGCATAAATGTCCTTTGGGAACAAGTAACTTTTAAGCCTATTCAGTAATAAATACATGCGTAACAATGCTTATTTACTCTTTGCTTTAAGTGTACACACAAAGGAAATGTTTTTAATTCGACGTCATGTTAAGTCGCTTAAAAGGGTGCTTTGTGATATTCATATTATCATTACTCGGGGTGACTTTAAAAGGAATTAGTTTAATGGGTTGTTTAAATTTAACAAAATCTGCAACATTTAAAGAAAATGTCCCAGTGCCAACTACGGCGCAAATTTTAAGGGTTTTCCAATATGGACGGGTTGACGTTGACAGGTTGTGGCGGCTATTTTGTTTTCTAAGGAGCTGTCAAATTTGTCTTTTACTATTAAATTACTGATGCTTAATCGCCATTGTAAATTACACGCTTGAACAGCACGTTTCAAAGATAAAACTTTATTATCACATTTTCCGGCAGACGCGATGACCCTTTTATACTCTTTGATTTTGACCGAATTAAACAATTTGAACCCACTAGAGTTTTTTGTGGGGTTTCCAGAAATCATTAGTGTAAGCCAATAAGCCACCATCCACCGATATCCTTAAAGTCAACATAATCCAGACTATCGCTCATCTATGTGGCTTAGTCATTGAAAACTAGACCACTCAGATTCATGCAACAGTGAGAAGCCGCGGTGAACATTCGAAAGACGTCATAATTGATGATTGATTTCATGTTGACATAGAGCGTGAATGTTACGAGCGCCGAGCTACCGCGGTCAGATGCAACACGCTCGCGAGGAGAGTGGCGTGATGCAGTGGCCCAGTGAGGCAGACATTGTTTAGAGGTTACAGCATGCTGGCAATGTTTCTACACATGCCAGCTCTAGGTCAACTGCACAATGAACACCATAAGGGTGTACCCTTACATAAATGCTTTCCGTATCCTTATGGAGTTACTGTGTTATTGTAGTGCGTCAAACATGTTTGCGGAAGCTATGGTCCTAGACTTCTACGCTGTTACTAGATCGCGGATTGTGTCGTTTAGGGGTTACCTCTTAATTTGTTTGGTATTTTTTTAGTGTTAATTACGTGTTTAATATAACTAATGCCCAACATTTACAAAACATTTGCAAAAATTATACTCCACAGGATAACAACAGTTCTAGACGAAAACCAACCAAAGGAACAGGCGGGCTTCAGAAGTGACTATTCAGTCTTAGACCATATACAGACACTAAGACAAATATTCGAGAAATATAAGGAGTATGATATGCCTTTGTACTGCTCATTTGTGGACTATAGCAAAGCCTTTGATTCGCTAAATCATAACTCCATATGGACAGCATTGAAGGAGCAAGGAGTGGAACACAAAGTAATAAGAATAATAAAAAACATTTACAGTAACAGCAAAGCCCACATACAATTGGAATCCAAAGGAAATGAAATAAAAATTATGAGAGGAGTCCGTCAAGGAGACCCATTATCTCCTAAAATTTTTTCGGCGGTACTAGAAAAAATCTTTAGGAATTTAAACTGGGAACACTGTGGTGTTGTGCTGGATGGAGATCGCCTTTCACACCTACGATTTGCTGACGACCTAGTGATAATGAGCAATGAACCAGAAGAACTGCAAGGAATGTTGCAACAACTAACAGAAGAAAGCAAAAAAATAGGACTACTAATGAACACGGAAAAAACAAAAGTTATGACCAATAAACTAAGAGTTCCAATCAAGGTGGATCAAGGCATGATTGAGTATGTGGATGAATATCTCTATTTGGGGCAAATTATATCTCCAAACGATATAATGGACAAGGAGGTAGATAGAAGAATTGCGAACGCCTGGAAGCGATATTGGAGCTTAAAAGAAGTGATGAAGAACAAGAGCTTGTCCATGGCACCTAAGCGCAAACTTTTCGATACCTGCATCCTACCAGTACTTTCCTACGGTTGCCAAACATGGGCACTTACTAAAAAGCAGCTAAGCAAACTAAAGGTCTGCGAACACTCGATGGAGCGAAGCATGGTAGGGGTAAAAAGGAAGGACAAAAAACGACTGGATGATATTAGGAAAGAAACAAAAATAGAAGACATAACTGTAAAGATTAAGAAACTCAAATGGAAGTGGACGGGTCATATGATGAGAGGAAAAGACAAATGGAGTCGGGCTGCTACAATATGGTACCCCAGGGACAAAAGGAGGAAGAGAGGACGACAATATAAAAGATGGGTGGACGAAATTGTCCAAGTAGCTGGGAGAACCTGGACAAGACTCGCAACCGACCGGCACAAATGGAGAATGTTGGAGGAGGCCTTTGCCAAAAGGCAAACAGACTAAACAGCAACTGATCTACTATTACTCTTGTTTAACAAAATGTCTGAATAAAAAGGCTATTATTATTATTAATAATAATAATAATAATAAAATACTTTATTGTGCACTACACGGAAAATTTTACAATGGTAAAACATGAATAGGACTTAGGTACGTAGGTAACAACAGGCGGACTTATCGCTAAAAAGCGATCTCTACCAGACAACCTTCAGATAGCGATACAGCGACAAGAAATGCGTTATTGGGCAGTGCAAACCAACAAAGATATGTAAAGTTACATACAAAGCAACATATACTACATATACTACACATATAACAGAATATATACTACATAACAATACTTAATATAAAAAATATAAATGTATATACATAGGAGAAAACAGTGACAAGGCAGCGCAAACAAAAAGGGAAAATAGGGAAGGGATACATGTGCAAGACTAACAAAGAGATAAATAATGGTCCTTTAGACGCTTTTTAAAATTAGGGAGTGATTGTGCACTCTTTATATTAATGGGCAAGGCATTCCATATCCTAACCGAGTGAAAACTAAAGGATTTATTATAAAATTTACAAGACGATGGGGGGGGGGGGGCACAAGAAGGAGATTTCGAGAACACCTAAGGGAAGACATAAAACTAAACCGCTCCTTAAGATAGCCAGGAGTATTAGGAATAAACAGCGTACCGTAAAGAAGAGAAAGGATATGAATGTTACGCCGCAAACGAATCGGTAACTACTTGAGCTGCGTACGGAAACTGGAAACATGATCATATTTTCTCAGCCCGAAGATAAAACGAATGCACACGTTTTGGAGCCGTTCAAGTTTGTTTAATTGCTCTTCGGATAAATCCAGGTAAGAAACATCGGCATAATCTAAAATAGGGAGAAGTAAAGACTGAGCCAGCGCAATTTTAGTGCTAATTGGTAAAAAGTTCCGAACTCGCCTTAGAGAACCCACGGCCGCAAAGATCTTACGGCTTACCTCGTTGAGTTGCGGAACCCAAGAAAGCGTACGATCCATAATCACACCCAGATTTTTAACTTGGCTCGAGAATGGGATCTGGACACCATCGAATATAATAGAAGGCAGATTCTCAAAATTCACTCTAACTATGTTCTTAGGGCTACCAATAATAATTACTTGAGTTTTCGAAGGATTAACTCTAATTCCATAATAAGAGCTCCAATATAAAATGCGTTCTAAGTCAGAGTTGGTGGCAAGAATCTGGGAGGGCAAGTCAGCAATTGAACACTGGGAATAAATCTGGAGATCGTCTGCATATAAGTGATAAGAAGAAAGGAGACCACGAGAGATAGAATTTATAAAAATAGAAAAAAGAAGGGGAGACAACACGCCACCTTGCGGAACGCCAGTCAGCGTGCTGCACCACGAAGAACGAGTGTCCTCCACCTTGATACGCTGCCGACGGCCCTCCAAATAACTGCGAATCCATCCAGTCACAGCAGGAGACATATTGAGGGAGCTTAGCACCCCTATTAATATATCAAAATCCACGGTACTGAACGCGTTGGTAAAATCCAACAGCGTCAGCACCGTAAGCTTCCCATTATCCAATCCAGAACGGATGTCGTCTGTAATCTTGACTAGTGCAGTAACCGTGCTGTGGCCAGATCGGAAACCAGACTGTAGAGGATTTAGGAGGGAGTTTTTATTTAAAAATGAAGTAAGCTGGTGATGCACCAGGCGCTCCAAAACCTTTGATAGGAAAGGCAAGATAGAGATAGGCCTAAAGTCAGAGAAGGAGGACGGATTTGATTTTTTGGGCAGAGGAATTATATCAGCGTCTTTCCAAGCAATTGGAAAACAAGAAGAAGAAATAGACGAATTAAAGATGCTGGTGATAGTAGGGACAAGAAGATCAAGGAGGGGAATGATCATGTTTCGGCCCACACAGTCGACGCCAACGGCATTCGAGGTAATATGTAAGATGTTCTTCTCAACATCACCATCAGAGAACGCAGTAAAGGAAAAAGGAGAAAAGTCAGAAGTTGACGGAGAAGAAAGAAGGTTAAGGGTGTCATCCTTAACTGAGCCGCTAAAAACAGTAGACGAAGAAAAATGCTGATTAAGGAGGTTGGTATCTAAATTATTAGGTATGGAGGTATTGCTAGATTTACCAACTCCATAGGACTTCAGAAATTTCCAGATTCCTGCCGGATCACCATTTGCTACAGAATCATGAATATGACGCCGCTGGGCATCGCGGCACAGCCTACTGCAATGATTTCTTAAAGCGTGATATTTGGATTTGTTCCTATCTGTGGGTTTCAGTTTAAATTTACACTTTGCCAAGTTTTTTTTTGCGATTAAAACCCTAATTTCATCGGATAGCCAGGGAGCCGGAAGATGCTTGATTTTGATTGGGCGAATTGGAGCGTGGACATCGTAAAGCGTAATAAGAAGGGAATTAAAAAGCGACACTTTTTCGTCCACGGTGCCAGCATTAGCGATTACGCCCCAATCAAGTTTACATGCATCCTCTCGAAGCTTAGCAATATCTAGCCGACTAAAATTGCGCTGGAGAATAATTTTTGGTTTAGCCTTAGGGGGACGAAGTTTGTACGAAAGGAAAAGCAGGTCATGATAGGAAAAGGCTTCAGCAGAGTGTTGACTGTATTTGGCAACAAGAGAAGGAGAAGAAACAAAAGTGAGGTCGAGAAGTGAAGGAGTACAGTTCGGAAAGTGATGAGTGGCGTTGGAAGGTAAAATTGACAGATTACACGCATCCACGAGAGACTTTAATGATCTTGAACGGAAATCATTTTTCAAAAGGCATATGTTAAAATCCCCCATAATTACATGGTGGCTATATGAAGGCATGAGGTCTTCGAGTACCTTTTCGAGGGTAGAGAAATAGTCAACATGAAGAGAGGGGGAGTAAAAAACTCCAAGAAGGATTTTCGAGTGAGATAAGTTTAATTCGACAAAAAGAAATTCAGGGGCGTTAAGAGAAGACACTGAAGAAGAAATTATTGAATAAGGAATATGTGACCGAAGGTAGATAGCCACACCACCGCCACTTCTTCCAACGCGGTCATTTCGAATTAAATGAAACCCCGGTAAAGAATAGGAAGTTGAAGGCAGACACGGCTTAAACCACGATTCCGAGACAAGGATAGCATCAATTCCAGTAAGGTCAAATGTAGATAAAAAGTCATTGTAATGGGCAGGAATACTCTGCGCATTAATATGAATAAAGTTAAAATTTTTAAGAACATCAGTTAATTGACTGCTAAGAACATCATGAAGAGGAGGAGGGAGACTATAAAAACTACTGTCGTCATTATCTGATGAACAGGAAGTAAAGTGATCATCAGATAAATCGCTGTCGCTATTGCTTACCAATGTCATAAATATAAAATTAAAAATTATAATGATATTATTTAAGCTTGGCACAAACCGAAATAGTTACGCCAAACCAGCTATCCACCAGCAGTTTTTAAAAACAGTATAAAAAAGTAAAAAAACACATTATGTAAAGCAAAAACACTACAGTTAAGTAGGCGATACGACTCAAACTAAATAAAGAAAACATAAGCTTAACAAGTCAAATGCCGTCCATACCGTGATAAGAAAAGATTATTGAAATAAGAATTAAAACTAGCATAACATTAGCAAGTGAAACGGAACGCAAATTCAGTATGGCGGCAACCTTAACATACAAGACACCTGTCAGCTGCCGTGTCACTGGCAAACGTCAACAATGTCAAAACAGATAGTGAAATCACCCGTTTAATGTAAAAATGAAAAAATCTAAACAACCCACGTTAAAAAAAAAAAAAAAATTATTATATACGTGTTTAATATATATCCAGGACATATTATTATTTTAATTCAATTGTTCTATTTATATTTAATAATTATGTTATGAATTCTAATGTCATGTAAAAATTTAAATTTGTATGCCTATCGGCGAAACATAGTGCCACTCTGTACCTTTTACACCACCACTATGTATATACCTATGTTTACAAATAAAAAATACTTACTTACTGGGTAACGGTTCATCGCGAACGAAATAGAAAATGACAATCTAATGTCATTTATTGTGCGTTTATTGAGTGATGCAGGCAGCCCATGACCGGTCATTGTGGCAGTCTCTGGGGGAGGCCTATGTCCAACAGTGGACGTCTGTTGGCTTATAATGATGATGAATTCAAAAATTCTTATTGGATAACCCTTTAATACTCTTGGTATCATCATCACCAAGATATATAACTAGACTCTTGGTATCATCATCACCAAGATATATAACTAGACTCTTGGTATCATCATCACCCTAATGCAAGTCCCACTGTTGGGCACAGGTCTCCTGTCATATTCTTATAAGTAATAAATTCTAGGTGAATTCAGTATACTATTAGAAAAGTAGAAAATACCGCATACAGTTTGCGCCCCACCAAATCAGGACTAACATGCGAAGGTAGAATTAAAATAAAGTCTACTAATACATTGAGTGAAATTCGCTTCCCAGAACTAAACGTAACATTCATACACAAAATAAAATAAAATAATTTCCGGCACACTTTGATAGTTTCCTCTCAGAGGCCGTTTCCTCGAAATGTTTTTGTTACAGTACTCTCCTATTGTATGTTTTCTTACATAAAATAAACATAAAGAGGCGGAAACAACGAAAAATACCAAAAACAGTAACTCTGTTACATATCATTCTACTTAAGTGCTACATGAGTTACGAAAACAGTCTAAATACACACTTACATTTATTGCAATATTATGTTCTATTTTACATGGACTTTAATGTTTGAAGTAGGACATCATATAGACGCCTCCACCATACCACCACCATATCAGCCGTAGGATGTCCACTGCTGGACATAGGCCTCCCCCAATTTCATGGGGGGTAAATGCTATAATCGCCGCATTGACATGCGGATTGGCGATCGCAGTATCTCCGCCGCACTCCAGGGATGCTGCTGCCTATCCCCCGGTGGTCTTGCTCGTAGTTTTCGGACATACCCGGGTCCATATAGACGCCTCATCCGGGTACAAATCTCAATCTGAAGTAAGTCTACCTATAACCGAGGCTAATTGGATCATGAAGGTGCAGTTACAGGACCTGGAGATTGACTCAAATAAATATTAGAGTCAGGAAACGCCGATGAACTATTTTAGTAAGGGTTACGAACTATACTAATAGGAACGGACCGCATAGTGCAAAGAATTCAAAATGCGTGTGCACGATACTGTTTTGGTATTCCGCCACGAACTCATGTGACACCTTATCTGAACTCTGCAGGTATACTTAAAATGGCATTCCGAAGAGAACTTCATCTCTCTTTCCTTCTGTTTGGCATATTAAAAACAACAGAGCCTGATTATTTACACAAAAAGTTCACCTGGCGTGCAAGCAGGTCCAGCTTACACGGCATTAGAAGAATCTGCGACGAATTGCTACCTCCACGTCACTATACCGCCGCTTTTAGAGGAAGTTTCAAATACACAGCAACCAAGTGCTGGAATAATATACCTCCACCACTTAGGAAATGTACCCTAAATAGTTTTAAATTACAGTTTAAACGTCATCTTCTAAAGTTACAAGAGCCACTTCCTCCCGGCAGTCGAGCTGTGCCGTCCTATATGTGACGATAATGTTATTTATATTTATTTTAATAGTACTTACTTTCATTTATTCATTGTTTTTTAATCAGGCCGAATCTTACAAACTAACTTCTATACTTCAAGATATACTCACAAACATTTACACTATACAGTCTATATATATTCATAACATGAGACACTTCGTTCCCGACCAACAGCAAGCAATGGATTTATGATGTTGTAAGGGTCTGCCCGAAAACCAGTGTTGTTGAAGTTGCTGCAACATTATGCTGAGGCAAGCCCCTTTTTAACATCACAAGCATAACAACATGTTCATTTTAAATTGATATATTAAGTCTAACCTTAAGATATACATTGTTAAGACTATTGTTAAGACATGCCTTGTGATGTTGAATAAAATATTTCTATGTCTATGTCTAATAGACGGTGACTAAGTAACAGCAGGTATTAGGGTAATTTCACACTAGCGACTAGTCTCTTTATAGGAGTCGTAAACGCGTTGATAACCCTTTAATGATTTCTATGGCTGTGTTGAGGAAGAGATATTAAATGCAGCTACCTCACTTTTATCAAAACAACACGTGATCTTCGATAAATGTTAACACCTTTTATACACCACTGTCAAAAAGTTTAGGAGCAAACACAATTTTTAGTTTATTTTTCATAATTTATTACGCAAACCAAACAAGGCAAAAAGATTGCAATGGGCTACTTCCCACAAGGTTTACACTTGTGTTTGGTCTATTTCTCACAAGGTTTACACCTGTGTTTGGTCTTAAACTTTCTGACGGTAGTGTATATTACATATTTAAGAAATATAGATAAATTCATTTATTAATTACTGCTCAGCTTGAAAGAAATCTTACTCGCCGCGATCACAATACTACATAGTATAGTCAACAGCAAAAGTAGATGATCGTTTTACTACTTTGTCACATTAACGTAACAATACTGCGACAGTTGGGATGCGTCAAAGTAGTGAAAGTGACAAGGTACTACAATGATCATGTACTTTTGCTGTTGACTGTACATGTAGAGCAAGTATTAGTATTGTTATAGCAGAGGTTTTCGGTAGTGTTGTGGTACTTCTTCAGATGGAATGCTCCAAATAAAAGTGGCAGGACATGCCCAACCTCTCAAAAGGTACATCATGGAATTTTTTTAATTCGGTCATGTGATCTAACAAAACTTTTTGCATAACCTCTTGAGATAAGATAGCCTCCTTTTTCCCAAACTTAACAATAGATACATGATTTGAAAAAAAAAACAGAGATAAACATTTATATTAACTAAACTACTTAAGTAAGTATATAAGATAATCTAAAAAGTAACACTGGTGGTCGTTTTTGGGTTTGTCCATTTTAGGAAATAGGCTCATATACCAACTTATTCTGTGACCATACGTACGAAATGCATAATAAACGTTTAGCATAAAAACTGCTATCATAATGTTACCAAGCATAATTCTCACATAAAACTCATATGTCATAACTACATTTAAACTGCATAAAAGCGACTTGCATAATTCCATACACAATAAATGTCATTTGTTTTTTTTGAAATTTAAAATCATGGCTATTGACCATTATGTTTCTTGGAGTTTGTTACGATACGAGGCTCCCACGAGTCATCATCGAGTCATTCCCTGTTCTCGAAAATCGATTGCTCATTTGCTTAATGAGCAATTAGCCTTATGCCTTCCATAGCGGTCGCGTAAGGCCGTGATCGACCTCGATCTATAATCTTAGTTAAGTTAATTTGTAATCTCACGCCTACACCGATGTAATTTAATTAATTAAAAGCACTTCGAACATCAAGTGTTGTTTTCAACTTATAGTCCCCTAGACGGCTCTAACGTTGGTTGTTATGCTAGTTGTTATGAATTATGATACAATTTGTGAATATACAACTTAATCACTTATAAAATTTGAAATTATGAAATATGTATGAATGAAAAATGGAATTATCAAATTCATTTTTATGCGAAATTACACACCCGAACTGTTAGTTTTTAGTAACTTCCTTGTTCTTTAACGAAGGAGGATATTTTTTGCTGACGATCCTGGGTTCGTATCTCGATAAGGGCATAAATATATTGTGTGATAAGCATGAATATTTGTTTTTGTTTTCTATGTATTTAAGTTATGATTCTATTTATTATATTATCATCATATAGTACCCATCTCACAAGCCTTATTAGTAGCCTATGGGACTATTCGAATTTTGTAAGATTATACCTTAATATTTATTTATTCATGCAGTAAAATTTTAAATATATAACATAGCATTTTGTCAAATTATAGTGAACATTCATTATCATTAAGTCGTACAATACTAAGAAATTGGATAATACAAATCACAAATATAAATAAAAACACGAATGGAATACTAATCAAAAAATCCGCAATCATAATTAACAGTGTATTACATAAACTTACGCATATTTTCCAGAAGAGGGTAGGCAGAGCACACGAATATTAATTTTCAGTGCCAGTTTTAGCTATTCTAGTTTTATAGATGGCGAAAATGTGACATTGCAGTGATAGGTTGCTAGCCCATCGCCCACAACACCCAAGGGGAGCAAGGGGGTGGTGCTATTCTAACCCACCACCACACGGGGACCGCAACCACACCAATAATACACAACATATTATTATTTATTTACTTTCGCGCTCTTGAGGGTTCGAGATTTCAAAACGTTTATTAAATCTAGTTCAAATTCAATACGAAACAAGCGAAGCGTCCGCAAGAGCACTTGATAAGCGGCAGGTGTTTTAAAAGTCAAATCACCAATCACAAAATATTCAAAGCTACGCCGGGAACGCTCCGACTTGCAAATCATCCCACGTGTCTGTACTGGGTTTGTACGTAGTTCATTTCCACTACATTATGTATGAAGATGGGTATAAATAAAGGTAAACCATGAATTTCTCGTGTGTATAATCTTTTTGAGATTTGGTACACAACACACACGTTTTATGTTTAAAGCTTCAAACGCACAGGGCGGGCGCGGCGCGGCCCGGCGCGGGGCGGAGGCGGTTTTGCGTTTTAGATCTTTCCGAAATTGCTTACTGCTTCATATATGTCACACACGCGGCTTCCGATCTACCGCGCTACCGCATACCGCGGGGTTTTTTGGTGCGACGTGCTTCGGACCTCGTTCGCTTTACCGAATAACCGCCTCCGCCCCTCCAACGAACGCTGCGCCGCGCTCCATGCGTTCACAGCGCAATGACATCTCGCTCATATTTGGAGCAGGCCAACTGGGGAAGTACCTTCCCCTTACAGAAGACCGTAGCCACAATAACACCACTACACGACCTTTTTTTATAAAAATGGGATTGCTCTTGGCCAACATCTAATCAGGGGGCAAAGAGGCCGGCGATGAAGCGAGCTCAACCCAGAAGATGCCTATTCACTTGTGTCTTAAGAGGGCGCAGTACGTGGCAGTACACTCGGTTCTCCATACAAACGTATTTATGCTCTCATTTTAAAACGCCGTGCTAGAATAACATGAAACTTTGTATACACAATGGGATCCGGCATATCTAGGTCGGAAATTAGTTTCTGTTGCTAGAAATTGTAAAAGAAAAAAAATACAGCGTTTTTTTGCGTTTTTTAGGGCTTGTATGAAAACCTTAATAGTAGTTGTATTTTTTCTCCATTATAATTTCAAGCAACAGAAACTAATTTCCGACCTAGATATGCCCGATCCCATTGTGTATACAAAGTTTCATGTTATTCCAGCATGGCTTTTTAAAATGAGAGCGTAAATACGTTTGTATGGAGAACCGAACGTACTGCGCACTCTTAAAAACGTCTAGGTTATATGAACTCGGAAATACAAACGCCGGCAGAGAATTCCAAACCTTAGCATTATGAAAGATGAAGCAAAGCGCCTGTAGATGGTGTTGTGTTCCTGGTGGTGAGTAAGGTCGTCAGAGCTCCCAAAGATGCGCTGTGTTGAGAGGGAAGGACCTGCAATGTCTATAGCTGTCGAAACAACAAATTCTTATGTCGTTTGTGTTTCTTCTGAAGTCACAAGCGTCCATAGGCTACGGTGTCTGCTTACCGTGCATATACGTGTTTGCTACCGTTGTAATATAAAACAATTATACAAGCTTTTATAACTCTTGTTACTTGTGTGTCCTCTGTATTAACTACGAGTATCAAGTTAAAATTCGTTGTATATACGCCAACAGTTCGATTCATTTTTAATAAACTTTTTGCTCTTCGCTTTACACATTTGATCATGCGTGAAATAGAATAATTATGAGCGTTGACAATCTCAAGCGCGCCGCTACTTTTGTTTGATATGTGGATTCGTTGTACACGTTGTAAATAATTGTGACGTACATACGAGTGTAAAACTCAAAGAGAGAAATGTGTTGACACACTTTTCTTCACATCAAGTGATGTACCTAATCCATATTCCGGCTGAGAAGCATAAAAGTCAGACAGGAAGCACACTATAAACTTGTGACAAATTGTAAACTCCTCGGAACATTGTTCGGTAACATTTTATTTTACCCAAGGCCCTTTCACTTTTGAAACAAATTTTAATATTTCTTATGCTACTCTTTTTATACGAATTCGGTTGTTATGTTAAGTATTATTGATTCGTGTTTCGCATAGTTATTTTGACATGTTATGGCCACTTTTTAACATGGATGGGTGCAATCAGAATGCGGTATTTTCTACTTTCCCGACGGCATACCGACATCGCCTACATTTTCTTACTTATCGGTATGCCAGTATTATAAAAGAGTAGTATAACAAATTTTAATATTTCTTATGCTACTCTTTTTATACGAATTCGGTTGTTATGTTAAGTATTATTGATTCGTGTTTCGCATAGTTATTTTGACATGTTATGGCCACTTTTTAACATGGATGGGTGCAATCAGAATGCGGTATTTTCGCGGAGGTGGAGTATGAATGCAGTACTGCATTCGCCCCGCTCCGCGCATCTCGCTCCAATCAGACACTCATTTAAATGTAGGAACGCAGTATGGAATCTGCATTGGCTTGACTGACAGTTGACTTTCACAGCTTATTGATACCGCACTGAGAAACGCAGAAGTAGCAACTAGGCGTGTGAAACTAGCGTGTGAAACTAAATTTAAACGAGATTGGGATTTGAAGCGATGCATGAAAATATACTTCCGAGTCTCAACCCTCGCACGCGTTATTTGCTCTCTGTCCTTGCATAGACTTGTTGCTTCTCGTAACTTTTTATGAACTTTTTCCCTTTGGGTACAAAGTTCTTTGTTGTACGCTTATATGTTTAAATGTTGCGTAATTTGTGAGATTTGAAATTTATTGCCGAGGGCTTCTATGTATTGTGAGAGTTTCACATATAAAGACAAAACAAAGTATTTGTGTTTTTTCACCAATGGATAGAAAAAGATGGTTTTATCTTTCTCAAATCATGACATGTGATTAATGGCACCATAATGCGGCCTATTTGGCTAGAAATAATGAGTTGAAATAGAATATTACTTACCGTGATTCGAACCCGGGTGTATATACGAGTATGAAATCAATGTCTCATGATAGCAAAACCAATTCGACTTCAAGGGCGTCTGTTATTGTTATTTTGCAATACAATACAAATGGTCTTTGATACACACCTCAATAAAACTACAAAACAATTCAGAAGCGTAGCATAGCGTAGATAAAGAGAGGTAAATAACAATAGTACATTACGATACAAGTGCAGAGAACAGGAAATTCGCAACGAGTGGTAATAAATTAAAACACGACCGAAGGGAGTGTTTTAAATCGACACAAGTTGCGAATTACCTGTTCGCACGTGTATCGTACAACGTTTTACAGTACATATGCACGTAATTTGCTGATTACCGCACTTGTGCGGTAAAGTAGCACCATGTGTACTGTAATAGTACATTACGATACGAGGGTTGTAAAACAAAGAAAGGCCGATATCGCAGAAGTTTGAGACCAGAGCCGCAGGCGACGGTCATAATATGCGAGAGAGGGCTTTCTTTTTTACGACCCGTGTTTTGTACACAATTTTACGTCACCACTTGGCCAAAAAGTGGGTTTTTCCGAACGCGCAGCGTGCGGAAAAGCGCGCTTTTTGGCAAGGTGTGGTGTAAAAATATTTACAGTACATATGGTGCTATATTACCGCACGAGTGCGGTAAGCAGCAGATTACGTGCATATGTCGAAACTTTAAAGAGCCATAAGTACTGTAAAACGTTGTACGATTCACGTGCGAACAGGTAATTCGCAACTCGTGTCGATTTAAAACACTCCCTTCGGTCGTGTTTCAATTTATCACCACTCGTTGCGAATTTCCTGTTCTCTGCACTTGTATCGTAATGTACTATTACTAACCATACATACATTCTGTGAATACATTTTACTTTATGACGTTATTACATGAAAGGAAAAGAACAGCACTGACGGTATCCGTTTCTCCCAAACTAGGCACAGCCTGTATCTTGGACACCGGGGGTACAGATAAAAATTAAATTTAAATGAAATGTGATTGGGATTGAGGTTTAAATTCGCCGCAAGTACACTCAGCCTGAGGTAGAACTCCGGAAGAGTACAAAACATGTCGCCCGGGGTGTGACAAATAATTGAACAAATACGTAAATTTTAACCGTTTTCGTAATATACTTTTCAACATGACTCACAAGAGTTTAAATTCAAGAACTGATAAATGAGCTAATGTGAGTAAAGATTTTAAACTTTTCAACATCCATCCAAGCATTTTTTTTTACTGTAGTAGTTTACAATATAGATATAATAACTATGTAGGTAATTCCTTTTGTTTATTTGTGTAGAAACGCTTGCATCAATTTAATGGATGTAGGTACCCAGTAGCTATTCGACAAAAAACTAAAATGTCTGACATAGCACAGAAGATTAGACGTCTGAAGTGGAAGTGGGCAGGTCACACTATAAGAGGCTAAGAAAAATGGGGCAAATCAGTAACGGAATGGTACCAAATAGAAGGCCATAGAAGGAGATGCAGACAACAAAAGAGATGGGCAGATCACATAAGCCAAGTTCCCGGGAAAACTTGGAATAGAGTGGAGAGGAAAAGAAGGAAGTGGAAAAGGCTAGAGAAGGACTTTGCCGAAGGGCAAACAGACATACAACGGAAGAGGAAGACGCAAATAGTACAGTACTAAAACACCATTGGAGTGTTCTGTGACCTTTCCAAGGCTTTTGATTGTGTAGATCATGGAACTTTAATTTGTAAGCTTAATTTCTATGGTATCAGAGGACATGCATTGGATCTTATGAAATCATATTTAACACAGAGAAATCAAAAGGTAGCGATAAATAAAGCCCTTTCGTCAGAGACAGTGGTAGAGATGGGAGTACCTCAGGGGTCTATTCTAGGCCCTTTCCTGTTCCTTGTTTATATAAATGATCTACCATATATGGTAAGCCGAAGATCAGGCATTGTAATGTTCGCAGACGACACCTCATTACTGTTCAAGGTAAATAGGAAAGATACTGAACTCATTGAACCAAATAATACCCTGTCCATGATATCTGACTGGTTTGCTGCCAATAACTTAGTGTTGAATCCGAAAAAAACTAAATGTATGAAATTCTCTCTAGCGAACTCGTCAAATAGAAACTTAGATACAAATATTAAACTTAATGGCCAAACATTAGAATTTGTTACGTCAACTGTATTCTTAGGTATTACATTGGACTCAAAATTGCAGTGGGGTTCCCATATAACAGCGATAGGAAGTAGGTTGAGCTCTGCTGCATTTGCAGTCAGGAGAATAAGGCAGCTTACCAATGTGGCAACGGCACGGTTAGTTTACTTTGCTTATTTTAATAGTATAATTACTTATGGTCTAATCTTGTGGGGATCAGCTGCAGATATTGAAACTGTTTTTATTTTGCAAAAAAGGGCTATCCGGGCAATTTATAACTTGGGGTCGCGTGACTCATTAAGAGAATTTTTCAAAGAAATAGATATTCTAACCCTGCCGTCCCTATACGTATTTGAAATAATAATGTATGTTAGGAAGAATTTGTGCAATTTCCCAACGAACGCTGATAAACCAATAGCCACCAGAAACACTGGGAAACTGAAAATAACCTTCTATAGACTAGTAAAGGCGAAAAAGTCGTTCTTGGGAAATTGTATTAAATTCTACAATAAAATTCCAAAACACATTACTGAACTTAGCAATTCTAAATTCAAATCTGTAGTAAAACAAACACTTATTTCAAAAGCATATTATAAGGTAAACGATTACATCATGGACAGGGATGTTTGGCAGTGATAGTGTCCTGCACGGCTAATCTATCGCGAAAATAGGTTTTCTACTGTAGCTTGTTATTTTTGTAGTAACTGAGACTGTAATTTTATATTTAACTATACAATGTATATTGTTTTGAAAAAATGACACCTCGCCGAGTTTCTTACGCCGGTTCTTCTCGTGGCAGAGGTTTATTTTTCCGAACCGGTGGTAGTTTATTGACGTTCATAGGTGCATGTAATATGCCTAATTTGAAGAATAAACTACTTTTACTTTTACTTTTTACTTTTTTTACACATAAGTCCGAATAAAAGGCTATTAATAAATAAATAAATAAATAAAAGGTACCCAGTAACATTATCACTTAAGTTAATACTATTAATCTAATACTGACAGATTCGCCTAATGCGCTCATGAATTTTAAACTTATTAACACCCATCCAGGCCTTTAATTTTTTTACTGTAGTAGTTTACAATGTAGATACGTATAATATATAATAACTATTCCTTTAGTACGAGTATATTGCAGAAGCGCTCGCATCAATTTACCTACATGCATGAAATTGATGCGAGCGCTCCCAGTAACATTTTTTTTTTTATTAAAAATGGGATTGCTCTTGGCCAGCATCTAGCCAGGGGGCAAAGATGAGGCCGACGATGAAGCGAGCTCACCCAGAAGATGCCTATTCACTCGTGCCTTAAAAAGGTCCAGGTTATATGAACTCGGAAATACAGACACCGGCAGAGAATTCCAAACCTTAGAAGTGCGCATTATAAAAGAAGATGCAAAGCGCTTGGTTCGAATTAGAGGAATTTCGACCAGGTAAGGATGGTAGCCAGCCGTTATTTATTATCACCCAAGTTATTATTAACCTAATACTAACATATCCGAATTCAATGCGCTCAGCGAAATAGACCCCCAGTTCCTTGTAAACTACCAGGTTATATTATCGCGCTCTATCGAGATGCATCTGACGGTGAATAGTACCTCAGGGACTGTATTTGGCACGCGCAAAATATGTAACTAAAATATTGGTCTCTTGAGATTCTAATTCTCCCTTACTTAACTGTACGGTATATTACCTGCTGGGCCCACGACAGGGTGTAACAGTTTCGTTGCTATAGAGACACGTCAGCAATATATTCGAAAATTCGCCGAGTCATTACAGCTAAGCCGTGGCCCTGCGGTATTGACATTGGTCTATGGAGCCGACATACCCGGGTTCGATCCTGGCGACCGACATGCTTTTTGTAAGATGTTTTTTAAAGTCTCAATGCTAACATTTTCATTTCGCTGATTAGCATGGAAAGTTCCAGAAGAAGTAACTGAATGGAATATTCGTCGCTTAAGAACATTTAAAGGAAAATGTATGGGATTAGAATATTCGTGAATCGTCGTTACAGCGCAAGTTTCTGGAATAGCCAACGCTACTCGGAACAAATGAGTAATGAAATGAATAGCGCAATGAATATCGAAATTATCGGCTAGAATATTTGGATAGGGGTATATAAGGGGACCAAGTCCCCGGTACAGGCAGTTCATTGTGGAATAAGTTAAGTGGAGTATCGGAGAGGGAATCGAAGAGAATATGGAAGTGAGTTGTGAAAGTAGTGTTAAAGTGGAGTAACAGTGAAGTTAAGAGAAGTGATATAGTGCACAGTATCGGTGAAGTTATTAGCTGTGTCACGCACTAATAGGCGCGGACTCGATCGACTTGTGTGTGTCAATTGAGTCTTTATTAGTGCGCGGAAACTCAGTAAAATCTACCAGTGTAACTGAATCGCTGAATAAACCTGTCGTTGTGCTACAGAGTTATTTTAACTCTATCTCGTACCCCACGCTCGTAACAATCTATTCGGTCCATCTATTTTGAATTTTAGGACTACTATCCGTTCCCTCTCATCTATGAGCCCAGCAATAGGACGTATAATGACTGATGATGATGATGATGATGATGATTTCGCATTTAAATACCTACGTTTTGTGTTCTTTTTCTGATACATTAACTCGCCTCATGTGCACTAATGTGCCAGAAGGAGAATGAAAAGTATAAAACCGACTCCAATTAGATTAGGTTCAGTTAAATAGATCCCCTGTGTTCAGTTATTAATCTTTTTGGGGTAAAATAACAGAATTGTAATAGACTCGCCGAACTTATCCATTATTCTATCAGAGACAGAAAGGAACATCTCTCTGTTATTCTAATTTTAAAAGATGGCAACATGAAAGTGTGTGTCTTCTTCTGAGAAATATTAAGAATGGAACAACGGCCTCCTATTACTTGCAGAGCAAAAGTAATGATTCTGATAAAGATAAAGATAATTTATTTTTAAAAACATGAGTAAGGCGACTTCATGATTTGTCGGTGCAGACACTGTACGATATCAGAAAAACTGTCAGTTCTCAACGTCAACTGTCAGTAAAGTCGCTACGTCTTCTTTGCTGTGCCCCTACATTTAAACGAGTTTCTTGACTGGCCCGAGAGAGAAAGCGGAGCGATTAGAACTCAGTACTGTCCTGATTCCGCGCTTGATTTTACTACTGCGTAAATGTAAAACTGACCGTGTCCCGTCAAGTGAGGATATCTGTTCGACCTCAGTAAGCTCGTATCCAAGAACAAAATAACACATATCGATCCCTCACAAAGTCTCGAAGTCGCCTTAAAGTACATAAAGCTGTGATCTTATACATAATGTCGTGTTTTGCCTTACGGCGTACAAATTACGGTTTATGCGAGCTGACTATCAAACCTTACCGTTTTCTGGATTACACCAACTCTCCAGGCCGTCCCAAAAACAAAAGCACCTATTGAGAATCAATGTTAACCGGACGAAAAGCAGTTTTCAGCTTATCTACTAATTTTAAAGTCAAATTCTTAATCCCGGCAAGTATGCGGCCCGCGTCGTGGAGACTGTTTTGCAATCCAAAACAGTAGACGGTTAGGGTTGTTTATTATAAAATTAAGTTTACACTGCCTTGGAGTAGTTGGCTGACGTGGACAACATCTTTTGACCCTGAGAGAGAAAATTAAAAAAAAAATGTTACGAGGTATTCAACTCACGACCGATTTCCGTGCGGTGCTCTAAACCAACTGAGCTATTGTGAAGACCTTAGTGCTGACGAGTTGTTTAAATCTTCTAATTACGCCTTGGGGAATGCAGAGATCGTTCAAATCCTATTCATGGCAATATTTTTTCAGGTTTTTACTCACGTGAGGGTTACGTGTCAGCTGGGCTGCTTCAAACATGAGCGGGATGACAATACATGCCGATGAGCCCTACAACTTTACAATCTATCTTTCTCATAATTAAGTTAGCGCCGCGCGCATGGGAGCAAGTGCGCACAACCCAAGTGCGTACTGATATCCAAAATTTAAGTTGAAAATGCATTTGTAATATAGGCAAGTATATTAATGCTCACTGGCGTAAATTATAAGATTTATAAGGCATGTTGTTATGTACTGAGTCTCATGAAGTAAAATGTAAATTTCTTTTGAGATGAATAAACTTTTTAACCCAAAAAATAAGTGTGAGAACGACCTTCATATCCACAAACAACAGAAATCTATTGACAAATATCTCTATTACTGTTGCACTTGCTTTATTCGAGCGAAACAGATAATCAACATTAGATATTTGAGTGTTTGTGGTACCCCTGAAACAACGGAGTAAATAAGAAAGTAAATTAATAAAGTTCTTAATACAAAATACGAACAGTTCGGTATTGACGTAGTTGCCGAGCAACTAAACTCATTATACCATCCCTGATTAGTATGCGAGAAATAAAAAGTCCCATGGGCAAATAACTGTCGTCGAGGAAACTATTTACCGCCCAGGGCGGGAATAAATGATAATTAAATTAATGGCTGGCTCATCGGTATGCGTGGCGCGGGAGGGAATTAGGTACTTTCTTATTTGCCCCTTGTCTTGGCTTAGCCGTTAATCTAAGTAAGCCTGAAGGTTCCTGCCAATGTACAGGGAAAAGAAAGCTGTATAACAATCTTAAAGCTATGTAGGCACAATGTGGTAGGTAGATATGAATACTAACAGTTCATTCCACGAACCCACGTCCCTTTCAATGGGTATGAAATTCAGACGCCGTATTTCGTTTGTGGTTTGTCTTTAAAACTCGCTCATTTCGCGAACACACAGCCCGTTCATACCTCAGCTGTGAAAAAACTCAAATGAGTAAATGAATAGTGTAAGTAGTAGTGGATTGAACTAACAATGGATAGAATAAATTTACAAGCAATTTTAAAAAAAGAGTAAAAAGTTAAGAGGGCGCAGTACGTGGCAGTACGCTAGGTTCTCCATACAAACGTATTTATGCTCTCATTTTAAAACGCCATGCTAGAATAGCATGAAACTTTGTATACACAATGAGATCCGGCATATCTAGGTCGGAAATTAGTTTCTGTTGCTAGAAAATGTAAAAGACAAAAAATACAGCGGTTTTTTCAGTTTTATACGGCTTGTATGAAAACCTTAATAATCGTTGTATTTTTTGTCCATTATAATTACAAGCAACAGAAACTAATTTCTGACCTAGATATGCCGGATCCCATTGTGTATACAAAGTTTCATGTTATTATAGCACGGCGTTTTGAAATGAGAGCGTAAATACGTTTGTATGGAGAACCGAACGTACTGCGCACCTTAAGCAAGGGTAAGGCTGCACAAAACGGCAATGTGACGAGTTGTCAAAGAACAACGCCGAATATTGCCCCAGCTTGTAGCTTGGTAAAGGTCTACTGCGGGCGTATTATGGTTGCCATTTTATCACTTATCGTCGTGGATAAGACGTCCGTCACTCTCACACTCGCATACTTGTCAGAACGTGACGGATGTCTTATCCACGACGATAAGTGATAAAATGCCAACCATCATAGGCCCGCTAGATAGACCAATGAATGAACCGCTACATACGTATAGGTTGACTGTACAAGAAATAATAGGTAGGTAAATCAAACGCAAATATAATACAATACAATACAATACTCTTTATTGCACACCTCAATTAAAAGACACAGTACAGTACGTAATAACAATAAGTAGAGGCAAACAAAAGGCGGTCTTATCGCTAAAGAGCGATCTCTACCAGACAACCCCCCCCCCCCCCCTATAATATAATAATCCTGGCCGATTCCTACCACGGCGACTGGGAAGAAGAAGAAGAAACTGGCTAGTGAGAGCGTCGCTGATAAGCTCTCAGGTGACTGACATTGCCTATCTTCGCTGTGAATGTGCTAGCACACTTCCCACACGTCAGCACCCCTCCGACATAATATTCAGCTGCAGAAGGTCGGGGCCTTTAATTCCTCGCGCTTAGCGTCGAGCAGGGCTCGGAACCGGTATTCTGTCCATAGAAAAATACCGGTATTTTTTTAGTTCTTATCGTTCTTTCGTCTACTATTTCATGTTTAATCAGGCAATCTAACAATATGAAGTAATAACCTAAATACATTATTAAGTCCTACATAAAGAGCATAAACTAATTAAAAATATTTGGCTATTTCAGGATTTTGAGATTAACCGGTTCCGAGCCCTGGCGTCGAGTTTACTTCGCCTTCATTCTTCGAAGGCTTGCACATGTGTTTATGGACTAATGATGGTAAGGGCCGCGGGAGTCCACCTGGATGCGGGTGACGCAGGCCCGGTCATTGGTGCAGTCTTTGGGGGAGGCCTATGTCTAGCAGTGGAAGTCCTTCGGCTAATATGATGATGATGTATTGCACTGTGAGCATAAATTATGATGGTGTACCGTTCCCGGTAACAAGGAATTTCAATAATATTGTCATTAAAATAAATAAAAAATAAAAACATGTATTGGGGACAATCTTACACAAATCGACCTAGACCCAAACTAAGCTAAGCTTGTACTATGGGTACTAGACGACGATATACATACTTATATAGATAAACACATACTTAAATACATAGAGAACATCCAAGACTCAGGAACAATATTCGCGGTAGGTAAATGCACAAATAATGCCCTGGCCGGGATTCGAACCCGGGACCTCTAGCTTCGGAGGCAGTGTCACTACCAACTAGGCTTAACAGGTCGTCAAGACATTGACATGTAGACAATAATTATCGGATCTACTTAATATTAAACAATTTTTTTTTCGTCAAAAAGAGTAGTGTAAAAACAGCGCCATCTCCCTAACCAGAGGCTACCTAATATGATTCGGTTGGAATGTGGTCAAGCGCATAACTTATCCATTATAGTGGCGAAAAGCTGTGTGCGTTTGAATAGAATACAGAGAGGTCGCTAGTATAGCGGCTCTAAATACGAGGCAAAGATTCGCTGTGATGACGTAGTAATCTGGGTGGCCTGGTGGTAGGGGCGCTGGTCCGGCAAACCAGAGGTGCGGGTTCGATTCCCGTCTTAGGCTGCGTGCGAAATCACGGTTCAGTTTTTAGGGTTCCGTATCCAAAGGGTAAAACGGGACCCTATTACTAAGACTCCGCTGTCCGTCCGTCTGTATGTCTGTCCGTGTGTTACCAGGCTGTATCCCATGAACCGTGATAGTTAGACAGTTGAAATTTTTACAGATGATGTATTCCTGTTGCCGCTATAACAATACTAAAAAACAGAATACAATAAATATTTAAAGGCGCTCCCATACAACAAACGTGAAATTTACCGTTGTATAGATAGTCGTACGGAACCCATTGTGCGTGAGTCCGACTCACACTTGGCCGGTTTTTCTTTGTATTAGTTCTGTGCCAAATAATTGAATATTGGATCTATGAAAACATTCAATTCTTGGTTTTAAAAGTGTATTAATAAACATTATTCATCAAATTTTACGTTCACGTCTTCGAAGTCACATAATATTATATTCCTAGACTAAAAGCATAAAAATAACGGCAAGGATATACTCGTAAATAAGAGAACCGAAATGAGAAATAATTCTATCTACATCGCCCACAAACCGTATCATGAACGAAATATACTTTTATGAACCGCAAGACTACGAAAATAACGCGCGAAAATAGCTTTCTTGTGCTTATTTCGAGCCTTTAGCGGAACCACAGCGGAATCGTATCTTACAGCGATGCTTAGTTATAGGTATCTTTGCCTTTGGAGTCTATTTAACCGAACGTCATCATCCTATCGCTAGCGTTGTTCAGTTGTGTCCTAAGGCAGGCGCGGCTCACTCCGTGACGTCATCGCGCCGTGTCGGCCCGTGAGGGCTTATTAACAGACTTCAAAAAAAGGAGGAGGTTCTCAATTAGGCTGGGTTGCACCAACTTACGATCACAGACCGATCAGCGTTAAATATGGCGCCGGCAGCTGTCATCCCATAGAAACTTGACAAACTTTCTTTACATTAAATTGTAACAAACACAGCTTACGATTACAGACGGTATGGTGCAACCCAGCCTTAGTCTGGATAGTTTAGTTTAGTTTAGTTTATTTATCTCCATTATACAATTACATTATAAAACATATTCGCTTATATTGCTAGTCGTATATCGATCGTCAGTAAATTGAAATTTAATTGTAAAATATTAATAGTAACATAAAGGTTTATACATACATATTTATTTGATTTCATCATCTGATTACAAAACTTTATATAACTACATATGGATAACTACATAGGTTTATACTAAATATATACCTGCATTTACCAATAATCAATTTAAAGAATAATAATACAAAAATAATACAATGAAAAGATGTCAGTTAATAAAGATTAAAATGATACACTAAACTAATATACATAAAAATTAAGTTATACCATGTCAAGGTACCAATCATAACAATGTCAGTTGAATAAATTATATCAAAACTAACATACTAAATATTTAGCAGTAACAATAGTTTACCTTCGATATAAACGCACATTGCTTGTATAAGCGATAATCGTATATGTATAAATTAGGTAGACTATTATGAATAAAGGTCCTCTTAACACGGCTCTTCATTAGGCAATATCTATTTCTGAATACCACCTCCTCAAACCCTTTTTTCATTACATGGCGACCCTGCCAGGAACGGGCCTGCTTTTTCAACCCAGTGGTACAAGCCGCGGTTCGAAGTGCCTCTCTTTAACCGAAAGTATTGAATTTTAACCGTTTTGGCACTTTGTCATACCCGTTTTTTCAAAGCCTTAATTCAGGTTATCTCTTTCATATCCCTATAGCTTCTTATTTATTTAACTTATTTTTTTCGAGCGAATGATTTATTTAGAAAAAAAAACTAAACGAATTGAAATTCCAAATTGTAACGTGTTTTTTGCGCTTGCCTAACGCTAGCCCGGTGCAAGTACAAACTAATGCGTGAAACACATTGAAATTCGATTAAATATGATTAGAAGTGACGAACAAAAATAGACCTCCTGATACGTTACGCGCATAAGGCGTACGCGCGCAACAAATGCCAAACCGATTTCAATTAATGTCAAGTCGAATTGGCCCTCTTGTTTCCAAGAGGCCTCTTTATCCATCCCTTGGCAAAAAAAGGGTAAGAACCTAGACAGCCGTCGATACTTCAAAAAGCAAGAACAAAGGGCAGACTCGATTTATAGTAATTGCATCACTTTTCACAGCGCCCATTAACGTTACCTTTTTAATCCGATTTTTTCCGGTTAACTCCCGGATATTGGAGAAGTTACGGGCAACTTACCCGGATCTATTGACCGGTCCGGGACACTTAGTAGTACTTTAGCAACCGGTTTAAAAGGTTTTAATAGATTGGGTTGCCCGATATATGGGCGCAATTTATCCGCCGCTTTCGTCGTATTCGGTAGACGGGATTCTTTTTCTAGTTAATTGGAGTTTCGATTGAGTCGAATAGCGCGTAATTGGCTTTTACTTCGGGAAGGATTTATGGGTACAATTAACTGGTTTATTAATTATCTTGCTGTTATTGGTGTTTATTTATTGATTGTTTAATCCACGAAACATCTCAGTCCGCGTTGTGTACTTATTTATAAGCCAGACCTCCCTCTTGCCGCCGATTTTAGCCGACGGACTAAACTCGACTATTATATACCACCAAGGAGAAAATGCATCCAAACGCGATTGACAATGATAGTTTCGCGGTGCTACGCGTGTTATGTACACTATACATAACTTTTCCACCTAAATATGTTAAGACATGTTGTAAGGTTAAATAAGTTGTAGTAGAATAAAACTTCTAGGTATAAGTGCATCAGTGTTCTAGCGAGCGAGCCAAGCCAGACGCTAGCTTGCAAATTCCGAACGATAAGCGACCCGCCGCAGTGATATCCGCTCGGCTTGAGCCGGCCGTGAGACGACCGATGATAATTTAGTCCTAAGATATTATTTGATTGAGTAACATGTAACTAAATTGTGTTAATTAAATGTAGTTACAAAAGGACTCTACATTTTTATTTAAAATGCTCCTTATAAGAGCATAATTGGCGCAGTCGGTACTTTTCACTAAGCTGGACAACCGAAAATCGTGTTCAGTATCCGTTTTAACGGTTTATAGTGAGAACTATTTTCCCGGAATAAACTTTTTATTTTTGTGGAAGCTGTGACGCCCTGGGGGACACAAATCGCCTTCGTGGGACTAATTACGATGATCGGGTTGCTGATATTACTGTGAGTACTCCTAGATAAGATCAGTTCATAACTTATCCTCTTCGTCAATCCTCTAATATTGTGTATTTATAAGTGAAGTGAAAGTGAATCAAAGTGATAATAATAATTGACTCGTTCTTGTTAAGAAAATATAAAAGTGGATCTTTATTGCGGACGACTAAGGTCACAAATAAATAAAAGTAAACCATAATATATTATTCTTCTTATTTGTTGTTGTTTTGTAAAAAAAATATAAAACATGGAACAGCATCAACAATTACAATTGTTTGATTTAGCGCTGAAAATAGTGCCAGAGTATGACGGCAATGTCAATTCATTGTACAGGTTTATAAACACGATTGATAATGTTGTAACACAGTTTTATATTGATAATATTTAAAATAATTTTCAAAATGTTCTTATCATTAATGGCATAATCGGAAAATTGCGCGGAAAAGCTCTTGATGTAGTTGATGTTAATTCCGCAAATACTTGGCCAGCAATTAAAGCCGTTAAAATTCAAAACCGTGACCTTGTAAATTTACACCAAGGAAACGAGAGCCCGCAGCAATTTCACGACAGGTGCGTCAGCCTGTTGACAGCTGTTATAAACTATGTTAACATTCATAACGTAGACGAAAACGTTATTTCTTGTAAGCGAGAATTCTTCACAGCCCAGGCGTTAAAAACATTTCTAGCAGGTTTAAAAGAACCTTTGGGCTCTACAATTCGCGCAATGCGACCGGAATCTCTCCCTGCAGCCCTGCAATATATTAAAGAAGAAACTAATATAATGTATTTACAAAAACGCAACCAGCCACAAAACCAAACTTCAATTCAAAATAATAGATTTAATACGCAAAGATTTTTCCCAAATCAGCCCCAACAAAGACCTACGACCTTGAATCAAAACCGTCAACTAGGAAATCAAATTAATTCAGAAAACCTTCAAAATCCAAGGTTAAATTTCAACAGCCAAGTTCAAACCCAACCAAACAGATCTAACTACTTTCATCAAGATCCAAACACAACTCCAAGGTCAAGGCCTACCCCTATGAGTGGAATTTCGTATTCTAACGCACCAAGAAATAATAATAATACTCCTCGTATGAGCGCGATCTCACACCAAAATACAACTAGAAATTATACTCCAAGGTTCATTCCAAATCCGAATTTTCGACCACAGCAACTAAATCCAAGGCAGCCAAATTATTTCCAAAACATTGGACAGTATCCAGATCTGCCGTCCAATTCTTAAAACCGAACTAACCCTCAAATGGCCATTTTTGAGTTACGGGCATATTCTAAGAAATAATTTTATTCTCCGTCGACTGATCTTGGGCTTATATTTTTATCATTTGTAGTTTTGAAGATACAGAACCGCCCAACATCGTTAAGCCCATGTTTTTCGGGGGTTTACAATACTAAAAAGTGACTAATAGACATTACTACACTATAATATATCTAAATGCTTTTAACTGTCACTTTTCCTCACAATTCTTGCACATGAAGCAAAACTATAAAAACGTCTATGAACACAAACGTAACAAAATACCTTTAAAGTCCTTTTACCTTTTTATTACCTTTTTTGAAAACTATGTACACTTAACTGGTACTACTCAAAAAAACGCTAAAATCCCTTGACTATGTTTATGCCGTGCATACCTTCATTGAACATTGTTATAATACAATACTACAACCCGATTACCCAGCATTGCTTCGTTAAAACTGGTCTAAGCGCACATCACGCGCCGCTAGTTTCACTGTCAGTGAGTAGTCGGCGGTGAGGTCCGTGCGCAGAAGGTTGTTTAGTGAATGATGGATTTGTATTTAAATTGCTTATAATGCTCGGAAAAAGGTAAGAATGCATTTATGTGCATTAGCAGAGTTTGTGTACACAATACGTAGGAGTTTCCGACTATCGGTTTAGTCAAGTGTTTAGTTAGCCTGCCTACGAAGCTGACGATCCTGGGTATGAATGCCGGTAAAAGCATCTGAGTGATAAGCATATTTGTTTCTAAGTCTTGAATATATTCTATGTATTTAAATAATTATAAATATCAGCTATAATAGTTATAAATATCTTGGGAACTATATGTGACGCCCAAGTGCCTCTTTGGTTGAAGGGCAAAATCTACATGACCTTATAAAATCTGTGGATGATCAGAGATACGTATGAGGGTGTCCAAAAAATAGGCCGCAAAGGTGGCGGAGGAAACGAGAATGCTGTGATGGATGAGTGGAGTGACGAGAACGAATTGAATAATGAGTATAAAGAGCTTTTAATCACCTACAGTTGTATCTAGACACGCGGAGTTATGAAAGTCATGTGTCAGGAAGGGTAGGGGATATAGGTGGAGCGATGTAACAGAAGGGGTAGGCTAAAGAAAAGGTGGATGGGCTGCGTGAGAGATGAAATTAACAAGAAATATCTGGAGTACACTACCACCGGTGATTTTCACAGATTGGTATTGAAAATAGGAAGTAGTCCCAACCTAATCTTAGCTTAGTCGGAGCAGTTAGCCGTAGATCTAAACTTTTTCATTACACAAGCCTTGCATTCCTTCCTGACTACGTTTTTTCTTACTGCCTTATATTTCTAGGACAATTTTAAATAAAAGTTAATGTATTCTTTTTTTTTTTCAGATGAAGAACTTAGCAAAAGTTTTAAGAAGAGATGAAGAGTCCAAGTAACCGACGAGATCACACTCCATTTCACGTTACAACAAATTGTGGCCAGAAGCCACTGAACCTATTCCAGACACCATACGCGCAACCGAAGACCCAGGAGTGCTCCGGAGGCTGCTGCACCCATCCTGGTCGACTACAGCATGAAATCGTTATGGAAAAGACAACATTCACAGTCACGTCACCAACTTGTAACGGAGCAGTCTCTTCTCCCAATATCCAAGGCCACGGCACCAAATTGTAATGGGAGCTTCTGCTCTTCCTAGTGAACGGCATCAATTTGTTATGGGCCTCCTAACCTGCTCAACCCCGGCAGCACGGACGCCCCTGTTAGAACTAAGTTTTCTACCCTAATAAATTAACGTATGGTGTCTTTATTTCCTAACCTTAGATAAGCTAAGGTTTAACGAAGATTTGGCCAATGTGATCGTCTGTGGTAGGACCCCGTAGTGTTGTGAACCGTAAGAACCCATGATCTTTAATGTGATTACTTGTCAAACCCTTGGACTCCTCAACTACCTAACTTACCTAGACCTACCTAAAATGAAGCCTATTTAACCTAGCTACTCATAATCGTTACTAATGCTAACCTTCCTACATATAGAACTTTATTTGCTGCAGGGAAAACTAATTATTGAACTTTGGCTATTCCGAAGTTCATAGAGTTCAAAATAGGATAAATAATTATTGTTTGTGGTAATTTAACCCCAACCTTAACCTAGCCTGGTCTCTTGCCGGTGTCAGTAGCCATTGGGTTTTTAAAGAAAGGCAAAATTTTCCTTAAAAGCCACTCAGTTTCCCCAAAATCAAAATTATTTCCTAATCATTCCCTAATACATAGAACTCTGGTACTTGATAACCTAGCTAGCTAAGAATAATTTTGATTGCTTATTGTTGTATGGAGCGACCTCTGGCTTCCATACCGTGCTACTGGACCGGTAGGATAGGGTATGACCTCTATGCTAAGCTAAAACGATCTAGACTCCCTAATGAGAATAAGCTCATTAGTCAAGTCTTATAGATGATTGCGAATCATCTCTAACTAACCATTTCACTTGGAGGTGCTAAAACCTCTGAACCCTAGGGATCCCTAACAGCCAGTAAGCTCTAACACTACCAATTCTGATATATGAAGGTCAGGAGTTCTGAGTCTGATCGTGAAGAAGTGAACTGTTACTGATCCGAGCTTTCATCTACTCACAGTTACTAACAACTAATGGATTGCTCCGCCTCACCATTAGGTCCTGAATCAATTTATTCCATATTCCAGAATAAATTGGTTTCCTATCTATAATTTATTATGAACACCTTTAGTAAATATAATGAAACGGGTCACTCACGTCTTAAAGGTCGAATATAATATGGTCGGTATTTAATATGTCTCAAACTCACGGGAGTTTTCTATATAAAACACCTTTAGTTATAAATAAAAGAAGACTCAGCACTTCTCACCCTTGGTACCAGAAAGCTAGACCTCTAATACCTAAGATCTTAGCTGATATTGTAACTATTTATCCCTAAAACACCCTACAACTGGTAGTCTTATTCTGATACCTATATTTAGACTACCTAAATGCCTAAGACCTAAGTCCTCATAACTGTTACTCAGAATACCAAATCAGAGGAATACTACACACATGTACCCTACCACTACTACTCCCATATCTATTTGTTCCCTAAATCACCCTTTAAACTTGTTTCCCATATTTAGGTCACCTAAATAGCCCTAGAATATAAGTTCTAGAATAACCTGCTAGAAACCCATTACCCAAGCTTTAGTGTGTCAAATTAATCCTAAATCTCTACCCTAAATATTGCCCTGATCTGCCTATTTGAAATTAATTCCAATTCTGGATTTTAGCTTCAAATAAGTATGTGTTTTCCCTGTTCTAAACTGTAAGAGTTCATTCGGCTAAACAGAGGATTGCAAAAACTATCAGCCTGTATAAATGCCTTCCCTCGCACAACCCAAGAGCATTTATAGGTGTATATAAAAGTAATCTATACATAAATACATCAAGACCATACCTCGAATATCGCGAACCTCTGCGAGCGGAGAACACACCCTCGCGCCAACCCAAACCATGGCCGCTCTCACCTCCACGCAGCAGCTGGACATCTGGCATGGAGGGGCCCAGTCGCGCCATCCACGCTGGCAAAGTGTTGACGCCAGACGATACCTCCAATCTGGTACTCCTCTGTTACTCCAGGGCAAACAGAGCTCGACACCATGCACCCCGCGCAAGTATACCGCAAACATGGACAGCGATCTGCCCGGCTTATATAAATAATCACAACCACATAAAAGAAAGAGTAAGTAAATAAATTAAAACCAAGGAGAGATTCCCCACCGAGCTGAGCTTCCGCACCGCACGGGAATCTCGACCTTAATGAATAGGAACACTCCCGTAAGTAACACGAAAATGCACCGATAACGCAATGCCAGAGACACTGACAGTCCGACCGACCAAACTCAACTGCCTTGCGCCCCGCCCTAATTCCGCCTTTTATACTATCCGACCCTAGACACTGTGGACATCTTGGACACTGTGGACATCTTGGACACTGTGGACTCCTTGGACACTGTGGATATTTTGGACACTGTGGACATTTTGGACATTGTGGACATCTTGGACACTGTGGACATTGTGGACACTTTGGACACTTTGGACATTGTGGACATCTTGGACACTGGACATTGTGGACACTGTGGACACTTTGGACATTGTGGACAATTTGGACACTGTGGACAACTTGGACACTGTGGACACCTTGGACACTGTGGACATCCTGGACATTGTGGACACTTTGGACATTGTGGACACTTTGGACATTGTGGACAACTTGGACACTGTGGACACTTTGGATACTGTGGACATCTTGGACACTGTGGACAACTTGGACACTGTGGACATCTTGGACACTGTGGACTTCTTGGACACTTTGGACATCGTGGACACTTTGGACATCATGGACACTGTGGACATCGTGGACACTTTGGACAGTGTGGACACTTTGGACATTGTGGACACTTTGGACATTGTGGACATCTTGGACACTCTGGACATTGTGGACACTGTGGACACTTTGGACATTGTGGACAACTTGGACACTGTGGACATCTTGGACACTTTGGACATTGTGGACACTGTGGACATCTTGGACACTTTCCTATTGGTGGATTGCGCCACGCCCACTTCTTCCGTCATTAGAGATTGTAACGCCCCATTCTTACGAGTAGATGCACCTTATGCCCATACTAATAAGGTTGGAAATCGTATGACACCTGACAAGTTCTTAATCTTTATTTGAAGGAAGGCAAGTAATAAAGAAAGAAATAGGTCTTAGGTTTTTACGAATAGAGTTGAAATTCGTTTACCGAGTGTTTTGTCTTAGCTTGATGCGAAGTAAGTAATAACGTAAAATTAGGTAAAAGATTTATTTCTAGTGTGGTATTTATATTATGTTATAGATTAAGCTGGTATAAATAAAGGTATTCAGACGTAATGTTCGTACTACTTTCCATTTCCCTTCCTTTTAACTATTTATTCAGTATGAATCCTGTTTTTAAATGTTTCTTTAACAAAAAGGCTTTTACTTTAGGTAAACTTTGTTCAGATATATAGATTGACCTTAAAATACATAAGGGGCACGGTAGTGTCCCCGCCAAGTCTCTCAATTATGCCTTATAATTTAATTCTATTTTTTAAATAAAAATATGAATGTAATCAGTTGTCCCTTGGGAAATTATTTTAATATGAAAGTGACATGACCAGCTAGCTGTGTTATGTTACAGTAGCTTCAGATACTTGAAGAACAAACCGTCCAGAAATAGGAGCCCCGTACAGAGGGGATCCTTCGTAGCGGTCGGTTTATGAAAAAAATGATCATTACTAGTTTAGTACGTAACTAAGAATTTTTGAAACTGGTTTCGTAGCAGCACAAAAAGTTTTCAATCGTAACTGGTTAAATTCGCGGCCAAAGGGGACTGTGTGCTCAATCGCATTATAAACAGCAAATCTCGCGATGTACAAATAAGATTTCTCCGCACAACCAAGCAAATCCCTAAAGCTAACATCATATCTAATATTAGTTGATTTGGTGAAACAGGCGAATTCCGGAGCTGAAAATAATTTGTGGCATCAAAGGGAAAAAGATTTATTCCCGGATTATTCATCTCACGTGCGCATAAGGGCAAAACGCCGATTATCGCACTAGGGCTTAATGCAGTGGGAAAAGAGAGTCGTTTACGCCCCTTTGCGTAACTGGCGCAAAATAGGGCGCATCTGATCTTGGCAAGAGTCCGGGATATTTATCGCCGGAATTTGAACAGACAGCGCGTTCATAGTGGTACGATCGCCGTCAAATACTCGTATATCTGTACTCTTCAGGTTGCTTAAAAATATCTGAACATGGACTCTAATACAGTGACAATAGAGTCGTGGTCTGACATTGGTGAGCAGTAACCTGTTTACTCCGACATATCTGATAATGGCGACTGCACAGTACCAGGCATAAATTTGGTTTATCTCTTTAACCATATACTTTTTCATATTTTACGCATTTAGTGAGCATAGAATATTTTACGTTTGCTTAGTGAGCATAGAAACAAGCGGATCAGAAGATCCAGGCCCGTTTGGGACGTCTTAAGTTGTTTCTATTGTGAATGTTCAGTTGCACTAAGTTTCTGACGAATATTTGGTTTTTGGTATACTTAAATGACGATGGTTTAGAGGAGCAAAAGGGTCGCATCTCTGGCGCGACGGGTGCGTGACTTTCTCAACAATATTCTGCAAATGATAGGGGATACGATCGACTTCTCTTATTTATTGCACTGTAGTAGGTTGCACGGTCCCAGTTGAAACTTTATTTCTTATAAATAGATTTAACTACCACCTAAACGTAAGTCATACTAAAAACATGTGAGTCTAATTATAAAATGATTTAAATTGACCGAATTGTATCAAATTAGTCCATTCAAAAAGCATCCTTACTATCTAAGCAAGAACATTCAAAATCTAATGGCCATTTTTAAAAAGAAGAACATAATAAATAATTTCAACTATACAAGCTTTTAGTGCCGACAGTACCTAATTTTTTCCACGGTCATCAGCTAATCTTTGAGAGGCTTCCAATAAGCTCATAGTGAGCTTCCAACTCGACAGCTTATGCATATGACATGCTCATGGTCAACCAAGATGAGTTCTAACTCATCAACTCAACGGGACAGATAGTACGATCATTTTCGGCCGTTAAGAAATCAGAAATCCTAAATTATTTACTTGCATAGTCACAGTAGAGGGATATTACAGTACATTATGTTTCATGTATCTAGCTCGCATGCAAGCGTGCAAATATTCATTAGTAAATTAAAATGTCAAAAGAGTAAAAAATAAGTTAAAATGACCCACGAACTACGAATGACCGTAACACACTCTTTTGTCTCTTAAAGACTCGGTCCACTTTACTGCGCTTCCCCACAATATCAATCCATAACCAAGGAAAGATGATACGTATCCATGATAAGCGGTCAATGCTAAACGAATTGTCTCCATTTAAAAGCACACCAAAATGTCAAATCCCATTAAAATCCAAAACGTCACAAAAGTCAGTTCAGTACAATTTGCAGTTATGAAAGCGAAGACACTGACAGGTGAAGACCTGTCAGATATCACTTATCTGTCTCTCTCAAACTTATTGATTTGCGCATTACTGAGAATAGAGATCAGATGTACAGAAATTGTTCAACTTAAATGAGCGGATTTGCTTTACTCTGATATCTGTGCCTTAGAGCGTTGTACTAAAATGGCCCAGTCATGACATTGAGCGGAAAAGTGCCAGTGGTTTTTTTTATGGAGATAACACATAAATAATCATACAAAGTGAGTACAGTGGCAAATATATAGTACACAATACAGATGTTTCCTTGAATATATGTCACTAAAACATATGGTGTATTCAAATGCGTGAATCGATAATCTTTGCTTAAGCTAAGTTAGAAGGCAATAGGTACATAATAGTTGTAGCTGAACTGTTACAATAATATGACTAAGAAATGAACAGGTTAAACTTTAGATTATAAGGACGATATTAGAACACAGAACTATAGATACATTTTAGTGACAACAGACTTAAACAGGGAGTGGGAGTTCGAGAATAAATCGACTTCGTTTAAGAATGTATTGCGGTGACTACATATTCTGTACAAAGGAGCACGCTTTCCAGCATTGGTCCATATTTTGGGAAGAACAAAAAGGCTTTTGCTTCTTGTTGGTTTACGTGGAGTAGTGGCAGCGCTTTTTGTAATACATTGCGTGTGATCCTAACTAACAACAGTGCGTTGCACGTTTCGACCGTGAAATGAACAGGTAAAACGCTTCATCATCATCATTATCATCACTGGATCCTATAGTGTAATGCCGAGAATGTAAAGAGCATAATTTACTATATAAAAGAAACAGGGTTGATATACTGAATATGTCAAAAAAACAGTTTAAAACATATCTCTGTAAACAAAGATCAAATGTGTCATAAGCCATAATCTCCAATTAATGTTAATTTTAAGTTTGCTTTTCTGCCTTGTTATATTATAATGTTCCTAGCCTTCTTGCAAGTAAGTTAATTACCTTACAGCTAACTTTAGATTTAGTGTGTGGATTAAATGTAGACGTACCTATTTAATTAGTTTTTACTATGTATTATGCATGCCGTGTTTGTCTGTAATTGGGTGAATACTCTAGCAGTAGTTCATTATCTGTTGTAAGTAAGATTTTTTTATTGTATTACATGTGTTGGCAAACCTTAATAAATAAATAAATAAATAAAATAAATGTCAGCCGAATGACGTCCGCTGTTGGACATAGGCCTCCCCCAAAGACTTACACAATGACAGGTCCTAAAAAAAATTTGCATAAAGTCGTGGCTGGGCTGAAACAGAATAAAATAATATCAATGTGCCGCCACGCGCCGGGTTCCTAAGCTCGTACGGCATCTGTTACGTACTCGTCTTAAGTTGTATTTCATCTGTGGTGTGGTGCTGAGATAGGTTCAAAAGGCATACACGTTTTAAATGTTAAACGTGTAAGTCGATAAGTAAGGTAAACGGTCCCGTGCCTGACACTCGTTTGACATCTTGAATTAATTCATAGCAATAAGAGATAAACAACCGGATGTTTTAACTACAATAAGAATCTGGCTATTATTATACTCGTATCTATATTTACTCGAGAAAACTTTCTTTGGAAACATTATGAAAGTCTTGTAAAATTATTTATTATTTTACAGTACATATGGTGCCACATTACCGTATAGTAGTGCGGTAATCAGCAGATTACGTGCATATGTCGAAACTTTAAAGAGCCATATGTACTGTAAAACGTTGTACGATACACGTGCGAACAGGTAATTCGCAACTCGTGTTGATTTAAAACACTCCCTTCGGTCGTGTTTCAATTTATCACCACTCGTTGCGAATTGCCTGTTCTCTGCACTTGTATCGTAATGTACCATTATTCAACTACGATGCTGGCAAA
This sequence comes from Notocelia uddmanniana, assembly GCA_905163555.1. NCBI lineage: Eukaryota > Metazoa > Arthropoda > Insecta > Lepidoptera > Tortricidae > Notocelia > Notocelia uddmanniana. The sequence continues at coordinate 23,071,536 of LR991068.1, forward strand.
CTATCACACGACCTGCCTGACAGTTAACATACACCGTAGCCTATGGACGCTTATGTCGGCGGCTATAAGAAGGCCTTACATTGAAATGAAAAACAGCTTCAACTTCAATCACTATAATATATTTTGTAATTATTCACTTTCCAGAATCACAATTATCACGATAATACACGCGATACACACGATAAATCACAGTACACGCTATCTCTCGGTCGTATAAACTCGCTCTGAACCATAAGTTTTGAAAAAGGTTTATCTTATCCTTTTCAAATTCAAATTATTCAAGATAACATGAACCAGTTATTATTCACACAAACCTTCACCCTCTATATCACGCAAGACCGTATATTTTATAATCAGTTGTTATCCAACCCATATTTCACAGAGGTACTACTGCATGTGCCCAAATTAATTAATTCGCAGCACGGAACCACGACGGATGCTCTCAGGGATGTTTAAAAGGTACGTATGTGTACATGGTAATTGAATTAGGTATTATCACACCAGGAATGGGTCCACCACCACCACCACCATATCAGCCCTAGGACGTCCACTGCTGGACATAGGCCTCCCCCAATTTCATGGGGGGTAAATGCCATAATCCCCACGCTTGGCATGCGAGTTGGCGATCGCAGTATCTCCACCGCACTCTAGGAATGCTGCTGCCCATTCCCCGGTGGTCTTGGTCGTAGTTTTAGGACATACCCGGGTTTAGGAATGGGTCACTTTAATTATATATTTAGCTGAGCTATACGAAGCTCAGTCTACATAAGGCGACAGATGAATTTCGTTTGAGTTCGTACTCCTCCTAGATGGTTCAACAGATCATGCTCACGTTTTCCATGTCGATAGGTGACATCACAACGATGGTTTGGATTAAAAAAAAATGAAATCGGACATAACGGAGGAATAATTACCGAAAAACTGAAATTCCGTATATTTCAATGATAAGCGAGTAACTGTCAGGGAATTTGAGACCGAAACTGCATTGCATACCTAAAATTAAACCCCAGTACTCAGCAATAGATGTTACAATGCCGTTACGATAAGTAAAGCGGAGAAAAATATCGATATTTCCTTTCTTTAAGGAGAATTCCTGACGGGGCGGTATCGATATGTTATTTTGTTCTCTGACGCGAGCTTGCTGATGTCACAGAGGTTTCCTTGTAGTTGCCATAATGTTCAGTATTACAGCACCTCCGCTTCAAGGCAGAATCTGCACATAATGTCACGCAGTCCTGACGTGTGTATGTGCTTATTTAGCGTCCCAGCCTCCGTAGGCGGTTCCTGCTCAGCGGTGCCCTTAGTGTGTTTTTCACTCAGTTTGGACGTAAAACTATGTGACATTCAACGGAAAAAGTTACCTTACGACTGTGGCCATGACTATACGGTACCTTTTTTCGTGGAACGCCTCATGCGCAATATGGACAAACTCATATATTGAAATAATGTCTTCTAAGAGAGTGACTATTTTGAGTGGGGTTTTACTCTAGCAGTATTATACAAAATTATTGGGTCTATAGAAATAACTGGACACATTTTTAAAGGGATAGCAAAACGTTTGAGTGCTGTTCACAACATCGACACTATAATCCGGCGGCGTCATCGTTCAGCGACGAAAGCCATTTTTTTCTAACAAAAGATTTAAAAAAAAAAATATTCTCTTTTGCGTTTTGTGCATTTTGCTCCGAAGGGAAAATGATCATCGCCGCTTTATTAAAGCGGCGATGATCATTCATTGACATTGCCAAACTTAAAATGACATTTGAGTGTGACAAAATTGTACTTATTTAGACTGATGACAGTGATGACATTTAAAACCAATCAATTTTCATACTCAAAATTACATTATACGTTTGAAAACTTTACGTATTCATAATGCAGATAAAAATATAAGGTTTGAGTTTTCCATTGTTTGCAGATGCTTCAACTTTTGTTTGTCAAGTGTCTGTAGTTTCTTGGCGAATTTCCTTTGTATTGTACCAGAACATTTTACTTAACATATGACAACGTTTTGTACTGTACAGAATGATAAGAATACCAGAAAAATCTACCTTAACAAGCAACATATCTGAAATTGAATGTAAAAGGCGGGACACGAACCACAAAGGAAGCGGCAGGGCCTCTATCACTCAGTTTTACATTCAAAGCTGTATTTTATTCTTGCTACCTTGACAAGAACAAAGCGCTGGGAAATATCCAGATTCATATATTACGGCTACCGAAAAACCATCGAAAATAAACATCCTAATACAATGAAGATGCTAACAAATTCGGTTTTTAGAGCTGATAGTTTCCGTCTCTTGGAGTAGACTGAAGTGTAAAACAAATGTTAAGTTTAAGTTAGTTATTGGAGAAAAATAGGGAAACAATTTCCCTTAGGTCGCATGGTCCGATTGACTAGTCCGATCAATCGGAATACGAATATTTTTTTTTCCTGTTGGCTCGATTGATCGGACTATAAAGACTTCTCAAATCCTGACAGTCCTACTATCGGAATAATGGGATTATAAAAGTTCGTCTAGTTCGATCGATCGAACCACGAGAGCTTGAAAAATCCTCTTAATCCGATCACACAATTTTTATTTTTCCTGTTTGTCCGACCGGTAGTTTTATGATTAATTTTGTAATCTACCAACATCTCAAAAGTGTTTTCTCACTTTCGGCGCGGAATTTTACTAACACGAAATAGTTATTTCGAGGGAAAGATCTAACAAATAGTCTTAAGAGCCCTTATTCTCTAAAAACCGCTCATAGATTTAGCCTGTATTTTGGTGTGAATTAGAATTAGTAAATTTTATATATTGAAATAATACGCATATTCTTTGATAATAGTTTATATTTACTCTAAGGCAGACGCTACAGTGATCTGTGCTTTATGGTATTGATGCGCTTTATTCAGTAGTACGCAACCACCTTTGCGGGCGTAAGAATATAATTTTGTTGTGATCTATTATTTCCTCCATCTTCCGTCCATCCGGTTCAATAAATTGACATAGATCAGATGTTGACATTATGAACTGACATCGCATAAAATAAAATATAGAAAAGTTTATCAAAAGCCAGTGTCCAGTAATGAGTTAAGATTAGATAACCTCTATGTGTCATCCGGACTTAGCAAAATATCAAGTCTACGGTTATGTCCGATCAGTCGATCCAACAGGATGAAAAAACGACCTTGTGGTTCGATCGATCGAACTAGACGAACGTTTAAAATCCCATTACTCCGATAGTAGGACTGACAGGATTTGAGAAGTCTTTATAGTCCGATCAATCGAGCCAACAGGAAAAAAATATATTCGTATTCCGATTGATCGGACTAGTCAATCGGACCATGCGACCTAAGGGAACAATTTTGCCACTAAAAACATCGTATTAATGGGATTATTAATAGTCAGTGATTTGATTATCTTATGGATCTTTTTGCCTGTCGGTCTTTCATATTACTGGCCCCTTATATAATTATCTATACATATAATAAAGTTAAAGAGGGTCGAAAGTCTGTACATGGAATATATTCGAAAACAAGTTGTGGATACTTAGAATCGATAACAGAACACGTTCCAACAGTTTTTAGAATTTTCGTCTGTTTGTCTGTTTATCTGTTTGTCTGTTTATATGCACGCGCATCACGTGAAAACGGCTGAACTAATAATTAATCTGTCGAGTAAATACGTGGTCAGGTTTAAGGCTATAAAAATTGTGCAGATTTGGGTTAAAAGGGGGTAAAAAGAGGGGTTGAATTTTGTATGGGAACTCCTATAATACATGAGTTACAGGTATAAAAATTGGTAAGCATATACTTGACGACAGGACAAACATCCTCATTCAAAATTTGTGAAATCTTAAGATAGAAACTGAAAAAAAGCAAACGCAAGCGCTGCGCCGCGGCGCTGCCCAGTGTGCGCGCCAGCCACCACGGTCTCTTCAAATTTTGAACACTATTATGATTTATTCCATTAAGTAACTGTGACTCTAAACCCAAATTTCAGTCCCGTTTTCTAGATTCAAAAACTACATATATAACTTTTGTAATCCTATATAAAAACATGCAATTATAATGTTACTTTTCACATCACGCAAAAACGGCTGAACAGATTAAAATGATTTGTATGCTTTTGTATATAATCTGGATTCACTTATATATATTATAAGTGTACTTTTTGTCCCGATGATCTTCCATCAAAGGGACATTAAATCGGGGATGCAAGTAAGGTCTACGAAACGAAACGGGGTGGTTTAATCCTCATACGCCATTCTACGATTTAAGTTTTAGCCAATTGGGAGTATAACAGCGTGTCAAGAAATTTAACTTAAAGCATAGCAGAATTGTAAACAAGTTGACGATTCGTTATGTCAAAACCGAAGTATCACAATTGCTTCTGATTGTTGACGCTATTTTTGAGCACAACCTTTTCGCAATTAGTTCTACTTTCTTCGCAATTAGTTATACATCAAAATGCATTTGCGATACTTTGGCATTGTTTTTATTCATATGCTTAAATACAAAAACAGCTGTTTCAATGCACACTTTGTATCGTCGGTGTACCATTTAGTTTAGTCGTGCGTTATTTTTTACGTAATTGTTGACCCTTCACACCATAAAAACTGTTTGATATAAGAGATCACTTGAGCTGGGCAGCCGAATTGTCAGCATAGACAGTTGGAGCATCTTAGATGTACACTTAGAAGAGGGTCAAAAGTCTGTACATGGAAGATATTCGAAAAAAAGTTGGCTGGGGATACTGAGAATCGATAACAGAAATCGTTTTCAACAGTCTTAAGAATTTGTTTCTGTTTGTCTGTCTGTTTATATGTTTAGGCATCACGTGAAAACGAACGAATGGAGTATAATTTACCCTCATTAATATGGCAACCGAATCTTCGGCGACGACATAGCTCGGCCTTCGGCCTCGCATGCCTTGCCACTCTCCTTCGGCTTTTCAGTCATCAACGTAACATGAAGAATCTACTCTGTTGGGAGGTTCGGCCTTCAGCCTCGCGTGTCTCGCCTCTCTGCTTCAGGCCTTCGGCCCTCAGCCTTACATGAGAAGCCCGCTCTGTGTGATTATTCTCGCATGCCTTGCCGCTCTGTTTCCGGCCTTCGGTCATCATACTTACATGAAGAACTCGCTCTGTTGGGATAACATTTTACGGCAGAACTGCGTAGCGAGACTTTTATCATTGTACAATGTACATGTAATTTTTTTGACGAGATTCATTCGTCTAGAATCGGTACATTTGATATTCCGAAAAAAGCACTTAATCATTCGTTTTGACAATAGGATTTCTAGGGAATGTCATATTGACTGTAATCATTTCTTAAGGGGGTGTAAAAACGGGTGAAAGATTGTATCATCATCATCATCATCTGAGGCGTTATAGCCGCGGGTGGGCCTTAGGCTAGCCTGGTCAAGCAAATATCTCCAGTCCGATCTATTCGTGGCTTTCCTTCTCCAACATGTCACCCCTAAGTTCCTGGTGTCCACCTGAGCTTGAGAAAGATTGTATGGGAAAACAAATCATTCTAAGGCGAGAACGAATTATACGCGGACGAAGTCGCGGGCAAAAGTTAGTATGTAAATAAAATACTAAAATAACTGTCATACATTAAGGTGTTCACTTGATAAAAGGTGTTAAATACCTTGTCAGTTAAATGCACAGGTTTCACTTGATTTTGGGTAGTATTTTAATTTATTTATTTTGTTCAGGAAATGATGCAGAAGGAATGATCTCGCATCTCGCCTTTGCCATGTCTATACATCAGGGAAGTCTGTGTCTTCGTAAATTCTCATTTATATTATTTCGAAATGCGTGGAGAAGCCACGCAAAGACAGACGAGACTTAGGCTGAGTTGCATCAACTTACGATCACAGAGCGATCAACGTTAAATATGGCGCCGACAGCTGTCATCCCATAGAAACTTGTCAAACTTTCCATACATTCAGATTTTTACGAAAACAACTTACGATTACAGACGGTTTGGTGCAACCCAGCCTTAAAGGGAAAAACCTATTTATAAGCGCAACGTCTTTAACATGTGCATTGAAGTATACAATCGTTTACATGACGTTGCTTCAAGATAAGATTTTTAAAGCCAAATTAACTACTTGGCTTTTGGAAAAATGTTTTTATCGGGTCGGCAATTTTCTCGAGTAATGCAGATTTAAACAATAGTATTATATCTATCCTACTTGATTATTTTTGTGACATTGTTATGTTTACTAGTATTAACTTAACTTAATTTGCACGCCTTTAATGGCCGAATACATGATACAACAATCATGTAATTAGTTATCCAAAACATGAAAACAATACTGTATTCTTAGGAAATAAATAATTGATTTGAATAATAATTGAATGGAAATTGCGGTTTTAGTGAATAAACGCATGAACAACCCGGACGCGGGTATGTCCTTAAACTACGACCAAGACCACCGGGGAATGGGCAGCAGCATTCCTTGAGTGCGGTGGAGATACTGCGATCGCCAACCCGCATGCCAAGCGTGGCGATTATGGCATTTACACCCCATGAAATTGGGGGAGGCCTATGTCCAGCAGTGGACGTCCTAGGGCTGATATGGTGGTGGTGGTGACATGAACAAACCCGTTGTTCGTTTAAGGACTTTGGACAAGACTCAAAACCAAGGACCATACCTAATTGGTTTGCACCTTACCTATAATTTTTGTTTTTTGGTTTGTAAATAGGTTTGCGGGGACAAATATCGACCTAGCTAGGTCCCTTTTTAGATAAAATTCGTTTGAAGCAATACGAGTAGACGCCGAGCAAAATTTGGTCACCCTCTTGCTAATATTTACTGAGCGCTCCCGTGCTTTGGAAGACACGCTAAGCCGTTGATCCCGGCTGCTGTCTACGACAGCAGTCGTTAAGCCAAGTTAAAGGCCTTCGGGCGGCTTGAGAACTTCTAACAGTTCAGTTGTCCACTCGGTTGACAAGGGGGGGTCGAAGTTGCACCACGTCCGTAGGGAGTACCCACCGTTACCTTTCACGTGACCCCTGGATATTGCTAAAAGTGCAATAAAACTGGGCACTGTACTGTCTTCTCGAAGAACACACGGTTCAAAAATATATGCCATACGATTATTATTACTATTACTAGTAACTTAGAAATTTAGCCGAGTTACTTTTGTTCATTACAAGCTTTTATTAACTTACAATGTTTGTATATTAGGGTCAAATCTTACAACTTGCTTTAAAATTCAGCAGCTATCCTTAACTGAGTGGAATAAGTATAACATGCTTATTAATTAAAGTTACATTTGCAATTATAATATTTGTATAATAGAAATTAGGCAGGACGCAGGACCGAGCAAAGTAGCGTGCTCTTGTGTAGGAGGCCAGACCAGTTAGTATTCATCATCATCATCATTATATCAGCCGAAGGACGTCCACTGATGGACATAGGACTTCCCCAAAGAGTGCCACAATGACCGGTCCAGCGGACTCCCACGACTTTTACCAGGTCATCAGTCCACATTGTGGGAGGTCTGCCCACGCTGCGCCTTCCGGTACGTGGTCGCCACTCGAGAACCTTTCCGCCTAACCGACTATCGGTTCAACTTGCAAACATTCTATATCGGTTACTTAGTTTCCACTGCAGACGGCCTCATTTCTGAGTTGGTATTAGATCAGATTAAACGATTCCAGAGCATGTTTAGATTCCCACAAAAACCTTTATTGTCGAAGTAATACCTAGAATTTAGATTTTAACACTCACTGCCTAATGTTATAAAAATACTGTAGGGTTACCTGCGACTGTGTGTTATTTAATTGGCTTCCCAACGCTAAGGGCAGAAACATTAATTGGGTACAATTAAAAAAGCTCTGGCTTCGGAAATACAACTGACGGATATCTAATCCCTTGAACTGATACTAAAATTAAATTTCCAATAACTGTAGGTAGATTTAATATTATCGTCGGTTTACGCGACGGTTGCTCAGATATAAAGGATTTAAACGATTTTAATCACGTACTTTATGTATTAAATATATCCCGACGTTTCGCCTGTTACGAAAACAAGCATATGTACGGCTTCTATACTCTTTTTTTATGACATAGGAGGCAAATGAGCAGACGAAACGCCTGATGGTAAGCGATTAGCGCCACCACTGGACATCCGCAACACCAGAGGGGTTGTAAGTGCGTTGCCGGCCTTTAAGATGACGCCAGCGATAGACGTCTTTCAGCCATTATGATAATGATGAAATAAAAACTAGCCAAGTCAAATCATTGAACTTCACTTATCCACTAATTCACAATGTCTGATTTGTCTTAATATTGAAATTAGAAAGTTATATTTTTAAATAGCAATCATTGTTGTAGTCTAGGAACAAAATAATAAGAATGTAAACTAAAGGTAGGTTTGCTTATTTTGCATGTCAAATTATTTGTGTGCATAGCTCTAAGTAGGTAACGCGGAGTGCGTATATCATAGCGATTTTTAGACGAGCAGTTCTGTAGTGCACCACATGTGGATCCACATAATACCAGCGTCGTTTCACCTTCTGTGGATCGACATTATGCTGAGTGGACTCCGTTTTCGCATTAAGCTCTCCTTATATATTAGTCTGTATCATATAAAGTGTAAAATTGCGAAATAAAGTTATTCTATTCTATTCTAAACGACGGACGATAGACTTTTATAACATAAGTAGGTAAAGTGTGGGTGTTTTAGGTAACGTTTTCCAGCATGCTTAAGCTATATTCATCTTAATGTAATTTTCCATACTAGCGTAAGTATTACACGTCATTATGTATACTATAATATTTCACTTTAGACGTTTCCAGAAAACGATAATTTATTTCCTCGTTCCCAGTTAGTCTGCCAATTTAGCGAGTTGAACTTATTTGCGAAAAAAGCGGTGTAAAGTTAGTAATTAATTAGCCTACTTGCGATTTAAATAAATCACGAAATGTTGTTTAGTTAAGATTTTAATATGACGCTACTGAGTGTTAACTTTTAAATTAGTCATCAAATTTTAGACGTAGTGGCTAGTGTACGAACTCCTACGCAGAAGATTTTACGACGACTATAGCAAACAAGCCCACGGCCTACCTAGTGGTAAGCAGACTCCGTAACCTATGGACGCTTGCGGCTCCAGAGGAATCACAACCGTGTTGCCGACCCCTTTCTGAGTTGAGGTTTCGTTGTGTTGATTTTTGTAAGCGTAATGTCCTTGTGCTGCTATTATAAGATGAGAATCGTATAATAATATCGATCTGATTCATCTAATATTTATTTGTAGTCACAAAATAGAGTTTCAGTTGGTTGCCTATTGTCAAAACGTTAGATAGTGTGGAAAATGAGATTAGGTCAACTCTCTATCTACACGCGTTCGAAAACGTTCTGTGTTAACTCTATTGGACGTCTGGTCTATTTATAGTAAGTAATGTGATATCCAAATTATGTTATGTCCGAGAAACCCCTTTCGCTCGGACCGCTAGACCCACAAAAATATAGGTGCAATTGTGTAGGTTATCATATACATAAGAACATTAATTAATACATAGATTTACAAATACAATTTTCGCAAAGCTACTCAGACCAAACTTTGGCGTTATTAGCTCTATATTAGTTTTATACAATATCAAAAAGTTATTTAGATTTGACAAAATTAAGTCTATTTATTTCAAAAAATAAATAAGTGATACAAAACCTTCAGATTAACAGAGCTCATAATTTATAAGACTCACAAAACAACGAATATTCGCATTTGGGTTACAAACAACATATTCATTTATTCTGTTTTCACCCGCAATTATGGCATAATAATGCTATAATATAATTTAACACGACATAATACACGACACAGTTACCTCGGCGTTCATTAGAACATGAACACGTACTAAATAAGCTATCATTATGATTTATCGGGTTGAGGCACGCTTGCTACGCCCATTATGTATATGGTAACATTTGAGAAATATATTCGATATGACGGAGTGTTCGTACGACACGCTATAATGTCCTGTGTACTAAAAATAAAATCGGCGAAGAGCATGTCGGGCCATGCTCAGTGTAGGGTTTCGTAGTTGCCCAAAAACTTACCTACTCTAAAAAAATCAGTAACAAGCAAAAATGAATACTTTCGCAGCGTTTCATACGTCTTTTACTAAGAAGGGAAGACTTTTTACGATAACTCAAAAACGTTGGTTATTAGGCCTTACTTTCATGTTTTTTTTTCATAGTTTTTGGACCCATAGTTAGTTCAGTAGTTAGAGGACACATTTTTTTTCTTAATGAGTGAATATTTCCGAAAATATTCACTTTATCAAAAAATGTTTCACGAAGACCTGTATTCATTTTGAAAGACCTATCCAATAATATCCCACACCATAGGGTTGAAGCAAATAAAAAATCATCCCCACTTTACGTGTAAGGGAGGTACCCTTATTTTTATTATATTTTATTTTACGACTGTCAGTTTTATAGATTTATATATCCATACCAATTTGCATCTTTCTAGCACTAACAATCACAGAGCAAATTCTCGGACAGACAGACAGACAGACGGACATGGCGAAACTATAAGGGTTCCTAGTTGACTGCGAACCCTAAAAAAATAAGTTAACTTTATTCTGCAAGTAGGCCACAATGGCACTTTAACAAGACAATATCTACTAAAGTTTCTAAAAAAGGAGGCCACTGCCGAGAAGAAACGCCAAAACTAAATCGACAGACAGTCATTTTATACCAAAATTCGAGTATGCTTCCTTCCAGTGATATTACCTAACTTACTTTAAATAAGTAAAGTTTTGTGTTGTTTCTAATTTGTAATATATTACAAAAAAGAGGATAAAAAATACTATAGATACACACTCTAGGTGGCTTCTGCTCTGTATCGGCTATCAGGGTCGGCTCGGAAGCCTGGGACTGCCGCAGACCAAGCTCAAATATCTACGCATTTCTCAGATATAATTCGTCCTTATCTGACATGTCATTATTTATATTTTGTCCCCGTTCTCTCTCACGTCATTATTTATCTCTTCTCAACACTACAACTGCCGCCGATGAATAAAACCGACTACAATTCAACGCGCTTAGACGAATAGGTCCCACGGTGAAATTTTAATAACGAAGACATGACGAAGTTTGGCTATAAATTTATCCAACAGTCAAAAGTTGCATTTGTGTTTTGGAACATTTTAACATAACAATTATAAAGTTGGGATGTGCGTGGCCTGTTTTGTACATGGCTTTTATTTGTTATTAAATAAAGAAAATATTAACAAGAAATAGTATTATCTGAACGTGGACGTTCCATATAATCAGTTTAATTTCATTTATAGAGTTTTTTTGTCCAAGTACTTTTCCGATAAGGCTAAAATCGTAACAAAATACCACCCACCTACATCGCCTGAAAATAACTACAATTGGTTTGAACTACTTATAGATAACGTCGTCGATAAACATATACTGGTAACTGTACTATACTGGTGGTATTAGTTTGTAAACTACTTACTCGTAGTTTAAGATTTATGTAAGCAGTTACTTTTTGCATGTTGTGTTTGCCTGTTATTGGGTGGATACTCGGGCAATTGGTTTTACTGTCATGTTTATGAATAAGCTTTAATATGTATTACACCTGTTGGCAAACCTAAATAAATAAATAAACTACATAAGAGAAATCTGTTTTTGTAATTGGATTACTAGTTTTGGAAATTATTTCCTACACACCTACAAAATTCTGTTTTAGTTTCTTAAAATCTTGTAAGATAAAAGTCGTAATGTCTGACACTTAAGTCCTAAGGCCGCGGTCTTTACTCAAGCGGGCAGTGGAGCAGCGAGTGGGCGTACTTGCATACATTAAGCGCTCTCAAATATATAAGAACCCGCTGGCCGCTGGCGTCCAATCTTCGGTCTAATAATAGAACGGTTTGTTCACCTCTATTCTTTGGAATTAAGGTGTCGTCTACTGGGTCAGTTCAAGCTTTGGCACGTTTTACCCTATTGCAGATAGGAATTCAAGCGTCATGGAGTATTCTTCGCGGCCCAGCACCGCCACGCTTCACGTGCGGTATCCGAGGTGAAGCAACGTCCGCCGGGGTCAAGGTCTTGGATGGATGACTGCTTTGAATGGTTATTAACTCCTTCCTTAACTACTGATTACTAACTGAGCGCTCCCGTATTTTGCAGGGCACGTTACGCTGTTGATACTGGCTGATGTCCGTGACAGGAAGCCTTCGGTCGGCTAGAGAACTTTTAACAGACAAGTGGACCACTCACTTAAGAGGGCGCAGTACGTGGCAGTACGCTAGGTTCTCCATACAAACGTATTTATGCTCTCATTTTAAAACGCCATGCTAGAACAGCATGAAACTTTGTATACACAATGAGATCCGGCATATCTAGGTCGGGAATTAGTTTCTGTTGCTAGAAAATGTAAAAGAAAAAAACTACAGTGGTTTTTTCAGTTTTTAGAGCTTGTATGAAAACCTTAATAATCGTTGTATTTTTTGTCCATTACTCGTATAATTTCAAGCAACAGAAACTAATTTCCGACCTAGAATTTCATGTTATTCTAGCACGGCGTTTTGAAATGAGAGCGTAAATACGTTTGTATGGAGAACCGAACGTACTGCGCACTCTTAACAAGCTTAATCCCAATATGTTCTAGTTCCCCCTTGGGTTGGAAGGTTAGCTAGCAGTCGCTTCCGTAAAAACTAGCGCCTGTGCCACTTGTTGGGATTAGGTAGCTTACCCGCACCTTCCCCCCGCGGCCCTGGCCTCGACATAGGATCATGATTGGAGGACTTTCAGACACTAGGGCTAGTTCAAAACATCGGCGCGAGAATTCGGATATGTTTAAACACCACGCCATGTCGCGTCGCGCACGTCTCAGCTTATCACTAACATTGTGCTGATTGGACAGAAGAGGATAGATTTTTCTCGTATCGATCGCGTCGCAGACTCTGGTTACGAAGTCATGCGCTCACGCGTGAACTATCTCCCTTGAGCACTTAGGCGACTTCCTGACTTGGCGGGGCGAGAACGATTTGTTATGTATTTTGTTCTGTGGCGTGAGCTTACTTATGTCGCGCAGACCTTCTCACCTTGTGCAGTAATATCATGTGAGGAAGCGGGGCAGTAGTGCATGCGTATCACTTATAACGTATCCCGCATCATGCAGTTAGGAAGTACTCATTTAAATGTAGGTGCGCATTAAAGAAGCTGTACTGACTCACCTGACAGTTGACACAGCTTACTGATGTCGTACCACCTCCGCGCTGACGTGTCAGAAATCGCCTTAAGCTAGCTATGCACAAGAACTTCCTTTAAAATGACCAAAACGACGTGTTTTCTCATTACTAATTCGTTTAGTCTCGTCTGAGATGCAAATTAATTCGTTAAAAACCGCAACTTGGCCCTTGTGTCAAACTTCGACAAAGTTGCGATATTGTTATCAAGAATTAATTGGGGCGCCAGGATGCCGCTTAGTCATTCTGCTCACAAAGCGATGTAGCACACAGATTAGGAACAGTACTGTATTAGATTGCACTTGCAAGGTAAATTGCACTTGAAATTTTAGACAAATCGAACTATCTCCGTCTTTCGGGTAATAAATGAAGATATAAGATAAGATAAGATCATCTATTCCATTGTAAAATACAACACAAATTTGTCTTAAATTAAATTTATATGCATATACATATGATCGTCAAGAGGTACAGACTAATAATATTTGAGTATCTACAGTGCATTATTATATAATAATAATTAACATTACGTTCTGGAAAAAAAAGGACTGTTACAATCAATTAGATTTGGATATATATTTGTATCTAATTATTATTTAAATATTTGTATCTAATTATAATAAAACAAACAAAATATTTGACACTGTCAACGCTATTCCGCGGAACATTTAATGCTGCGCTCCTGGTGCCATGGCAATAACGCGCCATGCGCCATGGCATGGATCGCTTTTCTTGCTATGTTACGGCTACCGTGGCGATGCAGTGCGTTTGGTATGTTCGCCGCAAACAGAGTTGACGACTTCTACGCTATAATGCGTAAGAGACACTGGTCCTTCATCGGGAGAGTGAGCGAATCGACGAAGCAATATCTACCTTTGACCCTCTCTCATTTGTAGTTTTTGTTGTGCTTTAACCGCAGTTGCAAGGGGCTTGCAATGGGTGGAGCGCGCCGCGTTAATAACCTAACGCTCGAAATCCCCGAAACTAGCTGTCAGTCGCGGGCCGTCGCCGTCCGGTCCGAGCGTGTTACGTGCCCGTCGTGATCCGCTGCCACGCGCCGCCGACTTGATCGCGACGATCCGCGCTAACGTATTTTTTTGTGTAATTTCAAAAAAAACACGATGAAACCTATAACCGGCACCACATGTTCTGTATATGGTTGTTTAAATACCCGAAGGAACGTTGGTGTGTCTTTTTTTCAATTACCTACAAATTGTGAACGGTAAGTTTTTCTTTTAGTTTGGTATATGTAATAATAAGTACTTATTTAGTATAACCTTGGTGTTTAAAATTATCAAGTTGTAAGTCACAATGTACAACAACAATACAACTGAATACGATACGAACCACCTGGTTACTTTGTTAGGTACATTTCCGCCGATTTACTTATTTAGTAGTAATTTTATTCAAAATGAAACACGCGTTATTCAATTTATTTTACTTGATTAGCTACATAATAGTTGTCCTATTTAGATAGTTGTCCATTATTGTGTTGTGGCCATAGCATTTGAAACACGGACAAATTGTAGGTACCTATACCTGAGAAACTTAAGAAGATGACCTGTCCTGTTGTATGTGCTGTGTTGATTTGTATTTCCGACAAAACCTGTTGGTAGATGATTTGAAATGTATTTTTTTTTTAGAGATGAAGGGGGAATGGTAATTTTTGACTCTTTTCTTAAATAATTTCTAAATAATTATATTAAAATGTCAAAAAAATATATTTGAGATGCACACAATGAGCTCTTCCATATGTAACACGATATTATGTATTTTGATGATTGTCTCCCAATATTATGTAGTTTGAAGGTACTTCCCTGAGTTCCCCTACACGTAAAATGGGGATGCATTTTTTTTCTTGCAAAACCCACCGTGTTTGGTAACGTTAGATGGTTCGTTAAAAAATATGAGATTTATTAAATGACTAGCTATTGCCCGCGACTTCGTCCGCGTTCTCGCTCCTATTGGTCGCAGGGTGATGTTATATAGCCTAAAGCCTTCCTCAATAAATGGACTATCCAACAGAAAAATGATTTACAATTCTAACCAGTAGTTCCTAAGATTAGCGCGTTCAAACAAACAAACAAACTCTTCAGCTTTATAATAGTATAGATTACGTTATTCGTTTGCGTGATATCTATACTATAATATTATAAAGCTGAAGAGTTTGTTTGTTTGTTTGAACGCGCTAATCTCAGGAACTACTGGTTCGAATTGAAAAATTGTTTTTGTGTTGGATAGCCCATTTATCAAGGAAGGCTTTAGGCTATATAACATTACGCTGCGACCAATAGGAGACGCGGACGAAGTCGCGTGCAACAGCTAGTAATTTATAAAATGTCAATTTTTGTTAGAGTTAGGTGTCCCCCTCAACCACTCCCAACCCTCCATATCTTCTCCACAAGCAAGAGAATATGTTGAAAAAACATGGTAGTAGTATAGGTATACAATGAAAACTAAAAACTATCACTGGGCCATGAACGCTCTATTCATGTGACGTAACATGTACTTCATTAATTTCGGTTCACTGTACTTAAGCGACATCTGGTGAGGTAGAACATGTTTTGCCTCATTGAAGTATTTTTGGCGTGACAACCCTAGGGCTACACGTGCCGCGCGTGAATGAATACAAGTTATGGGATAGACAGAGATGCAGAGAGTAGGCACGGTTCTTATGCCTAAACGCCGTTTTTGTTAGGAAATGAAATTTCTGTACTTGTACTATTCCTTATTCTGTGGCAGTTGGTCCCATACAAACATCTAATCCCCTTTAAAAACTGGTTCGAATGGCGTCATTTATATTTTTTTGGAAACTAGCCTATTTTGGAGAAGCTTGGATAAACTTGTTCGACAAAATTGGTTAGGACAGAAAATTGTAATAGAATGGCCACAAAGTATTTATTACTAGCATGAAAATAATTTTATTTTACGGAGTAACAGACATTAAACGTTTCACTCGACTCATCAACGATACTTATAAAATAACTAACGCCAGGACAGTCATACTACATTTTCGTACAACAAATTATTATTTATTATCAAACAATACATCTTTCGCAGTTGCATACACATTGATCCGCGATACTGTTTTTACGAATCCACTGCGTCTATACCTAACAAACAGCAAACAAACAATTAAATCACAAAGGGTTCTAATTGTCCAATTTTGGGATATTTAAATCAGAAACGCCATTCTCTTTGTCTGTTATGACAATGGGAAAATTTGCTGGACGTTTTTGAAGCGAAATACATTTTGACACCTCTGGCTTAGAATCGTGACTAGAATATTTGTAGCTAAATTAACCCAGCATTTATCTATGAGCAAAATGCTTACACAAACAAATGATTGACCTACATACATGGCTTCTGGACTCGATTCTCGGTGAAATGCAATGATTGACCTACATACATGGCTTCTGGACTCGATCTTCGGTGAAATGCAATGATTGACCTACTTACATGGCTTCTGGACTCGATCCTCGGTAAAATGATGATCTCCTTGTTAAATCATGATCATCATCATCATTTATTTTATATTAATTCTATTACCTGTGTTTGTCATTAATAAATGTTTTTTCTTCTTCTTTCTTTCTTTAATTTTATTTATTTTAAAAATTATGCTAACATTACATTACAGATTGGTATCTAATGCGTCATGCTACTAAAAATAAACATTTTCTTAAAATAAAATCAAACAGTAGGACATAATAATAATGACACAATACAATACAATAACGAACGAACACAATATAAAAAATAATATATCATTACACTCGAGGGCCTGGCATCCATCACCTCACAGAACTTCAAACATTCATTTCTCACACTCGCCCATCGCCATGCAGTAAGATCGCACTCCGGCGCTGACGCCAAGAGCGCATTCAGTAGTGATCATCATTTTTCGGCCTGTTTAGCCTAGTTAGTAGTGCCACTGCCTCTGAAGCTCCCGAAGTCCCGGGTTCGAATACCGGTAAGGGCATTTGTTTCAGTGGTGAGCAGAAACATTTGTTCCCGATACTTGGATATTTTCATTGTATTTAAGTATATATATATTAAATATTTCATCGTCTAGTAACCCATAACACAAGCCACATTGAGCTTACTATGGGACTAGTTCGATTTGTGTAAAATAATTGTCTCCTAATATTTATTTATCATGTATTTATGAGCTAGGCTCTTGTCGGTGAACAGTCTCCATGTATTTCATTCCTCAGTCTTTCCTTTAACAGCCTGGTACGACACGACGTTTACTTTTTCCTTGATTTGGTGCACATATGTTCACTTTGATAGATATTTTCGTCAAAATAATTTTTCCTTTCCTTGTAGTGATTTTTCTTGCCGCATATTTTCACATTCGCGATTTTGCTTAGTAGTGTGTCATGTCATTTAGTTTTGCTGTCGCATTTAATCCCGAATTTTATTTTTTCTTTTCGCCTTATCTTTCAAACGTGGTCAACAATGCAACAGTGTCGACAAAGCTTCTATTTTTGGGTGCTTTGACTTTTTGGGCCAACGCAAAACTAACGACGACGAATTAAGATTTTGGAAAAAAACTAACAAATCACTGCTCTAAATTTGAGCGAAAAGAACAGCGAGTGCTCTGCTCTATTTCCCTAAAATAGTGAACCAATACTGGCTGTTATAAATGTTATATAACAGCAACTATCTTTCCTCAACATCATAGTACTACATAGCCTTATCCCTGTTACACTATGTTATTTAACCAGCCAGTATCCATACCCGCACCGCTCGCCGTGGGCAGGGCATTCATCCTTACACCTTAGAACGTAAATGGTCGCGTACGGCACGGTTTCAGAGGAATTTTTTCCTTCAAACGCTCCGGTTGTGATATGAGCTCCCTCCCTGCCGAGGTTTTACCGAGGGACTGCAGTATGGGATTCTTCAAGAAAGGAGTGTATACATTTTTAAAAGGTCGGTAACGCGCATGTGGCACGCCTGGAGTTGCTGGCGCCCATAGGCTGCAGTGAGCACTTAGCATGAGGCGGATCGTACGCTTGTTCGCCACCGATAGGGTATTAAAAAAACCTCATAATTATGAATTCAGAAGTAACTCTGTCTGTCCGTTAGTTACCTATAAATAGGAGCGTTCGTGGCCCAGCGGCGCCCACGTACCGCGTGCGGTATGCGAGGTTAAGCAATGTGGGCGCAGGGCAGTTCTTGGATGGATGACCGCTTTGAGTGGTTACTAACTGAGCACTCCCGTGCTTTGGAAGGCACGTTAAGACGTTGATCCCGGCTGCTGTATACGACAGCATTCGTTAAGCCAAGTTAGAGGCCTTCGGGCGGCTTGAGAACTTCTAACAGTCAAGTTGCCCACTCACTTGACAAAGAGGGGTGGAAGTTGCACCACGTCCGTAGGGAGTACCCACCGTTACCCTACAGGTGACCCCTGGGTGGTGCTGAAAGTGCAACCAAAACTGGCAACCGTACTTGTCTTCTCTAAGATCTCACGGTTCGTAAATAAATGCCATACGATCAAATTAAATAGATGGGCTTGATGGATCTTCTTGGATGGTTACCTGGGGTCCATGTTAGACATGGGGAAAAGCGTTACATTTCGATATCAGTGACTCACGATCACGTTCCAAAAAAGTCACAGTGAAAAGTCATCGTGACTTTTTCACGCCTGTTACTGGTGTCACTGCATGATTTTTGTGGCACGTCACGGTCCTGTTATGAACGTTTTTTTTTGTCACACTATTATTTCAACGTGACTACGCCGATATTAGAGCCGAGTTACAGTCACAGCACTCCATAGGGACAGTAGCATCACGTCACGCTCCGCGTTTGTCGTGATTTGAGTAACAGAGACTGCGCTGGGTATAGTGGGAACATATGTGACTTTGTAACGTTGCTCTTTTGTGAAAAGTCACAGTGATACGTTTTGACGGCGAGTCACGGTGACTTTGTCACCGTGACGTTATTTTTCCCCCATGTCTAGTCCATGTTTGTCCGTCGATGTTGATCCTAATCAATCACTAAACATCATTCATTTAATTAAATGACGTTGGGTTGTAAGGGAGATGAAATCAATGCAATGATATTCTTCATTCTTCCTATAAAGGCGATATTTTAACTCCCCGACACGATCTTGCAATGCTTTTTATCACGAAAATAATTCTCCAAAGGGTGAAATGGGGTGAGAATTTGTGTGAGACTGCGACTGCGACTGCGATTAACGAGTTATACGTGGACGTAATGGTGGCCTCGGCTAGTTATTTATAATACTGGTGGAACCGCACTCTTATAATAACGATATATTTCCCCGCTATAAATATTATATTTCCAATTGTTTCATGGTTATTCTCGAGCCAAATAAAATGAATTGAAGTGGAACAAGACGTACCTGTTGTGTATAACACTATGAGTAATACTTTAGAGTCTCAGAGTAAGGATTTCTATACAGATCCTACACGCGTTCCACTAATAGGGACGGAAAAGCTCTCACGCAACAAAATTAAGAAATTGTCTTTAACTTCTGGTAAATAATAATCGTATGTTATTTATTTGTCGAAACGTGAGATCTTCGAGAAGACAGTACGGTTGCCAGTTTTGTTGCGTCAAACGGCTGTTGGCTTACCATAATACCATAAACAGCCACTTTAATTTGGGCGGGTAATCGTTTAATACACTCAATGTTAGAAGATAAAACTTCTAAAGCAGGTCTTGAAGGTCGAGTTCATCAATTGAAGACTCAATGAAGATCAATGTTAAATATTGCGCCGCCAGATGTCATCTCAAAGAAACTTTTAAAACTTTCTATACCACTTATTATAGACGGTTTTCTAACCCGACATTAGCCCTTAATCAAACGGAACAGTTTTTATGAGATTTTGTAATTTTTATAGGCATTTATTGGAATGAAGGGGAAAATAAATTCCCGTTATTTGATTAAGGGTTAGAAACGATATTCCACACGATCTAGACACGCGGCAGCGTGTCCAGCCAAGTTCATCCCAGGAACTGGCAGACAGCAGCCGTGTGTTATATTACACGAACCGTTTGGAGCCACTTTTGACCCCCCAATAACTCCAAATCTATCTAACATAAAAACATGAAATTTGGTATATATATTAAGATCCTTTAGAACAACTAGAACCCCAAATTTCATAAATATAGGTTTTATAGTTATTTAGATATTAAATTCCAAAAAACGGCATATTAACCACTGACTGACTGACTGACTAGTAATCAAAAACCTAAAGCATAACGATGACCTAGAAAGCTGAAATTTGGCATGCAGCTTGGTAATTATGTGTATATACACCAGAAAAAAGTGATTATTATTTATGCTAGTTACCTTTAGAACTCCGTCATTTATTAACCGATTTGGAAAATTCTTTTTTTGTTTGAAACGGAATACTTCGTGTACAGCTGCCGGCGCCATATTTAACGTTGATCAGTCTGTGATCGTAAGTCGGTGCAACCCAGCCTAAATGATACTGACGTCGCCTTAATTTCCTTACGTATCGGTATACTGTCAGTATTACTCATACATTTGGGCAGTAATTACACGGAAAAGCGACCGATACCGATGCACTATTGCATTTCTTCTTCATTACATACATGCCTAAAGTAGCTCAAGAAACTATCCATTCAAACTTGGCAAAAACATTTCCTTTGAAAATTTCCAAATTTGGTTACATTCTGGCTCATTATTGAACACCAACCATTACGGATATTTTCGAAACAGACCGCAGTAAACAACCATAATTTATTCACAAAATATCTGCTACCTGCCCCGACCGCGTCATTATTCTTAAATTTTTACTAATAAAGGAAGTCCAAAATACTCTCTACGGCGAACATTGAGTGATGGGTTGACATTTATTTTCTAAATACATCACTCTATTGTTGGCTTCCTTTATGAAGAAAGATAAAATATTTCCCTGCGCAGGGCATTGTGGGGAAATGTCGCGGGGGACGTCGGAGCAAGCTATAGGCTCAGACCAAGAAAAAAGGTGGAAGAAGCGTTACGAACAATCTTGAAGCGGGTTTTAAACAATGCCCGAGAAGTGGATTGTGGTTTGGCAGAAGTGTGTGATTACTAAAATTTGTGTTATTGGCGTGAATAAAGAACATTATTATTATTATTATTATTAGTAAACGCGAGCTCATATACATAATATACAAATTAAACCATGTACAGAACTTGAAACTTGTAATGTCAAGAACATCATTGTTACACGTAGGTACCTACTGAGGAGCTCTGTGCATGGTTTAGGCTGAGTTGCACCAACTTACGATCACAGACTGATCAACGTTAAAAATGGCGCCGACAGCTGTCACCGCATAGAAACTTGTCAAACCTTC
The DNA here is from genome assembly GCA_905163555.1 of Notocelia uddmanniana. NCBI lineage: Eukaryota > Metazoa > Arthropoda > Insecta > Lepidoptera > Tortricidae > Notocelia > Notocelia uddmanniana. Next base: position 23,093,087 of record LR991068.1, read on the forward strand.
CATACATTCAGATTTTGACGAACGAAAGACGACAGAATCGTAAGCTGTGTTCGTTAAAACAAACAGACGGTTTGGCGCAACCCAGCCTAAGTCTGTATATGTGTAGGCGAGCGTGTTCTTACTTATCGTTCGTAATTTACGGACAACCTCGTGAAGCCAATTTTTAACCAAATAAGTAAGATAGTTAGATAGATAGAACTTTACTCAGTACCCACAATATACATGGTATTACAATGACAACCATAGATGAAGAGCATGCAATTTAAGGTCTAACAAAATAATAGTAATTACAAGAAATATCCATGGTAGTCAAAGTAATATTAGTAGCATTATCGTGTTAGTCTATAAGCTACTGAACACGTGCGAATGCACTGTATATCATGTATTATATGAAGTCTGTAAAGTGTACCTTCCTAGTAAATAATAGTACGTTACGATACAACTGCAGACAACAGAAAATTCGCAACGAGTGGTGATAAATTAAAACACGACCGAAGGGAGTGTTTTTAATCGACACGAGTTGCGAATTGCCTGTTCGCACGTGTATCGTACAACGTTTTACAGTACATAATATGGCTCTTTAAAGTTTCGACATAGGCACGTAATCTGCTGATTACCGCGCTCGTGCGGTAAAGTAGCACCATATGTACTGTAAATAAATTAAAATAGTACATGTGTCAAGGCAGAGAAAGGGCAAGTACACGCTCACGCACAAATATTCATATTTAACGTTGATCGATCTGTAATTACAAGTAGGTGCAACGCACCCTTAATCTTAGTATAATTTACATACGATTTTGCGAGTCCCTTAATTCTAATGAGGTTAATGACTCTTTGGTGTAGGTACTGACAGTTGCTGCGTTATTGACATGATCTTAAAACTTCATCTTTGTCTACCGTAAGAAAACGGATTTTCTACTAAATCGTTCTTTCATATTTTACTGTCCGACTTTTTTTCTCCCATTAACGGATATTTATAACAGTATTTTATGCAACAGTCACTTAATAATGGTCGATTCTCGAGTCCTTAGTGCGACTCTCGAATTTTAAGACCTAATTATGTAATTTTACATACAATATTTTTTCTACGACAGCAAAATAATTTGATTTAAATAAAACATTGATATGATTGCAGAATACGGGCATTGACGTGTGCCTCGTTAAAAAAACAGTTGTATAATAATGTATTGAAATCCATTTTGATTCTCCCAACAGTCAAATGACTTGTCAATGGCCTCTTTATATTGTATAAAAAGTTTATTGTTTTAATACGGCTGTCAATCATTTAATTGACAAATTATAGCGCTGGAGTAGAAAAAGAGTATTTTAATGATTGAAATCAGTGTTTTCCGATTGGCGAGGAGTTCAAGGATGCGAGTCGGTGATGATACCCTACTGATAAGCCGAAAAGTACTTCTGCGCTATATAATACAACTGATAGAATACCGATAAGTAACGAAATCTAGGCGACGACGTCAGTATGCTGTCGGTAATGTACAATTTACCAATTTACCCCATACATGAGCTCCACCTTGTCGAGGAGTAGCCTAACTTGGTTTTACACTAGGAAAGTGGCAATCAAGCTTACTGTCTGTCTGATGGTTCTGACAAGGATATAATATAGTTATTTTTAAAACACCACTTACTAACCTATACTCTAAAGATGTTTTCCCACGGTCCAGTATCTTAGTCTGTTATGGAAATTTCTATAATACCGCTTTGTGTACTAGAAAATTCCAGCTCAAAATATGCGCGAGCTGTGGACTGTTTTAAAACTACTTATAAATGCTAAAGTAAATCGCCGCTCGCTCGTTTTCGGGGATTTTTGCATGTTATGGAAAAAAGAAAAAAAATAGTACAACTATACAAAAAAATGTCCTTCATAACTAAGCAGTGAATAATAAAACTTCTTAACTTAGTTTCATCATCATCATATAATTAAAGAGGTTGGCTCTTGTTGGTAGAGTAATTTCCAGCTTATTCTGCATTCAGCGTTGTCCTTCACTTTTCTGTATTATGAAGCATTTTTTTTATTTGCTTCATATACGTTATTCTAGGTGTTCCACTTTTCTTTTTCTCTCTATCTTAACCTACATTAGTTACTTCATATTATTTTCTGTAACGACGTAACACAATAAGTAGACAACTAAGCAGTTTTCGACAAAGGTTGTCTTAGACTGTACGACTCTCTAATTAGAATCTGATTGCCCTTAAGGACTCAGTTTGTCTTTTTTTTTAATGGATGAAATGTTTCATTTGTCAAATCAGTGCAGTTCTTTCTTCCTTCTTCCATCGGACATCCAGACGTACGGCTGGCTACCATCCTTACCTGGTCGAAATTCCTCTAATTCGAACCAAGCGCTTTGCATCTTCTTTTATAATGCGCACTTCTAAGGTTTGGAATTCTCTGCCGGCGTCTGTATTTCCGAGTTCATATAACCTGGACGTTTCTAAGGCACGAGTGAATAGGCATCTTCTGGGTGAGCTCGCTTCATCGTCGGCCTCATCTTTGCCCCCTGGCTAGATGCTGGCCAAGAGCAATCCCATTTTTAATAAAATAAAAAAAAAGACTGTCCAATAATATGCGACCCTAACTATTCAGAAGCCATTACGTAGTAAATCTTTCAGATTTCATCAGACCTAGTAAAAGCATTGGGCAAATAGTTGCTAACGTAAAAGTTTGTTTTGTGTGTGTTCGGAACTCTCCGGAACTACTTATTTGATTTGGAAGTGTTTTAGGACGTATCCTTTGTTTACTAAATAGGTAGAACGGCCTTTTTTGAAGGTTCGTAACAATATAGAACTCATAAGAGGTTTGCAAAACACATGAGGGTGAAAGCCTAGAAAAGATTACCCACATTAATTAATGGTAAACTTAATCGCGTTCAACTGAAGTAACGTTTAATCCAACAAGTTTAAATCAATACTTAAAATTTACCCACAGTAAAAAATGAGTAATGAATCACTTTTTGCCTTATCACAAAGACAATGTCTATAATGTACAAGTGTAATGTGATGATGATGGGACTCATCATCGTCATATCAGCCGAAAGACGTCCGCTGCTGGACAAAGGCCTCCCCCAAGGATCTCCACAATGACCGTCCTTGCGCCGCCCTCAACTTCATAAAATCAAAAAAGCTATGTACAAAATATCAATTTACATTTTAGCAGTGAGGAAACTGGTCTAGTCCCAACAAGGTCAGGTTTCCCTATGGGTTTGATGCTTCGAAGGTCACTGAGCAGTCGATTTCGTTAACCTAGTGCCTAAGCCAGAATCTTAGGATAAAGTACCAAAACGGGCCCCGGGTTTCTTTCAGGAAAAGGCTAGGAAGCTGATGGAATTTCACAAAACCAAGAGCGTACTCCCATTTTAAACGCCGGCAAGACACTTACAACCCCTCTGGTGTGGCGAGTGTCCATGGCCGGCGCTAATCGCTTACCGTTAGGCGATTCGTCTGTTCGATTGAAAAAAAAAAACAATAATAATAATAATCATATGGCATTAATTTTTCGAACCGTGATGTTTCCGAGAAGATAAGTACGGTTGCCAGTTTCTGTTGCACTTTTAGCACCACCCAGGGGTCACGTGTAGGGTAACTGTGGGTACTCCCGACGGACGTGGTGCAACTTCGACCCCCCTTTGTCAAGTGAGTGGGCAACTTGACTGTTCTCAAGCCGCTCGAAGGCCTGTAACTTGGCTTAACAACTGCTGTCATAGACAAAAGCCGGCTTAACGTGTCTTCCAAAGCACGGGAGTGCTCAGTTAGTAACCACTCAAAGTAGTCACTCATCCGAGAACTGACCTGCGCCCACATTGCTTAACCTCGCATACTGCACGCGGTTCGCGGGCGCCACTGGGCCACGAGCGCTCCTTACACTGTCCCTTTTACCTTGAAGATATCGTGGTTGTATGTTTCCGGAAATACGAGTACTGACGGCTCGCCTCGCTGCATCCCTTTATTTTTTTTATACAACGACGCGCGACGGTGGTGTGGTATGGTGGTATAGATAGCTATAAGTATAGGTATAAGCTAAACGTGTATTAGAGGTAAGAGTGATCAGTATTAAACAGATCGTCCCGTAACACGGTTGCTTCTATTACTCAGTAGGGGCCCCTGCCCCCCACTTCAGAGTGGTAAACAAGGCTTCAAACGGCCACTAACATTCATTAATTTCTCTCCTTTTCTCGAAGGCCAAGGAAAAGGTCTCTTATAGGGATAATTCAGCCTTTGTAAATTTATAATTTGTTAGTTTGCTTCTTTTTTTAATGTTTTAAAGTATCTTACATAAACACTGATGGTAAGCAGACACCTACCAGTAAGCGTCTTGTGACTCCAGAAGAGTTAAAAGTGTGCGACCCCATAGTGACTTGAGTTGTTAGTTCAAAATCAAATATTTATTCTGCAAATAGGCCACAAGGGCACTTTTACATGTCAAAGCGTTAATTTATACAATTAAAAAAAACTGACAATCTTACTTAATAATAATGATTAAAAAATATACTAATTAAGGATACACTGAAAATAAAAAAATATACTGATTAATAATTTACAAATATTATGGACGTATTGAATAAGATCTGTGTCCAAATAAACAAAAAGTATATAAAATTAATTTAATATCTCAGAGATGTATATGGTCTCTGAGCGTCCAAATACGATTAATAACAATTATTTCAAAGTCCTTAGAGATGTAAATGATCTCTAAGCGCTAAAATGAAAACAAGTAAACTTAATATTGTTAGAGATGTATAAGGTCTCTAAGCTTCAATAACAATAAAACTAATCCAGAACACGATTATGTCTCTCGTCAATCTACATACAATAAAATAACACTAGTATTAAGGTATTTACTATGCCCTTGCAAGCATGAACAGACCGGACTCCACAAACAGCTCCCGATCACGAGTATGACGCGTATCTCAGCCATCATTATCAGCCAGTTATTAAAAACGCTCCCGCCTGTACCTTGCATTTCAGTTCTTTCCCAAACCTCCTCACAAAGGGAAACGCCGACGTCGGCACCTAAATTGACGAATATTTATACCCAAAACTCAGTTTCTATTGATCTGACCGGGCCCTTTCGACAGGCCAGTTAATTTCGTACCTGCAAACCATTTTGTATCTTCGAGACCGACGATTATATTCAAAGGTTTCTGCTTAGCGGGATAAGATTGAAAATGAATACTTTAAGATCTCTTGAAGAGATAATCTTGGAGATAATTTTCGTAGAATAAACAGTTTAATTTGCGAGTGTTTCTTATTGGGTTGGATTTTGCAATTTTAATCTCATCATAACGGGACTTATCTAAGTAAATTTCATTTACAGACGTTTTATATATTATTAAATATATAATGAAACGGGTCACTCACGTCTTTAAGGTCGAATATCGCTCGACATGTTTCAGAATAATTTTTGAGAATAGATTGTCCATTTTCGATTTTCAATTCACTTTATTATAAGTTAAACGTCTTAATGGGTGACAATATTCCAATATTTTACTCATTTAATCTTAATTAATTACAAGAAAGGTCATCGATATGTGTCAATTATTGAGGATTAAGGTATCAGATATTAGGACGTGTACGTTTTGTCAATATCAAATTAAATTAAAATAAAAAATCATTCTAAGTCTATAAATGTATAAAGTTATATGTCATCATTAAAACATTTCAATGCTTCTTTTCAGCTTATAAAACTTCCGTAAAAAAACCCGAAGATAGATTGCAAGTGCGAATACTTGTCTCCGTCATTTTTCCTCATCGATACCAACTTCGGATCGAGTTGCTAAAACCGTTTGAAATTTTGACAGAACTCCCCGATAAGATAAGGGGCGCGTTAAATCCCATTGAGGAGTTTTCCTTTCCATATTCCTCAAAAAAGATTACGCTTCTTTGGAAGTTTAAAGGGAGATTCTTTATAAAGTCGGGTGAGGTTTTTGCTTATTCCGTCTGAAACAAGTGATGGTTGTGGGAATTGGATAATTATTAAGGGAACTTGAAATCTTAGTGAAGATATCCGAGCGGATCCGTCGCATTATTCTGAATTTCAAGTTTGCTGCGCTTTTAATATGTTAGTAATTTTAAAAATCTAATCACAATCTCTGATATATGAAATTCCTAAAAAACGTCTATAACTAATGCACGCTTTGTCGATTTCGAACTGATTGTGATTATGTATCTATTTAAAATATATCAACATGAAGGTCGAAAATATTGAGCCTTTAAGGATGATTCACAGTAGGCCGTTCCGTGTCCGGGCCGGCCCGTTTTCTTCTAGAGAAATACGCCGGCCGTTGCGTTTGCTGTCATAGAAAACGGGCCGGCCCGGACACGGAACGGTCTACTGTGAATCATCCTTTAATTGTGTTATAGAGAATCTAGTCACATTGACTAGCAACTTGTCATATCTCGATGTCCACGAGCGAACGGTGTGCGCCTTTTGATTCGTGGAAAACCGGCAATCGTCGACTCTTTTGCAATTTACTCAACTGAACTACTCACGGCAGGCTTGAATTCACATAAAACGACACGTTTTTAGATACTGTATTATGCAATGGTTACAGTTACAAGTTTCAACTCGCTGGTGAGTACCCGGATTGTGCCTCTGTATAAGCTTCTTTTAGTACAGGTGCGTAAGACAGTTATTATTACGAGTTTCGAAGAAAAAGTCATGTAAAGTTCTTCATAAAAGCACTAAATGGTAGGCAACAGATGAATGTTCCGAAGAAAATATGATGTTGTATATTTTAGTTGGCCAATATTCAACAAAATACTTTATTTTCAATATAATAATAAAAAAGGCTTTTGGGCTGCATTTAGGGCCTAAGTAGCGGTAGCATTTAGACTGGCACATTAGTGGAAAGCATTTTCGTCTAATGTAAAATGTCGCCGATGCGTCCAACTTTAAAATTTGAGCTCCAAATAGTCCACTAGTGTACTATTCCGGGCTTAGTTTTTGGTCAGCCTGCGGCCTCTACTCGCTAATGTATTGCGAAGTTTGAATTGAAAATGGGGTTTTATTTTTGAAGTTTAACTGTTCGTTTTCAATGTGTTTGGTTTCGTGTCTGGTACCTATAATAAAATTTGGTGTTAATCTTTTTTTTTAATATTGAACGAGCAATTTTATTTTATGTTAGCGTCAATTAAGTAAACAGACCTTTGGACGTTTGAGTTTCCAAAGAAGTCGACGGCTACGGAGGTAATGAATAGTGTTTGTAGATAATAATGTATAAATTTTTAAAGGGTCGGCAATGCGCATGTGACTCCCCTGGAGTTGCAGGCCTCCATAGGCTGTGGTGACCGCTTACCATCAGGCGGGCCGTACGCTTGTTTGCCACAGACGTGGTATAAAAAAAATTCACAGATCTCGTGCACTACACGACCATCAAGGTACATTGAAAATGAACTCAACAAAATAAAAAAATGCATTACATTTGCTAACGTTATGCCAATTTGGTTGATATATAATATATAAACATAGCTCACATACAAAATTCCTATTAAATTGGCAATTTTTTGAAGCGCAGCCAAGTTACGGTAACCACATAAAAAGGCATATGCCACTTTACTAATATTCACGCAAGATAACGGCGACTTCAAATTAACTCGACCTCCAAACTCCGACTATAACTATAACAAGAATTTTCAAAGTCGAATTCAACATGACACCCTAGGCCCCAGGAGAAGGATAAATTATATGATATAATAACCTTGATTATTTGTTTAATTTTCTCGCAATCGAAGTGAAAAGCAGATGTATAACTCATGTATAAAACTCATTTTGGAGCCAATGATCCGTGTAGATGAAGTTCGGGACCTGGGAGTCACTTTCGACGCTCGTCTTACATTTCGGACTCATGTTCGGAATGTCACAAAATGTGCCTATCAAAGGCTAGGTTTTGTGCTGCGTAACGCTGCCCCACTTTCCTCTACAGCAACGCGAGCGCTTTACACCGCTCTAGTGAGAAGCATCGTCGAAACGAATGCAGTAGTGTGGAATCCACACGAGAGCAAATATACGCTTATGTTAGAACAAGTCCAAAAAAGGTTCTTGAGGCATCTTTATAAGAAGAACCACTTGTACTATCCGTTTTTGTACCCCACTCGCTTTCTGCAGGGTCACTTGGGGTTCGATTCTCTAGAAATGCGACGAAAACTAAGCCTACTCAGTTTCATCTTGAATGTCCTGAGAAATAAAATTGACAGTGTGAATCTGGTGGAAAAATAATTTCAATGTGCCGAACGATTATCGCAACAAGCGCCTGAGAGTGCCTCTCTTAGCAACCGTGGCCTCACGCACGAACCTGTACCGACACTCGCCCATTCCTCGCGCTACTGCTCTTCTCAACGCTGTGCTCGCAGCATCACCGCAGTGTGATGTGTTTGTGACAGGGATAGCGCGACTGATGACTGAATGGAAAAGAGTGTTAGAGAGACGTATGGATGTTAATTAGTATACCTTAGTTTAGTACCAATTTAGCATAATATGAATCGCTGTAACGTATTGGTTGAAACTGTCATGTTACACAACATAATGGTTCAATAAATTATTATTATTATTATTATTATTTTATCCTCTACTTTATATCGACCCTTGCCTGCGGCTCGGGTCGATAAATTGTCTCGGATAAAATGGCTTGTTTTATGCAATCTCAATCAACTATTTTATTTGCCAAGGTTTTGGAAGATATTGGTCTTCCAAGACATCATTGACTTATCCACGAATTGCTATTTCCCGGGCACTACAATAATGTGCTATTGTTGTCTCGAACTATAATTAATAATATTTTTTTATAGAAACAATACATGTTTAATTTAAACAATTTGAAATATAAAACTAAAACTAACTACAATTGTACAATTGTGTTGATTAAAAAAAAAATATATTATCTACTAATAGTCGTTCTGACTTTTTGACTTCTTTCAAAAAGGTTAGGCTACAGCGCAAACCCTTGACCCGATCGTCTTTGTTTTAGGCTCAAATTGTAGCCGACTAAATTGTCCAGAGGAGTTTTGATCAAATTTATATCATTCTTCGTTTCCAAAATATCGAGTGCAAAAATGAAAAAATCGGAGGAAATTAATTTTTTATTTCACTATTTCGGCCAAAAATTTTTTCGTTCTGGACTTTCTCAAATAATTCTCTTTGCATCTTACACATCTCGTAAATATGCGTCTTTTGAGCCTAGTTTGAATATCATACTTTCACAACTCTCTGAAATATAAGGGGATCGCACTATTTCGTGAAATGGGACCCTATACTGGAGCGAACGAAAAGACATTTTCAATGTCAAAAGATAATTAATTTAAAGTGCTCCAAGGTTGGATATATATACAGGAAGGGGTTATCTACAATCTATATACAAATATACAATAGATTGAAGTCACAAGAAGACAATAGAGAGATCTCTTCCATAGAGAGTTGGAAGTTATATGTATACAACTGATTTTAGAAACTTTGATAGCGCGTTGCAGAACATGTCTGATTTGAGAGATGACAGGAGTAACGTTGCATGCTTTCCATCGTGCGAACTCGCAATACGAGTAGATCCGAAGTGATTATCAATTATCGCTTTAAATGATTGAGAAGTTCGTGTCTGTTAATCTGAATCCCCTATAAATTTTCCACATTCATAAATTTTCCTACTTCAAAAAGATAAAAGGAGGATTTATAAGATCATTTCGTTGCCTATTTGCCCGTCTCTCAATATCGCAGACAAGTGTAGAGATATGTTAAAATTAATATCCAATATTACAGCATAAACAATCCTTTGGAGCTGTAAAAAAGAAACTTCTAAGTTACCACAATCAAAATATACGACCATATTTTTTTTTCAATCTTTATTTAAAAAATTGCTTAGCGATTATGGCGCTCCATTTGGTCAACAACGTAATTCTCCTTAGCTAACTAGTTAGCCGCCTTTGTGTACTATATTTATTTTTCTCATTTTCCCGAAGGTTAGCTGGAAGAGATCCCTTATAGGGATAAGTTCGCCTTTGTATTTTTACATTTTGTTATTGTGTTTCGATTGTTATTGTTTTTTTGTGCAATAAAGTGTTATACATACATACTTACATTAATTACTGAGACCTATTTTTACTAATTTGAACAGCGCCCTGGCTTCGTCCGATAATGGGTAAGCCAGTGCGCTATTGCATCCGCTCATTCCTAAGAAAGTATTATATAGTATCCTAAGTTGACTCCTAAACGCTTCGTTCCGCACACATTCCACTAATATCTATGGTATACGTCTTCAACGGGACCATATGTTGTTGTACTACAAACGCATAGTTTATTTAGCTACAAACCATGCGACACTGTACGGAACCCTCGTGCTTGAGTCCGACTCGCACTAGACCGGATTTTTTATAATTTGCGCGCAAGTTTTGACACGCTTAGCTCAGTGCATGTGAAGTGAGGATCCAAAACAACTATAAGAGGAGTAGTGACGAGGACGAGTTTTTTTTTCGAATTTGATATTTCCAAAATCGGACTCAATAAAAACAATTATCAAACCGGCTCACAAAATTACATGAGAATGAAGAACAACCGGAAATCCGGACATCCAGACATACGAAATCGTTTTTGTCGAAGCCGAAGCGGAGACCTTCATTTCACTCGGTCTATGAGCTAGTCTCCTTATTAGGATGCGAAAGATATGAACAAATTGAGGCCCTGGATGTCCCAAGCCCGCAAGGTTCGTGCCTGCGAATAATTTGTTTTACCAATTACGAAACGTCGGCCCCTGAGAGCGATATCTCAAGAATCACATCCGGAAAAAAAGCTCTGTTTTCTTTAGCTTGCATTTCAAATGTATCATTAAAGGTAACAGGGGGATGATGTCGTCGTTTCTTTACGTGACTTACCATACGTGACTCCAATTTTCTAATGGTAGAACGGAACTTCTTAAAGACATCACTTTTATAATATTAAATTGGAGATATCCCACTGATTAAGTTTGTTTTTTTTTTCGGTACGCTACCCAAAAGTGGCCCGGATTGCTCGTGACCCCGCGGCACCCGCGTAGCGCATGCGGTATGCGAGGTTAAGCAACGTGGGCGCAGGTCAGTTCTTGGATGGGTGACCGCTTTGAGTGGTTACTAACTGAACGCTCCCGTGCTTTGGAAGGCACGTAAGCTGTTGATCCCGGCTGCTGTCTACGAGAGCAGTCGTTAAGCCAAGTTAGAGGCCTTCGGGCGGCTTGAGAACTTCTAACAGTCAAGTTGCCCACTCACTTGACAAGGAAGTCGAAGTTGCACCACGTCTGTAGGTAGTACCCACCGTTACGCTACACGTGACCCCTGGGGTGGTGCTAAAAGTGCAACAAACTGGCAACTGTACTTGTCTTCTCGAAGATCTCACGGTTCGAAAATAAATGAAGTACGATTATTATAATTATTGCCCAAAAGTTGTCTGGAAGAGATAGCTCTTTAGCGGTAAGACCAACAATAGTCAATCAGCAATAGCAATAGCTCACCTCTGCTTATATCACACTATGTTGTGAACTGTCTTAGTAGGTACTTTGAATGTAAGTGTGTATTGTATTTATAATTTAACATCCTTGTGATATGTCAGATATCACATTTATATTCTCGATTCCGGTTCATATTTGACATTAATTTCAATTAAAAAATCTGTGTGTATTATTCCACATTAAAACCTTAATAAGTTCTTTTGTAAGAAATAATATTTTGAGTTAATGTACTGTGGACGTTTGTAAAATATTGTACTTTCTTTATTTCGAGAATTGGCTGCCCGGCTTCGCAGCATTTTTATTATCTCGTTATGAGACTCAATTACTAAGACAAAAACGCACTTGACAGCTAGTAGCCGAAGTATCAAATCATACCAATGTCAAATTTTAAAAGAACACGTAGAACTAGAAGGCAATACAATTGTAACTAATTATCTATTGCCTACCTAATACATGTTATTTTAAGCTTTGACATTGCTGTCAGTTTCAGAAACTTATAAGCGAAACCAATAACAACTCACCTGTGCGAAAACTTCGCAATAAAAGAAAAGAAAAGCGACTTAGAAAATGAAAGAAAACTAATAAAGGATCTCGGTTTTTGCGTTAATGGCAGGAGCAATTACGAAATAAGACTTAGAAAAAGCAACAAATTGCAATATATATTTTTCTTTTAGGTGCTTTATAAAGTCTCAGAAGGTTTAAGAGAAAAAGATTTGGTTTGGAAGAGATTTTGTTTTGGACGGTCATGAATTGAACTGGCTAATACTCAATGATACCTATTCTATATTCAAAACCTAAATTGGTTTGTTTTTTTATGGTTCTTGTTATTTCATGCGCTCTAATTTTTACTATTATAAATATGTGTACGTGAAAAATGGTGAGAGCTAGATGCCTAGTCGGGAGGTTTTCTGTTTTAAATTCTGACGATTCGAAAGTGCTTGTTGCTAGGCCTATTTGAATAAAGAATATTTTGACTTTTGACTTTGAATTATGAGTATTTGATATTCAGCTTTAGACCGACAATTGGCAGAAAGTGACAAAGGACCGAGAAAAACCCCGTGCTCTTGTTTCGGATGGAATTAACCTTTTTAGTTATTACTTACTTACTCCTCTGGCGCCGCGACCCAAAGTGTGACTTGGCCTCCAATACGAGTGCACGCCACTGATCCCGACCCTGCGTCATTTACCTTCCACGATTCAACTTGAAACTCGCATAGATCGATCTCCACAGCATCGGCCCAACGGTATCTAGGGCGGCCGACCGGGCGTTTCCCACTCGGTTTGTCCAGGTAGGCGCTTTTGGCGCCACGGTCGTCACCCATTCGCTCTAGATGACCAAGCCAACGAAGTCGATACGCTTTCTTTACCTCGATGACATTCGGTTCCGCGACAAGATCTTCAATTTCGGCATTTTTGCGAATTCTTCAACTGCCATCGGGTTTCTGAAGTGTGCCAAGGATTTTACTAAGGATTTTCCTTTCAGCCACCAGGAGCTTATTCTCCTCCTTAAGTGTCAGTGGCCAGGCCCCACATCCGTATGTTACAATTGGTCGTATTATGGACTTGTAGATGCGGATCTTAATGCTTTTTCTGAGAAGCCTAGACACTAGCACTTTATGTAGGGCGGCGCTGCATCTTAAGGCGTTTTGGACGCGCGGGGCATCTATTTGTTCACCCCGATTATTGGTGTCAGTGACAGTAATTTTGTTATTAGTTTCTTTTTTTATACCACGTCGTTGGCAAAAAGCTTACGGCCCGCCTGATAGTAAGCGGCCATCGCAGCCTATGGACGCCTGAGACTCCAGCGGTGTCACATGCGCGTTGCCGAACCTTTTAGAATTTATACACTCCTTTCTTGAAGAACTCCATACTGTAGTCCCTCGGGAAAACCTTGGCAGGGAGCTCATTCGACAGTCGGAGCGTCCGAGGAAGGAAATTCCTCTGTAACCGTACAGTGTCTATCGTATAGTTAAACTAAGCGGTTCAATATCGCTGTTGAGTTTGGGATCGTCCATGAGCCGCACAGCACATTTCTGAAGCGAGTTAAAAGGCCCAAGTTGGTATCCAGGTGCTCCCGCCCATGGGTGATAGCAATACTCCATTTGGGGACGGACTTGTGACTTATATAATAGAAGTCTCTGTCCCGGGGTGAAGTAAAGTAAGTTAGTTGATTGTCTTTTTATTCAACCTTTCCACTGATGCTCCCTGCAAATATGTATAATATTCTCTGCCGGCGTCTGTATTTCCGAGTTCATATAACCTGGACCTTTTTAAGGCACGAGTAAATAGGCATCTTCCGGGTGATCTCGCTTCATCGCCGGTCTCATCTTTGCCTCCTGGCTAGATGCTGGCCAAGAGCAACCCCATTTTTAATAATATATATATTTAGCGCAATCGATAAAATGTTCAACTTGGCGCAAAGAGAAAGAAATAGAGATTTGATTAAGAGTGCGCAGTACGTTCGGTCTCCATACAAACGTATTTACGTTCTCATTTTAAAACGCCATGCTAGAATAACATGAAACTTTGTATACACAATGGGATCCGTCATGTCTAGCTCAGAAATTAGTTTCTGTTGCTTGAAATTATAATAGAGAAAAAATACAACGATTATTAAGGTTTTCATACAAGCAGTAAAAAACTCAAAAAACCGCTGTATTTTTTTTCTTTTACAATTTCTAGCAACAGAAACTAATTTCCGACCTAGATATGCCGGATCCCATTGTGTATACAAAGTTTCATGTTATTCTAGCGTGGCGTTTTAAAATGAGAGCATAAATACGTTTGTATGGAGAACCGAGCGTACTGCCACGTACTGCGCCCTCTTAAATCCAATCTGATCGTGAGTTTGTACCAGCTACTTCGAAAGAAGAATCATACTCTTCCAAATTAACGGGAAACGCATCCAAGGCAGTTTTACTTTAGTATATATCTTTTTTGTCTAAAGCCGGATTCCTGCAAAGTGGGCTGACACTATTAAGAAAGCTTGTAGTTCCTGGCATAACGCGGCCCACATGATGTTTGCCGGTGTTTTAAGAGGGCGCAGTACGTTTGGTTCTCCATACAAACGTATTTATGCTCTCATTTTAAAACGCCATGCTAGAATAGCATGAAACTTTGTATACACAATGGGATCTAGCTTGTCTAGGGCGCAAATTAGTTTCTGTTGCTTGAAATTATAATGGCGAAAAAATACAGCGATTATTTAGGTTTTCATACAAGCCGTAAAAAACTCAAAAAACCGCTGTATATTTTTTCTTTTTCAATTTCTAGCAACAGAAACTAATTTCCGACCTAGGTATGCCGGATCCCATTCTGTATACAAAGTTTTATGTTATTCTAGCATGGCGTTTTAAAATGAGAGCCTGAATACGTTTGTATGGAGAACCGATTCACACCGATCGTACTGCGCCGTCTTAAGGAAAGATATTGTGAATTAAGGAATATCGAAGAAGCAAAATACTTTAATATGAAGAACTGCCTTCATTCTTCTTTTTTGACTACACGAAATAATTACCATTTCACAAATAAAACTCGTAGGCGTGGTAGGTATCTCTCCATTGCGATGTTGGTTTGTATCGGCCGACATTATACATTTAACGGTGCCATTAAAATCGCTGCTCCTCGGGGTCTCGCATACATTTTCAATTTCTTTTTATGGCCAGCAGTAAAAAGGCTTTAGTGCAAATCAGTCTAGTTCTACATTTTCCTTTTTCATTGATTGCTTGCATTGTTATTTTAATGTCAAAAAATTCATTAATTTGATTTGAAAAACTCTTGATGTATGAATTTATATTTTATACCTCTACGCATTAAATAAGAATTGTTTTTTGACTGGGTGTAACGAAAGTCTCGGATTCAGCTTCGAGAAATATGCTTTCATATCGGCTGGCGGATTTCTGGATTTCCCGCTGTTCTCATGTACAGGTTGCATTTTTCAACAGATTCTCGTGATTTTTTTGAGCGGGTTTGATTATGTTATGTTTTTTTTTTGTCTTTCTCACAGAGCCACTAGTCATATTTAGTCGCCAGTGCTCGTTTAAAATTCTGGACACTAAACTTTAGACTAAACATATATGCCCAGATAACGTTAGTACGGGGCTTGTGCGTTGTGACGTCATATCTTTTGTCAATTAGTATGGACCGTTTTTGGGGACCGGGAAGAATAATCAACATTTGCTCAGACTATGGGTGTGTTGCATCAATTTACGATTACAGACGATCGACGTTAAATATGGCGCCGGCTGCTGTCAGTTAGCTGTCATCCTATAAAAACATGTCGAACTTTCCATGCAGTCGGATTATAAAGCAAAATCGTCCCCAAAATTTTGTTACGATCGCTCTCTCGATATGGCTTTTACAATCTGATCTTTTTTTTAATTCTGAGGTCACGGCCCGCGCACGGAAACTTTCGTAAATCGACATTACATAAGTTTTTTTTTAAACGGATTATTATTTCATCAAGGTAAGAAATAGTACATTACTACAGAGGCCGGGACAAAAGAGGTTGCCGGCCGAAGACATATAGACGGCTGAGCGAAGCGAGGCCGGATAGGTCTAAGGCCGGCAACCCCATATTTCCCGCCGAGGTATGTATAGTGCTTTTCTCAAACATGCAATGAAATAAACAACAAAAAAATCAAAGTTTTATTTTTAATACGCATAGTGGCAGAATGTCATGATGCCTGTGCCACAAATTTATGTGGAATGGAAATTAAAAAAGAGGACTTTGCAAGCCTAGGCCTGCAAGATTTGTATGAAATCCATTAACTACCTCTTGTCCTAGCCGCACCTGAAACGTCATACTTCGCAGCCTATTATAAGGAACATAACATCAATATTTCATTGCATGTTTGAGAAAAGCATGTTACTGAAAATTATTCTGAAATAGAGAATTTATTGTATTACCGAATACAAAATGCGGTAGTATATGGTTACAAGTAGAAAAATAACAGTTACTTTTTCAAGATTCATGTTATCCTTCAACATATACATACATACATAAACTTACGCCTATATTCCCTAAAGGGGTAGGCAGAGCACACGAAATTTAATTTTCGGCACCACTATTAGCGTTAACCTTCAAAACTATGGATATGATAAATACGTAAATTAAAACTACGATAACTTTTGTTGGTACCTACTTAAAATGTTAGTAGTATACAAAATCGTTACAAAACTAATATTTTTTACGATACGATAGTAGTTTACGAAGAACGATATTTTACGAACTCAGCTTTTGATTACATTTAGTTGCCAATCGCCCAATGCAACTGTTGCAGTTCAACATATGTCCTACCAATAAACGTATGAGAATTAGGAGGATTAAAGTGATATTGCATTTTTTTTAATTCTTCAAATTAGGCTAATAACATGCACTATGAACGTAAACAAACTACCACCGGTTCGAAAAAATAAACGTCTGCCACGAGACGAACCGGCGTAAGAAACGCATTGTGTCTATACCTATCTCTCCTAATCTACTCACTTTTGAACCGCACTTATTGGGATATTTTTCTTAAATATAGCTACGGCTTTACCTTAGTAATGTGATAAAACCAGTAAACTAGTACCATCAAATTTAACGATATCTTGCAATCGGCCTGTCTTATATACTAAGGTTAGCTATAATCGTAAAAATATAATAAATGTAATTTGTAGTTTTATCTATCGCTTTAGGCTGCGGACTCGAGGGATATCCCTAAATTTTGTTCGATTAGGTTCTAGCGACTGAAACAACTTTTTAACGACTCTTGGGCCTTTGTACCCTTAGGTATTAAACATATTGTTTTCGTTTCGTCCTTTAAAAGATATTGAACCGTAATCACTGTCTATTGACTCATTCATACAATTCATTTTTTAGATTGATTATTTTTAACACTTCAATATTTTTTAAATCTATAAATGTAACAAATATACATACATACATACATATAATCACGCCTGTTTCCCATAGGGGTAGGCAGAGATCACGGATTTCCACTTGCTACGATCCTGACATACAACTTTCGCTTCATGAACTTTCATAACATTCTTCATGCATGCGCGCCGATTTAGGGTACTCCTGACCTGGCCTTTCTGCAGAATGTCTCCGATTTGGTCGGAGTACGTTCGCCGAGGTCTTCCCCTTCCAACTTTTCCATCCACTCTTCCTTCATACACTCGTTTTGTCAATCTTCTTTCATCCATCCTCTCTACATGTCCAAACCATCTTAGCATACCTTTCTCAATTTTCGTCACTATATCTTCATTCACTCCACACCTCCGTCTTATAACGGTGTTTCTCACTCTATCTCTCAAAGTAACGCTACACATACTTCTCAGCGCTCTCATTTCCACTGCATTCACTCGACTCTGATGTTTCTTCTGCCACACCCAACTTTCACTACCATACATTAGTGTCGGCACCAACACTCCTCTATGCACGGCCAGCCGCGCCTTTTCTGACACTTTCTGGCTACTCATAAAGGCGTGAAGTGCCCCATTCACTCGATTCCCAGCTATCACTCTCCTTTCAATATCTCCTTCATGCTTACCGTCTCTCGTGAACAAAGTCCCCAAATACACAAACCCATCCACTTGCTCCAACCTCTCTCCATCTACAGCAATTTCACAAACTGTCATACACTCATCTCTTTCAAATACCATCACTTTCGTCTTGCTTACATTCATTTTCATTCCTTTTCTCGCAAATAATCTGTGCATGCTAGTTACCATCTTCTGTAGCTTCTCAGCCGATGACGCTAATAAAACCTGGTCATCGGCGTAGAGTAGACATTTGATAAGCAACCCATTCATTTCCAACCCACATTCATCGTCTTTCAAATCTTGCAAACAACTGTCCAGAAATAGATTAAACAGCCACGGTGACGCTACACATCCCTGTCTAACACCCTTTTCGATGCTAAACCATTCAGTGTAGGACCCGTTTACTCTCACGCAAGCAGAGGAATCCTCGTAGAGAGATTTCAGAGCTTGAATGAGATGGTCGCTCACTCCATATCCGGACAGTACCGACCAAAGTTCATTCCTCACCACTCTGTCATAGGCCTTCTCCAAATCCACGAACGCGCAATAGACCTTTTGACCTTGGGCCAAATATTTTTCGGCTATGCATCGTAAAGAGAAGACCTGATCCGTACATCCCATACCTTTCCTAAAACAAATATAACAGTTTTTATTCCATACACAATTTAATACATGTACATACATATACAATAAATAAATAAAATAATATCCGCTCAAAACGTCATTCAATAAAAAGATGTAACGAGAATATTTTTATTCAAAAAGAAAATTTCAGATAATGAGTCAATCAAAAATATTAAAAATTACTATTTATAATTACAAAATTGGTTAAAAGTGCCCTTAGGCTTTTTAAGCGACTATTCGCGATTTTCTCAAAAACTATTTTTTTTCATATTCCTTCCCCTAGCTCGTAGAACGTCTTTCGACATTCTAAACATTTACGTAGCCTTCAAAACTCACAACACCAGGGCAAATTCGTACTATTTGCTGAAATAGGGCACTATAGGTCCTTACAGTCTTCAAGACGAGAGTAAATCGGTTTTTGCTAGGTCAGCGCGCTCCATCCTAGACCACAATATCGCTTACCATCAGGTGATTTGTGGTCAAACGCAAACCAATCCAGAGTAAAAAAAAACTATACGTACTGAAGCAAACGAGAAAACATTTTCAATAACAGAAAACCTTACTGAGCAAACCTTCTCTGTATATTTCATCTCGTTCACGCTCGGCCGTTAAAACTCATAACAATTTGGTAAACCTTTGTCTAGGCGATTCACAACCTGCTTTTGACCTTATATCCTTACCTATATCCTATATCTTTACCCTGATTATTGTAACAACTACACAGAATCAGAGGTCACGAGATATTGGATTTTAAAGCAGGTTGTAATAAAAATATAAGCTGCGCTAGCGTAGTGGTTCAATCATTGATAGACGACGTTGAGTATTTAAAACTGTAGCCCGAATTGTGTAAATCTCAAACCACATTTTTTCCGAAACTTTATAAGTAGTCATACTATCCCAGTCTCCCAAAATTGCATTACATCTAATTCTTCTCTTCTCTTCTCTTCTCGTCTCTTCTCTCCTCTAATCTATCGCACTTTTTCTTTCATTCTTTCCTGAAATCTATCTTTCCCTTCAACTTTCTTTTCCCCTCTTGGCCCCGACTAGGCCCAATGGCCGAGTCGGGAGCAGTCCAACGGATAAAGTAACTGGCCCCCTAGGCGGCCAAACTTTCAGACCAACAGTATTTAAAAAAAAACCACATTATTTACCGTTAGCTATTTGGTGAAGTAAAGCATCGCGAGTAAGCTTGCATATATTTGCGATTTAAAAAAAGAATGTGAAATTCGCACCGCCAGCATAAAGACTAACCCCCTTATTCATAAAACTTAACATACCTCTGTTAACTAAAAGTTTTGTCCCTTTCTCACAAACATAAATGTCACAAGTGACAGATAAGGACAAATCAACTTTAGCGGCTTGTTAACTAATAAAGGCTTGATGGACGTTTATGAATAAGGGGCTAACACTGTTCGTACCCTTTTGTCTATGAAAGCCTGTGTCCAACAGCGGAACGCATATAGGCTGATGATAAAGTTGTAATGCAGGTAGCAACAGCATGATGTGCCGTAACTTCTTCGTCCAGCTTCAACTATTTCTTTGCGCAATAAATTTTTTTATCGCGGTGCTCTGTGCACTAGGAAGGCGTGTAAAATTTACTGCCGGCTGAATTTGCTTTTGTCATTTATAATGCCTTAAGGTGATGATATTGCTATGAATGTTTGAGTCCGTTGGGTGAATCTAACCTAGATAACTGAAGGTAGTTTTAATGAAATAGTGTTAAAGCAGTCATGTAAATATTTTTTTTGTGAATATCACATTTAAATTTCTATAGGAATTTCGAATGGCAACCACGTGGCAACCACGTACCGGAAGGCACAGACTCCCAACAAGGTGAAATTATAACCTGGTAAAAGGTCGCGGGACTCAACTGGATACGTTCTAAGGCTGATATGATGGTGCTGGTATTTCAATTACGAGTAACTATAACAATGTACAGTCGCGGAATGAGCAGGTGCGTCACTTTTCAACTCTATTTTAATGCCGTTAAGGCTGAAAAGTGACGAAACATTTCATTCCGCGACTATACCTGATGCATAATTGCATTGTCAGTTTGACTAAGGTTATCGACAATTCCATGTTTTTAAATTTCTTCTATGTTCAAGCTAAGAATATTCGTTTCAGCATTAGCTTTTGGTTGGTGCTACCTAAATCTTATTGAGGACATCTAGATTTCTTCAGTTGTATGTTTACTGTCAGTATTAGATTTGCGCAATAGTACGAGTATATACTGTGTGGAGGCATAGGTAGTTTCAGTACAGCATTCGTACCGCTTCGCTTCCGCCCATAAAGCTTCAATCAAAAAGCGCTCATTTAAATGTATGGACGCAGTAAAGAATCTGTACTGATCCGACTGACATATGACAGCTTACTGTTACCGCACCGAAAAATGCGGAAGTAGCTAACATTTTATTCCATCCCAGTAATTTTGACAGATAGACCCTCCTATCCCATATGCCATGTCAAGGGACAATACTCCCCTTAATGTTGACATCAAAAATTCACACAATAGTCAGTCTTTACGTTTCTTTTACTATTGCTGGCCCTTAAGAGGCACGTACTGGCATTATTAAACTTCTCATAAACCCGTAAACGGAATAAAACAAAGCCGTGATCGTCGTAAATTAATGTTTCTTTGGAAATCAGCTTTTTTATTGGTGTAGTGGTTTATTGCGAGTAAAAAATGTTAATGCCAAAGAAAAGCAAACTACATAAATAGCATGTATCTACTGAAAAATACATTAACATCATTCAGCTGAAGGACGTCCACCGCTGGATATAGGCCTCCCCCAAAGACTTCCACAATTCCAGCGGACACCCTGCGACCCTCACCAGGTGTTATCACCTGGACTTATGTCCACCGTGCGGTGGTGCTTCCTGTCGCCACTCGCCACTCGAGAACCTTTTCTACGTGCTATCTGCCCCGCCCACTGCCACTTAAAAGAGAACGAGAGTCTTTGGCCAGTAGGTATTGCCCGTGATGGCATGTGTAATTGAAAGGTGGTGGCTTGCTAGGGGCCTCATAAGAAGGCTCAAAGTCACCCAAAGAGCAATGGAGAGGGCTATGCTGGGAGTTTCTCTGCGTGATCGCATCAGGACTGAGGCCATTCGCAGCACACCCAAAGTGACCAATATAGCCTTTAGAATCGCTAAACTTAAGTGACATTAACATAAAATCATAAAAATACTTAGGTTCATTACTTTCCTAGTTGATTTGAAGTTTCAATAACTTTTATGCTAATTTATTAGCTTTCATGGAACATTTAAAAAATAATAATATTGAAACACCATAATATAATTCATAGCACTCGCTTCCACGTGCCACGCCTGAAACACATGAATTCACATAATAATGGAATTTAAAACCCCGCTGAGTATCATTTTCATGATCACTCAGCCATTTTACAAACATATTTTAAACAAACATATTCTAAATTGGGCGATAAGCCTCTCATTAACAAGCATTTCGTTATAGAATGTTTTCTACCATCTCGTTACCCTGCTAATGGAAAAACCAAATTTGTGCGTCTCTTAAATATTTCGTTTCAAATTATTCGAAATATATTTCAATACAAACATCATGGTTAATATCGCGAGCATTATAAAAGGCGACATCATCATTGTTTTCCTAAGTATCTTTGGTAACAATGTTCTTGCGACTTGTTTTCAATGGAATTTCGATCTTATTTTGAAGGTGCTATGAATTTTGTGGTTGCTATGAACAGGTTTGTAGCTCAAGTGGCATGGCACTGACAACCTTTACGAGTATGCTTTTGTTTGCGGCACCTTTGTCTGTGCTCTTAACTGGGAGACTTGCGCGAGATTCAGATAATTAAAAAAAAGCCGAGTGCGAATTCCACGTAGCATACCGAGTTAGAAATTATTAAGAGAGATTTTCATTTGAAATAAAGCAAGCTGAAAGGGATTTACGTTTAGATCAATTTGAATTATGTAAACAAGAACGAACCTGTAATTTTTCTACACCAATCCTAAGTATTTCACTATTACTGCGTTGATCTCACAGATACATGGCTACGCATACGTATGAGAAAGTAAATACATAAAGATGGTTCACATTTTCACTGGATTTTGCCTGCAACTTCATCCCAGTAGTAGGTACTCATTATTGTCTCAAATTATATCCATGACTTATCTAAATCCGTTAAGCAGTTCAACAGTGAAAATGTATTAGATTCCTTTTATATGTTACAAATCAAAGGATTTTGTTCAGAAAATCCTGTATGAAATTGAGATTAATTATTCACGCCGCCAAAAACTTTTGCAAAATAAATAAATAGCGGATATTATATAATGTTATAAATAGTACAAAGTGAAATGGGTATGAAATTAAACGTCAAAATTCAATACATAAAAGGAAATTAGCAATTACCTACAGCAGTAATTATAACAGATGAAGGTAATTAGAATAACACAAAGGTAAAACGGATATTGTAGTTGAAGGTGAAAGAACAAAGTCAAATACTCTGTCAATGTATATCGGGTGTCACAAGCTTTTCGAGATTAAAACTTTTGTTTCAGTTTCATTTGAATTGTATGTGCCCTTTTCGGAATATTCCTTTGTAAGCTTTCATTCAGAATTGTATCGGGAATAGGTAATAATAGTAAAACCATTAGTACCCACATTAAACAAATGTTTAACTACAGCTGTTGAGTGAGTAGTAATCTATTATTATTTAATATGTATAAGCACTTAAGATGATTGTTTAGCATGTACCTAGTTAGGTACATAAAAAATGCCTTGAAAATGAGTGCCATCTTGCCAATAAACTTAATATTTGGCGATTTTATATTAAGAAAAATTTATCATACAAAGTTTTAGAATACAAAAATGATAATAGGATTAGTTTTTTAAAGTACGAACCTTTTTAATCCCCGACGCAAAAGAGGGGTGTTATAAATTTAACTTATGCATCTGTGTGTCTGCCTGTCGCATCGTAGATGTTTTGTGGAGATATTTCTTAGACTGTTTGGTGTAAATAAAAATAGTCAACTCCAAGATATTCAGCGCTCGTTAGAATTAGTGACAGGATCTGAGCCATTTCATTCCCATTCAGCTAGCAGTATTGAACGAATATCAGTTTAAAAAATAAAACCTTGGAACAAACCTTAGCGATTTTTTGAAGTTTTTGTGGCACCTGCCTACGAAACTCGATCTCAAGACTCCCCAGATAATTTTGTATGATTTCTATAATCCATCCATACTAATATTATAAATGCGAACGTCACCCGTCTGTCTGTCTGTCTGTTACCTCTTCACGCTTAAACCGCTAAACCGATTAAGATGTGGTATAGAGATAGTTAGAGTCCCGGGAAAGGACATAGGATAGTATTTATTCCGGAAATCGTTATTTAGGGGGTGAAAAGAGGGGTAAAAGTTTGCATGGGCGCCTACTAGAAATTAAATAGCAATTATTTTAACTACGTCTACTATCTAATATCTACTATAACTATAAAACTATAACTATAACTATTAACTATTTAATTAACTATTAACTATTTAATTAACTATTAACTATTTAATTAACTATTAACTATAACTATAACTTAACTAAAACTATATAACTATAATATTATAAATGCGAAAGTCACCCGTCTGTCTGTCTATCTGTTACCTCTTCACGCTTAAACCGCTAAACCGTTTTAGATGAAATTTGGTATGAAGATAGTTAGAGTCCCGGGAAAGGGAATAGGATAGTTTTTATTCCGGAATTCGTTATTTAGGGGGTGCAAAGAGGCGCCTACTACAAAATAATAATTGCAATTATTTCTATAATATCGTTTGTTACGAGTGTAAACCCGCTAAATCCATTTCTTAACATTTTTTTCGTTTTACCCACCATTATGTAGCAAAAAAAGATGCATCACCTAAGAAAGACAGCTACCACTGCCAGTTATTTTAACAAATTACTTAAATCACATGAAGAGTTCCCTCCACGAGTTTAAAAGTTATCGGCTAACTCCAATATACCCGCCATTTTCGTAAGAATTTTGATCGCTTAGATGTGTGTTCTCTCAAAAGATAACTGTGTTTCGTGTTATTGGTGTAAACGAAGAAGTATAACATCGCAAAGGTATGTACTATTATTGGTTTTTATTAATCTTTTGTGGCTTTTGATTTGTAAATCCTATACATTTACTGTTTTAGGGTTAGGTTAACATCTTCTCCAAATTAATGGGAGTTTTTATTCTTACTATCGCGATGAACGTACTTAGCAGGTATTTTTCATATTCTCAAAATAATTTTGTTGTAGTGTCTTAAGACGAAACTGGCAACACACACAGCCAGTGATGACATGGGCATTGAAATGTAGTCGCTTACTATGGGCCTCATAAGAGGGCTTATGGAGAGGGCTATGCTGGGAGTATCTCTACGTGATCGCATCAGAAATGAGGCCATCCGCAGTAGGACCAAAGTAACCGACATAGCCCTCCTAATCGCTAAACTTAAGTGACAGTGGGCGGGGCACATTGCACGTAGAACCGTTGGCCGTTGGGGAGGAAAGGTTCTCGAGTGGCGACCACGTACCGGAAGGCGCAGCGTGGGTAGACCCCCCCACAAGGTGGCCTGAGGACCTGGTAAAGGTCGCAGGAGTCCGCTGGATGCGGGTGGCGAAGGATCGGTCATTGTGCTACTCTTCGGGGGAGGCCTATGCCCAGCAGTGGACGTCTTTCGGCTGATATGATGATGATGATGATTCGTTTTGAAAATAGGATTTCTATTAAAATTTTGTCCGTGCGCGGTAAAGAGCATGTAATTTTGAATGTAGTCATTTCTCAAGGGGGTGTAAAGAAGGGTGAAAGATGTATGGGAAAACAAATAATTCTAAAGCGAGAATGAGTTCTACGCAGACGAAGTCGCGGGCAAAAGCTAGTAACATTATAAATCAACACGCAAATACAGACCTCGAGAAACTTAACTAATCATTGCTACATCAAAGTCACAATCGAATCCGGTTCCAGTCCCCCTTCGATATCCTTAATAGGCCCTGAAAGCACCTCGACTCCGCTACAAGCGATTACCGGCTTTGTCCTTCGACCCAATTCATTATTCCGTTTTAGCACTAAAATGGACGGTGTATATGCCAAGTTTCTCTACGATTGGCGTTATGGTTCACGATTTCGCACAGGGGTATGGGATAAGCTTAATCAGTTACAGTAGATTTTGTGTGCGTATTTCGAAAACAAATAGGAGGATGATACTGGTTATTGCACATCTAAATGCAAATAAAAATATATTTAAAAATTGTGCTGCCAGCTGTAACATAATAAATAACGAAAAATTGTGAATGTTAGAAAAAAATAATCTTACACAGAATCGAACTAAGAATAAGTAAGCTCCACCACCACCACCATATCAGCCCTAGGACGTCCACTGCTGGACATAGGCCTCCCCCAATTTCATGGGGGGTAAATGCCATAATCGCCACGCTTGGCATGCGGGTTGGCGATCGCAGTATCTCCACCGCACTCTAGGAATGCTGCTGCCCATTCCCCGGTGGTCTTGGTCGTAGTTTTAGGACATACCCGGGTCCCCGGGTAAGTAAGCTCAATTACATCATAACTAATAGATATAAATACTGTTATGGGGTGGGGTGGGGTGGGTGGGGTGTTGGTGGCGCACACGAGTTATTTGCAAAAATTGCGAAGCGTCTGGTTGATATATCTGGTGACCGAAGAGCTGGCGAACTTCCTCGCTCAACGTATCAGCATTGCGATACAGCGAGGAAATGCCGCGAGCATTCTCGGTACAATGCCTCAATGGCCGCAATGGTCTTAGATTTAAGTTAGTTTTAATTATATTTATATAATTAACTAGCGACCTGCCCCGGCTTCGCACGGGTGCAATGCTGATACTAAATAAACTACCGAATGTCTTTATATACAACCGGGCCAGTACCGCCGCAACCGCTATGCCCCTGCATTTTAAATCTGTAATACCTTCGAAAATATTCAGTTAAATTACATACACAATCTATTTAAGGTACGTAATTGGATAAGGATTAATGCTGTATTGCATAAAATAGCTTTCTTAAATAAGCCAAAATTTTTCGTAAAGTCTAAATGATATAAAATGGTTTTTGTGGGTTATCCCTAAGAGATAGACATATACCATCGAGGACTTTTTAAGATGTACAATACTGTAGTACATCACTTTGATCTATCTCGTAGGGTTCAGGCAGCGTTTGCAATGTAAGCGCAAAATAATGTGTTTATTTACGACATCACGTTTGAAACCTCTAAAATGATCAGTGTTTCTCTACTATGTTATACATTAATTATGTATATAAATCTTCCTCTTGAATCACTCTATCTAAAAACCGCATAAAAATCCGTTGCGTAGTTTTAAAGATTTAAGCATACATAGGGACAGACAGAGGGAAGCGACTTTGTTTTATACTATGTAGTGATGATTTGGGTAAGTATTCTTGTACATATTTTTCTTAATACATAAATAAAGTTTTTCTGTTAATATTCTTATGTATAGAAAGCATCGAAGACTCAGGAACAAATATTCATGTTTATCACACATATATTTGCTCTTAACAGAGTTTGAACTGAGGATTGGCTGCACTAACCAATAGGCTTAACCTTTCGTCAAATATTAACAACATAACATCTAAAAGGTAACATTTAAGATCTGCGCCTATGTACAATTTTACCCATGTTGAACAAATAAACTATTTCTATTTATATTATATCTACAATTGAAAAAAATACCTGGAAGCGTTATACGCGCGAGTGTTAGCTTATGTCATTAAAATAATCACCTAGCGTAGCGTGGAATCACCTAGCACTATTTTACTTATTTAAGTTTCACAAAATTTTGGCCTACCGCCCTATATCAATTCTGAAAGTCGGTAATTTAGACTTTTCAGGGAAAACTAAATTTTTAATTGTTGTGCCTA
Organism: Notocelia uddmanniana; assembly: GCA_905163555.1. Lineage (NCBI taxonomy): Eukaryota > Metazoa > Arthropoda > Insecta > Lepidoptera > Tortricidae > Notocelia > Notocelia uddmanniana. The sequence continues at coordinate 23,120,643 of LR991068.1, forward strand.
TCTGGCCATTAAAACTTAAATCACCTTATTCCAATGAATTTAACTGAATACAATTCAATTAAATTTATTTGTAAAACACAGGTACAACAGAGATCTTAAGAGTCCGCAGTAAGCTCGGTTCTTCATACAAACGTAGTTACGCTCTCATTTTAAAACGCCATGCTAGAATAACATGAAACTTTGTATACACAATGTGTTCCAGCATATCTAGGTCTGAAATTGGTTTCTGTTGCTTGAAATTATAATGAAGAAAAAATACAGCGATTATTTAAGTTTACCACACAAGACGTAAAAAACTTAAAACTCGCTGTATTTTTTTCTATTACAATTTCTAGGAACAGAAACTAATTACCGACCTAGATATGGCGGCTCCCATTTTGTGTACAAAGTTTCATGTTAGTCAACAAGGCGTTTTAAAATGAGAACGAAACTACGTTGTACCGAGCGTACTGGGGACTCTTAAGTAAACAAGTATGGTTACAGTTCTTACACAATTTAGCTCGTCAATATACAATTTAAAATAGTACTTATTGAAATATGTCATGTTCAGAGTATTAGAAAAATAAATTACAATAAAATTAAAATTGTCATCATTTGTCAGCCATGAATTCATTAATTGTGTAATATGCTTTCTTAATTTACCTAGCGAAGTATAGTAACCTTTTTTGCACAAAAGAACCAATTGGGCCGAAGTGTATCCGTAAGGGCCCTCGTATAAGATAGTAACCTTAATTTGGGGGTCCCCTGAAGGTTGACAGTTCTGTCACACTCTATAGAACTTTAAAGATTTTTTTTGCGAGATGGGTCCCAAATTAAACCTAAATTTACCTCTTCGAAATTCCTCTAACTCGAACCAAGCGCTTTGCATCATCTTTTATAATGCGCACTTCTAAGGTTTAGTTTGTATTTCCGAGTTCATATAACCTGGACCTTTTTAAGGCACGAGTGAGGCATCTTCTGGGTGAGCTCGCTTCATCGTCGGCCTCATCTTTGCTCCCTGGGTAGATGCTGACCAAGACCAATCCCATTTTGAATAAAAAAAGGGTGCGATCGTACCGTATCGTATCATTCAGTGGCTAGTATATACTAAACAAAAGTGATTTTCAGCCAACGCGGGCAGATAGTCTATAAAACTCACAGTTTCTTAAACCGATACCGGTATCCAAGTCACCATGACTTGATCTCTGAGCTAGCTGGTCAATGAAGTATAGCCAGTTCTATTCGTATAACGGACATATTAACCGGGATTCCTTTCAGATTGGCCCGGCCCGACCCTCATCACTTTGGACACTGTCATTACGCATTGAACAATTTCGTGTGTGCCGGGCCGCGTATAAATAAGGAAGTCCATAATCCAATTAAAAATTTAACAGTTTTGTAAGATTATATGAGAGAAATATTCACATGATTTGATATTTAACCTCTTGACAGCCACAGTCATCTAGATCAGATATCATGTATTGCCAAACTGGTTTGAACGTAAGTAGTTCAACAAGAAAACAGTTGCATATTATCTTGTTGAATTGTAAATATTTTTCCTCTTTTTGTATCAACACTTATATTTTACTTTTATTAAGTAAGTCAAGTATTATCATTGCAATAAGCATATTTTTTAATATTCTTTAACAACAACGCAACGCAACGGCACGCCATCACATCACCAGTGGTTGAGATTTTTTACACGAACAGACCACTAATGTTTACCACATAAAATATCGCAAAAACTCAAAACATCGGAGGCCAGAAAATGTCCTCACGTAACTTGAAAAACTTTTTTAATAATGTCTTCTTATCATGTTTTGATGTTAGCGAGTCCCTTGTAAATATATTATACCTAACTTTAATTAAGTTGTTATGCGTAACAGAGCCTGGCTGATATTCGACTTATAAAAAATAAAGATGATCTTTATGTTAATAAGTCAAATATAAAGATGGGGGACATAAAATTATCCTATGATATACTAGGGACGTATATCTGTAATTGTGTTGATGTTATTATGAATGTTATATAAACAGTAAATACAGTAATGAAACCAAGTCTTTCACAAATTATATTACAGATAATAACAATATGTTACTAGACTTTGGCGCTACCGTCAGATGGAATTTGTACAGCATTATTTTTTAATGTGTTTCCACCACCACCACCATCATCCACTACTCGGCATAGGCTTCCTCCAATTTCATGGGGGGTAAATGCCATAATCGCCACGGTTGGCGTGCGGGTTTGCGATTGCAGTATTTCCACCGCACTCTAGCGATGCTGCTGCCCATCCCCCGGTGGTCTTGGTCGTAGTTTTATGACATGCTTATTGTGTTTGCTCATCCTAAAATTACTCACACTTACACTTAGTTACAGGTAGACTGGTGAACTTTTTTTATGTTTAGGAAATGCTTTTATGCATCCCATCCGGTTGGGGGGACCAGGACGGGTGTGACGGACTAACCGCAGCAAACGCCTTGGACTACCGTCTAAAACCCCAACGAGTGCTGGCTTCGCCTTGTCGAGGACGCCGCGGAATCGCTATCAGCATTCGACCGCGTGCAGGTGGACTGATGATCTGGTAAAGGTTGCGATAATACGTTATATGCGCAGGACCGGTCATTATGGCGCTCTTTCGGGAGGCCTACATAAACATTATTCATAACTCACAATTCGCCTTCCAAATTTCACGACGTTTCAAGCAACGATACTCAAGTTAACGTCGAAAAATATTTTAACAACATACAAAAAAACGCCGAATTGTTCCATTATAGTAAGAGAACTTCGTTCTCTCGTTCAATGAAATTATCTTCATTGTGATTATGAAGCATAGTGATAAGTCGTTCTTTCATACCCGTCAGTAATTTTGTGCTGATATATCCTACAATAAGCCAAAGCACAAACATCCTATCACAGTGATGGGTAACATTTCTTGGATTAGGTCGACGATATCAAATAATCATGACATTTCAAGGCGGCTTCCAGTACATTCCAACTCAAATTACACCATTACCCGAAAACCACAATAATAAGGGAGAATTAGTACACCATCCCTAAATAGGGCGGTCCATCTATCCGCCTCTTTCACTCAGCATCAGAAGGGAAAGGACAGTATGATTCAAATTATAGGGCTTATTGTCAAAGTCACTGACTTTGACTTCGCTCAAGGCTGAACCAAAAACAGCCTCCATTTTGCACTAACAAATTAATTTCAATTCCATTACAATATCAGTGCGTCATGATTACACACTGCACTATGCATTAAGGCTTGACCCTCGCCGAAATTGGCTAGTGTTAGCTCGACATTATTAAAAAAATACTATATGACGATCTGTTTAGCCTAGTTGGTAGTGACTGCCTCCGAAGCTAGATGTCCCGGGTTCGAATCCCGGCCAGGGCATTTATTTGTGCATTTTTCACGGATATTTGTTCTTGGGTCTTGGATGTTTTCTATGTATTTAAGTATGTATTTATCTATATAAGTATGTATATCGTCGTCTAGTACCCATAGTACAAGATTTGCTTAGTTAGGGACTAGGTCGATTTGTGTAAGATTGTCCCCCAATATTATTATTATTATATACAAAATATTATGTTTTTCAAATAAAAATGCAGGTATAAAATAAATACAAGTGGAATAATAAGAGTGGCTTTCAACATTAATTACTGCGTTCTTTTTAATATGGAATTTGAGGAAAACACCCTTACTCCTTATGACCTGTAAAAAATGATATACTTACTTATTCTGGTATTAAAATTATAATATTTAACGCACAAAATGGTTGTAAAACTACCTTTTTTTTAATATACTCGTAATTTACTAAGGAAAAGCAGGCATTCATAGACCTTTTGTGGCTGTAAGTGACTTATAAAAAACTGTAAAGAAAACCAAACTGTAAAGAAAATCAAAATCATAAATGTGAAAATGGCAGCCAAGTTCGCCGATAAAAAGAATTGAGATCTAAATGGGCGCCAAGTTCCGTAGATTATCTGAAGTTGCCAAGTTTGGCACTAGTTTGTTTACAGTGAAACTAATTTACTGCGGCTTAGTGCATTTTGAGCCTTAACTTGGCAGTTTTCTATGCAGTATATTATAATACCATAAAAGCTGTTGGGGTTCTTCAAGAAAGGAGTGTATAAATTCTTAAAGGGTCGGCAACGCGCATGTGACACCCCTAGGAGTTGCAGGCGTCCATAGGCTGCGGTGACCGCTTACCACCAGGCGGGCCGTACGCTTGTTTGCCACCGACGTCGTATAAAAAAAAAAGTTACTATAGAAAATACCCAAACCGCTATACTAGGTGCACCTAAAATATTTAAAGAGTTCCCTCGATTTCTCCAGGACCCTTTGATCGGATTCTGACCCGATGACAATGGGACCACCCCGAAAGTATACCGTTTCAAACAAAAAAAGAATTTTCCAAATCGGTTAATAAATGACGGAGTTCTGAGGTAACTAGCATAAATAATAATAATAATAAAAGTAATAATAAAATCACTGTTTTCAGATTTTTTCTGGTGTATACACATAATTACCAAGCTGCATGCCAAATTTCAGCTTTCTAGGTCATCTGGAAGTGGGTTAGGTTTTTGATTACTAGTCAGTCAGTCAGTCAGTCAGTGGTAAAAATGCCGTTTTTTGGAATTTAATATCTCAGTAACTATTAAACTTAATTTTGTGATATTTGGGGTTCTAGTTGTTCTAAAAGATCTTAATATATGTACCAAATTTCATGTTTCTATGTTCGATAGATTTGGAGTAATTGGGGAATCAAAAGTGGCTCCAAACGGTTCGTGTAATATAACACACGGCTGCTGTCCGCCAGTTCCTGGGGTGAACTTGGCTGGATACGCTGCCGCGTGTCTAGATATTTAAAGGTATTATAAATCGAGGGGTGTGAGGTAAACTCCGATAAGTCAAGGTATTTGCTTTTTGAAATAAGAACTCAATACGTATTTGGTAACACATATTTCTGAGGTTCTATTCTCGAAAACCTTTGTTTGACCGCCCAGCCCTCGATATGAATCAAGAAGTTTCAAATATAGTTTCAATATGTCAAAAACGCGTGCCTTTATTGTATGCTAGATCTGTCTTACCCTGTTAATGATGCGTTTGAATATTAATACTGATTGATTTAGTGAGGATTGTATTCTGTGGGTTTTGAGCAGTTTTGATCATTTACCGTATCGGGTATCTAATGGAATCGAGTTGGGTATAACTTGGCTTGACAACAAAAACTTCCCCTATTGTAATCCTATACGTATTTTCTTTACAAAACATTTCTCAAAAGTTATCAAGAAGTTTCAAAAGTCATTTAGTAGAAGAAAATTGCGTGCCCCTAAATAAAAATAACTCAGGATCGGAGTGAGTGGCGTACTCAAGAGAGGCCTATTCTTAGCAGTGGCCAATTACACACATATACATACTCATATACTCACGAACGTATTCCATTAGTGTAGGCAGAGACCAGATAATGCCAAATACTACGGTCCTGGGCGGGTACGGTACCGGTCGGAGCGGTATGAGATAAGCGATTACGGGCTGAAAAAATATCATGTCTGCATATACGGGATACCAATAGAGTACAGGTTAACATTTCTTAGGTGCCTTCCTGATTTATCGATGCGGAGGCGGTACGATATGAGTAAACTGTCAGCTGTCAGTGTCAACCGATATCAATGCAGTACTGCCCCGCTTCTGCGCATGATATTAGTACTGCGCAAACGTAATACTGGAAGTATTTCGTCATGTGACGAAATCTCACACCAGTATACTCACGTCAAATAACAAAATATATATCACATATCGCACCCGCCCCGCCAAGTCAGGGAGCCGCCTCATTTGAACGATGCTGATGAGTAGATATTGTTAAGTGAAATCATTCGTGATTTTGATAAACAAGGTGCAAATCAAATTACTATATCCCCTCTTCAGACACCATTTTTCGTAGAGAAAATCTGAGATCCGGGTACCCAGCGTTCGGAGGAAGTTTTTTTTAATACCACGTCGGTGGCAAACAAGTGTGCGGCCCGCCTGATGGTAACCGGTCACCGCAGCCTATGGACGCCTGCAACTCTAGGGTTGTCACATGCGCGTTGCCGACCCTTCGGACTTTTCAAATAATGTTGTTCTAGAAATCATCATTTTTGACATAAAAAAGTACACCTTTCCATTTTTTCAGTTGATTTGTTGAAAAGTAGATTATTCTACAATATACACGCTATTTCTCCGTAACCCACAAAAAGCTCAGAATATCCACGTCTCCGAGTCCACAATCCACATTATGAATCCAGTCGTAATGCACTCCTTGATTCATCTTGTCCGGAGACGTTGAGTAAGCGGTTGTCAGCGCAACTGCGGCCGGATTAGGAGCTCGGGGACGTATGGAGTACAATTAGGGAAATGGGAGAAAGGTTGGGGTAGTTGTGTTGTATTTTAAAAGAAAATACGTTAAAACTATACACTTGATAAGCCGACTTCCTGACTTGGCAGGCATATTTTGACGACCTGTTTAGCCTAGTTGGTAGTGACTCTGCCTCCGAAGCTAGAGGTCCCGGGTTCGAATCCCGGCCAGGGCATTTATTTGTGAATTTTTCACGGATATTTGTTCTTGGGTCTTGGATGTTTTCTGTGTATTTAAGTATGTATTTATCTATATAAGTATGTATATCGTCGTCTAGTACCCATAGTACAGCTTTGCTTAGTTTGGGACTAGGTCGACTTATGTAAGATTGTCCCCCAATATTATTATTATAAAAAAAATGTATATATATTTGTATTTGGTGTGTGACATTTTGATCTTTGGCGTGAGCTTTGTCTCTCACAAATTGTCTCACTTGACGTTGACGGTATACTGTGTTACATTTGCTCAGTGGTAGGGAAAATCTTAATAACTCGAATGACACTGACAGCTGACAGAGCTTACTAATATAACCTAAGAGAAGGCTCAATTGGCCATACTTTTCTGACCAGAGTAAAAGCTAACGACATTTTCTAACTTACGAACAGTATTTACGATGACCGACGGTTGTAAACAACCATGACTAACCATTTGGTTACGCGCCGACATTTAATTATTTAAACAGAGTTTATGCCACACGGAACACCCTTCCCGATTCCATTGGCGAGAGGGTACATCGCTAGGATATCACTTGTCTCAAGTATTATTCATAGCCCTTTTTGAATCCCCAGCCTGGCACCATATACACATACAAATTGATCAATTGTATGTGTATATTTGTTTTAAATGCCATGTTATGACATTTAAATAGGTATGTTTATTTGCGTTTTGTGTGACTGAAATATGATTACTTGCGCATTTCCAACAAAGCAAATTACAAATTAAATTAACCCGCATTTTGTACTTACTTTGCACACGCCGTTCATAATCCGTGTTTCGAATTTTAAAGCCAGCTCAGCCATAATGCCATTCACAACTCGGTTCGCCTCGTCTCACCACTCTGTCTCTGTGTAGTTTGACCCTGAGATTCGTAACTTCATCATGACATCATTATATATTATGTTAGATTTTTTGTTACCATTTTTTTTATATAATTATACAAGGTAAACTAAAAAACTAATTAAACTATAAGCGGTTCTCGCTCAAGGTGCGGATCATATTATATTTCCAGCGATATTCTTGAAATAGTCGAAAACTTTTGCTATCTGACATCGACTAGCGCCAGCAAATTGGGTATTTTTCACACGTTAAAATGTATAACATGGTGTCACTGTATTTATAGTAAACCATCAAATTATCATAATAAATTGAAGCATACGCCATTTTACCAGATTTATTAAAAAATATGTAACTTCAAGAATTGCAAAAGCATATTGTTTTTATTATCGTCAAAAAGTCACCAATAGAATCATAAATTGTTTGCAGTATTTTAGGCTAAATCAGCAATATACATATTTTCCCAACAGTTGGTTCGATTAATTGCGCGCGACGTCGTAAGCGAATGTCAATTTGTAGGAGCCTTTTGGGGGCTGCTAGCGTTGAGCTAGGTTTGTCGCTAATTTATGGCCTTTATTGTGCTCTAAGCGTAGTCGGTCCCATATAGAGATTTGATCTTCTCCATAAACTGGTTTAAATAGCATTTTAAGAAAATTAGTCAAATGCCGTATAGTGCGAATGGACTAGGCCATAGTACCCAAATGCCTTCTAGAAGGCCGACCAAACGGCCGCAGAAGTAGAAGCAGGCCCATGCTCAGATGGTTGGATGGAGTTGAAAAGGACACCAGGACCTCAGAAGCGACATGTTAGAGAAGGAAAGCCACGAATAGATCGGACTGGAGAGATTTGCTTGACCAGGCTAGGGCCCACCCGCGGCTGTAACGCCTCAGATGATGATGATGACCGCGTATGGTGCTATGATCGGGAGATTGATACACAAATAGGCAGAGCTGCAGCTACCTTTGGATAGAGTCTGGTAGGTAATAATTCTCACTACGGGTGAAGTTACAGAATATTCAGGAGCTGGCACTGCTTAAAGCGATATAGCAAGACCCAAGTAATAAGGCGCGCGGATTAAGCAATAATAGTCTCTCGGTCAACTACTTAAGAGCTTTGACGCGCGCCATATTAATTGAGTTCTCCTATACCAATGCGGCAAGATACTCGTACATCCTGAAAAAAAATATTCGGTGAGTTTAACTGTATTTATCAGTCACTCATATTTACTTTCGCATTTGATAAGAACCATAATAGTGGATATTGCAAAAGATAAGACAAGTAACGCGTCAGATGTTAGCAAATTACAGACCTATCTCTTTGACGACTGTAGTGGCTAAGGTGATAGACAGTCTGCTCGACAAACATCTATCTATACACGTACCCCACCACCACCATCATATCAGCCAAAGAACGTCCACTGCTGGACATAGGCCTCCCCCATATTCACGGGGGGTATATGCCCTAATCGCCACGCTTGGTATGTACGGGCTGGCGATCGCAGTATCTCCACCGCACTCCAGGGATGCTGCTGCCCATCCCCCGGTGGTCTTGGTCGTAGTTTTAGGACATACCCGGGTCCACGGGTTATACACGTACATCTAAATGAAACAGGTTGGATTTCAGCCTGGACTCTCTAGCGAGTCTGATGACCTGGTTAAGGTCGTGTAGTCCGCTGGATGTGAGTGGCGCAGGACCTGTCGTTGTGGCATTCTTTGGGAGAGACCAATGTCGAGCAATTGACATCCTTCGGCTGATAAAGGTAATGATGGTTATGATGTTTTTTCACAATATCATTCGAATTTGGTTATGAAATATTGCGTCATATATAATTTATTTTTGTTGAAACCAGAATTTTGTTGGTTGATATGAACATTATTTTTATTTACTTTGACAATATTATCTATAGTTCATGTTTCCACTATATTTGTTAAGATAATTTGATAGTTCATTATCTATTTCTGTTGCATATGTAATTAGGCAGAACACAGAGGTCAAAATAATGCTGGTTTGTATGAGACAAGTTAAGCGTTGTGCTGAAGTGGTTAGCAAGTAGCTTTAATCAAAATTTTGGTCTGAATCGTAGAAAAGTATCGCGGGCTGGAATTTAATTAGCTCAGTAACAGATGAAGCTTTTAGTCATTGTTTGATGTATGCACTTCGAATTTTAAGCCATACAAATAACAATTCCTTTACTATAGCTTTTAATTGCAGAAAAAAGTGGCGAGAAAGCCGGTCTATTCATACAAGTTCTACATAGTTTTCCTTTTGAGCTGGAAGATCCGATGGCAGTAGTGTACAACCTATGCCAAATCTTGGCATTAGATGCCAAGCAGCTCACAGGCACCTATTATTGCGCTAAATAAAAACAATACTTAAAACAGTTCCGAAAGCTGCCAGCAGTATGCTATTTGTGTCCTTTGCACTTTGGTATTAATTTCTTTTCTACAAGATTTCTGATGACCTGGTAAAGGTCACGGGAGTCCGCTGGATGCGGGTGGCGCGTCATTGTGGCACTCTTTAGGGGAGGCCATTTTTTTTATCACAAATGGGATTGCTCTTGGCCAGCATCTAGCCGGGGGGGGGGGGGGGCAAAGATGAGACCGACGATGAAGCGAGCTCACCCAGAAGATGCCTATGTGTAGCAGCGGACGTCCATGGGCTGTTATGATGGCGATGATTAATTTATTGCTTTATTCCTTATTTTTTTTTTTTTTTTTTTTTATTTATTTATTCAGGACAACAACAGCCGTAAATATACATTTTACATCAGAATGGTTACATAGCAGAAGGCCAATAACAGTTATCCATTGTATTACAAAATTACATCCTTGTTTATAATAAGTGAAAGTGAATAGTAGTAAATTGCAAGCAACACAAAGTATATACGAAATGAGACATACGTAGACATAATCCAGAGAGAATTTTTATCACAAATGGGATTGCTCTTGGCCAGCATCTAGCCGGGGGGGGGGGGGCAAAGATGAGACCGACGATGAAGCGAGCTCACCCAGAAGATGCCTATGTGTAGCAGCGGACGTCCATGGGCTGTTATGATGGCGATGATTAATTTATTGCTTTATTCCTTATTTCGAATGCTAACCCAAACCCAAAACAGTGTAGACCTGTACTAAAATTAAAGAGACGTAAATAAAATTCTTCCGTGCGTTATAATTTAAAAGGTTGGAAATATATAAAAACAAGTTGTGTCTTTTTGGGACTAGGTACCTCTAAAACCGAGCAATCGCGATAGCACATCAAAATTTGCTTCAATGAAGATTGAAATTAAAGAGACTGGAAATTCAACTGAAAGCATTGAACACAGAAGAGTGGCGGTTACTCCTCCGACAAGAACGAAGCTCATGTTTTGATGATGCTGATGGCAATTGTAAAAAAACTGACGCTTCAAGGCGGAAGTAAATGTAATTCTGCTCTCTGCAACATTACGCAAGTCGCGGGCAAGAAACCAGGTGAAACGATCGCAATTCAAGACATTACCTACAAGTTGAAGAGCCCCTAGAGATTTCGATCGCTAGGTAACTAATACGGGTACCAATGGCAGTAAGTTTAAATCGAACACGGACGTAAAGGTAATTTCCGACCATTTAACTCTATTCATTGCTAGCCCTATTCTCGCTGATTGCAATATACCTTAACCGATACTATCGTTCACCTGTCATGAATCAAGATTGAGAGTGACAGGTATTGGCTCAATGTCACAAATGGAAGGCTTTTAACTTTAGTGTACTTAAGTATAAAATCGTACCGAAAACGTATACCCTAGTATCAATTCAGATTATTATCATGAATTGAAATCAAGAACTCGATCACAAAGGATGTTACTCTCATTTTTTACGGTTCCGTACCTCGAAAGGAAAAAACGGAACCCTTACAGGATCACTTTGTTGTCCATCCGTCCGTCTGTTTGTCTGTCAAGACCCTTTTTCTCAGGAACGCGTGGAGGTATCAAGCTGGAATTTATATCAATACTAAGGTCTACTGTCCCTTGGAGCTGTGAAAAAATCAAACTTCTAAGCCATAGCAATCAAAAGATATAGCCGTTTATGCCGCAAATTTTCGACACTCGCAAGGGAATCAAAACCTACAGGGTAGTTCCCGTGAACTCAGAATCTTGAAATTTGGTACGAAGCAACGTCTTATAGCACAGATAAAGGAAAAATTGCGAAAACCGTAAATTTTTTGTTACATCATATAATAAAAATATTTTTGCCGGAACCCTCGGTGCGCGAGTCTGACTCGCACTTGGCCCGTTTTATACTTTTGAAACAATAGCTTCACTTTTGGCACTATAGTAGTCGGCGGTTAATAAGTCAATCCTGATACGTCACCTCCATAAAGTTTATAACCTAAAAGTTACTTTGAGGTTATAAACTGTATGGACATGACAGGTGTCAGGATTGACTTCCCAACCGCCGACCACTATACCTACATTGCCTAACATGCTAAAGTTTTTTTTTTAATTTTTCATACAATATTATTAATGTTTTTATTCAGCCAAACAAATCAAATCCTTGAATAAACTTTAGACATGGCTTAGAAACAAATACAATAAAAAACACTCTCAAAAACACAGATCCATTCACATACGAATTCATAAAAAACCTATTTATTTAGGTCGTGAGCATATTATTAATTATAATCCTACCGACTGAAATGTTTAATCCAAATAATATTCAGAATGGCTCGCTTGGCATGCAATATCAGGTATTGGTAACACGATATTCAATATGAATTTGATGGTCAATAACCAAAGTCAATACGGAGCTGAGACTACGCTGTCCATGGTCTGTGGTTCCTCACAATGTAAACCCGGAACACAATTCAAGTTGTAGCAACGAGCGTTTGTGTCTTGGTGACCAAAGCCTACTTTTCAAAACTTTTTCACGAGGATTATTCAAGTAAGGTTCCGGCCACATCGCTACTTAAAACGCACTGACGTTTGTAACTCATAAGTTTCTCCCTCTCGTTCACAGCGATTCCGTACCGTCACCGTATTTTGAGCACGGGTGTGGCTGTACCTTTATTTTGAGACCATAGTTTCTCTGATGTTATTTATTATATAGTCACTCATTTAATGGAGACTAATTTGCTGACACCTTTGGCGAATAGGTTGGATTTACCGTCACCATGTGCATTAGTAACTACTAGGTATTTACAATACGAGCTTTGTAGTAGTTTGTTTAGTTTGGAACATATCTTAACCTCATAAGGCGCAACCGCCTAATTTTAGGACAAAAAATTCAGCCTTTACAGCCCAACTTCTTAAATTTCTGTAATAAAATTAGACCCTTTTTTGGGAGCCTTTAAATTTAAATAGGAAGGATATTTGGGTCGTTATTACAGTCTTCCTAAACAAAGTTTGGGCTATACGAGGTTAAAGTCTTCTTGATTTTATAGAGTAAGGTATATTTTTTGGAAAGCAGCGAGGTTGCCACACAAATTTTCTTTTCAAAACGCACCAAATAGTGAATATTTTAAGTCGAATCTGCAAAGATTTGGTGATATCACGGTGATGTTAGAAAATTGGCAATGTAACAAGCTGTCCAAACACAATCTCGAATCGTGCTCAAGTTTACATGTCGGACGTTAGGTACATGAAGACGTTTATCGGTCTGTTGGTTATTATATAAAGTCGGTTTGTATCGGAAACACATCAGGCAACTGACTACTCGTGAAACTAAGCATATTAAAAAAAATGTGGATAACCTTACACAAATGAACAAAATTTTATTATATGAACAATATTAAGCAACTTAAACTAGACCTAGAATAGAACTAAATTAAAACTAAAAACTAATACTAAATAAAATTAAAATAAATCTAAAAAATTTGACCACTTTGGCATGGTGCCAAGGATGCTGGCAGCATTTCCCCTCTGTATTACGATGCTAATACGTTGTGCGAGAAAGCTGCCAGCTCTTCGGTCCCCAGTGAAGTCGACTAGTCTTTTAGAAAGTTCTTTAAAGAGTTTAAGAGCATTCGGACCCCACGGGCCAAGGGTCTCGACCCCGAATGGCATAAAAATATACTCGGGGCCGAGACCCCTGTACTTCTGGACTTTAAGCTTTTCAGCCGCTTTAGCCGCCGCACCTGCTTGGTTACTGGTCCCGGTGACGTGGGAAGGGGCCAGTGTGTCTACACAGGTAGCGTCCCACACTAGCACCCTTCCCAAACCCCAAGGAACCAGGGACACACCGTCCGGTCTCTTGCCGTCGTCTCTGGCTATGCCAGTTGGCTCCAGTAGAGCTGGCAAATTGACGGATGCAAGTGACCGGCGGATAATGTCATTCAGTGCGGCGTGTCTAGAAAAGCGGCCAGCACATTTTTGACAGGATAACCCGTGGTGTCCTAATTCGTCGACTTCACTGCCGCAGGGGCACCTGTGTGGAGCACAGATACGGACTCCAAGCCGAAGACAGGTCGCGATGCGGAGTGTGTCCGGCGTGAGGAAGGTTCCGATGTTTGGTGAGGGATACGCCCGGAGCCACTCACCGGACTCCCTCGACGCCGAAGCCAGTAGTCTGGCCCGTTCGCGGCCCGTACTACGGCTTAGGAGGGAATTCACTGAAATTTGGCACATGATGTCATCCCAGCTCCTTTGACAATTTGGATGAGTTGATAATCCTTGCTCGGGCAAGCATCTGAGCAGCCGGCTTGGCTTCGTCCAAGCCCGCAGTCTCATAGTTTGAGGGAAGACCCCGTAGGATTTTACCTATGAGACTTGTCCAGCAATGGTCGCTGAGCTGAATGTTGAGAATGGATTCCAAGGTTGACTTGATAAGGTCATCTAAAGGTAAAATAATATTTTCGAATTTCCAAATAGGGCTACCGCGAATGATGTATGTCAATTTAGGGACAAAAAGGCAGAATTTAAGAATTGTAATTGCGTAATGAGGGCTTATTTCGAGAAGACGATCTGAATAGGTTTTGAATTTGGAAATTGATTTTTGTATATAATTTTGAAAAGAGTCTTCGAAAATAGGAGACCCAAGGAGGCAGAGCGACTCGTTGTTAACAATTTTTATGTTCGGAGTTAGGGTATTAAAGTTTTGTTCAATATTGTTGTGGTTAGGGATTGAAGTTGGAATGTACAATTCACATATAACTTATTTCAAGACCGATGTTCCAAACTCGGTCTTGATTGTGGACAGGTCGGAAAAAACAGTATCTACGTCGCCTCCTAGGGTTCCATCATCCAGGTACCATATGTTAAATTTAGAATTTAGTTTTTTGATAATAGGGTTAATTGCCAAAGAGAAAATTGCTGGCCCGAGAGGGTCACCCTGCTGACAGCTGACTTCTGAAGAAAGCACGTTTTCGCGATATAGTAATTTCGTTGGGTCTGCGTAGGATAGAAGTAAATAATTGTAAATTTCGGGTATGTTATCTTTTGCTTCTGTCAGCAGGGTGTATCTATTTATCGAATTGAAGGCATTTTTGATATCGATTTTGATCAACACCTCGGACGTCGCGTTGGAGAGGTTCGTGCGCAGGGAGTGTACGGCTGCTTCGCAGCCCCCTTTGGTGCCAAAGCCTTGTTGTATTGGTTCAAAATGAGGTTTTAATTTAGATATTATGTGCCGGACTGCTAATTTGGATGCGAGACGCCGAAGTGTTGTACCAACGGCTATAGGTCTCACCCCACCGTCTTTCTTGTTTAGGGCGATAAGGTTAGCGCCGAAAAGAATGGGGACTATATCAGGGTTAATGTTTCCTGTATACATTTTATTTATTAACTTTGTTATGGAATTTAGAAGCTGTTCACCAGCATCGCCTGAAAAATGTGAAATGAGATCTTTTAGATGTTGGGGTGAGATTCCATCCAGGCCTGCTGCGGATCCAGTTTTAAAAGAAACAATGGCCTCGAGGGTTTCTTTACTATTGATTTGAAGACATACCTGGCTAGCCGTTGGTGTGTCGAGAAAATATGGGGTTGAAGGAGCTGGGGGGTGTTTAGTCTGTAAGGCCTGAAGGGTGTCTGGATGGTCTGGCGACAGCGACTCACTTGAAAAAAGGAGACGAGCTGCACCTTTAAATCCCCGTTGCTGATTTTATTTTCAATATGCTTTCGGCGGTTAAAAAGTCCCGGGTTCTTATGTGTATTTGCTGTGGAGGGCGGAAAAGTTTGATTAGAGCAGTTGTTTTCATTTTTTTGGGTAAGAGAGGTGTTAGAGTCATCTTCATTGACGTAAAGCGTACGATATGAGAACTGGAAGAGATTCTGCCAGTCATCGATGCTATTACTATCTATGCATGATTCAATGAGTTTGGTAAGATGGGCTGCGACAGTGATTCTAGCGCCACGCGGGACTCTTTTAACTACTGGGATACTATGTTTTAAGTTGCTGAGATAAATATGGAATGGAACAGCTTGCTTGTTAGTGGTTAGAACTACGGGGGCTGAAGTGTTGGGGTTATTTGGAGTGATATTTTGAGTGAGGCATTTTCTGTGTGACTTCGTAAAATGTATATTAAGCCCTCTTACGGATTTAAAACTTCTAGTACATTGGCTGCATGTGTAGTTAGTCGAAGTGCTGTCGCCAGGTTGGGTTGAAGATTGCATCCACACTTATATATTAAATAACTTACTGAAAAACATAAACTACCTATATAAAAACAGTGTGAGTAAACAGATGTAACAAAATAAAAAAAAATTACACTGTCACTGATGGCGGTTGACTGCAAGCTTTGACGGGATGTGCGTATAGATGTGCGCTGAAGTTGCACGGTGCATAAACTTGACACGGCGCAAGCGTAGGTTTGATGTTGTCTTGGCAACGTGCGACGACGGGCCAATAGCGTGTAGCACTGGAGCACATGTGTATGCAAAGGCAAAACAATGATGGCGACCTTTCAAAGTGCTTTAAGGCGAGGAGACAGCTCAGTGTATGGTGCGACTGCGTTCTTATTTCCTACTGTAAACACTTGTACGTGTGAGTCACAAGTAAAAAAACGTTTTGGATAGAAATTACTCGCCCATTATTTTCTATTGTATTTTTATAATGTGCATTTTATCAGCTGTTATCTTGTCACGTTTGACGGTTTTTTTTTTTTTTCAACTAAGCAAAACTTGTACTATGGATACTTAGGCGACGTATCGTCATAGTATATATAATACTTAAAAACATCGAAAACTTCGCAGGCATGTGTGCTCGTATATTTGGATCATAAAAAGCTACCAAAATCACTTATTCATGGAACAATTTATGATTTATATTCGTAGTCAAGCACAAGGGAAAGTTAATTCTGTCTGACTGTGACTCAGGTGGGAATCGAACTGTCTTTGTGTTATTACCATAATTGTAAGAGAGGTAGGGCACAGTGCAATAGCATGTCGCTCATACACTACAGAAGACCGCAGTCATGATAACACCAATACTTGTTCTGTAGGTTTGCGGTGTTGTGTTCCTGGTTATGACTAAGATCGCCAGAGCTTCAGAGTTTGCGCTGTGTAGGGGACCCGAGTAACGGACCCGTTTGTATGTGTAGCTATCAAAATACCCAACCCTCAAGTTAAAAAGGGGTTTAGTAACGCACGTGTGATTCTTATGGAGTCGCAAGCGCCTGCTTACCACTAGGCAGGCCCTAAGCTTGTTTGCCACCGTCGTTGTATAAAATGCGCCACAAGCGACATCAGAATCATTTTGTTTTGTTTTAATTGGGATGTTTCCAGCATAAAATTCGAAACGGGTTATTTATAGAAATGAAGATTCGGGAAGGTTGTTTATCGAACCATACCTAATACATTCTCAGCGTCCCAGTTAAGGAAATAAGCGTCTTACAGACAAACTGATTTAACTCCTTTCCCCGAATTTCGGCTTCTGTGCGCCAGTAATTCCCTTATCCGTATAACGGCTTTCCGTCTGATTTCCGTTCTGACAATTGGGAGGATTCGCTGTAGCTCGAGCTATATTTGACCTCATATATTGATATGATATTGCTTTGATATTTTGTTGCGCGCACTCGTGTCTTGAGCTGGCTAAATCTGAGGTAGTAATCATCATCATCATCCTAGCGTTACGTACAGTTGAATCTTGAAGGATGCCCGGAGTCCGCTATCTAATGCCAAGAACTCTCGTAGCTACTAGTTTTTACGCAAGCGACTGCCATCTGATCTTCCAACCCAAGGGAGAAACTAGACCTTATTGGGGTTAGGCTTGTCAAGTGAGTGGGCAACTTGACTGTTAGAAGATCTCAAGCCGCCTCGCGTCTAACACAATCCGTTTCGACAGAATAGCCGACTTCCTGACTTGGCGGGGCGGGGTCGGCATGTGGCATCATGTTCTTTGGCGTGAACTGACTGACTGATGACTGATGTCGCACGGTTTCCTCACTTGACAGAGTACTGCCATTTACGCAGAAATAATATCATGCGAAGTAGGGCAGTAATGCATTCGTATAATAATAATAATTATTAATTCACCGACCGAGCGAAGTGAGCGAAGCGTCTCGGTTTCAGCTTTCGACAAAAATTCTTCCGTATGTCTGTCTGTCTGTCCGGATGTTCTCCTATACAGGTCGCATTTCTCAAGTGATTCTCGTGAAATTTTGTGAGCAAGTTCTTAATTATCTATATTATCTATAGATTTTTTTGTCGAGTCAGTTTTTGGAAATTTTGAAATTTGAAAAGATTGTTTTTTTGCGATGTATTGCTTACAGAGCTACTAGTTATTTAGATTTCTCAGAAAATAGGCTTTCCCCATGCAATGAGCTCTAAGTCTAAGTCTAAGAGTAGAACAGGATTCCGTGCCAGCGATCTGGATTTGCTCAGGTATTTAGTAAAGTATAGCCTCGATTCCGGGCATCCCGCGTCTGTCAGAAAGCACTCATTTAAATGTGGGTAGGCAAGCAGTAAAGGAGTGGTAATGACTATACTGTCAGCAAGTCCGCCATAGTTTGGTGCGCGTGAAAGCGTGCGTCGGCGATCAATGTCATGTCAATCGCATATCCCTATGCCTGGTCAAATCGGTCTCCGGAATGTGCTGCGTGATAATGTTAAAACGTGCGCATTTTACTAATATGGGATATTCAATTGTATAAATTGGTAATTTATTTGCGAGTATATATAAATTAGCAGAGTTTACGTGTACATGGAAATATATAAAAAATGATTGAGTATAGGTTTCAGTAAGCTGTAAACTGTCAGCTGTTGGTGTTTCCGCAAGCACATTGCCGACCCTGGAAAAATCTGTAGGTACATTCCTTTTTTTAAGATCCCTAAAGTTTTTTTTTATAAGTGATGCAATGGAATCAGAGCTATGAAACCCTTCGTTAAAAAGGTGGAAATTGGCAAAGACAGTAGTTGACATCAGTAAAAATAAATTAAGATTTAATCACCTATTAACAAAATTAATAAAAATATTCTTTCTTTCTTCTTCTTTTGACAATCTTACACAAATCGACCTGGTCCCAAACTAAGCAAATCTTGTACTTTGGGTACCAGACGACATATTAATTCATATCCACAACAGGCTACGGCTACCAGGTGAGTACATTAGCCACATGCGTCGTCACAAACTTGTAGATTATTCTTTACAATTCTTCTCTACTAATGATATTATAATTAGACCTTAGACCTTTTTTAATCCAATTTAATTGGGGAATCTCAGATTAAAGCTTGAAACGCACAGACCGCGGCGCAGCGTCATTGCTGAGCGGAGGCGGTTTTGCGGTAAAGCGAACGTGGTCTGGGGCACATCGCACCGAAAAACCGCGCGGTAGAGCGGAGGCGGTGTGTGTGACATATGAAGCAGTAATCTACAGTCGACAGTTTCAGAAAACCGCCTCCGACCCGCACCGCGCCGCGTCCGCTCTGTGCGTTCCGAGCTTAAAAAATATTATAAGAAATAAACAATTTATAAATGTCAACAATCTTGCCCGCAGATTATTATGTTAGTTATTCAACTATAACTCTATTTAGCGCTAAGTGACTAAAGACATACACACACACACATATATTATTATATTACATAAGAAGACACTAAAGGTAAAGTAAAAAGTAAAAGTTCACTATTCTTCAATTTAGGCATATTATATGCGTCTATGAATATCAATAAGCTACCACCGGTTCAGAAAAATAAACCTCTGCCACGAGAAGAACCGGCGTAAAAAACACTATCTTACAAATATCTAACTATCAGAGACTTTCGACTTCTTAATCACATTCAAAGGTTTTTTTGTATACAGCGCCGGATGTCATGAAACATCGAATTTAGAATTCAAGAGTACCTTAGTAAGCGTTATTATGAATTAAGTAACACAATTAAACTTCCAAAGCGAATTTCAATTATCTGCTCACGCAAAGAAACATTACGTATACAAAACAAACGATCGAGGATTTGAAATCTGTTCACCCTTCTCTTGTAAGCAGACACCATATGTATATGTAAATCGTATACATATATAAAGGGAGTTGTAGGCTGGCAGCCAAGCGCTCTAATTTTCTTGCTTATTTGGAGATGCCTTAAGCCCGAGGCTTGAACTTGAGTAATCTGCGAACGTTATGTCTGAAGTGTTTGTAGTTAAATATATTGTATGTGCCCGGGTTTTTGTATGGTCTGCGTCATAAATACGTATACAGATTGCCACCTACAATACTATAAAATTCCTTAACACATTACTGAACTTAGCAATTCTAAATTCAAATCTGTAGTAAAACAAACACTTATTTCAGGAGCATATTATAAGATAAACGATTAAATCATGGATAGGGATGTTTGGCAGTGATATCGTCCTGCACGGGAAATCTATCGCGAAAATATGTTTATCCCCTCACTAGCTCGGAAAGCCGTCTTTTATCCTTTGAAACAAGCGGGTAAAAACGCATTTTATTTTTTCCCAAGGGACTACAGTAATCTTGTAATTCAAGGGGTGTTAATGCGCGTTGCTGACTCTTTAAAAATGTATAACTCATTCCACAACTGAAGCGTGTTAGGGAGGAATGTATATACATTATTCTATAAAAATAATAAAATAAAATAAAAAATTTGAAAAACCTACGGCTGTTTTAAATAATGGAAAAATAATAAAATAAAACAATTAATAGCCCCCGACCATATACGAAGTAAGTACATAAGTAGATTTCAAAAACGGTTGTATGATTGCGAGGTATAGTTACAAACCCAGAAAAATCCGTCGGGGGCTGCCATTGCCACTGAGTGTTCAAAGGTCAAAGGGGAGCGTCGAGGCTAGTGGGACTGAAAGACCGAAGTGTCTCACCAGGGCGCTTTCTACGCCAGCCGGCGAGCGGTTTGAAGGTCGAGCCCACGCGTGAGCAGCAAGGCACGTAAGGGTAAGTACTGCGACTACCGCGAGGCATAAAGTGTCCCAGTATCCCTTCAGTGCGCGCTTACTATGCTTACGTGCCCACATGGATACTTTCTATCCCAAAATGTCTTAAAAGAGAACCTGAGGACCGCTGGGCCAAAGGTGTGTGAGGAGGCACACGAAGGCGGAGGCCGAGTTCTGCGTAGGGTCGAAGGTCCGAAGCTTTTCCCTTCAGAAAGCGCACTACCAGTAAATGCGAACCCACTAGAAGCTCGTACTCATATGCCTCTTTCACAAGAACCAGAAATTAAAGGTATATTAGTTAATTGGACCATTCATTTTAAACTTCAACTAATGGCAATGTGGAAATAATTAAGTATGCCGTACATCTAAATTAGTGAAGCCGTTTAATCCTGAAATTATTTTATACAGCATAATACGATGGTTTACTAGTGCCCCGTGGCATATTTACGTCATGTATCGCCGATAAATCACAAACCCCATAATAATACTGAAACCAAAACCATAATATGATTATATATTTAAATTGGCAGATGTGTTTGGGGGACATACAGCTTACACATAACCTTCCGTTGCGGGTATAAAGACCAAAAATTCTACTTTTAGCAGTCCTTGTAGAGATGCTACTCACTAAACACCTTTAAAAGAGCCGTATTACGGTATTCTATCTATGAGCCTTCACAAAGTTCCTTACTACATTATTCTGTTTCATCATACCTGAAGCCCTCAGCAGCAGTGCACAGAAGCTACCGAGAAAACACTATCAAAATAATCACAACACGGTAATACACAAATGTGTATTCGCAAAGTACCCTAGGGTGCTGTTCTGCTCCATCATCAGGCCTTCAGCATTTCAGGAGAAGAGGCTTCTCAATAAATACTATCAAAAGAGTCAAAACACGGTTTACTAAATAATTACCTGAACAAGATTCCCTGCAATATTGTTCTGATCCATCATCAGACGCTCAGCAGATCATGTACAGAAGCTACTCAGCAAACACGATGAAATGACCCCAAACACGGTCAAGTAGCTATATGCCTTCAAACGGTTCTGTGTGATGTTGTTCTACTCCATCATCAGACCCTCAGAAGTTCGTTTACAACGGCTGCTAAGCAAACATAAACATAAGCGCCCAAATACATACATAAAGATATCTAACCCCTTAACAGTTCCCTATCATGTTTTTCTGCTCCATCATGAGCCTCAGAGTTCAATTACATGTACCCCTCACCAAGCGCTATCGAAATCTTCTATGCTGGTCAAGCAGAGTTCCGGAGAAAATTCGTTCAAACGCACTTTCAAGAGAAAAATGTTAACTGCAGCGCCCTCTGGCGAGTTATGGTCGTAAAATATTTTGGGGGTTCGTTCCGAATAAACCACAAATCCATTGCAGAAAACCGTATTCAAATCGGTCAAGCCGTTTTGGAGATATTGAGGTGCACACACAAACAAACAAACAAACAACCTCTTACCCTAAACGCATATACCTTCTACGTTCCGCGACCATTTTTACCCACGACGGAAGTTCCGTCGTGGGTAAAAATGGTCGCTATAGGCTTGAGATTTCATATTGAAGATATCATATTCAGCAAAGTTTTTAATGAATGTAATTAACGTGTACCTAAGGGTATTTTCACCCACTGGACCTTAATTAATTTTTTCTCATAATTTGAAAACTTTGAGGTTTTCTTACTCCGAATCATGAGCTGAACACTCTTGATAGTGTCCTCATTTTTTATACCGCTATGTTACGTTTTGCATGGACGGTCCGCTATACAAAACGTATAGCGGAAACCTAAAACATGTGTAGAAGACTGAGGAAAAAGGAAATGGATTGAAAACATGTTTAATTAAGTACGAATAAATTTGTAGCATAATTTGCGATTTCTGATTATGCTTCAGGAACGGTAAGGAAGTATTTTAATTATTCAAAAACCGGGAAGATCTCGCATATTCCATTTGTATCAGTAACATAAAAAGATGTAGGTACTTACCTAAGACACAGCACAGTATAATATTAGAAGTAACCAATCTCCGGCCCCTTTAGGAGCGCGCGATACCTACTTTCCCTCGGCGCACAGGGTTGTCGAGTAACAATTACTTGTACTAATTTTAAATGTCGTTGTCAGGTGTTATTAAACAATATAGAAGAAGAATAAGAAAAATATTTATTCGTGATCAAAAATAATTAGTATACAATAAAAAAAAAATTGAATAAAAATTGTAATTCGTCACGAAAGGGTCTCGCCTCAGCATAAATGCCGACTCAGGAAGCCGGCGCTGATCTTCCGGCGAGACCTAAGTAAGAGCGTGTTCACATTATATCGGTGTCGGATTCTACACCGACATCGATCGGATAATGTGAAAACGGTCGGAAAGTGACGGTGTTTCTAGTATGCTCCGCCTAAAATTGAACGCAACCGAGAAAAAAAAAGAAAAGCGACGGACCTGTTGTGACACTGACATGCGTCAAAGGGGTGTCCAATCAAACGACGGAGCATACTAGTATAATCACTATAAACCAAATATTTAGGCGTAATTATACAATAAAATTTAAAATAGGACATTACAATTTACAATAACAATGCATGTACAAGAAAAAACACAGAAAGAGCAAATAGTATAGTTAACAGAAAAGAACAGAACATACAATATGCAGGAAGAACAATGAAGGATTGTTGTGCTATGGTGATGTTTGCGCAATATGTATAGGACGTACAACAATGGTGAGTAAATGAAAAAATCAACTACAAAATGGGAAATAAAAATGACCCAGACTCGCTTCACATCGAACACATCTAAATTTGTAAATAATACATTATATTATATTTAGTAGGCTCCTACACATTGAGAACACAAAAAGCAAGAAACATAAACACGTGCACTAATGAAGGGGTACAATTCCACAACTCCAAACCGGACACAAAACGCAGGTACATACTTCTAAAATTGAGAAACCGTTACTTATATTTAATATATTGTATAAAATACGTAGTTGATATTAAGTAATTGCTATTAATAGTCGATAGGTACCACATTCGTCAGTTCAGTACACAAACGAATTATTATACTTACGTACCTACCTATGCTATTAATAGTCGATAGGTACCACATTCGTCAGTTCAGTACACAAACGAATTATTATACTTACGTAACTACCTACATTGAATTAATACTCTATACTCTTGAATACGGTTATTTAATTTTTTGCTACACGGATCTATAGGTACGTGCTACGTAAATTGTAGTTTAAGGTTCCTCTTACCACCTGCGGCATCCTTTGAAGAATGCTCTCGATACCTTACACGAGGCGGCATCTTTTGACTGTCGGCGGCGCGTTCCGCGCGGCACTTTAAAGTAAGCACCAGTTGTTTGTTTACATTTTTTTCGTTTTAAACTGGTGCTTACTTTACTAATAGAACTGAATCATAGTAACGTCATGTAAAAAAATTATAGTGTCTCATACAATTTGACTTAAGACGTTAGTTTACAGTCCCATGGTGGATCAGAAATCCATTGGGTAGGTACATTAGGTACTTCCCAAATATTTCGTATTTTAACCCGGCAGGTAACTACTTAATGCAGTACTTATCTTCTTTGGAATATGCTAGAAACTTGAATACCTACGTACCTATAGCTTAAAACAACTTGCGATTAAGAACTCAGTTCAATAGCGCTAATAAGACGATAATGATAATTAAGATGATGTAGGACACTTGAAAAGAATGCTGCGGAAATATTAAATTAGCTTCAATGATCCATTAGATGTTTTCTATATAAGTAAATCATAAATAAATATAACTATTTCAGCACGCGATACTTATATTTGAAGATATTGAACTTTTAGTTAGAATTTAGGATTCAGCCTCCGTAGGTATTTTGAAAAAAGATAGCTCCGGACTTTCATATCTGCTTTGTAAACAGCCATACACACTGCAGTACTGCCGTGACCGCGACACTGATGACATTTTTGTCGTTTCGACCGACAACGTTCCGAATACAGCGACGACGCAGCCCGGACTGATTCAAGCGTAATCAGGCCGCGCCGTTTCCATGTGACGCGAGCCGCGCGCGTACGTACACGGCACGCACACATATAAGCCACGCTTTGTTCGAAGTTTATCTACCTACTGTATAAATACTGTGTCTAAGATATCGCTTTTCTTTCATGTCTCTGTCGTTCTGTTTTGAGTCATAAAAATGTGAATATCGCGCTAACATACCAGGGCCGTCATATTTTAAATTTTGAATCAGACCACCGAGAACGAATTCCGGTAAAAACAAACGATATGGGGGGCACGAAAGTCCAATCATTTGGGTATTTCTATTTAGGATTTTTCTATTTGGGTATTCAGGTATTTATTTGATTGGAATAAGTACATATGTATATGTATACATCACCTTGGACTCATTGTGCAAGATTAACTTAATTTGTGACAAGATCGACTTGTCCCCTAAATTATGACTTGTTAGCGTGGGCAGGCCTCCCACACGGTGGACCGATGACCTGCTGAAGGTCGCGGGTGTCCGCTGGATGCGGGTGGCGCAGGACCGGTCATTGTGGAAGTCTTTGGGGGAGGCCTATGTCCAGCAGTGGACGTCTTTCGGCTGACATGATGATGATGATGATGATATCGCTACCGAATCGCTAAACTTGAGTAGCAGTCGGTGGGGCATATAGCACATAGAACCGATGGCCGTTGGGACGGAAAGTTACAATTAAGTAAAATGTCCAAGACCCGACAGCAATTATTTGTGCTAATCACAAAAATAAATACCCTGACTGGGATTTGAACCCAGTTTCATATGCAGTCACCAGCATCGTAGGCAGCGGGGCAATTACGCAATACGCAATTTTGGAGTGTGCGTAAGTTAGGTCTAAATGTCATTTTCCATAGTGATAATGACAGTAGGATTTACCTATCGTACGTTCGAAAAGTTACGTAATTCTGATTACTCTTCAGGTCACTACCTTCTAGACCTGTAAGGGTATATGTAAAGGTATAGTCTTACAGGTCTTGGTAGGTGTATTTTATTAAGTATTTATTGGACCGTTCTACCCATAAATTACATTCAATTGACACGCGCACTCGTATGAATGAGTGCCTGATGAATTTCGATTTAAATATAGTATGTTAGTGACATGTAATTATTGGCGAATAGTGTTTGGAATATTAATTGAAAAAAATCAGTGTAAATTTTGTTCTAACTAGCCACCAATATTTACAAATCATATAATCCATTGATTTTATACAAATATAGATCAATTTCATTAACAATGCACTATGCACTCGAACAAATCTATTACTTGATACAGAAATATATCTGGATCGATTTGTTCGAGTGGAAATAAAAGCACGCAATGAAAAGAAGGCAAGTACGAGTACATTTCTGCTCCATCATCATCATCATGTCAGCCGAAAGATGTCCACTGCTGGACATAGGCCTCTCCCAAAGAATTCCACAATGACCGGTCCTGCGCCACCCGCATCCAGCGGACACCCGCGACTTTCACCAGGTCATCAGTCCGCCGTGTGGGGGCCTGCCCACGCTACGCCTTCCGGTACGTGTTCGCCACTCGAGAACCTTTTCGCCCCAACGGCTATCGGTTCTACGTGCTATGTGCCCCGCCCACTGCCACTTAAGTTTAGCGATTCGGAGGGCTATATCGGTCACTTTGGTTCTGCTGCGGATGGCCTCATTCCTGATGCGATCACGCAGAGAAACTCCCAACATAGCTCTCTCCATTGCCCTTTGGGTGGCTTTGAGCCTTCTTATAAGCAATCTTCTTATAAGGCCCATAGTAAGCGACTACGTTTCAGTGCCATATGTCATCACTGGCAACACACACTGGTCAAGGACTTTCGTCTTGAGACTTTCTGTTCCATAGATATTGAAAAATAAACACCCAGATTACCACACCAGACACCAGGCCTGATTGGTCGATCGTAGATACTGTGAATACGTATTTTTCTACTCGCCAACTGTAATAGAATATTAAAACTTATCATATTGACATACTCGATTCGAAACTTGCCATATTTAGGAGCCAGATAATCAAGTCTTGGTCAAAGTGCTCTATCGTCCCATTAAATTGGTTAAAACTTAAGTTTAGGTAAGGAGAAATTTGTATTTTAGTAATATTTCTACTCAAATCATTTAGTTTGTAACCAGTTGTTTATTAACGTATATAGTTTATTTATATTCTCGAGTATATTGTTATGTGGGTACTCCATTGTAGCTTTCGGATAGTTGTTGTTTACTGCTATTTTTTATCATGCTGCTGTGATGTGTTGAACCCAAGGGTTTTTTTCCCTGTGTAATGAATTTTAGCCCTCACCACTTTAGTTACTCAACAAGTTGACAAAGGTCGTAAATGTTTAGCAGTATTCCTTGACTTACAAAAAGCTTTTGATACCGTTTCTCTCTCCATTCTTGTCCACAAGCTTGAGACCATGGGTATTAGAGGGAAACCTCTGCATCTCTTAAATGACTATCTTCATGGTCGCTGTCAAATTGTTAAAATTGGTAATTACATTAGTGATGAGGAAAACATAACATTTGGCGTTCCTCAGGGTAGCGTCCTTGGTCAAACGCTCTTTTTAACGTACATAAATGATTTAACGAATCTTGCTATTGATGGTGGGACCATTTTCTCCTATGCAGACGACACAGTTGTAGTTTTTAATGACAATACATGGGAATCGGTTTTTGATAAGGCTGAGCGTGGTCTCAAAATAATATCATCTTAGCTGAAGTCAAACCTCCTAACACTTAATATTACCAAGACAAACTATATATGTTTTTCTAAATATAAAAGTACGCAACCACCAAACACGCTGAAGTTAAAAATGCATGATTGTAACTCAATAGATGTAACAAATTGCAATTGCAACGAAATTGTAAGGGTTGCCTCTACCAAATACTTGGGAATTATCCTCGACCAGCGGCTTTCGTGGCATGCACATATTGAGTTTATCAGTAATAGAATTCGGAAGTTGGTATGGATATTTAAGATATTAAAATATGTTGCATCCAAAGACTTACTGAAACAGTTATACATTACGTTAGCGCAGTCCGTTATGTCTTATTGTATATCAATATGGGGTGGAGCAAATAAAACTAAGTTTATTGACGCTGAAAGGAGTCAAAGGTGTCTCCTTAAAGTTATGCTTTCAAAACCTTATAGATACCCCACTGTTGAATTATACAAGGACTGTGAACTACATTCTATGAGAAAACTATACATTATAAATACACTACTGAAGCTACACAAGACTCTACCCTTCAAACCTGCAACATCAACACGAAGGAGGAAAGATAAAGTAGTTATGACGCCCCCCACCAAGTCAGTATTTGCTAAAAGGCAATTTGCAAATCAATCTGCCTGCCTATATAATAAGATTAATAAAATTATTTCTATATACCCCTTGCAAGTGTTTAACTGTAAAAAAGTTTTAATGGATTGGATAAAAGACTTAGGCTATGATGAAATAGAAACACTCCTCTACCATAATATGTAATTAGAAATTATAGTGTTAGAAGAAATAAATTAAGTGTACGTGTCTTACATATGTTATCACACATAAACAAACACACACACACACACACACACACACACACACACACACACACACACACACACACACACACACACACACACACACGCACACACATTAACTTAGTTTAAGATTTGGAAAAGTGCTATGTGATTGACTCTTTTTGATTATTTCTTTAAGTGTGTAACGGTTACATTGTATTCTAATATAGGAAGAGCGGGATCTTCTGCCACAAGTATATGTAATACTTACTAAACTAAAATATGTAAATAGATTCCATCAAAGCTACCACTGTGTTGCCATTAGAATAAAACGTTCAATAAATAGAAAAAAAAAATTAGCGAAATAATGGACGTATATACAACATTTATTGGTAATTTTAATTATTGTGTTTAAATACTCAGTTTAAATAACCAGACTTCATAAAAAAGCTGTCGCACAAATTAATATTTAATAAAAACTATTTTGTGGTACAAATGTTTGTTTAGGAATGGTAAAACTCAGGTGTAAACCACTTTTGGTAATCAATTTTAATATAATTACCATTATTGTCTTAACATTGAGTGCATATCTTTTCACCTCAAAAAGGAAATTCATATATGGGGTTGTTTATGTGTTGTGTAGTACGCCCTTTATGGGGAACGTATGGCGGCCATGACACTTGTCACTTCATTCGGCATCTGACGTCTGTCTTGAGCGCTCGAATGTTTTCTTTCCTCGGGGTATTTTTCATTGTTGAGTTTTTGTTTACTGTTAAGTTTGTTTTGTGTATTTACGTTGACTCTTCGTTAAGTTTGTACCGTGAACGTGAGTTTTCGTTTTACGTAAGTAAAATGGAACCCGTGGCAGGTCCCTCCCAGGACATGAAAGAGAATATTTCTCTTTCCCCACCAAGGAAAAGACCGGCATCTCATATGAGTGTTTCCGAAAAATGTATGGTGATGAACTGCTACAAATATACGTACAATACGTGGCCCCAGGACAAGTATTGGACACAAGTTGAATGTGCTAAAAAAGTGGCGGAAATATTGGGAATATCCGAAAGAACCGTCAGAAAAATACTAAAAGAACATAATACGACCAACGAATTCGCTTCGCCCAAGAAACCTGGCCCGAAATTGGCAGTAATTGACAAGTTGGACGAGTTTACGTTTGCAGCCATTAGACGGATAGTGCATCAATTTTTCCATCGCAATGAGCCGCCTACTATAATAATAATATCTTTATTGACCATGTAACATACATTACATTTAGCACGTCATACAATAACAACATATATTTAATATTAAATACTTATTTCAAGTCCTTAAAATTCTGTTTTACATTTATTTGCCATTAAATTATAAAATTCTTTTAAAGAGTACAGAGGATTCTTTTCTAAAATACATTTCGACGCTGGAAAGGAGAAATGGGATAAGCGACAATTTTGGAGATATTGAGTTATATACATCATTGGAATCGGCAGATTTTTCTGCATCGAATGGGCTAGGTCTCGTTTCCGTGTGACGACTTTGGTGTCGCTTATCCCATAGGTGATTTAGAGGATGACTGACATGTTTTTTTTACTAACCGACTGGGTATATGACTCTTTTGTGGAAAATGGAGATTAGATAAAATGTTATATTACTTAATGAAACTTAGATTTTTTTACTTATTTGTCAGAACAGATTAATCTTAACTTGGATAGTTTTACTTCATTACAACTTACCTTTCACTTGTTGGTTATCTTTTTTTACTCGCCCGTATAAAATGTTTTAATGTCATTTGAGACATTTTACCTATATCTATATATAAAAATGTATGTGGTTAGATAAAATTACTTGGTTGTCATATCTAATCTATTGGCGTTTATCCACATTTACCTAATTGCAAATATAAAACTATTGTCGCTTATCCACTTTTACTTCAAACTACTTTGAAATACGACTGTCGTTTACCCCAAATTGCTTAAATGAAATTCCAGTCAATTTGTCGTTTATCCCAAATTGCTTTTACACACATTTGTCGTTTAGAATGAACTAAAAACACAGATCTGTTTTACAATTTGGTTGTTAGATAACTTTACCTTTTATGCTTTCTAAAATATAGCTCATTTAGTACTAACTTATTATATTTATAAAGGTGGTTAATACCACACACAGTGTAAAAAAGTGTCGCTTACGCATTACTTTCGGGCATGCCTGTTGCATCCAAATGCGGCAAACGCCATCTAACTTGAGCAGTGCCCTACGAGACGTCGCCTAGGGCACACGTTGCCAACGCGTTTGTTCTTCAACATTGTAAGTAACTATATTTTAACATAAACAATTATGTGTTTTACTGAGTACCTAATGCAATATTGTTATCATGTTTTGCTAGTAATAGTTAAATTTAATTTTGTTTTTTAGGTAAAGATGAAAAGACAAGGGCGTATTTAAAACCTAAGACTTACTAAAAATAAAGCTTCAAAAAATCCTACAACAGTGTTTTTGTTTATCACGCCTATGGTAAATCATTAACTTGGCATTCATTAGGTACCTACTTTATAATAATGAAGGCTTTCTTCTGATGAAAACATACATTATGGGGTTTCATTGTAGCTTAAGTAGTTTATCACGGTTGAAATTGTTGCTAAAAAGGGACTTAGATGACTTTTCCTGATTAATTTCGTGGTTATTTATACACATAATATATTTTTACCCGACTATAAAAAAACATTTTTTGCATTAAGATAATTTAAGCTCGAATAATTATTGTGTAAAAGTTAGATTGGACTCTTTTACCTGACAAGTTTTTCATTAATTCGTGTCGGTTAGATAATTTTACCTGAATCTATTTTTACGACCAATTTTGCTTAAGCGACTCTAAATTCTAAAATAATCCATTAATAGGTAAAATAATAAAGCAATCATGTAGAAAACAACAATATTATCATGAAAAATGCTTCGTATAAGAAATTGACCGAAAGAAACATTTTTAATGATTTTTTTTCAAAAAAAATCGCTGTTTTTTGCCTCTCCTGTAAAGTTAGCTCTGTGTCGCTTACCCCATTTCTCCTTTACAGCGTCGAATTTTAATTTTGTTTTTAAAGTCTTTCAATGGTAAACAAGTTAATTCATTTGGAAGTAAGTTGTACAATTCGATTTTTATTGGTATACATTGTTTAAAAAATGTTTTTGTTCTTGACTTTGGCATACACAGTTTTTCTTTATTTCGGGTATTATAATGATGAATGTCTTTTCGTTGTTTTAGATTGTGTTTTGTTGTGTGTATTTCCAATAAACTGTTATATATAAATAGTGAGATCACTGTCATTATTTTATCTCTCTTAAAATATTTTTTCGCCGATTGGCGCTTACTCACGTTATTCATCAATCTAATTGACCTCTTTTGTAATTTGAGCACTCTTTGTACTTCTACTCCATTGCCCCAGATTGAAACTGCATAATTTATATTTGAATTTATGTATGCGTAATATACCGCTCTTAATGATTTTTTGTTTAATAGTGGCTTCAATTTCATTAAAGCATAATTTCCTCTCGCAATTTTGTTACAAATTTTGTCAATATGGTACTTATGGCTAATCTTGTTATCAATTTCATATCCTAAAAATGTTGTAGTTGCTTCATTTTTTATATTTAAGTCACTGTAATAGTCATTCGATTCATAAGTCCGTTTTCCAGTGTAATTCATTAAGGTGGTTTTATTCAAAAGGTATTTTTTTAATTGTAATCATGACCATTTATTACTGTTATAATGTAATGCTGTATGATGGCAATATTACCATCTTTTAAAAAGCAGAAAATGTTCTAATTAATGATAACAACCTCCGTAGCCTAGTTGGTAGTGACCCTGCCTACGAAGCCAGAGGCCCCGGGTTTGCATAGGGATTTATTTGTGTTTATCACGAATATTTGTTTCTCAGTCTTGGATGTTTTCTATGTATACAAGCATGTATTTAAAAAAAAAACACAAAGCATGAATACTTACTTGACAATGTACTAAAATTTGTATTATGTTCTTAGGTGTTGCAGGTTGTTAATGATGACCCCGACCTACCAAATTTGTCTGCATTTACCTTGCGACTGGTACTTAAGCACCTAAATTTCAAATATGCAAGTCGGAAACGCCATAGCTGCCTCATTGACCGGGCTGATATAATATTGTGGAGAAAACGATATTTGGTAAAAATAAAACAATATCGCAGAGAGGGAAGACCAATATATTACCAAGATGAGACTTGGGTTAATGAAGGTATATATATTATAATTTACATAATTTGTTTGGGCTCATTAGAATTGTCTTAATAAGTAATTGAAAAAAAATCTGGAAAAATAGTTGCAATAAAACATTGTACAATTGACATTAAAAATATGTTTACACTTTTGATCCTTACTCCTGTAAAAATTTGTAAAAGTGTAACAACTAAATATCTTTGATGTTGCCTGTACCAAAAGTATTCATTAAGTGATTGTAAACATTTATTCATCACTATGTTACGAGATTTACGAGTAATTGTAGTAATTTTTATTTTAATCTGATTCTTTCTTGTTAAAGGGCACACGGTAAACAAAGTGTGGCAAGACCCAAAAGTTTTGTCATCTCGACAAGCATTTTTAGAGGGTCTTACAACCGGACTGAAGGCTCTATCAGGAAAAGGAAGGCGGCTCATTATAAGCCACATTGGCAGCGATGAAGGATTTTTAGAAAATGGACTACTATTATTTGAATCGAAGAAAAATACTGATGACTACCATAAAGAAATGAATGCTCAGCATTTCGAAGAGTGGCTGACTGGTATATTGCCAAGGCTTAAGCCCAATTCTGTACTAGTCATAGACAATGCTCCATACCATTCTAGAAAAATGGAAAGTGGCCCTGTAAAGAGGTGGAACAAGGGCCAAATTATTCAATGGCTGCATGAAAGGAATATACCCTGTGACATGTCCATGATAAAAACGGAGTTATGGGCTCTGGTAGAAAGCCAACCCAAGATCAGCAAAATGGCAGTTGATGAATTAGCGGCTGCTCACAATGTAACCATTTTAAGACTCCCCCCATACCATTGTGAACTAAACCCTATTGAATTAGTGTGGGCACAGGTAAAAGGACATGTCGCCAAAAATAATAAAAGTTTTAAAATGGCCGAGGTCAAAACATTATTCCAGGAAGGTTTGGAGCTTGTTACACCAGAACGCTGGAGATCGTGCATAGATCATGTTATTAAAGTAGAGGATGAAATGTGTCAATTAGATCATTTAATTGATGATGTTGTAGAGCCGTTTATTATAAACACAGGTGAAGATGAATTGAGTGGATCAGAACTTGAAGAATAAATAAACTTATTAAAAATATTGTTGTTTTCATTTGACACAATACACTGTTAGGCCACCCTTTTTAGGCCAGCTGTTAAAAAATAGGGATAATTTTCTACCATGGCAAGTCTTTAATTTTATTACAGATTTGGACTTTCATAGACACATAAAAATTACATAAATTATATGATTTGACAGTCTTTAACAGACAGATCAACCTCACTTAATGCCAAGCTGAGCAAGTTATGTACGTAGTGCCTAGTGACGATATCTTTAATAGTAAGTATACTACACCACTAGGGAGATAAAACAGAAAGCCCGAGATCGCAGATGTTTGCGGCCCCAGCTGCAAGCGAGGGCCTCAAATATGCGATCAAGGGCTTTTTCTTTATCTCCCGTGTTGTGTACATCATTTCATGCCTACACGTTTTCGTACGCGTAGCGAGCGTAAAAAGCTACTTTATGGCCCGGTGTGACATAAAATATTTTTCTTTGTATCTTCTACACATAGTATAGAGAAGTCCAGAAAGTTTGTTTGGGCCGCTACTAAAAACATATTTGTTTCATAATGTGTAGGTAGTAGGAGTAGGTATCGCATTATGTAGGCAATTGCAGCATTTCATTAAAGGTATGTATAATAAATTACGTATTTTGATGCAGCAAGTAACTTCCGTATTCCATACATAGACAGGGATTTCAATATATTATTCACCTAGTTAGATAATTGTATTTTTTATTATTAAGAAAGGGTTGGCGACATCTGGTCCCACATATTGAAGTTAACAGATGTCATTGTGACAATGACATTTCTTGGTAGATTTGATGGAATCTAATTACATATTAGAGTTTAGAAGATTCCAACCCTAATCTATTGTACCCATTATTGTAACCAAATAAATATTTTTCATTTTCATTTTCATTTTTTCAATGAATGTTATCTGTTTTGTGTGCGTAATAAAATAAAATAAATAGTAAGTATACAATTAATTATAACTGTACGCAGCATCAAAAACCATTCAAATGTAGAAGAAAATGAGCCTCCGTAAACGCAATCATTCGTTTAAAGAGATTCATTTGACGGATATATTAACGCTACGCGATTTCCAACTTAAAAACGCCACTGTACTTGACAAATATGCCGTTTGCCTCGTGGTTGGTTGAAATTTACCATAGCATCGAGCCAATCAAGGACACTGACAATTCGATATTTTATGCTTGACGAGTTTGATTCAGTGAATAATTCGAGTCTGATTTAGTCTCTTATTTTAGTGGACTCATAGAAAAAAATATTGTTTACAATATTTGCATAATTAAGTATAGAAAACTCATATCTTGAAGCGCGTGTCTCAACTTCAATAGCTCTTACTGTAAATATTTTTACAAGCGGAAACATCCACTTAGCGGAATTATAATTTTCAACCCAAATGAAAAAAAAACACATTGATCCCGCCCGGGATGATCAATTTTTCGGTTGGAAATTCAATAGCTCTCATTATGTAATCTCATGATTGTATAAAACACTATTTTGAAGCTCTAAATGACAGTAGGTTCTAAAATACGATGGAAAAGTGACGCTATTACAATTTAATGCATAATAAGCAATTTGGTCGCTCGACAACCGACGCGGCTGTTGAGCTAACTAAACATATATTCGATGCCTGGGAAGAGTCACAGGATGCATTAGGTATTTTTTGTGATTTGTCCAAGGCCTTCGACTGCGTGTGTCATGAAACATTAATCAGGAAACTGCAAGTCTTATCTATATGGTAGAATACAAAGGGTCGACGTGAATGGACAGCGATCACCGGGATCAGTGGTCTCGATGGGTGTACCGCAGGGATCAATATTGGGACCTTTCCTATTCCTTATCTACATAAATGACTTGCCATACCTCGTAAAGACCCACCATGATATAGTATTGTTTGCAGACGATACCTCTCTTATATTCAAAGTCAAACGACAGCAACAAGCTAGCAATGATATAAACAATGTCATTTCTAAAGTAGTTAATTGGTTCAATGTCAACAATTTATTGTTAAATGAGAAAAAGACCAAATGTATTAAGTTTGTCACGACTAACGTTAAGCACAATCAAACAAGTGTCATTGTCAAAGATGAGTAATTGGAACTAGTGGATAGTACAGTTTTTCTTAGTTTAACATTAGATTCCAAACTCCAATGGGGTCCCCATATTGCTAATCTCTCGAATAGACTGAGTTCTGCAGCTTTTGCAGTGAGCAAGATCCGCCAACTGACAGACGTGAAGACAGCTCGATTAGTATATTTTAGTTACTTCCACAGTATTATGTCGTATGGTATTTTACTATGGGGCAGTGCTTCAGAGA
Source organism: Notocelia uddmanniana (assembly GCA_905163555.1). Taxonomy (NCBI): domain Eukaryota; kingdom Metazoa; phylum Arthropoda; class Insecta; order Lepidoptera; family Tortricidae; genus Notocelia; species Notocelia uddmanniana. The sequence continues at coordinate 23,156,587 of LR991068.1, forward strand.
TTAATACCATTTTTGTTGTGCAGAAGAGGGCTATTCGAGCAACATTTAAAATGAACCATAGAGACTCACTTAGAGATAAGTTCAAGAACATTAATGTAATGACATTGCATTGTCAATACATCTATGATAATATTGTGTATGTACATAAAAACATTGTAATTTTCAGGAAAAACTGTGACATACATAATATTAATACTCGAAATAAACACAAGCTCGCGGTGCCCACCACTCGCCTCCAAAAATTAGAAAATCATTCATGGGTAATGGTGTGAAGTTTTATAATAAGCTTCCAAGAAACCTAACTGGATTATCTATAAATAAATTCAAAAATTATGTAAAGCGTAAACTTATATCGAAAGCATATTATAGCACACACGACTACATGAATGATAAAACACCGCGGGATTAATTAATTGTGACTAAAATATTAATGAATTAATCATTATGGCATTAGATATTAATATTATCTTATTATTTTCTTTTGACATATTGATTTTATTCTAGAAACTGTCTAGATTTCTATTTTTTATACATTTTTTTATTATTATTATTTATGTTTTGACGATTCTATTGTGAATTTTACTACATAATTATTTCTTATTTTGACATGTCTACAACTATACAATATTTATTGTAAAGAATAATAATAGCATCAATAAATTGCTCTAAATAATTAATTAATATATATGTTAATACATGTTATAACTGACGATTCGAAAGTGCTTGTTGCTAGGCCTATTTGAATAAAGAATACTTTGAATTGAATTGAATTGAATTTTCTGAACGTGGCTACACTGGACACTGGTTCTGTAAAAACTAACTTAACAAGAATTAAAAGCAATGTATACCTCCGTGAAGCAAAGCGTCACATAACGATAAAACGTTTCCCAAATAAATATCCTAATATGAGCTTAATTTATCTCGTGACAGCACTGTCACCGCTCAACTTCAAGCCCATGTCGACCCGACAAAATATATTAAAGGTAAACTTCAAAGTGCATATTTCGCAATTTCATTTTCAGTTAGAAATTTCCCTTCTAGCCCCAGGCTCTACGAATAAAATAGGCACATTGAAGGATGTACCGTAAAGGTGGACCGGGCATTTCATTGTTGTACACAAAAGCAATCTCATGCGGTTGTCTAAAGAGAAACTACTTCCTGCTTGTGTAGATTGTGGCACGAGGGGTAAGAAAGAGAGAGCAAGCCTATTTCAAAAGTGAAAATGGTTTTTTTACTTTTAATATCATAAAAATGGTAGGGTTGTCTAGAAGTCACTTTAGCGGGGCGCTACAGCAACCTTCAATCTGGAAGTCCTTGGTTCAAACCTCGGCTATAACAGTTTTTTTCAAGTTTAGATGAATACCTAAGTACTTAAAACTAACCATTCCAACATGTATTGTTTAGTTGCTATTTTCAAGTAGTGTTGTAAAATAATTACGCAGGTATATCGGCAGGCCCAAGCATACTGTGATCAAACAATCTTGATAGTTTTGATATAGTTTGTCGTTATTGCACAACGTGCAATATTCGATAAGTTTTTGTTCAATTGTGACCTGGTTGTTAAAGTACAGTGCCATTCTGAAACCAAAAACATTGATAGTAATATTATCAATCAAACATATTATGTTTAAATCGTTTATAAGTGTAGAGTTATTATATTTTACTAACGACATTTTGAATTATATTGAATGTCGTATTAGTAGTCTTTTGAATTACAATTTAGATGGTTGCTCACGATGGGCCTAATAAGTAAGAAGGGATGTTACAGCGAGCTATCCTCGGAGCTTCCCTATACGAGATCGAATCAGAAAAGACGAGATTCGTAAGAAAGCCAGGGTCGTCGACGTAGCTCAGCAAGTTGCAGAACAAAGTGGCAGAGGGCTTAAACAAATCTTAAATTTCAAAGATCAAGAAGGGTTGATCTACTCCAATACACGTGCTACATTTCGGCCAGTTTTATTACGTTCTCCTTTTTATCTTTTCCTTTCACATCAATAAAAGAAGTTGTGAGGGCTATGCTGGGAGTTTCTCTGCGTGATCGCATCATAAATGAGGCCATCCGCAGCAGAACTAAAGTGACCCATATAGCCCTCCGAATCGCTAAACTTAAGTGGCAGTGGGGGAGGCATATAGCACGTAGAACCGATGGCCGTTGGGGCGGAAAGGTTCTCGAGTGGCGACCGCATACCGGAAGGCGTAGCGTGGGCAGCCCCCCCCCCCACGGTAGACCGATGACCTAGTGAAGGTCGCGGGTGTTCACTGGATGCGGGTGGCGCAGGATCGGTAATTGTAGAAGTCTTTGGGGGAGGCCTATGTCCAGCAGTGGACGTCTTTCGGCTGACATGATGATGATGATGAAAAGAAGTTGTAAAATCCCACGTTAAGTGAATTTTATAATTTTAACTTAAATAAACTATACTTCCCACCATACCTGCCGAAGAACGTCCATTGCTGGACATAGGCCTCCCGCAATTTCATGGGGGGTAAATACCATAATCGCCACGCTTGGCATGCGGATTGTCGATCGCAGTATCTTCACCGCACTCCAGGGATGCTGCTGCTGGCCATCCCCTGGTGGTCTTGGTCGTAGTTTTAGGGCATACCCGGGTCCATAAAAGTATAATATATTAACTCTAAATTACAAATAATTGACAAAATCATGAAAAGGTATATATGACTTCAAAGATTTGAAAAATTATAATTTTGTTTTTAATTGCAAAAGTAAATTGAAAGGGACCAATAGCATTATTTTATTTTAAACCAAAATTATATGTACTGACAATTATGTACGCAGTATGTATGTATGTAAATACTTTATTGTACACAAAACACAGGTAAAAATACAGACAAATTCAGTTATATCGGTACAAAGGGGAACTTATCCCTATAAGGAATCTCTTCCAGTATTTCAGGACCAAAACAACAATATTCTGTTTTCCCGTACGACAGTTGGTTTGAATATTTTATTGTGACGTCATAATTCTGCGTCCATTTGTATCAGCCATTTCTGGGATCGCTAGCGACGAACTGATTTTGCAATTTGACGTGTTCTAATTATGGATCCATGCAGACGTTTGATCCTCCCAATAAACTGGTTTAAATAGCCCTTTAAAAATGGCCATCACAATATATTTAAGGGGCTCCTTTCTCCCAATGACCTTCGGTCGGTAACTCTCCATTTTCTCGTGTCTTTAGGGTTCCGTACCCAAAGGGTAAAAACGGGACCCTATTACTAAGACTTCGCTGTCCGTCCGTTCGTCCGTCCGTCCGTCTGTCACCAGGCTGTATCTCAAGAACCGTAATAGCTAGACAGTTGAAATTTTGTTTATTTCTGTTGCTGCTATAACAAGAGATACTAAAAACAAAATAATAAAAACAATTAAGGTGGGCTACCATACAAAAAACGTGATATTTTAGCCCTTTTTCATGGCTACCACTCGCCGAGCTAGATCTCAAGAACCGTGATAGCTAGACAGTTGAAATTTTCACAGATGATTTATTTCTGTTGCCGCTATAAAACAAATATTAAAAACCCGGCCAAATGCGAGTGGGACTCTGCCGTTTTTATTTTTTGTACGGAACCCTCGGTGGGTTAGTCCGACTCGCACTTAGCCGGTTTTTTATGGAATATTGTATTAAAAGCAACGAGCTTTACCGAAATAGTATCCCATGTTTACTTCAAAACTCACCATCTTTGAGACATATGTCATCAAACATTGGCAACTAAAACTCTGTTTTTTGGACGTAACTTTTGTGAAAATATTTTAATAATAACAATTCCTCTTGAGTTTTTAGATATGTCGATAAGGAACACTTATATATGTGGATTTCATATACAAAAGTGCATAAATAACAGACTTATATCAAAAATGTAGGTTTTTCGGGCCGTGTTTGAAATATTCATACATTTTTTAATTTATTTCCAAAATTCGGCTCTTGGAAATGTAGAAAAAAAGGATTTAAGAACCGATAACAGTTTGTGCCATAAATATATCTATAATTTAGACAAAGGAATATCAACTCGAAACTCGTCAAAAATCGACGTATTCTGTATGGAGCCCCTTAAGAGCCTAGCCTCGGAGGAGTAACGGCCATTTAGATACTCTCTGCCAATGCTTTGAGCTCAAAAAATATTTCAAGTGGGAGCTAATTAAGAGACAATCAAAGAAAGTCTGTGCCTTGGACCACCGTACCCCACCAGGGTCACAGAACAAAGGGAGGGCTCGTCACTGGAGGGCCACTCCTCACGCTTTGTCTCATGACACATTGTTTAGCTTCGTAATTTTAACGTTCTAACGTAGACGCAATCTTTGATGGGAAGACTATGAAGTTAAGTAAAGTGCTAAGTCCATCCAGCCGCCAGCATTATGTAAAATGCATTGGTTGGTGTCTGTCGTTCGCCTAGGCCTTCCCCTCGATGACGTAGATGATGACGATAAATATTTACTTCATTGCTAGTACAGTAACCAAGAGAAATGTTTAGAAATTAAAAAAAAATGTTCCATAATATGATTTACTATGTTACAATTTCAAAACATTTCGCTTGGTTAGTGTACTTCGGAGATAAAGGAAGTGAACGGTATTATTTAAACAGTTGCCTTCTCAAACGATAACGAACTAGTGTTACATAATTTATTACTCAAAATTTTTCATTACTATTCCTCACTTAAACTAGAATTCTTGATCATAATTATGTCGGCCTGTTTAGCCTAGTTGGTAGTGCCACTGCCTCCGAAGCTAGAGGTCCCGGGTTCGAATCCCGGTAAGGGCATTTGTTTCTGTGGTGAGCAGAGACATTTGCTCCTGAGACTTGGACGTTTTCTATGTATTTAAGTATATATCTATTAAATATATCGTCGTCTAGTGCCCATAACACAAGCCTTATTGAGCTTACTATGGGACTAGTTCGATTTATGTAAAAATTGTCCCCTAATATTTATTATTATTATTATTATTATGTATTTGTTCATATATGTACAGGTACTCGTAAATTACTTTCGAGACGTTTTTGCATCTGTAGTTGTGACCTCTGCAGCCGGCCTCACACACACATACGTGTGTCTGGGTACGTCAACGTGTACGTGTGCCCTGTAAATATACAAATACTACTACAAATGAAAAAACGTCTCGAAAGTAATTTACCTGTATATATATTTTTCATTTCGACTTTATTATTATTTTGTTCCACGTTTAATTTTTGCAGTCGGAGAAACAGAGTCGCAACATAAGGTTTTCTTTGTTACCTTTTTCGTTAATCCATAAAACGCACAGGTGTAAAATATCTGCCTCGCTACCCTCAAGGCGATGGATTGCGGAAACTTGGTTTAAATAACTATTGCTACACGAAAACCGTTATTTTCTTATCATAAACATAAACATTTACAGCGTCTTGTATCACCCCATGTTAAATATTTCTCTAACTTAACAACACATACTCATGCAGCAACCCAATTAAGTCCACATTTTCGCAAAGCCTTCACGACTGCAGCGCGGCCATTCCCAAACATATACATCAATGAACCTTAACACAAAGACATAAGTTTCAAAATGTTTAAGCGAAACGCCGAACTGCGGGGCACTTTCCGCGAATATTCGCGCACCTAATTTTTGCTCGCAAAGATACTGCAGAATTAAAATAAACTTGGGTACGTGCGGATGAAATAAAACTCCGTTTTTAATATTTTTTTAACGTCTCGTGACGCGGTGCTTAAAGAGTTATTGTATATGGAAGTGGCTGGCAGATTTATAGTCAAAATAAAATCCGTTGAAAGACAATGCCTTTTATTTGAATGCAAAAACACCCATCAAACCTAAGTTTTGTTAAATGCCGCTCAAATTCATTTGTCTGTTTATCGGTCCCAAAAAAAAATGTCAGTTACTTAACTGAGGTTAGTTAAGACTTATGATTTGGGAGGTAATTGATAAAATAAATGCCATACGATTATTATTAGTTGGTTCGCGTGGTCAAGCATAACATTTTTTAAAACTTCCATTTCCGATTGATTTAAAAAATTTCATCATATTGCGGATGTTATCTCGATATTTATATATAGATGCTACCTACTCAAACATACAGTTTTCGTAATTACGACGAATCTCATTACTTTCAAACCAACATAAGTCCTTCTAAAGTCGAAGGACCACTAAGTAATGCAACAAAATTACCATTGAATTGCTGCTTCAAATATGATGAAGTGCCGAGATAAATGTAAGTAATTTTTAATTGCAATATAGCTAATACATGAGAACTTCGTCATTGCGTTTTCGAGTTGTTTAAGAAGCAAACGTGTCCAACTGTCCAAGTCGCTCAATGTCGGCGCCAGAGGAACGTTACGTGTGTGACCTGAGGCTGATGATGCGCATGAGGCTGGCATGCGGGCTGTTCAACCGTCGAGCCGTGCCGCTGCGCCGGCGCCAGCTCGCCCAAGCTTACTGCTTCACTCTAGCCGTCATCATCGCCTCCATGATATATTTCATTCTGACATTAATCTTAACTAGATCATTGATATATGCATCCTATTTGCCTGATCTCGCGCAAGTCCTTGTCTCTCAACTCGTCTCCTTATGGACCGAAGATGAATACTTGTACGTGTATTCGACTCAAAACAGGCTGACTGATATCACGCTCGACTCACCAAAAGTTTTCAACCGCTTGCAGAGGCAACAGACTCAAGCTTTTACTTATATTTTAATATTTCTTTCAACATTTACCGCGGTATATTGTTGGAATTTATCCGAATACATTGTGACGATAAATGTAGTAACTATAACAATAGTAACATTGACAGTAACATTTTTAGCAGTTCTTGTTACATTTAGTTATGGGTCAAAATTTCTGGTGATGTCTTTGTTCAATGCTCGCTTGTTGGTGCTCAAGAGGCGATTGCAGCGGTTTGGTTTCCGGGCGGTGGGGCGCGCACCACCGCAACCGTACTGCCAGATATATGGCGAAATCTTGCAAATGCTCGAAGCTACAAATAATCCACTTAAAGTGCTGGTAAGAAAGAAACACATTTAGTTATTATTTAAATAGTATACTGGGATACACTGCATCAAGAATCAATAAGAATTCAAAACCCAGCTAATACAGTACCTCCTCCTCCCTCCTATCCAGTTTCCTCTGTTCGATTAAATGATACTGAATCATTTGCTAACTATTATTTTTCAGTTGTTCTTCGATCTCATCTTCTCCAGCTTAAAATTGACGTCCATTTGTTTATTTGCTGTATACCAATTGTGGTGGAACGTAAGCCCATTTTATACAATACGAGTGTTTTATACAATATGATTATAAAAAACAGGTACAAGCTTTACATGCTTCAACATTTCAGGTGGTTTCCGACTTGTCTTTGATAATGTTTTTGGGTATTTTCGTGCCCAGCACATTGATTGGTTCTTTCGGATACGTGGGACTTTTGGAATCCGCCGCAACGCATTGCGAGGATATGGCTGTCTTCACAGCCACGCAGCTCATCAAGACCCCGAGTAAGTTACGAGTACACCTATCAATAATTTGGAGGCAGTAGTGTGGCTGGGGTATGGGTGGCATCCGAGAGAGAGATGGATGAAAGGGTCCGAAGAGTCAAGGCGAGGGAATCACGATTAAGTTTTTGCGATACTGAAAAGGGCTACTCGCAACCGACGATCCCGTATGAGGACATGTATGTGATTGAAGCGAAGAAACGTAAAGACAAGCACAGCCGGAATAAATTTGGCATTATTTGGTCTCTGCTTACTTTATGGGATACGGGCGTAAGTATACCTACATGAATGTGTGCCACCCAGTCCAGTTCATCCGGTGTCACCTAGACATGGCCAGGGGACTTCAAGTCAATAAGACCGGCTTTGTCTGGCGTGACGTGTCGACGACAGATATCAGTGTAATATGTTAAGTACGATTAGAATCACGTTAATCAGATGTGTCCTGAGGTGGTGGCTTATAGTGTCAGACGTCAAAGCGCATCATAGAGCATCACATCACATAAGTATGAACCCTTTATGTGTTCGTAATTGCAGCGGATTCGGAGAGACAGCGCATGCGCGAGTTCTTGAGCGCGCTGGAGCACCGCGGCGCCAGGTACCAAGTGATGCGCGCGTTGCCGATAGACGCTCGCCTCGTGCTTCGCGCGCTCGGCTTCTGCACGGCTCAGGCGATCGTCTTTGCCAATACAATGTTGTTTAACTGAACACGGGCGTTTTTGGGGGCGCAGGAGCACCGCGGCCGCGGTACCACGTGCTACGCGTTCTACTAACTGCTGCCGAGCGACGCTCGCCTCGTTCTGCACACGTTTGACTTTTGCACGGCGCAAGCAATGGTCTTAACCAACACGATGTTGTTCGACTGAACATGCGCGAGTTCTTAAGCGCTCATGTTGTGCACGGCGCAAGCATTAGTAAAAAATAAAAAATTAAGCATTAGTAAATTAGGCATATTACATGCACTTATGAACGTCAATAAACTACCACCACACCTACATACCACATTCTTCTTCGATGAACACAAGAGTCTCTCCTCCTATGGGGCCCTCTGCCGTCACTTCGTAGTACCTAACTGGAGGAGTCGCTTCGAAACTTCTAAAAACAAAAGAAAACGATAATGACTATAAAGTTACACACACACATATGTGCAAACAAAAACCACAACCACGCTTGATTTTATATCACTACTGGCCAAATAGGAGTGTATTATTTTCTGGTATGTGAATTTAGTTTTAGTTTCATTATTTTACTTAGGCATAATAAAAAATATGGAAATTTGGGAATAATTTATAATAGTATGTAGAATTTTTGAGTTTAACATATACCTATAACTTTAATAAAAAAAAATATAATTATAATGTATAAAAATAATCCAATAAAGTATTGTTAAAAACGTAATTTCACAACGAATGCTTAATTTACATTTATATACCTACTTACATTCCATTACAATTTGTAGGATTCTTGAATTGAGCACCGTCGGATAGGTTTTAAGATGAAATTAACAAAAAAAAAACCACTATTACGTATTACAGATTTACAAAACCGTAATTCTACTGAACTACTCTACATTCGGATCCACAAGTTTGAGTAAACATAATATTGTACATAATTAGATGACTACTAACAACTGTTTACCAGTAAAATTAGTTAGTGTTATGTTTATGAGAATTTGTGTTCATATAAATAAAATATTAAATACTATCTCTTTATTTATTTTAATTCTACATATAAGCTAGGTTTTTCTAATATTTGCATTAACAGTATAATGTTATAAAATTACACATACAAAATATAAAAACATTATGAAAGGCCTTGCCTAGGGTGCCGCCGGCCGTCCATTACTAACCGACAAATCACTATGTCCAGCTGGTTGGACGGTTAGTATTTTTTTTCTTAATCAATAACCAGCCTAATTTGTTGGTTAGTAATATGGACTATTACTATTAGCCCACCAACTGCTTTTATTAGACTTATACATAGTCATAATCTGCCAATCCAAAAACGATTCCTTCTTAGAGTCGACGGAGCTTTGCTATGCGGAGCCCCTATTTCTCGGCGGTTGCGGCGGTTGCGGCGGTAGCTTGAGGGCATCTGAAGCTACCTAACGAACTTAACCTACCTATTTTTTTACTAGGACGAATCTAAGACTAAATATAAGTAGGTACGAGTACGTTAAGTTAGTTAGGTAGCTTGAGATACCCGAAGGGCAAACCGACAGCGGGGCTCCGTCGTCTCGCTTAATTTCTAATCACCCCTTTAAGTGTATATGTGAAAAAACCAACCAACTAGGTAGTCAGTTAAGGAAAAAATTAACTACTAACCAACTAGATTGTTGGTTGACAAAAAAAAAACTAATCGTCCAACCAGGTGGGCAAAGTGGGTTTTCGGTTAGTAATAGATGCCGCCAGCAGCGAGGTGGGTCTATATGCTACCGGTGGTTAGGGCAACAGAGAAAAGAATCTCAGAACTATCTGTTCGCAGAGACGACTATCGGCGTTTACTATTATTGTTATATTGTGACCGGGTAATTGAAATAGTAGAGTTACACGTGTATCTCACAAGATGTGTTCACTTATATTACCCTTCAATCCTTTTGTTTTCTATCCTTATAGAGAAAATACCAAAAATATTAGTTGATATTTATATTGTTCCCGGGTCTTGAATGTCGGCAGAGAATTTTTAGAATTTATTTATTCATATACATAATTATGTGTAATTATATCATCATATTACCACAATGTTTTATTAAACCGTGGAAGCAAACCCATTTGTGTAAACCATTTCAACCGTCTCACAGACACCCTTCATGAGACTTAGTTTTAACGTAAGTTTTTAATGGTCAATGTAGTTAATTTTGAGTCTTGTAAGCGTGTTTTAAGGTACAGGGTAGGGCAAGCCATTCTCCATACAAAGGCTGTGCAAGTTTTTTTGCGTTAGTTTTCGCACTACAGCATTTAATTTTATTTTTTGTTGGTACATATTGGATATACGCAGAACTTGATGTTGAAATTTTGCATTATTCCAAAAAAATAAAAATAAAAATAATTAAAATAAAAAAAAAACATCTAGACATAGCTAACAAAAAAATAAGCATATGGACCAAAAATAGTAACTGGAGTGCAAACACAAACGAAGAAAAACTTGCACAAAGTTTGTATGGAAAGAGCTTGCCCACCCCTTCGCCTTAATGTATTTTTGATTAATTAGGAGCGGAACTGCAAAAACCTATACATATTTATTAAGTTCCTTAAAATAATGGAACGAGCGAGTGAAGTTCCGTAAATAGTAGTGTATGTATGTATATGTACCTTTGTATGCAAGTACTTATATTTTGTATGTATGTATAAATGTTTATTCCACGGCAACTCGATTATCATTGATCACAACGTCGTGTTGGGTAGGCGTATTATTGGGGTAATACTTATTTACGTTACGATACAAGTTCGGAAAGTAAGTAATTCGCAACGAGTGGAGGTAAACAAATACACGAGCGTTTAGCGAGTGTTATTGACCTGCACGAGTTTAAAATTACGTTTCCAAATGTGTCGTACAACGTTTTATAATGCATTATGCGAGGAAACCAAAAGAATTAGTAGGGCTAGATAAACTACTTTGGATGAAAACAAACATGGCGAAGATCGGGCCCATACAAGCACTTTTTATAGGCAAAGGTTTTACTAAGACAGCATTGTTTTAAACACTTACACAATCCATGTTTATTGTAAACTTGTTATTGAAATAAAAATAAAGTTAATTAAAGTGACATCTCATTGAATATAGCATTTCTCAAAATATTGAACCTCTTTGTTAAAATATACCGATCCTGACTGATGCAGGCCGGTATGAAGAAAAGTAATCTCTTGGTCCGAAATGGACTTTGGTGTAATCAAATATCATTTTCAAAGTCTGCTTTAAAAAATTACTGAATTATTTTAAGTGTTGTTTTTATATTGTTGATTTAGTAATTTTTTGACATAATTATACTTGTAAATATTTTATTATTATTAATTTGACAATGTTTCAAAACTGACGATCACAATATAAATTCCTTTCAATTGACTATGTGTAATTTTAACACGTTCCCTCTCCGAAGGCCCCGAATGTGGGGACATGAAGCTTTTTTTCAGGAGTCCGTGTCCCCACTGTGGGTCCACGGGTAGTTCACGGCTACGAACTACAACTGTCACTTGGACTTGTGACATTGAAGGATAATTTTGTATGGGGACAGGGAACGTTTTAAGTGACATTGTATATTGTGAAATAAATAAATCTATTAAATAGATCTAATCTATGCAAAAAAATATTGAATAGTACATTGTTTAACTAGGAGCGTTAACGGTAAATTGCGACCGAGAGTTAATCACAATGTTTTTCATCACAATAAATAACGACAATCGAAATTGATGAAATCGACCACTTCACCTCCACTATCAGTGCACGATCGCTGGGGTATCCTTGGGAGAGAAGCGCGCAGCTTCAATATCACGAAGCAGTATTCTTGTGGAACGCGGCCAACTACCACCACCACCACCATATCAGCCGAAAGACGTCCACTGCTGGACATAGGCCTCCCCCAATTTCATGGGGGGGTAAATGCCATAATCGCCACGCTTGGCATGCGGGTTGGCGATCGCAGCATCTCCACCGCACTTCAGGGATGCTGCTGCCCATCCCCCGGTGGTCTTGGCCGTAGTTTTAGGACATACCCGGGGCCAACCAGATTTCTTAAATCAGATCACACACAAAACCATAACTCCCACGGGAGATAAATTGGCAATAGCAGTTTTATACGCCTGCGTTTAATAAGGCCCTTTACGAGCAAGTGTGATATAAACTATTTTATGTCCATTATTATAATATTTCTACGTAACAAAAGTTCAAGAAAAGTACATCTCTGCAGTTTCATTTTTATAATATCTCAGTGCAAACATTTTTTTAGAAGTAAAACGAGCACGCATGCGTACAAGCACCTGTTAATATACCCATGTCGACCTCTAGAATTTAGATAGATTCTGAGCATACTCATCCATTTAAAAAAATGTATAAGAGTTGCCGGGTTGTAATATTATAATTAACTAACTGTTGCCCGCGACTTCGTCCGCATCTTCGCTCCTATTTATTATAAAATATATTTTCGCGATAGATTACCCGTGCAGGACGCTATCACTGCCACACATCCCTATCCATGATGTAATCGTTTATCTTATAATATGCTCTTGAAATAAGTGTTTGTTTTACTACAGATTTGAATTTAGAATTGCTAAGTTCAGTTATGTGTTTAGGAATTTTATTGTAGAATTTGATACAATTTCCCAAGAACGACTTTTTCGCCTTTACTAGTCTATAGAAGGTTATTTTCAGTTTCCCAGTATTTCTCGTGGCTATTGGTTTATCAGCGTTCGTTGGAAAATTGCCCAAATTCTTCCTAACATACATTATTATTTCAAATATGTATAGGGACGGCAGGGTTAGAATATCTATTTTTTTGAAAAATTCTCTTAATGAATCACGCGACCCCAAGTTATAAATTGCTCGGATAGCCCTTTTTTGCAAAATAAAAACAGTTTCAATATCTGCAGCTGATCCCCATAAGATAAGACCATAAGTAATTATACTATTAAAATAAGCAAAGTAAACTAACCGTGCCGTTGCCACATTGGTAAGCTGCCTTATTCTCCTGACTGCAAATGCAGCAGAGCTCAACCTACTTCCTATCGCTGTTATATGGGAACCCCACTGCAATTTTGAGTCCAATGTAATACCTAAGAATACAGTAGAAGTAACAAATTCTAATGTTTGACCATTAAGTTTAATATTTGTATCTAAGTTTCTGTTTGATGAGTTCGCTAGAGAGAATTTTATACATTTCGTTTTTTTTCGGGTTCAATACTAAGTTATTGGCAGCAAACCAGTCAGATATCATGGAGAGGGTATTATTTGGTTCAATGAGTTCAGTATCTCTCCTATTTACCTTGAACAGTAATGAGGTGTCGTCTGCGAACATTACAATGCCTGATCGTCGGCTTACCATATATGGCAGATCATTTACATAAACAAGGAACAGGAACGGACCTAGAATAGACCCCTGAGGTACTCCCATCTCTACCACTGTCTCTGACGAAATGGCTTTATTTATCGCTACCTTTTGATTTCTCTGTGTTAAATATGACTTCATGAGATCTAATGCATGCCCTATGATGCCATAAAACTTAAGTTTACAAATTAAAGTACCATGATCTACACAATCAAAAGCCTTGGAAAGGTCACAGAACACTCCGATGGCGTCGTGCGACTCTTCCCAAGACTGCAAAATAAATTTTAATAAACTTGCACCTGCATCAGCAGTTGACCTACCCTTCGTGAAGCCGAACTGCTGTGCGTGCAAAATATTGTGAGAATTAAAGTGAGAAACCAATTGCGTAAGCATTATTTTTTCGAATATTTTGCTAAACGCAGGTAGGATAGAAACTGGACGATAATCAGAAGGATTATCTCTATGACCTGATTTGAAAATTGGAACTACTTTACTACATTTCACTAAGTCTGGAAAAATGCCATAGTCTATACAGTTATTAAAAATGAGAGCTAGAGTTGGTGCAACGACCTCCAGAATAGATTCCAGTACCTTGACTGACACGCCCCATAAGTCCTCAGTGCTCTTTATTTTTAACATTTCAAAGGACTTCAGTACATCTAGAGGAGAAACATGATGAAATTTGAAATTAGTTAGTGATTCTAATTTTACGTTGTCATTCAGAAGGGATTCAGCTTTTGTGGTAGACGATGCTAAACTTTGAGTAGTGACTATAGGAATTTTAGAAAAGAAATTATTAAATTCATCAGCTACTTTTACTGCATCAGTTATTAAATTATCCTTTACTTTCAAAGAAATTGTGGACTCTTTATTATTTCTCTTCCCAGTCTCTGTGTTTATTATTTTCCAGACTGTCTTGGCTTTATTATCTGAGGACTTAATTTTATTATTCAAGTGCATTGCTTTTGCTTTCGTGCACACTGTTTTAAACAATTTGGAATAATCCCTAACATACTGATGGAAACATTCGTCAGTGGTGCAAGATCTCCTTTCATAAAGTTGATATAAGTTATCTCTACTTTTCCGAATTCCGGTAGTTGCCCACTCATTAAATCTCATTTTATTGTTTATCTTAATACGCTTTTTACTACAAGTCTTATTAAATTCGTTACACACTGTATTCAGAAGCATTTTGAATTGATCATTCGGATCATTTGATTGTACCTGGGTGTTCGGCATGGCGACTAGTAGATTAGACTTTAGTAATTCTAGTCTACTTCTACTCAGCGGTCTTATTTCTATAACGCGATCTGGATGTTTTACTTCGCAAGGTAGCCTGACCATCTGAGCTTTATGATCCGAACGAACTCCATTCACTATGCTACTGTCTATATGAGAACTGTTTAACCAAATATTATCTATACAAGTGGCCGAGGTCGGAGTAACTCTGGTAGGTACTTCAAACAAGTAGTCAAAATTGAAAGATTTAAAAAGAGTGATGTACTTATCTTTTTCAACTGATTGTGATAAAATATCTATATTAAAGTCGCCACAGACCACTACTGACTTTTTACCACTTGTTGCTTTACTGAGTACATCCTCCATAATTTCTATAAAAGATGTTAAATCACCTGATGGTGGTTTATAAATGCAAATTATCAGATACTGATCCATCTCTGCACAAGCAATCTCGCAAACACGATCAACAGAACAGCCTGAGACGTCTCTACGTTCCTTAAAAGTCAAACCATTTTTCACTAAAATAATAGATCCACCACCCTCTGCTGTAGTTCTGTTGAACGCGCTGGCCAATACGTAATTATTTACGTTGAATTTCATCATGTGATTCTTTAACCAAGTTTCTGTTAAGCAGACTACATCTACATTAAACTCTTCCGTAAATAATTCTAAATCTAGTATTTTGCCAGTGAAGCGATTAATATTTTGGTGTAATAAAGTTACACTATTGTGCTTCTCTGTTGTCCTAACAGTCAGTTTAAAGACAAATCCGTAGTTGGAGATGTCGTCCTATCCAAGGGGGAGGGGGAGTTTTGATTTCCGAAAACGGAATTAATAAAAAATGCTAAAGATTTAGCAAGTCTGTCAGTTGTAATACGGTAATCACTAATAGCATTATTAGTGTCAAAAAATATAACGTCACTATTGTAACGATCCCCCCCCTCTCTTTTAAAATAAATAAACCCCCAATACCTTCTTTATATTAATTAATTAATAAATTAAAATATTAAAACTAATGACTGTTAAAACCCAGGATAAAATTACGTATTGGCCAAAGTGAATCGTCTAGGTAGGACCCCGAAGAGTTGTGAACCGTAAGAAACCCTGAATCTTTAATGCGAATATTTGTCAGGTATTGAACTCCTCTTCCCTTTTCTGAAACCCTACTAACGTTACCTAGTACCTTACTTAGCCTATACCTCAATGAAATTACGTTAATACTGAAGTTAAGAGAAATATAAACTTATAGGAATTATTAATGATAAAATAGTAACCAATTATATAAGATCCTTAAGAGATTTGCCATCCCTACAAGCTCTATGTATCTAGCTTCCGAATAGCTCATATCCAGTTATGTATTGCTTATTACAGGTTTGTATAAATATAATCAATTTTATTGATTGGTGTAAGGTAGGGCTCCTCCAGCCGCCCTAGGGATTGCTATCCCCCTCCGGTACTAACCAAAGACCCGTGGCTCTCGACCTTAGACATGGACAAGCCCCCGCCAATCTTTTATTTCACTATGCGGAGTGTAAGACAATTTCGTCCAAATGACCTAAGTTACTTTAACAGGAGTACTCTGCTAGGCTTATCCGATCAATTCGTTCGGATGGCCTTTAGGAGCGCTCGGGATAAAATCAGTTTGTAAAAGAGACTAAACCATAAGAATATGGTTCTACCTAGCAAATGAATCTACTAGCGCTTCGGAAGACGCGCCGTATAATGAGGAGAATCGCCGCAAGGCCTCATCATCGGAAGCGGGCGAAATCCTGGTGATTCCTCGCCAGAATCTGGCCCTGACCCTGAATAACCTACTCTCCCTTTTCCTCGTTCCCTAATACCTATGAACTACTCTGCCAGACCTTTAAATTAACTAAAAGAAGTGAACAGCTCGGCTCGTCACTTAAGATGCCTGATTCAATGAACTGCTCAGCTTGTCACCGAATAGTCTATCATGTGAACCGCTCTGCTCTTCACTTGAAGGCCTTAATTCAACGAACGGCTCAACTAGTCATTAAATTAGCTTATTCTGAGTAAATTTTAATCATTTAACTAGAAATCGTAACTTTAAAGAAACTATCTTTTTATACCAAAAATGACTAGTTTTATCACAACTATTCCCAATACTCCAAATTAACGACCAACCTAAAATAAATTATTAAACCCTACTTCCCTAATAAATGTGTGTGAAGCTACCCTACTATTCCCCAGTAAACTTGCTAAACTGAAAGAGCATGAATCCCTTACCAGAACCAGCTCTTTTGACTGCGAATCCCTAACCTATGCAGCGAAAGTTCAGTCGGCTAAACTGAGAATAGCAATGCTAAAGGCCTGTGTTGGTTGTCTCCCCCCACTGCGCCCGCAGGCTAGGATACAGTGAGTAAGACGCCCTATTGTGTATATAAGTTTTATATATAAATATATTTAACAAGACCGTTCCTCAAATACTGAACAATTTCGACAAGCGAGGTATACACCTCTATGCTGAGACCCCATATTGGCAGCCATGTCTACGTTGTCAGCTGGGCATTGAAGGAACGTAAGGGATTTGATTCGTCTCCATGTAGGTAAAAGGTAGACGCCAGACCACCCTTAGATCTGGTAACTAAAGACTCTGAACCCTGCTCATTGGCACCGTTAGGCGAGCAAGACCCCTCAGGCAAAACTGGTGCCTGGACAAGATTCTGGTCATTTAAATCAAATTAAATAAACTCTTAAACCCCGAGGAAATATTCAATATATTACTTAAAAACTGATTCCTCAACATGAAGAGAGTCCCCTCACGAAGAAGAACCACTTTTAAATCAATAGAATAACCCACCAAGTATATATTATTGCGAAGACCAGAGACCTTGTCAGTCTGAATGTCGAATTCTAAGTCCCTCAATAAAACTTCGCGCCCCTTTATATACTCTAATATCTCAGACAAATGCACGACACATGTCCGACAAATATCGGACAAATCCCCGACACATCTACGACAAATCCACGACATATGTCGGACAAATCCCCGACAAATGCACGACAAATCTACGACATATGACGGACAAATACACGACAAATCCACGACATATGAGGCCGGAGCTAGTAGGGTAAACGTTACTATGCTCATCCAGCTTATTAAAACTACTTTTCCTTCATATATGTATTTTAATAACACGTGTTTTTGTAGCCTAATTGTGTTCCGTTACAGCTGCCCTCGATGAATTTCATAAATATGTTCTCTCAGAACTTGTTTATGAAAGTCATCTCTAAGTATTATTTTTTTAACTTGCTTCACTCAAGCGAATAACATTATTATTATTATGTATTGTTTTATGCTTATTATATATCTTCCTTTTAATTGGTTAATTAAAGATACCCTTGTTCCTATAAACCTCATGATTAATTACCCTTTTTAAGATTTACCAATAATATGTTAAGCAACTATTAGTTTGATTAAAGTATGCCTTTCCTATCTTTGTTTTCTGAATTAATTTAATGATCTAAAGCAGCCTTTTCCCCAAAATTCCTATTTGCTTGGAGTACCAGTTTGTGAAGCTGATAGATTATAGTAATCTGATTATTGTAATATCAAGCTGAATGTCTAGATCTGGCTGGGCATCTATCGATTCTGTTCACATTGTTCGAACGAGTGATATTCCAAAAACCCCTCCTACAAATTAGGAAATTCCTTTATGTAAGTACTAAGACGCTCTTTTCTCATTAAAATAAACTTGAACTAAAACTCTCTACCTTTTCTCTCTCCTGCGTGTGTGTTATAAACATGAACCCTACTCATTCTCATAATAATAATTAATTTCTTTGAATGTTTATTCAAGAACCTGATTAAACTAATAAATGTTACATTTATTCTTAAATTTCTTCTTATTAACTTATTGTGAACTCAATCTATTGAAAATCAATCCCTCCTTCAAAGGTGATTTTAATGTGGTGTATGTTTAAACCAATAGGTTATGGTATGCGACCATTTGGCAAAAGATAGTGAATCATTAAACTTTAACAATAATTCAAGACCACTTTTTCCTCATGCAAACCTGCCTTGTTAGAGAAACCAGGTCGTGAGTCCGGTCGGCCCTAATGACCCAACTAAGAGGTTTTACCCCAAGGCTATGTCTACATTGTTCAGACGGCGCCTATAGGAAACATTGTCCTTCCTATAGATAAATCCCGTTAGTCGCCCCATACAAAACAGTTAAGCCTTTGGTATAAGTACTAAAGAGTTCAATCATTAGGAATAAAGTTCGATCCACCCTCGATCATCAACCAGCCCACACCATCCCGATTGGCGTATGTAACACTTGAATAAGATAACCGACTAATCCTCTTTACACTCTAACAAGGTAATTTTTTATTACCGTTAGTTGTTTTTTATTCCAATGACGAAGACAAGCCAAATGTTAATTTTTAATCATTTAAACCTAAATTGTAATTTAATTACATGAATGTTTTCTTTAATACTTGTTAGTGATAATAATCTTTTCAATAATAATAACCTTTAAACATTGCTGTCGTGTATGTTTGCACACAAATGTTACTTATTTATCAATATGCGAAGCAAAAGTTCCTTTAATATTTGTTCGTAGAAACTCGTATGATGATTAATGTTCATTAATTCAAAAGTCGGTTATCCTTTCCGAAGTGAGGTGTGTATTACCATATAACCAGCTTAGAGCTCGAGTAGAGTCTGTGTCCTCACAGTAAGTCACAAAAGGACCTTGTCAAATTACGACTTTAACCTAACACGTATTACTGTGATAACACATTGTGTTTCATTTGGAGAGACCAACTACCAATAAATCTAGGTTGTACTGTAACCTTAGCCCGTCCGGAAGAAACTCCTTCAAACCTTTCAATATCACCTTCATAGACTACCTTGTATTCGACCTCTTGTGTCGAGTCACCCCTCAGGTACACACCCGCACAAACTAATCATTCCTTCATTCTATACTCCAACGCTCAGCCTCTACCGAACAAGCTAAACTTTCTTAAGTACAACCACAACACAAATGTTGTTGTTCTCTAAATATTCCATGGAAAACTCTATATGTAAAAAGGCAGACCCCCTTTTGTGCCTTTAATAAAAATTTATTCCCTGCCCTCCACTTTAACAACTTTTATAATATGTTTGACCAGTTAAAGAAGCTACTTAATAAAAATACTCGTTATTAAACCTTTTAATCCAAATTTTATAATCCTGCCCTCCGCTTTAGCAATTCTAATTAGTTTAAGGCATTAATCAAATAAAGATTATCTATAGGCATTTCTTGTCTCAGATTTTATGTGTTTAGCTAAAAATCTCTTTAACAGAATCTTATATCTAATATAAACCCCTGGGTTTTCTTCTTTCTTAAAATTTAAAATAGACATGAAATTCGAAATGTCCATCATCCTTTTAGTCGGATATGAGTAAAGTGATGATTTACCCAATTTCTTTTTCTCCCCAGATTCTAAAACAAGTATGAAATTGAAATTTTTGACCCCTATATACGTATCAATATTATTTTTTCTAACAAACAAAAAGGTTCTAAAGATTTTCTGAGCTGGCCCTCAAGCTTTTATTTCGTGTATTAACCTAAATTGGTCCAAACTAAAAGTCCCTATGTTACTATTAGTTGAAAAGAGTAAAGAAGAAGTTCAAAACCTTGACAAAATCGCACTCCATTTCACGGCAACAAAATGTAGCCCAAAGGCTACTTTAAAATTATTATATTTTTCCGTAGTAACATCCTGATCAAGCTATCCTGGTCACGGCACCAAAATGTAACGATCCCCCCCCTCTCTTTTAAAATAAATAAACCCCCAATACCTTCTTTATATTAATTAATTAATAAATTAAAATATTAAAACTAATGACTGTTAAAACCCAGGATAAAATTACGTATTGGCCAAAGTGAATCGTCTAGGTAGGACCCCGAAGAGTTGTGAACCGTAAGAAACCCTGAATCTTTAATGCGAATATTTGTCAGGTATTGAACTCCTCTTCCCTTTTCTGAAACCCTACTAACGTTACCTAGTACCTTACTTAGCCTATACCTCAATGAAATTACGTTAATACTGAAGTTAAGAGAAATATAAACTTATAGGAATTATTAATGATAAAATAGTAACCAATTATATAAGATCCTTAAGAGATTTGCCATCCCTACAAGCTCTATGTATCTAGCTTCCGAATAGCTCATATCCAGTTATGTATTGCTTATTACAGGTTCGTATAAATATAATCAATTTTATTGATTGGTGTAAGGTAGGGCTCCTCCAGCCGCCCTAGGGATTGCTATCCCCCTCCGGTACTAACCAAAGACCCGTGGCTCTCGACCTTAGACATGGACAAGCCCCCGCCAATCTTTTATTTCACTATGCGGAGTGTAAGACAATTTCGTCCAAATGACCTAAGTTACTTTAACAGGAGTACTCTGCTAGGCTTATCCGATCAATTCGTTCGGATGGCCTTTAGGAGCGCTCGGGATAAAATCAGTTTGTAAAAGAGACTAAACCATAAGAATATGGTTCTACCTAGCAAATGAATCTACTAGCGCTTCGGAAGACGCGCCGTATAATGAGGAGAATCGCCGCAAGGCCTCATCATCGGAAGCGGGCGAAATCCTGGTGATTCCTCGCCAGAATCTGGCCCTGACCCTGAATAACCTACTCTCCCTTTTCCTCGTTCCCTAATACCTATGAACTACTCTGCCAGACCTTTAAATTAACTAAAAGAAGTGAACAGCTCGGCTCGTCACTTAAGATGCCTGATTCAATGAACTGCTCAGCTTGTCACCGAATAGTCTATCATGTGAACCGCTCTGCTCTTCACTTGAAGGCCTTAATTCAACGAACGGCTCAACTAGTCATTAAATTAGCTTATTCTGAGTAAATTTTAATCATTTAACTAGAAATCGTAACTTTAAAGAAACTATCTTTTTATACCAAAAATGACTAGTTTTATCACAACTATTCCCAATACTCCAAATTAACGACCAACCTAAAATAAATTATTAAACCCTACTTCCCTAATAAATGTGTGTGAAGCTACCCTACTATTCCCCAGTAAACTTGCTAAACTGAAAGAGCATGAATCCCTTACCAGAACCAGCTCTTTTGACTGCGAATCCCTAACCTATGCAGCGAAAGTTCAGTCGGCTAAACTGAGAATAGCAATGCTAAAGGCCTGTGTTGGTTGTCTCCCCCCACTGCGCCCGCAGGCTAGGATACAGTGAGTAAGACGCCCTATTGTGTATATAAGTTTTATATATAAATATATTTAACAAGACCGTTCCTCAAATACTGAACAATTTCGACAAGCGAGGTATACACCTCTATGCTGAGACCCCATATTGGCAGCCATGTCTACGTTGTCAGCTGGGCATTGAAGGAACGTAAGGGATTTGATTCGTCTCCATGTAGGTAAAAGGTAGACGCCAGACCACCCTTAGATCTGGTAACTAAAGACTCTGAACCCTGCTCATTGGCACCGTTAGGCGAGCAAGACCCCTCAGGCAAAACTGGTGCCTGGACAAGATTCTGGTCATTTAAATCAAATTAAATAAACTCTTAAACCCCGAGGAAATATTCAATATATTACTTAAAAACTGATTCCTCAACATGAAGAGAGTCCCCTCACGAAGAAGAACCACTTTTAAATCAATAGAATAACCCACCAAGTATATATTATTGCGAAGACCAGAGACCTTGTCAGTCTGAATGTCGAATTCTAAGTCCCTCAATAAAACTTCGCGCCCCTTTATATACTCTAATATCTCAGACAAATGCACGACACATGTCCGACAAATATCGGACAAATCCCCGACACATCTACGACAAATCCACGACATATGTCGGACAAATCCCCGACAAATGCACGACAAATCTACGACATATGACGGACAAATACACGACAAATCCACGACATATGAGGCCGGAGCTAGTAGGGTAAACGTTACTATGCTCATCCAGCTTATTAAAACTACTTTTCCTTCATATAGGTATTTTAATAACACGTGTTTTTGTAGCCTAATTGTGTTCCGTTACACTATGACGGCACGTCAGCTTATATATAAGCTTATTAAGATTACACACATGACTGTTAGCACTGCATGGAGAAGCAGAATAGGGTAATGCGCCTATAATAACATTTTTAGCACCTAGCTTAGACAGGCAGTCAAACTCAGCCTTCATCTCAGAGTACCTAATATTTGAACCATTATGTGTTGTTATATAGCCTAAAGCCATTCTCACAAAAAGAAATTTTCAATTCGAACCAGTACTTCCTGAGATTAGCGCGTTCAAACAAACAAACAAACTCTTCAGCTTTATAATATTAAGTATAGAAAAATAAAAAATAAATATTGGGGGACAATCTTACACAAATCAACCTAGTGTCAAACTAAGCAAAGCTTGTACTATGGGTACTAAATGACGATATACAATATATACATACTTAAATACATAGAAAACATCCAAGACCCAAGAACAAAATGTCCGTGCTAAATGCACAAAATAATGCCCTGGCCGGGATTCGGACCCGGGACCTCTAGCTTCGGAGACAGTGTCACTACCAATTAGGCTAAACAGGCCGCCACGAAAACATGGTTTCTGTGAGCACTACAAGACTGGACAAAATACTATTTTTTTATTTATTTATCTCATAATGTTGAACGCCTCGTACGAGTCGTACGCTTCAAAAATTATGCCATTGCACTGCTCAATCAACCGAGCGAGCTGCTGAAAATCGTCTGCCCCACTAGTTAGCCTACATTTGACCTAGGTCTGAGCTGGATGACTAGGTATATCGCAGTTCGGAATATTCATGAGGGACGACAAAGCTACTCGGTGTCCGAATCAAATGAGAGTAGATTGCGTAATGCAGTTTATTCGGTATTTGGTAGCAATTACTATCATGTCAAACTGTGTTTAGATTGTGTTTGGTTTGGTGTTCCACAAAAGCGTCAAGGGAAGTCAAAACGACATTCTGAATGTGATTGCTGGTAGATTTAAATATCCGGACGGCTTGACTAAATACGGATTGAGCGCGTCATTGAGGCAACGTTTTTCAAATGTGCGTAAGATAAATCTACGAGTAATTGCCATTTTCTTTACTATAAAAATGAGAGATCTATGTACGTTCGAATAGTTACATGATTATCCTGTCTACGTTGACTTAGGTCGAGTAGTACTACAACTATATTTCGTAAATTGTAGCATATTTTATATTCAAGTTGTAACTAACTGCATATCGACCATTTCATGAAATAACTTGAAAAAAACTGGCCAAGTGCGAGTCGGACTCGCGCACGAAGGGTTCCGTACCATTATTTATTTAAGTATGTATGTATTTAAGTATGTATTTATCTATATAAGTATGTATATCGTCGTCTAGTACCCATAGTACAAGCTTTGCTTAGTTTGGGACTAGGTCGATTTGTGTAAGATTGTCCCCCAATATTATTATTATTATATTATCTATAAAAACGGCAGAGTCCGACTCACACTTGGCCGATTTTTAATATTTGTTGTTATAGCGGCAACAGAAATACATCACCTGTAAAAATTTCAACTATCTAACTATTGCGGTTATTGAGATACAGCCTGGTGACAGACAGCGAAGTCTTAGTAATAGGGTCCCGTTTTTACCCTTTGGGTACGAAACTCTAAAAGTTGTAATTATTATGAAATCGAATTCATATTATAAACACAAAAGTATCACTGTCTGTTGTACCTTTACATGCTTAAACCGCTAACCCGATTTCAATTAAGTTTTAGATGGAGATAAATATGAAACTGGGAAGGGAATACGATAACAATTCTCCCAAATATCATCACTTGAGGGGCGAAAAGGGACTGAATGTTTGTATGGAAGAGTAATAACTAAGCCAATGCTTGAAATGAATGAATAGCGATTATTCTCTAAGGCCATTTATGAGTTCTATCTGGACGAAGTCACGGGCTGAAACTGGGATGAAATATCAAGCTAGTTTCTACCATCCTTTGTTATCAGATTATTCTGTGCATGGCATTCAATACGTAAATTCATATGCAATTAAGAAGATTGACGCAGAATAAAAATCCACGCATAATAAAGTAGACTAAATTGCTTACGGACATGGGGGTCCATTCAACCCAACGTTGAGAAAATATACTAGTTTATTATTCTTATTCTTTATGTCTGGAAGAATACTTCTCATAATGACCATTCCTATAAAGACCGATTCCCAGATTGGCCACTTCCCAGAAGGGCCATTTCCCAAAATATGCAGTTTGCTGGTTGCAAATGTTGAGCCGAGCTCTTCTGCCCGGTCTCAAACTCCCCGACAGTTACTCGCTCAATTCATAAATAAATACTCACACGCACCTTCGAGTTTCGTGGCTTGAACGAATACGAGTAGTCTGCCGTAGTTTATTCAATGCGTTTATCCAGATAGACTCCTGGCACATCTTCATTAACGATAAATTCTGGTCATAATTATTTCGCGTCTAAATTTTATGAACGTGAATGGCATCCCTGCATTCCCGTTTACGAGTCAGCCTTTGACGTAGGTATTTCATTCGATATATAATTTCCTCAACGGAACGTAAATGGAATTCTTTGTTTTAGAATTCTAAGCGTGTTCTGAATATCCGGAAACTAGTTACAGCTAAAATAGAACAGCTGTAGTAAATAATGTTTTTTTCTCAAACATGTAATGAAATATTGATGTTATGTTCCTTATAGTTTTTCATACAAATCTTGCAGGCCTAGGCCGGCAAAGTCCTCTTATTTAATTTCCATTCCACATAAATTTGTGGCACAGGCATCATGACATTCTGTCACTATGCGTATTAAAAATAAAACTTTGTTTTTTTTGTTGTTTATTTCATTGCATGTTTGAGAAAAGCACTATATAAGTACATACCTCGGCGGGAAATATAGGGTTGCCCTCCTCAGACCTATCCGACCTCGCTTCGATCTGCCGTCTATATGTCTTCGGCCCGCAACCCCTTTCGTCCCGGCCTCTGTAGTAATGTACTATTCCATCGGCTTAACTCGAAATACGGCTAGACCCGATGAAGCGTCAATCAATTATCGTATTATTTAACATCTGTCATGTCTAATGAAAACATACAACCAGTTTTTATTCTGACATTAATTTGATGTTGACTTATAAACAGTGATGGTAACTTTTGTAGAGTTTTCGGTGTAGAGTAGTTGTGTTAACGGAATTGGTATAGACAAAGACAATTTAATCGGTTAATTAAGGTTAATTTTAACATTATTAACGCTAATTGTGTCCGTAATCTCAGTGTGGTTGCTCTCTTAATCCAGTAAAATCTTACATTAACTGGTAAAAGTTGTTTATATTCATTCACCATACGTTCAAATTACAACAGCGTGGCGTGACCATGACCTCAATATCTTTATTATTTTTGTTAAAATGTGTTTGAATTGGTTTGCTGCAATTATAGTACAATACTACAGAGGCCGGGACAAAAGGGCTTAGACCTATCCGACCTCGCTTCGCTCGGCCGTCTATATGTCTTCAGCTGGCAACCCCATATTTCCCGCCGAGGTATGTATAGTGCTTTTCTCAAACATGCAATGAAATAAACAACAAAAAAATCAAAGTTTCATTTTTAATACGCATAGTGGCAGAATGTCATGATGCCTGTGCCCCAAATTTATGTGGAATGGAAATTAAAAAAGAGGACTTTGCCGGCCTAGGCCTGCAAGATTTCTATGAAATCCCATTAACGACCTCTTGTCCTAGCCGCACCTGAAACGTCATACTTCGCAGCCTATTATAAGGAAGATAACATCAATATTTCATTGCATGTTTGAGAAAATTACATTACGCCAGTGTGTTTCACGTAGTGGCTGCTGGCAGTGGCGCTAGTTGTCTCTGGCATGCTGTCGGGCGAAACAAGCACTGACGTCTGTAAGGTCGCGTGCTCGAACCCATGCAAAACTGTCGTCTATAAAAAGGTTTGTTATTGCTTTTTGTATTTCTTTATTTTAATGCGTGTTAATTAAGAGTTTATTATTTTTTTTTTTTTTTAAGTGTGTTATACGCCGTGATCTCACCAGTTGGCCCCGTCGGAAGACCAGCGTTGACCGTAAGGTTGGCACTATGCTGAGTCGGGACCAATTCGTGGCGCTTTCTTCTTTTTTATTGTTTTTTTTTGTTGTCTATGTTTTATGTGTATCGTATTACTCCGTTTGTATATATTTGTGTGATGTGCTACGAATAAATGTATTTCTATTCTATTCTATTCTATTCTATTCTATTCTATTCTAATGAATCATGAGGATTTAAAACATTTATCCCAATTCCGTTAACAAACACTATGCTGCACCAAAAATGCTACAAAAGTTACGATCACTGCTTATTAAGTTTTACAGTAACTGATATGTACTTATCAATAATTTAATACGCTACTTTATTATACACAAATAACTAGCCTTATGTCGACTTTCCCCAATGGTATAAAACATCCGTCGAGCCAGTTAAAATTGTACGGCCTTCTAGAAGATATTCATCCTCACACCTTAGAACCTAAATGGTCGCATACGGTATAGTTTCAGAGGAACTTCCTCCCTCGGACGCTCCGATTGTGGAATGAGCTCCCTGCCGAGGTTTTCCCGACGGACTACAGTATGGGGTTCTCCAAGAAAGGAGTGTATAAATTCTTATAGGGTCGGCAAGGCGCATGTGACACCCCTAGGAGTTGCAGGCGTCCATTGGCTGCGGTGACCGCTTACCATCAGGCGGGCCGTACGCTTGTTTGCCACCGACGTGGTATAAAAAAATATATATGATCGGAAACAGATAGCAAAAGAAATATGATAATATTGTGTATGTACATAAAAACATTGTAAATTTCAGGAAGAACTGTGACATAAATAATATTAATACTCGAAATAAACACAAGCTCGCGGTGCCCACTACTCGTCTCCAAAAAAATAGAAAATCATGCATGGGTAATGGTGTGAAGTAGAAAAGCTTATTATAATAAGCTTCCAAGAAACCTAACAGAATTATCTACTAATAAATTCAAATATTATGTAAAGGGTAAACTCATATCGAAATGAATGATAAAACACCGTGGGATTCGTTGTGACTGAAATATTAATGAATTATTTAATCATGATGGCATTAGATATTAATATTATTTTATTATTTACATTTATTTTATTTTATTTTTTACAGTAAAAGCGGGTGCAGCGGCGGAAAGCGCCGAAATTCTAAAGCGTAATAAATACAAGGGCCTCGGCAGAGAGTACATGTTTGTACCTTTTGGCGTCGAAACTCTAGGTCCATGGGGTCCCAGCGCGCATAAGTTATTTTCAGAAATTGCGAAGCGTCTGGTTGACGTAACTGGTGACCGAAGAGCTGGCGGTTTCCTCGCTCAACGTATCAGCATTGCGATACAGCGAGGAAATGCCGCCAGCATCCTCGGTACAATGCCTCAAGGGCCCGTTTTAGATTTAAGTTAGTTTTAATTTTCTTTATATTATTTTGGTTAAGTATTCGTGTATATGTTTTCGTTGTACATAAATAAATGATTACCCTTTTATTATTTTATTTTACATTTTGATTTTATTCTAGAAAATGTCTAGATTTCGATTTTTTATACATTTTATTATTATTATTATTATTTATGTTTTGACGATCCTATTGTGAATTTTATTACATTTTCTTATTTTGACATGTCTACAACAATACAATATTTATTTAAAGAATAATAATAGCATCAATAAATTGCTCTTAATAATAAATTAATATATATGTTAATACATGTTATAATAGACGATCCGAAAGTGCTTATTGCTAGGCATATATGAATAAAGAATACCTTGACTTTTGAAAAAATGAAGATCCTTATATTTCAATATATTTGATCCTCGGGAGGTCTAGCATCCTTACTCAGCACCTGTAACACAACACTAGCATACTTACAGTGCAAGTAGTGGTATTATCAGGGTTGTGGCTTTCTACTTACCCAGTTGGCCTACTCGAAATATAGCCTTTATAGATGCTTTATTTACTCATAAGAACAATACAGTTCACTTAAAATGAGCTGACATAATATTAGTTTTCCTTAAAATTAAACATATTTAGCATCATCGCTAGAGATTTATACAACACTTCTATATACGTGTTCTTTCAATTTGTTTTATAACGCACGGAGATATTCACAATCGTTAACAGTCCTTGCTAATTCATTAAACATCTGTGCCCGCCTCATACATTATGCTTCCTTTACCGTAACCCATTATATTTTTACGTAGTTTTGACTTGTTTGTATTTTTCAAACAGTGTTGGAATTTTCTTTGGGTGAAATTAATGTCTGAATGTATTTTACTTATTATTTAAGACTTCGCAGTACGTTCGGTTCTCCATACAAACGTATTTATGCTCTCATTTTAAAACGCCAGGCTAGAATAACATGAAACTTTGTATACACAATGGGATCCGGCATATCTAGGTCGGACCACAGTTTCTGTTGCTTGAAATTATAATGGAGAAAAAATACAGCGATTATTAAGGTTTTCATACAAGCCGTAAAAAACACAAAAAGCCGCTGTATTTTTTTTCTTTTACAATTTCTAGCAACAGAAACTATGGTCCGACCTAGATATGCCGGATCCCATTGTGTATGCAAATTTTCATGTTATTCTAGCATGGCGTTTTAAAATGAGAGGGTAAATACGTTTGTATGGAGAACCGAGCCAGACCGAGCGTACTGCACCCTCTTAAGATCTTTCGTACGAAAATGTAAGTAGGTGTATAGTAAGTTGTCTTCCAAAAGGAGTAAACCGCAAGGAGGGGCTCCAGTGCGTTCAGTACCGAGATCCTGGAGTCCTCATTCGAGCGCAGATGGCGGTCACCGTGGAGTCTTTAGTGGATAGAAATACCACATAAACCAATCAATCCCCAATGACTGGGTATCTGGATCGCAGATTTTCTCCACGAAAAAAAAAAAGTTTATAGTTGTGTTAGGTAGAATAGTTCTCGTCAATTGATACGGCTTTCCAATCTGCCCTACTCTGAACGTAGCGAAAAGTATACTCGATTGCAAAGGCAGAAATAAGATTACATTAAGTAATTGTCAGGTTTCACTCCAACCCTAACTCATTCAACGATATACGATACACTCGAACGAAACGGCATAATGCAAAATCCTCTCAAATCTCATAAAGCTACATAAAAAATGTTTATGAGGGCCGCTTCCAGATCTTAATGCGTACAATCAAAGCCATAGATAAGTATACATTTTTCGCCTTAATACAATGGCATAAAGTGCAAAACTGTAAACGTACATTTGACGTCGACCGTACCCCATCCCAGCCAATCCCCGGAATACAGAGTGTCGGATATTAAATTAGAATAAACATAATTAAACAGTTGGCCCCCATTTGCTTCGACTTTCAAAATTACAGGATTTAACAGATTAAACGCCGCCCTGATGTTGAGCGCCCCTGAAATAATGCTTACGCATTCGAGTTATTTTTTTAATTAATTCATTTGCATGGGAATTTTAAGGGCGGCGTTCACACGGAATAAAAGATGATACATTACGATTTCAGCGGAGAGTTGGGACGAAATTTTGCTTAGTTTATGATGTTTTTTGGCAGCTAAAATGACGATCGTCCGAGCCAGCGGCGTAATATGTAATTTAAAACAAAATAGTTTCAAAGAGGTAAGTTTTTTTTAGAAGCGTTTGTCACATTCTAAGCTGCTTTCTACTAGGCATCTGAAAAAAAATGGGTGTTCAGTTACCAATATATTTTATATGAGGATGTTTATCCGACACGATTGGTGTCAGTTGACCAGTGGAAACTCTATAACTGTTAATTAATAATTACGGACGTGCTGTTTCCTATGCGATTTCAATGGATGTCATCATTTGCCGAACCCTGCATGACGTATGAACTCGGCACGACCGCCACAGAAACAGACGAATTTACGCAGAACTCGGCGGTCGAGTGCCGGCCGTCGTCCGTGCCGGATTCGGCACGGTGTACTGTAAGACATCCTTAAGTCCAATAACTTAGCATTATTGTCTCGTAATTCTACGAACATAATTGCGAACACACAGTCTTGAAGACAGGGATACAATTACTTATCTAAATATGTTAATTGATTTATTAATAATTAATTTTAATGGGTAGCACGCGCTACACGGCTTAGGCTACTTCCTGACTTCCACACGAGAAAGTTTGATGCCGATTTTTTTAATTTCCCTACAGAGTTCCTCCACATTCCTTTACTTATCGGTATACTGTCAGTATTACTTTTGTTTCGCTGAAATGGGGCATTCCGTCATCCCATCCCAATCAGAAAACTCACATTTAAACGTAAGTGCACAAAATGAATGCTCACCGACTCGACTGACAGTTGACACTGACAGCTTACTGATGTTGCACCGACCCCGCTCTGTCAAATGCGGCAGTAGGCTTAGAAGATATACTTATAATATACTCGTTTGTAGTTTTTCTGTTCATTTATCATGAACTTCTTCATCTGACTTAAAAGTATAGATATAAAATCAACGCATAACTTTAGTCTACTTTTTAGGGTTCCGTACACAAGAGTAAAAACGGGACCTTTTTACTAAGACTTCGCTGTTTGTCCGTCCGTCTATCCGTCCGTCTGTCTGTCACCAGGCTGTATCTCAAAAACCACGATAGTTAATTAACCAGATAATTGAAATTTTCACAGATGATGTATTTCTGTTGCCGCTATAACAACAAATATTGAAAACCAGTCAAGTGCGAGTCGGACTCTGCCTTTTTTATAGATAATGGTATGGAACCCTTTGTGCGCGAGTGCAACTCGCACTTGGCCAGTTTCTTATAACTTTATTTATTCATACTTAGAAAAAAATTACAGTAATCACAATTTAAGACGTGGTACAAAAACCTGTTTAAGGTTTATACAACCCTTTTTATTAAAATTTAGATGTAGGTACTCAACTAAATTAATTACAAACTAGATGAAAGCCCGGCTTCGCGCGGGTGAAATAAATAAGAAAGAAATAAAGTAAACATTTATTCGTGACAGTTATGCAAACGACGAAAGAAATAGTGTACAAAAATGTATAAAATAAAAACATTACAACAACGGATTATGATGAAACTTCGTATATAAATATAGTCTGTAGTCTTGATTAACATATGGAATAGGGAATAAAAGATTACGCTGACGACGTCACGGGCAAAGGCTAGTATTTTTGCAAGTTAATCCTAAGCATTTTTATAAAGGTAGTATTTAAAGGCACATAAAAAATATGACACCGTAATCAGTACTGATTTGTATAGCTAAAATAATAATCGTTCATTAAAATTCAGTTCAGATGTGCAATTGTTAAATATTGATGTGCCAGTCAGTATTTTTGGTGCGAAGTCAGAGCTGCTAACGCGAACGAAAACAAATGAAGTTCGTGTATCTCCCTCTCTGTCGAACTTGCAAAATCGAGCGACACAGAGCGAAATACACGATGTTCGTTCGTTTTCGTTTCGCGGTAGCAGCTCTCTATTCTCCGCCAAATTCTATTAAGTGGGGCCCTTTATACTCATAATTATGTGTCAATATTATGGCGATTTTTAAAATTGTATGGGGTCTGTTAAACGCTTAATATTATCACAATACTGGTGTGTCAATATTATCGTGGTTTTCAAAACCGTATGGATTTTTCTTCAATATTCATTGCACGTGATACGGATCGTGATATGAGTATATCACGTGATAATAATAACCATGTAACAGGCCCCTATGGATGTTGCTTCAATATTTAGTGTTTCGCGTGATAATAATAACAGTTTGTAATATTTTCTCCAATTAATGGAAGCTATTTAACAACTTGTTCCGTTTTGCCAAAGGTATTTCACATTCCGATACGCGCACCATCCAGGAATAGGAGCCGTCAGACCAGAGGGCCTACCGCGATCTGAAAACGACGCTCGAATGCAAGTGCGACAGAGAGGCATATATATTTAGTTTTCGGTTGGTAGCACTTCAGTCTGAGCGCGGCGGACGGTCGAAGAAAGTCAAAGAACATTCCGTGTGTCGTCTGTCACACATAATTTTTTAACTTCCCATCGACCTATGAACTTGAAGTTAGGTGATAATGTTTATTATGAAGTATATTTTACCAAAAATATCAATATATTGATAAATCACATTTGTTTTTTAGTTGTACGGAACCCTCAGTGTGCGACTCCGACGCACTTGGCTGGTTTTTATTACATTTTGAATTTTATTTCTCTTATAGTAAAATACCCTATTCGTTTTAAAGTTGACGCCTGAGGTCCTACCGCGAACCAAAAACGAACTATCTTCCTCTCTGTCGTTCGAATATACATGTGCGAGAGAGAGGCAGATACTTCGTTTTCGGTTCGCGGTAGCGCCTCTAACGTCCGAGCGCGGCGAACGGCATGAGCTGGGAGTCTACTCCGAAATTCAAAATCCTAACTTCGTATGGTGCCGTCCCTTTCAGTCTCCTGTCATAGACTATATGAGTGAAAGGGACGGCACCATACGAAGTTCGGATTTCGAATTTCGGAGTAGACCCCCAGTACCACTAAGTTATAAGATAGAGCGAGATAGGGATAGAATTTTGCTAGACGTTTAAAAGCCATAAGTCACCTATACTGTCATTATACGTCAAAAATGACATAATTTTTACTGGGTTGACAGCTGTCACCGGACTCTTCTTACGTGAAAAACAGTATAGGTGACTTATGGCTTTTAAACGTCTAGCAAAATTCTATCCCTATCTCGCTCTATCATATAACTTAGTGGTACTGGGGGTCTACTCCGAAATTCGAAATCCGAACTTCGTAAAAACAGTATAGTAGTTTGTCACAACAAAATAGAGACGCAGCTTTAAGATGGGGGACAGACTCAGCAAACATTCAAGTGGTGTCCTTTACACGATTAATATTATCACAATACTGGGGTGTCAATATTATAGCAGTTTTCAAATTTGTAAGGATTCTGCTTCAATATTCACGTGATACTTATCGTGATATGAATGTATCATGTGATAATAATAACCATGTAACAGGCCCCATACATTCGCTTTGAAGGCGGTTGTTGTGACAATCAGCCTAGCTAGCACGATAGATTATACCGTTACGTTTTTAATACATTTCGCCCATATAACGTGACGGTATAAGTTATCGTGCTAGCTAGGCTGATAGGTGTATAGAACGCTTAATTGAAAACTACAAAAACAAAACGCTGCAGACGCGGCTAGCCGAATCCACACAATGGGCGATGATGGCCCATCACCCAGAACGCAGCCCAGCAACCTGGCCAACACACCGGACGCAAATATAGTTTAAATTTTCGAACGTACCCAACTCGACGCTGTCAACCAACGAATTTAATATGGCCGACTTTATGTCATAAAATTAACACTTTTTAATGCAAAATACGCGACAATCCGAATTTTGCGGATACATATGTTCAACTCGAAATCGTTATTTTTATACGTTCTTCAATTTGAGACAGGTCTCGTTCGGGTCTACCGTACCCCTGCACGAAATTATTAATATAGATTAAACCAAATCAAACTCGGTATCGACAACGCCGGCAATCACACCAACTCGCTGCCGTTCGCTCCCGTATATTGCATTAATGCGTTTTTACACGTGTTGTTGTTTATTTATTAGGACACCCAATCTTCATTTTGTGCACTTACATATAAATATATCTTTACAGTACATATGGCGCCACTTGACCGCACGAGTGCGGTAATCAGCAGATTACGTCCATATGTCGAAACTTTAAAGAGCCATATGTAACTGTAAAACGTTGTACGATACACGTGCGAAAAGGTAATTCGCAACTCGTGTCGATTTAAAACACTCCCTTCGGTCGTGTTTTAAATTATCACCACTCGTTGCGAACTTCCTGTTTTCTGCACTTGTATCGTAATGTACTATTACAGTACATATGGTGCTACTTTACCGCACGAGTGCGGTAATCTGCAGATTACGTGCATATGTTGAAACCTTAAAGAGCCATATGTACTGTAAAACGTTGTACGATACACGTGCGAACAGGTAATTCGCAACTCGTGTCGATTTAAAACACTCCCTTCGGTCGTGTTTTAATTTATCACCACTCGTTGTCGTTCTCTGCACTTGTATCGTAATGTACTAATATTTAATACCTACTTAGACATATGAAAGAATTGCGTGCAAGCTTCATTACATTGCTGCTTACCAAGTTCTAGGTAATAAATAATTATTTGTAGACAATCTTGCACAAATCAACCCAGTCCCAAACTAAGCAAAGCTTGTACTATGCGTAATAAGCGACGATATAAAAGAGAAAGATAGATAAATAGTGGACTAAATCTTGACCCACAGGTATAAAGCAGTTTTTCCCTACAGAATTACACGATTCACGACTTACAAATCAACCTGTATATCTATTAAATTACATATCAACCAGTATATCTATTAAATATATCGTCATATAAATAATACCCATGACACAAGCCTTATTGAGCTCACTATACGACTAGTTCGACTATTGTAAAAAATTTACAATTTATATTTATTTATTTAAAGTGGTCTCAATGCGCAAAATATTTGTAGTTAAAATTGCATGTGATTCTGGCAGGTGTATTAATGGGACTTAAGTAAATCAAGTTTTGCGCTGTAATAATCAAAGAACACGGGATTACGATTAAAAGGATATATTTCGTAATCCAAGAAACGAGGTAGGAAACCTCAGAAATATGATTCTTAGCAAGTTTAGGATGTTATTTCTGGGGTTTCTTAGATTATATTATTACTCAACTAAAATATAAACAGAGATTCATGATCTACATAGCAACACAAATGAAATTAATAATATCGAAAAAATAATAATAATAATATAATTTCATCTACAGCCGAACCAAAACCATATGCAAATCGCAATCGTTGAACAAATAATGCATTTAATTTAAGTGATGACCATTTTAACTTGACCCCCGCCCGCTTACTAACTGGCAGTCGCTCTGTGATCTAATTTGGATGCCACCATTGTTTCGGCCACGTATCCAATTTATGTTTGCCGCATATTGGGCGCGCATACAATGTGGTTCCGGCAGTCTGTTTGCGGAAAGAGTAACTCGTGAGTTTGTTTTAACCTGTTACGTAACTGGGTGTAACGGCGTTTTTTTAGGAGAGATTTTAACTTGTGGTTTGATCGTTTACTTTTTTGTCAAAGCTCAGATTATGTTTGTACAATATTTATATAAAAAGTACAATATGAAATTATGCATCATCTTCTAGGGTCCTGGCGATATCAGCGATGTGGTCTCCATTCTCTGCCACGGCACATGACTCACAATGTAGCAATTACTATTATTTTGTTAGTCCTGCTCTTCATCTTGGTTGTCATTGTAATGCCATTTATAATGTTGTGGGGCTTCCCACGCTGCATCTTCTGGTGCGTGCTCACTTTTTTTTAATTAATGGTATGGCATTTATTTATGAACCGTGAGATCTTCAAGAGAAGACGAGTACGGTTGCCAGTTTTTGTTGCACTTTTAGCACCACCCAGGGGTCACGTGTAGGGTAACGGTGGGTACTCCCTACGGACGTGGTGCAACTTCGACCCCCCTTTGTCAAGTGAGTGGGCAACTTGACTGTTAGAAGTTCTCAAGCCGCCCGAAGGCCTCTAACTTGGCTTAACGACTGCTGCCGTAGACAGCAGCCGGGATCAACGGCTTAACGTGCCTTCTAAACAAGAGCGCTCAGTTAGTAACCACTCAAAGCGGTCACCCATCCAAGAACTGACCTGCGCCCACATTGCTTAACCTCGCTTACCGCACGCGGTAGGCGGGTGCCGCTGGGCTACGAGCACTCTAATCAAGCGCTCTGCGTGCTCGCTAATCAAGAACCTTGAAAGTTTACATACAAAATATAAGACCATTATAAGAACGTAATCTTGAGTGCCGCAGGCAGCGAGGCTTATACTACCGGGGGTTAGAGTAGTATAATACAGAGGGAACTCCGGGCTGTCCGCCTCGTGTCTAAGAGTACCGCCTTCCGAATCTGACCATTGACAGCCATCTTGCTCCTAAGGTGTTGGCCAAAACTCTTCGCTATTTGACTGTTCGCAGAAACAACTGCTAACGAGACAACGCTCAACATTGTACATGCTGGTTCCTCATGTACCAAGTACTTGCTAGCTTTGCCAATTTCATAGACAGGGACACGATTCACTAGGCTTAACTAGTCATCAAAAATGTCCCAAAAGTAGTTAGTAGTGAAACAACTAGAGCTAAATGTCAAAATTTCAAATTAAAGGGAAAATTGAAAAATTTAATGCTCCGAGCAGGATCCGAGGAGGATGTCGCAGGTTCAAATCCTGGTCGGAGCATTAAATTTTTCAATTTTTCTCTTTAATTTGAAATTTTCGTTAGCAGCGTTACTGCTTTAGTACAAAATTAATTTAGTATGGGTTGGCGCATCGTTACTGACGATTTCTCAATGTAATTTGAGACGTTGGTGCCGTTAATAGAAGCCTAAGTCTTCTACGGTAGATGTCGCTGTACGCCTCCCTAAGGCGTTGTAAGAGGGAACTATTGAAGGATTTCGTGGACGAGCTTGGTTGTTCCGATAGCTCAGAGGCTAGAGCGATTGGCCGCGTATGCCAGATGTCGCAGGTTCGAATCCTGCTCGGAGCAATAAATTTTTCAATTTCTCCCTTTAATTTGAAATTTTCGTTAGCAGCGTTACTGTTTTAGTACAAAATTAATTTAGAGCTAAATGTATTATAACATAACATAATACACAAACATAATTATTAATATATTCCATATTTGACGATCATAATGTAATTTCGTGTAAATTAGCTTAAGTTAATTTATAATGTAAGTTTATATTATGACATAAATAAATCTATAATGCTACAGTAAAACAGCGGTGTTAACAATACCAACCGCTGAGATGCTATCGAAAACTTACATTACGTTACTACAGTCGCTACCGAATAAACGAGTTTCGAGTAGATTACGAATTTACTCGTACCATTCAAACTACTCGATGACTCGAGTTAACGTTAGCGAGTACCGATCTGTAGTTCTATGAGTGACCACAAGAGGCGCTGTACGTATTCTCCATACTGATTGTTTACGCAGTCGCTAGCGAATACGGTCACTGAAAACACATGGTAGTGCTACAAGACACTTCAGGGTCAAAGGACTCTTGGGCAAGACGGGACTGTCAGACAAGATAGATTGTAGAATGTGTGACAAGGATAATGAGATGATGGGACGCTAGTTATTTGAATGTCACGCCCTCGCCAGACAAAGTATCCACTAGGCAGTGGTTGCCCAGAAACAAAGGAATGCAGGGTACTCCCGCTGAGCCTATCCGGTTTGGAGAAATGTTGGAGAGAAGCTTGGAGTAGGTATAAAGGAGGAGTTTGCACTAAAGATCCCATTGGTTTGAAGTGCATCCAACATGCTCTCATCTATAAGATAAGAGTAAAACTTTATTAAACCATATTAGTAGATTAAAGGAATACAATGCATCTTTTTCGTAATCACATGTTCATGCTACTGTTTGAAAAATCACTCTGTATACAAAAGAGATAGCTCCATTTAACATAAATATCAATTGTAGACAGAACATTAATCACCGAACGAAATTAATAATATATAATAAAATAAAGCAATGATGAATGAAAATAAGTCTACTTAGCGATAAAAACACATAATCTATCGGCTACGAGCGTAGTTCTACGGAATAATTAGTACTACGGGCTGCATACGAGGAATACGTGGCTACGGCCTACGAGCGTAGCGCGTAGCACTAGACGGCAACGAAAGTGTGAATGGTGTTACAACGGGTTACGAGTAAAGTTGTAAGTACATCGAACGCTACGATGTATGTTGTGTGCTACGCCTTCCCTACCCTTTCTTTGCGTATCATATGTAGAAAATCACTTGTAGGTATAATAATCAACCGTGTAAACGGCTTTGAATTGGTTGGGGCAGGTGCCTTTTGAAGAAAGAAAGAAAAACATTTATTTACGACAAAAATAAAGTCGCCATTATAAAATAATGAATGTTACACATAGAGTTTGATTTTAAAACTGCGGCAACTAATTAGATAATTGGCTGACGTTAAAATCAAATATAACACGTCAATTGAATACTTAAAAATTCATGATTAATATTAGAGAAACAGTTTACAAAACAATTAGGCTTGTAAAACTTATTTTTAAGACTATTCAATTGTTACTTTATTACTTAGCCACGTTTTTACATTTATAAATATGCCACAAGTCATGTCATTGGCATACCCTATAATTATTATAAGCTAGCATTTATAATCACCACGAATTATTCGACACCATATTAAAATATGTATAACGCGTATTATGTAAACCTAATACACGTTGTACATTACCGCTTCTCCTCTCACGGGCTCAATCGTAACGCATAACTAACGAGCAGTGGAAATGAAACTTAGCTGTATTATCGTACTTTTTCTCGCGCATGATCGCATTGCTACCCCGACAGCCTGGCTTCTAAACTCAGTTGGGCCCGAATTTTCCTAGAGCGAGGTCGTGTCGTGCCGTATCGATACCGTGGCAAAGTTTCGTCAGTTGAGTTCATACATAGGCCCCAGTGTGTTGTCAAACAGCCTGGATATTTTGTTCTGCAGCCATTTTCGCGGTGAGTTATTAACTTTAGAAAAGTTTTGTCTTAGGTAGATAAAGTTGGAGTTACGCTGTAAAAGTTTTGTATTTACCTTTCTTTTTAGGGTTTTAAGAGAAAAATACGGTTTGTTATTTTCATTTTCGGTATGTGAATATTGTAAATGCAATTGTATAATGATACCAATATTAATTCAATGATCAAGAATTGATAACGAACTCATTTTTTCTTGATAAAATTAAATTAAAATATAATTGGAATTTAGAAATGCAATTTCGGAAAAATATTTACTATTAAATTATAACAGAAAATATCTATAATCTCTCTATCTATAACCTGACAAATTATTAATAAAATAAATTGTTAGGCTTAATAAATTAAAGTATTATAGCAGTTTGTAGGTCCATCTTAATGAGTAACTAGACTAAAATAGATTAGAATTAGTTCGCGTAGAACTCGTAATCATCTCAGAGAAATAAATGCTATTACTACATTATAATAGGCGCAGGTATAATTATCACACTTCTATACAAACTTCAGCCCCCCCCTTTTACCATCTTTAAGGTTTATTTTTGAAATAAATCTAACCCTTGTACGTCTGGAATTTCAAACTATCTTCATGACAAATTATATCTAAATTTCTTCAGCGGTTTGAGCATGAAAAGCTACAGAAATCTAGACAGAGTTACTTTCACATTTATAATATCAGTAGTGGATTGTTATACGGGCAAAAAATCACAATTCCGTAAAAAAATCTGATAGTCATTTGTTTTACTGCTAAAAGTAATTTACGATCCAAATTCCATTCATTCATCAAACTGAACGAATCGCGATAATCATTATTCAATTTCATCAGATTTTTTGACGGTTCTCTTCGGTGTATTTAAATGAACGACCGTTTCTCGTGGAACTCTGTGAATAATGACGTTGCTAACCAAAAAAATATTTATTAAAAAAACATATTGGTAACTAAATGTTCAATCCAACACTGAATTCTGAGAAAATATTTCCAATTATAACAATTGTATGTAACTTAGGTTTAAAACTACATACAATAAACGCCTCTACGTGACGAGTTTCTTTTATTGCATTTTTCAATATGAATATGGAATATATATTGATGCCATGTTGAAATATAATCTGTGTGCTCTTTTCAATTCAATCTAAAGGTCGTTAGATCGAACCTCTTCTGATATCACTGATTTAAGTTGTAGAGCAATGAGTAGATATGATGTTGTTGGGGTGACTACTAAGACCCAGTAATTGAACAACACTAACTCAACTACGTTAATAGACTTGTTGATAGAAACTTATGTACGAAATATCATCACGGTCGACACGCGCAACGCACTGCGGCTAGTTGGGATTACACGCAATGTATTAGGAAATTTTTGGGATTACACGCGATGTAATAATAATAATTTAGGTCGAGAAGGATAATGCTAGCAAGTACCTGGACGGACTAAGCTAGCAAGTACTTAAACCTGACACACCAGGTAACCGCCGTGCGGGCTGATGATTCGACGATCACTGTCCCGATGGTCATCCTGCCAACGGTCTAATTGCGAAGAGTCACGACCAGCAACTGAACAGACTCTCGCTGGATACCTAGGTCAAGATACAGAAGGCGGTACTTCTGGACACGGCACGGATAGTGAGGAGTTTCCTCTCTCTGTCGCCCTAACCGCCGCTAGCTTAGGCCCCGTCTCGCTGCCAGCGGCACCCAAGGATAGGTTTTTATAATGCGTCTATATTTTGTTTGTGAATTTTTATATTTTACTTTTTATTAATTTGTTATAAAGAACCACAGCATCAAGCTACATAAATATCCCTTAGGTATATATTTAGCTTGATGCTGGTGTATAATATCATGACTGCACGTATTCTGCGGTTAGATTTCGGACACGAGCTTCATTACTTTAAAGCAGTTTTATCCCGTCACGTCATCCGCGTAGGACCCGTTAATCACCTTTACGACTTTAAGCGCTTTTGCTATTTGAATCGTACAGGCGTTCTATTAATTATTCTCACTTCCATGCCCTATGCCCTTCTCCGGAACCCACGCTATGTTTTTACCAAAATTTCATCTGAATCAGTTTTACGATTTAATTGTGAAAAAAGTTGAATGACACATTAAGTACGAGTGTTGTGTGTAATAAAGATTAAGTAAATAAATAGAGGAAAAAAATAGTTAGTGTAACATCCCTATCTGTTTTAAAATCACGGGGTGAAACCCGGTCCTTCGGCAGGCGATTGATGAGGATATAAATCCAACACGTATAGGTCTTTTGGAGAAGAAGTAAACCGGATCCAGCAGACGTTGTTACTATTGTGGATATGACGTAAAAATAATCAGCCTATGGATGAAATGGAATTTGGATGAACAAAGTAATAGGGCTATTACTAATAGTTTCGGGCACCTTTCATAATGTCACACAGTGTGTTGTTAGACTTGTTAGCTGCTTAGGGATATCTTCAGGTGTGCTGCACTTTCTTCGAGGTTACTCGTGACGCTGTGCCCTTTAACATCTCCACCTCTGGAGCGTACAACGCTTACTACTCCACTTTCGACTGCCAATGAAGGGAAGTCAGAGCTGAAAGTCCCAAGGGCCGCTTAGGGTTCCACTCCGACCGACAAAGACACGCCAGAGACGGAGGCCCTGACCAACTTTCGTTTCGCTGCGGTCATTACCCTCAACTGTTTGCTACAATCTACCCGGGAGGCATATTTATTTTTACTTATAATATTATGTTTCGTTTGTACGTGAGGTGGTTGGTACTGGATGGAGTTACGGGTTGGTAGGATTGGTGTTGCCTAATCTCAAAAAGTTCTAGTGTCCCCCTTGGGTTGGAAGTTCAGATGGCAGTCTTTTGTAAAAACTAAAGCCTTCTTGGGATTAGGTAGCGGACTTCTTCGGGTATCCTTCGGGATGGAACTGTACTAGGATGACGCTAGGGCGTGATGATGAAGATGAATGTAGCGTACCACATTATTGGAAAACTAAACCTGGTGGGAAGAAACCGGTTTTCTCACAATGTTTTTCTTTGCGGAAAAGTCACTGTTGCCTTAATATTAAATGGTAGTTTGTAGACATCCCCTTCGCCTTAGAACCTAAATGGTCGCGTACGGTACGGTTTCAGAGGAATTTCCTCACTCGGACGGTCCGGTTGTGAAATGAGCCTGCCGAGGTTTTCCCAAGGGGCTACAGTATGGGGTTCTACAAGGATGTGTATATTTTTTTAAAGTGTCGGCAATGCGCATGCTGCACCCCTGGAGTTGCAGGCGTCCATAGGTGGTCTGCGGTGATCGCTTACTATCAGGCGAGCCGTACGCTTATTTGTAAACATAAGTTGTTTTCTAGAAAGTCAGTGGTATACTTACAATAAGTTTAATTGACCGGTATGTATCAAATTAGTATGTTCAAAAAGCAGCATAACTGTTTTTTTATTTTTTTTTATTTGGGGAAATGCATTTACGCATCCCGGCTAGCCGGGGAACTAGGACAGGTATGACGGACTCCCGGGAA
Organism: Notocelia uddmanniana; assembly: GCA_905163555.1. Taxonomy (NCBI): domain Eukaryota; kingdom Metazoa; phylum Arthropoda; class Insecta; order Lepidoptera; family Tortricidae; genus Notocelia; species Notocelia uddmanniana. The sequence goes on from LR991068.1 coordinate 23,199,520, forward strand.
CCGCCCGGACTACCGTCTAAAACCACCAGGGTATGCCCATCACACAGCATTAGTGGCGGTGACACGGGATCGCCAAGGCACACAACCGCGAACACCGCCTGCTGCGACAGCCGAAGCTGTCCCCTCTCGGTAGCTTGCGCCCCCCACCCGACGGCAAGCGTGCAGGGCGACACCATACACTTACATACGGCATGGCCTGTCCCTCTCGCCGCACCTGGGGTGTCATGCGACTCCCTGATGCGGAACCCCCCATCCCCCCATTGGTCGCATCTGGAGTGTCCTCCGCTAAACAGAGGAACAACCAGAGCGACCCCGTCTCCGGGTTATTGGTAGCACCGGTAAGCGATCCCTCCGAAGATGAATCACTTACCGTTGCCTCCAGGGCGCACCGGCCAGAACCCTTCCCCTTCCCCCAGACCCGCGAGGGTCCAGGGGAACTGGAAGAGCCCAGACACTCGTGGAGGTTACAAAAAGTTAGCAAAAAGGTTTAAAATCGAAAAGTGGGTTTTTTAAAACTTGGACGTTTTAAATAATTTCACCTACTTAACGAGCTGTGGTTCAAACCCAGGTTGATAGTCCCGTGCCTTACAGCTCGGTTACAATATTTCTATCAAACTCGTAACTTATATCACTTATACTATGACAACATTTTCCTATAATAACTACCAGTAGTCCACCAAGAGCATGAATATTAATAGGCTTGTCACAGGTCGAATTTAGGTCGTAGCAGATTCAGGTCACTTAGAATTAATGTTCTATTATTTTCTGAGTTAGTTTTATCACGTTTTTCATGACTATTACTTTTTTTATACCGGAGGTTTTTCACTTGGAACGCTCGTGGGTCAGCGGCTCCCGTGTACAGCGTGCGGTATGCGATGTTAAGCAACGTCTGCCGGTGTCAACTATTGGATGGGTGACCGCTTTGAGTGGTTACTGAGCGCTGCCGTGCTTTGCAAGGCGCGATAAGCCGTTGACCCCGGCTGTTGTCTATGACAGCAGTTGTAAAGCTTAGTTAGAGGCTTTCGGGCGACTTGAGAACTTTTAACAGTCAAGTTGCCCACTCACTTGATAATCCTAATCATGGAATTAGGTAGCGGACCCCGGGCATCTTTCAGGATGCAACTATACTGGGATAACGCTAATAGTATGATGATTATAATTTCGTAAACCAAGAAGTATATGTCTTTAATGATGGAGGTTTTTCACTGACGCTGCAAGGCAAGTCGAGAAATACGCGCCATAATTCCCAAAATTGGTAGGCAGAGGACTTGGAATTAAATTTGCAGTGCAATTATAGCACCAAAACTACCATATAGCAGTAAAAATATATAATAAAATTCCAATGGTATTAAAACAAATTAAGAAAGAAACTAGATTTACTTCTGAATTAAAGAGATATTCACTATCGAACTGTTTTTACGATCTCCAGGATTTTTTTAGCAATAAATGCAATTGCAATTATAAATGAAATAATGTGTTAAATATGTTAGGTATACTAAGTAGATTAAGTACAATTTGCAGTGCCCTTGCAGGGTTTATGTTGAAAGCTTGTAAATATTTATAAGACCTATATGTACAACATAAAGCAATAAAGAAACATGAAGTACGAAGCATATCAGCCCAAGGACGACCACTGCTGGACAAAGGCCTTCCCAAATTTAATGGGGAGTAAATGCCATAATAGCCACGGTTGGCATGCGGGTTGGCGATCGCAGTATCTCCACCGCACTCCAGGAATGCTGCTGCCCATCCCACGGTGGTCTTGGTGTACGCCTAAGTTAAACATGACAGATCCAGCGCGCAATTTACAAAAGATTCCGCTCAAATGCGTTTAGCCAAATAAACTGGTGTTTTGCATCAGCTTTAAAGTCTCAGCGTATAAAATGAACCATGTGAAGAGGACACACAATTAAGCGAGAAGGAAGGTACCTGCGTTAAAAGTGCTCCGAGTTTTAATCTCATACCCGCTAGTTGACAGCTTGACAGGTCGCAGCTTTCGTACCGGCAAAATTGTTGGAAACTATTCTTACCTCCGTAACTATTAGAGAGGAGCGTTCAAAACTTATTATTTTGAATAAAATATTTTGTACATACTGTTTGGTAATAAATAAAGCATATAACAGGAATTTATTCTTGACAGTAATAATAAAAGAGCATGGACGAAATCAGCATAAAACATTTGTGTATGATTGTAAAAGGCACAATACACGACAAATATTCCACATAATCCACGTATATATTTCATATATTCCACGGAGGTGAGGCATTTGATTAACCCCGCCTCCTTCTTACGCATCCAACCCCAATCAGAAAGAACTCATTTAAACGTAGGGACGCACTAAATTATATGTACTGACGCTACTGGTGGCTGGCAGTTTACTGATACCGCACCGACAAATAAGTAGCTTCAAGCTGTGAAGTCAACATAGCGTATTTTCACAACCTTTATACCAGTCGGGTCGCTTACCGGGTCGTTTGGATAGTACCATCACCGTATATAAACACTACGGAATATTTTCCACTATTTAAAGTCGTTTTCCCAGGCATATTAGATTCACAGCGGGCGGGCAGCGGGAGGCAAACAGTGCATTACAAGCGGAGGTGTTAGTAAAATTCACATTACTTACGCCTTTTCTGTATAACATGGTTCAGTTCAGGCCTGTTTGAGACACTTCGAGTATAAAAACTGGAAAATAAGAAGTACATATTAAATCTTGAGGTTTAGAGTTGACAGAATAATTTTTTGTTCGCGATTAACTTTGTGCGGTTGTGTCGACTAGTAGGAAATAGAAAAATATGTCAAAACAATTTATTTATATCATTAAAGTGAAACGAGGGGTCTATTCCGAAAGGCAATATGACGCGCAAAGGAACAACCTAGCATTGATGACCACGCTAAGCCGCACAACAATTATTATCCTAGCATTGATGACCACGCTAAGCCGCACAACAATTATTATAAATAGAAACACTAGCCAGATGGCGTTGTACCGGTGGTGTCAATTTCTTAATTAAGCTATCGAGATTTATCCGGGGATGATGACCTTCATCTGGTATCATCATCTTTTTATTTACAACATTGTAATTAAGCTAGTCTTAAGTAATATTGTTTTTTTTGTATGGTTTTAATTTAGTTTTGACAGAGTATGTAACTACCTACATTGTAATTGTATTTTATACAATCGTCAAATGAGAGCTATCGAAGTCGCGTTTAGAGCACGAGGCTTGCGTGGCCTAGTTAAGTTACGAGATTTCAATAGATAATTAAGAGTGCGCAGTACGTTCGGTTCTCCATACAAACGTATTTATGCTCTCATTTTAAAACGCCATCCTAGATTAACATGAAACTTTGTATACACAATGGGATCCGGCATATCTAGGTCGGAAATCAGTTTCTGTTGCTAGAAATTGTAAAAGAAAAAAAATACAGCGGTTTTTTTGAGTTTTTTACGGCTTGTATGAAAACCTTAATAATCGTTGTATTTTTTCTCTATTATAGTAATTTCAAGCAACAGTAACTAATTTCCGACCTAGATATGCCGGATCCCATTGTGTATACAAAGTTTCATGTTATTCTAGCATGGCGTTTTAAAATGAGAGCCTGAATACGTTTGTATGGAGAACCGATTCACACCGATCGTACTGCGCCGTCTTAAGGAAAGATATTGTGAATTAACGAATAACGAAGAAGCAAAATACTTTAATAATGAAGGACTGCCTTCATTCTTCTTCTTTGACTACACGAAATAATTACCATTTTCACAAATAAAACTCGTAGGCGTGGTAGGTATCTCTCCATTGCGATGTTGGTTTGTATCTGCCGACATTATACATTTAACGGTGCCATTAAATCGCTGCTTGAAATTATAATGGAGAAAAAATACAACGATTATTAAGGTAGGTATTCATACAAGCCGTAAAAAACTCAAAAAACCGCTGTATTTTTTTTTCTTTAACAATTTCTATCAACAAAAACTAATTTCCAACCTAGATATGCCGGATCCCATTGTGTATACAAAGTTTCATGTTATTCTAGCATGGCGTTTTAAAATGAGAGCATAAATACGTTTGTATGGAGAACCGAGCGTACTGCGCCCTCTTAAGTAACTATTGTATACAATACCTTTTCTACGTGTCCACTAAAATTAGCAACTGAATCGAAGACAAATTCATCGCTAAAACAAGTGATTTCGGTCGATTAGAGCGCAAAATGAAGGAGACAAAAATATCAAAATAAGGCTCCATATGAGCTTACATAAGTGCAAAAAAAATCTTATACAGAGCACCAATTTTTGAACTCACACTTCAAATTAAAAAGCTTTTCCTTAAAACCTTTTCAGTTCTGCTACTCTCTTAAATGAAAGCTGGAAATAAAAAAATACAAATTGCCGTGAAATCACGGCGTTAGCAATTAAATATAGACGTAAGCATCGTTCTTTTTCAATGGACTTAAGTCTTTTTTGATGTGAGCGGGCCTCAGCGAGAAATTCGTTTAATCTTGTATACAATTGTCTAATACCGCCTTCCTTATAAATCAGGCTGAACTAAGCTTGACCTTTCGTATCGTTGCCGGCCGTTCCCTGGCCCATATATTTAAATGGCAGCTTATGTTTAGGACGCGAAAGTACTATTAGCAGAGGTATTGTGTGCAGAGCCGTAATTCGTAAAACAATACGGACTTTTCTTTGTGAGAACATTGCGTTATGTCATGCAAATTACTTGATAGGTTGTGAATTTTACTCCGTGAATTTATATTTAAATATGCTATTACTTTATGAATAACTAACACTTATCCGCACCATCGACCATCGATATGATTACTACTTGTATGTGAAATTTATTCCGTGCATTTTTATTTAAATTTGCTATATAAATAACTAATACTTCGACCGTCTATATTACTGCTTGTACTTGCAGTTTTATTCCTACACATATTTATTTTCCAATAATTGTTTGAATTGTGAATTCTTTGAAAAAATATGGAGCATTTTCCTTCGCTATTTCGATAAATAATGCAGGTGAATTAGAAATATTAATGTCTCTTTTACGCGCGCATATAATATTAGGAGTCAAGGGACCGAATAGATTCATCGCCAGCACTTCGTTGCGCTGGTTCGTAAGCGGTGTTTGCAGAAGACCTGGAGGCTTGGCATTTGCGGCTTTGTAGCGTTGACAGTGTATGCAGGCTTTGACATAATCAATGATTATTCTCCGCATACCTGTGAAATAATACAACTTTCGTGATTTTGATAGCCTTTATGGTCATTCCTTCATCATTTTCTGATTTGCTTTCATCGAATTTTGTCCATATCCTTTACGATTATGCAAGTACAACTTCGAGGTGGTAGTACTAAGAACTATAAAAGCCCGGCGTTGTTCATTGCTCGGTCGAGACGCGGAACGCACGGCGGTTAGTTAAGATAACACGCAATGTATTTGGAAAATCGCTAACGTTGCCGCCGCCTCGCGAAATCGTGGCCGGACCGTAGAAGAAGAAATATATAACGAAGAGTAATGGACTTAACGCTAGTAAACGAGTATATAACTGCAACTGACGCAATATTCAAAAACAAGCTTAATCCGCTGGATGCGAGAGGCGCGACCTTTCATTGTGGCATTCTTTAGAGGAGGCCTATGATGATGATAAAATTGTCATGATATGAAATTGCTATTTAATTATGTTTTTGACCTGTATGTGAAATTTTATTAATGAAGTTCTATTTCATATCATGTATGTTTGTGTATGTGTGTGCGTTGCTAATTGACCTACACTTGATTTGGTGTGATAGCAATGGAATTTTCTTGTCAAGTAAAACTTTTCTCAATTAGCACACGCGAATAAGATAGTTTTAATGGTTTCATGACGCTTTCAAGAAAAATCCCCGGGCTATCAATCTAACTTAACTTTACGAATTTTACTCTATGAATGCATTCGTGCCTCCCCGTTCCGTGCATCCGCAGTAAAGAAACGGTACTAACTCAAATGCCAGGTGACACTGGCAAGGCACATACCGACAAGGAAGTTGCTTAACGGTACCTTGTAATTAAAGCCGATCCGAGCCCACGGATTTTGCCGCCAATTACTGATAAATCCTGTTATATTTAGCAATATTTAGACGTCTATTTTCGAAAGGTTGGCGCACCCACGCTAAACGCTATGACAATTTAATGACACGCTTTTTGTAAATTGTGTGACGTGTATAACAAACCTAATTTCAGCGTACTTGACAGAGAATAATGGCTTCAATATATTATCATATAAAGGTAAGGTTTCAATGTATAACAACTTGAGTGCCCATTTAAGCAATTGTATGTTCGAAGAGGGAGAAAATATGATATTGACTAGTCTATCAACCTCTATGTACTGTGGGCGAACAATGGAATATGTGTGGTAAGCGCGTTGTCTTATACTTGTATAGGAATATTGGTTAAAGTGTGTTTCAACCCTAAAGCCATAGTTCTCTTGAAACATCCAAAGGAAGAAAATGGGTGGTGCTATGTTATGACAATCCCTCACGATGTAATAAATTAGTTAGTCGTCAAGTACCCATAACACAAGCCTTATTGAGCTTACTATGGGACTAGTTCGATCTGTGTAAAAATTTGTCCCCTAATATCTATTTATTTATTTATTGTATGAACCCATTTATTTATATTTTTGTCCAATAAGTACTAACCTACTTTAACGCACTAACAACATGAAAATACCTAAGATACGGGAGCCTTCTAATAGTTACATAATTTTTACTACAGATAAGGGAGATTTTGTACTTTTTTTTTGATAGACTGACCAGCGATTGGCCTTAGTCTCACATGATGGAAAACAATGACAAGGCCTAAGATGTTGCTCACTGATTCAGTAATAGCCTATTCACTCTTGTCTTGAAGAGACCCAGATTGTATGTATCAGGAAATACAGACGGCGGCAGTAAATTCCAGTCCTTAGCTGTTCGCATTAAGAAAGAAGAAGCAAATCGCTTCGTGCGAATAAATGGTAGGCTGACAACGTAAGGATGCAACCGCTCACCGAATCTGGACGTCCGGTGATGGAATGGGGAGGGCGGAACTAAGTCATGTATCTCCTGTGCACACTCTCCAAACGTATTACCACCACTACCACCACCATATCAGCCGAAAGACGTCCACTGCTGGACATAAGCCTCCCCCAATTCCATGGGGGGTTAATACCATAATCGCCATATATTACGTATTTTATTATTTGTTCTACGTTTAAATCTTCTTTGCGTTGATATTGAGCTTATTTATATTTACTGAATCATCTTATCTGATCTTATTTTTCAGAGAAAATACTTTTGTTTAATGTTCTGCCTCTATCGATATAACGTGAAGCGCATCAAATTTTCAAGCCAGTTCCGTCCAAGTTTCCTAAGCAAGCCATAACCGTTACATAATGTTCCCTAGGCCCGAAGCGTACGTTTGTCTTGTCTGCATTTTTAACCGGCTTTCACAACTTGCTCGTCTCCAGCCATTTTATTTGCTGCTTACGTTTTACAAGTTGTGAAACGTTCTGCGATCGAGTTTCGTTTAACGGAAGAAGAAGCAACAAAGTTAACTACTACATTTTCCTCAACCACGACGGATATAAATACATTTACTTAAAAGATTAAAAACATTGTATCGTGATCTTTAATGTAGAAAGTTCAGTATCACTTTATTGTACCATTGATCAAATATCGAAGCAAAATTAAAAAGGACCCATTTATTTTATTAATTTCATTTATTTATTCATTGCATCATGTTGTATACATAAGGTCTTATATAGTTACATTAAACCATGTCTTATATAGTTACATGAACCCTGTCAGGGCACAGAAATGTTAATCTTACAGCTATCATGCAATAATAATCTTATCAATTTAGCCTAGTGGGCACTATTGACTCTGTCTAAAAAGCTGATGATCCTAGGTTCAAGCATTGGTAAAGGCAAATAGGTAATAGGCGGATGTGCATAAATATTGGTTTAGGATACTTGGGTGTTTTCTATGTGTTAAAGTATTTATATCTTTTAAAAATATCGTCATCTAATACCCATAACACAAATCTTACGATGTAGCTAGTTATATTTGTGTAAGATTGTCCTCTAATATTTATTAACGTCGCGTGAACAGAGCCAACAGCAACAGGGGATCGAACCCGGTATCTACGTTTTCCGGGCCACTTCAGCTTTTCGCCGCTGCTACACTAATGATGTTGTTGAATCGTTCTTGTTTCAAGAAACAAAATAGATACAAGTATCTCAAAATCATCCTCACCTAATACATGTCTTACTGGCTGGGCATAGACATCCTCTCAGTAGCACTGGCAGTAGTCCCAAGTATCTATTTTTGAAAACTATGTCTTGAGCGGTTATGAACCCCAAATTTTATGTTTTGCCTTCTCCCTCTAAGGCATCGCGAATTCCGCTCCACGCAGTATATGATATATTCATTCACAAAAACTGGTAGTTTTTAACCGACTTCAAGATTTCAAAAGAGGAGGTTATCAATTCGGTTGTATGTTTTTTTTTTTTAATGTTTGTTACTCCATAACTCCGTCATTTCTTAACCGATTTGGAAAATTCTTTTTTTGATTGTATGTATATATATCCAAGTTGGTCCCGTTTTTGTCAAAAGGCAGTCTGATGATGGGATCTATGAGGTATTGAAGGAACTCCTCAAATCTTTAAGTTCAGTGATTTTTGTGTTTTTATCAACAAGTCAAGCATTTGCATCCAAAAATGTGACATTCGATGAAGTGGAACTGCTGATGATGATCAGAACAGAACTCTTCAACGACGAAAAGTTCACGTTTGGCGATTTGCCCTCCTAGCTGTGTTTGTTAAGCAAGTTCTATTTTCACGATTAATTTTTGTCATGCTCGAGTTCTGATGATGGGATCCATGAGGAATTGAGGGAACTCCTCAAATCTTAAAGGCAAACATATAGTGATTTTTGTGTTTTTATCAACAAATCGAGCATTATCATACAAAAATGTGACATTTGATGAAGTGGAACTGCTGATGATGATCAGAACAGAACTCTTCAACGACGAAAAGTTCACGTTTGGCGATTTGCCCTCCTAGCTGTGTTTGTTAAGCAAGTTCTATTTTCACGATTAATTTTTGTCATGCTCGAGTTCTGATGATGGGATCCATGAGGAATTGAGGGAACTCCTCAAATGTGAAAGGCACACAAATAGTGATTTTAGTATTTTCATGAACTAATCAAGCATTTTCATTCATAAAAGTGACATTTGATGAAGTGGAACTGCTGATGATGATCAGAACGGAACTCTTCAACGACGCGTAGTTCACGTTTGGCGATTTGTTCTCTTCGTTTTGTTTGTCAAGCAAGCAAGGTTTTTCCATGATTTCATGAGGAATTGAGGGTACTTAGTCTTCTACCATTATAAACATACTTATAGCCATTTATGTATTTTATTGTATGGAATCTAAGAGTGCACCATCTATGATTAATAATCTTTCACCGGACTCCCCCATTAAAGTCGGTTTTTATTTCTTAAAAATTATTCGATATCGTACCGCCTCTGCACTGAAAAATATTAAGTTACAAGTAGCCGAAAATATTACAGGCAGCAATAATAATAATATCATTTCTTTGCTTTCGGCGTCGAGACACTGGGTCCTTGGGGTAAGGGTGCGCTGGAGCTCCACAGGGAAATCAGCAGAAGGTTGAGGGAGACGACAGGCGACCCTCGCGCCGGTGGCTTTCTCGCGCAAAGAATCGCGATAGCAGTTCAGCGCGGGAATGCTGCCTGCGTGATGGGCACACTGCCAAGAGGCCCAGGTCTCATATTTAATTAATTATTTAATTTATATTTTTTAAGTTTAAGGTTTAGTTTTAATATTTTAATTTAATAGTAGTTTTATTATAAGTATATGTTTTTTTCAATTATACTTAATCCGTTACAAAATAAGAACTGGTTTGAAATAAAAAAACAAAAAAAAATTATATATATCTGTAAGAAATAAACTCAATTATATCTAACACACACCTTTATGTAAAGCCGGGTACTCACTAGCGAACTGCAACTGTAACTGAGCGGTTACTGTAACGAGTGTAAGTGTACACGTAACTGAGAGAATACCATTCATCGGCTTATTGCTAGCTGAACGGTTCGCGAACCACGTATACACTAGTTAATGTAACCGGTCGGTTACAGTTACAGCTCGCTAGTGAGTACCCGGCTTTACTGATAATATAGGCATGTACTTATACAGATGTTTTTGTGTTTTTTGTACAAATCTTAACAAACAAACAAACTTCTTAGCTATTCCTTTCCTCGTCGTTGTTTCAGATTTTGGTTAAATCGGTGCATAACTTGTAATTGCAATCAGTATCGTATTTCTCTAAAAATGAGCGTAGAAATACCAAATCGTCTTCAATTCAATACGCGAAGACAAAGAACCCATTCTTTACATTATAATAAATATTGAGTAAGTCAGCACTGTACGTGATCTAGGAATTATTTTTGACTCAAAACTCACTTTTATTCCTCATATTGATTCGGTACTTAAGAAAGCGTCAAAAATTTTAGGGTTTATTATAAGGAATGGCAAGGCATTTCGTAGACTGAAGACGAAAAAAATGTTATACTACAGCCTTGTACGTAGCCACTTGGAGTATGGAAGTATCGTCTGGCGACCACATTACGCAACTCACTGCCTTCGCATCGAAAGGTTGCAAAAAAGATTCATGTGGCACTTGGCTCGCTCCACAGGTCTTGCGAGGAGATCTTTCTCATACGTGGATAGATTAAAACATTTTAAAATAATATCACTAGAGAGTCGTAGAGATCTTCTGGACCTCCTATTTCTATTTAAACTAGTTAGAAACACAATTGACTGCCCACAGCTCCTTAGTAAGCTTCGATTTTCAGTGCCTCGTAGAATACCACGTTTTGCTACCAAGCCACTGTCTTGCCCCCTGCGTCGAACCGTGTTAGGCTCTTCCTCCCCTTTACCACGATTGAGCAAATTACTCAATAAATATAGTGATTATGTCGACATAAACTTTGACTCAATAACCAAGATCAGAAACTTGTTTATTTAGTTTAACTAATGTTCGTTGTTTTTTTTAACTGTGTAAGTCCTTGTTTATATTATTTCCAAGCTGTGTTTACCTGTAAGTAGTTATACATTAAGCATAAGATGCATTGTTAAAAACTATTTATAAGTATGAATGTACTAACTGTTGGTAAACCTTTAATAAAATAAAATAAAATAAAAAGTACCTATTCTTTGATAACATGTTCGCAACACCGTACCGCTATTGAATCGGCGTATGAGATATCCAATGAAGGAAAATGATATCGTAAATTGCTCCTGGTATTATCGACACGCTTCAAATGAGAACAATAAAGTTTTATTGCAGAGAACTGAAGACTTACATTTGAGACTATACAGTATAGGTCTGTAGCACGTAGTTAAAGGAAGGCGTAGCGTGGGCAGGCCCCCCACACGGTGGACCGATGATCTGGTAAAGGTCGCCGGTGTCCGCTGGATGCGGGTGGCGCAGGACCGTTCATTGTGGAAGTCTTTGGGGGAGGCCTATGTCCAGCAGTGGACGTCTTTCGGCTGATATGATGATGATGTAGTTAAACTAGTTAATATCAGTAAGTATAGCACATGATATTATGCGATAAAATCTTTCTTTAGACAAAGTGACGCTTTGCCGATTGGGGGGCAAGGCGCAACCTGTACGCGGTGTTTTCTGCTTTCCCGACAGCACACTGACGCCGTTATTAAGGTCAGTTCTTTTACAATTGTATAATTCACGTTTTGACATGTAAATTGCCCTTAAAGCTTGAAACGCACAGGGCGCATTACATCGTCATTGCGGGGCGGAGGCGGTTTTGCGGGAAAGCGAACGTGGTCCGGGGCACGTCACACCAATAAACCGCGCGGTATTCGGTAGCGCGGTAGAGCGGAGGCAGCGTGTGTGACATACGAAGCAGTAATCAACATTCGAAAGTTTCGGAAATATCAAAAATGCGAAACCACCTACGCCCCGCACCGCACCGCCCCCGCTCTATGCGTTTCGACCTTGAGGCCAATTTGCAGAATACATGTTGAATTTGGTTTTGGTCGCCTCGATTTTCTTAAGACGGCGCAGTACGATCGGTGTGGATCGGTTCTCCATACAAACGTATTTAGGCTCTCATTTTAAAACGCCATGCTAGAATAACATGAAACTTTGTATACACAATGGGATCCGGCATACCTAGGTTGGAAATTGGTTTCTGTTGCTAGAAATTGAAAAAGAAAAAAAAATACAGCGCTTTTTTGAGTTTTTTACGGCTTGTATGAAAACCTTAATAATATCTGTATTTTTTCGCCATTATAATTGCAACAGAAACTAATTTCCGCCCTAGACAAGCTGGATCCCATTGTGTATACAAAGTTTCATGTTATTCTAGCATGGCGTTTTAAAATGAGAGCATAAATACGTTTGTATGGAGAACCAAACGTACTGCGCCCTTTAAGGTATTTATCGATATACTATACGCCAGTATGACGTTTACGTAGTAGTGAAAGCGGAGCAGTACCTATGCAGTACTGTTCAGCAACGCTGCTTCGTACTTACTTAACTTTTAAAATTTGGAACACAAAATAATATAACTATTATTCAACTTGGACCTGGACCGTCAATACACCTCGAGCCTTTGAGCATTAATTATCTTCTAGCAGCTGTCTGCCTGTAGGTATATATTATAATAATAATATCTATATATTTTCACTCTAAATGACACAGTCACGGATATAAATCATACCCGTCTTCCCTGGGAGGTTTATACAACCTCATATCTGGGACGACCTTTTACGGAATATAGGTAAATATATTTAGGATTGAGTTATCAATCAAAATGGGGCGACAAAATATCAGTTCATAGTATAGGTTGTGGGGTAGTTGATAGATTTGGATGAAGTAGACATAATAAATTATGGTGCAAGTACTGCGGCTGTCTACCAAATTAATCTAAAATTATAATCAAATATATATTCTGGAAGTAGTCTCAACAGCTCTTTTACATGTTAATCTGTCTTGTTTCATAACGAAAAATGACAGATATGTTTAAAACGTTACGTAATCACAATCACCCTTGAGGGTACACATTTACCGAGGTCTTCTATGGTCAAATTGCGTCCTATTATTAAATAGAAATAAATAGACATAGAAATTATTTATTTGCATCAGGCACACAATACAAGAATAATAAATGAAGAAAGAAAAAAAAGTTGTTTAAGTATGTATTAAAACATCTTTAAAATTGTATATATAAGCAGAAATTTGATTTTATTTCGAGATTTTTCGTAAGATTAATTTTTAGGTGACATAACAAATATTTATAGTGTTGTGAAATACCATATTCTAATACTTGAATAACTAGTTTCCTGTTTTATGGGCCCACGCGGTATGCCCCACGAACCAACAATACCTTGTAGTTAAGTTCAGACATTCACATCGAGTTAATGCTCATTAGAATTGGTCCTAATGTGGTTTCATGTGTAAGTAAATATCGTAAACAGATACTATTTGTCAACGTCGCATATATTTTTACAAGTAGGTTCATATGGCGCTACTTTACCGCACGAGTGCGGTAATCAGCAGATTACGTGCATATGTCGAAAATTTAAAGAGCCATATGTACTGTAAAACGTTGTACGATACACGTGCGAATAGGTAATTCGCAACTCGTGTCGATTTAAAACACTCCCTTTGTTCGTGTTTTAATTTATCACCACTCGTTGCGAATTTCCTGTTCTCTGCACTTGCATGGTAATGTACTATTATACGTTTGCAACTTATTATATTATAATATGTTATTAAAATTATACAACTCTTTGACGTCGGCTGTACAACTTTTTATAACGGAATTAGGAATTGGCTTTAATCCCTTTATTTCCCTAAATATTTTTTGATGACCCTTAAAATTGCTAACCCTTACAAAACGTGTTCACTAAATAGGCATTTATTAAATAGGCATTTATTAAAAATCTGTTGACATAACTTAATTGAAAATTAAAACCAGGATTTGTAAACTGGAAAAAAGGATATTTTAGCTTCTCGCGGATTTGGATATTTAAGCCAACATAATTTATATTTTATATTCTACTGTATCGTGTAAAACTATTTTAATAATGCCTTTGAAATAAATCATTTTTTTGGCCCATTTGTCATGGTGTGTGCCGACCCGGGTATGTCTTAAAACTACGACCAAGACCACCGGGGGACGGGCAGCAGCATCCCTGGAGTGCGGTGGAGACACTGCGATCGCCAACCCGCATGCCAAGCGTGGCGATTATGGCATTTACCCCCCATGAAATTGGGGGAGGCCTATGTCCAGCAGTGGACGTCCTTGGGCTGGTATGGTGGTGGTGGTGGTCAAGGTGTGCGCACTGTCACTCTACACAACCTAGTCTTGTGTGCGTGTGAATCTTCATTAACAAGTGTTATCAACACGGATATGTAAAATCTTCTATACTAACATTTATATAAACATCATAGCCATTTTTTAATATTTGCCCTTTCGTACTGTTCTATAAATTTCTGGCTGAAATAAAAAAAATTAAAAAATGAAATATATGAACTTTATCTGACGTACAGCGTAACGCGCGCACGCACGCATACACGGACCGGTTATAGTTATGTGAAAATATGGCGTCAAACGTAGTGAAATGCAAAAATTGTAACATTGTGATTAATGAAGTGCTAGCCTTCATCCAAAACAAAAGTGGATTGATGGACGAAGAAAGCCTAGTGCGTATTTGTGCAACAGCTTTTACGATTGAAGAGATAGAAGTAGCGAAAAATTTACTGGTTGATTCCATTCCCACCAAGACGCGGAATATTAACCGGAAGGGCGAAGGGAAATCACAAAGGAACCTTTTTGATATAATTTATCTTGTGAAGAATACCAGGTCTGATGACATTCCAATTTTTGTAGCGAGACAGTTACATCGATTGCCTCCAGTAACATGGGATCATATCGATGCTACAAGGCTGTTGAAAGATATTACGGTCTTAAAAGAGGAATTAAGTGTTTTAAAAACCAACTACGTCACTTCTGAACAATTAAAACAAGTGAAAAGTGAACTTGAGATGCTAAAGAACTCATCAATAGTGAACAATTTTGCATGCAACGTTAATACGAAAAGAGGAGCCTGTAGAATGTTGTCAAATAGTTATGAGTGCGACAGCGGGCCCTACGGTTTAGCGCATATACAAGTTGAAACAAATAAGTCCAATTTGATAACGGCCGGCGATGACTCACAACAGCAACGGTCATCGATCGACGATAACGGTCGCGCAGATTTTCGAATGGAGGGTACACCTTACGAGTCTTGCAAGCTACCCGCCGCGCTAGCGCAAATAAATACGCGCGAGACAGAGACAATCGAGCACGATCGGGGAACAGAGAAGAGCAGTGATAAACGAGTAGTCACAAGCAAACTAGCGATTTCAAAACCAAATGCCCCTCCCAGTATCACGGAACATAGTGAGCATTCTAGTAGCAAAGTGTCATGTAATGTAAACAAAACTGACAAGTTAATGAAAGAAGCAAATTCATCGCCACCTCGGATCTTGACGATGGCTGAAGTTGTTAAAACAGGCGTATGGAAGTCTGATCCCTCAGTTGGTCAGTGGACGGAGCCTACGAAAAAGAAAAATAAAAATCGTTTTGTAGGGAGAATGGGGAAGGCGCAGATTAATATTCATTCGAAGTTTAGAGCCGCGAACAATAAGACGGAATTGTTTATCTACAATGTACACAGAGAGACAACGGCTGAAGATATAAGTGATTATATATTTGAGACTACACAATTGAGAGTTACGCTAGAAAAAGTTCCAATGAAAAGGCGAAAAAGGCACAATTCGTATAAATTTAGTGTGCCGTCATACATGTTGAGAATGTTTTTGGACGATAATTTGTGGCCCGAAGGCATTTCGTTCAGGAAGTTTATCCATTTTAGACCAAGGAATGAAAATGTATTAACTCAAATTGAATAATGGATCATTCTAACTTACAACACAAAATACATGACACTGTTCTGGTGTCTTTTAATTGTAAATCTATTAAAAGGTCACTTCTAGGTGTGAGGGCACTCTGTAAAATGGCCGATATTGTAGCGATCCAGGAAACATGGCTTCAACCAAGTGAATTAACATATCTCACGTCGATAGACGACGATTTTGGCAACACAGGAACTTCGGCTATTGACACGACGAAGGGAATGGTGACAGGTAGGCCGCACGGTGGGGTAGCCCTTCTTTGGCGAAAAAGTGTTTTTTCGAGTGTATCAGTGGTGCCTAGCGTTAACCCGCGTATTGCCGCGATTAAAGTGATGTCATGTGATAAAACCATGTTGATAATTACTGTATATATGCCCGTGAACTGTATTGAAAATTTACCTGAGTTTACGGATTGCCTAGGTCAGTTGTATGCTATAACAGAAGATAGTGGAATTGAAACTGTAATAGTGCTAGGGGATTTCAATTCACATCCTAACGAGTTATTTTATACAGAGTTGATGAGTTTTTGTAACGAGCAAAAATGGGTATTTGCCGATGTTAAACAATTAGGTGTACAATCGAATACTTTCACGTTTATCAGTGATGCCCACGGCAGTCAACGGTGGCTGGACCACTGTATTGTTACTCAGTCAGCTTGGCCACTTATTACTAAGTCTTATGTAAAACACGATGTTTATTGGTCTGACCACTTTCCTTTGTTCTTACATTGTAACTTTTATGTCGCTCGGAATAAGGTTGCGTATCAGTCGCCAGACACTAACAATTTACGTTGGGGTGTAAGAACGGATGCACAAATAGAACAATATAAGAAATTGTGTAATAATAGTCTTAAGGATATTGACATACCAATGGATTTAATTAAGTGTTGCGGACATTTTTGTAATGAGCCTCACCATAGTGTAATAATAAATAATTTATATGAAAATATTGTTTCTTGTTTATGTATGGCTTTCACTAGTACCCTCTGTCGTGCAAATAAACATGGGCGGAGAAAATGTGTTGCGGGCTGGAATCAGCACGTCCGCGACGCTCACGAGGATGCTAAGGCGAAGTTTAAGCTATGGGAGTGGTACGGATGTCCATCATCAGGTCGGACTTTTGACGAAATGATTGAGGCGAAAAAAGTTTTTAAGGGTAAGCTCAAATGGTGCCAGAATCATCACGATCAAATAGTGATGGACAAACTTGCTTCTCACCACTCTCGTTCAGATTTCAGTAATTTTTGGAAGTGTACGAACAAGCTAAATACATCGCAGAGTCTCCCTGTCAGCGTCGATGGCGTAACTGAGGCACAGGATATTGCTAACCTGTTTAAAGACCATTTCACTGTCAAATCTCCCTTAGGACCGGCGCAATCGGGTGTTGCTGGTGTGCTCCGTCATGGCGAGGTTCCCACCCTGATAAAAGCTGGAGATATTCGTACCGCTTTACGAAACATGAAGAAAGGGAAATCTCCGGGCCATGACGGACTCAGTATTGAACACTTGCAGCATGCGGGAGTGCACTTGCCCAGAGTGTTGGCGCTGCTGTATAACCTTTGCCTTGGTCATTCCTACCTACCGCCAGCACTCATGCGCACCATAGTGGTTCCTATAGTGAAAAACAGGACTGGTGACATATCTGACAAATGTAATTACAGACCGATTTCGCTGGCAACAATTGTAGCTAAGGTACTTGACAGCGTGCTCAATTCACGACTAGATGATTACGTGCGGTTGCACGATGCCCAGTTCGGTTTCCGGCCTGGGTTATCAACTGAGAGTGCTATAGTGGTGTTGAAGCATGCTGTCAAGTACTATACTGAGAGAAAGACGTCAGTATTTGGCTGTTTCCTAGATCTCTCAAAGGCGTTCGACTTGGTCTCTTACGACATATTGTGGCAAAAATTGAGATCGGCCGGAATGCCATTAGATCTATTGGCCATTTTTCAGCATTGGTATGGTAATCAAACTAATGTTGTTAAATGGGCAAACGCATTGTCTTCACCGTATGTACTCGAGTGCGGAGTAAGGCAGGGAGGGTTAACATCGCCTAAGCTATTTAATTTGTACATGAATGCACTGATTGAGGAGCTAAGTAGCGCCCATGCGGGTTGTTTTATAGACGGGGTTAGCCTTAATAACATTAGCTACGCCGACGACATGGCGCTGCTGGCGCCATCCATCAGTGCACTCAACGAATTAATTAGCATATGTGAAAAATACGCGACTTCTCATGGGCTCGTGTACAATATAAAGAAGACGGTGTATATGATATTTAAAGCTCGAGGCATGAAATCCCCAGATATGTCACTGCCTGTTTTGTTAAATGGAGTTCCACTGGTCAGAGTTAGTCAGTTTAAATATTTAGGTCACTGCTTAGCTGACGACATGAAGGATGACGTAGACGTTGAACGGGAACGCAGAGCGCTGGCGGTTCGGGCAAACATGTTGGCCCGTAGGTTCGCCCGATGTACAACTGCAGTTAAAATAACGCTTTTTAGAGCATACTGCACTTCATTGTACTCGGGTGCCCTTTGGGTTGATTGTTCGCAGCGGTCGCTCAGCTCTCTGCGTGTCCAATACAACAACGCCTTCAGGGCGCTGTTGGGTTTGCCACGGTTCTGCAGCGCATCCACCATGTTTGCTGAAGCGCGAGTGGACAGTTTTGAGGCTGTGATGCGGAAAAAGATGGCATCGCTCTTAACTAGAATACGTGGCAGCCCCAACAGCCTCCTGAGGACTATAGCCGTAAGAAGTGAGTGCTCAATAATGCAACACTTAATTAAAAACACTTTATCATTAGCTACATATATTTACTAACATTTAGAATATTAAGAAAACGACTAACAAATTATGGATCATGTTGTCTGATTAAATAATTAAATTATTATTATTATTTATTCTGCAAGTAGACCGCAATGACACTACATAGCGTTTCTGCAAAAGAAGACCACTGCCGAGAAGAAACGCCGAAAGAAACTCGACAGTCAGTCATTTTTTCCAAAAAATATGCTTATTACAATGATAATTTGCTGCTGCTTGTCTTTATTTCATTATACCTTTGAGATATTTAATTTAGAACTCAAATGGAATCATTACATTGGCGTTTTATTTCATCAACATCTTTTGAATGATTACTTATTTCTTTAGCAGCACAAAAACTAGTATGCAACTCTAAAGCCGAGATACTTTTTTAATTATCTACTAATTCATTTTAAAGTTCAACCTTTTTTACAATTTACGACAAAGATAATCCTCAAAGTAAGTTTCTTGCTTTGTCTAAATTGTCGAGGCTAAAAGAGACAGCTATCTAAATCCTATAAGCTGCTCTCCTTCGCTTCTTTTTAGGGCTTATTGCATAGTAAAAAGTAGTTGGGTCATCTCATAAACTGGCTAGAATAAAACAAGATTGTCTCAAACCATTGCGGACGCCTTCTGCGATTAAGCTACTTTGCTATCCGTATAAGTAGGACATTGATCCCAAATAAGTAGGACATTGATCCAATGCCTTGTTTAAAAACGAAAGTTATAGTTTATCAAAAATTATTGATCATCATCATATCAGCTGAAGGACATCCACTGCTGAAGAAAGGCCTTCCCCTATACATGGGGGGTAAATGCCATAATAGCCACGCTTGTTATGCGGGTTGGCGATCGCAGTATCTCCACCATACTCCAGAGATGCTCTACCCATCCCCCAATGGTCTTGTTAGTAGTTTAAGGACATACCCGTGTTCAAAAATGATTGGTGTTTTAGATTTCATAAGTATAATATAATTAAGTATCTCCAAGATATTTAGTAAGTTTAGTTTTATTCCACTTTAACAAAATAACATAATCAATACTAAACCACACAAAGAGCCGGTAACATTAAAAGTAGTAAGTTTGTTTACAAACTAGCAAAACTAATTGGTGACTACTACGTAATAATATGTAATAATGGCTAATAATAAGCAATAATGGCTGATTATCCGAGTGGCCAGGTGCGGTTTGTTTACAAATATCTATGGATAAGCATATCTAAATAGAGTGTAGATTTAGTTGCATAGAGAGTTTACTGTTAGGGGCGAATCACTGCATATTTATTACAAAGAAACGTTTTGTACTATCGCGATCAGCATGCATACATGCACTAACTCACATATTCCTCGAATTCAGAACTATATATCTTCATACATTAACTTACCGAAAATCCAACAAATCGACTCACAACCGATTCTTTGTTCATATGTTATTTAAGATACCATCTCGCAAGTCTATTTGACTAGCATTATTGAACAAGTGGCCGCGGCTTAGTGTGCTAGTGCAGGAAAAGCAGCATTATATACATTTGGTCCAATGGCCATTGAGTTTGCGATGGTAATCGGGCAGGGCAATAACAATATTAGAAAAGCATTTCCAGCAGATATCACCGAGGGAATGCAACAGTGGAGTAAAATGCAACTAATGTGTAATTTATACAATAATTATAGTCACTGGCTCAGTCTGGTATAGATTTAAAAAAAAAATAGCAAGTTCGACGCTTTTGTCAAAATACAACTAAAAATCAAACGTGATTTTTCAACATTTAATATCAACAGTTAAAAATTCTTCAGAATATTTTTATTAAAAAAACTGACTTCTCATTCATTTCATTTACAATATTTTTTACGAAAAAATATACACTGTTGATTTACATAGCTAGTTTTAAACAACGGTACCATACTTCATGTGGTAGATAAAAAAAAAATTCGCTCCCCTTTAGCTGTATGGCCCCCTTAAAAACATTCAAAAATATTTTTTGACAATTTGTATGCCTTTGGGTCAACAAGATGCTTATTCCGTGTAAATTTGAGGATAAACCGATTTTGATAAAAAAAAGTCTAAGTACCATCGTTAGAAAATCTGCTTTCAAATAAAAAATATTGAGTTCAGATCGTTTCACCCGTGTAGGAGCTGCCATGCTACAGACTGGCACACATATGTCAGATGTGATGAGATGTGCAGATGTGAGGTGTGTCTGTCTATAGCATCGTAGCTTTTAAACGGGTGAACCGATTTCGATTCGATTTTTGATTTGAAAGCACACTTTCCAGCGATGGTTGTTAGACATGTTTTATTAAAATCGGTTCTACCGTTTTTGAGATATTCAACGTTGAAATGAAAATGTCGGGTTTTTTTTTCAACTTTTCAAAGTTGTTAGCTAATATCAATATGGATTAGAGGAAAACAATTTTTTTGTCCCGCAGATTACGATATTCCTTTTTGTTATTATTATTAAAAAATATGATACTTACTGCATTATATTATTACACAACTTTTAAGTTTTACGACGATTCACTAAGCGTAAGTTGTTCCTTCTTCATTCGCTTCTCCCGTTCATTTCCATCATACAATGTTTAACACGTTTTTATACAAACTAGGTACATTCGGAAAAGAATTTTCCTTCAAACTTGTTTCTACTATGTCTTCATTCCCAGACACGGTCGTAAAGTTTACAAAATAAAGCGTTCCTTCATTTTTCTTTTGTCCTAAAATGAAGTATGGGATGAACAAAAAGAATTCATTGTATAAAGTTTTTAAGTGCTTTGAGTGCTTCAGCTCTCCTTATCTGTGGATCATGCGGTCGATTGATGTTTTAAGAATGCCTGGAGTGTTTTAGGATTTAAAACATTCATTTATCTTTTTTAACAAATTGTTGGATCAGGGTCTGGACGCTTTTTATTAAACGTATTGAATTCGTGACTTTATGAATAAGAATGCAGCGAATAATAATGGACCCGGGTTGGACCCGGGTATGTCCTAAAACTATGACCAAGACCACCGGGGGATGGGCAGCAGCATCCCTGGAGTGCGGTGGAGATACTGCGATCGCCAACCCGCATACCAAGCGTGGCGATTATGGCATTTGCCCCCCATTAAATTGGGGAAGGCCTATGTCCAGTAGTGGACGTCCTTGGGCTGATATGGTGGTGGTGGTGGGAATAATAATGGACCCGGGTATGTCCTAAAACTACGACCAAGACCACCGGGGAATGGGCAGCAGCATTCCATGAGTGCGGTGGAGATACTGCGTTCGCCAACCCGCATGCCAAGCGTGGAGATTATGGCATTTACCCCCCATGAAATTGGGGGAGGCCTATGTCCAGCATTGGACCTCCTAGGAGTCCTAGGGCTGATATGGTGGTGGTGGTGGAATAATATTCAAAATCATGATATTGTAGGCAAGCAAGCATATAGCTCGCTTGATGTAAACAGACATCGGAGGCCTACAGATTCCACTTGAATTGATGGATGATTTCAGGGTTTGTTTTCTGGTACGACAAATACAGGTCGCTCACTTTAAACACGTGACAGTGCGTCCTCAGGAGTTCCAACGCGTCTACCTCACTCACCGCTAGAAACACCACATATTTTTAGGGTTCTGTAGCCAAAAGGGGCAAAAACGGAACCCTTATAGATTTGTCATGTCTCTCCGTCCGTCCGTATGTCACAGCCGATTTACTCGGAAACTATGACCACTACAATTATAAAATTTGGTGTGAAGGTGTACGTTATAAACCGCTATAGATATATGATGTGAAATTACGAAAAAAATATTAAACTTGGGAGGCACCCCGCACATGTAACATGGGGTCAACAATTTTTTTTCAATGCACATAGGCGTGCATCTATGGATAGGCTTTCAAAAATGACATGGAGGTTAATAAAAAACTTACCATTTAAATCTCCTCTCCAATTTCAAAACTATGAAGCTTAAAATTCGGAATAAAATCAGGACGATGTCCATACAGTCATTAATAAATCCTGTCAAGGATTTTTAGTTTAAACAAGACAGGTGTAACGGTTTTTGAGTTATTGCTGAAAAACTTTCTTGTCAAAATAAAGGGCGTAAGTGCCGTAAGTTTCCTATGAAGATACGAACTTTTTTGATTAAATGTATTGTATAGTGGTTTTAAATGTAGATTAGGTTAGGAGGTGTCGGTACGGAACCCTTCTTTGTGAGTGGTCCGACACGCACTTGGCCGGTTTTTATTTATTTATAGACTGCTGATGGTAAGTGAGTCTTGCAACTCGCTGAGCTATTGTTGACAACCCTGATTCTCCTACTGATCTCCTGCTAGATGAAGCACCCAAATCACTTCTACACGACATACATACTTAACGCGGGTGATAGGAGCCTATTATGGTCAGCAAGAAAAGGACATGATGTCATCATGATCTTGAGCATTGAGGGAAAGACTGATGATGATCAAGGTATAGCGAAATAGTTTGGTTCTTTCAGTACGTTTCTTGTTCCTATCCCATAATTATAGATCGCAACAAAAACCGGGCACCGTACTTGTCTTCTCGAAGATCTCACGGTTCTTTAACAAATAGCCATACGATTATTATTATTATTCTTAAATATAGATCGCAAATTTGAAATAAAATAAGACATAATTATTTTTATATTTATTATTCCAAACTGTTATAGTGGTTCTGCCTGTTAAGATTAAATATAATTATGTCATTCAACAACACTCGTAATAGTCGCAATAGTCCAAAAGCCAATCTCGATCTGTGAAACTCATGCTGAATCGAAATCCAATTTTAAGCTATTTTCATCAATAATGTTCTCATATTACACTCTTTACATGGAAATATGGTAATTGTATTGCAAACTGACAATACACGGCAACGTAAAATTTTACTGCAATTACTTTCAGTTCCGTAATGTCGTAACAGCCATGTGTGTCCTCTGAAGATCAGACGTTTTATCTTAAGACGATAGCCATTTTGATATTCACTGCAATGTTCGATATTGTTCGAAAAGTTGGCAAATGACGAACGTCCCTTTGAAGTTATTTTGCCTTCCATATAGGAAGGTTAAAGAAATAAAATTGATATTTCTTTGAGAGTTGGCTTGTGGGTTGTGGGCTTACCTTTGTCTACGAGTTTATATTACAATATAGTTTGACAACGATTGAAGTGACTATAGCCGAACGGTGCCTTACGTGTCTTCGTGGATTCGAATCCTGTTTCGTCTCACGGGGTTTATAATAATACATTTATGTACGCAATGCAAGAGCTTGGAACACCGTCGTCGAGTCGCTTGTCTGTCTGTGTTCTATCGGATACATTTTGGAGAATGTGCACAGGAATTACATGACTTAGTTCCGCCCTCCCCATTCCATCACCGGACGTCCAGACGCGGTAAGCGGTTGCATCCTTACGTTGTCAGCCTACATTTTATTCGCACGAAGCGATTTGCTTCTTCTTTCTTAATGCGAACAGCTAAAGACTGGAATTTACTGCCGCCGTCTGTATTTCCTGATACATACAATCTGGGTCTCTTCAAGACAAGAGTGAATAGGCTATTACTGAATCAGTGAGCAACATCTTAGGCCTTGTCATCGCTCTCCATCAGGTGAGACTAAGGCCAATCGCGGGTCAGTCTATCATTAAAAAAAAAATATCATTTGATGTAACGTCGCATTTCTTAACTTACTCTCGTGAAATTTTGTGAGAAGATTCGGTAATCATATTGAATTTGTCGATTCACTTTTACGAAATTTTTAATTTAAAAATACCTCGAAGTCTATACGCTCACGGAGTCACTAGTTAGTAATGTTTAGTTAACATAAAGCTCCAGTTATCTGCTGTACTAAAGCCGAATTCTGAGAATGGACGTAAAGGAAACTGAGGAATTAACATGTCTGACCACACGTCGTCGCCCTGTGAATAATGTATTAGCTGTCTATTCTACTCACTAGACTTTACAAGTCTGTTAGTTCATCTAGTCTAATATTATTCTACGCACAAGTCTGTTAGTTCTAATATTATTAGACTAGATGAACTAACAGACTTGTGCGAAAGTCTAGTGAATAAAATAGACAGCTAATACATTATTCACAGGGCGACGACGTGTGTTCAGTCAAATATAACCTAGACCTTTTAAGGCACGGGTGAATTGACATATTCTGGGTGATGTCGTTTTATCGTCGGCCTCATCTTTGCCCCCTGGCTAGATGCTGGCCAAGAGCAACCCCATTTTTAATAAAAAAAAGTCTACCTTGACGTCGCGTTTCGCAAGAGGTATATTTTTTTATATAACGACGGTGGCAAACAAGCTTACGGCCTGCCTGATGGTAAGCAGACACCGTCGTCTATTTAAGCTTGCGACTCCAGAATAATCACAAGCGCGTTGCCGACCCTTTATTAACTTGAGGATCCGGTGTGTCGTCAGCTAGAGACATATGCAGGTTCCTCCCTTACTTACCACACACACACACAACACACTTACTCAAGAACCCCTCCCACTGCTGTGCTGCTTCCTCTTATTGCTAATGGTAACCTATCACCGCAGTCTGCGTCTGCGTTGCTTGTTGTGGGTGCTGATTCCTCTAATTCGAACCAAGCGCTTTGCATATTGTTTTATAATGCGCACTTTTAAGGTTTGGAATTCTCTGCCGGCGTCTGTATTTCCGAGTTCATATAACCTAGACCTTTTTAAGGCACGAGTGAATAGGTATCTTCTGGGTGAGCTCGCTTTATCGTTGGACTCATCTTTGCCCCCCGGCTAGATGCTGGCCAAGAGCAATACCATTTTTAATAAAAAAATCCGGCCAAGAGCGTGTCGGGCCACGCTCAGTGTAGGGTTCCGTAGTTTTCCGTCCGTCACATTAAGTTGACATATTAAGTACAGAAACACAAAACCTTACCTAATGTATGGGCGCACCTGCTCAGACCCCATTAAATCAGGAAAAATCTTAACACCGCCATGTAGAAATGAGCGTTCCACGTACAGCGACATCTATCGGCAAATTAAGTAAACTATTGCGCGCGAGCTTAAAGTATGGAAGATGATTTTTATGGAATAATTCTTTATTGCGTGAACCGATTTTCACCGGTTTTACTTTATTTGAAAGCACGTCATTTCATTGTGATTTTGTAGAAATGACAGGTACAATAAACACCTGTTTATACGGTTAAATTACAAACTTAGTTCAGAAATTATTTTTGTAATTTTTTCAAAAACTATTCAACCTATCAAGTTCAAAATAATTTTCCTACAAAGTTTTTATAAAGTTCTACTTTTGAGATTTTTTTCATATTTTTAAAACTTATGGTTCAAAAGTTAGAGGGGGGGGGACACATTTTTTTTTACTTCTGGAGCGATTATTTCCGAAAATATTAACAATTTCAAAAAATGATTTTAGTAAACCCCTATTTATTTTTAAATACCTATCTAACAATATATCACACGTTAGGGTTAAAATGAAAAAAAAATCACTCCCCACTTTACGTATAGGGGAGGTACCCTAATAAAATATTTTTTTTCCACTTTTTATTTTACCACTTTGTCGGCGTAATTGATATACATATTAGTACCAAATTTCAGCTTTCTAGTGCTAACGGTCACTGAGATTATCCGCGGACGGACGGACAGACGGACGGACAGACGGACGGACAGACATGGCGAAACTATAAGGGTTCCTAGTTGACTACGGAACCCTAAAAAGAAGAAAGTAAGTAGTGGTGTTATTATGGCTGCGGTCTTCTGAAAGGTGGAGGTACTTCCCCAGTTGGGCTGCTCCAAATACGAGCGACATAAAGTTAGATTTACACTGGTTTAACAGTGATGCTGTTGGTTGTTGTGAGTTCGGTTTGACGGCTGTTGGTTTTAGTAAGTCTATGTTTAGACTGTTTTATACAGTATGAGCACAAACTATCTGGTCCCAAGCGACAGGCGAGACTTACTGCCAAGTTAAAGCTCAAAATGCACTAAGCCGCAGTAAATTAAGTTTACTGTAAACAATGTAGTGCCAAACTTGGCACCATTTCAGAAAATCTACGCAACTTGTCACCCATTTAGATCTCAATTCTTTTGTCGGTGAAGAAGACAACCAAGCATCGCATTTTCTTAATATTGAACTTGGCTCCCATTTTCACATTTATGTTTTTGATGGGATACAATATACGTCCGTAATACGAGGGCTGCCTTTTAAGTTCTGTCGTTTGCAAACCTCCCGTGATTGCATAAAAAAGAACTAATGTCATCTTAAAATATTTGAATTAAGAATTCGAAAACAAAAGATTGACTCGAAATCGGCCCAACCGTTTTAGTACAGCGTTCGTTCAAATTTGACAAGTCAGTTGTGAAAATGGAAATTTCGAAGGAAAATTTACGTGCGATATTTTTTACAACTTCAAAAGGAGCTTAACGCGACTTCAGTGCTTCGAAGAGTTGACAACGGTTTTCAATGATAAAGCACCATGCCTCCGGACTGTGGAACGCTGGTATTTAGAATTTCAACGTGGTTGCTCTAGTCTTGGTGATAGACATCGTGAAGGTCGACCAAAAACAGCCGTAACCCAGCAGAACATTGATGCTGTACGGCAACTGATCGTCGAAGATCGCCATGCGACATACCGTGAGATAATAAGCTTCCTTAAGTATTTCAGGGACCAGTGTTCACAGTATTTTGCATGATCACTTAGGCGTACAAAAGTTTATCTCACGCTGGATACCACATTTACTCAGTGAAGACCAAAAAACGGCTCGCGCTCGATGGTGTCACAAAACTCTGCGGCAATTCAACCGAGGAAACTCGAAACATGTTTACGACATTATCAGTGGTGACGAATCTTGGATATATGCCTACGATCCCGATTCTAAACAGCAGTCGACTGTTTGGGTGTTCCAAGATGAGCCAAAACCGACCAAAGTAATACGCTCACGGAGCACTTCGAAAAAAATTATCGCCACGTTTGTGGCGAAAAGTGGCCACGTTGCCACCATCGTGCTCGAGGATCGTAAAATGGTTAATGCTGACTGGTATACCACTGTCTGTTTACCAGAAGTCATCGGCGAGTTTCGAAAAAATAACCCAAGACGTCGTATAAGACTGCACCACGATAATGCGAGCTCGCACACCGCCCGGCAAACAATTGCGTTTTTAAAAGAGCAAAACGTCGTAATTCTGGTACACCCGCCATACAGTCCAGACTTAGGCCCTAACGATTTTTTTATTTTTCCAAAAATCAAGCAATGACTTCGTGGTCATCGGTACCAGACACCTGAAGAAGCGGTTGAGGCATACAAAACGGCCATTTTGGAGACCCCGACTTCGGACTGGAATAAGTGTTTCGAAAATTGGTTCGATCGAATGAAAAAGTGTATTACATATGACGGTGATTACTTTCAAACAATAAATACCATTTAACACTTAAATTGTCTTTAGTTTTTCCGAACGACACAACTTAAAAGGCAGCCCTCGTATTACCTTGTAAATTTAATTTCATTGCAGGACATAAGTTTATTAATCCAATATAGTTTTAAAATCATTATTATTAAGTATTTTTAATTTTTTAAATTCTATAATTAATGTTTTGACATATAAAAGTGCCCTTGTGACCTATTTGCAGAATAATTTTGGTCTGAATACTCAATAATGCAGAATAATTTTATTCTAATTATTCAAAATTGTCTACCGTTAGTGCCGTTTAGCTGCCTGTAACGGAGGATATTGCTGAAAACGTTGCCAATGCCGAGTATGTTCCAATATCCCCCCGGAACGCCACATCACTAGGAATGCCTTTACATATGCAAGGAACTCAATTTGGTACGATATTTCTCATTAAAATATGATATGAATGTTGCCTGCGCTCGCCTCTATCTACGCCGAATTTGTGTTCCTGGTAGTTATTAAGAACAGAACTCTTGAGGTTGCGCTGTTCAAGAGTGAGAACCTGCATTATTTTGTCTAAAGCTGTCAATACAACGTATCTTCAGATCATAAAAGGGTCGATATAGCGCTTGTAATTGTTCTGCAATTACAACCATCCATATCATTTTATCAACGGCGTGTGACGCGGACTGCGGTGATGCTTACCATCAGGTGGGCCGTATCCTTGCTTGCCACCGACGTGGTATTACGAGGTGTCCGTGCCGCGGCAAGCGTCGCTTGCCCATAAACGTGCTAGACTGAGCGTACGATATATTTTATCAAACGGCTATGCGATATTTCAAAGCGAATTTCGATCCAGGCTCGATTCACTCCAAATTTAGTTGCAATATACCAAGAACTTTGCAACCCTATTTAGTGAGATCTATTTTCAGCTCCCGGGTTATTCTCAACTTACTTATTGCTAACTTAGCCTCAAGAGCTTCACTTGGACTTATATGTTTGACTTCCTAAAAGGCGTTGGGTTGTTCTCAAATTATTGGGAACAAGAGTAGCGAAGAGAGTCGACACAGGTACTAAAATAAATATGAGTAGCATCTGCTTTGTATAAAAATTAATAGGTTCAGATTCAGATTCATTTATTTCATGATAATAATTACAATATATGTTTGCATATCATGTCAAAAATATAAGAATTAGCATCATGATCGTCAAATAAGATATAAAAATAATAATAATAAATAAATAAAAATATCTCCCAAAAGGGATCGTCATTACACAATTAACATAAAATAAAGGCAATTTAACAAATTTTAAATAATAGCAATATATTTTTAAATTAAATATCAAATTACATTGATTCGAGGTTTAAGTTCAGCTGTTAAAATACAAGTTCGTGTGGTATATGATATACAAGTATGCAATGTATGCAGTGTGCATAAGCCCCTGTTGAGTTACTAACATTGGACATCGCCACCCGGTGAATAATGTATGTCCAGTTTTGATTGAACGCTGGGTTTGAAATAGGTCAATGGAGGGCTTGAATTTCGTGTATAATATTATTATCATTCTTCGTTGAACTCAACGTAATTCTGTCGTAATATTATGATTAATTTAATTATTTAAACCTGGAATTATATTGATTTTAAAGTGACGTATCGTAATGCAACAGAACGATATTGATGTTTTACATTTAGGACTACGAGAATTCTTGAAGGAAACAGATATACCTTAAATCTACTGCTAGCCTTACTGTCGCTATACTCATAATATTATCATCATTATGTCAGCCGAAAGACGTCCACTGCTGGGCATAGGCCTTCCACAATGGTCGGTCCTGCGCCACCTGCATCCAGCGGATAACCGCGATCCTCTATTAATAGAATAGAAATTAATATCATTTATTGTATTAATCTACATTGTTAAGAACATAATATTATTCAATTATATTAAATTTGAGTGAGTTTACAATAAAAATAAATGAAATATGTCATTATAGAATTGGGAAATCATGCCAAAATTGAAGAATAAATAACTTTGACTTTGAAAACGGCCCATATCAGCCTGTGCCAGGTCAGGTGTCAGAGCGCCTCAGAGAGAAAGCTCACGTCAGATACTTAAGTATCCATAATCCGTAATAATCCGGCTTATCCGGCTTTAATGGGAAGTTAACAGAAAATTAAGAAAACCATATATCATACTGTACTAACGCCCTTACTCTTCACCGTGTTGTTCATGCACGTATTAGAATAAAATAGAAGGTAATTTCTTAAATATATTATATTCGAACTCGACTGCGCCTGTTGGACTCATATAGTTAAATCAATGACGCACATAATTGTAGTATCCAAGAGGCAGCTGGATGGCTCGTGGTATTTGAGCTCCCGGAGTGTTGTAGAACACAATATTTAAAATGTGTAACACAAACAAAACAAATGTCTATTCAAACATGTCACAACTATATTCAACAGGTCCTGTTCTTAAGTTTTTTACCTGTATCCCAATCTGTTGTACTTCACTTTTTTTAAATAAAATGTATAGAAAAAAGTGAAGGTCATGTTGGAGTTTGGGAGCACAGGGTGATCGTTCTACAACACTTCGGTAGCTCAAATATCGTGAGCCATATGGCTGCCTCTTGGATACTACAACTATGCGCCATTGCTCTGAATAATAATTAACCACCGTTGAGGCGCAACTATAAAATACGCCTTACAAAACTTGCAAAGTCGCTAGCTTTTTGCTAAACGTTTACTAGTATGTAAATATTTTATCCCTTTGACAGCCGAGTCGACAAACAGACGGTGCGTGCCGTGTCACTGGACCGTTTGCAAACTAGTATATATTCACAATGTTTACATACTCGCTTCAGAACCAGTGCAAAGGAAACTGGTATCTATATACCAGTTTCCTCAGTTGCGTCCGTTGTTCCTGGATCTCGGGAAAACCAGCGCAAAGGTGATATCCAGCGCAAAGGTGATATCAAATGATGCCGAATCCTCTAACATTGTAGTTTCGTTTCAGTAATGAAGTTACTCATTCATTCATTTTGAGTTTGTGAAACAGGC
The DNA here is from genome assembly GCA_905163555.1 of Notocelia uddmanniana. Taxonomy (NCBI): domain Eukaryota; kingdom Metazoa; phylum Arthropoda; class Insecta; order Lepidoptera; family Tortricidae; genus Notocelia; species Notocelia uddmanniana. The sequence continues at coordinate 23,230,770 of LR991068.1, forward strand.
ACGTCTCTCAAAATGAATGATCATAATTTTTAAGAAAAAAAAAACCGACTTCAATGGTGGAGGCCGGTGAAAGATTATTATACTTAGATGGTGCACTCTTAGATTCCATACAATAAAATAAAAATGGCTATAAGTATGTTTATAATGGTAGAAGACTAAGTACCCTCAATTCCTCATGGAATCATGGAAAAACCTTGTTTGCTTGACAAACAAAACGAAGAGAACCAATCGCCAAACGTGAACTACGCGTCGTTGAAGAGTTCCGTTCTGATCATCATCAGCAGTTCCACTTCATCAAATGTCATATTTTTGTATGATAATGCTCGATTTTTGATAAAAACACAAAAATCACTATATGTTTGCCTTAAAGATTTGAGGAGTTCCCTCAATTCCTCATGGATCCCATCATCAGAACTGCGTTTTGACAAAAACTGGACCAACTTGGATATATATACTTACAATCAAAAAAAGAATTTTCCAAATCGGTTAAGAAATGACGGAGTTATGGAGTAACAAACATAAAAAAAAAAACAAAAAACTTACAACCGAATTGATAACCTCCTCTTTTGAAATCTTGAAGTCGGTTAATAATGAACAAAAAATTAATCGTTTGAATTCACCTTAAAGGCGACTTATAGTGTCGAGTTGTCGAAGCGGTAGGATATCAGAAAGTTGTCAGTTGGCAGCATCAACTGTCAATCGCCGCGACTAGTGCTTCCTAGCTAACGCGGGATGCGTGGCGTTGCGAAGTGTCAACTATCAATGGAGTCAGTACCGCCTCTTTACTGAGCGCCTATATTGAAAGTGCTACCTGGCAGGCGCGGGATTGCCATCTTTCGTTTATATGACGTCACGACATGCTAGAGTTATCGAGCAAAAATTCAAATAAATAAATAAATAAATAATAAATATTATGGGACAATTTTTACACAAATCGAACTAGTCCCATAGTAAGCTCAATCAGGCTTGTGTTATGGGTACTAGACGACGATAATATTTAATAGATATATACTTAAATACATAGAAAAACATCCAAGTCTCAGGAACAAATGCTTCTGCTCACCACAGAAACAAATGCCCTTAACGGGATTCGAACCAGGGACCTCTAGCTTCGGAGGCAGTGGCACTACCAACTAGGCTAAACAGGCCGACAAATGTATATTTAAACTATGTATCGACTTCATAAAAACTTCGATTTGAACTTCGACTTCGATTTTAAAAACTCCACGTGATTATTGAAAAGTAGTAACTTTAACTACTCTTCAAAATGGGATAAAAGTCCCTATGGCATCTCATTAATGCGAATCGAAAATACACAGGGTGACTAAAGTACGTTGGTTGTGAATAGCAAAGTTGAACGTGTAGGTACTTTCATTTTACCTAACACTTATCGACATGTGACGTGACGCTCAAAGCCCTTAAGAGTGCGCAGTACGCTCGGTTCTCCATACAAACGTAAATACGCTCTCATTTTAAAACGCCATGTTAGAATAACATGAAACTTTGTATACACAATGGGGTCCAGCGATTATTAAGGTTTTCATACAAGCCGTAAAAACACAAAAAACGCTGCATTATTATTCTTTTACAATTTCTAGCAACAGAAACTAATTTCCGACCTAGATATGCCGGATCCCATTGTGTATACAAAGTTTCATGTTATTCTAGCAAGGCGTTTTAAAATGAGAGCGTAAATACGTTTGTATGGAGAACCGAGCGTACTGCGCCCTCTTAAGCCCTTTGGAATACATTCCAAGCTCCAGCTTGGAATGTTTTGGAGTCTAGCTTTAACAGATCTCCTCAGAATTGAATTTAACTCACATAGCATGCAAGTTTCCCGTATAATGTTTTTTATCTTTGGACCCGGGTATGTCCTAAAACTACGACCAAGACCACCGGGGAATGGGCAGCAGCATTCCTAGAGTGCGGTGGAGATACTGCGATCGCCAACCCGCATGCCAAGCGTGTCGATTATGGCATTTACCCCCCATGAAATTGGGGGAGGCCTATGTCCAGCAGTGGACGTCCTAGGGCTGATATAATGGTGGTGGTGGTGGGTTTTTTATCTACATCATCAGTCACTCACTGGGTAGATTGTAACTGCACAGCGCACTGACAAAAGGTATTATACTCGTAACTAGAGAAATGTCTTACATGGAAAGGTGTACTTAGAACGAGGTATGTGAATTTCTCGACGTATTTTACATTTTCCATAAGTTTCATTCCCTAAGCAAAGAAATCATATAATTTTCAGGATTTGAAAAAGCTTCTAAGAAAAGGCTACCTAGGTTTTATAAACTATTGTCAAATAAATTATGGTTAAAAAGAAAATATGGGAAATAAAAACAGTCTTTACTCCGGATGTCATTAATTTTTAGACACCAATCATTCTTCTAGGGTTAATTTTAATCGCGTGCCATTATCAAATGAAATTGACTGATATCATCCGGATAAATATTTTCCCGATTGAGTTGTATTATAGAGAGTCATTGAGAGGTATGTTTTAATATTCCTTGTTCAAAAAATTTCTTGGGTATTATAACTCAGCTCAGCAATTTGTAGTTAAGTGTTTACACAAAAACCATTGAAACTTCGGGCGTACGTTTTATTACAAAGGAAATTTAATTTGTAAATAAATTAATAATTGTATCTAGTTATTATGAAACGCGGATTTTGTTCTGTGTTCATCTCGTCGTTACATGATTATGTAATGGAATATATAAAAATACAAATATGTAACAGTTGTAATTTGTCCAGTAACAATTTGGATTGTAGGCCAGAATTTAGGTGGCATTTTTGAACTTTCATAGTGACCCCTCATTCATCGTATTCGTCATATCGATGTACACATAATAAGATACTAGATTTACTATGGATATTATTTGTGTTACTGCTAACAAGTGCTTTGTCGGCTTATTCATAATAATTATATACTATTTAATAATATGTTTTCTGATTCACTTCAAGCAGATGTCACAAATGAAACATTTTCATATGATCTCGACACACCGAAGACCATTTTCGATTTACACGAATTACAGAGACTCTACAAGGTAATTATAACTTGAAAAATTTTCGTTTACTAAACAAAAAAATGCAATTTCTTTATTGGTTCATAATTTTAAAAAAATGTTAGGTACCTACAAGAAAGCCACTGTTCCGCTTAACCAAGGGAAGAGAGTGCAGTGGCTCTTAGAAAAATATTGGCGTTTGTCAATTTTTTTCAATTTATCCGCTCATAGTTGATGAGACACGTCCCAGAATATACGTAGAATAAAAACAATATGAATTGCTTTGTACAATAAGCATAGTTGTATAATTTTAGGACGCAATTGTTTATTGGGTTATAAGTTTTTTTATAAGCTGACTTCGGTCCATGTTTTGTTGCTTTTAGTGACGAATAAATGGCTATTTTATTCTTTTCTATAAATAATTGAGCTGAAATATCAATGATTAAATATCAGAATTGCTGCGAGTGGAAACAATCCCGTGATTGAACATAATTCATTTATTTGTTTGTAAAATACAGGTACATCGGTGTTAGAAATATTTGGTGGGTATCACTATGTTCTTGCTATAAGGCGTACAGTCAGCAACCCAATAACAAAACACAATTTAAATAATAATATAAACTTGAAATATGCATAGGTCAAGAAGTTTCGTTCTGAATGCCTTGTTAAATTAATACACATCGTCAAATAAAATTTTATTGTAGATAATTCTCACATCTTAAGTTAACTTCTTATTAGCGTCTAAATGATTTTTTTAGTAAATTTAAAGGCGACTTAAATCATATCACATATAAATATCTCGTTAGTATTCCTGAAATCAGTAGTAGGCTTTATTAACCAGAAATTCATGTAATATTCTTTTAAGAAGTGTGAAATCATTAGTATCTCTTATATACTCTGAAAGTTTATTTATTTAAGCTTTAAATATTCCACAACACGGAAATGTACAAGTGGCGGGCTCTATCAGCCAAGCACTGGGCTAAACAGAAATTTATATTACTCTTACTTTTCTTCGGTGCGCTTACATAACTTATAATTACAACAATAATTTGCATGCCAATATCGGCTAAACATGTGGAACTCTTTATAATACTAATACCATCAATATGTACCGTTAAGCAAATAAATTATTCTATTCTATTCTATTCTTGAGATATAAACGTCTTTCTCTTTCTGTGGCGTCCTCCCAGAATTATGACTCCATATCGTAATGTAGACGTAACATAAGCATGGTATGCTTTGAGGACTGTAGACTGGTTTACAATTTTGCGTAGGTTATACAATCCATAAACGTACTGACTCGATCCCGCCAAGTCAGGAAATAGACTAAATCCGAATGCAAAAGACATTTTTAGATTAACCATCTGCGTCAGCTGAGCCAGCAGAATTATCCGCTATCTAATTGCATAAGAAAAGCCGATATCGATTTTAGATGTTACTTACCTGCACCTGAATCGGTTTCCCGATTAGAAACCAAATCGAAAGAGCGCCACACAGTGCAGCAGTGGTCCGAAATTTAGAGGGACATTGCTTATTTTAGGTGAAAATGCATTGGATAGGATATAACATTAATAAATTTGCTTTGCATTTTTAAGGAGGTTTTTGAGGTAGGATATAATTTTATTGTAGAAAACTTTTTTATTGAGTGCTACAAAAATATATTTGGCAGTTTCATAAACATTTAAAAATGAGTTTAGTGCTTACTGCATAGATTTTTTGATAGAATTAGTCTGCGGGTCTGACTTCACCGAGAAGTTGGACTTTGAATTATTTATAGTACGCTATCGTTGACTTTAACTTTATTTTCTGGGTTCCAGCTCTTAAATTGGACATTTTTCATTGATTAACCCAACGTTATTTCTCGATACTATTATTACCTTATCGGCAACCGAACTCTTTATATTCTTTGACGCATAGCCTGTAAGTAGTGTAAGTTCTTTTATATTTATTTTTATAAGAACTTACTGCAGTTATACATGAATAATATTAACAGCTGTACTGTCTAACTATCACGGTTCATGATATACAGCCTGGTGACAGACGGACAGACAGATGGACGGAACGCAAGCGGAGTCTTATTCCGCTTGCGTAGATTGCTTGTGTTGTGTGTTGCGTGATAGGGTCCGTTTTACCCTTTGGGTAGGGAACCCTAAAAAAGCCCGAAGATACGTTGTGCAAGTAAGTAATCAGTTCTTTGGTCATCAGTTGCGTCAACCAGACGCTTCGCAATGTCACTAAATAATTCGTGTGCGCTGGAAACCCATGGACTTAGAGAGTTTCGAAGCGAAATGTTACAAAATTATACTCTCTGCCGAGGCCCTTACTTTTGTTACTCTACAATTTCTGCGTTTTCCACTGCTGCACCCGCTTTTACTGTAGTCCGTTGGAGGTGAGACGGTGCCAGTATGTCTACACAGGTAGCACACCACACGAACATCCGTCCCAAGGTCTAAGGAACTAAAAACACCCCATCAGGTCTCTTACCATCCTCTGTGACCGACAAGGGAGTTTTCGGGTATCTTTCACGAGTTCGCACTTGCCAATTTAAGCTACAGAGAGGGAGAGTCAAGAATTATCTTTGGTTACCCTTTAGTTGTTTTAATCGATCTAGAAAAATAGCGCACACGTAGCGCATTCATGGTCCTAGTGCTGAGAATGGTAATTCCGTTTTAGCTTGTCAACTCCCTGCTCAGCTGTTTGGTGTTATGCGATAAAGACTTCGGCCTCTGGATCATTTTTCCTTCGATGCTGTTACTCTTGTGACCAAAGACCGTCTAATTTAAATGGGTAAATAATAATTTACCAACAGATTTTTTTCCTAGTCAACATCACTTGTTAAATAATCTCTGACGTTAATTTCGTCTAGTAAACATCAGCTTGGCATCCGGGACGCCAGAAAAATTAAAACATAATTTCCCACTCTGCGCGAATTAACTTAATTAAGAAACGTCCGTCCGGTAACTAATCTAATACTCCTGTAAGTGCTTTTTATAATATGGAACTTTAAGATGAATTAGAGTAAAAGCAATGTCGCAGCCCTGACAATATTTCCTTTCACCAAATGTTAGTTATTGTACATTTTACCGGAATTGTTCGCTAATGAAGTTAAGTTTTCCAATGAAAATGGAATATTGAAAAAATATCCACTTTGACTGAGTTATAAAAACCATTCGACTGAATGTAAATGTTTTTTTGTAATTAAATCTATACACGACTATATTCTTCCGTTACATAAATCTTTAAAATATTTTTGGGATATTTTAAAACATACGTCGCAAAAAAGTTTTTTTTTTACCCAATGAAAACTCAATAAGTCTGAACTATTTATAATCTATTTATTACATATCTGCCACTTTACCATCAGTTCTGACATGTAAACTCGGTGCACTAAAAGCTAAGAATTGATAAAACTAAACACATTGATAAAATATTACATTGTAAAGCAACGACCAAAACAGCTATCCGTTTTACAAAATCCACCTCACCCGTTCACCTCACCACTCATCTTAAGACTGCGCAGTACGTTCGGTTCTCCATACAAACGTATTTATGCTCTCATTTTAAAACGCCAGGCTAGAATAACATGAAACTTTGTATACACAATGGGATCATATCTAGGTCGAATCATAGTTTCTGTTTCTTGAAATTATAATGGAGAAAAAATACAGCGATTATTAAGGTTTTCATACAAGCCGTAAAAAACTCAAAAAGCCGCTGTATTTTTTTTCTTTTACAATATCTAGCAACAAAAACTATGATCCGACCTAGATATGCCGGATCCCATTGTGTATACAAATTTTCATGTTATTCTAACATGGCGTTTTAAAATGAGAGCATAAATACGTTTGTATGGAGAACCGATCCACACCGATCGTACTGCGCCCTCTTAAATATTATCTCGACACCTGGACTTGTAATAAGAACAGGTAAGCGGATGTCAGACGCATTACTTCACTTAGCGTGAGGTGAAATGTTGTACAGAGTACTAGAATAACACAGATCTCCATGTCGGTTAGTAACACATTACAAGGTCTAAACTTAGCATGTTACGCAGAAACGCTTAATCACTTTTGCCTTGAAGGCAAGGTTGCTATAACAAAGGGGAAGAATATCGTTTCACTAAAAGAAGGAATGACAAGAAGTCTCGACAAAAATGGCTTTAGGAGGTTCGAAGGTAAAAGTCGTTTCACTGTATTTATTTAATGAATAACGAATTGATTGATGATTGCTTTGTCGACATTACGCCGGATTTTTTAGTACCGCTCCGTTTAGGTAATTCTGAGGAGTATTTAATTTAATATTAATTTGTATTTTGAAATTTTAAATTTAATTTTTACAAATTATACAATGATAGTAATCTTATCTTGCATGTGCTATTTGATAATTTATTACACGCTTTGACATTTTATTATAACATTTTGTACCCATTTCTTTGTATACATTTTTAAATAGTGATTATTTTATTAATATTATTTTGTATTTTGACATTTTAAATTTAATTTTTACAAATTGTTATGCTTAACAAAGCTCATGTTTGAACTGTACCTAACTTTAAGATCTTATTGTATTTAACATGAAGTGCTATAAATTATTGTATTGAATTGAAACCCCGACAGAAGCATAAATTTAAAGGACGTTTCCTTAAAGCATCTGCAGTAACCTCTTGTGTCCAAAAAAAAATATCTTTTTTCAATTGGGAGAAATTTTTATCTTAATAACCTCCAAGTAATGGATCTTGGCACCCAGAGATTATAGCGCGGCAGTCAATGCTGATTTTGAGGTTGCTTCAAGTTATGACTCATAATCGTTGTCGCATTTTTGGTTTAAAAGGATATTTTTGGGATTTTTTTATTTTTTTATATAAATTTTTAGTGTTTCTTGTATAAATCGTTATTAATATCACCCCAGGAGAGTAAAATAGTACATATAAGCGACTGATGAGAAAAATAAAATAAAAAATAAAACTTTTTTTTTTCAATTAAAACCATTTGGAAATAGTTGCTGGAGAGCTCAATAGTGTACCGTTTAATTTTTTGCTCCTATTACAGGCCACACCCTGTATAAGTGTGTATGTGAAATCGTAGCTCTCACACGTACGAACTGTTTTGAGTAAGGTTTCTTTTAATCGAAAGTCTTGTTTCTCAAGATGGCTTTGTGGAAATATAACTAATGACAGGATCTAAGCCAATATAGGAGCTAAAAATTAAAAAAAATGGATAAATGTTATGTTTTAGTAGTATTTTAAATTTGTAAAATTGTAATAAAAAAACCAATTGTAAAATTGTATCTTTTTATAATAATAAATAAAATAAAAAATACCACTCACTAATGAAGGTCTCATGATGACCAGCTACATGTATTTTATTTTAACTATTACTAGATGAAAGCCCGGCTTCGCTCGGGTGAAATAAAGAAAACATTTATTCGTGACAGTTATGCAAACATTACAACAACGGATTATGATCAAACTTCGTATACAAATATAGTCTGTAGTCTGGATTAACATATGGAATAGGGAGTAAAAGATTACGCTGACGAAGTCACGGGCAGAGGCTAGTAGGTATCTTTTTAAGTTTATCCTAGCCATTTTTATAAGGCTATATATATAAGCTAGCTAAAATACTAATCATGTGCCAGTCAGTATTTTTGGTACTAAGTCAGCTGCGAACCGCGAACGAAAGCAAACAAAGTCCGCGCATCTCCCTCTCTGTTGCACTTGCAAATTCGAGTGACACAGAGGGAAACACACGATGTTCGTTCGTTCTCGCTTCGCGGTAGCAGCTCTCTATTCTCCGCCAAATTCTATTCAGTGAGGGCCCTTTACACTCAATATTACTGTGTCAATATTATTGCGGTTTTCATAATTGTATAGGGCCCTTTACACGACTAATATTATCACTATACTGGTGTGTCAATATTATCGCGGTTTTCAAAATTTTATGGCTTTTGCTTCAATATTCATCAATATTCACGTGATTCGTATCATGATATGAGGGTGGAATGCAGAAAAATTGTACATAGTTAAGGCCTGGATTTAATCTACGCTTTAATTGTTTCAGTTTCGTAACGAAAGTTACCCATATAAAATATATGACTAATTGTCATTACGAAAATGAGAAAATTAAAGCGTAGATTGAACGCTTACGATTAAATCTACGCTTTAATTGTCTCAGTTTCGTAACGAAAGTTACCCATATAAAATATATTACTAATTGTCGTTACGAAACTGAGACAATTAAAGCGTAGATTAAATTCAGGCCTTAACTATGTACAATTGTACTGGATCGCGTGATAATAGTGACCGTGTAACAGGCCCCTATGGATGTTGCTACAATATTCATCAATATTCACGTGATACAGTAACATTGAGTAATATTTTTTCCAATAAATGGAACCTATTTAACAACTTGTTCCGTTAATTTTGCCAAAGGTATTTTGCATTCCGATACGCGCACCATCCAGGAATAGGAGCCGTCAGACCAGAGGGCCTACCGCGATCCGAAAACGAAGTATTCCCCTCTCCACGCTCGAATATGCAAGTGCGACAGAGAGGCATATACTTCGTTTTCGGCTCCCGGCAGCACTTCAGTCCGAGCGCGACGGACGGCCGAAGAAAGTCAAAGACATTCCGTGTGTCGTCTGTCCCACATATAATTTTTTAATTTCCTATGGACCTATGAACTTGAAATTAGGTAATAATGTTTATTATAACGTATATTTTACCAAAAATACCAATATACTGATAAATAACATTTGTGTTTTAGTTGTACGGAACCCTCGGTGCGCGAGTCCGACTCGCACTTGGCCGGTTTTTTTCACATTTTGAATTTTACGGTCGACGCCTGAGGCCCACCGCGAACCAAAAACGAAGCATCCCTCTCTGTCGTTCGAATATGCATGTGCGACAGAGAGGCAGACACCTCGCCTTCGGCTCGCGGCAGCGCCTCTAATGCCCGAGCGCGGCGAACGGCATGAGCAGTACCGCTAAGTTATGAGATAGAGCGAGGTAGGGATAGAATTTTGCTAGACGTTTAAAGGCTAGTAATTTGTCACAAAAAAAAAGAGACGCAGCTTTAAGATGGCGGACAGACTCAGCAAACATTGGTGTCCTTTACACGATTAATACTATCACAACACTGGGGCGTCAACACTATCGCAGCTTTCAAACCCGCATGGATTCTGCTTCAATACTCACGCGATACGCATCGTGACACGAACGTATCACGTGATAATAATAACCATGTAACAGGCCCCATTCATTCGCTTTGAAGGCGGTTGTTGTGACAATCTGATAGGTGTATAGAACGCTTGAAAACCACAAAAAACAAAACGCTGCAGACGCGGCTTGCCGATCCACACAATGGGTGATGATGGCCCATCACCCAAAACGCAGCCCAGCAACCTGGCCAACATACCGGACGCAAAAATTGTTCACGATTTCCGAACGTACCCGACACTGACAACTAACAAATTTAATATGGCCGACCTTTTGTCATCAAATTAACACTTTTAAATGCAAAATACGCGACAATCCGAATTTTGCGGATACATATGTTCAACCCAAAAATCGCTATTTTTATACGTTCTTCAATTTGAGACAGGTCTCGTTCGGGTCTACCGTACCCCTGCACGAAATTATTAATATAGATTACATGCATACATACATAAACTCACGCCTATATTCCCAAAAGGGGTAGGCAGAGCCACAGACTAGTAAGGGTTCAGACCGCCAACTCACGAACCAAAAATATAGAGCGTAAGCAACTATATTTAATCTGTACCCGCTGGAAGATTTTCAACATTTTTTTAATTATTTTTTTGACGACCTGTTTAGCCTAGTTGATAGTGACTCTGCCTCCGAAGCTAGAGGTCCCGGGTTCGAATCCCGGCCAGGGCATTTATTTGTGCATTTTTCACGGATATTTGTTCTTGGGTCTTGGATGTTTTCTATGTATTTAAGTATGTATTTATCTATATAAGTATGTATATCGTCGTCTAGTACCCATAGTACAAGCTTTGCTTAGTTTGGGACTAGGTCGATTTGTGTAAGATTGTCCCCCAATATTATATTATATATTATATTATTATATTTAATGGCACTGTGGCAATGGAACTTACTGTGAACATCCAACGATTAGTATATATAGCTCATTTAAATTTAACTTTGTGTAGAAGCTCACGGCATTTTCAATTGAACACCAACGTCCGATGTAAAATGCAAATGGTGTTCAATTGAAATACCGTGAACTATTTTGTGCCATATCTTAGTTAAATGAAATTAAACAACATTTTACTTATCAACAGATTTATTTTTTAATGTACCTCATCTCATATCCGGGAAAACGATATATCTTCGTCCTTTCACAGAGTTCTACGTTTTACCACAGAATAAGTAATAGTACATACAACACTCGTACATTTTACAACCACAACACTCGTACATTTTGCAAAATGAGAACTTGCATGCCATGCCACATACGACGCACTTCACTATCTTCCATTTGTTGTCCAAACAATCGTTTCATTTGTTTACTGCATAGTAAACTATCAATACTACAATTTAAATAACAACATTTTCGAAAATGAAAAAAAAATTCAGAGACGACAAGACGAAATTCCGAGGAGACGCCATTTTATTTTTAATTGTCACTTTATTTTGGCGTTTGACGTCCAATGGCACTGCCATTATGGAAGTCAAGTCAAGGCAGTAGCCAATCAGAGCCCGGTAAGTCGTCAAAATCTTTTTGACACAATATGGCGGCTATCCACAATTGTGGAAATCTTTGGGGGAGGCCTATGTCCAGCAGTGGACGTCATTCGGCTGAATGATGATGATGATGATGATGGCGGCTATCATACGCGTTTCGTTCTACGTAGATAAACAGCAATGAGCAGAGCACATGAAAATTATTTTTCAGTGCCACTTTTAGCAATTGCAGGTAATTAAGGTAATAATTATTATTGCATTAGAAAGATACGTGGCATATTCAAGTGATATAATTATAAAGGAAACTTGGCTTTTGATTTGATCTTGGCCTGAATTCCTTTCATCTCTTCTACAACACGCCTTAACACGTACGAAATCGGAATACAATTACAACAAATTAGCTTTTGCTCGTCCATATCATACGGACGAGCAAAAGCTAATTTGTTAATTGCTTTAGAGGATAATTGCTAATTATTTCTTTCAGGCGTAGGTTTGTTTTAGCTCTCCCCATTTTCACACGCTTAAGCAGATTTCGAAATAAAAACTGTCTTAGTATCTCAAACTCTAGCAGATTTCTCTATAGCATCATAGCAGATTTCAAGGGTGAAAAGGTAATAGACAAATAGAGAGACAGACAAACTGACAGAAAAAACATAGGCAGAGTATATTTCGCATTTTTAATATTAGTACCGATGATGGATGAGATAAGAAAATATATTTATGTATCTGATTGACTTACAGGGTGTATACATGATGCCATGAACGAAGACAGATATTGTACATCGCAATATGAAAGCCTTTTTGAGTGACTTTTATTTGATGTATGAATATGAAATGGGAGCTTTGAGACAACGCGAAGGTGACATGTTAGTCAAGTACCTACATAAATAAAATAGCTCATTCACCACGCAAGTAGCTATGAGTATTAGTGGTTTCCGGGGTTAGATTTTGATAAGCAATGTACTGTGATATTTTTACTATTCATATACTTAGTGATACCTTTTTAATATGTGGACAAACCCAATTATTGCTTAATAAATTTTACGAGTGGACAACGACTGAGGAAAATTTTCGTTGTGTCCCGAACAAAAGAATGTCATTGTTGTGCTGAAGTCCACAGCATTTTATTTATACCCGTCTGCGGAGTAAGTGCTCGGCATTTAATAAAGCACTCGTGCACGTTGACGTCAAAAATATGTACACAGTTTTCTCCTTATTGTCGTGGCATAAGATACAAAACTTTAAACATGTATTTGACGTGGTCGGTCCCCGCCGCGGGACGCACGCTGTAAGTTATTCTAGTATTTATTTCATTTTTAGCATGTAGTTTTACAGGGCTCTGTGAAAAGCGGTGTATTTTTCAAAGTTAATAGAATTATGTGGTCATGTTTGTAAAAGATTCTAGGTCAGCAGTCTTTTCGCTAAGCACACTGTAAGTCATTCGTCGCAATTAAAACGAATCAGCAGAATAATGTCATTTTCTCTTCTGAAAAAGTCCAAAAACAATTTATCAGGTACCTATAAATGAAAATACTTGGCTACATATATCCACGTAGTTTGTATTGGGAATGGTGACAATCATAACCAAACTTCGAAATACTAAGAGAACGTGCGTCTGTAAAATACATTTTCAGATTAATCCGAGGCTTAGTGGCAAATCCAAGGCTATTGAAATTTGTACATTTAATAGTGGCGACACATTTTGTCACAAGCACTCTTCGACCCCCTTAAATCGTTTTTTTGTAATCCCCAGTACGAGTCACGAGAGGGTCACTGGACCATAGTTTACTAGCCCCTTATGTATATGTGGAACTCGGTTTATCTGTAAATGTAAGTTGGTTAATAGATTTATATCAACCTCACGTAAATACATTTAAACAAGTTATGTAATCACCATGCAGGGCCTCTATTCCATCCACGATAATTTCGCAATGATATCTCCAGTTGTATATCACTTCCATCTAGATTTTGTAAAGCACAGACATGAAAGCGGAGATATCTCAACTTCTGTAATATATTGCTGATAGAATGCAAGCCCGTGGTCTAGGTGGGTATATATTGCTTTGGAATCTCTGTATTTTTATCTAACGTTTGTTGCATTCTTTTGACACTGAGCCGCCGTAGAGGAAGTTTAAACAGCATAGTGAGTGTCATTGCATGCCGGTATGATTGCTCAATTTTTGTACACTGGAAAGGGCTAATTAAGCCGGTGGACGAATTAAGATTTAAATAAGTGTCTATATCACCATCATCATATCAGCCGAAAAACATCCACTGTTGGCCATTGGCCTCCCCTAAAGAGTGCCACAATGACCGGTCCTGCGCCACCTGCATCCCGCGGACACCCGCGACCCTTACCAGGTCATCAGGCACCGTGTGGGGCCTGCCCACGCTACGCCTTCCGGTACGTGGTCGCCACTCGAGAATCTTTCCGCCCCAATGGCCATTGGTTTTACGTGCCATGTGCCCCGCCCACTGCCTCTTAAGTTTAGCGATTCGAAGGGCTATATCCGTCACTTTGGTTCTGCTGCGGATGGCCTCAGTCCTAATGCGATCACGCAGAGAACCTCCCAGCATAGCCCCCAACCGCATCCAGCGGACTCCCACACCCTCACTATAGTACCTTACTAATATACCTAGTTTTAAGACATACTAACAATACATGGATGTAAAAAAAAAACAATGAAATCCGAAATAAAAATATTAATAATATTATTATTCTATGTACTTCATCTATCTGTGCTCGTATAACTACAACTTACAAGAGTTCAAAAACCCCCGACATTTTCATTTCCAAGCTCAATATCTCAAAAGCGGCTGAACATATTTTCATGAAACATGGCTAAGAACACTCGGGATAAAATTATCTATGACACAAAAAAAAATTAACGGAAATCGGTTCATCCGTTTGGGAGCTACGATACCGCAGCCAGATACACAGACAGACACGTTAAACTTATAACACCCCTCTCTTTTTGCGTCGGTGGTTAATAAGTACAGTATATGTGATTGTGTATAGGGTTATTTGCATGCGTACATGAAGATTTGGAAAAAGTTGGTTTGAGTACGAACAGAAATATAGGAGATAGCTGACAGCCAAGTGTATACCAAAGTTATCTTCCATTTTTATCACGTATTTTGTAATAAACGAATTTAGTGCGTGGGCTGGATCCGAGATGCATTGAATACAGTTTAAGCCGATATTACTTATATATATAGGCACTCAATTGTACTGCCTATTCAAAGTTCTAGTTTCCACTTTCGATTGGTACATGGAACTAAATGGCCGTTGCTTACACGAATATAGTGCCAACGCCAATGATTGGGACTAGATAATATATTCCATTCATTTAAAGCAATATTTGTACGTAGTATTTTTTTTCAGTATTTAAACTTATAATCCCAACAAGGTCTATTTTTTAAAAGACTAAAAGGAGGTTCTCAATTCTACTGTTTTTTTAGAGTTCCGTAGCCAACTGGCAAAAAACGTAGATATCAGCTGTCAAAGTGGTAAATAGTGTTGCCCCCCCCCTCTAATTTCCAAACTAAGAAGTTTAAAATGCTGAAAAAAAACAACATGATGTAAATTAATAAATTCTTTCAAGGATAATTGGCTTGAACAAGATAGTTTTAACGGTTTTTGAGTTATTGCTGAAAAACTGTCTTGCCCAAACAAAAGGGTGTAAGTTTCCTATGAAGATACGATTTTTTTATTTATTAAATGTATTGTATAGTGGTTTTAAATGTAGATTAGGAGGTGTTGGTACGGAACCCTTCGTGCACGAGTCCGACTCGCAATTGGCCGTTTTTTTTTAATGTTTGTTACCTCAGAACTTTCGATTGGGTGAACCGATTTTGATGATACTTTTTGTATTCGAAAGCGGGTGCTTTCCGTGTGGTCCCATTTCAATCAATTCAATTTGGTCCAGTTCTGACAATGGCATCCATGAGAAAACCATATGTCTTAAATTTGCATTAAGCATGTGCACGGTAAATGGACGAATAACTCAGTTGAAATCGATTTATTTTATTTCTAGCACCTGCAGGTGTCCACCCCCGCACGACACCACGACCCGCAAAGTCTTGCCACCGACGTGGTATAAAAAAATCCTCTGGGTTTGAAGTTCCCATAGCTTTCGCTTTCATAAGACTAGTGCTGAAAATGCTAAGACACTCCTGGAGTTGCAGGCGTTCTAAGTCCACAAGCGGTGGTGACCGCCTACCATCAATCGAGCCGTCCGCTTCTTTGCCACTGACGTGGTATATAAAATGAAAATAGACATTTTTTTCGGTTTTTGTATAGTTGGGTACAATTGTACCACCACCACCACCATATCAGCCCTAGGACGTCCACTGCTGGACATAGGCCTCCCCCAATTTCATGGGGGGTAAATGCCATAATCGCCACGCTTGGCATGCGGGTTGGCGATCGCAGTATCTCCACCGCACTCTAGGAATGCTGCTGTCCATTCCCCGGTGGTCTTGGTCGTATTTTTAGGACATACCCGGGTACAATTGTACATTACAAGTCAATTTTTTTACATAAAAACGTCTATATTAGGGGGTAGATGTGAAAGACAACACAAGTCACTTAAGTTCAGTAATTATTTTATTTAATGTAAATAAAAGATTATTAACATATTATTGCAAAATAATATAGTTTTGGGAAGTTACATATACATACTGTGTAGTGCAGTTGATCCCATGCACTTTTAAATTATTTACTGGCACACACCTGCCGGTTGACCTTTGGACCCTAAGTTAACACTTCACCCCAGCTGAAAGTTGATGTCATTGGACACCATGTCTTCACTGGAGGCAATTTTGGAAACACAAAAGACACTGGAGGCCACATTTGCACAGCGATTTGTAGAATTGGACACAGCACTGAGGTCTGTTTCTCCCCGTTCTCACACCACAATTAAAAGTTTGAGCGAAGATGTCAGCAGTTTCAAGGAGCATATGAATGGAATGTTGCTGCTCCTCCGACAACAGATTGAGGCTGTCAGTAATACCGTTGACTCCATAGAGATGCGGCACCGCAGGAAGTATTTGCTGTTTGGTGGAGTTCCGGAGGTTGACAATGAAAGTGTTGGAGAGGTGATTGTTTCGGTCTGCCATCAAAACTTATCACTGCGAGAAGTGACATGTGGCTCAATTCTAGTTTGTCACAGAATTGGCAGCAAGACTGATCGACCTCGACCTGTCTTAGTCAGATTCTGTGATAGCCAAGTTAGAAATACAGTCTGGGCGAAAAAGACTGCTCTGAAGGGCTCATCCATAGTGTTGTCGGAGTTCCTGACAAGGCAGAGGCAGGCACTTTTCGTCGCGGCTCGCAAGCACTTTGGGATGCGCAATGTTTGGAGCCTAGATGGTAACATCCACATTAAATTGCCTGGCGGTAAGAAGGAGCGTGTCACAACATCTCAGCAGCTTGCACTCCTGACTTCTCAGCACGCCCCTATCCAGTCAACTGCTAGTAGTTCTAGAGGGAAGCCTGCGCCGGCCTCCGCGTCTTCAGCTTCTCTTCCGGCGGCCGTCTCTGCTGCCCCAGGAAAGGCGCCGGTGTCCAGCAGAACCAAGCAAAGTACAAAATAGACCAGTTAGTTACATTTTCTTGACTTTATGCTTGTTTTATTGTAAGTAACAATGCCCATCGTAGCTACTCCTACCTCATAATTGCTTTCTACAAACTAAAGTAAACTTTACATTCATAATTAATATTCATTTTTAACTTTAACCCTCATTATCTATTTCCATAGCTAATTTGTAAAACGTAGTGTAGTGGTTATATATTTTCTTTGATTTGTAATGTCACCTGTCACTCCTGTCAGCTGTCATTAAATGTTGTCACTGTCAGTTAAAATTTCGTTCGGAAATTGACATCGTAAAGTACGTTGGGCCATTTGTTATTCGTGTTAAAAACCAAATTTTAAAGAAACCTATATTTTGTTGTGATATAGAGATAGCTTGTAAACGGTCAACCGGCGGGTTACACAGTGCCGTCCGGGCTTAAAGTATAGTATTAAAATATATTTATTTAAACATATATTATAATATTTATAGTCTTAAAAAAATATATATATTATTATTGATATTATTATATATACATACCTGCACTAGAATATTATGACAGATGATGAGTCTTTTCACTCTGCCTGCGACTTGTCCTCTTCTTTTCATTCTTTTGATAACTCTGCCTTGTCTGAACCCGAAACCTTAGGTAATCTTATTTCGCGCGAATTTCATAATTCAAATAAACTCTTCAACATTTGTCATTTAAATGCGCAAAGCATTCCAAGCCATTACAATGAACTCTTGGACACATTTACAACCTGCCATGTCCATGCAATACTCATATCCGAAAGCTGGCTGAAGCCCAGCCTTGCTTCGACTTCTTACGGGCTCCCTGGATACGTTCTTCTGCGTAATGACCGTACTGGCAAAGGTGGGGGTGGTGTCGCCATATATCTTCGATGTGACATACCATTTAAAATCTTATCCTCTTCTCCTAGCTCATACTCTAATTCTATGGAGCACTTGGTTATAGAGGCCGATATTAAGGGTACACAGGTTGTTCTGGGGGTGGTCTATTGTCCGCCAACGGTGGATTATTTTTCTCAGTTAGAGTCTCTTCTCGCTGATTTCGTTACAGAAGGCACACATCACGTAATCATGGGCGACTTTAACACAGATCTTTTAAAAAATAATTTTCGTTCTCGCAATCTTTTATCAATCGTCGAATCTGTAGCTCTCACTGTACTTCCACTTAATCCAACACATCATAACCTAGACACGTCAGACTCCTGGTTAGACCTCATTTTGACCTCCTCAACTGATCATGTGGTCAAAGTGGGACAGCTTTTGGCACCTGGTTTTTCTCGACACGATCTTATTTTTTTATGCTATAAGGTTCGGCCTCCCAAGATGCGACCGGTTACCGTAAATTTACGTAGTTTCGCAAGACTTGATACCGAAGCATTGAAACGGGATGCGCGCGCTATTGACTGGACATCCACGCTTACGGCACCTAATGTTAACGAGGCGGTAGCTACACTTAACGAGGCAGTGTTAAAACTGTTCGACATTCACGCGCCCGTTAGAAATGTCAAACTTAAGCGGCCGCCTGCGCCTTGGATCACCCGTGGAGTCCGTATTGCAATGACGAGGCGGGATCGGGCGTTTCGCAAATTTAAACGGGATCGCTCCGAGGAGAATTGGTGTGCTTTTAAAATTGCCAGGAATCTATGCAATAAGATGGTGAGGGCCGCTAAACGTAAATACATTCACGAAAATGTTTTGAACTCTTCGCCAGCCGACACCTGGAAATTTCTTAAATCCATTGGTGTAGCTAAATCTCAGTGTACTTTTAGTTCTTTATCCTCATTTTCTCTCAATGATTTAAATAATCACTTCTCCAAAACTTCTTCCATAAGCCCCGCCACAAAATCTCAAACTATTTTGTATATTAATGCCCTATCAAATACTTCTAATACTACATTTTCTTTTACACAAGCCACTGATGATGAGATACGTAAAGCGATTCTGGCAGTCAAGTCTAATGCGATTGGCCATGACGAAGTTAGCAGGATAATGATTGTATACATTTTGGAGTGTATTGTCCCAATTATCAGCCACATTGTAAACTTCTCCATGTCTTCGGGCACTTTTCCTTCTCCTTGGCGTAATGCATTTGTTATTCCCCTCCCTAAAGTCTCCAATCCTACATTACTTAAAGAGTTTCGACCCATATCTATTCTCCCTTTTCTGTCTAAGGTCCTCGAAGCTATAGTTCATAAGCAGATGTCCAGCCACATTTTTTCTAACCGTCTCCTCTCACCACTGCAGTCAGGTTTTCGTCCTGGGCACAGTACGACTACCGCCCTGCTTAAAGTTATAGAAGATGTAAGGCTGGGCATTGAATCCAATCATGTAACAATCTTAGTTTTAATAGATTTTTCTAACGCCTTCAATGCTGTGAATCATGAGCTCCTCCTTGCTGCTCTCGGCAATTTGAATATCTCACCTTCAGTGGCTGAGTGGTTCGCGTCTTATCTACAAGGTCGTCGACAGGCAATTCGGGCTGACAGGTCACTTTCCAACTGGTGCGATCTTACTTCTGGCGTTCCTCAGGGTGGTATTCTGTCTCCTTTACTCTTTTCAATATTTATCAATCTCATAACTCCTAACATCAAGTGTTCTTACCATCTATATGCTGACGACCTGCAATTGTATACTCAGGCGAGGACCCAAGAAGTGGATGCCGCTATTTCAAAAATGAACGATGACCTCAATACCGTCCTATCCTGGTCGAAAGATTTTGGAATTGCCGTCAACCCTTCTAAGTGTCAAGCTATTATCATTGGGAGTCCTCGCTCGACCTCGAATACTGACTTAACACATGTGGTGCCAATCATCTTCGATGGTTTAGTCATACCTTTTTCGGCGGAGGTGAGGAATCTGGGGCTAATAATTGATCGTGACCTGACGTGGGAACCCCAGGTTTCTGACGTTTGTCGCCGAGTTACAAACACTTTGAGATCTCTGTATAGATTTAAATATTTTCTGCCAGTCAGTACGAAAATTCTCCTCATCCAGTCCCTCGTGTTGCCAATTATCGATTATAGTGATGTGTGCTACACCAATGTAACTCAAAAACTACTGGACAGGTTGGACCGGCTCTTAAATAATTGTATTAGATTTATCTTTGGACTTCGCAAATACGACCACGTGTCTGCATACCGCAGGCAACTTCAGTGGCTTCGTATTCGTGAGCGAAGATCACTTAAGATTCTAACTACCCTTTTTTCGATTTTATATGACCCCGCTGCTCCCGAATACCTCAATTCTAAATTTAAATTTGTAACTCCCCGCCCGGGCTGTGAACTCCGCTCCACCCGTAGTCTTATTCTATCTGTCCCTTATCACCGCTCCAATTCCATGTCCAGTTCTTTCACCGTGCAGGCTATTCGACTGTGGAATGCTCTCCCCCTCACCATTCGACAGGCTCAGAGTAAGTTTTCATTCAAACGCAAGTTGCGCAAGCATTTATTTGAAACTTCTCGAGACTAAGGCTCCTCATAGTTTTAGTAGCAGGTATTTTATGTATTGTATGTATGGTATATTGTACTTATCTTGTATTATATTATATTAAGTATGTAGCATGTGCTGTATCCTATATAACTGTTTTACGTACCTATATATATATATATATAACTACCAATAATTTGTCGGCTTTGTTCGTTTCTTTGTTCTAGTTTTGTCTCGCACCTACTATATTAATTCTCTGTTTGCCCTGAAGGTTGACTGGTAGAGAATGCCTTATGGCATTAAGTTCGCCTTTTGTATCCGTAACTTGTTACTGTGCAATAAAGTTTAAATAAATAAATAAAATATATTTTTTTTATGAAATAGGAGGCAAAGGAGCAGACGAATCGGCTGATAGTAAGCGATTAGCGCCGCCCATGGACACCCGCAACACCTGAGGGGTTGTAAGTGCGTTGCCGGCCTTTAAGAAGAAGAACGTGACGAATGTCTTACACGACGGTGAGTGAGAAAATGGCAACCATCACACCTCCTGGTCGAAATATACGGTGTGTTGTTACATTAAATGAAGTAATTAATCAACAAAAACCACCCTTTTGTTGCATTTTGTAATGAATTTAGTCACTACTTATACATTTTTGAAGAACAGAAAACAGTCGACACTTAACTAAACACTAAGCGCCAGCTTCCAAAACACTTCACATCATTGAAAATCCAATTCAGCTGTTTGTAGTATTTATCTGCAGCGAGTCTTAGCTCAAGTAAACACAAGTCATGTAACTGCTCATAAATCTCCTCGCTTAGGCCACACAATGTCTACTGGTAGACATCTGCTGACTCACCCCGGGGAGCGTTAAATATCGCCGACAGTGGATGTGCTGTTCATAACCCACGACAACACGTCTCGAGAAACCAGTGCAACAATGACCTTTAAAGACGCTTGGCTGTGACGAATATAAGGATCAAGATATACTTGTGAATAGCGGTGGGATTGAGCTGGTGAATAGCAGAGCTGCTTACCGGACAGGCACTTCACAACTCCCCACTTCTGAATTTAACTGCATTTGCGGGAGACGTTTGAATATATGAATGAGGATGCTTGTTAGGAAGGAATTTAGTGCGCCATTGCGGAATATTTGATTTTGGAATACATGTATTAAATATAGCTGTCTGAGTAAGCCAAAATAAGGCTTAGATCTGGAAGAAATTATTCACAAAAATCCGACCGAAGTCAGTTCGGGCGTTTTCACCATTGTTTTGTTTTCGAACGTGTTTTCACCATATTGAAATGAATATGTATGTTAACTTGCATATAGTTATGCGAAGTAAACGCGCATAGCTAAGTATAAGTGAGCACTGCGCACTGACATAATATATTGATGAGAAGGAAATGTAAGTGGAATCCTTAATTGGAAAATGGATGCCTCATTTTAAATGGAAATATTTATACTAAACATAACGTAAGTATGCCCAGTGATGGAAATTATAATAAAAAAACCGGCCAAGTGCAAGTCGGACTCGCCCATCGAGGCTGATTTATCAATATAGTGGTATATGTTGCTAAAATATACGAAATTAAGCATAATATTTAAATTTCAATGGAAAGTTAAAAAAAATATTGACACAAAATGTGTGACAGAAGACAGACGGACACGCGAGTGACGGCAACAGGGCTCCGTTTGGACCCTTCGGGTACGGAACCCTAAAAAGGGCAATTTTTGTTATATTATTACTATGCCTTCGCTTATTTTACTGTTATTACTAAGCATGCACCTACATAGTACCCCACTTCTGCTACTTAGATGCATCAAACACCACTCTTAATATCGTTAGACCCTTTCATAAATTCGTTTGCCATTCATAAGTTTCCTATAGCATATTATAGTCTGACAATAAAGAGTAGAAATAAAATAAAATGTAACTAACATAGAACGTTACATGGCAGCACCAGGTGTCATGTGAAAGATGTCAAATATTAGTCCGTAAATAAACATTGAATTGCTGTTGGTAAGTATTACCGTTGTTTACCCAGTTTTTGTTCTACGAAAATATCTAAATAAAGTGGAAATGAATAAAACAATTCGTGTGAAGCACGGGAAGTAAAATATCAGGTGTTTTTAACGTGATTTTTTGAAGCTTGAAGCTGGATAGTTATTGCTGGATTTAGAAGAAGTTTACAAACGAACTGCTAATATAACGGGTATGTACTACTAAAAACTTTATTTCATATTTATGAATCGAGGCAAATATGTACAGTTACTGACTGAATAATCATTATTTCGATATTATTTCGGTATTGTAATTAATTAGAGATCAGGTAAATAATATTCGATGTTGAAATGTCATATAGCGTAACTGCCACTTCTTGATATTTTACTACTCGATCACATAAAGGAAGCAAATGAGACGAACAAAATAATCTATATATTATATGTAAAGTTTGCAACTTCATCAGTGTAAAACGATTTAGTATATAATATATAGTTATAAGATTGAAGTATCAGGAGTCGTGATGGAGTGATAGGGAGTTACATAGAGAAATGAAACTCTTAAGACGGTCGGAGTAATAATGTTTATTGTCTTAGAAAGCGGCGGGTTTTATAGGAAAATCATTCCTTTGTTTGCATGCATCAGTTCATAGTACAAGGTTAAAGAAAATAGGTTGTTATTGTCGGCTTCGTCAAGTGTATCATATTACATTGAGAAAATGAACAATTTATTTATTAAATCGACGTGGGTGGTCTTAGCTAGGTGGTCTAAGGTATGAGTCATTCTATACTACACGACCTTCCTTTTTTTTTTGAGACAAAAATAGATGAAGACTGTTTTTGTCGTTATAATATTACTATTAGTTTACTTAAGTTTATCCTTTTTTTTTTTTTTTTTAGATGAATGTTTATACAAATGTGTAATATATAATTTTAAAAAAAAAACTGAACATTATTTGCTATTCTTAATTTCTAAGTTTACATAAGGAAAAAAAAATATATCTGTTGCTTGCTTATATCTATAGGTTATACATTGCAACAATTGATTATACGTAGTACTAATTGAAACAATTGACTTTTGTTTGTATTATAGATTTTGTATATATATTTTTTTTTGCTGTAGTTTTATTTTAAATATGGTTTCTTAAGCTACGTTAATGCTATTTAGTATGAATAAAATTATGTATAGTAAGGTTTTGTTCTATTTTTATGCACAATGTGCTCTTTACCTAAAGCTAATATTTTTACATTTTCACCTTGATCATCAATTACTGTGTATGGTCCCTTATACACTGGGTCCATTTTATTTCTATCCTCTTTTTTAATTAATATTAAATCTCCTATTTTATAGTTTATAGGATTTGTTTTTAAATCATAACTTATTTTTCTAGATAATTTTGTCTTAATTAAATTATTTCTAGCATCCTCTTGGGATTTTTGTAATCTATACTTAAATTCTACTGGATATGAATCATAATTATACATTGGATCTTGTTGATTAACTAAATTACATGGTATACGACATAACTTACCAAATACTAATTCATATGGTGTATATTTAGTTGCTGAATGCACTGTTGTATTATAAGAAAAACACCAATATTGCAACCAATCTGACCACTGGTGAGCCTGGTTGTCTGTTTGTATCCTTAAAAATGCTCCTAGAGCTTTATGTGAATTTTCCAAGGAACCAAGGCTTTCGTGGTGGTAAGCGGTTGATTGCAATTGTTTTACACCTAAAATATTACATAGTTCACGCATAGTTGATGAGATGAATTCAGTTCCCCTATCTGTTCCGATTTCTTTTGGGATACCGTATCGTAATATGAAATTGTCAACTAAGGCTCTCGCGACTGTTTCCGTCTCCTTATTTAGAAGTGGATATGCCTCTACGTACTTTGTGAGCTCGCACTGTAACGTAAGTATATAGCAATATCCGTTTGAATCTTTAGTTAAAGGTCCGCATAAATCTAAAAATACCTTATCGAATGAAGCTGTCGCTGTACTAGTAATACATAGCGGTTGTTTAACGTTTTTTTGGAATTTTTGTTTTTGACATTTTTCACATGTTTTTACGAATTTCAAAATGTCGCTATCCATTCCTGGCCAGTAGTAGTAACGCTTCACGTTATTGGTCATTCTTCGAATTCCTGCGTGACCGCTGGTCGGTAATAAATGAAAGTCGTTTAATATGACACGTCTGTCATCTTTATTCATTATTTTTGTGACACCTTTAATGATACATAATCGGGGTCCGGACCCTATGTTGCATTTATTTATTTGTTGAGCTAGCTCGTTAATAATACATGCGGTGTCGTTATTATATAGTATGCATACTTCTTTTATTTGTTGTGCCTTGCAAAATGCACCTAATTCTCTCGCGAAGAAAGCTCGTTTCGTACGCGATAAAGTATTGGGCTCGACACACAGTGTCGCCAAGGATGGCGAATACACAATAATATTATTTTGACTGTCAATGCAGTCTGTTTGTTCCGTGATTTTATTATAGTCTCGTTTATTGAAACTTAATTCAGGCAAATCATTTGGCTTTTTAAGAATTTCCACTATTTTTGGTTGCGCAGGCCAATCACAGTTGGAAATCTTATTACCCGAATTATTTACCTGTTTTTGCTGTCTCATTCGTTTCGTTTGTGCTCTAGTCATTACTGATACTACTTGCTTTGTCATATTTTTTAGCTCTTCACTGGTAATTTGAATTCTAGATAACGCGTCTGCAGCTACGTTATCTTTACCTTTCATATATTCTACAATGAAATCGTATTCTTCTAGGCACAAGCGGAACTTGGTGAGTCGGCTTGATGGATTGTTCATGCTAAATAAATAAATTAGTGGGCGGTGATCCGTAATAATTCTAAATCTACGTCCATATAGGTATGGTCGAAAATATTTTACTGCCCATACTATTGATAATAATTCTTTTTCTGAGGTTGGGTAATTTTTCTCTGCCTTATTTAATGGTCGGCTAGCGTATGCTACTGGTAAGCCATTTTTGTTTGATAGTACTGAACCGATTGCAATTCCCGATGCGTCTGTGTGTATCGTAAACGTATTGTCACTTGAGAAGTCCGGATATTGAAGGACAGGTGGGCTGCTGATTGCTATTTTTAGCGTTTGGAAAGCTTTATCACATTGTTGTGTCCAATTAAATTCTACATTTTTCTTTAGTAAGTAATTTAGTGGTTGTGTAATTTCTGAGAAGCGGTTAATAAATTTTCTGTAATAATTCACGAATGCTACGAAACGTCTGACCTCGTCAGCGTTTTTCGGTACTGGGTAGTTTTGTACTGCCGAAATTTTTTGTGGATCGGGTTTTATACCTTCTGGGGTTACCACATGTCCTAGGTATAGAATTTCTTTTTGTAAAAAATTGCATTTTTGTGGATTTAATTTAAAATTCACTTTTCGTAATCTTTTAAAAACATCTAATAGGTTCTTATTGTGTTGATCCAAATTTCGACCCATGACAATGATGTCATCTAAATAAACTATACACTGTATATAATTTAGTCCCGACATAGCTATTGTCATTGCTCTGCTGAAGGCATTTGGGCTGTTTTTCATCCCCATTGGTAAACGTTTCATTTGATAGTGTTTATCTGCTATGAACGCGGTATATTTCCTGCTTTCGGGATCGAGTTTGATTTGGTAATAACCCTGGTTTAAGTCCAAGGTGCTGAAATACATAGCGCCGGTTAAAGAATCTAGGATTTCCGTGATGTTGGGCAGGGGAAATTTATCGTTTTCAATGACTTCATTTAATTTTCTATAATCTATAACCAATCTCCATTTCTTTTCTCCACTAGAGTCTGGTTTTTTGGGAACGAGGAGTAACGGACTCGCCCATTCCGACTGGGACTCTTCTATTATGTCATTTTCCAGCATTTGTTTTATTTGCCTATTTATTTCAGTTTTTTGGGATTGAGGTAAACGGTATGGTTTGCTATATACCGGTGATGTGTTGGGTTTTAAATGAATTTTTTGCTCGTATAAATTTGTTGTATTTAACGAATCACCTGGTAGTTGGAAAATGTCGGCATATTTCGCACAAATACTGGCAATGGAATTTTGTTCTTCATTATTTAAGTTGTCGAATTTTAAAAGTGAGAAAAGTAATTTTACTCTATCTGCATTGTTTTTACATCTTTCAAATGAAAAACAATTGTAATCACGTAATGGTCGTATTTCCGGAGTGAGATTGTTTAAAGTTATGCTTTCGTCACGCGTATTTAATATTTTAACTGTTATTTTGCCGTTTTTGCTACGAGTTATGGTATTGGCTATAAAAATTCCTTCGGCTATTTCACTGGATAATATGACGCAATCCCCTACGTAATTTGTGGGCAGTCGTACTATGCACTCACTGCGGGGTGGTAATTTTGTTTGATTTGAGTTAATGGTCACGTTGTTGTTATTTTGTAAAATTAATGGTATCGTAATTATTTTATTGTCGTTGGTCAGTGTGATGGTTTTTTTTTCGTAGTTTATGACGCATTTGTATTTAACTAAAAAGTCTTGTCCGATTATTCCGTCAACTTGTAATGGTAATTTTGAGAAGACATGAAATTCATGTTGAAATGAGTTATTTTTATTTTGTAACTCTAAAGTGATTGTATTATGTGACGTAATTTTTCCTCCTATTCCATTGATGTGAGTCGTCTTTGGTGTCATATGGACGCGGGATGATAATGCTGCGTCGTGCGATACGGCGCTTAAGCTGGCGCCGGTGTCAATAAGCCATAAGTGCATTGTGCCGTTTATTTCAAATTGTACTGTATTCATATGGTTGTAAGTTAGGATATAATTTTTATTCACGAAAAAATTGTAATGGTGAAGGTGAGTTATTATTGTCTAGTGTATTTCCTATCGCCGTATTTACGTGATGTCGCGGTCGCGTGTTAGGTTGATTTCCTCGGTAGTTATTATACGTTTTACGCGTGTTATAGTTATTCGAGGGTCGTATAGGTCGAGTATTTTTCGTATGAGTATACACTCTAGGTCGCCATGGTATTTTGTATGATGGACCACGCGGCGGCAGTGTACGCTGTGGGTATTTACCCACTGGAGCCGTATTGTAATAGCTCCTGTATGACCTTGGGATGTTACTACCTTTGTTCCGGAAGTGCAATAGTTGCTCCGTATTGGGCGTTGATATGGACACCTCTTGGTCCTTTGCGCCTTGTATTGCATCTTTTAACGAGGTGTAACCTCGCGATGCTATTATGGTACTCAGTTTGTCATTTCGCAAACCCTCTGCGAATTTAGTTATAGTCATTTTCTCGTTTAGGGGTTGTAAAATTTTATAGGCCTCCGGCTTCCCATCGGCCTGTGTTACTGTGAGGTTTACGAATAGTTCCTCTAATTCTTGCCCGTATCGCTCGATAGATCTATTCCCCTGTTTAATAGTTAATAGTTTAGTTTGTATCGCGGTTGCTGATTTGGTTGGCAATAGGTGGATTTTCATCTCATTAACTAAATCGCTGACACTTGTATGTTTTTCTGATATTCTAAGTTTAGCACTTTGAGTTAATCGGGTCTTAACGACGAAATTTATTAATAATTTTACGTCGGCATCCTTTATCATCATAGAGTACAACTCTATGGCGTCTATGAGCTGTTTAGTGACGGCTTCTGAACCGTCCATGACTGGTAGCAATGCTACTGCCGTTTTTAGATCAAAGCTTTCGTTAGACGTCATGGTGCTGTTTTCTTGGTCTTGCTCGTAGGTATTTATAATTTTATTATAAACTTCTTCTATTTTTACGAAACTAGACTGGATTAACTCGCTGTCCTGTACAGAAATTTCCGATTTTTCTAACTTAGAACTATATTCTTGTATATACCGTTCGTACTGACCGTATAAAACTTTTACTTGTTGTAGTTTATTTAGGCCAATAGCCTCTTTTCGGCGTTTTGGTCCTAATTTCCTAATATCCTCCTGTAATGACTTTAATTGGTCATATAATTTCTGAATTTCGGTCATACTAAATGTACATACATTATTTGAATGTAATAATCACTTGAACCACGATTCTAAACTAATTGATACAAATATTACCATGAAACTAATCTAAATAATACAAAAATTTGTCTACACATCTCCTAATTCATCAAATAATTTTTCTATATTAAAACAGTTACGTTAAAATTGTACCTGTAGTCAGCTGTTTATCAGCTGTTGAACAGCAGGGCTGATGAGCGGCGGCGTGGCGGGTGCTGACGCTGCGTGTGGGTGTTGCTGTAGGCCGTAGACTGGAGATTAGACGCTCTGTTCTGCCTTGGTGTTGCGTATTGTCGCTGCCACTGCTTGTCTTTCAATTTTTTTTGTAAGACATTTATGGATTTTTTTCCAAATGGCGTATAGAAAAATGACGCCTATTAATATGAGCACTGCCGTGGAGATATATGTAGCAGCTGTGTTGCTGTCTATCTGCTTCGTGCTGGCGCTGTTGTCGGCTCCGTTTTGGGCAATGATGACTTCTTCTTTCTGGTCAGTTTTGGTGCACTGTCCTCCCATAGCTTTTTTTTTGGTGGTGCTGGTTGGCTGACGCAGTGGAGCTGGCTGGTGTGGCGGAGCTGGCTGGTTGGTCCAGGTGACTATATCAGGGCTGCCTGGAGCAGACCGTCTGGTAGGGTCGCCATGAAGTATCAGGAGTCGTGATGGAGTGATAGGGAGTTACATAGAGAAATGAAACTCTTAAGACGGTCGGAGTAATAATGTTTATTGTCTTAGAAAGCGGCGGGTTTTATAGGAAAATCATTCCTTTGTTTGCATGCATCAGTTCATAGTACAAGGTTAAAGAAAATAGGTTGTTATTGTCGGCTTCGTCAAGTGTATCATATTACATTGAGAAAATGAACAATTTATTTATTAAATCGACGTGGGTGGTCTTAGCTAGGTGGTCTAAGGTATGAGTCATTCTATACTACAAGATGAAATATTACTAAATAAATGTACTAGAACCTAAAATACTACATAGTTACACTTGTACATAGATACAAAGTAATACACTTGTCATCTGATACCGAAATAACTTTGAGTACTACTTATTGATATGATCATAAATATGTATAAAATTTTAAAATGTACATTGTTTCAGGGAAGTCAGTACTGTAAAGAAAGTAGTGAATGAAAGAAGTACGTAAGAATAACGGCAAATTTGGAACGCCCACAAAGCACAGAAAAGGGCGTCCTCAAAAAACAATGACTTTGATATACGACATTTTTAATCAATAAATTGGACGAAACCAAAGAAGAAATAAAAGATCATTTATTTTCATTTTCGTATTTATTTTATAACTAACTTGGATATATTACTATATAATAAATAAATAAATAAATATTAGGGGACATTTTTTACACAAATCGGTAGTAGTCCCACGGTAAGCTCAATAAGGCTTGTGTTATGGGTACTAGACGACGATATATTTAATGGATATATACTTAAATATATAGAAAATATCCAAGTCTTAGGAACAAATCTCTCTGCTCACCACAGAAACAAATGCCCTTACCGGGAATCGAACCCGGGACCTCTAGCTTCGGAGGCAATGGCACTACCAACTAGGCTAAACAGGCCGACAAAATTGAGAGGCCGATAATATTGAATATGTTGCACTATATTATTTTGTATTTAATTATTATCATAAGCGAGTATCAATATCGCTCGAGTCCTAGTATAAATGTTTCCCGTTAAAGCACAGTGGCGACGTCAATTAATATCTACTCTTTATTGTCAGACTATACCGTGCAAAATTTCTTCTCAACAAGCACTAGAAAGTCCTATAGACATTAATCATATATATCTATACTAATTAAGTAGAGATACGTATAAAAAGGCCCTTATAGTTTAGGTGGCGGAACCTCATTTACTTTCGCTAGCTCAGCGATCCGAAGGTCTGTCCTCCTACAAAAACTTAGCGAGATTCTGTTTTTTGTTCACTTTGCTCGCAATCCGGACCATATCCAACGCTTATTGCGTTCATAAAGCATTCATACCCTTACATTTCTGTACCTATATCATAAGGAAATGGCGGGTTTATGTTGACGATAAACTTTCAGCTGTAAGGTTTTTACCTGAAACTCAATTGGGGTCAGCTCTTTCATACTTAGATTACTTTTTAATATATTTCACGGTTTGTTCAGGCACGCTAGTGGCGCGCGGAAGCAAGTGCGCAAAAAGGAGTAAAAAAGGATTGATATCGAAAATGAAGGGCAAAACTGTACCTCATTAGGTGCAATTCCGGTACCTGTACCTAGTAACCTATTAATAGGTACATAATAAGATGTTATTGTTGACCGAGCTAGCGAAGTATCTCTGTTTCAGTTTGGGTAGATATGATTTCGTATGTCCAGATGTCTGGACTTCTGGCTATTTTCCTCTACGGATCGTATTTCTCAACAGATTTCCGTGTAATTTTGTGAGCAGGTTCGATAATTATGTAAGTATATTATGTTTACAGTCAATTCTGTTTTTTTTTGTTTTTTTTTCAAAATGGTGGAACCGTGGGGTTTGAAAGGGCAAAAAATTTCACTCGCGAGTTCTATAGCTTACTGAGCCACTAGTGATTAAGTTATGAAAATCAAAACATTAACCTGCATCCTTGTCTGCTTATCATCAGGGCCGTAAGCTTACTTATCACTGTTCTATAAAAAATAAAGAAAATCGACTAAATAAAATAATATCCTAACTTGCAATAAAAAACAAAGCGTGAATTGTGCCAACGTGGCTGCTCGCGCGGTTAGCAATTTACCCGCGAACGTGGCATACTGACAATAATCCTCTTACGGTCATTGGTGCACGGATTTTCATCTAATTTCTAAAATTAAGAGATAAAGAACAAAGGTGAAGCTGCAAAAAGCTTGACTTCAGCAAAATAATACGGAGATCCGCCAACAAAGACTGTCGCGCCAGAAATGTTTATTTACAGATTTAATTTCATAAATACATTAGGTTATTACCAATTTAGTCACTTAAAAACCCGCCCCTAAACGTTCCCGGTGCAAAAGTGCCGTTGACACTAGCAGTATTTCCGGGTTGGATAGCGATTGAGAGCTTTCCCACCAGTAATTAGATAGATAAAATTTAATTGAAATCATCTTACAGTAGAATGGAAACTTATTTCACTGTTTCTCACATATCCTTACTAATATGAATACATAAGAATTTATGTTTACTATCTTTTCCAATGAAAATAGTATCTTTGGAAAATATGCCTGGTACCTCCCACTTCCCCAACACTGAACAGTTTTAATCTTATGTCATAGCAATACTGATGAGCTATTGACAAATTGTGGCAAAATATCTATCTTCTATATATATAAAAGGCAAAGGTGATTGATCGAGGATCAACGCACAGGCCAAACCCTCAGGGCTAGAAACTTGAAATTTCACACACGTGTTCCTCTTATGCCTTAGGCATCCACTAAGGAAGGATTTTTCAAAATTCAATCCCTAAGGGGGTGAAATAGGGGATGAAAGTTTGTATGAAACTTTTTATTCCTTAAATATAATTGCATGAAATTTCGTATGATTTGAGTGCGGCAAAAATAATAAGTTACGTATTTCAAAGTTTACCAAAATTCAACCCCTAAGAGGGTAAAATAGGGGATGTAAGTTTTATATAAACGCACAGGCCAAACCCTTAGGGCTAGAAGCTTGAAATTTCGCACACGTATTCTTCTTATGACGTAAGCATCCAGTAAGGAAGGATTTTTAAAAAATCAACCCCCAAGGGGGTGAAATAGGGGGAAAAGATTGTATGCAACTTTTTATTCCTTAGACATATTTGTATTAAATTCCGTATAAAATGAGTGCAGCAAAAATAATGACTCACGTATTTCAGCG
Source organism: Notocelia uddmanniana (assembly GCA_905163555.1). NCBI lineage: Eukaryota > Metazoa > Arthropoda > Insecta > Lepidoptera > Tortricidae > Notocelia > Notocelia uddmanniana. The sequence goes on from LR991068.1 coordinate 23,263,387, forward strand.
TTTTCCAAAATTCAACCCCAAGGAGGGTAAAATAGGGGATGAAAGTTTTATATAAACGCACAGACAAAACCCTTAGGGCTAGAAACTTAATGTTTCGCACACGTATTCCTCTTATGACATAGGCATCTACTAAGGAAGGGTTTTGAAAATTCAACTCCCATGGGGTTGAAATAGGGAATAAAAGTTAGTATGAAACTTTTTATTCCTTGGACATATTTGCATGAAATTTCAAATGCATTGAGTACGGCAAAAATAATGAGTTAAGTATTTCAGCGTTTTCCAAAACTGAACTCCTAAGAGGGTAACATAGGAGATGAAAGTTTTATATAAACGCACAGGCCAAAACCTTAGGGCTAGAAACTTAAGGTTTTGCACACGTATTCCTCTTAAGGCGTAGGCATCCACTAAGAAACCCCTTAGAGGTTGAATTTTGATAAATCCTTCAAAATTCAACCTCTAAGGGGTTGAATTGGGGATCAAAGTTTGTATGAACCTTTTTATTCCTCGTCCTCGGACAATATATTTGCGTGAAATTTCGTATGGATTGAGTACGGCAAAAATAATCAGTTACATATTTTAGCGTTTTCCAGAATTGAACCCCTAGGGGTTGAAAGTTTTATATAGCTAGAAACTTAATGTTTCCCACACGTATTCCACGTGTGATGAAAGCATCCAATACAAAAGAAGTATTTTGAAAGTATATAAAGAAATATTATGAATTACCCCCGACTATGTATAGATTTTTAAACAAAGTACCTATAAAGAAAGATTAAAGAAGTTCTAAAGTAAACGTGCGCGAGCAAAGCCGCGGGTTGAAGCTAGTTGGTTATAAAGATGTCAAAAATTGGCACCCCGTTGGGTTACCTTACACAAAATAGCATAATCTCATAAATCGTTAAAAAAATTAAGTAGGGGTTAACATCCATTATTAAATTAATTGGAGTACAATAAACCGCAATGCCGATTAATAGGGCTTTGCTTTTTAACCAGGCCCCATCGTGTGCAACATAAACAAAAGTGGTTTTATCAAGCGGCTTGCCAACATGCCTGACTGTTTTTGTGACCTCATCCGAAGCGCCAATATCAGAAAAGGTATGCCGCATACGGTGAAAACAATAATTATAACACGAATTTTTGTTAAAGTAAGTACTTAAAATAATACAGTTGGACAATCTGATTCAAATGGAACTAGTCGCGTAGTGAGCTCGATAAGGATTGTATTATGGGGTTAATATATTTACACCACACCTTGCCAAAAAGCGGTGACGTAAAATTGTGTACAAAACACGGGCCGTAAAACAGAAAGCTCTCACTCGCATATTTATGACCCTCGCCTGCGGCTCGGGCCTCAAACATCTCCGATATCGGCCTTTGTTTGTTTTATAACCCTTGTATAGTAAATCTATTACAGTACATATGGTGCTACTTTTCCGCAAGAGTGCGGTAATCAGCAGATTACGTGCATATGTCGAAACTTTAAGAGCCATATGTACTGTAAAACGTTGAACGATACACTTGCGAACAGGTAATACGCAAATTGTGTCGATTTAAAACACTCCCTTCGGTCGTGTTTCAATTTATCACCACTCGTTGCGAATTTCGTGTTCTCTGCACTTGTATCGTAATGTACTATTAATATATAACAAGTATTCATGTTGATCGCACAGTTTTTACCCTTACTGGAATTGGAATGCAGGGTCGTCAGCTTCGTAAGCAGCATCACCTTAACTTAAAGCACTTAAAGCTTTATAATTATTAACCAAACCACATCTGGGTATTTATTTGCTTATAAATGGGTTCTTGAACGCTCGATCGATTTCGATGAGATTAACAATCGTTACGGGGCTACATCGATCAAGCTAGGTTTCAAGTACAGTGAATAATAATAATAATAATATTGGGGGACAATCTTACACAAATCGACCTAGTCCCAAACTAAGCAAAGGTTGTACTATGGGTACTAGACGACGATATACATACTTATATAGAAAAATACATACTTAAATACACAGAAAACATCAATATTCATTTCATCCAGGCTTACTCACGATGTTTTACTTACAACGAATCTTTCAATGTCTCCTAGGTACTCGAATAGTAAAAGACAGAATAATTTTGGAGTGAATGCAGCAAATCATTGCCATCATAATGAGTTCCAGACAATCCTCATTTTGTAGCTTTTTGCCTGGGAAAATCTAAATCGACTTCCGTTGTAGTGAACATTAAAAAGATTTGCCATGTACCTAAGCAGCTCTTGTGCAATATAGCTTATGTACATAAAAGTCCGGCTGCACGAGTGTACTTTTACAAAAACGTATCAACAATTCGCGTCTGCGGTCGACCCGAATGGAGCCTAAAAATCAGAGCGGCCATAACAAAGATAAGCCGGCTTAGCCGCGAGTGCGGCTTAATAATTCAAAATGGCCACAATTCCTAGTCACTGAGTAAACTAAGGCCATGGCATAGGCTTTTTTACCCACGACGGAACGGAGAAGGTATATGCGTTTAGGGTGAGAGGTTGTTTGTTTGTTTGTGTGTGCACCTCAATATCTCTAAAACGGCTTGATCGATTTAAATACGGTTTTCCACAATGGGTTTGTGCTTCATTCGGGACGAACCCCCAATAAATGTTACGACCGCAACTCGCCAGAGGGCAGAGCAGTTAACATTTTCCTCTTGAAAGTGCGTTTGAGCGCATTTTCTCCGGAACTCTGCATGACCAGCATAGAAGATTTCGATAGCGCTTGGTGAGGAGTACATGTACTTGAACTCTGAGGATCATGATGGAGCGGAAAAACATAGTAGGGTACTGTAAAGGGGTTAAATATCTTTGTGTCTGTTTTTGGGCGCTTTTGTTTAGACCTATACTTTTTATCTACACACTTAATCTTGACACAGAAAGCTGATAGCTTACTGGTATGCACTGGCTCCGCACCGTACCGGAAGGCGCAGCGTGAGTGGACCCCCACAAGATGGACTGATGACCTGGTAAGGGTTGGAGTCCGCTGGATGCGGGTGGCGCAGGACCGGTCATTGTACACTCTTTGGAGGAGGCCTATGTCCAGCAGTGGATATCCTTCGGCTGATATGATGATGATAATATTTTTTACACAAATCGAACTAGTCCCGTAGTAAGCTCAATAAAGCTTGTGTTATAGGTACTAGACGACGATATATTTAATCCGGGTCTCAGGAACAAATGTCTCTGCTCACCACAGAAACCATTTGCCCTTACCGGGATTCGAACCCGGGACCTCTAGGTTTGGAGGCAGTGACACTATCAACTAGGCTAAACAGGCCGACCAATGATGAATTTTAACTTCTATACACGCCTCCCCTTGTGCTCAAGAGAATATCTATAGTCTCCAACTTTACTTTACGCCAACAATTTAAAGATAAAATTTCTTAAGCAAAATTACTCAAGACCCTTTCTGCGTCCAAATACAATGGAGTCTACAGTTGTACAACTGGTTATAACAGTTGAGAAAAGTCTTATAAGCCGTTCATACATAACTTTTGCGATTGATGACACAGTTAGTCTCCTAATTTGTAAAGTACTAGCGAGTTTCGGGTTACTTTAAGCGCTGTTGAGTTAATTTTTGGACATGCAAATTCACAATAAAAATCATCCTCTATCACTTTCCTGGTATCATATCGTAGAGGGGCCCGCTGTGACACGTACCTAGTCCCAAGATTTGCCGTAAACACTAGTTACGATAGTGACCGCCATTACCATCTGATCTTCCAAGTGTAACCAAGAGGAAAAACCTAGGCCTTATTGGAATTCTAAAGAAAATGATTCATTGTAATAGAAAAGAGGAAAAACGTGTTTCCCGTACTAATTAGTTTAATTAGGCAGATTAAATTCGCAAAATAAATAAAGATTACGCAACAAACCTGTATTACGAGTTATGGTTATTGATATAATTATAATTTACGGCCATTTGTACCAAGTTAACTGAGAATTTTTCTTTCTTTAGTACTTTTAACCCGGAAATAAAGAATAAGGTAACGTTTACCAGTTACCTACTGTACATGATTAGCTGTTACGATAGCACGATCGAATATAGCGTACAACATTTTTTTCTTACACACATTTACAGACTTACTCATACTCATTTATTTTGTAAAGCTAATTTACAGGTCAACACAATTTTTAAACAGTATGATTATTAAAACTAGATTATATAAAAATTTCAAAAAAACAATAGCTTTGTAAAAAAAAAACAACAATTTATTGTATTCAAATTCCAATCATGACACAATCTACATACAATTAAACTAACAAATTTTACTCTTGTTTTTAAAGGTGTTAGCAATAAATTCATCGTAGGTATAGAACGGGCGCTGGACAAGCCAGCGTCTCAGGTGACATATAAAGCTGCATAGGCTCGGTGCCTCCGTTATGGACTGGGATAGTTTGTTATATACGGTAGGTCCCATCACATGCGTGAGTTTGGTTGTCTTAGTCAGCTTACGACTAACGCCAACAAGTTTCCTTGTATTAAAACTGAGAACCATCCCTTTTGTTTTATAGGTGGTTATGTATGTATGGCTTATTTAGGTATGTATAGTAAGCACTTTCACACAAGTCAAAACAACATGTTTCGCAAGATTAAATCATGAAGTGACGTTATTTGTAAGTTAAACAACATGTATATTATAAAATAAACTAAATTAAACCCTTACAAATCTAAAAATAAATTTAAAATTGGCCCCTGTGTCATGGTGCCGAGGATGCTGGCAGCATTTCCTCGCTGGATCGCAATACTTGGCGTTAGGCGATGAAGCCGCCAGCTCTTTTGTGGTTACATCGACCAGCCGTTTAGCTAACTCTAGATACAGTTTTTGTGCTGCAGGGCCCCACGGACCAAGAGAGTCATTAGTAAGTGACAAATACTTTGATGCGGACATAAGCGTGATTGTGCTTGCTGGTCTGGATCCCAATTAAAATGATAAAATGTGACATTTCGACAGAATACTCATAAGCATACCACTTTGTAATTTGTAAGTCAAAATGAAACAAACGTGATATCTCAAGGATATTCCCGTATGTCAACTAGACCGATGGAATCACGGCCCACGTCCGCCCATAGTTGCCTTGTATGTAAATTAATAAAACACCGAATACGCGAACGTTATACACAAACAATACAGAGAACAATAGCGCTCAAATAACGCAAATAAATACGCGCGGGAGTTTATGGAGGCCGGCAAAAATAAATACTGCACTGAATGGCATACATATTCTGGGGTTTTATGACTTTGAGTTTAAAATATTTACGTACAGACATATTGCGATTTTTCGCACTCGTAGCGGGCGGTAGTTGCTATTATACGGGCACTGGTGACTTATAAATATTTTGGCATCGACTTGATCGTTAATAACAATGTAGTTTAAGCGAAATTTAAAAAAATACTCTACTAACAGCTAAGATCAACTCGACAGACAAGATGTTCGATTTTAAATCGCACTCAAATCAGTTCATACGTTTGGGAGTTACGATGCCCCAGAAATATAAATAGATTACATAAAGAAAAGTAAAAGTAAAAGTAGTTTATTCTTCAAATTAGGCAAATTACATGCACCTATGAGAATATGAAGAGATACATATTAAATATAATGACCACCAAAAAATACTTTGATACCCTAAGCTCTATTACAAAAAAAATATACTCAACACCAAAAAAATTACTCTACCATTACAATAGTACTAGCTGTTTTAATAACGACTGCACATTAAATTGTATTCAAAGACCAAATTTAGTAAATGGTCACCAAATCTTACCGAGCCAATTAATACAATATTTCTACCTAAATAAACCACTATGATTGCCATAAAATGTATGCGTATTACCAAATAAAGTAAGGCAGCCCCAGGTCTAGGTAGGTTAGGTTCGTGAGGTACCTTCAGATGCCCGGAGGGCAAACTACACGAGTGAAATGAGTTATTTCAATACTTCGACCAAATTCTATTTTGACTTTTTTATTCCTCGACCTTGTAATTGTCAATTGACTTGACCATCGTCATTCTTCCATATCGTCATTTATATGTATAAAGCGTTTTAGACATTTTTATACCTCGTCATTTTTCCTTGAAGACGGTAGCCGCCTAAATATCAAACTTTAGAAAATTATTTACTGTGTTTGGTAGAAATAACGATTACATAGCGTAATTTACTTTACTAGGGTAACGAGATGTTTAATATTTTCTGGACATTTTAGATTTAAATTCGGTTAAAATACTGGTGGTGATAATATTATATACCATTTTTGGGTTAAAATGATTAGTTTGGAGTCATGTGTTTTAATAGGATAGCAAGATGTTATAATTTGGGTTATAATTTTGGAAAAAAAGGAGTTTGCATTTTGGCGCTATTTTTGGGTCACCAATGATATGTTTGGAGACATTGTCTTTAATTAGATAGTAATATGTTATATTTTTGGCTATAATTTCACATGAAAATGGTGTTTTAATTTTGGTGATCGTTTACTATTTTCGGCAGTAAAAATCGTTTTTTTGGCGTTACATTTTACTATATTTGGTGATCCGTGGGACCCGGGTATGTCCTAAAACTACGACCAAGACCACCGGGGAATGGGCAGCAGCATTCCTAGAGTGCGGTGGAGATACTGCAATCGCCAACCCGCATGCCAAGCGTGGCGATTATGGCATTTACCCCCCATGAAATTGGGGGAGGCCTATGTCCAGCAGTGGACGTCCTAGGGCTGATATGGTGGTGGGTGGTGATCCGTGGGACCCGGGTATGTCCTAAAACTACGACCAAGACCACCGGGGAATGGGCAGCAACATTCCTAGAGTGCGGTGGAGATACTGCGATCGCCAACCCGCATGCCAAGCGTGGCGATTATGGCATTTACCCCCCATGAAATTGGGGGAGGCCTATGTCCAGCAGTGGACGTCCTAGGGCTGATATGGTGGTGGGTGGTGATCCGTGGGACCCGGGTATGTCCTAAAACTACGACCAAGACCACCGGGGAATGGGCAGCAGCATTCCTAGAGTGCGGTGGAGATACTGCAATCGCCAACCCGCATGCCAAGCGTGGCGATTATGGCATTTACCCCCCATGAAATTGGGGGAGGCCTATGTCCAGCAGTGGACGTCCTAGGGCTGATATGGTGGTAGGTGGTGATCCGTGGGACCCGGGTATGTCCTAAAACTATGACCAAGACCACTGGGGAATGGGCAGCAACATTCCTAGAGTGCGGTGGAGATACTGCGATCGCCAACCCGCATGCCAAGCGTGGCGATTATGGCATTTACCCCCCATGAAATTGGGGGAGGCCTATGTCCAGCAGTGGACGTCCTAGGGCTGACATGGTGGTGGGTGGTGATCCGTTAAACATATGCCCATATTAAATCGTTAACTTCAATATTTAAAAGGACGTTTTAGCGTTGACAAGGAATAAGTGAAGCTTACATCTAAAAAGTCTATAAAATATTTCATATTCCTCAAACCACTTAACCAGAGCAAATACCCATCACTCTCACCCACGCCTTCTCCCTAACGCTTTGATATGGGCAATGGGCTGTAAATTTCACAAACACCACATAAGATTACTACCCGTCTGACTCACTTCATCAAATTATTCAAATTTATCCCCTAACACCGTAGAATAAGGTTCACGGTAGCAGTCGGCTCCAACGTTTCCGTATCTGGGTATAAATCACACATATTAAATTTTGTGAGCGGGGGCAGTTGACAAGGAATTAGGTGCCTTATTGGGAACATCTGCGTTCAAGGTCATCTGAACTTCTGAGAGCGACGTGTGAAATAAAATATATTATTTGTTTTTAAAATAGGAAAACGTGAGATGGAGTTTAAGGATCGAGATTTTATTATTGTTTGCAATGTCGGTGGCGAACATAACAAGCCTGCCTGATAGTAAGGAGACACTATAGTAATGTAGTATGGACACGTGTCCATACTTGCTCTGCCCTCTTAAGACTGCGCAGTACGTTCGGTTCTCCATACAAACGTATTTATGCTCTCATTTTAAAACGCCAGGCTAGAATAACATGAAACTTTGTATACACAACGGGATCCGGCATATCTAGGTCGGATCATAGTTTTTGTTGCTAGAAATTATAATGGAGAAAAAATACAGCGATTATTAAGGTTTTCATACAAGCCGTAAAAAACTCAAAAAGCCGCTGTCTTTTTTTTCTTTTACAATTTCTAGCAACAGAAACTATGATCCGACCTAGATATGCCGGATCTCATTGTGTATACAATTTTTCATATTATTCTAGCATGGCGTTTTAAAATGAGAGCATAAATACGTTTGTATGGAGAACCGATCTAAACCGATCGTACTGCGCCCTCTTAACGAAAAGTGCAATAACTAGGTTCAAGCTACTTTCTGGTTTAAGAAGAACTTTATTCTCATAAAGAATAACAAATTCACTTACATGAGAATTAAACATTGAATAACATTTTCTGTGGTAAGTACTTAAATTAAACAGTTAATAACATTTCCTGTAGTAAGTACTTAAATTAAACATTAAACAACATTTCCTGTAGTAAGTACTTAAATTAAACATTAAATAACATTTTCTCAAACATGCAATGAAATATTGATGTTATGTTCCTTATAATAGGCTGCGAAGTATGACGTTTCCGGTGCGGCTAGGACAAGAGGTCATTAATGGAATTTCATACAAATCTTGCAGGCCTAGGCCGGCAAAGTCCTCTTTTTTTATTTCCATTCCACACAAATTTGTGGCACAGGCATCATGACATTCTGCCACTATGCGTATTAAAAATAAAACTTTGATTTTTTTGTTGTTTATTTCATTGCATGTTTGAGAAAAGCACTATACATACCTCGGCGGGAAATATGGGGTTGCCAGCCTTAGACCTATCCGTCTATATGTCTTCGGCCGGCAACCCCTTTCGTCCCGGCCTCTGTAGTAATGTACTATTCCTGTAGTAAGTAATTAAATTAAACATTAAATAACATTTCCTGTAGTAAGTAAGTACATGCTAAGAGCTAAAAACTAATTGGCAGGCGGCGTGAAGTTTTTAACTAGTTATTGTTGCAGTAAGTATACGTACAGGTACAAAGTATAAGTAAGTATTGTTACAGTAAGTATAGGTATTAGATACAGTAAGGAAAAAGAAAGTGGGTAGAACTATATATATATATATATATTTTAAATATTGGGGGACAATCTTACACAAATCGACCTAGTCCCAAACTAAGCAAAGCTTGTACTATGGGTACTAGGCGACGATATACATACTTATATAGATAAATATATACTTAAAATACATAGAGAACATCCAAGACCGAAGAACAAAATCCGTGCTAAATGCACAAATAATGCCCTGGCCGGGATTCGAACCCGGGACCTCTAGCTTCGGAGGCAGTATCACTACCAACTAGGCTAAACAGGTCGTCAATCATCATATAGTTCTACCCTCTAATAACTAGTTTAAGCGACAAAGTGCATGCGTAAAGTAAATGTTCACGAGCTACAAATCAAACCCTGGTAAACATAGATGCGGCAGTTGGTGCATGTGTGCACACTGCAACAGCGGGTGCCTTATGCTATGAAATTATTATTTAATATTATTATGACACTAATTTAAATGATACTTTCGAGAAAATGGCGGTTAAAGATTTTTTTCTTATTTTGCCTGTAAATCCCTTACTATGCATGCTATCGACTTGAAACTTTGACTGGTATATAGATAATATTCTGTAGCTTATTCTGACATGCCTAAGTTTCATTAATCTATTTATTAATGCTATGAAAAATAACAAAATGCTCTGCAACTCCAGAGTAATCTGAAGCTCGTTGCTGACATTTTATCAACTTGAGAACTCGTATGCAGATACATAAACAGGTCCCTCGCTATCAACACAGCGCATCGTCGGAAGCTCTGGCGACCTTACTCACCACCAGGAACACAATACCTATTAAGGAAGCAAGTAGTGGTGTTATTATGGCAGCGATCTTCTGTAAAATGGGGTAGGTTGCCAGTTAAGAGGGCGCAGTACGATCGGTGTGGATCGGTTCTCCATACAAACGTATTTATGCTCTCATTTTAAAACGCCATGCTAGAATAACATGAAAATTTGTATACACAATGGGATCCGGCATATCTAGGTCGGACCATAATTTCTGTTGCTAGAAATTGTAAAAGAAAAAAAATACAGCGGCTTTTTGAGTTTTTTACGGCTTGTATGAAAACCTCAATAATCGCTGTATTTTTTCTCCATTATAATTTCTAGCAACAAAAACTATGATCCGACCTAGATATGCCGGATCCCGTTGTGTACACAAAGTTTCATGTTATTCTAGCCTGGCGTTTTAAAATGAGAGCATAAATACGTTTGTATGGAGAACCGAACGTACTGCGCAGCCTTAAGCAGCTCCAAATCTGATCGTTATGATGTTCCGCATCTCGTTTAGCTACCATTATGTTTTTACTAAGTGATATAGATGGACCCGAGTATGTTTTTATTTTATGACATAGGTGGCTAACGAGCAGACTAATCGCCTGATGGTAAGCGATTAGCGCCGCCCATGGTCACTCGCAACACCAGAGGGGTTGTAAGTGCGTTGCCGGCCTTTAAGATGGGAGTAGGTACGCTCTTTTCTTGAAGGTTTGAAGGTCGAATCGGTCCGGAAATACCGCAGGCGACAGTTCATTCCACAGTTTGTAAAATGTCATGTCCTAAAACTACGACCAAAACCACCTGGGGATGGGCAGCAGCATCCATAGAGTGCGGTGGAGATACTGCGATCGCCAACCCGCATGCCAAGCGTGGCGATTATGGCATATATCCCCTGTAAATTTGGGGGAGGCCCATGTCCAGCAGTGGGCGTCCTTTGGCTGATATGGTGGTGATAGATAAATAATTACCTCTGTATATTTTGCATGACAGCCGAAGGACGTCCACTGCTGGACTTAGGCCTCCCCCAAAAGGGAGCGACGTCCTGTGAGGGGGGTGATGTTATGTATGGGTGTTAAAATGCCATAATCACCACGCTTGGCGTGCGAGTTGGCGATCGCAGTAACTCCACCGCACTCCAGGAATGTTGCTGCCCATTCCCCCGGTGATCTTGGCCGTAGTTTTAAGACATACCCGAGTCCGGGTGTGGGGTGTATATTTTAGTGCAGTATATAAGTAATAATAATAATAATAAGAGAGCCAATAAATAGTACAGTATAACTATTGTAAATAAGTATTTGTATTTGTATTGTGTTTTTGTGTTTGATTCTCAATGTAACTTGAGACATTGGTGCCGTTTCAAAAAGTTGTAGTAACTTTGACGGTAGATGTCGCTACAAGTCTCCCTAAGGATTAATTCAAGAGTGAACTGATTGAAAGATTCGTCGCCTCGGGATAACCCGCGGTAGCTTAGTAAGAGCGGTGGACGGATTCCAGAGGTCGCGGGTTCAAATCCCGCCCGCGGTGATCAATTTTTCAATGTTTCATTTTCGATTGGAAAGTATTTGTATTGTTTATTTAATCGCATTGGCAGTTTTATATTGATGTTACGTGAAAAATTCGAACAAATATCGAATAGCCTCTATTTATAAACTAAACAATTAAATTCACAGCTCACTCACCAACTTTTCAGACACGTTATACAAGGTTCCATTTTACCTTAATGCTTTTAAAGTACCTACAAGTTTGATAAAGTTTTCGCATGTACGTATGAAGTAAAGCAATAATGTGGTGGTAATGTGAAACTTTTATTAGTAAACTTCTCCCAACTTTTATTACATTCTTAAAAGCTTTATCACTTTGAGCACATACCTAACACTCACACAAGTTTTTTATTACGTTTATTAAAGGTCAATAAAAGTGAAATAAAGTTTCAACTCAAGAATTTTCAAGGTTGGAATTTGCTATCTAACCTGTAACTGGGTTTATTTTGTACTACCTTATTCACATGGCTTCGTCCGCATAATACTCGTTATAATTTAATAACAGTGATGAATTTTGACGACCTGTTTAGCCTAGATGGTAGTGACTCTGCCTCCGAAGCTAGAGGTCCCGGGTTCGAATCCCGGCCAGGGCATTTATTTGTGCATTTATCACGGATATTTGTTCTTGGGTCTTGGATGTTTTCTATGTATTTAATTATGTATTTATCTATATAAGTATGTATATCGTCGTCTAGTACCCATAGTACAAGCTTTGCTTAGTTTGGGACTAGGTCGATTTGTATAAGATTGTCCCCGAATATTATTTATTTATTCAAGGTGATACTTAAACCAACTTGATTGCGCCTTAAATAATGTAATAGCAATTATAATACTGTGCTTGGTGAGAGTGATACTCTCCCATACAAATTTCCACCCCTCTTTTCACCCTCTTAGGGAATTATGCCCGCGACGAAAACTTGTTCTTCATCTTGGTCGTAACCTCGTCACTGAGGAACGTGACGCTATTGGTGACTCTCGCGACCACTACTCTCCAGTTTATATAGTTCCCTGTAATGTGGACCTGGTAACTTCTTTGACCACATATCTATCTCCTGGGTGCACGTCGTCTGCACCTCCATTCAAACACTATCCTTAAGAGTGCGCAGTACGTTCGGTTCTCCATACAAACGTATTTACTCTCTCACTTTAAAACGTGATTCTAGAATAACATGACACTTTGTATACACATTGGGATCCGGCATATCTAGGTCGGAAATTAGTTTCTGTTGCTTGAAATTATGATGGAGAAAAAATACAACGATTATTAAGGTTTTCATACAAGCCGTAAAAAACTAAACATACCGCTGTTTTTTTTCTTTTACAATTTCTAGCAACAGAAACTAATTTCCGACCTAGATATGCCGGATCCCATTGTGTATACAAAGTTTCATGTTATTCTAGCATAGCGTTTTAAAATGAGAGCATAAATACGTTTGTATGGAGAACCGAGCGTACTGCGCCCTCTTAATCTACTACCAACTAGACAACTTCTTTAAAGGCGATTGGCATTTTACGTATTTGAATTTTTTAGGTACCTACCTAACCTAAAAATAGCTGTTAGAAGTTTTAATAGAGGTGTCAGTCATTGTGGCTCAACGTCGGTTTATACTATCTAGCATTTTTAGCCTCCTGTGCCTCAAAAGGAAAAGGGAACCCTTATAGTATAAATACGCCTGTGTCTGTCCGTCTATATTAAAATGGAATATTGTGATTTTGAGTCCTTTAGAGCTTTGAAATTTCAAGCCTCTATGTTAACGCAATCAAACGATACGCCATAGCGATAGCGCAAGTCAAAACGTATTAGGCCTTCCCGTTAACCTAGACTTATGAATCTTGCCATAAAGCAGGGCAAATAGATGAATCATTCCTAAAACTATAGATATGTGGCCATTTCACATACTAAATACCGCTGGACTGTAAGACTAACGAGCGTAAAGAGACTCCCAGCCCGGCTAGTATGATAGCTTATACCGTCACGTTATATGGCCAAAATGTACTGAAACGTCACATAAAACGTGACGGTATAAGCTATCATACTAGCCGGGCAGATGCCTGCAAACACTTCGTGAGGGAAACTCAAAAGTAAAATTATTATAATTATTATTTTCCATTAAATATATGTTTTTAACTGCAGTATCTTGTTCAGCCTAGAGACAGTCTACTGTCTGTCTGGGGGCACGGTAGTGCCCCTGCCAAGACGAACAAAAAAGAAGGCGGGGCATTACTTACCTTTTCTCGAGCAGTTTCGTCTGATTTTCAAACCCCCATTTTCTTCTTTAGCTTTACTTGAGCTGCGCAGAGAGCTCAAATTCACTGGATAATGTGTAGTTAAGGAGCATATGATATATATAAGTTCCAGTGATCTAGTTTCTATACTTTTGATTTCATTGATACCTAAAATACGGTTATCATGCAGAAGGTGAAGACGCTCCTCTCGCAAACCTACTCCGAAGACGACGAGGTGGAGGTAGGAGGCGACTAAACGCTCATCTTCTCCCTCCATCGTAGTGAGCCACTGGTAGGGACTGGGGGGCCCCTACCATTGTACACCTAAGTGGCTCAACGCACCTCAAAGTGCGGGCACATGCCGAGACATCAGCGGTGGCATGCGCAAGCGAATCCCGCGGTGTCTCCCTAAGGCGATGATGGCAAGCCGCTGGTTTTTAGTGGGTAACCTGATGAACAGGAGTCCCACATCACCGTGCCTACCCCCATGAAGGTCGGTATGCATAAAGCACTTTCCAGCGAAAAAAAAAGGATTTATATATAAAGAACTAAAAAAGTAATATCTATATCTTTCACCATCCCACCCCTTGGGGGGTGCAGTTTTGTGTACAAAACTAGTAAAAAAAGCCTAGGATTTATGTACAAAGAACATTAAAATTAAGAAATCTGTAATTTTTACCCTCCACATAAAGGGAGCGGATGAATAAACGGAGGTGGATCTGTATATAAGAATAGTAAAACGAGGTTACTTCCCGCAAAGAAAATTTATAAAAAAATCCTTACCATATCGATCAGACGGTCCGATGGACTTATTTACGGTAGATAATTATGTCACAAATTATGATTTCTTTACGGTAGATAATTATCTCACATGTTATGACATGGAAGAGATCTATGATAACGCCAAGCCGAACTTTTAAAACCAAGTTATATGGTTGGTAAAAGCATTGCTTGGATTTTCCTGAGATCCGATCAGTTTTTACAGCGAAAGCTTTATGAGATTGTGAGCCTTGGCCGCTAAGTATACACGAAATGTTTCTGGTAGATTGAGGTATTTTCATAAAACGACTCACTTAACATCGTTATGAGTATTATTCATACCTATCCTAAATTCCTAGTAAACGCCGCAGACGTAATCCGGCTAATGAAAATATTACCTCCCAAGTCTCAGGGCAATTGTACATCCAGCCTAATAAAAGGAAACAGCCTTGATAATCTCCAAACATTACTATATTACGTTAAGGGAGGCTTAGCCGAGGACGTAGACAAATTTACTTTGCCCTCGAAATTGTACAAACGGAGAAATTATTTAAGCTCCTGTTCTATACAGGGTGTGGCCTGTAATAGGAGCAATAAATTTAAAGGACGCTTCCTTAGAGCATCTGCAGTAACCTCTAGTGTCCAAAAAATAAATATATTTTTTCAATTGGGTGAAATTTTGATCTAAAGTTATGACCTCCAAGTAATGGATCTTGGCACCCAGAAATTATAGCGCGGCAGTCAATGCTGATTTTGAGGTTGCTTGAAGTTATGACTCATTATCGTTGTCTCATTTTTGGTTTAAAAGGACATTTTTGGGATTTTTTAATTTTTTTTTATTAATTTTTAATGTTTTTTGAGTAAATAGTTATTAATATTATTCCAGTAGAGTAAAAAAGTAAATAAAAGCTGTGTAGGTTTTGTTTTAGTGATCCGGCTCGAAGAACTATGTAATGTTGGGTTTGCTCTTCGATTGGGATCGACTTAGATGTGGACTGTATCTTTTATCTTGAATGGGTAGCAGGAGGTACCGAATAAAACACCGGGCTTGCGAACTGAACTTCAGGCTTGCGAGAGGCGAGGTCGGAGAGGCTTCTATTGTAGAGGTGTTCTCGGTTCGGATGCTCGATCGGCAATGAATAAGCGCGGGCCGCCTGCTATGTCCAAGCGCCCCGCCTCCGGCCCCCTCCTCGCCCCTCACGTTCTTTATTCTACAAGTTAATTGTTTACGGGTTCGGAGCGGCACATTCCCTCCGCAAAGGACACAAATATTTATTAGCCTAAGTAATGATTATTGAACATTATTTTACTACCTTGTCGGCCTCTTTGTGCATCGCATCTGTTTGTAACTATACAATACAAATGGTATTTTTGGTGCACACCCCAATAAAGACAAATGAGTTCCGAAAAACATGAATAGGCCGTGGAAAACAATAGGCTGACCTTTCCTTAAACTGTGCCTACGCAGAACTGAACTATTGTTTATTGTTACATTATTCTCACGGCGTGTGCATTTCCGTTTGTCATAAATACTTAACAGCTAAATGGTCTAAAAGTTAACTTAACCAGGTAACCTAATCTAACATGACTTTAATATCAATATTCACTTAATCTACTTAATTATTTCGTCGTGAACATTTCTCCCGCCGTCGCCTTGCGATCCCACTGGTAGCACGACGATCTTCTTTGTTGGCCGCCTCAGGATGTGTCCTCTGCTTGTGGTGACGTCCACGACTCGTACAACGCCGTCCTTGCCCGGGTACGTCTTCGTCACTCTCCCTCGCGGCCATGTGTTGCGGGGGAGGTTGGAGTCACATATCATCACGACGTCGCCGACGGCTGGGCTGACTCTCGTGTCGTAGGGCTCCCGCCGGTGTTGGAGTAGCGGCGCGTATTCGTGTACCCAGCGCCTCCAGAAAGTGTCGGCAAGCTGCTGGGCACGCTTCCAATGTTGGCGCGCGTTGACGTCGCTCTCATTGAAGGTGCCGGGGGCAGGCGAGTAGCAGTCCGGCCCAAGCAGGATCATATTTGGAGTCAGCGCGGGCGGGTCGTCTGGGGTCACGGCTACGTAGGTCAACGGCCGGGAGTTGACGGTTGCTTCCGCTTCAGCCAGTAGCGTCTGTAGTGTCTCGTCACTGGGGTACTTCTCGTGCAGCGTGGCCTTCATAGCCTCCTTCACAGTGCGCACCATTCGTTCCCACGCCCCTGCCATGAATGGTGCGGCGGGGGGAAGGAAACGCCAGTTGATGCGGCGCGCGCTGGCGGCGTCTTTAATAGCGTCCGTCAGCTCTCGGTCAGCCCCCCTGAAGGCCGTTGCATTGTCGCTCCACAGCTCTGTGGGGCACCCGCGGCGGGCGACGAAGCGGCGCAGTGCGTTGATGGCGGAGTCAGTGCTCAGCGAAGCGACTACTTCCAGGTGCACAGCTCTCGACGTCATGCAGGTGAACAGCGCGATGTACCTCTTTTCTCTGTGCCGACCCACCGTGACCTCCAGTGGTCCGTAATAATCCAGGCCCGTGTAGGTAAAGGGCCGGACGTGGTGGGCTAGGCGCGCCGCTGGTAAGTCGCCTGTTGATGGGGCCGCCGGCTTCGCTTTGCGCAGCCGACACGTCGGGCACCGGGCGATCGCTTCTTTCACAGTTGGTCTGATTTTTACTATGTGCACTCGTTGTCGCAGTTCGTTGACCACTATCTCGGTGCCGCCGTGGTGTAACTTCTCGTGCACATGAGAAACATATAACTTTGTATAATAATGTTTCCCATGTAACACTGCCGGTCGCACTGTTTCTTCTTGTAGGTCGCCGGCTGCCGCTATTCTTCCCCGTAGACGTATTATGCGATTTTCGTCCATATAGACACTCAGTTTCGCTAGTCGGTCGTCCTTGTCTGGCGCGCGGTTGCTTGCTATGCGCTCTCTTTCTCTTTTGTAGCTGTCTTCTTGTGAGGCGCGCATTAACAGCTGTTCGGCCGCGAGTAAGTACTTCGCTTCCAACGTGATGTACTTTTTCCCTTCTCGCGCCGTGGCTGGTTTAGCGGGCGCGCTGGGCTTGCGAGGCGCGCGTTTATTCCAGGCCCCGTCCCGCTCTTCATTCGCGCGTGTTCGCTTTCTTCGTGCTGCGGCGACGAGGTGTGTGTCTCGCTGCGTGGGCGTGTTGGGCTTTCGGCGACACAAGTCGATGAATTGCAGCACGCGTGCGGCCGCCCTCAGCAGTCGTGTCCACTTCGAGAAACGTTCGAATGCAGGTACGCATTCGTGTTTGTCCTCTTGCCGGTGACTCGTAGCGCCGCACTTTTTCTTTTCCTTTTCTTCGCCTGTAACGGGAACTTCGACCTTATTTTCTTGGGGCCAAGCCGATTCCGGTGAGTACATAAACGACGGGCCTTGGAACCATCTATGGTTTGCGTCGAAGCCGATAGGCGTCGTGCGGGTCGCGTCGTCAGCGACGTTATATGCCGTTGGTACCCATCTCCACTCATTTTGCTTCGTGGTATCTTCGATTTCAGCGAGTCGGTGCGCTACGAACGTTTAGTATGTGCGGGGCTCGGCGCATATCCATGCTAGCGCCGTGCGAGAATCGCTCCAGTATGTTTTTGAAGCGATTTCAAAGTCATGCTCCACCGCAACCGTCTTGGTTAGTCGTACGCCTAGGACGGCCGCCTGGAGCTCTAGTCTCGGCACGGAAATGGGCTTCTTTGGTGTGACGCGGCTCTTTGCGGCGGCTAGGGCGACCTTAATGCTGCCGTCGGCTCGCGTCATTCTCCAATACACAGCGGCAGCATAAGCTTCTTCGCTCGCGTCCACGAACGTGTGCATTTCGTAGCGGGAGGCGGGCGTTGTGTCGTAACACCTAGGTATATTTAGAGTACCTAGGTTTCGGAGTTGTCGTAGCCACTCGCTCCATCGCTCGCACAGCTCTTCCGGTATTGGTTCGTCCCAGTTTGTGTTATACCGCCACGTATCTTGCATTATTCGCTTCGCCGGAGTCGTAATCGGTGATATGAGGCCGAGCGGGTCGAATATTGACATAATGATGCTGAGTGCTTCTCTCTTCGTCGGAGGGCGAAGGTCGTCTATTACCTCTGGTGGGGCTCTCCTTGCGTTGAAACGAAATCGGATGCTATCCTCGTTTGTGTCCCATAGTAAGCCGAGAGTCTTCTCTATCTCGCTCCCGCCGATAGGGACGGTATTTTCGTCTCGCTCTTCGCTGCCGACGATGTTACTAATTGCCTCGCTTGAGTTCGTAGCCCGCTCGCGCAGCTGAATCCGGGCTTGTTTGTGCACATAGTCGACCTCTCTTGTTATTTGTTCACCAGGTAGCGTGCCCGCGTGCTCAACGTAGTTCGAGGCAAGTAGATTGTCGATGCGTTCGTTGTATTGCTTCTTCAGTTTTTCGTCGCGATCTAGTATTCTCTCGAGTGTGTACAACCGCTTGAGTGCGTCGGTGCGATTATTCGGTATATTCTTCGTTTCTTCACGCCACAGCAGGCCCGTCTCGTACCGGCCGTCGGGTAAGCGGCGGCTTTTTTCTTCTAGTATTCTGAGGGCCTGTAGCTCTGGGTCGCTCTTCTGTTTTCTCGGCTCGATAGACAGCGACTCGAGGGCGAAGTACTGCTTCATCATCTCTTCTATCTTGTCAGTCGGCTCGGTTTGAGTGAGGTGTGCGCAACAGTACGCAATCGGCTCCGCTTGTGAGGTGCGACAGCCGTGAAGTACCCAGCCTAGCAGAGTCTTCGATGCGACGAGTTGATCGCGCCGTCCTTTTCTTATTTCGCGCGACACGATCAATTCCCATTGGTCTTGCCCGATGAGTATCTTCGGAGTAGCGTCCCGATATACTAATTCGTACTTGATTCCTGCCAGATTTGCGCAATCCTCTATCTCCCTCTCCCCTACCGACTGTGTGGCGAAGTCGAGACTGCCAACGGTGTGGGCGTTGGAGATACGATGTTCATCACCGCAGTGTTGGCCCCTTATGTATACGTCGACTCTCTTGCTCTTCTTGTGCGCCATCTCTTCCCCACTCACGCCTTGTACCCACATAGGTTCAGTGGGTCCGTCGAGGCCGAGAGTGTCGGCGAGCGCTGAGTCAACTATCGTGACCGTACTCCCTTCATCGAGTAAGGCGAACGCTTCAACCTCCGCTCGCGGGCCGCGCAGTATGACTGGTGCGATCTTCAGGTATGCCCGACTTGCCCTCGTCGAAGCGCCGGCGACTTGTTCCACCGCCGAGGCCACCACCTCTTCTGATTTGTGTGGTAGCGGCCCTTCTGATGAGGCGGTAGTGGGCTGCGGCGCTCTCTCGTGATGTAGCAGGCGATGGTGTCTCATAGGGCAGCCCTGTTGACCGCAGGGCTTCGCACGGCACGTGAAGCGACGGTGTGTACTGACGAGGCAACGATAGCAAATGTTGTGCTTCTTTGCTACCTCCCAGCGTTCGTTCGTGTCGATCTTTTTAAATTGCTGACACGATGGCAGTTGATGGTTTGCGTGCTTACATAACGGGCACGCTTGGTTTTCTGCTTTCTTCTTCTTTTCTCCTTCAGCGGTGACGACGTAGGCGCGTTCGGGCTTCTTTTTCACAAACTTGCCTTCTTTATTTTCTGGCATATTCTCGGGCGGAGCGTAAGGCGCGCATTTGTCGGCTTCGTTGTTAAGAAACTCGGCGATTCTCTTTAGCTCGGGCGTGTCTTCTTTGTTCGCCGCGTAGTCGTACCACTTATTCCTTAATATGGGTGTCAGCTTGTCCACTATCGTACGCAATACCTCAGGGTTGTAGAGATACTGTGGTTTCTTCAGTATTTCGATAGTGGCGACTGTGTTGGCGATCCGGCTGGCGAATATGCACAGATCACGTGGGTTGTCGGTAAGTCGCGGCAGTCCCTTCATCTTCTCGGTTTCACTGATGAGTAATGCGTCGGGTCTTCCGTATCTTCTTTCTAGTGCCTTGATGACGTCGTCGGGGTGAGGCTGGCTGATGAGGAGGGCGCTGACGGCCTCCCAGGCGACACCCTTAAGGCTTCCTCTTATACGGGCGACGTTCTCACTTGCAGAGAAACTCGGCGAGGACTCTTTATACGCGGCTTTGAATTGTAGCCACTCGGTGCACAGGCCGCTGAATGTCGGCAGGTCCGCTATAAACTTTTTGTTGGACTTACTGGCTTGAATGGCTTCGGTCAGGGCGGCGGTTAGCGACGATACGTCTATCGCATGAGGGGCGCGGGGCTGAGCGTCTTGATGGGGCTCCTGCCGCTTGCGCAATTCAGTGGCACACGCGGAAATCTCCCGATGACCTTCATGGATAGGTATTTCTATCACTGCTTCTTGTCCTGGCCGTCGATTGAACCAATCGGCGATTCTTTGTGGGGCGAGATCCTCTTCTTCCGACTCTTCCGATGATGACACGATATTCATGCGTTCTTGTCTGATCTTCGCTAGTTCCGTCTCGGCGCGGATCCGCTTTAGCTCTAGCTCGGCTAACCTCTCCTTGGCCTCTAACTCCGCGAGGAGTCTCTTGCTGGAGGCCTTAGATCGGTGTGACCGAGCGGTCTTCCGCGACTCCGTGTTGATGGGCGCCGGTATAAGTTCGGGGCTGCGAAGTTCGATTATCGTGGCGTTGCTGGCGGCGGGCGTGGCTTTCCCCGACGTGTCGACGAAGTCTCCGGCGGTGCTGGTGCCGGGGACGGCTTCTGTGGCATTAGTGCGCGTCGTGGCGGTGCCGGTGCCCAGGGAAGTTCCTGTTTCTTCACTATTCACTTTTCCGAGGTTGTTTCTTGTCACTACCATCCTGCTGGTCTTCTTGATTCAGAGATCCGGCTTCGACTAGGACCAAATATAATGTAGGTTTTGTTTTAGTGATCCGGCTCGAAGAACTATGTAATGTTGGGTTTGCTCTTCGATTGGGATCGACTTAGATGTGGACTGTATCTTTTATCTTGAATAGGTAGCAGGAGGTACCGAATAAAACACCGGGCTTGCGAACTGAACTTCAGGCTTGCGAGAGGCGAGGTCGGAGAGGCTTCTATTGTAGAGGTGTTCTCGGTTCGGATGCTCGATCGGCAATGAATAAGCGCGGGCCGCCTGCTATGTCCAAGCGCCCCGCCTCCGGCCCCCTCCTCGCCCCTCACGTTCTTTATTCTACAAGTTAATTGTTTACGGGTTCGGAGCGGCACATTCCCTCCGCAAAGGACACAAATATTTATTAGCCTAAGTAATGATTATTGAACATTATTTTACTACCTTGTCGGCCTCTTTGTGCATCGCATCTGTTTGTAACTATACAATACAAATGGTATTTTTGGTGCACACCCCAATAAAGACAAATGAGTTCCGAAAAACATGAATAGGCCGTGGAAAACAATAGGCTGGCCTTTCCTTAAACTGTGCCTACGCAGAACTGAACTATTGTTTATTGTTACATTATTCTCACGGCGTGTGCATTTCCGTTTGTCATAAATACTTAACAGCTAAATGGTCTAAAAGTTAACTTAACCAGGTAACCTAATCTAACATGACTTTAATATCAATATTCACTTAATCTACTTAATTATTTCGTCGTGAACAAGCTGCTTTTGCGAAAAAAAAAAATCAAAAAAAATTTTTTTTTTTTCAATTAAAACCATTTGGATATAATTGCTGGAGAGGTCAATAGTGTACAGTTTAATTTTTTGCTCCTATTACAGGCCACACCCTGTATGTGTATACTTAGACGCAGTATGATAAAGAAGAGATAAGCGATTTTATAACGATATATTTAGTTAGTGTAACATATATTTCGCGTGTGTAAAATTTCGTTATAATCATAATCAATATTCCTCATAGCGACTTTTCCTATCATAACAAAATGAAAATCATAACCTTATATGATAATGTTATAATAGCGTTATAGTGGCGACAATGACGTGCTCGAGTATAACGTACATGTCACAGCGCACGCAAGAGCGAGACTATGTGCGAGATAGAGATAGCCTATAACGTTATTATAGCGCTTCACAAAATATCGCTATATATAAATAATATAATATTGGGGGACAATCTTACACAAATCGACCTAGTCCCAAACTAAGCAAAGCTACTACTACTGTACTATGGGTACTAGACGACGATATACATACTTATATAGATAAATATATACTTAAATACATAGAAAACATCCAAGACCCAAGAACAAATACCCGTGAAAAATGCACAAATAAATGCTCTGGCCGGGATTCGAACCCGGGACCTCTAGCTTCGGAGGCAGAGTCACTACCAACTAGGCTAAATAGGTCGTCATATATATATATATATATTGCATTTTATTTATAACGTTATAATGGACACCGCTATAAATTCGCATCAAATACCGTTTTTACCATAGCGTTTTAATGATAAAGTAGCGTTATGAATCATAACGATATGCGAAAATAGCGCTATATCAAGGCATGTGTATGACATACATAATTGAAGCAGTAATCGACACTTTCAAAAATGCAAAACTGCCTCCGCCCCGTACCGCACCGCGACAGCTTTGTGCGTCTCGAGTTGAAACGTTAGTATGAAGTTTGTATGGAAATTGGAACAAGTGACGTCACCGTTTTCTTTGGTCAAATAGCGTCCATTTTTGATGTTTTATGTATTTACATATGATAAATACCAAAATAGGTTGAAGCGTGACATATTCCGAGTATTTTAGCGAGTTTCGTTTATTAGTACGTAATAAAATACTAATTTATTTTTATTGTAGTCAACATCCCAATTTTATGCTTCGGACAGTTTAGTAGTGATTCACTAAAACAGTACTTTCATCTCACGAGCGCGAGTTAGCCATAGTTGTAGTTGTGACACAGACGAACATACAGATAATGTCATCTCATAGCTCCTACGCTCACGCACACATAGATAATTAGCTTGTATATCTCAACACACAACCATGGCTCACCCGCGTTCGTGAGATAGAAATACTGAGGATCGACGTTCGTCTTCTGTGGATCGACGTGGACCCCGTGTTCTTCTTATTATACTCATACTCATACTCATACTCATTTATTCATAATATTACAAATATTACATGTCAAAGCTATTAATTACGTATTAGTTCAGTGATCATATTAAATGCAGAAGAAATTAAAAACAATTATATACGAGTAGATTAGCATTAGGTACAAATGTCAGTGTTTACAAGCTATTATTGTTATTATATATTAATATGTATTTTTAATTCTTTATTTAATGACATATAATTCAGTTAATATAGTATATTCAGTTAAGTCATATAAATAAGTATAAATGTGAACTATCCTGTGAAGTGCAGAATCAAGATGTATTTAGGTATTCTTTTCTAGATATTTTTTTTTATTGCAATACAACTAAACGACATCTTCATACCACCACCGCCACCATATCAGCCCAAGGCACTCATATCAGACATAGGCCTCCCCCAATTTCACGGGGAGTAAATGCCATAATCGCCACGCTTGGCATGTGGAATGGCGATCGCAGTATCTCCTCATATACCAAAAACCTTTAATTCGATAAAATTGCGTAATTTTCCACAGAAAAAAATGACTGTACAATTTGACGCCTGTAAAGTTTTGTAGTATAGGCCCCAGGTGTCTAGAACAAAGTTGGTACTTTGGAATACATGCAAGTTTGATAGTGGAAACTGGAATGTATAATTAGACATAGTTGATATAACTTCGGAGCAAATCTTATGATATTTGGAATTCGCTAACTCCAATTAGCACTTCAGATAACGGCAATGTACTCAATTTTAGAACTAATAATCCCGCTTCTATTTTACATCAATCCTATTTTAAATCAGTGAGTCCTACTTACACAAATGGATATCCGCTTAAGAAAGAAGAAGCGCATGAATCAATACGACTCATAACTAATTTCATTACGTAACAGTAAGTCCCGAATTGTGCCCTTGCCATACTATGCACAAACTACGAAGCCATTATCGCTTGACGTCACCAAATATAGAAACAAATGAATACACATACTGTATTAATATTGCTCGAGTTCAAGTTTGGAACTAATTTAATGGGTACCCTTTCAACTTGATTAAAATACTCTCTGTTTTCATTATGTTGGTAAAGTTTTGGGATTGTAGGTTTGACTTCCTTAGCGTTTATTAGGGGACGGAAATAACAGAATACTACGCGGGCAAAATATTTTGTGCACCTTACCAGAATGCGATACTGTGCAAAGCCACGCAAAGCTCCGTAGTGACGTCACAAAGCTAGGTGCACAGACGTTGATACCGGGTAGCAATAAAAAGTCACCTACTATAAATGCTGGTTATATATGTATGTATGTAAAGTTCTTTATTGTTCATAAGTAAAACACAACAATAAAACAGAATAATTACAAGAACAGTTGACATATGTACAAAGGCGATAAAGGTTATGATAGGGATAAGGGTTATGTTGTGGTGATATATATATATATATGTGTATTATAATATTAGAATCATCATCATCCAGCATCCAGGATCAACGGCTTATCGTGCCTTCCAAGTTCCGTGCGCTCAGTTAGTAAACACTCAAAGCAAAAAAAGTAAAAAAAGTAAAAGTAATTTATCCTTCAAATTAGGCATAATTACATGCACCTATGAACGTCAATAAACTACCATTAGCTACCTACCAAGCGATCACTCATCCAAGAGTTGAACCCGCCTGACATTGTTTTACCTCGCATACCGCACGAGGTACTCTTAAGCGGGCGCCGCTGAACCTTAGCGCCACCTACTGTTTGCCACAGTCATTGTTATAAAAATGTCCACCCACAAACAACTAATTCATATTCACCCACATCACAAACTTGGCTTCAAACCAGCAAAAACGTATTCGGAACTAAATCAGTAATTCCAAGTTTCCGGACAGCAACTTCGTTAGTAGGCGTAATCAGTTGTTTTGTTAACCCCGGATTAGTGTTCGTAGACAATTTCACGCTGGGGCTTGTGACGTAAATTGGGTTCAAGGAAATAAGTTACGCAACTTCGGTGATTATTTTTTATACTACGACACTCTTCTTCCTCGTTTCCTCATGACTGAGGGTCGCGACAGCAATCGCCGGTAGCTTTCTTCACCAAAGCTCTCCATGTAGTCCTATCCTCAGCTTTTCGGATAGATGCCTGAAGGTTAGTTTGGCAGGCTTCCTTCACCGCGTCGGTCCATCGGGTGGGTGATCTTCCACGGCTCCTTTTTCCTTCCACATGTCCGACAACAATAAGTTTCTCGAGATTATCTGGCTCACGTCGGGCCACGTGTCCGAAGTACTGGAGGAGCCGCTGCATGCAGATAGTTGACAGACGGGTCTTGATGTTGAGTGCCTTTAATATGGAAGCGTTGGTCCTATGCTCCGTCCAGGAGATGCCCAACATTTTACGCCAACACCACATCTCAAAAGCGTCAATCCGGTTTCGAGTGCGTGCTTTTAGCGTCCAAGTCTCCGAAGCATACAGGAAAATAGAGAAAATAAGGGTCCTCACGAGTTTAACTTTTGTTTTCCTTCCGATGCCTCTGTTCCTCCAAATTTCCTCTAAACGCTTCATAGCCGACTTGGCAATCTGACCTCTTCTGACTACTTCCTTTTCACAATCCCCGTCATTAGTGATCAGTGACCCTACGTAAACAAACTCTTTCACTGTATCTAGGTCAGCTAATTCACCTGTCCTCTCTAGGGTGCCTGGCCGGTCGACAAACATCAACTTGGTCTTTGATACTACGACACTATGATACCTATAAAAAATCGTTGATGTCAAAGGCTTATTACAACGTTGAGGACTATCTAACTGACAGAAATGCATGGCCCAAACAAGAGACGTAAACAGCATTAATATTCATATATGTATATTTTCATTTTATCACGTCTAGGAAATTAGTTAACACAGTTCTTGCTAGAAAGCAGATCAAAGTGTTATTTGCTTTTCAGGAAAATGTATCATCATATAAATAATTTTACTTAATTTAGTTACTGTATATCCAGCAGAGCGAGCGAGACGATATCGTAGAGCAGGCAGGCATAGCCTGGACCAGACTTGCCATCGACAGGAAAATGTGGAGTAAAATGGAGGAGGCCTATGTCCAAAAATGTACAAACCCAACCAACTGTGAGCAGTTTACTATATTGTAGATATTTTACTTATTTTTTTACCTTTTTTTCTTATCATGAAATTATATCTCGAAATCTACTGTAATGTTTGGGTAAATTAAGGGCTATATTATTATTATTATTATATCCAGCAGAATCCAAACTAGGCTGACACTCTATCGTGTTAGTCTGTGAGTGGGATTAAAAAAAATATAACAGCGTTAGCTACTGTAGATCAATTCAGTTATTATACGTACGCAGATTTTACAAAATATTGCTTTTTGGAAGAAATGTTACGAATTTTCTGTTTATTAAAATAAACTCGCAGAATTCCTTTATAAACTGAAAAACACTTTGTGAATATAGCTCGTAATATTACCTGTACATTTCCAGCCGGTTTTAAAATGAAATGCATCCCATATTGCGCAGCTGGGGCAAACGGTTAAAGGGAGGACACATGTGTTCAGTTTCTATTAGACACAGGCCAAAATAACGAAAATAAAAGATAAAATGTGAATCCACATAGCCCCCGCAAAAGAAACAACGCAAGGTCATATTATGCAAGGATATAATCACTAAAAATGTAAATGAAATATTAATTTAGCAAATAGATCACAAGGACAATTAACTAAGGGTAAATTCGAGGAATTTGAATGTTTCTGAATTTCGGACTCTATTCTATTGGAATAGAGTCCAAAAGCGAGAAACATTCAATTCCTCGACCGTACTTACAATTACTAATTTGTCATAGATTATTCTTTACCATAAATATATCACAAAAAAACTGCATATAAAAATCATCCAATATTTCAGACATGTATGCGGTGTTTTAACATTAACAATAGTACTAGTAAAATCAATCTAGTAAAGTACAAGTCCTAATGACTGACACCCTTAACCCATATCCATACTTACTATTACTATCATTACTATTTTACTATTACTATATTACTGTGCTTTTACTATTAATTACTATTATAATTGCGAAAATGTGACTGTCTGTTACCTCTTCACGCTTAAACCGCTCAACCGATTTAGGTGTTTGGAATAAAGATAATTTGAGTCCCGGAAAAGGACATAAAATAGTTGGGTCAACAGGGGGCTGGAAGCTTGTATGGGAGAGCGATAATTAAGCCAATAGACTACAATAATTTAATATCAATTGGTTTTCTATGGCAATAAGGAGTCCCACACGGACGGAGTCGCAAACAAAAGCTAGTACTTACCCAATATTTTACATCTGTTGTACTGGTTAAAACAGTCAGGCTTTGTAATATAACAAGCCCTCCATAGTCAGTTTAGCTAATAAAAACCATATTATTTCCGAAATAAAACGTCCTGTTTATTTCAATAACGACCCTGGCTTGTCAATTCCACCAGAGCACGTTCACCTAAACAAATAGACAATGACGCCAAAATTTCATAACCTTTGAAGTAAATTCGCCAGGCCTTTGATCTCGACTTCGTGTAACTAGGTTTGCCGGTGCCTTGGGCATAACTTATCGAAAACTCGTGCAACTTTATCGATAGGTAATCGACATATGGGGCGTATATCGGGAACTTTGTGCATATAATGTATTTTATGCAAGGGAAATCTAATTAGGGAATGTAGTGTTTGAACTTTTGAAGTAGTTTGGCTAATAAACAGTGTTCTTGTTAAGGAAAGATCAATAAAGAAGTTTTTTATTAACTTTGCTGAGAATATTAATAGCAAGGTTTTCTGCAATTAAAAGATCGGTCTTTAGCGATAAGACCGCCTGTGTGTATTGCGAACAATAATATTGTGTGCAAGAATAGTAGATTGTATGACAAGGATCTAAAATAAGCCATATCACCACGAGATAGTTCGAGGGGTAATATGGCTTTTAGATCAGAGTTTTACACTCTACTTTTACTACTTAGATTAAGAGAAAATAAATAAACAAAGATGATTATCCTCCCAAAATGAACAATAAATTCCACTGCGAACATAATGTTTATTTTGGCGGCAATAGCGGCATCTTCTTTTTAACTGCTTTGACACGTACAAAATATAGACACCGGTTTGATTAAATAAAGACACCGCGTAAAAACGCCTCCGACCTGCTTCCTGATTGGTCGTTTTTAGTGTAGCTGTTTTCTGGTTGGTTAGTATCAAAGGCAAAGTTTAATATGCTTGATAAATCTAATATGACGCACTTTTCGAGCATGAGATGTGAAAAGAGTATTTATATTGTATTAATCGGCTTTGTATTTGACGCGCGATCATCTCCACGCCAGCTTAGTATAAGGCCACTTCCTGACTTTCCGATGCGGAAGATATTAAGTAAGCTGTCAGCTACCAATGGCAACTGTCAGACGTGTCAGTAATAACTGTTTGTGGCGCGTGCTTCGTAACTGGCGCGGGCTACGCAGAAGCGGAACTATACGAATGCAGTACTGCATGTGTACTGCCCCGCTTCCACGCAAACTATTTAAAACTGTCTATAGCTCTCGGCAAAGAAGAAAATACCGTATACATATTGCGCCTGCTAAACTCAGAACTGGCATACATAGGACATACTCAAACTCAAAACTCAAAATAATTTTATTTCACATTAACTCAAAAGAGTGCTTGAGAAACGTCACAGAGCAATTCCAGCATGATGATTAATTGTACAAAAATGTCAATGATACAATATTAAAAAAAAACATTAAAATATCATATTGAAATTCAACACGTCAACAGCCGTAAGTTCACACAAAATTATAAACCATAACAATAGAAAATACAAACAACAATATGAATTAGGATCAAAAACATAACGTCACATAAAATATTATAGAAACTCCGTTTTTAAAAAAAACTCAATTTCGTGTGCTTAACCAGTAGTAAATTATTCTTATACACTTGAATATGTGCTAACGCTAACACGTGAACCAAAACAATCCACATATGTATAATTAGGTTGAGTGGCACCAAACTGTCGTAATCTTCAACACCGATCGTTAAAATTGGATGTAAGAGAATTAGACAATTTTCTATAGTATCGGCCCATCGGCCTTTATTCGGTAAAGGTCAGATTCTTGTTTACGACGGATTCGGACAATAATACAGTTGTATGTAAACTAAGTAAGAAAAGATGGGATATTAGTAAAAAAAATCGGTTCTGACACTTCGCCGGCCGCAGCTCTTGCTTCGCTCGCAAATCTTTCTAACAGTCCTTCTCGCGTCGCTCGTCGTTATTCCTAGAATTTTTCATTTCTGGTCTTCTGCCTTTTTGGTTTTGTGTCTAAATAGCATTATGCATGCAACCAGATGCGTGTACACGGGTTTTACTAGAAAATTTCGTAAGGCAGATTCTAATGTATTAAATATTGTACTCGACGAAACAAGTTCTCTCTTAAGACCTACGTTATGTTAAATATATGAAAAAAAAAGAGTATGTATTGTTACTTTTAGAACACTGTTGCTACTAGCCGCTAATGTTTAAAGATATGTCAATCTTATTATTTCCTCCACGAGACAGGCTATGCCTAGTGTGGAGGTCAGTATATCATGTAACTGTTTAAACTTATTTTTGTCAAATAAACTATTTGTATTTGTTGTAATTGTAAGAGGGCGCAGTACGTTTGGTTCTCCATACAAACGTATTTATGCTCTCATTTTAAAACGCCATGCTAGAATAACATGAATCTTTGTATACACAATAGGATCCAGCTTGTCTAGGGCAGAAATTAGTTTCTGTTGCTTGAAATTATAATGGCGAAAAAATACAGCGTTTATTAAGAGGGTGCAGTACGTTTGGTTCTCCATACAAACGTATTTATGCTCTCATTTTAAAACCCCATGCTATAATAACATGAAACTTTGTATACACAATGGGATCCGGCATACCTAGGTCAAAAAAGAAATTTCTGTTGCTTGAAATTATAATGGCGAAAAAATACAGCGATTATTAAGGTTTTCATACAAGCCGTAAAAAACTCAAAAAACGGCTGTATTTTTTTTCTTTTTCAATTTTTAGCAACAGAAACTAATTTCCGACCTAGATATGCCAGATCCCATTGTGTATACAAAGTTTCATGTTATTCTAGCATGGCGTTTTAAAATAAGAGCCTAAATACGTTTGTAAGGAGAATCGATCCACACCGATCGTACTGCGCCGTCTTAAACAGAATCTGTCGTAATCCGAATCTTACCAGACGAATAAGCCGACATAGACTTGACATTTAACGTTAATCGATCTGTAACCGTATGTTGGTGCAACCCAACTTAGATTAAAATAGTTCAACAGTTACCAAACCAAGTGGTTGCGCGTACCAAAGTTATCATTCTATATTTTTTTAAATAAGTAATACCTAAGTTCTCTTTGTAATTTATAAGACCCAACTGAAATGTCCAAAACTGCCATTCCGGCGCCCAGATACAAAAAGCCATATGTGAAAGAACATTTAAATGGAAACTCAGCTTCTTGGACTAGCACAGCAGCATTTTGGTTTCGACGCAGAATGGACGGTTTGCACAACTTACACGATAAAACTTTGTATTGTTGGGTGACATTAGGAGAAACATTAAGGTGTTAACGTGCCTAACTTTCAACAAAATGTGGAAGGTTTAGGACAGTTACGAGCCATGTATGTACCGAAAGATATACGGATGTCACTTAACCACTTGCATGACCAACAAACATACCAACCTACTCGTACATATAGTATTTCAGTTGAGAAATAAAACTTCAGCTGACAAAACAAATCTAGGAAAAATAAGTCAGTAAACACCGAACAATACTGTAAATTCTCTGATATTTGTACAGTCAAGTTTATAAATGTGTACGATCCCTAAGGTTCATAATAATCTAATCAGCCTTATGCCCGAAAAAATTAAGTCGAGTTTACACATTATGCACTTTGTCCTTGCACATATTTTCGAACTCGACTGTACTACATAGGTTGTAGCCTCGTAAGTCCTCTATTTTTTCAACCGGTAGTAGTCCTAACTACCCAATGTACTACACCAAGTACAAACTAAGAGTAGTGATTCAGACCCAGACGGTAGTTTTTTATTTATTTATGTTAATTCTTACCATTTGTTTCATTCAGTATGTCCATGTTTGATTTGACATTTTGATTTTATTCTAGATAATGTTTTTATTCTAAAGACTTCAAATTTTTATACATTTATTATTATTTTATTTATTTATGTTTTGACGATTCTATTGTGAATTTAAATACATAATAATTTCTTAATATTGACATGTCTACAGCAGTTCAATATTTATTTTAGAGAATAATAATAGTACAGGGCCACATGTATTTATTTGTACTTAGCAAAGTCAGCTCATATGCAGGTGCATGTGCACCGGGATATGAGCTGAACACATTGCTCTAAATAATTAATATAATAAAATGTTACAACTGACGATTTGAAGGTGCTTGTTGCTAGGCCTATTAGAATTAAGAATATTTTGACTTTGACTTTGACTATGGTCAGCGCATTCTTAATTAGTACTTGGTGAAGTACATCAGGCATTTATTTACGCTATGCAGTTGAAAGGTCACGTCTGAAGAACTATCGTTAGTCTGTACTTCTCCAAGTACGTGAGGACTTACCGAGTAGAGTATCCTAAACAAACAAATTCTTATATAGGTAGGTCTCCTTCTGAAATAGCGGCTGGCAATTAGTTAGTTTGAATTTCGAATAGTAGCCGCCTCTGTTTGATGAAGAAACAGCTGACGGCTTCAGGTACTTTAGTAAATCTACTAAGCAAGGCATTGTATACAAACCATTGTATTTTCGATGACAATATAGAAAGCAATTTCTATTTAAACTTTTAAAAACCAACTCTCAGCTCAGTGTACATTACCTACATGTATTCGGCGTTTTAACTTTAAATTGTTCCATTTACTTTTTTAATAAAAAGTAAACACCTGATTCTAAGGAAGGAAAAACCAACAATTCAAATTCTGAGAAAAAAGCAAAAGGTATAATTTTCAGTTAACCTATTTCAAAAGGTCCCTTAACCTATTATTATCTCAATTGTTATTTTACTGAAATGTTCCCGAGTCTCAGATGTCTTTTTACCTATTTAAGTAATTATTGCCTGCACGGCTAGCACAACTTGGCGCGCGAGCTCTCTCACGCGCGAGATAGACAACCCGTCTCTTTCTGTGTGTACCAATTAGAAAGAGGCGGATAGTCTATCTCGCGCGTGAGATAGCTCGCGCGCAAAGTTATGCTAGCCGTCCAGTTACCCACAGTAGTAGCTTTGTTTAGTTTGGGACTATATGGATTTATGTCGGATTATCCAGAAATATTTAAAAATGTTTTTTTTTGTGAATACCCTAAACGTAACACGTGCAGAAACGTGCAGTGCATACCCTAAATCGGCGCGCACGCATGAATGTTATGAAAGTTCATGAAGCGAAAGTTGCATGGAAATCCGTGATCTCTGCCTACCCCTCTGGGAAACAGGCGTTATTATTTACACACGTAACGCACGCGTATGTATATGAAGCGACTCTGAATAAAATTGTTGACAGTGATATTATTAATTACACTGTTCCATCAATGTTATTAGCTATCCGTGAATATTCTTCTATTACCGAAATTGCCTATTATTAATTTAAGTAAATATAATAAAATTGCGTACTTAAGTGGTTGTTTAATATAGGTACACATCCCCGTTTTCACCTTTCGAAGCAAAACATGTTTGAATCAAATTAGTTTCATTAATTTAACATGGACAATACCACCACTTATCGTCTACATTCCACCTATGCTCCATGAAAATTGCTTTTACCTTGTCCCCCAGAAAATCTATATTAATGAAACAATTTCAATTCAAAATATGGTACATCGTATCAAATATATTATTATAATTAATAACGTTTCCCGTATTTTACACCAGATAAGCTCCCGTAATGAATCAGATGGTATAATCCCGGTCAAAACGGCCCTTAAATCTGCTTTCGGTGCGACAAGGTCCTAACTTACTTAGACTACATACTAACATAGGTACATTTCGTAGTAAGAGTTTTATCTCCAGTAAAACAGAAATGTTATAAGAAAACATAATTACGCTTCCGTAGAAATTTCCTGTATTTCAGTAAACGAAATCGAAGTTGTGAATATTACTTTCTTATTTTATTTCGAATTTTTCCTTCCGAAATCCTTATCTTAAGATTATATAATAAAATGTAATATATCATTCTGTGTTCTTTAACTTTATTTACAAGAAAATCTCTTTCATATGAAGACGCAGCCCATAACGTCCTGTGCATATAACAATAACGTAATGTAATAAAATCCCGGCGGAGAGCGGTGGATACCACTATGTGTGAGGATAATTATATTTTTATCATCATCATTCTCTTAAGAGCAGCTTATGATGGTTGCTATTTAATCACTTATACAGGATGTGGCCTGTAATTGGAGCAAAAAATTAAACGGTACACTATTGAGCTCTCCAGCATTTATTTTCAAATGGTTTTAATTGAAAACAAAAACTTTTTTTTATTTTTTTCTTAAAAGTAACTTATATGTACTTTTTTACTCTACCGAAGTGATATTAATAACTATTTAAAAAAAAACTTTTTTTAAATTATATTAAAAAAAATCCCAAATATATCCTTTTAAACCAAAAATGCGACAACGATTATGAGTCATAACTTGAAGCAACCTCAAAATTAGCATTGACTGCCGCGCTATAATCTCTAGGTGCCAAGATCCGTTACTTGGAGGTCATAACATTGAGTCAAAATTTGTAACAATTGAAAAAAAAAATTTATTGACACTCGTGGCTACTGGAGATGCTCTAAGGAAGCGTCCGTTGAATTTATTGCTCCTATTACAAGCCACACCCTGTATTTGTGGATAAGACGCCCGTCACTGTCGCACTCACATAATTGTCGGAATGTAACGAATGTCCTATCCACGACGGTAAATTCCTCTGAAACCTTACCGTACGCGACCAAGGTTCTAAGGTCTGAGGATGAATGCCCTGCTGACGGCGAGCGGTGCGATGGTCGAAAGCAACCGTGGGCATCATGTCGAACAGTTTTTCGGAGCACAACCCATTATACAATCGATAGAATAACTTAATAACTTTTCCTCGATCTTCCTTTGTTTTTATACAAGGTGTATATTTCATTTTATTTATTGCTTGAAATAATAGTAATAGTACAGAAAGGTCTTAAATACAAACATTAGGTTCAATTATTTCACCTTACAGGCATAAATAAAAATAAATAAATAAAAAGCCTTTTTATTTGTCACACATTACAAGAAAGAGTATAGAATAAAAAAATAACAATTACATTATTTTTTAACCTATTACATCTTATTATTTCTATTTAAATATTTTTCATACAATGATAATTTGATTTACATAAAATACATTACTTAATATCTTATATTTTCTAATAATTAGTAACATTCAATGCAATAATAATTTGATTATTCGTACTGTAAAATTATTCTTAGTTATTTAAATACATTGTCATTGAAAACTTCTTGTTTTGAATAACTAGATTTTTAATGTTTGTCAAGTTTCTGTGAGAACCCCTCCTGTGAAGGTAAAGGCCTCCTCCAGTGATGACCTTACAGGCATGCAATAGTATTAATACAGTTGTTTATTTTACATTAATTAAATAACAGTCACTAAATTTCGTGCATTTTATTTTATACTAAATTTTGATGTCAATTATTAAATTCATTATAGTTACATTTCATAAGTCGTAAAAAATTTGAGCCTAATATACTACTTTGCTTATCGGGTGTATATTAATGTAGTTTATTAATAATCTATGATAAAATCAATTACATTGCTTTTTGAGGTAGGTTGTGTATCTTTATTTTTGTTGTGCCTGTGCGCAGTGTAAGTTGCAAATGCAACATACGTCAATATCTTAGTTAAGAGGGCGCAGTACGATCGGTGTGGATCGGTTCTCCAAACAAACGTATTTATGCTCTCATTTTAAAACGCCATGCTAGAATAACATGAAAATTTGTATACACAATGGGATCCGGCATATCTAGGTCGGATCATAGTTTCTGTTGCTAGAAATTGTAAAAGAAAAAAAATACAGCGGCTTTTTGAGTTTTTTACGGCTTGTATGAAAACCTTAATAATCGCTGTATTTTTTCTCAATTATGATTTCAAGCAACAAAAACTATGATCCGACCTAGATATACCGGATCCCATTGTGTATACAAAGTTTCATGTTATTCTAGCCCGGCGTTTTAAAATGAGAGCATAAATACGTTTGTATGGAGAACCGAACGTACTGCGCAGTCTTAAAGGTAATATAGGTTTCACATTATGAAAATGCACGTGCCGTTTATGCTGTTAGATTTGATTTACTCAGTTTTTAAGTAAGTTGGTAAAGGACTTTCAGTCTAGATACCAACTAGTTCCTACTAATTACGTCTAAGTGTAGAGTTACAAATCAAGTAGCAAATCATAAAAATAGCTTTTGGAATAGTTAAGAACTCCCAACATTGAATTAAATATATATATTGGGGTGTCTGAAGTTTTCCTTAGCCTGTAAAGTGTCCCACAGATGTGGACGAAGGTCTGCCCCTTGACTTCCACTCGTCTCGGCTCTGAGCGGTTTCAGGCCAGTCGTTGTGAAAAGCATCTGGCATCTGGGTCATCCCGCCATCTCCGCCTTGCCCTGCCACGTCGTTGCTGCCGATTTTGAGATATCCACTCTGTGCCTAATTTAGCACACCTCTGTGGTTTTCAGTACATTAATATGCATATAATTGACACCCAGCTGCCATGTTTGGGAGCATCAAATATACACCGCGGGCACTAATAGCCCGAAAGATTTTCACCACATATTTTTGACGACACTACGAGTAAATAATGAAGTCAAAAAGTAGTAGGTGGCTATGTCACGCCTTTAGGGTGTGTTAGACTTGAGATTTATTAACTTGTGATTTGTTTTAAATAAATAATATCTCTTAAAATTATGGGTTTTTGGACTATGTGTTACACCACATTATATACTCTACTTAGGCTTTAATATTTCGGGTTATAAGGGCCCACGGTGTATAAAAAGACATTCTCACACAGCTCTAGTGGATACCCATTCACCTTTACCGCGATGTAATTTTTTATAGTGGGTATAGGTAGTAGAACCGGTGGTAGTTTATTGACGTTCATAGGTGCATGTAATATGCCTAATTTGAAGAATAAACTACTTTTACTTTTTATAAAAAAACATCAAATCAATGCCAGAAACCCGCTAGGCGAGCGCTCGTAAGTGCTTTTCTCTTTATACGGTAACGTATGTTATCTGCTACGAGCGTAGCGCTACGAAATCATTAGCAGTACATACATACATAAACTCACGTCACGCCCATATTCCCAAAAGGGATAGGCAAAGCTCACGAAAATTAATTTCAATGCCACTTTTAGCAATCATTAGCAGTGAAAGTGTTAAAATGAATGAAAATATAGATAGCTATCAATACAACAAATACAGTCAAAATAGGATCGACAATGAGCTTGTGATTGTTCTTGAGTCACAAGGATACATATATTATAGAGGTCCTAATTAGAGCTAGTCGTCCTACCTTCAGGGAGGCAGGCTTTAGTATATATGTGGGATTGGTACCATTTGATGGTTGCGTAAGGTGCTGGCTGCACGATAATGAATAAAGGACGTTCGAATATAGTTTGAGACCCGGGTATGTCCTAAAACTACGACCAAGACCACCGGGGGATGGGCAGCAGCATCCCTGGAGTGCGGTGGAGATACTGCGATCGCCAGCTCGCATGCCAAGCGTGGCGATTATGGCATATACCCCCCGTGAATTTGGGGGAGGCCAATGTCCAGCAGTGGACGTCCTATGGCTGATATGGTGGCGTTGGATGGTGGATTGTAGTTTGAATTGCTTTCGAATGGCGAAAGAGTTGACGGATGACGCAGTGTGTAAGACGATTGGAAAGAAGCAAGACGTGGTAATTTTTATTTTACAAATTATAGGAGACGTGTTCAAGAAAGAATTTCATATATTTCTACGTGTATCCAGTCCAGGGTCCTACATGTATAAATAGGCACGGCAGCGACGTTAAGGAAAAGCTCCATTATAAAATACGAACTTCATCTTGAGAAAACTAAAGCATGTTTTTAAAATTAAGTACGTAATAAAACTCACCAAAACTAGTATTAAAAACCCAAACTAATCTCAACTTCAAAGTCTACTACTAACACATTTCTAGCACGTTAACCTATGGAGATATAACCATAAAAGTGAAATCTCCCCGAGTTTCTTATTGACATAAGGCTTTTTGGTATAGGAAAGCGAAATTCCCTCTTACTCATATTTTAATAACACGTTTTTATGACAGCATTTTTCATTCTCGAAGCATAAAGTTTATACAAACTTTCAGTAAGTAGAACGTAGTGAAAATGAAAAAGAATTTCTGAACTCTAGTTTTAAGATTTACCAAAGAGCTTTATGAAACGGGGATAAAAACTTGTTTTCTGCTTTAAAATTGTTTCAGAATGCACTAGTTGGGCATAATCCTGAAGCAGAGCTCAACTTTAGTTTTAAAATCAGAAAAGCCGACAGCGGAGTAAGCCTTGTTAAAGTATGAAAAAATGTCTGTGTGCTCTGGGTACTCGTACACGATGACATTGTAGGTACGTTCAACATATACCTATTTTGCTACTATTTACGTCTAGGCAGAGTCTACTTCAATTAGAGAGATAGGAAACAGCGGAATGAGATCTCGATCGTATTTCAAGCAGCCCAAATGCGGAAGTACAGTTAACAGCAAAAGTAGATGGTCATTTTAGTATCTTGTCACTTTCACTATTTTGACGCATCCCAAATGTCGCTGTATTGTTACATTAGTGCGACAAAGTACTAAAATGATCATCTACATTTGCTGTTGACTTTACCTACCCACACCTTACACAAGACTGCAACCATAATAATACCACTTGTTCGTTAATATATTTATCTTAAGTACACAAAAATGACACTTACACCGTTGTAATAACGCTCCTTTTGGCTTGTATTATTTTCACCAATCAAAATACTCACACATCACGACATCTGTATTCAACCAATCACAGACGATCTCTCATATATACGTCAAAACGAGTTGCCACGCTTGACACTTGCATTCTGTATCTCAATACGATTGACTTAATTTTATAATTGTGAAGAAATTATAACTGTATCCGAAGATCCTCGTCTTTCAATCATCTTCTTGCTCCTATACGGAACACCACTACTAAACTAGCGCCGTGGATGCGTGGTGTTTTGTTTTTGTTCCTGGTGATGAGTGCGGTTACCAGAGCTCTCGAGGATTCACTGTGTTGAAAGTGGAGAGTCTGTATTTGTTTCTAATTTATCTATTTATTATTACCCCGGCAATTACACCTCTGTAACTTAAAACAAATTTATAGAGCCTTGCAACTTCTGCAAGTTGAATTTGACCCTACAAAAATCTCTAAGTCGAAATCCTCTTAAGCTGAAACCAATCTCATTTTCGCGTTTCCCTGGAGATTCGTGCTACCGTGACTGTATTAAAAGAAATTAGTGATCGTTATTTTTTTATGTCCTTGCTTATATTTCAGTGGCCTAGATATACTAGAAACTGGTAGACATATAATATCACACAAGTTTATCAAAGATGAGAAAATGTATCAAAACGTGCAAACATATGGAAGTCTATGTGTAGGGGAGGCCTATGTCCAGCAGTGGACATATTTCGGCTGACATGATGATGATGTACGAACAGGTAATTGTAGGTCTAAGCATGGGAGTAGAATATTGCAGGCTGAGTATGATTTTTAAACGGACATTATTGGGCTCCCATTTCATCATCATCATGTCAGGACATAGGCCTCCCCCAAAGACTTCCACAATGATCGGTCCTGCGCCACCCGCATCCAGCGGACACCCGCGACCTTCACCAGGTCATCAGTCCACCGTGTGGGGGGCCTGCCCACGCTACGCCTTCCGGTACGTGGTCGCCACTCGAGAACCTTTCCGCCCCAACGGCCATCGGTTCTACGTGCTATGTGCCCCGCCCACTGCCACTTAAGTTTAGCGATTCGGATGGCTATATCGGTCACTTTGGTTCTGGTGCGGATGGCCTCATTCCTGATGCGATCACGCAGAGAAACTCCCAGCATAGCTCTCTCCATTGCCCTTTGGGTGACTTTGAGCCTTCTTATGAGGCCCATAGTAAGCGACCACGTTTCAGTGCCATATGTCATCACTGGCAACACACACTGGTCAAAGACTTTTGTCTTGAGACACTGCGGAATATTGGACGAAAAGATGTGCCGTAGCTTCCCGAACGCTGCCCAGCCGAGTCGGATTCGACGATTAATCTCTTTCTCGAAGTTGGACCTACCTAACTGGACAGTCTGTCCTAGGTATAGGTAATCGTCTACAACTTCGAGCGTAAAGTGTCCGATTGTTAAGGGAGTTGGTGCGACATGGACATTTGACATGATCTTCGTCTTGTCCATGTTCATCCTTAGACCAACTCGCTCGGAGGCTTTACTGAGGTCATTGAGCATTGTACTTAAATCCTCCATGGTCTACTATATCGTCAGCAAACCGAAGGTGAGTGAGGTAGTCGCCGTTTATGTTGATGCCTAGCCTTCTCCAGTCCAGAGTCTTGAAAACATCCTCCAGTGAGAAAATTGAATATCATTCCACCAATTAAATTCAGGTACTGGCAGGTATAAGGTGCGCGATTCGACTTTCTCCTGAGACACGTTGTGACATCCCTAATCGTGTGATATGACCACAAAAGTGGTATCGTGTTCAAGTTAGATTTTCTATGAATGACTTGGCGAATCGCCATTTCACAAAAGTGGCCCACTATTCGACCAAGTATCTATTCAAACAAAAACAAAAAAGGTAGATCTATCTAACTTACTACGTAAAAAGAGATTTAAATAGATCAACATTACGCACGCTCGACAACGTTACCTAATCCCTCCATTGCTCGAAATTTCAAGATATTAATTGAGCCCTTTGTTTGCCAATTCCTATTGGTCAATCACGAATACCTTTAAAACTTATGTCTGGGGAATATGACTCAAAATTGTACACATATTTTAAGAGCAACTCTATGCTCTGCCGATCTGGTAAGCTTCATGTGAAGTGAGGCATTTAGCCGGCTGGGAGAGTAATATGATTGATTGACACTCGAAGCTGAAATGATCGACTTTGTGGAATTGTGAAATATTCGTTGAAATTGTTTTACTTGCCGTCATAGATAATCTTTTAATAAATTCATATGTTTGTGTGTGTGTGGCAACGCATATTATGCGTTCAAGTCCATACAATGTTGTTCCTATATGGCCAGATTTTAGTCAATCTTACGTAAAGCTGTCTTATTCCTCAAAGCTCATTAAGGCAGCTTGTCATTAAATACTCACAGGTACGTCACAACATGTATGTAAACCGCTGAAACGACTTAAGTTCAGTCAGTTCAGTGCTCGGCTACTAAAGCGGGGTGAGGCGCGGGGCTTGAGGGGAGCAGGCGCGGGGTTACCCCGCTTGCAACCGCGCGGAATGATTCTGTTCGCGTGCTCGCTGCCGATGTCAAAATGCCACAGTATAGCGACTACCACAGTAGTACAACACTGGTCAATAAAACTGTATAAAAGTACTTTTAAATAAAAGTGAATGGAAATAGTGTATTGAAATAAAGTATTTCTCTAGTAGTTTCTCTTATCCTTACCTATATTATTCAATTGTTGAATTGAATTTAATTATATTATAAATAAATATTTATATTATTTACAGTTATTATTCCTTGCGAAATATTGTTTCTTGCATTTATTTATTACCGACTTCAATAGAAGGAAGGAGGTACTCAGTTCGTCTGCAAGTTTGCTTGTACTTTTTTTTATGTATGTATGTTCCCCGATAACTCTTGACTACGTTGGCCGATTTTGATAATTCTTCTTTTGTTTCAAAGCAGGTACCCCGACATTGGTCCCATATAAATTTGGTGAAGGTCTGATGATGGGATCTAAGAGGAATCGAGGGAACTCGTCGAATTTGATAGCACGCATATGCCGATTTCGGTATTCTCTGAAGGTAACCAAGCATTGGCTCACGGAAACCACAAATTGTGGCATAGCAAGTACAAAATTGAAGTCGTTTTTTTTTGGTATAAATTATTAGAATTATGGAGCTCGTGGCTCAGCGGCGCCTGCGTACCGCGTGCGGTATGCTAGGCAAAAGCGACTTGGGCCCGGGTCAGTTCTTGGTTGGGTGACTGATTTGAGTAGTTTACAGTCTAGTGGCCGTTGGCTGTATGTAATATTGGAGTATCGTTGGATAACTCGTTTGAAAATATCAGAGTCCGAAATATGTCGCTCGATGAGTCCGAAATATGTCGCTCTGTGAGTCCGAAACATGTCGCTCGATGAGTCCGAAACATGTCGCTCTGTGCGTGCGAAACATATCGCTCGATGAGTCCGAAACA
The DNA here is from genome assembly GCA_905163555.1 of Notocelia uddmanniana. Taxonomy (NCBI): domain Eukaryota; kingdom Metazoa; phylum Arthropoda; class Insecta; order Lepidoptera; family Tortricidae; genus Notocelia; species Notocelia uddmanniana. The sequence goes on from LR991068.1 coordinate 23,305,364, forward strand.
TGTCGCTCGATGAATCCGAAACATGTCGCTCGATGAACCCGGAACATATTGCTCGATGAATCCAAAACATGGGGCGCGATGAATCCGAAACATATCGCTCGATGAAACCGAAACATGTCGCGATGAGCTGGAATAATGTCGCAAGAATGGTTACAGAGTCTAGTCGTCGTTGGCTGTATGTATTATTTCATTTGTCAGTCAGTCCGGCTCCATGTTCATCCATTCATTCATCGAGCGACGTTTTAGATGATATTACTTCCAACATGAAATACTGTATAATTTGCTTTTGGTTTTTTTTTTGTAAATTTGGATTATTGTATTTAGATTATTTTAGTTTTATCTGTTGCTCATTTTTTGTTTTTTTTTTTAGTTTTCATTGTTTTTGTTATTTGTTCATTATCTTTGTTTAGTTTAATTTTTGTTTTATTTTTTGTTTCTTCATGTTATTTTTTAAGTTTTAGTACTTTTCATACTTTTAAAGGCGGTGTTTTAGGTATTTCTTGTACTTTTCATATTGTTTTTAAGTTTTTTTTGCGTATTTTTACAAGCTTTTCGTGTTTATTATGCTTGTTTTTTTTCGTGACCCATAATTCGACACCCATAATTTCATTTACCATAACACTATAGATATATATGTAGATAGATAAACTCTATACATATCCACAACAAATACGGCAGAATACAGTACTAAAATTAAATATTAATTCAGACATTATCTTGCAACTACTTAAGAAAAAAGACCTAGAAACTAAACGAATGAGCCATGTGTCGTGGCAGAGTAGGCTTTTGTACAAGAACACTAGTGTTTGCCAAACAGTCAGTCCGGGCTCCTTTCGAACTCTTCGGAAGTTCTTCCTCAGCATAAGAATATTTGTGGCACAGGTACACTGCTGATCTGCACACGTTATATGGTCAATGAGCATTTCTCGCTTTTGTATCTGTGTGTCTTTTGTTTTGTTCAGTATATAAATATCTTCTTTCTTTCTTATCTCCCCCGTAGTGATCGAAACACATGTCATCCAGAGTGGCCATTTAAACTTTAAAGGTGACTTTTTACCGTCTGTTAAAAACCACCCAAAAATCAGCCAAGTATATATAGCGTACCACTTCTGGACCTTAACAACCAAAAATAGAGTTGAAAAATGCTAAATTACTTTCTTGGATGACCAATGTAATTACACTTCAATAAAGAGTCTCCAACGATTTACTATTAAGCAGATCCTACGCTCGTTCTACTATCGTGGTTTAAATAAAATGAAACTTGCGCATTTACTTTCCATTCAAAGTAAATAAAAAATAGCCACATAAACCATATAATTATTCTCTTAGCACATCGTTACTAACGATTCTAAATGTAGTTTGAGAAATGTATTTTGAGAGAGAGAGAGAGAATGAACTCCGTACCGTGTGGTGCCGGATTAGAAAAGCACCTCCCCCTTTCTTCTCCTGGATATCGTAAGAGTCGATTGTGAGTATGGGAACCAGATTGAAGTGTATTGTGGGTGATGGGCTAACAACCTGTCACTGCAATATCACATTTTCTCCATCTATAAACCTGCAATAGCTGAAAGTGGCACTTAAAAGTAATTTACATGTGGTCTGCCTACCCCTCTTGGGAATATAGGCGTGAGTTTTATGTATTGGTATGTCGTGGGGGACGCAAGTGAAACGCACTGAGATTAGTTGCACACTGATTTAATATCCCGCGGTAACAGGTGGCGCGCGGGCGCAGCCGCTGCCTTATAATACGTACTATTCCCTCCACCTTTATTTAATAGAACAATTTAAAAGTATTGCTTGAAGTCTACATTAAGCCTAGCCTGCCGTGGCGGCCGACTCGAGCTCGCAGATTCCAGAGTGTCTTGACCTGCTACGGAGACGTCATCACTTTGGACAACTACATTTTCGTCTTGTTGAGGGCACTGTCTCTCTGCGGACATACCACCTTCGTCCCCCTCTGCGGGGTGAAACGTGTCAAGATCTTCAGGTTCCTCCGATACCGCTGGCAAAGCTGGTCTGACAGTAGGGTCGGCCACGCTCGTGGACTGGACTGGCCCGGGGGTGGGCACGGGCAGGAACACGGTGGCCGGCGGTGTCACTGAAATGGCTCCAGCAGTAGGCACCACAGATCTCGGAGTAGATGACATGTGTGTTTGCCCTTTGTCAGAAACAATCTGATTTATGTGTTTTTTAAGTATGTTGCCTGTTTCTTCGTCTTCTATGAAATATAAACGTTTTCCTAATTTTTGTACTATTTTTCCTCTTTTCCAATTAAATTTATTTTTATTTATATATTTTTTGTATAAAATTCGTTCATTTATCTTGAAGTCGGTTCTTGGTGAACCGCCGTGGTAGCTAGCCTGCAAGCACTGTTTATCTTTGACTAACGAGGCGCGATTAGTGACCGAGGATGGTGGCGGTGAGTCAGTTACTGTTAGTAGGTCTAACCTTGACCTTAACTTTTTGCCAAATACTAACTGTGCTGGTGACGTACCAGTGGTCGAGTGAATCGAATTTCTGTAGTCAAATAAATACTTCATTAATTTACAGTTAATCTTAGCATTACTGGTATTTGACATTAGTAACGTTTTTATACCTTTCTTAATGATTTTAACATAAGACTCTGCTTGGCCGTTGCTAGCCGGAAGATAAGGTGCACTAGTCAAGTGTTTTATTTTGTTAAGCATGCAAAATTGTTTAAATTCATCTGACGTAAACGACGTACCATTGTCACTCACTATACATTGAGGTGTGCCAAAACGAGACATGACTTCGCATAGCTTCTCAATCACGTTAAACGCGGAAGTATTTGTCTTCATATCGAAACACTCAACCCATTTACTAAAAGCGTCTACTACCACTAAGTATGAGTGATTGTTTATCGGACCAAGAAAATCAATATGTAGCCTTTGAAATTCGTGTTCAGGGTATGGCCATGGCACTATATTCACCCGAGGGGGCGAAGGCCGTAGCTGGACACAAATATTACAAGCACCCACGATCCTTTCAATGGCTTGATCCACGCCCGGAAACCAAAATTTTGACCGAACTTCCGCTTTGCATTTCACTATGCCTAGATGAGTGCTATGAACTTCTTGTAATACCTGTTCCCTAAGTGTCAGCGGTATTATTATTTTGTGCCCTCTCATTAAACATCCATTCTCTAAAGATAGTTCATTTCGGCAGAGATGATACGGCTTAAGCCGGTTATCAGTGATTTTTTTGGGCCAACCTTTCCTAACAAAATCGCATATTTCCCGTAGTTCAGTATCCTTTAATGTTTCGCGGCGCAAATCATCAATTGTTAAAGGTAAGCATCCGTCTATTACAAAGTTGATGTATGCGGCGCGATCATCAAATGAACCGGTTTCGGCTATGTCGTGACTTACCGTCGTCGCGCTGTTGCCATGTGTAATTGGCGCGCGGGATAGGTAATCCGCGCTGTTATTCCCGCTCCGGACGTATTGAATAACATAATTATATGCCGATAAGAAAATCGCGTACCTTTGCAGCCGATTAGCTGTGATCTCAGGAATGCCTTTTTGTGGCCCAAAAATAGAAAGTAACGGTTTATGGTCGGTACGAAGAACGAACGGTTGCGACCTACCATATAGGTATTGATGAAACCGCCTGATTCCAAATATTATAGCCGTTGCTTCCTTTTGGATTTGAGCATAATTTTTTTCTGCGTCCCGTAAGACTCGCGATGCGTAGGAAACCGGCCTTTCTACTCCATCAGAACCTACTAACGATAGCACAGCTCCAAGGCCGACTGATGACGCATCTACGGTAACTATTATTTTTGCGGAAGGGTCAAAATGTGCTAATACTTGTTCGGAAGCCAACTGCTGTTTAATTGCATCGAATGCCTTTTGATGTACCGAAGTCCATGACCATTTAACATTTTTTCTAACTAAATCATATAATGGACTTAAGATAGTCGATGCGTCCGGTACAAAGTTTCGATAATAGTTGACTAAGCCTAGGAACGATTGCAATTGTGTTACGTTCTCGGGGCGCGGTGCTTTTGCAATGGCATTCACCTTTTGTTGCGACTTTGAGATACCGTCTTTATTTATTACATGGCCTAAGTACGATATCTCGTCTTTAAAGAATTCGCATTTGTCCCTATGCAAAGTTAAGCCCGCATCCTTGAACCGTGCTAGTACGGCGTTCAGTCTTTGTAGATGTTCCGTTTTATCGCGCCCTGTTATGAGCACGTCGTCCAAAAAACATAACACTCCGTCCAATCCCGCCAACAGCGTACTTAAAGCACGCTGAAAGCTTGCTGGCGAGCTTTTCAAGCCAAAAATTAATCGATTGTACTTAAATAAGCCGCGGCTGGTGTTAATACAAGTAATGCCATTTGGATCGTTGATCGGGAACTGGTTATAAGCCATTGACATGTCTAACTTCGAAAATTGAACGCCGCCGTGCAGTTTAGCAAATAACTCGTCAACCGTTGGGAGCGGATAGGTCTCGTCGATCAGCTGATTATTGATAGTGCGTGAGTAATCTGCGCAGATTCGCACCGTGCCATCCCGTTTCAACACGGGTACAATAGGTGAAGCAAACTCTGAGTATTCCACTGGTTCCAAAATATCCAATTGTACCAACCTATCGATTTCCTTCTCCACTTTTTCCTTGAGAGCGAATGCAACGGGGCGTGCTTTGATAAATACCGGTTTTGCGTTGTCTTTTAAACTTAAATTTATTTTGTATTTATTAAAACAGCCCAGACGATCACTGAAAATCTCTTTATAGTCCGACAATATTTTTTCTAGTAAATTCTCGTCTTTACAATAATTAATCGGTGCTAACTCGAGACTGAATTTCGAGATGAAATCTCGACCTAGGAGCGGGGGTCCACCATTTCGAATGACGTAAACATCCATTGTGTTTTCGCGGCCCTCATAACATAACGGTAAATTGACAACGCCTAAGCTATTTATTGCAGTTCCTGTGTAGCCGATTAACTTTTTCTTTGAGGGTAGCAATGGCACGTCATTAAAAAAAGTACGATATGTTTCCTCCGAGATAGCCGTTACCGAAGAACCACTGTCTATTTGGAACTTAATCGAAACGTTATTTATCTTAATAATTTCGACCATTGGTGCCCCATCTTTTGAACGAATGTTAAAAAACTCACCGTCATCGTTCTCGCTCACCTCTCCCGCCTCGATGTACTTAACTACTTTGCACATATTACTTAAATGCCCTTTCGTATGACATTTTTTACACTTATAATTTCGAAACCGACACTTGGTAGCACTATGCTTATATCTACCACACACCGAACACTGTACACTGGACGAAGACGCGGACGCACGAGCAGAGGCTTTTTCAATCTGGAACAGCCCGCTGGCTTCCCCAGCCATCGGAACTGGTGCTCCAGCAGAGCCGGCGGCGGCACCGCCAGCGCGAGCTACCCTGACGCTCTCCGCCAAGTCTATCGCCTTAGACAACGTGAGTTCGCCGACACTTTGCGCGAACAGCTTTTCTCGCTCTGGACCGGGAAGCATTCCCATTAAGAATCTGTCCAGAATAGTGTCGTCCATATTTTTAAACTGACAATGCGCGGCGAGGCCCTTTAGTCGCGCAGCCCACTGCGCGTGTCCTTCGCCCGCTTGTTGGGTAGCCGAATAAAAATGGAACCGCTCGACGTAGCCGCAGCGTTTTGGCGTGAAATGGTCGTCTAAAATTTTCACAACATCTGAAAATCCTTTCTCTTCTAGCGTTTCTGGTAACGCTAAATTACTTGCTAGCCGGTAGGTAGACTCGGCGAGTGCGCTTAGCAAGATGGCTCGACGTTTCACCTGAGCTTTGTCCGACGTGTCATCTATATCATTGGCTATAAACCACTGTGTTAGCCTGTTCCTGTAGGTATTCCAGTCTTGTATTTCGTGATTAAATCCCGAAATTAAACCGAAAGTCCCAGCCATCGCCGTCAAATGGTATGTCGTGGGGGACGCAAGTGAAACGCACTGAGATTAGTTGCACACTGATTTAATATCCCGCGGTAACAGGTGGCGCGCGGGCGCAGCCGCTGCCTTATAATACGTACTGTATGTATGTTACTAATGAAATCCATATTTTTGTTTGCCGTAAATGTAACGTTTCCTTAAGTAGTTTTCCTCTGAAGTTCTTCACGATTATTACTTATTATAAAACAAACCCAACTTTACATACTCGTATCAGTAAATTTTACGGTTTCGGTGGAAATTACTTTAATGGCAAATGACGATTAAGTCAAACACTAGTGCTATGGCAATCGATAGGATCTAGTCTTGAGACGTTTGGTGCTGATTAATAAGCCGTAATATCTTCGCGGTAATTGTCGCTATGAGTGTAAGGCGACTTCCTGACTTGGCGGGGCGGGAGCGATATGTCATAGGTATTTTGCTCTTTGACGTGAATTTACCGATGTGAGATTTCCTCACTTGACGAAATGTCAGTAGTACGTTTGCGCAGTAGTAATACCATGCGCAGAAGTGGGGCAGTACTGCATCAGTATCGGTTGACAATGACAGCTGACAGTTTTCTCATATCGTACCGCCCCCGCATCGACAAGTCAGGAAGGCGCCTTATTGAGGAATTGAAAGATTTGTTACCACGAGAGATCTCCACAATAACTCAGTCGCTTTAGAAGTATTATAAAATCTGCCATGCCATTTGACATTAAGTCAATTTGAGTAATAAATACTAAATATATATACATATATATAAAATCTGGAGTTCAGAGCAGTGTACGGAATACAGATGTAGTGGGTTCAAATTGCACTGGTTACGAATATCTTTTCACTTTTACTGGATACTAACAATATCCTTAGCAGAAACTTCCGCTTGGTAAAAACTTACAGTTATGTACCTATTAACTACTAAATGTTTCTAAGAAACGCTGGTAGAGCTAACTTTGTAACAATGATCGTGTAACCAATTTTTGGTTTAAATGTTTTTGTTTTAACGATGATTACGCCTACATAATACGCTTCTTCCACATTTATTTCTAGTTTTAAGTTTCACCGTTAATTGATGTTCCAAAAACTTTCCAAAAAGTAGCTTCACAATTCTTCAATATTTCGACAATTAAGGGAGTCGTTACGTAATTAACAATAATTCATTGTTACAGGTAACAATTAAATCGGAATCGAAATGGAGCAGATAACAAAACACCTTGTAATTATTGCGGCTCTAATGACCGCGAGGCCGGCCACCACCGCCAAGGACGACCACAAAATAGAATATTACCAACCCATATTCACCAACATTTGTGACATCGTCGACCGACGTTCCCTCGTCCACTGCTACTGCGACAGTACGAAACCAAAGATGGCCACCAGAGCTGACTGCTGGATATTCACTGGAGGAATCACCCCGGAAGACCCCATCTGGCCTAACTTCTCTTCCCAATCTGAACTAGAACACCTCATGTTCAACGTTCGCTCCGACGAAGCACTTACTTTCATACCAGCTAAGGCCATTGTTAGATTAGAAAGACTGAAGCATATATCTATACAGTTTGGAACGATACAGAGCATCCCACCGTACGCGTTCACAAACTCCTCAACTATCCGACAGATCGGCTTAAGATCGAACAAGATAAGCACCCTGGAGAGACACTCGTTCGCACAAATGATGATGCTGTCCAATCTTAGTTTAGACGACAACCAAATAACAGAACTGAGACGGGACGTTTTCTTCGGACTGCCGAATTTGCATGTCTTACATTTATCAAATAACAATCTAAGTTTGATTCACGAGGGATGCTTCAAGCACCTCAATAATCTAATAGAGCTAAAGTTGGATTTGAATTCCATATCAGTTGTTACCAGGGAAATGTTCGAAGGGCTGGAGAATTTATCTCGGTTGAATTTGAGGAGCAACCGCTTGACTATGATAGGTAATTTGGCGTTTAGTGAGCTGTGGGGTTTAAAGGACCTGATGTTGGACAACAATGCGATTGAATACGTGTCTGAGCGCGCTTTTGGAGGCCTGACGCAGCTAAGAAAACTTACTCTTTCCGGAAACAGGTTAACCGCCTTCTACGAAGACATTCTCGAAGATATAAGGAGCCTAATAGTATTGGACATGAGGGACAACCTGCTCGAGTCGATGTCTTATGAGACCATTAGGCCGGTCGTCGAGAACGGGAAATCCGCTTCAAAAGCAGTTTACTTGGACGGTGAGTTCACAATTTCATATTATTACAAAACCACCGTAAGTATTCTGAATTATCAGACAAAAACATTTTGCGAAAAGGTTCAAAGCATCGAGATAAATCTCTGTTGTTACGCGTTTGCTCGTTTAGCCAAAAAGTCGTATCTCAACTAAAGAGCATAGGAACATACATCCGTTTGGTTTAGATGAGATTATGTAATATGTAAGTTGTGTTTGCTTGCGCTAATATAAGGATAGCTTTGCAAAGAATGCGTGTATAATCGTATTATTCCGTACCGTGGATATCTGGAGTGTAAATCAACCTGCGGGGGGTCGGATCGTTCCTATATTTCGCAAAGAGACCCGATAAATTTCCCGGCTCCATCGAGGAATAGCATTTTATTTGCAAACAGCGTTGTTTCTTTATTAGCCGTTTTACAGCGTTGCTGTTGGTTATTCATGAATGAGCTCATTCGGGCCCGGGTTGTTTTGACATTTAAAATTAAGGAAGCAGCCATCTAATCTTTTGCTACTGCTTTGTGCTGTATTTATTTTATTTAGTATATTTTTATTGCACACAGGGAGTCGTAACTCATTACAAGTAGGAATAAAATGGTTGTTAATAGCCTGCTAGGGCTTTTATCAGGGCGTTTATTTAGTTTTCTTTTCTATAGCCATGATATTTTTAATGTAGTACCGTGTCAAATGTTGAATACCATATAAGAACGTTGAGATATGTAGATGTGTGGAAAAAAACTGGGCCGGATAAAATTGATGTACAAGTTGGAAAAATAAAATATTATGATACATTATTGGGTTAGTTTATAATTTTTTATTATTAAGATCCCGATGGTAAGCAAACACTATGGAGCAATCACAAACGCGCTACCAACTCCTTTATGGCTAAAGGATTAGTTGTCTTAGCTGCTGGAGAATTTATTTCTATAGAGCATGTCCGTCGCACTCACACAGCGCATCCTCGGCTACTTACCACCGATAACGCAACGCAATAGCTACAGAAAATATGATTATGGCTGCGATCTGCCGTAAGGTGGAGGTACTTCCCTAGTTGGGCTGTTCCAAATATAAACGAGATGACATTTCGCTGTGCACTCTTTCTCTATAAAGGGACGGATCAAGTGTAATAACGTTCATTTTAGACTTGTTCGTTTATTGTCTCTGCGAATTAAAAACGAATATCTATGTATAACAACATAATAAAAAATCTCATGAAATAAGTTCACAATAACGTTGGAGAAATGATTTATTGGTATGACTTGCAAATCAAGTTCCTCACACGGCATTAAATCAGTTTTATTCTCTAAGGTACTAAAGAAAATTTACGTGAAGGCATGACACTCGAATTTAATTCTCAGTAAGAAGAGCGTAAGAAAATAAAGTACCTATATGAATCAAATGTTTTACTTCATACCGTAGTATGAGATCTATATTGTTATTATAGGTAGTTACAATTTGACTTACAAGCTATGTCTATGTTTTAAGTTAGAAGGTGACATTAACCTGCAATGTCGTAAGCTTATTCTAAACATTTATAAATTTTTAACGAGTTGAAAGAAGATCCCCATTACTTGAAGATAATACAAACATAATTAAAAATATTAGATTACAGGCTTACAAGATTTTGCCACTTTCATTATTATGTTAATTGGATTCACGCATAATAATGAGTTTAACTTAGCACTAATTTCTATCGACATTCCTTTTTGCGGGTTTACCACGCACTATGGGCTTCTGCTCGCTCCGTGAAAGACAATGGAAAACTGTAACGCGAGCCTAATGGCTTTATTACCCCAGTGTTCACTTTGGTTGAGGGCGAGTATAGTACTTACAATTATTTTTATTCTGACAACTAACTTGACGTATGTCAAGCTAGTTCAGACCTGATGAACTCAGTACCACAATATGGACAGTCAAATCTCCCAGTAATCACAGAATGCCGTTTTGACTTTCCGTAACGCCACCCATCAGTGACATGATTTTTTGTGCATTATCGCTTGGAAACCATTTGACATGAGTTTTGGCGAACATTTCCGACGCACTGCACCATTTTGGGAGTCATGCATTCTGAATTCGTTAAGAGTCCGCAGGAAGTTCGGTTCTCCACACAAATTTTCAAATGACAGTCTTATTTGAAAATGACATGCTGAAATTACATGAAAATTCGGCATATCCATAGACCGGCAATTAGTTTCTGTTGCTTGACATTGTAATAGAGAAAAAATATAGCGTACATTCTATTACAGTCCAGCCTATACCTACTTATATATGTGGCGGATCCCAATGTGTATACAAAGTTTCATGTTTGTCAACACGGCAAATGAGAACAAAAAGATATTTTTTCTCCGAAAAACACTGTTAAATATTAAATGTGTTTCGTATACATAAACTTTATTTTAAAGTCAAAATATTTTTTTATTCAAATAGGCCTAGCAACAAACATTTTAGAATCGTCAGTTATAGTAGTTTAGAATCGTTAGTAATAACATTTTATTAAGTTAATTATTTAAAGCATTTACTGATCCTATTAATATTCTTTAAAATAAATATTTAATTGCAGTAGACATGTCAAAATTAATAAAAAAACAATTTTTGAAGTTAAATTCACAATAGGATCGTCAAAACACATATAATAATAAGAATAATGGCGTAGGGACGTGACGACCCCATCGCCCCCCTGGATTTCCAGTGCTATAAGTCAACGTACGGCAGCTTGTGGCGAGCTATTAGGGAGCAGCGACTCTATGTACCTGAGTGCTCCTGGGGGTGTCCTGTGGGTTGGTTGTATGAACAGGCCCCCCTCCTCTGGCTTGCCTTAACCGGCTGTCAAGAGTGGAGTCGCTGGAGCTGTTGCTCGGGGGTGGATGTGGTCAACTAAGTGGCGAGTTGGCTATATGTTTAAAGTCCAGTGCCACCTCTTTACCCCCAGCCCTCTGCACCGGTGTTGCCCTTAGGCTATTTTTGAATGTCGCTATTTATAGGGGCCCATCTAGCAGAGGGCAATTCACTGTCTGCCTGAGATAAAAATGCGAGACAGTTTTATTAGACAGACGTCCGTTGTCTCATTCAACAGCCCAGCATATTATTATTATTAGTCCATCATATTCATTCAATAGTCCAGTTCATTTAGATTCCATCAACCAGCAATAGTCCCTGTACACCCTGGCAGGTGCTGTCTCTGTGTATACGTCCCATGACATGGGTAGGGACAGTATCCGCTCGGTGTACCCCGCGCATTTCATTAAATTGTCAAAAAGGCCTTTACGTGTTGGCTATGTGGTACTCGGTTGGTACTTCGGCTCCGCGCACGCCTTCCAAAGGTCCGGGACACCAATGTCCCGTGAGTGATAAACACATAATAAATGTATAAATAAATAAAATTCTAAACAGCTTCTAGAATAAAATCAAAAATGATTAAACCCAGTGGTAATTTATCTGGAATTTAAACCCACGCGTGCCTTACCACTTGTAAACAGGGGTTAGTTCGATTTTTATAATTAGTTCTAATTACATTGTAACATTAAGTTTTTCCCTGGTTCGTTACTCGTAAGTGTGCACTTTTTTAATCATTGACTACATCCTATCTTGTTCATCTTTAATATTCACCATTTAAAACTGCCGCTAACTGAAACACAAAAATGAACGTCAGTGCAGTATATTAATATTTTAAACAGAAAATTAACTAGCCGAACTACAGCCCAACCAAAGCAGAAAGTAACAAATTAACAATCTAATTGGTAACAGTATAACTCATAACATAAATTTAGCTCAGTCTGGTATTGAAATTGTAAAATGTGGATGCAATTTTTTGGCGCCATTTTAACATTACATATATACCTACCCGTATATTCACCGTGTATTTTTGTTTCAACCGCATACTCTATGGGTAGTTACCATAATATATCTTATAATAGTATTACATCTTATATATTTCCTAACAATTCAGCCCGCATTGAATCAATATACTTAATTAAACAGGACTAAATCCGCTTCGGTCATTTGTTAAATTAGTTCAAGCAATACAAAGCTGCTCGAAAAAGGATCGAAAATAAAGTACTCTCTTTGAGTTAATAATAATATTATAATTCTTTATTCAGACAACATGATCCATCATTTTTGTTAGTAGTTTTCCTAATATATTATAAATGTTAGAAAAATAAGTAACTATAGACAAAGTATTTTGAATTAAGTGTTGCATTATTGAGCACTCGTCACTTCTTACGGTTGCAGTCCTCAGGACGCTGTTGGGGCTGCCACGTCTTCTAGTTAAGAGCGATGCCATCTTTTTCCGCATCACAGCCTCAAAGCTCTCTCTTCTAAACTCGCGCTTCAGCAAACATGGTGGATGCGCTACAGAATCGTGGCAAACCCAACAACGCCCTGAAGGCGTTCTCGAGCAGAGAACTCAACGACCGCAGCGAAAAATTAACCCACCCGAGTACAATGAAGTGCAGTATGATCTGCAAAGCGTTATTTTGACTGCAGCTGTACACCGGGCGAACCTACGAGCCAACATGTTTAGTTTACCCAGACCGCCAGCGCTCTGCATTCCCGTTCAATATCTACGTCGTCCTTCATGTCGTCAGCTAAGCAGTGACCTAAATATTCAAACTGACTTACTCTGACCAGTGAAACTCCATTTAACAAAACAGGCAGTGACATATTCATCCCTAGGATTTCATACCTCGAGCTTTAAATGCCATATACACCGTCTTCTATATATTGTACACGAGCCCATGAGTATCGTAGAAATCCACGCTGGTAACTGATAAATCAAAGACGTGCTCCGTAATAAGCGTATAATACGAGATTGAAATCTACCCTCCACTGCATAATACAAAGGGCCCATACCATATATAACACCTTTCACCCTTATTTCAAGCAACACTTAGAAAATACAAACATGGTTTGGGTTTGGGTTTATCACATCCGTTCATAGCTAACAGATAACACCTTCACTCCAAGTCCATACAATAATCTCTCCCTATCTTATGTAACTACTACACTTGACGTATTATATTATAATTTCTAGCCCAACGATAGTAGGTATTATCCTTTACTTTATATGAAATTACAAACAAAACAGGGCTCTTCCCTGTTCAAGATCCTATATCCATGACATAAGGTTGTGTTCCTCTTGGTGTGTGTTAATGTATTTTAATCAGCAGATTACGTGCATGTTGAAACTTTAAAGAGCCATATGTACTGTAAAACGTTGTACGATACACGTGCGAATACGTAATTCACAACTCGTGTCGATTTAAAACACTCTCTTCGGTCGTGTTTTAATTTATCACCACTTGTTGCGAATTTCCTGTTCTCTGCACTTGTATCGTAATGTACTATTACAGTACATATAGCGCTATATTACCGCACGAGTGCGGTAATCAGCAGATTACGTGCATATGTCGAAACTTTAAAGAGCCATATGTACTGTAAAACGTTGTACGATATTCATTTTCATATATTCATTTAATCGTATCAATCATATATCGTCAGGTTACAGAAATTTTTAAATACATTAAGTCAATAATGAATAATTAAACGAAGCGGTTATGTAATTCGCAACTCGTGTCGATTTAAAACACTCCCTTCGGTCGTGTTTCAATTTATCACCACTCGTTAGGAATTTCTGCACTTGTATCGTAATGTACTAATAAAAACAAAGTACTTTATTATTATTAGATATCGTACCCATTTTGTACGGCGCGAACCTCATCGCCCTGACCAAAAAGGACGGAGGGGTGAGGCCAATTGCTGTTGGCGCAACACTTCGCCGCCTAGCTTCTAAAATTGCAGTTCGGTATATTTCAGAGAAGTTACAAAATCTTTTTGAACCTATACAGCTAGGTTTCGGCGTCAAAGGAGGCTGTGAGGCCGCCGTGCATGCCCTCCGCACCTTCCTCAGCCACGGCCAGTGCGATGTGTTGCTCAAAATTGACGTAAATAATGCTTTTAATTCCATAAACAGAGATACCTTGCTGGCAGAAATAAAATCAAACATTCCCGAAATATATAATTATCTTCTTCACTGTTACGCGGATCCAACGAAGTTGATGTATTAGTCGAACGAGTTGCCATCTGAAGTTGGCTGCCAACAAGGTGATCCCCTGGGGCCAGCAATTTTCAGTTTGGCAATAAATCCTATCATAAAAAAATGGAAAAAAAAATATGTGTGGTATCTTGATGATGGGACCTTAGGAGGCGATGCTGATACTGTGCTATCGGACCTTTCACTAATTACTGATAAATTCAATTCTATTGGCCTTTAATTAAATTTCAACAAGTGCGAACTTTACATTCCAAATAACTGCAACAACGTCATAAACAAATTCAACCAACTTGCACCTAACATCAAAATTGTAGATAAGAGTTCTCTTTGCCTCCTAGGGTTCCCTATCTTCGAATTATTTTATCCTGATTGTATTCAAAATTGTATTTCTAAATTCGAAAATCATTCTCATCGGTTGCTCGAAATCAGTCCCCACTACGCACTTTCAATTGTTAAATTCTGCCTTTTTGTCCCAAAATTAACCTACTTGCTTCGCTGCTGCCCTCTTTGGAATCATCAAAATCTTTTGTCGAAAATAGACACTTTGATTAAAAGTAATTTAGAATCAATCCTGAATATTCAACTCAGCGAACAGTCTTGGACCCAAGGATCCCTTCCCATCCGGTACGGTGGACTAGGGATCCGCAAAATTTCTAGTATCGCGTTACCAGCTTTTTTGTCGTCCGTCCATAGCTCGTCTAGTCTCATAGGTAAAAGTCCTGCCCACACACTATGAGACTTCGGGCTTGGACGATGGAAAAAATGCTTGGTTAATTGCTTGCCCCGGTCAAAATTTTCCAGAACATCCAAAATCACAGAGATGCTGGGATGACATATCTTGTAAATTGACCGCCGATTCCTTACTCAACCATTCTAGTACTACGGAACGAGCCAGACTTCTAGCAGTTGGTGCAAGGGAAGCTGGTTACTGGCTCCATGCTCATCCATCCTCTTGCACTGGTACATTTTTAGACCCTAACATACTCCGCATTGCAGTCTGTCTTCGTCTCGGGGTCCCGGTCTGCGCCCCACATGATTGCCCCTGCGGAAGCGACGTGGACCAGCAAGGCAAACACGGACTTTCCTGCCAGAGAAGCGCCGGCCGCTTCTCCAGACATGCTGCTCTCAGCGATATCATCCGCCGATCTCTTGCATCAGCCAACGTGCCTGCCATTTTAGAACCTGCAGGCAAGAAACGATGGTAAGAGACCGGACGGGATGACTATGATTCCGTGGAGTATGGGACGGGTGCTGGTGTGGGATGCTACATGTGTAGATACACTAGCCCCGTCGCATCTCCACGGAACCTCCACGAGGGCGGCGGCTGCAGCGGAGGCGGCCGAACGTGCTAAAATCGGCAAATACAGCGGTCTCTGCGCCGAATACTTGTTCACCCCTTTCGGTGTCGAGACTCTCGGTCTGTGGGATCCTGGGGCTTTAAGCCTCTACAAGGAATTGTCGAAGAGGCTTATTGATGCCACAGGTGACCGAAGAGCTGGCAGCTACCTCGGCCAAAGAATTAGCTTGGCTATTCAGAGAGAAAATGGTGCCAGTATCTTCGGCACAATGCCGCGGGGGGCATTTTTAGATTTAATTTAGTTTTATTTCAGTTTTGTAATTAGTTTTAATGTTATTGTAATTAGTTTTATTTTTGGTAATTAATCTGTTTTTATATAACGTTCTAAATAAATTCCTATTCACTTTAAATAGGAATTAATAAAAAAAAACTATTAAAAACTATATCTGCACAGTAAGCAACGTCCATGACATAGTTAACTGACAGTCTCTGAATCTTATTGCCATGTCTATAAGGTCCAATAAGGGTCGGTATATAGGTTTGTACAATGCATTATTATTATTAATAACTGTTCTATAACAAAACTAATACAAACTATAAAGATCGTCACCCAACTAATAACGATGTGTTAAGTTCTAGTTTTTTAAAGTTTTTGTCTGCTGTGCCCTGACAGGGTGTCATGTAATATTTATATGTAACCTGATAGCATGAATAAATGAATACTGAATAACAAACTAAACTATTAAAAAGTTTCAGTATTATGCTACCCATGCCTCGAGATACTTGTTATTGACAAACTGCCTTGTGGTTATTTTAAGTGATTTTATGTGTGAGATGAGATAATTATTATTGGAGTTCAATACCCTAAGTCACCTTTTCAAATTCATTAATAAACCTAAGTAAACTCAAAGTGGATCAAGCTTCTGCTTAGCTACCTTCCATTTAATTTTCGTAGAAGGGTCATTGTTTGGTTCGTTGTTATTCTTGGACTAATTTAAACTTTGAAACCCTGTAAGATAATTTTACAATTGTAATTGTTTATGTCTTATGACACAACAAATTTAATTAACAAAAGTTTTATGTTCGCAATGAAAGAAAGCTCTTACCGGAGCGAACTTCATTTGAGGAGTGTCTCTTCAAAAGGGCTTATTTTTATCTTAGCGGTACTTCTAAATTGGACCTTAAGTTTTATTAATAAAGGTTCTCTTTAGAAGTACCGCTTAGATAAAAATAAGCCCTTTTGAAAGACACTCCTCATTTATTAAAATATATATCAATGTTGTACAGTACGTGTATGGTGGCAGAGGAATTTCCTCCCTCGGACGCTCCGACTGTGGAATTAGCTTCCTGCCGAGGTTTTCCCGAGGGACTACAGTATGGGGTTCTTCAAGAAAGAAGTATATATATTTTTATAGGGTCGGCAACACGCATGTGACACCCCTGGAGTTGCAGGCGTCCATAGGCTGCGGTAACCACTTACATGAGGCAGGCCGTACGCTTGTTTGCCACCGGCGAGATATTAAACAAAAACATTTTTCTTATTTTAGGATACATCCAAGTGCCAAGACAAGGCCCGAAATGCATTAGCCGTAATACATTAGTTTTACTGTAAAAAAATCTAGTGCCAGACTTGGCAACATCTCAGATAATCTACGGCATCCATTTAGATCGGTCTCAATTCTTTTGTCCGTGAAGGCTACAATCACGCATTGCATATTGAACTTGGCTGCCATTTTCACATTTATATTTTTTATGGGATATCATTACTTTTTGTCACACTTCACCAAATGGTGCTTTTCAAGAGCGAATACCTATACACGAGTTACTATACAAAATACCCAAATAGCTATAGGTACACCTCAAATATTTGAAGAGTTTCCTCGATTTCTCTAAGACACTATGATCAGATCTAAGATCTGATAACTATGGGACCACCCCTGAAGTATACCGTCTCAACCAAAAAAATCATTTTCCAAATCGGTTAGTAAATAAAGGAGTTCTGAGGTAACCAGAAACCAGCATAAATAATAATAATAAAACTGAAAAAGTCGCTGTTTTCTGTTTTTTTTATGTGTACACACACAATTACCAAGCTGGATGCCAAATATCGCCTTTCTAGGTCACCTGGAAATGGGTAAGGGTTTTTGATTACTAGTCAGTCAGTCAGTCAGTCAGTCAGTCAGTGGTAAAAATGCCGTTTTTTGGACTTTAATATCTCAATAACTATTTCACCTATATTTATGAAATTTGGGGTTCTAGTTGTTCTAAAAGATTTTCATACACATACCAGATTTTTTTTTATGTCAAATAGATTTGGAGTTATTGAGAGGTCAAAAGTGGCTCCAAACAAACGGTTCGTGTAAAATAACACACGGCTGCTGTCCAACTGTTCCTGGGGTGAACTTGGCTGGACACGCCGCTCGTGTCTAGATTATAACCCCCTTTATTGCATTCCACGTCGGGGGTGAAAACCGCTTTGAGCTGCAGCGATTTTCCTAATACATTGTGTGTGTTCCCAACTAACTGCAGTGCGTCTCGACCGTGCAATGAACATAGAAAGCCTTTGCTGCATCGCGATTCGCGCAAAGTCGTGGTTAACCTATATAATATAATATTCTAATGATAACATTTCAAAAATACACTGGCAAAATAGAGGACAAAGCGAGAATAACGACAGATATCGACAAACTGGGAACGCAACTGAAGCACAAATTCAACTTGATAGAAATTCCCTTTAGTTCACTGTTAAAATAAAGCAATTTGCTGTGAACAAAGCCTGATTAAATAGTAAAACAAGGTCAACAGTTTAGCAAAGCTTCAGTCTATTGCTTTCACATCATGTTCCATTCAATAATATGTTTTTTAAATAACGACGCAGGCAAGGCAATCACGCCTAAGCCTATGGATACTTACTACGCCAGGAGAACGACAAGCGCATTATCAACCTTTTTTTGACACGAGGCTCGCTGTATAGAGAACTAGAGTCTCTGGCGACCTTAATTACCACCAGGAACACATCACCACGTACCTACATATGAAGTAGTGGTGATATAGCAGCGGTTTTCTGTAAGGCGGACTTCCCCAGTAGAGTTGCTCCAAATATGAGCGAGGTGACCGCACGCCACCACCACACCAGTCATCACCTCGGGAAAAAACCGGCCAAGTGCGAGTCGGACTCGCGCACCGAAGGTTCCGTAAAAAAATATTATTATATGATATAACTATAAATTTACGGTTTTCGCAATTTTTCCTTTATCTTTGCTGTAAGACGTTGCTTCGTATCAAATTTCAATTTATGCGTTCACGGGAAGTGCCCTGTAGGTTTTGATTCCCTTGCGAGTGTCGAAAATTTGCGACATAAACGGCTATATCTTTTGATTGTGTTGGCTTAGAAGTTTGATTTTTACAGCTTTAAGGGACAGTAGACTTGAGTATTTGATATCAATTTCAGCTTGATACCTCCACGCGTTCCTGAGAAAAAGGGTCTTGACAGACAGACAGACGGACAGACGGACGGACAACAAAGTGATCCTTTAAGGGTCCGTTTTTCCTTTCGAGGTACGGAACCCTAAAAACCTATAGTGCGATTCAGAAATCGACGCGGAAGTTACAGAGCCATCTAGTGGATAATTCGACCAACAAAAATATACACCGAAGTTAAAGAGAGTTGTGCGCGGCTGAACACCCAGTAGGAACGAATCAAATTTCACTTCACGTCAAATGGCAACCAAACCTCAAACAACAGCGAATCAAACAAGTTCAATCAGAGTTGGTTTGTTTCAATAACAATCTAACTTATTACAAATATTAATATTGCTTAGATGTTTGCGAGGGATCCAAAACTTCTCAAATATTCCTTTATAAATACGGGTAAACCCTTCTGTAATGGATTTTGAGTTTTGAAGACTACATTTATAAAGTTATGTCCACAGCTCAATTCAACTTTGGTTTTTTCACTCGTAACATGGCCATGAGACAAATTTTGTGGAAAGTGGCGAAGTTGCTTGTGATTGCCATGTCGCAAGCTGTGAATATTCAAACTCAAACTACTCCAAAGATATTTAGTGTGATTCGTCTATCTATTATCTATTAATACCGATGCCCGTGATTGTGGTTATAAAAGCAAAATACTCCACTTTTCTGCAAAATCATAGATTATGTATGTATTTTTTTTATTGCAAACGTGTCACAACAACAAAACAATAATTATAAGACCAAAAATAAATTTCCCGCAACGCACCAACCACAACGCACTTGCAACCCCTCTGGTGTTGCGAGTGTCCATGGGCGGCGCTAATCGCTTACCATCAGGCGATTCGTCTGCTCGTTTGCCACCTATACCATAAAAAAAATTTAAATTTGAACAGTTACATAAAATCAGCGTAGTAAAATAGGACAGCGTAGTAAAATGCTTCTCAGTTCTTTATGATTTTATATGCATGTGTGCTATATAAATAATAACTTCGATTTGTTTGATTCCCTTGTAGCGTATTTCCTTTTCACGTATTTCACATAATTACGATGTTGCACAGTAGTGTTTTATATGACACCTTATTTTACTGTCGCCATTTTTCCCGATTTTTATTTTTCCATGATACATAGATACAATATAAGTGTCGACGAAGTCCTATTTCTGGGTGCTTTGGCCCTTCTAACATATCCTAAAGTTAATTAGCTCTTTGTGCCTAATATGTTCATAGACGATCGAATCATTGAACGCTATATTTAAGGAAACTACTGTAATGTGAAGAAATTGCTAAATATTGTTATTATACTAAAAATGGAAATCAGCTATGTACAGGGAATACAATGCGGGTAAGAATGCGGCATTGAAATTTAACTTTATGGAAAAATAACACTAGGTGGAATCACGATTGTGAAACTGTGCAAATAGAAAAAAACGCTGCAAGGAACAATGATTTTGAGGAAATCATCTAACACATCCCTTTTTGAGTGTAAGGTATGTCGGTACATAACGTTCAAAAAGGCCTGTCCTTATTTTTGAAATTTATGACAAATATTTCATGAAACGAGCCATTTTATCCTACTAAATTATGATGAGCAGAGAAGTGAGTATGAGAATTAAAAATTAATAGGTATTTGGAGCATGATCAAAAAATACATTTGTATGAAGTCCCTGAAACATACAAAGTGTCAATTTAATCTAGTGAATTTCTGAATCATTTTTCCACACTATGTTCACCTAACTAAACTTTCGAAGATCGAATATGACTTTTATGCGATCATAAATCATAATCCCTGCCGCTGCCCCGGAATATAGACGGACGCGTTCGCGAGTTCGGATAATACCCATTTTTCTTACTTCAAACTAGCTTGCGGCACTGCGGTGAAAATAACTAGGGTTGTCACTAAGTAATAAATAGAAGAGGCAAAATTATATACAAAATGATAGATCACGTGATATGGCAAGACAGCTTTTTTAATCTTGAAGGGAAAAGTGTGTTTCGTTAAAGAGTTCCGTTCTGATCATCATCAGCAGTTCCACTTAATCAAATGTCACATTTTGAATGAAAATGCTTGATTAGTTAATGAAAATACTAAAATCACTATATGTGTGCCTTTCACATTTGAGGAGTTCCCTCGATTCCTCATGGATCATGGAATCCAATGAGGAATCGAGGGAACATCAGAACTTGAGCATGAAAAAACTAATCGTGAAAATACAACTTGCTTAACAAACACAGCTAGGAGGACAAATCGCCAAACGTAAACTTTTAGTCGTTAAAGAGTTCTGTTCTGATCATTATCAGCAGTTCCACTTCATCAAATGTCACATTTTTGTATGAAAATACTCGAATTGTTGATAAAAACACTAAAATCACTATATGTTTGCCTTTGAAATTTGAGGAGTTCCCTCGATTCCTCATAGATCCCACACTTAAGAACTGAGTTTTGACAAAAACGGGACCCACTTGGATATATATACTTACATACCAAAAATGAATTTTCAAAATCGGTTCCGAAATGTGGGAGTTCTGGAGTAACAAACATTAAAAAAAACATACAACCGAATTGATAACCTCTTTTGAAATCTTGAAGTCGGTTAAAAATGGTTTCGTATGTCCGGATTTTCGGCTGTTCTCTTCTACAAGTCGCATTTCTCAACCGATTATCTCTTTTTTTATTGTAATGATTTTGTTTACAGTATTTACAAGAATAGTAATATAATAACGATTCTCGTGACATTTTGTGAGCAATGTCGATAATTTTTTGTTTATCTTTCGGGTCCATTTTTGAAAATTTTGAAACATGTAAAGAATATTTCTCAAGGTTTACTACTCAATAGTGACACTAGTTTAAGCTGTTTTGCACTAAGATAAAAGTTTGCTAAAGCTGTCACAGATTTTATTTTGATATTCGGTCTTAAGTTCAGTAGGATTTGAGTAACGTGCAATCGGGATATATTATGTATCCGAGATTCTCAGTCGCGAATATGAATGGTACAAGCAACACTGAAGAAAATAACTAACCAACAAGAACTGACTAGGTCTTATTACTGATTGAACGATATCGGTATATTCGAAAACTGAATAGGTACTACATCAATATCGGACTCAGTTTTATTACCCAGTTTTCGTAAGTCGTTTCGCTCTAAAGACACAAAGCCTGCTCAGTGTAGAGAATACTATACCGATGGGAAACTAGATTTTGTTAGAATTAGGCCGCGGTTTCTTAACGATGTTTTCCTGCGCCATGAGAACACTTCTCATCAAGAAGAAGTCCTTTTTCTGTTGTTGTTGAGTTTCTATTCAGAACTTACCTTGGTGCTGAGTGGCTCCTCCTGCGCTGTACTGGTTCGGAGCTGTGGCGGGTCGCGGCCCTTACAGATTCGAAACATATCAGCCGTCATGAGAATGATACATGATTCTAACCAGTATTATACTGTCTCTGTATTTTGCTCTGGATTAAAGCTTCAAATGTCCAAGAGTTTATAAAGACTTTTTTGTGTTGTGTTTTACACTGTATGTTTTTCTTAATGTATACTACAAAAGTGCAGCGTAAAAATGCAACAGCTAGGGTTGTATCCGACTTGTCTTCCAGTTTGAGCCACTGACAAGCAAAAATATAATGGGTTTAAAGGAACACGGTTGGGTTCGTTAAAATTTCAAAGTTAGAAGCTCATTTGACAGTTTTGACATTAACACGGCAGTTGATAATTTTGGGTTTTTGATTAATGATTAAGTAAAATAAAGTTCGACTAGATTTAAATTATAACTAAGTGCTACCCTATTGTTACGACTATTTGTTTCAATATTAAACTTGATTCAAAAAATATCTAATATGCGCTCCGGCTTAGAAAAAACAAAATGAAATGAAATCATCAAATATTGAAATATCAATCAAACCACAAATGGTACAAAATATGATTACACTAAATTTTACATTGGGCTTTATTTTTGTATCTACAGATAATTTTAATATATGTTTTTTAAATTGACCTTTTAACTCGTCAACCTACATCTACACGGCCGTAAGCTGTTTCTAATCTACCTTATGCTTAAGAAAACAAAATGTACTCTCTAAAAACAGCCCTTTTGCACCAGTAGTTAACTACATAAATTTAAGCGCGGAGTTAAAACTGAAATAAGCAAACAATCCGCGTCCAGTGTAACAAAGTTAAAAGTTAGAAAAGCTAACTTTGGTGCGGTTACGGCTTAAACTAGTATGAACTATCGATCTTGTTAATTTAATTTTCTTCCAATAAAATTGTTGGAGATGCCGAATGGGAGAAGTTTGGTGAAGACGTTTCAGATATAACTATTATGAGTCTTTATGTAACAATTGATTTTATAATTGACAGTTTAAAGCCGGGTGTTATAAAGATTCGTCGGAACAGATGTAATATATCGAATTTCGGTAACTCGGTTAAGAGATAGAGAAGATCATTTATTTTTTGTCATTTACAATAACATGCTGCACATTCTCTGCTTCTGCGGACCACTGATGCAAAAAAGAAGTACCTACCTAGGGCAGCACATCGTGCAACCAGAAGAGGTACAACACATCACCGCCCAAAGAATCTGGAAGTTCCTGTAATCAACGGGCCTTAACGGTGAACTCTAAAGTGCTGCCACAATAGATCACAAGCTGGTCGAGGCGAATATAAAGGCCCATAACGAACAATAATAATAATATGCTGAAGTATTAATGGGCGGAGCATATTCGTCGAAGAGTTGCTGGCCGACATAGGCCGATATAGCGGAAATCGGTTGGATGCGGAGAGCTGAGGATCGAGTGTGGTGGCACGAATTGAGGAAGCACTGGACGTCGTCCTGCTGATATGATGATGACGATGAACTTACAACTAGGTATCAATTTTTTTAAACAACCGGCACCTACTACCTAAATTAGTTACAATGAATCGTAACTATTTATGTCACATGTATATAGATTTACAAGCACAATGTAACATTTTGCTACCTACAAGGTTTTTTTTAATAACATATTATATTCTAATGCAAAATGCCCTGCCTTTGAGCAGGGCATCGTTATTGCAAGCACGAAATAGTTTAAATATGGGGCGTACGTTTGGCAGCCCTAGACATTTGCGGGTGGCTCTCGAACGCTAAGGAATTCAAATGGACACCCATTAAAATAGTATTAAGACTATTACTTATTTATCTACGTGTCTATTGGTTATTTACACGGCAAACGCCCATAGTATGACTATGATTATTTTATAAAAAAAAGGTCTGGTGTTATGCTAGGAGATATCACCAGCGTTAGCTAGTTGAGAAACCAATTAGCGGTTCGGCCTCCAACTGTGAACTCGCTATGTACTCATGGATCCGATGACCGCCATCTAGTGATGTTAAAAGGAACCACCACTAGATGGCGCTATTTTAAACATAATATTACAACTCTTTATCTTAGCAACCCCTCTGATTTGGCTCATGTAGTACTTATGTTTGTGTCTCATTCATGACGTTGCGATCAACGACTCGAGGCATCACTGAACAAACGTTTATGCATACAACATGCCAACGCCGATTATTGCAAATATTTATGACATTTTAATGGCAATAAATCGGAAATATAGAGTGTGGAGCCTGCACCAACAGCTTCCTGAAAGTCTTTGCTAAAAAATGGGAAAACCCTGTACTTTACTGATTTTTTGGGTGAAAATGAAGTTGCGAATGATGCGATTCTTTCGTAAATTTGCACGTCATTTTTCAATTATCTATTAACAAAAAACACTGTGTACCTCCTTACAAAAATAGATATTAATTTTTTGAAAAACATGTTATGTATTCATTAGACCTTTTAAAGGCATGGCGCATACCTATTATTTCACATTAGACATAACTAATATATAACATAACTGCTAGACATTTTGGTCTAGCGGTTATTTTGCAACATATAGATACTTGCTCACGAGAAGATCAATGAAGGAAGGAGAATGAGAACCAGAAAAGAAAGCTCGGGCCTACGATATGGTTGCGATTTTATCACTTATCGTCGGTCGTGGAAACTTTTCCCAACGTGTCGAATATCTTATCCGCAACGATAAGTGATAAAATTGCAACCACCATATGCCTCCAGGGATATTACAAAACATTCCATTAGCAAATATATATAAATGTTATTATTTTGCCATTTGTATATTTTGTTTGTAAATGGGTTTTGGAAATCGGCTCATTTTTACAGACCGGGAAATCGGCTTTAGCTTGTCTCGTTAAGGGGTTAAATATAGATTAGTTATTAGCTATTAAAAAAAATAAAAATGAAACAAAAGAACTTATTCTAAATAAAAAAATGAGCTGATGATGATGGTGATGATGGTCATTAAATTCTAAACTCATATAAACTATGTAGGTCGTGTAGTTTTGTATTGTTCCGCGTATTTTATTCAGCACGACACTTATTTAAAATGCTGTATTGCAAATAATAATATCAAGCAAACAGAAATATTGCGGTTCATTGTTATTAGTCTGAATATTTATTAGCTAATATTATTATTTACCTTGCCTGTTAGAACTAAAAATATTGTTTGCTTCAATATTTTTAGCGGCAGCTATTGCCAAACATTTAAGTAAATAAAAATACGGTAGTTTTAAAATAAAAAATAATTTATAAATTTAATATCTAAGTGTATTCCATTTCAATAAAAAGATCGCTATTTTACAAAGTACTTACCTTTACCTTTAATCATGAATGGCCTCCAAAAAATATATTTCATATATGGCGTTCTTTAAAACTTGCCATTTGAAATTCCAGTTACAAACTCAAGCGGCAGTCTTATTTAAGAGGGCGCAGTACGATCGATGTGGATCGGTTCTCCATACAAACGTATTTATGCTCTCATTTTACGCCATGCTAGAATAACATGAAAATTTGTATACACAATGGGATAAAAAAAAAATACAGCGGCTTTTTGACTTTTTTACGGCTTGTATGAAAACCTTAATAATCGCTGTATTTTTTGTTCATTATAATTTCAAGCAACAGAAACTATGATCCGACCTAGATATGCCGGATCCCATTGTGTATACAAGGTTTCATGTTATTCTAGCCTGGCGTTTTATAATGAGAGCATAAATACGTTTGTATGGAGAACCGAACGTACTGCGCAGTCTTAGGAATATGATAACATTTTTCTCAACTCATCAACTATGATCAACTCTGTATTGTATTGAAGTATTTATATCTATTAAATATATCGTCCTGTAGTGGACGACTTTCGGCTGTAAAATGATGATGATGTGGAATATTTATTTTACTTAGAGGTATTAAGCTTACTATGGGGACTAGTTCGATTTGAGTAAAATTGAGCCCCTAATATGTATACAGGTTCTAACAAAAAATGGCGTGGGTCCGTTTAAGGCGTTAATTGGTATCGCATTCAGACTAAAATTATGTCCTACCCAAAGACAAAAGTAAGGAGGTTAACAAAATCTATTACAAAAAAACGTTACTCATTATAAAAAAAAGGTGACCCGGTAGTTTGGTGCTCTTTTCCTAAATAATTATAATTGAAGCAATTTGAACGCAAATTTTATTTATTTACTCGATATAAAAGATACGAAGTTACCCGCCTTCGTTATCTCACGGAACCCTTTATTAAGAAAAGGGTAAAATTACCATTCTTTCGCTGAATATACACTTTTGAAGTGCTAATTAAAATTCAATTTCGTATCACAAATAATGCCATGAAAATCTGTTTTAATACTTTTGCAATTTAAATAACACAATGACAGTTCAAGTGATTGTATTCTGAGTTCGGTTTTGATTAAAGCTGTTTTTGATACTGTAGGGACGAGCTGAGCTCACACGTAGGCAACTTCCTGATTTGTCAGTGTGGAGGCGGTATGATATGAGAAAACTGTCAGCTGTCAGTGTCACCCGAGTCAGTGCCGCTATTTACTGAGCTCCTATTTTGATTTTGATGAGTGCTTCCTAACCGGCGCGGGGTACGTGGAAGCGTGGCGGTACGAATGCAGTATTGCCTCGCTTTTGTGCATGATATTACTACTGCGCAAACTTAATACTCGCGGTATCCTGTCAAGTGAGGAAATATCTGTGACATCAGTAAGCTCACGTCAAAGAACAAAATACCAAACATCGATTCCGCCCCGCCAAGTCAGGATGTCACCTTAACTTACTTTTGGTGGTGCAGCGTCGATGTGGTGTAAGTAAACTGCCATCTATCAGTGTCAACTCATATAGAGTTCTTTTCTCAAACATGCAATGAAATATTGATGTTACATATGCTCCTTATGATGGACCCGGACCCGGGTATGTCCTTAAACTACGACCAAGACCACCGGGGAATGGGCAGCAGCATTCCTAGAGTGCGCTGGAGATACTGCGATCGCCAACCCGCATGCCAAGCGTGGCGATTATGGCATTTACCCCCCATTAAATTGGGGGAGGCCTATGTCCAGCAGTGAACGTCCTAGGGCTGATATGGTGGTGGTGGTGGATGCTCCTTATAATAGGCTGCGAAGTATGACGTGCGAAGTATGAAGTATCAGGTGCGGCTAGGACAAGAGGTCGTTAATGGAATTTCATACAAATCTAGCAGGACTAGGCCAGCAAAGTCCTCTTTTTTAATTTCCATTCCACATAAATGCGTGGCACAAGCATCATGACATTCTGCCACTATGCGTATTAAAAATAGAACTTTTTTGTCTTTTATTTCATTGCATGATTGCGAAAAGCACTACATACCTCGGCGGGAAATATAGGGTTGCCCGCCTCAGACCTATCCGGTCTCGTTTTGTTCGGCCGTCTATATGTCTTCGGCCGGCAACCCCTTTCGTCCCGGCCTCTGTAGTAATGTACTATTACTACCTGTACTTCTGACAGTTGACACTGAACATATATTGTATAATTATAAGTGCTTCATGATTAGCGCGGGATATGCAGACGCAGGCGGTACGCACGCAATATTGAAATTGAAATCAAATTGAAATCATTTATTCATGACAAACAAACCAAGGTATTTGTTACACAAAAGAAAGAAACAGAATGAACCAATAACATATTCATAAAACTTGTAAACTATTTTAATATATTAAGTGCATAGTTTGACAGGAAATGGTCCCGCCTCAGCATGATGCTGGCTCAGGAGCCAGCGCTGGTCTTCCGGCAAGACCATTTTGTAGGCCACATTCACCGCTGTCCGACACAATACTCCATAGATGCAGTACTGCGTTCGTATCTCCTCTCTTCTTACCGCCGCTTCCATCGGTATCCATACCTCCATTAGAGTAGAAAATATCGCGTAGATAAAAAAGACCGTTTTGAAAATCCCTTGTTAGCCGTTTAAATTCAAACCACAAAAACATGTTTTTTTCCTAAGTTATTTTCCTGAAAACCTATTTCATAAGCACAAACACTGCCTTGCCATAAGTCTGTGGTCAGTAAATAACGGTATAAAGCCGTGTTTACACACATAGGCGACATTCATTTTGATATATTCTAACTGATGCACGCATTTACGCTTGTGTGTGAACAAGACCTTAGAAGCCGCTTTTTAAGTGGTACTAAAGACTTTTTACTACATAAATCGCGGAAAAGTCACAAAGCAAAGTTCATTCCATCCATTAACGTATTATATCCTTATGGCAGCACACGAGTCGTTAACCATGCAGACGCTTGTACTTCAAAAGGATTTTATTAGTACTTAGGCACATTGACATGACGCGGTAGCCTAACGACCGTAGAGGAAAGTGCGAAGAGCAAAATCAATCCAAAAATGAGATCCCTATACAACATTGTATAAATGTTAGAGTTTCTGTGTTTGCATCTATTATTCTAACGCCATATGTAAATAATAAATTAATAAATTTATTTAGAACCATACAAGTCTTATAGTTAACAAAAACATGGATATCCGGCAGATCCCGAACTAGGCTGAGCCTGTATCTCGGGACCTAGTAGTACGCTTTACAAATGAGATAAATATAATTACATATACAGACATGAATTATGAACAGAAATTTTAGGATTTTAAACTATAATTAAATTATTAATCTCAGAAAATTTTATGAATACTAATCTAACCAGAAATATTAAGTTGTGTGTGCATGTGTGTGTATGTGTGCGTGTGTGTATGTGTACGTTAGTGTATGTGTGCTTATGTATGTGTGTATGAATGCGTGTGTGGAGTAAGTGTAAATGTAAGGACATCTTGAATTGGATGTCACAACTGAGATCAGGGACGCAGAAGAGCTTCCGTCTCATTATACGTCAGGGACATAACCATTTTTTTTAGAATTTTCTATACCCTACCCACATATGCTGTTGTAGGTTATGCAATTTACAAATATTATTGTAAATTCGTACATGCATATGTGAGTGGAAACACCCTGGAAGGACGGTTTAGGCACGTTTAGGTTACAAGTTTAAGGGTTCCTCGCACGCTCGACTAAACTTGATTTTCCATACAATCGTAGTTTCGTTCTCATTTCAAAACGCCGTGATGAAATAACATGAAACTTTTTATACACAATGGAATCCACCATATCTAGGCCGGAAATAAGTGTATGTTGCTAGAAATTGTAATAGAATAAAATACAGCAAGTTTTACAGTTTTTTAGGTCTTGTTTGAAAGCCTTAATAATCACTGTATTTTTTCTCCATTATAATTTTAAGCAACAGAAACTAATTTCTGGCCTAAATATACAAAACCGATACCAAATTTAACATTTGTTAAACAATAAATTAAATACTCAAAGAAATAACAGGAAAATAAGTTTATTCACGTTTTATTTATAGCTCGCCTCGAAAAAACAGAAATACTTCACGCATTCCATTCCCAATGTACTCTAAAAAGTATATTTTTTGTTTCCTATGCGGATCAATTCATCACTAACGTTTTGTATTCAGGCTTTACCTCAAAAGCTAGTATGAATACAGGGGCGAAATTCGACTTGATATAATTATGAGGAATTTTTAATTTCAAGCAAAAAGATACCGACATTTTCTTAAGCACAACTATAAAAAAGTCCTCCAATGAGGTCTTTTTTATAATTGTGAAATTTTAATTATGACGCAACTTCGGTTATTTGACATAAAACAAATCAAATAAACACAAAAGTGAATAGACAAATATTTTTAATAACCACCAACTCCCAAACCGTCGAAAAATACTGTCGAATTCCTCCCGAGATGCAAGCTCAAAACATTATGTAACCACGTCTGCGCAAATATTTCCAAGTGCCTTTAGCCTCTGTACACAAATCCTAATTCACTCTTTCGTTTCAGGGAACCCTCTTCGATGTAATTGCCGTCTCTCCTGGATATACCATTTGAGGAACGAGACCAAGGACAACACCCTGAAGCACGCCCTTGAGAAAATATCGTGTGTCAGCGATACCGAGAAAAGGTCTGACGATAACGAGGTTGATAATACGCTCGCTGACGAGAATTACGCAGAAGAGTACTATGATAAAAACGAGGATTATAATAATAAAGAGAAATTAAAAGGAAAGTTTACTAAACTGACGGATATTCCGCTAGAGACGCTGCCGTGTCCGAAAGAGCTGCGGACTGTGGATGAATCTTACGGGCACCCAATTCAGAATGAAATAAGATTAAAGGCGTTTTCTAAAGCTTACTGTATCGCGCCTAGTTCTTTTCTTATCGTATTTATGCTTATATAAATAATAAGAGGAATTATTGACATCGTAAAGTAAACATTATATGTAATTATGTGGAAACTACCGCAATTGTTTGTAACACTGACACAAAATAAAGCAAAGCGAGGACCTTTCTGTCATGGTCTTTAGGTGTTTCTGCAGAATACTCATTACAAGATGGGGCAATTATTCAAACCGGTTCAAATATGAAAAAAATCGCTCTTTAATACGAGTATATTATCATAGGAATTGTACTCGTTTATTGAGAACGAAAACGCTTATTTGATAACAGTGTTCACAGTAAGAGTCCAATCAAAACACCTCGACAACTATCTTTGCTGTTTGTATCAATGTTACTAAAAAGAAACAAAATAATTGTGATATTAGACGATATATTGTCACTGTTCTTGCCCGTTTTGAACTAAAGGCTACGGCCGGCTGCCCTTTCTGAATAAAAGCGATTTAAGGGTAACTCACACTCATCGCCTCGTCGCTCGACCGCTATTGATCTCACCCACCACTGGCTTGTCCAGGATTTTTTTGGAAGTAGGCTTTTTGTAATCAACCATGGTGACAAACAAGCTTACGGTTTTAAGGCGATGCGTGATTGTACAGATAACTCAGTTCTAGATCAATTGGCCGCGTATGCCAAAATATTTCGGGTTTGAATCTTGCTCGGAGCACCAAATTATTCAATTCTTCCCTTTTATTTGAAATTTAGAATTTTCATTAGCAGACGCTACTGCGTAATATTTTATAAGTTAAGTAGTTAGGCTTTGTGAACTGCTCGATTTGCAGCCGCTCCGGTACTAGGGCGGTAAGTGTGCGTTACACTTTAAACTCATTTCTGCCTCACTGAGCGACCTATTGATGATGGAAATCCGTGTTTGTATTCGTGTAGCTGTAAATTAAATGTGTCATATTTAAACAGTGTCCCTATTTTCTATAGAAAATGATATATTTCACACACACATAAACTCACGCTTGTATCATCATTTTATGGGTAGACAGAGCATATGAAAGTTAATTTTAGTGCCATTTTTAGCAATATAATAATATAAGAATCATCAAATGGTTCATGGCCACAATTTGTACAGTTTTTTTTAGAACTACACTGTTAGTTACAATAAAATATTAATGTAAACAAAAATGCAGCATAATACTACAAAACCTAGGGAAACTAAAAACTTGGGGAATGGATCTCAGTCTCAGCGTGTGCGGGGCAAAAAGTCCATCGCTGGTTTCTAGCGGAGCCTAAATGTTCTTGGTTTACAAGTGCAGAAAATGTGATATGTATAATGATAAGTTGCTATTTTAATTTCTTCGTAAAACTTCATTTCCCGTTAGAATTTATAAAACGTATGAATATCTATTGATATTGTTGTTTATGATATTGCTGTATTATATAAATGCAGTGTTCTACTGTAAACATAAGTAGTAAAATTTCCACAACGTTAGGTAAATTCCATACATTGTTTCCATTAATAAAGTAGATACTAACTTTAGATATTTAATTACTTGACTTAAATCCAAACAAATCCAAAGACAAATCAATAATTTAAAATATAAAATAAAACCCCACTGCGTTTCTGTCTAATTTGGAAATGAATAACGACACCTTCAAGCCGCAGAGCGTGCCAAACAATTATACATACAAACATAACCTTCCTTCTGGCGCTGTCGGGTAAAAAATGAACCGTGATGTCGCACGATGCTTAAGACGGGAAACAAATCCGTGCCTCTGGTTTGTCGGACCAGCGCCCTTACCACTAGGCCATCCAGAGCGCTTGTGGCCCAGCGGCACCCGCCTACCGTCCGTTCTTGGATGGGTGACCGCTTTGAGTGGTTACTAACTGAGCGCTCTCGTGCTTTGGAAGGCACGTCAAGCCGTTGATCCCGGCTGCTGTCTACGACAGCAGTCGTTAAGCCAAGTTAGAGGCCTTCGGGCGGCTTGAGAACTTCTAACAGTCAAGTTGCCCACTCACTTGACAAAAGGGGGTCGAAGTTGCACCACGTCCGTAGGGAGTACCCACCGTTACCCTACACGTGACCCCTGGGTGGTGCTAAAAGTGCAACAAAAACTTGCCAGTTTTGTTGCACTTGTCTTCTCACTGTACTTGTCTTCACGAAGATCTCACGGTTCGTAAATAAATGCCATACGATTAAATTAAATTTAATACTGCCTTGAAAATTTGATCGTGGTAACTTCCACGTTAAATAAACACGAGAGGCACGAATTGTGAAAATATTTGTTAAAAATTTGGTTAATGGGAAAGAGTAATTTTGACATTTTGTTTGTACAAAATTTTTGATTGAATGACTAAATAAAATCTATTTGTATACACATATCACGGCTGAGTAGTCACAACGATGGCCACTATTTGTATACAGGATGTCTGAGCGGGAAATCAAATAATGTCATTAATTTTCAGAATTAAGAATAACAGAAACGAATGAATTGCATAATGATTAATGACCATTAGACGCAAATGGAGGCACTGTTTGAATATCTGTATTTATGATTCCCTTGTTAACTTTTGTAAATATTAATGTTAAATTATATGTACTTGATAAATTATACGGTAATGTTAGGCATGTTAATGTGTTGACTGTTAAATCGCCCAAAGTACTTTGCTTCATTTCACAATATATCTCATTTACGTTTGTTTTGTATCTCATCAAATAATTAAAGATCATCAATGGTAACCTTCGAAACAAAATTATAAAAATTGAATATACAAAATAGTACATTTCTAAATTACACTGCACAATACAGTATACTCTTATTTAACTGACTGTATAGAAAGGGTTATCCGAACGAATCATTTTTTGATTTGTCCTGTGATTGCATTAAAAATTAAAACAAACATCAATAAAAGTGTGTGTTTTTTTTTCATTTTCCATGTTAATATTCAAAGACAAAGAGACAACGGCAAAATATGTATTTGTTTTACAGATATAAATAATAAGAGTGTGTAATGAGTTTTATGCTACACCTGGCCAAAAAGTGGCTTTTACCACACGGTAAGGAATAAATTGATGTACAGAAAACGGGAGGTAATAAATAAAGTCCTCGATCGCATATATATACGTCCCTCGCCTACAGCTCGGGCCGCAAAATCTGCGATCTCAGCCTTTCTTTGCTTTATCACCCTAGTTGTATAATGTACTATTATATTACCAGCAATTTCCAATCATCTTTTACTACGTACTACCAATATTTGCCAGAGCTGGTTTACAAATGTTTGGCTCAATATATATTTTCACATATGACTCACGTTCACCGCAGTTTTATTACCTATGTTAATTTTTAAATCTTTGATGATTGATGTGAAATAAACACAATTGACGACCTGTTTAGCCTAGTTGGTAGTGACTCTGCCTCCGAAGCTAGAGGTCCCGGGTTCGAATCCCGGCCAGGGCATTTATTTGTGCATTTTTCACGGATATTTGTTCTTGGGTCTTGGATGTTTTCTATGTATTTAAGTATGTATTTATCTATATAAGTATGTATATCGTCGTCTAGTACCCATAGTACAAGCTTTGCTTAGTTTGGGACTAGGTCGATTTGTGTAAGATTGTCCCCCAATATTTATTTATTTATTTATTTAATTTAACTTAATACTCTCTATTTGATTCAATATTTGCTTAAAAGTCTTGAAAATTATAACGTTCGGAAAATAGAATTTAATAGAAATGAAAAATATGAGTCCATAGTTAAATCACTTAGCTTGGAAAAGTTTGTAATTGTTTATTCAATAGGCAACGTTTATTTTATGTCACTTTCAAATGTCATCCTCTGTATTATCGGAAGCCTAATTTTCCTATACAGTGATTGTTAGCACAATACTGGCTCAATATTATCGCGGATTTTTTTATACCTCGTCGGTGGCAAACATGCGTACGGCCCGCCTGATGGTAAGCGGCCACCGCAGCCTATGGACGCCTGCAACTCCAGGGGAGTCACATGCGCCTTGCCGACCCTTTAAAAATTTATGCGTCGCACAACTGGAGCGTCCGAGGGAGGAAGTTCCTCTGAAACCGTACCGTACCGTGTATCGCGGATTTGAAAATGTTTTGGATATTGCGCCAATATTGACGTGATACTGTTTCAATATTGCGTGTAACTCTTCATGATAATCATTGTGTGCAAGGCCTAATATAAACAATTTACTGGTCATTTCGTAATACAGTTTTCCATTAATGTCTTTACATAGAATATACATAATTTACTTTAATGGTTTGATCGCTTAGATTTCGTGTAGTATATTGATTCTCATTTACCATGGTATTCTAATTCTGTTGTAATAAATATTTCTATACCTGTGATCGAAGTTTCAATTGCTCAATAAAGCCATAATACTGATAAATATAATCGAGATCCGAGTGAAACGAAGGTCTCCGCTTCGGCTTCGACAAAAATGATTTCGTATGTCCAGATGTTCAGATGTCCAGATTTCCGGTTGATCTCCTCTACAGGTCCCAATTCTCAAGCAAGCAGGTATGATACTTATATAGTTTTTTGTCGAGTCTATTTTTGGGACTTTTGAAATTTGAAAAACAAACATCACGAGATCTGCAGCTCACAGAACCACTCGTTAAATAAATAGAAATCATCCAAGACCCAGAAACTACTCGTCTTAAAGCAAAAATGAAAACACTTACCGGGATTCAAACCTGGGACCGCCAGCTTTGTATGCAGGGTTTATTAACTGCTTAAAATAAGAAAATAATATTGTTAATTTTCAGGCGTCAAAGGCCCATCTAGATAAATACCTTATGACTTATACTCTAACACCAAAACTAGCCCAACAAAACTCCCATTATTTACAACTGCAATGTGTTTGTAACACATAAATAATTTATCCCAAAAAATAAACGACTCCAATTTTGTACTTCGCTATGCCGCACCTACCCATTTCACCACCTATCCCACCACCACCAATAGCACCTCCAATAGCAAATGAGATGGTTACTACAGATCCCAACTAAGTCACTTTAAGCTGATAATATTTGAGAAGTTCCGTCGATTCCTCAGGAAACCCTACTGACCTTCAGTTCCTCATCTAATTTCCACTTCAAAATGTGTATTTTTACGAGCATTGTTCGCTACGTCAACGAAATCTCATCGGAATCTGTGAAGTGCCTACATCATTAAGGAGTTCCATATGACAACTGTGATCATCACCAGTTCCGCATCACCAAATTTGTGGTTTCCATGGGACATATTTTTGGTTACCTACAGGCAATACCGAAATCAGCACATGCGTGCCTATCAAATTCGAGGAGTTCCCTCGATTCCTCCTAGATCTCATCATCAGACCTCCACCAAATTTATATGGGACCAATTTCTGGGTACCTGTTTTGAAACAAAAATTGTACGTTACTATAGAGGCCGGGAAACAAAGGGTTGCATTGCAGACCAAGTAGGACAGGGATACGCGGCCTACAGCCCAACGTTTCTCGCCGAGATTTGTAGTGCTTTTCTCAAACACATGCAATTAAATAAAAAAATATACCACTCAAAAAACTTTAACAGACGCCATATTTGACATTAAAATTAAAAAATAAATACTTCCCGGCCTAGGCCTTCAATTTTGTATGAAATTCTTTTACTGTACTCCCGAGTTGTTCCGCATGCAACGTGATACTTTGAAGCCTGTACGCACGTAATGACGAAATTTCATTGCATGTTTGAGAAAAAGAATTATCAAAATCGGACAACGTGGTCATGAGTTAATGGGGAACTTAAATACATAAAAAAAATAAAGCAAACATGCAGACGAACTGAGAGCCTCCGTCCTCCTTCCTTCCTATTGAAGTCGATTAAAAATGCAACTTCGTGGTGTCAAGTAACCGACCCCGAAAACGCCGGTATTTGACACCCTTCGGCCAAATTTCTCCCTAGGTTAAAGTGTTCGCTAAGTCAATTTAGATGCGAAATATAAATTACGTCTCCTTGCAAATCGTATCAATGTAAAAAGGGAGTGTTAGTAGATTGTGTCTCAAAGGAACA
Organism: Notocelia uddmanniana; assembly: GCA_905163555.1. NCBI lineage: Eukaryota > Metazoa > Arthropoda > Insecta > Lepidoptera > Tortricidae > Notocelia > Notocelia uddmanniana. The sequence goes on from LR991068.1 coordinate 23,342,011, forward strand.
TAATTATATATTTTATGGCAAATTAAGAGGTGGAATATTGAATGCTGAGTGAAGCGAAATATTTCAAAGAAGAATCTTGAGCATAACGTGTTTATGACCAAGATGAAGATAGTTTTACCATCGAGTGGCACATACTGCTTTTTAATTACACCTGCTGCCGGAAAAGAGTCATTGCTGCCTTCAAATGAGAGAAAAAAAGGACAACATTGGAGGGCAAAAATGAATGCTCTTTTTCTGAATAGCTGGTGTGAAAAGTCCGTTCTTGTATCAGTCCCACTAGCACGGTAATCCCGACCAAATATAATAACTAACTAGCTAACATGCTAACGATGCAAAGTAAATTTACCCCAATATACAAAATATATGTAAAATGCTACCGACTAATAAAAGGTGATTATTAAAAAATATATATTTGTTCATTTATTTTCATCACACTTGCTCGTAAAAGGTATTTTTGTATGCGTATAAAGTTGTTTTAGCCGATGTACCTCCCGCTGGAGATATGGATTTTTAAAACTCCCAAGGACTTATGTATGAGTTGAGATTACTTGAAAAAATCTAGTTGACCGAGAGCCACAAGAATACTGCTCTGTGATTGGTTGAAATATTGAGGCTGCAAAATTTAGTGCGCTGCGCGCCACAAGAATTGTGATTGTGAAACATTGAAGCTGACTCCGTTCAAAAACCCAGCGAGAGAAGCGCGCTCTCGCAGGGTCTCCCCGGCGATCATGCACTGATACTGGAGGTGAAGTTGTAAATTTTGTCATTTTTTGATTGGTTCGGTTGTAGGAAACAGATTTTTCTGCCTTTCGTCGTTATTTATTTCCTCGCAAATGGAATAAAAAACATTGTGCATAATACAAATGAAATGATTTATTTGTACAACGTAGTTAAGTACACAAAGATCTTACAGTAGTTTAAAGTATCACTATGCTGGGCCGGTAGGCATACAAATTTTAGTAGTAATTAATGGAGGATCAGGGTTCCGGACCATTAATTACAGTCTAACATTAATATTCACGTATGGTGTAGCAAGCTTTTTTTACAAGGTGCACAAATAATTTTCGCTTAAAGCCTTCCTTATTTTCTACTTCTACAATGTCTTTCGGTATCTTATTGTACATTTTTGGGGCCATTCCGAGAATGCTTTTCCGGTATAAAGCAGTATTTGATAAAGTTCCACTATTTTAAATATAAGGCGCGTACTTCTAAAACTTTGAAATAAATTAATATTAGATCTAGCAAACATTGCAACCTCAAACACATAAAGGCAGGGAAGAGTTAGTATCCGTAATTTCTAAAAATAGGGTTTACAGCTGACTAATTGTTGGATGCCACATAATGAGCGAATACACCTCTTTTGTGCTTTAAAAGCTATTTCCCTCTCAACAGAATTGGCCCAAAAGATTATGCCGTACTGTAGTGTCGAGGCTACAGAAGCTTGGTAGGCTGTTAAAACTACTGACTCATTGAAATTTTTTCTTAAAATATATAATACATACGAAAATTGATATAGTTTTTTACATATAACGTCAATTTGATTTCTCCATGTTAACTTATTATCTACACTTAATCCTAAAAATTTTGTCACATCAGTTTCGTCAATATTCTGTCCCTTGTATGATATATTTAAATTGTGCGCATTGTTTGATCTTTGCTTGAATGTCATGATTTTCGTCTTCTCTAAATTGATTCTTAAATTATTATTAGTAAGCCAGTCAATCACAATTTCTAATGTCTCATTGAAGTCATCCTCATAAGATTCTGTATCTTTAGAAGCAAAATGTATGGTGCTATTAACTGCAAAGAGAAATATTGGGTACTATGTGGCTTGTGGTAGGTCATTTAAATATGTAAATGATAAATAATAAAGGGTCTAAAACACTCCCTTGTGGTACGCCATAATTAATTTGATTTTCAATGAATAGGTAATTTCAGTCTTCGTTTGAATACATATTTTATTTATTTGAGTCAATTGCTTACGGTTACTTAAATACGATTTGATTAAGTTATGTATGTTAGCTCTAAGACCGTACGTATATAATTTATCAAGAAGTATGCGATGATCAACAAAATCGAACGCTTTAGACATATCCATATACAGGGCTGAAACTGGGACTCTATTATCTACATAACTTAAAACAAGATTCCTTAAATTAAAAATAGTCATGTTGATAGATTTGCCTTTACGAAATCCCATCTGCTCTTGAGCAAAAAGGTTATTTTTGTCAAAATAGTCGTAGATACCACTATGAATAACTTTTTCAATAACCTTTGAGAAAATAGGAAGAAATGCCATAGGTCTATAGCTGGCCATGTCTTCTCTGTCACCTTTTTTGTAAAGGGGCTTCACTAAGCCTATTTTTAACCGGTCAGGAAATTCGCCCCTTTCGATGCATAAGTTGACAATATGGCTAATCAATGGTGATATAATATGAGATACTGCTTTAACAACTTTGGTGCTAATGCCATCATAACCAGTACTGTGGCTATTTCTAACGAGTTCGCAGTTTTTAGAATGTTATTGGGAGTTGTGGGCCTCATAAATATAGAATCAGGTATATTACATGTCACAGACTTACTTATACTATGTCTAACTTGATTATTATTTGTAATTTTGTCTGAGCTCAAACGCATTGGGTCAATAAAATAGCGATTAAATTTTTGGGCAATTTTTGAAGGGGATGAAACATATTTGCCATTGGATAGTATCCGCGTGATGTTATCAATCTGTTTTTTATATTTGTATTTATTGATGAAATTCCACGATTCTTTTGTCTTATATCTCGAATATTTAATATAGTAGTTGTTATGAGCTTTTTGTGCCAGTTTTATGACTTTTTTTAGTGTTTTGGAGAAAATTTTGCTTTATTTTTTAGTTTATCTTCTGTAGAAAATCTATATTTCCAAAGCAAATCACGTTTTCGTTTACAACATTTTTTTATTCCGTTGGAAATCAATTTTGGTTTGAGCACTGGCGAAATTTTTACCTTTTTGATAGGAAAGCATAAATTATACAATAGTTCAAACTGATCCGCAAAACTATCATAGGCTTCACTGGAATTGTTCGCCGTATAGACTCCGTTAAATCTAATACAGGCGTAAGAATGTTGCAAACTCGAGTCTTTAAAAGATTTTTGATAGACTCAAGTTCGCAATTTTCCGCTTACGTTACACGTTGAATTCAGCCAGCCAATTTAGGTAACACAGTTCGCTAACCGACTTCAATAAATGTTACGATTCATACCAAAATGCACTACATAGTTTATTTAGACCAATAATTGGTTTGCGGTAAAGAGTAAATAGGTGAACTTAAGAAATGTGATGTAACGGATAGGGTTGGGGAACCGAATCCTACTTTGCGCGTTTTCCGACACGCACTTGGCCGATTTTTAGGGTTCCGTACTCAAAGGGTAAAACGGGGCCCTATAACTAAGACCCCGCTGTCCGTTCGTCTGTCTGGCTGTCTGTCCGTCTGTCACCAGTCTGTATCTCATGTACCATGATAGTTATACAGTTGAAATTTTCACAGATGATGTATTTCTGTTAGCGCTATAATAACAAATACTAAAAAAATATTTCTAGGAAGCTGCAATACAAAAAAACTTTTAAAAAGTTGCTCGTTGTGTTCATCAGGCGCTGGGTGTCCAAATGGAAAACTAAAATCCAACTCGCACTTGAACAAAATTCTACTTGATATTATTTAACGTTTTTATTATTATAACCGATTTTTTTTTTATTAAAATTAAATTAAAGAAGGTTATAATAAAGCGTCTTATGTTGTATGGATACGATTGTACGGAACCCTTCGTGCGCGAGTCCGACTCGCACTTGGCTGGTTTTTATATTCCTTGTACTAGAATATTCAGCTGGCCTTTAGCTGCATGTACGAATTCGTGGGCAAAAACTGGCCGAATTCAAATTTATTATGCCAAACATAAATATCTGATCGACCTCAAGGTAAATTTAGGTAGGTATTCATATAAAAAAATTACGAAACAAGCTCTCAAGTAAAATTACCCTGAGGCATTGAGCGAATGTAAAAAGTTTTTAGGTTTCCAAGGGCCGAGTGGGCTGAGAGAAATTTAAGTGTATCCGTTACCTAGCTTGTTTATATGTAAAGTATTAGGTATTAATATTTTAATAGGTATAAGATTATTGACTGTTTGGCGTGGGAATATTGCATGTAGAAATAATGGGATGGGCTAGCAACCTGCCACTGCAATAACAAATTTTCACCATCTATAAACCTACAATTCTGTGAGCATAGTGAAAAAGGGTATAAGTGCCGTACAATTGTATAGGACTTATACCCCTTTTCACTAGAGCCACAAAATTGCTAAAAGTGGCACTCATATTAATTTTCGTGTGCTCTGCCTTAGGGAGTATGGGCGTTAGTTTTATGTAAGTACGAGTATGTACATATGTATAGAACTGATGGCCATTGGTGCGAAAAGGTTCTCCAGTGGCGACCACGTATCGTGCGGCGCAGTGTGGGTACACCCTTCACGAGGTGGACATAATTTGTTCATAATTTTTAATTATATGTACTATTTATTTTTTTATTATTTGTTGAGCTACTTGTTCGTTCCTTTGGCGGTGGAGACGACCGGCTGTTGGTGCTCGGAGGCCAAAACCTTTATGCAGGGTGATTCGGGAGACGTGAGCAAGATCAACACTACAGATTCAGTAGATCATAAGCTACTGCTTCGTGCCACTATTAGTGAAATTAACGTTCATTTATCTTTGGTGTTGAAAACAAAATGTTTTAAATTATTTACGAAATTTATGGTCACTCTACATTCAGAATACTTCAGTCAAGTGACACGTGTCAAATTGAATGTCATCCGAGTCCGATTACTTTTGAAATATCGTATCTCACTCAATGTGACAATTTACTTTCTTCGTAATCAAAGTGCTGTCATAACAGTTAGAGGTTTAATCTTTATAAACCTGTTGTTGTAGGGTGACCATGATTGTAGATAATTAAACTTTAACTTAACATAAATTAAAATACAGGAAAAAGGTATGGGGATTTCACTTAAATACAATGGTAAACGATTCATTGCCATTTACTATGTATGTAGTGTTGGTCCTGCTCACGTCTCCTGAATCACCCTGTATAAAAGGTTGGGAGACGTATGCGGGACAGGGGCCTTGACCCCCGCTCCGGGTCATTCTTGTTGCAAAGGTTGTCTATTGCAGTCCAACGCGGTAACGCAGCAAGCGTTTTGGGCACCTTTGCACCGGGAATGACGCGGGGTGGGTTACTCGATTAGTTCATTTAAGGGCTTGATTTAAGTCAAGTGTTGTTTTATTTTTAATATTTTGTTTGTGTTGAATAAAGATACTTCCTATGTTTCTATTTATTCACAATAATAAATTATCTTATAATTTTAATTCATAATAATATATCATTACTGATATTATATTGGTTCACATAATGTTGCTTTCTTTGCTCTGATTTCCGATACCTCGGGTCCCTCATACAGTGTAATGGCAATATTGAACGTGACATCAAAAACCGAATCAGCGCAGGATGGATGAAATGGCGACAGGTCTCAGGAGCCATATGCGACGCCAGAATGCCCTTCCGATTGAAGGGCAAAATCTACAAGACCATTGTAAGACCTGTCGTCATGTATGGATCGGAATGTTGGGCCGCAAAGGTGACGAATGAAAAGAGATTTCATGTTACGGAGATGAGAATGTTGAGATGGATGAGTGGCGTAACAAGAATGGATCACATAAGAAATGAGTATATAAGAGGAAGCCTGAAATAGGCACCCATAGATGATAAGTTAAGAGCTAATCGTCTACGGTGGTATGGGCATGTTATGCGGAGGGATGAAAGTCATGTGATAAGAAAGGTATTAGGCATAAATGTGGAGGGATGTAAGAGGAGGGGTAGACCAAGGAAAAGGTGGATGGATTGCGTGAGAGACGATATGAAAAGGAAGGATGTGAGTGACGAGATGACGGGCGATAGAGAGTTATGGAAGAAAAAAACATGCTGCGCCGACCCCAAGTAAATGGGAAAAGGGCACGCGAATGATGATAATGTTGCTTTCAATATTTTTTAATTAATAAAGTTATTTTAGATAGGTATTGGTGCTTATATTCTCTCTGAAGGACACGAGGTAACAAACGAACGTACCTGGCAGAAAAAACTGTAATGTTTAGCAATTCTGACCCGCCAACGAGTCGACGGAGCCCCGCTTTCTTTGAAATCTTTTGTATAAAGGAATTATAGCCCCGTTAACAATTCAACGTGACTCAACTTATTTTCTTATGCAAACTATTCTATATTCACTTGTGAGTAGTCATTAGAGATGATTCAAATCGCCGGATGGAAGCGTTGCCAAACGTGGCTGAGGTAAGTATAGTTAATGTAAGGAGAAAAGTAGGTAATAATAATAATAATAATATTTTTTTTATTATTATTATTATTAATAATAATATTGGGGGACAATCTTACACAAATCGACCTAGTCCCAAACTAAGCAAAGCTTGTACTATAGGTACTAGACGACGAGATACATACTTATATAGATAAATACATACTTAAATACATAGAAAACATCCAAGACCCAAGAACAAATATCCGTGAAAAATGTACAAATAAATGCCCTAGCCGGGATTCGAACCCAGGACCTCTAGCTTCGGAGACAGTGTCACTACCAACTAGGCTAAACAGGCCGTCCCGCCGTCGTAAGTTTTTTTACAATATATATATATATATATACACGGTCACGTTTACGGCCTGACTCGTTGCTAAGCACAAGCACGTTGCTAATCTTTCAATGAATTGAGGATTAAAACATACATAAACATTTTATTGACTTTAAACACTATACAAAATATTAAACCTAAATAAAACTAAATTTAAAGTATAATATAAAGATAAAGCTAACTAGCTCATTCACAGCCCGTCCCGCATCGCTCCTGGCGGAAAGGTTACGCTCGCTTGAGGATTTGTTGTGTTGAGAGCTATATACAAATGCGGGTCCGTCATTCTCGTCACAGCGCATCCTCATGAGCTCTGGCGACCTTACTTACTATTAGGAACACAACACCGCATACAGAGCAAATAGTGGTCTTTATTGTAGCTGCGGTCTTGTGTAAGGCGGATGCATTTTCATAATAATATAATAATATTGAGGGGACAATCTTACACAAATCGACTTAGTCTTAAACTAAGCAAAGCTTGTACTATGGGTACTAGACGACGATATACATACTTATATAGATAAATACATACTTAAATACATAGAAAACATCCAAGGCCCAAGAACCAATATCCGTGAAAAATGCACAAATAAGTGCCCTGGCCGGGATTCGAACCCGGGACCTCTAGCTTCGGAGGCAGAGTCACTACCAATTAGGCTAAACAGGTCGTCATATATATCATAATACCTTGGGATCGTTGATGAAGTACCCAGTTGTCCGGGAACAACTGTGTTATGTGATATTTCTAAACACTAAAAGTAAAACTCTAATAATAAGCAGACACCGTAGCCTATGGACGCTTGCGGTTGAAGAACAATCACAAGCTTGCTGCCGTTGCTAACCTGCTCAAAATTTGGAATGCAAGCGACAACGGGTTTATGACGATGATGGGTTTTTAGATTTAAAGTTAAGTACATTATCACAATATCTTACTTCTCTCATTCACTATGGAGTTTCACTGAAGTAAGAGTTGGAAGCATTCCTAAGTGTTCGCCTGGAAAGTGCCCAAATATGCTGATATCGCAACTGCTGGGTATCCGTGACATTTCCGTGTCGAAAAAAGTCGATTAGAACAGTTTAGAAGTCAACTTTAACAGGTCATCTGATATCCAAAAGAAGGTAAGCATGTTGAAGTTGTCATTGCGGCATTTGGCATTAAGGACTTTTTAAATAATTAATATTTTAATAACAATAATAAGAATTTAAATTATTCACACAACAAATTTTGTATGTTACATAATGGTAAAACATGTAATCGCGACACAATCACGTACTTACCACCTTTTGTATACCATTTTTAAAGCAAATATAATGATTTCAGACAGATTTTGCATGCCACATAATGGTTAAACATGTAATCGCGACACAATCACATACTTATTACCAACTTTTGTATACCATGTTTAAAGCAAATAAATGATTTCAGACATATTTTGCATGCCACATAATGGTTAAACATGTAATCGCGACACAATCACATACTTATTACCAACTTTTGTATACCATGTTTAAAGCAAATAAATGATTTCATTTAATATTTTTGCGTATCAAAACGGCCAGAATGCAGTCTTTATTAAATCTTGTGATTGTAATGTGTAAGTATCAGTGATAAGCAGCTTATAGATTGATATTAGAGAATGCTTTAGTGTTTGAATATTCCGTCTGTAAAATATCGGTATTATTAAACAGATGACTTCTAATCAAAATCAAAATCAAAATTTGTATTCTGAATAATACAATTAAATAAATTCACAATAATAATTATTATGTTTTCAAAACAGATTTGCACAACCAAAAAAAGGAGACAATAATAATAATGATTTCAAAACTATACTGATTAACAAACTTACAATATTCAATTAAAATAAACTTATTATACATTATATAAAAAAAAAATAGTGACGTATATACGGTCTCTGTCGGAATACACAAAAGTATACACAATAAATTTAATATCTCAGAGATGTATATGGTCTCTGAGCGTCTATTATTCCTAAGTCCTTAGAGATGTATGGACGTGGTCTCTAAGCGTCTAAATTAAAATAAGTAGTGAATGAAAATAGCACTTAAGTAATTTAATAATCTTAGAGGTGTATAAGGTCTCGAAGATTCAACAACAATAAAACTAATCCAAAACAGGATGATGTCTCTCGTCCTCCGTACGTAAGTACCGTTGTTAATTTCTGAGCCATAAGAAGAGACGTGTTCGTTAAAAATAGTACTTACTTTATGAATATAAAACAGTAAACCATCAATACAGTTCATGCGAACCCATTGACTTGGAAAAATTGAGTATAGGAGGAACGGTGTACAAGAAATCTATCCAACAGAAACTTATTGGTTTGAAATCAAATTCACATTTGTCGGGCGCGCTCGCTTTAACTCCAGCAGAAAAAAAAATTAAACTGTTTTCTTTTTTTTAACCGACTTCAAGATTTCAAAAGAGGAGGTTATCAATTCGGTTGTATGTTTTTTTTTTTTTAATGTTTGTTACTCCATAACTCCGTCATTTCTTAACCAATTTGAAAAATTCTTTTTTTGATTGTATCTATATATATTCAAGTTGGTCCCGTTTTTGTCAAAAGGCAGTTCTGATGATGGGATCCATGAGGAATTTAAGGAACTCCTCAAATCTTTAAGGCAAACATATAGTGATTTTTGTGTTTTTATCAACAAGTCAAGCATTTGCATCCAAAAATGTGACATTGGATGAAGTGGAACTGCTGATGATGATCAGAACGGAACTCTTAAACGACGCGTAGTTCACGTTTGGCGTTTTGTTTGTCAAGCAAGCAAGGTTTTTCCATGATTTCATGAGGAGTTGAGGGTACTTAGTCTTCTACCATTATAAACATACTTATAGCCATTTTTGTATTTTATTGTATGGAATCTAAGAGTGCACCATCTAAGATTAATAATCTTTCACCGGACTCCCCCATTGAAATCGGTTTTTTTTTCTTAAAAATTATTTTATACCAATTGTATTACTGTAACATCAACATTTACGTGGTACCAACGTGGCGGGAAAAATATCGTAGGAGAAGATATTTAGCACGTCCCACCCCGCACGTGCCCCATCCCGTCCATGGTTCCATTGCGTATGCACAGTCGCTTCGTTCGCTCCGGAGACGTAATAGTGTTGTTTACAACACTAGCACGTTAGTTGCCCGTCACTGTCACTTTGCGTATGCGTTAAAATTCACGTCAGAGTATAATTAACCACGTCCCGTCACCGTCCGCATCCCCGTTCTGTCCGAGATAAAATCACGTCGCGTATGCAGCGACCTTTACTGTGTACTTATACTGAAATAAATTATATTCTTGTTCTTATTAAAAACATAATATAATTATCAGGATGTCCACTTCCCATCCGTTAGGCGACCTCCTGATTTGTCGGTGCGCAGGCGGTACGATATGAGAAAATTGGGGTGAATACCCGCTACCCTCCGCGACCAGGCACCCGATGCAGCAGACAAGAGACACTGAAACCGGTAAACAACAAAGAAAACCTGTTCAAACCCGTCCTCTCTGGTGGCTACTCCTGACTATATGCCGGAACACGACCTTGGCCAATTGGCGGCGTGACTTAGTCTGGGAGGGTGGTTACAAGCCGCGGTCGACCTACCACCAGAAAGGGCTGTTCATTTGGCGCTACCCAGGGGATAAGTGTGGGTAGCTAGAGCAAAAGCCCACGGACGCGAACAGCTTTATCCCCCAGTAATATTTGAATTTATAGTATCATTTTTGTCACTATCGTCCCCCTGCATGAAATATGTCAATATGAAAGTAATGTGGTAGAATGTAAAGGTGACATCGCCTGTTGCTTCTGATATGTCACGATATGTTCTAAACTATTTTGTACTTTATTGAGGTATGCAATAAAGAGTATTTGGATTACTGTATTGAGTCCAGAGCGAGTGTGAGCAACAAATCTAAATATGATATCAAACCAATGTGTTTACTTAGATGGGCTTACAGGATACGTGTAGAATTCAAATACGCTGTTACGTTTAAATATTGACGAGCTCGTTGGCCTAGAAAGCTAGGCCTGGCATTGGCAGATAGACCAATCAATGAAGTAATGATTCCGAAAATATTCCTGCGAGGCACTGTATGGAATGAAAAAGTAGGTAAGTTAAGTAGCACACTATACATGCAAACGTCAACCTTTTTTATGCACTATACACGTACCGATGGTAAAAGAGCAAGAGCATATGGCCTGTCTGATGAAAAAAATACACCATAACCCATCAAAGCTTACGGCTTTAGGGGAATCATGTGCTTATTTATTTGAGTCAGTTCTGTATGAGATATGGACTGATCGTGTGGGGAAATGGGATTGATTAATATGTCAAAAAAGCGTATTTGCGCCATATGTGGAGTGTGGTCAATCACCTCCACTATTTCTTAAGTTAAACATTTCCATTGTCTTGTATATTTGAAGTTTCAAAATGTGTTAAGCATCCCACCACCATATCAGCCAAAAGACGTCCACTGCTGGACATGGGCCTCCCCCAAATTCACGGAGGGTATTTGCCATAATCGCCACGCTGGTCGCCACCTCCACCATCCCCCGGTGGTCTTGGTCGTAGTTTTAGGACATACCCGGGTCCACGGGTGTAAAGCATAATATGAATTCAACAAAACAGCTCCAGTAATTCCAGTATTACTTGTATTTCCAAGAAATACTAACAAGATGGTTGTAGATAAACGGTTGAGAAAGGCTACTGTTAAGAAAACTACCTACTCATTGTGTGTTACTAATTACAATAAACTACCAAACCATAATAAGCAATATTAGCAAATAAATTCATAACAGCGCTTTTTCAATGGTTGTTATCATGTAGATTATATTATCTATTAAATTAATTTTACTATGTAAACGAAATTCCTCTTATTAATTGTATGTCTTTTCCGCTCACGGGACAATGGTGTGCCGGACCTTTGGAAGGCGTGCGCGGAGCCGAAGTTTTGACAATTTAATGAAATGCAAGGGGTACACCAAGCGGAAACTGTCTCTGCCCGTGTCATGGGACGCACACAGAGACAGCACCCGCCAAGGTGCACAGGGACTATTGTTGGTTGATGGAATCTAAATGAACCGGGTTATTTGGTGAGGATGATGGACTAATGGCTGGGCTATTGTGTGTGACATCGGACGCCTGCCTAATAGAACAGCCTGCATTTTATTTCCGGCAGACGGTGACTCGCTCCCTGCTAAGATGGGCCCCTATTAATAGCGACATATGACAATGGCCTAGGGACAACACCGGTCAGAGAACTGGAGGGGTAGAAAGGTGGCACTGGACTTTAAACATATAGCCAATTCGCCACTTAGGTGACCACACCTACCCTCGAGCAACAGCTCTTGCGACTCCACTCTGGACGGCCGGTTAAGGCAAGCCAGAGGCGGGGGGGCCTGTCCAACCAACCAACCGATCAGTAAACGCCTGACCCCAGGCGCACCCCCAGGAGCACTCAGGTACGTAGGGTCGCTGCTCCCTAACAGCCCGCCACAAGCTGCCTTGCGTTGACTGATTGCACTGGAAATCCAGTGGGCGATGGGGTCGTCACATCCCTACGCCTTTAATTGTAATTATTAGTTAGGTAATAATAATAGACAAGACTTGTAATTTGCATGCTGTGCCTGGTCAGCTTAAAAATTATGAGGATCTACTGGATTGACGGCAAAAAGTAAGCAGATCACTTTGAAAACAGCTCATCTTTTGAGCTCATGGGGACTAGATATCTAATTGAAAACACTGTTTGGTTGGTATAAATAATAGTACCCAGTAAACTGTTTACCCTATAAAGTATGCCAAAAGTACATCCATTTGAGTGGCAACAATCCTTGGAAAGCTACAAGGTTACAGGTGTTAAGCAACCGTAAAGGCATAATTGCCAATTAAATACATTTTTTATACAAACTTTATCGTTTTTCCGTATTTTTCGTAACTACGTTCTAACGTTTCCCTATGATTGTACGTCATCCTTAAGTCGATACACAAGATTCTCCTAATGGCGCGAGTTTCTTTGACCTTTCATTTTATCGAGATAAAAGGACTTTCAAGGTACGTAGGATACTTATTTCAAATGAATAATTGGTTGACCTCGATAACAGTAACCAGTGATTCACTGAATGTCTCGCTTTTATTCACGATATCTTTGTTTTGTTTCTTCTAAGGGTTTCCAACAGAAACGTTATTGTCAGATGTTCATTGTCTAAGCTTTGTCTCAGCCTTTATTAACTTTTGGGTGCGCATTTTTCGCGAATAATGAAGCGCAAATGAGAATTTAAAACAAAATAAGTTGCCTAAACGTGAGTACCTAAATATTGTTAAATTTTTGACGACGCTCTCCATTCCATTTTATAGATTAAAAAATTGTATTTCGCCGCAGGACACGTCTTCCGTCAGGCACCTACATATATCTGGAGTTGGAGAAGTGAAAACTGGTCTCTATAATCAATGTGTCCTGCCCATTATGACGTACGGTGCCGGGACTAGGACGCTCCTAAATGAGGCTGCATAAATTACGAAGGGCGTAATAAGAAAGCTCAAAGTCAATCTCAAGGTTATGGAGCAAGCTATGCTCGGAGTTTCCCTACGAGATCAAATCAGTAATGAGGACATCCGTGGAAAAACCAGGGTCATCGATCTTGCTCAGCGAGTTGCAGGACTTTAGTGAGTGGGCGGGGCACATTGCTCTTACCACCAATGGTTGTTGAGGTAGAAAGGTTCAGAAGCTGTAATAACTTGGCGTACATATTACTAAGGCCTCCCAAAGGCTTAATTAGAAGAGTGAAGTGATCACCACGAGGAATACCCAGGGCAGCTGAGTAAGTTAAGATAGATTCACAAATTGGAGAGGTGGGTTCAAATCTTACTCGTGGTAAATATTTATTAAGTTCCGTTTATATTCAAAATAAGTTTTTTTTTTAGCGGAGGCTTCTGCTTGTCGAAAATTTACTTTCAACAATATTTTACACAGGCGTTTACATTTACGACGTCAAACCTATGTTTTGATGAAAATTAACCGAGGAGACAACTGCTACTGGTCCTTAATTGTTTTTTTCTTTATTTCTTCTAGTGAGAAGGCTCCACGGCCATTGAGTACCTGACTGCTGTACTTTTTGTTTATCGTGTAATTATGTTTAAGCCACCACACCATCCACCATATCAGCCCTAGGACGTCCACTGCTGGACATAGGCCTCCCCCAATTTCATGGGGGGTAAATGCCATAATCGCCACGCTTGGCATGCGGGTTGACGATCGCAGTATCTCCACCGCACTCTAGGAATGCTGCTGCCCATTCCCCGGTGGTCTTGGTCGTAGTTTAAGGACATACCCGGGTCCGGGTCGGGTGATGTTTAAACACCAATAAATAAACTGGCTATTCTTACGGTATCCTAAAAATGCATGGGTGTTAAAACTCGAACAATCCCCTAAATCAACTTTTTTTTTTCAATAAACCGTCGATATTTGCTAAAAATGTTGTAAAACTTTTCCCAATTCGAATAAAACCTTAATCCAGCACGGCGTTAAAAAAAGAGAGGGCCAACGCTATCCGGGCAGCGGGATATGCTGCCAATTTGGATGAGTTCCAAAATCAGGCCACAACTTTAGGTTAATCTTGCGTTGTGAATTGGTCGGATTATCCATAGTTTAATAGGTATTATAAGACGCATCTTAAGTCGTGTTGACAGGAGATGTTATGCCTAGGTATTAAGGTAATTAAGTAAAATAATTCTGTATGTTGGCTCTCGTATTTTGTGTACGGTAATTTTTCTTATTCTATCGGCAAAAAAAGGCTATTAAGGTTTGGAGATGCTTAATCCATATTTTTGGTTAGCGGAAAAATTAATGAGATGTAGGCCTTCGAAATGAACCTTAGCATCCTAGGTAATTAATTAATTAATTTTAGTGGACTGTATTTTTTGGCTTTGAATAAAAAGTCTTTGCGCGACACTAGCATTTACCTATTGGTTTAGAGGCTATGGAGTGGAAAAGGAACACGTGCACTAACCTTTCAACTTTGGGTAGTCCTTTCTCCAACTGCTAAGTGTCTCTATCCCACTAGAACCTCACAAAACACTCGGGCGCGCCCAGAACTTGTGTACACCACATTTCTAAATTAAGTTTATTGTCAACACTCGGCGTTCAGTATTATCGCCATCAGGACCATGCAACAGACATGCATTCAGTCCGAAATCAATGAAGAATCTGGCCGTTAATTCGGCTCACAAAATTATATGCGCAAGAGTGAGAACGCATATTTAAATGTGCACGTGGGTGTAAAGGAAAGGAGATGTGACGGGTTTGTAGCAAATGCAAGTATACCCTCAAATGTAAATATGAAGCGAATCTGCCTTAAATTTTACAATAAATTTTTGAAACTCAACATCCCCCCGGCCTTGAAGTATCCCTTCAAGAAAACAGAAGAGCAAATCTCTTACACAGACTGCAGTATAATTTGAAACTCGGCAGCGTTCAAGTCAGTAGCAGTGATGAAGTTACCCCGTGGTAGCTTTTTCAGGAAGCGCAATATATATACTGTGGCGCGAAGCAGTTTGTGCCACGAAAAACATCGCGAGGCGAGCGTCAAAATTGGATGGTTATCGCCAGAGACTTGAGTAGCCACGTGAGAAACAGTTTTCTCCTCCGGCAATGACAACCGATTTGGCACAAATTTTTGTACAGGCCAGTCGCTAATGGGTAGCGATAGCCAAGGCGGTCCAGTAAACCATAGCTCATGCTTAATGAGCTGAGAGGGCGTTAATCCGCGCGACACACAGTCGCTGGGGTTCTGTGAACTAGCAATGTGATATAAGTTGTCAGGTGATATATTAGCCTGAACTTGCGAAATGCGATTGGCAACATAAGTGTCAAACCTATGCGGCGAAGCGACCGACCAGCATAGTGCGACCTCTGAATCCGAGAATGCAAAAATATTATTGATGTCGTGCCTATTTAACAGCGTGTTGTGAACTTCTTTAAGAAGTCGTGACATCAGCAATATCCCATTCAATTCTAGACGAGCGAGTGTCACTTTGGGTTTGGCCGAAGCAACCCGAGACTTAGAGCATAACAGTGACACAGTCGGTGGCCCATCGCCATTCACAACATGCGCGTATATTACGCAGCCGTAGGCGGATTCGCTAGCGTCTGAGAAGCCAACCAGTGTAACTTGCGCTCCAGCGGTTATACCTAAATGGCGGGGAAAGGTGAGTTTAGATATCAGCGGTAACTCGGATAAGTATTGCTGCCATAAATTAATTATGTGACTGGGAGGTAAGTCATCCCAATCGAGGTTAATGAGCCATAGTTCTCTTATAATCAATTTAGCGTATAAGATGACCGGTCCTACGAGTCCCAACACGTCATAGAGACGAGCGGTGGCGGAGAGGATGGCGCGTTTAGTACACACAGTTGGAGGACTCACGGTGTCAAAAACAAACGCATCTTGTGCGGGCAACCAGCGCAAACCTAAAATCTTGAATGAATTTCCATCGTCGAAGGAAATAGACCCAGATTGTCGGTGCGTCTCCGGTATGTGATTGAGCAGTTCGATAGAATTAGACGACCATTTGAGTAATTCAAATCCACCGGCCTTGAAGAGGTCAATCAGTTCGTCAGCTGTCTTAACAGCTTCCTGAAGAGAGGAAGCTGAAGAAGCGAGGTCGTCCATATAGACATCTCTTTCAAGGACCGAGGCCGCAGTTGGCCATTTGTGACGTTCGTCAGCGGCCAGCTGACGTAACGTGCGGAGCGCTAAGAAAGCAGAGGGACGTAATCCAAATGTCACACGTGTAAACGTTAACACTTCTAGCGGATCCGTATTTGAAAATCGGTATAAAATCCGTTGATACTTGCGGTGCGGAGCATTCATGTGAATGCATAAATACATTTGCTTCACGTCAGCAAAAAATGCTATCTTGTAAACGCGCACGTTTAACAAGATGTGAAAAATATTATTTTGTAGGTTGCAGCCCGAGAACAAAATATCATTTAACGATATCCCGGTGCTGGTCTTAGCACTACCATCTAGTACTGGTCTCACTTTGGTTGAAATTTTGTCATGGCGGACTATAGGACTGTGCGGTAAAAAGAAGCCTGGAGTGTCGCACTCGACAGGTGCGGCGCGAGTGAGAATGCCCTTATTTAGGTATTCTCGAACAATATCGTCATAATTAGACTTGAGCTCGGAATCCTTAGCGAATTTCTTCTCTAAAAGCAAGAAACGCCTTTTAGCGGTAATAAACGAATCGCCTAGTTTATTGGGGTCGTCTTTAAACGGAAGGTCCACCGAATAACTGCCGTCCGCATTACGTACAGTAGTCGATGTGTAAATATTTTCACATTTTTGATCGTCCGGACTTAAAAACGTTCGTGAGGGTACTTCCTCCACGGCCCAAAAATTCTCAACGAGCTGATGTAGCGGATCACTAGTAAAAGCACAAAGCGTGCGCGAAGCGGGTTGCGGGGAAATAATAGGGGCATCACCCATAATTAGGTAACCCAAAGTCGTTTCAAACGCGGAGGGCATATTGATGTCTGAGCTCTTAATTTTCTCAAACAGCAATATTTCACAATAAAGCTTTACTCCTAATAGTATATCGATAGGCCCAGGTTGCGAAAAGTCGTCGTCAGCTAGCGGCAGGTTCCGAATACAACCAATAGCTTCCCTATCCACGCGCGCGTCGGGCAGCTGTGACGTAATGTGTTCTACCACTAGTGGCTTAACGGCGTATTCGCGATTATCGTCGAATCGAGATGTGAACTTTAACGAAGTCATGCCTAAAATTTTTTGCGTAGCACCTCCGATACCTTGCACTTCGGTATAACGCGTTTGTTTGCAAATAGGAAGCGAAAGGCGTCTGCAACAAGATAAAGACACGTGGTCGCACATCGATCCAGCATCTACAAGAGCCCTCAAGTAATGAGTACGATTAAAGGAATCGATAACCTTTATTTTAGCGGTACCTAATAAGGTAGTTGTTTGAAAACAATTAGTTCGATTGTCGCACGCAATTGCACAAATCGAAGCTGAATGTTCCGAACAGGAATGCAGTAAACTATTTTCGACCTTAACTGCAGCAGTTGCAGGGTCGAAGTTAGCGCGAGCGGAATGGATCTCATTTGACCCTACTCGTTCGTCGGTGAGGCGAGACGAGCCACAAGCGCTAGCGGGTGCGGACTTAGAAATATTTATAGCGGGTGCGGAGTTAGCAATATTTATAGCGGGCAAATCAATCATAGCGAGTTCAGACACCACTGCGCCAATATTGCAGTGAGATTTCTCATTAGTGTTGAAATGCAACAACGAATGATGTCTTAAAGAACAATGCGAACAATTACGCTTAGAAGTACACAATAATGTTTTGTGCTTAATGCTCAAACAGTTGTTACAATATGCGTTCATTTTAATAAAATTATAACGCTCATGCGGAGTCAATTTCATAAAACAAGAACACGAATATAAATGTTCGTGTTGTTTACCATTACACAAAGCACACTTATCGCTAGCGCTTGTGACGTCGGCCGCCTCCTTATTTAAGAAAGACTTAGTTTTATTGAGAGGAGTGCGCGGCTTAGGTATTTCAACTGGTTTGCTAATCACTGCGTTTGGGGAACGAGATAACACTTTGGTTTGTTCCTTAACGAACTCAATCAAACTTTGATAAGAAGGGATTTTTTCTTTGCGGTATGTAATTTCAAATAGCTTGATTGTTTCCGGGTCTAGCTTTTGAAGGGCTAGATGCAAAAACATAAAGTCCGTCAGGTCATTTAATTTTAATTGTTTTAGCGCTTCAACTGAAGAGTTGAAATTATTTATGAATGAGTCTAAACCGGCTGAATTAGCGTTAGTTAGCGGTTTAAATCGTAACAACTGATTGACATAAGCCGATGCGAGAGATCGCGGGTCGTCATATTTTTGAACGAGCGCGTTCCAAATAATCGCATAATTCTGTGCGGTAGGTGGTAAACCGGAGCAAACATTTGCGGCTTGTCCCTTTAGCTTACCTACTAAGTAGTGTACCTTTTCGCTATCACTTAGCGACGCGTTACCATGAACAATGCTTTTGAATTGTTTATAAAACAAAGGCCAGTTTTTCACCTCGCCGTCAAATGATAAAAGATCCAATGGCGGCAGATGACAATTAGGCTTAGAGGGGGCGGGAGGCGCAGCTTGACTTTTGACCTCGTTGTCGAGCAATATTTGTTTTATGTAACAGTACATCTCCTCAAAGGTATTCCACGAGTCGTACTCGACTTCGGACTCGGGGTACAGTTGCAAGTGTAACAAGTTGTATGACTCCAAGACATTCTGGTAATCATCACGCATTTTTTCAATATTTAATGCACTTGTACGAAATGCCCTATACTGGTTAGGATCTGTCTCCGCTTTATAAGCGAGTTCTAAAATGTCTTCTACACGTTTGTAGATAACATCTCGTTTGACGGAATATAAAGTCAGCTGATTTTTATTAGTGTCGTAATCCTCGCCAGCAAAAGCCTCACTACCCTTTCTGCTCTTTGGCTTCCCCATTGTAAACACAAATTACTTTAATCGATAAAGCTAAACAAAGCGGTGCGTATATAATATACGTATAGATTTGTAAATAAAATAAAGTAGGTACACGACTTAAAAATAGCGGTAAAATATACACTACAGGTATATGCGCGGTATGTAAAAATATGCGGTGTAAAATAATGTTGGATTCTTCACTGATTAAGTACCTATCAGGAATAGCGGTAGAAAGGAAAAATAAAAAAATCGTGCTCGCTGTAGCGTTATGTTCCTACCCGAAATGTATAAAATGAACAGTGACGTTGCCTTCGTACAATCGTATCGGAAGAGAGAGAGAACCGAAACGGCGAGTTTAGCCGATCTGGCCTGAATATGCACGAACGCGAAAAATGGCACTGTACCTTATAAAAATATGGCGTACACTATGAAATATGAAAAAGGAAATTCTGAACATGTGAAATAATATATTTAGTCACGAAAAGCAAAATAGCCCGGGAAAACCTACGAATTGTCGTACTATGTAATGCGGGTGCGAAACTAAAATGAAATAGGTGCCGATGCGGGAGATTAAAAAAGATATTCGTCACAACTATTTCAATTACGTAGCACAATGATCATACAGATTATACCCAAATTAGCGTTTACGAAACGTGACAAAAAAGGTACGGTATTCGT
Source organism: Notocelia uddmanniana (assembly GCA_905163555.1). NCBI lineage: Eukaryota > Metazoa > Arthropoda > Insecta > Lepidoptera > Tortricidae > Notocelia > Notocelia uddmanniana. The sequence continues at coordinate 23,361,947 of LR991068.1, forward strand.
GGTCGCAGTGACCAAGAATATCCGGCGAGAAGTGACCAAAAAAAATATGGAGATGCTTAATCCATATTTTTGGTTAGCGGAAAAATTAATGAGATGTAGGCCTTCGAAATGAACCTTAGCATCCTAGGTAATTAATTAATTAATTTTAGTGGACTGTATTTTTTGGCTTTGAATAAAAAGTCTTTGCGCGACACTAGCATTTACCTATTGGTTTAGAGGCTATGGAGTGGAAAAGGAACACGTGCACTAACCTTTCAACTTTGGGTAGTCCTTTCTCCAACTGCTAAGTGTCTCTATCCCACTAGAACCTCACAAAACACTCGGGCGCGCCCAGAACTTGTGTACACCACATTTCTAAATTAAGTTTATTGTCAACACTCGGCGTTCAGTATTATCGCCATCAGGACCATGCAACAGACATGCATTCAGTCCGAAATCAATGAAGAATCTGGCCGTTAATTCGGCTCACAAAATTATATGCGCAAGAGTGAGAACGCATATTTAAATGTGCACGTGGGTGTAAAGGAAAGGAGATGTGACGGGTTTGTAGCAAATGCAAGTATACCCTCAAATGTAAATATGAAGCGAATCTGCCTTAAATTTTACAATAAATTTTTGAAACTCAACAAGGTTTGGTTAGCAATGTTTGAAAAATAAACGAAACATTGTCAATGTTAAATTAATTATGATATAAATAATTATTATTTACATGTCACGAAATGCCTTGTGATTACAGAATATTTTTTATATACACTTGATTCTACGTGTGTAATGTTCGCAGATGATGATTTTTTTTTATGTTTTGCCCTAACAGCTTCATGTGTGCCCTTGTTGAACGGGTGGACTGCCCGATAATGCGGTATTGGGATGAGGTACATGCTCCGGTGCGTGCCCCCGCCCGCCGATATTAGCTATTAAGCCTATTTTTTGCTAACATTAGATTTAAGTTTGTAATTGTTACTAACAAATTATGGATTCCGTGTCTGAAATAAATAATATTTAATTTAATTTTAATTTAATTGTTACTTCACTAATGTTAAATTCCTTCTGGCGAGAGACTCTTTAGATATTCGTCGAGACTGTTCGCTAAGACCGTTGGTAGAAACGACTATCGGGACAATGATAATCGTATCGACATCCCACATGGCGGTTACCTCGTGTGTTAGGTAACCGCCATGTAGCAGCCGCTGCTATGTGTATGTATTCGTAGGGTGTGGTGTCGTGTGTAGGTGTCGTGTATACTTACTTGCTAGCTTTGTCCTTCTCTGCTTTCACGAGGGTCTCGGCATGGGGGATGATGATGTTGACGAGCACAGCCTAGCGTTCTGATTAATCTCTCAACACGATATCAGTCTTAAAGGCTACAATAGTCCTGTCCGTGATGACGGATGGATCCCAATAGAGCGTGGCACGACCATTTTTGAGAACTGGCGCAGATGTGTACTCATTGTATGGCATTTGAATTGTTATTGTACAAGACCGTGTGAAAGAGCAAGCTGCTGGTGAATAATTCTGGCTACTAAGTTATGCCTGTGCAAGTACTCGCCGTTAGCAGGATGAAATAAACCAAACGTTATATGTGAAAACAAAAATGGAATTATAATCAAGATAAAATTGTTACCTGCTCGGTAGATTTTATTTGTAAAACGACGTGACGGTTATAAACGAGCTTACGGCCTGTCTAATGGTGTGCAGACACCGTAGCGGCGCCGACTCCAGAAGAATCACAAGCGCATTGCCGACCCTTTACTGATTGAAGAATTCGTTGGGTTGACAGGTAGAGACATATTCAGGTCACTCATTCTCAATGCAGCGCATCCGCGGGAACTCTGGCGACCTTTACTCAACGTCAAGAACACAACACCACTATATACTCGTACTAAGTAAGTAGTGGTGTTATTATTGCTGCGATCTTCTGTAAGGTGGAGGTACGTCTCCAGTTGGGCTACTTCAAATATCAGCGATATGACAGTCTGCTGTGTTTTGTTTTGTAAGTTTGCGGGGGAGATCAAACCCTCTTAAGGTTTGGTGTTGCCTAAATAGGCTGAGAACTGGGCATGGCCGCTGCAATTTTCTAACATATAAATGGGGTTGGAAAGATTCTCCACTGCGAGTGCGGTGAGGAAGAACAGACCACTGATCATATCTTCCAACGCTGTCCCCTTCACTCGTATTCTCGACCAGCTGAAGATATGGACTCAGTCACGCCTGAGTTGGTTGCCTGGCTTTGCGACCTCAAAGCTATACTCTGATCGTCATTGTTTATCATATGCATGCCATACGATTAAATAAATACCTTAAGTTCGAATTTTACACATTTTTCGCCAGTGTAGGCGATAAATGAAGTCGCAACAAAAAATCAAACGTTTATAATAAACGCTTTCATCGTAAGAAAAGAACGATTCAATCCTTCAAAGGGTAGAAATATAATGGCTACGCCGGATGTCCAAATAAATACAAAAGGTATAATGGTCGTCCGTTCGCCAGGGATGATTGAAATAAGGGCTTGTTATGAATTTTTTTATGACCTTTTTAGCCTAATTCGTAGTTACCCTTTTTTATCGCTGGAAAATGCTTTATGCATACCGGCCTTCTTGGGGGTAGGTACGGTGATGTAGGACTCCTGTACATCAGGTTACCCACAAAAACCAGCGGCTTGCCATCATCGCCTTAGTGAGAAACCGCGGGCTTCACTCATGCATGCCACCGCTGATGTCTCGGCATATGCACGCATCGACGCGAGCTCAGTCCCTAGAAGGTTGCTACCCTAGAGTGCACTAGGGAGAGGCAGCAGCCTCCGACAGTTAAGCCACTTAGGTGTTCAGTAGTAAGGGCCTACCAGCTACGAGTGGCTCACTAGGATGGAGGGAGAAGAAGGGCATATAGTCGCCTCCTACCTCCAACTCGTCGTCCTCGGAGTGGGTTTCTGAAAGGATCGTCTCAAGCGCCCGCTCCGCTGCCTCCTTCTGCACGACAACCTCCTCGCAGAAGGTGGACATTGCCTCCCAGATCCTCTCTTTCTCTGGAGCATCACGCTTACAATGCTCGACAGCGAGACGTCTCCCCCCCCTAGGTCTTACGGTGTGCCGCTGAGAACCCCAGGTTCCTGAGTCTTGTTGATGTAATATCTTCTTAAGTATCATCAATATTCTGTCTATATCGTAGTATCTATGTATCTATAAAGAGCTGTAATAATTGCAGTTCATGGAGTTTGCTAACGAAATATTTTTATGGAGCTGGTTTGTGAAATATGTTTTATTAGTTGTCCTGTCATTCATTCATTCATTCATTTATTAATTTGTCATAAATTGTATGTTACATTATATTAAGATGGTACAAAGATTGTCATAAAAAGTCTCAATTCAATTTGACCAATTTGGTGTAGCAATACAGAATTATAATAATACATTTAATTAGGTACCACCTACCCAGGGTTAATTAGGTGTCACTATTGAATTTTCTGTTTCGTTTGAAATTAAACGATGGTAGGACTTATAATGCCCTGATGGTGCCCTGGGGCAAGAAAATGTCGACTTTAAGCTGACGAACCTTTTCTTACCCCGACTGTACAGAAAAGTCTCCAATATTTTCACAATCACATCAGGATTTTACAAAAAACCATACATATCAAAACATTCTGATAGTAATAATAATAATATTAAAGTCTTTATTTCGAAGCACAGGACTCCATAGATGTTAGTAAACAAGACAAGTTTAAGAAAATTATATTAAAATAAAAATTAGTATAACTACAACTTAGAAAAGTTGAAAACTCCAGACATTTTCATTTCAAAGCTCAATATCTCGAAAACGGCTGAACAGATTTTCATGAAACATGGCTAAGAACACTCGGGGTAAAATTATCTATGACACAAAAACACTTAACGAAAATTAGTTCATCCGTTTGGGAGCTACGATACCACAGACAGATACACAGACACACAGATACACAGACAGACACGTTAAACTTATAACACCCCTCTTTTTGCGTCGGGGGGTAAAAATACAAATAAGCCAACCAATACAACAAATTGCAACAATTTCAAACCAAAGTAAACTGTAATAGTACATTACTACAGAGGCCGGGACGAAAGGGATAGGTCTGAGGCAGGCAACCCCATATTACCCGCCGAGGTATGTATAGTGCTTTTCTCAAACATGCAATGAAATAAACAACAAAAAAATCAAAGTTTTATTTTTTTGTGGCAGAATGTCATGGTGCCTGATGTGCCACAATTCATGTGGAATGGAAATTAAAAAAGAGGACTACTAGGCCTGCAAGATTTGTATGAAATTCCATTAACGACCTCTTGTCCTAGCCGCACCTGAAACGTTTGATGTTTGAGAAAAGTACTTTGGATATTAGACTTATAACTGAAAACTTCATAATGGACTGGTAAAGTAGATTATAGTGTATTACCATGTAATAATTAAAATAAATAAGCTTTTGGTGCTGGTACTGTTTTGCATAACCTCTTATTGTATCGTATTAGAAAATATTGAAAAAGTTTTTGGTTTTTAATCCGCTTTGCGGTTGTTTTCAATATTTAATCCTTAAGGGTGATTCAGCAACTTTTCGAACACGTGTTATACATATCGACTGTCATTTTTTAAAGGTGAAAAAGAAAAATTATATGCGCAATTTGTAGTTAACCTAAAGTAAACCGTTAAGAAAACAAGGGTATTACTTAGTTCTTGTTTAGTCACTTGTGGCAGAAATAGAGGACATTAATATTAAATATTAAACAGTTGAACACGGTTCAAGGAAACGAGTATTGTATATAGCGAACGATACGTATCCGCCTGTGTTGTGAAGTATTCTCGAACCCATTGCAATTAGTTCTCAGGAGGCTTCCGTATCCAGAGTAACAGCAAGCAGCTGTATCTTTAACAGGAACCGTTAATTTCTTTTTAGGCCAATTTGTGCTGGCTGGCGGGCAGCCAGGACTCCGGATCATTGCGATAAAAAACGAAGATTCCCGGCTTACACTGCAGCTGACCGTTATGAGCGTGCTTAGCGAGTATACGTACAGTCGCGAACCAGGATTGCTGAGCCACTTGCCAAAGTTCGTAACTTCGCCGTGCAATGCAAATCGGGCTTTATCTGATTTTCGTATGTAGCTACAGTACTATATTGATATGATAGAAGTCATAGAAGAAAAGAAGTATATTTTTACTATTGTCATTCCTTGTTTGACATAAATGACTTGTCATTTAATTTCGAGCGTCTCAGTCCGCCATTTTTACTGAAATCTTAATCCGATAATATGAAGTTTAGTTTACTTTGACGTTTGCAGGAAAGCCTATAACTTTTGTGAGTGACTGCGCCAGAAGGAGGGTTATGTTTTTCGAGAGTATGTATGTATTTATGTATGTATAATTGTTTGGCACGCTCTGCAGCCTAAACGGATCGATGGATTTTAGCTTGAGAGATTTCGTTAGATTCGTATTTACTGTGAGTGACGCTGAGTATATAAAAAAATGGCGGATTTTTGGCGTTAAATTCCAAACTACACAGAAACGCAGTCGGGTTTTTTTAGTTTTTTAACTAATTAGTCTTGTTTTAGTAAGCTTTCTTTATCAGATATATTAACGTCATTTGGGTATAGCCGGGAATCCTAAGATTACACAACGCGACCCATTTACAGATCTAGCATCCGTAACATAGCGATCATTGTTATAACGCAAGGTCGTCGTCAGTCGGAATATAATTGGTCGTTTCACAGAACAGAGAGTTCAGAAAGCCGAAACAAAACTGAATAGCTCTCGGCTAATCGGTTATTCTGGTTTGAGGAAGACATCTTTAATAGATATGTCATGTCAAAGTGAAATTTTGAAGTATCAAAGATTCGTAATTAGCTTCATTCATTACACGGCAAAAATACAAACAATGGTAATGGCATGTGGTAAGTGGCTTAACAGTCTCGATTCGCGACTGTACATTATTATTGTCAGACACCGTAAAATCCACGGTTTTTACATACTCGTACTCATACTCATTTTATTGATAAAATATAAAATTTTATATGTCATATTACTCTACCTATACCACGGCTGCAAACTGCCAGGCGTACGGCGCCGGTGTGATGCAAGTGGCGCCGTACGCCTGGCAGTTTGCAGCCGTGGTATAGGTATAGATAATATGAAGTTTAGTTTACTTTGACGTTTGCAGGAAAGCCTATAACTTTTGTGACTGACTGCGCCAGAAGGAGGGTTATGTTTTTCGAGAGTATGTATGTATTTATGTACGCGCCAGGCGTACGGCGCCGGTGTGATGCAAGTGGCGCAGGAACGGTCATTGGAACTCTTTGGGGGAGGCCTGTGTCCAGCAGTGCCCGACGTCCTTCAGCTGATGATGATGGTGAGATTGATGATATAATCTTGATCTTAATTTATAATCCAGGACCGGCAAATTCTGTCATTTTTAGGGGAGGCATGCCCAGCGGTGGACCACGTTCGGCTGATATGATGATGATGAGTTTATAATCTCACACGATAGATTATAAAATAACGGTGTTCACAATTTAACGGCGACATACCTATACGATGCAATATTCGGAAACAGAATACGGAAACTCAATTATCTATTTATTGGAAAACTCGCACAAAAGGACGAGAACTCATGTAAATAGACAGCAATAACTACAAACACAAAGCACGTACGTTCGTGTAGCTATCAAAGTCAAATATTTTAGTCTGCAAGTAGGCCTCAAGGACTATTTTACACGTCAGAGCTTACAACATAATTACAGTAGTGATATCAATAAGTGACATTAATATTTATAGTATGACTACCAGCATTGGCAAATTTTCCACTCAGTTTGATGACGTTTTAATTATTTTGTAATAGGTAGTCTGGGAATCCTTAAATATAACGAAAAATGCCATCGAAATCAACATAAACTCCGACAGCAATGAGTTTACAGTAAAGCATGATTCACAGTAGGTCGTTCCGTGTCCGGACCGCCCCGTTTTTTTCTAGAGAAATACGCCAGCCGTTGCGTTTGCTGTAAGCTCACATTGTACTGAATAAATAAATAAATAAATAATAGAAAACGGGCCGGCTCGAACGCGGAACACTCATAGGATGACTGATTTATGTAGCAACAACGAACTAACAAACAAATACTAGAGTTCACATTTGCCACTTAAGAATCTAATGTTTCGAATTTTCTTTGATATTGACAAGTTTCACGCGTTCTTTAACACGCGAGCCGAGCAGTTTTCGGAACAAGCGTTTTTAGAACGATTAACGGTTGTTGGTATAAATATCACGTTCCTCCAAGTGTAATTTTCAAGTTAGACTATATCATATTTCTATAAGTATGTGTATGTATGTATATAGATATGTTTATAATATGTACAAACTTATATAATGTATAAAAAAGTGAAGATAACTAGGTGTCTTGAGAGGAATCATAATAGTTTTACTAGTAAATTCCTGACCATGTTTTTTTTATGATTGACTGACCAGCGATTGGCCTTAGTCACGTTTCACGAATAAGCTGGTAAAAGATTTTTCCAAGGCTAGGTATATATTTTAACACGTAATTAATTGGAGAAAACCGAGCCAAAGACAAAGCTCAGCTCCACGACACCCGATTAGCGTATTTTATTGTACTCTATTTCTCCTGATTTAGAATAGCACTAACCAAATTTATCACCGAAATAGACACTAATGCCGCGTAGGTTTTAAAAAATACAATCAATAATCAGACATACCACGGAGGATATTTGTTTAAATGTAAAATATGTGAAAGTAACCAACTTGCTGATGAGGCCATCCGCAGTAGAACCAAAGTAATCGACATAGCCCTCCGAATCACTAAACTTTAGTGCCAGTGGGCGGGGCACATTGCACGTAGAACCGATGGGCGTTGGGGCGGAAAGGTTCTCGAGTGGCGACCACGTATCGGAAGGCGCTGCGTGGGTAGGCCCCCCAGAAGGTAGACTGATTACCTGGTAAAGGTCGCAGGAGTCCGCTGGATGCGGGTGGCGCAGGATCGGTCATTGTGGCACTGTTTGGGGGAGGCCTATGTCCAGCGGCGGATGTCCTTCGGCTGATATGATGATGATGAACTAACTTGCTTAATGTTTATCCCCTTATTGATAAAATAATTCAATTCTTTACTTACGACCACTGCAAACTTGGAATAGGTTCCATTGCAATGTAATTCGTGACCTAATACTCTCGAATAGGACTATGCGGGCGAGATGCGGGTAAATTAACTTCGATCCACTTCAGATTAACTACACCTTGTGGTGAATTGGAAGTATTAAGGAGCCGATGAACGGTTTATACACATAATTTATACCCAAAACCGACTACAATTTTGTATTTTCAAATATCTATCCCATTTCACTACATGTACAGTCGAATACAAATAGCTCGATCGATTTTTGTAACTTTGGATGGATCTATCACGTCAGTGGCCAGTTAAGTGACAGTCAAGAGGTTTCATACGATAATCAAAAAGTATTTATCATTGAATACTGATTATCTCATTAATAGGGAGTTATTACGTGGCATAGGTAGTTGTTTTCCTAATTTTCTAAATAAATTTTAAATTAGTTTTATACTTATGTCTACTTGTACAACTGCATACCATAACCTCTTAAAAACTGTATTCTGTTAAGTTTTATTTCTTTTATTTATTGTTTTCGTGTAGGTACAGTATTAATGCAAGGAAATACATGATGTTACAGCAACATAGGAAGTGCACATTGTTAACGCGCTATCCGTGTGTGCGCTCACACACACAAGCGCGTCACCTACACGGCGCCGCGGGCCGGCGGCTCGCCGCCATTACTCCATCTGCCACGACGCCGACATCACGCTGTACGCTATTCGGTCGCGCGTCCATACAAACCCTTTCTACAACAGTATTTTGTAATATAATCGCTCCGAAAAATAAATCGACTACAATCCAAAACTCAGTTGTCGGCTACTTCATTTTCTCAAGAACCTGCGCCAACAAGTTCGAACCGGATGAAGACTTTGACTCCACTATCTAAAGGAGAACAGGATTTCATGGGCGCGGTCGAATGAAGAAACGTGGCCGACATTTTGACGATATCAAGAAAATCAAGATAACATCAAACCATCACCGGAGCCTACGAGAGCAGAACATACCAGGAAAAGGGTTTGCAGTGGTATTTGTGCGAGTTCGTTCAATCTAGCAATTAAAATCAACTTTGCCTTCTATAAAAATTACTGTGATATTCCTATAAACGACATTTACCATTTGAAGGTTACACTCAAGTCCTTTACGTGCCATATTTGCAATTTTGTCTACAAGACTACAATATTACCTTTTCCATAACGAAAATTATAATCGATCTTTGCAATTAGTCAATTAACTACAATTATTCTTTTTTCAGAGTTCTAGAAGGCTGTGTTGCCTCTGTTTGAGCCAATACAGTACAATATTGAATATATTTTGCTAATTTAACTGCGAATATTCCAGATTTTGGCGTGGGGTCAAAGTCCGCGCCGCGTGGCCGGGTGCCTACGTGACTTGCGCGCGGTCCCCGTGTAACGGGATTTCGGGCGTGGCTTGCGCACGTTTGCTTGACTGTTCTTCTGCCTGCTTTATCACCCTTCAGTTGAAAATTTAAGTACATTTCCTTTAGTTTTCTTTGCACATTCCTATTTTTTTTAATCATTTTCGTGTGTGCATAATCACTTTATTTCTTTCAGCTGTATACTGTGGGTCGCTTTAGATTTGTTTCGTTTTCGGTTTGAATCAGTGTTTGTGCTGTGAATATCTTCATTTGCAATATTTTAATTTCAAATTCATTAGCACATAAATTCTCATATATTTCTTCAAGTGCAAATCAGTTTATTAGCTAAAATCAATAATGGACAATTTAAAATCACTAAAGAAAACAAGGGCAAGCTTCAAATCAAAGCTGACGCTTTTTAAAGACTACTTAAATACTTTGCTACCGAGCAATGCACTCAACAGCGTCCAGTTGCATGAGCTAACCATGCGCCATGCAAAAATGTCAGAACTGTAAAACGACTATGATTCAATACAAAATGATATAGAGACATTAACGGAAATTCCAGACGAGGAGTATGCTGAGCGGTCAGCGTTCGAGACTCGGTACTTCGGTGCCATGGCTGCCGCGCAGGATTTGCTCAGCAACCATGCCGCGCCCGTCGGAGCTGCCTCTGCGGTGCACGACAATGGATCGGTGACCGGATCAGGTGACATGCATGGTGCATTCTCAAGTAAGCCAAACATAAGACATATATGCATATTAGGGTCGGCAACGCGCATGTGACACCCCTGGAGTTGCAGGCGTCCATAGGCTGCGGTGACCGCTTACCATCAGGCGGGCCGTACGCTTGTTTGCCACCAACGTGGTATAAAAGACTTCCCACAATACATCTCCCGACCTTTTCTGGTCGTTATCAGGATTGGCTAGAGTTTCACGACACTTACAAGTCACTTATACATGAAAACATTTCCATACCTAAAATTCATAAGTTCCACTATCTAAGGAACTCATTAAAGGACAGTGCGGCTTTAATTATTAAATCATTGGAATTTTCCGCAGACAATTATGATGTTGCTTGGGATCTACTGTGTGATCGATTTAACAATAACCGCATTCTCATCAATAATCATATTCAAGCTTTATTTAATATTCAGCAAGTTTCGCAAGAATCATCAAAGAGCTTGCGCAACATGATTGATTGGGTAAATAAAAATTTAAGAGCTTTAAAAACATTAAACTTGCCTACTGAACATTGGGATGTTCTAATCATCCATATGATGACCAATAAGCTTGATGCAACTTCAATGCGGGACTGGGAAACCGAGCGAAACAAAATTGAAGGTATTCCCACCTTTTGCGACTTCACGCGATTTCTTAAGGGCCGGGCTGACATGAAATCTCTTTCTAAGGAAAATGGCTGCCAGCGATACGATACGACTCATTGGCGATTTATAAATTGCCTCGAGCGAGTCTTGAAGCGTTCTCTCCGATATTCGGGTCCACAAAGATATTTAGTTTTCCAAGTCTCAAAAAAATAAAGGTAGGTACTATATCTCCATATCTTATATACCCTAGTTTACATACTTTGGCCTGAAATATCTCATTTCCTTCGTATTTCAATATGTGTCGCGCGCTCCGTTTGAGTGGTTACCTCGACGGTTAATACAAAAAAATAAACTGAGATATTAAATCAGGAATCAATCAACTGTTGATGTCTGTGGAAAAATAATACAGTCAACAATAAAGACATGTACCAATTTTTTTTGTCAGAAAACAAAGGTATTATGTTTACCAAAATAAAATTTTGCCAAAAGGTAATCATTTATTCCTCGTTGGTGGGGTTAGAATGAGCTCAAACCTGACAGATTTATCTTGTGTACTTTAGGGATTGCTTTGGCCTTCTGTATCCACTTTACGCTTTTTTATTCATCACATCAGCTCGGTGGTATTTCTACCATAAAATTGTGTTGTTCAGAGAACAGAAACACGCGCCTCCCAATGCGCCCTCGATGGTGACATCGACCTAGTATTTAAGTAAATCTTAAGATTCCGTATAATTAGCATAAACAAGTCTAAAGAGCAACTCTTCATTTTACCTAATGTCACATCTTACACTTTACACCTACAGCATACCAAGAAATTTGCGTAGCAGTGTGCTGTAGGTAAACATTGTATAAATAGAATAAGAAATATGTATTAAAGTTCAGTTACCAATTGTCCGTTGGTGTTTTATTACCTAAACCCTACGCTCTCTCTGGGAGTGTAGGGTCTTCCTTCCGTCTACGTGTAATCCTCTCACAGTGGCGAAGACACCTTCAAGCCCTCAATCGATCAAAAGAGCCTGTTTGATCGGCTGTGAAAAAATCACCCTCCGCCACCCAATTTCCTCCCCGTAGGAATCCACCTGTTGCCTTAGGTCTTATGGTAAAAGGTATCCCTGTATTTTACAAGGTCGTAAGTTGAGGATAGGTTAGGGACTTAGGGAGTTAGGGCGTTAGGCTCCCTTGCTGAAACCCATCCCTCAATTATACGCAGTCTGTGCAGCCGCACGCTGGATAAGTTAAATCCCGAACCTAGGGATACTTCTAACTACTTTCCATTCACAAAATGTCACGAGCATCCCTAGAGAAAGGGACCTGTAGAGGAGAACAGCCAGACATCCGAACACATGAAAGCATTTTTGGCCAAGCTGAAACGAGGACACTGTGGTGCGCCCTGAACTGTGAACTCACAATGTATCCGTGGGTCCATCCAGTGTCATCAAGTGGTGTTTAGAGAAACCATGATTTCAACATAATACAATGTAGTACCTTATTTTGGGCAATGCCTTGATGACCAATTTGGCTTATTTTCAAAATTAAAAATTATTGTTATTTCAATATTTTGCATACCAAATCGCCGCTCAACGACACTCGAGTTATCCGCGAACAAACATCATACCTTTAACCCTTTAACCGCCAGTGTCTTAATAATATCAGACAAATGAACATTGTAAATGACACCTTCTTGAGATACCACACAGTACAAATCGCGAGTAACTTTTTTGACGTTCGGCGGTTAAAAGGTAAAGATCCATCAGATATGCACGAGAATCTGTTTTAATATGTTTGACGCCTAGCAATCATAATGATAATAAGAAATCATTCGTTTACCACAGGCCCAACTAGAAGGAAGCGAGTCACTATCTGCCGGAAATAAAATGTGAGACTGTTTTTATTAGGAGAGCTTCTGTTGTTTCCCCCAATGGCCCAGCCATTAGTCCATCATCTTCACCCAATAACCCGGTTCACATAGTCCTTAGTACACCCCGCGTGCGTCTCATGAGACGATTTCCAGAATTTTGTAGCTTGCCCGGTACCACCTAAGGAAAATTACACTTGGTCAGAAGTCAGCACACGCGATGGTCTACTGCTGCACCCGCGGCACGCGCCCCACAAACGTGCTGAAGTGTAGTACGTAGTGGCGCGAACACCTTTAGAGTAGTAGCTATAGTGGCTATACTTATGTAATTGTGGATAACAACAAGTATCACACACTTCACTCATATACAGTACCGTCAAAAAGTTTAGGACCAAACACATTTATTAGTTTAATTTCCATAAATTATTACGCAAACCAAACAAGGCAAAAACATTGCAATGAGCTATTTCTCACAAGGATTGGACTTTTGCAAACTGGTTGAGATTACTACGGACAGATGAATCAAAATTGAGTGGATAATCAACCAATGTTGATTATTTGCATATTCTGTGTTTGGTCTTAAACTTTCTGACGGTAGGTAATTACATCACAAGTTTAAACTTGCAAGGTGTCAAATGTATGAAAACATGTCCTTGTACCTACCCCAGTGGCTAATTAACCGTAACCTTTATTTCGGAACCCTTCTGCACTTTACGGAGCTACCAATTACCAAGTCTTATTCCCCCGGACGACTTCTGCTTCTAAAAAACGATTTTTGCCAAGACAGTGTCCGACGCTTTATTCTCGAGTATAAAAGGAACAACTTCGAAAGTCTCTTTAATATTGAAATTTTTATTTTTCCGGTACGTTTCTCGAGATTTATTTTCGAATTGATATTTTATTAGAAGACTAAGTTTCTTATGGTGTGAGACATAAAATGAGCGGATTCATGAGAGGAAAACAGTCATCGCAATCCATGTAATAGTTACAGGCACAGATGAAATACAAGTTTTTGCGTAACAGATACTGCACGGGACGCGTCAGTGCTTTGATATATTTGTCGCGCCTTAGGGAGACACCGCGGGATTCGCTTGCGCATGCCATCGCTGATGTCTCAGCATATGCCCGCATTGACGCGAGCTCAGGCCCTAGAAGGTTGTTGCCATTGAGTGCGCTAGTTTAGAGGCAGCACGTTCCCACCGTTGAGCCACTTAGGTGTACAATCGTAGGGGCCCCCCAGTCCCTGCCAGTGGCTCACTACGATGGAGGGGGAAGATGAGCGTATAGTCGCCTCCTACCTCCACCTCTTCGTCTACGGAGCGGGTTTGCGAGAGGATCGTCTTCATGCCCCCGCTCCGCTGCCTCCTTCTGCATGATAACCTCCTCGCAGAAGGTGGACATTGCCTCCCAGCACCTCTCGCTGTCGAGGATCGCGCTTACGATGCTCGACAGCGAAAGGTCGCCCCCCACAATAGCTCTTAAGGTGTGCCGCTGAGGGGCCGCAAGCCGCACAGTCCATCAATGTGCGGAGCGCCGTATCCTGAGGCGCGCCACACTCGTGACAGACGGGTAATTCCTATCGAACTGCCACCCGATGCAGGTATTCGCCGAAACACCCGTGTCCGGAGAGCACCTGCGTCATTCTGTAGGACAGCGTTCCGTGTCGCCGGGTAAAAGCTAGACAGTTGAAATTTTCACAGATTGTGAATTTCTGTTGCCGCTATATTAACAAATACTAACAACAAAATAATAATAATAATTAGGGGGGCTCCTATCCAAAAAACGGGATATTTTAGCCCTTTTTCATGGCTACCGCTCGCCGAGCTAGATCTCAAGAACTGTAATAGCTAGACAGTTGAAATTTGCACAGATGATGTATTTTTATTGTGGCTACAACAACAAATACTAAAATTATAATAATAATAATAATTAAGGGGGGCTCCGATACAACAGAGTAGTTGCTGGCGTTTTTTTTTTCTGGTGCGGAACCCTTCGTGCGCGAGTCCGACTCGCACTTGGCCGGTTTTTTTTGCATTATTGCAACGATGTCTTTCTTGGTCTACGCCGTAGACCGTAGACTCTACTGTTACACGGTATGATTTTTTTCTTTTCCCGAAAAAGCGAACATCATGTATTTATTAAAATTAATTTTGTATAAAGCAGTAACGCTGCTAACGGAAATTCTAAATTTCAAATTAAAACGAAAAATTTAATGCCCCGAGCCGAATTCGAACCTGTGACATCTGGCATGCATGGCATGGCATGTACGCCTCCCTTAGGCGTTGTAAGAGGGAACTAGAGAGGGATTTCGTGCCCGAGTTTGGTTGTTCCGATAGCTAGGGAGATTGGCCGCATATGCCAGATGTCGCAGGTTCGAATCCTGCTCGGAGCATTAAATTTTTCAATTATTCCCTTTCGTTTGAAATTTGGAATTTTCGTTAGCAGCTTTACTGCTTAATACAAAATTAATTTTAGTATGGGAAGGCTCATCGTTACTGTACTGCCGATTTCTCAATGTAATTTGAGACGTTGTTGGTGCCGTAAGTTCGGTTCTCCATACAAACGTATTTACGCTCTCATTTTAAAACGCCATGCTAGAATAACATGAAACTTTGTATACACAATGGGGTCGGCATATCTAGGTCGAAAATTAGTTTATGTTGCTTGAAATTATAATGGAGAAAAAATACAACGTTTTTCATACAAGCCGTAAAAAACTCAAAAAGCCGCTGTATTTTTTTTCTCTTAGAATTTGTAGCAACAGAAACTAATTTCCGACATAGGTATGCCGGATCCTATTGTGTATACAAAGTTTCATGTTATTCTAGCATGGCGTTTTAAAATGGGAGCATAAATACGTTTGTATGGAGAACCGAGCGTACTGCGCCCTCTTAATAGAAGCCTAAGTATTCTACGGTAGATGTCGCTGTACGCCTCCCTAAGGCATAATGCCTTAAGGAGGCGTACAGAGGGAACTAGTAAGGGATTTCGTGCCCAGAGGCTAGAGCGATTGGCCGGGCATGCCAGATGTCGCAGGTTCGAATCCTGCTCGGAACGTTAAATTTTAAATTTTTCCTCTTTAATTTGAAATTTATTTATTACTTTACAAGCAATTTTGGCATGCTTTAACAAGAAAACAGCCTCAAATATATTTTTTAATTTTTATTTATTATTCTACAAAAATAATCGCATTGCAATAGCAAATAAAGTGACCACTTCTTTCACATTTTTTTCCTGCTTTGTTTCAGGGGCCTCCAAAATCACCTTTTACCAGACCATGTGGAGGACACGCAGAATATGTTTTGGTCACTCGTTCCGATGCGCGCGTGGCAATGAGCGTGGCAGATGAAAATTAAATTAGGATCGCAAGCAAAAGAAAAATCGACCTCCAAGCCCGCGGCCGTCTTTAGAACCGCTATACTGACAGCCGCCTTAAGCCTTATTATATGACTAGATTTAGCTAAAGTGCAAATAGATTTTTCCTTTGGGATAAATAGTATTCTATATTCATGCCCATGGAACTTGATTTGAGTAGCGAAAGGCAAATAAACAAATAAAGTTTGTGGCGTAACTTTATCAGACAATATCAGTTGTATAGAATTTTTGCTAGCGACAGAAATTCAGAGGCTTTTATGAAATTGGATCACGAAACCAAATCGTTCATGAAAAATCTGGGAACCTGGGAACTCCCTCCATTATGTCAAAAATTTACTTTACGATACAAATAGTATTTTTAATGTCCGCCTAACACAAACTAATTACTTTTAAAGAGAAACATAACAGTATCATGCAAGTAGAGGTAGACAATGTGCAGTCTTATCGCTACAGAGCGATCTCCTCCAGACAACAGTTTGAGGAGAAAAAAGAAAAAAAAAAGTAACGTAGTTCGTGCAGAAATGAATATGAAATGAATACGGGTACTAATGTAAGTAAAAAAAAATAGAACACATACGTGATATAGTTTTAAACATGACCAATGATCGGATACAGGTAGCAATTTTAGAACGAAAGTGTAACATGGATGCGACTCAATTTAAATTCCGTGTACCTATAATTTATACATTGAAAATGGATTATTTTTTATTATCAAATGATAACGATGAATCGCTTTAAAAATTTGCTCTGCACACGTATGTTGATGTGGAGAGGTCATTCGCTTTACATGACTGGATCATCAATCTTTAAAGAAGTCCATTGAAAATATAATAGCAATATTCAAGAGTGAATAGGCTATTACTGAATCAGTGAGCAACATCTTAGGCCTTGTCATCGCTTTCTATCAGGTGAGACGTGAGACTAAGGCCAATCGCTGGTCAGTCTATCATAAAAAAACAAGCATGGAAAGGATGTCGGTAAATTACTACAAAAATTAAATTCTGTAAGTTTTTACAGCATATACGAGGATGTATTGTTTTATTTTTAGAGACCCAGGCTCCTCAAAATTGCTCCTTGTGGCCGAATATTAAACATGACTCACGAATGTTTAAGTTCTGATAAATAAATGCTTTCTTAGGTAAATACAGGGTGTTTTTATTGAATTCCGTTTATTGCGAAGTCACATTCCTGAGATAAAATAAAGTTATCTTCTCTAAGACACCAGTATCCCAATTCGTACCATTTCGAAGATATTCAAGAATTCATTTTCGTTAATTAACCCCCTAGTATAGTATAAAAGATCATTGACAATTAAACAATGTTGACGTGCGTGTCATTCGAATTCAATATTGTCATACTTGACATTAACTTTTGCTTAACTCCACGTTAACTCTTAAGGCCGTTTTGCATTTACCATGGGTGATATAATTAATTATACTGAATGAAAAAATATATACATTTTTTATATATTCAATCATAATTCACACAGTATAATATGTAGGAATGGAACGTAAGGGGATAAAGTGAAACGGAACGGAAGTGTGCGAGAAGGACGACGAGCGTGTAAAAGGGACGAGGAGAACGATTTGAACGAGGAACGGAAGCGTGCATAGTGATTGTTATAAAAATAAGAAAAAGGTGTTTAAAGGTGAAATAAAACCCATAATTAAGTATACTCGGTTTTTATTACGAGGCCTTCCAAAATCCCACATAATTTTGGTGTCGAAGTGGGAAAGCCTCGAAAAAAAAATCGAGATCGAAGCCACGACGACACGTGGTCAGGACGCACAGCGGTACTAGCGCAAGACGGCGGCGGTACAGCACATCCTAAAGACGATAATAATAAGGTGGTTCTCCGATGAACGAAAATAACGAAGAAAATACGGCATTTCAAGACGCACATGAAGATACTGAATTGGTAGTGCAAGATTTGCAAGACGTGAAAATGGCGGACGGGAGTTTTACAAGTATGGTGGACAGCATCGCGAAGTTTAGCGGCGACGACAAGACTTATTCTTCAGCCAGATGGGCTCAGGATATCGAAGACAATAAGGAGGTGTTCGGTTGGAATAACCAGCAAACACTTATTGTAGCAAGAAGGTCATTGACGGGCACGGCTGAGCTATGGCTACGGTCAGAAAAAGTTTTTAAAACGTTCGAAGACCTTAAAGCAGCGCTGCAGAGAGAATTCCCTGATTCGCTCAACGTAAAAGAGATGCACGAGATAATGACGGCACGCAAGAAACAGCGAGACGAAACATGCTATCAGTATATGCTAGTTATGAAGGAGCTGGGCAAAAGAGCCAAATTCCCAGACTACGTAGCAATTCAGTACATTGTTGACGGAATCGTAGACCAAGAGGTAAATAAGATGATGTTATATGGAATTACATCCTACTCAGTGCTTAAAGAAAAACTAGCTTGTTATGAAAAAATGAAGACGAAGATCATTCCTGAAAAACAAAGAAGGTCATCCATATCATATGCATCGAATTCCACATCGGGTTCAGCGGGTCGGCAACAACCCAGTAATAATAATAAAAGATGTTTCAAGTGCGGCGATCCGAGTCATATTTCAACGGCGTGTCCAAATGGAACGAAGTGTTTCCGGTGTAATAAGTTCGGGCATATTGGTACACAGTGTCCGAACTTTTTTTTTGTGTGTGGGAGTATGAAAGTTTAAGTATAAATTCAAATTCTTTTACTATTTTTAAGGCGGAACCCTCAGCGTTGTTAAACCAGGTGTCATAAACTATATCTAGAAGATGAGATATAATATTTTTTTGTTATTGTTTAAAATAAAATCTCACAAAGCAATTGTGTCATATAAGAGATGAGATAGTTAGTGTTTTAATTTTTCGTGTTAAAGATGAATGTAACTATATTTTTTTTTACTTTTCTTTTATAAACAGCAAGTGCAAGTTTTTGTTTAAGCTGTTATCTCATACTCATATGGGCTGTGTGGAGTAAGTTGTAACAATGCACAGTCTAAGCTATGTTGTAATCTTGTATCATTGTTTATTTTCTCTATTTTTAAAGTGCCATATAAATTGTAATGTTTACTTGTTATGGTGTAGTGCATAACATGCTGCATATAGCTGTTTCTCTGAAATATATAATGAATATGGCAAATGTTTAAGATGGTTAGGTAGTACTAAGATTTTTAAGAGATGTTATGTATGATGTAAGAGGAATGAAAGAATGTAAGAATTGAAAGAGGAGCGAAAGAATGGCATACCTGGGGGCCAGATATGATCCAGGACGGCCGATTGTAGGAATGGAACGTAAGGGGATAAAGTGAAACGGAACGGAAGTGTGCGAGAAGGACGACGAGCGTGTAAAAGGGACGAGGAGAACGATTTGAACGAGGAACGGAAGCGTGCATAGTGATTGTTATAAAAATAAGAAAAAGGTGTTTAAAGGTGAAATAAAACCCATAATTAAGTATACTCGGTTTTTATTACGAGGCCTTCCAAAATCCCACAAATATATATATATATATTTATATAAAACATGTATACATATAAATATCTTGTATTTTGAAATACTTTTGCTACGTCGTTTCTATGGCTATACACGGCTATATGCTTGGAGGAATGGAAATCAATAAAAATAACCTGTATATCCCTCAAAAAAACTTCAAAGCAAGCAGAAATGTTTAAACATCAATAATCTTTACACCCGCTTTCGTTTGCTTTCTTGCGCCGTCTTCAACAGCTAGCACTTTTCAGAGAGTACTCAACAAAAAATCTTTTAACTTAATTTTCTTTGAACGCAACCAGGTAGAAATTAATTCATTTACTCGACTTTTGGTTGCTCTTTGCATCGAAAGACTTTCTATCAAACGGATTCGTTTAAAGGTGAAGCTCAAAGAAATCTCGTGTGTACGGAAAGTAAAAAGAGTGTGTGGGAGACTTTTGTTAGTTAATGAAATTAATAATCTTGCTCTTTAGACCTCCGTAGCCAAAAACGTAACAAAGGATGAACCCTTATACTTTGTATGTGTCTGTCTGTAAACATCACTAAATATCTTGATAACAAACAAACGCAACAACAACAACAAAGAACAAACGAAGACAAAATAGCAAACAAAGCTAATAAAAAATCTTATCCACGTGTAAAGGAAGTGATTTTTTAACATACATAGACACACCTATTTTTATTTTCTTTTTGAAATATACCGATGGGGAAGAAAATAAAAATAGGTGTGTCTATCTATGTTAAAAAGTCCCAATGCAATAGCGCGACTTGGCAATTTTTTTGTTTTTCAAATTGATCTAAACTTAAATTAAATTTAAACTATTCTTATTCTTATTCTTAATACTTTAACTTTGTCACACTTATATATTCGAATACTTGGCTAGATCTTTACCAATGATAGACTACATTGTACTAAGACTCTTACATTAAATTTGATGAGTAAAAAAACCGTAAAAGTAAATAAAAGTAATAGTTATTTTTTCAATTTAGGCAGATTATATGCATCTAAAATACCACCGGTTCGGAAAAATAAACCTCTGCCACGATAAGAACCGGCGTAACAAACTCTTCATACTTTTTAGTAGCAAATAACATTTTAAGCAATGGAGAAATTTATGTACTTATGACAGAAGCTGTGCTCTAAGAAACTTTGAAAGAACTTGGTTTCCATTTAGATCTCACTTCTTTTATTAAATAAATAATGAAATAAATGAATTTGGTACTCGTATTTATCTTGGCATAATGCGCTCACTATTGACATAATATGTGTTTATAAGAAAGACCCAAAACACAATTTAGATAACAGAGGTATGTAAAGTTTTATGAATAAAACAATATTTGTGCCTGCAAATCCTATAATTTTAAGTGCGATAATTCCATACCAAGGCAGTTATCTGAATAGAAAGACATTAATTTTACAAGCTCATAATAAAGTGATTAGATTAGGTACTTATGTACATTAGTTACGCGTCTGTAAGCTCTAGACTACGTTTAACCATAATATAAGTAATATATATGCTATTAGCTTGAGGTTATCTCCGGTCTGGCTTGTGGTTGAAAAGCGACTTAACATGTACTTAAGTAAGCGTACGCCGAGACTTGGGAGTGACGCGGAAGATTGATAGGTTTCGGGATTTAAAGTTGCTAGAAGCCGGGAATATCTGTGTTGATAGCGATACTTTACGTAGAAGTGAAGAAAAAAAGAAAATTTTTAAGCTCAGACACGTCTAACAAAACATTCACCAGATAATGGTTAATTTAATTAGAGACATTTGGCGATGAACGATACACGTACGTACTTAAAACTGGTCAAGTGCAACTTTGGATCTGCGAAAAATTCCCCTGTGTAGACCTTTTATAGGACACCCGACTTGACATATTCTTCTTTATACTATTCTAAATTTCAAAGCATACGGGGTGTCCCGTAACGTAAGTAGTATGACAAACTTAAGGAGGGTATATATAAGTATGGTCGGATCACCATAAACATAGGAAAATGACAATAGTATCTAGACACGCGGCAGCGTGTCCAGCCAAGTTCATCCCAGGAACTGGCGGACAGCAGCCGTGTGTTATATTACACGAACCGTTTGGAGCCACTTTTGACCCCCCAATAACTCCAAATCTATCTAACATAAAAACATGAAATTTGGTACATCTATTAAGATCCTTTAGAACAACTCGAACCCCAAATTTCATAAATATAGGTTTAAAAGTTATTGAGATATTAAATTTCAAAAAACGGCATTCTTACCACTGACTGACTGACGAGTAATCAAAAACCTAACCCACTTCCAGATGATCTTTAAAGCTGGAATTTGGCACCCAGCTTGGTTATTATGTGTACACACCAGAAAAATTCAGAAAACCGTGATTTTATTATTAGTTTTATTATTATTATTATTATTTACGCTAGTTACCTCAGAACTCCGTCATTTATTAACCGATTTGAAAAAATATTTTTTTGTTTTAAACGGTATACTTCCGGGGTGGTCCCATTGTCATCGGGTCAGAATCTGATCATAGGGCCCTGGATAAATCGAGGGAACTCTTCAAATATTTTAGGTGCACCTATAGCGGTTTGGGTATTTTTTTATAGTAACTCGTGCATTCGTTCTGGGAAAGCACCATTGGATGAAGTTTGACGAAAAATAATGATATCCCATAAAAAAATGTGAAAATGGCAGCCAAGTTCACCGACAAAAAATTGGCGCCAAGTTCCGTAGACTATCTGAAAAGTTGCCAAGTTTGGCACTAGATTGTTTACTGTAAAACTAATTTACTGCGGCTTAATGCATTTTGAGCTTTAACTTGGCAGTTTTCTTAAATATCCAACAGCTTTTGCAGCTATGTTTTTATGTGCTACGAATAAATGTATTTCTATTTCTATTTCTATTTCTTTTATGGTATTATGATGCATAGAAAACTGCCAAGTTAAGGCTCAAAATGCATTAAGCCGCAGTAAATTAGTTTTACTGTAAACAATCTAGTGCGAAATTTTCAGATAGTCTACGGAACTTGGCGCCCATTTAGATCTCAATTCTTTTGTCGGTGAACTTGGCTGCCATTTTCACTTTTTTTTGTTGATGGGATATAAAGTCTACAAATATTAATTTGACGTGTAATATTTATCGAATTCGATATTTTTAATGGTAATGAAAGGCGTATTTGCTACCTGTGCCTATATTGTATATAAATCGTAATTGTTATTTAATTTTATCTACCAGTTAAAACGCAAAAAACCGTACTTATACTTATTAATAAAATAAGGTCAAGTTTATTCATGCCCATTTCCTAGGTTTGTTATTCTTCATCGCTTTCGATTCCAAATATATTTCAATATGTTTCACGCATTTGATCCCATCCACGCCAAGCTCATGACTTCCTAGCTAGACTACCTAGAGGGCGAGTGCAGTACCTATGTGGTATTTTGTCCTTATACGTGAGCTTACTGATTCCGCACATATTTCCTCACTTGTCGGTATACTGTCAGTATTATATAAGCGCAGTAGTATTATCATGCAGGAAATGGGCCATTACTGCACTCGTGTTACCCCGCCAGTCAGCAAACACTCATTTAAACGTATGCGCAGGTAACTTGCATTTAAAAAAATCAAAATCAAATATTTATTCTGCAAATAGGCCACAAGGGCACTTTTACATGTCAAAGCATGAATTTATACAATTTAAAAAACTGACAATCTTACTTAATAATAATGATACAAAAAAAATATACTGATTGACAATTCAATGAAAATAAATTTACAAATATTAAGGACGTATTGAATATGTGTCCGAATAAACAAAAGGAATATAAAATTAATTTAATATCTCAGAGATGTATATGGTCTCTGAGCGTCCAAATATGATTAATAACAATGATTTCAAAGTGCTTAGAGATGTAAATGATCTCTAAGCGCTAAAATTAAAAAAAGTAAACTTAATATTGTTAGAGATGTATAAGGTCTCTAAGCGTCAATAATAATAAAACTAATCCAGAACAGGATCATGTCTCTCGTCAATCTACATACAATAAAATAACACTAGTATTAAGGTATTTACTATGCCCTTGCAAGCATGAACAGACCGGACTCCATTTCATCTGTGTATGCGCGCAGTAAAGCAGCGTTACTGTATTGACTGACACCTGACAGTTTTCTGTGATATCGTACCGCCTCCGCATCGACAAGTCAGGAAGACGCCTAACATTATATACTTGACCTCGCGAAAATTAAAAAAAAAAAACAAAATTTCCAAAATCTGACTGAACAGAAATATCCTTTAAATAACTAGTGGCTCTGTGAGCGGTAGACTTCGCAAAAAAAATATTTTTCAAATTAAAAAAAATTCAAAAACAGACTCGACAAAAAATCTATACAATTATCGAAACTGCTCACAAAATTTCACGAGAATCAGTTGAGAAATGCGACCTGTAGAGGAGAACATCCGGACAGACAGACATACGAAAGAATTTTTGTCGAAAACTGAAACGGAGACGCTTCGCTCGCTCGGTCAATTATATAGCCTGCTCGGTTGAGAAATGCGACTTGTACGAATAGAGGAAAACAGTGGGAAGTTCGGTAATCCGCTATCTGCCGGCCGGACATACGTAATCAATTGGCCGAAACTGAAACGAATACCATCGTTTCACTCGGTCAGTTACAATGCGGTTGGAACGTCAAATAGATGAACTGAATCGAGGCCCCTGTCTCTTCCAGACGTGTCGTCTCTCGTCTCGACACTCCAAGAATTAACCGCGATTTGTAAATTAATCATCCTACAAATCAGACGAAACAATGGGGGCCATTAGGCGGTGCAATGCCGGAGGTTTCCTCTTACAAAACGGAATTGCTGTGGAAAAAATGCTATAGAACCGTGAATTGTGAAAATTGGGTGAAGCGGTTTTAGCACGCTTTGATTACGGGCTATTCGATATATTTTTTAATCTGAGGTACTAGCCTAGAGCTTTTTTGCGTATAGGTGTAATTGCGAAACGTTTCTATAAACTTTAATTTACAGAAACGTTTCGCAATTAAAATTTAGAAAGTGAAGATGAAGTTGACGATTATAGTTCTGTCTACCCTGCTGGATCATGTTTAAAGTAAACTACTACGAAACCTCGTTTTTATTACAAAACAATACGGTTAGGCAACTTTCTGAGTAATAACCTCCTTCTTTTACTATGAAACGGCGTTTTAAGTAGAAAAAAATACTTACAGTGAGGCGACTTAATGAGTAGTAAACTCCATGTTTTACTACGAAACGTCGTTTTATTAAAAAACACAGTCAGGCGGCTTACAAAAAAATACGGTTAAGCGACTTTCCGAACAGTAACCTCCTTGTTTTACTATGAAACGTCGTTATTATTACAAAAAAAATACGGTTAGGCGACTTTCTGAGTAGTTAAACTCCTTGTTTAACTACGAAATGTTAGTTAGGCGACTTTCTGACTTAGCGGGGCGGGATCGATATGTTGTATTTGGTTCTTTGACGCGAGCTTTCTTATGTCGCAGAGATTTCTTCACTTGACTGTCAGTATTACTTTTGCGCAGTATTAACATGAGCAGAAGTGGCGGTACTGCATTCGAATCGCCCCTCTTCCGCGAATCCCGCGCCATCAGGAAGCACTCGTTTTAATGAAGGAACGTAATAAAAACCGGTACTTACTCGACTGGCAGTTGTTATCACTGCACACAAGCATACATGCTGACGGCCTCTGGTTGTAAACAGACATCTTCGCCTATGTGACTTCAGAGACTTCACTCTGTTCTCATTTGATTATTTAGGCTGGGTTGCACCGAATTACGATCACAGACCGATCAACGTTAAATATGGCGCCGACAGCTGTCATACCATAGAAACTTGTCAAACTTTCGATACATTCAAATATTAACAAACACAGCGTACGATTACAGACGGTTTGGTGCATCCCACCCTTAGACTTTCACCCTTAGAGGATACATATACATCTTTGAGGATATATATTTATTATTTTAAGATTAGATTTTATTATTCTAAGGTTAACGCTCGGAGACCCTGTACATCTCACAGGATATTACGACTAGTGAATTCTATTACTTTGATTTTACTTTGACGCTTAGAGACTTTATACACTTATATTAATAAATATATAAATATGAGTACTAGACGACGATATACATACTCATATAGATAAATACATACACATAAAAACATCCAAGAGCCAAGAACAAATATCCGTGCTAAATGCGCAAATAATGCCCTGGCCGGGATTTGAACCCGGGACCTCTAGCTTTGGAGGCAGGGTCACTTTCTACTAGGCTAAACAGGCCGTCATATTCTCTTTACAAGCTATGTAACGATACCCAAGACGATGGGTTTTGAAAGAAAAACAAATTGGATCCCCAATATACATGTAGTCACCTACAAAAAGTAGGTACCCTTGAAAATGTTTTTCCATATTTGTTGGGTGTACTCCTCTTTATAAGTTCTTCCTGACCAGGAACCGTAGGATCGTCAATTGAGAACTCCAGGATAATACACAATCTTCCTTTAATGTTGAAAACTAGTAAATACGTTTACATTCGTCGTTTGTTATACAGTTTTGTTGGCATGATTAATATGTATTTTATTAACCGACTTCAAGATTTCAAAAGAGGAGGTTATCAATTCGGTTGTATGTTTTGTTTTTGTTTTTTTTTTTTTTAATGTTTGTTACTCCATAACTCCGTAATTTCTTAACCGATTTGAAAAATTCTTTTTTTGATTGTATGTATATATATCCAAGTTGGTCCCGTTTTTGTCAAAAGGCAGTTCTGATGATAAGATCCATGAGGAATTGAAGGAACTCCTCAAATCTTTAAGGCAAACACATAGTGATTTTTGTGTTTTTATCAACAAGTCAAGCATTTGCATCCAAAAATGTGACATTGGATGAAGTGGAACTGCTGATGATGATCAGAACAGAACTCTTCAACGACGAAAAGTTCACGTTTGGCGATTTGTCCTCCTAGCTGTGTTTGTTAAGCAAGTTCTATTTTCACGATTAATTTTTGTCATGCTCGAGTTCTGATGATGGGATCCATGAGGAATTGAGGGAACTCCTCAAATCTTAAAGGCAAACATAAAGTGATTTTTGTGTTTTTATCAACATATCGAGCATTATCATACAAAAATGTGACATTTGATGAAGTGGAACTGCTGATGATGATCAGAACAGAACTCTTCAACGACGAAAAGTTCACGTTTGGCGATTTGTCCTTTTAGCTGTGTTTGTTAAGCAAGTTCTATTTTCACGATTGATTTTTGTCATGCTCGAGTTCTGATGATGGGATCCATTACGAATCGAGGAAACTCCTCAAATGTGAAAGGCACACAAATAGTGATTTTAGTATTTTCATGAACTAATTAAGCATTTTCATTCATAAAAGTGACATATGATGAAGTGGAACTGCTGATGATGATCAGAACGGAACTCTTCAACGACGCGTAGTTCACGTTTGGAGATTTGTTCTCTTCGTTTTGTTTGTAAAGCGAGCAAGGTTTTTCCATGATTTCATGAGGAATTGAGGCTACTTAGTCTTCTACCATTATAAACATACTTATAGCCATTTTTGTATTTTATTGTATGGAATCTAAGAGTGCACCATCTAAGATTAATAATCTTTCACCGGACTCCCCCATTGAAGTCGGTTTTTTTTTCTTAAAAATTATT
Source organism: Notocelia uddmanniana (assembly GCA_905163555.1). Taxonomy (NCBI): domain Eukaryota; kingdom Metazoa; phylum Arthropoda; class Insecta; order Lepidoptera; family Tortricidae; genus Notocelia; species Notocelia uddmanniana. The sequence goes on from LR991068.1 coordinate 23,389,182, forward strand.
TATTTATTTTTATTTATTTAGCCTTTTGTAATATTACATTGTTAATTACTTATTTGACACGTATTGTATTGTATTATGTATAGCATATGTTTTTTGGGCAAAGGCCTCCCCCATATTTGGCCACATGATCCTATTGTGCGTTAGTCTGGTCCATGTGTTCGAACCGAATTTGGTCAACTCATCCCTCCACTGCGTTCGTGGCCTCCCGACCGATATCTTGAGGTGATTTGGACACCATACTGTGGTTGTTTAAGCCCATCGATCGTCTCTTTGTCTCAAGATGTGTCCGGCCCAGTTCCATTTCAATTTTTTTGCTTTTTGGATATGTATACCCATACCAAACTAAATCTTTAGCAGTAATGGTTACTGAGCAAAGCCGCGGACAGACGGATGGACGGACGGACGGACATGGCAAAACTATAAGGGTTTACTTCGGAACCCTAACAATATTCTTATCGGCTCGCGTAGCGCGCGTATCATTGTTTTGTGCGTACGTCAGTTAGGTCATATTTATATTTTTGTGAAAATAATTGACAGTTGATTTGTTCCTACGCTACGTTACGAGTGTAATCCCCTTCTGAGCCCCAATATCGTGTCAAATACTTGATACCTGATGTGTATTTGAAGGCATTAATTCATGTTTAACAATATATATAATCTTCTTTACATTTTGACGAAAGAATAAAGAGTTTATTTTTAACACTTTCAGTGCCAGGAGCCAGCTAGGTGGGCGCTTGTTGTGTTGTTTTTTGCATGTTTTACCTACATATGTACAGTCAACCAATTATATTTCTAGGCCACTTCGTACCTTGTCACAGTGACAGTAATATGAGATCTCTAGCAGCTTTCATATTGATTTTCACTGTGACAAGGTACGAAGTGGCCCAGAAATCAAATTGGTTTAGAGGGCGCAGTACGCTCGGTTCTCCATACAAACGTATATACGCTCTCATTTTAAAACGCCATGCTAGAATAACATGAAACTTTGTATACACAATGGCATCTGGAATATCTAGGTCGGAAATTTTAATATTTTAATACTACATGAAAGCAAAACTTAACAAATAATTCTAGCATTTGAGTATAATAGAGTCTAATATTCTAAAAAGATAAAGAAAAAATACAAGAATTAGAATTAATAAACCTGTTTTAAATAGTAAAATAAGAGGATAGTCTTAAGATTCTTAAATCGGCTTTCTTTTCCAGAAATATAACATTATTACAACAGAATTTTTAAAGGGGATTAATGATACCGGGCCTTGTAATTTTCCGTAATAATTTAATAAAAAATAGGGTTTAAGGCATAATATTAGATAATCTTTAAACGGATTAATATTGATGGTGTCTAAAACAGATTATAAATCCGAAGCTTATTTTTCTGAAGTAGGTAGGTAAGAGTTCTCGAGTGATGACCACACAGATGGTGACCACGTACCAGGAAAATGCTGAGGCAATGAGGTATAGTTGAAATCATATAAAACGGCCGAGTTTTTAAAAAAGATTTTCATTTGATTTTGAATCTTCTTGCTTGGATAGTAAGATCGCTTATTGAACAGCTAATTTAAAACAACTCAAAATAATTATAAGTAAACTGCAGTACTGCTTAGAGATATTGTACATAACGACAGATAATATTGGCCAAAATTGTAGCAAGATTTATGAAAACCGAACCAAATTTCCGCCATTCTTTGCCGCTGAGTATCTTAAAGATTTCTTAGTCGATATAAGTCCGACGTTAAAAGTAAATTTTGAAATAAGAATGTCTTGCCCAATTTTAAGAGGAAACCTCCCATTTGCGGCTTCCAAGAATTTCCTTTTATTAGAAGTTAATACGAAGTTAAAGCCGCTGAAGCGCTAATCTGCCAAATTAAGATTAAAAGGATGTAACCTAATAGAGTGAGCGAGTCGGTTATACCGTTTTGTTCGGCAATGAGCGGGAGGGCGAATTTAATCACAAGAAAATAGGTAAAAGGAAATAAAGTACTCGATATCGGTAATCGGCTTATAAACTAGGGAAAGTTCGCCCAAGCATCGATTTTTGAATAAAAAAAATAATACCTCATACCTTAGTTCATATCTTGTTTCTATTGGTGAGTTTCTGTAATTGGCTCCATATTTCTATTTAAAATGTCAACATGCTTAAAAAGCTGTTGAAACTCCTTTAATAATATATTATGATATTGGTATTGATATGTGGATTTTATTTTAATTTTTATTTTATTTTATTACATTTTAAATTTATTTTATTCTATTCTATTGACCCGAAATTATGTAATGTGTGTAATTTATTAACACTAGGTTAAGAGAATTGTAACTAACAGATATGGACTTGGGTCTGAAATAAAATGATTCATTCATTCATTCAATAAAAAAAATAAAATAAAAAATAATTTCAGATCAATATACGTGCGTCGCATTCACTCTCACTTAGATGTGCGCTCGTAGGGGGAGAAGCGGTAATCGAGACGATACAAATTTGATTAAAACATGGTAAAACACGTTTTGGAATTGGGTCCCGGATTACCCCATCCTTTTACTTAATATCGTCTTTAACTTTGTAAGCCGCTTTACTATTCTATTAGTGGAAAATATGCTTCCTTTTAGGTAAGTATTTGTGTTTACTCGTACTTATCGTGGTTATTTTTTTTATTTATTCAAGGTTCACCAACGATTGTTGACATCAGCACATGCGAAATCTATAAACTAAGTAGGTAAATTTAGAGATGGGTGTCACAATCACTTATAGGTAAACACCACATGCGAAACAAATTTGGATATAAACAGTGACAAAAAGAAAAATACAATTAAGACAACTTAGATTACTAACTACCAAACACTAGCATTTACGGGCAGTTGTTATTAATTTACCTACTTATAATAAGGTGCTTCCAAATTAGATTCCAATACTTTAAGAGATGTTGACATCAAAATAATTTACTTTAAATAGGAATTAATGAAACTTTTTATATGAAATTTTTGTTTTAATATCACGAACGAAATAATTAAATTAAAATTCTGCCCAAACGTAATCATTCTGTGCATTTAAGAGGGCGCAGTACGTTTGCTTCTCCATACAAACGTATTTATGCTCTCATTTTAAAACGCCGTGCTAGAATAACATGAAACTTTGTATACACAATGGGATCCAGCTTGTCTAGGGCGGAAATTAGTTTCTGTTGCTTGTAGTTATAATGGCGAAAAAATACAGCGATTATTAAGGTTTTCATACAAGCCGTAAAAAACTCAAAAAACCGCTGTATTTTTTTTCTTTTTCAATTTCTAGCAACAGAAACTAATTTCCGACCTAGGTATGCCAGATCCCATTGTGTTATACAAAGTTTCATGTTATTCTAGCATGGCGTTTTAAAATGAGAGCCTAAATACGTTTGTATGGAGAACCGATCCACACCGATCGTACTGCGCCGTCTTAACTGACAAGGACGTTATCACTTTCTGTCAAGTGAGTTACACATTGGATGCTGCATAGTGGAAGTAGCCCGTTAAGTGACAGTCAAGAGGTTTCATACGATAGTCAAAGAAGTATTTATCATTTTGGGTGACATGGCAACCGAATAACACGCAACGTTATCAATTTTATTTAATTTAATATTATTCTACTATCTTTTTGCGGGTCTAATGTTGTAATTAAAGTTATTTTGTAATAGACAACACCGATTAAACAATAGTCTCTGCAGAGACTGCAACCGGAGCCCGAAAGTTGCGTCGCTCTCACGTCGCTCTACGCCCCACCGTCAAAGAAGCTGTCATTGTTGAAATAATAACAACAAATAAATTTGGATCATTATTTCTACGGGAAGATCATTGAATGCCCTTTTCGCCTTAAAAGTGCACAAGAGCACCAGTTCCGGTGAAAAAATTGGCTGCGCTTTTTTTGTGATGGATCATAAATATTGAACTATAACTATGTGCTGTACATAATAGCTTTACTTTTACTTGTGTGTCCCTTTTGTATTTCCTTTGTATTTTGTGTTGTACTTTTTGTTCAAATTCTTATGTCTAATCAAGATGCCCCATCCCAGATCGCGCTTCTGGAATGTCCTATTTGTGCTGATAGCAAAAGGTACAAAGGCCAGCGAGGTCTCAATATACATTGTGTTCGCGCTCATAGCCCCCGTAGTGACCTGCCATCGCTTCCATCCTCGGTACAGAATGTGACAGCCAGTAGAATCCCCAATGCTAGCCCAACTCAAGCTTCACTTGCACAATTTTTATCAGCCCTAAAAGCCAGCTGTAAGCTGAGTAAAAGAATCCCTAAAGGAGCTCGTACCTCGGCGGCGAGAAGCCTGGCGCAGTGCATAGCTAGAGTAGTATCTGACAATAATTTCATGTCATGGGAATGTCTTTTTACTTTTCCATACCAAAATTTTCACATTCCTCACTCTAAATCAAATCGTAGCTTAACATCAATAATAAAAAATAATGTATCCCATCCCGGCTTTCCTGCATCACCGCCCAATAATCCAAACACTTCGATTCAAATCCCGATCATGCCTTCACAAAATTCGAAGCATAAATGCAAATTAATTGAAAATAAACTATCTGACGGGGATCTCAAAGGTGCCACTAGATTACTCTTTTCTAGTGACACTTTAGCGACCTACTCTCCTGCTGTGCTCAGTGCTCTTCAAGACAAACACCCTCCCTCGTTAGCTTCCCCACAACCACCTAACCCACCGTCTAATTCACAGCTACCGCTGCAAGTGTCAAAAACCGCCGTTCTACAGGCAGTGCTCTCCTTCCCCGCCGGTTCTGCGGGAGGGCTGGACGGGATTACTCCACAACACTTAAAAGACCTAACCAGCCCGCTCGCGGGTGAAGCCGGCGAGACCTTACTGGAGGAGCTCACTGCATTAACAAACTTAATGCTTGCGGGAAAGGTTTGTCCCGATATTGTCCCCATACTGTACGGGGCAAACCTTATTGCTTTAAAGAAAAAAGATGGTGGCATCCGCCCAATCGCTGTTGGCAGTACATTGCGTCGCCTTACCTCAAAGATATGTTGCCGTGAGTACCACTCCCGCTTAACAGATAAATTTAAACCAATACAACTGGGTTTTGGCCTGAAAGGTGGTTGTGAGGCAGCAGTCCATGCCACCCGGACTTTCCTCAATAGCCAAGACTTTGAAATTCTAGTAAAAATTGACGTCAAAAATGCTTTCAATTCTATAGACAGGGGCATCTTATTAAATCAAATTGAAAGCGACCTTCCAGAATTATATGCATACCTTTGGCAATGTTACGGTGCTCCCTCTAAACTAATTTACAAGGAAAACGAAATATCTTCTAGTGTAGGTTGCCAGCAAGGAGACCCACTTGGCCCTGTCATTTTTAATTTAGCAATCCACCCCATAATCACCCAGCTCACTTCCAAATTAAATATTTGGTATCTAGATGACGGCACCCTCGGAGGCAAATCTTCGGCAGTTCTGACCGATCTCCAATTTGTTATTAATCGCTTTGCCGAAATTGGCCTGTCAATCAATTTCAACAAATGTGAACTTTTTATCTCAGAAAAAATTTCACCAAATATTCGCGCGTCAATTATCAATGATATCAACATTCTCACACCAAACATCTCAACTCATTCTCACGATACTCTCACTCTTTTAGGAGCCCCCTTATTCGACGAATCAATTCCTATGTGCATAAATTCTAAAATAGAACATTTTCAGTCTTGTTCTGAACTTCTCTTCCAAATTAACCCACACATGGCTTTGTACATTCTGCGACTCTGTCTGTTTTCACCCAAATTTATGTACATCCTCCGTTGCTCACCAGTTTGGAAATTTCCTTCACTCACAGCCAACATAGACCAAATTCTAAAAGACACTGTCTGCAAAATTCTTAATATAACTTTTTCATCTCACAGCTGGTCGCAAGCAATTCTTCCCATAAAATTTGGCGGCCTCGGCATCCGCTCGACGGGCAGTCTAGCTCTCCCGGCTTTTCTTGCATCTGTCAACAGCACGCTCACCATCATTGGCGGTATCCTCAACGTACCTTCAACCGACAATGTCGCGGTGTCGTGCCTGGCAGATGCAGAACATGCTTGGAGTGCGGAAAATCCCAACCAGCGAATGCCGGACGAAAAACCCACTCAAGCCGCATGGGATGCTTTAAAAATAAAAAGTATTCACCAGTCCCTACTCGGAAACTCCCAAAATAGCCACGAACGAGCCAGGCTCATGGCAGTGTCAGAGAAAGAATCGGGGCATTGGTTGCATGCGCTCCCGTCACGAAACCTTGGCTCCGTACTAGACCCCTCTGCATTGCGGATCGCAGTGTGCCTCCGCCTCGGTCTTAAAATTTGCGAACCACATGCTTGTAGCCGCTGTGCCCAACCCGTTGACTCTCTAGGTCGACATGGTTTGTATTGTCCAATGAGCGCCGGTCGTCTATACAGGCATGCAACTTTGAACGACCTCATCCGCCGTTCTCTAAGCACCGCAGCTCTCCCTGCAACGCTGGAGCCGTCAGGGCTGTCTGCAGCTGACGGAAAGAGACCTGATGGTTGCACCTTAGTACCCTGGTGTTTAGGTCGCCCTTTGGCGTGGGACGCAACCTGCGTTGACACGCTGGCTCCATCCCACGTCGAAGGGTCGGCTCGGAAGTCTGGAATGGCCGCAGACCAAGCTCAAATGTTTAAACACCGCAAGTACGCATTTCTCACGAATGAGTATGAGTTTGTGGCACTTGCGGTGGAGACTTTGGGCCCTTGGTCGTCCGACACCAAAAAGTTCATAAAAGAGGTGTCGGTACGTTTAATAGGCATCTCAGGCGACCACAGGGCTGGTTCCTTCTTTGCCCAGCGGCTTAGTCTAGCGGTGCAAAGAGGCAATGCCGCCAGCGTCTTAGGGTCCATGCCTCAAGCTTGTGAACTGGATGGGGTTTTCTATATATAAGTGGTTTTATTTATAAGTCTAGTAAGTATCATTATGTTTCAACCTGTAATTGTGTACAATAAAAGTTTGTCCTTTATCATTTAATTTAATACTGATTATCTCGTTAACTAACAGGGTGTTATTACGTTGCACAGTTGTTTTCCTAATTTTCTCCATAAACTAACATAAACTTTAAATTAGTTTTTTACGTAAGTCTACGTGTAAAGACGAGTACTATCAGCTATGAAAGTATTGGCATCTAATTTGGAAGAATAATCTTGGGCCGCGATTCCATTCAGGTGATATCCTGAGACACTTTTGTTAAACGTGTTTTTATTAAACATATAACAATGGCAAACAAGCATGCGGCCTCTATTATAGTTAGCAGAGACCGCAGCCTAATGACGCTTGCGACTTTTGAAAGTCACTTCGAAACATCAGATTCCAAAAACAAATTATTCAAAATTTCAAGCTCCATAATATTCTCCCAGCGCAGCGCATCTTCGGAAGCTCTGGAGTCCTTTCTCACCACCAGGAATACATATGTACCTACTCGTGCATAGTAATTATTGTGGTTTTTGTTTTCGGTCAATGTATCCGTTTTTATAATAAGTTACCTGATGAAATTTCTAATTTACCCTTTCCAGCTCTATTAAAAAACTTGGAAAAATCGTTGATGTCAAGGCTTCTTATAGGGTTGAGGACTATCTAACTGAGAAAAATGCATGACCCAAACCAGAGACATAAATAACATTAATATTCATAAGTATATTTTCATTGTATCACATCCAGAAAATTAGTTAACACAGTTCTCGCTAAAAATCATCAAATGATTTAATTTATGATACAAGCTATTTTGTTAGTCCAGAACCGTTTGTGAGACTCTCGCAGGGAACCATACAAAAACCAAAATCAAGATTGGTGAATGAATGAGGCAAGCTTCAGGCACTCAAAGCTCTTCATGGAAGGAGTGAACCCAAGCTCGATCAAGAAGCTTTTGAAATTCAGCAGAAAGCAGCTCATATTTATAGCTTGGGTATCAACACCCAAGCTATAATTCTGTCTCTTCAGGTTCAGGTTCTAGGAGTCAAAGGACTCTTGGCTAAGATAGGACTATCAGACAACATAGATGTAGGATGTGTGGCGACGATGACGACATAAGGGAACTCCTGCTGTGTGAATGTCACGCCCTTGCCAGACAAATAATCAATGACTTTAGCAATGGTAACCTGAACCAAAGGGATCAAAGTGCTATCGCTGAACTTCGTCATTCTATTTGTGCAAATATTGTAGAGCAGCTTGGTGTAGGTAAAAAGAAGAGGCTTTTGCACAAAAGATCCCATTGGGTCCAAGTGCGTCAGCAAGGGCCCTCATATCGATAAGATAAGAAGAAGTCCTAACCACCCAGTGAGACTCACTACCCAGACTATACAAAGTACATACCTCTACTAAAAGTAGTACTTCAGACCCAGGGGTTACTTTTTCTCATTTTTATTTATTCAGTATGTAAAGTAAAAAAAAAGTAAAAGTAGTTTATTCTTCAAATTAGGCATATTACATGCACCTATGAACGTCAATAAACTACCACCGGTTCGGAAAAATATACCTCTGCCACGAGAAGAACCGGCGTAAGAAACTCGGTGAGGTGTCATTTTTTCAAAACGATATACATTGTATAGTTAAATATAAAATTACAGTGTCAGCTACTACAAAATAACTTAAATAACAATGCTACAGTAGAAAATATATTTTCGCGATAGATTACCCGTGCCGGACGCTATCACTGCCAAACATCCCTATCCAAGATGTAATCGTTTATCTTATAATATGCTCTTGAAATAAGTTTTGTTTTACTACAGATTTGAATTCAGAATTGCTAAGTTCAGTAATGTCTATGGTATTTGGCACATTCTCAATTAGTTTTATACTTATTTTATTACTAATTGAAATTGAAAATTATTGAAGGACAATACAATACAATTACTTACTCTTTATTGCACACCTCAAATAAGTTATTTTTGCTTTGCAATTAAAATGTCTATTCTAAAGAGTCTAAAGTATGTACTACTGTTAATTAGTATTTGTAAAAGTACGCGAGGACTAACGAGGATAAAATATCAAAAATTACGATTGTCTCAATTTTCCGGCCAGGAAATTGCCGACCCGGTCAAAAAGTACTTTTTCACGGTCCCCGTACTTTCGATACGTATTTCACGGATTGTAGACTTTCTTACTTTCCCTTCTGTGTGCATGGCGTAAATAAGGGGCAGTCGCGTGATTCTAATACAAACCATACTTATACAATCTTATAGTGAATCAGGCTTACAAATACATTTCTGTCATTCCATTCAATCTCATATTTTTATAACAAAAAGATTAAAAAATTCATCATTGCTCGTCGCATTTGGTTACGGCGTCATAGTTTAAAATTAAATCGGCCAACAGCATGTCGGCCGATTTTATTTTAACCCATGCTCAGTGTAGGGTTCCCTAGTTGCCCAATGAACAGAACATAATAAAAAAAAAACAATCAAAAGGAAATAATTTATTTCGCAGCGTTACATACGTCTTTTACTTAGAAGGGAAGACTTTTTACGATAGTTCAAAAACAGCTTAACTGATCATATTCGCTATACTTTTCATTGAAAGTCTTTATCAAGCTTTACTTTCATGTTTTTGCATATTTTTGGACCCATATTACAAAAGTTAGGGGGGACAGTTTTTTTTTCTTTTGGAGTGATTATTTCCGGATATATTTACTTTAATTTAAATAGGTTTGATGAAGACCTCTATTTATTTTGAAAGACCTATAGGGTTTAGCTCAAAAAAAAATTATTCCAACTTTACGCGTTATTTTACCATTTGGTCAGATTTATTTATTTATATATCCATGCCAAATTTCAGCTTCCTAGCACTAACAATCACATAGCAAAGCCTTGGCAGACAGACGGACATGTCGAAACTGTAAGGGTTCCTAGTTGAATACGGAACCCTAAAAAAGACATGAAACTCTGCGCCGGGCCGCTGTACCCATCTGGGTTGTCTGATGATGTAGCCACAGGCGGCCATTCAGCGCCGTTTATAACATTAACGTTAATTTAGTTTTGAAAATTGGTTTACACCACACCTTGCCAAAAAGCGCGTTTTTCCGCACGCGGCGCGTCCGGTAAAACCCACTTTTTGGTCAAGTGGTGACGTAAAATTGTGTACAAAACACGGGTCGTAAAACAGAAAGCCCTCTCTCGCATATTTATGACCCTCGCCTGCGGCTCGGGCCTCAAACATCTGCGATATCGGCCTTTCTTTGTTTTAGAACCCTTGTATCGTAATGTACTATTATTGTTTAATAACATACGCAGTTGAGAGTTTACGTCAATTACATAACACTTTCACTGCCAGTATTTTTTATCACACTTGCTCGTAAAGGGTATTATTGCACGCAGGCGTATAGCGCAGTTATAGCCGATTCACCTACCGCGGGAGTTATAGATTTTCATAACTCGCGAGGGACTTATGAGTTCGTGTGTGATCTGATTCGTTTAAAAATCTAGTTGACCGTGCTCCGCAAGAATCAATACTGCTCTGTGACTGATTAAAATACGGAAGCTGAAAATCTAGTAGGCCGCGCGCCGCAAGAATACTGCTTCGTGATTGGTGTAAATATTGAAGCCGCACACTCCTCTCGCCAGGACGCTCCAGCGATCATGGACTGATACTGGAGGTGAAGATCATGGATTGGTACCGGAGTTATTTATTTCCTCGCAAATGTGATGAAAAACATTGTGATTAACTCGACCGTAAGAAAATTACTAACTCTTACGCCCCTCGTTAAACAATGTACAATTTATTTAAATAGGAATATATCCCTATAGCGCTCGAGCAATCTTTCAACAATGGCTCCATTTGATTTCTTGTAGCTAAACGTTAGAGATATTTTCGATCGAGTAGATGTAATTGAGTTTCAGGACCGTTTTGGGGAATGCAGAATACGGAACCTTCTAGAGCGAGTTAGCCGATTTCTTATAGGCTAACGGCACCCTTATAATTTCGTCATGTCCGCATGCCTGTCTGTCCGCATGTCACTGGTATTTTACTCAAAAACTGTAAGGTGTATTGAAATTAAATTTGAAATATTGGTGTATTTATTTTGGCCGTATATATTACATACACCCGTAGTACTCGACTTTACTAGCTCTTGTTATGGAATGATTGTATAAAATACTAATAAATTATGTTGTCAGTATTTTATACATATAATCGACTTTTTTTAAAGTTTGAGATTGTTCTAATCGATATTTAAGAGAAACAAATGATACAGCTAGTCTCTGCAGACTACAATTAAGTGACTTTTTTTTATCAATAGCATAAATACTAATGCAATTTAAGTTAATAATCACTTAAGTAATGACATTAAGATTGTAATGATATTAATAATTTCGACAGAAAACTGAAAACATAATTTTAATCTATTTTTAGAGTCTCATTATCTTTTATGATTTTGATAACTATATTTAATTTTTAGTTGAGTGAGATATTTTTATGATAAATTGATGTCGTTGGTGATATCATGTTATAAATTTTCACATATTGTGTAAAAGTATCCAAAAAAATGACAACTCGAGTTTTCTATGGTCCCTTGATATGGCCGCTTTCTGGAATTTTTGGTTACATTTCTTATCAAGCAATATTAAATTTGTGCATTTGATCGTGTGACCATGAAATATATTTGCTAGTTGACGTTCCAAACAAACGACATATTGGTTATACGTTTTTTTTTAATGATTGACTGACCAGCGATTGGCAGTAGATTCACCTGATGGATAGCTATGACTATTAGAGGTTTGGCGCAATGGAAAGCAAAGAAAAGATTATTTGAGCAGAATTGAATAATGAACGTTTATTGAACACCACTTGGAAGCAAGTATACGTCCGTACTGAATCAAAGAGTGAAAATTGCCATTTACAAAATATAATAGTGTTGCCAGATCATGTTTCAATTTGATTTGACGTAGTATCAATTTATACATGATTATTTAAGATTGATTTTTGCATAATAAAATGAATATAAACCAACAATGACAAGGCAGATGTTGCTCACTGGTGACAACATCTCGTCAAGACAAGAACCTGTTCACTCTTGTCTTGACGAGACCCCAATTTTATGTGTCAGAAAATACAGACATCGGCAGCAAATTCCAGTCCTTAGCTGTTCGCATTCAAAAGTAAAAAAAGTAAAAGTAAAAGTAGTTTATTCTTCAAATTAGGCATATTACATGCACCTATGAACGTCAATAAACTACCACCGGTTCGGAAAAATATACCTCTGCCACGAGAAGAACCGGCGTAAGAAACTCGGCGAGGTGTCATTTTTTCAAAACAATATACATTATATAGTTAAATATAAAATTACATTACTACAAAATAACTTAAATAACAATGCTACAGTAGAAAATATATTTTCACGATAGATTACCCGTGCAGGACGCTATCACTGCCAAACATCCCTATCCATGATGTAATCGTTTATCTTATAATATGCTCTTGATATAAGTGTTTGTTTTACTGCTGATTTGAATTTAGAATTGCTAAGTTCAGTAATGTGTTTAGGAATTTTATTGTAGAATTTGATACAATTTCCCAAGAACGACTTTTTCGCCTTTATTAGTCTATAGAAGGTTATTTTGAGTTTCCCAGTATTTCTCGTGGCTATTGGTTTATCAGCGTTCGTTGGAAAATTGCCCAAATTCTTCCTAACATACATTATTATTTCAAATATGTATAGGGACGGCAGAGTTAGAATATCTATTTCTTTGAAAAATTCTCATAATGAATCACGCGACCCCAAGTTATAAATTGCTCGGATAGCCCTTTTTTGCAAAATAAAAACAGTTTCAATATCTGCAGCTGATCCCCATAAGATAAGACCATAAGTAATTATACTATTAAAATAAGCAAAGTAAACTAACCGTGCCGTTGCCACATTGGTAAGCTGCCTTATTCTCCTTCTGCAAATGCAGCAGAGCTCAACCTACTTCCTATCGCTGTTATATGGGAACCCCACTGCAATTTTGAGTCCAATGTAATACCTAAGAATACAATAGAAGTAACAAATTCTAATGTTTGACCATTAAGTTTAATATTTGTATCTAAGTTTCTGTTTGATGAGTTCGCTAGAGAGAATTTCATACATTTCGTTTTTTTCGGGTTCAATACTAAGTTATTGGCAGCAAACCAGTCAGATATCATGGAGAGGGTATTATTTGGTTCAATGAGTTCAGTATCTCTCCTATTTACCTTGAACAGTAATGAGGTGTCGTCTGCGAACATTACAATGCCTGATCGTCGGCTTACCATATATGGCAGATCATTTACATAAACAAGGAACAGGAACGGACCTAGAATAGACCCCTGAGGTACTCCCATTTCTACCACTGTCTCTGACGAAATGGCTTTATTTATCGCTACCTTTTGATTTCTCTGTGTTAAATATGACTTCATGAGATCTAATGCATGCCCTCTGATGCCATAAAACTTAAGTTTACAAATTAAAGTACCATGATCTACACAATCAAAAGCCTTGGAAAGGTCACAGAACACTCCGATGGCGTCGTGCGACTCTTCCCAAGACTGCAAAATAAAATTTAATAAACTTGCGCCTGCATCAGTAGTTGACCTACCCTTCGTGAAGCCGAACTGCTGTGCGTGCAAAATATTGTGAGAATTAAAGTGAGAAACCAATTGCGTAAGCATTATTTTTTCGAATATTTTGCTAAACGCAGGTAGGATAGAAACTGGACGATAATCAGAAGGATTATCTCTATGACCTGATTTGAAAATTGGAACTACTTTACTACATTTCATTAAGTCTGGAAAAATGCCATACTCTATACAGTTATTAAAAATGAGAGCTAGTGTTGGTGCAACGACCTCCAGAATAGATTCCAGTACCTTGACTGACACGCCCCATAAGTCCTCAGTGCTCTTTATTTTTAACATTTCAAAGGACTTCAGTACATCTAGAGGAGAAACATGATGAAATTTGAAATTAGTTAGTGATTCTAATTTTACGTTGTCATTCAGAAGGGATTCAGCTTTTATGGTAGACGATGCTAAACTTTGAGTAGTGACTATAGGAATTTTAGAAAAGAAATTATTAAATTCATCAGCTACTTTTACTGCATCAGTTATTAAATTATCCTTTACTTTCAAAGAAATTGTGGACTCTTTATTATTTCTCTTCCCAGTCTCTGTGTTTATTATTTTCCAGACTGTCTTGGCTTTATTATCTGAGGACTTAATTTTATTATTCAAGTGCATTACTTTTGGTTTCGTGCACAATGTTTTAAACAATTTGGAATAATCCCTAACATACTGATGGAAACATTCGTCAGTGGTGCAAGATCTCCTTTCATAAAGTTGATATAAGTTATCTCTACTTTTCCGAATTCCGGTAGTTGCCCACTCATTAAATCTCATTTTATTGTTTATCTTAATACGCTTTTTACTACAAGTCTTATTAAATTCGTTACACACTGTATTCAGAAGCATTTTGAATTGATCATTCGGATCATTTGATTGTACCTGGGTGTTCGGCATGGCGACTAGTAGATTAGACTTTAGTAATTCTAGTCTACTTCGACTCAGCGGTCTTATTTCTATAACGCGATCTGGATGTTTTACTTCGCAAGGTAGCCTGACCATCTGAGCTTTATGATCCGAACGAACTCCATTCACTATGCTACTGTCTATATGAGAACTGTTTAACCAAATATTATCTATACAAGTGGCCGAGGTCGGAGTAACTCTGGTAGGTACTTCAAACAAGTAGTCAAAATTGAATGATTTCAAAAGAGTGATGTACTTATCTTTTTCAATTGATTATGATAAAATATGACTTTTTACCACTGGTTGCTTTACTGAGTACATCCTCCATAATTTCTATAAAAGATGTTAAATCACCTGATGGTGGTTTATAAATGCAAATTATCAGATACTGATCCATCTCTGCACAAGCAATCTCGCAAACACGATCAACAGAACAGCCTGAGATGTCTCTACGTTCCTTAAAAGTCAAACCATTTTTCACTAAAATAATAGATCCACCACCCTCTGCTGTAGTTCTGTTGAACGCGCTGGCCAATACGTAATTATTTACATTGAATTTTATCATGTGATTCTTTAACCAAGTTTCTGTTAAGCAGACTACATCTACATTAAACTCTTCCGTAAATAATTCTAAATCTAGTATTTTGCCAGTGAAGCGATTAATATTTTGGTGTAATAAAGTTACACTATTGTGCTTCTCTGTTGTCCTAACAGTCAGTTTAAAGACAAATCCGCAGTTGGAGATGTCGTCCTATCCAAGGGGGAGGGGGAGCTTTGATTTCCGAAAACGGAATTAATAAAAGATGCTAAAGATTTAGCAAGTCTGTCAGTTGTAATACGGTAATCACTAATAGCATTATTAGTGTCAAAAAATATAACGTCACTATGACGGCACGTCAGCTTATATATAAGCTTATTAAGATTACACCCATGACTGTTAGCACTGCATGGAGAAGCAGAATAGGGTAATGCGCCTATAATAACATTTTTAGCACCTAGCTTAGACAGGCAGTCAAACTCAGCCTTCATCTCAGAGTACCTAATATTTGAACCATCACCCAACATTAATACAATTGTTGTTTGTTCATTTATATGGGTATGTTTGATGTTATCTATAATTTTTAGAAATGAGGCATCGGACATACAATGATTTATAACACAGCTGTTGAGAATATTATTACATAGAATTTTGCCCAATCCTCGCCCTATCCTATCTGAGAAAACAAGGGTTCTACTTACATTATTAGAGGCTGGAATTATATTTTCCGGTGACACCGACAAGCTGCTTTCCGGCACCGATGAGTATACTGCATGTCCGGGCATAGGATGAGCCTGCCGGAGCCCACACTCACATTCATACGAAGACTGCTTGGTAAGCAGTGCTTCCAAACATTCCTCGTTGTGGTGGCACAGCTCCAGAAGTTCATCCGCTGCCAGAATGTGTTCACTGATTTGCTTCTGGGATATTACATATTTATTAGTTAAATCTCTCAAAGAATTTTCTAATATGTTCAGTTCGGCTTGCAGCTTCTCAGTGTCAGTTTCATAAATGGTTCTACTGTAGCATAATTGCTCATTACAAGAATTTAATTCTTTCAGAACACTGACATGATTTTTTCTCAATGTAGTAATTTTATGAATATTAATATGCTGTCTGTACAGTCGTTTTGATTTTCTTATAAATTTATTTAGCTTAATATACTTTTTATATTCCCAATGACTTAGAAAGTTAACTTGTTTACTACAAAAGGAGTCCTCTGTCAAATCAATCACACTAGAAGGTCCAAAATTGCTATGACACTCTGCATAAGTGTTTGGTGTCACAAGTTCATCAAAGAGCCGCCGGGTGGTGTTGAGTTGCTGGCACTGTGCTTCCTCTTGCAATCTACGGACCACCTTGTGGGCATCGGAAAGCTCATATTCCAGGTCATCCACACGTTGCAGTGTCCGCTCATGGATGTCACAGCACTCCTGAACACTGTTCAATTTGACCAGCAGATGGTCACGCTGTGTCACACTATCCCTATGCAAAGCATCCAGGTTGGCTAGATCACGTTTGAGTTCTGTATTTTTTTGAATAATCTTGTTAACCTCCTCTTCACTTTCATCGCGTTCCCGCAGTAGCTGGTCACATAGAGTTTTAGACTGCTTTAGTTCTTTGAGTGTTGCATTGAGTTTATGTTCCAGTTCACGTACTGTGGCCTTGCGTGTCATAAATGAGCTAGACATGGTGAACTAGCTTGACACACAGCTCTCCACAGCACCTGAAATGAGACGGCAACGCGACTAAACAGCAAGCAGAGAAAGACCAGTAGAGAGAGAGATAGCAGGAGTGAACAGACGTTAAGTGTGTTGGTAGAATGTAAGTATGAATATGGAATGGAGAAATGAGTTGTTAAAGGATTTATAAAATGACTATTAGACAGAGTGAAACACAACAAGTACAAAAGTTATGAATCAGCTGACCGGGAGCAATTTCATTTCCGAGTGAGGTTATGCTTGTAAATGTTTATTTACTTCTACGCTGCTGACGTCTACGCTTGGCGGTGTTGCCAGCTATTCGATTTCATAAAATACTTTTTAATATCCTGAGTTAACTTTTCAACTTAAACTGCTCAAGAATAGAAAACTATGCTAATAACAGTTCACCCATACAACAAACAAGTATACGCATACATTTAATTTACGCAAATATAAATTAATGGGCAAGTAATACATGTTCAAACAGCCTGACATCACCCTTGTTACATTAAATTAGCTTTACAACCAACAGAGTGTTTCTCGTAATTGACTCTGGTAATGTAGGTACCAGTAGTACCATTATTCATTATATTATATCCATTCATCATATCACATGACGTCACCACCATAACTGTCAAGATACGTCCAAAGTTATACAGCAAATTAACATACAAACATTCCTGAAAAATAATTACAGTAACATACACCTTAATCCTGAGACAGAAGAGCTATTTTGAGGCGAATTTGCTTAATGAATCGAATGCGTATTATGGTAAGGTTATAGCTAGGTTGTCCAGAATTTATCATAATTAAAAGGAGATTCCCGATCTTTTTTTAATGCCCATGTAAAACGCATTTGTTGTCATGTATTTTTAAATGCTGACTTTAATTTTTACTTCATTCAAGTTCACACGCAACTTGGCTATGCTCTAAAGCAAAAGAGACGAGAATGTATCAGTACAATTGGGACATTATTTCAGTACATCAAAAACGCGTTCCAAAATGGAGTTCGTGCTTGTGACGCTAATGTTTCCATTGTATAATTTTTCTCGTTTGAAGAGAAATCGTCTTTTTTGTTTTAAAGTTCTTTGAAATCACTTTACTGCAAGATACGGACTACTTTAGAACTTTGAAAAGTTAAATCAAACTGACTTTTAATTACTTATTCTAATCAAACTTCTTTGTTCTGAACTGAAATTAAGAAGTCTACTCAGTAATATAAAGCAGAATGCAAACTACTATGCGCTTTGAAAATAATATATTTCTTTTAAACTCAGCCTTATGAACTGAAAATTAAAGTGTACATTCTTTATACGTACTCCTTAATGAGTATTATATACCCATTACGTAAAATATTTACTTCCACTTACTTATATTTTTAATATGCAGTAAAAAATCGTGATGTAAAAAGGTCCATGATTTTGAACAACTTTTAGTATGGAATCAACTTTGCTCGTGTCAAAAAAAGTACATATCTACTGCTTACATTTTGGTTAATTGATTGAAGACCAGTCCCATAAAACAAAAGATGTTTCGTGCGAGTAAGGTTGGTCCTATAGAAAAATTAAAAACACTTTTTATAACGACTTAAGTTGCCTGTTATTCTGGTTTTTTATTATTAAAATTAACTATTAATAGAGCTGCATAACTTTACAGACACGTGTTTAAAATTGAGTGGAAAAGTTCACTGCTATTATAAATCATTTAGATTTTATGAGTGAAAAAATAAAAATATAGCACTCTAGCCTATAGTATTTATTTCAAATGTCAATCAATACCTACCTATAATTAACCTTGTACTATTAAGTACCTACCTATAATGGCGCGCGCTAGGAAGCTAAATACGTTATGAATAACTTCGTAACGATCGCATAACTACTAGCCTCACATACGAGTATATCCCACATCGGACAAAGCGCACTTGTTCACCCCACAAGTGACACGACTCAACGCGCTACAAACAAGGACCGTCCCGTTGTTAGCGCAGCCTTGTCACCCCACATGCGAACTTTGAGGAATTTATGTGACAAGCGTACCGTGTGGTGTTACGAATTAATTACTGTTAGCTCGGCGGTTAATTAAGCCGGTTATACAATACTTTAGAGGTGAGAGGAAAAATTACTCGCGGTATGTTTGGAAAATTTGGATATTCTCTAAGGGTTATATTAAGTTTCGTAGTTAACTTACAAAATTGGAGCAGTTTTAGGTTTTTCATGTTTATATACTTGAGTACTTATCCTTTACCGCTTTTTTATCATCATCATCATATCATCGTCATGTGTGTGTATCATCATCGTCATAGCTCGCCTTTGTAATTCCACTTTTTGTTTGTTTGTCATTTTGCCGTGTTTTATGTCCAATAAAGCAATACATATGTACGTACATATAAATAATAATAATAATAATAAATAAATATTAGGGGACATTTTTTACACAAATCGAACTAGTCCCACAGTAAGCTCAATAAGGCTTGTGTTATGGGTACCAGACGACGATATATTTAATAGATATATACATAAATACATAGAAAACATCCAAGTCTCAGGAACAAATGTCTCTGCTCACCACAGAAACAAATGCCCTTACCGGGGATCGAACCCGGGACCTCTAGCTTCGGAGGCAGTGACACTACCAACTAGGCTAAACAGGCCGACATATGTACATACATATCCACTGCTTGAAAAAGTCCTCTCCCAAGGACTTTCACATTGACATGTCATGCGGCGCCCTCATCCAACGGCTTCCTTCGATCTTGACCAGATCGTCGGCCCACCTTGTTGGGGGCCTTCCCACGCTGCGTCTTCCGGTGCGTGGTTGCCGCTCAAGAACCCTTCCTTTCTTTCTTTTCTTTTTGTTGTAAAAGTAAAGTAAAAGTAAAAGTAGTTTATTCTTCAAATTAGGCATATTACATGCACCTATGAACATCAATAAACTACCAGTACAGTTGCGTCGACCTCTTTGTTAATAAACGAAGTAAATTAACAAAAAACCGCCGACTCTAAACTTTGCCAGACCTCATCCTCCTGCTATATAATTTGAGGAGTTCCTTCGATTTAACCTTAACCCATCCTATTGCTATATAATTTGAGGAGTTCCCTCGATTTTTCCAAGATCCTGTCATCAGATCCAGACTTGGTGACAATGGGACCAACTAGAAAACATACCCTTTCTAACAAAAAAGAATTTTTGAAATCGGTCCACTAGTCTTCGAGTAATCGGTGAACATACATAAAAAAAATATAAAAAAAAAATCCCCCGAATTGAGAACCTCCTGCTTTTTTTTAAGTCGGGTAAAAATAGTAATAGATTAATTTTATGAATTAAATATATAAAATTTCTTCCTTTAGGTAATTAATAAAGTAAATAGCTATGATAGTCATACTAACAAATGAAAACTGTAAAACATCACGGGTTTATATATGAAATAAATAAGGTTTAGGCCTCCGAAGAAACAAAGTTGATACCAATGAAGTCGCTTGGAAGTTTTGAAATTCGTGGTCAAACAACTTTAACACACCAGGCTTTTGAACTTCAATCAATAGTTGTCACGAATTTAGAAGTCAAAGTATATCAGCACGACTAACACAAGACGGCGCGCTAGCTATCTCACGCGGAACGGAAAGGGATGGCACTATACGAAGTTTGGAGTAGGCCCTCTGTAAACTACTCCACTCGATCCTGGTATGGCTCTTTTGCCTCTCGATCCTGGCCTTGAGATTCGTAAGGACTATTAGCAATTGGGGGTCAGGCTTAACTCTTGTCTGAAATAAATAAATTCAATTCAATTCAATTCAATTAACTGATTCCCGAAGCGAGTTGTCTTAGGGCGTGTTACACTAACTTACGATTACAGACCGATCAACGTTAAATATGGCGCCGACAGCTGTCAACCCATAGAAACTTGTCAAACTTTCCATACAATCTGATTTCAAAGACTCCAGACGGTTTGGTGCAACCCACCCTTAGGCTACTTCGCATTTGTCGGTACGGGCTCGGCACAATATCAGTCAGCTGTCAGTGTCAACTGTCAGCCGAGTCGGTAACTCGGTACAGATGTATTACTGCGCGCCTATATTTCAACGTGTTTCCTGAATGGCGAGGGATGCGCGGATGCAGTGTGGTTCTGCATCGGTATCGCTCGCTTCTGCACAAAATAATACTACTGTGCAAATACATACTGACAGAAAATATCGATAAGCTAGGAAATGAATACAAGGTCAGTACGCTTTCGGTAAAATAGAAAATTAAAATACCGCATGCAGGTAGCACCTCACGAAGTTAGCAAGTAACTTAAAAGTGTTTACGTTGGTAAGTGTTTTGAACTGCGAGCCAAGAAGGTCTGTCTCACTCGACATTTTCAAGTATGATAGTGCGCACTCGTGCTTTCACGTCACCGTGTCAGGCGTAGTGTTGGTAAAGACTCAAGTTTTGGAGTCTCGAATTCAAGAACTTGACTCATATTTACGGGACTCCAAGCTTAAAAGACTTCTGAGTCTTTTGAGTCATGAGTCGAGTCCTTTTTCGAGTCTTATCGAGTCCTGTAGCCACAACTCAAGCCTTAAAAAAGTCTCGAACGATCGTATCTTTTACAGTATTTTTTTTTACGACAGTAAAATGCGGGCCTCAAAATACTTGAATCCAATAGCAAAGACTCACTTTTGACGTTTCTATCCAAAGAACTGATTTCTACAATACCCACTTCACTTTGCAGGCTGCGTAACGTTACGTGTTTCTACAAGTACAGTTGAGTTCAAATCATAATGAGTTAAAAGCCTTTTGTTTACACTTAGTAAACAAAACTCTCAAGTCTCTATGGAAAACTCGAGTCTTTTCAGAGGACTCGAGTCTCTACAGAACACTCAAGCATCGATGAGTCTAAAAAACTAAGTCGAGTCGGAATGAAGACTCCAAAGACTCAAGTCTTTACCAACACTAGTCGGGCGTGGAAGCGAGTGAAAATTTTGATATCATACTAGTAGGCAATATTTACAGTCCAATTTACTTCCAGTAGTTGATCCCGGCGCTACGGAAACAATAGACTAGTCAGTAGGTATTATATTTCGCTAACTACTAAGCCAATCAACTACAAGTCCAACTATGAAGTCAGTGTACTTAGTTGACAAATTACATTAACGTCTACCACACTGTATCTGGCAGTTTGTAGACCAATCAATAACGTACCGTACAAACCGTACTGTCATCTCGAAGATCTCACGGTTCCAAATATTTGCCATACGATAAATAAACAAATAATAAAGTACCTAGTCGGTCTTTTCTCAAAACTAATTCTCATGTGGATCAATTGCTCTTAGAGTCATACACCCGGTTAAACGCAGATCAGGGCTTGTAAAAAAAGGTCTTAATTGTTAGTTTTATTGTTAACTAATAATAAATTTGTCGTTAGTTCATCTGGAAAAGATCACTCTGTAGCAAATAGAAAACATATAAACACCAGTGCCCATGCTTTCCGCACCTTTATGTCAAAGGAACATAGAGTTCAATCAAAAGTTCTAAGCGCTCAAGTGACTGCATTGTTCTTTTACTTTTGTTGAGGTGTGCAATACCACAGTATTGTACCATATAGAGAGTATTCTTTTCGGAGACTTCTTTCGCATTTGTTAGTGTAGCGCGATACGATTTTAGACTCAACTGACAAATAAAACTGACAGATAACATCTTTCTGATATCGTACCAGCTCCAAACCGACAAATCAGTAAGTCGCGTCAGGAAGTTTCCTAAATTAATAATATCCTTTGTTGTTCAATACCCTATTTTACTGGGCTACCAGGGTCGCGATCCGTATTCTGTATAATTTGACTGTCAAATCGTTCCGAAGTCGCTGTCTAGTCCGAACTATTCCCCTGAGCCCGTGAGCCAAAACTATTCATCAAACCGACCAGCACGTTTGGAGTGCCAAAATGGATACGTCTACCTATTATAAATTATCTTAAAATCTATTCTAACCCAGATAGCATTGGAGGATATCCAAGTTTTATGATTATAACTGTTAACAACGCATTGAAATGACTATCGGTACATAAAATTAAAGGCAAAGATAAAACCATATACCTTTTATATCTGCAAACTTTCAGCAGCCCGGATAGCTTTTAACCTGTTTTTTACCTCGTTACCTAATTGGATTGTGGAATAACAACAGACAAACACAGGTAGTATAGAAATTTAATTTTCTGTGACTCATTAGGAGAAGTTAAATTAAGCTACTAATAAAAAACGGTTAAATTAACAGAACTAATTCACTTAAAAGTCATTGCTGGCGACACAAATTTGCCTTTGGGAATTTTTTACAGTGATACTTACTGCTCTGAAATTCGCACTTATTTATGATCATAGCCTTATATACACAAATATGCGTATAGGTTTGTCATGACGAGACTGTCATGTCGATTGACACAATAACTAGTTAATTTTCCAATAAATGTGCCCAACATGACATTACAAGTTTATGTCACTAAGCCCGCGGCCGAATGCTGAAAGCGGTGCCGGCACTCCGCATGCCCAGCGTGGAGCTTATGGCATTTATCCCCCATGAAATTGGAAGAGGCCTATGTCTTCATTTTGAAATTTTTATTATTATCAATCTCATGAAATGAAAAGAAAATATTGTACGCCATACAATGGCTGATTGTGACGATCTAATCATGATTATTGTTATTATTTTAATTACGCACTTTCATACAATAAATTATTTGTATTTGTATTTGTCCAGCAGCTCCGATTGCGTTGTTTGCAACCGTCGTGGTCGTGGTAAAATAATAATCAAATCCCCATGCGTAACTAATGTCTGAAATCGACCCCAAGATCCTGACTACACCTGTATTAATACACCGAATAGCAAGCCAATCGAACGTTCTGCAAATTGACTTTTCGACGTCCATGTTCAAAATTGAAGAATCGACGTTGGACCGTTTAATCATTGTGAGAGGCACATCGCATATTGCGGGCTTAGCTGGTGTTTGGGCTGGTGTGCAAAGAGGTCAGTAATTGGAACAGTGTTTAAAGGGTCCACTTGTTTCTTGGTTACTTTAGTGCCCTCGGTAGAATGTCCTATATTTAGCATTTTTTTGTACTTGTTGTAGCCCACTCTAAATATGAGGTACTTGTATTATCTCAACATACCCTAAAACTGAAATTTCAGGTAATTCCTGTAATTATAACCCGTTTCGACTTAGATTCAGCTTTCTCCATACCAATATAATAATTGTATGAAAAAAATCGGACAGAAGTTAACTAATTATTTGTGTACTGATTTTCTGTTGCAATGAGATTTATTTGTAATAATGTTCGCACAGCCTTATCGTACACAATCGTAGTGAAAAAAAAAGAAAAACTTAATCTTTACATTATATAGAAAATCGAGATGCAAGTCGGCACGGGTTACAATAACAGGAATTACCTGAAAATAAGTAAATAATATTTAGGGTAAACAAAAATATTTAGAGGATATGCGTTACTAATAAGAAAACGCAAAATATGGGACACCCTGACACACAATAACTTTGCGGTTGCTCCTATTTTAAAATTATTATTTAGGTATGCAACGGGCCACCTAACGTGGTGTCCGCTTAACGAAGCTACAAGTTACAATTTTACAAGTCACTCCAAGGCAAGGAATTTGCATCCACAGCATCAGAGACGTATCGCTCTGCGAGAGCCAAATGACATTCATGCGCTGAGAGCATCTTACTTACAATTTAGGGAGGTCGGTCCAGGGACGGCCTGTATATCAGACATTTTAGTAGCCGCATGAGCGGATAAATTCAACACACTTACGAGTCCCCTGTACGGTCGACCGAACTCGATTCTCCATACAAACGTACTTTCGTTCTTATTTTAAAACACCGTGCTAAAATAACACGAAACTTTGCATACAGAATGGGATTCACCATATCTACATAGGTTGGAAATTAGTTTCTGTTGCTAGAAATTGGAATGGAAAAAAATACAGCGAATTTTTGAAAATTTTAGGTCTTGTACGAAAACCTTAATAATCGCTGTATTTTTTCCCATTATAATTTCAAGCAACAGAAACTAATTTCCGACCTAGATATACCAGATACCGACCGACCTAGACAGACCCCTTGTGTATAAAAAGTTTCAAAAGATTTCAGCATGCCATTTTAAAATGAGAGCGAAACTACGTTTGTATGGAGAACCGAGCTTACTGCGGACTCTTATGAGTTTTAACTGTAAATATTTTCACACGTTTTGTTGCCACGAAGGATACCCGCGTTAGCTCAGTTGGTAAGACCGATGGTCGGATTCCAGAGATCTTGGTTTAAATCCCGCCCGGGATAATACATTTTTAATTTTTACACTCCGATTGGTAATTATAATTCCGCTAAGCGGACCATTCCGCTTGAAAGAATATTTACAGTTAGAATGCGGTAGCACATTGTTACTAACGATTCTCAATGTAACTTGAGACGTTGGTGCCGTTTCAGAACTTGTAGCAACTTCACGGTAGGTCTCGCTACAAGCCTCCCTAAGGCTTAATTAGAAGAGTGAACTGATTGAAAGATTCGTTGCCACGAGGGATGCCCGCGGTAGCTCAGTTGGTAAAAGCGATGCTGTGGATGAATTCCAGAGAACGAGCTCTATGCGGTAGAAGTCGCAGGCAAAAGCTAGTGTGAAATAAATTTAAAAAGGATCGAAAGAGGATATTAATTATTAACTATACGTTCAACTTTGATAATCCATACTTCCATTACTAATCCATACTAAATGTTATCAACGCGAAAGTAACTGTCTGTCTGTACATCTGTTATCTCTTCACGTTTAAACCGCTTAACTGATTAAGATGAAATTTGGTATAAAGATAGTTTTGAGTCCCGGGAAAGGACATAGGATAGTTTTTATTCCAGAAAGAATTCCTTATTAGGGGTAAACGTTTGTGTGAACGAGTGAATATTTAAGCCTGTGCCTACAACAATGTCTTATTTCTATAATATAACGAATTGCCCGCGACCCGAGTGTATATAATTTTGGAACACTTACTCTATGATTATGCATGCATGAGACGCCTGCATTTGACTGGCGTCCTTCATGTACACTTAATCGCACAAGCCTTACACATTTGACAACGGATTCTGGTGCATTTACCTGGTGTTTTACAGTGTCCAGCTAAAAGGTCCCATGTTTGTACCATGATAATCATAACATGTATACTCTCTGGGACTTTATTGCTTAGAGATAAGATTGAAAAGTGTATACATGCTTTTGATACTGAGTGTATGAAACGGGTGTCGCTTACGTCGCTCCTTGTTCGCAGTACGAAACAAAGGGCCGACGTGGTCGCTTGGCAAATATTTAGTTAACAAGCCTGGAGGAATAAAGCAAAAAGGTTCTCGTAGATCTTATTAGATAGATCATTCATGGCAAATGGACTTGGGATCAAGTGTCAAATAGAGTAAAGCTAACAAATGGTAAGCGGGCGGTAGAAATGCGCAATTTTGTATGGAGTAATAGTTCTGGCCTATTTAATTAGGTCTACTTGCAAAAGTTTTTTAATAAGACGGCGGCAAATAAGCATACGATCCACCCGATAGTAAGCAGTTACTTGGGACCCTTACAAACTTGTCACTGCAGCGGAACAATGATGATGATACTCGAAAATTTTGTAACGAACCTTGATATTGGTTATGATTTTTTTTTACTTAATTTTAACTCTCACTTTAGATGACAATTTCCACGACTCAGTTTCATGTCTCTGTCCTTTAAGTCAGAATAGCACAGCCAGAACAAATACTTACTAAAAATAATATGAAATACCTATTTGATTATTTTCTACATAATCCAAAAAAACATCTTATTACAAAGTGATCATTTTTTCGGCCTGCTTGATGGTAAGCATACCTATACCGTCTCCTATAGACTCCAGAGATAACACAAGCAGGTTCCTTGTTCTCAACACAGTGCATCTTAGGGAGCTCTGGCGACCTTAACTCACCACTAGGAACAGAACCACGCATTCCTTAAAGTTTAGTAAGTTTAGTAAGTCATTTACAGGGTTTCGGTAAAGATCGCGGGTAACCTGCATAAATCAACGAAGCCATATACGCTGGATTCATTAACTTCGATCGAAAACGATCATAAATCGTTAATTCATCGCCATTGTCCCCAATCAATCGAGACAATTAAGATTAGGGAACATTCCCCATTACAAGTTAACATAATAAGTTTAGCGGAACAAAGGCTCGATCGGTTCTAAGGCATTGTGTCAGAGCTGTGGTATTCACAATGTACCACTCGCCTCAGGTTAACCGATTCACGGCCAGGGGGCGTATTATGGTTGCCATTTTATCACTTTTTACTCACATACTTGTCAGAACCTGACGAATGTCTTATCCACGACGATAAGTGATAAATTGGCGACCATACTCCTGCTGATGGTGGTCTTTCTTCAGTAGCGTTACGTATGTTCGTTTCCAACCCAAAGATAACACAATTGGTAATATAAAATAAAAATAAAATATATAATATGTTTCGTGTTGTCCAGTTTTAGCAACTTTTCCTATTGGGGGCAACTTGTCCGTGACAACAAATTAGCTACTTCAACTGTACATTTCAGTTTGTCGATACCTTTGCCTTTGAAACAGCAGATTGTTTTTGGGCGGCTTGGGCCCCATATGATAACGAAAGTGGTCATCATGAAAAGATTTTAATTTTTTATTATGTATCATGACATAACTAACGTTACATATAGGATTGAGGATTGACTATAACATCGGAGTTAAAATCTCTCTAATAGTGCGCATCTTCTGACAACCTCTGGAGCTCTGACGACCTTACTCATCAAGGGCACAACACCACTTTCCATGCAGGGGAGTAGGGGAGTAGTGTTATTATGGATCTTCTGTTCTTCCCCAGATGGTCCGTTTCATGTATGAGCGACATTTATATCATGATATCCTTTAAATAAATAAGTCGGCTTTAATAAATCTTCGTTTTATTTACGTAAAAGCGACTCATTCACCTCAACTTTCACGCTGCGTCACCCGTCAAATCGTTCGCCATCACAAAGCAATTAAAACTACATTCAAACGTTCCTTATCCAGCCAGCACCTTACACAACTATCAAAAAGTACTAATTCCAAGTTGTCTAAATAGTCTATAAATATTACTTCTTTCTTAGGAATTTCACCTGTCAGTCTGTATCTGGCTGGTTTCTGTTTGGCCTTACGGTTAACTGATAGAGAATTCCATAAGTTCAATATATTTAAATTAAGATCAGACTCCACTTAACTCGCAAACAATAATTCTGTTTGCGTTCAGCATTTGGTGATTTCTTTACCCACTATCACCAATACCACCATATCAGCCCAAGGATATCCACTGCTGGACATAGGGCGCCCCCAATTTCATGCGGGGTAAATTCCCTAATCGCAACGCTTGGTAAGCATGGTTGGCGATCGCAATGGATGTCACCGCACTCCAGGGATGCTGCCCATCCCAAGCAAATTTTGGTCTTACTATTAGGACATACATATACCGTCATTCGGCTGAAATTATGATGATGATGATGATACTTTGCTTGTCTACAACTGTCGTGGTAAAAAAATGCCTGCCAAACCTGGGGTCAAGTTATGTTAGACACATAAGGTGTTGAGATAGAATTGCGATTTCCAGAGCTCAGGGAATTATTGAGTGGAGTAGGCTTACGTGAGAAGACGGGGCATAACGGGAGCGACAAAAACAATTCGAATAAGGATAAAGACTGGTGGTCAAATCGGCAAATTTTAATAAAACATTTGCTGATAAAACCGAATAGATAGATACGCTCTGTTGTATAAAGTAGGCAGGGAGATACAAAAAACGACGTCATGATTTTAAGGGGTTTCAAGATACAAAAGGAACCATTATAGTTTCGCTATGTCCGTCCGTCCGTTTGACCGTGGCTTAGCTCAGTAACCGTTACTACTAGAACGCTGTAATTTGGCATAAGTAGTACATATCAATCACAACGACCAAACGATACCACCACCGCGGGTTGGCGATCGCAGTATCTCCACCGCACTCCAGGGATGCTGTTGCCCATCCCCCGGTAGTCTTGGTCGTAGTTTTAGGACATACCCGGGTCCTGCCAAACGATACAACAAAATTGAAATGAAGTGTTATCTGTGTTTTTTATCTATGTGTGTGTTATCTATGTTTAGTAGATGGGAAAATTTTTCTGAAACTAGGGTAAAACATTACGGAACAATTTTTTATGGAAGCTCAATTTACCATCGCACAGCCAAGTCCTCGGAACAAGGTTATGGTTTCACTCCTATTTTTTCAAGTAACAAAGCTACAAATCAGTATTTCGAGAACATTTCAGCGGCACGGCAAAATTAGGACTAACCGGCGGCGGGAATTGATACTTCTTTTTGACCATGTCGTGGCGACGCGCACCTCGCCCCCGTATCATATCTATTCCTTTCTATGATCTAAGGCCAAGCCGATGAGCATCAAGTTCTGTGGACGCCTCTTGCGTTGAGTATGCCCCCGCCCTTCGCACCTACATGCGTACGCCACACATCCCTGATTGTGTAAGTTAGATCGAGCTACAACTTTAACCCGTATATTTCAGTTCCAGTCCAACGGATCGTGTCTGTGCGTGATTAGGTACGACTATATTTTATGACCCATTGAATTCTCGTTGGGGATTAAAGCTCGAAGCTCACAGAGCGGGCGCGGCGCGATACGGGTCGGAGGCGGTGTTTCATATTTGATATTTGCGAATCTGTCGACTATAGTGTCGATTACTGCTTCATATGTCACACAAAGTGTGTGTCAAGTCGCCTACGCTCCGCTACCGCGCGGTTTTTTGGTGCGACGTCCCCCGGACCGCGTTCGTTTTACCGCAAACCCTCCTCCACCCCGCAACGACGCTGCGACTCGCTCTGTGTGTTTCAAGCTTAAAGGCGAAGTAGCCCAGTGTGACCCTGCCTGCTCGTAGTTCGAAATCGAGCTACAGCAGGTAATCATGCTGCAACTTTTCGACTTACCTCGCGGGAAAGTTGAGGTGAATTAAACACACAGCTACAATATACTGTAAAATTCCCTAAAATTCTGTTTGTAGCACGCCAGGAGAGTCCAGTGGCTGGTAATTAAACACGCTAGTTGT
This sequence comes from Notocelia uddmanniana, assembly GCA_905163555.1. Taxonomy (NCBI): domain Eukaryota; kingdom Metazoa; phylum Arthropoda; class Insecta; order Lepidoptera; family Tortricidae; genus Notocelia; species Notocelia uddmanniana. The sequence goes on from LR991068.1 coordinate 23,419,056, forward strand.
TTCGTGGTTGGTATCAGGGGCTTTTCAGCTCAAAGTACAAATTTATCTATGGAAATGTTAGTTCAACTTGTTTGTACCAGATGTCATTGGGTGCTATCACTATCGCACTTGCATATTGAAGTGACAGAGATGCAGCGTTCGTGCGGTTAGTTCTTACTAAATACACAATGGCGCTACGATCTATGTGGAGTATTTCACTGGTATCTCTATCTCGGTATACAGGCTGTTGGCAGATGGATGGACATACGTATATTGGGGATAGATGAGGTCATCTGCTACGTGTTCTAGCACAAAAAAGTTTTTTTTTAAAGATTTTTTTATTGTTACTTTTGAAAAAAGAGAATTTCTAAAATAATAGCGCTCAGTTAGTAACCACTCAAAGCGGTCACCCATCAAAGAGTTGACGTGGGCTGACGTTGCTTAACCTCACATACAGCACGCGGTACGAAGGCGCCTGATCGCTCCTATAAAACACTCTAATGTGGCTCGCAACCTTTGTTACCCGACTTCAAAAAAGGAGGTTCTCAATTCGTCGGATTTTTTTTTAAATAAGCGGTTACTCAGTACACAATGAAGCTTTCCAGTTAAGTTATAGGTATACGTGTATGTTAACATAACTGGAAAGGTTCAACCACGGCACAAATTTTCTTTTGTGGCGAGTTTTCTGACAGATCACGTAACGACTCTCACAAAGGAAGAATTTTGGTAGAAGGGTCAAGTTCCGGCTATTCGTGGTCTGTTATTATATCCCTAAAATTTACCTACACAATACACGTAGTAATTTTATACAAAAGAAGCCACTTTAGCCGAACGTTAAGACACGCTATTTACAACATGATGGTCGCGGGTTTGAACCTCGGCTAACCATTGGGTTTAAAAAAAAACTTTTTTACGTTATATCAGTCGGGCTGTTTAGCCTAATTGGTAGTGTCACTGCCTCCGAAGCTAGAGCTCCCGGGTTCGATTCCCGGTAAAGGCATTTGTATCTGTGGTGAGCAGAGACATTTGTTTCTGAGACTTGGATGTTTTCTATGTATTTAAGTATATATCTATTAAATATAAAGTCGTCTAGCACCCACAACACAAGCCTTATTGAGCTTATTATGGGACTAGTTCGATTTGTGTAAAAATTGTCCCCTAATATTTATTTATATTTATATTATTATCATTTGAGGTTTAACAGTAGCTTGTAGAATAGTTAGTTATAACTTATTTACTCGCCACGAAAGTGACAGATACAAAATACAAAAGGAATAAACGCACATTACACTGAACCATGTATTGTACGATGTCTGTAAACTGTACCTCCCAAATAAAAACATAAAAAAACGCACATTACACTGAACCATGTATTGTATGATGTCTGTAAAGTGTACCTTCCAAATAAATAAATAAATAAACTCACACTACACGGAACCATGTATTGTATGATGTCGGTAAAGTGTACCTTCCAAATAAATAAATAAATAAACTCACATTACACTGAACCATGTATTGTATGATGTCCGTAAAGTGTACCTTCCAAATAAAAAAATAAAAAAACGCACATTACACTGAACCATGTATTGTATGATGTCTGTAAAGTGTACCTTACAAATAAATAAATAAATAAACTCACATTACACGGAACCATGTATTGTATGATGTCTGTAAAGTGTACTTTCTAAATAAATAAATAAATAAACTCACATTATACTGAACCATGTATTGTATGATGTCTGTAAAGTGTACCTTCTAAATAAATAAATAAATAAACTCACATTACACTGAACCATGTATTGTATGATGTCTGTAAAGTGTACCTTCTAAATAAATAAATAAATAAACTCACATTACACTGAACCATGTATTGTATGATGTCTGTAAAGTGTACCTTCTAAATAAATAAATAAATAAACTCACATTACACTGAACCATGTATTGTATGATGTCTGTAAAGTGTACCTTCTAAATAAATAAATAAATAAACTCACATTACACTGAACCATGTATTGTATGATGTCTGTAAAGTGTACCTTCTAAATAAATAAATGCATAGGTAACCTGCGCTTTTCAGTGAACGAAAACATCGTGAGGAAACCAGGTCTATTTATTTATTTTCTTCAGGCAACAAAAGGCCTATATTTTTTTATTTATTGATTCACATGAAATTTTAACAAAAACTTTGTATTGTATTGTCCCAATGCCCCTCACCGCACCAACAGACGGCACTACAATCTTAATTCCCTAAGACAAACAGAAGTGACAGACAATTGAGTGTCAACTATTAAAGCGATGACAAACATTGGGACATTTACCTTAATTACACGAAGAAATATAAACATAAGCACTAGCTATTTATTTGTACGTCTTAACTACTTCCACTTTCTTTAATGAAGGTATCCATCAAACACGCCTTTACTTTTAGACTTAAATATATTTTTCGTTTCACACTCGTTCTCTTTTATGATTCTATTGTAAATGCGCGGTATCAGGTACCCTCTTGTTCTTTGTCCGTAATAATTATTAAGTGATCTCGGTTCAACAAACATTTTACACGACGATGTTTTTCCAAATTTACGATTATAGGTTTTACCTATCTTATATGTTGGGCATTTATACTGGTCTATGGCTAATAAATATTTAAACTTAACATGCACAGGTAATACATACATTTTTTAAACAAAATATGGTACTTTCTCTTGCAGTTTTGCCTCGTTTTTTTACCTACAATATTTTTAATTAGTCTAAGTTGTAAGTTATTGATTCTGCTTAAGAGTGCGCAGTACGTTCGGTTCTCCATACAAACGTATTTACGCTCTCATTTTAAAACGCAATACTAGAATAATATGAAACTTTGTATACACAATGGGATTCGGCATATCTAGGTCGGAATTTAGTTTCTGTTGCTTGAAATTATAATGGAGAAAAAATACAACGATTATTAAGGTTTTCATACAAGCCGTAAAAAACTCAAAAAACCGCTGTATTTTTTTTCTTTTACAATTTCTAGCAAAAGAAACTAATTTCCAACCTAGATATGCCGGATCCCATTGTGTATGCGAAGTTTCATGTTATTCTAGCATGGTGTTTAAAATGAGAGCATAAATACATTTGTATGGAGAACCGAGCGTACTGCGCCCTCTTAAATACGTTTTAAAAGTGCGCCCATATGCAACATGTCCGTAACTTATGACTGAATCTGCCAAAGCGTGGTATAAAGTATGTAATGTCATCCTATTAATTATATGTTTTAAATTATTGAATTTACATAGTATAGCTCTAAGTTTAACATATACCTTACAGACTAACACACATATCAAGGACTAACATTCATACATATATGGAGGGCCTTCCCACGCTGCGTCATACGGTATATAGGCGCTATACTAATGGTGGAACCATCTTCAAGTTGCGGGTTCGTCTCCCTTTCTGTTGCGACATTATAGAAAGAAACGCAATACGAATATTTGCATAAATAACCGAAGTGTGTTGCCACCATAAAACTTGCTGGTCCGCCATGGGCCCACGGGAGTAAGTTTGGCAATTATATAGGCTATGTCGGTTTCTTCGTTTTCGGTCACACACACACACACACACACATGCTCACACACAAATTTACTCTCTGTTTTATTGTTATAAGTACTTTTAAACTTAAGTTTTTGTTTTGCCTTAGAATACTTTAGATACTGTTTGTCAAACATCAAATTTAAGATATAACATACGGGGAGGAGCACTGCTTATCCTAAAGCTCAGGTTATACCTATTTAGGAAGTAGACTCTTAAGTTGTAAAGACAAAGATTTTGTAAGATGTTTTTGATGAATAAAATATTATTAATTAAATTAATTATTAGTTTAGTTCTTTTGCGGACTTCATCATTTTGATTTGATCACGCCGACTAACTCCAAGCGTAGCTCTCTCCATCGCTCTGCGATCATCAATACACACACTACAATTTCATAAACAGAATTAGGTACATTTATTAAAATAGCACCCATGTTTAGACCTAACATATAGGTCTAATATTTGAGCCTAGCCAATTAGAATTCAACGGACGCCACGCATTACTTACAACGAGTGGCGCAGAATAATTTTGACAGATGCTGCATTCGTACCGCCAAATCTAAAAATACGTAAACGATATTGAGCCTTATCCCTTTGGTATAAGTTCTTAAATGTATAGATGTAGTGAATAGTATTACGTGCGATGAGATTATTCGGGAAAGCAAGTCCCAGTGGACGCAAAGCCGTTTGGATTGCGGTTATGTTATGAACAGATAAGCTTGGTAAGAGTAAGATAGTGTGACTAACATACCTACATCATCATCATCATCCTCTACACTTTCCAGGTTGTATCATAGGAGTAGTATCCCAGTAGTATCCTAAAGCTCCCTCTCTTGTATGATAGGCGGACTGTGCCCAGCAGTGGGACGTATATAGGCTCATGATAATAAATAATAAATAAATAAATATTAAGGGACAATTTTTACACAAATCGAACTAGTCCCATAGTAAGCTCAATAAGGCTTGTGTTATGGGTACTAGACGACGATATATTTAATAGATATATACTTAAATACATAGAAAACATCCAAGTCTCAGGAACAAATGTCTCTGCTCACCACAGAAACAAATGCCCTTACCGGGATTCGAACCCGGGACCTCTAGCTTCGGAGGCAGTGACACTACCAACTAGGCTAAACAGACCGACAAATAATGATGCTAAAAGAGACCGAGGTTCGCTTAGCACCTTATCCCAAGTTAGAAGACAAAACTAAAGGAAAAACTAAACCTATCAGAGATTAGCCCGATAAATCGCGATGTTTTCCTTCAACGTTTTCCTTTTGTAAAATTTGTTTTCTTTTTACCAATAAAGTCTGTATTCTGTAACGAAATTGTAATCTGATGACCACCCATATCAAAACAAGGACGTTCTTTGCTGGACATAGGCCGCCCTAAATTTCATGGGGGGTAAATACTATAATCGCCACGCTTAGCATGCACGTTGACGATCACAGTATCTCCACCACACTCCAGATGCTGCTGCCCATCCCACGGTAGTCTTGGTCGTAGTTTTAGGACATACCCGGGTCCACCTGATAACAGCAATATAATATTTATTTAAAAAATAATAATAGCATCAATAAGGCGTAGGGATGTGCCGACCCCATCGCTCAGTAGATTTCCAGTGCAATCAGTCAACGTAGGGCTGCTTGTGGCGAGCTGTTAGGGAGTAGCGACCCTACGTACCTGAGTGCTCCTGGGGGTGTTCTGTGGGTTGGTTGTATGAACATGCCCCCCGCTTCTGGCTTGCCTTAACCGGCTGTCCATAGTGGAGTCACTGGAGCTATTGCTCGGGGGTGGATGTGGTCACGCAAGTGGCGAGTTAGCTATATGTTTAAGTCCAGTGCCATCTCTCTTCCTCCAGCCCTCTGCACCGGTGTTGTCCTTAGGCCATTTTTAATGTCGTTATTTATAGGGGCCCATCTAGCAGGGGGCGAGTCACCGTCTGCCTGGGATAAAAATGAGAGACAGTTTTATTAGGCAGACGTACGTTGTCTCACTCAATAGCCCAGCCATTAGTCCATCATATTCACCCAATAACCCGGTTCATTTAGATTTCCCGGTTCATCAGCCAGCAATAGTCCCTGTATACCCTGGCGGGTGCTATCTCTCTGTGCGTCCCATGACACGGGCAGAGACAGCATCCACTCGGAGTACCCCTTGCATTTCATTAAATTGTCAAAAGGGCCTCTACATGTTGGATATGTGGTACTCGGTTGGTACTTCGGTACCTCGGTACTTTGGCTCCGCGCATGCCTTCCAAAGGTCCGGAACACCATTCTCTCGTGAGCGGAAAAGGCATCAATAAATTGTTCTAAATAATTAACATAATACATATAATTTATAAACTGACGATTTAAAGTGCTTGTTGCTAGGCCTCTTTGAATAAAGAATATTTTGGCTTTGCCTTTGACTACCAGTGATAACGCATTGAGTCTATCTCTGGCTGGTTGGCGAGGTGGGTTTTTTTATTACTAAAAATGGGATTGCTCTTGGCCAGCATCTACTTAGCCAGGGGGCAAAGATGAGGCCGACGATGAAGCGAGCTCACCCAGAAGATGCCTATTCACTCGAAAATACAGACGCCGGCATGCATGAGGGGCTTGATGCAAAGCGCTTGGTTCGAATTAGAGGAATTTCGACCAGGTAAGGATGGATTACTATGCAGTATTTTGTATAGTCGCGAAATGCAAAGGTTCGTCACTTTTCGACTCTATTTTCATGCTGTTAAGGTCGAAAAGTGAACCGTTTCATTCATCGTCTATACTTTGACGTGAGCTCACCGATGTCGCGCAGATTTCCTGACTTGTCGGTATACTGTCCAGTATTACATTTGATTTGAACAGTAACATTGTAAAGAGTGTTTGGCAAATGAATGTACATACGTACGAAGGGGATTGATGAGGTCATCTGCTACGTGGTGAAACAAAAAAAAAAAACTTGAGCCCAAAGATTTTTTAGGACTTTTTATTTTTTATTTTTCAAATAAATGAATGCGCAAGATTCTGGAATTAATCTAGATTTAAATGAAATAAAAAAGTTGTCCATTTTATCATTTTTAGGGTTCCGTACCCAAAGGGTGAAAACGGGACCTTATTACTAAGACTTCGCTGGCTGTCCGTCCGTCTGTCTGTCACCAGGCTGTATCTCAAGGACCGCGATGGCTAGATACTTGAAAATTTTACAGATGATGTATTTCAGTTGCCGCTATAACAACAAATATTAGAAACCGGCCAAGTGCGAGTCAGACTCTTTGCCGTTTTTATAGATAATGGTACGGAATCCTTCGTGCGGGAGTCCGACTTGGCCGGTTTTTGAATACTCTGTTTTCAAGATTTAAAACCTCAATTACATAAAAAAATGTGTAGAAAATCCAGGGGAACCTCCGACACGACTACGAGGGCGGTTTAAACACTGGAATACAGAGTTTGCGCTCAAGGCAGATTGATTAAACCACTTCTAAAACTGTATCTGTGGTCTAAGTGGAATCAAGTTACTGGGATATTTGTCGCTGGTTCACTAAACCTAGCCATGCTGAGATAATCCAACATAAGAGGCTGAATAGAGCTAAATTGCCATTTTTAAATGGTGACTCAACAAAAACATTCGTTTTGGTAAAAAAATAAAAATACACGTTAATATTCATTATGTTTCAAAGGGCGTGGACGATTCCAAAACACGATTTAAGAAAATCGGCTAGATCGAAAAAAATCGCAAAGCTACGTCGTAAAATCATCTTAAAATAATCATAATGGTTTTTTTTTTTTCACTAAAACATGTGTAATTAAAAACACAGTTCTAACGTTCTGAAACCTAAAGCATAGACGATTTATATTACACATGAATATATTTACTTTTATAATTGAATTTCTGATTATCTGTTTATATCAGGTATATAGTTTCTCTCCCACTCCGGCGCAACTAGACGCAGACAGACATACCTAAGGTCATTGGCGCTTGTCAGCCTCTTAAAACTCAGCTAGGCCCAAATAATACCACTAGCGATCCTTCTAGATGTTACCAATACCTCCGTGACAAATCGTCGCCCCGCGCCCAACTATCGTGATGAGCGGCAAACTATTTCATTTGTCCGGTTTATAGCTCATAAACGTACCGACGAACTGCTCCCGAGCCCTATACTTCGCAACATCCTACTACATTCCTGTCTTTTGAAATTCCAGCCTTTTATACACAGCATAAGGTTGCTTTTGAAAAATTGTGGTTTGAGATACGATATTGGGAAAATTGATGAGCCCTTCATTCGCCGTTTCGATTAGGAGTCTGGTGTAAAGTTATTTAATATATGTGTCTGTTTATACGCTATTTACGTTGTTTTGATAGAGAAAAAAAAATGTAGACAATTTTTGCTATGGAATCATATTATTGTACGCCATTTATGGCAGATTGTGACGAACCACTGAACTTTTGTTATCTTTACTACCACTCACTTTCAGACAATAAACTATATTTTGTATTTGTATTTATTATATATTTTTTATATTTCTGTCGGGTAAAAAGGCAAATAGTTACTAACAAATATGTATACAGTACCAGTCAAAAGTTTCAATTCACCTTATGCAACTTTGATTTTCTATTAAATTATATTCAAATGTATATTTAGACTTTTAGACGTTTAGCTGATTAAGTGTTTAGAAAATAGTTAAATAAATATCCGTTCGTGTAAATTTAAAGTTGTGAATTGCGCAGTTCATCAGATACACATGAAACTGTACTTGCAGTTCTTGTGTTGATCTTGTTCATGAGTAAAGATCCCACCACCATCCACCATATCAGCCCTAGGACGTCCACTGCTGGACATAGGCCTCCCCCAATTTCATGGGGGGTACATGCCATAATCGCCACGCTTTGGCATGCGGGTTGGCGATCGCAGTATCTCCACCGCACTCTAGGAATGCTGCTGCCCATTCCCCGGTGGTCTTGGTCGTAGTTTTAGGACATACCCGGGTCCACCCGAGTAAAGATCCGTTTAAGTTAAAACCGTTAAAAATTTGTCAAGAATCCAGCAAATTAACCGTCGAAACTCTTGCTATGACCTTGGGTTCTGTGCAACGAAGGTTAGAGGACCAATTACAAAAAGACTGGGGTTTCCCAAACTGCAGTAGTAAACGCTTTATAACGAAAAGCAAGGAAAAAGCTTTATTCCACTCGATTCCGTTCAGGTAGGCCAAAGTGAAAACATGTTTTTTAAATTTAAATCGAATGTTTACACGAACTGCTCCAGAAATTTCTAAAGAGATCAATGCAAAGATCAGTGAGAAGCAGTCTCGAAGTGCACCGGCGTCTTTTTTTAGTAAGTAAGTAAGTATCTTTATTCGCATAAGACAGAGTACAATAGGATCTTATTTATAATTTATAGAACCATCTATCTCGTCACACGGTGACATGCAAAATTACAATATAAGTACTTATGTCTAGGTTTAAGAACAGACATCTAGTGGCAAGCAAAAAAAAAAGGCAAGCAATTAATTACATATCTAAATAATCATTAATTAGCATTTATCATTACATAAGTCACATCAATAACATGTTAAAATACCTAATAAAATATTAATTAAATAAAAAACAAATGGAATGTCATTATTAATTCACCCAGTGGTAGGGTATCTTAACAAATGGTCTACAATTTAAGTTATAATATATCGTCACTTGGTATATAATTTGCACATTTGTGTTCTAAGAATTCCTGGTTTGAATAAAAACATTCTTCTGAGAACCACTTTCTCAGTTCCTTAACAAAAACATTAGTTGGCAACTTCTCAATAGATTTAGGAATGTGATTATAGATTTTGCTAAGAATATAAAACGCATTATTCCTAACAATAGTTAGTATTGTTACCCGTAAACATAGAGGCTAATGGGTTATAGTACGCTTGTTGTGATTATCTTTTACTATAAAGAGTTCCATGTTATTTCTCACAAACCTGCATGCCTCCAGTATGTATATACTTGGAAACGTTAGGATTTTATTTAATTTAAATATTGGCTTGCATGAATCTCTCGACCGAAGGCCCCATATAGCTCGTATACATCTTTTTTGCACTAAGAAAGCTTTATGGGCATCGGTCGAGTTACCCCATAGTATTATTCCATATCGTAAGGCAGATTCAACATAACTATGGTAAACCATCAATGACGTTTTTTGCGAAGAAATATGCTTTATTTTCTTAAGAGCATAGACAAATCTATTGATTTTGCCACAAACTGTCTCTACGTGTTTTTTCCAGTCACAGTGTTCATCAATTACAAATCCTAAGAATGTTGTGTAACTTACTTGTTTTATGTGCTTAGCATTAAACGTAACGTCTAGCTTTATATATTTGCTTTTTTTTGATAAATGATAAGGGCATGATGCCTACACTAAAGAGTTGAGGATCTGTTACCTAAACCTTAAAAATTCTTTACAGGTGATAAAATTGGTGATCTCGTGCTGAATAAAGGGCGTAAATGAACTAAAATAACAGGTTGAACTGTTGACCGGTACTGTATGAATAGGAAACAACTATAAGACAATAATTTCGGGGATATAACGGTGTGGCTCTGCTGCGTCGTCAGTCCCGATGTAGGTACTTATATGGTTTGGCGGTTGCTCCGGAATCACCGTAGTGGTCCGCTCGCATCTAGAACACCCTCAACATGAAGCCAGTCATGGCGAACGTGCTCCACCACTCCATCTGCCTTGAATATGAACAGACAGGGTCTTATTTAATCGGTGTGGTAACCCGCAGACCAGAATACATACCACACTGACTCTTACACGGCTTGCGCTTACGTGTTCAGAAGGGAATGCCCCAAGAAACCTCATAGCGATCGCGTCCGCTGATAGACGAGGTGAAGAAAATCGGGAATTCTTGGAGTGAAATGAAGCGAGATGAATATTAATCGGCATGTAGATTCACTGTGAATGCCTTCTGTTCCATCTAGAGGATCTTAAGAGGGCGCAGTACGCTTGGTTCTCCATACAAACGTATTTAAAAAAAAATTAAAATTCAAAATTGTTTATTTATGCACAGTGCTTTACATGATTGTAAATTTAATGTTACTTAAAAATGGTACAGACACTGTGCGTGGCACAAAGAAGATTAAATTAAAGATTTTCAGTGACCCCTACACTAGGCTAGGCCTGTCTCATAGGCTGACACTATCGATTCGATTTCCATGATAACTGATACATTTTATCTAGCGCTAAAGATGAAAACATTAAAAACTAAGTATTACGTACATAATCGAAAAACTAATTTAGGATCTTGAATATAAATAACCTAAAATATGAGAATATTTAATCGTAAAAAGAAGGAGAATAGCTAATAATATAACAATAAGCTTGTACCTAAATCTAAATAAAAACTTACAAAATAAATAATTTAAAATAAGGGGTCACCCCGCGGCATCGTGCCAAAGATGCTGGCAGCATTTCCTCGCTGTATAGCAATGCTGATGCGTTGTGCGAGGAAGCTGCCAGCCCTTTGGTCACCAGTGGTGTCCACTAGCCTCTTTGCCACTTCTTTAAAGAGGTCATGGGCCCTGGGACCCCACGGACCGAGGGTCTCAACGCCGAACGGAACGAAGTTATATTCGGCGCCGAGACCCCTATATTTGCTTTGCTTAGCCTTTTCGGCCGCCTCTGCCGCCGCACCCGCTCTGACTGAAGTTCCGTGGAGATGGGAAGGAGCCAACGTGTCCACACACGTGGCGTCCCACACTAGCACACGTCCCATCTTCCACGGAATCAAAGACATACCATCCGGCCTCTTGCCATCGTCTCTAAGAATGCCGGGTGGCTCTAGGAGCGCCGGCACGTTGACGGTGGCAAGAGAACGGCGGAGAATGTCGTTGAGTGCGGCGTGTCTAGAGAAGCGGCCTGCGCTCTTTTGGCAAGAAAGTCCGTGATGTCCCAGGGTGTCGACCTCGCTGCCGCAGGGGCACCTGTGTGGAGCACAAACCCGGACACCGAGTCGCAGGCAGGTCGCCACACGCAGAGTATGGGCTTCGAGGAAGGTGCCGGTATGCACTGATGGATAGGCGTGCAACCAGGCACCTGCTTCTCTGGTACCCACTGCTAAAATTCTGGCCCGATCGGAACCTGCGCTGCGACTTAAGAGAGAGTCATAAGTATTTTTGCACTGGATGTCGTCCCAGGACCTTTGGGATTTCAAATTTTGAGGAAAAACCTAAAATATTGGCAATGCATTATGGTAGGAAGGTACTCGTCATAAGTGTGTGTGTGTGTGTGTGTGTATGTTTGCTTTGGTTATGAAGGTTAAGTGACTGAGATTGACGTGTGTTATTTAATTTATTTTATTATATTTTCTGTTTCGTAGTAGTCTAAAGTGCTTAACCAATTGCAAGTTACAGTCTTGACCATCCTTTTAGTGCGCGTTTTCAAGTTGCAAGCGTGGTTGACCTTCCTATATATGAACAAGTACATATAAGTACCGCGTCTACCCTCTCATTTTAAAACGCCATGCTAGAATAACATTAAACTTTGTATACACAATGGGATCCAGCATATCTAGGTCGGAAATTAGTTTGTGTTGCTAGAAATTGTAAAAGAAAAAAAATACAGCGGTTTTTTGAGTTTTTTACGGGTTGTATGAAAACCTTAATAATCGCTGTATTTTTTCTCCATTATAATTTCAAGCAACAGAATCTAATTTCCAACATAGATATGCCGGATCCCATTGTGTATACAAAGTATCATGTTATTCTAGTATGGCGTTTTAAAATAAGAGCGTAAATACGTTTGTATGGAGAACCAAGCGTACTGCGCACTCTTAAGTCAAAGTCACTTGACTTAAGATCCCCAAGTCAGAAAGAAAGGAGGGTAATTATTACTATATTTTAGACTTACTTTATTATTTACCGCCGTAATTATTATTTTTCATTATTAAAAATGGGATTGCTCTTGGCCAGCATCTAGCCAGGGGGCAAAGATGAGGCCGACGATGAAGCGAGCTCAACAAGAAGATGCCTATTCACTCGTGCCTTAAAGGGGTCTAGGTTATATGAACTCGGAAATTCATTCTCTTTCCAGCCTTCTGCAATTATTCAGGCATAGGCTGGTCAAATAGTGTGTTCCACAGTTTTATATGAATTCCACAAACGTGGGTGTCGAGAATAAACACACTTACACAACGACACTCTGTCTTCGTCGCTCCTAAACCTACAAATGGCATGCGTGGGCCGACGCCACAAGCTATTTGTCTCTTGTCATGACATTTACCATTCTATTTTGAACCATATTTCAACCGCATAGAGTTGATTATGAGTGTGGTTGTTCACCAGGATTTGACTGTACGAATGTGTAAATGGGTGCTGAATTAGTGCAGCTATGCTATTTAAAACCACTCTCTAATGGCTAGTATATTTTGATCCCTAGGATAGTATAAAATAATAGGAACTTACATACCGAAGCTACAGTAACAGAACAAAAATATTCGATAATCTGATAGCTGGTAAACTTAAATCCAGCGGGCGTACGATGCGTGGCATTTTATCACTTATCGTCGTGGAAAAGACGCCCGTCACTCTCGCACTCGCTTACTTGTCAGAACGTGACGAATGTCTTATCCACGACTATAAATGATATAATTTTTAAGAAAAAAAAACCGACTTCAATGGGGGAGTCCGGTGAAAGATTATTAATCTTAGATGGTGCACTCTTAGATTCCATACAATAAAATACAAAAATGGCTATAAGTATGTTTATAATAGTAGAAGACTAAGTACCCTCAATTCCTCATGAAATCATGGAAAAACCTTGCTTGCTTGACAAACAAAACGAAGAGAACTAATCGCCAAACGTGAACTACGCGTCGTTGAAGAGTTCCGTTCTGATCATCATCAGCAGTTCCACTTCATCAAATGTCACTTTTATGAATGAAAATGCTTGATTAGTTCATGAAAATACTAAAATCACTATTTGTGTGCCTTTTATATTTGAGGAGTTTCCTCGATTCCTAATGGATCCCATCATCAGAACTCGAGCATGACAAAAATCAATCGTGAAAATAGAACTTGCTTAACAAACACAGCTAGAAGGACAAATCGCCAAACGTGAACTTTTCGTCGTTGAAGAGTTCTGTTCTGATCATCATCAGCAGTTCCACTTCATCAAATGTCACATTTTTGTATGATAATGCTCGATTTGTTGATAAAAACACAAAAATCACTATATGTTTGCCTTTAGGATTTGAGGAGTTCCCTCAATTCCTCATGGATCCCATCATCAGAACTCGAGCATGACAAAAATTAATCGTGAAAAAAGAACTTGCTTAACAAACACAGCTAGGAGGACAAATCGCCAAACGTGAACTTTTCGTCGTTGAAGAGTTCTGTTCTGATCATCATCAGCAGTTCCACTTCATCCAATGTCACATTTTTGGATGCAAATGCTTGACTTGTTGATAAAAACACAAAAATCACTATATGTTTGCCTTAAAGATTTGAGGAGTTCCCTCAATTCCTCATAGATCTCATCATCAGAACTGCCTTTTGACAAAAACGGGACCAACTTGGATATATATACATACAATCAAAAAAAGAATTTTTCAAATCGGTTAAGAAATGACGGAGTAATGGAGTAACAAACATTAAAAAAAAAAAAAAAAAACATACAACCGAATTGATAACCTCCTCTTTTGAAATCTTGAAGTCGGTTAAAAATGGCAACCATCAAAAGCCTTAGCACATCGCATAGCACTCTTTCGCTCAGTACCTAAAGCTACTTCCGAATTTGTGGGTGCGGTATCGGTAAGCTGTATAGATGGTTGATAAATAACGTCACGATGAATAAATCACAGTGATCCGCTGTAGAAAAGTATCACTGTCACATGTCACGACGGAACAACGTTACAAAATCACAAAGACATTTTTAGCATTACATCCCTTGAATCGATCGGTTTCGAAGCAATCGCGCCGAGTCGCGCATCGCCGTGACTCGGAGAAATTAAAAGTAAAAGTAGTTTATTCTTCAAATTAGGCATATTACATGCACCTATGAACGTCAATAAACTACCACCGGTTCGGAAAAATAAACCTCTGCCACGAAAAGAACCAGCGTAAGAAACTCAGCGAGGTGTCATTTTTTTCAAAACAATATATATTGTATAGTTAAATATAAAATTACAGTGTCAGCTACTACAAAATAACAATGCTACAGCAGAAAACCAATTTTCGCGATAGATTAGCCGTGCAGGACGCTATCACTGCCAAACATCCCTATCCATGATGTAATCGTTTATCTTATAATATGCTCTTGAAGCAAGTGTTTGTTTTACTACAGATTTGAATTTAGAATTGCTAAGTTCAGTAATGTGTTGAGGAATTTTATTGTAGAATTTGATACAACAATTCGGGACCGATCGAGTAACCGAAGTACCAGTCACAGAGTAATATTAATAATCAATGATAGCGCCCGGAACGGTCGAAACGTATGTCGTTATCTAAGTAACCGGAGTGACAAAGTCACGATGATTTTTCACTGTGATTACTTTGGAACGGGAAAGTAACGCTTTTCCCCATGTCTAGATAGACTGTAAGCTGTATGTGCCAACAGTCAGTAAAGTCAGTACAGATTCCTTACTGCGCGCCTATATTAATATGAGCGCTGACTGGTTGGCGCGGGATACGCGGAAGCGAGGTGACTTCAAGGGCTTCAGGAAACTGACAAGGGCATAAACCTGGACGACATCAGTAAGATCTCGGTAAAGCAGAAAATACTGCATACAGTGTCCACCCCACCAAGTAAGGAAGTAGCCCTTAGGCTAAAAGCAAAGTCTAGAGGAAGCGGCAAATAGGATAGAACAGACATATACAACTAGAACTGCTTCATCAGATCGGATTTCTTAAGGTTTCTGTACACATACGAGACTCATATGCGAGTTTCATTACATTGCGGTTTCATCATATCAGCCGAACGACGTCCACTGCTGGCCATAGGCCTCCCTTAAAGACTTCCACAATAACCGGTCCTGCGCCACCCGCATCCAGCGGACACCCGCGTCCCTTAACAGGTCATCAGTCTACATTGCGGTTTAATGAGGTATAATGAGTTCAATCGATATATCAAAACGCGCAATGTACGTGTGTCAATAAGGTTTTATTGTTACACTGACCCGAGTTTTCGGCATTTGTGAATCCTAGAAGGCTGTTGGTATGGAGCATGTAGTTATTTTCGTCCGTTGATCGTGGTCGAGCTATTGTAGCGGTTGCATTTGTATATGTATATTGTCTGTGGTTCGGGGTATATAATTGTAGGTAATATAATTACTACATAAATAAAATAGCCCATGGTCAAAGTTATTAGATCTTTTTTAGGGTTCCGAACCGAATATTTATGTAAGTGCGTTGAAGCTGATGATGGAAATAGAAGGTGGCCATAGCAACTCTACGCAAGATAAACCTGTCATGTTTGAGCACATTGGAATCCTCTTAACGAGTAGTTGATGGCTGTGGTATAAAGGTACAGTATAAAATCTTGTACCAATTTTTTTTTACAGAATCTTATTAAAGATCAATTTTATACCCATTATAGTAATGAACAATAGAGTTATTTAGGCCGGCTAAGCTAATCAATTGTCCTGTTTTACCACGGCCGCGGAGACACCGCGCGCCGACGTTGGAATATTTATTATATCCGCCATCTTGTAATGTCTGCTTCATGCCGCTTGGTTCATTTTCACTTGATTAACTTTACTATTTAAAACCTATTACTATTAAACGCGACATATTATAATAGTATTAGACGACCAACTCGGACCCGGGTATGTCCTAAAACTACGACCAAGACCACCGGGGAATGGGCAGCAGCATTCCTTGAGTGCGGTGGAGATACTGCGATCGCCAACCCGCATGCCAAGCGTGGCGATTATGGCATTTACCCCCCATGAAATTGGGGGAGGCCTATGTCCAGCAGTGGAAGTCCTAGGGCTGATATGGTGGTGGTAGAGACGACAAATTTTGCCTGTCTTCTAGTTTCGAATCCCGGTCAGCGTAGTTATTCTCTTATCTTGGATGTTTTCTATGTATCGGTGCATGAAAAATAAATGTGTCATTTACAAGATTTTTATCCTAAAATAGGTACAGTCAACAGCAAATTAATATGATCATTTAAGGACTTTGTCGCACTAAAGTAACAATATTGTAACAGTTCGTATGCGTCAAAGTAGTGAAATATATATTTAGCGTAACAATTATTTTTTTACACAAATCAAACTATTCCCAAAGTAACCTCAATAAGGCTTGTGTTGTGTGTACTGGACGACGATATATGTAATAGATATGTACTTACCACCACCACCACCATTTCAGCCGGAGGACGTCCACTGCTGGACACAGGCCTCCCCCAATTTCATGGGGGGTAAATGCCATAATCGCCACGCTTGGCATGCGGGTTGGCGATCGCAGTATCTCCACCGCACTCCAGGGATGCTGCTGCCCATCCCCCGGTGGTCTTGGTCGTAGTTTTAGGACATACCCGGGTCCACGGTCCGGATCCCGGGTCCAGATATGTACTTAAATAGATAGAAAACATCCGTCTCAAGTAAAAATTTTTCTACTCACCACAGAAACAACCCTTACCAGGATTCGAACCCGGGACCTCTAGCTTCGGAGACTGTGCCACTACCAACTAGTCTAAACAGGCCGACGACTAAAGGTGACAAGATACTAAAATGATCATCTACTTTTGCTGTTGACTGTACTATAAAAAAAGCCGATTGCGAGATTTTTTATAAGGTTCGGTAAAAAAACTATTTATAATTTTCAAAATAATTGAAAGCAGCTTTCCGATTCCAAATAAGAACCAGCATTGTAGAGGTTAAAAATAAACAGTAACATTTTTTCTCAAGATTGATTATTACGCGTGACACTATCTTATATTTCCTACATCACAATATCCACACTTAACTTTCTATTAACAGAACCAACAAAACGGCCCATAACATTTTATTACAAACCACACAATAAAGACTAATGGTCGCCAATACATTCCTTCCTATATCGTTCATAATAAATCAAAAGCATCATTAATTACACGTATATGACTGGGCAGGTTGTGTGCTGTATGAATTGTGTCGACAGTGATAAATAGATGTCTCTAGGAGTATTTAGACAATATTTCGCCTTTTATGATGTAATTAGAACGAGCTATATACTCTATATTGCTGGTGGATAAAGCCTCTGTTAGATTATTTTTATACTACGATCATGACAGTTAAGTTATATATTTTGTTATGTTGTTAACAATTGAATAAGTTATTTTTTTATAATAATAATAATCTCAAATGCCTGTTCCTACTTAAATTTCTCATTTCCTTCTAAAAAAACTGTTACAACAAGTGATTCGTGAGAAAAGAAGCTAAAAACAATAATCAAAACTATCTTCATTCACTCTTTTGAAAGAACAGAAGAACAACTTGTTTCATACCTATTCTACGCAAGTTTTCGTGCGCAAGTAACGGGCACAGCATATCGAGTCAGCATTTCCGATCGAGCGAGGCAACATTTTGGCCCATTTGGCTTACTTCATGTGTATAAAGCTTGCATCAAATTTTATCTTAATTTTATCTTCCGTGGAACACCAGCTAATAGAAAGAATTCGTAATGAAATACCGCCACGCAGAATGCTAGAATGATCCCAGTAATAAATTCGATGCAACCAGAAATTAACTGCGATGTCGTCTCCCCCATTTGCCTTAATGTCTATATGAAGCTTGCATCAAATCGCATCTTAATTTATCTTAAAACAGCAACCTGATATAGAAAGAGTTCGCAATGAACTACTGCCACACAGAACTAGCATTCTCTGCTGTGATGATCCCAGTGATAAGTCCGCTGCAACCTCAATTAACTGCGATGTCGATTGATTTGAATTTTTTTTGTGAGATATAGATCAATGATAGCAACACTAAAATGAACGAGTGTCAACGTTTACGGGACCCAATATAGGAAACCCGTGGCTGTCATTTTAACCGCGCACAGGTAGAATATGCAATCAAATACAGGAAGTCCATCTCACTGAACATAATAGTATTTTGGAATGATATCACATTTGTCGCTCTCACTCACTTTCGCGCGCAGGTCTAACGTATCAGTACAAGCGCAAAGAAAATATAAATTTAATGTCACACCACATGTTAAGTGAAATAAGCCGTAGGATGAGTGAAACGCGAATCACGCGTCACTACATATCTAAAAGCCACAAACTGAATGCGACATTTGAGTAGAAAATAACATATTCCACTCTGTAGCTACTATAGTAGTCGGCGGCTAAGAAGTCAATCCTGACACCTGTCATTTCCATACAGTCTATAACCTAAAAGTCACTTTGAGGTTATAAACTGTATGGGAATGACAGGTGTCAGGATTGACTTAAACTAACCGCCGACCACTATAAGTCATTTTATTTTTGTAAAATATTACTTACGACTTTGTAATTACGACTGATACGACAACCGGCTTAGCCTGGTGGTAGATTGTGACACTACCACGAAGCTAATAACCGTCAGGTTCTGGGTTCGAATCCCGGTAAAGCTACCTTATAAGTAAGGCGTTCTTGCTACTATTGTTTGCTGTATGGGTTAATATCTAAATTATGAACATTTTTATTTTTTATTACGAGAATTTGTAAATGTTTCTGTGTTTCAGTTTTAATTAGACATGCCCAAAATAGTTTAATTAGCTACAAAACATGCGAGTATAGCACGGAATCCTCCGGCCACCTGGCCGATTCTTCACACCCGTTTTCATTTCAGTTCACTGAATTCACCTACTTTTCACCGTCATATTTGCTGATTTGAGTAAACCTCAGTTGATGGCCCGTGTGTGTATATAAGTCACTCGCCGTCGACAAGTCGCAGGGTAATGCGGGTTACATTCGTCAAAAACCTATTTATAAACACTATGCTTTGTTATTTTGGGCTTTGTTTAGATTTAGATTTAGATATTTATTCATAAAATTTGGTATTTTACATGTCAATGTTTTTAACTTTTACAGTTTAAGTATATTACTCGAGCGCTATCTGTGAAATCCTGTTATTGGCTCTGCTGTTAATATTCATGATATTACTTAGTTTTACTGCTGTTGTTTCTCCTATAAATAAATAAACTAGTGGCTGTGTAGACCTCGAAAAACAAATTCTATATAATTATCGAAACTGCTCACAAAATTTCACGAGAATCGGTTGAGAAATGCGACCTGTAGAGGAGAACACCCCAGACAGACAGACATACGAAAGAATTTTTGTCGAAAGCTGAAACGGAGACGCTTCGCTCACTCGGTCAATAAATACATTTGTAAGGTAAACGTGCCAGTGCAATGACCTATGACCCAATACTTGTAAAGTGTCTAACTGATTTTGTGAATTTAGCGTTCCGTACCCGAAATGGCAAAATAGGAACCCTAGTTTCATCATTTCAGTATGTCTGTTCGTAGGTCACAGGCAATTTAAATACAAATTATTAGAAATTAAAATGGAATAAATTTCTTAAGATTTATTTCAATTTTATTTAGTATTCGTTTTTAGTTTTAATTTAGTTTTATTATCTAGTTGTTATATTTGTTTTAGTCCTTATTCCTTAATAAATTTTATCTATTTTCTTATATAATTCTGGATATGTGGCAATAAACAATATTTGGAATGTTCGTGTCTAATTATTTTTAGGGGAACTCCAAATATGAAAACTAAAAGTTAAAAGAAATCAATGTATATCAGCAAGTGTTACATCAATCGCCAGATCGAAACACATTCAGCGGCGGGAAACCGATTGCCGGATACTCTGTTCGTAGCTACTACACGCTACATTCGGCAAATACGTGGCTACGGCCTACGAGCGTAGCTCGTGAGTATAATTTGCTAATACATATCAATAAATTGGGTATATTCGGAGAAAATTTCTCCTAAAATCACACACATTTTGTGTAAGGGGCGGCCTTTTTCTGATAAAAATAACTCCACAGATAGCGAAAAGCGTCCGTAGCGCTTTGACGTCCTGTGCGTCGTGATTAGCGCTGAATGGGTAGCACATTCACTCAGTTTCGTAGCTGATTGCTACGGCGTAGGGCTCTACGATCCGTAGCAAGGTAATTTCAACTCCGACCATGCTGAAGCATATAATGTATCCGTTCATGACGTTTAATAACAGACAAGTCACCATTCCTTCGGCCGCATGCATAACCGTCGGTTCGTGACTAGTTACGATTGAAAACTGTTTTTGTTCTTGTACGAAATCATTTGCGATCAAAGTATTTTTAATACGAAACCCGTGTTAGTTAACCCGTCAAGCGCGCTACGAACACAAGTGTGTTCCAAATAAATTTTTATTTCCGAAACTAGATTTGTTATAGTTATAGTTGAAAACTTGAAATTACAATACATTTTTAATTACCATTTCGTGCAACGGGTATTTTTTTTTATTCACCGTTTTGACCGTGGAACACGGAGTTTTAGGACAGTTTGATCTTCGTTTGTTGTTTGTTCTTTGATGCTACCTAACGAACCTACCCTTCCCTACTACCTACGTGCAACGGGTTTCCTATAAAGAAAACACTTTGTTTTTAATTGTTTACGTACGAAACAGAAAAAAAATCGATCTGAACTGGCAACGAACCTGCTGTTACGTAAGCCGCTGACGGGTCATGATATGGCAGCAAAATTGGTGATTTTGTGACCACGGTAATACACTTGCGGTCAAAAATTTCGGTTCATCCTTAATTAAATAACCGCAATAAGGTTTTTTTTATAGTTACCTTTATAATATACTCGTACTATTACCAACCACCACCCAACCCAACTATACCCTACAATATAAGTAATTTCCGGGATCCTATCATAAAAATGTTATTTTAGAATATTGTGTGGGTAACTATAAAAATTACCTTATTATCATTATCCAAAAATGAGGTTTTTTGCAATATCTCGCTTCGTTAACGTTGTTTTTTTCATGGGTTTTTACGAGCCCGATTTAAACCTGGAATAGCTTACTACTAAATCTTACTACAGAGGCTGGGATGAAAGGGGTTGCCGGCCGAAGACATGGATAGGTCTGAGGCGGGCAACTCCATATTTCCCGCCGAGGTATGTATAGTGTTTTACTCAAACATGCAATGAAATAAACAACAAAAAAATCAAAGTTTTATTTTTAATACGCATAGTGGCAGAATGTCATGATGCCTGTACCACAAATTTATTTGGAATGGAAATTAAAAAAGAGAACTTCGCCGGCCTAGGCCTGCATGATTTGTATGAAATCCCATTAACGACCTCTTGTCCAAGCCGCACCTGAAACGTCATACTTCGCAGCCTATTATAAGGAACATAACATCAATATTTCATTGCATGTTTGAGAAAACCTTTTTTTTAACTGTTATTTTTGCAGTTTAAATGTAAAATTAAATAAAGCGTATTATGACAGGATTAAATAACTGTAGAATCTTGTTTAATTTTAGGAATATATGACGCTTTTTAGCAACCCGTGTTTTTTGTCCCCGAGTGTATCTATTTAGTAAGGTAAGTGACCAAATGGGTAACAGTTTGCTCTTTCTTGACACATTAAGAGGGCGCAGTACGCTCGGTTCTCCATACAAACGTATTTACGCTCTCATTTTAAAACGCCATGCTAGAATAACATGAAACTTTGTGTACACAATGGGATCCGGCATATCTAGGTCGGACATTAGTTTCTGTTGCTTGAAATTATAATGGAGAAAAAATACAGCGATTATTAAGGTCTTCATACAATCCGTAAAAAACTCAAAAAACTCTGTATTTTTCTACAATTTCTAGCATCAGAAACTAATTTCAGGCCTAGATATGCCGGATTCCATTGTGTATACAAAGTTTCATGTTATTCTAGCATGGCGTTTTAAAATGAGAGCGTAAATACGTTTGTATGGAGAACCGAGCGTACTGCGCCCTCTTAATTTAATTCCTAGCATTAGATGTTTCTACCGCTATCAATTAAATTAAAGTTGTACATCTCAGAATATGTATGATTTAGTATAACTAGTTTGGTAAACAGCGACATGTTATAATTTTCTTTCCATTGCTCATGCTTGAAACGGCCGTTTTAATGACAATGTTTATTATCACATTTGCGAGGAAATAAATAACTCCAGTACCAATACTAATGGAAAAATTGAAAATTTCACCACCAATATCAGTCCATGATCGCTTGGGCGTCCTTGCGAGATGGAGTGCGAAGCTTCAATAAATCACAAAGCATTATTCTTGCGCTGCGCGGCCTAATAAATTTTCAGCTTCAATATTTTAAACAATCACAAAGCAATATTCTTGCGGCGCGCAGTAACTAGAATTTCAACTTCAATATCTTAAACAATCACAAAGCAATATTCTAGTGGAGCGCGGCCGACTAGATTTTTTAAATCAATCAGATCACACGCATACTCATTTCGCCCAAGGGATAACTCCTCAAAGGTCCATAACGCCCCCGGGAGATTTATCGGCTCTAACTGCTTTATACCACCATATCAGCCAAAGGACGTCCACTGCTGGACATGGGCCTCCTCCAAATTTACAGGGGGTATATGCCATAATCGCCACGCTAGGCATGCGGGTTGGCGATGTCAGCATCTCCACCGTACTCCAGGGATGCTGCTGCACATTCCCCGGTGGTCTTTGTCGTAGTTTTCGGACATACCCGGGTCCCGGGACTGCTTTATACGCCTGCGTGCAATAAAACCCTTTACTAGCTAGTGTGATGAAAAATGTACTATAGCCCACCTCATAAACAGTAAACAAAGATACAGGAATACAGAAGTAAAACAGCAGGCGGTCTTCTCGACAACCTTACCGCCCCCACCTGTACCATTATTAAAATTAGTACACTTACAAAAACATCAATTTAAACTAAAACCAGGACTTTTAAGATTCACAGTGACAATAAACTTCGTTGTTCCTTCTTTTAATAATCTAGGCAGTACCTAGTAAGTGCAGCGATAAGCTCTAGGGAGAAAAGCCGTAGTTACAGAAGGATTCTTTGGCTCAGGAAATAGGTCACGAAAACAAGAAGAGAGAACTGAAATGCAAGGCGTTCAATGTAAATGAAACAGTTTTAAAGTTAATTAGTTTCACTTGAGAATGTATTAGCTTGAACTTCACTTAAAACATTGTGAGATACAGGGTAGTTACGTTACATTTTTAACGTGCGTTAGTTAAATCGTGGTTAAATCAAAATTTAATTAATTTCCTACTAGAATGAAAAATTGAAAAATTGATCACCCTTGGCGGGATTTGAACCCACGACCTCTGGAATCCGTCCATCGCTCTTCCCAACTGAGCTACGGCGGTTATTGCTCGAGGCGACGAATCTTTCAATCAGTTCACTCTTCTAATTAAGCCTTAGAGAGGCTTGTAGCGACATCTACCGTCAAGTTGCTACAACTTCTGAAACGGCACCCACGTCTCAAGTTACATTGAGAATCGTTAGTAACAATGTGCTACCCCATTCTTACTGTAAATATTTTTACAAGCGGAATTGGCCGCTTAGCGGAATTATAATGTGTGTGTGTGTGTGTGTGTGTGTGTGTGTTCGTACGTGTTTGAGTGTATGTCTAGAACTTTATTAATTCGGTTATATAGGCGCGCCGATTTTGTACAAAACTGCGTATGGCAGGGTGACGTAGGTTCGAATCCTGCTCGAAGCGCAAAATGTTTCATTTTTAGGGTTCCGTACCCAAAGGGTAAAAACGGGACCCTATTACTAAGACTTCGCTGTCTGTCCGTAAGACAGTTGAAATTTTCACAGATAATGTATTTTTGTTGTCGCTATGACAACAAATATTAAAAACCGGCGAAATGCGAGTCGGACTCTTTGCCGTTTTTATAGACAACGGTACGGAACTCTTCGTGCGCGAGTCCGACTCGCTCTTGGCCAGTTTTTCTCCTTCAATTTCAAATAAATATAGTACTTTCAATAGCAGGTGTTGCTGTTTAATACAAATTTCGTTATTCATGACGATGGCACATCACTATGAATGAACTGCCTTCAAAAAGGATTTTTGCTTTGTACAGTCATTAGCGCAAAATAATGTACACATTTTTTCACCATATTTATTCCGTCAAAATATGATCCCAAAATCATTACATATTTATTCCCTCAACTGTACTTGTATGATATCATCAAGCAATATGCGTAATTGAAAACAAGAGATATTCAATCAATTTTACATCAAAATTTTATCTATTTAATGGTAAATTCCTTAGCTCATTTTTAACATTCCCGCTGGAAACACACGTGTTATGAAGCGCAAGAATGTCGGCGGTATATTAAAAATTCAATTTAACCCGTCTCTTGTATTATCGAAAGGTTTTAGTCACAGAATACTGTGGAGCAAAGAGTTGTCTTCTTTAAAGGATAGACTTCCTACTATCATCATGTTAGAGAAATATAATATAAATTCGGCTTAAAGTGTCAATTACAATATTCTAACCGCCTACTTCGTATTTTAGGTATCTATTTACCTACCTGTTATGATTTTGTCAAATGAAGGATAGTTTAATACATAAAATGAGGGTAGGCAGTAATATTGTGAACCAGTTGATTGTGACTCCCCACTTTTTGGGGGCGGGGTATGAGATCAAGAAGACGGTGTGTCGACAGAGGTGGCTGATTCGTTAACAAGCGCTAGTATAGTAAGCTGAGATCCAGAACGATATGTAAGTTAGAAATATAGCTTTCTTAGTAAATCCAGCATATTTAAAGTGGTATTGTATCATCGGGTATGAACCCGGTAACTTCTGTAAGTGCATAAAGTGAGACACTAGTCGTAAATTGAAGAATCATCTTGTACGTTATACCAGTTAAAGCAATATCTCATTGTGGTGCAAGCTAAAAACAGCGCTGTATAGCTCCAACGCTTACAGCAAACGCCGATTCCCAGGCCTATTTATTATCAATACATATACTATAGTTTATTAAGTAAAAAGTAATCAGGTCAAAGATGTTGAATAGAAAGTTCTCAAGCCACCTGAAGGCGTCTAACTTGGCTTAACAACTGATGTTATAACCAACAGCCAGGATCAACGGCTTAGCGTGCCTTCCAAAGCACGGGAGCACCCAGTTAGTAACCACTCAAAGCGATCACCTATCAATGAACTGACTAACCTGGGCCCACGTTGCTTAACCTCGCATACCGCACGCGGTACGCGGCCGTGCTCGGCCACGAGCGCTACATTTAATGTAATTTCCGCTTAAGTTGCAGCGGACTTTCTTGGCATGTGCGCTGCGTAGTTGTCGGTAGGAATCTATGATAAACGCACCGCGGCCGCCGGCGATGACTAATGAAATTCCGCACAAATGGCGCGATTCCGCTAATGCGCACGCGGGCCGAGGATACACTGGATGTTCAATGCCACGCATTCAATAAATAATACACTGGATTATTGGGGAACAAAGGACTAGAGGGGTGATGCACGCATGAGCATGTGTAAGGTACATCTGTACTGAAATTCATTAAGGCGACTTTCTGATTTTGCGGTGTGGTGGCGGTACGATGTAAGAAAGCTGTCAACTGTTCATTTCAACTGTCAGTTGAGTCAGTACAGCGTCTTTACTGCATGTCTACGTACATTTAAATGAGTGCTACCTGACTAGCAAGGGATGCCCGGCGATGGAACTGTTCCATATCACGTCACATGTCTCATTATGCAATACCAAAATTGTTTGGGCGGCGCCACGAAATACGTGCAAATACGGCACACGGCAATTAATAGAAGCGTTTATGCATAAGCTAACCATAAGATAACTACGACCAAGACCACCAGGGGATGGGCAGCAGCATCCCTGGAGTGCGATGGAGATACTGCGATCGCCAATCCACATATCAAGCGTGGCGATTACGGCATTGACCCCCCATGAAATTCGCGGAGGCCTATGTCCATCAGTGGACGTCCTTCGGCTGATATGGTGGTGGAAGCTATGCATAAGCGTGTGCGATCACATATTAAATATGGCGCCGGCAACTGACATCCCACAGAAACTTGTCAATTTTTCCATACATTCAAATTTTAACGAATTACAGAAAGTTTGGTGCAACCAAGCCTAAGCGACATGAAGTTTCTAATCATTTAATACGATAATTCATAGCCACTTTGGGTCTAGACGTATCCCGAGGTTAGCCTATAAGAAAGCCTCTTTAGAAGCTCTTTTTAAGGCACGAGTGAATAGGCATCTTCTGGGTGAGCTGACTTCATCGTCGGCCTCATCTTTGCCCCATGTCTAGGTGCTGGCCAAGAGCAATCGCATTTTTAATAAAAAAAAAACATTATTCACGACATCTGTACTTACGAATAATTTGTCTATTTATATGAATGTACTTTGGCCTCAATGCGCCACCTACCTGCTCACTGTTACTGACGATCGCCGGTAATCTGTACAGCTCGTCTCTGTCGAGAACTCTCCTCCTCATTAAGGCCAACCCGCCTATAAGAATGGAGTGAGGGATAGATCCTTATTTGGGGTGATTAACCTGGTTGTAAAAGGAGTAATTAGCATTTAGGTGTGGCAAAATAGCGCCACAATACAGAAACGGATATCTGACCTTCCTATAATAAAGTGTGGACACGAAAAAATCTGGTCATGTATGATATGGCAAATATTTAAAATTAATGTGGATTTTCAGGCAAAGCTTTTTTTAAAATAATTTGTGGATATCAAACTACATAATAAAAGTATAATCATAATATAACGTTAAGTTTTCTGTGCCTTTCAGCATTATATATTTCAACGTACCGATATTTTGTTGAACAGCGGTTTCTGATAATCTTCACTCGCTTCCTGCTACAAAGCTACAATTGTATTTATATTTTCACGAGTTGTTTTAAGCTCATTAGAATTTCATCTTTCCAAAAACATACTTGTTTGAATTCTTTTCTACTTGAGGCAGTCAGGAAGACTTTCTACTCCAAGCATTGAAAGTTCTTTTATATGTGAGGCATTTTTCTGTAAAAATGGCAAATAAACCAAAAAAAAACCGAACTACGTCAATCTGAAGTCAACTAGAAAAATGTTAGCTATTGTGAAAGGATGATGTGATAAGGTAAAATTTGAAATATCCGGTTAAAACTAAAATAAAAATATTAACAGGAAAACTTGGTACAGACTGTCAGAAGGCGCTGTTCAACAAAATATAGGTATGGTGGAATATATAATGCTGAAAGTCACAGACAACTTAACGTTATATTATGATTGTACTTTTATTATGTAGTTTGATAACCACAAATTATTAAAAAAAAGTGCTGCTTAAAAATCAACATTCATTGACAAGATTTACCATATCATATATGATCAGATTTTTTTCATGTCCACGCTTTAATTTACTATGTATACTCTAACTTGACTTACATTTTCGAGTTGTAATTAAACTAACTTTCGTCCGCGTAGAACTCGTTTATATTGTACCTTAATAAGAAATTCCGTTCCCCATTGTGGCCCCTTAAAGACTGATCTCTGGGATGAAAACTATCCTATATCCTTCCCGAGTTCTCAAACTGTCTCTATGCCTCAACCAAATCCGTTTTGCAGTTTAATCGCAGAAAGTTAACAGACAGACGCATTTTTTTTATTGACCGACCAGCGATTGGCTTTATAGTGGACGGCGTACGAGCCCAATTCCAAAACCGCAAATCGATGTACAGGGTAGCCATTTGGCACAGGCATACTAGAGGACAAAAGAATTTTTTTAGCCGCAGTTCTTAAAAAAACCCTTAGGAGGGAGTGCTGCGTCATTCTTTTTTTTTTGTATGGCAAAAAATGTGTTTTTAGAAACCTATCGTATGGCTTAATTTAAAAAAAATTAATGACATGTAATTGTATGTGGATGTTGATCTTGTATGTGGCATATTTTTGGAATCGCCTCAAAAAGCCCTTTCATTTGATACCACACACGATAGGTTTCTGAAAAAAAAACCATACAAAAAAAATGACGCGGCACTCCCCTCCTAAGGGATTTTTTTAAAGAACAGTGAATCAAACATTTTCTTTTGAACCCTAGTATGCGTGTGCCAAACAGCTAAACTGTACATCGAATAGCGGTTTTTTTGCGTACACCTTCCACTACTAGTCTCACCTGATGGAAAGCGATGACAAAGCCTAAGATGTTGCTCACTGGTTCAGTAATAGCCTATTCACTCTTGTCTTGAAGAAAAAGCCGCAAAGTTTTTATAATATTAGTATTAGCGTGGATCAAATCGAAAGCCTCTGGCAACAAATACAACGTGTATCCATGTCGCGTTACTCGTGACTCTGTGACTTTTTTTCTCTTGCACTGAGCAAATAAGAGAGACGGGTAAAGTTTATCGTCCAGCCTCGGGAGTGTTCATTTCATTTTCATTTTTCATTTTCATTTCATCCACTTTGGCACTTAATCCCAAGATATGTAGTAGGTACTTATTCAACAAACATGATTAACACGATATTTAAAACAACAGCGAAAACTAAATATAAAATGT
Organism: Notocelia uddmanniana; assembly: GCA_905163555.1. Taxonomy (NCBI): domain Eukaryota; kingdom Metazoa; phylum Arthropoda; class Insecta; order Lepidoptera; family Tortricidae; genus Notocelia; species Notocelia uddmanniana. The sequence goes on from LR991068.1 coordinate 23,448,088, forward strand.
CTCCAAGATCGTAACCCTGTGGAAGAATTCCCATAAGGTTGATAGCGTCCCTCCTTTGGATAGCTATGCTGATTTGCTGACCAAGGAACGAGCCAGCCCTACGGTCCCCTGACACCTAACCAGCCTTCGGGATAGTTGCCCAAAAAAATCGATGGGCACTCGCTCTCCACGGACCCAGTGTCTCCACAGCAAATGCCGCAAAAACATGTCGGTCTGCAAAGTAGGGACTAGATCTATGAAAGCGAACACCAACTGAACTTAAAACCAAAAAAACTAGACCTAGTGAAATGTACACGACGAAATATGATCAAACTCTGAGGGGATAAAATAAATCTAATATTAATTCATCTTTTACATCTTAAATATTATCATCCCTATTGTTGTAGCTTTATTCCATTATGAATACAAACAAGCGTTTAACGTATTATACATACTCAGGCCCGGTTTTATAGCAGTCCGTTTGGTTATTAGCGGATCTTTTTATGGAAATTTGTTCTATGAACATGGATTGCGTTTTATTCGTATGTAAGTATATTTTCAGTAAAATGTAACTACCGAAAGTCACCGGCGGCCGCGACATGGTTGGTGTAAGTTTAGTAACGGTTATTTTTGAAGTAACGGTTATTTCTGACGTTAAATGTTACGTTGTTATTAAAACGTATTGCTAGTTTTGTTAGTGTTTTACTTTTACAAAGTCATATTTTTTCTTCAAGTTTGAAACTATCAACGTCTGTCAACATGAACACCCGAATGATAGAACTATAGACAACATTATCGGTCAACACCACCACCACCACCACCACAACCATATCAGCCCTAGGACGTCCACTGCTGGACATAGGCCTCCCCCAATTTCATGGGGGGTAAATGCCATAATCGCCATGCTTGGCATGCGGGTTGGCGATCGCTGTATCTCCACCGCACTCTAGGAATGCTGCTGCCCATTCCCCGGTGGTCTTGGTCGTAGTTTACGGAAATACCCGGGTTATCAGTCACAAACAAGTGAAAAAATGGTAGGTACTAAGTCTTGCGATTGGCTGCGGTTATGGTTCCTTGACCGTGGTCAATATTTATTTTATAAAACGCGTGCCAGGACCTAACGGTAATATGGCTAACCATTCGAGACTTCATTTACTACCGTTAATTTAGTCAAATCTTTCTAAAACCGGGCCTTAATGTAGATATTGTATGGTAACCGCCTCACCTCGTTGAAGGGCAGAGCTTTTTCATCTCGTTCCACCAACGCGATTTTGTTCCGCAAATAGGCTAATGTATTTCCCTGTTATATGGAGATAATGGAAAACGTAAGCGATGTACAAGATTAAATTATTACCTAAAATGTTCAGTTAGTACAATTACATCGATGTTAAAATAAGAAAGCTGAGCATCTAGCAGCTTTGTACACGCGCAAAGTGGCTAGGAAACAAAGAATGGGATTTTAACGATTATCATAATTTTCATGCTGAGGAAATTATGATGATCATGTACAATAGTATTTAATACTGTCGCTATTATTTACCAGTACCATCTACTTCCCTTCTAACACAGAGTAATGAGTTGCTCGTCATTCCTGTCAGAAACTCAGGTCACATAATAGGCATTTACTACAGCTATATATAATGCTGCATTATCTTGGCCATTCTATTCAATACTCCGGTGGATAGCGCCTTTGTTGCATACAATGGGTGCAGGGAAATTGGGTGATAATGTTGTTTTCAGGCTTCCTATAGACATGATCTAAATTGAACTGAATGTGCACGTTTCCGTGGATAAGTGGCGTTTATTTCAGCCTTTTCCCTAAGCCTAAGGCTATTTCGCACTTGGTGGGGTGGAACTTGTATGCGGTATTTTATATTTATTTATAGATTTTTTTAAGGTTTTATTTAACTTGCCCTGTTTTATGTGTGCCCGTTCTCCGTATCACGAAAGGACATACTCGGGTGTCCTAAATCTACGACCAAGACCACCGGGGGATGGGTAGCAGCATCCCTGGAGTGCGGTGGAGATACTGCGATCGCCAACCCGCATGCCAAGCGTGGTGATTATGGCATTTACCCGCCAAGAAATTGGGAGACGCCTATGTCCAGCAGTGTAAGTCTTTCGGTAGATATGGTGGTTCTCCGTATCATGCAATTGAATGATAGACTAAGTTGGATATCTTCAACCGATTGAGCGGATATTCGGCATACTTATGTAAGTTCAATGATAATTCAATACTAACATACCACTGAGCTGATCTCATATCTCATGATAGAGCGCTCGTGGCCCAGCGGCGCCCTCGTACCGCGTGCCGTATGCGAGGTTAAGCAATGTGGGCGCAGGTCAGTTCTTGGATGGGTGACCGCTTTGAGTGGTTACTAACTGAGCGCTCTCGTGCTTTGGAAGGCACGTTAAGCCGTTGATCCCGGCTGCTGTCTACGACAGCAGTCGTTAAGCCAAGTTAGAGGCCTTCGGGCGGCTTGAGAACTTCTAACAGTCAAGTTGCCCACTCACTTGACAAGCCTAATCCCAATAAGGTCTAATTTCCCCCTGGGTGGTGCTAAAAGTGCAACAAAAACTGGCAACCGTACTTATGAGCTGATCTGATGATGGAGACAGCAGGTGGCCATACAAACTCCGTAATTATAAAAGATAAACTCGTCGTGTTTGGGGTCATTGGAGCCGTCAAAACGGTAGTTGATGACTGTTGAAAAAAATGCAGCCGGCAATAAAACTATGTACCCTGAATAAAATGTTATCTGAAATGTATTTACCTCAGCCTACTTAAATAATATATTATTATTATCAGCCGAAGGACGTCCACTGCTGGATATAGGCCTCCCCTAAAGTGTACCACAATGACCGGGCCTGCGCCACCCGCATCCAGCGGACTCCCGCGACCTTTACCAGGTCATCAGTCCAGCTTGTGGGAGGTCTACCCAAGTACCCATGCTGCGTCCTCTAGTACGTAGTCGCCACTCGAAAACCTTTCCGCCCCAATGGCCATCGGTTCTACGTGTATTGTGCCTATACATCTATACTTCTATACTAATATTGTAAAGCTGAAGAGTTTATTTGTTTGTTTGAACGCGCTAATCTCAGGAACTACTGGTTGGAATTTAAAAATTCTTTTTGTGTTGGACAGTCTATTTATCGAGGAAGGTTTAAGGCTATATAACATCACGCTGCGACCAATATATAGGGGCGAAGACGCGGACGATGTCGCGGGCAACAGCTAGTAATATTATAAAGCTGAAGAGTTTGTTTGAACGCGCTAATCTCAGGAACTACTGGTTCGAATTGAAAGATTATTTTTGTGTTGGATAGTCCATTTATTGAGGAAGGGTTTAGGCTGCATAACATCACACTGCGACCAATAGGAGCAAAGACGCGGACGAAGTCGCGGGCAACAGCTAGTTATTATATAACAAACAAAATGTGTGACAGACGACAGACGGACACGCGTGTGACAGCAATAGTGCTGTTTGGATCCTTTGGGTACGGAACCCAAATTGAAACAATTTCTACTAGTAGACGTTTATTTTGAAACTTCTTTTACGCTATTTATGCATTCTGTTTTATAACACGTCCACGAGATGAAAGTACAGACTCCAGTTAGGAATTTCACGTCTTAGTCGTATGTACTATGTATATTTAATAGACGATGATGTACGGTTTTATATTCTAATCTGTGATATTTAATGTATATCTTGTATCTTATTTTTAGTCTGCACCAAAGGGAAATTTGTACGGTCCTGTGAAGCGTGTCGCGATTTATCCAATGGCCATAATTGGCCATGGCCCAGAGCTCCAACTGTTTTTTAACCGACTTCAATAAAAGCAGGAGATTCGCGATTCGACTGTATGGTTTTTTAGGTGTGTTTGTTACGCAACTACTATAGAAAAAAATATTAGGGGACAATTTTCACGCAAATCGAACTATCCCCTTAGTAAACTCAATAAAGGCTTGTGTTATGGGTACTAAATATTTTATATTGCGCGCGCGCTAACGTTAGCACACTGTCTCTGAGACGGTCCGTAAAGATAATTGAAAAATAAATATAAACAGTGCAAAACATAATAAGTGCTATATATCACCAGAAAGTGGACATAATGAACTATAAAACAGTGAAAACAGCGGTTGAATACTTCATCTAGTGGCTGAAATATTGCGAAATTAATATTTAAAAATATTAGCTACCGTAATTAGTGTCGCATGATTTGTGCACCGTCGACGGTGAGCGGCGAAGCGCACGACTTCACCGAGGCAGCGCTGCAGCGCTTTCAAGCAAACGACGCTCCGCCCTATGATAACTGCATAAAGCGCGATAGCCGCTAACTGCAGATCAATCCAAATGCCAAATGGCGTTGACGTGCGCGAAATGCAAGGAAGATCTACAGAACAAGGATATTTTAAGATGTTCGAAGTGCAAACAGCCTCATCATGCGAAATGCGCAGGAAGATCTCAGAACGAAAACAAAAATGATTGGGTATGCCTACCATGTAGCAAACAGAAAAAAAACACTACAAACTTAGTATCAACTAAAAAAATACCACATAAGACAACAAAGAAAGTCATCAGTACGAACGTAATAACAAGAAGAAAAAGAGCCCAAATCGCAAATACCTGGAGTACGCCCCCAGCATCTACTTCTACTGATACAACACACAAACCTTACCATACACCAGGACCAGGAGACAACACCATCGCTTCGTTCGCCGGACACTATTTCCATTGCTAATATACCCACGGATAACTCCTTTGAGTCATTACCAGTCTCTGAGGATATAGAATCCTTGTCCATAAACTCGTCCCCAAACTGTGAATTAAATAGAAGTTGGTCCGAGCTAAAAACCTACAACAGGTACATGGTAGAGGAAATGAAAGCAAAAATAAACGAGTTGTCCATAAGATTGGAGTCAGCTGAAATGGAGATAGAAAAGTTATCCTCGGAAAACTATGCCCTTACAAAAAAACTTAATGAATCTGATTTAAGAATCAATACATTGAAGAATATATGCAAGTCTACATCTTCCAAAAAATCCACCAAACATGTAGTAAAACCAGTGAATCGAACAATGTTAGATTTATCAGACAGCACCGAAAAACAAATAAAAATACCAGAAACGGCGGAAACTTTTTTGACTCCGATCACGGCGCCAGCTACCAAGCAGGATGAAGAAACAATACGAGAACCCTCGGCATACGATCATGCAAATGGACCCCCAATGTCGCCATTATACCAAAAAACAAACGACACTAACACTAGCATTATTAAAGAAAGTAACATAAACAAAATGTTAATCTTATGTGATGAATATGGTAAATCCTTAGCGGAATATATAAAACAAAAGTGCATCACATCAATAATGTCAATATGCAAACCTAGTGCGCAATTACGTGACATTGTATCAAATATTACGAATATGACTCAACACATGAATGAAGGCGATGATGTGATAATAATGGGGAATGTCTGAAATTTTTAAAAGTCCTTGATTATTTTTCTAATGGGAGGAATAACCGTCGCCATGAACAGAAAAAAGTTTCAGATTTTTCGGTTGCGCCATATATTTTATAAAAATACAAACATTTTATATCACCTCGCGTCTGCTCCGTATCGGACTACTAAGACATTTCTAAATACGTAGAATATTAAAAAAAAAACACCTGCTTGGATCTGTGGTACGCAATGACACTGACAGTTCATCATAGGTTGGCCGTATGACTTGAACTGTCAATGTCATTGCGTACCACAGATCCAAGCAGGCGTTTTTTTTTTAAATATTCGACGGACTTAGAAATGTCGTAGTAGTCTGATACGGGGCAGACGCGAGGTGATATAAAATGTTTATATTTTTAAAAAATATATGGCGCAACCGAAAAATCTGAAACTTTTTTCTGTTCATGGCGAGGGTTATTCCTACCATTAGAAAAATAATCAAGGACTTTTAAAATTTTCAGACATTCCCCATTGCCTCAAATGTAAGGAACTATAAAATATCCCACATCATGCATGCCATTAACCACTGCAATGCTAAACGCTTAAAAATACAATTGACAACATTGCCCTATTGCAACAATAATCGATGTAACAATAAAATTTATGAGCTTAATAGCCAGTTGTATAAAATTGTTCAAAGGTCAAGAGGCGTGTCACTTATAGATATAAATAAATATAATAAGAAATACTTCAACGGCAAAAATGAGATTTGCGCCAATTTTGCAGCATTTTTGTGCTCAAATATTAAATATAATTCCGATCATGATTTCACATACAAACACAGCAATCTCATATACTTGACATTTCCATCCCAATTGTCAACTAAAACTGAAAGTGTTGAGCATAGAAAAATATTACCGAATGTTTCTTTTTTAGACAGTCTTCCACTGAACAAACTCCTAAAATAGAGAATGGTAAATTGAATGTAATTCATCAAAACTGTAGGAGCATTAGAAATAAATTGTTAATAATTCATAGTTTGGTTAATCAGTACCTTCCTGATGTCATTGTTATTTCTGAGTCTTGGTTAAGCCCTAATGACGTAGATTGCATAGTTATAAATGGTTATATTCATGCCAACTATTTTGTACGCAAGAAACGCATACATGGTGGAGTGTCCATTCTCACAAACAAGAGCCTTAAATATATAATGTGTAAAACGATTGACAGCCTGTCTCTAGAATACCACTGTGAATTATGTGCAATCGAAATAGAATTAAATACAAAAAATTTAGTAGTTATAGGACTATACAGAACAGGCATGGGTGACTTTAGTAAAATGTTAGAAACATTAGAATCAGTGTTTAACATACTCTGCCACGAATATAAAAAATGTTCAGTAATGATTTTGGGTGATTGGAACGTTGATTTTGGTCTGGATTCAAATCATAAGCGTGTCTTAGTCGATATGATGTCTTCATATAATCTTCAGAACATCATAAGTTTTCCAACAAGAATAGACGGTGACTCTAAGACCTCAATCGACTGTCTCATCACAAACATTAAACAGGAAACATTAAGCGTCAAGCCCTTACCAGCAGGGATATCGGACCATGATGCTCAATTGGCCCAATTGCAAATAAATCAATGTTGTAAGCAAAAATATGTGTATGTTGAGAGTCGTCAGCTAAGTATGGAGAACATCACTAGTTTCTGTGAAGCTATGCTGTCGTATGATTGGAATCAAATATTTTCTTCATATAGCTCTGACACATGTGATAAATTTATGCAAAAAATCTTACACAATATGGATCTACATATGCCCCTAAAACTAATAAGAAAAAAGTACGTGTATTGCGTCCCATGGATAATGGAAAATATACTTAAGTTACATGGAGACATAAATGATCTACATATTTTTCGTAGGCAGTTTCCACATATCAACATTGAAGATAATCTTAATTACAAAAAGGAATGCATACAGAAGTCACTAATGGATATGAAAAGGAAACATACTGAGGAACGTATCACACGATCAAAAAATCCTAAAAAAGAGATGTGGAGAATAATTAAAGAGGAAACTAATAATGCTATACGAGAATGTAACTGGAACCTTAGAGATGTAAATACGAAAAAGCCCATCCATTACACTGAAATACCAGACTACGTAAACCAATACTTTATACAAAAAGGGAATGACTTAGCAGTAAATAATAAGCCACAAGCTGAAAAGTCAATAGCACAACTGACTCACAATTATACTGAAACACAAGACTCCTTCTCATTCTCCATAGTTAGCTCAGAATATATAAAAAAGCTAGCAAAAAAGAAATTATCAAAATCGCACACAAATGATATATATGATATCTCAAGAAAATTTGTGTTTGAAATGCTGAGTGTTTTATCCGACCATCTAACATATATTATAAATGGGATCCTAAGATCAAATATATACCCCCAATCTTTAAAGAAGACCCGTCTGACACCAATCTATAAAGGTAAAGGAGATATAACAGACGTGGGAAATTACCGACCCATAACTCTTGTCCCTACAATTTCAAAACTAATTGAGTCGATAATCTCGTTTGACATCTTAAGGCACCTAGAGAAAAATAAATTCCTGTCAAACGCACAATACGCCTATAGACGTGGATGCTCCACCACAGCAGCCGCCCAAAGATTTATGGAGAGGGTGATACTGTCGTTAGAAAACCGACAAAAAGTAGTTGGAATATTTTTAGACTTATCAAAAGCCTTTGACTCTGTAAACCATTCTCTGCTGCTGACCAAACTACATACATATGGGATAAGAAATCAAAGTGCCGAACTATTAAAATCTTTCCTTTCAAATAGGGAACAAACAGTGGAAATCAAAGTTAATGGAAAGCACTACCGGTCAGAACCACAACTAGTGACAATAGGAGTACCACAAGGTTCGTCTCTTGGAAATATACTATTCTCTGTATTTTTAAATGATATAACACTACAAGACATAGGTGGAGAACTCATTTTATATGCAGATGACACAACAATTGTTGTGAGCGACGAAACTGATGATAAATTGGCAAATAAAATATGTACAATTCTATCTACACTGGAAAACTGGTTTAGAATTAATGGACTTAAATTGAATCCCGAGAAGACACACATAATGAAATTCAATACTGGGCATAAAGAATCTAAACAAATCGATATATTATTGTCTAACGGCACGTTGATCCAAAGTGCACAATACGTAACTTTACTGGGCTTCCATCTAGATCCTACATTCTCGTGGAAAGCACACATAGACTCATTGTGCAAAAAACTAGCAAAAGGAGCCTACGTGCTTAAACAATTAAAACCACTCATTTCTCGTGATAATCTTAAGGAAGCTTATTATTCATACGTACACTCAATTATATCTTATGGGATTGTACTATGGGGAAACTGTACTGACTTTGAACGCGTCCTCAAAATGCAGAAACGCGCCATACGAATACTGGCTAACGCAAATTACAGAGATAGTTGCAGAGAACACTTTAAAAATCTTGGTATATTAACGTCAGTGTCGACATATATTTTAGAAATCTTAATGTGTGTAAAAAAACACCCCAATGATTTTGTTCGCTTAGGGGATGTTACTAAGGGTCCAACAAGGTATCCGGACGATTTACGGCAAAATAAATGTAGACTAAACATGGCCAAAAAGTGTCCTAAAATAATGGCTCAAAAATTGTTTAATAAGCTACCTAAAATAATTAAAACCCAGACTAACATCAACACTTTTCGTCACAGAGTCAAAATACTACTCCTTAGCAAGACTTTATACAACATTAAAGAATACCTAAACAATGAATACCATGAAATCAAATCAAATTGAAATTGGTGTCAAATTGAATTATTATTATTTATCATTAATAAGTTGTTATTATTATTATTATTGAATTTTAAATTAACTTAAATATGTACTTAATGGAATATCCGTATAGGTTTATACCTACTTACACTACCTGCAATGTATTACTTGACGATCTCAGTAATGTGTGCATGTTTTTATTCTAATATTTAGATGAAAATTATGTAATACTATTGAGAAATAAACCATCTGAATCTGAATCTGAATCTAGACGACTCCGTCATTTATGAACCGATTTGAAAAAAATCGTTCTCTGTTTTTTTTGACAATCTTAGACAAATCGACCTAGTCCCAAACTAAGCAAAGCTTGTACGATAGGTACTAGACGACGATGTACATACTTATGTAGATAAATACATGCTTAAATACATAGAGAACATCCAAAACCAAGAACAAAATCCGTGCTAAATTCACAAATAATTAATGTTTGAAAGTATTATTTACACACGTACGAGACTCGTATGCGTAGAGATCTTAGTGATATATTGCGCGGTTTGTCAGATCGATGGAACTCATTATACAACGGTAACCCGCAATGTAATGAAATTCGAGAATGCGAGTCTCGCATGTGTCTCGCAGAGGCCTGGGTGCCTAAGGCCACGTTCATAAGCTCGCGTAAACGCGCGAGACGTTGCTTGTCCGAATGTTTGAAAAATCTAATGCGCTTGGTAAGCGCGAGCGGCGTACGGGGACTTCCTGACTTGGCGGGGCAGGGGCGATACGTAATTAGAATTTTTCCCCTCACTAGCTCGGAAAGCCGTCTTTTATCCTTTGAAACAAGCGGGTAAAAACGCATTTTATCCACAAGTGGGGAAAGTAATTTGACCTTGGAGCGTGTTTGAGTAGCTTTTGACAGATAACAAAACGTAAGACGCTCCTAATAATGGTTCGTTTGATATCAATTATCATTAAATAAATGATTTGAGAATTTTATAATAAATACCAAATTTAGCTTTATTTAATGATTTAAGTCGTAAACCTTAAAATTCTATAACTAACATTTTTTTATAATGATATTGAGTATAATTGTAAGCGCACAAGTTGAGTCGATGCAATTTCAAAACGTAGAACGTCAGAAATGTCATCATTGTCAATGTCAACTAAAATATACACAACTTGTCATTGTCACCGACTCCGACTCACTTAAATATTATACACAACTTCCAGAGTTTTTTGTTATAATATCGTATAAATATCAGTAATGAAAATCATGCCTGTGGAACTGTGTTTTTTTTGGATGTTGCACTTTCCTCGCTATAGTGAGGAGAAAAGTTTTGGGTTACACACGGGTGCAAAGTTGTATTTTACTTCTCGTGTGTTAAAACACTCGCTACGCTCAGGATTATATTTTAGAACCACTCGCTTCGCTCGTGGTTCAACTATAGAATCCTTTCGCTAGCTCGTGTTTCGATTCCACACTCGCGGGTAAAATACAACTTTGCACCCTTGTATAACAAATAACTATTGTTCTTTGATGTGAGTTTACTGATGTGAGATTTCCTCACTTGACGAAATACTGTGAGTATTACGTTTGCGCAGTAGTAATGCCATGCGCAGAAGTGGAGCAGTACTCCACTTGTATCGGTTGACACTGAAAGCAGACAGTTTTCTCATATCGTACCGCCTCCGCGTCGACAAATCTGGGAGGCGCCTACCGCTCAACATGTCACCGGCGGCGGGAGAATTCCGCAACGCTTTCGAGCGTGTTTACATGTCATTTTCCTTAGAGTTTAGATTTACCTAACGTATGTTTGAAAAGTTACTTGATTTCCCCGCTGTATTGTAAACGCAGCCTTTGTTAAAATGTTTGATAAAATTAGCACAATTTTTAAAATGTGTCTCTATAAATAATTTACTGGAACTTGAAAAAAAAACTGAATTTCATGATACAATAGCCATGTCACAATTCTAGCGATATTACCAGCTATCGGTAAAGAAATTGAATCGCGCCTACAGTCATTTAAATAAATGAGGTTAAAAAATTCAACAAACTGAGTATTGAGAGTACTTCACATTCAGGTATTTCTCAATACTTTTACCAAGGAATCTCGCCGGTCGCAGCACATTAGTGAAAAAACTTAAGCACTCTCAGTCACTCAATAAATGCTCTCACTACCTTCACATAAAGCTCAATGTCGATTGACACATACATGTAGCTTGAAAACCTGACCATATTGTTACTCATTTTCCAGTAAGGTCATGAGTGCAAGGCTTTTGCCTATTTTGTATGCCTTTTTGGAATAAGGAAGGTTATTTTTCTACTTAATAATGACAGCACTTTATACATAATTCCAAGTTTAAATAACAGGAAGCTTTTAATAATATTTTAACAAAAACTATTTGATACAAAGCGAAAATGATATATTATGTTAATCATCATCATTCTCTTGCCATTTTCCCATTTATTTGGGTTCGGCGCAGCATGTCTTTGTCTTCCATACATCTTTGTGACGCGTCATCTCTTCATCCACATCTTTCCTATTCATATCATCTCTGGAGCGTTCGTGACCCAGCGGCGCCCGCGTACCGGGTGCGGTATGCGAGGTTAAGCAACGTGGGGGCGAGACAGTTCTTGGATGGGGAAGGCACGTTAAGCCGTTGATTCCGGTTGCTGTCTACGGCCTTCGGGTGGCTTGAGAACTTCTAACAGTCTAGTTGCCCACTCACTTGACAAGGGGGGTCGCAATTGCACTACGTCCGTATGGAGTACCCACCGTTACCCTACACATGACCCCTGTGTAGTGCTAAAAGTGCAACAAAACTGGCAACCGTACTTGTCTTCTCGAAGACCTCACGGTTCGAAAGTAATTACCATACGATTGGTATTATTATTATATCATCTCTCACACAATCCATTCACCTTTTCTTTGGCCTGCCTCGTTTCTTGCATCCATCCACAGTCATATCTAATACTTTTTCCCCTCACTAGCTCGGAAAGCCGTCTTTTATCCTTTGAAACAAGCGGGTAAAAACGCATTTTATCCACAAGTGAGGAAAGTAATTTGACCTTGGAGCGTGTTTGAGTAGCTTTTGACAGATAACAAAACGTAAAACGCTCATATTAATGGTTCGTTTGATATCAATTATCATTAAATAAATGGTTTGAGAATTTAATAAAAAATACCAAATTTAGCTTTATTTAATGATTTAAGTCGTAAACCTTAAAATTCTATAAGTAACATTTTTTTTTATAATGACTTTGAGTATAATTGTAAACGCACGTAAAGTTGAGTCGATGCAATTTCAAAACGCATCGTCAGAAATGTCATCTTGTCAATGTCAACAAAAATATACACAACTTGTCACCGACTCCAACTCGCGTAAATATTATACACAACTTTCAGAGTTTTCTGTTATAATATCGTAAAAAAATCAATGATTCCAGTGATGAAAATCATGCCTGTGGAACTGTGTTTCTTTGCATGTTGAACTTTCCTCCCTATAGTGAGGAGAAAAGTTTTGTGTTACACACGGGTGCAAAGTTGTATTTTACTTCTCGTGTGTTGAAACACTCGTTACGCTCAGGATTCTATTTTAGAACTACTTTCAACTATAGAATCCTTTCGCTGGCTCGTGTTTCAATTCCACACTCGCGGGTAAAATACAACTTTGCACCCTTGTATAACAAATAACTATTCTTGCTACGTGGCTTTCATATATTATGTTAATATTCTTTATATAATAAAAAAAAGTATGGAAAATATTTATAATATCAGTCTAGTGCGGTACTCGCAAAGATATAATTCTAACATGGCCAGGTCCAAAAAAACTCTGGTGGGGCTTTAATGTAAACAATATTGTTGTTTATTCTCAAGCGTTTTATTTTATGCTTCCTTTTATTTTGCCTTACACCTAAAATTTTCATATAAATAATATTTCCATTTCTTGCAGGAATCAACGAGTTCTTGCACGCTTCGTTATACGCAAAGCATTAAACCCTTGTAATTTATCTGCAGTTTTATTGATGGACGGCCATTTTGTTTTAGCCACGAGAAAAAAAAACGTTAAAAGAACACCGATGGTGATAAACTGCGGGCAGTTTATCGGAGCCTGAACCTCCATTTGGTTCATCTCCTTCTCATCGCAATCTATTCCATTTATACGTATATTCATGATATGAACAATAACATTGTGTTTGAAAACGTATGCCTATTTAACAAACTTACATTACAGTAGAAGTACATATACTATATCAATGACGTACCTAAAATGAAAAATACAATGTCAAATATTAATTATGTCATCTAGTAACAAAATTCACAAGATCGTTCGCTGTAATACTGTAAAGCGAAATAAATATTATTTGAAGGTAACAAACTAATTGCGATGACATCAATCAAATCAAATAGTTACATTGGCAGTAACCTTCAACAGAGTAAAAACACTTCTTTAACAAAATACATTTATACACTTATTCTCTTTATGAAATAATAGTACATTACGATACAAGTGCAGAAAACAGGAAATTCGCAACGAGTGGTGATAAATTAAAACACGACCAAAGGGAGTGTTTTAAATCGACACGAGTTGCGAATTACCTGTTCGCACGTGTATCGTACAACGTTTTACAGTTCATATGGCTCTTTAAAGTTTCGACATATGCACGTAATCTGCTGATTATCACACTCGCGGTAAAGTAACACCATCTGTACTGTAAATACATTTACACTTATTCTCAAACATGTGTCCATTTACTAGTGACTTCAACTTTATTGGCGACTTGTTAAAAGAAACAAACGCTTCTACTAACCTCCTTAACGTGTGCTTAGCTACAGTTTACTAATAATAAAATGGACTTTGGTAAGTCCTTCCTCCTTCTAGCTAAACTTACTCGTACTTGCCTTTTCTCGGGAGTCTCTTTGTATGTCTGTGATGTGTTTAATTAAATGTGTCAGAACTACTGGATATTAAGCGACTTTACTTTCTAAGCAAGAAGGTTCAAAGTCTAATATCAGCAGCGAGGAAAGCCTCGGGAGTCTCTATGTATGTCTGTGATGTGTTTAATTAAATGTGTCAGAACTACTGGATATTAAGCGACTTTACTTTCTAAGCAAGAAGGTTCAAAGTCTAATAGCAGTTTTAGAAAAGTCAGACATTTAAAATAATGTAAGTACAAAACACGGGTCGTAAAACAGAAAGCCCTCTCTCGCATATTTATTACCCTCGCCTACGGCTCGGGCCTCAAACATCTGCGATATCGGCCTTTCTTTGTTTTAAAACCCTTGTATCGTAATGTACTATTATCGATTAACGGTGACAAGAATGTAATGTTCTAAAGTGAAAGTTTCATTAAATTTTTACTCCAATTTCTGATTATGTTTCAAAGCTATCAGTTACCATAGCCATTATTATTACCAAAAAAATATTGGGAAAAATGTTATAAATTTCAGAAATTTCCCGTTGGTAATATCGATCCGTTTTATTTACTTTCGGGTCATTGTTGATGCAATGCGATACGATTTTAAATAGATTCGATTTCTGAGGTCTAGAATATATGTAATTCTGATATTACACCAAGTCAAGTCGAATAGACTCCGGGAACGGGATATCGGGACGGTTCGAATCGGAGACGGTTTAACGGTGATCGTTTCGGGTATCGATTCAGTCGTAAACTATTTGTTTATTTATGTAGGGATGGTATCTATGAGCGCGATGACGTATTGGTGAAATAGATTGTTTAATGTAAATTGAACTATTAAGCGGAACATTTATTTTCGTGTTCTACCCTTATTGCATATTATTGTCTACGAACAAATAACTAATATAAAACAGTAAATTGGAGACAAATTATAGGAGTGTGGGTGTTTTTCAACCCTACTTGTTAATTCGTCACTGAGTTAGGACAACGCGAAGATTATACATTCGTAATTAAGTATCATTTGTATGTTCTCTATTATTTTAATCAATTAAACACCAATTTATTTTTAAAAGTAATTCATAGTGCATCACTGTACTACAATATGTATACCAAACAAATCACGAATTAAAATACTTGTTAAAAATATGCCCGTTAAAAAAGCGAAGGAAAATAAGCTAGATTAAAAACTATTATGGAGAAACACGGAAATATACGCTTTTGTATGAAAGACGCGTACCTATTGTATTATCTAATGTTTATACACAAACCTCACATAAAAGACCTGCGAACAATAGTGCTATTGCATGCTTTAGACCAATCACATTAGTGCAATTACGGTAAAAAGCGGACCAAGCTCTCCAGAATGTCCTTAAAACTCACCTGTTCATTTCTGCAACCTCTTTTTTCGTTTTAATAAAATCAAATTAAATGTGTTTATAGTAGAGTTCATTTTTCAATACAAACTAGGAAGTAATCATTCGATTTCTGCGTCATCAATAAAATGGCTTTCGTAATATTGATTCCCATGTAAACTTACGCTCTTTTAAAGTTAAACTGCAATATTGTCCCCATAGCGGAACGAAGGGGGTTCAATCTATCACTTAATTTTGCATTCTAATTTTATACTAATATATTGCGCTCACTCCTTCTTGTATGTTAACTCGGCGCGGGTGTAAGCATGCACGCGAAGCATAATAATATCAAATTGGATTGCGAAATTTACGTGTCAAATTAACCGCTTGGAGCGACAAAACAGAACTTGTTGCATGCGTTTTAAAATGATTAAATTACTTGTCTTGAAGTTTGCAATTTCGCCGCGATCTTTTACTCGCAATCTTGCAAAGTGACTTATAGACTAGCCTGGTTGAAATAACTGTCAAGATAATTACATATTTTTTACCGTTTTGGTGAGTTTAGTTTCTTTGTAATGACACCTTGATGCCATATTAAGCTTTAGACGTAAAGGAAAGGTTGTTATTGTTATAATTAAAACAAATAAAAAATTAAAAAAATATTGGGGGACAATCTTACACAAATCGACCTAGTCCCAAACTAAGCAAAGCTTGTACTATGGGCACTAGGCGACGATATACATACTTAGATAGATAAATACATACTTAATTACATAGAGAACATCCAAGACCCAAGAACAAAATCCGTGCTAAATGCACAAATAATGCCCTGGCCGGGATTCGAACCCGGGACTTCTAGCTTCGGAGGCAGTGTCACTACCAACTAGGCTAAACAGGTCGTCAATCACTCGTCAATCGACGTCAATTACTTAATGAAGAGTATTTATCAAATCTATTTTGGCTGAATGGCGTAAGAATTGTACAACTACGACTAGGAAAAATATTGGTCTGGTAAGAGACGATGGTAAGCGACTTGATGGTGCCACATTCGTGCCGATAGGGCATTAAGTTTCCCGGGAATTCCCGGGCAATTCCATTCAAATGGACTGCAAACCCTAAGTGCCGTGGAGGTTGGGCAGAGCCTTAGTGTGGGACACAACGTGCGTGGATTCATTTGCTCAGTCCCACATCCAGGTGACTCGATCTAAAGCCGGCGCTGCAGCTGACCAGGCCCAGGTGTTGAAGCGCCGCATATACTCGTCTTTAATTAAAGACTACGAGTTTGCGGCGCTTGCGGTGGAAACATTGGGTCTCTAGTCAGCTATGACATGGAATCTTTTATAGACGCAGTGGCTACACGTCTCGTCGACGCTTCAGTGGACCATAGGGATGGTGCTTACCTCTCCTGACGTATTTCGTCAGCAATGGAGAGCGGTAACCCCGGTAGGACTTACTGCCGCAGACTAATGCTGGACGCGGGGCATTCTTTTTATGACTAGGCAAAATGGGTTAGTTTAGTGTGACTATAATTAATTTGTAATTACATGCTTGATTGTTTTTTGTATGTGATTTACCAAGTTACTAAAGTTGTTTTATCAATAAATTAAGCATCTTTGGTTTTTCAGCAATCAATCAATTTTTTTTAAATAAAATAAAAACATAAAAAAGCTCAAACATAAAATTTTGTAACTCGGTATTTTTTTAACATTACTTCCCAACACAACGTGTAACAGATTCGTACATAACCAAGCCCAGTTATGTATTTTCACTATTCGTAACAAGGCCTCAATGCAAGAACGCTTCTCGGTTCGTTCGGTGTAACCCACCATAACGTGAATTTATGAACGAGTCAATATCAGCTAAATACACGGAAGGTCCTGGTCAGAAGGTCAATATCAGAAACACATTTCGCATTGTAATTTAGTTTCAATGTGTGTCTCCCACACTTCCAAGTATGCAACGCGAAATATAATAATAATAAGATTGAGTGCATGAAATATATGTATTGCAGCATCGCTGTCGTAACGTTTATTGCAGGTTTATTACAAGGTTGAGGACTATCTAACTGACGGGAATGCATGGCCCAAACCAAAGACCTAAATAGCATTAATTGTCATTGTATCTAGGAAGTTATTTTAAACACTCGACTCGGTGGACCGCAGAGCCAGGAGGCTCATTGGCGGCAGTACGGTAGTGGGAAATAAGCTGCAGAGCTTAGCACATCGACGCAAAGTAGCATGTCTGTGCGTCTTCTACAAACTGTACTTCGGTGAGTGTGCTCAGGAGCTCCATGAGCTCATACCGCCTTCCCCCTTCTTCCATCGGACATCCAGACGTACGGCTGGCTACCATCCTTACCTGGTTGAAATTCCTCTAATTCGAACCAAGCGCTTTGCATCTTCTTTTATAATGCGCACTACTAAGGTTTGGAATTCTCTGCCGGCGTCTGTATTTCCGAGTTCATATAACCTGGACCTTTTTAAGGCACGAGTGAATAGGCATCTTCTGGGTGAGCTCGCTTCATCGTCGGCCTCATCTTTGCCCCCTGGCTAGATGCTGGCCAAGAGCAATCCCAAAAATTAATTAATTAATTTTTTGTAATTAGCTCTACCTTAGGATTTTTTTTTGTTTTTCTCACCTAGTTTGTCTCTTGCACCTACCTTCGCTATTTTCTGTTTGGCTCCTTGGTTGACTGGTAGAGAATGCCTTGAGGCATTAAGTCCGCCATTTGTACCGATTTATTTGTGCAATAAAGTTTAAATAAATAAATAAATAAATCCCATTTTTAATAAAAAAAAAAAAAAAAAACAATTTTGCTTGAATGTATATCAAACGATTTAATTTATTGCCTAGTGGAAGTATTTTCCATGCTTGTTTTAATTATAAATTCCAACCAGAATGAAGAATTGAAAAATTGATCACCCCGGGCTGTATTTGAATCTGGAATCCATCCACCGCTCTTTCCAACTGAGCTACCACGGGTATTGCTCGAGGTGACGAATCTTTCAATCAGTTCACTCTTCTGATTAGAAATTGTAGAATAAAATTAATTTATTTAGATTATTTTGGTTAAGTATTCTTGTATATATTTTCATGGTACGTAAATTTCATATTTTTAATTTAACGTTTTCTCAGTTACATCCTAGAAGTCCAGAGCACATTCCAAGATAGGCACTAGTGTTGGGAAAGCGACTGCTATCTGATCTTCCAATCTAGAGGGAAGTAGCTGGTATTACACCAGTTTCCCCACAAGGCTTTCCTCCACCAAAAAGATACTTTTAAATATCAAATGTTATTTAGTTTTTTTTTAATAATCCAGTAGTACTCAACGCCATTCCGCAGTCTCAAGACAGCCTATGACATGTGTATGTTGCCAGTGATGACATATAGCACTGAATCGTGCTCGCTTACTATGGGCCACATAAGAAGGCACAAAGTCACCCAAAGAGTAATGGAGAGAGCTGTGCTGGGAGTTTCTCTGCGTGACCGCATCAGAAATGAGGCCATCCGCAGTAGAACCAAGGTAATCAATATAGCCATCCGAATGCGGCGTTGCACATGGCATGTAGAATCGATGGTTGTTGCTGCTGCTGGTTGCGAGTGGCGCACGACTGGTCATTGTGGCACCCTTTGAGGGAGGCCTATGTATGTCCAGCAGTGGACGTACTTCGGCTGATATGACGAGTGGTGAGAGAGGGTTTCCATTTGAGGCCACAACCTTCAACTGACAGTCGCTTGCTTTGCCGCATTGAATACCTAGTTGTAGTGCAAAAAAAATTTCAAATTGACCCTCAGGTCTGCATAAATACGAATATGTTAATTACTGCAGTATTACTAGCGTAGCCACGGCTTGTGTTACATCTGCATACTCGCGTAACGAGAATTAGAGGTGTCCTCAATTCTACGCGAGAATAGTGAAAAGTAACATGTCGTGCTACTTACTCTATATACTGGGGAAGTACATCAAACTTATAGTATGCTTTTGGTATTTGGTATTGTGTTCCTGGTGGTGAGTAAGGTCGCCAGAGCTCCCGAGGATGCGTGGTGTTGAGGGTGAGGGACTTGCATATGTATTTAGCTGTCAACACAACGAATCCTCAAGTTAATAAAGGGTGAGCAACGCGCTTGTGATTCCTCTGGAGTCGGAAGCGTCCATAGGCGACGGTGTCACCCTATTTTTGTTTTATTTTTTTATCGTATGGCATTTATTTACGAACCGTGAGATCTTCGAGAAGACAAGTACGGTTGCCAGTTTTTGTTGCACTTTTAGCACCACCCAGGAGTCACGTGTAGGGTAACACGGTGGGTACTCCCTACGGACGTGGTGCAATTTCGACCCCCCTTTGTCAAGTGAGTGGGCAACTTGACTGTTAGAAGTTCTCAAGCCGCCCGAAGGCCTCTAACTTGGCTTGACGACTACTGTCGTAGACAGCAGCCGAGATCAACGGCTTAACGTGCCTTCCAAAGCACGAGAGCGCTCAGTTAGTAACCACTCAAAGCGGTCACCCATCCAAGAACTGACCTGCGCCCACATTGCTTAACCTCGCATACCGCACGCGGTAGACGGGTGCCGCTGGGCCACGAGCGCTCTGATGAACCCTATGACATCGAAAGATATTTCCACGACACAACCTTGTAGTGGCGTCAACGTTACATTAGAATCGAATTGGAGGTGTCTAAAAATGACATTTATTAATTTTAGGTAGAAATTTGTCATTACAATGATATCCCGTTGGAATGATAACAATTCTTAACATTTACAAGAAATTATCTCGATCAGACTTTACTTTTACGTCCTGCAAAACTTTTTTGTTCAACGATTTGGCTCAAGTTTTTTATTTATAGTATTACTGTTTTTTTTTTAACTAGCCTTAGTTTTGTTTTTTTAAATATTTCTTTCGTTATTTCTATTCTTGAAACTCCTATAATGCATAAATAAATAAAAGATTCTATTTATCTCTATACCGGGCAATTGGTGGCCAGGAGGAACAAGCAGCTCCAGTAATGTCGTCTTCCCACCTCATCAGGAGTCTTCCTTTGCGACGTGTAATTTTTGGAAGGGTCCACAATGTAACTCTTTTGATCCATCTGGCATAAGGCTTCTATAGTCAGATTAAAAAAGTAAGCCGATTTCCTAGCTTGGCGGGACGGGAGCGATATCTCACAAGTATTTTGCTCTTTGACGTGAGCTTACTGATATAAGATCTCCTCACTTGACGAAATATTGTCAGTATTGCGTTTGCGCAGTAGTAATACCCATGTGCAGAAGGGGGGCTGCATGAGTATCGGTTGACACTGACAGCTGACAGTTTTCACATTATTGTAACGCCTCCGCATCGACAAATCAGGAAGGTGCCTTATTTATTTATTTATACATAAGGAGTACCAACAGCTGCAAAAACATGATAAAGTCTTGAATAGCAACACATAGCCAATTAAAGGAACTCACAGATAGAAATTAAATAAAAGTTAAAAGTATTTAACAAAAGTAGCGCACATTTTCGCACTATGTGACACTAGGTTCTACTTGGTAAAAAGGAGTGCATAGGAAAAAGTAACACAACTTAATTACTAAGCATAACAAAAGATTACATTCAATGCAATTAATACAAGTTGCATTGCAACTATAACACACAAACAGCGCATGAT
This sequence comes from Notocelia uddmanniana, assembly GCA_905163555.1. Lineage (NCBI taxonomy): Eukaryota > Metazoa > Arthropoda > Insecta > Lepidoptera > Tortricidae > Notocelia > Notocelia uddmanniana. Next base: position 23,469,269 of record LR991068.1, read on the forward strand.
CAAGTGTTGCATCCTGAAGAATCGCTAAGTACAATCCTGGAGATTCAGAAATTAGATAGGAGAATTGACACTTATTAATTAATAATGTCGGGTTATTTTACAGCATTGATTTTTTTGAAAGAGGCCATTGTTTAACAGTGGACAGTTTAGAGCAATTAAGTTGTATATAAATTTGGTGCTCACATATTAGCTCCATAGGGCTACATCCTGACCTGGCGGGAAACTGTCTGCAGTATTTTCTACCCTATCAAGAGCTTACAGATTGTCATCCAGTTGCCCTTACTTGTCTGTATTACATTTGTGCAGTACTATTATATTGTGCGGTGGGTAGGCTGTAAATTATATAGGTAGTACCGACTACGTACCGAGGGGTGTTACGCATCCCGCGCCTATAAGAACCACTACGCAGTAAAGGATATGTACTGGCTTGACTGATCGTTGACACGTAAATTACCTAATTAATATTTAATGCTACAAATGAAAGTCGCTATAAATGTTGAGATGTTATTTTCCCTGAAAACGTTAAGCCAATTACTTACTCTCATTACGAAAGCTTTTAATAAATACGTTATGTAGGAAACCTCATTATTCGTTCCGGCAAAGAAATATAAATTACGTATTAATTTAAAATAAATGAACACACGAATTCTTATTATACCTTTAACAGGATTTATACAAATAATTCACAAGGTTTTGGTCCACAATTATTCTTTATCTGTTTAATTAATTTTTTTCGTTTCTCATATTTATATTTTTTTATCATAATCATATCCTTTATTGGTTTATATGATTAATACAAGATAGTCTTACAATATCTATCAAATTATACATTTATTTTACAAAAACCGGCAAAGTACACTAATACAATTTATTTATTTTATTTATATTATACAGGCTTTTTTTGATGATTAGAATCAACGTAGCATAATAATATTTAGTTTAAAATATAATGAAACGGGTCACTCGCGTCTTTAAAGTCGAATATCGCTCGACATGTTTCAGACCGATTCGCGCTCCATATCGCAACGGCGGTTTTTTTAGCACTGCCGCCGCAGACGGCAGACGTGATTAACGTATAACCCGTTTCGTATTTATCTCAAACTCACGGGACTTTTAGGTTTAAAATATTTAGTGAATATATATTATAATAGTATATCCACCACCACCACCATATCAGCCCTAGGACGTCCACTGCTGGACATAGGCCTCCCCCAATTTCATGGGGGGTAAATGCCATAATCGCCACGCTTGGCATGCGGGTTGGCGATCGCAGTATCTCCACCGTATTCTAGGAATGCTGCTGCCCATTCCCCGGTGGTCTTGGTCGTAGTTTAAGGACATACCCGGGTCCAAAAATATAAATAGTATATAATAGTGTATTATAAATATAAGTAGTATATGATTTTCTAAATTGACGATATTTTTCCTTTATTTTCATACAAAATGTACACTACCGTCAGAAAGTCTAAGACCAAACACAAAATATGCAAATGATCAACATTGATTGATTATTCATTCAAACCTGATTCATCTGTCCGTAGTACTCTCGACCAGTTTGCAAAAGTCCAATCCTTGGGAGAAACAGCCCATTGTAATCTTTTTCCCTTGTTAGGTTTGCGTAATAATTTATGAAAATGAAACTAAAAATTGTGTTCGGTCCTAAACTTTTTGATGGTTGGGTCTATACGGCGGAGTCAGCGCGTTCGGATGAATCAACATCCCGGTGTTGTGTGAGTACCGAATTCTGCCTTAGTGACAAGGGGAACAAGCCTGGTAGCAATATGAAATGAACACGTTTCCAGCAAGATCCTTTATTTAGGTAAACACAAATAAACACTCGCTCCAGAAAACGGCAATCACGGCATTTCATCTCCAATGTTAATATTCATGCCCTTGTTTACACGGCACACCGAGGCGCCGAATTATTCTTTACTTCCTTATATATTCCATTATATTTATTACATTTAACTGTTTTAATATATTCTGTTTGTATAATTTTGCAAGCAATTTCACTAGTACATAAGTAGGTAGTGTACGGATCTTCCTTGTGGGACAAATAAAATAAATAAATAAATATTAGGGGATATTTTTTTACACATCGAACTAGTCCCCTAGTAAGATCAATAAGGCTTGTAAGTACTATGGGTACTAGACGACGATATCCATATCAGCCGAAGGACGTCTACTGCTGGACATAGATATCCCCCAATTTATGCTGCTGCTTATCCCCTGGTGGTTCTGGTCGTAGTTTTAGGACATCCATCTCCTTAAAGTTTAAAATATTCAGTATAAGTAATAATCATAGTGAGTATTTCTTGCAGTGAACACTACTCGGGCGCACATGTTCAGGGCCCATTATCGGCGGAGGCGCGGGTTTTGCTGCAGATCTCTATAAATCTCCGTAAGTGGCTCGTTAGTTGCCTCGAACCGAGGCTGCCTTTTTATTCTGTTTCCATGTTTATTTAACTCTGGAATTATGCTGTACGTATGTAAATGTACGCTTCATCGAAGCTTGAATACGGTAACTGTCTACGGCGATTTATAACTTGTAAGTATTTAAAATGCACTGCGGCGATGGCGGTTACGTAATTTTGCGGGTTTTCTACAACTCTAGGATTTACGGGTTACTAAAGGCTAGAATTCCATTTGCCTTAATCATAATTTTGCCCTAAGTCGTTTTTCTCAGAAACTGTTAACTTTTCGGAATTCAGAAAAGAAAGAAAAGGTTTTTTTTACTAAGAAACAGGTAGTAGGTCGGTACAGTCGAGTACATAAGCATACATTTTTGGACCTTGTTTCAATTTAATATAGTGAAAAATGTGTAACTAATGATGTATGTGTTAATGTGTGTATTAATGTATGTTTCCCATAATTTTCATTTCATAGAAAGTATTTTTTTCACAAAGGGTCACAGTTCTAACCTATCCTAACCTACTTTTCTGGTAGACCTAAATGATTTCTACACGATGACCTAAAAAACCTACCTAAAAAGTTATTGGCTTTGGAAAAAAAAAGCTTAATCTTCTTAATCTGCGAATCAATACATCTATGAAACTTTTGTCTGCGAAACAAGAGAACACCCTATAAAAGACCTAAATAGTCAGAAGTTTGCAATTAAATGACCGTTTTAGAACGTGACCAATTTGCGAAGTCACGAACTTGAAGTTGTCCCTTTAAAGTATCCAAATTGGATTTGTTTACATTAATTGTACTGGTGATGCGAACGCAACCCTTATTTTCGTATAGCTTCAAACATTTTGTTATGCAGTAGCAAAACGCGCCTGTTGGGCACGGTTATACCCCGTTTCTTAGGATTAGAATTTTAACGACCAGTTTCGGCAGGTTTCTTCGTTTTTCTGGGATATCAGAGGATAATATTGTGCTAAATTTCATATATTTTAGTAAATTATTACGTTTCAAAGATAACGCACCACGTATATTCCCGTTTCAAGATTGTTTTCCTTGAAATGGCATGACGGATAACGCACGATTTTTCCAATCTAAAAAAAGCAAGGTATACTATAATGGCGGCTTCTAAAAGCCACCAACAGCAACGTCTTATCCCTATCACTAAAATACCTACACGTTAACTGATAGGGTCAAAAATCTTTCTTGCCATTAATTACCTACCATCTTCTTTGTTCACATTACAACCACTTCTGCATTTTTCTTTCGGCCAACTACCTTTTACAACCAGAACTTTGGAATATACTTCAGTCAACTTTCCATCTATAAGTTTCATTTAATGGTGTACCTACATAATCGGCAACGGCGGCTACAACTGGTATAATGAATATGGTATAGTACACATTTTTTTTACCAAGGAGCGTTCGTGGTCGTCCCTGATTATACTCGTATGTAATTATTCTTACTAAGTCTAACCTACGTTAGACTTAGTAAGAATAATTGGAGTGTTCGTGGCCCAGCGGCGCCCGCGTACCGCGTGCGGTATGCGAAGTTAAGCAATGTCGGGCGGGGTCAGTCCTTGGATGGGTGACTGCTTTGAGTGATTACTAACTAAGCGCTCCCGTGCTTTGGAAGGCACGCTAAGCCGTTGATCCCGGTTGCTGTCTATGATAGCAGTCGTTAAGCCAAGTTAGAGGCCTCCGGGCGGCTTGAGAACTTCTAACAGTCAAGTTGCCCACTCACTTGACAAGCGTAATCCCAATAAGGTCTGGTTTCCCCCTCGGGTTGGAAGGTCAGATGGCAGTCGCTTCCGTATAAACTAGTGCCTACGCCAATTTCTGCGATTAGGTAGCGGACCCCAGGCATCGTGCAGGATGCAGCTGTACTGGGAATTAATAACGCTAGGAGGATGATGACACATTTTATTTGCCTTATTTTGCTCAAACTTCAGTTATGTATGTAAGAATAGGTGAAAAACTTAAGAAGATGACCTGTTGTATGTAGTTGTGACGTGTACGAATAGGCGTTTGTTTTGCTTGTGTTGCACATTTTAAATATGTAATGTTTATTCGAACACGCTACAACTACTTTCATACGGTCATCTTCTTGAGTATTTACCTATACTTTATTGTAGACAATTACAGGTTTAAACATATAGATGTCCCAATCAAAGTACAAAGGCGAGCTATCGCAGACAGATATCGTATTCCTCTAGTTTATTGATCCTTCGATATATTAAGAAACTTGAATCTCATTTAAAATAACACCCCCGTACTTCTATTTTATTGGTGTTCGAAGGAGACACGCTTGAAAGCATTCGTTGGAAAACAAATTGAAATGGCATCTGAAGAAAATACGAGTAAAAGGATTCTGATATTACCTTTATGACGCTCCTACACAGAGGTTATGAGGTGTTCTATAACATTATGTAACACGATATCATTCACTAACATTTCATATCATTTTGTTGTATAAAACTTGTTGTCATGCACCGAGGCTTCCGCAAAAATATTTTTATTATATGATATAACTAAAAATTTACGGTTTTCGCAATCTTTTTTTCCTTTATCTGTGCTTTGAGACGTTACTTCGTACCAAATTTCAAGATTCGGAGTTCACGGTAAGTACCGTAGGTTTCGATTCCCTTGCCGGTGTGGAAAATTTGCGGAAATTTGCGGCATAAACGGCTGTACCTTTTTATTGCGTTGGCTTTCTTCTAGTTTGATTTTTTCACAGCTCCAAGGGACAGTAGACTTGAGTATTTGATATAAATTCCAGCTTGATACCTCCACGCTTTCCTGAGAAAAAGGGTCCTGACAGACAGACGGACGGACTGACGGACAACAAAGTGATCCTATAAGGGTTCAATTTTTTCCTTTCGAGGTACGGAACCCTAAACAGCGGCCAAGTGCATATGAGGTTACGCGCAATGTAGGATTCCGTATAGCTGTACACATGTGCCATTATGCCGATTTAAAATTTCACATAACTAACAACATATCTAATTAAGTAATCAATGTAAATTTTACGAAAGTTTGTATTTCCAAGTACACTTCTTACGTCTGCCTATTACTTACTTGTTAACTAGGAATGTTTACTTTTTATGTATACGAATAGAACATTTATTTAGGAACAATATAGACTACAAGCTATAATTAACAAAACAATAAAGTAAAAGTAGTTTATTCTTCAAATTAGGAATATTATATGCACCTATGAACGTCAATATACCACCGGTTCGGAAAAATACAGAGGTTTATTTTTCTCCACGAAAAGAACCGGCGTAAGAAACTCGGCGTAGTGTCATTTTTCAAAACAATATACATCGTATAGTTAAATATAATGTCATTATATTTAACTATACAATTACAATGTCAGCTACTGCAAAATAACAATGCTACAGCAGAAAACCTATTTTCGCGATAGATTAGCCGTGCAGGACACTATCACTGCCAAACATCCCTATCCATGATGTAATCGTTTATCTTATAATATGCTTTTGAAATAAGTGTTGGTTTTACTAAAGATTTAAATTAAGAATTGCTAAGTTCAGTAATGCGTTTAGGAATTTTATTGTAGAATTTGATGCAATTTCCCAAGAACGACTTTTTCACCTTTACTAGTCTATAAAAGGTTATTTTGAGTTTCCCAGTGTTTTTGGTGGCTATTGGTTTATCAGCGTTCGTTGGGGAATTGCACAAATTCTTCCTAACATACATTATTGTTTCAAATACGTATAGAGACGGCAGGGTTAGAATATCTATTTCTTTGAAAAATTATCTTAATGAGTCACGCGATCCCAAGTTATTAATTGCTCGGATAGCCTTTTTTTTGCAAAATAAAAACAGTTTCAATATCTGTAGCTGATCCCCACAAGACAAGACCATAACCTGCCTTATTCTCCTGACTGCAAATGCAGCAGAGCTCAACCTACTTAGTATCGCTGTTATATGGGAACCCCACTGCAATTTTGAGTCCAATGTAATACCTAAGAATACAGTTGACTTAACAAGTTATAATTTTGACCATTAAGTTTAATATTTGTATCTAAGTTTCTGTTTGATGAGATCGCTAGAGAGAATTTCATACATTTCGTTTTTTTTCGGGTTCAATACTAAGTTATTGGCAGCAAACCAGTCAGATATCATGGACAGGGTATTATTTGGTTTAATGTGTTCAGTATCCCTCCTTATTACCTTGAACAGTAATGAGGTGTCGTCTGCAAACATTACAATGCCTGATCTTCGGCTTACTATATATGGTAGATCATTTACATAAACATGGAACAGGAACGGACCTAGAATAGACCCCTGAGGTACTCCCATCTCTACCACTGTCTCTGACGAAATGGCTCTATTTATCGCTAGCTTTTGATATCTCCGTATTAAATATGACTTCATGAGATCTAATGCATGTCCTCTGATGCCATAAAGTTAAGTTTACAAATTAAAGTACCATGATCTACACAATCAAAAGCCTTGGAAAGGTCACAGTGTTCTGCCCAATGGCAAATGCTCCAATGGTGTCGTGTGACTCTTCCCAAGACTGCAAAATAAATTTTATTAAACTTGCACCTGCATCAGTAGTTTACCCACCCTTGGTGAAGGCGAACTGCTGTGCGTGCAAAATATTGTGAGTATTAAGGTGAGAAACCAATTGCGTAAGCATTATTAACTGGATGATAATCAGAAGGATTATCTCTATGACCTGATTTGAACATAGGAACTACTTTACTACATTTCATTAAGTCTGGAAAAATGCCATTGTCTATACATGTATTAAAAATGAGAGCTAGAGTGGGTGCAACGACCTCCAGAATAGATACCAGTACCTTGACTGATACGCCCCATAAGTCCCCAGTGCTCTTTATTTTTAACATTTCAAAGGACTTCAGTACATCTAGTGGAGAAACATGATGAAATTTGAAAAAAGTTAGTGATACTTATTTTACGTTGTCATTCAGAAGGGATTCAGCTATTGTGGTAGACGATGCTAAACTTTGAGTAGTGACTATAGGAATTTTGGAAAAGAAATAATTAAATCATCAGTTACTTTTACTGCATCAATCCTTTATTTAAGTTATCCTTTATTTTCAAAGATATTGTGGACTCTTTATTATGTTAATATCTGACATGTAATATTTCTGTAATATTATTAATAAATGAGTATGAGTATCGTCTCTAACGCAATCCATTCACCTTTTCCTTGGCCTACTTTTCCTATTACATCCCTCCACATTCATGCCTAATACCTTTTTGTCACGTGACTTTCATCCCTCCGCATAACATGCCAATATCACCATATACGATTAGCTCTCAACTTATCATCTATGGGTGCTACTTTCAGGCTTCCTCTTGTATACTCATTCTGCCAATTATCGATTCTAGCTCATAAATCAAGACGTTATGATTTCAATACATAAAACACATTCCGTATTTGTGCCCCGTATTCCCTATCTATCAACAAACAATTGAAAGTTCAAACCGTCGCCCTAAATCCGGGTCAAGGAGTACGATAAATACAGACATAAACGCCTGTATTCCCAATAAAAGTAGGTAGAACAGGTGAAACTTGATTTCAGTGCTACTTTTTTCAATTCGAAATTAGAAAATTCTGTAAATTTATATCCATCATAATCGTGTAAAAGCGAAATCTCTCAATTTATAACAGCGATCGTAAATATAAAAAATAACCACGCAAGAACCTACTTTGACTTACAATTCCATGATAAGGCTAAAATTAGAAAATTGTGTAAAATGTATTTACACCACACCTTGCCAAAAAGCGCGTTTTTCCGCACGCTGCGCGTCCGGGACAACCCCACTTTTTGGCCAAGTAGTGACGTAAAATTGTGTACAAAACACGGGTCGTAAAACAGAAAGACCTCTCTCGCATATTTATGACCCTCGCCTCTACGATATCGGCCTTTCTTTGTTTTACAACCCTTGTATCTTAAATAGCTATTACATCAGCTTCAACTTTACTGGACTTCATTATTAAAATAGCATACCAATGCTGACGACAATTTTTTTTTTTTTTAGGTCACAAACAGTCATATCCACCACCACCATATCAGCCAAAGGACGTCCTTAGCTGGACATAGGCCTCCCCCAATTTCATGGACGGTAAATGCCATAATCGCCACGCTTGGCATGTGGGTTGGCGATCGCAGTATCTCCACCGTACTAAAACAAAAATGTACTAAAACAAAAATAAACAACAGACCTGGAGGTTCATTATTTTAAATAGTGTTAACTATGTATATATTAATTGTGTAAACAAAGTACAATAAAAAGGAAACATACACGTACTCATTCAACAGGTTTGATATCTAGCTACAATAAGTCATTAACTGTTGTACTAAAATATCTTACGTTTTACAAGTAATTTAAGACTAGATATTGAATTATGAAAAGGATCAATATCAAATAGGTGCTTGTTATAGTAACTAGGAACTCGTCTGAAAAAGGTATGCCTAGAATAATTCTTGCGAGAAAAACTAATATGAAAGAGAGATCTAGGGCGTAAGGGATGATGCGGACAGCTGAGGGTAACTAATTTTAACAGATCTGGACAGTGGATTTTAGAATTTGAAACATAAACATAACATCTAAGTAATTTCTACGATTAAGTAGAGAAGGGACACCAAAGTGCTTTGCCGCTAAAGCAGCCGTTTCGAAATAGATATGTTCTATAACATAATGACTTCTAGAATATATTTTGTATCCTCTCTAAACGGTCAATATGGACTTGGTACTGCGGAGTCCAGATTATACAACCAAATTCAAGGATACTTCTAACTAGAGAATAAAATAACAATTTATAAGTATTGGGCCGCTTGAACGGCTGGCCAACACGAAGGAGCATCCCTAAGTTTTTGTAAGCACCTTTAGTTAAATTATCAATATGTTCATTATAGCTTAATTGTGAATCCATGGTAGCACCTAAATCCCTAATGGAAGTCACCCGCGTTATGTTATTACCAGATAAAGTATAATTGTATACTATCGGAGTGTGCTTCCGATTAAAACTTATAACGAAACATTTTGCAGTGTTTAAGAACAGGTGATTATTTGAGCAATATCTGACTGGTTTGCTGCCAATAACTTAGTATTGAACCCAAAAAAAACGAAATGTATGAAATTCTCTCTAGCGAACTCATCAAACAGAAACTTAGATACAAATATTAAACTTAATGGTCAAACATTAGAATTTGTTACTTCTACTGTATTCTTAGGTATTACATTGGACTCAAAATTGCAGTGGGGTTCCCATATAACAGCGATAGGAAGTAGGTTGAGCTCTGCTGCATTTGCAGTCAGGAGAATAAGGCAGCTTACCAATGTGGCAACGGCACGGTTAGTTTACTTTGCTTATTTTAATAGTATAATTACTTATGGTCTTATCTTGTGGGGATCAGCTGCAGATATTGAAACTGTTTTTATTTTGCAAAAAAGGGCTATCCGAGCAATTTATAACTTGGGATCGCGTGATTCATTAAGAGAATTTTTCAAAGAAATAGATATTCTAACCCTGCCGTCCCTATACATATTTGAAATAATAATGTATGTTAGGAAGAATTTGGGCAATTTTCCAACGAACGCTGATAAACCAATAGCCACGAGAAATACTGGGAAACTCAAAATAACCTTCTATAGACTAGTAAAGGCGAAAAAGTCGTTCTTGGGAAATTGTATCAAATTCTACAATAAAATTCCTAAACACATTACTGAACTTAGCAATTCTAAATTCAAATCTGTAGTAAAACAAACACTTATTTCAAGAGCATATTATAAGATAAACGATTACATCATGGATAGGGATGTTTGGCAGTGATAGCGTCCTGCACGGGTAATCTATCGCGAAAATATATTTTCTACTGTAGCATTGTTATTTAAGTAATTTTGTAGTAGCTGACACTGTAATTTTATATTTAACTATACAATGTATATTGTTTTGAAAAAATGACACCTCGCCGAGTTTCTTACGCCGGTTCTTCTCGTGGCAGAGGTATATTTTTCCGAACCGGTGGTAGTTTATTGACGTTCATAGGTGCATGTAATATGCCTAATTTGAAGAATAAACTACTTTTACTTTACTTTTTTACTTTTTACTTTAATAAAGGGCGAAATTATCTAAATCGTCCTGTAATGACTGACAATCTGCTTCAGACGATACGGCTTTATAGATTTTTGTGTCATCAGCATAGATGAGATGCTCAGAACTACGGAAACAAGTTGCCATGTCATTGACATACAATATAAAAAGTAAGGGACCAAGGTGTGATCCTTGAGGTACCCCAGAGGGGGTGGGAAGAAAACATGAAGTATATCCCTTCAAAGCCTGCCTGACTACGATTGGACAGGTACGGTTCTATCCACCTAAGAAGGTCACCGTGTATACCGAGCTCGAAAAGCTTCTTAATTAAATAATTATGGTTAATTTTATCGAAACACTTTGAGAATTAGGTATACACAGCATCCACCTGGTATCCAGAAGATAACCTATTAATAATAAAGTCTAAAAAAGTAAGAAGATTAGTATCAACATTACGACCTTGGCAAAAACCATGCTGACTAGGCGCGATATGTTGATAAAAAGCAGCCGTAATTTTATTGTAAACAATCTTTTCGAATATTTTCGCGAAAATATTTAATTTGCTGATAGGTCTATAATAATTCACCATATGTGCGTCACCACTTTTGAAAATAGGCGTTATTAGGGCCTTTTTTCCATAAAATATGGAAATAACCACTTGATAATGATTTTTATAGATTTGGGTTAGAGGTGCTGCTAACTCTTGAGCGCACATATAAATGAAATAAGGATGTGAAATAAGGATATGATTAAATCAGAACCACTACCCTTACAAATATTTACTTTCTTTAAGAGACCAGAAACACAATCCTCTGACATATGTATGCTACTAAGGTCTATAGGTAAGTCTTTAGGTTCAGGTAAATAGACAGACTGTGCGACAGAGCGATCAGGCACAAATACAGAGTTAAAATAGTTATTGAAAAAGTTACTAATTGTGTATCCATCCTTGGATGTATCATTAAGATAAGACATTTGATCTGGTACACAAGTACTTGGGAATTAAGATTTCATAAAAGACGAAAAATAACATGGATTACTATGTATGTTATCTTCAGCTAGAGAAATAAATTTATTATAACACTCGGTAGCCATTTTATGTTCCCTGGATCTTAAGAACACAAAGTTGTCAAATATCATGACATATAAAACTGTCTAGACTCGCCTACCCATACGACTTTACGTTATCTTGGCCTCGAGATTCGTGACAACTATGTGCATAATCCGAGGCGAGGCTTATACTGGTCATTCTAAGATGATTTTTCCCGTACGTCAGTAGGCATTGTGCGAACCCCGCCTCGAGCGGGTACTTATTCCCCGTTTTACACAGACATTTCTACGATGTGATTCTTTAAATTAGCTTATTATATAGCTCGGCGAGTTGCATAACTCAAAAGGCAGTGGGCGGGGCACATTGCTCGTAGAAACGATGGCCGTTGGGGCAGAAAGGTTCTTTAGTGGCGACCCCAACAAGGAGGACTGACGATCAGGTCAAGATCGCGGGAAGCCGTTGGACGAGGGTGGCGCAGGACCAGTCATTTTGGAAATCCCTGGGGGAGGCCTTTGTCCAGCAGTGGACGTCTTTCGGCTCATATGATGATGATGATTTTTATGTTTAAGGTGTATAAATGTTTAAACACTTTATTTTTTATTAGCTTTCTGTTGGCTGTTAGAAAATTCACGGTTTATTTTGTGAAGCTTTATTTGCGCCTTTACAATTACATTAGATATGAGCGGAAACGCTTTGGAGGCGCGTTCAGTTTCGGATTGATTTCACTCAGATGTATATTAAACCAGTAAAACAAGAATCGGTCATTCATAAAAAATGTGTCATAAATAACTAACATAGTTGTACAACGTTTGTGTACTCTTCTAGCCATAACAACACAACCCTTGTGAACCTCACTATGTAGAGTGCGTCACTAACATGTCAAATAGAACCACGGTCATTGTTAATTCACTAGAATATTCCACATATCTGTGTTATTCTTACTAGGGTAAACACCGCAGTTGACGGCCCGACCGCCTGATAGCGCTATGTCAATAAAATGACAGTAAATTGACGCGAAGGAAAATAATTCGGCAGTTTATTTGTCAACGGGATCGGTACTAGGGCTGGCTGACAATTACATGTAGTAATGATTTTATTTACATTTCTTTCCTCTATTTTCAGTTCAGTAATAAGAGAGCTTTAAGGATAATTTCTACCAAACGGCTCGCATCGCATCGGATCGGACCGGATTTTACAACCTCCAAACGATATTAAATCATATACTCAGTATTTAAGGTCTATATTAGCAAGCCGTATAGTAACGCGGAAGACGCCCGCAGGTAACTATCAAGCCTATATTAGTTAAAAAGCCGCTAGCCGCTGTTTGTGAGAAAGGGACATAAGAAATTTTAGTTGACAGAGGTTTGTTAAGTTTTATGATTAAGGGGGATAGACTTTAAATTCTGTGTACATGATTTAATACCGTTTAAAGATTGTAAAATCCGTTCCGATCCGATGCGATGCGAGCCGTTTGTTGGAAATTTTATTATCCTACGTATCCACTAGCGACACTTGTACACAATTGTGATAATCTAAATTTAACAGATCTTTTTTTCAATATCTATTGAAAAAAGAAGGCCACTATGAGTATGTCAAATATTTAATTATGTATTTAAGTACCTTTTGAATATATCAAACAAGTTTTTACATTACTGGATTCGTCGATCTATGAGTTCAAAATGAAACGGCCGTTTGTACTTTACCGGCTGCCTTTTGATATCTCGAGTTTGCAATCGTATTCTTAAGAAACAGGAAAGTTATTCTGAAATAACTAGGGAATACGACGTCATTACTGACAGCTTACTAAAGATGAAAATCCCCCGACATTTTTATTGCACAGTTCAATATCTCGAAAACGGCTGAAATGATTTTGATGTCATGTCTAAGAACCATCGCTAAAAAAAACAGATTTCAAACAAATAAACCGCAATCTTAGCGGTTCACCCGTTTTAGAGCTGTGATGCCACTGACAGACGCACACATACACAGATAAACTTAATCCGTACCGCGTAGATATTTAAAAAAATCGTACGGCATTTATTTTCGAACCGTGAGATCTTCTAGAAGGCAGTACGGATGCCAAATTGGTTGCACTTTTTAGCACCATCCAGAGGCCACGTGTAATGTAACGGTGGGTACTCCCTGCTGACGTGGTGCAACTTCGACCCCCTTTGTCACGTGAGTGGGCAATTTGCCTGTAATGGGCGATTCACATCAAACGGCCGGAGTTGGCGCGCACCCGACTAGAGTCTAAGGAATTCGAACCCTCCATACAGAAGATAGATTTCATATTTGAATGGGTTGCGGCCAGCCGGTCGGCTGCCGCCGACTCTGCCGCTGCCGTTTGTATTCGAGGTCTAGCTTCTGTATGGAGGGTTCGAATTCCTAGACTCGGATAGTCCATTAGAAGTTCTCAAGCCGCCAGAAGGCCTTTAGTTTAGTTTAGTTTAGTTTATTATATCTCATTATACCATGTTCATATAATACAATTACATTCGGCTTATATTACTTATCGTATAGTGATCGTTCAAATACAATATTTAATGAAAATGAAAATAACTTAAAAAATAACGATGTGCATGATATATGCACTATATAAACCTACAAATTAAAAATATGGTAAAATTAATAAGCAATAAAAGGTCGTGTGTGCAATAAAAAATGTCAAAACAAAATTATAAATCAATATAGAAAATATTCAATGCTAATTTTATGTTTTATGCATATCATAGGTATAAAATCAAAAAATATAAAAACAATGTCAAAAAGGGAACGTATGTCAGAATTTACACTTATAAAAGTAGAATAAAATGAAGGTACCTAAGAAATAGGTACTTGTCAAATAAGAAAATAAATTAAAAATAATGTCAAATAACAAAACTAATGATTTGATGACAAATAAATAAGAAGTAACTAAATGTAACAAAATAGTTTCGTAAATGTATTATCGTACAATGTCGATGTATTCCTTGACTGAATAGAATGACTTTTCCAATAAAAGGTTCTTCAGTTTGCGCCTAAACGTTATTTCGCATGATTCATTTTTTATTTCAGTCGGTAAGCGCTCGTAATATGTTGGCCCTATGACCCGCGCGCTTTAACTTGGCTTAACGATTGCAGTCATAGACAGGAGCCGGGATCACCGACTTAACGTGCCTTCGAAAATGCGGGTGCGCTCAGTTAGTAACCACTCAAAGTGGTCACCCATCCAAGATGTGACAACGACCGCCATTTCTTAACCTCTCGCACCGAATATTACACGGCGACGGTGTTTTAAGTGCACTCGTGTTTTAAGACCCTTCTTATACAACAGCTGCATAAAATACTATTTATGAATTACTCCTTTTTTTAAGTCTGTTATACAGTCGAGATTGATAACTAATATAAGACGCAAATGATGGAATTAAGGGAGAACTATACCATATGACAATTCAATGTCATTATTCAAATTAAGAACAGTTGAATCATTCTGTAAAGATATTTATGGAGCAAGAGGTGTAATAAAAAAAATGTAAACTTGAACGTGAAGTTTCAAGTGCCACTGCTAATGTAAACATAGTTAGGGCACATTGACAGGAAATCTTATTTTGTAACATGCAATGTAAACCTATTATGTCACAATGTGTGAAAATGTTTCTATGGAAGATAGATGGTAAACATGACTACAGTATGGGGTTCTTCAAGAAAGTAGTGTATAAATTCTTAAAGGGTCGGCAACGCGCATGTGACACCCCTAGGAGTTGCAGGCGTCCATAGGCTGCGGTGACCGCTTACCATCAGGCGGGCCGTACGCTTGTTTGCCACAGACGTGGTAATAAAAAAAAAAAACATAACTTTGGTGCATTAAGTGAAAAGATGAAACTGTCATGTGCGTTGTATGTTTTTGTCATGTAGTGTGTAAACTTATTTAAATGTAAAGATATTTTTGTAACACTCAATTGTAAAGATATCTTTGACCTGGAATGTACCTGGATCATGTACATAAACTTAATCTCATCGCCTCTGCACGAAAATCATCATGATCATCATCATATCAGCAGTAAGACGTCCACTGCTGGACATAGGCCTCCCCTAAAGAGTGCCACAATGGCCGGTCCTGCGCCACCCGCATCCAGCGGACTCCCGCGACCTTTACCAGGTCATAAAAAAAATATTGGGGGACCACCACCACCACCACCATATCAGCCCTAGGACGTCCACTGCTGGACATAGGCCTCCCCCAATTTCATGAGGGGTAAATGCCATAATCGCCACGCTTGGCATGCGGGTTGGCGATCGCAGTATCTCCACCGCACTCTAGGAATGCTGCTGCCCATTCCCCGGTGGTGTTGGTCGTAGTTTTAAGAACATACCCGGGTCCACGGGTGGGGTTTGAGGGACAATCTTACACAAATCCACCTAGTCCCAAACTAAGCAAAGCTTGTACTATGGGTACTAGACGACGATAGGTATACTTATATAGATGAATACATACTTAAATACATAGAAAACATCCAAGACCCAAGAACAAATATCCGTGCTAAATGCACAAATAATGCACTGGCCGGGATTCCAACCCGGCACCTCTAGCATCGGAGGCAGTGTCACTACCAACTAGGCTAAACAGGCCGCCAGTCAGTCCTCCTTGTGGGGGGTCTACCCACGCTGAGCCTTCCGGTACGTGGTCGCCAATGGAGAACCTATCCGCCCCAACGGCCATCGGCACGAAGGCAGGTAATTATCGAAGTATCGGTGTAAATTTACTGAGCCAAATAAAGGCGCTGATTAAAAATAAGGTTTATGTTATCGCTGACCCGATAATAAGCGTAAAAAGTTAAATTGAAACTTGAGAAATTCATTAAGGAGAGAGCCGGGGGCGTGTCACGTTTTCACTCGAATGTATCGTATTGTTAAAATTACACTTTTACTTGAGCTTTCCGCCCGTAGGATTTTCATTTCTAAATGAGAAAAATGTAGCTTTTAATTGTGTTACTGTAACTAATTCTAGATAAGCGCACCTTATTTTTTTTTACTTATTGTCAACAATCTAAACGCACGTCACTTTTGATTTTATTCGAAGATCTGAATACCGAAAAAAGGTATCCCAAGAACTACAATACAGTATGTAAATCTTATAATATACAAAATAACTCGGCCCAAAATGTCTCAAAACATTAACGTAAACGCTTATTGACAGGTACTTGTCGACGAGACATCCCAAGTTTACGTTAGTTGGTTTAAGTTAGTTAATAGTATTTACTTGTAATAAATGTTTTCAGTAGTAGGAACGTTCCTCTCTCTCGGATCTCTCCACACTTCCGGTCACAGTCAAGCTTTCTTCCCGAACGCGTTCACAATCACTCGCGAATTACGTACACCAACTAGGATTTGGGAATCTCTCACTGTGCGCAAACGCAAATTCTTTACTATTTCGATGTGTTTTAATTTTACGTAAAAATCATTTTACAAATAAGATCTTTGGTTAAAATTGTTACACGTGGCATTTAAATGTTATATTTCGTTCATTGACTGCTGTTGTAAAATATAACTTGAAATCGCAGAAATAAAATAAATTTAGACCCATCAAAGAGTTTTGTACATTTTAAAATAATTGTAAATATTCTCCACGGCTTTCAATTAAATAATTAATACGTGGAATCAGACTACAAACAAAAATAAAAATCTAATGGAATAATTACTAGGTATCCGTAGATTTGTGAAGTGTTAAAATAATGTAAGGAAATGTCTAAGGAATAAAGTAATTTTCTCTATGCTTTTTATCAACACTGTCAACTACAGAATGTCATCTAAATATATAAAAGAAGAAACTGACTGACTGACTGACTGACTGACTGACTGACTGACTGACTGACTGACTGACATATCAACGCACAGCCCAAACCGCTGGTCCTAGAGATTCCAAATTTGGCACGTAGGTTCCTTATAAGGTCTAGGGGTGCACTAAGAAAGGATTTTTCAAAATTCAACCCCTAAGGGGGTGAAATGGGGGTCCGAAGTTTGTATGGGGAAACAAGATTAGTTGGACTATTTTATTCGAAACTTCACAGGAGTATTTCTAACGATAAATGAGTAAATACGTGTTTCAGGTTTTTTGAGAAATCAACCCCTAAAAGGGGGAAAGGTGGTGACAAATTCTGAAAATCGACATGGTTATTGTTTTTATGATATACCGGGTCGCTGATAACGAAAACAACAATGATTTTAAAATCTCACGTGGAGGACGTGAAATACCATCCCCCATGTTGGGGTGCGAGGGGGATGAAATGTCTAAATATTAATATGGGTGTCGTTTTTATGGTTTTTTGGGACGTTAATTACGAAAATGGCATCGGTTTTGCAATTTAATACTGTGGACATGAAAACTTTTGAAAGTTTGTGCCAAATTTCAAGAAATAACTGACTGACTGAGTGAGAGACATATCAACGCACAGTCCAAACTGGTGGTTCGAGAGATACCAAATTTGGCATGTAAGTTCCTTATAAGGTCTAAAGGTGCATGAAGTGCCGTGAGTTTCCTATGAATATACGACCTTTTTTGATTCAATGTATTGTAAGTGGTTTTATTAATCAGTGCCGTCCGATACGATTTCGACATAAATCGATATTTGAGCGCCCGAGAGGACTCTTATTAGGAATCCGAGGTACCTAAACTTTGAATAAAGTAACAGCCATATTTATTTTCTACATTTCCGTCCCGATTTCGTTCAAAATCGATATTTGAGCGTCCGAGAGGTCCCCTAACACGAATCCGAGGTAAAATTTGGAAAAAGTGGCAGTCATATTGATTTTTTTCATTTTCAACCCGATTTCGTTCAAAATCGATATCTGAGCGTCCGAGAGGTCTCCTAATACGAATCTGAGGTAAAACTTGGAAAAAGTTGCGGCCATATTGATTTTCTACATTTTCAACCCGATTTCGTTCAAAATCGATATCTGAGCGTCCGAGAGGTCCCCTAACACGAATTTGAGGTAAAATTTGTAAAAAGTGCCGGCCATATTGATTTTCTTCATTTCCGTCCCGATTTCGTTCAAAATCGATATCTGAGCGTCCGAGAGGTCTCGTAATACGAATCCGAGGTAAAATTTAGAAAAAGTGGCGGCAGTATTCATTTTTACCATTTCTGTCCCGATTTCGTTCAAAATCGATATCTGAGCGTCCGAGAGGTCCCCTAACACGAATCCGAGGTAAAATTTGGAAAAAGTGGCAGCCATATTGATTTTCTTCATTTTCAACCCGATATCGTTCAAAATCGATATCTGAGCGTCCGAGAGGTCCCCTAATACGAATTTGAGGTAAAATTTGGAAAAAGTGGCGGCCATATTGATTTTCTACATTTTCAACCCGATTTCGTTCAAAATCGATATCTGAGCGTCCGAGAGGTCCCCTAACACGGATTTGAGGTAAAATTTGTAAAAAGTGCCGGCCATATTGATTTTCTTCATTTTCAACCCGATTTCGTCCAAAATCGATATATGTGCGTCCGAGAGGTCTCCTAATACGAATTTGAGGTAAAATTTGGAAAAAGTAGTGGCCATATTAATCATCTTCATTTTCGTCCCGATTTCGTTCAAAATCGATATTTGAGCGTCCGAGAGGTCTTTTAATACGAATCTGAGGTAAAATTTGGCATTCATACATGCCTGCATGCAAAAAAGTTTAATGTTACTATATAGGCGTGTGGGGTATATTGGATATGTTTTTAAAAACGACATAGAGGTTTTGATATTTTTTCCATTTAAATCAACCTTTAGATTTTTTTAAACGTATGGCATTTATTTACGAACCGTGAGATCTTCGAGAAGATAAGTACGGTTGCCAGTTTTTGTTGCACTTTTAGCACCACCCACGTGTAGGGTAACGGTGGGTACTGCCTACGGACGTGGTGTAACTTCGAACCCCCTTTGTCAAATGAGTGGGCAACTTGACTGTTAGAAGTTCGCAAGCCGCCCGAAGGCCTCTAACTTGGCTTAACGATTGCTGTCGTAGACAGCAGCCGGGATCAACGGCTTAGCGTGCCTTCCAAAGCACGAGAGTCAGTTAGTAACCACTCAAAGCGGTCACCCATCCAAGAACTGACCTGCGCCCACATTGCTTAACCTCGCATACCGCACGCAATAGGCGGGTGCCGCTGGGCCACGAGCGCTCTAAATTCTTGATAGTTTAGATAAATCGGTTGTAACAGACGGACTGACAGTAAGGAGTGCGAATGGAAGTGAGGTCAAATTTTCTTTTTTGATGCTCCAATGGGAACTGGCAAAACATACCTAATAAATTTAATTTTAGGAAAAATAAATGTTACACGTGATATTGAATTAGCCGTATTTCTGTACTTCAAAGGACCATAGTTTATGACCGCTGCGCGGTGCTTGGTCGTTATCAGACCTATTGGTGTTACTGTAGTACACAGATACTTTTACTAAGGGCCATTTAAGACATGCTTTTATTTCATCGGCCCTTTCCCCTTCGGTCTGTCGGAAATGTATGATAATAGTTTTCGATCCTTATTTTTGCCAAAATCAAATGAAATTCGACAGTTTGCCGGTTCTCAGAATGTATACTGACTTTTCATCTGTTCATCTGTTAATGAATCACAATCACCAAACTTTGTATACCGAAACCCCCAGAATGTAACAACTACTTTTCTGGAGACCTTTTTGGCAAACGGTTAAAAATTTCGATTAGTACGCGGGCGAAGCCGCGGGCAAATGCTAGTTGTGACATAAGAATGACAATAAATCAAGTCAATAGCTTGTTGATTAAAGTAATAACATTCAACAACTGTGAAATATCTAGCGGTATAACACTAAAAAAACTCTGAAACAGTGTGTGTGTGTGTCTTCTTTGTGCAAATCATACGTTTGTAAGTACACCATTAACCAAGGATTCTCTTTGGCAGCTAATATTGTATCGTACTTGGAATGCATGTTTGCGTTTCATCGCTGTGTTCAATTGCATCAATGTCTTATCCACAACGATAAGTGATAAAATCGCAACCATCATCATAGGCCCGCTGCATTACGTTATTAACATGAATTATCTATGATGTATACCCTAATAAAATCAGAAGAAGCAGTTTAAAGCAGATATCTCAAAATTATATACATATTAACCCATCAACTGTTATTCATGTGCACCAACTTGTAATTTCCTATCACTATGTACAATCATAAATCGGACTTATGTGTTGGTATTCTATGTTCATAGAGAGATATATTTGAGGAAGCATCTGTACCTAAAAAAACTTCGTTTATTTGTTCATATAATTTCTGTTTCTGTGTTATCTCCTTGAATAAATAAATAAATAAGAAGACGTTTTGTAAGAAGAACTGCAGAGTATTGTCTTCAATTGTTTTGAAGCAATAACAGTAACAGTACTTACATATACTAAAAAAATACACTTGTAAATAGAAACAAAAGTGATGTCTACACGTTGACATCACTTTTTCGATGGGTTGATACGAGTATGTCCCTAAATAATACCTAGTTGCCATCAAAATCTGAAAATATTTACCGCATAACATCCATTTATCTTATTGCATTTTATCTTATTCCTAGCTAATGTGTTGAAAAACGATGTATGTTACTCATGCACTTGAACTTTACACTCTAGGCTTCCTTATCGCGATTCCGCCTCTAATGTAATGATCAACCTACCCCACTTGTATCACAAATTACTATCCCACGTGCGACGGCTGTAAGCTAACACGCCATGACAATGTTTCTGTTTTATTGCATTAATAAAAACCACATTACGGAACAGAACGTATGTTAACTCCCGTTCAACTGCCCAGCGTTCTTGTGCATGAAATGAAAATAACTTTAGTGTGCCGTTATGAACTTAGTACGTTTCTCTTCTCTGAGATAAATTACGGACGTTTTTAGGTAGCGACATAACTTGACGAGGTTTTCCGCATAAAAATGCGGATAAAAGATTGTTTTAGGCATTTTTTGTGTATTGTTCCTGAATTGCGAATGCTGTTGCGAATGAATGTTTGAATCTTAAATTAATTACATGCTAATTTGCAAGTTAATATTATATAATAAGGCTTTTATTGACCGAACAAATAGAAAATCACAAATTTTTTTTTTCAACAATTTTAATAATATTTCATACTAAGTATTTAATTATTTTCATCTCATTGGAGTAAAAACGGCACAGACTATTTACCTACTTAAAAGGTTATGTCCAAGCTGTTCTGAAGAAAAACTTTTAGCTACACACATTTGTTTTATAAAAAAAAAAACAATCATCCAGACACCTTCAAGTCACCACCCTGGATGAATTCGAGTAGCATGATCTACGTATAAAAAAACCGCGCTTGATTTCTTGCTCATCATTTTATAAGTAAAACCAGGTTACAATCCCAATTGTCTTAACAAGATGAAGCCCTTCCGAAATTCATTCCCAAAATAACTCTGATCTTCTGAATTGTGAATAAAATCTCTTAAACATTCCATCTCTAAACGTACAGTCATTAACTCGAGCCTCCCGCGCCCAATTTGAAATTTTAATGAACAAATTGAAATACAAATTTAAATTTTGAATTGTTTTTAATCTAGAGGCAAAAAAGCTAAATAAAATCTGTCACAGATTCAATTATTTGAGCCGCTTCGAGATCCAATTAACTTTTTCACTTGAGAATGTAATAAATTAGTGGAGAGGATTAATTTGTGAAGTGATCGGACGAGATAAGGGTTTTGTGGGGAAAATAAAGACTTGGGAAGTTGCGTGAAAACGTTTCAGAATATTAAGTAACGAACGAGCAACAGCTAGCTTTTGTTTCGACAAGGATTATAAAAATTTCACCAGCTGTTCGTAAGAAATAGAAGCTTGGAAAAAAATACGTAACTACTCGTAAATCCCTGACATTTTTCAATTAACTATCATTTTTCAAAATAAATGTACGAGTTGGTAGTTAATTTACCTTTCAAGAAATATCTTAAAGAATATTTTACTAACGCTTTTTTACTTCAGTAAAAATATTCCTGTTATCTCGGAGAGGAAAAAAATATTCTTACCCTAGCATAGAAATGTAAACTGTAAATTGTAACGCCAGTTTTGAACTAATAATGCCTTTTTACAGGAATATCTAGCACTTTTGAGTATATTCTCTTAATCGAATGTATTCTAATTCCCTTGCAAACAAACTATAAATGTTCTCTGAATAATTTCCCTCGATTATACTAAACGGGTTCAAGTATTTCCGTTTATCCATTTAACCCATTTCGAGGTAGAGAGCACTTCTGAATTATATTTCAGAATGCAGAGCGTTCGTAATAGGAGTTATTTATCGATGAAAATCTGAATTAATGATAAGATTTCACGCTAAAACATTTTTGGCTTTGACTGTAGATCCATACTAATATTAAGGCGAAAAAGTGTGTTTGTTACGTTATGAGCGCACAAAGACACTTAATTAGTACCTACATAAAAAATAGGGTAGTACAAATAATCTTCTACTGCCCGCGCGCACGGCAAGCGCGAAAGACAATGGGATCCTGCCGTTTTGCCAAAGTTATTTTGGTAAAATTTCATTACCCAAACAAATTTTGGCAACTGTTACGTTTGGTAATGCAATCTTTGGAATAATTTTAGTAGGCACATTTTCATTTGGACAAATTTTTACTTAACATAATATTATCACGGAAAATAACGTTCAGGCATTTGGTCTTTTACCAAATACTTCATTAAAGCAGAAAATCTTTAGACAATAAATATTTTGTCAAATGAATTTGTCTGAAACAAGTTAAAAGTTTAATACAAATCGTACAATATCTACATACTTATTACTTGAACTTGTAATATAACAACTATGAATCTAATAGTAATATAGCCACAAAGCCAAGTTCAAGTTTTCATGTAGGCAGTAGGGAACAGGAACTTAGTGGCAAAACCGACTCGGATCGCGGATAGGTTAGAAGCCGAAAGCGGGAGCTTTGCTAATATTAAGGCGAAAAAGTGTGTTTGTTACGTTATGAGCGCACAAAGACACTTAATTAGTACCTACATAAAAAATAGGGTAGTACAAATAATCTTCTACTGCCCGCGCGCACGGCAAGCGCGAAAGACAATAGGATCCTGCCGTTTTGCCAAAGTTATTTTGGTAAAATTTCATTACCCAAACAAATTTTGGCAACTGTTACGTTTGGTAATGCAATCTTTGGAATAATTTTAGTAGGCACATTTTCATTTGGACAAATTTTTACTTAACATAATATTATCACGGAAAATAACGTTCAGGCATTTGGTCTTTTACCAAATACTTCATTAAAGCAGAAAATCTTTAGACAATAAATATTTTGTCAAATGAATTTGTCTGAAACAAGTTAAAAGTTTAATACAAATCGTACAATATCTACATACTTATTACTTGAACTTGTAATATAACAACTATGAATCTAATAGTAATATAGCCACAAAGCCAAGTTCAAGTTTTCACGTAGGCAGTAGGGAACAGGAACTTAGTGGCAAAACCGACTCGGATCGCGGATAGGGTAGAAGACGAAAGCGGGAGCTTTGCTCCTGCTTTCGTCTTCGAGGGTATTTTTTTTATAAAAGAGCGGGAAAACTTTGCTTGCTTGCTTGCGTAAAATATGTTTTTCCAACTGAAACATTTGACTACTTGAAATTTGGTTAAAGTACTAGTTGGTAAGCGAGTCATTGTCTAACTGTTCACTTGCCAGACATTAGGTTTGTATTGTAATTATTTGTCAAGAGTTTATTTGCCAAATAATAATTTGGCAAATGAAAATTTGCGGAAAATTGTTTGCGAAATGATAATTTGTCAATATTTTTTTGATATAACAATAGAGACCCAAAGACAATTTAAGTTCTAAGCAAAACAAGTCCTTACAACTAGATACACTACAGTTTGTTAATTATTTTAGTTTATGAGCACCTATAAAAATAAATTAAAGTTTCACATACTTTAAGGGTTAGTTAGTTTAGGTGTTCCAAGTAACCATAGTTACAATATTAGGCAAGTAAAACAACGCATTTTATTCATTTTGTACATCATGTTTCATATAAAAATTTACTGCTTAAGACACAATCGATATCTAAATAGAAATAGTGTAAGTTTTTTTTAAAACGGCCAGATTTGGTTCCCGAGCTGAGTACAGGTTTTTGTTTATGTATGAATGCAGTTTTTTTTGTTATTAATAAATAAATAATAATAATAATAAATATTGGGGGAAAATCTTACACAAATCGACCTAGTCCCAAACTAAGCAAAGCTTGTACTATGGGGACTAGACGACGATATACATACTTATATAGATAAATACATACTTAAATACATAGTAAACATCCAAGACCCAAGAACAAATATCCGTAAAAAATGCACAAATAAATGCCCTGGCCGGGATTCGAACCCGGGACCTCTAGCTTCGGAGGCAGGACCACTACCAACTAGGCTAAACAGGCCGTCAAAAAATTAAAATCAATGACATGAGTCCTAAGAACGGATCTTCGTATATCTATACATATAATAAAGCTGAAGAGGGTCGAAAGTCTGTACATGGAAGATATTCGAAAAAAAGTTGCCTGGGGATACTTAGAATCGATAACAGAACACGTTCCAACAGTTTTTAGAATTTTTGTCTGTTTGTCTGTTTATCTGTTTGTCTGTTTATATGAACGCGCATCACGTGAAAACGGATTTTGATAAAAACTTTACTAATCTGTCGAGTAAATACCCGGTCAGGTTTTAGGCTATAAAAATTGTGCAGATTTGGGTTAAAGGGGGGTAAAAAGAGGGGTTGAATTTTGTATGGGAACTCCTATAATCCATGAGTTACAGGTATGAAAATTGGTCAGCATATACATGATGACAAAAGAAAAACATCCTCATTTAAAATTTGTGAAATCTTAAGATATAAACTGAAAAAAAAAGTAAACGCAAGCGCTGCGCCGCGGCGCTGCCCAGTGTGCGCGCCAGCCACCACGGTCTCTTCAAAACATGCAATTACAATGTTGCTTTTGCCGTTCACTTCATGTGCACTCACTTTATACCATAATCCCTATACTTAATATTATAGATGCGAAAGTTTAGATGTTTGGATGTTTGTCACTGAATCACGCAAAAACGGCTGAACAGATTAACATGATTTGTATGCTAATAGTATATAATCTGGATTCACTTATGTATATTATAAGTGTACTTTTTGTCCCGATGATCTTCCATCAAAGGGATATTAAATCGGGGATGCAAGTATGGTCCATGAAACGGGGTGGTTTAATCCTCATACTCCATTCTACGATTTAAGTTTCAGCTAATTGGGAGTATAACAGCGTGTCAAGAAATTTAACTTAAAGCATAGCAGAATTGTAAACAAGTTGACAATTCATTATGTCAAAACCGAAGTATCATAATTCCTTCTGATTGTTGACGCTATTTTTGAGCACAACCTTTTCGCAATAAGTTCTACTTTGCGTGTACATCAAAATGCATTTGCGATACTTTGGCATTTGTTTTTATTCATATGCTTAAATACAAAAACAGTTGATTCAATGCACACTTTGTATCGTCGGTGTACCATTTAATTTTGTCGTGCGTTGTTTTTTACGTAATTGTTGACCCTTCACACCATAAAAACTGTTTGATATAAGAGATCACTTGAGCTGGGCATCCCAATCGTCAGCATAGACAGTTGGAGCATCTTAGATGTACACTTAGAAGAGGGTCGAAAGTCTGTACATGGAAGATATTCGAAAAAAAGTTGGCTGGGGATACTTAGAATTGATAACAGAAATCGTTTCAACAGTTTTAAGAATTTGTGTCTGTTTGTCTGTCTGTTTATATGTCTAGGCATCACGTGAAAACGAACGAATGGAGTACAATTTACTCTCATTAATATGGCAACTGGATCTTCAGCGACGACATATCTCGGCCTTCGGCCTCGCATGCCTTGCCACTCTCCTTCGGCTTTTCAGTCATCAACCTTACATGCAGAATCTACTCTGTTGGGAGGCTCGGCCTTCAGCCTCGCGTGTCTCGCCTCTCTGCTTCAGGCCTTCGGCCCTCAGCCTTACATGAGAAGCCCGCTCTGTGTGATTATTCTCGCATGCCTTGCCACTCTGCCATTTTCACAGATTGTGTATTTCTGTTGCCGCTATAACAACAAATACTAAAAACAAATTAATAATAATAATAATTAAGGGGGGCTCCCATACAACAGAGTAGTTGCCGCTAAAACAACAAATACAAAAAAAAAACTCAATAAAACAAGTGTTTAATGGCACCAGCTTTTAGCCTTTTTTCTTCCCTTCGTGCGCGAGTCCGACTCGCACTTGGCCGGTTTTCTTCCTTACTATTAATTCCATATGGCGGTGGCATCAGTATCCCTTATACTGGTCGTCTCATACACAACACTTTTTTATTTTTTGTAACACCTATAGAATTTACAACAGTTGAGCAAAGGCCTCCCTTCTTAATTTCCACTCATCCTGGTTCTAAGCAATCTCTGGCCAATCATTGTGAAATGCATCTACGTCCACCACACTTACCTGATATCTCATTTATCCTCTTTAAAGTAAAGGAATAATTTATTTATTTGACACACCAATCACAGACAAAGCTGAATTTATTATTTACTTTTCAGTCATCAACCTTACATGAAGAATCTACTCTGTCTCTGCTTCAGGCCTTCGGCCCTCAGCCTTACATGAGAAGCCCGCTCTGTGTGATTATTCTCGCATGCCTTGCCACTCTGCTTCCAGCCTTCGGTCATCATACTTACGTGAAGAACTCGCTCTGTCGGGATAACGTTTTACGGCAGAACTGCGTAGCGAGACTTTTACCATTGTACAATGTACATGTACATACGCGGATGCAGTCGCGGGCAAAAGCTAGTATCTTATAGTTTCAGACTTTCCCATACTGACCGATCTAAATGAGCCATCCATGTATATTTGCTAAGTTAAATTTTGAAATAGATACTTCTTTTTTTGCAGTGTGTATGAGTTAGTTGCCCTACACGCAAAGTTTCAATTTTAGTTCCGTTACTACGACTATATGGCGCTAAAATAAAAGGGTATTGGCGATTATTTGTAGAAATAATAATATTATGTTTGGGTTCATGTATGGTTCTTCTCTTTAGTGACGAAAATTAATAACCCGCTACTGCTTATTTCGGGAATCATTACTTAATGGGGTGGAAAGCGGGTGGTGGCAGTTTGTATGAGAGATAATTAAGCAAGTGACTAAAATAATTTAATAGCAATTATTGTTCAAAGCGATAAAGAGTTCTTCACGGACGGAGTCGCGGGAAAAAGCTAGTTGTCTATAAAAACGTCATCATTTGTACATTGCTATACCGTCATTGACTAGGTGCCATGTAATTTGGGGAGGCCTATGTCCAGCAGTAGACGTCCTTCTGCTGATATAATATTGATGTAATTTAGCCTTTAATTCATACAGCAAACAAGTGAGCTACTCGTGAAAAGTTACAATTGGGCATTAACCTGTGTTAAAATTTATAACACGCTGTCACTATAGTAGATTTACCATCCACCGCCACTCTATACATACCATTGAGGTGACAGCTGAGGACGTGTCGGTTTGTGACCGCTGGTCTCATTCAGAAGTGACCACCGGTTTTAATGTCTTCAACCCAAAGAGCTGCTGGACGATCGAATTCATAGTTCTTTTAAATATTATCGACAATGATAAATACATTTAGCCTTCATTTGCCTACGCATGGCCTCAGCCTTAGAGTGGATAGAATGACTCAGTTCAAATAATTAAGCCAAAAAACTGTAATTAGTAAACTGATTGAAGATAACTCTGACAGTATCGCGGGCGCCGCAAACAAACTTGAGAAGTTCTGAGTTGTCATTCACAACGCTACACCTATGGCGAACCTTTTTGTTGGTTGTTCAGCATCTCCTCAGCACTTACCTTAATGCTGGGTGGCCACCTGCGCTGGGTGCTTTGGGAGCCGTGTCGGGTCGCGTCACCGCTACGGCGGGGCGGGCTGCGGGCTATCATTTTGGGGACGGCGGAGCTGGCGAACCAGCGTAACTCAGATCTCCAACACAGATCAAATACAGGCTACTACGTAACAGACACGGTAAGAGGTACGAGGTTAGGAACGGAGCGTGGCGGCGCGGCGATATATCTGTTTGGCTGTAACGCTTTCAAAGGCCGGCGTAACGTCATTTGACGCTGCCTACGACGATACGCCCGTATAGAGGCATATTATTTTATATTGATGACGTTTAGAAACCTTATGTGTACATCTTTAAGAATATTAAAGTAGTGCTACTTATTTTAATTTTGCTGCTTAGAGACCATGTACCATCTGCTTAGAGACCATCTCTAAGGACTTTGGAATAATAATTAATAATTACATTTGGACGCTCTATGACCATAAACTCGTACATCTCTGAGATATTAAATTTATTTTATATACGTTTGGTTATTCGGACAGAGACCGTATACTTATTACCTTCAAATTTTGACAATGTCTTACCCCCTTATTCATAAACGTCCATCAAGCCTCTATTAGTTAACAAGCCGCTAAAGTTGGTTTGTCCTTATCTGTCACTTTGACATTTACGTTTGTGAGAATTGTGAGAAAGGGACAAAACAACTTTTAGTTAACAGAGGTTTGTTAAGTTTTATGAATAAGGGGGTTAAGTTTATTTTCATTGAATGACATTAGTTTCTTCATCAGTATAGTTTTGAAATTATTATTATTATGTCAGTTTTTGAATTGTATAATTTATGTTTTGACTTGTAAAAGTACCCTTTTGTGGCCTACTTGAAGTATATTTTTTTGATTGATATGTACATTTGGTAGTCTGTAAGGTACATGTTAAAATAGGCATTTATTGAATCAAATAAATAAATACGTTGTTGTGCTCAAATTGTTAACTAAGAAAATTGGCTGAGGAGTAGGTACCTATACTTGTATACACGTACTTATAACGTCCGATTATCTATGTGTTGTTGTTACGAATCCCAGTATCAAGTTACACTAAATTTGAGCAGTGAGAAGGGATGAACCAAATTGTGAATAAAATAGCTTGTTTACGCTAAATTTAACCGCAAGTTTGTGAGGATTTGCAAGAAGTTTAAATAAGAAACCAGTAACAAAGCATCTCCTTAAGGCGCAGTGTGGATTAGTTTTAAGTTTGTTGTTCCTAGTCCCTGCGGCATGATGGGTACAGACTTGTATATTATTTTAACGCTGTTGTAAATTTGTAGGAATTAAAACACCTACAAATATATGACAGGTTAATGGCACGTTTCTTTCTTCTGCTGGCTTATAACTACAAATCATTTGATACTAGTTTCTGAATCAAAAAAGTCGCAGTACGCAGTTGGTATACTTTTTGTTGATACATTCATATTTATATAATCGTTGCGCTAACCGCTCGTAATGTCGATCAATACAATACAATCACATTTAAAAATATCTCTAACATATCCATCTAGTGCTAAATAAAAATACCACTCACATTTTCTGGATAAAGGGTTCAAACAAAAATATATCACATATTCTCTTTAATTCATTCTGTCAAACCAAATTTAAATCCAGGGTACAAAACTAATGGATTTATAAAATATCTGTACCCACTGCATATTTAGCTCTGTTTCTCGTTTTACCATCGAAATAGCTTGTTAAACCCAATTGGATTTATTTAAATGGTCGCTCACAAGCTCATCGATATGTAGATCGTAACCAGTGGGCATGATTTCGTTCGATTGAAGCCTTTATGTTGACTATCAATGTGAGAGCTCCATGCGTTCATATTTAAGGAAAACATTAATATCTTGTGGTCCATTTCTTCAGAGTAAGCCAATCCCTTGGGGAGGTGGTCTAAATCCCCATCACTTAATGTTGCCAATTAACACCTGTTTTCCTTATATTCAGTGTCATACTAGGTTTAAGATACGTTGTCATACAAAAAAGCAACGGAATGTATCGAAGATACAACAATTTATTTTCCTTACTAAATGGAATAAACATCAATGTATAAGCCCAAAAATGAATAGAACTAGTACCTATTATGCTTGAGAATTTGGTTGATCATTATTTACAGTAAAGTAAAATATATGTGAATTTCGATAGCTCATCCCTCAATACAGGCCCAAAATTAAGACGCATAACCTTTTTCCTTGTTTATACGATAATGAATTCTTATAATTTTTACACGGACGCAAATTTACGATTATACTGTAATTACTTATCATAAATAAAAAAAATAGACCTAAGCTAGGCTTTTGATAGGTAACAGACAGGAAAGTTCTGCGGAAGATCCTGGGACCTGTCAAGAACGATGACGGCTCTTAGAGCATCAGGAGAAATGCCGAGATCGAAGAATTGGTGGCCAAAGAGAATATCATCGGCGAAACAAAGGCGCACAGACTTCGCTGGTTCGGCCACTTACTGGGAGAGGATCGAGCCGTCAAGAAAGCATACTTGGGGCGACCGAGTGGGCGCCGCCCAGTTGGTCGACCCAGGTATCGCTGGGAAGACAGTGTGAAGGCGGATCTGAAGCAGCTTCAGGTCGAAGACTGGCAGGAGGCTGCGCAGGATCGGGAAAGGTGGCGTGCTCTCGTTTCGGAGGCCAAGATCCTCTTTGGGTCGTTGCGCCATTAAAGTAAGTAAGTAAGGCTTTTGATTTCGTAAACCATTCCATTTTCCTGCGTAAATTCAGAGCTATGGAATCAGAGGTAAAAAGTGCACGATTGGATAAATAGTTATTTATCTGATAGCCAAAAGTGTACGGAATGCTTATTACTATACTTTTATTCATTTATTGCATACATGTTGTTAAGATTATATGGTGTCACACTAAGTTTATGGATCAAACATGTGTACCCTGCAAGGATCATTGCGATAATGATATACTTATAACTAAATTCTCAATTAAGCAATAATTTTAATACATTTAATTATTATTATTTTATGCATAAATCAGTCAGTCATAAATTACACAATTGAATAATAAGCTTTTTGGACAAGAAAAGTTAGAATGAATGTATGAACAGAATATATCATGTTTGTTCTCCGCCTTTATATTTTCCAGTATTTTATTATAAATTTTAATTGATCTGTAATGTGACCCTTGTTGGTATGTGTTTAATTTTGATTCGGGGACTGACAATTTGTTCCGACGTCTAGCGCTTTTTTCTTACTGACAAATATACAGACTAGTCTCTAATAAATAAATGCATGGTAGAGTCAATATAATTTACTCTACAAAATGGTGTCTGCTGCTTTCTGGCAAGCGAATGTTTACAATAATGCGCAGGCACTTTTTTTGTACGACAAAAATTAGGTGAGCGTTTACACTGTGGCCCCACGTGATTACTCCGTAGCGAAGCCAGGCGTATGCGTAGGCGTGATATGTAGAGCGTGCGCATTCGACATTTGTGTTTCTTTTTATTACACTTAGTGCGTAAACGAAGCGCGAAAGTTTGGTTTTTAGGCTCTAAACATGTTCTTCCCCGTTTAAGCTCGTGTCGAGTTTTATTCCTAAAAGGTTTACTTCTGTTACTTTTTCAATCCCAATTTCATCAGTTAATTTCGTCAGGGTGGTTTTTAGTAAGGCTTGAATTGTATCAAATTCTGATTGCATGCCTAAAATTGGTAGAACATAATCACATTATTTGCACACTAAGATGTTTCGTAAATACGTTCTGGCAATAAACGCTTTGTATATTTGAATCATAAACAATAATTTAATACATACGTGTTTGCCCTTAAGTAGTCCTGGGTGTCACACCCACTTTCATTAATTAAACCAGGCTTCTTGCACTAATTGTCTCGGCTAAGACCTGAAACCAAGCTAACCTCTGTTAACCTAAAACATAAACTATACTAATTTTAATTGGGGTAGACGTTATTTATTTGGGCCTGAAATAATACCCGCAAACAATCTTCATTTGTCATCAAAGGCCTTCAATTACTAAATATACTCTACCGCAGGGGTCCCCTGACATTTTAGGGTTTCGTAATTACTAGAGTAAATCAAGTTTCGTAATCAAGCATTGTTGGTAGTTTGATATTTGTTTATTATGCACTTTAAAAACTCGATGGAAGAAAATATCGCGAGGAAATCTGCATACATCTGCGAGGAAATTGAAACGGTGTATTCGAATTCCGCTACCGCATAAGGTCTTCATGGGGACTACAACCCATTCGTCGTTAATGAAAGGTATGTACTTACAAATGGACGTATACAGGGTGATTTGGGAGACGCGAGCAGGACCAACACTACATACATAGTAAATGGCAATGAATCGTTCACCATTGTATTTAAGTGTAACACCCATACCTTTTTCCTGTATTTTAATTTTTGTTAAGTTAAAGTTTAAAGCTCTACAATCATGGTCACCCTACAACAACTGTTTTATTAAGATTAAACCTCTAACTGTTATGACAGCGCTTTGATTACGAATAAAGTAAATTGTCACATTGAGTGAGATACGATATTTCAAAAGTAATCGGATTCAGATGACATTCAATTTGACATGTATCACTTGACTGAAGTATTCTGATTGTAGAGTGACCATGAATTTCGTAAATAATTGAAAACATTTTGTTTTCAACACCAAACATAAATGAACGTTAATTTCACTAATAGTGGCACGAAGCAGTAGCTTATGATCTACTGAATCTGTAGTGTTGATCTTGCTCACGTCTCCCGAATCACCCTGTATATCAGGGTTACATACATACATAAACTCACGCCTATATTCCCAAAAGGCGTAGATAGAGCACATGAAAATTACTTTTCAGTTCCAATTTTAGCTATTGCAGGTTTATAGATGAAGAAAAGTGACAGGTTGCTATCCCATCCAACCTGGTTCCCATAGTCGACTCCTACCACACCCATGGGAAGAAAGGGGGTGGGACTATTCTAACCCAGCACCGACGGGTGATAGGTCAATAAAAGGCCTGTACCACAAATGGACGTGTATAATGGAGGATTACCTGGGTTATACAGGGTGAAACATTAGTCGTAAACAGAATTGTGTATTTCTTATTGTTTAACTTTAGTTTAAACATGTGGACGTAACAACAGGCAGAAATAATGTAACATTGTTTTTTAATTCGTTAAGTTAAAAGAATATTTTAAATTTACTGAGTCTCATGGTCACCCTAATCTGCTACGCCAACTGTCATAGAACCATAGCATGTTACTAAAATTAATCATTCAACGTCTTTATATTGGCTGGTAAGAACGTTAAAAAAAGATTAAATTGACAATGACAAATTCAAAAGTCATAATATTGCGCTACAAATTGAAATTGTAAAAAATCAAATCGCGTTTAAAATGCCGGCGCCGTATCCTTACACTTTTATTGAACGTTTCGATATGGTAAGAACAAATACGAGAAGCGTTCAAAGAACATTACCCCGAGTCAGCAGGTCCGACGCACAACCTGATTCGTAGCATGGTACAAAATCTCCGGGATTATGGACAGTTTTCTGTTCCAGCTCATGCACAGGCGAGAGGAAGGCAGGCTATTCGTCCGAAATATTTCACATGACGATCTTGTTTGATAGCCTAAGCAGGTACTCAATTGATAAGATAAAATAATTCTACATAACAATAATCAAAAGTGATACTTTAATCTACACAGCAACTAGTAAGTCTTGTCGAATAGGGTGACCATAAGGTTGGTGTTTTTGCTTTTATTAATCATTATTATTAAAGTTTAATTGTTCGCTTCTCGAGTTAATGCAATAAATTTGCCTTAAAATACTGTGATAGAAACAAAAATTTCTATTTACGACTATTGTTTCACCCTGTATACGTCCATTTATGGTACAGACCTTTCATTGACGAGATTGATTATGATACGCGTCCTAAATAAGTCATCCATAGGCATAGTTTTTGTGGTAACAATTTTTTGTAATAATAGTCGTAGGTCGGGGAATGTCGCAAGCGCTAGGGGGGATGGGGGGTGTTTAATTTGATTTCATTGTAATGTTTTTGAGATATTGACTGTATGTTTCGAAATAAACGATTTTTATTATTAATGGTATTTTCCGCTCACATCATAATGGTGTACCGGACCTTTGGGAGGCTTGCGCGGAGCCGAAGAACCGAGTACCACATAGCCAACACGTAGAGACCCTTTTGACTATTTAATGCAATGCAAGGGGTAAATCGAGCGGATGCTGTCCCTGCCTGTGTCATGTCATGGGACACACAGAGACTATTGCTGATTGATGGGATCTAAATTAGCCAGATTATTGGATGAATATGACGGACTAATAGCTGGGCTATTGAGTGAGACATAGGACGCCTGCCTAATAAATCTGCCTCTCATTTTTATCTCTGGCACACGGTGACTCGCCAATCGCCATCTACTAGGTAGGGTTAAATAGCTACACTAAAAAAATGGTCTAAGGGGAACACCGGTACAAAGCGCTGGGGGTAGAGAGGTGGAACTTGACTTTAAACATATAGCCAACTCGCCACTTAGGTGACCACATCCACCCCCGAGCAACAGCTCCAGCGACTCCACTCTGGACAGCCAGTTAAGGCAAGCTAGAGGTGGGGGGCCCACCCAAACAACCAACCCACAGAACACCCCCAGAAGCACTCAGGAACATAGGGTCGCTACACCCTAACAGCTCGCCGCAAGTTGACCTTTTGCACTGGAAATCCAGGGGGCAATGGGTCACATCCCTACGCTTTATTATTATTATTATCTAGACACGCGGCAGCGTGTCCAGCACAGTTCACCCCAGGAACTGGCGGACAGCAGCCGTGTGTTATTTTACACGAACCGTTTGGAGCCACTTTTGACCCCCCAATAACCTCAAAATCTATCTAACATTTAAAAATGAAATTTTGTACATGTAATAAGATTCTTTAGAATAACTAGAACCACAAATTTCATAAATATAGGTTTAATAGCTATTGAGATATTAAATTCCAATAAACGGCATTTCTACCACTGACTGACTGACTGACTGACTAGTAATAAAAAACCTAACCCACTTCCAGGTGACCTAGAAAGCTGAAATTTGGCATGCAGCTTGGTAATTATGTGTGTACACCAGAAAAAATCAGAAAACAGTGATTATTTTTTTTACTTTTATTATTATTATTATTTATGCTAGTTACCTCAGAACTAACCGATTTATTAACCGATTTGGAAAATTCTTTTTTTGTTTGATACGGTATACTTCAGGGCTGGTCCCATAGTTATCAGGTAAGAATCTGATCATAGGACTCTAAATCGAGGGAATTCTTCAAATATTTAAGGTGCACCTATAGCGATTTGGGTATTTTGTATATTAACTCGTGCATTCGCTCTTAAAAAGCACCATTTATTTATTTAAGAAACAAACAGTCGCTTACAAACAGGTTTACAAAAATATTACTTGAATTAAGACCTGGAGTTTCCTTATTACCATTTGGCGAAGATTGACAAAAAGTAAAGATATCCCATCAAAAACATAAATGTGAAAATGGGAGCCAAGTTCAATATTAAGAATATGCGATGCTTGGTTGTCGTCTTCACCGATAAAAGAATCGAGATCTAAATGGGTGCCAAGTTTCGTATAGATTCTCTGAAATGATGCCAAGTCCGGCACTATATTTTTACAGTAAAACTAATATATTGCGGCTTAATGCATTTTG
This sequence comes from Notocelia uddmanniana, assembly GCA_905163555.1. Classification (NCBI taxonomy): domain Eukaryota; kingdom Metazoa; phylum Arthropoda; class Insecta; order Lepidoptera; family Tortricidae; genus Notocelia; species Notocelia uddmanniana. Next base: position 23,505,443 of record LR991068.1, read on the forward strand.
AGCCTTAACTTGACAGTTTATTACTAGCTAAAATTGTTTTTATTTTATTTAATCGTATGGCATTTATTTACGAACCGTGAGATCTTCGAGAAGACAAGTACGGTTGCCTGTTTATGTTGCACTTTTAGCACCACCCAGGGGTCACGTGTCGGGTAACGGTGGCCACTCCCTACGGACGTGGTGCAACTTCGACCCCCCTTTGTCAAGTGAGTGGGCAACTTGACTGTTAGAAGTTCTCAAGCCGCCCGAAGGCCTCTAACTTGGCTTAACGACTGCTGTCGAGACAGCAGCCGGGATCAACGGCTTAACGTGCCTTCCAAAGCACGAGAGCGCTCAGTTAGTAACCACTCAAAGCGGTCACCCATCCAAGAAGTGACCTGCGCCCACATTGCTTAACCTCGCATACCGCATGCGGTAGGCGGGTGCCGCTGGGCCACGAGCGCTAAAATTGTTAAAGAAACTTGACGTAACAATTTCTATCACATTACTATTTATTATATTGTACTTTACAGATACTCTCTGATGTTGTGCATAGTTGTAATTGAGCTATGGACTAATATATGCCACAACATTAAATTCTATCCTAATGTTTATTAATTAATTATAGCTTGAAACTATGTCTTTTGAAATAAATATTTTTTTTTATCGCAAAGTTAAAGAAATATGTTTTTAGAGTGTTTTAAAACATTTTTCATACCAGCGGAATAGCAAATTTTATCGATTCTATCTTTTATTTGAAGATGTGGCAGTGGAATGTCTTGTTGAAGCTGTAAGAAATAGCTCACATGAAATTATTTTGTAGCTAGGCAAATTTCCCTCAACATTTGTATGAAAAAAGCACCAAAACGTTCGTCTTAAGCTAGCTCAATATCTGATTGCCATTTCAGTCTCTGTAACACAAGTGTACACAGCGGTTTATAAGCACATCTAGCTTACGCACACATTGCTTTGGACAGAAGTTTGCTTTAAGTACACTTTGGATCTGTTTAATTATGTAATGGTATGAGTATGGCAGCCGGTGTGGTCAGAAATAAGATACCTGCATTAGGGTTTTCACTTAAAGTGGAAATTTGTTTTTCCTGCTCAGAATCGTATCTACGATTGATTGTGAGATAGAAACAAAATACTTCGCAATGTTTTATTTTAGGTTTCCACTATGTTCCGGTTCATACAAAATTTACGTTCATTATAGAATTGGGAAGTTATTTTAGAAGTACATAATTTAAAGTCAATTATAATTTGCTCACGTATTTGTAGTAGATTTTTAGGACCCACTACACCGATAGCTTTGTCTGTTTTCTGTAACCTTTTGTACTGTATGGCCATCCCCGTTTTTCTTCTAGCTGAGTTTACACTCTATACTTTATATTAAAAATGCCAAAGTAAGTATGTATGCGTGTCACCTCTTCACGCTTAAACCACTGATTATACCACCACTGGACTTCTAACTCGACAAGACTAATTCCAGTAAGGTCTGGTTTTCCAAGGAAACCCCTTGGGTTTGGAAGTCAGTTGGCAGTCGCTTCCTTATAATTTTTTTTTTTTATAATATTGGGGGACAATCTTACACAAATCGACCTAGTCCCAAACTAAGCAAAGCTTGTACTATGAGTACTAGACGACGATATACATACTTATATAGATAAATACATACTTAAATACATAGAAAACATCCAAGACCCAAGAACAAATATCCGTGAAAAATGCACAAATAAATGCCCTGGCCGGGATTCGAACCCGGGACCTCTAGCTTCGGAGGCAGAGTCACTACCAACTAGGCTAAACAGGCCGTCGCCGGCCTTAAAACTATTGCTTACGCCAATGCTTGGGATTAGGTAGTGGATACCGGACATCTGTTAGGATGCAACTATTCTGGGATAACTCTTGGATGATGATAACACCGACCATGTCAGCCCAAGGACGTCCACTGCTGAACATAGGCCTCCCACAATTTCATGGAGGGTAAATGCCCTAATCACCACGATTGGCATGCGGGTTGACGATCGCAGTATCTCCACCGCACTCCAGGGATGCCGCTGTCCATCCCACGGTAGTCTTGGTCGTAGTTTTAGGACAAACCCGGGTCCAGGACATACCCGGATCCATACACCCACTGATTATTAATTAAATTTTGTATGTAGATAGTTGAATCCCAGGAATAGACAGCATTTTGTTAGGGTCCGTATTGAAAAAAACTAAAGCATATCGTGTAGCCGGACCAGTTACCTTCCTTTGTTAATTATCCACGCTTGCCAAATCTAACGTTGATAAGGGAGATTAACTCATAGAAACCTCATGACTGAGAGTAGTGGACATAGGACTCGCTTCAGTCTGCAGTGCTTTCCAAACAGACTGATTTCCTGCCTTCCTCAAACTAGTTTTGGCAGGCCGTTTTTCGAGACATGCGACGCTTAATGATATAATCCGCCGGTCTCTTGCCACCGTCAATGTGCCTGCTCTTCTTGAGCCGACTGCCATGGTCAGGGACGATGGTAAGAGACCTGATGGGGTGTCTTTAGTTCCTTGGAGCGTGGGACGGATGTTGGTGTGGGATGCTACCTGTGTAGACACACTGGCACCGTCTCACCTCCAACGGACTACAGTAAAAGCGGGTGCAGCGGCGGAAAACGCCGAAATTCTAAAGCGTAATAAATACAAGGGCCTCGGCAGAGAGTACATGTTTGTACCTTTTGGCGTCGAAACTCTAGGTCCATGGGGTCCCAGCGCGCATAAGTTATTTGCAGAAATTGCGAAGCGTCTGGTTGACGTAACTGGTGACCGAAGAGCTGGCGGTTTCCTCGCTCAACGTATCAGCATTGCGATACAGCGAGGAAATGCCGCCAGCATCCTCGGTACAATGCCTCAAGGGCCCGTTTTAGATTTAAGTCAGTTTTAATTTTCTTTATATTATTTTGGTTAAGTATTCTTGTATATATTTTCGCTGTACATAAATAAATGATTATATTCGTTTTGAGTTAATTTTGTATAACCATAAAAAAACTATGACCACTACTATTAAGCAGTAACGTGTGATTATCCACGCACGACTTTCAAATGACCGGGTATTCAAAATCGTGATTTTAAAAGCAGATACATAATAATGTATTTAGATATTATACATAAAACAATTTTAACACAATTTTGGCATCAAACCAGCGGGTCAAGGAATATAGAGTACCCTGTCAAAACGGATCCAAATAAAATCCAATACAGAAACGTTAATATCCGGTGCCTTAATAAATAACATGATACACAAACATGGCGGATATCACTCTAAGCCTCCATTCCACTCCTTTTCACTAAAAATTTCATTTCCATTTATGTTATGGGCTCAATTTGATACTGGGTCTTGAATTCCAGTTTGACTGCTGTGTGCTACGTGCGCTAGTATGTGAGAACAAGCATTCGAATATTACGAAACTCATTTAAAACGAGTGTAGAGTCTCCCTCAACAGTCTCGCTCGTTCGTTAATGTTAAGTTTGTTGACAAAACTAACCCAATTGTGATATGACGGCTGATATGATAATGATGATGATAATCACCAGCTATTAGTCAGTGATTGTAAAAGTACAATTTAATTCGTCAGCCGTATTCGATATTACCAATATAAACCCAAACTAAACACATTAGTAAAGTTTATTGATACAATAAGAGGTAATTTCAAAGCCTAGACAGCTGTCATTTCACCGCAAATATAGATCGGACCCTCGTCCTATCCAGATTACGCCCACTAGCAAAGCTTATATCTATTGTTTCTCTTTGGTGGCCTTATTTAGAAACAGCCACAAAAATAATGACTTGTTTAGAAGTGAGGCAGGGCATTGGAAATTCAAGGTACAAGGTAAGGTATAAATATTGAACAAGCGATATTGACCTTTTACATTTAATGCCAAGGTCTGGACGCCCGTCGGCCGCCCGCTGCCGCTGGCTGTCCTAAGGACAGACTTCGCCTCCTTGTGCGTATTCTATCCCTTGTACCTTCAGGAAAAGAGCGTACTCCCATCTTAAACGCCGGCAACGCACTTACAAAATAAAATTTTATGATGACGATTGATAGGGTAGGTAGGCTATGAAGGCTTACTGGACAATGTGTTGTGTTCTTAAGAACTTTTTGACTTGATACTGCCCGCGTTTCTACCACCGCTTGCCGCCAACAAGGCATTCATTCTCACGCAACAATATCATTTTTAGGGTTCCGTAGCAAACAAGGAACCCTTATTGTTTCACCATGTATAGTACGTCCGTCCGTCTGTCTGCGGATTAGTTCAGTAACCGTTATTACTAGAAAGCTGAAATTTAATATGATGATACCTATATTATTGATGATGAACTCTCATACCACAATCATCGAGACTCACTTAGAGATAAGTTCAAGAACATAAATGTAATGACATTGCATTGTCAATACATCTATGATAACATTGTGTATGTACATAAAAACATTGTAAATTTTAGAAAGAAGTGTGACATACATAATATTAATACTCGAAATAAACATAAGCTCGCAGTGCCCACCACTCGCCTCCAAAAAATTTGAAAATAATTCATGGGTAATGGTGTGAAGTTTTATAATAAGCTTCCAAGAAACCTTACTGAATTATTTGTTAATAAATTCAGAAAATATGTAAAGCGTAAACTTATATCGAAAGCATATTATAGCACACACGACTACATGAATGATAAAACACTGTGGGATTAATTGTGACTGAAATATAAATGAATTAATGATTATGGCATCAGACATTATTATCTTATTATTTTCTTTTGACATTTTGGTTTCATTCTAGCAACTGTCTAGATTTCAATTTTTATACATTTTTATTATTATTATTATTTATGTTTTGACGATCCTATTGTGAATTTTACTACGTAATAATTTCTTATTTTGACATGTCTACAACAATACAATATTTATTTTAAAGATTAATAATAGCATCAATAAATTGCTCTAAATAATTATTTAATATATATATTAATACATGTTATAACTGACGATTCGTTAGTGCTTGTTGCTAGGCATATTTGAATAAAGAATATTTTAACTTGACTTGACTTAACATTCTTCATGTATGCGCGCCGATTTAGGGTACTCTTAACCTGACCTTTCTGCAGAATGTCTCCGATATGGTCGGAGTACCTACGTTCGCCGACGTCTTCCCCTTCCAACTTTTCATCCACTCGTTTTCTCAATCTTCTTTCATCCATCCTCTTTAATTCGACGGCCTGTTTAGCCTAGTTGTTAGTGACACTACCTCCGAAGCTAGACGTCTCGGATTCGAATCCCGGCCAGGGCATTTAGATCGGATAATTGTTCCTGGGTCTTGAAAGTTTTCTACGCATTTAAGTATGTATTTATTTATATAAGTATGTATATCGTCGTCTAGTACCCATAGTACAAGCTTTGCTTACTTTGGGACTAGGTCGATTTGTGTAAGATTTCCTCTTTACATGTCGAAACCATCTTAACATACATTATTCTCAAGTAAATAGGTAACAGAAGTATATATTACATGAACGTTTGTGGTCAGTTTCTCCCTCCTTATTATTGGCGTATGAACATTAATGGCGTTTTCGTGTCAAGTCGTACTAATGGACGATTGGTAGAATACTCGCGATACGGAATCGACGAAGCGCTAATGGCTCATATCGACTAAATCGAACCGATATCGGTTACGGCTACTATGAATTATTAAACGCAGTGAATATTATATGATTAGGGGTTCAGGGTTCAGGCTAGATTGTGCCTCTTGAATAATCCCTAGGGTCCTAAACATTGACATTTGATTGATATTAAAAGCTTTTATTTAATTTGCCCTGGTACAGTCAACCGCAAAAGTAAATGATCATTTTAGTCATCATCATCATGTCAGCCGAATGACGTCCACTGCTGGACATAGGCCTCCCCCAAAGACTTCCACAATGACCGGTCTTGCGCCACCCGCATCCAGCGGACAGCGGATCATTTTAGTACCTTGTCACTTTCACTACTTTGACGCAACCCAACTGTCACAGTATTGTTACGTTAGTGCGACAAAGTACTAAAATGATCATCTACATTTGCTGTTGAATGTACGTATGTGCAGGACAAATCTTGAAACTGAATTTCAGACCAGCTACCATCAACCTATTTAGTTATTTTTTAAATAGCATAGTAGAGAATAGAGTCTAAACTATATGCAAATAGTAATAAGTTGTAATAGATGTTATATTATATTAATTATATATGTGTAGTAATAGTAGTCAGCGATGGAGCGCTCGTGGCCCAGTGGCACCCGCGTACTGCGTGCGGTATGCGAGGTTAAGCAATGTCGGGCGAGGTCAGTCCTTGGATGGGTGACCGCTTTGAGTGGTTACTAAATGAGCGCTCCCGTGCTTTGGAAGGCACGTTAAGCCGTTGATCCCGGTTGCTGTCTTTGATAGCAGTCGTTAAGCCAAGTTAGAGGCCTCCGGGCGGCTTGAGAACTTCTAACAGTCAAGTTGCCCACTCACTTGACAAGCCTATTCCCAATAAGGTCGGTTTCCCCCTCGGGTTGGAAGGTCAGATGGCAGTCGCTTCCGTAAAAACTAGTGCCTACGCCAATTCTTGGGATTAGGTAGCGGACCCCAGGCATTCTTCAGGATGCAACTGTACTGGGAATAACGCTAGGAGGATGATGAGTAATAGTAGTCAGCGAAGAGACTCAGATCCCACAGTCAAACTGTGTAAACCGTTTCGTGGGACATACACCAATTGTAAAATTGTATCTTTTTATAATAATAAATAAATAAATAATAAAAAAAAAACCAATTGAACTGAAATTTGGCTTAATTGCGTAAGTTCGATGACAATGCAATATTATAAATATATTAATATTGGGGTCAATCTTACAAAAAGCTTGTATAGTCAACAGCAAATCTAGATGTTCATTTTAGTACTCGCAATAACTGCGACATTTGAAATGTCAAAGTAGTGAAAGTGACAAGGTAATAAGCCAAAGTCATCGACGATGAATATTATGGCACCACCGAGCTGATCCGATGATGAAGACAGAAGGTGGTCATATAAAATTTAATTTTTGACAGAAACTTATTTCAATAACTTTCATCATTGATCTAACCTTACTTTTAGGCCGGGGATCAATTCGAGACATATTGTTATATTTCGTATTTCAAATTTTGTTTCACTGCACTTTGTGCTATTCGCGACACAGCTTCAGTTCTGTTTTGAAAAGTTTGGTTTTATTCTAAAGAACATACAGTGTACAACAGGTGTTACATAATAATATATTAATATCACATCATTCTTTCACACATCATCATCCACCAAGGTAGCATTTTCCTGGTTGTCTTCTAAAGTATCCCGCGGTCCGCTTTGGCACCTAATCCTAAAATATGGCACAGGCACTAGTTTGACGAATGCGACTGCCATCTTACCTTCCAACCCAGAGGGAAAACTAGACCTTATTGGGATTAGACTGATTTCCTCACGATGTTTTCCTTCAGCGAAAAGCCACTGCTAAATATCAAATGATATTTGACACATTTTTTTTTGAAAAATTCAGTGATACACTTGGCTTGAAAACTACGCATAACAAACTACGCATATGAAGAGGTGCAAAAGTCTTCATTATAAAGGAATAAGAGGTTTTGAGCTCTTTATATACGTAGCTACTACTGATGCTGACTGTACGAGCCAGGATTCGATCCGACGGTTAATAGATCAAAAACTCGCTTGCTGTCGTAAGATACCCACATATCAGAACGAGTGCGTGCAGGAATGATACAAATTCATTCTTCATTGTAATGTAAAAAATATTAATAAATGTGTTGAGAGACAGCATATCAACATGTGGGTTAATTTTGGAAATGATAAATCAGTCTATAATAAGCCAGCTTTGTCTTTACTTCATGGAGACAGCGGTGGGATACACTCACGCCCTTTCGGACTATTGCCAACTGTTACATATCTGGCGATATCCCTGCTACGTGCTGGAGACGTATCGCGTTTTCAAAGTCGAATCGCGCCCCAAGCCTACGCTCTCGTATTATATATATCTGGCTACTCTGTGGTAATTCCGCGGAATAAATAAACCCTATTTACAATGCGCCCGTCCAGCCGCGCATAAAATAAAAGCTACAATAAAATACTTTGATGGGCCATTCTCTCGATTTGCGGTAACACACAGACAGATATAAATCTCCTTTATGACGTCTTTTATAGGTAACTTGTAATAATGTTTTCGTCGTAAAAGTTGAGATTATGAAACGAGTCGGTTCGGTATATTTGTTTGTATTGCGAACTTCTTCGGAGTGGTTGAATTATACTTTTACTTAAATAATTATTTAAGTAAATACTAGCTTTTACGATTTTTTCTATATAATAAGTCGTTATCATCTTAGAAAAGTAATTGCTATTAAGATACGAGTATTTTAGAGGTAGACTAGACCGATACTAATTGATAGAATCAGGCGTTACTTTGCGGAACTCCATGACAAGCTTCTTGAACAATATTTCTTTGCTATTCCGCTAAAAAATTCACAGATCTCGTGCACTACACGACCATCAAGGTACATTGAAAATGAACTCAACAAAATAAAAAATGCATTACATTTGCTAACGTTATGCCAATTTGGTTGATATATAATATATAAACATAGCTCATATACAAAATTCCTATTAAATTGGCATTTTTTTAAAGCGCAGCCATATTACGGTAATCACATAAAAAGGCATTTGCCACTTTACTAATATTCACGCAAGATAACGGCGACTTCAAATTAACTCGACCTCCAAACTCCGACTATAACTATAACAAGAATTTTCAAAGTCGAATTCAACATGACACCCTATGCCCCAGGAGAAGGATAAATTATATGATATCATAACCGTGATTATTTGTTTAATTTTCTCGCAATCGAAGTGAAAAGCAGATGTATGTATAACTCATGTATAAAACTCATTTTATCCTCTACTTTATATCGACCCTTGCCTGCGGCTCGGGTCGATAAATTGTCTGGGATAAAATGGCTTGTTTTATGCAATCTCAGTCAACTATTTTATTTGCCAAGGTTTTGGAAGATATTGGTCTTCCAAAACATCATTGACTTATCCACGAATTGCTATTTCCCGGGCACTGCAATAATGTGCTATTGTTGTCTCGAACTATAATTAATAATTTAAAAAATTTGAAATATAAAACTAAAACTAATTACAATTGTACAATTGTGTTGATTTAAAAAAAAATATATGACCTACTAATAGTCGTTCTGACTTTTTGACTTCTTTCAAAAAGGTTAGGCTACAGCGCAAACCCTTTACCCGATCGTCTTTGTTTTAGGCTCAAATTGTAGCCGACTAAATTATCCAGAGGAGTTTTGATCAAAATTTTGATATCATTCTTCGTTTCCAAAATATCGAGTGCCAAAATGAAAAGATCGGAGGAAATTGATTTTTTTTTTTCACTATTTCGGCCAAAACTTTTTTCGTTCTAGTTTTTCTCAAATAATTCTCTTTGCATCTTACACATCTCGTAAATACGCGTCTTTTGAGCCTAGTTTGAATATCATACCTTCACAACTCTCTGAAATACAAGGGGATCGCACTATTTCGTGAAATGGGACCCTATACTGGAGCGAACGAAAAGACATTTTCAATGTCAAAACGTGTAGGTCTATTAGTGTTAATGTATCCACTTGCGTATTTTTGCACGCGGTTAATGCTCCTTCCCTCCCTCCGCTCGCACAAACATGCAAATAAATACAAGAAATCACCACACAGAAACACAAAACCTCGACACGTGTTTCGCCTCTCTACGAGGCCTCTCCTGATGATGCCTACATGATGATGGGTACATTAACACTAATTGACCTACACGTTTTTTAGCGGAATAGCAAATAAATATTGTTCAAGAAGCTAGACCGATATTTATATCGGTCTCCTATACGAAGTTCCGTGCGACCAAGGTTAATGTTTTCTTTGTATTTGCTCTCTATATGACAATGGTTGAAAACATCGAGTAGATCCAGTAGGTCCATTCGTTACGCGTAGAAGCGATCATATGGATTGGATAGGAAACGACGAACAAAAACAATACTAAAACCTTAATTGGCTTAATGCTTTTTTAATTTGCTTTTCTTTTGAGTACTATTTTTAGTGAACTATAAATACGAGTAATATTCATATTGTAAGACGTGCGTTGGGTAGGTGAGCCATTGCGCCTAGTTAGTTCGCTTTATAGTGTATTTTACATAGTGTACATCTTCGGGGGAGGCCTATGTCCAGCAGTGGACGTCCTTCGGCTGACATGATGATGATATTGTTTTGTTATATTCTTAGGTGAATAGTCTTTATGTTCCGTAAATAGTTGACTTACAGTGAGCTTCACTGTAAATAAAGCATGTACTTGGTTACAATTCTCGCAAAGGGCATAAGCGTAAGCGTAAGCCTCTTATCTCCAATCGTCCACGTTGCCAACTAACGAAACATCGATAAAATCCCCGTTGGGGTTTTATTATTGCTACAGCAACATCCTTTTTATGGATTTATATGAGAATGCCAACAAGAGCAAAGGCGTCAGGTTAAAACAGAGTAATAACTTTTATTTCTGTGAGCAACACGGTTATACGGTCGCAGTTCTAACCTAACCTAACTCTAATAATAATAATAACCTAAACTAAGAGAAAAAATGAATAAAGAGGATAATAATAATATTGGGGGACAATCTTACACAAATCGACCTAGTCCCAAACTAAGCAAGGCTTGTACTATGGGTACTAGACGACGATATACATACTTATATAGATAAATACATACTTAAATACATAGAAAACATCCAAGACCCAAGAACAAATATCCGTGAAAAATGCACAAATAAATGCCCTGGCCAGGATTCGAACCCGGGACTTCTAGCTTCGGAGGCAGAGTCACTACCAACTAGGCTAAACAGGTCGTCAACTCTTCTTGATTTCCTTATTTTTCTTTCTTCGTTCAATTCAGTATATAGTATGACTAGTGGTTTATTGTTCTTTATATTTGACTTCAAACGTATTAACTCAACGGCGCCATCTATTGAGAAATTGTGTAATTACTCCACCCATCGCCGCGTAGGTTATTAGTTTGTGGTTAAAGCGCGGAGGCCACCGCTGCCGGGCCAGCTTATACAGGGCATCAATTAGTTTCATTACATTGAAATCATCATCGCATTTCAAAGTGTTTTGCATTCACTCGGACACTATCTCACTGCACGTGAAAGCGACATATTGCGATGTAATTGAGATCGGAAGCGATAGACAAAAAGAGACTTCTTAATCGAGTCATCAAATTCAATGAATGCGTATTGCTCTATGACCAATCGTTATCACTAATGACTGTCATTTTGTCTATGGCTTTGTTGATTGATTAACACGACCCCATGATGTTAGGGTTTCGTAGCAAAAAAGTTAAAAAAGGAACCCTTATGGTCGACTTGGCTGCCGTCTGTCAGAACTATTATGTATTCCAGGAACTAGTTATGCTATTATCTAAAGGAAATTTGGAATAGTCGTAAATCATTATTAAGAACTTAAAATTTATAATTTTCATATTATTCATTTCGAAAAATTGCCATTGTGAGGAGTGGTAAAAATTATGTCTTGTTACTCTTGTTTGTACTTAGGTCTTGTATAATAACATAAGAAAGGACTTACGAGTATGTTGCTGATTTTGAAACAGATTTTTATTTGGCTATTTTTTTATAAGCCATTTATCTTTAAGAGGGCGCAGTACGATCGGTGTGGATCGGTTCTCCATACAAACGTATTTAGGCTCTCATTTTAAAACGCCATGCTAGAATAACATGAAACTTTGTATACACAATGGGGTCCGGTATACCTAGGTCGGAAATTAGTTACTGTTGCTAGAAATTGAAAAAGAAAAAAAATACAGCGGTTTTTTTAGTTTTTTACGGCTTGTGTGAAAACTTTAATAATCGCTGTATTTTTTCGCCATTATAATTTCAAGCAACCGCAACTAATTTCCGCCATAGACAAGCTGGATCCCATTGTGTATACAAAGTTTCATGTTATTCTAGCATGGCGCTTTAAAATGAGAGCATAAATACGTTTGTATGGAGAACAAAACGTACTGCGCCCTCTTAAACTTATTTCACAGCTATTTATAGGCAAATGCCACTTTCATAAGCTAGAAATTAGAAAAAAGCAGTGAGAAACGAAAAACATCGACTTCAAGTGAAGATGTGCAATAAAAATGTGTACAATTGTAACCAGATTCCCACACAAGCCGACCCAATCATCAAAAATTATTTATAAACGAAATTCGTACGAAACCCTTGGCGCGCGTATCTAGTTCGCACTTGACCAGTCTTTTGCAAATGAAATGCCCTGCTCTCTTTGGCCAAGAAACCCCTCGCTAATGGTTGTACAAGAAGAAATTTCTCTCCATTCAGCCGGCCCCCCAAATAAATTGTTACAATTTTTCTTTGACGCCTCTAGAGTGCTTCATTTTCGTCGCGTGCCCAAGTCATAGGCGGCTTTTGTTAACGATTTGAGGGCAATAGTTTTAAGTACAAGTTGACTAACTGGCTTTTAGATCGATATGTTCAATGTTAAAAAAAATGTTTACAACGCTATGACATTTGAACTTGTTAATTATTGATTTTAATTGACTGTGTTATTTTTTTTTAACTTTGACTGACATTGAAATTGCTGAAATATTGGTTATGTTATTATTATTATTTATTATCTTTACCTGGTAAGGGTCGCGGGTGTCCGCTGGATGCGGGTGGCGCAGGACCCTTGTGGAAGTCCTTGGGAGAGGCCTATGTCCAGCGGTGGACGTCATTCGGCTGAAATGATGATGATGATGATGACGACGACGAATTTGACTTCCATAGAAAATGACTTACAGTTCATAACTCATGTCCTGATCCTTGAAACCGTCTCAACAATTCCAACCTGATCATAATCATGCTAAATCAGATTTAGATGGACGAACAGCCCAACTGACTCCATTCGAATATGGCAAGCTCACCTAAAGGGCAAAGGCAAGTCGAGCCTTCCCAAGGCGTGGAGAAAAGTGAAGTGATTAAAATATTGGTCACTACGAGGAATCCTAACGATAGTTTACTGGTTAGGAGCAGTACACGGATACAGAGGTCGTAAGTTCGAATTCCACTCCAGGCGAAACATTTTCAATCTTTCATCTTGGGTTGGAAATTGTACGAAAATCCTGCCCGCTCCTACCTTGCACCAGAAGACCGCACTAGTTTTTGTTTTCCTATTTACGTACTCAGAATGTTAAGACAGCAATTTTGAGCGCACAATACTGCCGAGCGATGACTGTCACCCTTAATGAGCGCCATTCGTATTATCCCCCCGTTGTTTGCTCCGGGATATGTCCGCTTTGTTCCCTCCGCGAGCCGGAAAAACTTGGTGTTATCTATCCGGTGAGGAGGACCACTACTGTTAAGGTATGCGTATGTAGTCAGCCAAGAAATTAGTCTGCCGCTTTTCGATTCTATTATTTGTATATTAAGGTTCAGAAGTGGTACGTGGCACCTTTTGGCTTACAGAGAATCGTGTCCGTAGAGAAAAATATTTTTGAAATAATTCTTCGTAAATGTCTTCATTTTAATACCACGTCGTTAACAAACAAGCGGACCCCGCCTATATGTTTATAGGTGTGCAACTTCAGAGCCATCCCCGTTGCCCGCCACACATGTTGACATGCCCGTCGTTTACGTTTTAAAATTGTATACAGTCCTTTTTTGAAGAGCCTCAATCCTCATTATTAGCCGGAGAGTTCGTATAATAAATTATAATCAATAATCAATAATAAACATTACAGGACAATTTTTGTACACAAATCGAACTAGTCATATAGTAATTGTGCTCACCGCAGAAACAAATGCCATTGCCGGGATTAAACCCAGGACCGCTAGCTTCGGAGGCAGTGTCAATACCAACTAGGCTAAACAGGCCGACCACTAACCACTTTAAGTGATCTGTGAGGCCGACATTATCTTATAAGTTACTCTAAAGTTTGTTTAATGCGACAATATGGAGTGAGATGCAAGTGTTAATTTACGTATTGACTTCAGAGGTACGAATATCGCGTTGCAAACTCTAAGAGCTCTCTTGCTCGCTCTACACCAGCTCATTGAAAGGGTCACAAACGGGCACACAAAAGCTTATATCACTGTAGTTATACCTAATATAAGTCATGTGCCATTTCCGGGACCATTGGATTTCCCGGAATGGCCGAGAACATTGCCTAAGTTGCTGGCAACTTTGTATCTGATAGCTGCTCCACGCCACATTTTATGGGAACTTTGATTATTTTTCTCACCGATCCTGATATAAATTCGTAATTAGTGAATCGGAGCATGTGAATTCAGTTAAGTTTTTTTACAGTATTATGAAATTAAAAACATGAAAATATCACATTTATTTTTATTGTATACATAGACATAGAAGACATAGACATTGATTTTTTATTATTTAACACCACATTGAAAAATGTAAGGGTAATTTTGCCCGAAAAAAACACGGGCAATATTTCCGAATGGGAATATATGCAACGGTACATCAGTAGTTACATGATTTGCAATAAATAAATTTAATAAATATATATTATGATAAGTGATGACCGCCTTAACCTCTTAAGTCCCATCGGCCTAGTTTTAGGGCCAAAAATTCAGTCTTTACAGCCCAACTAAAGTTTTGTAAAAAAAATGCACCCTTTTTGAGATCCTTACAATTTTAAATATGTAGAATGTTATTTATGACCTTAATTAGGATAATTGAGTCGTAATTACAATCGTCCTAAAAATTTCTTGAGCCTGACGACTATAAAACGTGAAGACTGCTTATTCGGATGTTCAAGGATGTTAGGGCTGAAACAATCTGTGCTTGACATGTGCCGGTTTCAACTTCTCACACCCATCTCAAAGTCATACGGTGACGTCACATTGACCGGGTCAGTTAGTTCGCAAACTTGACTAGTATTCACAACGCTAGCAGACTCGCTTTAGGCGAAACAGTCCAGAATAACTGTTCTTACATACACAAGGCTCACTGTCTCATCATCATGTTAGCTGAATGACGTCCACTGCTGGACATAGGCCTCCCGGAAAGACTTCCACAGTGAACGGTCCTGCGCCACCCGCATCCAGCAACCCCCCAGCAACCCTTACCAGGGTCACTGTCTAATGAACCATAATGTTTGATAGGTGAATTCACCCATTCATTCTTTGTCGTATAACACAGGGCCCAGGGTTAACAAGCGTGCGTATCAAACAAAGCTGCGACGCTCAAGCGAGTGTCATTAGGTCCTTTTAAGACCTTTGTAACCATGCAATAAATTATGATTATGATTATGATAGGTCAATTGTCTGCTTCGAACAGACTGAGAGCCGAGTATACTCGAAGCGGCAAGTGGGACATGTCTGTCAATAGGCTTGCTGTGATTCATCATCATGTCAACCATAACACGTCCACTGATAAACAAAGGCCTCTCCCAAAGAGTGCCACAATGACCGGTCCTGTGCCACCTCCTGCCATTCAGCATCCTTTACCAGGTCACCAGTCCTCGTTACACTTTCTGGTACGAGGTCTCCAATCTATCCGCCACATCGGTCATCGGTTCTACGTGCAATTCATACGTGCTGTGGTTTATAGTTTTTACTAATCTCGGTATCAAGTAACTACTGAGTACTAAGAATTATGAGGTGAGTAAACAGGTTGTGAATAGCATAACTTCCCCCGTTGCAGATGGTATAGACGGGTCCAAAGTTAATAATCCATTATCTGTCTAAGTGAAATTAAGGGTGCTTTACGACGGATCCGGTAGGTACTCATGTGAACTTTGTTTTTCTTATATGGTAGTTAATGTAAGTTAATCATACCTGGATTGTATTTATTCATATGTTTATAATAAGTAGTGTTAAATTTAGGTACGTATAGGTTTTGGTTTTTTTATACAACTAAAACACGCTTACGGTTACGTCTTGTCCAATGGTAAGCACTCGTAGCTTATGGACGCTTGCGACTGCAGAAGAATCACAAGCAGGTTGCTGACCCTTTATTGACTTAAAGATTCATTGTGTTGGCAGCTAGGGGCAGCAGGTCTGACACTTTCAACACAGCGCATCCGCGGGAGCTCTGGCGATCTTATTCACCACCAAATATATTTTGTACCCAAATTATCTACTTCTTTTTATTATTGGTAGTATTGGTTGTACCTAGCCTGGTATTTTCTTAGGCTATTCAAGTCTGAACCTGGCGAAATATGGCTATTGTAGGGCGGCGTGAAAGTACGGTTGTCCGCGGGGTGACCTAACAATAAAATTACCTGCGCAATTTACTTATTGAAATCTTACATTTTCTTTGTGGCATTTACATTGTGTTTTCTTCTTTACCGTTTCGTTTTTTTTTTTCTGGATATATTTTTTAAACTTTTACCAGTTGCCCCTGACGGAAGACCAGTGTTGGGCTATTACTTCGGGACAATGTCGTGGCACTTTTATAGTTTATTATTCATTTTATATTTGTTTTTTATTTACTGACAATTTTATTTCATCTTTTTTTCTGAACGGCTCGATTGATTTTAGCTTGAGAGGTGTCGTTAGATTTGTATTTACTGTGAGAGTGATACTGTTTGTATCAAAATAAAAAAAAGCAACATGGCGGATGTTTGGCGCCAAATTCTAAATTACACAGAAACGCAGTCAGGTTTTTTAGTTTTTTATTTAATTAGTCTTGTTAATTATCTGTGCGGCGAATACATTTCCTTTTTTTCTGTTTTTATATGTTAACGTAACTGGTGATGAAATATTGTTATACAATGTTACGAATTAACTTTTGATTGTGATCTCGAGTTATTTATCTAATATTAACTTTATATGTCACTCGTCGCCTTCTTTGTATTATCCTGAAGCCCGTGGTCCACTTTGGCTTTTACGGAAGCGACTACCATTAATTTGACCTTCCAATCCAGAGGGAATTTCCTCAGGATGTTTTTTTTTTCAGAAAGGTACTGTTAAGTAGGTAATGATATTTCTTTTATAAGTTTTTTTCGCAGGCGCAGGGTAGGGCAAGCCATTCTCCATACAAAGGTTGTGCAAGTTTTTTGCGTTAGTTTTGGCACTACAGCATTTTTTTTTATTGGTGCATATTGGATATACGCAGAACTTGATGTTGAAAGTTTGCATTATTTCAAAAAAAAATACAAAAAATAATTACAATTAAAAAAGAAAAACATGTTTCAAAAAAATAAGCATATGGACCAAAAATAGTAACTGTAGTGCAAACACAAACGAAGAAAAACTTGCACAAAGTTTGTATGGAAAGAGCTTGCCCACCCCTTCACCTTAAACCCATTAGCACGAGACGGGGTGCCAACCCACGACCTCCAGTCGACAACAGTGGCTTCGCTCACCTGTGACGACAAAACTTTTCAACTTTGATTTCCGATTTGTAACGCACATAAACTTAAGACCCTAAGATAATCGCACCCGTATTGAGAAGTATAGGGAACTGTTATAAATTCGGTTTAACGGAAAAAGTTGGTATCGCCAAGGGGGCACTCGCATAAATTGCCGTTTTTACAGATCTACCCTTCGATATCTTATATGCTCCTCCCGATCCACAGGCGCTACAGACGGGTGGAGTACACCTTTAGGATTTGTCACACCATGCCGTACCACCATCTGAGGATAAATAAATAGTGCATACGTCCAGAAGCTCGTCTGTCTCATGATACAATTATATTGACGACCACTTTGGCTTGGTTGGCAGGGTCACCTACGAAGCCGGAGGTCCCGTGTTCGAATTCAAAACC
This sequence comes from Notocelia uddmanniana, assembly GCA_905163555.1. NCBI lineage: Eukaryota > Metazoa > Arthropoda > Insecta > Lepidoptera > Tortricidae > Notocelia > Notocelia uddmanniana. Next base: position 23,523,259 of record LR991068.1, read on the forward strand.
CGGTCAGGACATTATTTGTGTGTTGAGCACACTAATATTTGTTCCTGAGTCTTAGATGTTTTCTGTGTATTTAAGTATTTATTATCTACATAAGTATGTATATCGTCGTCTAGTACCCATAGTACAAGCTTTGCTTAGTTTGGGACTAGGTCGGTTTTTGTAAGATTGTCCCCCAATATTTATTATTTTGTTATTTTATTTTATTAACAAAATGGAAAGTCGGAAAAATTATACAGGTTGAGAAAACTTTATTTAGGTCAGGCCGCGCCTCCAGTTAAATAGTAGAAGGGGATATCCCCATGATATCGTTTTTCTCTATTATTCTTCACAAACATGAAAGTTGGGATATCTCTTATCTTATCCCCAATGATATAAAGTCAAAGTCAAAGTCAAAATATTCTTTATTCAAATAGGCCTAGCAACAAGCACTTTCGAATCGTCAGTTATAACATGTATTAACATATATATTAATTAATTATTTAGAGCAATTTATTGATGCTATTATTATTCTTCAAAATAAATATTGTTGTTGTAGACATGTCAAAGTAAGAAATTATTTTGTAGTAAAATTCACAATAGGATCGTCAAAAAATAAATAATAATAATAATAGAAAAATATATAAAAAATAGAAATCTAGACAGTTTCTAGAATAAAATCAAAATATCAAAAAAAAAGATCATATTAATATCTAACGCCATAATGATTAATTCATTAATATTTCAGTCACAATTAATCCCACGGTGTTTTATCATTCATGTAGTCATGTGTGCTATAATATGCTTTCGATATGAGTTGACGCTTTACATAATTTTTAAATTTATTAATAGATAATTCAGTTACATTTCTTGGAAGCTTATTATAAAACTTCACACCATTACCCATGAATGATTTTCTAATTTTCTGTAGGCGAGTGGTGGGCACCGCGAGTTTGTGTTTATTTCGAGTATTAATATTATGTATGTCACAGTTCTTCCTGAAATTTACAATGTTTTTATGTACATACACAATATTATCATAGATGTATTGACAATGCAATGTCATTACATTAATGTTCTTGAACTTATCTCTAAGTGAGTCTCTATGGTTCATTTTATATATTGCTCGAATAGCCCTCTTCTGCAGAACAAAAATGGTATTAATATCTGAAGCACTGCCCCATAGTAAAATACCATACGACATAATACTGTGGAAGTAACTAAAATATACTAATCGAGCTGTCTTCACGTCTGTCAGTTGGCGGATCTTGCTCACGGCAAAAGCTGCAGAACTCAGTCTATTCGAGAGATTAGCAATATGGGGACCCCATTGGAGTTTGGAATCTAATGTTAATCCAAGAAAAACTGTACTATCCACTAGTTCCAATTCCTCATCTTTCACAATGACACTTGTTTGATTGTGCTTAACGTTAGTCGTGACAAACTTGATACATTTGGTCTTTTTCTCATTTAACAATAAATTGTTGACATTGAACCAATTAACTACTTTAGAAATAGCATTGTTTATATCTATATTAGCTTGTTGCTGTCGTTTGACTTTGAATATAAGAGAGGTATCGTCTGCAAACAATACTATATCATGGTGGGTCTTTACGAGGTATGGCAAGTCATTTATGTAGATAAGGAATAGGAAAGGTCCCAATATTGATCCCTGCGGTACACCCATCGAGACCACTGATCCTGGAGATCGCTGTCCATTCACATCGACCCTTTGTATTCTACCATATAGATAAGATTTTAGCAAATTCAGTGCCGATCCTCTAACTCCATAGTAGTGCAGTTTCCTGATTAATGTTTCATGACATACGCAGTCGAAGGCCTTGGACAAATCGCAAAAAATACCTAAGGCATCCTGTGACTCTTCCCAGGCATCGAATATATGTTTAGTTAGCTCAACAGCCGCGTCGGTTGTCGAGCGACCCCGCGTAAAACCAAATTGCTTATTATGCATTAAATTGTTTGCATTAAAATGTCTTATTAATTGGGACAAAACTAATTTTTCAAAAATTTTACTAAATGTTGGCAGCACAGATATTGGTCTAAAATTAGTGGGGTCAGAAGTGCTACCTGATTTAAATAAAGGAGTTGTTTTACTATACCGAAGAAGTCACATTTTGAAACTCGAATCGGGTTTCATGTTATATTCAAAGGAATCATTTCGTGCTCGGCACGGTGTTGCATGTATACTTCTATAAGTATCCGTTTATCAGGGGTAGGTTTCCACCGCTTGCCTGTTCAAGATGTTTGGGCACGTATTCCTACTCAAATGTACCCTAAGTTGCGCGTTGCTTTGGCTTATTCGGGATTTGGCGGCTCGGAGTCGGTGCGGTATCAGTTACCTGTCAACTGGCAGTGTCCTATCAGCCGGGTCGGCGTACAGATCCTTTACTGAGCGCCTACGTTCATATTACTGCTCCCTATTAGGTGCGGGATCGACGAGATTAGCCGCGTCTGCTCAATATAATAAAAAATATCTTTATTACAGATCATTCAAAAATCCATAAAACATTGTTAGTACCCTGCGTTAAAGCTACATTATTATAATTTTAAAATAATAATAGAATAAATTATCATAATAACTTTAACAATGAAATAATAATAAAAATACTGCGCAAATGTAACACCGACAGTATACCGATAAGTAAGGAAATCTAGGCGACATCAGTATGCTGTCGGGAAAGTAGAAAATACCGCATACAGGTTTCGCTCGTCCAAGTCAGGAAATAGCGTTACAACAAAAAATTTGGGTGATAATAGTACATTACGATACAAGTGCAGAGAACAGGAAATTCGCAACGAGTGGTGATAAATTGAAACACGACCGAAGGGAGTGTTTTAAATCGACACGAGTTGCGAATTACCTGTTCGCACGTGTATCGTACAACGTTTTACAGTACATATGGCTCTTTAAAGTTTCGACACATGCACGTAATCTGCTGATTACCGCACTCGTGCGGTAAAGTAGCACCATATGTACTGTAAAATATTTTTTGCATGTTGCAGCATGATACACAGGCATTCATCTAAACGCCGTTAATAATATATTCAGTTTATCTTTAGTTTTGCCAGTATAGAAAAGCTTATCTTTTTAACCGACTTCAAGATTTCAAAGGAGGAGGTTATCAATTCGGTTGTATGTTTTTTTTTTTGTTTTTTTTTTTTTTAATGTTTGTTACTCCATAACTCCGTCATTTCTTAACCGATTTGGAATATTCTTTTTTTGATTGTAAGTATATATATCCAAGTTGCTCCCGTTTTTGTCAAAATGCAGTTCTGATGATGGGATCCATGAGGAATTGAGAGAACTCCTCAAATCTTTAAGGCAAACATATAGTGATTTTTGTGTTTTTATCAACAATTCAAGCATTTGCATCTAAAAATGTGACATTGGATGAAATGGAACTGCTGATGATGATCAGAACGAAACTCTTCAACGACGCGTAGTTCACGTTTGGCGATTAGTTCTCTTCTTTTTGTTTGTCAAGCAAGCAAGGTTTTTCCATGATTCCATGAGGAATTGAGGGTACTTGGTCTTCTACCATTATAAACATACTTATAGCCATTTTTATTTTATTGTATGGAATCTAAGAGTGCACCATCTAAGTATAATAATCTTTCACCGGCCTCCCCCATTGAAGTCGGTTTTTTTTTCTTAAAAATTATATTTAGTCGTCTCAATAGACATAGTGTCCAAATAGACAGTAGAGAGCAGTGCCTGAAAGGCAAGACAGCGGTGTCTGAAAGGTATCGCTTTGTAGCGTTAATACCGGCCTTGGAGATTTTTAATGTTTTGAACTTAAATTACGACATGCTTTTAATAATATTAACGGAACCATTTTAACCGACTTCAAAAAAGGAGGAGGTTCTCAATTCGACTGTATTTTTTTTATGTTTGTTACCTCTAAACTTTTGGTGAACCGATTTTGATGATTCTTTTCTTTTATTTGAAAGCCGGTGCTTCCCGTGTGCTCCCATATATAATTTGGTCCTGTTCTGACAATGGCATCCATGAGAAAACCATATGTCTTAAAGTGCGCGACAAATTGACGAATAACTCGGTTGAAGTCGGTTTTTTTTTTGTTAAAATTTTCGATTGTTGGTTTAATTGTGTATAATAGAATAGAATTAAAGTTATATGTGTTAATTATTCACACAAAATATTCTAAATATATGAACGCTTTTAACCGATAACGACACTTGACAACGATATTAGACCGTTGATAATGATTGGTTGTTTTTTCATCATCATCATCCTAGCGTTATTCCCAGTCCAGTTGCATCATGAAACGTGCCCGGAATCCGCTACCTACCGCTGGTTGTTTTTTTACTTGTCGTATTTTGATGATCAATAAAACATATCACCTACCTTTGGACATAACCATATCATGTTGTACTGTGTTTACTAACACTTCTAATAACAATTGCTCGAATGTGAATACTTTTGATAATATCTCAAATATGCCGCGAAATTTCAGAAAAGCCAACTTCCCACTGCTCTATCATTATTTAGCTAATGTTGATTGGTCTCCGGTATACGCTTGTAATGTGGCTGATGACTCTAGCACTTGTTTTTACTCCATAATAAAAAGAATAATTTCGGAATGCGTCCCACCAAAAAACATGAATACGAACCAGAAATCATACCCCAAATGGTTTACAGCCGAAGTTATCTACTTAAATAACCTAAAAAACAGATACCATAAGACTTACAAAGAAACTGGAAACCAACTTTACTATGCATTCTTCTCTTATTATAGAAAATTGGTAATTACTAAATCACAAGAATGCATGGAAATATATCTTGAAACCTTACAATTAAATATAGTTAAAGACCCATCATCATTCTGGTCATTTGTAAAACAAAACCGGAAGTCTAACCAACCCACAACCTTTGGTAACTTATCACCTCAATTAGTTGCCGATTCCTTTGCCGATTTATTCAATAATGTCTACCTACAAACTCCGCCAGCACTAGACCCAATGGCTGCTTGCACTTCCGCTGCCGCCTTTGGTGTTCACGAAAGCACTCGTCATGTTACTATTTCTCAGATTAGTGAAAATGATGTGCGCAAAGCAATAAATCGCTTAGCACCAAAACCCACTCAAGGTCCAGATGAGATCCCCCAGTTTTTGGTCAAGGACTGTCGTGAAATATTTGTTCAACCACTTCACTTCATTTTTAATCTTTCCCTTCGTACAAAAACGTTCCCATCTGTTTGGAAAACAACAAAAGTGTTACCGATCCACAAATCAGGCTCCAAGGCCGACATAAAAAATTATAGGCCAATAGCAGTGCTATCTGTTTTTGGTAAAATTTATGAAAGTGTAATTTACTCTCACATTTATCAGCAACTCAATGGCTGGTTCTGTGATGAGCAGCACGGTTTCCTGACAAAACGATCCACTTCATCTAACCTCTTAAACGTGACAACTCTTATTGCCGATAATCTGGATAATAGGAAACAAGTTGACGTGACCTATTTTGACTACAGCAAAGCCTTTGACAAAGTGGACAGTGACATACTCCTTTTAAAGATGGCTGTAGCCGGTTTTTCATATTCACTCCTAACACTAATGGCCAACTATCTATCAGGTAGGCAGCAGTATGTCCAATACGGTCACGCAAAGAGTAATACCTATTCAGTATTTTCAGGAGTAGGACAAGGCAGTAATCTTGGCCCTCTCTTGTTCCTCATCCTGATCAATGACCTCCCAGCATGTATCAGGCATTCGACATGCCTCATTTTTGCTGATGATGTTAAGCTCGCTCTACCCGTTACCAATAACCATGACTGTGCTAAGTTACAAGAGGACATTAATAACATTTGTGCTTGGAGTAATCGAAACAAACTGTCTTTAAATGAAACAAAATGCTCAGTAATGTCCTACACCCGCGCATACCAGCCATTACGCTATGACTACATGCTTGATAATATCCTGCTCCAACATGTCTCATCTGTTCGTGATCTTGGCACATATTTTGACTCACAACTTACGTTTAATGACCATATAATTACCACTTGCACAGCTGCGAGGAAATGCCTGGGATTCGTAATCCGGCAATCCAAAAGTTTCAATTCGCAGACTGCCCTTACTATTCTGTATAATGCATATGTCCGAAGCCGTCTTGAAACAAATGCGATGATTTGGAGCCCCCATGAACAGCAGTATATCCTTATCCTTGAAAGAATTCAAAAATCCTTTGTTCGTTTCCTTTTCAGTAAACTATATGGTTACTACCCATATTTATATCCGACCCTGTACATACTGGGAATGGTCAACTATACCTCCCTTGAGACCAGAAGGAATATATTCCTAATAAAATACTTTTATAATTTGATACGTGGTAATATCTATAAACCCTCGTTGCTGGCCCTCATACCATTACGAGTACCCCCTGTTCCCGTCATTCAACTGCGTCCTCGCCGACCTTTACTATTCGCTGTTCCGGCGGCGCGGACCCACGCTCTATCCTATTCACCGCTACATCGTGGGTTGGCTCTTTTGAACGAAATCCTAAACAGCGATAGCAAGCTGGATATATTTCACAGTACTGAATCCAGTTTCCTGACGCTCAGCACCCGGTACCTGGAGTCTATTACCACTCCAAGCTCCATCCAAGAAGTTTAAAGACCAATCTTTCACGCATGGATGTAGCTTGGAATCGCTCCCATCATTTTAGTTTTTAGTTTTTGTACCTTGTAACTTACCTTATAATAAATTTCACTCCTGCTGATACGTTTAGCTAGACTGTAAGTGTTAGCCTAAGGAATTCATAAATAAATAAATAAATAAATATTTTGTATATTTGCATAATTATCTTTTGACTGATGACCTGATGGAAATGGCGACCAGAAAATTGGCTATGAAATAAAACAAGAGTGTCAAGAGTGTTGAGTGGAGATAAACGAGTAGCAACGCGCTAAACCGGCCATTCCTTAATTATCCGTTTAATTGGTCATTATTACCATCGGCCGTTAATCCCGGCTTTAACCCCGTATTGTTGTGGGGCTGCGGTATGCAGATTATTAAATTCCGTGGAAACTCATCAACATTACAACTGTTTCGTTTGGGGCCCGATGGACCATTGTTCATGCAGGGTTCTACTAGTATGTATTAACGAGAGTTCTGTGGTCTGACAAAGTAACAATTTTTGTAGCTAATATGCCTGAATGAACAAATTAGCAGACAAACAGTATAAGCAGATAAAAGAGGCAGCCCTAGGCAATCAGATAGAGAGAGCCACACCGACTAGACTAACTCTTAGTAGGCGCGTTGTCGATGCGGAGGCAGTGCGATATGGAAAAACTGACAGCTGTCAGTGTCAACGATACGAATGCAAGTACTGCCTCACTTCTGCGCAAAGTATCACTAACGCAAACGTGATACTGACAGTTCGTCATGTGAGGAGATTTCACATCAGTATGCTGTCAAAAATACATATAAACACATATTGATCCCGCCCCGCAAAATCAGGAAGGCGCCTTTTAGCGATGATGATGCATACGGCATTTTGAACTAGAATAAACTATTTGATCGGGCGTAATGAGTATTTTTAACATTGTAGGAAAAGAGAAAATAGAAGTCGTGTCGTATACGACATACCTTTCCTTGTAAGCAAACCAAGGAAATGGGTCTGATGATTGTGGAAAAAAAAGATACAGTCTGCAATAAAAGCTTGTACCAAAAATATTTTTTTTACTTAGACAATTATTAATTTTTAAATCTTTATGTATAACTAGTTGTAGGAGTTTTTTACTTATACAGTTGTTAAAGTCTAAACATGTGTACGATAGGTACCAAAATGACAAATTATCTTACGCTCTCGTCGTTAAAGCATATTTTTGGAACTTAGGCTGCATCGATATTTTCGATTTGATTGTACCTTTATTAGGTATTTAAATGCGTTGACATATGGCTGACGAGGTTAGAACTCGTTGTCTAGTTCAGAAATAAAGATATTCTATCCACGATATATGTGCGACATCCTCTAGAGCTCTGTCGATCTTGCTCACTACCAGAAACACAACCCGCGGCGGGGTCAGTTTGTAGAATTTTGGTACTTTTAGTGAGCTTACTGACGTCGCCTTAGGCGTCTTCCTGATTTGTCGATGCGGAGGCGGTACGATATGAGAAAACTGTCAGCTGTCAGTGTCAATCGATACCAATGCAGTACTGCCCCACTTCTGCGCATGGTATTACTACTTCGCAAACGTAACTCTGACGTATTTCGTCAAGTAAGAAAATTTCACATCAGTAAGCTTACGTCAAAGAGCAAATTTCCTATGACACAACGCTCCCGCCCCGCCAAGTCAGGAAGTCACCTTAGTTAAAGGAATAGTGTCATTATTAAGTTTGCAGCGTAGTAATATCATGCGCAGAAGCGGGGCAGTATTGCATTCGTATCACCGTCAATAAATCGCAATAAATCAGTACTGACTCAACTGACAGTTGACAGCTTTTTGATATAGTACCGTATCCACACCGACAAATCAGAAAGTCGCCTTAGATCGATTACAAAGCCTATCTTTTCTCCCTATATACGCTGCAAGCGCCAAACTATTCCTACTCCAAATTATCGCCAAAGCCGCCGCTAAATTACTGCTTCCAAAGGTTTATTTCGTGTCGCTTAGAACTTATCGGGCCGTTGACGTTCTTACCCTCTGCATTCCACTTACTCATCAAACCTCTTATCTACTCACAACCTTCGTCTCAAAATGTAACTCTATAACGATTTCAATAAAGTCCTTTTTGCTAGTAGCTCATTGGATGATATACGCGGTGGCGAGGGCTCGAGGCTTATTTATAGTTTAATCAAAAGGCAGCTGACGCTTGCACCGAAATGCATACACATAGCTCTAAGTGCGATTTGGCAGGTTCCGCTAATAACTTATGCCAGATGCTGGGATTTAGATTTATGTTTGTAATAACATTGTATATTGCTTGGCACGACGTCGAATGCCAAATGAATGTTTGGACAAGTTTGTATTATTGTATTGTTACAGTTTTTTTTTCTATTGGGGGACAATATTTCAAAGCAAAGGTTGTACTATGGGATAATTATTTATTTACGAAATAAACCTTAAACTAAATACACAAGTAAAAAACATAGACAGAAAAACACTAATACTGATTAAAATAACTAAAACTAAATATTAAAAAGGCTATCCAAATTTGGTCCCCTCGGTACGCGACCCATCACGCAGGCAGCATTCCCGCGCTGGATTGCAATAGCAATCCTCTGCGCAAGAAAGCTGCCCGCGCGAGGGTCGCCCGTTGCCTCCCTCAAATGGGTACTAGACGACGATATACATACTTATATAGATACATCCAAGACTCAGGAACAAATATTCGTGCTCAACACACAAATATTGTTGTTTCGTAGGCAGGGTCACTACCAGCTAAGCAAAGTGGTCGTCAAATAAAATTAATAAATATTTGATGACAATCTTACACAAATCGACCTAGTCCCAATCTAAGCAAAGCTTGTACTATGGTTACTACACAATGACATACTGGACGAATGAACGCACAATGGCGAAGCTTTTTTTTTAGCTTTTTAGGGTTCCTTGTTTACTACGAAACCCTAAAAAGGAGGAGCCAGTCTCGCACTTGGCAGATATTATTATACTGATACATACTACGTAATCTAGGGGTATACTCCACATAATTAAAGAAAAATCAGTTTTGTATTTGCTGCGTCTGTTTATTTTGACTAGTTAGACACAATTTTCACGACGTCATTCGAAACCAATTTTCAGATAGGATCAAAAGGTTATGCGACTAACTACAATTAGAGCAGAACAAAAATCAAAAATGTTTTCTAGAATGACAGCGTTTAGGAATCTGAGTGAAATAAAATCAAAAAACTTACTCCGTTGGCACAGCGACCCAGAATGAATCTTGGACTCTGAAACGAGAGTGCGCCTTTTTTCTCGGCTAACTCTTGTGACGAGAGCGTAGAAAGGGCATCATATAGAAGGAGGATTAGCATATCACCAAAAGGGACGGACTTGTGGTAACCTGACTACATTGAGATGTATCAGAAGACTGATACATCCTTTAGCACTATTATGACATCCCATCCTTAGTCGTGTTATATGTGGTGACAGCAATAGCATTCATCGATGACGTTTCAGTGACGGTGACGAATATTACGGCTTCATACGTAATGAGGGACAGGAGATATGTCAGTGCGTCTCGCTATCACTTGTAATTTTATCTATGGCTCTTTCACAGACTTGTATGTGTGTATCGCCAGCTTTAGTCTTCTTACTTCATGGACGAGAGCATAGCGTAGTCGTCGGGAAGGTCGACGACCTATCGGATGGCCGAGGTATTGCTGGAGTGACGTGATCAAGGCGGATCTGCGAGAACTCCAAATCATCATCATCATCCTAGCGTTATCCCAGTACAGTTGCATCCTGAAGGATGCCTGGGGTCCGCTACCTAATCCAGAATTGGCGTAGGCACTAGTTTTTATGGAAGCGACTGCCATCTGACCTTCCAACCTAAGAGGGAAACTAGACCTCATTGGGATTAGGCTTGTCAAGTGAGTGGGCAGCTTGACTGTTAGAAGTTCTTAAGCCGCCTGAAGGCTTAACTCTAACTTGGCTTAACGACTGCTATCATAGACAGCTGCCGGGATCAACGGCTTAACGTGCCTTCCAAAGCAGGGAAGCGCTCAAAGCGTTACTTATCCAAGTACTAACCCTGCCCGATATTGCTTAACCTCGCATACCGCACGCGGTACGAACTTTCCATGTTGTACGAACTCCAAATCAGCAAATAAAACCAAAAAATCTGAATTCCGAGAAAAAAATAGAATGTGACTATTTTTTTTATTTCCCTGAATAGGTTAAGCACAATAGACTCCCTCAAGACGGGCCGAGGCCGCAATATCCATGTTTTTCGCTTACTTATGTTAATCCATTCATGGCAATTAGTTACAAGCTAATTTCCATCGGGCGTGTTTCCGTAATGAAATTCTTGGTGCGTGTCTGGTAAGAACGTGACTTTAGCTCGTATTTTGAATACGTAGTGGTAAGAGAATATGTGAAGTGGGCCCCCAATTCACAACTATTAATATACCTGTTAAGGCGCTGGGTAGGGCAAGCCATTCTCCATACAAAGGTTGTGCAAGTTTTTTGCTTTAGTTTTGGCACTACAGCATTTAATTTTATTTTATGTTGGTACATATTGGATATACGCAGAACTTGATTTGAAATTTTGCATTATATCAAAAAAAAAAAAATTTACAAAAATTCATTAAAACTACAAAAGAAAAACATCAACTATAACAAAAAATTAAGAATAAGGAGTAAAAATAGTAACTGGAGTGCAAACACAAACGAAGAAAAACTTGCACAAAGTTTGTATGGAAAGAGCTTGCGCACCCCTTACTTAATCTATTTTTTATAGCTCTTTAATATATGTATAATGCCACTGCAACCTATTTTTAACCCCCAACGCGGAAAGCAAAAGTGAAAAAAGTTAAAAGTAAAAGATATTTATTGTTCAATTTAGGTATATTATATACACCTATAATTGTCACTAAGCTACAGCTACACTAATAACACTTTCCAATTACTCACCAACAATACACTTAATGTAGGTACACACCCCCGGAACATACATTACAACACACTTTACAATACACCCGGAAACAAAGCGTATACCGATAGCGCTGCGTTTTCGGCAAAATTTCACACTGCACCGGGTTTTCGTCCGTAGGCGACTGGGCCAATTCCCAGTTGAGCCGGGCATGCTCACGGAACCGGGCCGGTAGTATCCAATGAGGATTTCCTCCACCCACGGGCAAAAATAAAAAAGATTGTCACTAAGCTACCATCGGTTCGGAAAATAAACCTGTGCCACGAGAAGAACCGGCGTAAGAAACTCGGCTCGGCAACAGAGGGTTGCTACAAGTTTAACATACTCGTATGTATCTATGTTTCTGCGTATGTGTGTCAGTCTGTAGCACTGTAGCTCTAAAACGGTTGAACCGATTTGAATTTTTTTTTTATTTGAAAGCGGGTTTTTCAGCAACGGTTCTTAGACATGCTTTATCAAAATCGGTTCAGCCGTTTTTGAGATATTGAACTTTGAAATGAAAATGTCAGAGGTTCTAAGTTGTCAGTTATTGTGTTATCGAAACGCCATTTCTTATTTCTTCTTAAGGCTCTCTAAAACTCCGCTCCCAGTGTGTACCTACAGTCGTACAATAAAGCGCGTATATAAACCACAAAATATACATATGATACACAATGAATATATTAACTAAAGCCGTATCTTAACTGGAGCCTATATACCTTTTTATTTTTATTTATTTGTTTTATTTAAGATCTTTGTTACATCTCGTTGTAATTTGTGTACCTTGAAAAAAAAATAATAAAATAAAAAACTAAAGTCTATGTTACAATTTGAAAACTAAATTCGACTTTACAATTTTGATTAGATACGTCATTATGGAACATGTGCTTTGGAAGGCACGTTAAGCCGTTGATCCCGGTTGCTGTCTATAATAGCAGTCGTTAAGCCAAGTTAGAGGCCTTCGGGCGGCTTGAGAACTTCTAACAGTCAAGTTGCCCACTCACTTGACAAGCCTAATCCCAATACGGTCTAGTTTGCCCCTTGGGTTGGAAGGTAAGATGGCAGTCGCTTCCGTAAAGACTACTACCTACGACTAGTGCCTACGCCAATCCTTGGGATTAGGTAGCGGACCCCGCATCCTTCAGGATGCAACTGTACTGGGAATAACGCTAGGAAGATGATGATGATGACGTCATCATGGGGCAACACACATGATCAGCAATCATCTTCCGAATGATGTTTGGGCTCTTCCCCGTACTGATTAGCAAAGATTTAGCCTTTTTGCGCATCATTGCGGTGGAGCTGGTTGGCAGCGGGTGCTCGATGCTGGCGAACCGGAGGGTGGTATGCAGACCCGTTTCAGCGTTGGTGATATCAGGAAAATAATTAAGAGGGCGCAGTACGATCGGTGTGGATCGGTTCTCCATACAAACGTATTTAGGCTCTCATTTTAAAACGAACCATGCTAGAATAACATGAAACTTTGTATACACAATGGGATCCGGCATACCTAGGTCGGAAATTAGTTTCTGTTGCTAGAAATTGAAAAAGAAAAAAAATACAGCGGTTTTTTTAGTTATTTACGCCTTGTATGAAAACCTTAATAATCGCTGTATTTTTTCGCCATTATAATTTCAAGCAACAGAAGCTAATTTCGGCCCTAGCAAGCTGGATACCATTGTGTATACAAAGTTTCATGTTATTCTAGCATGGCGTTTTAAAATGAGAGCCTAAATACGTTTGTATGGAGAACCAAACGTACTGCGCCCTCTTAAGGAAATGAAACGTGGAAAGTCCCGTGGCCATGACCAGTTAAGTATCGAGAATTTGCAGTTTGCTGGGCCCCACCTACCTCGAGTATTAGCAATGTTCAATCAATTTCAATTTATGTGTAACTCATTCGTACCTACCTTTGCTAATGACAAAAACTGTAGTGGTTCCTATTGTCAAGAACAAAACTATATTTCGAACAAAGCTAACTATCGGCCTATTTCTCTGGCAACAATTGTAGCGAGGGTGTTCGACGGCTTGCTCAACATACAAATGCGTTCCGCTTTGTGGGTTCAAAATGGCAACCGTCGTACGCCTCCTAATGTACTGTCGCGTCCTTCGAAGTCTGTTAAGTTTACCGTTGCGACGATTTGTCTGTGTAAGTTATTTGACGACCACTTTGACTTAGTTGGTAATGACCGTGCCTACGAAGGCGGAGGTCCCGGGTTCAAATCCGGGTCAGGGCAATATTTGTGCATTTATCGCGAGTATTATATTAGTATTGTTCCTGAGTCTTGGATGTTTCCTCTGTATTTAATTATGGATTTATCAATATACCCACATATCTAGTACCCATAGTACAAACTTTGCTTAGTTTGGGGCTAATTCATTTAACTGCCTTAAAATAATATATACACTGTGTTAACATCGATCAGCATTGCGCTTAAGAAAAGCATTAACAGCAGCTTACAAAAGAAATATTTAATAAAATAGGGTAGTAGTATAGTTTTCGTTCTGCTCTAGCACGTATGCACGTGAGAGAGGGACGAATGCCATACGTCTATTTTATACCACGTCTGTGGCAAACAAACGTATGGCCCACCTGATGGTAAGCGGCGACATAAACGCTAACATGCCTAGCTAGGTCTAGATGAGTATGGTCGCCAGAATTTATGAGGATGCCCCATGTTGAGGGTGAGGGAACTATACTTCTAGCAACCAACACAACGCATCCTCACATCAATAAAGGGTGGGATACACGCTTGCGACTCCTCTGGAATCACCAGCGTCTATAGGCTACGGTGTCTTCTTACAATCAAGCGGACCGTACGCTGGTAATAAATAAATTAATATTAGGGGACTATTTTTACACAAATCGAACTAGTCCCATAGTACGAGTAAGCTTAATAAGGCTTGTGTTATGGGTACTAGACCACTATACTATATACTTAAATAAGTACATAAAAGACATCCAAGTCTCAGGAATAAATGTTTCTGCTCACCACAGAAACAAATGGCCTTACAGGGATTCGAACCCGGGACCTTAAGCTTCGGAGGCAAAAAGTAATAGTGTTTCTAAATTACAAATCCCTTAAAATAACATGCATATTTCATTCATTTGGTATGCCTTTGATAAAATTACAAACTTACTAAAGCGAACTGTCAAAATGTTTAAACAGCAAGAAAACCACGAGTGGCATATTTATAGCGTAAAGTTTCGTAGCTGCCGCCATCTGCAACGAACTCAACAAACTGGGCTTGTAAGTGGGTCATATATTGACTACACAAAAAATATGTACCTCACCGAAAGTTCAAAGTCATTACTGGAGCTAATCGTGGAACATCCTAATTTGGCCTATATTAAAGTTGGATTTTTAATAGTTGACATTCTTTTGAACAATTAGATTAGAAGAACAATAGGGTATTTCACAATATTCACGTTACCAATAAACAAATCATACGGAAATACTCGGGAGAAAATCGAACTATAGCTTATTTATACAATTAAAATGGTTTTTTAAATACATAAACATGAAAAAGGACGCAGTTTGAACATAGAAAATTGTGACGTCATTAGGCACGTTTCCCTACAAACTTCATACAAACCGAGCGTTTTTGACGTTTTGTAAAAAGTTGCTAATTTGACTATCAGTGAAATACCATATTAAAGCCACATCACATCCGACCGTCAATACATTCCAAAAAACTACAACTACTTAGGCTCTCTCTCTCTCTCTCTCTCTCTTCCTAGTGTTAGTATCTCTAGCAGTGAAATGAGTATGGAAACCCGGACTCAAATTCTCTTTAATATTGATACGTAGGCGTACGTCCACGGTTAAGATATAATTTGCTTTTTGTTGTGACATGTATAACCTAAATTAAATGCAACCCCTTTGCAACTGACGGACACACTCCATACATCAAGTCTACATCCCTTATAACCAGTACAACGTAATTCGTTACAGTTATTTGGGCAAGAAAGCCTCGTATCATAAATTAAGCGGTGCCTAAGTTGTGATCGTAAATCTTCGAGCTGCTCCTTACAGCAGTGGCACAAAAGGGTCTAACTTGTTAGTAAATGCACGGCACTTACGACCTTTACTTTCAAAACAGTTCTTTGCGACAACTGTATTGCATGATTGAGGGAGTGATGTTTTGCTAAGGTATAAAATAAAAAGGTAATAAGTATGTATGAAGTATGGTTTCCAACGTCTTTCAACCTTAGAGTGTGGTAGACGAGTATCTAATAATGAGCTCTAATTAGTGCTAAATTTAGAACAGATTATATGCATAAATACATATTACATTATTATATCATTCTACCTACATAATCCTGTCTGAAGTAAATTATTAATACCAGATCCTAAAATACTTGGAAGGTACTTCCAAACGAGCGTCTTAATTTAGTTTGTTGCTTTTTAAATCATTTTATAAAATCTTGTACTCGTACCTATCTTAATATCCCCAGTTATATTATAATTTATTTTTTGCTAAAGGAAGCAATGATCTCTTTTTAAGATATCGATGTCTTACTAAAACTGATGTTAATATAGAACCTGACTTTGTAGGTAACAATGGTTGAAACAAAGTGACCGAATGGATATAAAAGTAACAGTAGTTCCAAGCATTTTAAGGCTGAATGGAAATCATGCAGCTATTTTTCAATCTTGTCTTTAATTCGTACGAGATTCTTCCAAACTACCTTCGCGTCTAGGATAAACTAGCAATGTGCAAATTGCAGAAATGTTCTCGGAAATTTCCGAGAAATTACATGAAAGCAACTTAGAAAGTTCTCTGTGAGAATATTCCCATGAGAACTTTAACATTTTGTGTAATATATAATATTACACGCCACATATTAGTAAACCAGGCAGGCATAATATTTAAAATGGCGTGTGTCTACGTCGATCCTGACACGATAAGATTGTTTATTAAATTTAAGTTCCAGAGAATTTTCGCAACTTATGAAACTTCTCCTCGGTGCATTGCTAGGACAAACCCCTTAATATATGGAGATACTTGCATTCTTACTTAAGTATAATATATACCCACCAAAAACATTTCATGTTAAATGTTGCCAAGACGACCACATAAGGTTTGCCCTGTGAAAAAAATATCAGATCTTATGAAGAGCTAAGCTTCTGAATATACACGGCCTAACTCTACCGACCCTAACTTCAACTAATTCTACATATCAGTAAATATGTATTGACGTGTATAATACGACGACCTGTTATGCCTAGTTGGTAGTGACACTGCCTCCGAAGCTAGAGGTCCCGGGTTCGAATCCTGGCCAGGGCATTATTTGTGCATTTAGTACGGATTTTGTTACGGGTCTTTGATGTTCTCTATGTATTTAAGTATGTATTAATCTATATAAGTATGTATATCGTCATCTAGTATCCATAATACAAGCTTTGCTTAGTTTGGGACTAGGTCGATTTGTGTAAGATTGTCCCTCAATATTTATTATTATTATACCCCAGTCATGAAAGAAAATACATGTATATATTGCACTAATAATACATATTGTGGAATAAATTTATTGTGGATTAACAAGACACATCATCCTGTTCTGGATTATATTTATTTTTATTTTGACGCTTAGAGACCTTATACATCTCTAACAATATTAAAATAGTGCTATTTTCTATATTTATTTTAATTTTGACGCTTAGAGACGATGTACATCTCTAAGAACTTAAGAATAATAATTATTAATTGTATTTGGACGCTCAGAGACCATATACATATCTGAGGTATGAAATAATTTTTATGTAATATTACCTTCAAATTTTGATATTGTCCGTAAGTTTATTTTCATTTAATGACATAAGTTTGTTAATCATTGTAGTTTTGTAATCAATTTTATTATCGTCAGTTTTTTTAATTGTAAAACCAATTTCATTATTATTGACTTGTAAAAGTGCCCTTGTGGCCTATTAGCAGATTTTTTTTTTATTTTGAATTTTTTAATATATACTCGTATGTAGTTAGTGATGTGTAGATGCAGATGCATCCCTGAAAGCAATCCTGGCCTCGCCCATGGCAATTATGTTTTAAAACATAAAGCTTACCACGCGGACGTCGCGGGCAAAAACTAGTTAAGTATTACTCTACGATTTCTTCTTGTGAACAATTGTGTACGAGCAGGTACAAAATAGAGAAATCTGATACACCTATTGTAGTAAATAGTTAAGATTAACTCGGATTTTTTCTTCTCTTCTCTTTTACCTTTTTCTTCTTCTTTAATCTGTACACATTTCTATTCCATTTTCTCTTATTCTTGGCCTCATGTTGGCCTTTAGAGCCAGAGCGGACAAGTAACTGGCCCCACAGGAGGCCAAAATTTAAGACAATGTTATAAAAAAAATATGTTTTGTGAATTGCTATGCATATTATGCACTGCTGAATCCCGGTTTTTCCGAAAATCAAATCAAAAGAAAAAACCAAAGTGCAGATAACACGTACCTTTTAAATATACAAGGGTAATGAACAAAAAAATATCCATAAGTAAAGAAAAGCTTTACGCTTTTGTATACTTACAGATATTTTTAATAAAACAAAAGATTACAGTTCAAAAACTGCTAAAAAGTAGATCAATTTAGTTAAACTGGACAACTTGCGAACTTACCCAATTTCCTCCAACGATATCCAGTATCGTGTCTTTAAAGTCATTAAAAGTCTCCAAAAGGCCCAGGTGCTCACATCTCCGTTGACATTTCCCCAGAACATGTTGCCCCAGCGGCGCAAACTTGGGGCGTACACGCGATAACTTTCCCATAATGTTTTATTAATATTCAAAGGGAAAGCTGTAAATAAAACGGCATCGTAAATTTTGTTAATTTATTGTGTAAGAACAACTTGTACGGTACATGGGTGAGTTCAGTTATATTTACATTCGTTGTTTGAAAGGAACAATATGAGGACTGTATTTATGATATTTTTATATTACAGCTTTTGACATGATGGTCATAGCTAAGTTTTGAAACATTTCCACGATATTACGAAAACAACTTCTCCAAATTACTTATCTATTGAGTAAAGTAGGCAGCAAACAAACAACTACAAAAGCCTGTAAGAAAATAAGCTACGTGAACTATTAAGTAGTTTAATTTATTTAGATCTTCTGCCGACTTTTCAAGAATTAGGAGTGCTAATTCACAGGGAGAATGCGATATATAAGTACCTAATCATTAGTACTTTTATATCATTTTTAGAGGTCCCGGGTTCGAATCCCGGCCAGGGCATTATTTGTGCATTTAGCACGAATATTTGTTCTTGGGTCTTGGATGTTTTCTATGTATTTAAGTATGAATTTATCTATATAAGTATGTATATCGTCGTCTGGTACCAATAGTACAAGCTTTGCTTAGTTTGGGGCTAGGTCGATTTGTGTAAGATTGTCCCCCAATATTTATATTCTCCCTGTCCTTGTCCTGTCCTGTCCTGTGTGTGCCCTTTTTCCTTAAAAGTATTCCGAAATTAATGGAACTTAAAAGGTTATTTGCAGATATACTAAAATGATTACTTATCCTAAATGTGTGACCTCTAGGATCCTGTGCTAACTGGGAGCACACAAGTACAAGATTTGTTTCAGTCTTTTGCTTACATCTCTGAATCTAAGGACGTTTAATGTACCAAATTGTGTAGCAAGTCTCTAAAAGAACATTAATATGCCTAAAGGTTCGTTTGGTAAACCAGATTTTCAGGTGCAATATTAACGTTGAAGCCTTTGGGGGAGGCCTATGTCCAGCAGTGGACGTCTTTCGGCTGACATGATGATTAACGGAGCAACCATTAAAGTCGCCTATCAAATTTATCGTCTATAGGCAAATTTGGAAAATAGAGGTCACACACTTAGGTTTTCCTAGTGTACAGTCAGCGTCAAAAGTAGTCACGCATATCAAGGCGTCAAAGTTCTTATTTCCTTATAGTAAAGATTTTAGAAGTTTTCAAATGCGTACCTACTTTTGGTACCGACTGTACCCCCAAATAACCTGTTAAAATTCCATTTATTTCAGAATACTATCCAGCTAACCATACCTTTCCAAATTCCAAATTCCAAATAATTTATTTCACGTAGTTTTAGGTACAATAAGATCTTACAAGTAACATTCGTATCACTAAAACCTACCATACATGGCATGTGAAATTGAAGTGTACACTAACTTACTTATAATCTAAAAACTCCCGTACACTATAAAAGCACTTTTCGGCCAGCCACCTTTTTAGAGCTTGCTTAAATTTTAGGAAGGATAGATATTTTATTGTGTCATTTTATACACATTTGTTCGACATATCAACTGGATTAATAATCACAATAGTTTTACAAAGAAAATACCTTTAAAACTGTACGTTCACGTACAGAATAAAAGTACAGAGAGCTCTACTCTCAGTCCGAAACTAATTCCATTTAAAAAACTTCCAGAATTCCGAAACCGAATTTCAGTCTCGGGTAAACAGCACTTTAAAGGACATTCACAATGTAACGTTCCAAGCCCGACAGGAACGGCTGGTTCTAAAGCCTTAGACGAATCATTCGCTGGCGCAAGTAGATAGCACGCGCCAGCTAGGGACAGGCACTGTACCGTTTATATGGACCCATATATACCCCCCGTTTATATGATGGCTCGTGGCCCAGCGGCGCCCGCGTACCGCGTGCGGTATGCGAGGTTAAGCAATGTGGACGCAGGTCAGTTCTTGGATGGGTGACCGCTTTGAGTGGTTACTAACTTTCGGACTTTTCGGACAGCAGTCGTTAAACCAGGTTAGAGGCCTTCAGGCGGCTTGAGAACTTCTAACAGTCAAGTTACCCACTCACTTGACAAAGGGGGGTCGAAGTTGCACCACGTCCGTAGGGAGTACCCACCGTTACCCTACACGTGACCCCTGGGTGGTGCTAAAAGTGCAACAAAAACTGGCAACCGTACTTGTCTTCTCGAAGATCTCACGGTTCGTAAATATACTCGTATGCCATACGATTACATAAATAAATGGATCCAGTCATGCCAATTTGGCACGAAATATATAATATTGTTACATGGTGCCGTTTGAAGCCAGCGATACTGATGATGCCAGCAACTGATTCTTCTAATAGGGCCATAGGGTCCTTATATGATACAACTTAACGCTCATCTATGTATTTAGGCTATTTTCTGTGAGAATTACCACTCATCTTGACATATTCTTTTCATTACTATCTTTTTATTGCAGCCTACAATAATGGATTCTGTATGTATTTGCTGGATTTTTCATTAAGAAATATTGTTTCAAACATCACTCGAAATCGACTAATTTCAAGCGAAAACTGTTTTTCCGCTTATTTTCTACTACACAAAAAAGCAAAAACAGGCTCTGTTACTATATAAAACTTTAATGAAAGCATCGTATCCTTATGTTGTTGTTCATCGTCGGCCTCATCTTTGCCCCCTGGCTAGATGCTGGCCAAGAGCAATCCCATTAAAAAAAAAAAAAAAAAAAAAAAATTCACCAGTCCTTTTGCGATAATTTGAGATCAAACTATTTTAAAAATTGTAAGGGCTCTTATGTTACGTAGTTTCCCTTGCAACCGTACATTCAGTATCCATTGTATCCACCCGTGAGCCGGACTTGTTGAAATATCTTAGAAAACAGTATGTCAATTAATCAAGCTAATAAATGGAGATCGCCCTTTAACTATAAGACCGTCTGATGTTTGCCTCTACTTTTATCACTATGTTCTGTATTGTGTTCTTTTTTGAGTAAAGTATATATACAACCATATCAGCCGGAGGACGTCCACTGCTGGACATAGGCCTCCCCCAATCTATACATATAATAATTATAAGTAAAGTATAAGTATATATGTATAGAAGGGGTGTAAGTACATATTTGTACGTGATTGTAAACAATAATTATCGGCCTGTTTAGCCTAGTTGTCGGCCTGTTTAGCCTAGTTGTTAGTGTCATTGCCTTCGAAGCTAGAGGTCCCGGGTTCGATTCCCGGTAAGGGCATTTGTTTCTGTGGTGAGCAGAGACATTTGTTCCTGAGACTTGGACGTTTTCTATGTATTTAAGTATATATATATTAAATATATCGTCGTCTAGTACCCATTGTTGGATTATTGAATGTGTAATGCAAAAATTACTCTATCATAATAAGGTGTATACAACCTCATAAGTATTCAACCTTAAGCTTAGCCTCCTTACTGTCTTCTTTAGATCAACTCACTCTGTATTAGGTGTCAGACGTGATGGCTTCCTAGTGCTATTGAAAACGTTTAATATATGATTATTTGATTTCTTGAAACGTTTACTATGTATTTTATTTCCACTAAAGTTCATATTCAATAGGTTATGGCCCCAGCCACATTAAACAATATTTTGTGAAAGTAAAATCTAAATTTTGAATTTCTTTTTATCTGATTGTCACACGTCAAGAATTTGTTTTACGAAGTAAACAAAAAATAGAAAATTTTAAGGTAAAACAAAATATAAAAATATTCATTGGCGAAAAATACAATACCTGAAGATATACGACTCGTGCTATGTGGATTGCATGTCCTGCTAGTTAAATACCAGGAACTCATATTGTAGAACAGTAAGTGAGATAAACAAACTCGAATTGCTAAAAGTTTTATTGTTGAACACCCATCCGATACCTAGCTCCGTTTTGCGAAGAAAGAGATCACGGTGAAAGAGAATTTTCAGAAGCTTTGACGTCATGTACGAGCGCTAGAGCATTGCTTCATAGCTGGCTTTGCGCAAAATGTTATTGGCGCTGACACTACAAGGTGAAATGATAACGAAATAAATACTCTACGATACAAGTCTTACAAGTCGAGATGATGCCTAAAATATCACGAAAGCGGAATTATGAGGACTAAATCTACTAACTATAATTACAAAAGGACAATCGATGAAAGAAACTAATTTGAAGAAGTGTTCTCCTATCATCACTATGGGCTTGAAGGACATCTGAAAGCCGACTATTATTATTACAAATTAAATAAGGATTACCAAAGGACTACGAATAGGAAAAACACATTGCGATGCGAGGAGTTGAGATGAGTCAACCATCCACATCAGTGGACTGTTCGGGTTTTGTTTGCATGACCGCGGAGAGTACTGAGGAGAGACACAATATATAAGTCTTATCGGATCTCTGAGCTGCAAACTATTTAAGGGATGATCTCTTCTAATACATTAACTAACACGGTTATATCTATTAAAATGTATAGTTGCTAAACATAGTGCATTTATTTCAGCTACCGGAAGGTGAAACTTGTTCGTCTCTTGCGACTTGCATATTCATATCCAAGACATCAACAACTTATGACGACGCGTGTTTCTACCCCTATGATCCGTACAACTTGTAATCAAAAATGCAACAGGCTAGTTTGAATAGTCATCCTATATGTAATACGGAAGGGAGGTAATACCATCATGCAAGGTATGTTAACAAATTACTAAAGCTGCTAAGCTATACATGTCACTCTGTTGCTCAAGCGTGCTAAATAATGATAGTTACGAGTACACATTTGAGGAGTCATATCCTGCATTTGCAAAACAATGTCACGGTCAATGACATCACGATATCAATCATTGATGATTTAGTTTAAAGTGCATGCATAGATAAGTAAGAAACAGAGTGGACTACTATTATTCTGCACGGCAAAAGATGAAAGGTCATATCATATTCATTGACTATTTTTCTTATAGAAAGTATAAGATATATTGCAGGCCTTATTACTATCGTTTGATTATTGCTGTTTCAAATATTGACCACAAAATTGAAGTATATGAGGATAAATATTGAAACTCATAAAAGGTGACTCATATTACATGCACCTATGAACGTCAATAAACTACCACCGGTTCGGAAAAATAAACCTCTGCCACGAGAAGAACCGGCGTAAGAATAAATGTATTACCTATGATAAAGTAGAAAACAGAATTTTAAAAGTTTTATTAGTTACGAGAATGAGTAAGTAAGTACCTAGTAATTGAGGATCAATATACTCATTAACTGTAATGTACGTATCTGGAATGTACAAATCAGATTTGAAGTGTTATTAGTGAGGTGAATGAGTAAGTATTATGATATCAGGCTATCGCTATAGCGCAATTTAGGTAGCATAATTGTGTTGTAAATGGGATCAATTACCATCTGACATTTCCCATAAAAACCTTTATATGAAAACACCTTATGCAAATTCACCTTATAAATATTTGCTACATAAGTACAGGCTATAAGTGTATTGTTGATAAATCATGGTGATCAATACTTATGAGCACCAAACGGTTACAAAGTTTGGAAACCAGATATGAAAAGTATGTTGTGGTCAGAGTGTAATCGTGGGCACGACTGATTTTGTTCAGTGCAGGTCTACTCTGTAGCCTGAAGAGAATAATGTAAATTCTCAGAATTAAACTGATTGTGCTGACGAGCCTAAATCAGTATATCTACGAATATGAAGTCCCGAAACTGATATAAAATAAATCAGACATGTATGTCAGTAAATCTTAAGAAAATGATGACTAGGATCGTACAGTCTGTAGTACGAGTATACATATACACTATGATATATCGGAATCTGATTGATTTAATTCAGTTTATAAAGTAAATCTTAAGAAAATGATGACTAGGATCGTACAGTCTGTAGTACGAGTATACATATACACTATGATATATCGGAATCTGATTGATTTAATTCAGTTTATAAAGTAAATCTTAAGAAAATGATGACTAGGATCGTACACTCTGTAGTACGAGTATACATATACACTATGATATATCGGAATCTGATTGATTTAATTCAGTAAACTGACAAGACACATTTAATTCAGTAAACATCGTCTTAGATACAAAAAAAATTAAGTCTTAAAAGCACAGATATTGACTAAGTAGAAGTGATAAACTCTGAGGTTTTAAATACTTATTGTTTTTGAAGAAAGTAAGTACATGTGGTGACGCTGACGGTTGTTTATTTCATAATCAGTCTATTTTATTTTGTCATTTTTGTGGTATGAGCAGAGTTGAAATGTACACTTCTTGGTGAGATCTTTACTGTCAGACTAAAAGACACAAAACAATTTAATTGCTTAAAAACTTATTAGATCACATGAGGAAAGTAATTTTATTTGAAGTGCATACACAATTACGCAGTTCTTAATGAAACCGATATGCACGATTTAAAATAATATGAAAGCCATTTATTTGAGACTCAAAGATCCATATTTGTTAGTAAGAACAATAATTAACCTTTTCAGCGCTCTGTCAAATACAAACGCTGTCACGCACACGCCATGACATAGACATGTCAAGCGCGAAGTTTAAGCCTATATGAATGTATGTGGGTTGATATCGCTTTGGACGCCATGCCGGATATACGCGTCGTTGGTGTCAAACCAATGGTGCGCATATATACGTCTTTGTCGTCGATAAGATAAAAAAAAAAAATTAAAAAGTTAGTGTTACTAAACAAAATTCTAATGTATTATATTGTCCCCGTCACAACGCCAACCCGACATAGGGCTGTCCGTCTTTTCAACATTTTCAGAATACTATTCTCACTTTCTTTTAAATACTCGTCTCAGCAGTGAGACTATCCTCTTATGTTTGATGGCATTCTTTTCTCTCCCTTTCAATATACAGGGAATGATCCAGATCATTTATAACTGTATAACCCAGATATATAAATTTACTGGCCACGTTGAGAGCCACACCATTCAACATGACTGAAGATACATCTTGTGGATAATATTTGCGTGCTTTAAAAATCACCATCTTCCTTTTATTTGCATTGAAGCTAAGACTACGTCGTTCGTCGTAGCTCTCACATCTCCGAATCAGTTGCCTTGTGGAGTTGTTTGAGGATACGAGCAGCACCTTGTCATCATCATATCAGATGCTGTTTACGCAGACATTTTCGATATACAAATTAAAGGGGACAGGAGACGGCCGTCCAGCCGGTCTCACTCCACATTCCAGTTTATACTGGTTAGATCATTCCCCATCCCATGTCACTTTGATTTACCTGGTTGGCATACCAGTATTTTAACGTGGATACGATTGTAACCTTGTCAATACATAGACAGTAAACTGAACTACTATAATATAATATAACAGTTTTTGTAGAAACATTATAAGTTTAAAAAAAAAGTAAGTAAGTACGAGTCCAATTAATGCAGTTGTGG
This sequence comes from Notocelia uddmanniana, assembly GCA_905163555.1. Classification (NCBI taxonomy): domain Eukaryota; kingdom Metazoa; phylum Arthropoda; class Insecta; order Lepidoptera; family Tortricidae; genus Notocelia; species Notocelia uddmanniana. Next base: position 23,549,020 of record LR991068.1, read on the forward strand.
GAAATCAAGTGTAAGCATTAATATACTTACGAATACTAGACATACAATCGAAAGTAACAAATAGTAATGGCAGTATTTTAACCCCTTTTAACGCCAAGGACTTTTGAAGTCATCGTGTGGAGTTGTTGTGCTACAGCACCAGAAACATAAGCTGGCTAACTAAAAGCTTTCAATCAATGCTTACGCTGTCAAAGTAACCTTAATGTTCTCATGTAAGAGTTACATTTGCTCACTAGAAGCGATACTGTCGTCGTGTGAATGACAGTTTTGTTTGTGAGGAATGGCGGTGAGAGTTAAGTATTTTTATAGCTATTTGAAACCGTTGATTTAAGATTGTTTGTGAGGAATGGTGGTGAGAGTTAAGTATTTTTATAGCTATTTGAAACCGTTGATTTAAGAGAATATCTAATTGAGCTACATAGATTACGAGTGGAGTACATACGATTTAGAAAAAGTACAAATTATTTGATAAGTGTACAATAACTTGCAGCATGATTTGAAAGATGTCAAAAGGTTCTCTTTGACCTATGTTTAGTACATGATTTTGCATGAGTTCGTGAGATAGGTGTCATACTCTAGTTATTTGCAGTTTTTATCTAATTAAAGATAGATGTACCGGTTACCGTCTATAAGAATAGAGATGGATGTATAACCTTTCAGATTATGAGAGGATGTTCGGTTTTTGAAAAGATAAAACAGTATTGTTTATCTTTAACTATTGAGACTATTGTGAACTGGTGTCTAGATAAACATACCTACATAAAAATTAAGTTATTCAATGTGTAGTACTGGACACGCATATGAAAAAGCGTTGTTCTACTTTAAGTTCTTTAATGTGTCGAGTTTGGTACACAGTTATACTTACGTAGAAGTGATACTTTGTTTTAAATAATTTAATGTGATGATACACATGCCTACTTGCTAATGTAAAATTAGAATAATGATATGGTCTGATTAGGTTTTCTGGGTTTCCCTAATCCTCGCAACAAATGTTGGACCATGGTTATAATATTGTACTGTCCCAGGAAACACTCGGAAGTCACATGCTCTGTTTAGGATTGTGTTTTTGTTTATATACACGGTGTTTAATTTTTGAGGGGGCGTGTTGGATTATTGAATGTGTAATGCAAAAATTACTCTATCATAATAAGGTGTATACAACCTCATAAGTATTCAACCTTAAGCTTAGCCTCCTTACTGTCTTCTTTAGATCAACTCACTCTGTATTAGGTGTCAGACGTGATGGCTTCCTAGTGCTATTGAAAACGTTTAATATATGATTATTTGATTTCTTGAAACGTTTACTATGTATTTTATTTCCACTAAAGTTCATATTCAATACCCATAACACAAGCCTTATTGAGCTTACTGTGGGGCTAGTTCGATTTGTGTAAAAAATGTCCCCTAATATTTATTTATTTATTTAAAATTTAATTACACTTTAATTTCTATTCAAAGTTAAAACAAATCGCCACGTATGCTCTAAACCAACTAAGCTATCGTGGGGATCACTCGTGACAAATATTTCAATTACGCCTCTTTTAATTTTGCCTTGCGCCCGCGAACCGCGGCTCGGCCACGACGGCGAGCGGCGGCGGCAACGGCAGCGGTTTTCCTAATACGAGTACATTGCGTGTGTTCCCAACTAACCGCAGTGCGTTGCGCGTCTCTACCGTGCAATGAACAGATAAAACACTATTCGCTCGTATCCGGGCTGTTAGGCCGGCATACAAAGCGCCATGTAGCCGGAGCATAGAATACGGCTACGGTATCCTCTGCCTGTCGTAAAAGGTGACTAAAAGGGGGTCCTTGGGATCGAAGACGGTCGCGGTTGGGGGCTGCGATCGTCTATGAAAACAGACGGAGGGACCCACAGAGGTGTGTCTCTAGGGCGGCACTGGTGCGTTCCGACGGAGATCCCAGAGCCGTCCGAAATGAGTTGAGGAGGACGATCGCGGGGTTTTTAGTCGGTGCAAGTCCGACATAACCTCCGCACTGTCCCCGCGGTGCGGTGGTATCCATAAAGAATTTTCCCCCCCGGAAAAAAAGGCCGGCATACAAAAAAGATTCACAGTGCGAACATTTTATTTAGTCGGGCTTTATGTTCCATCGTCGGCCCAAGCACGGAGGCACGGCACAGTATATTGTGAATGTTCCTTCAAAATGTCCGTATAAATGGTATGGTTATTCCAGAACTCACGGCACGGACACGATTGTAGCGTTTTAAAAGCGGCAACACATGTTACGGTACGGTATATGGTTGTATTTGAAATATATTCTGGTCAGCCGTATCAGTAGTTTCTCCGATAGCACCATATCAGTAGTTTCAAAGTTATTCAGTAAACATCAATCAGGAATCACTTTTCCGACTCAATAATTGGTCGCCATTCAAACGGTAAGTCCCTATTTATGCAAAAAGATTAATGTTTTTTATTTATGGATTTTTTTAATTTAAATATTCACCCTGTCACTTAATTGCATGAGGAATGACATATAGATAAAAAAAAAACTTAAGAAAAGGACCTGTTGTATGTAGTTGTAACGTGTTTGAATAGATATTTGTTTTAAAATAAACTATGTATGTAATGTCTATTCGAACACGTCACAACTACATTCGAGAGTTCCTTTTCTTAAGTTTTTTACGTGTAACTTCGCAATGTAGGTCGACCAAAATGTGTTAAATCATGTTTTTTTTGTCATGATTAAAAAAGGAAGCTAAAATCTTTGATATAATTTACTATCATTATCCCCTTGTTTCGTAGGCAAATGTTTCATTTCATACCATCATGTTTGTGAATGTATTGATTCGCAGAATTTTCATGTCATAGATAACTTTTTCTTCAGAAACCGTTAACTTTTTAAGTACACCTAAAAGTCATTGTGAAGAGCCCATTTAGGCCTACCAGAAAAGTAGGTTAGGTTAGAACTGGGACACTATGTGAAAAAATTTGCTTTCTATGAATTCGATGATCCATTTTTCTGCGAAACTGTGTACAGCCAATTTACTATATTAAATGTATCTTTCAATTTTTTATCACGTCTCGTCCTTCCTGATTACGTCTTCTGAATCACTCTGTTATAAAAAAAACTGTTTGAGTTTAAAACAATCTTAGTGTCAGATCGATTTTCGTCAGATTAAATAAGCTTTATTTTCAGGCACAACAAAGACATAATTTCCATATTTGATTGGTAATACAGACACTATTATATTAGTAATATCATCAGACAAATTGGTCCTCAATAATATCAAATTTTCTCGAGAGTCATTCATCTATAATTCTACCACAAAATAATCTAATGGCACCAATAAACATTAATTTCGTGAGTCGTAATAGTTTCAGTCTTATTAATATAGAATTAGGATAGCAATTAATTAAACTAAATTGACTACTATTAATTATCTCAAGCGGTCATTATTTACGACTGAATTATTTAATAGCATTAATATACTAATACTAAAGCGCTGTACTCACGGCCGGGCCTGCTGACAATTCAAGGCCATTGTCAATGCGTGTTCAAAAATGGCCATGTGTAGACTTGTTCGAAGGTCATTTCATTACATACTCGTACTTTGCGATTTACCACAACACCCGACAGAGACACGGCTAAACGACTATAATACAGGGTGACACCGGGGTCGTGATCATGATTCATTTCTTCCGACTTGGTATCTGTTAGCCATTTAAAAAAATGTAGCGTCACGAAACAAACGCATTTCATTTTAAATTTATTTAAATGACAAAAATACAAAACCTCAAATAATTGCTACCCTACTCTCTTTGACGAATAATATAGGATAGTGGGATAGAGTCACCAAGTTCTATGAAAAAGTATTATTTTCCATTTAAATTTCTAAAGAGGATATTTTTCGAGTATTACACCTTCATACCAACTGTGATGTGAATTCTTGACGATGTAAAATTATTCTGAATCACGACTCTAAAATCGTCCTCTATATTGCTATCTAATGCTAACTTCAGCCGCGCCCCAGTCAATTTGCCATGTCAAATTGAATCGCTTGTAGTGTGCTTGACGTTACAGCTCTTCGGCAGAATCATAGACTCTAATGACTGTCTATGACCGGCCAGCATAAGCCACATTCATTCAGTTCTGTATTACAGTCTTGCAATATATGTATAAGAAAGAAAAATAATTAACCTTGCTATCTCACTCTATGTTATAAACTTACATCGAACAGTGGAGTACAAGGCAGACTGGCACGCAGAACCATCTCGATACTCTTCTACATACGGCCATTCTTGTACAATCAGCCAAGAAAACGGTTTACTACTTTTCGACTATTATTTATATTTATTTCTTTATATTATTCTATATTCCTTTTTTTTTCAATATTACTTATATATATTCATTTTTTTATACATGTGTATGTTTATTGACGATATTATAACGAATGAATAAAATTATTTATGTTTCCATTCGCATCTCAGCGTTTATGATCCTGCACCTCTATAGTTTCTGTTTGACCCAGTGGTTGACTGGTAGAGAATGCCTTAAGGCGGACTTAATGCCTTGTACTTTTTTGTATTTGTGCAATAAAGTTTAAATAAATAAATAGGTATATTAAGGTTCAATTAGCGGTAGACCACTTTTTGATGGACTGTACGACATGAGCGGCTCCCACGATACGCTAACTTCGTTCGTTCGTCTCCATCTCTATTGCACTTCCATATTCGAGCGCCAGGGAAGGAGATATGCGAACTTCGAATTTCGAGGCAACTTGACCTTCACTTCGTCTGAAGCTTGCCGGACAGTGAGTACATTGCCTAAATTGACCTTATCAATACTTAAGACAAACAATATTTCTGAAGCGGAGCAAGCTTTAAAAATCTATATACAGTCTTCGATTGAGTGCGAAATTCTTACAATATTATTCTCTTAATTATATAAACTTGACTAAATTATGTTTAAGTCGTGTTTATGTAGATCGACAATGGGATAAAATGTATTAATGTAAGCAAATATATGTTGCTTACAATTACGTAGTGTAATGGAATTGAATTATTACTAAAAATCGGATATAAAATAATCATTAGTCGCTTTACATTGATAAATGCCAAAGTTAATCACAACCTTACGTAGAAAATAAATAATATAATTAAAAATAATAATATAACATAAAAAATGTACACATAAAACTAAATAAGTTCGTAACAGATCCAAATTGAAGGATAAAATTATAAAACAAAATGTAGCCAACTATCTTTTAAGTACGTCGCCTTAAGGGTCATCACGGTGCATTTCATACATACGTTTTTCGGACTATAGACCAACCGGTTATAGTATAAATTATTGAAAATATCGGACTTTTAAAAAAACTGTCATTAGATTTTGAACCTTCTGATTTGGGCATAAAGGTCGCTTTTTGAACGGATTAATTAGATACAATTCAAATGATTTTAAGTATACCTGCGACGGCGACGTGGCGTAAAGGGTGGCGGGCGGGGAAAGGGACCCCGGCCCCTCTCCCTGTCCACTACCCTTTGATATCTCCGGTCTACTGGTCCCAAAAAAACACGCGCTCTTTGTCCATAGTCTGTGGGATATCCCCCGGATAGGGTTGCCAGCCCGGCTAGTATGATAGCTTATACCGTCACGTTATATGGCCAAAATGTACTGAAACGTCACAGTGTAGCGAAAATATAGTTATTATTTCAACAAAAATTCTGTTATTCTTTTACTCGAAAGTCTCAAATAACGTGATCGACTAAATAAAATAATAATAACATAAGATTTTTTTTTCGTAAGTAAGCAAAATGTAATCATAAAAACGTTTGTATGAAATGCAACAAGGAACTTTCCCCCTTAACTTCTCCAATTTTGCGAACATTCTCTATAATTATTAAGCTAAGAGATTCAATTCTGTACAATCAAGCGATATTATTTCTAAAAAGTTTTGCACCGAGAAAAATCACCGACCAGCGAAGTTTGACGATCGCATTATGCTTTTATTAGATACTTAAGCAACTTAAACATTTCCGTGGCCATAGTTCCGTGACTCGTATAAGTAAACTTCGCGTTTCATAGCTGTTTCGAAACAAACTCATTTCTTGCTAATAGTTATTATAAAGCATAAAGCGGACATTACACCAAGACCAGTGCTAACATGGCTTGATTTCGAACTTACATTCAAGCTATCAGGGTTATTGAGTAACTTTTCAAACGAGCTTCAGCGTATAAACTGCTTTCACTTCACAAAAACGGACAGTCTTTTCGAACTCACATAACGCTGACTTTATAAGAACAATTACCCTAAGGGCTAGTTTGACAAATGTCAGTTTAAGTATTTACAATTAAACGCTATAAAAACAAACACAAACCCATATTTTCTTTAGGGTGCCTTTCCACTAGAGATGTGCTATGCAGCTATGCTGCTCGGATGTGCAAGTTACGTTTCGAAAACCCGTTTCCACCAGAGCTAGATGCTGGCCAAGAGCAATCCCATTTTTTAATAAATAAATAAAAGCTATGCTATGCGGACCAATGAATATGATTGGTGGATTCAAACGCATCCATAGGGTGGTATTCCACTCATCCAATATCTTTGTCCAATTTCTATGTCTAATCTTTAATCAAATTTCTTTGACACCCATTCCACTTATCCAATATCTTTGTCGAAGTTTTTTTTTCATGCGTAGCCATATTGATTTAACTGTCATCGGAATCTTTGATCAAACGTCGGTGTCCCATCCAAGTTTGATGAAATCATCCAATTTCTTTGATCAAAGATATTGGACAAAGATATTGGATGAGTTTAATACGGGGTGGTATTCTACTCATCCAATATCTTTGTGCAATTTCTTTGTCAAATTTTTGATCAAAGTTCTTTGACGGAGGCCCATGCCACTCATCCAATATTTTTGTCCAAGTTTTTTTTTTCATGCGTAGCCATATTGATTTAACTGTCATCGGAATCTTTGATCAAACGTCGGGGTCCCATCCAAGTTGGATGACATCATCCAATTTCTTTGATCAAATGTATATTGGACCTCCCATAGCAACGTAGCGTAGCACATCTCTGGTGGAAAGGTACCCTTATGTCAAATGATATCAGGCAATTATGTATAATTTTATTATACAGTTAAACGTAAAATGAGCGCTTACTAGGGGACTATTCCATTAGCCGCTCAAATTTAAATTTTAAAAATAGTACTTCAATTTGCTGTACAAAAAACAGCATTAAGATCCTATACTCCGCTTGGCAACTACATTTGCCACAATCAACTAGGGCTTACGAATTTAGCAACTCTGGTTGCCAAAAGCAAGTCGGCGGTTAGATTTAGTTCCGCATTTGTAGTCAACAAACTGTAGCCCACTCGACTTTAAGCGCGTCTAACCTCATGTGTCAGAATGAGCGCACAAATAAAATGGAATAGGCTCCCAAGTTCCACTCGCATCGAACTTTCTACTTATCAAACTTCACTGTCAACGATAAAACATAAGTTATAATTTTGTACTCTCAAGTCCAAATATAAAACAAGGCTTTTGTGATATCATATACCTAAGCCGGCAGCCAAAACTACCAAAATAGTAGAAAAAAAAATCTTCTGGCAACATTCATAAAGCTACGTATCCACTAGACGAGTTAAGCAGTGTTCCCATACAAGTGACGTCAAAGTTCACAGTTAAGCCCAGCCAATTTATGTGAAAACACAGCTTTAGCAGATCTCAGGTGAATACGCAGCCTGCTGTATAAATTTCGACCCTGTGTTTAAAGTGATAGAGTGTAGTTTCACACGTATTGTCTTGCCGGTCCGTTTTTCCTCGTACGTGGCAGTGTGTCGGTATCTGTCGCGTTACCGCAGTTGTTGTTGTGTAGAAACGACATTTCTACGCCCCCGTCGCCGCTCTAGAAATTAATAAAGTTTTAGTAAAAAAAGTTCAATCAGCTCCACTAGAAGTAAGAATATCATATTGCTGGCATGTGACAACCACTTGGACCCGGGTATATCCTAAAACTACGACCAAGACCATGGATGGATGGATGGGCAGCAGCATCCCTGGAGTGCGATGGAGACACTGCGATCGCCAACCCCCCATGAAATTGGGGGAGGCCTATGTCCAGCAGTGGACATCTTTGGGCTGATATGGTGGACAACCACTTTGGCCTAGTTCAGGGATCGGCATACTTTTTAACTAAAGAGCCAAATTCTGTAAAAATATCACCTTTTGGAAACCTCAGAGAACCAAAAATACCCATAACAGTTCATCACCATATTTTTGATGAGACCTCGAAGCCCGAAGGACTCCAGCTTGGCTTCACGACTGCTATCGTAGATATTGTCGTGTAATGTAGTAAGAACTGATCTGGGCCCACGTTGGTTAACCTCGCATACCGCACGCGGTACGCAGGCGCCGCTGGGCCACGAGCGCTCCTATTACGGGAGGCAAGCCCTATGCTTGTTTACCAACGTCGTATCATTAAAAAATCAACTGACCTCAGCATGCATTGGGTTGGCAGTGATGGTGATGGGAACCTTGGCTGGAATGTAGCCATTGGCCGCGTTCTCCGCTGAGCCTTTCTCCTCTGAAAACAAATGAGTAGTCACAATACGAGTATTGCCAAAACAGTTAACTGACCACTCGTGCACTTTACTCTCATTGTAAGGGAGGTATTCCACTCATCCAATATCTTTGTCCAATATACATTTGATCAAAGAAATTGGATGATTTCATCCAACTTGGATGGGACCCCGACATTTGATCAAAGATTCTGATGACAGTTAAATCAATATGGCTACGCATTAAAAAAATAAAACTTGGACAAAGATATTGGATGAGTGGAATGGGCCTCCGTCAAAGAACTTTGATCAAGGATTTGACAAAGAAATTGGACAAAGATATTGGATGAGCAGAATACCAACCCCGTATTAAACTCATCCAATATCTTTGATCAAAGAAATTGGATGATTTCATCCAACTTGGATGGGACCCCGACATTTGATCAAAGATTCTGATGACAGTTAAATCAATATGAAATGAAATAATTTATTATGCTCGATTTTAGGTACAGTAGGGTGACACAGGTACAATTAAAAGTATCACTAAAATCTACCTTACAGGCATGCAAAATTTTAGGACATATCTTAAATCTAATTATTTTATTTAGTTATATTCTAAAAATTCCTTAATACTGTAAAAACATTTATGGCTACGCATGAAAAAAAAAACTTGGACAAAGATATTGGATGAGTGGAATGGGCCTCCGTCAAAGAACTTTGATCAAAGATTTGACAAAGAAATTGGACAAAGATATTGGATGGGTAGAATACCACCCCGTATTAAACTCATCCAATATCTTTGATCAAAGAATTTGGATGATTTCATCAAACTTGGATGGTACTCCGACATTTGATCAAAGATTCCGATGACAGTTAAATCAATATGGCTACGCATGAAAAAAAAAACTTGGACAAAGATATTGGATGAGTGGAATGGGCCTCTGTCAAAGAAATTTTATCAAAGATTGGACAAAGATATTGGACGAGTGGAATACCACCCTAATAAGGGTCACGAATGGTCAGTTAACTGACTTGGCGTTTGTACATGAATGACTCAATAGGCAGCATTTCGACTAAGGTAGAGTGCAGATAGATTGGTCAATTCTGCATGTTTCAGCTCCACCTCAGTGAAAACGCACCCTAAATTTTGATCGCACCCTACTCATTTCTTTGCTATGAAATACAGAAATTTGTTCACAAATGGCTCTGTAAGCTTAAAGGAGGCTTCAGAAACTGTAAATGTAACTGTAACTTTGTTAATGGTACCTAATAAAGATATTCTGATTTTAATATTATATTTTTTAATGAGGATGAGTGAGGTACTTCCACGTGAATTTAACGATTTAAATATTAGCCCTAGGACAGGTCAACAGTGTCACGACACATGACGAGCAGACCTGTAGCTGAGGCATTCGGTCCTAAAGACCGGACCGGGATATGAAATTGAGGCAAATATACGATTAACCGCCCAAATGAAAGAGTTTGTTATTGGTAAGCCACAAGCCGTTTAAGACAAGTTCTCACTTTAGGTGCATTAGAGCTTTTCTAACCCTCTTGGTGGAATGCGTAGAGGGTCTCTATATTCATTCATTACTCGAATGATAGAGTGTTACAAAACGAATTGTAAACGACTTACTCCTGTTTTTGGGCTGAATGCGCCTGGAGCGCGATGCCATTAAACAAAAAAAAACTTACTGTTAGCAGGGGGCCGCCTGGCCCGCCGGCAGAGCAACAGCGTCACCACCAGAATGACAAGAAGCGCCGTGGCGCCTATAGCGCCCCCGGCCGTGACTAGCGCTGCGGGCGCCCGGCCCTTCGGGTCCTCCGGTGGGGGCTCCGTGGTCGTGCCTGGTGCGGTCGCGGAGCGGAGCGTTTTGGCAACCTGGAACGGGTAGTTTTCACAAACACATTCGGACATATGGGCTTATGAAACGATAAAACACTTTGTAACTAGGAGAAGAAGAATAGTTATTTGTTCAACAAGAGAGCAAAGTAGATTTTTGCTGCGAGTGTTGATGTTGAGTCCCGAGCAAGCGAAAGATTCTATAACTAGAATCTTGAGCGTAGCGAGGGACTCAAAGACACGAGATGCAAATAATATCTTTGCTCTCGTGTGATACATACAACTTTTCAGCGGCGTGAACATATAATATAACGTAAAGGAATAGTGACAGAGAGAATGAAGTTTAAATGTTCTAAGTTTGTATTATACCCAGCAGTATGAAAAGATGACCCGCGACTAACCTACGATATGAAAAATTAAAAAGTAAGTTTTCTTCACGCTCGCAGAAAAAATGCATTTTGCTCAGTGGTTTCAAGCAAGAAAAGTTTGTTCACGCTCGCAGCAAAATTGCATTTTGCTCACTGGTTTTAAGCAGGAAAACTGCCATGTTTGAGCCGCTGAGGTGAAATAGTTATTTGTTCAACAAGAGAGCAAAGTAGATTTTTGCTGCGAGTGTTGATGTTGAGTCCTGAGCAAGCTAATCTTGAGCGTAGCGAGGGACTCAAAGACACGAGATGCAAATATCTTTGCTCTCGTGTGATATATACAACTTTTCCGTACAACGATCGTGCACCCGACACTTACCAGGATCTTGCTGAAGTCAGAAGGCGCCTGCGCAGTGTAGCTCTGCAGCTTCCACTCGTAGGCCGTGTCGGGCGCCAGGTGCCCCATCACGGCAGTGCGTTTAGCGCCCCCTTCAACGGTCACCTTCTCGTACTTGCCCGCGGACGACACCGCGCGGTAGTACACGTAGAAACCTTCGGCTTCTACGCCGCCGCCGCTGGACCACTGGGGAGATTATTGTTTCATTAGACGTGGATAGATTTCTTCAATACTCACCACTAACCTAGATCCTGGATTTTATGTTGCAAAAAAACAATCGTTTCATAAGACTAGCCGTGAGTAGCAGTCATGTCAAGGAAAATAGACAGCCGTAAATAGAGTTAAATGGAGAGAGCTACCGACAAGAGACAACTTCACCGCTATAACCAACCTACAAACCTAGCGGTGCTGTATTTGTTGTATTAAAACAAACTGCTCGGTTTCATTAAAATTTATGTTTCTCCAAAGCCTTTCAACCAATCTGACTGGAGCGCATACGCTAGAGTATTCCAGTGTCTTAACTGCCTGCGTATTTGTGTAGGAGGTATCCGCTCGATTTTTCCCCGGTTACTTTCCCACAATGCACCCATATCATAATAAAAGGGCTATCCGAGCAATTTATAACTTGGGATCGCGTGACTCATTATGAGAATTTTTATTCAACAAAGAAATAGATATTCTAACCCTGTCGTCTCTATACGTATTTGAAATTTTGAAATAATAATGTATGTTAGGAAGAATTTTTGCAATTTCCCAACGAACGCTGATAAACCAATAACCACCAGAAATACTGGGAAACTTAAATAACCTTCTATAGACTAGTTAAGGCGAAAAAGTCGTTCTTGGGAAATTGTATTAAATTCTACAATAAAAGTAGTTTATTCTTCAAATTAGGCATATTAGATGCACCTATGAACGTCAATAAACTACCACCGGTTCGGAAAAATAAACCTCTGCCACGAGAAGAACCGGCGTAAGAAAATCGGTGAGGTGTCATTTTTTCAAAACAATATACATTGTATAGTTAAATATAAAATTACAGTGTCAGCTACTGCGAAATATACAGTAGAAAACCTATTTTCGCGAGATAGATTAGCTGTGCAGGACACTATCACTGCCAAACATCCCTATCCATGATGTAATCGTTTATCCTATAATATGCTTTTGAAATAAGTGTTTGTTTTACTACAGATGTGAATTTGGAATTGCTAAGTTCAGTAATGTTTTTAGGAATTTTACTTTTACTTTTATATCAGTTTAACCCGCCACAGTCAAGTACAAAAGCCACAGTCAAATACAAAAGATAAGCTAATGTTTCTTCGGCCGCTTTAAAAAAACCGTTATTTCGGTAATTTTATTTATAACAGATTCCCAGTTTTTGGCACTTATTAGTTGGAAATTTACTCTCACTCGATTGTGGTTACTAAACCTACCAACTTTGCAAACCCCCTAACCTCATTGAGGGAAAAGGTTGATGAAGGTGATCCCGTAGAGTAGGTCTCGATCACCGGACGTCCAGACGTGGTGATCGATTACATCTTTACGTTGTCAATCTACCATTTACCCATCGCTTTTCGTTGTACCCATCGCTTTTCGACGGCTCGGCTCGACTCGGCGAAAACTACTGCCTATGGTGCACTACTATCAATTGCTCAATAATAAAGTGGACAATGCGTCCGTGCTGGAGCAAATGAGTCTTGCGGTGCCGCGTGCGAGTGGGCCGGCGGTCGGCTCTGCGGGCCGCGCGTACAAGGCGCGGAGAGAACGCTCCCACTGCTCGAGCACGGACTGCCCTGAACCATATCTTACAGGACGATAATGATGTTGATGTATTTGCCGATAGCATTGGAGTATTTTGCAGAAAAGTATTAAAATTAATATCCTAGTTATGTTTAAAGTTGTGCCATAACATTATTATATAATTGTTGTTATTTTGTTCGTATTTTATTAGTCACTTTATTACCTAATAAGTAGAATATTTAATTTAACTACCACATAAGACTTTGGTGTTAATACTGTAAACTTATGTGTGAAATGAAGCAAATTGAATTTATTGGCACGAAGCGATTTGTTTCTTCTTTCCTAGTGCGAACAGCTAAGGACTGGAATTTGCTGCCGCCGTCTGTATTTCCTGATACATACAATCTGGGTCTCTTCAAGACAAGGGTGAATGGCTATTACTGAACCAGTGAACAACATCTTAGGCCTTGTAATCGCTTTCCATCAGGTGAGACTAAGGCCAATCGATGGTTAGTCAATCAAAAAAACAACCAATAGTATATCGGGCCATGCTCAGTGTAGGGTTTCGTAGTTGCCCAATGAACTTACTCAAAAAAAATCAATAACAAGCAAAAGGGAATACTTTCGCAGCGTTTCAAACGTCTTTTACTAAGAAGGGAAGACTTTTTACGATAACTCAAAAACGGCTTAACTTATCATATCCGCTATAGTTTTTCTTGAAAGTCTTTATTAAGCTTTACTTTCATAATTGTTTTCATATTTTTTGGACCCATAGTGCAAGAATTAGAGGGGGAGGGACACATTTTTTTTTCTTTTGAGTGAATATTTCCGAAAATTTTCACTTTATCAAAAAATGTTTGATGAAGACCTGTATTCATTTTCAAAGACCTATCAAAAACATACCACACCATAGGGTAGAAGCAAAAAAATGCATCCCCACTTTACGTGTAGGGGAGCTACCCGTAAAAAACTATTTTTTTTAATTTTATTTTACGACTTGGTCAGTTTTATTTATTTATATATCCATACCAAAGTTCAGCTTTCTAGCACTAACAATCACAGAGTAAAGCCTCGGACTGACAGACAGACAGACAGACGGTCATGGTGAAACTATAAGGGTTCCTAGTTGACTACGGAACCCTAAAAAGGTATTCTTACCGTCCAATTAAGTCTCACGCTAGTGGGTGAGTCTGGTTCAACAGCAACGAGCTCGGGGGCCCGCGGGCCCTTGATCCCTCCCCGTTGTAGGTAGAAACGGGGGCTGCTTCGGCCCTGCATGTTGTCCTGGTTTAAATACACCGCCGCTATACGAAATCTGAGGGAAAAACAATCTTTATGTTTAATAAAGCCTCAAGCTGAGTGTTATTAAGTTCCGTTGGATCGAATATTATAAAAAAATTGATTGCCAGAATTTTTTTTCACATAACCTATATATGCCTTAATCTTCTAATTTCTTCCTTCCGTATTTCTATTTTATTTGTGTTTCCAATAAGTCTACTCTCCTAAATATACCACATTCATTACTAATTCAGATAATTTGTTCAGTTTTACTGCACAAATATTAGCTGGAATAGTTCACGTTTGTATAAATATTGTTTATTAACATTATTTTCTGCTCTGTACTTGATTTTTCCATCAAAGTGTAAGTTTATTGATTCTATACTCGATATATTCTATTTTATCCAGATGCTTCAGCTCATCCACGTTCATAAGTCGTCCATATTGTCATCACATCCACAATTATACAATTCATACTTTCAAGTAAAGATTTAAAATGGGACAGAGTTAGGAATGGGAACAGGGAAATGTGTTGAAAAGTGGGAATCTAACGGAACACATTTGATAAAATAAATAAATAAATATTGGGGGACAATCTTACACAAATTGACCTAGTCCCAAACTAAGCAAAGCTTGTATAATGGGTACTAGACGACGATATACATACTTACATAGATAAAAACATACTTAAATACATAGAAAACATCCAAGACCCAAGAACAACTATCCGTGCTAAATTCACAAATAATGCCCGGGCCGGGATTCGAACCCGGGACCTATAGCTTCTTTAATGAGTAAAGGACGATCTCAATAAAATATACGGACTGCCGTAAGAGGCTCCTGTATTTTATTCTTTTTTTTTATTCAGAACACAAACAGTCACATAGGCAAATTACATATGTGTACATTGTAGTGTACTAACAGATATATGTAAAGCTAAGACCTGCAGGTTCATTTTTATACAAAATGTTAAATAAGATAAATAAAAAGAGCAACGGAAACTAAAAGTAAAGAGACGAACTATTAAAAACCTAAATAAAATTGTACCGGTCCTCGACGCAGTACCAGTGCTTGACACAAGCACTCATAATAGAAAAAAGTGATAATAATTGACATATAACAAGCGCCAATCATGGCAGGTAAAAGAGTCAAAGACTGGCACACACACTAACTATAATTTTCTTATAAAAAAAATTAAAATTTAAAATTTAAACTGTTTATTTCAGCAAAAAATATACAATTTAAGACAAAAACTTAACTTTTAATCTTAAATTATAAAAGATTTTATAAGTTAAGGAGTTGCTATGAAACTATTCTAATCATACATTGTTATCTTAAATTATGTATTCTAACTACAAGTTTTTTTTAACAAATGTAATTTTATAGTGTTTCTAAAGCTTTTGGCTTTCCTATTATTCAGCTGCAGTAGTAACTGTTTGGGGAATTTATTACATGTGCGTGGAAGGATACATGACCAAGCTCTCTGTCCATAGTTATTTCTACATCTGGGTACTACAAATGATGGTAAGTTTGTAAGTGTACGTAAGTTACTACTTCTCGCTACTTGGACAAGATTAGCAATTATTTATTTTAGTTAATTTTTATTTTTGTTTATTTCTTCCTAAAATATGTTATACTTACATATTTTAGGAAGATATAAACAAAACAAAAAGAAAGTGAATTACACACATTCTAGAAATTTAGAGGATCTGAAAAGTTGCGTTTACCTTTAATATTTTTTTTTTCGATGAACTTAAACAATTTCGCTTTAACTAACTTTTTAAGACTAGATAATGAACTTTGGAAAGGTACAATATCAATCCAATGTTTATTATAAAAACTACACACTGCTATTCTATTGAATTAATAATTATATTATTCGGGGCGAAATTGACATTTATTAATTAACAATAAGAAGAATAAGAATAAATTTCTTTTAAAACATACATGGCTTTGTAATTGCCTATAATGATCCGAACGGCAGTCGCGTTTCGCAATTACGCTGTTACTGTACTTACTTGTAGTATCTATCAGGTATCAGGCCGTCCACTTCATACGAATGGATGTATGGAGGTATGTCCGAATTAGACGTGTGCCACGGCCCTTGACTTGAGTTTGTGACTTCCCGATATTGAACCTAAAAGAAGATTTTTCTATTACAGCTACCCGCTACAAAGTTCACACCAAAAATGTCACTATGAAAACCCAATACGCACAAAATTATACATACATTAATAATCGTAATTTACTCGGAATATTACCTATCGTGGATTAAACAATATACCTCCATTCTCCTTGAAGAAATATCAAAATCAGCATGTTTATAAATGCGTTTCATACACATTTGATAACGAGTATACAGACAGGGTGTCACATAAATACCTACGTTTATTTCAAGTTGTCTAAATAACAAAGGAAGTGATTTTTGAATCGTAATTCTATGTCGATGGTAACCTTAATCGGTTCCCATAGTATTTATGTGATACCCTGTATAAGAGGGAGCATAAACGTTGTTTCAACTTAACATTTTTAGCAGTATCAGAACTCTGTTCAACTTAACCTCATGCATTTTAAAATGAACAAAAATGCCTCTGCGTTTACCTGTAGGTACTTATGTACCTATATTAAAATAAATCTAAAACAAGTATCTTACAGTTTTACTAACAAAATCTCCAAAATATAACAAAGCTTTATCTCTTAACAGTAGAGTGTCTCCAATCCCTCCTAAGTGTAAATATGCTGCCAACTGTATTACCATGATAGAATACATAAGTCCACCGCAAACAAGGTGGCTAGCGCAATATCAAAGCACAGTACACTGTCAATATTTAACCGTAACTCAAAAGCATTCACTCAGCCGTAAGACGTAAACAAAGGCCCTCGTCACCCTTGAATCTGTATCTAGTTAGTTCTAGACCACCTGAGAACAGTGACGGCTCCAGGCATTATTATTTACGGGATAACTTTCGTCTACAATTCTTTTCTGTGCAGTTATCGAGCAAAATGTACTTTATCTGTCCTTTTAACCCTTAAATGCACGATTTTTTATTTCTGGTAGAAGTAAATATATGTGATACATAATAGTTTACAGATACTCGTACCGGGAAAAAATCAAAGAATCCAAAATACAATTTTCACTGTAAACATCGGTGTTAGAAGTTACATAGGTCAATCAAACCCTATTATTATATATAAAATAAACCATTTAACCTCGTCTTGCCCAATGTTCTCAATTAATCACATATTAAAAATTTGCCACCTAGTGCTCGAACGTTTTGCACTTTGTGATTTGTAATGCTCGTTTGTGGTTGCTTGGAGTATTGGCCAATATGTAAGTAAGGGCTCGTGCTGAACTTGCTCGCACTGGCCGATTAGCGACACGTCACGTGTCGACGATGGCGAAACTTAGCGGGAGAGGTGAGTTTAATCTCTGTTTTTCGTGGTAATCATACACAATCATACATGTCAATACATTCTTGAAAACATTATGTATGTTCGAAAAAATATTCAAGAATTCAAACTTAACAGTGATATCCACGACTACAACACTAGAAGTAAACACAAGATTGCAGTGAAGGCCAGTCGTCTCCGGAAGGTTAGCACGTCGTTTGTGGGGAACTGTATACGATTTTATAATAAAATACCCATCGATATAGTTAATTTTCCACTTACTAAATTTAAGTCTCATATTAAACGTTATTTGTTAAGCCAGGCCTATTATACTGTCAACGATTTCTTAAATGACAAAAATGCTTTTAAGCCAGTGATAGTTAAATCCTGTTACTTTTAATATACCTATGCTTCACTTAGCATATTTCCTTGTATAAATCTCTGTCGTTGCATTTTATGAAACATGATGCTGTTTCTCGCCGAAGAGTAATTTTAATCTTTGATTTTATTAATGTCCGGCAGCCTGAATATGTCATGCTCGCTTAAAGGGCTTTGCTTACGGTGGCGTCGTTGATCGGGTCGCCACCTTCCCTAACAGATGGTCGAGGGAGGCGATGGCTGAGATACGCGTCATACTCGTGATCGGGTGCTGTTTGTGGAGTCCGGTCTGTTCATGCTTGCAAGGGCATAGTAAATACCTTAATACTAGTGTTATTTTATTGTATGTAGATTGACGAGAGACATGATCCTGTTCTGGATTAGTTTTATTATTATTGACGCTTAGAGACCTTATACATCTCTAACAATATTAAGTTTACTTATTTTAATTTTAGGGCTTAGAGATCATTTACATCTCTAAGCACTTTGAAATAATTGTTATTAATCATATTTGGACGCTCAGAGACCATATACATCTCTGAGATATTAAATTAATTTTATATTCCTTTTGTTTATTCGGACACAGATCGTATTCAATACGTCCTTAATATTTGTAAATTTATTTTCATTGTATTGTTAATCAGTATATTTTTTTTAATCATTATTATTAAGTAAGATTGTCAGTTTTTTAAATTGTATAAATTCATGCTTTGACATGTAAAAGTGCCCTTGTGGCCTATTTGCAGAATAAATATTTGATTGATTTTTGATTTTGTTTTTTATATAAATAATATCGTAAACTAATGCTAAAAAGTTCTAATTTCTAATAAAATCTTTGTTTTTGAAGCAATGTTAAATTTCGATGTCTACTTATCGAAAAGTGTTCTAGATTAATCACATTGGGCAGAAATGACTAAAGTAATGTTCTATTATTACTTAAAAGACTAAGAAAAGATAGTGATGTTTTGCAAATGTGAGTATGTAAATTTACCAGTTTGTATGTATGTTTGTGTGTATGTTGGTGCGTATGTTTTTTAATAAACCATACAGCCCAAATGACTTAACGAAATTTAATATATAAGGTGTCGTATTTTTTTTACTTGTGGCAGTGACGTGTTAATTATGGAGTTAGAAAATTATGTTTACCACCTGCGATTAACAATAAGATGCTGTTTTCGTTGATGAAATTATTTTTTAATTTAAAGCGTCACAGAGATAGTTAGTTCCACGATGCATATTTTTAAAGTTATTTTATGAAGAAAGACGATATATGATTATGTTATACTTTAAATTTTGCTCTTATGCGAGAAGGAATAAGTTTTTAATCTCAAACTTTTTTTATGTATAAAAATACGATAGCAACTATACTTGTTTAATTTATTTGCCCGCGGCTGACCAAATATTCATCAATTATAATCGTGAAGATTGTGGCCAATGTTCTCAATAAATACCAAAACAATTTAGACAACTTCGGCAATTCTGCCCAATGTGCTCAATAAAGGACAAAAGATATCGACTCAAAAACTAGCTCATCCTATTAAGAACATAACCCTTGTACCCTAAAAAATAGTATAAAAAATCCTACTTGTCTTAAACATGTTTATTTTGACAAAAAATGTGTCGGGCAGGACCCACTAAAATAAAAGTGTGCTTGATTGAGAACATTGGTCAGAATCTGGAAGTTTCTTTAAAATTGCTTGGGCAGGACGAGGTTAAATATAAAATAATAAGAAATCCCAATAACCTCTTTTAAATCACACACGAAAAAACGTCAATTTACTACTTTTCGCAAAATTGCCGCCATTTTGCTTAAAACACATTTTTAATATCAAACTGTACACATCTGAACGATAATTATAAACATCATTTCGTTTACCAGACGTATTAAGAGTCCGCAGGAAGCTCGGTTCTCCATACAAACGTAGTTTCGCTCTCATTTAAAACGGCATGCTGAAATAACATGAAACTTTGTACACACAATGGGATCCGGCATATCTAGGCCGGAAGTTAGTTTCTGTTGCTTGAAATTATAATGGAGAAAAAATACAGCGATTATTAAACTTTTCATACAAGAACTAAAAAACTCAACAACTCGCTGTATTTTTTTTATTACAATTTCTAACAACAGAAACTAATTTCCGGCATAAATATGGCGGATCCCATTGTGTATACAAATTATCATGTTATTTCAGTACTGTGTTTTAAAATGCGAGCGAAACTACGGTTGATGATGAAAACTATGATGGATAATCGAGTTCAGTCGAACGTGCGAAGACCCTTAACATCTAAGACAGTTAATTATGTTTTAATTTTGAATGGAATTTGAGGATTTTTAACCGACTTCAAGATTTCAAAAGAGGAGGTTATCAATTCGGTTGTATGTTTTTTTTATGCTTTGTTATGTAGGCTGCATCCTACACTATGCGTTTAAAGGTTAAACATTGATCATACTGTAGTAAATATCTGCTTTGACGTTTTCACGTCAAAGCAGATAAAATGAAATGATTCATTGTTCCTAGAAAAGGGCTATTTAAATTTAAGCGCCTGCCTTTCGGGATGACAGTTTCTCCATAACTTACCTTGAAAATCTGTATCGGCATCCCCGAGCTTGAATTTGACCATGACACCATGACGCTCTCGTCTGACATGCGTGTCACAGTCGGTCGAGAGGGTGGCACCATCTCTGTGAGACATACACACAAGATTAATTTTGTATTAAGCATTGGTCTGCTAACAAAACTTCTAAATTTAAAAAAAAAACAGGTTTCTAACCTGCACCATCCTGCATACGCGGCCAACTATGCTACCGGAAGAATCATGTTCAGTCAACAAAGCCTTCAAAAGTTTCCTCTTACAACGCCTAAAGCATGAAACGCACAGCGTCGTTGCGGGTCGGCGATGGTTTTTCCGTAAAGCGAACGCGGTCCGAGGCACGTCGCACTAAAACCCCGCGGTATTCGGTAGCGCGGTAGATCGGAGGCCGCGTGTGCGACATGAAGCAGTAATCGACAGTCGAAAGTTTCGGAAAGATCAAAATCGCAAAACCGCCTCCGCCCCGCACCGCGCCGCGCCCACTCTGTGCGTTTTGAGCTTTACGTGCGTACAGCGACATCTATCAAGAATGACTGAAGCTTCCTTAAAGCACACCAATGTTTCAAATTACGAATACATTGAGAAATCGTCAGTAACGATGCGCCATCTCATACTCAACTAATTTTCTCAGTTGGCTAGAGCGTGTGCCGGAATGTCGCAGGGTCAGACGGCAAAATTTTTAAATTGATCCTCTTAAGGCGCAGGGTAGGGCAAGGCAATCTCCATACAAACGTCGTGCAAGTTTTATTCGTTCGTTTTGGCACTATAACATTAAATTTTATTTTTTCCTTGTACATAATTGGATATACGCTGAACTTGATGTTGAAATTTATCTTTATTTCAAAAAATTAAAAAATATATATGTACAAAAATAATTAAAATTAAAAATATATACAGAATGATTCAGGAGACGTGAGCAGGACCAACACTACATACATAGTAAATGGCAATGAATCGTTCACCATTGTATTTAAGTGAAACACCCATACCTTTTTCCTGTATTTTGATTCTTGTTAAGTTAAAGTTTAATATTCTACAATCATGGTCACCCTACAACAACTTGTTTACGAAGAAAGTAAATTGTCAAATTGAGTGATATACGATATTTCAAAAGTAATCGGACTCAGATGACATTCAATTTGACACGTATGCCTTGACTGAAGTATTCTGATTGCAGAGTAACCATGAATTTCGTAAATAATTAAAAACATTTTGTTTTCGTCACCAAAGATAAATTAACGTTAATTTTACTAATAGTGGCACGAAGCAGTAGCTTATGATCTACTGAATCCGTAGTGTTGATCTTGCTTACGTCTCCCGAATCACCCTGTATATATCAAATCATAGCTAACAGAAAAATAAGCATATTGACCAATAACAATAACTGTAGCGCAAACATAAACGAAGAAAAACGTGCATAAAGTTTGTATAGAAAGAGCTTGCCCACCCCTTCGCCTTAATATGAAATTTAAACATACAAGATTGTTGGTCATTCAATTTATTCGTTTGGCGAACACAATTACTCTTTACCGATGTAATAATAATAAGACATGCGGAGCATGGCTGCGATACAGGTGCGTCCCATTTCATTCGATTCGACAAGGCGAGGATTCTGGTACGGGAAAAGTGTTATGTACCACGCATGATTCGAGAGGCGATTGAAATTGGGCGCCGCCCTAACTTTAATCGTGATGGGGGCTGGGTGTTACCGCCAGCATGGAAACCTGTTATTCCGCTTATAGAGCGGAAAGTGTGTTATGACAATCGCGTGGACACAGTGAGTTCAGTGTGCTTGCCCTTGATCGGGGAGGATGATCTCCTACCACGACCCTGACGGCGCGTGCGGCGCGAGCTTTGCGGCGGGCGGCGGAGAGACTGTCAGTGTGCGAGGCGC
Organism: Notocelia uddmanniana; assembly: GCA_905163555.1. Lineage (NCBI taxonomy): Eukaryota > Metazoa > Arthropoda > Insecta > Lepidoptera > Tortricidae > Notocelia > Notocelia uddmanniana. The sequence goes on from LR991068.1 coordinate 23,571,416, forward strand.
GCTCGTCGCAGGTGCACTCGTCCTGAGGAAGAACTCCCGAAGAGTTCGAAACATGTCGCCCGGAGTGACAATTTATACGTGAGTTCTAACCGTTTGCGTAATATAATAATAATAAGGCTCTATAACTCGTTCTGAGCAAACTCACTCTTGTTTTTCTTAATATTTTTGCGTTGGTTGTGCCGTTTCGGGGACTGGAAGATATGTGCAACTTTTGTACTCTCCGCTGAGTATTCCTGTAGAGAACAAAATTTGAATTTAACGTATGATTTGTCGCACTCACAATGACATGAAAACTCATAATAGTACATTACGATACAAGTGTAGAAAACAGTTAATTCGCAACGAGTGGTTATAAATTAAAACACGACCGAAGGGAGTGTTTTAAATCGACACGAGTTGCGAATTATCTGTTCGCACGTGTATCATACAACGTTTTACAGAACATATGGCTCTTTAAAGTTTCGACATATGCACGTAATCTGCTGATTACCGCACTCGTGCGGTAATGTAGCACCATATGTACTGTAAACTATGTTACGATAAGATACGATACGAATGTATTCTTTATTGCACACCTCACAGAAATAATTACAAACAGAAAATAAAAACGGTAATATGTAGGTATAGGTAGACAACAGGCGGTCTTATCGCTAAAGAGCGATTTCTTCCAGACAACCTTTGGGTAGCGGAAAAAAGTAAAATTATATGTTAAGAGTATAGTAGCAAAAGATTTTTTTTTTACACAAATTGAACTAGGCTCATAGTAAGCTCAATAAGGCTTGTGTTATGGTTACTGGACGACGATTAATAGATATAAACTTAAATCATCCAAGTCTCAGGAACAAATGCTTATTTATTTTTATTTAGTTATTTGTACGGGACACCAACAGAGTACATAACTATAAGTGACTATACATGCTAATTGTCTTTGGGCTATTATGCACCACAATTACAGGTGAATACATCATTTGTCAGTACTTAATCATGAAATTTCACTACAACTACACATTTTCTGAGGGTTTATATTTGAATATGTATTTAACTCAATTAATAATTACAACTTATGCCAACCACATAAACAATTGCCCTTACCGAGATTCGAACTTAGGACCTCCAGCTTCGTAGGCAGTGTACCAACCAGACTAAACAGGCGGACAAACTGAGCAAAGCTTGTACTATGGGTACTAGACGACGATATATAGATAAATACATACTTAAATACACAGAAAACTTCTAAGACCCAAGAACAAATATCCGTGATAAATGCATAAATAAATGCCCTGGCCGGCATTCGAACCCGGGACCTCTAACTTCGGAGACAGACTCACTACCAACTGGGCTAAACAGGCCTTCAAAAGCTACATAACACATAACAGGCCGCTAAATAATTGTAAAGTTAAATATAAAATGATGATATAATATGATGAAAGGTAGTTAAATACAGAACACATTACATAGTGGCCCCATTTTTTCAATATCTCGTTAAAGCCCTCTTATACTCTTGAGTAATTAATAATAAAGATAACACACATAATACATAACTAACTAACTAGGCTGGCACGACGACCCAAAATGAGTCCTGGCCTCCGAGACAAGAGCACGCCACTTTTCTCGGTCCTGCGCTATTTCTCGCCAGCTTGCACCGGCTCCGAGCTCACGCAGGTCCGCGTCCACCATATCCACATAATACATATTATAGGCTAACCTGGTCAGAGACTTGTACAGGCACGACGGTGAGAAGTGCCGCGTCGTGCGCGCAGCCTAGTGCGTTGCACGCGAAGCACTGCACCGCACCTGCGTGACGTTTCTCCGCGCGCGTGAAACGCAGCTCAGAGCCTGGGGGTAATCATAACCAATATTTATTTGCTTTTAAACACATAAATAAAAAAAATGGAGCAAAGATAAATTCATTTTTTATTTATTTATCTTCGCTCCGAATAGCAGAATATCTATTGAAACATCGGTAAAATGTACAAAAAAATTTTTCGTACATTTTGTACGGAAAGGGTTGTGCGGTACGAAGTCCGCCTGGACAGAATTTTATTCCATAAAAATGACAAAATGCAGTTTACAGGTCCACATAAAATAATTACAACAATATTGTAATGGTATGTTACGTCAGCTGCTGAGAAACATATGACCTCCTCTGCATACAAACTTCTATGCAGAGGGGATCACGTTGTTCTGCAGCTGACGGTACATTTTTTTTTATATAATATTCATTATTGGTAAATGAGACTTAATTACACAGCTGCGTGCACTGTGTAATTGTAAGTGTTCTTGACATTTTCGTGAATATCGTGATATTATCGCGAAATATATTAGGTATAAAAAAATATTTTCCGGCTTCTTGTTAACAAATTAACAAAATAAGTTAAAATTTCATACTAGGCACTTGTAAATTTGAAATGTTGTCAATTGTTATCTATTTTAGTGGCTTACCTGTGGTCTTAACGCCTTTCCCCGGCACGGGCTCGGCGTTCAGCATCCAATGAACCCGTGGCTGTGGCTGACCGAGCGGCGTCCCGCACGCCACGCGCGCCGGCGCACCTTCACTGGCGTTCACGCCGGCGGCCGCACCCTCCCAATATGGCGGCTGGAGCGCCAGCACACGCCATGAGCGGCGTATGCCGTTACCGTTCACTGAGCAGGAGTATACGCCCTGTGGAGAATAGGCGGAGGTTAGACGTATTGTCAACGTAAAGAAGTGTTTAAACTATAAACTTTGTATATTTTCACTTGTTTTCAGGTAGATAAATATTGTATACGTTGATTATGATGGGGTTACTAACATGGGGAAAGATAGAGGGGAGCAGAGGCAGGAGAAGACCGAGACGTGCGTTTATGGATCAAGCCAAAGAGAAGGTCAATGTAATGTCGTATCAGGAGCTCAAAGCATTGACAGAGAACCGAACAGAATGGCGATTACTCCACCGACAAGAGCTACACTCTTAAATATATGATGATGATGATGATGATACTAACGAAATCCATTCAAATTCAAAATTATTTTATTTAATTCAAATTACAATTCAAAATTGTTTATTTGTTAGAACACGGTAAAATGACAGGTCTTAAAAATAAACAAGAGTCCATCGTATTCAATCTGCATGCAGGTGTACAAATTATACATGCAATGTGATACTGAGAGCACCACAGTTAGGTACATACAAACTATTACAATATATATTTGTGATTAAGTATTATAACTGATTCTGTAATGTCAAATATTCCTTTATATCATAAAAACATTTTTCTTGAAGCCAATGTGTCAGTTTCTTTTTAAATGCATATTTATATTTTGTTTTTATTTCGTGAGGTAACTTATTATCTCGTATAGGGTTATACACATATTATAGTAATTCCTTTTATAAATGCGCGAGTCGCAGCGGGGCTGATACAGTAGATTCTTGTATTGGGCCCTCGTATGTCTTGAGCTTGTCTCACTACGGGATGTAAAGTAGTTTTGGTTATCTTTAACAAGTAGGCACGCGTGTCTTATGTATTGACATGGGAGTGGTAGTTAGTATATTAAGTTTTTTAAACAATGGTCTGCAACTTTCCAGAAACCAAGTATTATTCTAGAGCGCGAATACATCTCTTTTGAAGTTTAAAAACTTGCTCCACATCCACAGAGTTCCCCCACAATACCAGTCCATACCTAATCACTGAAGATACATATCCATGATATGCCATCAGCGCAGCTTCTCTTGAGACCGTTTGTCTTAAACGTTTAAGAGCGAATACAAATTTACTTAACTTTTTACAAGTATATTCTATGTGGTGTTTCCAGTTTAAGTTTTTATCAATATTGAATCCTAAAAATGTGTGCATGTCGTTGTCTTTGGCGTTGTCAAAAATAATTTCTAAAGGTGGTGTGTTCTGGGTATTATTACTAAATTTAATCGCTTTCGTCTTTTCTATATTAATTTGCAACCTATTTATTTTAAACCAGGCAGCGTCTGCTAAAGTATTTTTTACATTTGCATCAAAAAGATTTTTATTATCTCCTTTTATTACTAGTGTAGTGTCATCGGCAAATATGATACAATCTTGATTAATAAAGTTAGGAAAGTCATTAATTTAATAAAAAGTCATTAAAATAAAAGTATGTTCGCTGAAGCTCGTGTCCCTGATTTCTTTGCCGTTATCCGTACACGAGTTGCGTCATTTTGGAGCAGGTTGCGAGACACTGAAAACTCGATCCTTGCCGCAATAAGTGACGAATTAAATAGCCCTATATGCAGATTCTGGCTTTCCCTGCACCGGGATGCGAACAGAAAATAAATGTATTTTTATTTTTACTGTTTTAAATGTATACCATGTACCTTTTTATTTTACATTATTTTAGCTGTATATTTTTATTGTATTTTCATTTTTGTTTTTACTAATTAATGTCAATCATCATCATCATCCTCCTCCTAGCGTTATTCCCAGTAAAGTTGCATCCTGAAGAATGCCTGGGGTCCACTACCTGATCCGAAGAAATAGCGTAGGCACTAGTTTTTACTAATTAATGTCAATGTGCTTGTGATATGGGTTACTTGCCTGAATTAAACAACTATTATTATTATTATTGTATGTCTTTTCCGCTCACGGGACAATGGTGTCGCGGACCTTTGGAAGGCGTGCGCGGAGCCGAAGTACCAACCGAGTACCACATAGCCAACACATAGAGGCCCTTTTGACAATTTAATCAAATGCAAGGGGTACACCGAGCGGATGCTGTCCCTGCCCGTGTCATGGGACTCACACAGACAGCACCCGCCAGGGTGTACAGGAGCTATTGCTGATTGATGGAATCTAAATGAACCGGACTATTGGGTGAATATGATGGACTAATGGCTGGGCTATTGAGTGAGACAACGGACGTCTGCCTAATAAAACTGTCTCACATTTTTATCTCAGGCAGACGGTGACTCGCCATCTGCTAGATGGGCCCCTATAAATAGCGACATTAAAAAATGGCCTAAGGGCAACACCGGTGCAGAGGGCTGGGGGTAAAGAGGTGGCACTGGACTTTAAACATATAGCCAACTCGCTACTTAGATGACCACATCCACCCCCAAGCAACAGCTCTAGCGACTCCACTCTGGACAGCCGGTTAAGGCAAGCCAGAGGCTGGGGGGCCTGTTCATACAACCAACCCACAGGACACCCCAGGAGCACTCAGGTACATAGGGTCGCTGCTCCCTAACAGCTCGCCACAAGCTACCCTACGTTGACTGACTGCACTGGAAATCCAGTGGGCGATGGGGTCGTCACATCCCTACGCCTTTATTATTATTATTAATTGCAATTAAAAACAGCAAAGGGCCGAGTATACTACCTCGAGGGACTGCAGTGTCTTTGACCAAAATAGTAGACCTAATTTTTTCCTTGTATTAACTTTTATTATCTCTAGAAACAATTTTGTCAATTTCTGTACATTGCATTCTATTTTCTAGGTAGCTTTTTATCCATTTGTTGGCAATCCCTCGTATGCCGTATAACTCTAATTTTTTTAAAGAATCAAATGGTTGATGAAGTCATATGCTTTGCTTAAGTCAGGGGTTCCCAAAGTGGTCCAGGTGGACCCCCAGGGGTCCACGAACGATGTGACAGGGGTCTACGCTGGAGTGGCAAAAAAATAGGGGTTCACAGTTTGTACGTGGGGGTCCACGAAAATTTATCTGGTTTCGATGGTAAATAACGAAACAGATAATGATTTTTGTATTATTTTTATAGCCTGGACGACTGATATATATATAATAAAAATATTGCGTTCCTCCGTGATAAATATTTCGGTGAATCAAACTACCTATACTATAATACTATATTATTAAAATTACAACTTTCGGCTCCAAAACTTGTCGACTGCAAGTCTGCAACATATCGCGAACGAGCTGTTGGACAAACGAACAAGTCTAGGCTTGCGAAGCACCGTCGCGTCGCTATCGCCGGCGCCGACCAAAACGCTTGTTCGGACGTGCAAAGGGACGAAATACCTATGACTTACGGTAATGTGCTGTGCTTGTATGCACTTGTTTGATTCTTCACCAATAAATACGAATGCTAAGAACAAACGTTACTCATTTGTTTCCGGATTTCGACTACAAAAGTAAAGTGAATTGCTGTTCCTGGTTGCCAGAATCGTGTCGGAAAAGTAAGTACATTATTTGTTTATTTGCTATACAACTTATAGGTATCTCTTTTTGTAGTTAATATATTTGTCTTCTTTGTGTATGATAGACATGTATGAAATATGAAATAATGAACATTACGATTATTACCTACCTACTTCCATAAAACAACAGACAGCCGAAAAAAGTTTATTAGTATTCTTTTTTTGATTCATAGCGAAAAATTATAAATTCTGTTCTATAAAATAGCCATATCCTGTTAAGTAAGACTAAGAAGAAGTTAAGTAAGAATGTTAAGATCACAAAAACTTTTTTATACTTACAGGTAGCTAATTTGAAACATGGCGGAGCCAAAGAAGAAAATTAAGTGTCGACAGTACAGTGTGGAATATTTAAAATTTGGCTTTCTTCCATCAAACGCGGACAAGCGATTGCCCATGTGCCTTTTATGCAATAAAGTTTTGAGCAATGACTCTATGAAACCATCGAAGCTCGAAGATCATCTAAAAAGGTGCCACCCTGATAAAACAGGTAAAGATTTGAAATATTTTCAATCATTGAAAGAAAAATATGAAAAGAGACCCACCCTGCAGGGTATGTTCGCTTCAACATCTGAAAGTAACGATGATGGCTTGCGGGCATCTTACAACATCTCATTACTCATAGCGAAATCTGGAAAACCCCACACCATTGGTGAACAGTTAATTTTACCCGCTGTTGAAGAAGTTTTAAAAACTGTTCTGCACAAACCTCCATTTGACATACTCAAAAAAATCCTTTGAGTAACAACACTGTACAAAGACGTATTGACGAAATGAGCTCTGATATTGAAAGTTTCTTGTGTAATTATCTGCAAACAACTCATTTTTCTATTCAACTGGACGAGTCAACTTTACCTGATAATGAGGCATTATTATTAGCATTTGTGCGATTTGTTATGGACGAAGAAATTCATGAAGAGCTATTATTCGCCAAAACTTTGAAGACTGACACTAAAGGTGAATCGATATTTAACATCCTGAGCGATTTTTTAAAAGAAAAATCAATTCCGTTCACAAACGTTACATCGGCGGCAACAGATGGAGCTCCTGCAATGGTCGGGAAATATCGTGGGTTCATAAGCCATCTAAAAAAAATGATACCAGATTTAACTGCAATTCACTGTGTCATCCACCGACAACACTTAGTAGCAAAAAATTTGAGTGCTAGACTGCACCAATCGCTCCAATTTGTGATTAACGCGGTTAATAAAATAAAAAGCAATGCTTTGAATACGCGTTTATTTGCCCAATTGTGCGATGAAAATGATGAAGACTTCCGACGATTGCTCTTACACACTGAAGTACGCTGGTTGTCGAAAGGTGCATGTTTAACAAGATTTTACTCACTTTTTGAGTCTGTCTTGGAGTTTCTGGATAGTAAAGCTCCAGATTTAAAAGAAAACCTGATCAAGTTCAAAGCAGATATCGCGTATTTGACAGATTTGTTCAAAAAGTTTAATGATATTAACTTACAACTGCAAGGGGACAACCTCAATTTAATTAAAACAAAGAGTGTGATTTCCGCTTTTCTTGGAAAATTGAAGTTAATGAAGCAAAACATTAGTCGACGCGAATTTTCCCAATTCTCAAGCTTGTCACAGGTAGAATGCGAGGATGATGATATTCAGACATATGTTCAACATTTGATTGCCCTGCATGATGACTTCAAAACCAGATTTGAAGACATTCTCACGATGGAAATACCACCATGGATTTGATGAAATGGAAGTGGAGAACGTGATATTGCAAGAGGAGCTACTTGAGCTTAGCACAAATGAGGAGCTGAAGGTGAAATATAAAAAAGGGTATCAAACTTTTTGGCTGCAAGCAGAAATACCCGAAAAATATCCTGGACTGTGGAAAATTGCGAGAAAGCTTTTGATATCATTTCCCTCGTCATATCTTGTGGAAAAAAGTTTCAGCACCGTTACAAACCTTTTAACGAAAAATAGGAACAGACTGAATATCACAGAACGAGGAGATTTGCGATTATTCCTGACAAAACTGAACCCAAATATTGACAATTTGTTGTCAATTCATCAAGCTCATCCCTCCCATTAATTTTGAGTGTCATTGTACTTAGAAGTTACGTAACAATGTTTAATTTTAATTATTTTACGACTGTTATTATCCTCATAAATATTATAAAGTACTCGAATAAACACAACACAAGCAAAATATACTATATTTAATTTTATTTCACCACTCCGAGATTTAGATTTGATTGATTTTATTTTATTTGATGCTGGAATAGATAGGTTGTGAGTAGATGTCAAAAAAGTAAAGTATTTATTATTGACAGCATATTAACCAATCATTTTTCACTTTTTTTTCTAAACCTGTAAAGAACATTTATGTCACACCTGGCTAAAAGTGGATTTTTTCGCCCGATACATGTGCGGAAATAGCCGCTTTTTCGCCAAATGTTGACATAAAATGATGTATACAACACGGGAGATAATAAAGAAAGCCTTGATCGCACATTTGCGTCCTTCGCTTGCAGCTCGGGCCGTAAATATCTGCGATCTCGGCCTTTCTTTATATTATCTCCCTAGGTGTACATATAATATACTATACTATTTCATAGTTATATCGTCACCAGAGTTAGGTAATAGTCACATTTTTGTAATTTTTTGGGAATATGGTGTAGGCTGTAGAGTAGGGGGTCCACCAGAATAAGCAAATTTTTTAAAGTGGTCTATGAGAAAAAAAAGTTTGGGAACCCCTGGCTTAAGTCAATAAAAATAGCCATTATTGGTATCTTCTGGTTTAAGCTCCCTAAAACAATTTTTACTAGATTTAAACAGGCAAGTGTAGTAGATTCCCTTTTCGAAATCCATATTGTTTGGATGACAAAATATCGTGCTTGTTTAAAAATTCACTGAGTCTTTCGAGAAGCGCTTTGTCCAGAACTTTGGATAGTACCGGTATGATTTATTGCCTTTTTTTCATATAAAGGTTTAACTATGGACAATTTTAATTCTGTGGGAAAGTTTCCTTCAGTGAAGGATAAGTTTATAATATGACAGAGCCACCACCACCACCATATCAGCCGGAGAACGTCCACTGCTGGACATAGGCCTCCCCCGAGCTTGGGGGGTAAATGCCATAATCGCCACGCTCGGCATGCGGGTTGGCGATCGCAGTGTCTCCACCGCACTCCAGGGATGCTGCTGCCCATCCCCCGGTGGTCTTGGTCGTAGTTTTAGGACATACCCGGGTCAAACAGGGTATGACAGAGCGGGCGGCATATAAAGGAAGCACATGACTTTAGAACCATAGTTACAATTTCATGGTGCCCGTAAGCTTTACTATTATTAAGTGACATAATAATTCTGTAGATTTCGCTCTCGTCAGTCGGCCTCAAAAGGCCATAATTTTATTTGCCATTAATGTAACGTTTGCCACAATCAACATTTGCCTTAAGTCGTTTTTCTCAGAACTTAACTTTTTAGGATTGCCCTACATGGCTATATACAAAGTTTATTTAAATGATCAAAATCATGTTTATACCAAACGACGATTATGGCAAACACTAGTATACGAATCCAGGACTTTGTTTTAGGGAGGTGCTTGACTTTACTTGAAATACTCATAAATGCATGTAATATGCCTAATTTGAAGAATAATCTACTTTTACTTTTAAATCGTTTGGGGGGGGCTAGATCCTGCTAAGTTCAGATAATTGTAAGGACTCGGATGCTATTGGGGAGGGAATTGGGCCACTAAGCACAACATAATGTGTGGTGTACTGTACCTCATCTTCAGCAGTAAACGGCTGCACAACCAGATCGTAGTCGTGTCGGAAGCCGTTCCTCATGTCTTCGCCGCGGTACCACGTGACCCTGGGCGGCGGGGAGCCCACGGCTCCGCACCATAGCCGTAGAGCCCCATTTGGTCGTATTGGCACCGTGAGAACACCGGCGGTGACCTCGCCGACGAATTCTTCGGATTCCAGAAATCTGTGAGGAAAATTGAATTATTAAGGTAGTCATACAACAATAACTTTTTCTCAGTACATTGGTACCGGGTGGGAATTACTTAATATATAAAAATGATATTAATTGAATTTGCATAGGCGGCGTAGCGCGCGCTTTGCTATCAATATTTATGAAATAAAACAAAACATGTCGAGTATGGAAATCCAATCTCCAAGTTCAACGTCAGCCTATATACGTCCCATTGCTGTACACAGGCCTCCTCTCATAGTTGAGAGGGAACGGACATTCCTTATGCTGGCCCAGGTTGGTCCTGGCCCATTGGAGACTTCACATACGCCCTCAAATTTCCACGCAAGATGTATGCAGGATTCCTCAGTATGTTTTCCTTCACCAAATGACATTCTTCGAAAAATCTCATTGGTACGAGCCGGGATTATTTAACTTGACATCGCCGCTTGGCAGCTGCATGCTTTGGGTGGCTTTCCACCAGATATGCTATGCAGCTATGCTCCGAGGATGTGGAAGCTACGCTATGAAAACCCGTTTCCACCTATGATTATGATTGGTGGATTTAAACGCATTCCATAGCAACGTAGCACACAGCACATCTCTGGTGAAAAGTCACCCTTTAACCACTAGGATACCGTAGCTTCTTCGGCGCACTGAACCGAGGACGTTGGCCTCTTTTCTAATCTGAAGCTGATGCAGCAGATCCGCCTCCACACTGTCTTCCCAGCGATACCGTACCGTCTAGTGTTACTATTATTAACATGCATTCATTAACTGCTGTTTCTCTATTCTACCCTAAACCTTGACTCCTTGAGATTGATTTCTCCGCCACATAAGATCCCAAAAGTCCCTTTCCGTGAACAGCGCATCCTCAAGAGCTCCCCACCAGGAACACAAGCACCGTCTCCGGAACGATGGTACTGAAGCTCTCACCTGACTCCGCCATTGCCTTCATGCTGCACCTTCAAATACGTCTGCTCCGGGAGGTCAATGACCTGCCCACTGAGCTCGTTGGCAGCTGTGCAGCCATACGTTCCGCTGTCGGAGGTAGACGCGTTGTGTATGACGAGCACGCCGTGTGTCGTTTCTACAGGCTGTCTCACTCCCTGCAAATACAATTCGATGCATAATTAGATCCGGTGATCCAACCAAAAGGTACTAGTTTGTATGGACCATAGTTGTGTGATTTGAACCATAATTACCCGATTTTAATACCTATTTTCCATTTCCCTCAATAATGAGCATCGTTAACTGCACAAAAATTTAACAAGAATAGATGTAACAGAAAAGTAACGAGATAAAAAAAAAACAGTGAACAACATAAAGATTTCATCATCATCATCATCATATCAGCCGAAAGACGTCCACTGCTGGACATAGGCCTCCCCCAAAGACTTCCACAATGACCGGTCCTGCGCCACCCGCATCCAGCGGACACCCGCGACCTTCACCAGGTCATCGGTCCACCGTGTGGGGGGCCTGCCCACGCTACGCCTTCCGGTACGTGGTCGCCACTCGAGAACCTTTCCGCCCCAACGGCCATCGGTTCTACGTGCTATGTGCCCCGCCCACTGCCACTTAAGTTTAGCGATTCGGAGGGCTATATCGGTCACTTTGGTTCTGCTGCGGATGGCCTCATTCCTGATGCGATCACGCAGAGAAACTCCTAACATAGCTCTCTCCATTGCTCTTTGGGTGACTTTGAGCCTTCTTATGAGGCCCATAGTAAGCGACCACGTTTCAGTACCATATGTCATCACTGGCAACACACACTGATCAAAGACTTTCGTCTTGAGACACTGCGGAATATTGGACGAAAAGATGTGCCGTAGCTTCCCGAACGCTGCCCAGCCGAGTCGGATTCGACGATTAACCTCTTTCTCGAAGTTGGACCTACCTAATTGGACAGTCTGTCCTAGGTATATGTAATCGTCTACAACTTCGAGCGTAAAGTGATCGATTGTTACGGGAGTTGGTGCGACATGGGCATTTGACATGATCTTCGTCTTGTCCATGTTCATCCTAAGACCAACTCGCTCGGAGGCTTTACTGAGGTCATTGAGCATTGTACTTAAATCTTCCATGGTCTCAGCCAAGACTACTATATCGTCAGCAAACCGAAGGTGAGTGAGGTACTCGCCATTTATGTTGATGCCTAACCTTCTCCAGTCCAGAGTCTTGAAAACATCCTCCAGTGCAGCGGAGAACAGTTTAGGAGAAATAACATCTCCTTGCCTGACTCCCCGCTCCAATGGGATAGGCTTCGAGCTCTGGTCCTGGAGTTGGACTGACATAGTGGCGTTCTCGTACAAACACTTCAGCACTTCGATATAGCGGTAGTCCACTTGGCACCGTTGGAGAGATTGTAGTACAGCCCAGGTTTCGATCGAATCGAAGGCTTTCTCGTAGTCCACGAACGCTAAACAGAGGGGCAGGTTATACTCCTCAGTCTTCTGTATAACCTGACGGAGCGTATGGATGTGGTCTACGGTGCTAAAGCCTCTTCGGAAACCGGCTTGTTCGGGAGGCTGGAAGTCATCTAGCCTGCGTGCGAGACGGTTCGTAATGACTCTTGAAAACAGCTTATAGACATGGCTCAGAAGTGAGATGGGTCGGTAGTTCTTCAGTAAGGAGTTGTCACCCTTTTTAAAGAACAGGACCACCACACCTCTGTTCCATGCCTTTGGAGTTTTCCCTTCCAGTAAGACGGAATTGAACAACTTCTGAAGTGCCCTAAGGACCGGTTTTCCACCCGCCTTCAGGAGTTCCGCTGTAATTCCGTCTTCACCGGGTGCCTTATTGTTCTTAAGCTGTTTAAGAGCCATTCTAATCTCGTACAGGCTGATGTCCGGGATATCTTCGGTATAGTGCCGGGTTAATCTAGCTCTTCGGTCTTCCGCCAGACCAACTTCGGGTCTGCTAGTTGACGTGTATAGCTGTCCATAAAAGCACTCTATCTCACTCAGAAGCTCAGGTTTGGACGAAACGATTCTACCATCTTCGGTTTTTAATCTGGCGAGCTGGCTCTGCCCAATAGACAGATCTCTTGAAAACTTTAGAGCCCTTATTCTGCTCGATGGCCTCCTCAATACGATTTGTATTGAATTGGCGCAGATCGCGGGTAAGGGACTTGGAGATCTGTTTATTGAGCTGCCTGTATAATGTCGCATCGGCTGAAGACTGCAAAATCATCTCATTCCTTTCCTCGATGAGCCTCTGAGTGGAGATAGAGATCCTTTTGGCTCTGTGAGTTCGTTGGGCCTTAAAGAACTTAGACCCAATGCTATGGACAGCTTCCACAAACCCGTCGTTGAATTCGTCCACATCGCCGCCTAGACAATCGAAACGGTTTTGGAGTTCCAGCTGAAAGCTCTCGGGGTTTTGGATTTGGACTGCTGCTGGACGGAGCGTGGACTTCATCAGTCGAGAGCGTTCTAGCTTGACGCATATATTCAATGTGCCTCTTACTAGACGATGATCACTTCCGGTTTTAACCGTACTGATCACAGAGACATCATTGAATATATGCCTCTTCGTCGACATGATGAAGTCAATCTCGTTTTTTGTTGCACCGTCGGGACTCATCCAGGTCCACTTCCTGTGCTCGCGTTTCTTGAAGAAGGAGTTCATCATGTAGAGTCCCTCCTTCTCCAAGAATCCAGCCAGTAGTTGGCCCCGGTGGTTCCGACTTCCAACTCCAAATTGCCCCACTCTCAACTCTTCACCATCTCTCTTGCCCAGTTTCGCGTTGAAATCCCCCATAACAGCGGTGAAGTAGGTTTTGGAACTATGCATGACTTTTGATATATCCTCATACATAGCTTCCACCTCGTCGTCGGAGTGTGCCGAGGTCGGCGCGTACACCTGTATGACCGTCAACGAGTACCTCTTGGATACTCTGAGTATAAGGTACGCCACCCTGGCCGACACACTCTCGATCTTCACCACGTTGTTCACGAGGGATTTGTGGACGATAAACCCGACACCTCCCTGGGACTGTTGGTCGCCCTCCCGGAAATAGAGCAAATTGCCGGACTTGAGGGTTATCGTGTCCTCCCCCTCTCTTCGGACTTCAGATAACCCTACGATATCCCAACGCAACTTACTCAATCCTTCCTCCAGTTCCGCTATCTTTTCGTCGGTCCGCAGTGTTCTTGTGTTATATGTTGCCAGGGCCAGAAGTCGTCGGTGGTGGTAGCCGGATCTTATCCGGAGATTCTTCGCACCCCTGACCCCGCTAGTACCCTGGCCGCTACCAGAACCAGGATACCGGGGGTCGCCGGAACCTCGGGGCCGTGGCCTGTTTGTGTCAATCATTAAGGGGGTACTTGCCATAATCGCCACGCTTGGCATGCGGGTTGGCGATCGCAGTGTCTCCACCGCACTCCAGGGATGCTGCTGCCCATCCCCCGGTGGTCTTGGACGTAGTTTTAGGACATACCCGGGTCCGTTACATAAAGATTTATCGGGCGATAATTCTTATTATTTCCAAAATTGTCACTTACCGGTGACACTTCTTTCCACCAGCTGAGTTCTGCCGGTGGTTCAGAGATGGGCTCCTTGCAGTGCAGAACCACGGTGTTGTGGAGTGGTGCTGTGATGACCCTGGTTTCTCCTGTGTTACGGCTGAGGTCTATCTTCGCGATGGTAAGCCGCGCCGGGTCTGAGGCTAGGCTGATGGCTCCGTACCAGACTACGCACTGGAAGAAGAGATTTTACCATCATCGGCCTATCTTGCATTTCTTCTTTTTCAGGAACGCTAGTAGATTTTGACTTGTAAAGTGCCATTGCGGCAGATTGCTGCCTGCTTGCAGAATAAAGTTCATTTATTACATTTATTGTTGAATTATTTGTTTATGGACATAATAACATTTTGGAAGTAGTAAGATATTTTACAACGATTTTTCAAACCATAGTCAGAGATTAATTAGTCATCATCATCATCATATCAACCGGAGGACGTCCACTGCTGCTTAGTCACCGGTAGTTGGTAATTTTAAAATTCAACCCTATACGTGACGTACATGAGAATTGTGACGGACAGTAATAGACACTTCATTCCTAATTTAAAGCTCATACGGTTTTAAATTCATTGTTTTATAAAAATAAAAATGTATTTTTTTTTTATAATATTAAGTTTGCATCATTGACCCTTGTCCATTACTGGTGATGTTACCCTAATACTACGGATATGTATAGTGCGGAAGGCGTAGCGTCGACTGATGACCTGGTAAGGGTCGCGGGTGTCCGCTGGATGCGGGTGGCGCAGGACCGGTCATTGTGGAAGTCATTGGGGGAGGCCTATGTCCAGCAGCGGACGTCATTCGGCTGACATGATGATGATGATGATGATGATGATATAGTGCTAAAGATCACGGTGTTTATAAATAGGGCATTATCATAATAGTATTTATTTGACAAACACTGCATTTTTTATTTCCCTAACCAGCCCTAACGAAACATTTTCAAACGAACTGAATTAATACGACAGCACAATTCCAATTCAATATGTTTAGTTGAATAGACCTACAGGGCAATTTCATGTCAAAATAGTCATTGTAATTCTAATTTCCGCTTGCCTCATCTTGGCAGCTGAATGACACATAATCAATGAACATCCCCTCATTTTCCATCAGGACATTTGGGGGAACTTGAATATCTTATTGCAGTTCCGTGTTTGAAGTATCCGCAATTTAATAAGGACGTTTTCTTGACATTTGATACTAATTGAAATATTATCTTATCAACCACTTTTGTAACGTGATAAAAACCCAGGGCCGCAATTCCATTTGTCTTAATTAACATTCCTAGGATATCACTTATTTCATGTCCCCAGGTACCAGTAAAAGTCGAACTATCAAAATTCATTTTTATCAGTACTTCTTACTTTTCTCAACAGACCAACTTTCGTCTATTTTTTCTGCGAGCACCTTATACAAAGTACAGCTATATATACGCAGACGCAGAAGCACAAATAATCTTTACAAAAATACATACGCTGTAAAGCCTTGACATAAATGCGGCCTCATAGTGTTCTCTGTCACTATCTGCCTTCAGCGTCCTTCCTTTACTATACATACATGCCTTTGAGTCCCTAAAGACGCGCACCTGATACAAAGCATTCTCATTCCCCTCCTCAATCTTCACTACCAGCCTTGTAGTTATCTTCTCCCGGTCGCTACTGCCCTCAACGTCGGTCCAGTCGCCGCGGTCCCAGTCGCCCGCCCGGTCGGGTCGCCACCGCCACGCCAGCCGCTCCCCAGGAACGTTCACAGCACACTCGAAGGTCACTTCGTCGCCAACGGGTGCCGTTACTGGTTCAGGGTATTTTGTGAATTTCCATTCGAGTTCTGGAAAGGAATATTTTTAGTTTTTAAACAAAAAATACATATTGTACTTATAAATAGATACGCCCGACAGGTTGGTTGAATATTAATTGATTGCAGTACCTACTTATTATGGGTGACAATCAAGATGTCAATCAATCAATCAAATATTGTTATTGTCTGGATACGAGTCAATTATTGTAATTCAGTCAAACATACAAGCATTGACCGGTGTTTTTTTTTTGTTTTTTTTTATGACATAGGAGGCAAACGAGCAGACGAACCGCCTAATGGTAAGCGTACAGTTGTCAAACGGCGGTCGTGGGGCCGCATAAGTTTTTCGGAACTTATGTACAGAATCATCATGTCAGCCGAAGGACGGCCACTGCTGGACATAGGCCTCCTCCAAAGAGTTCCAGTCTTGCGCCACCTTTCCTGGCTGTTTGGGCGGAAAGGTTCTCGAGTGGTGACCACGTACCGGAAGGCGTCGCGTGGGCAGGCCCCCCACAAGGTGGACTGATGACCTGGTAAGGGTCGCGGGTGTCCGCTGGATGTACGGAATATCCTTATATTTACTATTAGTTTTTCGGTGGAGGAAAACATCGCGAGGAACCCTTCATTGATCTCCAAAGAAATTTAAAGTTGTATGTGAAGTTTCCAATCCACAGTGCGCCAGCGTGGGGACTAAATGCCCGTTCCCTCGCATCTATAAGAGGAGGCCTGTGTCCAGCAGTAGGACGAATATAGGCTAATGATGACAGGATTGTTAGCATAGGGAATGGCTTTTTTGAAAAAAAAAAACGTAAAATATCAGACTATGTGAGAGACATGAGATTTTAGACGACGTATTTCATCGTTGTTACTGAATTGAGCAGTTTTTAATGTTTTGTTTGAAAAGGCCGAGGATAAAAAACGAACAATGACTCAACTTTGGATTTAATTCTCTAACGAGAAAAATTTAAGCTATTCTGTTTCTGCTATAATCAGAAAAAACAATCATATTGTTAAGAATCATATATCTGAAAATCAGTCCTTTCTGTTTTCTAATCTGATCAAAACGGCCTTTTTCATTTCATGTTGGGATCGAAAGCAACAAAAATATGCCTCCAATAGAATTGCAGTCCAAAACACGAGTGCTCAATGCTGACTAATATGGAATGTACAGCATTACGCGTATCGGCTGCATAGCAGCATTAATCTGTGACTCTTGGAAAAAGGGTACAAATCCCATACATTTACATAGGACGTACCCCTTTTTAAAATACCTATAAATGTGGTCTGCGGCTAATGATCTATTTAATCTGCTACAGGAATTTATTGGGTATCGCGTTAGTGTTACAGCTGAAATTCCATTGTTTGTGTTGGTTTTTATTTGCATACCGGCGGTACAAATAAAATTCCAGTCGTCCTTGGTACATTGTTACCCACGCTTTTGGGTGACGCATAACTTAAGAGCAAGAATGACCGTAATGCCCGTGATTTTATGCCGTTTTCGGATGTACACTACCGTCTAAAAGTTTAGGACCAAACACAATTTTTAGTTTCATTTTCATAAATTATTACGCAAACAAAACGAGGGAAAAAGATTGCTGAAAAATGGGCTGTTTCTCACAAGGATTGGACTTTTGCAAACTGGTCGAGAGTACTACGGACAGGACAGATCAATCAAGGTTGAATGAATAATCAATCAATGTTGATCATTTGCATATTTTATGTTTGGTCTTAAACTTTCTGACGGTAGTGTAAGTATGTGCCTATGCACAGAGGCCCCGATTAAAGGATGATTCCGGGCCTTGGCCGTAAAACGTTTGTTTTAATGGCCTGTTACCTCGCCGAGTTTCTCATGCCGGTTC
Source organism: Notocelia uddmanniana (assembly GCA_905163555.1). NCBI lineage: Eukaryota > Metazoa > Arthropoda > Insecta > Lepidoptera > Tortricidae > Notocelia > Notocelia uddmanniana. The sequence goes on from LR991068.1 coordinate 23,589,708, forward strand.
TTCTAGTGGCAGAGGTTTATTTTTCCGAACCGGTGGTAGTTTATTGACGTTCATAGGAGCATATAATTATGCCTAATTGTGTGTGTCCATGGGCGGCGCTAATCGCTTACCATCAGGCGATTCGTCTGCTCGTTTGCGCCCTATGTCATAAAAAAAAGATTAAATTACTTTTATTTTTTTACTTTGTTTAGCCTAGTTGGTATTGACGCTGCCTCCGAAGCTAGAGGTCCCGGGTTCGAATCCCGGCCAGACCATTATTTGTGCATTTAGCACGGAATTTGTTCCTGGGTCTTGGATGTTTTCTATGTATTTAAGTATGTATTTTTCTTACGTACAAGTTTTGCTTAGTATGAGTTCGATTTGTGTAAGATTGTCCCCCAATTTTTTTTTAATAGCGGCTGGCCGGGGTGCTTTCGAGGGTCACTGGGCTCGGACACGGCCCTGCTGTGCAACGGCCGGCGCGGCGTCTTGCCGTCATAGCAAACAGACCGGACACGGAACGGCCTACTGAATGAATCATCCTTAACCCAATCTGAGCATATTTGGAGACAATAATGTCATACTCAGTTTGCTCAATGCGGTCTAATTTAGGGAAATAATTGATTTACCTAAATAATTTTACAGTACATATGGTGCTATAGGTCGATTCACAAGAGCTGGCGCGGAAAATGTATGAAACTGTCAATAATTTCATAGACATTCCACGCCAGCTCTTGTGAATCGACCTATACTTTGCATATGCATATGCAGCGAGTGAAAGACATAGCCAGTGTATTGGAATTCCAGTCCCAATAAAAAAAAATACTGCTTGAGAACACAATATATTGTATGAATGAATTCATGACCTTGTGAAGCTCGGCGTTTTTTGTTTTCGTATTGTATATTTGTATAAGAAATAATTTCAATTTTTGCAACTTTGACGATCATAATATTCATTCGTATAGATTGACATTAATGTAATTTATAATGTAATGTAATAATATGAAATAAATAAATATCAATATCAATATGTCGAAACTTTAAAGAGCCATATGTACTGTAAAATGTTGTACGATACACGTGCGAGTAGGTAATTCGCAACTCGTGTCGATTGAAAACACTCCTTTCGGTCGTGTTTTAATTTATCACCGCTCGTTGCGAATTTCCTGTTCTCTGCACTTGTATGTACTATTATGTCGTAACTCAGTGAATGCTTTTGATTGTGTCATTCCTACTAATTTGTCCAACCCAGTCGCAACATAGTTTCAGTACTTAAGGGTTAAGTTTTATGAATAAGGGGGTTAGACGTTTAAAATAAAAAGAGCTTTTTTGTCGCTTTTGCCTTTAGATCGTGAGAAAAATACCTGTGATCTGATAAATGTTTATGTTTGGTCGCCATACGTGTTTCATGTAATATTATTGTACATATTCATATAAAAGATACTTCAACTCCGAAGCAAGTCATGTCAAAGTTATTTGAAGTATGACTTTGAAAATGAACTTTTATACACTGATTTTAAGATTCATTTAGGTTTGGCACGATTAATTGAGTTGTTAGGTCGTGTTTTGTTTTTACTTGCGTATAAAATTATTGGTGCATTATTACGCGTGAGTCAGAGACCTTGCATTTTATGAGGATTTTTAGGATCTCTTCATCGAAAGTTGACTCATCTTGGAAATACGGTATACTTACATACATACATACATACATACATAAACTCACACCTATATTCCCAAAAGGGGTAGGCAGAGCACACGAACATTATTTTCTGTGCCACTTTTAGCAATTGTAGGTTTATAGATGGAGAAAATGTGGTATGACAGTGACAGCCCTAGTCCAATGCTCCCGCTACCCTTCAACCAGCTAAGATCATGGCTACGTCGCAGAACATCTGAACAAAACGCTGATCAATGGACAAATACCAGTACATGCACACAATCCCGGGAAATAATGCCACACCCGGACGCACGATTTACCAGGCGTCTGCTCTCTCTTAACAGAGCGTGACTATGTATAATCGTAGGCACCATCACTGGACATTGCTCACTCAACAAACATTTATATGTTCTAAGTACGACCGACAGCCCCCTATGCAGGGGATACTTTCATTGTACCTGTCACGTCTAAGAAATAAGTTAACGCAGTTCTTGCTTAAAAGCATATCAAACGATTTTATGTATTGTCTAGTGGAAGTAATTTCCATGATTCCATCTCTTATTTCCATTATTGCCTATCTCCAATTTGGTAATACAGTTTCGACTTGTTGTATTGTTGAACTACGCATTGTAAATATTTTCCCTCTTTTTGTATGCATACTCAGATTGACTTTGATTAAGTAGGTTATAAGTATTGTCATTGTAATAAACATATTTTTGGAAGAACATGAGTGACTGTCGAGTTTGTTTCAGCGTTTCTTCTCGGCAGTGGTCTTCTTTCTCAGAAACGCTAGTAGATTTTGACATTTTTGACATGTAAAAGTGCCATTGCGGCCTAATTGCAGAATAAACTTCATTTATTACAAAAATGTTGACAAAAAATAATCAAACATAGTGATTATTTGCATTCCAGACAAATGCTCGATACAGGAATAACATGCTGTAAACAACATAAGATTCACTTCATGTTAATTCCTGATCATACCAGCCACTCTAGTGGAAGTCAGGAACATTGGTAAACTGGATACCTAATCGTTTCATTTACGAGCATTTACCTCAACTACTCTTGTAATTTTAAGCGACAAAGGAACGCTTAACATGCTTTGTACAGTCAGCCCTGAAAATGGACTTATTTCTGACTTGTATGATTGACGTTGTAACGTGACAACATATTATTTTATTTCTCCTAAGCAATAAATTTACATCCACAGAAGTTTTGAAAATTGTACAGACAGCAAAAGAAATCAATTTTTGGTAATTTTTGTCAAAAAAATTTTTGATGCCAATCGATCCTATTTCCATAAAAAATCAATCACTGCTTATAGACCGACCTAGTCTAGGGTACAAGAGAGGTCACAAATTAGAAATAAATAAATTTCATATAATAAGTATGCAAAATGTTATGATTTTTACAAAAAAACTGTAAATTCAATTTTATTGCTTAGGAGAAATAAAAGAACGTTGTTTTCAGCACATTGAGCTATCTCAACTCAAGTCGTGTCATTTTAGTACTTTGTAGCGCTAAAGTAACATACTGCGACGGTTGCGATGCGTCAAAGTAGTGAAAGTGACAACGTACTAAAATGATCATCTACTTTTGCTGTTGACTGTACGAGTATACACCTTAAATTGAACTATACAGTCTTTATAACTTCATTATGACTGTCGTTTAATGAATTGTTTAATAATGTTGGTATTGTTCGAGTTGGTGGACGTAATGAGAAAAACACAGCAATTGTGTTTTGGCCTCTGACTTACAACAAAATATGTCAGTAGTCTAGATTGTTTTGAAAACTAATTCTATTTTGTTTCCTAATTTAGGCAGTAATCTCATTATTACGACCGATATAGCCCTCCGAATCGCTAAACTTAAGTGGCAGTGGGCAGGGCACATAGCACGTAGAACCGATGGCCGTTGGGGCGGAAAGGTTCTCGAGTGGCGACCACCTACCGGAAGGCGTAGCGTGGGCAGGCCCCCCACACGGTGGACTGATGACCTGGTGAAGGTCGCGGGTGTCCGCTGGATGCGGGTGGCGCAGGACCGGTCATTGTGGAAGTCTTTGGGGGAGGCCTATGTCCAGCAGTGGACGTCTTTCGGCTGACATGATGATGATGATGATGAATCTCATTATTTGTCAATGCACTAAAAGAAATCTTAGTTAATGTACTAGTGCTCTACACTGGCTCAATACTGATTTCAAATTAAAGGAAAAAACTAAGGAATGTACTGCTCCGAGCCGGATTCGAACCTGCGACATCCTAACATACGCGGCCAATCGCTCTAGCCAACTGAGCTACCGGGACAATCGTGCTCGGTCACCGAATCTCTCAACCAGTTCGCTCTTACAACGCCTAAGGGAGGCGTACAGCGACATCTACCTTAAAGACTTCTTTTACGGCACCAACGTCTCAAATTACATTGAGAAATCGTGAGTAATGATGCGCCATCCCATACTAAACTCATTTTGTATTAAGTAGTAACGTGTGCTAACGCGAATTATAAATTTTAAATTAAAGGGGAAAATGGACAAATTGCGCTCCAAGCATGCATTTTTAAATTATTCCCATTAATTCGAAATTTATAATTTAATGCAAAATTACTTTAAATCTTACATTTGTAATCAAAGAGATGTGCTAACTATTGGGACGCTAACCTTATCGAAATCATGGTTTATGCAATAAGTTCACATTTTTACATGCCAACACTCTGTTTTTAATTTTAAACGGTTGATAACTTGTAGTCACGCCCGCCATATTGTGGTTTCATATGACGAAGTAGTAATAAAGCGCTTATCAATTTCGTGGCCTGCCTAGTTAGCACAATAGCTTACACCGTCACGTTTTATGTGACGTTTTAGTACATTTCGGCCATATAACGTGACGGTATAAGTTAACGTGCTAGCTAGGCTGACTGTACTTAACAATGTATTTAGATTCAGGAGCTTGTGTTTTAATTTAGGGTTATTAACTCAAAAGCTTTCTTAGATGGTACTCGGTGGCAAAGAGAATATAATCACTACATTTACTGCGCTTTGTTGGTTATTCGATACTTTTGGCTAGTCTTTCCTCCTAATAAAACCATACGAGTAGTTAGCTTTAGTCTAGATCGCCACGATATGTATCGCTAAAGCGGCTTAAAATACATAAATAAAATAAAAAAACTTGGAAAACATCTTCTGGATGAGCTCGCTTCATCGTCGGCCTCATCTTTGCCCCTGGCTAGATGCTGGCCAAGAGCAATCCCATTTTTAATAAAATAAAGAAAAGCAACGGGAACTTGGACCCAGCGAAGATCCAGAATTGACATCTCTGAAGACGACAAATAAGGAGAGCCGACTCCAAATAAAAATGGGACAAGGCCAGAGGAACAACAATTTTTTTGTTATTATTTCATAAACCTTTATTGCAGCACTAGCTGGTGCCCGCGACTTCGTCTGCGCAGGATTAGTATTTGGACAATTCACACAATATCTGTTATTCTGATGTATAAGCTATATTATTGTAAAGTTTCATTAAAATCCATTCAGTAGTTTTTACGTGAAAGAGTAACAAACGTCCATTCATGCTTACAAAAATTCGCGTTTATAATATTAAGTAATAGGATCAGTGGCTATCGTGGTGGTAAATTTGGTTATTTTATATATGGTTCAGCTGTGCTACCACGAACTTCGAAAGTCGAACTTCGTGTCGTGCCGTCCCTTTCACTCTCGTGTTATACTCTATATGACGGAAAGGGACGGTACGATACGAAGTTCGATTTTCGAAGTTCGCGGTAGCACCCCAGGAGAAATAGAACTTCAACGAAATACGCGCATCCGGGGTTGTGGAGCTTCGCGCCAATTACTAGTAACAACAGAGGGCCTACTCCGAACTTCGAAAATCGAACTTCGGATCGCGCCGTCTCTTTCCGTCATATATTGTTTAACAGGAGAGTGAAAGGGATAGCACAACACGAAGTTCGATTTTCGAAGTTCGGAGTAGGCCCTAGGTGATGTTTTCTAGCTGTTTCTGTTTAGCCGTAGAAAGAGAATCCTATAGAAGGAGGATTAGCGTACAACCAAAAGGGACGGACTTATGGTAACCTGACTAAATTTAAATGTATTAGAAGAATGATACATTGTTTAGCACGATTGTGGCATCTCATTCTTTGTTCGGTGCAAAGCACCCAATAAATGAGTTCGCCTCGTGCGCACCATCAGCAAAAGCATACCAATCAATAATTTATAATTAACCTAGTTAGTGTAATCACGGATTCCGTCACGACTGGGTGCATTCGAACATAATTTATAACATTTTAACACTAACTTAGTTAATAGTAACATTCTGTGTAGCAGTCGTTTTAGTTAATTAAATAAATAAATAAATATTAGGGAGACATTTTTTACACAAATCGAACTAGTAGTCCCATAATAAGCTCAATAAAGCCTTGTGTTATGGGTACTAGACGACGATATATTTAATATATATATATATACTTAAATACATAGAAAACATCAACATCTCAGGAACAAATGCTTCTGCCTACCACAGAAACAAATGCACTTACCGGGATTCGAACCCGGTACCTCTAGCTTCACATAAAAATAAACATTTATATTTAATACTCTTCTCGTGATTTTAACTCTTTACTCTTACCGGTGACGGTGATCAATATTAAGGCCTTCGCGATTAGGGACAAAAGATTTATGTTATTGCATCGAGATGCACGAGAAAAGAGAGAGAGGGAAGAGATGTATGCATAGACAATAACACACGTGGGAGCGAGTCCCACGCATAGCGTGTCTATGCTTACATCTCTTTCACATATATTTATATGTGTGAATTGTGCGTGTGTGCCGGCTCCGGTCTTATTCTTGCTTCATGTGTTTATGGCGCTAGATCGCTTCGTATCATACCGGTACAAGCACGATAAATGCCAAACGAATTCCAATTCAATACATCGGTTCAAATAGACCCCCACTCTGCACATGACTAGTTAAGTGGCGTGTGACCGTATTGGCACTTATTGGCCCACGCCTTCCATTGCACTTAAATTGGCTCTTGTATGGCCTGCAGTTACTTGAGTTGGCCGAAGGGCCATAATTTGTGTTGCGAGGTTTTAACCGTCTGTTGATATTTACCGTTAGTGTTTCGGTAAAGGAAATCATCGTGAGGAACATACATCTGCGATGAAATTCAAAGGTGTACGTGAAATCCCCAACCTGCACTGCGCCAGCGTGGGGAATATTGCCCGTTCCCTCTCGTTTATGAACAGAGGCATGTGCCCAGCAGTGGGACGTAGTTACGCCTAATACGCCGATAATGTTAATGATTTAATTTAATTTAATCGTATGGCATTTATTTACGAACCTTGAGATCTTCGAGAAGACAAGTACGGTTGCCAGTTTTTGTTGCACTTTTAACACCACCCAGGGGTCACGTGTAGGGTAACGGTGGGTACTCCCTACGGACGTGGTGCAACTTCGACCCCCCTTTGTCAAGTGAGTGGGCAACTTGACTGTTAGAAGTTCTCAAGCCGCCCGAAGGCCTCTAACTTGGCTTAACGACTGCTGTCGTAGACAGCAGCCGGGATCAACGGCTTAACGTGCCTTCCAAAGCACGAGAGCGCTCAGTTAGTAACCACTCAAAGCGGTCACCCATCCAAGAACTGACCTGCGCCCACATTGCTTAACCTCGCATACCGCACTATAACAATGTTAATGATGATGATGACGGACCGTCTGTTGCATGAACCTAAATGGTCGCGTAAGCTACGGTTTCAGAGGAATTACCATTCCGAGGAACTACAGCATGGGGTGCTTCAAGAAAGAAGTGTATAATTTTTTAAAGGGTCGGCAAGGCACATGTGACACCCCTGGAGTTGCAGGCGTCCATAGGCTGCGGTGACAGTGCAGAAATTGAAAAGAGTGCGTAAATCAATAAATCATAAAAACATAGTTTTTGTTCCCAAATTCGACTCTAAGATATGTAAATAAACGCAGAAATATCGTTTCTAAACTCGTCAAAAATAGATGATTAGCGAACTTTAAAGCTCGGTGTTTTGTAACCGACTTCAAAAAGAGGAGGATGTTCTGAATTCGTCGGTTTTTTATGTATGTTCACCGATTAATCGGAGACTAGTGGACCGATTTCAAAAAAAAATTGTTTATAAGGGTATGTTTTCTAGTTGGTCCCACTGTCACCAAGTCCGGATCTGATGACGGGATCTTGGAAAAATCGAGGGAACTCCTCAAATTATATAGCAGGAGGATGGCATCTGGAAAAGTTTGGAATCGGTGTTTTTTGTTAAAAATTAACTTGTTCTGTGGTAATTAACGTAACTACAGATGTAGTTAATAATCCTTTCCCATTGGACACACTTATCTTATAATATCTGAATAATCGTAAAAGTTTAGAATGAAATACATATATGAATGTTAAAGCTAGCGGATCTTACAAACTTACAAGTAAAAACAAATCAATATACGCATGTTAATTAATACCTTTACTGTATTTGTTAAATAAAACTGTATGAAATGTGTTACAATGTATTGGAATATATTATTAGTATTATCTTATAACTTAAGTTAGGCTTTTTATAAAACATTTATAAAATAAAAATATAAAAATACAAGTACAAATCATAAAAGCATTATAAAAAACCTAACCTAGAGTGCCGCCGGCAGCGAGGCGGGGCCTAAGCTACCGGTGGTTAGGGCGACAGACAGAGGAACCTCCTGACTATCCGCGCCGTGTCCATTATTATTATTATTATCGGACAAACTCGAAGCTTCGCGAAATGGTTATCAATTGTCATATTAAATGATTGACAAGTTCATGTCTGGTGAAACTTTATTGTTCAATTTCAAATGTCAGAATGAAAGCTGGTAGTATTTTGCCATTTGACAAGACAGATGTTAAATAACACGATAATTTGACGCTTTTTCGGGTCTAGTCGTATTCCGAGTTTTTCCGATGGGAAAAGATTATCCACAACATCTGTACCTGCTTACTTTATTTTAATGGAAAAGTCATATAATATGACTTTTCCATTAAAACGCCATTCTACTAACAACGTGGGTCGAACAAGGTTTCAGTAAGGCCGAACAAACTGTCTTAGCCAATAGTCAAGTCTCGTTATTACAATATATTATTAATAATATTCTGACGCAATCTCTAAAATTGCTCTAGTTTCTAAGAAACCCAGTTAGTCCGTGGATATTTTAAGACTATTTCAGAAGACATTTTAATTTAAATAACAATCAAAAGTATTAAATCACCTAGTAGCCAACATTTCCAATTTCTCGTAAAGCTTACTTACGTAAACTTTGAAGTTTATTCAAAGGCCTAAGATGTTGTCGTGACGTAACAATTAGTACTTGATTAAATAATATGATTACTCTTACAATTCTAATCCTATTAAATTAGTCTACTAAGACTTTTGAGTTTAATTTAATAGGATTCATTGTGGAAACAATGGTTGAGTTTTCTGAATAGCCTGTCAAACTAATAACCTCCTCCTCCTCATTAGGGGGGTGAGCTTAATTTTAATTTCGAGAACCTCAAGTACTAGTATTTTTATGCCAAGCTTCCTGAATCTATCAGTCATGTAGTTATAAACATATGTGAAAACGAAGTTCGTTCGTGTGTCGTACTTGCAAATTCCAGCAATTTAATAATTTACCCGAGGACATTAGATCTCTTAAGGGAAAAGCCTTTAAAGTCAAACTGAGCAAATGGCTATTGGAAAAGTGCTTCTATGAAGTCAGACATTTCCTCGGCAAATATTAATTAAATATGTAATATAGTGAAATGACCATTCTAAATATGTAATTAATTGTAATTAAGTAAAATTATTAGTAGTGTATTGCAATGTATAATATTTGTTGGCTGTATGTATGTATAATGTATAATATATAATATTAACAGAACGGGCCAGACTACTGGCTTCGGCGTCGAGGGAGTCCGGTGAGTGGCTCCGGGCGTATCCCTCACCAAACATCGGAACCTTCCTCACGCCGGACACACTCCGCATCGCGACCTGTCTTCGGCTTGGAGTCCGTATCTGTGCTCCACGCAGGTGCCCCTGCGGCAGTGAAGTCGACGAATTAGGACACCACGGGTTATCCTGTCAAAAATGTGCTGGCCGCTTTTCTAGACACGCCGCACTGAATGACATTATCCGCCGGTCACTTGCATCCGTCAATGTGCCAGCTCTACTGGCGCCAACTGGCATAGCCAGAGACGACGGCAAGAGACCGGACGGTGTGTCCCTGGTTCCTTGGGATTTGGGAAGGGTGTGGGACGCTACCTGTGTAGACACACTGGCCCCTTCCCACGTCACCGGGACCAGTAACCAAGCAGGTGCGGCGGCTAAAGCGGCTGTAAAGCTTAAAGTCCAGAAGTACAGGGGTCTCGGCCCCGAGTATATTTTTATGCCATTCGGGGTCGAGACCCTTGGCCCGTGGGGTCCGAATGCTCTTAAACTCTTTAAAGAACTTTCTAAAAGACTAGTCGACTTCACTGGTGACCGAAGAGCTGGCAGCTTTCTCGCACAACGTATTAGCATCGCAATACAGAAGGAAATGCTGCCAGCATCCTTGGCACCATACCAAAGGGGCCAAATTTTTTAGATTTATTTTTATTTTATTTAGTATTAGTTTTTAGTTTTAATTTAGTTCTATTCTAGGTCTAGTTTAAGTTGTTTAATATTGTTCATATAATAAAGATTATATAATTTTAAACTCAGTAAAAAAAAAACTTGATACACAAGTAATTTCCCATTGTAAATATTTTTACAAACGGAACCGTCTGCTTAGCTGAGTTATAATTTCCAACCAGAATTCTAGAATGAAAAATCACAAATTGGAAATCCATAACTCCCGCGGGAGGTAAATCGGCTATAACTACTCTATACGTTTGCGTACAATAAGACCCTTTACGAGCAATTGTGATGAAAAAATAAAAGATACAAAAATGTTTACGAAAGAAACGATTTCGTGTAACAACCTACAAAACTAAAAGCGGCTTAAGAGAACAGCCGTTTGCCATTGAATTCTTTGCTTCGGGCTAATTGGGACATTGAGACTGGAGTCAATTCTGAGAAGGTACACATTAAAATGTCGTCGCTACGAGTGACATCCTCTACTGAGGATGTGTAGTGTAGGTAGGTACGAGTAGGAACGACTACTGGGTACTCCTACTCGTACCTACCTACACTACGCAACGCTGAAATGAATATTGTGTTTCATTGTTGGAGCGTTCGTGGCCCAGCGGCGCCCGCGTACCGCGTGCGGTATGCGAGGTTAAGCAATGTCTGGCGAGGTCAGTCCTTGGATGGGTGACCGCTTTGAGTGGTTACTAACTGAGCGCTCCCGTGCTTTGGAAGGCACGCTAAGCCGTTGATCCCGGTTGGTGTCTATGATAGCAGTCGTTAAGCCAAGTTAGAGGCCTCCGGGCGGCTTGAGAACTTCTAACAGTCAAGTTGCCCTCTCACTTGACAAGCCTAATCCCAATAAGGTCTAGTTTCCCCCTTGGGTTGGAAGATCAGATGGCAGTCGCTTGTATTTTTTTTCTATTACAATTTCTAGCAACAGAAACTAATTTCCGATCCGACTAGATATGGCGGCTCCCATTGTGTATACAAAGTTTCATGTTACTAGAATAACATGGCGTTTTAAAATGAGAGCGTACGTTTGTATGGAGGATCGAGTTCAGCCGAGCGTACTGGCGACTCTTAAGCTAAATTTATAAAGGATAAATGCACCAGGTCCCATCACTGGCGGAGCCGGATTTCGTTGGTATTAGACGGTAGTCCAAGGCTTTCTAGCCGCGGTTCGCGATTAGTCCGTCATACCCAAACCCGTCCTTCCCGACAGGACGGGATTACATTAAAAAAAGGTCCCATCACTGGCCGTCATCACTTTTAGATAATTTGCAGTGGGATTAATACCTAAAACTGATGATGGAAAATATCTAACCCGCTTGTTCTTAACAGTAAAGTCATGTTCATATATAGGGAGACGCCACCACTTGGACGTGGAATCAATTATGGACTTTTTTCTGGAAACTAAAATATTAAACTACTGCCACTGTTTTCCGTGCACATATTATTGACCTTGACTGCACATACATAATAAACTCTCGTTTTTATTTCCAAAAGGGGTACCTATTTAAGCATAGAAAACTCGCCAAATTAAATCCACAATGCAAATTTCTTCCAAAATATACAGGGTGTTTTTTTTGATCTCCGTTCCTTTAAGCACATAGCTATAGAAACAACGTAACATATTTAATTTTACAAAATACAAGAATTTTTTTTTTCATTTTCATACAAAATAATTAATTATAACACCCAGGGTGAATACAAAACGGCCTTAAGAGTTAACGTGGAGTTAAGCAAAAGTTAATGTCAAGTATGACAATATTCGGAATTCGAATGACACCGCACGTGACGCACGTCAACATTGTTTATTTGTTAAGGATGTTTTATACTATACTAGGGGTGTTATTTAACGAAAATGAATTTTTAAATATCTTAGAAATGGTACGAGTAGGGATACTAGTGTCTTATAGAAGATTATTTTATCTCATGTCAGGAATGTGCCCTCGCAATTAACGGAATTCAATAAAAACATCCTATAATAAGCAACCGCATCACACTTCCTCCAAAAATCCATACAAGTTAATAATCAGCGTCACGTCAGAAAATGTGTCACTCTCAACAAATGGCGTCAGTAAGGAAATAGCGCCTTATTGACGCCGCAAAAAAGTACCCTTTTGTTAGAGAATTACACAAATACGAGTATCGCATATCAAAGCCGTGACACGTAACGCTGTACTAAACTATACAAACCCAACTATGCTCTAAGCTCGATTAGTTCCCACGCAAATAAATTAATCCAAATCAGCCTATCTTATCGTAAATCTGTAGTTTTACGAGCTAGTTGCTATAATTCGACGATTCAGCGCAACTATTCGTGTTTCTACACCTACTATGCCATTCATAACCTGTCTAGACTTATGACTAATACATACCATAACTTGACCCGTGAATTAGTAGAAACTATACGCAGTCAGAGGTCGTATTTATATTAGTGTCGCTCAGGGGAGTTTTCGATATTTGTGTTGTTAATTGTCTAGACCGGATTTACTGGTTACTGGTTTCGACTACTTTTATATAGATTTATGAACTGTTAAATAAGAATTTGAATGTCTACTGAGATCAAAATGTACTAAGATGAAGTTCTGGAGCCCAAATACAACACGTAGATCTTCTGTATTGATACTTCTTATCCCTTTATCTCCCCGGGTTGAAACAATGTTTTTTTTTCACCAGTGTTAATTTGTCTCAATCGCGGTTTCTCGGGTGTATTTTTTTTTATTGAAAATGGGATTGCTCTTGGCCAGCATCTAGCCAGGGGGCAAAGATGAGGCCGATGGTGAAGCGAGCTCACCCAGAAGATGCCTATTCACTCGTGCCTTAAAAAGGTCCAGGTTATATGAACTCGGAAATACAGACGCCGGCAGAGAATTCCAAACCTTAGAAGTGTGCATTATAAAAGAAGATGCAAAGTGCTTGGTTCGAATTTGAGGAATTTCGACCAGGTAAGGATGGTAGCCCGCCGTACGTCTGGATGTCCGATGGAAGAAGGGGGAAGGCGGTAAATAGGGTTAAATTATTGGACTAGTTGGTACTAATAAGTAATTCGAATATGTGTCAGCATATCTGTTACTTCATTCAATGCATTTGCAATGTTGGGGAAGGTCGTGCCATCCTTTGTTATAATTAAAGGGATAAAATATTTAAGGCGAAGGGGTAGGCAAGATCTTTCCATACTAACTTTTCGTAAGTTTTTCTTCGTTTGTGTTTGCGCTACACTTATTATTTTTTGTCAATATGTTTATTTTTCTGTTAGCTTTTTCTTCTAATTTTTTTTTTATATAGCAAAATTTCAACTTAAGGTTCTGCGTATATCCCATATGTACTACAAGCAAAGATAAAAATAAAATACTGTAGTGCCAAAACTAACGAATAAAACTTGCATAACCTTTGTATGGAGAATGCCTTGACGTACCCTTCGCCTTAACATGGGCTTCCGCAAATGCAAAATCCGCGCATGCGGGGAAAGTATATACAGGGTGTTTTTATTGATTTCCGTTCCTTCTAGCATATAGCCGTGTATAGCCATAGAAACAACGGAGCATATTTAGTTTTTCAAAAATTCAAGTTTTTTTTTTAATTTTCATACAAAATAATTGATTATATAACCAAGGGTGAATGAAAACCGACCTTAAGAGTTAACGTGGAGTTAAGCAAAAGTTAATGTCAAGTATGACAATTCGAAATTCGAATGACACGCACGTCACCGTTGTTTAATTGTCAATGATCTTTTATACTATACTAGGGGTGTTAATTAACGAAAATGAAATCTTGAATATCTTCGAAATGGTACGAATTGGGATACTAGTGTTTTAGAGGAGATTACTTTATTTTATCTCAGGATTGTGTCCTGGCAATTAACGGAATTCAATAAAAACACACTGTATAGTAAAGTATAGTAATTTTTCAGACGCTGCCCGTTCTAACGGGAGAGTGAGTTAGATTGGCTGGGCCAAAATGTAGTTAGTACTTATGGATTTCTTTACACACAATGTCTAATTCATTCAGTAGTTTAAGGTTGAAGAGGTAACAAATAATGAGAACTATATAATATTAGCGCGCGTCGTCGCTTACTATGGGCCTCATAAGAAAGGTCAAAATCACCCAAAGAGCGATGGTGAGGGCTATGCCGGAGTATCTCTGCGTGATCGCATCAGCAATGAGGCCACCCGCAGTAGAACCAAAGTAACTGACATAGCTCTCCGAATCGCTAAACTTAAGTGGCAGTGGGCGGGGCACATTGCACGTAGAACATCGGTTCTACGTGCAATGGCCGCCATCGGGCCGTTGGGGCGGAATGGTTCTCGAAGGCGCAGCGTGGGTAGGCCCCGTAGGCCCCCACAAGGTAGACTGATGACCTGGTAAAGGTCGCGGCAGGCCGCTGGATGCGGGAGGCGCAGGATCGGTCATTGTGGCAATCTTTGGGGGTGTTTTTTCTTTCAGCAGTGGACGTCCTTCGGCTGTTATGATGATGATGATGAGGACATAATATTGTTATAAACTATCATTAACAGTTCCTTAAAAATTGGTACGAACCCAGATTCAAACCTACGACGCATCATCCCCTGATGCATCATCGCTGTCTAACAACCATTTAGTTTAACAAATGAATGAATGAATGAAATAATTTATTTGCAAGAATACGGTTCCAAGGTCTTAAAAAATATAATTCCAGCGCATTCAACCTGAACACAGGTGTGCAAATTTTTACAAATTAATATAATAAAAAAATAATGTCATTTTTTAATCTCACAGTCAATAGATTTCATCATTTGTCTAGACTTAAATACTAACACTTATAAATAGGCTATTGGACTAAATATATTTCTTTCTTGTTAAATACTCCCTGATACTTTAAAAACATTGTTCGTGTAGCCATTTTGTCAACTTAGTTTTGAAAGAGGTCATATTTTCTAATTTGATAATGTCAGGTAAATTGTTGTACAGTAGTATACACATATTGTAGCTATTTTTTTTGTACATGGCCGTACGGCAGAGAGGCTGATCTAAAAGGTTTTCCTTGACCATACGCGTCCTTTATGTACTGACTCGGAAGTGGAAGTATATTGAACTTTTTAAATAAAGGCTTACAGCTGTCAAGAAACCACGCTTTATCTAAGGCACGGACGCACTTCTTTTGGAGTTTGAATGCTCTCTCCATATCTACACAATTTCCCCATAGCAGTAAGCCGTAGGATAGCACAGAAGAGACGTATCCATGATATGCCGTGAGCGGAGCTTCAGCGGAAATTGTTTGTCTTACTCTCTTTAAAGCAAAAACAAATCTATCTAGTATTTTACAAACGTGATCTACGTGAAATTTCCAACTTGAGTTTTTGTCAATATTAAAACCTAAAAATGTAACCACGTTGACTGTCTCCACAGAGGAAAATCAAATCATCATCAATTCTTAAAGCCCTATTATTACCTCATACTAATCTCTCAAATATTTAGGTAGCCCAATCTCAAACCCCATCTTTCAATTTAACTAGAAACGCGTTAACATCCGAAACTAGATGTGTTTACTCATTAAAGTTAATTGCTAGGATGATTATCTGCTTTTTAAACCCGAACAAATTGATGGGACCTGTCCCTTGCATAGACCGGCCTATTACACAGTTCCCGAAGGATCCCTATAGCTGAGATTAACGAGCATTCCGTAACCATTGCGGCGTCGGTAAAGATACACTTTTTATGTATCTCTCGACAAGCTGTATTGGATGGGGTGTTAAGTGATAATTCCGTTTTTTGTCTGTTTTGTGTGGAGGCGTGACGGGTAGCTCCCGGATATCGCAGGTAGCTACGCACACACACAAATATTATTATTGGTATACACGCATGGGCTAGTTGGGACAAAAAAAATACTATTTTTGGTGGCTTTGGAATCATATTTGATGAAGGTTGGGCATGACAAGCTGCCATGAGTAATAAGTTGATAATAGTTCTCGGAACTAGGTTTATGGTCGAATTTGTCAATTCGAATAGTAGAATTTGATTCAGCTCTTTTGATTTTGATTAGTGAAATACCGGTAAGCAATATCATACATAGGTATTTCGTGATTTTTGCGACTGTGCCTTAATGATTTTTACTATAATAGCTTTTGCTACTATAGTATAAATCATTAAGCATCATATGCTGATACGAGTACTTTGTCTGCTTAGAACATTAATCACGTTAGAGCCTCAAATACGAACCTGGAAGTAATTACCCGCTTGGGGGTAAAACATAAATTATGTAGGTATTGTATGAACGCACTTATTATACACAATAACAGAATAAAACAATGGCAAACTTATTCCTGAGATGGATCTCTTCCAGCTAACCTTTAACAATTAATTATTGAATGAGAGCGCGCCGCATATTTTTCCGTTTCTAGATTTTTTTCCTTGAATTCGCTTTTTTTTTAATCTGGTCAAAACGAGGTATAATCCGAAGAATAATGTTGTTTTGTATTACCTGTGCCATATTAAATATAATGAAACGGGTCACTCACGATTTTAAGGTCGAATATCGCTCGACATGTTTCAGACCGGTTCGCGATCCTTAATCATGAGCACATATCCCGGCGGCGGTTTTCTTAGCACTGCGTGCCCGTGCCCTGTCCGCTCGGTTGTTCGGCGCGAGCGATATTCGACCTTAAAGACGTGAGTGACCCGTTTCATTATATTATATGTCTGAAACTCACGGGAGTATTCTATATAAAAGTACCTGTGCCTTCAAATAAAATGTTAGTAGGACACAAGCAGAGCTTTAGATTGGATCGCCGTATTTTGTCCCTATAAGATCTTTCCGCTTTGAGTGGTTACTAACTGAGCGCTCCCGTGCTTTGGAAGGCACGTTAAGCCGTTGATCCCGGTTGCTGTCTTTGATAGCAGTCGTTAAGCCAAGTTAGAGGCCCCCGGGCGGCTTGAGAACTTCTAACAGTCAAGTTGCCCACTCACTTGACAAGCCTATTCCCAATAAGGTCGGTTTCCCCCTCGGGTTGGAAGGTCAGATGGCAGTCGCTTCCGTAAAAACTAGTGCCTACGCCAATTCTTGGGATTAGGTAGCGGACCCCAGGCATTCTTCAGGATGCAACTATACTGGGAATAACGCTAGGAGGATGATGAGGATGATGAAGATCTTTCTTCTTTCTTGCCTAGGCACACCACTCAAGTGTCTAGGACTCCACAAGCACTGGGTACTTTCCCAAACTTGACGGACCAAATTACGTATGACCTTTGTTGAATTTAACAATGTCAAATACCCTTGTACACACACGTTAGAAAGAAAAATTTACAAACAATAATTATAGGATTGTTTTCACCACTATGAAATTAGGAACTAAGTAGTGACTCTACGAGCTTTATGTTTATATATTACCTTGCGCGTCGATAATATAATGGGTTTTTGTCGATTCAGTCTTTAGTTTAAAGTAATATTTCGTGATAACCATCTATTTAATTATCCGCCCGTATTTCACTCCACAGTCTGTGTAGATTTCCGCTAACATTAAAGCGAATTTATCATTGCCATCTGTCAAGGGCGGAACGAAATAATTCGGGTAAATATTTAAAAATTCGGGAGCGTTTAACATTTTATGTTTTACGTACCGGCTGCTGCGGAGGCAATCACCAGCAGCAAAATTAACTCCATCCCCAGCCTGGAACAAGAAACAGATTTGATGATGGACAATAAACAAAGATTAAACTAAATTAAAATATGTGGTCAGCATTTTAAGAAGTTGTTAGGTTTGGAGGTTTTGAAAAAAATGTAAAGTCCAAAAGTAAATTAAAAACTACAATCAGGATTCTTTTGTTTTTAAACTATATACTCGTACATGCACCTGCTGCTGTACGAGCTGTAAGTACCTAAACGCAATATTGCCTGCCTGAGCTGTACCTGTTTAGCCTAGTTGGTAGTGACACTGCCTCCGAAGCTAGAGGTCTCGGGTTCGAATCCCGGCCAGGGGATTATTTGTACATTTAGCACGGATTTTGTTCTTGGGTCTTGGATGTTCTTTATGTATTTCAGTATGTATTTATCTATATAAGTATGTATATCGTCGCCTAGGACCCATAGTACAAGCTTTGCTTAGTTTGGGACTAAGTCGATTTGTGTAAGATTGTCCCCCAATATTTATTTATTTATTGTACGACCAACATAGCATATTATATTAGTCATATTACTCGTTATTCCATACCACGGTAGTACGGGGCTACTCAAATGTGACGTCACTTATGAGTGTCAATTTGTATGGAGAGTTTACAGTGCTCAGCAGCTATGTTGTGCTTTGACTTCTTTTATCTTTTGCTGTATTCTGATTTCGGATTGTATTGTGTTGTATGTATTGGACGCACTCGTGGCCCAGCGGCACCTGCGTACCGTGTGCGGTATGCGAGGTTAAGCAACGTCGGTCCAGGTCAACTCTTGAATGTGTGACCGCTTTAAATGCTTACAATACAATACAATATGCTTTATTGCACACCTCAAAAAAGTGGTTACTAATTGAGCGCTCCCGTGCTTTGTTAAGCATGATCCCGGTTGCTGTCTATGACAGGAGTCGTTAAGCCAAATTACTCATAGAGGCCTTCGGGCGGCTTGAAAACTTCTAACAGTCAAGTTGCCCACTCACTTAGCCTAATCCCATCTTTGGGTAGTGGAAATATATAATAACAACAGTTAAAAGTAGAACTGTTATTGTACAAGCTTTATCGGCGCGTGAGCAACAGCAAAACATGATTTAGTCGTGCGTCCAGTCAAAATATAACGACTGAAATAACAATGTTGCTGAGAGCACCGCTACTTGGAAATCAAGGAATTAAACAAGAGTTTTTTTTATAAACCTTCACTCGTAATTAATGTACAATGTTTGTATGCAAGTATGTTGTTCGGATCAAATCTTGCACCTAAATTTTAAAGCAATTACCCTCAACCGCGCACTTCTAACGGTTGGAATTCTCTGCCGGCGTCTGTATTTCCGAGTTCATATAACCTGGACCTTTTTAAGGCACGAGTGAATAGGCATCTTCTGGGTGAGCTCGCTTCATCGTCGGCCTCATCTTTGCCCCCTGGCTAGATGCTGGCCAAGAGCAATCCCAATTTTAATAAAAAAAAAAACATGACACAATAATACAACGTATGACACTCCGGGGAAAATCGTTGAGCGAGTGACACGAGCCTACGTCATCACTGCTATCGAGCCTATCGGTGGTTGGCGGTCGTAGTGTGAGTTCGTGTGTGTACAGGCTGTACAGTGACGTAGGCTTGTGTCACGATCCGGAGTAGCAGACCTTGTTTACTTAGACCAGGGGTCGGCAAACCGCGGCGCGAGCCGTTTGCGGCTTTTTGAAGGGCCAGGTGCGGCTCTTCCAGGTCTCCTCAAAAATAGGAACGCCACACACCTGTAGTGCAAGTACTTTGTTATTTTATTATCTCCATCTTACAGAAGATTACACCCGAATCTTTTATAAGATGGAGATATTTCCCAGTTGGCCATCTACCCAAATCCACCACCATGGGAATCCATCATTGCCTCGGTTCAATTGTCATCCACCACTATAGTAAGTGAAAATCCTAAAACAGGTGCTTTTAGCTCTCTGAGGTTCCCAAAAGATGGTATTTTTACTGAATTTGGCTCTTTGGTCAAAAAGTTTGCGGACCCCTGCCTCAGACTATGCCCTCAACATACCCTATTTAGGTGCACGTTTTTTTTCATTCAATCGTATAATCATTTTGATTTTCCTAATGTAACCTATATGACAAACTTTAAATTATTAATAATTTTTGACATGTAAAATTTTATATTTTATCAATAAAATGAGTATGAGTATACCAAAAACATTTTTAGAATAAGACGTTAAGAGCGAGCTGTCTTAATAATTTGCAGGACTGTAATGTAGGGCAGTGTGGATGCGGCTTATGCACGACTTGAGATCTTAAGAGTGTTCCGCACGAGATATCACGAATTAGGACCACATATTTAACCTAGTCTTGCCTATTTTTTTCCCAGAAAACATGGGAGGGAACCATGGAATAAGGTATCAGCTAATTAAAGTTTACTCTGTTAATCTTCTGCTATTAAAATTAGCCTATCCTTATAACGGACTCCTACTTAAGTTAATTCTAAACACATTGTTGAATGCGTCAATAGATATGTCAGCCATTTTATATCCCATTGTAACAAATAACAATTTAAATTCCTCTCACGTCCTTTCGTCGGGTTTAACCAAGAGTCCAAGACAGAATTATTACGTAGGTATACAACGGACATACATACTTAATAAACCATTAGGGTGTAATACCTAAGTTTCCCTCGGACGCTCCGATTGTGGAACGAGCTCCCTCCCAAGGTTTTCCCGATGGACTACAGTATGGGGTTCTTCAAGAAAGGAGTGTCTAAATTCTTAAAGGGTCGGCAACGCGCATGTGTCACCCCTAGGAGTTGCAGGCGTCAATAGGCTGCGGTGACCGCTTACCATCAGGCGGGCCGTACGCTTGTTTGCCACCGACGTGGTATAAAAAAAACTTTACATGATGTAATTAAATATCTACCTAGTTACATCTATGCAAAAGGACAAGAACACGATAAGTCAAAATCAATAGTATAACGTATTTGTTTAACGAGGGGCGTAAGTGGAAAATTTCGAACGAGAATCAATCAGAAGGTTTTGATGACTCGAGTTTGCAATTTTCTTACGTCTGAGGTAATCACAATGTTTTCATGACATTTGCGAGAAAATAAATAACTCCAGCACCAATCAAAATTTAAGAAATCGACAACTTCACCTCAGTATCAGTGCATGATCGCCGGGCGTCCCTGCGAGAGGAGCGCGGCTTCAATCACAGAGCAGTATTCTTGTGTTTTAACTCGGTGTTATTTATTTAATCGTATGGCATTTATTTACGAACCGTGAGATCTTCGAGAAGACAAGTACGGTTGCCAGTTTTTGTTGCACTTTTAGCACCACCCAGGGGTCACGTGTAGGGTAACGGTGGGTACTACCTACGGACGTGGTGCAACTTCGACCCCCCTTTGTCAAGTGAGTGGGCAACTTGACTGTTAGAGGTTCTCAAGCCGCCCGAAGGCCTCTAACTTGGCTTAACGACTGCTCTCACTGTAACAGCAGCCGGGATCAACGGCTTAACGTGCCTTCCAAAGCACGAGAGCGTTCAGTTAGTAACCACTCAAAGCGGTCACCCATCCAAGAACTGACCTGCGCCCACATTGCTTAACCTCGCATACCGCACGCGGTAGGCGGGTGCCGCTGGGCCACGAGCGGCACCCGCCTACCGCTATTATTCTTTCATTCGGAGTATATTGGAGCCCACATTTTGAAAGGATCCAAAAAAAAATTTGTAAGTCCCATGACTATAAAACTGGTAACTATAATCTTAATTATGCTTCGTCAGCAGCTAGACATAATCTTCCTCCTTTGGATAAAAGAAGAGAGTCTTGATATTTTTTTTCTATATTCATTCATATCATATTATTAGAAAACATTTCCTTTAAAATTTCTCGTTTCCACTCACGTTCTAAGCCTACCTTTTCTAACTCATCCTGTGATACAAGGATGCTAAAAATTCATTCTTTAGGCGCAGTACTAATTTGTATAATGTATCGCTCAATGAAATAAATGTTTTCGCTCATAGTTTGCCCGTTTTTAAAAATAAAGTTGGACAAATTATGTTTTCTAGATAATAATATTGATGATATAAATGGAAATATTTTATTGTTGAAACAAGTGGTAATATAGTTGAGATATAAGATTGTTTATATAAGTTGTAATATCGTTTTTAATAATACTCTTTGCATGTTTTATTAGGTACTCACTAACTGTTTGCGATTTTTTGGGTTGTGATTATAATCGCATAGTTTTACATTAATTTGTTATATTAATAATTTAGAAAACTCTAGGCCTATTTTGTACCCAATTTCGTAATTATTATATCATGTATGGCTGTTTGCTTTCTAAATAAATAAAAAAAAAAACTGTCGACCGACCGGGTTAGACTGGTGGTTACTGACCTACGAAGCTGACGGTTCGGAGTTCGAATCCCGGTAATTGTAAATATTTGTATGATGACCATGAATATTTGTTCCGAGCCTTCGATATTCTCTATGTATTTAAGTCTTGTTTGTGTAAGTTTTTACGTATTTAAGTGATGAAAGTTTTTTATGTACTTGTATCTATTAAATTAAACATATCGTCGTTTAGTACCCTTAACACAAGCCATTGAGCTTACTACGGGTCTAGTTCGAGTTATGTTACATTGTACCTTAATATTTATTTATTTGTTTAAATCAAAAGCTTCGATTACGTGCTAATAATATAGGTCTTTTAAATCTGTGACAGGGCCATCTTATTTTCCAATCTATGACCCACTAACTCAATGGGTTTGGCGAATAACTCCTCTCCATTTTTGAATTATTTTCGCCAACGCGAATCAGCATTCACAACGCCAACAATCGACGCCCAGTATAAGCGTGACCGCTCTATTACCTAGTTACTACGGATTTCGGGTCAATACATAGTGGATAATACTGATGATTCCAGATGGGTTGTGAATATAACAACTGGTGCGGACATTTGGGTCGGCAATAGAAACTCTTTGATTGATTTCTTGGAATGGATTTCTATCGGGCGCAAGACGTCTTGTAAACGAGTTATTAGCCGTAGGACCACTATTTGCGATTTAATTAACACGGAAGCCACAGTCATCTGCTTCCAGATTAAATCGAATTTCTCCATACAACCTATTCACCTACGTGCCTACATCTATTGCCACATGTTTGAACCCCCGACACGGAAGGCCATGAAGTGTTATGCTGAGAGACTCTACTGAGGTCGTCGAGCATTTTGCCAACGTCTTCCAGGGTCCTCGCCATGACCACAATATCGTCGGCAAATTGGAGGTAGGTGATGTATTCGCCGTTGATGTTGACGTCCGTCCCACTTCAGGAGTTTGAAAGCATTTTCCAAACTGGGAGATATGACATCTCCCTGTCTGACATCCCGCTGCAATGGTATGGGTTTCGAGTCCTGGCCTTGAAGATGAACTGATATGGTGGCGTTCTGATACAAACACCGAAGTACCTCGATATATGGATGGTCGATTTGACACCGCTGGAGAGACTGAAGCCTCGATATATGGATGGTCGATTTAGCACCGCTGGAGAGACTGAAGTGTCGCCTAAGTCTCGATCGAATCATAAGCCTTCTCCTAGTCCATAAACGCTACGCATAGTGGCTACAAGCATAGTTTTTAAATGTTGGAGGTATTTCCCCAATTGTGTTGGGTTGCACCGAATATGACAGAGATGATAGTCCGCTGCGTCCTACCTCTCTAATCACTCTCTGCAATGTGGGTAGGTCAGGAATCCGATCGACCTTTGTTTGGCAGCACGCCACCCGGTTACCATATTGGAATAAATCATTCATGACTCACGTCCGTAATCAAAACCTGTCGACTATTGTCGAAACGGTCTGACAACAGCCCGCTAGCTTGTGACGCCCATGCAAAATGAGTGCCTAATAAAATGCTAATTTATGACGAAGTAATTGACAACCTCCGTATAGAACTGACGAGTTGGGCGGATATCTGGGATTCTATACCTTTAATGGTTTAAAAACTTCCATGCGTGCCAATTAGATGAAATTAAATGATGGCCATAATTGGATTGTTAAACTGCGAGATATAGTTATGTAAATGTATAGTTTTATACATTTTATAGGTAGCTAGTAGTAGTATAAAAATCATAGCGCTACTGGAAGTGTCAACTAAATAAGCAAAATATATATAAATAATTAATAAGCTTAAGTTTCATGGCGCATTGGGTTAACTGTAAGGCCATGTAAACATTTGTAAGAAATAAATAAATAAAACAATACGGTTTTGCAAGAAAACCCCATACATAGGGTGTTTGTCGTCATAGTAAAAAATCATCAGGTGGCCAAGATCTATTAAATGAGACATGTTTCGTTTCTGTTGATGGGTGGGGACATTTCTGCAAAAAAAACTAAGGTCGTAATGTGTTTACTTACGCAGAGGCCACGAGTTAGTCGATTTGTTAAATGGGTGCCCCAATCGTTTTTTTCACGGTTTAATTTTTATCCCCATTCGCATTTTGCCACGATCGTGTTTTGTTTTGTCACGTGTATTTCAACCGCATTGGACTCATTCTGACGAGATCGCGCTATATACAATCCATGCGATGCCGCGCGCGCTTTACATCATATTTATCACCGTGTTTTACGCCATGTACAAATTGTTTATTGCATAAATCACATTACATATAATAATTAGATGGAACAATAAATAGCTAGGTATACATGTGACGCCCTGCAAGGGCACAGCAACATACTTAAAACTAACATAGATTTAACGTCTTTGGAAGTAAGGGAGAGAGTTATCAAAATATTACTCGTGTTTATCGTTAAAATACTCATTTAAATTGTAAAAGTTTTTGTTAATTAAGAATGTTTTTTAGATGTTTTTTGAAGAGAGATAATGTTTATATATTTTTAATGGAATTCGGTGGGTGGTTATATATTTTAATAACCATGTAAGGGGGACTAGATGTGACTAGTTTTAATTTCGATAGCTTACAGTCGCCACCAGATATATCGGTACAAGTAAGTTGCTCATAATTATCTGAACATGATTTATAGAGTTCCTCGTCAAGCTATCTGCAAATCTTATGCCATCAAAAACATTACACGTAAAAAGACGCAGGTCTCACAACGCAGTTCAACAACAAAAAAGTTTTGAGATGTATTAAACCAAGTCAGACCTAATAACAATTAGTTAACCAACAACACTTTATAGTGACCATATGAATATTAGATATCTCTATTTTTTAATAAATATAATGACCTTGCGCAGACTTGAAACTAAAATCTCTTTGAAATCCTACCTTAGTGGGCTCAAGCCTTCCAAAGTTCAGGAACCGCCACTGGCAAGACAAGGATTTAGGCAACAACTCGTCACAAAAAGGTGGGAACACTTTTAAATGGTCACGCAAAAAGGAATATTATTTGTTTTAATCCGTCACATTATTTTTATATCACTTCGGTGGCAAACAAGCATACGGCCCGCCTGATGGTAAGCGGTCACCGCCGCCTATGAGAAATTTAGTTCTATTCTTCCCTTCTCAGTTTTATAGCTATGTTTCTATTCATCATCCAGATCCCGTCAAACGGTTTTCGTATATAATATCATCTTTATGTATATAAAAACATGGACCCGGATATGTCCTAAACTACGACCAAGACCACCGGGGGATGGGCAGCAGCATCCCTGGAGTGCGGTGAAGATACTGCGATCGCTAACCCGCATGCCAAGCGTGGCGATTACGGCATTTACCCCCCATGAAATTTGGGAAGGCCTATGTCCAGCAGTGGACGTCTTCGGCTGATATGGTGATGGTGGTGGATGCATATCAAAAATAAGTTTAAGCGTGTATTCCAAGTATTTGCGAGTGATATATTTTCCTTATGCAAGAATTATAATTTTCTTTACTAGTATCATCTACCCGATATTGCCGTATCACGAGCTGTCATAAAAACTAGGCAAATAAAGCCACAGAACAATTACAGGGGCATTCAGAGTATTAACGAAAGCAATATAAACTCAGCTCCGTTTTAATGCCTATAAAACAAGCATTAAATTTAAAGTTCTTGACACTAGGACGCCCGCATAGTACATTATCTTTACCCATTCAACCCTGGATCAACTCGTATTACATCACATCTGAAAGATAACCCTGGGACTTGTAAGGTTGAAGCAACCCCGGGGTATAAACTATTAGGTAATTTGTACCCTAGGCACCATAGACGTATATATAAATAGATGTGGCATGTTACGCGAATTGTATGGAGTAAATTTTGACGTTACGACTTAAGTATGAACAAAAAAGCGGCCAAGTGCGAGTCGGACTCGCGCACGAAGGGTTCCGTACCGCATGATCTAGAAAAAGAGTCCGGCTCGCACTTGGCAGGTTTTTAATATTTGTTGTTATAGCGGCAACAGAAATACATAATCTGTGCAAATTTCAACTGTCCAGCTATTACGGTTCTTGAGATACAGCCTGGTGACAGACGGACGGACGGACAGCGAAGTCTTAGTAATAGTGTCCCGATTTTACCCTTTGGGTACGGAACCCTAAGAAAGAAGTCATGTTAAACTTTTCATCATCATCATGTCAGCCGAAGGACGTCGACTGCTGGACATAGGCCTCCTCCAAAGACTTCCACACTGACCGATCCTGCGCCACCCACATCCAGCGGACACCCGCGTTAAACTTTTGTCACCATTTTTTTGTATAATATCTAACTGAACCGCTCGTACAATACCTACTACATATATTGATTACCATCTTGAGAGGATATAACTCACATAAGTATTATTTTAGTCTGGGTTCTAAGCCAAAATTATTTTTTCTAAGATGAATGATATTTTATTTGAACTCAGCCACAAATGCATGAATCATCTAGAAATGAGCATAGGTATAATAATAATTTTCAGTCTACATCTCAGACATAATATGTCTACATTTTACACTTTATTAAGAAGGATGAAGGAGCCATATAATAAGAGCAGCTTTTTAGTAAAAAAAAAACATCGTGAGGTGAATCCGATCTTATTCCAGCAAGGGACAGTTTTCCATCTGAGGTGAAAGGTCAGATGGTAGTTCCTTTCGTAAAACTCATCTGCACCAAATCTCAGGATTAGATGTCAAAGCGGACCGAAATACCCGATATGATGATGAGTAAGGGGCGACCACAAAAGTTCGCTTATTACGGCTATACGTATCTTTAATGTACTACCTACTACTAGAGATTCTATATAAAGATGTTGGAAGGGAACCTGTTTAAATGTAATAAATTAAAGAATTGGCTAATTGGAAGAGACTTCAGTGACATAAACATTTTTTTTAAATAGTGCATGTGCTAGTAATAATTAAATTATATTAGCTTTATAAGTAGGTAACATTATATGATGCATTACCATTTACCAGTTTAGCATCTACCTTGTACACAGTGAACAATAAAGGATTCTACTCTAATAGTACAAGGATATGCGTGTTATTTTTGATGTTGACCAGACACGATCATTGGTAATTAGTAATTACGCTAAATGATTGCATTTGCGTGGCCTAGCTAGATATATGTCTGTGCCAGACTCTGGCTTCTCTCCGGACGGCCGAAACCACCAATAAATATCCAAACCGCTATCGATTTTTAACTGGCCTATTTTACCGCTGGGTTTGCAGTCCGACAAATAACAGTTTATAATACAGCTTGTGATTGTTTTGGAATCGCATACGTCCTGAGGCTGCGCTATCTGCTTACCATCAGGCTATCAGGCAGGCTGTATACTTATGTGCCACCGTCTTAGTATAAAAATAAATTAAAAAGTTTTGATATCATAATCAGGAACTAAATTTGGCGTATTTCATGTAGAGCATGCAATAGATTGACAGTTTGGGTATCTACTCTAGCCATGGTTTCCTTCTGTTTAACCTAGACCTTTTTAAGGCACGAGTGAATAGGCATCTTCTGGGTGAGCTCGCTTCATCGTCGGCCTCATCTTTGCCCCACGGCTAGATGCTGGCCAAGAGCAATCCTAAAAATAAATAAATAAAAGTTATGACATAGGATAGGACACCGCTGAATGGGAACGATAGAGACCGAACGCCTCTCGAAGGCGACGTCAAGAACGGGAACGCAATCGTCCGCTATAGGCCGCAGACGCCCAACTGTGTAGACTCGGCAAGAATTAGGGTCTCCCCCGTCTGTCGTAAAAGGCTAAGGGGGGGTGTTGCGAGTGCCCCATGTCACGGGGGCCGCAACACCTGACTATCAACCCCAGGGAAGGTGACGTCGATCGCTTTAAGGTGAGTCAAAAGGCGCGAAGTCTCATCCTTGGGAAGACTCCCATTCTCTGGGATAACTGCAAAGCTCGTTCGCCGTTTAGGTGGGCCAGGCCAGATTAAAAATAAAAAATAAAGTTAAAGTTGTTTAGTTTTTTTTAGTTTAGTTAAGTTATTCAACTTAGGCATATTATGCACCTAAAACTACCACCGGTGCGGAAAAATAAACCTCTGCCACAAGAAGATTCGGCAAAAAAACTCGGCGAGGTGTCATTTTATCAAAACAATGTATAGTTTAATATAAAATTACAGTGCCAGCTGCTACAAAATCACAATGCTACAGTAGAAAACCTGTTTTCGCGATAGATTACCAGTGCAGGACGCTATCACTGCCGTTTGGCATTGATAGCGTATCCCTATCCATGATGTAATCGTTTTTTAATTCGGTCTGTAGGTAAGAATCTGATTTAGTACGATTCTAATTAAAATTCGAAGCGTAAGTGCCTAACCGGCCCACAGCTGTGACAACAACGCGAACTTTTTAACATGGCTACATTTACATAACAAACAAAACACGATATGCATTCTGCGCATAACTGTAACGACGTGATGGAAATACGGAGGTCGCTGAATGTTAGTTTGTCGCGGTTTCAATACTGCATATTGTATTCCATGGACATATACACTTAGTTTCTGAAGTGTTTGGCAGTTACCTTGAGGCCATAAGTAAATGTGTACGTTATATAAATCTAACGGGCGGGTGGGAGTCCGCTGGGTATGGGTGGCGCAGGACTGGTCATTGTGGAACTCTTTGGGGAAGGCCTATGTCCAGCAGTGGACGTCCTTTGGCTGATATGATGACGATGTAACTCTAGGCATAAGCTCTATCAACCATGGTCTAGTGGTTTAAGCATGCGGCGGTTGTGGGACTCGTGGGTTCGATCCCCAGCTCGGTGTACCAATGTGTTTTTTGGAACTTATGTACGGAATGTCATTTGAAACATGTCAAGAGATATTTGACATTAAAGACGTGAGTAACCCGTTAGTGTCGTAAGGTCGTGTTGGTTCTCAGAGTAACCAGAGTAGAGATCAAAAAATAATACCACTTACCAAGTAAGATGGTCGTGTACAACATTGAATAAAAGCGACAGAGACATATCATGTATTGTTGTCATAGTTTCACTTTTTTGTTTGCCTCAAACTAGTCGATATGACATTGAGGCAAACAAACGATTACCCGCCCAAGTTAAGGAGGTTGTTTATGGTAACTAGTAAGTTCTTAATTTAGCTGCATAAGAACTTTTCCGTCACTTTTGGACGCACGCATATGTAATTCTTTCTTTAAGGTGGTAGTAGTGTGTAGCCAACTACCAACCGCAGCAAATGGACTAAAAACCAGCGCTGGTTATCAGTTTGGCGATACACTGCACTGGTGGCTCCATCACATTCACCCATGTACCTATTTTCTTTGACCTCTGCCAGTACAAACTAACCCTTTTACCGCTGGCAACGTAACCCGAACTCCATACCCGGAACCGAGTGTGTGGTCTCTGCAAAGGGGTATTGATCAGGGATCGCGTTTCACAACAAATGTTGCGCCTGCATTCTGCGACCCTGATTTTATACGTATGGATAGTTCGATCTGCGCAAACGTCTGTTCTGGGCGGTTGTGTATCAGCAGGGCTAGTATGATCGCTTATATGTCGGACATATAGCATTCGTCCCGTACTGTCAAGTATGTAAGTGCGAGAGGGACAAATGCTATATGTCCGACATATAAGCGATCATACTAGCCCCACAGATCTCGACAAGATTGCGTGCTATGCGACAGACGGAAATACATATTTTTCTTTCCCGCTTACGGGAAAATGGTATCCTTTGGGAGGCGTGCGTGGAACCGAAGGTACCGAATTACCAATGAATACCCCATACTTAACCAACACGTCGAAGCCCTTTCAATAATTCAATGAAATGCCAGGTGTACATATTTTTCCAATTATTATTGCTACGTACGTTCTAATGCCACTATTCTCGCAAGCGTTCATCGCTCGATGAACAAAGTGATTTCTACTTTTGATGCGTGTATAAGTATATAACGCTGTTTTTGACGTGATAACGTCTTTAAAATCGTTTTAGTCGGGTGACATGTTCAGAAACTTGTGTCACACCAAAACCTCACGAGCGCGATCGCAGGTATAAGTGAAGTGCCAGTGAAGTAAGACGTTATCACGTAAACATCTCGATCGTAAACCTACTTTACAAACAACCAATTTTTTCTGCTTGTTAACAAACTCGTACGTACGTATTAAATGAAACAATAAAACGGATTTAATCGCCAGTAGTAAACATGTGTTTAATATATTTATTATATCTTGACGTTTCGAGCCCTTTGCAGCACTCGTGGTCAAGCGGGTAGACGTACGTACACTAATAAATTGTACTAAGGCGGAACGCACTTACAAACGAATTAATTGCCTACGTATATAACGTTTGTCACAGAATGCAGGCCCCGGATATTGATTGGTTTGGTGAATGTCGGACGAAGCACCGAAAATACATGAGTACCTACCACATCATGTCATGGAAGTTAGTGGAAAATGTTTGGTAATGACAACATTTGCTAGTTGATTACCGTATCACTCACGTTCGATACAAATAACTAATTCTTAGTATGATTTTTATAATAATCATATGGCATTTATTTACGAACCGTGAGATCTTCGAGAAGACAAGTACCACCACCACCATATCAGCCAAATGACGTCCACTGCTGGACATAGGCCTCCCCCAAATTCACGGGGGGTATATGCAATAATCGCCACGCTTGGCATGCGGGTTGGCGATCGCAGTATCAAGTACGGTTGCCAGTTTTTGTTGCACTTTTAACACCACCCAGGGGTCACGTGTAGGGTAAAGGTGGGTACTCCCTACGGATGTGGTGCAACTTCGACCCCCCTTTGTCAAGTCAGTGGGCAACTTGACTGTTAGAAGTTCTCAAGCCGCCCGAAGGCCTCTAACTTGGCTTAACGACTGCTGTCGTAGACAGCAGCCGGGATCAACGGTTTAACGTGCCTTCCAAAGCACGAGAGCGCTCAGTTGTAACCACTCAAAGGGGTCACCCATCCAAGAACTGACCTGCGCCCACATTGCTTAACCTCGCATACCGTACGCGGTACGCGGGCGCCGCTGGGCCACGAGCGCTCCACTATGATAAACGTTACGTAAGCACCCTTCTGGACGAATGAGGTTTAGCAACATTGTAAGATATTATGCACACCGCTTTAGCCTAATTGGTAGTGACATAAAGCTGTTGGTTTCAGGTTCGAATCCCAGTCAGGGTACTTACATGTGTGATGAGCACGATTGATTTCTTCGGAGTCTATTTTTTGATGTATTTCAGTGTTTTATTGACCGATTGAAGCTGCGGCAAAAATCCTACGACGGATTTCCGTCTGTTTGGCTACAGATCGCATTTCACAACCAATTCTCGTGATATTTTGTGAGTAGGTTTGATAATTATGTAGAATCTTTTTCTCGAGTCAATTGTAGAAAATTATGAAATATCAAAAAATCATGAAGTCTTCCGCTCACTGAACTATATAACTATATAAATATGTACGAGTATATCGTCACCTAGTAGTACAAACTTGTCTCAGTTTGGAACTAGTACGATTAGTATAAAATTATCGACAAATATAAAAAGAAAATCTCTTATTGCTCACTGAATAGTCCAGAAGGCGAATTGCGTTACTTTTAGGACACATGGACCCGGGTTTGTCCTAAAACTACGACCAAGACCACCGGGGGATGGGGAGCAGCATTCCTGGAGTGCGGTGGAGATACTGCGATCGCCAACCCGCATGCCAAGCGTGGCGATTATGGTATATACCCCCCGTAAATTTGGGGGAGGCCTATGTCCAGCAGTGGACGTCCTTTGGCTGATATGGTGGTGGTGGTGGTTAGGACTCAAACTCTCATTTACCCTTACACAACCTCCTCCTTTGTGACCTCTTTATGTTTCAACCTGTAATTGTGTACAATAAATTTCTTACGTGCATATATACACTAAAGAACATTTAGATCTACCTAACGTACAAAAGAAAGTTACGTAATCGACCTGCAGAACTTTTCTTTTTCAAATTACTTATATCTCTAAGATATCATGTTAAGGGATATCCCAAGATATCGCTTGTGGATCATGTCTCTATAATCCTGATTTTGACCGAGATATGAAAGTGTGGAAGACATGCCGGGGCGCGTCCCCTTCTGAATCTTGAATTACGCCTTTGATAAATGATAACTCCTATCTTTTAATAATAATAATAATAATATAATAATATTGGGGGACAATCTTACACAAATCGACCTAGTCCCAAACTAAGCAAAGCTTGTACTATGGGTACTAGACGACGATATACATACTTATATAGATAAATACATACTTAAATACATAGAAAACATCCAAGACCCAAGAACAAATATCCGTGAAAAATGCACAAATAAATGCCCTGGCCGGGATTCGAACCCGGGACCTCTAGCTTCGGAGGCAGAGTCACTACCAACTAGGCTAAACAGGTCGTCGTTTGCCTTTCAAAATCAGAATAACAGACATCAAATCGTGGATACATCTATACTACTTATACTATGTTCATCAAATTACGCAGATGGAATAGGCACTACCAGCTTTGCCAATTGTTCTGGGCAAAATATTTTTAAGAATGCTCTGTCGAACTAATGGTTTTTTTTTTAAAGATTTAATGCTCCGAGCCGGATTCGAACATACACATCTGGCATACGCGGCCAATCGCTCTAGCCTCTGAGCTATCGGATCGGAACAACCAAGCTCGTGCACGAAATCCTTCACTTTCTTTTCCCTTTAGTTTGAAATTTCCGTTAACAGTGTTACTGCTTAGTACAAAATTAATGCTCTCTCGCTTGGTCTAACTAAAATCGCCGTTAGATGCAGTAGTAAAGTTCAGATATTTCTCGTATAAATTAAATTGGCTTAAAGTATTTTCTGTGCCAGAAATAATGGGATTACGGGCCCACTTAACAGATGACGGGTCGAAATACCAGGGGCTCCATTTCGCAACTAAAAAAAATCATTTTAAATTAAGTTAATTCAGATTTCATTCTGGCGTTGCACTCACACTAAGCTTTGCGGGCAACAAGTTGAGGCCGTGAACCACTCAAAACGATCTATATTATCAAACTAGAGTCCAGCCATAGCTTCCTACGGTTGGTTAATCCAGCATGTATAGTTCAACCCCTTGGTTACCCCTCTAAGGGACGAATTATCTAAAACGCTGAAATTATATTTCTTGTCCTTTAAAAGAGTCTATTAACACAGTTTCAAGTCTCCTGTTTCCGAGCGAGTTGGTCTAAGCATGAACATGGACAAGACGAAGATCATGTCAAATGTCCATGTCGCACCAACTCCCGTAACAATCGGACACTTTACGCTCGAAGTTGTAGACGATTACATATACCTAGGACAGACTGTCCAGTTAGGTAGGTCCAACTTCGAGAAAGAGGTTAATCGTCGAATCCGACTCGGCTGGGCAGCGTTCGGGAAGCTACGGCACATCTTTTCGTCCAATATTCCGCAGTGTCTCAAGACGAAAGTCTTTGACCAGTGTGTGTTGCCAGTGATGACATATGGTACTGAAACGTGGTCGCTTACTATGGGCCTCATAAGAAGGCTCAAAGTCACCCAAAGAGCAATGGAGAGAGCTATGTTAGGAGTTTCTCTGCGTGATCGCATCAGGAATGAGGCCATCCGCAGCAGAACCAAAGTGACCGATATAGCCCTCCGAATTGCTAAACTTAAGTGGCAGTGGGCGGGGCACATAGCACGTAGAACCGATGGCCGTCGGGGCGGAAAGGTTCTCGAGTGGCGACCACGTACCGGAAGGCGTAGCGTGGGCAGGCCCCCCACACGGTGAACCGATGACCTGGTGAAGGTCGCGGGTGTCCGCTGGATGCGGGTGGCGCAGGACCGGTCATTGTGGAAGTCTTTGGGGGAGGCCTATGTCCAGCAGTGGACGTCTTTCGGCTGACATGATGATGATGATGATGAACATATCAAGTTTAAAGTCAATCACTTAAAAAAAATACAACCTTTTAACCCTCTTTTAGGAAATGAAAATATATAGAAGTTATTAATTGGAAAATTGCATAACAATCCATTTACTAGTTTTGAACAGTATTAGAATAGGTTAAAAACGCAACCCAGAATTGGTCTCAGATCGGACGTCCCAGTTTATTTACGAACTTTTATGATTGCTCTATTCTGAAAGCCGCAATACTCCTCCTTTCTAAAAAAGGGGGTATAATTATATTGAAACCATGGCACTTACGTCACTTTATCCTAAGCTGGTTCAATGCTGAACGAGTGTTCTGCATAAAACTTTGACGACCCAAATTGAATGACATTAAATTCACAAAAAATACGAATCAAGCGAAAATAGATATTATGTTCGTGTTAATAGGACTGACAGTAGGCTCGCTGCCAAATGCGGAACAGAAGTATCGTTGAAAGTTTAGTACCTGGGGATCTATTCCGCTCAACGTACAGAACTGTGTCAATTTTGTACTGTGTATATATTGTACTTTGGCGTGCGCGCTTGTTTCACCCTAGATGCCTAGAAAGGTGTCACAAGACAAACACACTTGCAAATATAAATTAAATTTTATACCAATTTAATAACTTTACTGGGAATAGACCCCCGGGCTTTTATTTTTCAACAATGTAATTTTACGTAAAACGTATACATACTTTAAAATATATAAAAAGAACAATAATTCATCTATCTTACGCAGTCACAATATTCTTAATATTGGTGTAAAAGCAGTGTTCTCAAGACAATGTCATAAAAGCGAAGTATTTTTTTCATAACTGGGTTATATGTGGTATTTCTATCTTCTAATAACTCCACGGCGCCCGCCATCTGAACTCTCGTGCTCTCTCCAGTATCTCAAAATAATATCACCTAGACTATTTTGGAGGTACGAATTTTACTTCAGCATTGGCAGTTGTAATTAATTACCACCCAGCATTAATGACAAACTTTAAAAGGAAATGTTTTTTTACGTACCAGTACAGTACTCCAAATTAAGTTGCTTACCCGAACACTCTTTAAATTCAAGTAGCCCTTACATCCACGTGCTAATGCTAAGTGCGTCCCATTAAAGACCTCCATGAAAAAGGAAATCTTGAAAATTACCAAGTAGGAGTGCGAGTGTCTAACACCCGGTCCCTTTATAACTGGGGGGTATGAAGTGTTATTTTGGGATGAGGTGACCGCAATGATAATTTTGCCTCGTTCGTGCTGAAAGCTCAGCGCGTGCTCTGGTGAAGAGCCAACTCGCTGTGGGGTCGGACTGTATTTTAAGTGATTATGTAGTAAAATTAATCGGCATGAATAATTAATTAAGTAGAAGTAGTCATCATTCAGAGTTAGTATAAAAATGCGCGTGTAAATGTCACTGGTTTTTCTTGCAGCAGTGATTTTGTAATACATATATGATAGCGATGCGTTTTTGAATAACGTTTGGACACAGCCCATCCAACTGATTTTGAATACCCGAATAACATTGAACATCATGTCTGACATGACAACATCAGTAAGCACAGAACAAAATACTATTGACCCCGCCGCGCCAAGTCAGGACGTCACCGTAGACTACACGGATTTGGATAGGTAAGTATGCGGCTTAAGCAATACTCCATAAAATTCATTATAAAAATCCCAAATCCCCACCTTCTAACATACTAAACCCTTACCGCCTCTCACGCTTCAAAATTAATGGTTATGGACCCGGGCTACATCATTTTAAATTGAATAGATTCCATCATCACTATAAATAAGTCGGGTGTTGCATGAATAGTAAATAAACGTCATATGTGCAAGAGAAACGCCTGTTTATTGCATCCTTTTGAACGCAGTTTTATTTAATTTTCAATGGACGTATCTGCCATAGAAACGCATACGAAGATGCACATTTTAATGTGCTGGTTAGTTGATGCGCCGGGCTTTGGCGGTCAGCTAATAGTCTCTAGTTACCGAAACTAGAACGTTAAATAGAATGTGATTATGGTTAAATATTCATGGAATGGGGAACTGGTCATTTTCATGATATTTTCGTAATATCAATCAATTCGGTTTCTCACGAAAAAATGTGAGAACGGGATTGATTTTCATTTCTACCTGGAATACCATCATCATTGTCCCATAATCGTCTACTGGCTAAAACACAGCTAAGAGGAACTGGAATATCATCATCATTGTCCCATAATCGTCTACTGGCTAAAACACAGCTAAGAGGAACTGGAATATCATCATCATTGTCCCATAATCGTCTACTGGCTAAAACACAGCTAAGAGGAACTGGAATATCATCATCATTGTCCCATAATCGTCTACTGGCTAAAACACAGCTAAGAGGAACTGGAATATCGACTCCACAGCAATTTTTTTATCAAATAAATTCGCTAAAGTAGAGAAAAGAGCTGGGATTTAAGGCAGTACTATCATAAAATTTCATTACCATCACTTTAATGTCATAAGTTATAACTTAGTTGAACTTGCTCGTGTCAAATCGTGGAATCAAATTTACACCTGTAGTCAATACTGTCAATAGGCAAGTTTGGGAGTTAGCTAAGAATCCAATCTAACTAGGAATCAAAGCTTTGGGAAGCGGGCTCGACTGTTTGAGACTAAGTAATCAAAGCAACTTGTTATTGGGGATACAGTGTCGTTTGTCGTAGTTTAAAACTTTGACGTTGGTTGCTTGAGCAGATTATTCAATTGTATATTGCTATTATAGTATTACTTAATTACAATTGCAATGTTACCCTTTCTTAGATTCCGGCACCACACGAGGATGCATAATAAATAAAATAAAAAAGCCTTTTGATTTCTTCCAAGGTACGCTTACAAAAATAAATATGAATGAACTAATATAAAATCCTAAAATAGTTGTGCAAGTTTTTGTTTATCTTCGGTTTTATTTGTATATTTATGAATTGGAATTATTAATTTTCAGCAAGAAGCCCTCTTGCGAAGGTAGAGCCCTCCTCTAGTGATGACCGGTGCTTTCTATCTTTGGCGTTTTCATCCACTCTTCATGCCTCCTACTTTGGTGATGTCGTCTGCCCATCTCGTTATGGGTCTGCCGCGTTGTCTGGTACCTGTTGGTCCTGCCCACGATAATAATAAATAAATAAATATTGCGGGACAATCTTACACAAATCGACCTAGTCCCAAACTAAGCAAAGCTTGTACTATGGGTACTAGACGACGATATACATACTTATATAGATAAATACATACTTAAATACATAGAAAACGTCCAAGACCCAAGAACAAATATCCGTGATAAATGCACAAATAAATGCCCTGGCCGGGATTCGAACCCGGGACCTCTAGCTTCGGAGGCAGAGTCACTACCAACTAGGCTAAACAGGCCGTCCGATAGTAAGTGTATTTATGGTTGCATAACATGGTTAAAACCGGTTCCCCTCGGTATCCATTATTCCATTTGAAATAACACTAGTGTTTGCCATAGTCGTCATTTGCTATAGAAGTGATTTTCTCTGAATCCTTTAAACTTTCAGAATAATTTATAAACTTTGTATAGAGCCATGTAGATTAGGTTAGGTTTGCTTATAATCCTGAAGAGTTTACAGTTTCTGAGAAGCATCACTAAGGGCAAATGATTATGGCAAACGTTACATTTATAGCAAATAAAATTATGGATTTCATTAGCAAATCAAATCAGGTTCCTACGGTTGGTCGATGTGAGACTTACGTTTCGCATTTTTCACTCGGCGAGTTAGCAAGTCTATCTTGGAATGCAAACCGAGAGTCTCTGATCGAACACACGGTCAAGGTCCTATAAATTATATCTACGTTTCCACAGTGACGTCAGTGACAAAAAGAATACGCTCTGACGCCTTTGTCACTAAAGTCGCACCCCGTATTCAGGCACAAATTCGACACTGAGATTGTATCCCGAGGACGATAATACCGAGCTCCACTAAAAGCTAGTTTTGTGAATCCCACAACTCGCCACTTACCTATGTTGAGTAAGTAGAGAAGACAAAGAATGAATGACTTTGGCAATGGTTACCTAGAACCATAGGAATTCAGAGCATTCCCGCTTAGCTCCATCATCCGGTTTGTGGAAATGTTGGAGAGTAGCTTAGAGTAAGCACAAAGGAGGGGGCAATTGCACAAAAGATCCCATTGGGTCGAACTGCATCCGCAAGGGCCCTCGTCTATATAAGTAGAGCAGGGCCTTTAAAAAACCAATAATATTACGGCTCTAGAGGTCTAGTATTGCTTATTCTGCGGTCTAGTTATTCTAGGGACGCGCTCACAGCCACTGCAAACGTCCGTGAATAGGAAGAATAATTAACTTTTACGGCCGTCGGGCGCTGATTTGTTACGCGAATTTATATTCAAACGGCTCACGAATGCTTGATTGACTAACTGCTGATGTCTGTTGTGGAGATTTGTGCTTCCTCTATATTGTTTTCATTAAAAACTAGCTAACCGAAATGAACTAGGCGGGTGTAAGAACCAAGATATACTGCGATTCGCGTCCGCGAGTCACAAAAAATTACCAACAAAACCATACATTTTGGAGTGTGGGACGGCAGAATTATTATTTTTTACCACGTCGGTGGCAAACAACCGTACGGCCCGCCTGATGGTAAGAGGTCACCGCAGCCTATGGATGCCTGCAACTCAAGGGGTGTCACATGCGCGTTGTCGACCCTTTAAGAATGTCGTGAAGCTCATAATTGGAGCAGCACAATGGGGAAAGTACCTCCAATGTTGGGGGGAAAAGTAGTGCCAGGTGACCTCTAAGACGTGCGAAAATGTGCCGAAGTCATCTCTTTTACCGGCTCAAATTCCGATATAAGGTCGAAACGCACAGAGCGGGCGCGGCGCGGTGCGGCGCAGAGGCGGTATTGCATTTTTGATCTTTCCGAAACTGTCGATTCTCGATTGCTGCTTCATATGTCATATGTCACACACACCGCCTCCGCTCTACCGAATACTGAGCGCACTGAAAAAAAAGATTTGTTGACAGTAGCCCAAACGTTAGCTGCTAGTAACTAAATCGGAGGACTGGCAAACTGAGAGTTTACTAGTAACCAAATTAGTTGTTCAAAACTAGCATAATTTTGGTTACTACTAAGCACAATTTGGCTATTTCTCAAGTAGCCAAACTAGTTGAGCTATCCTTTTTTTTCAGTGCGGATTTTTTGATAGGTCGTCCCCCGGACCGCGTTCGCTTTACCAAAAAACCGCCTCCGCCACGCAACGACGCTGTACCGCGCTCTGATGGCCTACTCCGAACTTCGAAAATCGAACTTCGTGTCGTGCCGTCCCTTTCACTCCATTGGTTTTTTTTTATGACATAGGTGGCAAACGAGCAAACGAATCGCCTGATGGTAAGCGATTAGCGCCGCCCATGGACACTCGCAACACCAGAGGGGTTGTATAGTGTTATATACTTTTTTGCGGGATCTCCTGTCACAGCGGGATCTCCTTTCACAGGTATTTCAATACTTACTAGGAGATCCCAACCTATGTGATCTGAGAGCCTATTTTTAACCAAAATAAACATTTTTAATTTTTTTTTTCATATACTATATGACAGAAAGGGACGGCCCGATACGAAGTTCAGTTTTCGAAGTTCGGAGTAGGCCCTCAGTGCGTTTCAGGCTTGAGTCAGACGTCGGGCGCTTAGTAATAGGGTCCTGTTTTCACCCCAAAACGGAAAAATTTAACCCAGAGACTTTGGCACTTTTGGAGGCGTCGCGTCTCGGATTATATTCGAATTACATGCATCATTAGCTACACACCAAACCCAGAGATCTATAAATTGCAAACCTTCAATTGCTTTTACAACCCGTTTGTTGTCCAACGACTCTTACCTCCACCGTTGAAAGACTAAAGTTGCCAGTTCATTTGTGAGTGTATTTTGAGACGTTGGTGCGTTAAAGAAGTGTCTTCTAGGTTGACTCCCTAAGGCGTTCGTTGTAAGAGAGAACTACTTAGTGAAGGATTTGGTGCCAGAGCTTGATTGTTCCGATAGGGCAGTTGACTAGAGCGATTGGATGTCGCAGGATCAAATCTTCCTCGGAAAAAATTAAAAAAAAACCTTTAACTTCAAATTTCGAGTTTTCAAAAGGTGTTAATGGTCATACAAAATTTAGTTTATGTATGAATAGGTTCTTCCCGAAAATATAGATAAGGATGGAGCTATGCTCCTCAAATCACGT
This sequence comes from Notocelia uddmanniana, assembly GCA_905163555.1. Classification (NCBI taxonomy): domain Eukaryota; kingdom Metazoa; phylum Arthropoda; class Insecta; order Lepidoptera; family Tortricidae; genus Notocelia; species Notocelia uddmanniana. The sequence continues at coordinate 23,630,140 of LR991068.1, forward strand.
ACGACTTCTCGTTATCTCATTGTCGGCAATTATATATGTCAAGCTGTATATCCATACCTACTGTGACTTCCAAATATGGTGAGTAGATAAAACATAAGAACGAACACGCAATCAGTATGCTACTGTTATCCCAGCAGTTAGATAAAAATTCTTTGTAGGTTATTACAATACAATGTTATTGACACACGTCACTCGTTGAGAAATATAATTTTACAACTTGTATAATATTTTACTTATATAGATAAATTAATGCGTAAATACATAGAAGACATCCAAGAACCAGGAACAAGTATTCATCACACAATTAAAACCCTGATCGGGATTCGAACCCGGAACCACCAACTTCTTAGGCAGAGTCACTACCAACTAGCCTAAGTTGTCATCAACTACTTCCTATTAATCAGTCTGCGAGTGAGGTGAATCGACATGGGTTGTGAACAGCACAGCTACCTGTTAATCCCTCTGGCGACAACCGTAGTGAGGGCCCTAACTCGCAAACCTTTCAACGAAAGGTAGCAACAACCAATAAGCTCCATACTAACTTCCTACCTTTCCCTCCTGATACGCAACATCACTGGCTTACAAAATACAAAAGGCATACCATTATATGAGGTTACTAATGACTTACGTCGTTTTTGAACTGACAACTACGTCACGGAAGCTTTATTATAATCCTGACTATTCAATAATCCTTTAGGCAGTGGTTCGGACATTTGGACGTTACGCCGGGTTGGATTAAGGTTTGTCAGTGTTTTTTTACGGATTGAAACGCTTCACATTCCGATTTTAAAAATTACTAAGGGAATAAGTGTAAAACTTGAGACGCACAGGGCACGCGGCGCAGCGTCGTTACGTGGCGGAGGCGGTTTTGCGGTAAAGCGAAAGCGCGCGGTATTTAGTAGCGCGGTAGAGCGGAGGCGGTGTGTGTGACATATGACATATGAAGCAGCAATCGAACCGCCTCCGCCACCGCGCCGCGCCCGCTCTGTGCGTTTTGAGCTTTAACGTATCTAGGTCGTATCGTATTAACGGCGTTACGAGCGATATTCGCTGTGGCAATAAGTACTAGGAGGTTACCATAGACAAGCGTGCAAATTTTAAATAGTGGGACAGGCTTATAACCTGGATGTCTTCAAGGTAAGAGTAAACAGGTATCTTCTGAGTGAGCATGTTCCATCCTAGACCTTACATGTATTAACATTTCATCTGGTTAGACTATGAACAAACGCAATGCCATTTTTAATTAAAAAAAAATAGGGAAACGGTACGGTTAATTTCTCCCAACCACAGAATAGTATAATACTAACCCCAACCATATAAGCTCGAAACGTACAGAGCGGGCGCGGCGCAGTGCGGGGCGGAGGCATTATTGAATTTTTGATATTTCTGATTTTCTGAAACTGTCGAAAGTGTCGATCATTGCTTCATATGTCACCATCATCATCCTCCTAGCGTTATTCCCAGTACAGTTGCATCCTGAAGGATGTCTGGGGTCCGCTACCTGATCCCAAGATTTGGCGTAGCGACTGCCATCTGACCTTCTAACCCGACGGGAAAACTAGACCTTATTGGGATTAGGGTTGTCAAGTGAGTGGGCAACTTGACTGTTAGAGGTTATCAAGCCGCCCGGAGGCCTCTAACTTGGCTTAACGACTGCTATCATAGACAGCAACCGGGATCAACGGTTTAACGTGCCTTCCAAAGCACGGGAGCGCTCATTTAGTAACCACTCAAAGCGGTCACCCATCCAAGGACTGACCTCGCCCGACATTGCTTAACCTCGCATACCGCACGCGGTACGCGGGCGCCGCTGGGCCACGAACGCTCATTGCTTCATATGTCACCCTGGCATAGGAAATTCGGATACTTTTATACCTACAACTAGCAACATTCCGGGAAAAGCTAAGCAAGTATGGAGTCGGCTTCTTAAAATTAATATTTCTATTATTTAGTTTCCAGGATTCCGGGATTGTATAGAGCATAACGAAAAGGTTTTTAGGTCATAACTATTTTGAGTAGATTTTAGCAACATTCACGTTGGTAAACAGTTTTAACGACATACAGGTTGTAACAAAAAAATATGTGGAGGTCCTTTAAGGGCGTCATAGGTATTGTGTATTGATTACGGAACATGCATATGTTTATGTTATTCTAATTTTCGGTATTCCGGGAAATCCCAGCATATTTATTAGTAAAATTAAATTGAATCCGCCTCCATGCTACTCAACAACAACGCGGTGTAGGTACTGAGGTCGAAGTGTAGGTATAAAAGTATCCTAATTTCCGATCCCCATCACACACGCCGCCTCCGGTCCGCTATCCCGCGCGGTTTTTCGGTGCGTCGTCCTCCGGACTGCATTCGCTTTACCGGAAAACCGCCACCGCCACGCAACGACGCTGCGCCGCGCTCTGTGCGTTTCAAGTATTAGTCGGGACAGGCTTATTAGGGAGGCAGTACGAACATAGTACATTGTGAAGCTCACAAATACGGAGACAATTTATACAGAATTCCTATACAAAGCAACCTGTTGTCATTGTTCTTAATGTATTTAGGTCAGTTTCTCTAAAAGGGTCCAAACAGGCACGTCTCCAGCAAGCTTAAGTCAAAAGGTCACACAGAGACACAGGATGTACCTATAGTTTTGTTCGTAGCTTTGCACGCATACACGGGAGGTAAATTTTTGTTCGTGGCTTCGCTTATCAATGTGTTTCGCTTCGCACGCTCTCTTCCCCGCAACTTCACGTGTCAGAACACATTGAATTGTGATTAGAGTGTAAAAGGAAGGAATTTAATTGAAGCCCATTATTAATGTTCTTAATTTTTACGGGTCTTAGGGTGGGTTAAACCATCGGAAGTTGGTGCATAACTCTATTAGGCATAACTAACAATATATCTAAGTAATCGATGGAAATTGTACGAAATTTCGCTTTTTCCAAGTACGTTTCTTAAAATCGGCTATTCTCATTAACTAGTAATGTCCGTAAGTAAGTCCGTTTACTCATTTCGGACGTACAATAGAAAATTAACACAATAAAATAAAATCGACTTACTTAAATAGGTATCTAAAATAATTAATGATTAAGATTTTTTTCAATATAGTTTAGGCTAAGTATTTTTGGTTTAAAAATCCTGAAAATTTGACAGTTTGCAAAATATAATAAGCAGGTGTGTATGGCTTTAAAAGGCGATCGCCAAAGACAATGGTAGCTGCATACATTACTAGTTCTATTTCCAAGCCATTTCCCCAACGGATCTGTGGCCATTTCTATCCTTCCGTTCATCAAAGATAGATTAGGAATGCATCCGACAGTCATAGTTAAGTTTGTCTTACTTGGATTGGCAGGTTGATTGCACAAACTTTAAACGGACGGCCGTCGGACATGTCAGTAACAAAAATGGATCCTGTATATGGCGGCCAACAGCCGGTTTCACCATTATTTCTTTAGGAAAAGTTTTTGGTCAAAAATTTCGTTTTTGGTACAAGCTTTTATTGCCGACTGTACTTTTTTCCACAATCATAAACTACTTGTTGAGTCGGTTCGAATGAGACCAAACACGATGGATTTATTTCGTGTAGTTTAGGAATTGCTATGACCACTATTGACCACCTACTGTCTCCATCATCAGATCAGCTTTATGTCAAAATAATATTGCATTTTCATCCGATTTATATATTATTTTTATTTTTCAGCTCAATCGGAAACCGGGAAGTGGATCAAATTTAACTTGCAAGATTTGATTACAGACAACTGGACAGGTGAAACTAAATAAAAGCTTCTAAAAATTTACCTATTACATAAACTATTACCTGTTCACCCCATTCGGTATCGAGCAACTTGGTCCGTGGGGTCCTGTCGCTGTAAGCCTCTTCAAACGGTTGTCGGAGAGGTTTATTGATGCCACACCGAACAGGTGCAGGCTCATCTTCCCCACTGGGCACTCTGGGCCCTATATACAGCCCCCTACCTGCAGCTATTCTCTGTCAAGGTCATAGTCACAGGGGCCCCATTATCCTGATGTGCTCAGGGCCTCCAATAGATTAAAGATGGCCCTGAACAGGTGACCGAAGAGCTACCTCAGCCAGCGTATTAGCTTGGCTATTCAGAGAGAAAATGCTGCCAGTATCTTCGGCACAACGGCGCGGGGTCCATTTTTAGATTTAACCTACTTTTATTTTTAGATTTTTGCTAAGTTTTAATTTTGTTGTAAGTAGTTTCATTATGGGTAGGTAATTAAGACAAATTACTAAAATAAACTAATTTTAAAATGAACGCCTCTTCAAGTAAGTAGACATTGTTCCGATAAAAAATGAAACACTTTATTGTCTGTGTATGATAGTCTGCATAAATAAAATAAATAGATAAAAATTAGGGGACATTTTTTGCACAAATCGAACTACATAGTCTCATAATAAGCTCAAAAACCGGCCAAGAGCGTGTCGGGCCACGCTCAGTGTAGGGTTCCGTAGTTTTCCGTCCGTCACATTAAGTTGACATATTAAGTACAGAAACACAAAACCCTAAAAACGGGCCCTAATGTGTGGGCGCACCTGCTCAGACCCCATTAAATCAGGAAAAATCTTAACACCGCCATGTAGAAATGAGCGTTCCACGTACAGCGACATCTATCGGCAAATTAAGTAAACTATTGCGCGCGAGCTTAAAGTATGGAAGATGATTTTTATGGAATTAATTATTATTGTAATTTTTTCAAAAACTATTCAACCTTTCAAGTTCAAAATAATTTTCCTACAAAGTTTTTATAAAGTTCTACTTTTGAGATTTATTTCATATTTTTAAAATTTATGGTTCAAAAGTTAGAAGGGGGGGGACACATTTTTTTTTACTTCTGGAGCGATTATTTCCGAGAATATTAACATTATCAAAAAATGATTTGAGTAAACCCCTATTTATTTTTAAATACCTATCTAACAATATATCACACGTTAGGGTTAAAATGAAAAAAAAAATCAGTCCCCACTTTACGTATAGGGGAGGTACCCTAATAAAAAAAAATTTTCCACTTTTTATTTTACCACTTTGTCGGCGTAATTGATATACATATTAGTACCAAATTTCAGCTTTCTAGTGCTAACGGTCACTGAGATTATCCGCGGACGGACGGACGGACAGACATGGCGAAACTATAAGGGTTCCTAGTTGACTACGGAACCCTAAAAAGGCTAGTGTTATGGGTACTAGACGACGATATAGTTATTAAATAGATATATACTTAAATACATAGAAAACATCCAAGTCTCATCAAATGTCTCTGCTCACCACAGAAACAAATGCCCTTACCGGGATTCGAACCCGGGACCTTTAGCTTCGGACGCAGTGACACTAGCAACTAGGCTTTAAACAGGCCGACAATCTAGATGGATCTAGAAAAAAAAACATAACTGCATTTAAAAATGTCTACCGTGAAACATAGGTTCACTGCTAAGCATCATGGTTAGTTTTTTCGCTTTTTTTTTGCTTATTTTAATCAAAAAGCGCAGTAAAAGCTCGTGAACCACAAAAGTTTATTAATTGCGGTCGTTAGCTGAATCCCGGTTTACTGGCACTACGTAATTAAGTTCCCTGCCTTTTTAGGGTTCCGTACGCGAGCGAGCTGTCGCGAGAAGTTAGATGTTATTTATAAGCACGCAAAGAAAACACACAATCAGAGAAACGAATACATGCATCATCATTCAAGAATCGCAGTGACAATCCAAGACTGACTACATTCCTGTAGGGATGTTCGCGTATGGAGAATGCTTTTCGGCAAAGTTTAATAGGAGTCTTAGTAAGTATTTTAGACTTGGATGGACATACGTGACATACGTCACCTGGTACGTTTTTTCGTCAAATGCCTATCGTGTGGGGTATCAAATGTAACGCCTCCATGAGCTGACTCCAAAAATATACCATACCATTACATTATGTATATTTAAGTGAGTGGTTTCGTATAAAATAAAAATCATTTTCAAAACGGCCTGTTTAGCCTAGTTGGTAGTGACCCTGCCTTCTAAGCTAGAGGTCCCGGGTTTGAATCCCGACCAGGGCATTATTTGTGAATTTTGTACGGAATTTTTTCATGGGTCTTGGATGTTCTCTATGTATTCAAGTATGTACAATAGTTATCTACATAACTACAGTCACCAGCATTAATATCTGCCTAACCAAAGGCGGCAAAAATATCTGACACGTCCTAACGGCCCTACAAATAGAGTCGTGTCAGATATTTATGCGCGCTTTGTTGTGGCAGATATTGGTGCTGGCACTGGTGACTGTACAAGCTTTGCTCAGTTTGGGACTAGGTCGATTTGTCTAAGATTAACCCCCAGTACATTTATTAAAACACACCAAGTTTCTGACAGGTATCAATCAGCTAACTGCATATTTTTTTCTAAAATATACGCCCAATGACTCTTTATATCCTCATGTTATCTAAACGTAATGAAAGGAGTTTGGTAAATATGAATGTCTACTATTTTGTTTTTTTTTTATAATAAGAGCAAGTCCATACTAATATTAACATTAAGGCTGGGTTGCACCGACTTAAGATCACAGACTGATCAACGTTAAATATGACGCTGGCAGCTGTCATCCCATAGAAACTTGTCAAACTTTCCATACATTGAAATTTTAACGGATACAGCTTACGTTTACAGATGGTTTGATGCAACCCAGCTTAATATGCAAGTACTCGTATTCTCTGTCTGTCCGTTGCCTCTTCACGCTTACACCACTGAACCGATTAAGATGAAATTGGTATACAGATATTTTGAGTCCCGGGAAAGGACGTAGGATAGTTTTTCTCACGGAAATCATTTCTTAAGGAGGCGAAAAGGAGGGGTAAAAGCTTGTATCGTATCTCCGATATAAATGAATTCAAAACTGACGTAGTCGCGGGCTAAAGGGGGTTTATAAAAAACTAAAAGCTAGAAGTTTATATAAAACTATTATTGACTTGGAATATAATCAAAACTAGTTTACGAAGCGTCAATTGCATTAATTTTTCCGCCATCTACATATACTCGTAATGTTTGTATTGCATGAGTATTCAAGTCGCAATTGGCTATACCTTTTGAAACAGAACTGGGGAAACCTTGGTCTTATTATACATTAGACGGAATTATCGTGAAAAGAACTAAAAAATTCATATCAAGCATATCAATGTAGAATTTTAGGAACTTTCAAAAAGTGTTCCACTCGGTTGTCATGCAAAAAAATGCTTTACCCGTTTTTACGTCGTAAAAAGAACTCAATAATTTGGGTATCAACTTAGAAATTTTACGAACTCAAATAGTGTCCCACTCGATAAGAAAGCAAAAAAAATTGCTTAACCCTTTAGTATCCCGGAAACTGCCCCCGTAAGTGGAACAAACGCAATTTTGGCTTTCGATATGGAATCAGGCCATCAGTCGCACTATATATACCAAATTTCAAATTTCTATGTATAACGGTCTTTGGGAAAACTGCAAGACAGACAGACACCGAGTGGCCACATAAGTCAAAGTTAAATTCAATGTCAAAGTGAAAATATTCTTTTCTCAAACATGCAATGAAATATTGATGTTATGTTCCTTATAATAGGCTTCGAAGTATGACGTTTCAGGTGCGGCTAGGACAAGAGATCGTTAATGGAATTTCATACAAATCTTGCAGGCCTAGGCCGGCAAAGTCTTCTTTTTTAATTTCCATTCCACATAAATTTGTGGCACAGGCATCAATGACATTCTGCCACTATGCGTATTAAAAATAAACCTTAGATTTTTTTGTTGTTTATTTCATAGCATGTTTGACAAAAGCACTATACATACCTCGGCGGGAAATATGGGGTTGCCCGCCTCAGACCTATCCAGCCTCGTATTGCTCGGCCGTTTGTATGTCTTCGTCCGGCAACCTCTTTCGTCCCGGCCTCTGTAGTAATGTACTATTATTTAATTAACCTAGCAACAAGCACTTTCGTATCGTCAGTTATAACATTTTACTAAGTTATTTATTTCGAGTAATTATTGATGTTATTGTTATTCTTTAAAATAAATATTGAATTGCTGTTGATATGTCAAAATTAAGAAATTATTATATAGTTAAATTCATAATAGGATCGTCAAAACATAAATAATGATAATAATAAAATATAAAAAAATAGAAGTCTAGACAGTTTCTAGAATAAAAAGCAAGTGTTCCGTTAAACCAATATTGATACGAAACATTAAAAACTAAACTAACATTAAATTTGTAAATATTGCGATATGCCGCGGAACCCTCGGTGCGAGTCCGACTCGTACTTGACCGAAATTATTTACATTGCTTGGCTGATCTGTGTTTAATGAGCTACTATCCTGGTCTCGCCAGATTCGCCTTTATTGTTTTGGTCAATAAAAGGTTTGATATTTTCTCCATAGATGGCACTTTTACACCAAAAAATAGCATACATTGTTCACATGTATTAACCAATACACAGGTATAAACCAATTATTTTTTTAAATAACTAAGCCGCAATTAGTATTGTAAGAAAGGCTATGGATACAAGAGAGTGGAAATCTTTAGAGGAGGCCTATGCCAAAAGGCCAGTTTTTGGAAATTGTAATATTGAAAAAGAAAATAATCGTTAACAAAGCCACTTGTAGGTAACGTAGCGAAAATATCAAGATAGGTACAGTCGCCTGCGTTCGCGGTGTTCCACCTTTAGGGCGATAATTGCTTGCACGGCTTACATGCCTTCAAGGGACAATTCGAAAACATTAACCAATTAGGCGCATAATTATGACTTAGAGTATAGTTAGTTATACTTAAAATATAAAGAATTAAACATTTTAAGGCTCCGCGTCAATGTTAAAAAACAAAAAACTAAATTTTTAACATATTTTGATTTCGGACGTGTATAATGATATGAAACAATATCATTTAATCAATTATAGAGAATATTTTTTGTTTAATATAACACAATCTTACACAAATCGACCTAGTCCCAAACTAAACAAAAATTGTACTATGGGTACTAGACGACGATATACATACTTATATAGATAAATACATAGAAAACATCCAAGACCCATGAACAAAATCTTGACTGGGATTCGAACCCGGGACCTCTAGTTTCGGAGGCACTGTCACTACTAACTAGGCTTAACAGACCGTCAACATTTTATTAATACTATAAGAAACAATTTAAAAAAAAATATCCATGATAATTGATTAAATTATATTTTTTCTTATCATAATACAGGTACTTTTTATTTATTATGGTTTACTTACGAAATCAAAATGTGTTAAAAATTTAGTTTTTTGTTTTTTTAACAATGACGCGGAGCCTTAAAATGTTTAATTCTTATTATTTTAACTATAACTAACAATACTTTAAATCATAGAAAAAGAAAATTACAGTTATCGAATTATGTCCAGGTTTCGCTAATTTTATGCGCCTAAATAGGGTGGCACTTGTAATTGTGCGTGTTTGAACAAAAGGTTCACTGGGGTAAAATGTTTTATTGCCCCATAATGCCTTTGCGCACCATCCAATTGCAGTGTAGTAAAAATAGACTATTAGGCAGATTATTTCGTCTGAGCCCTATTCCTCGAAATTTATTAGGCCGATACTAAAGTGTTTTGCAATATGGACGGACCGATGTTGAAATGGAATCAAACTGTGTGATATAATTAATGATCTTATTTTAAAGACATATCCCGCCACCACCACGATATCAGCCTAAGGACGTCCATTGCTGGACATAGGCCTCCCCCAATTCCATGGGGGTAAATGCCATTCGCCACGCTTGGAATGCGGATTGGCGATCGCAGTATCTGCACCGAACTCCAGGGATGCTTGCCCATCCCACGGTGGCCTTCGTCGTAGTTTTAGGACATACCCGGATCGGGTGCCGCACATAACACATAAAATAGATGAGCGTGTTTTACTTTGGTTTAGGCAGTGACCCTGCGTACAAAACCGGAGGTCCCGGGTTCTAATCCCGGTCAGGGCATTATTTGTGCATTTATCACGAATATTGTTCCTAAGTCTTGGATGTTTGTATTCAAGTATGTATTTATCTATATATAAGTATGTATTATCGTCGTCAAGTATCCATAGTACAAGCTTTGCTTAGTTTGGGACTAAAGTAAGCACAAGCAAGCAAAGTAAAGTAAAAACAAACAATGTATTGAATTTGACATATTAAATGTCAAATTCAATACATTGTTTGTTTACATTTTTTTCGTTTTCAACTGGTGCTTAGTATAAGGTCGATTTTTGTAAGATTGTAATATTTATTTATTAATTTTATTTGTTTACTGATAAGAACCTGCTATTATTAGGGAATTGTCAGTGACACTACTGTCAGGTTCTTCACTTACTTGATGAGGTGGCGATCGGTGATTTATTACGATCAGGTATCTGATGCCGACATACTTACGGTTTCTTCAATACAATATTGAATGTGAACGGCTTATGACTTTTTGACACAAGCTACGTTATCAACACATACTCAACCCAATTATTTATTTGTACAATCAGCTGGAAAAATACTATTTATTACCCTCACTCTCAACGCAGCGTATTCCCAATTCAATAAAGGGTCTGCAACGCACTTGTGATTCCTCTGCGGGCGTATGGTGGTGGCTATATTTTATCACTTATCGTCGTGGCTAAGACGTTCGTCACGTTCTGACAAGTATGCGAGTGCGAGAGTGACGGGCGTCTTATCCACGACGATAAGTGATAAAATGGCAACCATCATACGCCTCCTGGAGCCGCCAGTGTCCATAGGCTACGGTGTCTGCTTACCATCAGACCGTAACTTGTTTGCCACCGTCGTGGTATAAGAAAAAATACCCTTTGAACGCCATTCTTCATGAACGGCAGTGACACTTACACGCCGACTCATTTTCCATTTTCCAACTTTGGTGTAAAGCACGAAGGTGACTTTGCTAACGTACAGTCAACCAATTCGATTTCTGGGCTACTTCGTACCTTGTCACACTGACAATAATATGAGATCTTTCATCACTTTCATTTCATCAGTAAGTACGCTTGTTTGCCACCGACGTGGCATTAAAAAAAATCCTCTGAAAAGATTCGGCAGTGCGCTTGTTCTGAAATTGCAAGTGTCCTTAGGCTATGGTATCTACTAACTATCAGGTAAATCGTATGCTTGTTTGCCACCGTTGTAGTGTAACATTGACACAGAGTCTATTTTCATTGACATGAAGCCGGTGTTAAGTTATTTATGAGCACCTCATTAGTGAATACAGTTTTGCAGTTGACTGTACTAAAAACTATCAACGAGGATTGAGTGGTTAAATCGATTTCGACCTTACGTAGTCTGGATAGGAACCAAGTCAGACTGGCTATAGTATAAAAGCTATATTTTTTTTTCAAAAACTTAGTCCTTCGAACACAGATAATGGCTCGAAGGACCAGTGTCATATTGATAACTTCGTTATATTTATTCAAGTTACGTTACCAAAATCAAAATGATTTATACAGAAAATGACCCTTTAATCATCTTCACATAACTGGGATCAACCATACAGACTGTCATGTATGTATGTATACACAACAGGTATATCAGTCGGTGTATAAAACTGTAGCATAACTTCTTTGTTACCCAAGAACCTGCAATTGTATGGAACATGATACAGGTATCATATCAATTGACCTTACTTATTGTTGTAAACAACAAGTTAAATCCCGTACCTAACTAGTTGGGAGATCTTAAGACACATTAGTCGAATATTTTCGGGTCGCAAGGTGCGCTTGCGAGTGCATTCCTTCGGGAGGGACGCGAGGGAACGACCCTCATTCCTCCCAATCCTTACCTCATAATAACAATCCTCAGTAACACGAGCAAACAACACACAACTACCACATATTTGTCACTCAAACACATAAAATATCACGATTCTGTTCGTTTTGTTTACATCACTAAAACAACACGCGGCATTCTAAAACAACCGGCTATAGCAAACTGGATTCATTGGGCTGATCGGCGCGGAATGCTATTGTTCCGTCTCGCTTCCACTCGTGCGCATGTGTTCTGGCTCGCTTGCACGGAGAAAGGCGCCAATGCCCGGCGCGGGCGCCGCTTCCTCTGGGAGTGGGGTTGCCAGGTAGAGTGTAAGAAAAGTCGAGACAAATAAATGTTCTGTGTTATCAGTTTAAGATTACAGACCGATCAACGTTAAAAACTGGCGAAGTACGAGTCGAACTCGCGCACGAAGGGTTCCGTACCATTATTATTAAGTATTATCTATAAAATAAAAACAGTTCCACAATGTTCCACAGTGACCGGTTCTGCGCCGCCCGCATCCAGCGGACACCCGCTATACCTTTACCAGGTCATCAGTCCATCTTGTCTGATTATAATAAAAAAAGCGGCCAAGTGCGTGTCGGGTCACGTACAGAGAAGGGTTCCGTACCGACACCTCCTAAATCTATATTTAAAACCACTATATAAGTACAATACATTAAATAGAAAAAGGTCGTATCTTTATAGGGAAGTCACGGCACTTACGCCCTTTTGTTTGGGCAAGACAGTTTTTCAGCAATAACTCAAAAACCGTTAAACCTATCTTGTTCAAACCAAAAATCGTTGATAGTATTTATAATTTTTAACTTCACTTTTTACGACTTTGACAGCTAATATCTCACCAACGGTTGACTTAAATAGAAAAGTTTTTTATAAAACTCTATGTTAGTTTTAAACGCCTATCAATAGATAACCCACACACATTACATACATTTCATATTTGTAGTGCTCATAGTCTCCGAGTAAATCGGCTGTGACATACGGACGGATAGACACGACGAATCTACAAGGGTGCCGTTTTAGCCATTTTGGCTACGGAACCCTAATAAAGCTACCTATTTAAATTAAATTGTAACAGTTATATTTATTGTTGCTATAAACATGTTCAAACTGCACGGTTCACTTATGTCAACTCACTTAGAAGAAACATTCTGTCATAGAAAACATTATGTCAGACCGAAACATTAAGAAATAAATCAACATAGTATTTTTTCATATCTTGGGATTTTATTCAAATTTACACCTAATACCAACCAGTGAGCATTCATACAACCAACAAAATTAACAAACATTTTTAACATCATCAATATAATCGTCTTCAACCTGTATTTTTACATATTCCTATTTATAATCGCTCAAATAATTCGGAAAACCTATTGGCTATGTGCGAAGTAGGTGGTGGGGGTAAGCTAGGCGATCGTAGCGCACACCATGGCAGAAATGTGTACTTACCGGGGACCACTGTCAAATTTACTTTCACGTTTTCTATTGATTTCTTACCGGTTTCCTACGATTCGTTTCGTTTATATGTATTTATTTATTCTCTTATTTATTTCAGTAAAATTTCCAATACGGGGTCTTTCTCGTTTACTAAAGTAAATATGTGTCATTATTTGACATCTCTAAATTTTGACATTGTCTCGGGACCTTTGACGTTTGACGTTTCAGACGTGCACATAGCCAATACGTACGAACCTGGTTTCCTAGCATATCGAGAAAAACCCGACACCTGGCAACCCAATCTGGGACTCACAAAAAAACTGAAACAAGTGGTTAAGTTAACTGGCACCGGTAATGGGCCTCACCTGACACCATGATTTCAAATTCGAGATGAGGTTTTAATGACTGGCGTCAAGATAACGATAAATCATATATGTTTTTATGACTTTTATACTGATGACGTGTCGGCTTATCAAAGTTAACTATGCGCACAAACAACTTTAAATGGTACCTATTTATCATTAAAAAAATCAGCCAAGAGCATGTCAGGCCATGCTCAGTGTGAGGTTCCGTAGTTACCCAATGAACTTACTTCAAAAAAACAATAACATGCAAAATAAAATACCTTCGCAGCGTTTTTTAAGTGTTTTACTAAGAAAGGAAGACTTTTTACGATAACTCAAACACAGCTTAACTGATCATATCCGCTATAGTGTTCGTTGGAAGTCTTTATTAAGCTTTGCTTTCATGTTTTTTTTTTTCATATTTTATGGATCCAAAAATGGTCACAATGAAATATTCACTTTATGAAAAAAAATTGATTCAAGATTCAAAAATTCAAAATTTTTTTGCTCTGAATACATGAGTTGCTGAGATGTTGGTAATAATACATGTCCAGTGTATTCAGCCTGCATGCAGGCGTGCAAACATTGTTGAGGAGCGTTACAATTTATTAATTCAGTATAAAAATAAAATAATTAAATGATACAATGTCAATAAACAAAGAAAAACAGTCATAGAACTGTAATAAATAATAATACAAATGTCAACAGGAATAATTCATTTAAATAACAATCTCAAACATGATCTAGATATTTTTTTACACTATAAAAGCATTTGTCTAGGAGCCAGCTCGTAGTTTTGTTTTTGAAACTATTGCCCTGCAGTAATTGTATTTCCTCCGGTAGTTTACTATATAACACTATGCACATGTTAAATATGTTTTTAGCATAAATCATTTTGTGAGCTCGTGGCTTGTAAAGCAAGTTCATTATTTTTTGTCGGGTCACTCTGTGTATTATTTCTCCTCTTTTTTTAAATAAAGCTCGGTGGGTATTCACAAAGACACATATTTCTCTTATGTAAAGGCAGGGTAAAGGAAGAATATGTAATTTTTTAAACAAGGGGACGCAGGAATCGTCGGACCAAGCATTACAAATAACACGAATACATTTCTTTTGGATTATGAAGACTCGTTCTACATCGACAGAGTTACCCCACAGAATCAGGCCATAACGAAGAACTGAAGACACATACCTATGATAAGCCGTCAGTGCAGCTTCCACAGAGACAGTATCCCTCAGTCTTCGGAGGGCAAACACAAATCGGTTTAGTCTGTTACAAATCTGCTCGATATGACCTTTCCAGTTCAGGTGGTTATCTATGGTGAATCCGAGAAACTTGATAGACGCTACTTGATCAACATTTTCATTTTTGTATTGAACTTTAATTGGTATATTATTTGAATTATAAGAGTTAATTTGCATAAGTTTAGTTTTACTTATATTAATTTTTAAATCATTCATTTCCATCCAATTGATAATGTCATTTAAAGAATTATTAATGTCTTGACTGAAAGTTATCCTATTATTACACTTTACCATGATGGTCGTATCGTCTGCAAACATAATAACTTTATTAGGTGTTGCGTTTGGCAAGTCATTAATGTAGACGACAAAGAGAAGCGGGCCCAAGATGCTTCCCTGTGGGACACCAGCATGATTGATTTTGTAATGAGATCTAAAAACTTGTTTAAAAATGACTTTATTTGTTTCTATAAATCTACTGATCTCTGTACATTGCATCCTGTCCGTCAAATAGCTTTTGATCCAGTCGAGCGCTCTGCCTCTGACACCATAATGTTCAAGCTTACTCAGAAGTTTAGAATGATTAACAAAATCAAACGCTTTGGTCATGTCCAAGAAAAGCGACGCAACTGGTACACTATTATTGATGTTTTCCGTGATGTATTTTACGAAATCAAAACTAGCATGTGTTGTTGACTTCTTTTCACGGAAACCAAATTGTTCGGGGCACAGTATGTCAAACTTGTTTAAGAAATTTCTCAGTCTACTATAGAACGCCTTCTCAAATATCTTTGATAAAACAGGTATTAATGCAATGGGTCTGTAATTGCCTGGGTCCTGCCTGTCGCCCTTTTTAAAAATAGGTTTGACTAGTGAAAATTTTAATTCCTTTGGGAATACACCCTCGATAAATGATAAATTTATAACATGAGCAAGTGGAAGAGAGACATACAAGGCACATAGTTTCAAAATTTTGGTAGTAATTCTGTCATAACCACTCGCCTTGCTATTTCTCAAGGACATTATAATTTTATACAATTCCTGGGCATTTACCGGGTTCAGAAATATAGTAGCGTGATTTATAGTAGCGTGATGAAGAACTGTATTCATTTTGAAAGACCTATCCAACACCACCCGACACCATAGGGTTGAAGCAAAAAAAACATTTCATCCCCACTTTACGTGTAGGGGAGGACCCATAAAAAATTTTTTTAGTTTTTATTTTACTACTTTGCCATATTTATTGCTTTATATCATGTCAAATTGCAGCTTTCTCGCACAAACAATCTCAGAGCAAAGCCTCGGATACACAGACGGACAGCCAGACGGACGGACATGGCGAAACTATAAGGTTTCCTACGTTCCTAGTTGACTACGAAACCCTAAAAAAGCGGTCTACTTCAGCTATTTAATTACG
Source organism: Notocelia uddmanniana (assembly GCA_905163555.1). Lineage (NCBI taxonomy): Eukaryota > Metazoa > Arthropoda > Insecta > Lepidoptera > Tortricidae > Notocelia > Notocelia uddmanniana. Next base: position 23,646,381 of record LR991068.1, read on the forward strand.
TCACCCTTGGTCGTAAAGTGGCAATTACCGCCCGATACGTTTGCAGAAAAACACTCCCACAGTACAGTCAAGTGTGAATCAGGTGCAAAAATATGGGAGCATACAATTCACTCTAAAATAATATTGCATGGCTCTTATGTATATACATTTACCAATTCTGTGTAGTGTAGTGTAGTGTAGAATATTTGTATGGGGCTCCATGAGTCACCGACGGTTACTAGCTGACAATCAGCGCTATAGGTGTCTGACACCTCAGCATAATGCTGATTGCTGAGCCAGTGTCGGTTTCACTGCCGCGGAGACACACATTTCATTGACCGAGCGAGCGAAGCGTCTCCATTTCAGCTTTCGACAAAAATTCTTTAGTACGTCCGAATGTTCGCCTCTACAGGTCGCATTTCTCAACTGATTCTAGTGAAATTTTGTGAGCAGGTTCGATTACTATATAGTTTTTTTTTCAGTCAATTTTAGGAAATTTTGAAATTTAAAAAAAAATGCGGTGTCTACAGCTCACATCGCGAGTGGCGTGAGCGATGCATAGAACTGTTTAGTTTAAGAAGAAACTTTGCCTCCTTGTGCGTGTTCTATCGCTTGTATAATGGGTTGTGCTCCGAAGAACTGTTCAACATAATGCCCACGGCCGCTTTCTACCATCGCGCCGCTCGCCGTTGGCAGGGCATTCACCCTACCCTCACACCTTAGAACCTAAATGGTCGCGTACGGTACGGTTTCAGAGGAATACGAGTATCCTCCCTCGGACGCTCCGATTGTGGAATGAACTATCTGCCGAGGTTTTCCCGACGGACTAAATTTTTTGAAGCGTCGGCAACGCGCATGTGACACCCCTAGAGTTGCAGGCGTTCATATGCTGCGGTTACCATTAGGCGGGCCGTACGCTTGTTCGCCACCGATATGGTTGCACCAAACCGTTAGTAATCGTAAGCGCTGCTCGTTAAAATTGATTGTGTGGAAAGTTTGAGTAGTTTGTATGGGATGGCAGCTGGCAATTCAATTGCCAGCTGCCATCCCAAGCTGCAAATTGAGCCATGCTGCAAATTGAACATTTTAGGATTCAACATACCGCAAAATCAACTTTCTGCAAATTCAACATTTTAGGATTCAACAAGCTGCAAATTCAACTTTATGCAATTTGGACATAAAGAGAACTCAACATTATGCAAATTCAACATTTTAACATTCAACATGCTGCAAATTCAACTTTTTGCAAATCCAACATTTTATGAATTCAACTTTGTGGTCCTGGATGTCCATATTGAACGTTGACCGGTCTGTAATCGTAATTGGTTTAACCCGTCCTAAAATAAATCTACGTATCTTAAATTTTGCCATGTAAAAGGTTTCTATGTATAATTTTGATGGCCCTCAACAACTTTTTTTTTTTAAGAAGTTCAACAGATTTTACAGAAAATATATACAGACATGTTTATATGTGTACTATTAGTATAGCCAATGATTGAACTCCCTTGAAATTATACAAAATTAACTCTGAGTTGGAATTGAAACTTGTTTTAAAAGGTAACTTAGAGGAAGATAAAATAATTTTAAGAAATACATATCTACAATAACAGATAATTGTAAAAATACAGACCATGAGTGTTAAAAACAATAAGAAGAGTGAGAAGTACAATATTGTGATTAAAACGAGCAAAAACTTCTGCAACACTGAAGTTTGTTCAATTATTGTGTGTATGTGTGTGTGTGTGTCTTCTTCAAGACCATTAAGCCTTATTGACCACACGTATGAGACTCGTAGGCGAGTTTCACTACATTGCGCGGTTTGGTTTGACAGATCTATTGAACCCATTATACCACGTTAATCCGGGCCTTTTTATGGAAGGAAAGGTCCTCTATCTTATGGACGATTCGCACCGAAAGGCTGCAGTCGGCGCGCACCCCACTAGAGTCAAAGGAATTCGAACCCTCTATACAGAAGTTAGATTTCATATTTGAATGGGTTGCGGGCTCTGGTCGGCTGCCGCCGGCTTTGCCGTTGCCGTTTGGACAAGAATTCTAGCTTCTGAATGGAGGGTTCGAATCCCTTTGACTCTGGTGGCGTGCGCGCCGACTCCGGCCGTTTGGTGGGCATCGTCCATTAGAGTATCGATATTGACCTCATAAAATTCATAAATATTTTTACCCATACCTAAGAACGTCCAGCCACCAAAGTGCACCTCCGATAACAGGATCTAATAATTATTGTTACCAAATAAATATTTTTCATTTTCATGAATAAACGTGCCGTCGGGAATCTTCGGAAATGGTAGATGACGGGAGGAAAAGAATTAAAATGTTTTCTTTTTTCCCTTTAATTTGATAAGTAGGTAGGTCTGTTGTAGTCTGCAAAAATATGGGTGCATACAACTTGCTCAAAAATATGTCCTATAGCTCTTATGTCGGTGGATTAAGGTTGCGGTACGTATTTATGAGAGGATTAAATCGATACGCATTTTTGCAGTTGACCGTACCTACCACTCAACCCCTTCATGTGTCGCTTTTGGCTAAATATATCAAATATCATTGTCTCTAGCTGTCAACAGGTCAACACAATGAATCCTCATTTCAATAGACTCTTTATTGAAGTGTGATTCCTCTGAAGTTGAAAATGGGTTGCGGTATGCATACTTGTTTGCCACCGTCAATGTATAAGAAACTGTTTCCTTCCAGACCAGAGCATTGATATCCTGAGTGCATTTACGCACATATATTTACTATCCAATTTGCCGAGACGAGACGTATATTTGCCACGTGATGATTGAAAGCCTGAACCCCCAGCCGCAGATATACATCTAAGTAGACGCCGCATGTAATGAGAACATTTATGTGGCGAAGCCGTTGTTGTCGCGTACAGTACGGTAACAGTACCACATAATGAGACAGTAGGGACGTGGCTGACTCCTCCCAAACAAATTCCTGTATTTGCCACTGCTTCATTCCGAGTTCCGAGAGAGCCATTAGTTTATTATAATTTCTGCCAACTGCCTTGCCTTGCCTTATTTCGACAATCGTCGCATACACTGATAACAATATCTGTTTTTGTTAGCTATAAAGATAGGTACAGCAGCGTGTAATGTTTCCCTTGTAACTCGCAAAAATGTAACTGAGAGATAGGGTGCAGGCTGAAAACCAGCGCTGCGCAGCTGACCAAGCCCGCAGCATATGCTAAGACCTGAGCTCGTTGTCGCAGATTCAATTACCTATAAATATGTCTAGAAGCCGTGTGGTACTGCCGTGTATTTTTTGATGTGGCAATAGATCATTTTTTATTTTATTTTATTTTATTAATATACAAGGTGGGGCAAACGTCATCACCTCCTATTGAAAGACGCTATAACTTATACAAATGGCGGCAAATGTCAATTATGTTTTGACATTTGTGAAGTAAGCAGGTGCAGAATACACGTCAACCACAGATTACTAAATTAGCTTACGTCAACAAACAAGCCATGGAACGTTATACTTCTGAAGAACACAGATAATTTATATTATTCATCTCTGGTATTGACGCAGCGTGAAATTCGTCGCAGATTTCCTGGCCGTCCGGTACCAACTGGATAAACACCCGATTTGGCCGCTTCAGATTAATTTGTAGGGTTACTTGAAGTTTATGTAAATAAGCCTCAGACTGTTGAAGCCCTTACAATAATAATATTCGTATGGCATTTATTTTCGAACCATGAGATCTTCCTGAAGACAGTACGGTTGCCAGTACAAGCCCTTACAGAGAATATCCGACAAGAATGCGAAAACCTATCGCCGGAAGTTCTTACACAACTGATAAAAAATGCAATCAAATGAGCCCGTATGGTCATCAATTCTGAAATCGGCCACTTGATCGATTTTCTCAACTTAATGAAAAAGATAAGTAGGAAGACAAGTAGGACCAAAATTTTTAATTCCTAAAAAAATCAGCAAAATAACATCGAGTGATTACTAAACTTTTGCCCCACTTTATATATAATGTTATGTCAACAGAGTCAGATTGATTTAGGTACCACGTTCATTGAGTGCGTTTGCTTGGTCTATTTAGATAAGTCTCCGTCCAGAGCCCTGAAAGTGTAATGGATGAGGAAAAGTGCGCTCCCTTATGGGATTCACATAACTTGAGACTTACATGAATATGCGTTTGGCTGTTTTGCCGAGTACTCGTTTTGATATACGTTCTGTGTTATATGTGTAGTTCCATAGAAAGTGTATGAAAATAAGGAACGTTGAATGGGTTCCCTACTGTTGAAATGTGACTCACTTGCGCACTATTATCTTCGTAATTTTTGCGTGAAGGAATAGGTTGATGACCTGTTTAGCCTAGTTGGTAGTGACACTGCCTCCGAAGCTAGAGGTCCAGGGTTCGAATCCCGGCCAGGGCAATCATTTGTGCATTTAGCACGGATATTTGTCCTCGAGTTTTGGATGTTTTCTATGTATTTATCTGTATAACTATGTATATCGTCGTCTAGTACCCATAGTACAAAGTTACTTAGTTTGGGACTGAGTCGATTTGTGTAAGATTGACCCGCAATTTTTTTATAGGTACTATTAGAATCACAGTGGAAACAACTGACCAATACTAGACCTTCTCTCCGTTACAATAAGGTTCACAAATGGTTACTCGTAGTTAACTATGACGTTGATAGTACCTAAAAATGTACAGGGGAATTAAAAAAAATGCTAATTAGGTACATGTTTTTTACAGAATATGGACATTTTGGGCTCATACGACTCAGAATCATGAATGCTATCGATTTTAGAAGAAAAAAATCGGCCAAGAGCATGTCGGACCATGCTCGTTGCTCAGTGTAGTTGCTCAATGAACTTAATTAAAAACAAGCAAAAGGGTATACCTTCGCAGTGTTTCATAGGTCGTACTAAGAAGGGAAGACTTTTAACTCAACAACAGCTTAACTGATCATGTCCGCTATAGATTCCAAAAGTCTTCGTAAGCTTTACTTTAACGTTTTTTTATTTCATATTTTTTGGATAGTTAAAAGTTAGAGGGTGAGGGACACATTTTTTTTCCTTTTGGAATGATTATTTCCAATAATATTCACTTTATCAAAAAAATTTTCATGAAGACCTCTATTCATTTTAAAAGACCTATCGAACAACACCCCACACCATAGGGTTGGAGCAAAAAAGTTTTTAGGTAGCATCTAGGCTTTGCATATTTTGTTTTCAAAAATATTATTGGTATTTTTTAATTTATTATTTCATTTTTTGTGTTTTTAAAATAGTTGAATATTAATACCTTTCCCGAATACTAAAAACAATACACGTAAGCTAACATAGAAGAAAAAAAACTTTCTTTAATTTGAATCCACTTGGAAATACGAGTAATTGCTGGGTCGCTGAATAGTGGACCGTTTATTGTTTTGTTACTTTTTGTGTCATATCTATTTACGATTGTAATCATCTCTATTTATTTATTTACAATTCATGAATTTATTATGTTTTGATTGTTTACTATTCACTATAGTTATATAGCGTCACTATACTTATATAGGTATTAACGTAGTTCCTTCACTGAAATTGCGCAGGACCGAGCAGTGGCGTTGCGTGTTGTGTCGGAGGCAGACTCATTTTGGGTCGTCGTGCCAGCCCAGTTATGGACGATTCAAACCAAACGGCCGGAGTCGGCGCGCACGCCAGCAGAGTCAAAAGAATTCGAACCCTCCATCCTGCCCGCAACCCATTCAAATATGAAACCTAACTTCTGTAGTCTGTAGGGTTCGAATTCCTTTGACTCTAGTGGGTTGCGCGCGGACTCCAGCCGTTAAGTGTGAATCGTCCATTAGTTCTTTCACAATGCTCTCTGTAAGTATTTGGTGTTGTGTTCCTGGTGGTAAGGTCGCCAGAGCTCCCGAGGATGCGTTGTGTTTAAGAACTGCATGTCTATAGCTGTCAACAGAACGAATCCTCAAATCAACAAAGACTGGGCTGTGTGCTTTTTTCTGGTATCGCTAGAGTCCATAGGCTACGGTGTCGCTTGCCATTAGCTAGGCCGTAAGCTTGCTTGCCATCGTCATAAAAAAACAGACTATGTTTCAGGGGTAAACTGAAAGAACATGTCTATAGTGGTGGGCGGTTAAGAAGTCAATCCTGACGCCTGTCATTTCCATACAGTTTATAACCTCAAAGTGACTTTTAGGTTATAATATAAACTGTATAGACACTGATACAAGACGAAAGTCTTTGACCAGTGTGTGTTGCCAGTGATGACATATGGTACTGAAACGTGGGCGCTTACTATGGGCTCCATAAGAAGACTCAAAGTCACCCAAAGAGCAATGGAGAGAGCTATGTTAGGAGTTTCTCTGCGTGATCGCATCAGGAATGAGGCCATCCGCAGCAGAACCAAAGTGACCGATATAGCCCTCCGAATCGCTAAACTTAAGTGGCAGTGGGCGGGGCACATAGCACGTAGAACCGATGGCCGTTGGGGCGGAAAGGTTCTCGAGCGACGTTCTGAGAGGCGACCACGTACCGGAAGGCGTAGCGTGGGCAGGCCCCCCACACGGTGGACCATTGACCTGGTAAAGGTCGCGGGTGTCCGCTGGATGCGGGTGGCGCAGGACCGGTCATTGTGGAACTCTTTGGGGGAGTCCTATGTCCAGCAGTGGCCGTCTTTCGGCTGACATGATGATGATGATGATGATGATAAACTGTATGGAAATGACAGGTGTCAGGATCGACTTCTTAACCGCCTACTACTATAGTCCGCTAAAAGTCAAAGCCAGTTTGCACCTTCTCACATTATAATTTAAGGTATTTTTTACTCTGTATAGGTTTGCGCTTGACCACAACTCACCTGACGGAAAGCAATTTTGTGGTCTAGGATGGAGTGCGCTTACCTAGTAAAAACCAGTTCACTCTAGCCTTGAAGACCGGAAGGTTGTACAGTTCACAGGGAACAATTCCGTCAAGGAGTATAAGGAATTTTATGTATGTTCATATAACCTGGACCTTTTTAAGGTACGAGTGAATAGGCATCTTCTGGGTGAGCTCGCTTCGGCCGTTTATTCCCAGTAGTTCCGTGGAAGTAGTTCCGTGGCGGAACTAGTGAGACTTTTTTTCCCAATAGTTCCATTCCCAATGTTCAGTTGTGGCGCTTCGCCGGCCGCTGCCGCGGCACGCTCGCTTCGCTCGCTCGGCTCGCGCGTTGTAGGGTCACAGTTCTACTAATACTCCTCCTCGCTTCGCTCGTCGTCGTACCTAACTACCACTCTGTACCGTTGACGGAACTATTGGGAAAAAAAGTCTCACTAGTTCCGCCACGTAACTACTTCCACGGGACTACTGGGAATGAACTGCTTCGGCGTCGGCCTCATCTTTGCCCCCTGGCTAGATGCTGGCCAAGAGCAATCTCATTTTTATAAACAAAAAGTTTTGTTTTGAAATGTAAATGGACGGAACATGTTTTTAACGTGCACCCCTCGCTTTATCCATTAATTTACATAATTGCGGGTAAATAAAACTAGAATATACTTCATTGTAATATATTTTCCATTTGCGACTGTTGAAGAAATATCACTTAGACGTTAAATACACTCTTAAAACTCATACATTTTTCACACCGTTTTTCTGCTACAGACAGTTATGTCACCATTTGCGTAATAAAAAAATACATGATAAAGTGCTTAATGTCTAGCTATAGGTCCACTACAGCTTCTGGGCTGCTCAGTTATGCCTTCCGCTACATTTTGACGTCTCCATCTTAGTAACAGACACATACATCAGAGAAAAGCAGACTCGCAATATTAAGCCAGATCACAGGCCAGATGATTTTTAGTTGTGTTGTTAAATCCTTATAGTGCCCCAAAATTAGGTAGAATGCAACAGATAGTACGATCATTTTCGGCTGTTAACGAATTGTCTCCATTTGAAAGCACACCGGGATGCTAGGTCCCATATAAACTTACACACCTCAACGTCAGTTCAGTACAATATTCAGTTATGAAGACGGAGACACTGACAGGTGAAGACCGTCTGATGTCACTTGTCTGTCTCTCTCAAACTTACTGATTGTGCATTAGTGAGAATAGATCAGATGTATAGAAATCTTTCAACTTAAATCAGCGGATCTGCTTTACTCTGATATTTGTGGTTTGGTTACAGAGTAGGCCTATTCTGCTAATAGCAATCGGCAGTAATTATATAATTATCTCTTGTTTTCACAGCTGAAGGTAATCCTTGTGATTATTAGAATATGAAGTTGCTGACAGCTATTTATTTAATTTCACCCATTCAACGCCAAGAACTCAAGTCGTCGGTAAATGTCATGCCAACGGCGCGAAGTACTTGGCGTCAAAAAAACCGCACCTCTATGGTCAGTTTCAAAAGAATGTATATCTTAGATAGTATAATATAGGGTTTATAACCGCTTGAAATAAGTCGTTCAATTTGTGCGGTTTTCTTTACGACGATAATCAAAGTTTTTAGCACTTGAGTGACTTTATTTGTATGGGACGCATCGCGTAATAAATTCAGAATGTGTGTGTCAAATTTTACATTATGGAAGTTCATTTTCAACTAATTGATACCTAGGTGTAAATTGTAAATAACATCATAGTGCCTAAATAAAACAAATTTAAAACGATTGCACCATCCACTGGTTATATTTATTTTTCTCGACTATCCAAAGGTTGTCTGGAAGAGTCTCTCTAGCGATAAGGCCGCCTGTTGTTTACCTCTGCCTAATATATCTTTATGATGTGTTTCTAAACCGTTTTGTATTTTTATTAATGTGCAATAAAAAGTATTTGTATTGTATTGTAAAAAAAAACAAAGTAGTCTGTCAAGGTAATGGTGTCCGCTTACCATTGCGGGTCGTTCGCTTGTATGCAACCATCCAGATACAAGATGAGAAATTTCATTAGAATGCAATATTTTTAAACTATTCAAATAAATTGGAAATCATTAAATGCGAAACCTGTCCATTGCAGGAAAACTATTCTATAACCATTTATATTTATATCACATAAAATTACATTTGTAATAATAACATTCTCACGCCATTGGGGTCGCCGCTTACAAACCATAGAGAATGTGGAGCCGCGCTCGATAAAAAAATAAAAAAGACCATAAACAATAATAAATAAGGGATTTTGGAATAGGAAGAGAGGCGGCTAGAAGTCGTTCTGAGATTTGTTTAATTCATTCAGCTCGCTTTTCGCATTAATTCAAGTTTAAAAAAATTGAGATCGTTAAGACTGCGCAGTACGTTCGGTTCTCCATACAAACGTATTTATGCTCTCATTTTAAAACGCCAGGCTAGAATAACATGAAACTTTGTATACACAATGGGATCCAGCATATCTAGGTCGGACCATAGTTTCTGTTGCTTGAAATTATAATGGAGAAAAATACAGCGATTATTAAGGTTTTCATACAAGCCGTAAAAAACTCAAAAACCGCTGGATTTTTTTTCTTTTACAATTTCTAGCAACAGAAACTATGGTCCGACCTAGATATGCCGGATCCCATTGTGTATACAAATTTTCATGATATTCTAGCATGGCGTTTTAAAATGAGAGGGTAAATACGTTTGTATGGAGAACCGAGCCAGACCGAGCGTACTGCGCCCTCTTAAATAGCGCAACATTATATTGGCACTATATTTCAGTTAAACAGTGTAAAATAACTACATTATATCGTAGCGTGACAACAAAATGAAAAGTGGCTGTTTCGCTATATTTAAATCTATGCAACAGAATGTAGTTTTCTGCTTAAAATTGTGAACACAACCTGATAATATAATTACTGTAAGACTGTTACGCTATTTTGATACCAATTGTATAATCGCATATAAGTATTCCACAGACATCAGAGAAAAGCAGACTCGCAGTATTAACCTTTTCGCCGCCAGACGTCAAAGTAATTCGCCGTGCCCCTGACGCCACAACGGTAAAAAAATGATGTGCAAAGAAATAATGCCAATATAAAATTGAGCAGCTTCTCAGTAGATTTTCATAAAAAAAATTGTCGGCCAGTGCCGTCGTTGGCGTCGGGGTGACGATTTTACGTTGTCTATGGCCGACCGTGGCGTTCAAAAGGTTAAGCCAGATGATTTTCCATATAGTTGTCTCTTTAATCCGTATGATGCGTACAATCATTTTCGGCTTAACGAGTTGTCTCCATTTGAAAACACACCAGGATGTTAAATCCCATATAAACTTAACACACCACAACATCAGTTCAGTACAATTTTCAGCTATGAAGACGGAGACACTAACAGGTGAAGACCTGTCAGATGTCACTTGTCTGTCACTCTCAAACTTACTGATTTGTGCATTAGTGAGAATAGATCAGATGTATAGAAATCGTTTAACTTAAATGAGCGGATCTGCTATACTCTGATATCTGTGAGGTATTCCTAGCGCCACGGATGACAGGAGTCCTGTAAAGTCCGTTTTATATCAAAGCACTCTACAAACTCTCGTATAAGGTGTATATTCGCTTGCAAGAATGACATAAGTAGAGCTTTCAACATTTTAAACGTAAAATTGCACAATAAGTATTAAATCGACCATTCAGACAGCCCAATATCACTTGACTCTCAAATCGTGCATCAGAATGGGAATTGACCAAAATGACCAAACCTAAAGCCCGGTCGCGAATCAAAAATAATTTCGGACTCAACTCTATTTGTCTTTGTCGCACTCGAAAAGTAATATTGCCGTCACGCTCGCACTGTTGCGTTGTCCGTCCGTGTTGTATAAGATAATACGAAAAGCGAACAAGTCTCACAGACTTGGAAGGTTAAAAATAAATTAGGTTAAATTAGAATCCTCACTATTATAACTCGGAATGTTCATCTTTTTCATCTTTACCATCACCTAATTGCGGAATTTCTGTCACTTCTTCCACTTTCTCCTCTTGATCTTTGATCTCTTCGACCACTGGTTTCTCTGCACTTTCTTCCACTTTCTCTTCTTTAGGTTCCTCTGTGGCTTCTATAGTCTCTTCAGTTTTGTTTTCCTTCTTAATTGGCTTCTTAGGCCTCCAAATCTTCATTTTATTTACTAGATACTTAACTTCTCTATCTAGACCACCCATCTTCTCTCTAATGCTATCAATCGTCAACTTAATATCCTCATTCTTCTTCAATTCGTTCTGTTCTTGGATAGACTTGTCGAGCCATGTTTGGGTCTCTTCTATTTTCTTCTCAAGAACGCTGATCTCGACTTGTGTGAACATGTCTTTGTCTGGATTAACTTCTTGGGTGAAATTCTTGGCTGACTTCAGGAATTCATTGGAAGTATTAAGCATGCTACGTAGCGCTGCGATCGCATCAGGTCTTTCCCTATGCTCCCAATGTTTATAGAAGATTGGGTTTGTTTTCTCCTTAATTAAAGCAAGTTTTTCTTCGTACATTTCAGTAGGAGCTTCGTAGCCATCATCGTACAACCATTCAGAAGTCTCAGAGCATAATTTCTTAACTTCCTCTATCTGTTCAGGAGTACCGCACTCGGAAAACTCTTCCATGTCCATTTTCATCTGAGCGTCTACTACAAACGCCTCCAGACTGTTAAGAGCAGATTCCCTCTCTGCTCTCTTTCTGTCTATAGTGTCCAACTCTGAAATCTTAGCTTTAGAAGTCTTAAACTGCTCTGGAGATATAGGTTTTAGGACTAAGACTTGCTCGTCAGTTTTGATAGGTTCTTTAAGAATAACTATCTTAGGTTTAGGCTTCGCTTCCGGCTCTGTAGCGTTCTGCTTTTCTTCAGTAGCGTTTGCAGTTTCATTCTTCTCCGGTTCTTGCGCTTTTTCCTCTTTCTCTTCAGGCTTCTCTCCCTCATCAGCCCCGAAGAGTTTACTAATCGTGCTTCCTAGTTTAGAGAGCGTGCTGTCCTTCTCTTCTTCAGTAATAGTCTTCTCCGCCACAAATTCTACGTTAACCAAGCTTAGAATTCCAGAATCGTCCATGTTGAAGTGTGCTTTGATGCCTTTATGTTCAACATTATCACCGACATGTTTATTCAAAGCTGCTCCGACACCACTAAGAACTACCTGGGTAAGGTTGAGAGAACCTATGTTGGGAAGTTCCGCGGCCGGTATGTGGTCTAACTCTGCGTAGTTCACGTTAAACGAGAAATCGTCTGTGTGTTTGTTGAAGGTGATTACTTTCTTTTGTGGGTAGGGATTCATTGGGCTGAAGAGGGTCCTCTTGATCTGGAAGAAAAATGGTTGAATTATGAGTGCTTTGTGAATTTAAATAAATATATGTGGACAATCTTACACAAATCGACATAGTCCCAAACTAAGCAAAGCTTGTACTATGGGTACTAGACGACGATATACATACTTATATAGATAAATAAATACCTAAAAACATTGAAAACATTCAAGTCTCAGAAACAAATTCTTGTTCATCACACAAATTAAATACTTTGAACGCTATGTTGTTAAAATCTCAAAACTATTCATAAATTCTACAAATATAAGATATCCCAAATGTGTGACCAACAGTTTGTGATCTCTATGATTTGAGTGATAATGGTTCCCACGAGATGAATAATGGTTGTTAGTATACTATATATTAGGGTGGTATTCCACTCATCCAATATCTTTGTCCAATATACATTGGATCAAAGAAATTAGATGATTTCATCCAACTTGGATGGGACCCCGACATTTGATCAAAGATTCCGATGACATTTAAATCAAAATGGCTATGCATGAAAAAAAAAACTTGAACAAAGATATTGGATGACTGGAATAGGCCTCTGTCAAAGAAATTTGACCAAAGATTGGACAAAGATATTGGACGAGTGGAATACGACCCTTACAATAGAAAAATCACACTGTTACAACAACAAACCCCAACCTATCCCACGCGCCAAATTAAAAAAATATTATAAAGCAAAGTAAAGGTAATCTCACCCATTCCTGAAATCAGTAAAACAAGGTTTAATACTTTCTATTCAAAGAACACATGCTATTCCGGTGATGAAGTAGGACAGACGTTTAACCGGACGCCGCGAACAGCGCTCATAATTAAGGACCGTGTACCGGTCCGAAACACGTCGAGCGGTATTCGACCTTAAAGTCGTGAGTGACCAGTTTCATAAAAATATATTTTAATAAAAAGGCCAAAATTATTTTATCCAAGTTATTGTGATATTGTTACTATTTCTCATGAAGTTCTTGTATGCCAATGGAAGTACACTATAACTAACTTTGTTAAGGAGAAGCAAAAATGAAAACTAATAAAATCTATATGTCTAAAGCCGTGCAACCTTAGAAGTACATGAAGAAGATACATCACAACTGTCTATTGCTACTTAGGTTATTAGTTTCAAAGTGATGAATAACCCCTTGAATATTTTGTATCGTAATGCTTCTATGTAATCTATTCTCATTTATAATGCTTGTTAACCGGTGAGCAGCGGCGAGGCAATGAGAGTAATTTCATACTGTTAGAGATGAAATGGTCATGTGTTCTATTAACAAAATATTTATTTATTTGTTTCTAACAAAATTATCCACAATAGTCCCCGAGTCCCGAGTCCATCTGACATTATGAAGTTTCTTACATCACCTCGCCTCAGCTGGTTTGTGAAAAATCTCCCACTAACTACAGTGTAAAAATATAGACCAAATGTAACCGCTGGTTCGATAAGTGCATGCATGTTACGGTAACCTAAAAGACGCTTGCAAGCCAGAGACATACGAGCCATATCATATTCAGTCAGCACGCAAGGCTAGGTCTGAGAAGCATTGCATAACAATTTGTATTATAAGTGGAAGCTTTTTAACCCTTTAACGGTCTGACATATCTCCATATACATTTAATTTTGGACTCTAAATATTTCTATATAGATTGTCTTTTGTCTCGTGGATGGTGGTAAAAATATTCTCTCTGCCTTATAACGAGTTAACTCCTTTTTTTCTCTTTCCTTTGGACTCAAGGAGGTCACCGATCACAGGGCTTCAAACGATCGCTTGTATTCCATACTGATATTATAACTACATGCCTAACGCATAACGGAGTCTGTTCCTGAGGTATGGGAGCGGTAGGGGAGGGGTGTGTTTACGGAACGTCAAAAGACACCTAACTTCAGTCGGGTGTCAGTCTTGTTACCCCTCCCGTGCCGCTCCCATACCTCAGGAACAGACTCAGTTAAGCGTTAGACCTGTAACAAGGGAATATAAATCTCGCGAGATCTCGGCCGATTTTTCGAGATTCAATCTCGCCGGCAGAAATTGTCGATTTTTCAAATCTCGGTCGAGATCTCGCCCAAAATTTTCGAGATCTCGAACGAGATGACAAGTTCTTGCCGAGCAGGAAATTGTTGAGCCGATTCATGTTGGGCAGGGCTGCCGTGTGTAGGCAGCTTTAAAATCGCTGATTATAGCGCAGCGGCGCAATGTTTGCGGGAAGATATATGACTCACCATCTTGTCAACTCCGTCGACGTGTCGGCTGAACACAACTTGCACGGGCAGCAGCACCGCATCCTTGACGTTAAGCGCGGCCACCTTGTAACCCGTGGCGAGCGACGCCGCTCTGGAAACAAATCAATTTGTGTTAAGCCACAGAATAAATAATAGTACTACGTATAGAAGGCCCACCGTTAACAAATCCACCGTTTAGGTATGCCAAACGTACCTAAGCGCGGCCATCTCTTTCTATGAAATAAATGAACTTTATTCTGCAAGTAGGCCGCAATGGCACTTTTACAAGCCAAAATCTACTTGCGTTTCGGAAAAAGAAGACCACTGCCAAGAAGAAACGCCGAAAGAAACTCGACAGCCAGGCATTTTTTCGATCTCGAATCGACCTGGACTGACGATCTGGTCAAGATCGCGGGAAGCCGTCGGACGAGGGCGGCGCAGGACCGGTCATTGTGGAAATCCTTGGGGGAGACCTTTGTCCAGCAGTGGACGTCTTTCGGCTGATATGATGATGATGATGAGATGACAATCGATCGACAGGTACCAACCACGGTTACACAAATATTGTTTTTTTTAAGAGATCAGGCATAGCTGAATGTCGTCTCGCTCATATTTGGAACAGCCCAATTTTATATTATTGGCTGCTTTAATATTTTGGCCTCAATAAAAACATATACTCCGACCAGATGTCAGCTCAAACGATGATTTTTGCAAAGTAACGAACCGGCGTCCTATTTCCGTAGAAATTCGTGAAAGGAAATGAAGTCTCACTAAGCAGACTTTCTATTACTCTCCCGCTGTTGAAAGAAAATAAGGCTGCTCTAAGCCCACTTAGCAGAGAACCGTCTCAATGGAAGATTCTGTCGTAAAGAGCTAGCCGGAGATTCGCTGACGTCGAAAGCATTGAAAAGCTGTAAAATTTCCAGCTGAAGCAGCTAAAGTAAAAAAAGTAAAAAAGTAAAAGTAGTTTATTCTTCAAATTAGGCATATTACATGCACCTATGAACGTCAATAAACTACCACCGGTTCGGAAAAATAAACCTCTGCCACGAGAAGAACCGGCGTAAGAAACTCGGCGAGGTGTCATTTTTTCAAAACAATATACATTGTATAGTTAAATATAAAATTACAGTCTCAGTTACTACAAAAATAACAAGCTACAGTAGAAAACCTATTTTCGCGATAGATTAGCCGTGCAGGACACTATCACTGCCAAACATCCCTGTCCATGATGTAATCGTTTACCTTATAATATGCTTTTGAAATAAGTGTTTGTTTTACTACAGATTTGAATTTAGAATTGCTAAGTTCAGTAATGTGTTTTGGAATTTTATTGTAGAATTTAATACAATTTCCCAAGAACGACTTTTTCGCCTTTACTAGTCTATAGAAGGTTATTTTCAGTTTCCCAGTGTTTCTGGTGGCTATTGGTTTATCAGCGTTCGTTGGGAAATTGCACAAATTCTTCCTAACATACATTATTATTTCAAATACGTATAGGGACGGCAGGGTTAGAATATCTATTTCTTTGAAAAATTCTCTTAATGAGTCACGCGACCCCAAGTTATAAATTGCCCGGATAGCCCTTTTTTGCAAAATAAAAACAGTTTCAATATCTGCAGCTGATCCCCACAAGATTAGACCATAAGTAATTATACTATTAAAATAAGCAAAGTAAACTAACCGTGCCGTTGCCACATTGGTAAGCTGCCTTATTCTCCTGACTGCAAATGCAGCAGAGCTCAACCTACTTCCTATCGCTGTTATATGGGAACCCCACTGCAATTTTGAGTCCAATGTAATACCTAAGAATACAGTTGACGTAACAAATTCTAATGTTTGGCCATTAAGTTTAATATTTGTATCTAAGTTTCTATTTGACGAGTTCGCTAGAGAGAATTTCATACATTTAGTTTTTTTCGGATTCAACACTAAGTTATTGGCAGCAAACCAGTCAGATATCATGGACAGGGTATTATTTGGTTCAATGAGTTCAGTATCTTTCCTATTTACCTTGAACAGTAATGAGGTGTCGTCTGCGAACATTACAATGCCTGATCTTCGGCTTACCATATATGGTAGATCATTTACATAAACAAGGAACAGGAAAGGGCCTAGAATAGACCCCTGAGGTACTCCCATCTCTACCACTGTCTCTGACGAAAGGGCTTTATTTATCGCTACCTTTTGATTTCTCTGTGTTAAATATGATTTCATAAGATCCAATGCATGTCCTCTGATACCATAGAAATTAAGCTTACAAATTAAAGTTCCATGATCTACACAATCAAAAGCCTTGGAAAGGTCACAGAACACTCCAATGGCGTCATATGACTCTTCCCAAGACTGCAAAATAAATTTTATTAAACTTGCACCTGCATCAGTAGTTGATCTACCTTTCGTGAAACCGAACTGCTGTGCGTGCAAAATATTGTGTGAATTAAAATGAGAAACCAATTGCGTAAGCATTATTTTTTCGAATATTTTGCTAAACGCAGGTAGGATAGAAACTGGACGATAATCAGAAGGATTATCTCTATGACCTGATTTGAAAATAGGAACTACTTTACTACACTTCATTAAGTCTGGAAAAATGCCATTGTCTACACAACTATTAAAAATGAGAGCTAGAGTGGGTGCAACGACCTCGAGAATAGATTCCAGTACCATGACTGACACGCCCCATAAGTCCTCAGTCCTCTTTATTTTTAACATTTTAAAAGACTTCAGTACATCTAGAGGAGAAACATGATGAAATTTGAAAATATTTAGTGACTCTAATTTTACGTTCTCATTCAGAAGGGATTCTGCTATTGTGGTAGATGATGCCAAACTTTGAGTCGTGACTATAGGAATTTTGGAAAAGAAATTATTAAATTCATCGGCTACTTTTAGTGCATTAGTAATTAAATTATCCTCTATTTTCAAAGAAATCGTGGACTCTTTATTACTTCTCTGCCCAGTCTCTGTGTTTATTATTTTCCAGACAGTCTTGGCTTTGTTATCTGAGGACTTTATTTTATTATTCAAGTGCATTGCTTTTGCCTTTGTGCACACTGTTTTGAATAATTTGGAATAATCCCTAACATACTGATGGAAGCGTTCGTCAGTGGTGCAAGATCTCCTTTCATAAAGTTGGTATAAGTTATCTCTACTCTTTCGAATTCCGGTAGTTGCCCAATCATTAAATCTCATTTTATTGTTTATTTTAATACGCTTTTTACTACAAGTCCTATTAAATTCGTTACACACTGTATTCAGAAGCATTTTGAATTGATCATTCGGATCATTTGATTCTACCTGGGTGTTCGGCAAAGAAGCTAAGAAGCAAGATACACTTCAGCTATACACGGTTGCGGCGTTGAGTACAGCGGGCACGCGGGCGGCGCCGCCGGCCAACACTAGTTGCGCTGAAAATGACCCCTTCCCCCCCGCGGCATAGAGCCAGAGACAGGGGAAGGGAGAGAGAGCACCCTACATGTAAAATAGTAAGACACCTATAGACAGCTACCATGGCACTTCCGTCAAAGACCACTCGCAGTTGTAGAATTTTCTAGAAGTGAGACTCACCTATAGACGTCTCCCATGGCGGCGGCCTCGTCCGCGTTAATAGACCATCTGGGCTCGTATCCCTGATCCTTGAGCGCGTTGAGTACTAAGACTAGTGCTGGGCGGCACCGCCGGCCAGCACTAGCCTCAGTGAAGACGTGGTGTCGCCCGCGACAATCATCATCATCATCATCATGATGTCGCCCGCGACAATCATCATCATCATCATCATCATCATCATCATCATCATCATGATGATGATGATATAGACAGCTACGATGGCACTTCCATCAATGACCATTCGCAGTTTAGTTGTAGAATTTTCTAGAAGTGAGACTCACCTATAGACGTCTCCCATGGCGGCGGCCTCGTCCGCGTTAATCGATCGGCTGGGCTCATATCCCTGATCCTTGAGCTCGTTGAGCACTAAGACTAGTGCTGGGCGGCACCGCCGGCCAGCACTAGTCTCAGTGAAGACGTGGTGTCGCCCGCAACAATCAGACCCAGGGAAAATAACAGGGGAAGGGAGAGAGAGCACCCTACATGTAAAATAGTAAGACACCTATAGACAGCTACCATGGCACTTCCGTCAAAGACCACTCGCAGTTGTAGAATTTTCTAGAAGTGAGACTCACCTATAGACGTCTCCCATGGCGGCGGCCTCGTCCGCGTTAATAGACCATCTGGGCTCGTATCCCTGATCCTTGAGCGCGTTGAGTACTAAGACTAGTGCTGGGCGGCACCGCCGGCCAGCACTAGCCTCAGTGAAGACGTGGTGTCGCCCGCGACAATCATCATCATCATCATCATGATGTCGCCCGCGACAATCATCATCATCATCATCATCATCATCATCATCATCATCATCATCATCATCATCATGATGATGATATAGACAGCTACGGTGGCACTTCCATCAATGACCATTCGCAGTTTAGTTGTAGAATTTTCTAGAAGTGAGACTCACCTATAGACGTCTCCCATGGCGGCGGCCTCGTCCGCGTTAATCGATCGGCTGGGCTCATATCCCTGATCCTTGAGCTCGTTGAGCACTAAGACTAGTGCTGGGCGGCACCGCCGGCCAGCACTAGTCTCAGTGAAGACGTGGTGTCGCCCGCAACAATCAGACCCAGAGAAAATAACAGGGAAAGGGAGAGAGAGCACCCTACATGTAAAATAGTAAGACACCTATAAACAGCTACCATGGCACTTCCGTCAAAGACCAATCGCAGTTGTAGAATTTTCTAAAAGTGACTCACCTATAGACGGCTCCCATGGCGGCGGCCTCGTCCGCGTTAATAGACCGGCTGGGCTCGTATCCCTGATCTTTGAGCGCGTTGAGTACTAAGACTAGTGCTGGGCGGCACCGCCGGCCAGCACTAGTCTCAGTGAAGACGTGGTGTCGCCCGCAACAATCAGACCCAGGGAAAATAACAGGGGAAGGGAGAGAGAGCACCCTACATGTAAAATAATAAGACACCTATAAACAGCTACCATGGCACTTCCGTCAAAGACCACCCGCAGTTGTAGAATTTTCTAGAAGTGAGACTCACCTATAGACGGCTGCCATGGCGGCGGCCTCGTCCGCGTTAATAGACCGGCTGGGCTCGTATCCCTGATCTTTGAGCGCGTTGAGTACTAAGACTAGTGCTGGGCGGCACCGCCGGCCAGCACTAGTCTCAGTGAAGTCGTGGTGTCGCCCGCAACAATCAGACCCAGGGCAAATAACAGGGGAAGGGAGAGAGAGCACCCTACATGTAAAATAGTAAGACACCTATAAACAGCTACCATGGCACTTCCGTCAAAGACCACTCGCAGTTGTAGAATTTTCTAGAAGTGAGACTCGCCTATAGACGGCTCCCATGGCGGCGGCCTCGTCCGCGTTAATAAAACGGAAGCACACGTACGCCGGGTGCCTTTGAAATACCTAACATCGGGTCTTAGGACACACGAAATCGTTCGTGTTAGATTAAGTTAATTATTGTAACTTTTATATTAATTAAAACTTCATTTATTCGCCATATGAATATAATTTATCTCCTCTACTGCTGCCTCCCTATATAATTAGCGCGTTGAGTACTGAGACTAGTGCTGGGCGGCATCGCCAGCCAGCACTAGTCTCAGTGAAGACGTGGTGTCGCCCGCGACAATCAGACCCAGAGAAAATAACAGGGGAAGGGAGAGAGAGCACCCTGCATGTAAAATAGTAAGACACCTATAAACAGCTACCATGGCACTTCCGTCAAAGACCACTCGCAGTTTAGTTGTAGAATTTTCTAGAAGTGAGACTCACCTATAGACGGCTCCCATGGCGGCGGCCTCGTCAGCGTTAATAGATCGGCTGGGCTCGAAGCCCTGGTCCTTGAGCGCGTTGAGTACGGCGGGCACGCGGGCGGCGCCGCCGGCCAGCACGAGCCGGGCGCCGGGCGCGGCGCCGCCCGCCGCCGCCGCGCGCGCCAACACGCCCGACACGCGCGGCCACAGGTCCGCGCACAGCGCGTCCAGCTCTACTCGGGACACCTGGAAATAATACATTTTTTACTCCACTCTTAATTTGGGTGCGGTGGATTATATACACATCTGTTAGGCCTTATTTTAAAGAACTTGGCATATTAACACTGCCAACAATTGTGATTATGCAAATCGCAACTTATACCTACGAACACCTAGGCGAGTATAAAAAACGCGCAGACTCATCTCGGTTGCTGCGACACCCAAATAGGATTCTCCCAGTGAAGCGGCGGTTGGCCAAATCCGGAAAGATAACACACATGATGGGGCCAGCCTTGTATAACAAGTTGCCAGAGTCGGTCACGTCAGCTCCTTCCCTAACGAGTTTCAAACGGAAACTAAAAGAATGGCTCCTCGAGCACACATTTTATAGCTACGATGAATTTATGAAAATGGTGTGATTATTGATATTTAGATATTGTGCTGACTGAATAATAATTATTAGCTGTATAGGCATTAACTTATTAATGTAAATTTCTTTTTGCGAATTACTAATTTATTAATGTTGTAGTGGAAAATCCTGACATGTAATATTGATAATTATGAATATGAATAGGAAGGACGTACTCAGTTCGTCTGCATGTTTGCTTTAAGTATGTATGTTCCCCGATAACTCTAGACCACGTTGGCCGATTTTGATAATTCTTTTTTTGTTTTAAAGCAGGTACCCCGACATTGGTCCCATATAAATTTGGTGAAGGTCTGATAATGGCATCTAGGAAGGATCAAGGGAACTCCTCGAATTTAATAGGCACGCATATGCCGATTTCGGTGTTTTCTGTAGGTAACCAAGCATTGACTGACGGAAACCACAAATTGTGGCATAGCAAGTACAAAATTGGAGTCAGTTTTTTTTTGGTATAAATTATTATTACGTAGTTTGATATCTACAAATTATTTGTTAAAAGTGCTGCTTGAAAATCCACATTCATTTGAAAGATTTACCAGATCATGCATGACCAGATTTTTTCGTGTCCATACTTTACTATAAGCTAATTTACCAAGTGTTTAAAGTCCTTGTCATCGAACAGACTTTCAATCTCAGCATAATGGTCAGTGTTCGCCAACAACCCTATCTTGAGCCTCTTGGCCTCTCTCTCGGCAATTTCTCCAAAGCGTGGAGGAAGGAATATGCTCCCACCTCTTAACCAGGTAATGCCAGAATCCAAAAACTAAGAAAATCCTATACTACTTGGTGACTTACTAAATGTTTAAAATCCTTGTCATCCAACAAGCTCTCGATCTGAGCGTAATGCTCAGTGTTCGCCGACAGCACTATCTTAAGCCTCTCGGCCTCTCTGAGCAGTTTCTCCATAGCACGAGGCGAGGCACGAACATCGCCTCCGCCTTGCGCCTCCCAAGCTTTGATTAGGTGCTCGCGCAGACGAAGGGTGATTTCGAAGCCTCCGAGCGTTCTGAAAAAAAAATTAAATCGACAACTATTTATTTAACACTCCAGATACTACAGATTGTATACATGAATATAAAAATCCCTGCCTACGAAGCTGACGGTCCTCGGTTCGCATCCCGGTTTTTTATTCCGGTGTCCCGGTTTATCTTTAGCGGTGGTAGTTTATTGAATAAATCAGTTATACTTTTACTTTTTTAAACTTTTATCTTACCTAAATGAGGGCCCTTTAGGATGCACTTCGACCCAATGGGATCTTTTGTGTACCTACGCCAAGCTGCTCTCCAACTTTTCCACAAATCGGATGATGGAGCTCAGCTTTCTATGACTTCTTTCAAAGGTGGTATTGAGTTTTTAAAGTCACAAACTCGGTTTTTAAAATAATAAGAACACGTTTAGTTAGTTTTGTGCTCAAATCAATAAAATTGTAACATATTTTAAATTATATTTTCCTAGTCATAGACAATGAAGATCAAAAAATATATACAAAGGCACGTCCACACTGGGAACTCGCGGGTTTCGGGCGGTTTTCTTTGGCTGAATGCCATTTTTCCTTAGATGGTGTTGATATAATTTTGAAAAGTTTTTATTTTTTATTTAAGGTTTACCAACAGTTGTTTACTTCATTACATAGAAATAGAAAAGCTTTATTACATATACATCTGGTACATGTGTATGATATGTTTTGGTAGTATGGTCATTTTTAGGGTTCCGTACCCAAAGGGTAAAAACGGGACCCTATTACTAAGACTTCGCTGTCTGTCCGTCCGTCTGTCTGTCACCAGGCTGTATCTCAAGAACAGCGATAGTTAGACAGTTGAAATTTTCACAGGTGATGTATTTCTGTTGCTGCTATAACAACCAGTGGCGGCCGAACCTTGAGTGCACTCGTGCGTTGCACTACCAAAAATTAAACACCAATACCATCGTCATCAATAAAACAATCTCAATAATCTGTAATATACATACATAAATTACATTAAAATAATGCAAAGAAACCACTACGCTATGTCGTAGACTATAAAATAATTTTTCGCTCAGTCTCAAAAAACCTCTCCGTGCGCTTCGTGGAGCGCACGCACTAGCCAGTACAATTTCTATGAGAATCGCGTTAGAACGCCGGGCGCGTGAGACGGAAGATACTTCGTACAAACTGAATGAAGAAAAAGGTAAATCTCGTGCGGCGCACGGAGCCCACACGAGGGACCGGCGGCGATATTACCCGACCAAGTGAAGTTAACGCTCAAAATATAAAGCTTTTCTTGCGCTTCAATTGTCAAGTTGGCTTAGTTGGTTAATAACATGGCCTGCACTTTCCTTTTCTCGTATCGCGCCATTATTCGTAATTCGTGTTTATTGTTTGTTTTGTAAAGTGAGTGTGACTATGTGTTTAATGGAAAAAATAAGTGTGAACTTGAATATCGAGAATATTAAAACTTTTAGTGATTGATAAATTAGAAATAAAATCGGCTGGGCCGCCAAGGTCATGCCTTAATTTAAAACCATTTTCCAGGAATCAAAATCGACGGATTGAGGTACTTAATACAGATAAAATTTGATGGTTAGTAGGAAAATGTAGTTGTATTGCAATTTTTGAGTTATATAGTACTTATATTATAGTATTTCATATATCCATAAATTAGCGCACCACCGGTTCTCGTAGTCAGCAGCCGCCACTGATAACAACAAATATTAAAAACCGGTCAGGTGCGAGTTGGACTCTTTGCCGTTTTTATAGATAATGGTACGGAACCCTTCGTGCGCGAGTCCGACTCGCACTCGGCCAGTTTTTATTAAAACAAAATATGACCATTTCCGAGCATGTTTGAGCTCACAAATTACCTGTCGTACGCAACGCCAAGCACCTGCAGTTGTGGAACCGTCTCCACATAACCACGCTCCTTCACCTTCACGTTCTTGTACTCGACCAGGGCCGCCTTGGTGGAGCCAGCTCCCATGTCGAAGAACAACGCTTGCCACGGAGTCTCGTTGATTTCCTGGAGACAAAGTCACACCGTTTTACCTTTTGATGGTCAAAGACGGATGGTCGCCTTGGTGGCCTTTGGATGGTCGTTCGTAATAAGGGAAATAAGCTGCAGAGCCTAGCTCATAGACGCAAAATAACATGTCTGTGCGTCTTCTACAAATTGTAGTTCGGTGAGTGTGCTCAGGAGCTCAATGAGCTCATACCGCCTTCCCCCTACTTCCATCGGACATCCAGACGTACGGCTGGCTAACATCCTTACCTGGTCGAAAGCTCTATAATTCGAACCAAGCGCTTTGCATCATCTTTTATAATGTGCACTTCTAAGGTTTGGAATTCTCTACCGGCGCCTGTATTTCCGTGTTCATATAACCCAGACCTTTTAAAGGCACAAGTGAATAGATATCTTCTGGGTGAGCTAACTTCATAGTTGGCCTCATCTTTGCCCCCTGGCTAGATGCTGGCCAAGAGCAATCCCATTTAAAAAAAACGAGTCCTTGTTATAATTTAATTATTAAATACAGTTTTTGGCGGTCTGATATTTGAATGCTGTCCACGGTGCCACATATTGTAAGATTACGCTAGTTTTTTTAAGTTTATTTTGTGTGATACTTACTGGCCGGGTCATTACGCTGGATGAGCTTGTGATTATGATGAATAATTAGTACCTTTTATGTACTATAAATAGTAGTTTTTTGTTAATACAGGGATTTTTTACAATTAAGTAGCTTTAATATTTCTGACTTTGACACTTAAGAAAATACGCGTACTATTTTAGTGACACTCAACTACACAGTTGTGTAAACAGTATACACGAGCGGGCTAATTAATGAGGCAAATAAAAAAATATGCCGTGAGCGGCCGTGCCTTGATATTGGACAATTTTCACGGCCACTTGAATTTGAAATGTAGGTTAGTAACCCAGTGGAAATCGACATCAAAATTGAAAAGGACGATGTAGTTCTGGTGTTTTAGCATGTTGTATGGATCAGTTAGGGTAGTTTTAATGCAAATTTACAACAAAAAACCACTTGGGTTCGGTGCGCCTGCAAAATTGTGGGACTTTTTTCACTTAATAAATAAATAAATAAAATAAATACTAGGGGACAATTTTTTACACAAATCTAACTAGGCCCCACAGTAAGCTCAATAAGGCTTGCGTTATGGGTAGGTACTATATGACGATATATTTAATAGATTTATACTTAATTAGACAGAAATAGAAAACGTCAAGTCACAGGTACTTAATGTTCTGAGTCATAACTCATAAGCTCACATAATTTATCTTTTTCTTTCTGAAAGATTTTAACATGTACTCTTTGGGGGAGGCCTATGTCCAGCAATGGATGTCCTTCGGCTGATATGATGATGAGTAAGATTTTATCGAATCAAAAAATTTTACATGTCACCGTGGAATGAATTTGCATCCAGTTACGGAGCTTGAGATTTTCAAGACTATACGAGGACTCAAAAATACTCTCAGTTCGGGAATCGACGATATTCCTTCCACGTTATTAATGTCATTTTTCCCCAGGGACTTAAAGTAGCAGTTATAAAACCTATATATAAAAAAGGCAGCTCTCTCGATACTAACAATTATCGACCCATAGCACTCTTGCCCACCGTATCAAAGATTTTTGAGAAATGTATGTGCAACCGGGTTTATAAGTTTCTGGAAAAATACAAAGTTCTGAATGAAAACCAATATGGTTTTAGGAAAAGCCGTTCCACGACTCTTGCCATAACTAGCTATACACAAGAAATCTTAGAAACCATAAATAATAAATACCATGCCGTAGGACTGCTCCTAGAAAGGTCTAGTCAAAAGCTTATGATAAAGTTTGTCATAAGATATTACTTTTCAAATTATATAATGCGGGTTTAAGAGGTATTGTTCATGATTGGTTTAAATCGTACTTGAAAGACCGAACGCAACTTGTTCAGGTAGAGCACCTTAATCATGGGTCTAATGAATTAGAAATAATTCACTCTAATATTATAAGCAGGGCTCTATTCCACAGGGCAGTGTTTTAGGTTGTTTACTCTTCCTTTTGTACATAAACGACCTTCCAAAATCAATTAATGTAAAAAATATATTATACGCCGATGAAGTGTTCTTAGTTTATAAATTTCAGAAACACGATAACTATAACGAACAATTGAGCCAAAGCATACTCGTAAACCAAGTAAACAATTGGATGGGCGCTAACAACCTCTCGATATTTATTTTTTTATTTCGGTATTTACCAAAAAAACCAAATTGATACAATTTTGTCCTTATCATAGAGAACCATTAAAATTAAGTTTAAAACTAAATAATATAGACATCGAGGAAGTAGAAATTTTTAATCTTTTAGGTGTAACATTGGACACAGGAATGAATTGGAAGAGTCATATTGAAAATATAAAAACCAAAATATCAAAATTCTCATACGGAATTTTTACGCTCCGCAAAACGACTTGTTTTTCTACAGCACTATCTGCTTATTTCGCCTATGCGCACTCTTGGTTGCGTTATGGTAGTATCGCAATATGGGGTGACAGCACGGATGCTCACGACCTATTTGTGATGCAAAAACTGTGTATACGTATACTGGCAGGTATAAGAAATCGGGAAAGTTGTAGGCCTTACTTTATAAAATATAGCATACTCAGTCTACCATGCCTTTATATTTTTGAATTGAGCATGTACGCGCGAAAAAACTTACACCTTTTCAAAAAGCAACAAAATAGACGGTTCAAATATAAACTGGTTCAACCCACAGTCAACTTACAATCGTTTAGAAAGAGCCCTCAGTTCGCGGCCATAAAATGTTATAATAATCTCCCAATACAAATTAAGGCAGAAGAAACGGACAAGAACTATGAGAGCAAGTAAAGACATTCCTTGTCCAAAAATGTTATTATACAGTCAAAGATTTTTGTAACGACAAACTGTAAAACTATTCCATAAGATAGCTCTCATCAATTTTTCTACTTGAAAAGTATTGATATAAAGTTAAACTTATTTCTTCAACCACATTATCTATATATAGACCTTAGTTTTTAAGATAACATTGTTACACCCTACCAGGGTCCATGTGGCACTCTCTATTGTATTTAACATCCTTCTTTACCATGGTACAATGAATAAATGAATTATGAATTGCCCCCAAGATCTCACTATCAGAATAAGACTAATGTGTTAAAAAGAAGACAGCCTCCCTCATGGCTTGCTCCTGGTTATAGTCTATCACCCACCTTCCTCCTGAAGATGCCGTAGTTGATCGCGATGGCGGTGTAGTCGTTGATAAGCTGGAGTACAGTCAGCCCGGCCAACGAGGCTGCCTCCTTCATGGCTCGCCGCTCCGCCTGGTTGAAGTAGCCGGGTACCGTGATCACACACTCGCTAATCTGCTGGCCTGGTGACAACATCATACATTATCATCTTAGCCAAAGGAAGCCCACATCAAAATGGCAGTGGTAGTAGTAAAACAATTAAAAAAAAGTATAACTAGGTTTAGGCGCAGAAAGTCCCATTCGCAAACTGTCCATTTGTCCCTATCGCAAAACAGCCCCTGTACAAATTGTCCAGTTCTCAAGCCATCCCTTCACATGCACTAAACGCTTTTCGCAGAACATCCCTTTCGCAAAACAGAAACCTGTGCAAATTGTCCAGTTCTCAAACCATCCCTCCACATATACCTTTTTTTTATGATAGACTGACCAGCGATTTGCCTTAGCCTCACCTGATGGAAAGCGATGACAAGGCCTAAGATCTTGCACACGGGCTCAGTAATAGCCTATTCACTCTTGTCTTGAAGAGACCCAGATTGTATGTAACAGGAAATGCAGACGGCGGCAGCAAATTCCAGTCCATAGCCGTTAGCATTACGAAAGAAGAAGTAAATCGCTTCGTGTGAATAAATGGTAGACTGACATCCTTTTTGCTGGACATCCATTTCGCAAAACGGCCCCTATGCATATTATCCTGTCCGTCCCTTTACACATATGTATTATTTTCGCAGAACACCCCTGTCGCAAAAAGGTCACTGTGCAAACCATTACGTTTAGCAAAGTGTGCCGTTTGTTGCTTAGTTTCTAATACAGTCAATCGCAGAGAAACGTAGCCCTAACGTAACCCTGCATAGAAGTTTTAATGGGGGTAGTTGATTTGTGGAGGGTTTCTCTGCCGCTGTAGCTGCACATGAAGTGAATAATGGTTTGCGTGTGAGTGAGAATGAAATCTGGTAGTATTTTGCCATTTGACACGACAGATGTTTAATAATACGGTAATTGATTGACACTTCTTCATTCAGGTCTATTCATATTCAGAGTGCAGCTGATGGGAAAGTGTTACACACATCTGTACTCTGGTTTACAACTTACCATGGTTGACCTCTGCAAGCATTACAGACATCTGTACTCTGGTTTATAACTTACCATGGTTGACCTCGGCAAAGTCCTTAGCCTTGGCCAGAAACTGGGCTACCAGTTCCTCGGGGGTGAACCTTGTGTTCTCGTCATGGACGAACTCTGGAGTTCCCCGCTCTGACTCCACAATCTCATAGTAGGGGAAGCGCTCCCTAGAATAAATGAAAGGGCGGTCCTAAAGTTAATAAACTAAAATCTTTTATTTTGAATTTTTTTCATATGCAGTTAAAAAAAAATACTAAATATATTCCATGTGGAATAATAAATAGGATGTTAAATGTTATTTTGTGATTTTCTTTTTGTCATTTTGATTTTATTCTGGATACTGTCTTTTCTATTTTTAATATATAATTTTTTTAGTTTTGATGTTCCTATTACGAACTTGACCAGATAATTAATTTCTTAATTTTTTCATACCTACATCATATTGTTTTTCTTAAATCAATAGCATGAATAAATTTCTCTAAATAATGATCTTAGTATAATGTTTAAACTGACGATTCGAAACTGGTTGTTGATTCGAAAAAGATGTGAACATAACTGTATTGTTAACCTTTAACTGACGATGTGTTTAGAGCACTATCAAAGTAACACTTCATGTCACGGTGACAAAGTTCAAAATATAGACATGACGTCTGTGAGACGTATACCACGTCAGTTAAAGGTTAACCCTTTCCACGCTAAAAAACATAATGCTGCACTCCTTACACCACGGCAATAAAACAACAGATTAAAAATAAATTAAATGTGTCAGCATTTGCTGACATAAATGTTTTTTTTTACACAATCGAACTAGTCCCATAGTAAGCTCTATAAGACTTGTGTTATGGGCACTAGACGACGGTATATTTAATTGTATATGTACATATACATAAATACATAGAAAATATCCAAGTCTCAGGAACAAATGTTTCTGCTCACCGCAGAAACAAATGCCCTTACCTGGATTTCGTACCCGGGACCTCTATTTTCGGAGGCAGTGTCACTACCAACTAGGCTAAACAGGCCAACATGGCGTCATAGTCACAAATACCGGTGTTATGTATTGCCGACTGTGGTGGTAAAAAGGTTAAGGATAAAGGGTTACTCAGACATTTTTCTGCCTTTGGGAACATCTATTATTTAAGAACTTGACTGCACACAACTTGTCATTGCTTTTAGATTGTGTTATATATGGACAATGTGGGTAGTGTTTATCAATTATGTGCCAAGTGAGGTAGATGTGAAAAAGCAGTCTGTCACCTGGATTTCAGCCAGCTCATGTGTCTTAGAGCCTAAATGTGAGTATATAATAGTGGCGACGAGGATAATTGTGGACAAACGTGTTAATTAGTGTGAATAGTGAGTCTGAAACAGTGTACAAATAGTTTTACCAAAAATGGGGATAAAATTTGGTGAGATTGATATAGCACATGGCTGCTGGAAAAATTATATAGAAAGGTTTTCTTTCTGCCTAGAAGCCAGCGAAATTACAGAAGATGCTAAGAAAAAGGCAAATTTATTAGCTGTTTGTGGTCCTGACTTGTATGAGTTAATTGTATCTTTGATAGCTCCAGAAAAAATAAGTGCGGTTAGTTTTGCAAACATCAAAGTTTTTTTGGATAATCATTTCCACCCGACGCCAAATGAAATTGTACAATCATACAAGTTTCATTCTAGGCACCAGGAAGACGGGGAAAAGATAAGGGATTATATTGCTCAACTGCGGAGATTAAGATTTTTCTGTGGCAACACTCGCCAACGTCAAACGTCAAAGTTGTATCAGCTGATTAATTTTAATATAATAATTAATATTTTACGATTAAAAGTAAATTCGAATGGTGAAAATAGAGTAAATAAGCGACACCAGTGTTAGTTTAATATATAATTCCTTAGTACAGTGCCCGGGCACTCGTGTATTTGAAGCTG
This sequence comes from Notocelia uddmanniana, assembly GCA_905163555.1. Classification (NCBI taxonomy): domain Eukaryota; kingdom Metazoa; phylum Arthropoda; class Insecta; order Lepidoptera; family Tortricidae; genus Notocelia; species Notocelia uddmanniana. Next base: position 23,676,565 of record LR991068.1, read on the forward strand.
TCAACGGACGTTTGTACGTTGGAGCCTGGATTTGAAATCTGTGTTCGTTTCGCAGTCCTATTTGCTTGCTTTATTAATTATTTGTCTAATTGTGTGTATAACAAGGCGTAAATCATTGTACAGAATTGTATTGAAAGGCAGTGTATGGGCATAGTGAGACGCCAGAATTTCATGTAAGTACCTAACTGTAATTTCGCTTAGTTTGAGTAAGCAATTCCTTGTTTTGTTTTTGTGCTTAACTAAAGAAAAACAATAATGCTAACTCGCAGAGCAGCTGCTGCGGCTCGCCAGCAGGAAACTGATAAACTTCAACTTACCTTGCTTGAACTAAAAACATCCAAGGAATTGTGTGCTCAATTGCTTGGTGAGAGAGAGGACAGTGAGAAGGAACTATTATTAGTACTTGATAGCAGAGATAAGTTAAAAAAAGATTTATGTTCCTTAGAAAGTGATTACAATGATGTAAATTCTGAGCGGGCCCGGCTTCAGGAGACGGTAGACCGGTTTACTGAGTGTGGTGCTGCATATGAAGAGGCTTTGAAGGACATTAACTCACTGGAGAGAGCGCTACATGATGCCCACGAAAAAATCTACGACCTACAGGAAGCCCAAACTAAAGCTGCAGAGGCTCAGACTCAGAGTTTATTCGAGGAACTGGTCGGGCCCGACTCAAAGTTGGCTACCTCTGCAATTGATAATCCTGTGGTTACTATAGATTTAACCAATGATTGTAACACATCAGGGTTAGAACATTGCAGCGGTAATAAACTAAAGAAATATCTTAGACTGAACAGATTCATAAAAAAAACACAAACATTGTCAAAACGGAATAAATTGTTTTTCAAGAACTTGAGATTTAGCAAAATTAATGTGAATTTAGTGGATAAGTTGGATATATATTCTGCTCAGTTGAAAAATAGTAGATCAAAATATGAAACTGACACACAGATATTGAAATTAAAAATTCATAAGTTGGAGGACTCAATAAAATCTTTAGATAGGATGAATGAAAATTCAAAAAAAGTTATTAATGAATATTCATTAGCCATGGATGATTTAATAACACAAATTAATTATAACTCGGAACGGTTTGAGTCACTGACCAATGGCCAGTCATGTTTATGTAAACAAATGAGTGGTCATTTATCAGATGGTCCATCGAACCCACACCTTTGTGCCAGTGTACCTCCACAAGAACAAAATAATAATAGCTCCTTCCACACTTCAGAAACGAACACACCTAATGTAATTATGTACTGTGATGAGTTTGGAAGTAATATGGGCACATATCTAAGCGATCACTTAACAGGGCTTAGCGCAATAAGCAATTGTCTGCCTTATAGTAGCCTTGATAATATGTCACATCAAATTATGAGTGATAATAGTATTCATTCTAAAACAACACTGCTTATTCTTATGGGTAACAGAGGAAATGTGAACAAACATAATTTAATTAATTTTTTTGAAAAATTGGACACATTAACTGTAAAAGAAATTATTATGTTCACATTCCCCTATTGTCATCAGATTTCAAAGGCAGAAAATGACACTAGATATAATTTGAATATAGCTCTGCATAATCTCTGTACATATAGTAGTAAGTTTAGCATAATTGACACTAACAAATATGTTGGTAAACACAATTTATTGACTAAAGGTAAGTTTTACCTTTGTAATTATTATAAAAGACAAATAGCTTTGTCACTATCCTATTTATTTGACATTTCTGCCAAGAATTTGGCACATAACTCTGCTCCTATTGAGCAGTTCAATATACAGTTGGAATTGGTTCCAGTTTTAACCAATCATTTAAATTAGATTTTAAGACAAAGGAGTACTCAAACTCTGGCAATTTAGTTATTAATAAATTTAATGAAAGATACTGCCATCATGGAAAATATATGCACCTGGTTCACCAAAATATTCAGTCTATTAGAGGAAAAGACTTACAGATTGAACTCTTTTTGAATGATTATAATATTGAAATATTGTGTGTAACTGAACATTGGTTAAAAAATAATGAATTAATGCCTCAATTTAATAACCACCAGGTGGGAAGTTCGTTCACCAGACTTAGTTCCATACATGGTGGGTCATTAATAATATTACATAATAAATTAAAATTTAAGGAACGTAAGGACATTGTATCCTTGTCTGTTGAACGGACCATAGAAATAAGTGCAGTAGAATTAGAGCAATTTATTGTTGTCTGTGTGTATAGGCCGCCATTAAGTAATTTTGACCTTTTTGAAAGCATAATGGAATCCGTGCTACTTAAAATATCACTCTCTAGTAAGAAATTACTTATATGCGGAGACTTCAATGTAAACATTTTAGAAAATTCAACAACAAGTATCAGATTGTTGAATCTTTTCAAATCTTGTAATTTGAGTCATATATTTACGGAGCCTACTAGAGTCACTGCTACAAGCGCCACCTGTATAGATAACATTTTCACTAATATTGTTCCAATCACTAAAAGTGTAATCAGTAAATTAGAATCAGATCACTTAGGTCAATTAATGGTATTTGAGACATTAAGAAGAAATACCCTGAGGAAACAAATAACTATTGTACCAGTAACCACGGGCCGTATGGAACGAATGAAGCAAAGTCTAGTCCAGGCGCTACCCTTTCTGTCTTCCGATATGAGTCCAAACGAAATGTACAATTCATTTTTTCACACTTTTATGAAACATTATAATGCGATTTTTACATCCAAATCGGTCGTGGTTGGTGGGACATCAGTTTTTAGTGAGTGGGCTACTGAGGACTTACATAAACGTAGACAAGCACTGTATGCTTTATATGAGGAACGCCGGTTTAATATGAGTGATGAATTTAAGGAACATGTCAAACAATATTCTAAGAAATTTAAAATAGATTGTCATATAGCTAAACGTAATTTTATAAGCCAGAAAATTACAAATAGTTCGGACATTATCAAAACAACATGGAAATTAATTAATGTGGAAACTGGTAGATCAAAGCACAAAATGAATGATCTTAAACTAAAAATTGATGGCATAATTATAGATTCAAGTTTAGAAGTAGCAACAGAATTTGAAAAATTTTTCACTGAGATACCAGTATCCACAACAAAGACATTAAATTCTTCACCTTCGTCTGCCGTTACATTGTTAAAAGATAACGCCTCAGAATGTAGTGGAAATCTTCATTTTGAGTATGTTAGTACCCCAGATGTAATAAAGGCGTTTAAATCAATTAATGTCAAAAAAACTGGTGATCTCTGGGGAGTCTCTGTCCATGCTGTCAAATCTCTAATAGAAGTCATAGCGCCTGACTTGGTAGTTGTATTTAATAACAGTATTGACTGCGGTGAGTTTCCTGATCTAATGAAACATAGTAAAATAACTCCTTTATTTAAATCAGGTAGCACTTCTGACCCCACTAATTTTAGACCAATATCTGTGCTGCCAACATTTAGTAAAATTTTTGAAAAATTAGTTTTGTCCCAATTAATAAGACATTTTAATGCAAACAATTTAATGCATAATAAGCAATTTGGTTTTACGCGGGGTCGCTCGACAACCGACGCGGCTGTTGAGCTAACTAAACATATATTCGATGCCTGGGAAGAGTCACAGGATGCCTTAGGTATTTTTTGCGATTTGTCCAAGGCCTTCGACTGCGTATGTCATGAAACATTAATCAGGAAACTGCACTACTATGGAGTTAGAGGATCGGCACTGAATTTGCTAAAATCTTATCTATATGGTAGAATACAAAGGGTCGATGTGAATGGACAGCGATCTCCAGGATCAGTGGTCTCGATGGGTGTACCGCAGGGATCAATATTGGGACCTTTCCTATTCCTTATCTACATAAATGACTTGCCATACCTCGTAAAGACCCACCATGATATAGTATTGTTTGCAGACGATACCTCTCTTATATTCAAAGTCAAACGACAGCAACAAGCTAATATAGATATAAACAATGCTATTTCTAAAGTAGTTAATTGGTTCAATGTCAACAATTTATTGTTAAATGAGAAAAAGACCAAATGTATCAAGTTTGTCACGACTAACGTTAAGCACAATCAAACAAGTGTCATTGTGAAAGATGAGGAATTGGAACTAGTGGATAGTACAGTTTTTCTTGGATTAACATTAGATTCCAAACTCCAATGGGGTCCCCATATTGCTAATCTCTCGAATAGACTGAGTTCTTCAGCTTTTGCCGTGAGCAAGATCCGCCAACTGACAGACGTGAAGACAGCTCGATTAGTATATTTTAGTTACTTCCACAGTATTATGTCGTATGGTATTTTACTATGGGGCAGTGCTTCAGATATTAATACCATTTTTGTTCTGCAGAAGAGGGCTATTCGAGCAATATATAAAATGAACCATAGAGACTCACTTAGAGATAAGTTCAAGAACATTAATGTAATGACATTGCATTGTCAATACATCTATGATAATATTGTGTATGTACATAAAAGCATTGTAAATTTCAGGAAGAACTGTGACATACATAATATTAATACTCGAAATAAACACAAACTCGCGGTGCCCACCACTCGCCTACAGAAAATTAGAAAATCATTCATGGGTAATGGTGTGAAGTTTTATAATAAGCTTCCAAGAAATGTAACTGAATTATCTATTAATAAATTTAAAAATTATGTAAAGCGTCAACTCATATCGAAAGCATATTATAGCACACATGACTACATGAATGATAAAACACCGTGGGATTAATTGTGACTGAAATATTAATGAATTAATCATTATGGCGTTAGATATTAATATGATCTTTTTTTTTGATATTTTGATTTTATTCTAGAAACTGTCTAGATTTCTATTTTTTATATATTTTTCTATTATTATTATTATTTATTTTTTGACGATCCTATTGTGAATTTTACTACAATATAATTTCTTACTTTGACATGTCTACAACAACAATATTTATTTTGAAGAATAATAATAGCATCAATAAATTGCTCTAAATAATTAATTAATATATATGTTAATACATGTTATAACTGACGATTCGAAAGTGCTTGTTGCTAGGCCTATTTGAATAAAGAATATTTTGACTTTGACTTTGACTTTGACTTTGACTTTGACTGCAACTTTGCTGACTTGGACCGGACTCTCCGGGACCGGTTAGTTTGTGGTATTAGGGATAAAGACGCACAAAAGAAATTACTTCAAAGTGGTTCGCTGATATTCGAAGGAGCATGGAAGATAGCACTGGCACATGAAGCTGCGGGAATTGATTCCAACATAATAGTGATATCGGCCTCCGGTAACCCAATGGGCGACGCAGAGGTGCCAATGGAAGTAAACAAGGTCGTAAATAGTAAAATAGACAAGCAGACAGAAAGATTTACCTGTTTCCGGTGTGGCAAGGCACATCGAGGAGGGTGCAGATTCAGATGGTCAAAATGCAATCAGTGTGGGAAGACAGGCCACATTGAAGCTGTGTGTATGCTTAAAGACTTGGACTGATAATAGATTATGTTTGTTGGGAAAAACCATGGTGAATGTCCAGTATAAAGGAATAAATAAATGTTTACCAATTTTTATTGCTAAAGGAAACGGTCCTAGTTTAATAGGGCGCAATTGGTTTCGCGATTTAAACATTCAAATAGAGGGAGTCAATAGTATCTCTGTTGATGATAACAAAAAGGATACACAATTGAAGGCCATTCTTCAAAAAAATGCTGAGGTATTTCAGGAAGGTTTAGGCAAATATACTGGACCGGTTGTGAGCATTCGACCCAAGGAAGGGGCTAAACCAGTATTTTACAAGAGTAGACCTGTGCCTTTTGCTTTAAAGGAGCGGGTATATAAAGAAATAGACAGGTTGGAATCGGAAGGAGTTTTGGAGGCAACTTCACATTCGGAATGGGCGACACCTATAGTTCCAGTGCTCAAGCAAGACGGCAGGGTGCGTCTGTGCGGGGATTATAGGTCTACAGTGAACGCAGTGACGGATACGGATACATACCCCTTGCCCACCCTCAGTGAAGCTTTTGCTGAATTACAAGGTGGAGTACTGTATACAAAAATTGATTTAGAACGCGCTTATACCCAGGTGATAGTCGATGAGGCAACGGCCGATTTGTTAACATTAAATACACCTAAAGAGTTATATAAGATGAAAAGGTTGCCTCAGGGAGTAAAAGCCTGTCCAGGTATTTTTCAGAGGCTGATGTCATCATTATTGGCGGGCATTCCTGGAGTAGCCGTTCTACTAGACGATATAGTAGTGACAGGCGGGGGAGTACACGAGCATAATAGAAGACTCGAGACAGTACTAAAAAAGTTACGAGATGCCGGACTGCGAGTAAACAAAAAAAAATGAAAATTTGCCGCCAGAAGGGTGCAATTTTTGGGGTATGTCATCGACGAATTCGGTATCCATCCATGTGAAGAGAAGATTCGTGCGATCGAGAAGACACCGGCACCGCGTAACGTGAAGGACCTCCAAGCATTCCTGGGGCTGATTAACTTTTACGATCGGTTCGTGCCAAAGAAGGCTTCAATTGCCGAACCGCTGTATAGGTTATTGGACAAGGAAGGCCAATGGAAATGGGAGAGGTCACATCAAGACGCTTTCGAGAAGTTAACGAAGATGCTGTCAAGTGAGAGGTAAGGTGTCCACCTTAGTACATTATGACATTAAAAAGAAACTCATTTTATCATGTGATACTTCTCAGTACGGACTGGGGGCTGTGTTAGAGCATGAGATGAGTGACGGAAGTGTTAGACCAGTGATGTTTGCGTCAAGGACCATGAATACACATGAGCGTAACTATGCGCAAATAGACAAGGAAGCGGCTGCTATAATATTTGGCTTAAAAAAATTCCACCAGTTCATAAGTGGTCGAAGAGTTATTATCAAGACGGATCATAAACCTTTGTTGGGGATACTCGATTCGAAGAGACCCATCCCGAATATTATTTCACCTAGAATGTTGCGGTGGGCACTTCTGTTGAACTCTTACGACTACGACATACAGTATGTGGAAGGCAAAAAAATTGGAAATGCAGATGCCCTTAGCCGTTGGCCAAGTCATGAAGAGACATCGGAGGAAGAGTTTTCAGGGGTTCTACTAATTGAGGAGACGCCATTAGAATTGGAATTTACTGCAAGAGAAGTTGCAAAGTTAACAAAAAGAGATAAGTGCCTAAGTAAAGTGCTATTCTGGATACGTAATGGATGGCCAGTTAAATGTGAAGAGAATTACAAAAATTATTGGCAGAAAAGAGATGAGTTATCGATGTACAAGGATTGCATTTTATGGGGAAATAGAGTGATTATACCAGAGAAAATGCGAGCTAAAGTATTAGAAGAGCTCCATTTGAAGCATGACGGAATCGTTATCACGAAAGCTATGGCAAGAAGCTATTTTTGGTGGCCGGCAATCGATAAACAGATTGAAAACATGGTAAAAAAATGTAATGTGTGTGCAGAGAATAGAAACATGCCACCTAAAGTGACACATCAGTGGATAAGGCCAAATAAAGCATGGTCTCGATTACATCTCGATTACGCAGGACCATTTCAAGGGAAGACGTTTTTAATAATAATTGACGCATATTCTAAATGGCCCGAAGTCAAGATTGTACCGGACATGAGTAGTTCTACGTTAATTAGAATATTACGGGACGTGTTTGCTCAACAGGGCCTTCCTGATGTAGTGGTGAGTGATAACGGCAGAAGTTTTGTCTCAGATGAATTCCGAAAATACCTGGAGTCTGAAGATATCAGGCAAGTGTTATCTGCTCCGTATCACCCTGCGAGCAACGGTCAAGCAGAAAGAACGGTGCAGACAGTAAAAGCAAAATTAAGGAAACTATCATCAGGACCGTGGGAAACGAGGTTGACAGCTCTATTGTATGGATTACGTACCACGCCAAACAGTATCAATGATAAGACTCCGGCTGAGCTCCTTAATAACCGACGTTTTAGGACCAGATTCGATAAGTTAAACCCCCTTTCTTTTAGAAATGAGGACAGAGACGAAACTATAGAAGAAAATAGTAACACGAAGATCAGGGAATTTGAGATAGGTCAGTCAGTATATATAAAAAACTACGGTAATGGACCCCGTTGGTTGAAAGGAACAGTGGAGAAACGTGTGGGAACGTGCAGATATTTAGTAAAATGGAATAATAAACTATTAATGCGTCACATAAATCAAATGCTCAGTTTCGGTGGGAAAGAACAACAGACAGATAGGAAAGCAACTGCTGTTGCTGAAGATGATGATTACGATGATGAAGACAGTAGAGTCTCTATACCATCTCCACACCGTTGGGCGGACATTATTGGAGTGTCAGGACCACAGGACATCACTATCCAACAGAATTCACAAGATGTCACAGCAACCAGCAGCCATAAACGTGCGAGACCAGGAACGCCTCCTGAATCACCAGAGTACAAACGAATGGCGTTAGCTGATAGTGACAGTGAGTTGGATTTGTCCGAATCTACGGATACAAAGACTGAATCTGAATAGTAGAACTATTAGAATAGAAAACTAATAATAGCATAGAGTTAGTCTTAGGATGTGAATGTTATTTGTGTAAAGTGTAAGTGAACATTATGAATCAGTGAACTCTCTTAGTGGGGGAGGTATGTTATATATGGACAATGTGGGTAGTGTTTATCAATTATGTGCCAAGTGAGGTAGATGTGAAAAAGCAGTCTGTCACCTGGATTTCAGCCAGCTCATGTGTCTTAGAGCCTAAATGTGAGTATATAATAGATTGATTTAACAGTATACTCAGTTGTGTTCAGCAAGAGATGTTTAATAGAGATGCGCAGAATATTCGGTTTTTATTCTGTATTTGGCATATTCGGCATATTTTTTAATATTCAGTATTCGGCCGATTAGTTCGGCTCAACTGTCGACAATTTTAAAGGTTTTTGTTTAATAGTTGCCACAATGCAATATAATCACTGCCTTGTGAAATTTAAATTTTTAATGTTATTTGACCTTTTTTATTATCTACATTTCTTTGATAATGATCACCCAATGGACCCGGGTATGTCCTAAAACTAAGACCAAGACCACCGGAGAATGGGCAGCAGCATTCCTAGAGTGCGGTGGAGATACTGCGATCGCCAACCCGCATGCCAAGCGTGGCGATTATAGCATTTACCCCCCATGAAATTGGGGGAGCCCTATGTCCAGCAGTGGACGTCCTAGGGCTGATATGGTGGGATGGTGGATCAAGAGTTTTACCGCTAAAGTAATATGTCTTAATTTCGGTTCGGGAAAAGCTGGATCTATTCGGCCGAATGTTCGTATTCAGTGAAGCTCGTATTCGGGGCATCTCTAATGTTTACTAATCATAACTGAATAACCTTATCTTAAGTGAAATGGAAACATAGCCTTTATGAACCAAACTTTCCAGTTAAAAGTAATGATTATTACTTCTCATTAATTTTACGAATTGGTAAAGATAACAGTATAGGGCAACTTGAAAAGGCATTTTAAGCAATGAACATCCCATTATAATTAAGTATGCAAAGCATGTGATGTCATTGAAGTGAGTTCACTGCTCATCTGAACCAGTTGTCTAATCAAAGTATTACTTGAAAAGTTTGAAATTGCATCATATAAAAAAGACACTCACTTGTAGGCCTGCACGAGCGGATGATCGTATGATTTCCCAAGAAGATCTAGAAGATACTTGTACGAGTTCTTTGGGAACCTAACACCAACGGTAACTGCGTCCTCTCCGAACGTGCGCACGCCGTCTCTGAACGCCACTACCGCCGGGGTTTTCCTCTTTGACTCCTTATTCAACACGATCTCCATCGGTACACCCGGCGACACAATCCCAATTTTCAACCATTCCGAACCCAAATCAATAGATATCACAGCTGCACCCTCCACAGACGGACTCCAAAGCGCTGCCAGCACCACTAAGCTCCACACTCCATACATTTTCTGTAAAATATCACACTTTAATTGACGAGAAAGGCAAACACCAAAAACACATCAGCGATTACACGAGTAACTTGACTTGAATTTTTAATGTGCTGAGAGAAGTATGCACTTACGTATTTAAATGCCATGCTATTTTATTAATTTAACATCCACCCTCGATATTTCACCACGATTAATTACTTATTATACAGTGGAATTAAATCTTTTACACATTGTGCCGCAGAACTTCTTTCTAAAATAGGCCAGCTGCTTTCGTCCACGTCAAGTTAACGTGTTTTCTTCTTTTTGGTTGAACGAAAGTTGCCAGCCTATTCAGCCACATTGTCAGTTTCTTTTTTTAGAAATTTATTGAATTTCTATGAACATTTATTTTTATCTATAAATAGTGTTATTATTAATTGGTTAGTCCTTAATATAATTTTAATTATTCATTCATTTTGTATAGAATTGGTACGCTGACGTACGCTTTCCATTGCCTTGATGAGACTTGTTATTAAAAGGTTTTTAATCACAGTATTGCCATTAAAATATTATATTTTCCCTATAGAAGATCATTATCCACTTTTTTATAATATTTTGTATTAAAAAATGGGTTACTGTATGCTGAATTTATTTCGTATAAATAATGTGAAATTATAGTGTGAACACTAAGATCGCTCACGAAAATGTGAGTTCTTGATTGATTTATAAAATGTTGTCATGGACACCATGTTCGAATACTTACTGTAATATTTGTAACAGATTTGTTATTCATTGAGTAATAAACAAACGCACAGGCTATTTCTAGCCATACCGACCTATAGTAGGTGGAACTAACGAAATGCATAAATGAATAGGTGCTACTGAAGGAAAGAAGACAGACTTAAGCTTTTGACAGATAAAAAACCAATACATAACATAACTAATCTAACGTACCCTAACGTTGATCTTTTTATGTAGCGATAGCTTTCGAGCGACACAGGCTTCCGAACTTGTCATTGACTTTTTGATACACACAGCTTAAATAACCAAATATATCAGCAGCAAAGTAGCTTAGAACATTCTCTCTTTGTTTTATTTGGGAGGATAGTTAGTGCTTAGTAAGAAATAAATGACATATGAGTTACCTCTAAATCACGATGCAGTCTTAATGCCGTCAGTTTGTCAATTTTAATGTCAACTTTTTTTTTTCTGCAAAAATCTTACTTACACTGTTATAAGCACTACAGAATAATTTGAAATAGTCGAATCGATAAAGATACCAAAAACGAAGTATCTCCTTCTCTGTCGCTCGAATGTGCAAGTGCGATAGAGAAGCCGATATTTTGTATTTGATTCATGATAAGCCCTCAGCACAGCATTTTATTTTTATTACAAAAAGTTAACATTATAGCATGGGAACATTTATGAACAGACGTAGGAATCCGTGGGGCAAAATTGTTTGACAAGTAGGGAGTTCCAATATCGATAAACTCAACTATCGATGTTAGTTCTATATACTAGTGATCACTCAAGGGTTTGCTTGTAAAAATATGTTTATAAGAGAAAAAAAATACTCAATACTCTTTATCGTTTTTAATAACAATTTTATAGTTTTACTCGTCCCAATTATTTTCTTCGCGAATGTCTCATTTCTATTGTTAAAGTAAACGACGAGAATTCGTTTATATATTTTCGGGCGTTAAGCGTCTCCGTCTTGGCTGATAAATCCATTTCAGGTAGCCAAATGACTTTTCAATTTCAGTGGAGGTTATAGGGGCATAACAAAATTTCATAAAGTGATCTACTGTACCCCGTCTATTCTTCGGTTGTAAAATGATTTCTTTACCTTTTTGTAGAATATTAGTTTTTTCCATAGTGTCCTACCCGGAGTTATTGTTGAAAACATTTTTAAATTTATTGTGTATATTTTTTCCCTTTTCGTCCAAATATATGTTACATAATGTAGACTGTACTTTTTTACTATTCGTACACCAAAGTCTAACGACAGATATGGCGATTGTAATTTTTTATAGACTTGAATAATATTTAGATTTTCGGCAATAAACCCACCCTCCCCCTGGCCACCACCCTGAATATTTTGTTTTTTCAGTCGGCCTGTTTAACCTAGTTGGTAGTGTCATTGCCTCCGAAGCTAGAGGTCCCGGGTTCGATTCCCGGTAAGGACATTTGTTTCTGTGGTGAGCGGAGACATTTGTTCCTGAGACTTGGATGTTTTCTATGTATTTAAGTATATATCTATTAAATATATCGTCGTCTAGTACCCATAACACAAGCTTTATTGAGCTTACCGTGGGACTAGTTCGATTTGTGTGAAAAATGTCCCCTAATATTTATTTATTTATTATTATTATTATTTATTTATTTAATATTTGGTTTATTTATTTAGACGGAGTACATTAGATCATTTTATAAAATTTTGTTAGGCCCCTAATAACCTCCACAGGAAATGAAAAGTCATTTAGCCACCTGAGATGGGTTTATCAGCCTAGACGGACGCTTAACGCCTGAAAATATGGAACGAATTCTCGTCGTTTACTTTAACAAGAGTAAATAAGTCATTCACGAAGAAAAAAAAATAGTACCAGTAAAATTATTTTTAAAATCGAAGAAGAGTAATTAGTTATTTTATTATTTGCGGCACATAAACCGTACGCGGTTTTCGTTCGCGAGTAAAATACATTTTTTTTGTTCATAGTCCTAAGATTTGGATAAATAAATAAAATAATTAAAATAAATAATATTTTTTTACTCTTAATAAAAAAACATGTTTTTACAAGCAAACCCTTGAGTGATCACTAGTATATAGAACTAGCATCGATAGTTAAGTTTATCGATATAGGAACTCCCTACTTGTCAAAAAATGTTGCCCCGCGGATTCCTACGTCTGTTTATGAACAACGACTGGTATAAATTTTCTCATCTCAATTCATCGAATTGACTTATTGTCCTTACATTTCGACTAAGTGACAGAGAATCGATGTATTAAAAGTTCATTGATATTTTGACATTGACGTTTCATGCGTAAGTATTGATCACGTGTATCCGAACATAAAAATACAAATCATATGTTTATATGTAGGTTACTCTTTAGTTTATGGTTTGATTGGGTGTTGATTACGAGCTCGGAGGACGCGGAATGCTGCTTTACACATACAGTTTATGTTGTTAGTTTTAATTAGTGCGTGTTTCAACAGATTCATCTGAAAGGTGAGTGCATTTAGCTCATAATAGTCTGTGATGTGTATTCTAGCGATTACCAAGCGCTCGCGACACCGATGGCATAGTTTCCTTAAGGAATTTATTATTACGCATTTCGTATTTTGTTCTGTGAATAACAAGAAAATATCGGGGTATCACGTTGCACCGGGTGGATTCGCGATGGTCTCGTGTCGGGCACGCAGTATCGTTTACATGCGGTTCTAAAAATGTGTTGGGACGCGTGTGGAGCGTCGGGAGCGTTCGGGAGTAACTCGTTGAGCTCCTGCTATAAATGGAACGCGTGCCGGAGTGTTGTCCTCCGGGCGGGTGGTCTGCGGGCTCGCGTCCCTGCGTTATGTAACTGCCCTTAGCGTCGCGTCGTCGCACGTGCCATGCACGCGGAGCTTCCACGTCGGACACGACGCAGCGAGCACGCGGTCGCGCGCACCCATCCTGTCTCCTAGCAACGCTGTTGACGCTGGTGCCCCATAAACACCACCACATCAAGCTTGTTGTTATATCACCACACAGTTCCGCGCAAAACGCGCGTTGCTAAGGCGTCGAAATCATAACAAAATTATCTGCCCCATGGTCAGCTTAATTTTTAATTCAGTGGACTTTGATTTGCCCTGTTCAGCATATTAAGAAATAGTGAGTACTGTTTTTTTTTAATTTACCTGTTTTTATATGTGTGACTGATTGGATCATACTGTGACCTTGATGCAAAATGGTGCCTGGTAGTAATGTGTTGTTATAGACAGGTTAGGTAGGTATGTTTAGCTGCAGTATCAGTAATGGTGGTCCACTGTCCTGTGATACTAGATGCCATCTAATTATAGCACCAGACCTTTGTGTGACCTAGTTCACTGTTAACACTTCCTTAATGTGTTCTAAATTTAATTGTCACTGTGAGGCAATGTTCTAGTTTCCTCTACATTGTCTTCTTGTTAATTGACTGCTTTGATTTCAAACTCTTCTCTGAAACACTAAAAATAATGTCTCAAAAACCTATGTAGTAGAATATTTAAAAAATATGTTCTCAATATCTTGTGATAGCAAGGCCACTTAATCTTATGAAAAAGATAACATTTGGTGAAGCTATGAAACTCAACAGATATGTTGTTATCTACAAAATTTAACTACTATGTAAGGTTATAATATTTATAATGATGTTTTTATTTTATGTGGATGAACATAAAACACCAAATTTTTAACCTAATTCGGCAGCTTATGCCCAAGTGTTTGAGTACACTGAAAGTCAAAGTAATATTGGATTGTGAAATGTATTTTTTGAACTAGTAATCAAGTGGTCATTCACCTTAAAGTCTTAAATAGTCATATATGACAGTTTGTACTGCATATCACTCTATCATTCTATTCACTTCTCCATTAAATCATATAACTCATTTATGAACTTCTTTAACATTCAATTTTCTTTTGAACAGTTACCAAGTCAAGTGGTCATTCAACTTTAGTCTTTAATAATTGTCATATAGGTCAGTTTTTGTCTCACATCAATCTAGGATTCTTTATTCACTCCTGGTCATTCACCTTTAAAGTCTTAAATACTAAAATAGTCAGTCATATGACAGTTTTTTGTGTCATCTATTCTCTCCTCAATTAACTCATACAACCTATATATGAACTTTTTTTAAATATTCAATCAGGTATATGTTTTAATAATTAAAAAAAAACAATGGAGAAATGTGATCACCTATCAATGTGATAATAAAATAACTTACACCAATTATTTATGTCTCAAAATTACCTTAAATTTATTGACCTGTTTAGCCTAGTTGGTAGTGACTCTGCCTCCGAAGCTAGAGGTCCCGGGTTCGAATCCCAGCCAGGGCATTTATTTGTGCATTTTTCACGGATATTTGTTCTTTGGTCTTGGATGTTTTCTATGTATTTATCTATATAAGTATGAATGTCGTCGTCTAGTACCCATAATACAAGCTTTGCTTAGTTTGGGACTAGTTCGATTTGTGTAAGATTGTCCCCCAATATTATTATTATTATTATTATTATTTCTTACTGCAGTCCACATCTGGGACATAAGGAAAAAAACAATGAAATAGTAACTGGTTTTCCTTCATTAAATGTCTAATGTCATGTTATCTAAGGAATTCCTACAATTACCGTACCCACAATCACATAGATACACTATTTTTCCTTCTGTGATGTCATAGTTATGTTTCTGTAAAAATAATATTTTTAAGAACATACTATGTCTACTGAGAAACTTTGTACAGTCAGCGTCTAAAGTAGCTATGCATATGAAGGCTCCATAAGCTCTTATTCCCTTGTGATAAAGACTTTTGAACTTTTCAAATGCGTAGCTACTTTTGATGCTGACTGTACCACTCTAAGTTATTGTTAAAGACAACAATACATACAATTTGGTATCAAATATTCATTACATTAATTTTAATATTGCTCCATACTATGTCTTGTTACCATTTTCTCTTTATTCTCTTCTACTTTGTCATTTCAGTCTTGACAGAGTGGTTGTGGTAGTTATTTTATGACATACCTCCATGCCTCTGACAGCCATCTTAATTATGCTTGCTTGTAGGGAGTAGGGATCCCGCCATTGCAGCTTTAATCTGATCAGAGGGCCTACTACGAACTTCGAAAATCGAACTTCGTGTCGTGCCTTCCCTTTCACTCTCGTGTTATACACTATATGACGAAAAGGGACGGCACGATACGAAGTTCGATTTTCGAAGTTCGTAGTAGGCCCTCAGTCCATCTCAATGGTGATAGGCTACGGTGTCTGCTTACCATCAGGCACGCTGTAGTAAAAAAAAAAAGCTATAGAGCTCACAATGTTTTTATTTTTTTCTATTTGTTCCTCAAGACCACATGAAACAACTGGTAAGCATGTACAGGTAGTTTGTACTCACCCCTTGTTAAGAATCAAAGCAGACCCTGGGCTCATTTTAGCCTTAGGTGTAACTGGGAAAATGCTATGACCCCTCTTGGTACTACCTAGCTGCTTAGGAACTCGGGGATTTGTTTTATCCTCCTCTTCATCTTATCTTAGTACAGGGATCGGCAAACCGCAGCTCGCGAGCCGCATGCTGCTCTGAAGGGCCAGCTGCGGCTCTTCGAGGTCTCCTCAAAAATATAGTGAAAAACTGAAATGGGTATTTTTGGCTCTCTGAGGTTCCCAAAGGACCCGGGTATGTCCTAAAACTGCGACCAAGACCACCGGGGGATGGGCAGCAGCATCCCTGGAGTGCGGTGGAGATACTGCGATCGCCAACCCGCATGCCAAGCGTGGCGATTATGGCATACACCCCCCGTGAATTTGGGGGAGGCCTATGTCCAGCAGTGGACGACCTTTGGCTGATATGGTGGTGGATGGTGGAGGTTCCCAAAAGATGAAGTTAAAAAGTTTGCCGACCTCTGAGCTGTTACGGCGAAATGAAAACGGAATTCGATTATCTCTCTTTATGTCGCTCGAATATGCAAGTGCGAGACAGAGGGAGATATTCGTACTTCGTTCGTTTGCGTTTCGCGGTAATAGCTCTGTTCTCTCCTAGTACATCCACCATATCAGCCCTAGGACGTCCACTGCTGGACATAGGCCTCCCCTAATTTCATGGGGGGTAAATGCCATAATCGCCACGCTTGGCATGCGGGTTGGCGATCGCAGTATCTCCACCGCACTCTAGGAATGCTGCTGCCCATCCCCCGGTGGTCTTGGTCGTAGTTTTAGGACATACCCGGGTCTAGTACATCCATCCATTTTGAATTTATTGAATGGGGCATGGACGACACATGTGCAATATTTTAGTTGCTCTTTGGTATTACTTTTCCAATACAAGTATAACCAATGGAAAATAAATTTAAGCTGATTATTAGATTATCTGGAAATGTAAGATTTATAAGTCTGACTGTGGGCTTCCATTGTTATGGCTTCTGTAACCAAAGATATGTATGAAAAAAGGGGAGGTGGTGCTTATCCTATCCGACACCTAGCTGTGCTATCTAGCGAGCACGATAGCTTATACCGTCACTTTAAATGGCCGAAATTAACTAAAACGTCACATTACTCACATTAAACATGATGTTATAAATAAACTATCGTGCTAGCTGAGTTGATCGTAAGCGGGCACCGCAGCCTAAGGACGCCTGCAACTCCAGGGGAGTCATATGCGCATTGCCGACACTTTAAAAAATTATACGCTCTTGTAGAACCCAATACTGTGGTCCCTCGGGAAAACCTCGGCACGGCGCTCATTCCGCAACCGGAGCGTCCGAGGGAGGAAATTCCTCTGAAACCGTACCGTACTGTTTCTTCTTCATTCTTTATCCTATTACCCTCTGCTGTGGTGTAGGGCTCGGATCAATCCGTCCATTTCATCATAATTTTTTTTCCGGCCAGTGCATTTATTTGTGCATTTTTCACAGATATTTGTTCTTGGGTCTTGGTTGTTTTCTATGTATTTAAGTATGTATTTATCTATATAAGTATGTATATCGTCGTCTAGTACCCATAGTACAAGCTTAGTTTGGGACTAGGTCGATTTGTGTAAGATTGGTCCCCAATATTATTATTTACTTCGATCTTCGGCATTTTGGGTTACTTCCCATTTCCTTCCCAGAGAGCCCAACCCTTGATCCACGCAACGCCGACTTGTAGTTCTGGGACAGCCTTTTTTCCGCTTGCCTGGTATCTGCGAAGTCAGGGGGGGCCTTCTTGGGAAGTGGCAGACTGGCAGCACGCTTTCCAAACAATACGACCAATCCAGTGTCATTTCTGTATCTGTATTTTTTATAGGTTGAGACTTTCCACTGTCTGTCTCCCGTGTTTGTGATCAATGTTGTCCAAAAGATGTGAAGTATTTACCGTAAGCATTTACTGGGTAGTAATGACGTGATAACTGATAAATCAAATATTTACCTAATAGGTATTTCTAATATGGTCTATCTGTAATTGACCTATTAATTGTTGTTTATTTATAACATATAACGTTAGGATCTTGGCATGGGCTTGCGTGATGTAAGCAGGCATTGAAACTAATAAGCAATAACAACTTTGTTTATTTTGATTTGATGTTTGTCATGGTTTGTTTGTAGAGCTGCCGGCCGCGCGAGTTCTAAGCTGGCTTTTTGTTTACTGGAATATAAAAACGTGTAGTTGTGCAGGTATTATTTCGTTTGAAATATATGTCCTTAATAGTACTAAATATATTAGCTTTACAAATGCCTAAATATACTCGTACAAAGTGTACGAATATGTGCGATGTGTACGCATGGCGTACACGCGAGAGATCGCCAGGCTCTGGCTAATCGCTCTTTTATAAAATGTTTACCCCCATTTCACCCCCTTGGGGTAGTTAAATGATTTAGGGGATATATAATCAATACTGTAAGTACTTGCTGGGGTACTTATGTAATAATTGCACTGTCCGGGTTATGCTAAGTTCAGGTGAGGAAATTGTCCGTAATAAATGAAAGTCCAAGGATGTTTTAGTGTTACTTATTTCGAATATAAAAATCTCACGTTACAATAGCTTAGTGGCGGCTAGTGTGGTTCGCGTCACGGTTCGAGGGAGACTGCCTTAGCAGTCGCGGCGCTGCAGGAATTCGCTTACACGCATTGTGTCCCTACAATACAATAAACTAATTCCCTGGGAGTCTGGGACAATTACTAACTTGTAATGACTCCAAGAAAAAAATAATTCATTTTAGGTATTTATTTACTAATCTTACGTGAGTCATGTCCTCATGCCTAAAAAAAATTAAGATCTCGCATTTCTGAAAATAAAAGAAATAGATACATTTTAAAATGATTGGATTTCATTATATATTTGTATCCTACCGTATAGGTCGATTCACAAGAGCTGGCGCGGAATGTCTATGAAATTAATGACAGTTTCATACATTTTCCGCGCCAGCTCTTGTGAATCGACCTATAACAGACTTTCATTATGTTTTTAGATATTAAATCACTTACAAATATCTATTGGAATCATGCCACTACACTTCACTTCAGCCATGTCATGTGAAAGAACTCTCACGGCGCTAACACTACCATTTCCTACCTACGTTTGTGGCGTGCAATTTACTAATTATACTTTACTAATGTAATTGCGTTCCACCCTACTGAAATTGCCCACTTGTAACTATAATTTGCATGGTTGTTTAGCCTTGAAATCAATAATTTATTTAGACATCGTTCGTACTTGATGCAATGTGAAGTCTTGGACAATGTGGCTATAGAAGCTGCTTCCAAGAGTGTCATCATAAAGCTGAAGAGTTTGTTTGTTTGTTTGAACGCGCTAATCTCAGGAACTACTGGTTCGAATTGAAAATTTCTTTTTGTATTGGATAGCCCATTTATCGAGGAAGGCTTTAAGCTATATAACATCACGCTGCGGCCAATGGGAGCGAAGACGCGGACGAAATTGCGGGCTACAGCTAGTACGAAATAAATGCGAAAGCAACTGCCTATCTGATAGTTTGTTCATGCTTAAACCACTGAACGAATTTAGATGACAGTTTGAGACCCCGGAACAAACCAACTACCACCACCGATTTGCACCAACTTGCTTTGATGAAGATGGCGCCGGCAGTTGTCATCCAATAGAAACTTGTCAAACTGTCCAAACAATCAGTTTTTGACGGAGACCACTTACGATTACAGATAATTTAGTGCAACCAAGGCGAACTTGAACCGCTTGGTCTCAGGAGTGACTTTGCCTCCTTGTGCGTGTTCTACCGCCTTAATAACGGAATGTGCTCTGAAGAATTGTTTGACATGATGTCCACGGTTATCTTACATCATCGCGCCTCGCCATTGCCAGCGAGCTCACCCCCACACCTTGGAGCCATTGTGTTCTCGTTCAATACGTTTCATTAGGTACTTTATACAGTGAACACTTAGGTTGTGGAATGAGCTCCCTGCCGAGGTATTCCTAATGAGCTCCTGCATGGGACTCTTAAAAAAAGGCGTATAGATGTTTCTTACGGGTCGGCAAAGCGCGAGTGACGCCTCTGATGTTGCACGTGGCCACAGGTGACGAAGACCACTTACCGTCAGCCGTCAGGTGGGGTCAGGTTATTTGTCACCGACGTGGTATAAAAAAAAAACAATCTCACCTAATAAAATCAACCAAACCCGCCAGCCCGCTACCCATTATGTATAAGTGTTTGTAATTATTCGGAAGCGTAAAACAAAGTTTTGTTTAGTTTTATATAGCTGTTTCTGGGTGACGCAAAAAACGACTATCTATAAGCAAGTGCGTATAAGAACCTGTTACAATATAAAACAAACAAACGACGCCTTATCGTTGTTACATGAATACTTATTCGAAACACAAGGAATTTATCTTTCGTTTTACAATTGCTAAGATACATCCAGATTTTTCCTTAAACTTTGGTTAGGGACCTATATATTATGAAGACGAGAACTACACTTTGGACAAGTTTAAGAAGCGCGTGCTCCGCCTCTGTATACGTATGTATATTGGCGTTTGCATTTTGCCTTAGTCGTTTCGATTTCATATGGCGTTGAAATAGTACATTTTTTACAGTTGCCGGCCGAAGACATATATAGACGGCCGAGCGTAGCGAGGTCGGATAGGTCTGAGGCGGGCAACCCCATATTTCCCGCCGAGGTATGTATAGTGCTTTTCTCAAACATGCAATGAAATACGCATAGTGGCAGAATGTCATGGTGCCTGTGCCACATTTTATGTGGAATGGAAATAAAAAAAGAGGACATTGCCGGCCTAGGCCTGCAAGATTTGTATGAAATTACATTAACGACCTCTTTTCCTATTAGCCGCACCTGAAACGTCATACTTCGCAGCCTATTATAAGGAACATAACATCAATATTTCATTGCATGTTTGAGAAAATATTTTTAAAAGTATAACGCAACGGGAAATAATGGCTTTTAGTAGGGGTTTAGGCAATATAGGAATGTCAACATTATAAGATTATAAGTGCAGCAACGACATGCAAATAACTACTACTTACTAATACTTGGAATGTTGAATGGTGACGCAGAAGTAATCGTCTCGATATAAATGTCTTATTACTGTCATATCCAGAGCGCTCTGGCCCAGCGGCACCCGCCTACCGCGTGCGGTAAGCGAGGTTAAGCAATGTGGGCGCAGGTCAGTTCTTGTATGGGTGACCGCTTTGAGTGGTTACTAACTGAGCGCTCTCGTGTTTTGGAAGGCACGTTAAGCCGTTGATCCCGGCTGCTGTCTACGACAGCAATCGTTAAGCCAAGTTAGAGGCCTTCGGGCGGCTTGAGAACTTCTAACAGTCAAGTTGCCCACTCACTTGAAAAAGGGGGGTCGAAGTTGCACCCCGTCCGTAGGGAGTACCCACCGTTACCCTACACGTGACCCCTGGGTGGTGCTAAAAGTGCAACAAAAACTGGCAACCGTACTTGTCTTCTCGAAGATCTCACGGTTCGTAAATAAATGCCATACGATTAAATAAAATAAAAAACTGTCATATCCCACTAACATTAAAATAGACAATGATCTACATAGTTTACCATTGTGGTTCGTAGGTCACATTAGTCGGTTCCGGAAAAAAGTAGTTACTACCACTAAACTTGGGATTGAGGGCAAGTGGACCGGGATAACTTTAAGATGAGGAGGATCTTATTAGTATTACAAAAATATTCCCCTTTTGTTTTATTTGTATTACTAACTGACGATAACAGCCGGCGTTAAGGTGATATCAAAATTGGCATTCAAACCGCGTGTTTTTAGACGTGACATAGTCATTTGCGATCGAATAGCTGCGGTGAATGTTCAGGTGATTACGTAACACGCTCAACCCCCTTAGTGAAGCACCCAAGACTTTCGTCACACCAACACTTCTGCTAAGAGGGAATAACCTTTAGAGCTCGCGAGAATGCGCTGTTTAGAGAAGGACTTGCACTTGTTTTTTTGTATCTATTATAGCTGACGGACGACACAAACACAACGAACCTACAGATCAGTAAAGCGGCGGCAACGAAAGTGACTCCCCTGAACTCACAAGCATCCAGACCCTCCGTTTTGCCACCGTCGAAGTACACTCGACATAGAATACGAGTCGGTAAAATACAGTCATATATTCCTAAAATAGTACAAGGTTGGACTGGAGCGTTCGTGCAAGGTTAAGCAATGTCGGGCGAGGTCAGTCCTTGGATGGGTGACCGCTTTGAGTGGTTACTAACTGAGCGCTCCCGTGCTTTGGAAGGCACGTTAAGCCGTTGATCCCGGTTGCTGTCTATGATAGCATTCGTTAAGCCAAGGTAGAGGCCTCCGGGCGGCTTGAGAACCTCTAATAGTCAAGTTGCCCACTCACTTGACAAGCCTAATCCCAATATGGTCTAGTTTCCCCCTCGGGTTAGAAGGTCAGATGGCAGTCGCTTCCGTAAAAACTAGTGCCTACGCCAATTCTTAGGATTAGGTAGCGGACCCCAGGCATCCTTCAGGATGCAACTGTACTGGGAATAACGCTAGGAGGATGATGAGTACAAGGTTGTACAGTTTTTTTTTCTAATCCTGTCATAATTTAATTTTACATTTAAACTGCAAAAATAACATTTTAATAAATAACGTTACCAAGTTTAAATCGGGCTCCTAAAAACCCATGAAAAAAACAACGTTAACGGAGCGAGATATCGCAAAAAAACTTTAATTTTTTATATTGATTATTTTATAATAGGATCCCGGAAATTAACTTATATAGTTGGGTTGGGTGGTGGTTGGTAATATAATAGTACATTATGTAAATATAAAAAAAACCTTATTGCAGTTATTAAATTCAGGATGTACCGAAATTTTTGACGGCGAGTGTATTTAAAAAAAATCCGTACAAGCCAACAATACCCCGGTCAGTGTGTCAGCGGGTTCATCGGTGACGCGTGGAGTCGTTTATATAGCTGCTGCTACTATGCCAAGGTCACGCGTGATTATGCGATACACAACGATAATGAGATAAAAACGCACAGCGTTCCATTACGTAAGCGAGATACCGAATTTTGGAGGAATTTTGGCCTATTGAAGTAGCGTGGCTTCAGATGTGTTAATGGAAAACGCTAATAAGACTTAGACTAGCATGTATGCTTCGCCCACGAGACAAAACGTGGAGATAACCCCAAACTGTAGATAACTGCGCATTTTCGTGCGCTGAAGGATGAAGCGTATGCTATTTTTTGACAAAAGGGGGAGGTGTTCTAAATATCATATCGAACTTGCACCTTTGTATTATCAGCTTATGAGCTAATGATGACAGGAAGGGAAAGAATTGATTAATCTTATCAAAATTTCAGTATTTCCGCCTCAATATATATAGGCAGGTGGCAAACAAGCGTACGGCGCGCCTGACGGTAAGCGGTCACCGCAGCCTATGCGCGTTGCCGATCCTTTAAAAAGATCCTTGAAGAACCCCATACTGTAGTCTCGGAGAAATCTCGGCAGGGAGCTTCCGTAACCGGAGCGTCCGAGGGAGGAAACTCTTCTGATACCGTACCGTACGCGACCATTTAGCTCATATACTGCAACGGTGACAATGGTTATGGACTCCTTTTTCCGCACTTAGTCCGTGAAAGTCGGACCATTGTCATGACGTGACGTGAATGCCAGCCAACCAGCGTAGCCAGCCAGCCTAACTCCGAGCAGAAGCGCCTCCTGGCCTCCACAGGCATCGCAGAGTGACCTCGTTGCGTTGAGGATTAGAGTCCATTGTGCAACTACACCTTCGTATTCCAGGATGACGTGGAGAGCTGTTTCATCGGCCGACAGGCACGATGTTGATAAACAAGGATACAGCCTGCCTGATGGGTGGATAACAGGCACCAATGTTAATGGAGGTCTGAGACCGGGTATGTCCTAAAACTACGACCAAGACCACCGGGGGACGGGCAGCAGCAGCGTCCTTGAAGTGCGGTGGAGATACTGCGATCGCCAATCCGCATGCCAAGCGTGACGATTATGGCATT
Source organism: Notocelia uddmanniana (assembly GCA_905163555.1). Classification (NCBI taxonomy): domain Eukaryota; kingdom Metazoa; phylum Arthropoda; class Insecta; order Lepidoptera; family Tortricidae; genus Notocelia; species Notocelia uddmanniana. The sequence continues at coordinate 23,700,660 of LR991068.1, forward strand.
TTTCCCCATGAAATTGGGGGAGGCCTATGTCCAGCAGTGGACGTCCTTGGGCTGATATGGAGGTGGTGGTGGTGGAGACCCCAAAAGATTCACCGAAGCTTTGTCGGCCTTTAATTTTATTACTTATTACTTATTTATTTATTTATTCGGAAAGCAAACAGGAATAAGTGAGAAGGAAATAAGTTTTCTGAAACACATTATTAAATATTCACTCATTCCCTTACCAGCTCTCACTAAAACATATGAAAGAGTTGTAATACTACACTTAACTAATATTAATAACTTATATTGATTTGAATTGTAATGAAATTGCAGATAAATGATGGTCTCTTACTCTGGGTTTGACATGCATGGTCAACGTCCTGACAACCAAGGGTGTTGAAGATCGCAGAGTGTTGAGTGTAAAGGAGACAATCGGAAAGCGGTACCGGGGTTTATAGCACCAGCTGAGGATGTACCAGAGATTAACGCTCATATAATAGAGTAGTTATAATTATCCTGTGCTTTTCCGCAAGTCGACATCTGTTGTGTCTATCTTGCATGCTAACAACTAATAAGATAGAGTTTCTCGCTTCAAAGAAATGACGGACACACGTCATGGCCTAGGCTACAAAAAGCAGACCGTCTAGATTTAGAAATTACGGAGCGCACTGCACCGATTTATTTTTTGTGCGAGATCGGTCTACGAATGAATCTGTATCTTACTTAGTTACGGAGTCTCGATTTGCCCAAGCTGGAATAGAGCTTATGATGAAGTCGTTCTGATAATAAATGACTACATAGTATAAAACAAAGTCACTTCCCGCTGTCTGTCCCTATGTTTGCTTAAATCTTTAAAATTACGCAACGGATTTTGATACGGTTTTTTTTTTTAATTGATAGAATGATTCAAGAGGAAGGTTTATATGTATAAATAAATAAATATAATACATGCATAATATAGTACGGAAACTGATAATTTAATTTTAGAGATTCTAATGTGATGTCGTAAATAAACACATTTTTGCGCTTTCATTGCAAACGCTGACTGAACCTTACGCGATAGACCAAAATAATGCACTACAGTATTGTACACCTTAAAAAGGTTTACAAAAAAATCCGCGATGGTATATGTCTATATCTTAGGGATAACCCACAGTAACCATTTTTTGTCCTTTATTTTTTACGAGAAATAGTAGCTTATTTACGAAGCGATTTTAAGCAATACAGCATTAATCCTTGTCCAATTAAGTACCTTAAATGCATTGTGCATTTAATACAGATCAAAATGGCCCTTACAGCATGTAATTTTAATGAATATATTAGAAGATATTACAGATTAAAAATGCAGGAACATAGCGGTTGCGGCGGTACCGGTCGGGTTGTATATAACCGTGCGTAGCTGGGGCGGGTCGCTAGTTGTTTGATAAAGTTAGAAATAGAACCAATTACTGCGTTTACAAATTATTTATTTGTCCCTCTGGCGGTCGAAACAACCGGCTGTTTGGGCTCAGGGGCTAGAGTTTTCCTCAAGGAGGTTGAGCAGCATCTGCGAGAGAGGGGTCATGACCCTCGCTCCGGCTCTTTCCTGGTGCAGAGGCTGTCCATTGCGAATCGACGCGGGAACGCGGCGAGCGTAATGGGCATCTTTGCCCCTGGAATGGCACGGGGCGGGTTGTGACTAATTTTTAGTTTATTATTATTTTGTATTTGACTGTACAATTTTATTGTGTCTAAAATTGTAAGTTAATAAATTATAGGATAAGTTCATTCTATAAATGTAATATTTGATATTTTTAAAGTATAATACATTATTGTTGCATTACTGCGTCTGAAGTTGGTTATTGGTTACAAGCGATCTAGGAAGCATTTAGTAAAGTCATTTGATGAGCGTTGCGTTCAATAACAAACTAGACACACGTCACGGCATTTGAGTGGCGTTCTCGTCATGTGTACTTAAATCGGCTATTGTTCTTGAGGTCAAACGCTGCCCTTGTCAAAACCTACGTCATACAGGCCCTAAACTACGTTAAATGAATATTTGATAGCCAGGCTAGGGTTTGCACTGTTCGCAGTCCCGGGACTGGATGGTATTAGAGAGACCGGTGACTCGCAACAAGACATGGACCTGCCTTCCTCATCCCGGAAGTATTAGACTCAAGATTGCTAAGCATTATGCGGTATATATTTCATTTTGTATTATTATTATTATTATTTTTTGACATATACTTGTAAATATTATTATTATGATAAATGTATATCAACCTAAATTTGACAATGTTTAAAAAACTGACGATCACAATATAAATTCCTTTCAATTCACTATGTGTAATTTTAAGTGACATTGTATATTGTGAAATAAATAAAATCTAAATCTAAATCTAAAATCTAAAATCTATAGTCCTTTTTAATAAATTACCTCTTGAACCCAAGTCAATCACCAAACCAACACCAACATATTTAAAAATAAACTAAAGTCTTGTATCATCATCATCATGTCAGCCGAAAGACGTCCACTGCTGGACATAGGCCTCCCCCAAAGACTTCCACAATGACCTATCCTGCGCCACCCGCATCCAGCAAGTCTTGTATGCAAAAGAGGAATTCTGTAATCGAGGTTGGGATTAATGTTAAGATTCCAGCATTTTCCGATTATTATTATTTACTGACATTTGTACCTAATTCACAATAAATTAAATAAATATCTTATGGTCCTCAAATATAATTAATTGCAATTATTTAACATGGTTAAGTTTTTATGATTTTGATATCATTAGTTCTTTTTTAGGGTTCCGTACCCCAAAAGGAAAACACGGAACCCTTATAGGATCACTCGTGTGTCTATCCGTCTGTCACAGCCAATTTGCTCCGAAACTTCTTTCTATGATCTAAGTTGCGAACCTACTATAGAACGATTGAGTTGAAATTTGGTACACATAAGTATGTAAAGTCGGTGACCCAAAGACGGACGTGTAACTTATATAAATGAATTTTAAACATGGTGGCCATTTGGGGGTAAATAAAAAAATAAAAAAACGTTTTTCAAACTATGTTGTGCGATATATCAAAGAATAAAATCGTCCACAAGCATGTCGGGCCATGCTCAGTGTAGAGTTCCGTAGTTGCCCATTAAGGCCCTCTAATCCTGCGAGAGTAGGTATTTAGCGCTGTCCTGGCGGTGCGTGAACAAGCCCGCGCGGACGAAGCGACTGTGAACTCGGATGACCCCGCTAGCTTCATACTGGTCACAGTAAAGAAATATAACTGTATTTTGACTAAAGAAATGCATTAATTATGATTACACTTTAGTATGTAATTGATATCATTTTTTTAATAAATAGGTAGTAAATAAATAATTGAAAGTCGAACTTACGATAGGATCCATTATAGTGAAATAAAAAAAAAGGATTCATAGTACAACCCCGAAATTCGTTATTTAATCTATGAAACCTAAGAAATATGTCTTATACCTCTCTACTAGATTTGTTTAATAGGTCATTCAATTTTTTATCTCTTTGTGTTATATTTATACAGGGTGTTATATTTATTTGTCGTGTGCGTGTCATCGTCATCATCATCATATCAGCTGATGGACGTCCACTGCTGGACATAGGCCTCCTCTAAAGGGTGCCACATAAAGGAAATACAGACAGAATATTTTTTAGTGGTTTAATTTATTCGTCAAAAGTTATTAGCTCTCAAAGCATAAAAAACATTGCGAAGTTTTTACTTTTTTACTATTTATGCGAAAGATTACCGTATTTAAAAAAAAATACCAGAAATGATGTTTACATAAAGATGATAAAATAATCAATATGGTATATGAAACGATACCAAACTTGCCACGGTAGCTACCTGAAAATGGGTAGATCTTTTAAAAGAAGATTAGCTAGAAGGATAGATAGTGTATAAATTTTAAAAGGGTCGGCAATGCGCATGTGACACCTCTGGAGTTGCAGGCGTCCATAGGCTGCGGTGACCGCTTACCATCAGGCGGGCCGTACGCTTGTTTGCCACTGACGTGGCATTAAAAAAAAGACGGCCGGAATTAATGTGTTGAAGCTCATAGCTTAAAAAAATATTCAAGTGCAAAGCAGTAGATCTCTTACTATATCTACAATTTCTGGTAATAAACATTTCATTTATAATTTTACCAACTTTGGTTCCATTTCTGGAGGGGTTCAGTTCAGTTGTTATACTGACATGTTTATACTGTGGCACTATGACCATAATTTATTTGTTAATAATTACGACTTTTTTCATTTGGGTTTTTATTGCCCTTCTTAAATAATTTGCAACAATTATATAAATTCGTCAAAAACTGCTTGTTTGGTGCACGAAACTGTCGCGGATAAAATTGACACAGGTCCGTTGTCTGTAAGCGCCAGCGCGCGACTGATCGGACCTGCTGAGCCTCCGCGCTCGCGCATTTTGTAGGTATTTAAACATATTAATTAATACAATCATTGTATCTTTTTAAATTCTGCAAAAATGTCTAGAAATACTGAATGGCTTTAGTTTAGTTCAAAAACTTTATTTAAAACATCAATAGTTTAGTCGTCAGATTGTAAATGCTTTACAAAAAGGAGTAACTTTGGGGTCTCTTTCTATCGAGCGAAGTTCATTAGATCGTGTATCTGAGTGCAACTTTGACTAGACTAGATCCTTAAGTAAAACATATAATTTTTTCAAATTTTTAAAACCCTTTTTCTACGTCTCAGATTGTTTTTAGAAAACTCGAAAACGCTAACTCGCTTGACGACCTCCCCTTAAACTTAAAAATAATAACAAGCAAAAGGGAATACCTTCGCAGCGTTTGATACGTATTTTACTAAGAAGGGAAGACTTTTTACGATACCTCAAAAACAGCCTAACTGATCATGTCCGCTATAGTTTACTTACTTTACTTTTATGCATTTTTTTCATTTTTTTTGGACCTATAGTTCAAAAGTTAGAGGGGGGGGGGAGGGCACAATTTTTTTTCTTTTGGCGTGATTATTTCCGAAACCTCAATGTGTGCTCGAAACCAAATGCATTAAGCCGCAGTAAATAAGTTTTACTGTAAACAAGTGTGCCAAGTCACTATTTCAGAGAATCTACGGAACTTAGCACCCATTTAGATCTCAATTCATTTGTCGGTGAAGACGACAACCAAGCATCGCATATTCTTAATGTTGAACTTGGCACCCATTTTCACATTTATGTTTTTGATGGGATAGCATTTTCTAATACTGGCTTTTACCGTGACTTAATTTTTTTGAATTTTTAAGGTGTCGTCTCAGTGGAACCACTTAAGTAAAACTTTACAGAAATATTTGGTTTTATCTTACGCTACCTATTACTATAAAACCTTATTAGTTTCTTACGTCTTTGGCGTGGGCACATATTGGTAGCATGCATGTCGTAAGGAGCGCAAAGAAACTGACGCAGGATTTATTGAGTAAGCGAGTTACTATGGAACCAGCTGATAGCAACCTTCGGGTTTTCATTCCACATCGGTGGCAAACAAGCGTACTGCCCGTCTGGTAAGCGGTCACCGTAGCCTATGGACGCCTGCAACTCCAGTGGCGTCACTTGCGAGAGATGTCAACTTTGTTTTGTCGCGCTACACGTGACTAGACCCCGTGAACCACTAAATTAACAGTTCAGAATATGGACGTGCATTTGACATACTTTGACGACTTAGTTAGTAACATTTGAATACCGGTATATAATTATATTCTATCTTGTGTCACGTGTTTCAATGTCTACGGTATTTTATTTATATACAAACATGTGCTAGAGGTTTTGAACTCGTTATTTTTGAGATATCTATTTGATAGCGCAAATCGCAATCGTGAAATTTCTGGATATGTTGAAGGTAACAAAAATGGATTCAGATTCCTTACAAACTTTTATAAATTAGAAGAGTTTATTGAAAAATCTTAACATGTAATGCTTTATTAAAATCAAAAGTCCATACCAAAATTTTACAATTCCCATAAGTTTTCTCATCCGGCCTACCCTAGAGACATGATACAATAATACAAGGCATGACACCGGGGAAAATTCGTCGTGCGAGTGACACGAGCCTACGTCATCACTGCTCTCGAGCCTATCGGTGGTTGGCGGTCGTAGTGTGAGTTCGTGTGTGTACAGGCTGTACAGTGACGTAGGCTTGTGTCACGATCCGGAGTGGCAGAAATGAAATGAAAATGAAATGAAATGAAATTATTTATTCATAACAATTGTTACAAGTCTTTTTGTTGCTTATTAATTGAATATTAATAAAAATTATGGGAATTAATTGTCCAATAAATATTGTCAGAACATAATAATTTAAAGAATTAATAATATAATGATTTTAAATAATACATAGTAAACATTGTCGCCACAGACGGTTACTGAACAAAGTAGACCTCGCGCCCACTGCTCCGATCACAATATCTTTTTCTGCTTTAAACGAAATTTCACCAATTTTCACCAATCCACCACTCAGTGGAATAGCATTCAAATCTGCAGCTGTGGGTTGCCTCAACTTACGATTAGAGACCGATCAACGTTAAATATTGGCGCCTCCAGCTGTCATCCCATAGAAACCTTATTAAACTAAAAAATAAAATTGGGGGACAATCTTACACATATCGACCTAGTCCTAAACAAAGCAAAGCTTGTAATGTGGGTACTACGTCACGATATACATACTTATATATAGATAAATACATACTTAAATACATGGGAAACATCCAAGACTCAAGAACAATGTTCGAGGTAAATGCACAAATAATGCCCTGATTCGAACCCGGGACCTCCGGCGTTGTAGGCAGGGTCACTACCAACTAAGCCAAAGTCGTCGGACTTTCCATACAATTAGATTTTAACTAACAGCCTACGATTAAAGAGGCTTTGGACCAACCCACCCAAATACAATTGGTGTGAATATAATACAAACTCAAGTCGTGTGATGTATTTGTATCAACAGATGGCGCCAATGCGGGGCGAGCGCGGCGGATCCCCTGCGCGAGGCGCGCGCGCCTCTCTCCCCCTCCCGCGACGCCTAATCCGGCAGATAGCGCGCCATGTCGCCTCCAGCGGGCGCTCCCTCCGCCGACTTGAAGTCTCCGGGCGTGTCATAGACAACTTCGATGATCTAGAAGCCAGCGACTCGGACCATGAAGTGCCACAGCCAGCGTAAGTATCTATGGCTCCCAGTACCGAAATTTACGAAAAATACCAAGAAGTACCGGGATTTCCCGGTAAATTGCATGTTCTAGTAGACTAGCATCTATGGTACCCTCGTAGTCTAATCTGGTAGATAGCGCGTCATACCGTCATACTTTTGACGCTGACTGTACTATTCTACTATACTAATCTAATATGGATGGATATGGAATATGGATTATATGTGGTCCGAAATAAATGTTTTTTACTTTTTTATTTTCTATTTTTTAGTAATAAAGTGAATTTACAAAGACAGTTTGTTTCTATGCTAACAAATACAACTGTGATTCGCGTCTTGCACTATCTGTATATACCCTCGCGGCGCTTGCGCGATAGCTTATCTTGTGGCCAAATTACAAGTGGCAAATGAATGTCACCTCAGCAGATACTGCGCACTTCCGATCCGTCAACATTCGGATGTCGGATGACAGCCCAGTATTCAGAGGTACCTTGTTAAAGTACTTTTATCAGAGACCGGAGACCTAATTATACCGAAATATCCTGCCTCGCACAGCTAAACTGTGGAATGAACTATCGCCTGCGGTATTTCCGGACCGATTCGACCTTCAAACCTTCAAGAAAAGAGCGTACTCCCATCTTAAAGGCCGGCAACGCACTTACCTTACAACCCCTCTGGTGTTGCGAGTGTCCATGGACGCAGTTAATCGCTTACCATCAGGCGATTCGCCTGCTCGTTTGCCTCCTATGTCCTCCTATGTATATTTTCATTGCATCACATTTAAGAAATTTGTTTACACAGTTATTACTTATTGGTAGAATGCATGTCAATCAAAAAAGTAATTTTCATGATTGTATCTCTTATTTCCATTACTGCCTATCTCCATATCGTATCTATAAATCTGAGTATGTTAAGTACTGAGTACTTATATTAAGTAGGTTAAGTATTATCATATTGTAATAATCAATTTTTAAGTGAATATTACTGACTTTCGAGCTTGATTCGGCGTTTCTTCTCGGCAGTGGTCTTCTTTTTCAGAAACGCTAGTAGATTTTGGCTTGTAAAAGTGCCATTGCGGCCTACTTGCAGAATTAAGAGGGCGCAGTACGATCGGTGTGGATCGGTTCTCCATACAAACGTATTTATGCTCTCATTTTAAAACGCCATGCTAGAATAACAATTTGTATACACAATAGGATCCGGCATATCTAGGTCGGATCATAGTTTCTGTTGCTAGAAATTGTAAAAGAAAAAAATACAGCGGCTTTTTGACTTTTTTACGGCTTGTATGAAAACCTTAATAATCGCTGTATTTTTTCTCCATTATAATTTCAAGCAACAGAAACTATGATCCGACCTAGATATGCCGGATCCCATTGTGTATACAAAGTTTCATGTTATTCTATCCTGGCGTTTTAAAATGAGAGCATAAATACGTTTGTATGGAGAACCGAACGTACTGCGCAGTCTTAAGTTCATTTATTTATCACGAGTGCGGGTTAGCCATAGTTGTAGTTGTGACACTTGTGACACATACGAACACATGTACAATGTGAACTTATAGCTCCTACACATAGATACTGGCACGATGACACACACACACACACACACTTTCACATTTTGTTATTTTGTTTCGATTGTTATTGTTTTTTTGTGCAATAAAGTGTTATACATACATAACCCAAAGAGGATCTCTGACTTCTGAGCGGCGTCATTCCAGCGGTATAGCGATTAGCCGCATACTAATTTTACAAAATTATTCGCAAGAATGAGCAGATCTACACATTCGAGTGCTCTCTGCGTGCCGCTATTCTATACTCTATTTCATGTAGTTTTGGGCGTCGTAAAAGGGCGTGCCACTTCCGTACCATCACCTATGCAACAGCTAACATGTGTATATCTCAGTCTAAGAAAATGTTCAGCAATGTTTGAATTTTTTATTTCTCCGAATCAAGGATGAGAATAACCGTAGCTTCCAAAATTTCAAATCTTCTAGTATGTTTCATTAGTCAGTAAAAGAGGGATGTTTTGAGTTTAACATGGTTCTGTCTGTGGCATCGTAGCTTAAACGGGTGGACCGATTTGGGTGAATGTTTGTATGTATGTTCGGGTCAATCTAGCAACTGAATTTTAAAGCAGTTTTCCTCAACCGATTGAGTTGAATTTGGCATACATATGTAAGTTCGGTGACAATGCAAAATTATGGTATCACTGAGCTTATCTGGTGGAGAAGGTGGCTATAGCAACTCCTAAACTATACAAGATAAACTCGTCGTGTTTGAGCTTTATTGGATGGAACACTCAACGAGTAGTTGATGACTGTGGTAAAAAGGTACAGTTCGTAATAAAAGTTAGTACCAAAAAAAACATTTTTATTAGAACATGACGTGTTATACTAAGAAAATTTGCTTTTCACATATCCATGGAGAAGCGAGGAAGTTTGTGTTGTCCGAAGTGAATGGGACGGTACTTCATAGATTTAAAGTTCTATAATTTACTTTATTATTGCTCTTCCATAGCCACGATCTCTACCAAACGACCATGATCTGCTTAGCTGTAAACATAATTGGCACCGGCGACCGTGACGGGCTAGGAGACAAAAAGTAAATAAGAAATATCCATCATTTACTACGTACATGGAGGAATAATGAATAGGACCCCCAATATTTATACAATATCTCGTTCATGTTGTGGCCTTATGCCAACAGATAGTTGCGCCCCATGTTTTAAAATTGGCGTGGCGTCAACGTGCTGGAACTAGTTTGGCTTTCATTTCCGCTGTTGAGGAATTAACCCATTGTCATAAAAGAAAAAAATTAACAAAAGACGACTTCAAAGGACTATAAATCAATGCATGTGGTACTTGAAAAATACTAAAATTCCCAGCAAGCAGATCCTGGCTTGATGACAATGGGACCAAATGGAAAGCAAACCATTTCCAACAAAAAAAAATCGGTGTCAACCTAATACTATTTGAGTAATCGTTGAACATACATAAAATATATAGTCGGCAAATTGAGAAACTGCTCATTTTTTTGAAGTCTTATAAATAGAAGAGAGGGAGACTAAGAAGAAGATATATTGACCAAATTAAGGAAAAAGTAAACGTCGTGTCGTATCAGGCTGTTAAAAGGAAGGCTGAGGAAAGAAACACATGGAGATTGGTCCACCGACAAGAGCCTAGCTCTGAAATAAATCTTAAATAAATGACGATGATGATTAAAAATAGGCAAGTGGATATGAATGGATTTATATGAACCACGCAACTGCTCTAGTGTGCTTTGCCACACAAGCCTACGTAATCTTACACAATCCCTACAATACACTAACAACTTCCTTATTCAGATTGACGTTATCACTAATAATTTGGGCTAAAGAATCGCTGCATCAATCAATGCCAGTGAATTTATACGTTATCAATTTGGTGGGTTAGTAGGTAACATTGCGAGTGATAAGAGATACATTGAGGTTACGTTGAGACGCAGAACGCTATCTATAAGCTTTTGACAGCTTTTGGCGATTATTTAGCTGCCAGGCAACACGCAGATATTTCTCTATAGATTTACCTATACATTGTTACATCTAAATATATAAAAGAAGAAACTGACTGACTGACTGACTGACTGACTGACTGACTGACTGACTGACTGACATATCAACGCACAGCCCAAACCGCTGGTCCTAGAGAATCCAAATTTGGCACGTAGGTTCCTTATAAGGTGTAAGGGTGCACTAAGAAAGGATTTTTCAAAATTCAATCCCTAAGGGGGTAAAACGGGGGTCCGAAGTTTGTATGGGGAAACATGATTCGTTGGACTATTTTATTCAAAACTTCACAGGAGTACTTCTAACCATAAATGAGTAAATACGTGTTTCAGATTTTTTGAGAAATCAACCACTAAAAGGGGAAAAGGTGGTGACAAATTCTGAAAATCGACATGGGTATTGTTTTTATGATATACCGGGTCGCTGATAACGGAAACAACAATGATTTTAAAATCTCACGTGGAGGACGTGAAATAACATCCCCCCTGTTGGGGTGCGAGGGGGATGAAATGTCTAAATATTAATATGGGTGTCGTTTTTATGGTTTTTTAGGACGTTCATTACGAAAATGGCATCGATTTTGAAATTTAATATTGTGGACATGAAAACTTTTGAAAGTTTGTGCCAAATTTCAAGAAATAACTGACTGACTGAGTGAGTGACATATCACCGCACAGCCCAAACTGCTGGTTCTAGATATTCCAAATGGTAGTAGTAGGTTCCATATAAGGTCTTGAGGTGCATTAAGAAAGGATTTTTCAAAATTCATCCCCTAGGGGGGTGAAATGGGGGTCCGAAGTTTGTATAGGGAACCTTTAATATCGATATTTTATCACAATCAGTCGAAAAAGATAAGTACATCACTCTTTTTAAATCGTTCAATTTTGACTACTTATTTGAAGCACCTACCCGAGTTACTCCGACCTCTGCCACTTGCATAGATAATATTTGGTTAAACTGTCCTCATCTAGACAGAAGCATAGTGAATGGAGTCCGGTCGGATCATAAAGCTCAGATGGTCAGGCTACCTTGCGAAGTAAAACCTCCAGATCGCGTTATAGAAATAAGACCCCTGAGTAAAAGTAGACTAGAACTACTAAAGTCAAATCTACTAGTCGCCATGCCGAACACCCAGGTAGAATCAAATGATCCGAATGATCAATTCAAAATGCTTCTGAATACAGTGTGTAACGAATTTAATAGGACTTGTAGTAAAAAGCGTATTAAAATAAACAATAAAATGAGATTTAATGATTGGGCAACTACCGGAATTCGAAAGAGTAGAGATAACTTATACCAACTTTATGAAAGGAGATCTTGCACCACTGACGAACGCTTCCATCAGTATGTTAGGGATTATTCCAAATTATTCAAAACAGTGTGCACAAAGGCAAAAGCAATGCACTTGAATAATAAAATAAAGTCCTCAGATAACAAAGCCAAGACTGTCTGGAAAATAATAAACACAGAGACTGGGCAGAGAAGTAATAAAGAGTCCACGATTTCTTTGAAAATAGAGGATAATTTAATTACTAATGCACTAAAAGTAGCCGATGAATTTAATAATTTCTTTTCCAAAATTCCTATAGTCACGACTCAAAGTTTGGCATCATCTACCACAATAGCAGAATCCCTTCTGAATGAGAACGTAAAATTAGAGTCACTAAATATTTTCAAATTTCATCATGTTTCTCCTCTAGATGTACTGAAGTCTTTTAAAATGTTAAAAATAAAGAGGACTGAGGACTTATGGGGCGTGTCAGTCATGGTACTGGAATCTATTCTCGAGGTCGTTGCATCCACTCTAGCTCTCATTTTTAATAGTTGTGTAGACAATGGCATTTTTCCAGACTTAATGAAGTGTAGTAAAGTAGTTCCTATTTTCAAATCAGGTCATAGAGATAATCCTTCTGATTATCGTCCAGTTTCTATCCTACCTGCGTTTAGCAAAATATTCGAAAAAATAATGCTTACGCAATTGGTTTCTCATTTTAATTCACACAATATTTTGCACGCACAGCAGTTCGGTTTCACGAAAGGTAGATCAACTACTGATGCAGGTGCAAGTTTAATAAAATTTATTTTGCAGTCTTGGGAAGAGTCATATGACGCCATTGGAGTGTTCTGTGACCTTTCCAAGGCTTTTGATTGTGTAGATCATGGAACTTTAATTTGTAAGCTTAATTTCTATGGTATCAGAGGACATGCATTGGATCTTATGAAATCATATTTAACACAGAGAAATCAAAAGGTAGCGATAAATAAAGCCCTTTCGTCAGAGACAGTGGTAGAGATGGGAGTACCTCAGGGGTCTATTCTAGGCCCTTTCCTGTTCCTTGTTTATGTAAATGATCTACCATATATGGTAAGCCGAAGATCAGGCATTGTAATGTTCGCAGACGACACCTCATTACTGTTCAAGGTAAATAGGAAAGATACTGAACTCATTGAACCAAATAATACCCTGTCCATGATATCTGACTGGTTTGCTGCCAATAACTTAGTGTTGAATCCGAAAAAAACTAAATGTATGAAATTCTCTCTAGCGAACTCGTCAAATAGAAACTTAGATACAAATATTAAACTTAATGGCCAAACATTAGAATTTGTTACGTCAACTGTATTCTTAGGTATTACATTGGACTCAAAATTGCAGTGGGGTTCCCATATAACAGCGATAGGAAGTAGGTTGAGCTCTGCTGCATTTGCAGTCAGGAGAATAAGGCAGCTTACCAATGTGGCAACGGCACGGTTAGTTTACTTTGCTTATTTTAATAGTATAATTACTTATGGTCTAATCTTGTGGGGATCAGCTGCAGATATTGAAACTGTTTTTATTTTGCAAAAAAGGGCTATCCGGGCAATTTATAACTTGGGGTCGCGTGACTCATTAAGAGAATTTTTCAAAGAAATAGATATTCTAACCCTGCCGTCCCTATACGTATTTGAAATAATAATGTATGTTAGGAAGAATTTGTGCAATTTCCCAACGAACGCTGATAAACCAATAGCCACCAGAAACACTGGGAAACTGAAAATAACCTTCTATAGACTAGTAAAGGCGAAAAAGTCGTTCTTAGGAAATTGTATTAAATTCTACAATAAAATTCCAAAACACATTACTGAACTTAGCAATTCTAAATTCAAATCTGTAGTAAAACAAACACTTATTTCAAAAGCATATTATAAGGTAAACGATTACATCATGGACAGGGATGTTTGGCAGTGATAGTGTCCTGCACGGCTAATCTATCGCGAAAATAGCTTTTCTACTGTAGCTTGTTATTTTTGTAGTAACTGAGACTGTAATTTTATATTTAACTATACAATGTATATTGTTTTGAAAAAATGACACCTCGCCGAGTTTCTTACGCCGGTTCTTCTCGTGGCAGAGGTTTATTTTTCCGAACCGGTGGTAGTTTATTGACGTTCATAGGTGCATGTAATATGCCTAATTTGAAGAATAAACTACTTTTACTTTTTTTTTTACTTTACAAGATTAGTTGGATTATTTTATTCGATTCACTATCGATTTCACAGGAGTATTTCTAACTATAAATGAGTAAACATGTGTTTCAGGTTTTTTGAGAAATCAACCCCTAAAAGCGGGAAATCTGGTGACAAATTCTGAAAATCGATATGGGTGTTGTTTTTATGGTTTATCGGGTCGCTGATTACGAAACCACCAATGATTTCCCACGTGGAGGACGTGAAATATCATCCCCCCTGTTGGGGTCCGAGGGGGTTGGAATGTCTAAATATTAATATGGGTGTCATTTTTATGGTTTTTTGGGTCGTTAATTTCGAAAATTGCATTGATTTTGAAATTTAATATTGCGGACGTGAAAACTTTTAAAAATTGGTGCCAAATTGCAAGAAGAAGCTGCTGGTTTGAGAGATACCAAATTTGGCATGTAGGTTCCTTATAAGGTCTAAAGGACGGCCATATTGATTTTCTTCATTTCCGTCCCGATTTCGTTCAAAATCAATATCTGAGCGTCCAAAAGGTCCCCTAATACGAATCCCAGGTAAAATTTGGAAAAAGTGGCGGCCATATTGATTTTCTTCTTTTCTTTCCCGATTTCGGTCAAAATCGATATCTGAGCGTCTCAGAGGTCCCCTAATATGACTCCAAGGTAAAATTTGGAAAAATGTCGGCCATATTGATTTTCTTCTTTTCTTTCCCGATTTCGTTCAAAATCGATATCTGAGCGTCCGAGAGAATTCTTGATACGAATCCGAGATAAAATTTGGGTAAAGTGGCAGCCATATTGACTTTCTTCATTTCTAACCCGATTTCATAAATCGATATTTGAGCGTCTGAGAGGCCTCTTAATAGGAATCCGAGGTACCTAAACTTTGAATAAAGTAACGGCCATATTGATTTTCTTCAATTCCGTCCCGATTTCGTTCAAAATCGATATCTGAGCGTCCGAGAGGTCCCCTAATACGAATTTGAGGTATAATTTGGAAAAAGTGGCAGGCATATTGATTTTCTTCATTTCCGTCTCGATTTCGTTCAAAATCGATATCTGAGTGCCCGAGAGGTCTCTTAATACGAATCCGAGGTAAAATTTGTGAAAGTGGCGGCCATATTGATTAACTTTTTTGTGTCCCGATTTCGTTCAAAATCGATATCTGAGCGTCCGAGAGGTCTCTTAATACGATTCTGAGGTAAAATTTGGCACTCCATACATGCCATAAAAAGTTTAATATTACTATATAGGCGTGTGGGGTATCTTTGGATTGCTTTTAAAAACGACATAGAGGTTTCGATACTTTTTTCCATTTAAATCAACCTTTAGATTTTTTTTATCGTATGGCATTTATTTACGAACCGTGAGATCTTCGAGAAGACAAGTACGGTTGCCAGTTTTTGTTACACTCTTAGCACCACCCAGGGGTCACGTGTAGGGTAACGGTGGGTACTCCCTACGGACGCGGTGCAACTTCGACCCCCCTTTGTCAAGTGAGTGGGCAACTTGACTGTTAAAAGTTTTCAAGCCGCCCAAAGGCCTCTAACTTAGCTTAACGACTGCTGTCGTAGACAGCAGCCGGGATCAACGGCTTAGCGTGCCTTTCAAAGCACGAGAGCGCTCAGTTAGTAACCACTCAAAGCGGTCACCCATCCAAGAAATGACCTGAGCCCACATTGCTTAACACCGCATACCGCACGCGGTACGCGGGTGCCGCTGGGCCACGAGCGCTCAAATTTTTTGATAGTTTGTGCCAAATTGCAATTCAATCGGTCCAGTAAAAGGAACTCGGTTGTAACAGACGGTCTGCCGGACTGCGAATGGAAGTGAGGCCAAATTTTCTTTTTGGATGCTCCAATGGAAACTGGCAAAACCTACCTAATAAATTTAATCTTACGAAAAATAAGGGTTACACGTGATATTGAAGTAGCCGTATTTCTGTACTTCAAAGAAACAGAGTTTATGACCGCTGCGCGCTGCTTGGTCGTTATTGTATTACTGTACAATACCTATTGGTGTTACTGTAGTACACAGATACTTTTACTAAGGGCCATTTAAGAGATGCTTTTATTTCATCGGCCCTTTCCCCTTCGGCCTCTCGGAAATGTATGATAATAGTTTTCGATCCTTATTTTTGCCAAAATCAAATAAAATTGGACAGTTTGCCGGTTCTCAGAATGTATACTGACTTTTCATCTGTTCATCTATCTGTTAATGAATCATAATCACTAAACTTCGTATACCGAAACCCTCAGAATGTAACAACTACTTTTCTGGAAACCGGATCTAAATCGGTTTAGCCAAACGCGAGATTATCGTGGAGAAACATACATACATACCTACATACGTAAATACATACATACGGGTCAAACAGAGAAGCTCTTTTTTGTAGACGGTTAAAAATTACGCTTAGTACGCGGGCGAAGCCGCGGGAAAATGCTAGTGGTTACATAAAGTTCGCTCGGAGATGGAATCGAAGTTTCCGCAAACCCGCGTGGGCCTAGTCGTTTAGAGCAGCGGTATATTGTACGCCATACAATGGCTGATTGTGACGATCTAATAATGATTATTGTTACCTCTTTAATTACGCATTTTCATACAGTAAATTATTTGTATTTGTCGGTAACAGGCGGCCAGCGGGCCGCATGCGGCTCGCGAGCCCTTTCCTTGCGGCCCGCGAGCCCCCTGGCTGTTTTGTAGGTAACGAAAATGTGGTACCTTTTGTCTGATAATGCTACACATTATTGACAAGTGCGGCCCGCGTCAATTTCTTTAGATACCATAGTATCTAATACCACTGGAACCTTATAGCAGCCATAGCCCTTGGCCGCTAAAAGGTTGCAGACCTATAGTTTTGAGTATCAGAGTCTAGTCTTCTTGATGGTCCTTCAATTGATGGTTTCTTTACAGAGTGGCGTGCGGTGGTAATGCCGGAAACCTGCCGCCAGCGGACCACGACGATGACCTCACCAGTCTGAGCTGGCTTCAAGACAGGAACCTGCTGAGGGGTAAGCATTATATTTTGTTCCCACCACTACCACCTTATCTGCCGAACAACTTCCACTGCTGGACACAGGCCTCCCTCAATTTCATGGAGGGTAAATGCCATAATTGCCACGCTTGGCATGTGGGTTGGCGATCGCAGTATCCACCGCACTGCAGGGATGCTGCTGCCCATTCCCCGGTGGTCTGGTGGTGGTGGTACTTCGTTCCATGTAACATTAATTATTATTAAAGTACTGTTATTATGTACTCTGTTTGGTGTGTAGAAATTTAACGTGGATTCGTCTGCATTTCTTCAATATTGAAGCGAAATATCGTAATATATTTCAATTATTACTTCATCATCATCATGTCAGCCGAAAGACGTCCACTGCTGGACATAGGCCTCCCCCAAAGACTTCCACAATGACCGGTCTTGCGCCACCCGCATCCAGCGGACACCCGCGACCTTCACCGGTCATCGGTCCACCGTGTGGGGGACCTGCCCACGCTACGCCTTCCGGTACGTGGTCGCCACTCGAGAACCTTTCCGCCCGAACGGCCATCGGTTCTACGTGCTACGTGTTATTACTTACTTTTCACATAATAACGCTGCCTTTGTTGTCAAGTTTCAAATTTGCTTTTCTTGAAATCGTAGCACGATTAACGCACGATTTTTCTAATCTTATGTGGAGTAAGCTTATCTAAGAATGTTGTAATCATTGATCATTATTCAGCCCATTTTGATCTCACCGTATTCATGGCACAAGACCGCTTGCGAGATAACTAACCGTCGCCTTCTAAGCATGCTAATTGGAATAAGATGGATAGTCTATCTCGTGCGCTAATCAGTTCCCGTGCGATCTTGTGTTAGTCGTATCGTAAGGCTAGGCATGACAAAAATTATGGCTTCATGAAAAATATTGAAAATGAATACCGGCCTAAATACGAGTAAACTGTTTTATCAATTATGTGACTAGTTGCGTGAATTCTTAGTTATAAGTAATTATAACATTATAAATCATAACATTAAAGAATATTGTTTTGCGGCAGGTATAAATCTAACCAAAGGGGACGTCGAGGATACAAAAATGATTGGAAGCCAAGTCATAATAAAGGTAAGTTAATGCACACATTACACAAAAGTATATATATGTATATATTATATAAGTAGGCATTCTTATTATGTATAATATATGTATATATTCATTATTTATTTTATTAGTCAGTTTATGTACTAGTATTTATAGTATTAATTAGTTTGTAGTACATAGGCAGTAGCTGTAATAATTACGTACCTATTTGTACACGTTTTAGTTTGTCCATCTTTTGGTTCCTGTCTTCCACTCAATTGCTCAAAGGTTAACTGGAAGAGATCCCTTATAGGGATAAGTTCGCCTTTGTACCGATATAACTGAATTTGTCTGTATTTTTACCTGTGTTTTGTGTACAATAAAGTATTTACAGACATACATACATACATACACAAACTGTGACCCCAAAAGCCAGAGTGGAGCATTTGAAATTTAATTTCAGTGCCAATTATTGCAACTTCAGCAATAACAAAAAAAAAAAACAATTGTTTTTTCTCAAAAATGGCCGTAAAAGTGGACGTTACTCGCTACTTATTGAAAGGCGAAGTCTACAGTTTATGGTCAGACATAAATTCAATATAAAAACATTGCGGGCTCGCCCCGCGCGTTACAATGTTATGTACATACAAATTGCCATCCAAAATTTTAAAAAAGTATAAACAATCATACCGAAGACGGCACATGTAGTATACAGCCAATTCAAGTCGTATTTTTCTGTTGTAAACGCGACGTTTTTGTACGCGTCTCAAATAATTTGCGGGATTCGGTGGAAAAATACACTTCCAATTCTGTTTAAAAAAACGGCAGAAAGCATAAACATTTTGACGTTTTAAGGTTATGTTTATCTAAACTTGATTCCAAATTAGGCTTTCGTCCCCCATTTTTGAGAAAAGCACTATCGATTCGTCGATTGTTTTAACCAAAACCTCGACCGTTTTTGTGTTATTTAATTTATACTAGGTTACCTTCATTACTAGCCATTCTAGTCAACAACGAAACATCACAGACGCTTCAGACTCGATTTCGTTTAGCTCGTACGTGTTTCTTCTACCTTCGTAAATACAAAGGTAGTACGTGTACACGAAACCCGCTTCTTACTACCTTTCCACATTGGACGGTGAAGTATTGACCACGCAAATATTTGCACATGTGGAGTTGCGATTCAATACCGTCGGAGGCTTGAATAAAAGGATTCGTGCACTCTGGATTACGAAGCGAGGACCAGTTGTTATTGTAGCCAGATTACAGATTTTCTTGATATGTTTTTACCTTATCAATATAAATAAATAAAGAAATATTGGGGGACAATCTTACACAAAGCGACCTAGTCCCAAACTAAGCAAAGCTTGTACTATGAGTACTAGACGACGATATACATACTTATATAGATAAATACATACTTTAATACATAAAAAACATGCAAGACCCAGGAACGAATATCCATGCTAAATGCACAAATAATGCCCTGGCTGGGATTCGAACCCGGGACCTCGAGCTTCGGAGGCAGTGTACCAACTAGGCTAAGCAGGCCGACAAAGTGTGTGAAGTAATAAATAAATAAATATTGGGGGACAATCTTACACAAATCGACCTAGTCCCAAACTAAGCAAAGCTTGTACTATGGGTACTAGACGACGATATACATACTTATATAGATAAATACATACTTAAATACATAGAAAACATCCAAGACCCAAGAACAAATATGCGTGAAAAATGCACAAATAAATGCCCTGGCCGGGATTCGAACCCGGGACCTCTAGCTACGAAGGCAGTGTCACTACCAACTAGGCTAAACAGGTTGTCAAAAAGAAGAAAAAAGAAGAAAAGAAAAGAAGAAGTATTTAAATCAATTTCGTAAAAAGGTAAAGGTAAAAATGTAAAAAGGTAGGGGGCGAAGATGAGGCCGACGATGAAGCGAGCTCACCCAGAAGATGCCTATTCACTCGTGCCTTAAAAGGGTCTAGGTTATATGAACTTGGAAATACAGACGCCGCCGGCAGAGAATTCCAAACCTTAGAAGTGCGTATGATGAAAGATGAAGCAAAGCGCTTGGTTCGAATTAGAGGAATTTCGACCAGGTAAGGATGGTAGCCAGCCGTACGTCTGGATGTCCGATGGAAGGGGGAAGGCGGTATGAGCTCATGGAGCTCCTGAGCACACTCCCCGAAGTACAATTTGTAGAAGACGCACAGACATGCTACTTTGCGTCTATGTGCTAGGCTCTGCAGCTTATTTCCCACTACCGTACTGCCGCCAATGAGCCTCCTGGCCTGGCTCTGCGATCCACCGAGTCGAGTGCGGCAAGTTGAGAAGTTCTCTCGAGACTTTAAAGAATATAAAAGACAGAATACAACCTAACCCTTAATTAACCAAGGCACCATTAATTGGAACATGGAACAGTCAACAGCAAATGTAGATGATCATTTTAGTACTTTGTCGCACTAACGTAACAATATTGCGACAGTTGGGATGCGTCAAAGTAGTGTAAGTGACAAGGTACTAAAATGATCACCTACTTTTGCTTTTGACCATACCACGGGATCAATTGCGGCTAGAAACAAAGCTATGCGGCTATGTACAAAGTGTGTATGTCCTTAGAAATAATATTTTTAAAGCAAGTCTTATTGGTTATAAACGCTATGGATTTTGTACCATATGAATGACTCTAAGGATGATTTTTCAACTAAATTTATGTGGTCACGAAATCGCCTCTGCTTTAAAAAGGATCAATCAATATCAATTTACTTAACTCAAAAACTTATGTTGGTATCGAGGCTGGTATTATTTTAATTTATTTGTGATATGGTATGTTTTTCTCATAAGATACACACACAAATTCTCTGTCTGTGTCTAATTGCGCCGGAGTGAAAGAGAAACTATATACCTGCTGTACAAGCAAATAATCAGAAATTTAATCATAAAATTAAATATATTAACCACATGTCTAATATAAATCGACTATACTTTAGGTTTGAGTATATTGCAACTGTGTTTTTAATTATACATGTTTCAGTTGAAAAAAAAGGTCATTATGATTATTCTAAGATGATTTTAAGACATAGCTTTGCGATTTTTTTCGATCGAGCCGATTTTCTCAAATCGTGTTTTAGAATCGTCCATATCCTTTGAAATATAATGAATATAAACGTGTATTTTTTTTAACAAAACAAATGGTTTTTGTTGAATCACCGTTTAAATATGGCAATTTAGCCTAATTTTATTCAGCGTCTTAAAACCTATTCTGTCAATGTATAAAGTTTGGCATCGGGCCTTTCTCTCAGAACCTCATTAGGAAATATTTAAATAGAAATCAAATACTAATTCAGTAAATCGGCCACAAGGGCATTTATGACAAAGTTGACAAAGATAATTGTTTACTTACATTTAAAGTCTTACAATAATAATAATTTCAAAATTACAGATTAATTTTTTTTTAAACCACATCGGTAGCAAACAAACATGGCCTGGTGGTAAGCGGTCACCGCAGCCTATGGACGCCTGCAACTAAATTAAATGCCTCTAAAAGAGAAAAAAAATACAAGATTAGGAAGTATCATTAACAAATTATGAAACTTTTGAATAACCCAGAGATGTATATGGTCTCCAAGGGTCAAATTCAAACAGCATATAGAAGAACATAAATTTAATATTGTTAGAGATGTTAAAGCTCAACAACAATTATAACCCATCCAGAACAGAATGGATCCTAAAACCTGACTTGAATTTGGTTTAACACGGGACCTCTTATTTTAATATAGCTTAGATACCGTGTCGCCTGCCATTTATTTGTAATCCTCGACAATTTATAACCTTAGAACGTCAATAGTTTGTACCGGGATGACATTGTGACTGCATTCAAGCTATGATAAAGCACGATAATTAAAGTTGTTCACAAAAAATCTATTTTTTTAGACGGAGTCAATAACCCCGCCTCCCGTGGCGCGCGCGTCCCCACCACGAACCCCCGTGAAAGCCCCGCCATCACCAGCGCCAACACACAGCAAGCCGCCATACTCCTTCTCCTGCCTAATCTTCATGGCTATAGAGGCCGCGCCGGCACGAGCTCTGCCAGTCAAAGAGATCTACGCGTGGATCGTGCGCCACTTCCCCTACTTCAGACACGCGCCGCAGGGGTGGAAGAATAGCGTGCGACACAATCTGTCGCTCAACAAGTGCTTCCACAAGGTTAGTTGGTTGGTTCTGAAATATAGTCCCCTCATGGGCTACCAAGCCCCGTATGGGCCACCAAACCCCCTCATGGGCCACCAAGCTTACTTACGGGCCACCAAGCCCTCTCATGGGCTACCGAAACCCTCTTATGAGCGACTGTACCACCTCATAGGCCACAGAGCGCTTATACATGTTATATATTTATTCCACAAAATAAAGTATATTAAAAAGAACCTCATTACTTTCATTCGGTCTTTTGGACACTCCTTAGACAGATATTTCCAAATGTTTTATAATAATAATTTAATCATTTAAAAACCCTTAGTATTATATTTTTACTTCTGCCAAACTGCAGAACAGTTTGTTGGCAGAGGGACTCCCTTACAAAACTAGATAGGCAGGATTAGCTTTAGTTACCTTGTTACAAACTTATGATTTATGGTGGTTCACTTTAATTTACTTTGATAAGTTTACCACATGAAACACCTCTACATAAGGGTTTTTTACAGGTTGCGGCCGCGCCTGGTCTCGGCAAAGGGTCGCTATGGACAGTCGATCCTCAGCACAGATCTACATTATTACAGGTAATTCATATTCACCCAACTTTTTCCGGTGACTTAGCGTTGATGATTATTGTCGGGATAAAAAGTATCCTATGTTTTTAAGAATTTATCTCTATTCCTCATCTAAATCCGTTTTTGCAATAGTTTTTGCGTGACTCGTTAACAAACATCGAAAGTTTCACGTTTAAAATATTAATAAGACACTATTCTATTGTCACACCTAGCTCCATCTAATTATGAATACCCACGTACCTATTGAATATTGATTATCATTTTAAACCTAAGTTAAATTATTTTAAATTCATTACAAATTAGTACGTAAGGTTTAATTGTTAGTGCTAATTATTACATTAAATAATGTAATAAGGTTATCTGCATACATTCGGTCGGCAACCTGGCTTCTGGATCAAAGTGAGAACTGAAATTAACGATGTGCTCTCGCCAGGCGTTCGGCCGGCAGCCGATCCCGCCGGCGGCCGAGGCGCCGCCGCCGACCAAGAACTCGCCCGACCCCGCGCTCTTCCCCTTCCTCGCGCGCCGCCTCGCGCGCCCCGAGCCCGGCGCCGACGAGTACCTCGCCGCCGCCACCGTGCTCGCCATGAAGTACGGCCCGGCCGTGCTCGACCAGGTACGTGTCCACCCACACCCCGCCCGCCCCGAGCCCGGCGCCGACAAGTACCTCGCCGCCGCCACCGTGCTCGCCATGAAGTACGGCCCGGCCGTGCTCGACCAGGTACGTGTCCACCCACACCCCGCCCGCCCCGAGCCCGGCGCCGACGAGTACCTCGCCGCCGCCACCGTGCTCGCCATGAAGTACGGCCCGGCCGTGCTCGACCAGGTACGTGTCCACCCACACCCCGCCCGCCCCGAGCCCGGCGCCGACAAGTACCTCGCCGCCGCCACCGTGCTCGCCATGAAGTACGGCCCGGCCGTGCTCGACCAGGTACGTGTCCACCCACACCCCGCCCGCCCCGAGCCCGGCGCCGACGAGTACCTCGCCGCCGCCACCGTGCTCGCCATGAAGTACGGCCCGGCCGTGCTCGACCAGGTACGTGTCCACCCACACCCCGCCCGCCCCGAGCCCGGCGCCGACAAGTACCTCGCCGCCGCCACCGTGCTCGCCATGAAGTACGGCCCGGCCGTGCTCGACCAGGTACGTGTCCACCCACACCCCGCCCGCCCCGAGCCCGGCGCCGACGAGTACCTCGCCGCCGCCACCGTGCTCGCCATGAAGTACGGCCCGGCCGTGCTCGACCAGGTACGTGTCCACCCACACCCCGCCCGCCCCGAGCCCGGCGCCGACGAGTACCTCGCCGCCGCCACCGTGCTCGCCATGAAGTACGGCCCGGCCGTGCTCGACCAGGTACGTGTCCACCCACACCCCGCCCGCCCCGAGCCCGGCGCCGACGAGTACCTCGCCGCCGCCACCGTGCTCGCCATGAAGTACGGCCCGGCCGTGCTCGACCAGGTACGTGTCCACCCACACCCCGCCCGCCCCGAGCCCGGCGCCGACGAGTACCTCGCCGCCGCCACCGTGCTCGCCATGAAGTACGGCCCGGCCGTGCTCGACCAGGTACGTGTCCACCCACACCCCGCCCGCCCCGAGCCCGGCGCCGACGAGTACCTCGCCGCCGCCACCGTGCTCGCCATGAAGTACGGCCCGGCCGTGCTCGACCAGGTACGTGTCCACCCACACCCCGCCCGCCCCGAGCCCGGCGCCGACAAGTACCTCGCCGCCGCCACCGTGCTCGCCATGAAGTACGGCCCGGCCGTGCTCGACCAGGTACGTGTCCACCCACACCCCGCCCGCCCCGAGCCCGGCGCCGACGAGTACCTCGCCGCCGCCACCGTGCTCGCCATGAAGTACGGCCCGGCCGTGCTCGACCAGGTACGTGTCCACCCACACCCCGCCCGCCCCGAGCCCGGCGCCGACGAGTACCTCGCCGCCGCCACCGTGCTCGCCATGAAGTACGGCCCGGCCGTGCTCGACCAGGTACGTGTCCACCCACACCCCGCCCGCCCCGAGCCCGGCGCCGACGAGTACCTCGCCGCCGCCACCGTGCTCGCCATGAAGTACGGCCCGGCCGTGCTCGACCAGGTACGTGTCCACCCACACCCCGCCCGCCCCGAGCCCGGCGCCGACGAGTACCTCGCCGCCGCCACCGTGCTCGCCATGAAGTACGGCCCGGCCGTGCTCGACCAGGTACGTCCCGAGTACCCCTATCACTCCCAAGTACCCAATCGTCCCAAAAAAAGGAACTAATATCGTCCCAAGTACTAATCATATCAGTCGAAGGACGTCCACCGCTGGACATACCTTTACCAGACCATCAGTCGACCTTGGGTTTGGGTCTATCCACGTTGCGCCTTTCAATTTACTATTAGAATAAGAATTGTTTATTGCCACATATCCAGAATTACATAAGATAAAAGTACAAAGAAGAAAAAGAAAAAACAATTATTAATTTATAAGTACATTTATTTATTTAATCTTTATTTCACAACAAGAAATCTTAACGTACAAAAGGAGGACTTAATGCCATGAGGCATTCTCTACCAGTCAACCTTCAAACACACAAAAAATAACATCATCATCATCATCATCATGTCAGCCGAAAGACGTCCACTGCTGGACATAGGCCTCCCCCAAAGACTTCCACAATGACCGGTCCTGCGCCACCCGCATCCAGCGGACACCCGCGACCTTCACCAGGTCATCGGTCCACCGTGTGGGGGGCCTGCCCACGCTACGCCTTCTCAGTCTCATCTGCTGCGGATGGCCTCATTCCTGATGCGATCACGCAGAGAAACTCCTAACATAGCTCTCTCCATTGCTCTTTGGGTGACTTTGAGCCTTCTTATGAGGCCCATAGTAAGCGACCACGTTTCAGTACCCTATGTCATCACTGGCAACACACACTGGTCAAAGACTTTCGTCTTGAGACACTGCGGAATATTGGACGAAAAAATGTGCCGTAGCTTCCCGAACGCTGCCCAGCCGAGTCGGATTCGACGATTAACCTCTTTCTCGAAGTTGGACCTACCTAACTGGACAGTCTGTCCTAGGTATAATCGTCTACAACTTCGAGCGTAAAGTGTCCGATTGTTAAGGGAGTTGGTGCGACATGGACATTTGATCTTCGTCTTGTCCATGTTCATCCTTAGAGCAACTCGCTCGGAGGCTTTACTGAGGTCATTGAGCATTGTGCTTAAATCTTCCATGGTCTCAGCCAAGACTACTATATCGTCAGCAAACCGAAGGTGAGTGAGGTACTCGCCATTTATGTTGATGCTTAGCCTTCTCCAGATCAGAGTCTTGAAAACATCATCCAGTGCAGCGGAGAACAGTTTAGGAGAAATAACATCTCCTTGCATGACTCCCCGCTCCAATGGGATAGGCTTCGAGCTCTGGCCCTGGAGTCGAACTGACATAGTGGCGTTCTCGTACAAACACTTCAGCACTTCGATATAGCGGTAGTCCACTTGGCACCGCTGGAGAGATTGTAGTACAGCCCAGGTTTCGATCGAATCGAAGGCTTTCTCGTAGTCCACGAACGCTAAACAGAGGGGCAGGTTATACTCCTCAGTCTTCTGTATAACCTGACAGAGCGTATGGATGTGGTCTACGGTGCTAAAGCCTCTTCGGAAACCGGCTTGTTCGGGAGGCTGGAAGTCATCTAGCCTGCGTGCGAGACGGTTCGTAATGACTCTTGAAAACAGCTTATAGATATGGCTCAGAAGTGAGATGGGTCGGTAGTTCTTCAGTAAGGAGTTGTCACCCTTTTTGAAGAACAGGACCACCACACCTCTGTTCCATGCCTTTGGAGTTTTCCCTTCCAGTAAGACGGAATTGAACAACTTCTGAAGGGCCCTAAGGACCGGTTTTCCACCCGCCTTCAGGAGTTCCGCTGTAATTCCGTCTTCACCGGGTGCCTTATTGTTCTTAAGCTGTTTAAGAGCCATTCTAATCTCGTACAGGCTGATGTCCGGGATATCTTCGGTATAGTGCCGGGTTAATCTAGCTCTTCGGTCTTCCGCCAGACCAACTTCGGGTCTGCTAGTTGACGTGTATAGCTGTCCATAAAAGCACTCTATCTCACTCAGAAGCTCAGGTTTGGACGAAACAATTCTACCATCTTCAGTTTTTAATCTGGCGACCTGGCTCTGCCCAATAGACAGATCTCTTGAAAAAACTTTAGATCTCTTGAAAAATAACATACAAACAAACAAAAAATAAATTAAATATTGGGCAAAGGGTTTCTGGTCTCAGCGGGTGCCGGGCCGAGGTGTCCGGCGCTGGTTTTCAGACCGGTCCCAGACTGAGACGGTCGGAGGGAAGCATAATTAGTAAATTAATAATAATAATAATAAATATTCTTTATTGCACCACTTAGTGATAAGTTGTACAGTAGCTGACTTACTAAAAAAAAATGGTAACAACAGGTGGTCTTATCGCTTTAAGCGATTTCTACCAGACAACCTTTGGGTAGCGGGAAAACAATTAACTAAAACTGGGAAAACAGGTAAATTTTGCTTAGTTAAGGACTAGACTTATATGAGATTTGTCTACAAATAATTTATACCAAAAAAACCCGACTCCAATTTTGTACTTCCCGAAATCGGTATATGCGTGCCTATCAAATTCAAGGAGTTCCCTCGATTCCTCCTGGATGCCATCGTCAGACCTTCACCAAATTTATATGGGACCGACTTCGGGGTACATGCTTTGAAACAAAAAAAGAATTATCAATATCGGCCGACGTGGTAAAGAGTTATCGGGGAACATACATACATAAAAAAAAATCCTTCCTTGTATTGAAGTCGGTTAATATGAATTGATTTGCAGCTGCCCCCCGCGGCGCACCACCTGGTGATCTCGCGCTGCGCCCGCGACGAGCACTCGTACTCGGCCGGCGACGAGCGCCGCACGGCCGAGGCGCTGCTCAACCTGGCCGGCGTGTGCCCCGAGCCCGCCAGCTAGCAACAGACACCCGCCAGCCTCTAGGTAACTACCTGTTCCTTTACGTTTCCGGCTAGCAACCGCCCTCTAGCTACCTGTCCCTTTACATTTTGACTAGCAGCGCAAACCTACCTCTAGGTATCTGTTCCTTTACATTTCCAGGTAGCGACGATGACCAACCTCTAGGTACCTGTTCCTTTACATTTCCGGCTAGCAACGACGACCAGCCTCTAGGTACCTGTCAATTTACGAGCTGGTCTCTAGGTATCTATCATTTGAATATGCACTTCCGCCTGCCCCCCTCACCTGGTGATTTCCTAGCCTCTAATTGGCATATATGTAGGTAACTTTTCTTTAGTTCCTTTAGTGTGCCAGGGTTCAAATAAAGAGGCATTGTATTGTTCATGATGTCATGATAGACTCAAGCCTACATGACATGATAGAAGTAATTCGTTTTTAGGGTTATTATTTTGTGAGCAGCTAATATGATGAACTGGCAGATTTTATTTCATATTTGGCATATAATATAATAAATGAGCAACCAAATAGTTACATAATATACTATTATCAAACACCACCCAACCCAACTATATTAGTGATTTCCGAGATCCTATCATAAAAATATCAATATCCAAAATTGACGTCTTTTTGCGATATCGCGCTTCGTTTAATGTTTTCTTCATGGGTTTTTACGAGCCCGACTTAAATTTGTTAACGATATTTTTTTTACTGTTATTCTTGCAGTTTACATTTAAAATTAAATAAAAAACTGTACAACCTTGTACTATTTCAGGAATATATGACGGTATTTTACCGGCCCGTATTTTGTGTCCGCGAGTGTACATGCCTTTTTTTTAACATAATAAATCAAAATCAAATATTTATTCTGCAAATAGGCCACAAGGGCACTTTTACATGTCAAAGCGTTAATTTATACAATTTAAAAAACTGACAATATTACTTAATAATTATGATTAAAAAATATACTAATTAAGAATTCAATGAAAATAAAAAAATATACTGATTAAAAATTTACAAATATTAAAGACGTATTGAATACGATCTGTGTCCGAATAAACAAAAAGTATATAAAATTAATTTAATATCTCAGAGATGTATAGTATAGATATAGAGCTGTGGCTTGCAGCTGGGCCACAACGGAAGAACAGCGCTGGCTTTGCCAGCTTCATGCTGAGCTGTGGCCCTTTTCTGACAAACAGTGTTCGTCGGGATTATTACAGATGTGCGACAACGAATGTGCGATGTACGCTAGTGCGACATTTCTATTGATCGACATAGCAATTCTGCGATGTTGAATTGTGCGATGTATTTGTGTCCGACAATACAAATTTCCGACAGTATGCATCAGCGAAGTGCTGGTATGCGATGTACTTCTATTCGACTATACAAATGTACGACAGTATGGGTGAGCGAAGTACTAGTATGCGATGTACTTCTATTCGACTACACAAATGTACGACAGTATGGATAAGCGAAGTGCTAAATAGTATGCGATTTACTTTTATTCGACTAACAAATATACGACAATATGGATGAGCGAAGTCCTAGTATGCGATTTTCTCCTACCATACAAATGTACGTACTATTACATTAAAACTTTTAAGCAAACTTTCTACGGACTAACTAGATGTCTTCATATAAAAAAAAACTTGTTATCCCTTATTACGCACTAAACTGAGTCTTTGTCTTCCTTGCTTAGAAAGCTTAAATGTGATAGGCCCATCATTAAGTTTTTTAGGGTCTTATGAGGGAAGACTTAGAATGCGATAAATTTTTATCTTACTCATACTCGTATATTCATGAAATGATGCCAAACATAAAAATGTTTTAATTCTTAAAAAGATGTGAATTTCGTGTTGGCTACAGCAAGTTTCACCTAGTCTGTCTGACATTTAATCAGCAAGCTGTAAATAATGACTACACTATTATTGTTCATACTCCTACATATTTTAGAAGTATGATTTTTTACGAGAAATTCTACAAAAAAAAACGTAAATGCACATACAACAAGTCGCATATTTATTCACCGATTAAGACGGCGCAGTACGATCGGTGTGGATCGGTTCTCCATACAAACGTATTTAGGCTCTCATTTTAAAACGCCATGCTAGAATAACATGAAACTTTGTATACACAATGGGATCCGGCATACATAGGTCGGAAATTAGTTTCTGTTGCTAGAAATTGAAAAAGAAAAAAAATACAGCGGTTTTTTGAGCTTTTACGGCTTGTATGAAAACCTTAATAATCGCTGTATTTTTTCGCCATTATAATTTCAAGCAACAGAAACTAATTTCCGCCCTAGACAAGCTGGATCCCATTGTGTATACAAAGTTTCATGTTATTCTAGCATGGCGTTTTAAAATGAGAGCATAAATACGTTTGTATGGAGAACCAAACGTACTGCGCCCTCTTAACCATTCTCCGCACGAACAATGTTCGCAGTATTCGCACAAATCAGTAGTCGCAAATTTGCGTGACGGTTAATCATACTTCGCACAAATTATTTGTCGCTGAAATGGCCTGTCGCTAATCTGAGTAGCTTATTCATACTTCGCACAAACGACGTGCCGCTCAAATGGCCAGTCGCTAATCTGAGTATCGCTTATTCATACTTCGCACAAACGACGTGCCGCACAAATGCCCTGTCGCTAATCTGAGTGTCGCCGAGTCATACTTATCACAAACGACATGTCGCACAAATGAGATGTCGCAATACCGTGCATCGCTTACTCATACGTCGCACAAACGATGTGTCGCACACTCGGTGTCGCACATCTGTAATAATCCCGTGTTCGTCCTATTTTCGTAAACTTCTATGTATTATCTGTGTTTGTCATAAATAAATGTATTTTCTCTGTTTATAACAGTAAATCCCTTTGTTTCAGACGACCGATATGTTGAGCGAGAGGAGATTCGCTTCCATTTGGCACGGGTACGTACCGAACCTTTTCGAGGCACACACTATGCTCGCTGAGAATTGGCCGTCGTTCCTTTCTGTAGGTGTTTCAGCAAATGGCAGCTATGTTCGATTTATTTTTAAGAGAACTATACACGGCTGAATGTATCGTCGAATTTTCATCATTGTGTTCTGAAATAAAAGAGCAATAAAAGGGGATTAAATGTACCCTTTTGTATTGCTCTTGATTAAAGATGGCTGTTTCTTAAAGGTGTGAATTCTTCGTGAAATTATGAAATTTATGAAGATATGTAAGCAGTTTTTAAGTATAATTTAATTTAATTCGTATATCCGTAGGAAGTTGGCAAAGGCCTGAATGTTGAAACAATTTAATTATGTTACTGCTCAAGCTTCTAGCATTCACGGGAATTATGTAATAAAATGTTTATATGTCTTGTTTCTTAAAGAAAAGCTAGGGCCAAGCTCTAAGATCAATGGGTCGACTTAATCATTGAATGTTGTTGGCATCAGTTCGTAGAACGAAAGTATTTAAACAAATAGCGTCTATTTCGATTATAAATAGATAAAAAAAATTGTTTACCATTCTCTAGTCCCAATAAAGACAATCAGTTCACCGGGTCGCGTCCCGCCTAAGTATCTGTAAGGATACATACTATTTAAGGTAAAGTGGCTCACTCATTAGTTAGGACCTCTATTTTTCCATTCAATTACCAATTTGTAATTATACATCACGTAATATAGCAATTCTCTTTATTCAGCTTCAAAAATATCTACGCTCCTGAAGTGTTGTAAAATCTTGATCTTGTCATTATTGCAATAACAGTACAGGCAGTGACATGACAACAGCGTCATGACCGCGTTATGTCACTGACAACCCTTACAGTTTCCCAAACTTAAATTGTACAAGTTAATGTTTATATATTTTTGCAGTCGAATGTACTACTTATTTATACAGTTAACGCTACTTGAAATAAACAACAATAGTTGTGATATCACCGTAGTGCTGTAAAGAGAATGGAATATAGTAATAGGAACTCCATGCATTTAGGTTTTCTCCTGGTTAATATTACTCATTCTTAATCTTAAGAAAATGTTATTATAGTGAAGGTTAGTAGAATTACTAGTGTTACCACATTTCCGTCTGTTTTCCAAGTATTTTGTTGAATGCCAAATGTTGCCAGTATAATAAAGAGTTACGTTTTAAGGTGTTGCACCACAACTAAATTAAAAATATAACGGAAATGTGATAATATATATATTTAAGTTTTAAAATTGCATTCTATTTATTTAGCTTTGCCTGCAGTTTTGTCTATAATTTATTAGCTGAATTAAGTTAAGGATGATATTTAATATTTATTTGGAAATTGAGTGACTTTGATATAGGGTAAGTTCTTTGTGATCAGTCTTTGAAAAGTGTTATCCATACGAGTGTAACAAACGTTGAAAATGGTGGACAGTTAGCGCTCATACTGAACTAACTTTCGCGATTTTTTCATTACATAAGTGTGTATATATTGTGAAATAGTGCAATAGCCTTGAATAATGTTTTGTCTGCGTACACAATCAAAAGAATTACATACATCAAAGGATTTTGATGTACTCACTTAAAAGTTCAATATAGTTTATTAGAATTAATGATACATATGTAGTACAGACTGTACATATTTCAATTTAGCAAATAATATATCTAAGCAATAAGCCAGGTGCATTTACCAGCCTGTCAAAGATACGCATTAAGTTTAAATGGGTAGTCCCCGGTTTGTAAATTCTTAATAGTTAAATCAACTAAATAGATAATTTTCCAAATATTTTACTGTAGTAATTTCCGTACTGTGAACTTTTTGTAAATATCTAGTTCGATTTGTACAGACATGTGTAATAGAAGTGGAAAATATTGAACAATTTGAACATCCAAATTATCACCTCAAAATTGTACTAACGTTTGAGTAATTTATACTTTACCTAAACAAGATAAGGTGGAAATTATAAATTAATAATAATCTTTATTTCAGGCACTACCCGCATTCAAAAGCCACAATACAATTAGATATTTAAAATAGAAGACCAGACAAAAAATATTTCAAAAATCGTCACTGGATTAAAAAAAAATAACACCAAGTTCCTATAAATATGTCAGCTTCATAGAGTAACGAGTGTAGAAATTTAAAAATGAAATGTTCACTTAGCTACTGGCACTATTAGCAATTTTTTTGCCACAGGTACTTCATATTGTTCAGTATGATCCTCTCGGATTTCTTGCCGATATGACAAATACTTCTGTAGGTGCAGTCCGCAAACACATAGCAGTACTTAACGTCTCAAGATTGTGTGATTATCCGGCAAATGGTCCCTATTTTGTCGATGTGAATAAAGGCAATTTCTACTTGTATCAATAAGGGAAATGCGCCTTATTGTAGCCGCCAAAAAGTTTATCCGGTGTTGTAAGATTGAACAGCCATCAAACTTCAAGCCATACAATTTAGAGACTTACGAATTTGGCCGAATATTATTCTTAATTTATATAATCTTGTTCATTTTCAACCACCACCACCATATCAGCCCTAGGACGTCCGCTGCTGGACATAGGCCTCCCCCAATTTCGTGGGGGTAAATCAAATATAAATAAATAATAATGAATATAATAAATAAATATTAGGGAACATTTTTTTTACACAAATCGAACTAATCCCATACTAAGCTCAATAAGGCTTGTGTTATGGGTACTAGACGACGATATATTTAATAGATAAATATGTATATATACTTAAATAAATAGAAAACATCCAAGTCTCAGGAACAAATGTCTCTGCTCACCACAGAAACAAATGCCCTTACCGGGATTCGAACCCGGGACCTCTAGCTTCGGAGGCAGTGACACTACCAACTAGGCTAAACAGGCCGACAAATATGGACTTTAAAGTAAGTTAAAAAATAATAATGTACTTTAAAGTAAGTTAATTAATCTGTTATGAATAAAAGATAATTTTACAAGACTGTGACTATATGTATAAATAACATTCTTGCAACTAGTAGACCTTTAAATTTATTCGGCTAATATACGGGACTTAAACCGAACAATTCCGCCGGATACCGAACATTCAAAAATATGCCCAATACCGAATATAATAGGGCGCATCTCTAAATAAAATTAAAGTGATACAATAACACTATTTGTTTCGATCGGTCACAAGTCATAACACGAAAAAGTGAATTGCTACCTAAGCGTAGCTTCTTCAACCATAAAATACATTGTTTGTTCCTCAAAGATATCTTAACAACTACCGTCAAATTTTTTTTTGTTGCATTTACTATTTTTATTGGCGGCATTTAACATTAAACTTTAGTGCAGACTATTACATCATTTGCAATAGATTAACGTTTTCTTTAATGGTTGTTCACTCTTAGACCATCGAATGGCCTATACATTAATAAATTTTACTAAAGTAACGCCAACGAGTCGAATAAAATTGCATAAGGGAGAATAGGAGCGAAATACACATAAATAACGTATCAGACAAGGAAGCCTGTAGTATATATAACTCGTCTCGTCTTTGTGTTACAGACTAGAGTAACTTGCAGAAGTGTCAGGTTTTTGCGTACGAAAAGTGTTTTATAAAATATCATATTGACAGATCTAAAGTGCCTATTAGTGCTTCTAAACTATCTTATTTATTAGCGGTATGGGATTCAAGCGGGTACGGTTACCGATGAAATTTATATACAATGAAAATTGAAATATTACGTACCCAACTTTAGACGACGCACCTGAATTCCACAATATAGGAATAAGGACTTAACCTGAGATTAAACTTGAAACTACTTCGACGTCAATATGTAGTCATCTTGGAATAAATTGTATTTGAATGTAGCATTGTCGACTTCAGCAATTCTGAAACGCAATAAAACTAAACATCTATTTATGTACAAAGAAAATATAGACAAGAATATTTAACCAAAATAATATAAATAAAATTAAAACTAACTTCAATCTAAAACAGGCCCCTGAGGCATTTCCTCGCTGTATAATGCTGATACGTTAAGCGAGGAAGTCGCCTGCTCTTCGGTCAGCAATTACATACGTCATACCAGACCAGACGCTTCGCAATTTCACTAAATAACTTGTGCGCGCTGGGACCCCATGGACATAGTTTCGAAACGTGCGTTTAAACGCAATTAGTATAAATACCGATATGGTTTTCCTCAAATAATGACATTTATAAATTTCATCAGTAGCTGATTGGGTGATAGAGACACCAACTAGAATATATGTGATAACAACTGTTAGGCTAATATAACTATTTCACTTGGGCTTACACACTTCGCCAATCGGCACATAAACATTAATAAGTAATACTTAATCGTATTTATTTCTTAAAATTAAATGGTTGCACGTTTTATAAATATTGTACGTATGCGTATATTTGATTTTATAGTTGTTTTAAGTTTAAATTATGAAAGAAATATAAGTTATGCATAGAATAATATTAGACTGAAGCAATTGACTGATTTGTGATGAAGCAATATTATTTACTAGTGAAATGGGATACAATTTTCGTTTTGAACCCAAGTGGTCAAAAAACTCGTTCATGTTACGTATTTTTTTACGGACTTAAAAATGCCGTTAATGCGTTTTATAAAACGTCTTTTAATCGAACTAATCATATATAAACCTTGCTCCTTTATGTGTGTTTCGGTTTTTTTTACACCAGAGTGTATAAATTCATTTTGGTTAAAAACACTCCACGCTTAAAGATAAACTAATGTTAACTATGGTGGTCAAACTGCCATGTTTAATAAATCCGAGGTGATATCACGTTGAATCCAGTAATCTATTTCATCGGCACATATAAAATAAGGACAGATAGATCCCTGAGCAGCGTTATATCATCTGTGTTATAATAGCGTTTTATGTAAATGAATAATGTATATTGTTTTCTCACATTTGTTAGTCGCTGTGCCAAAATTATCATAGAAATGTTATATTACCTTGTAACAAGCGAATTCAATTAATTTGAATGTATTTACATAAATAAAATAAAATATACTATGTAATGCATAGATTAGGCTATAAGTGATATATAGTAATATGTTTTAATGCTAAATATAAATACATACAATTTTGCTGTATTTAGATGCGTCTTCCATCTTTACTCATTATTTTCTCATAGATAACTTTCTGTCGGGGGAAAAAACGCATGCTAAACTTGACTTAATGCATAAAAGAGTTTCTAGAACATAAAGCCGATTTTTTTTCAACCGATGCATTTTAAGGAACTGATACATTCTTAGATTGGAAAAAATCATTATAATTTCGGTGTTTACTAATATTGACAAACATGGTTATTCGGTTGATAATAAAGTCAAGGATGCAGTCATGTCGTTTGTTCCCCGGCTGTAGGTACTAGCCTTTCTTTCGGTGGTATAAGGAATGTAGATGAAACTGAACAGCAATAATTAGTACCTAATTGTAGTAGTATTTTGCTGGTAGATGCTACGTATATGATATAATTATGTGTGATACATTAAATTGCGATTTTTCGTGTGCTTTATTTCTCATTTCTCACATTTGAACAATGGATTATACAATTGTATCAATTGTTCAAGAGTAAGAAATGCCTTTTTAAAAGAAAAGTTATATCGATATGATATTAAAATTGTTGCGGCTTAAAAGTAATCGTGAATCAGAATAATTTTATCTAATTTATTGTCTAAGTTATGTGACTCTGTTATTATTTAGTTGTAGTTGGTATTGGTTTTTGTGAAAAAGAGAACTTTTAGAAAAAAATTCTCGTAAATATATTTAATTTTATTTAGAATAATTGTTTTGTGGCTTGTGTTAAGGTGTTGCCACTAGTACCCATTCAAGTTCTTTTAACGTATAATTTTAGCTTAATAAGAGGATAATATAATGTATTCTCATAGCCTCACCAGAATTACGTAAAGATACAATATGGCCTATATTGCGCAATTTCATTGAAACTACTAAATTGTACTTACAACATTGATTCAAAATCAGAACAGCGTCACCTCATAATTCTGGCCAGGCACAGCTAATGAAACTTCAGCACTAAGGTCGGTGACAGATTTAGAGATCAAAAATGTAAACAAGTGGGTTGCCACCATAAAAATATACATACGCAGTGGGTAGTTGACAATCATTTAAATGGAAAAAATTACCACATTCAAAGTTCAAGAGAAGCAGCAAATTTGAATGAATACTTACTAAAAAAAATAACATTCTGATATAAATTGCATTTTTAGTTACGTCCTGGTAAGGTTTGAATTAAATCTGTGGAGATATGATTTATGCTACTGGTAATGACAAGAGGTTTTGTAAAGGAAAGTGTTTGTTTATCTGTAAATTCCATCTCCGACCTTATGTTTAATCGGCTTGCAGCTGGCCTAAAGTATACAACGCTGAAGGCCCTTCATATGTGCGTGTAAAGCGCTCCTTATATCGGCCTGCAGTCTCACTATAATGTGTAAAGCTTTCTCTAATGCATAATAGTAGATTGTACAACAAGTGCATTAAACAACGAGTTACACACTGCTTTTCACTTCGATTGCAAGAAAATGAAACAAATAATATAATTAAAGTTATGCTATCAAACTTATACTTCTGTGCTCATCGACCGCGGAAGGCGGCTTTTACTTTATGCTCTAGAGCATAAAAAGCTACTTTATGTCGCCTATGCAGAGCATAAAGACGAACTTTAAGAGCATGAGAAGTGAAAAGATTTATTCAGAATCGTTTTTTCACGCATGATGGCATAAAGATAAAACAGATATTAAATAAAAACATTTTGAAACTTTATTTTATTTTGTATGTTCTTAGTTTAACATCTTAACCCTTTGAACACTTTCATATTTGAAAGAAGTGATCACTCACACGCCAAGGTATCAAATATTGATTGAACGTTTAGACCAATAAAAACAATTCATTATAGATTTTTTCATAATCAAAATACACATTCACTCCGAACTTTTTAGTGGTTGTTGGCGTGGTGGGCACGACGACACACGACCACTTTATAGGTTCTTGGCGTTCAAAGGGTTAATCTACATTACATTATATTAGTACTACTTACGTATATTCTACTTATGTTGTTCCTCATTTGTATGTTTCTGTTTTACCTCCGAATAAATAAATATTGTAGTGGCAACACCGCTGCTTGCTTCTAGATCTAGTTCTTCGAACTATATTATATTAAGTAAACAAATTGTTGTTGTTGATATTTTCCGGCTTGTGAAACACCATTTTATTAATATTATTGCTATTGTTGAAGAGTTATTGTCAAATTTTTATTTGTCCTAAAATCTTTTGTCTTTGTACATATCCATTTAATAAATGATGTACCGAGGATACATTTTGTATTTTATTTTTGTTATACTAATTCTCAACACTCACTCACCCACTCCGTTGGCTCAGCGACCCAAAATGGGACTTGGCCTCCGGCACAAGACAGCGCCACGTTTCACGGTCCTGTGCAACGTTCCGCCAATTGTTGACACGAAGTTCGCGCAGATCCGCCTCCACCATGTCGCACCAGCGATACCTGGGGCGTCCGACAGGACGTCTTCCTGCTGGGCGGCCCAAGTATGCTCTTTTCACGTTCCGATCTTCATCCATTCTCTCAAGATGGCCCAACCAACGGAGTCTGTGAGCTTTAGTCACCCCCATGATGTTAGGTTCAGCCACTAGGTCTTCAATCTCACGGTTCCTAAGGACTGTCCAGCTTCCATCCGGTCTTTTTTTGGGGCCCAGTATCTTACGAAGGATCTTCCTCTCGGCCACTAGCAGCATATTTTCTTCCTTGAGTGTCAGTGTCCACGCTTCGCAACCGTAGGTTAAAATTAGGCGAATCACGGTCTTGTAGATTTAGATTTTAGTGTGTCTACTTAGAATCTTGGACACTAACACCTTATGAAGGGCTGCACTGCATCGCAAGGTATTCTGGATCCTGATCTTGATGTCCTCGTCACGATTGTTGGTGTCTGTAACGGTGCAGCCTAAGTATTATATTTTGACACTCCTTTGTACTCTGTATCTCAAACTCAAATATATATTTTCAAATAGGCCTTCAGGACGGCTAGTATAACTTGGCGCGCGAGATAGACTATCCGCCTCTTTCTATTGGTACACACAGAAAGAGACGGATTGTCTATCTCACGCGCCAAGTTGTGCTAGCAGTGCAGACAGCACTTTTGCAAGTCAAAAACTATAAATAAATCCCTTTATTACGAGTCAGGTGGTCAATGTGAGAGTGACGATGTCTACATGGATGGTCCAAATATCTAAAAGAACGAAAAAAACAATTTTCCCCTCACTAGCTCGGAAAGCCGTATTTTATCCTTTGAAACAAGCGGGTAAAAACGCATTTTATCCACAAGTGGGGAAAGTAATTTGACCTTGGAGCGTGTTTGAGTAGCTTTTGACAGATAACAAAACGTAAAACGCTCATAATAATGGTTCGTTTGATATCAATTATCATTAAATAAATGGTTTGAGAATTTAACAAAAAATACCAAATTTAGCTTTATTTAATGATTTAAGTCAAACTCTATAAGTAACATTTGTTTTATAATGATATTGAGTATAATTGTAAAAGCACAAGTTGAGTCGATGCAATTTCAAAACGCATCGTCAAAAATGTCATCATTGTCAATGTCAACTAAAATATACACAACTTGTCACGGACTCCGACTCACGTAAATATTATACACAACTTCCAGAGTTTTCTGTTATAATATCGTAAAAAAATCGGTGATTCCAGTGATGAAAATCATGCCTGTGGAACTGTGTTTTTTTGCAGGTTGCACTTTCCTCGCTATAGTGAGGAGAAAAGTTTTGTGTTACACACGGGTGCAAAGTTGTATTTTACTTCTCGCGTGTTGAAACACTCGCTACGCTCAGGATTCTATTTTAGAACCACTCGCTTCGCTCGTGGTTCAACTATAGAATCCTTTCGCTGGCTCGTGTTTCAATTCCACACTCGTGGGTAAAATACAACTTTGCACCCTTGTATAACAAATAACTATTGGATCCATATACAGGGTGTCTGACGCCAGCGTACCGCGTGCGGTATGCGAGGTTAAGCAATGTCGGGCGAGGTCAGTCCTTGGATGGGTGACCGCTTTGAGTGGTTACTAAATGAGCGCTCCCGTGCTTTGGAAAGCACGTTAAGCCGTTGATCCCGGTTGCTGTCTATGATAGCAGTCGTTAAGCCAAGTTAGAGGCCTCCGGGCGGCTTGAGAACTTCTAACAGTCAAGTTGCTCACTCACTTGACAAGCCTAATCCCAATAAGGTCGATAGTTTCCCCCTCGGGTTGGAAGGTCAGATGGCAGTCGCTTCCGTAAAAACTAGTGCCTACGCCAATTCTTGGGATTAGGTAGCGGACCCCAGGCATCCTTCAGGATGCAACTGTACTGGGAATAACGCTAGGAGGATGATGATACAGGCTGTCTGGCAGATGGATGGACATACGTATATAAGGGATATTTGAGGTCATCTGCTACGTGATCAAGCACAAAAATAGTTATTTGTTATACAAGGGTGCAAAGTTGTATTTTACCCGCGAGTGTGGAATTGAAACACGAGCCAGCGGAAGGATTCTATAGTTGAACCACGAGCGAAGAGAGACACGAGAAGTAAAATACAACTTTGCACCTGTGTGTAACACAAAACTTTTCTCCTCACTATAGCGAGGAAAGTGCAACATGCAAAAAAACACAGTTCCACAGGCAAGGTTTTCATCACAGGAATCACTGATTTTTTAACGATATTCTAACAGAAAACTCTGAAAGTTGTGTATAATATTTACGCGAGTCGGAGTCGGTGACAAGTTGTGTATATTTTAGTTGACATTGACAATGATGACATTTCTGACGATGCGTTTTGAAATTGCATCGACTCAACTTGTGCGTTTACAATTATACTCAGTCATTATAAAAAAAAAAATGTTACTTATAGAATTTTAAGGTTTTTACGACTTAAATCATTAAATAAAGCTAAATTTGGTATTTTTTATTAAATTCTCCAACCATTCATATAATGATAATTGATATCAAACGAACCATATGAGCGTTTTACGTTTTGTTATCTGTCAAAAGCTACTCAAACACGCTCCAAGGTCAAATTACTTTCCCCACTTGTGGATAAAATGCGTTTTTACCCGCTTGTTTCAAAGGATAAAAGAAGGCTTTCCGAGCTAGTGAGGGGAAAAATTATTTGAGTCCTAAGATTTTTTATTTTTCAATTACTCTGTTTTCCAATAACTGAACACGTAAGATCCTGAAAATAGTCTCGATTTAAATTAAATAAAAATGTCCGGTTTATCATTTTTTTCTCAAACATGCAATGAAATATTGATGTTATGTTCCTTATAATAGGCTGCGAAGTATGACGTTTCAGGTGCGGCTAGGACAAGAGGTCGTTAATGTAATTTCATACAAATGTTGCAGGCCTAGGCCGGCAAAGTGTTCTTTTTTAATTTCCATTCCACATAAATTTGTGGCACAGACAGGCATCATGACATTCTGCCACTATGCGTATTAAAAATTAAACTTTGATTTTTTTGTTGTTTATTTCATTGCATGTTTGAGAAAAGCACTATATAAGTACATACCTCGGCGGGAAATATGGGGTTGCCCGCCTGAGACCTATCCAACCTCGCTTCGCTCTGGCCGTCTATATGTCTATTTGTCGGCCTGTTTAGCCTAGTTGGTAGTATCACTGCCTCCGAAGCTAGAGGTCCCGGGTTCGATTCCCGGTAAGGGCATTTGTTTCTGTGGTGAGCAGAGACATTTGTTCCTGAGACTTGGATGTTTTCTATGTGTTTAAGTGTATACCTATTAAATATATCGTCGTCTAGTACCCATAACACAAGCCTTATTGAGCTTACTAAAAGGGACTAGTTCGATTTGTGTAAAAAAAATTGTCGCCTAATATTTATTTATTTATTTATTATTTTATTTATATGTCTTCGGCCGGCAACCCCTTTCGTCCCAGCCTCTGTAGTAATGTACTATTAATACTGTTTTCATGATTTTACCTCAATTACTTATCTAGACTAATTCCATAATCTTACGAATTAAGTTATGAGTCATACGTAAGTAATTACTAAACTGCACCGGGAAAGGGTAAAAGAAAAAAAAAACGAGTAGCAATATTATTTATTTCGTTTTTCTACGTACATACGCGGCATAATAAAATGTCTAGATCCACAACCTTACTGTGTAACTTTAACTGCGACTTGCAATCAGAAATCGGTCAAATTATTCGTTATCTATTATCATATTGGGTTTACAAACGTTTACAAGTTCGTCACAATCGTAGATAGATTATTCGCTAACTATAAACTTGACTTATTAAAGAGAAGCCTAGTCCAAACTCTATAGATAACCGCCAATAGTAGGTGGGAGGAATCACAATAATTTTGCAAGCGTATTCCTAACGATGTTTAGAAAATAAAATATCATATAGTCAGCTAGATCCGGCCCAAGTCTTTTATTTCTTACCTCATCTAATAAAATAGTAAATTAACAATAACAAACGCTGCCCGCTCGTCTTATATTATTTATATAGTTAGGTATGACAAAAAAAACGTACGTACTTAGACGTAGGTTCATATAACACTACTCCTTACGACCCCATGAATGCGCTGATAAAATCCTTTGGGTTCGTCCTGAACATGTACAGCGAACAGCAAATGTAGATGATCATTTAAGTACCTTGTCACTTTAACTACTTTGACGCATGCCAACTGTCGCAGTATTGTTACGTTAGTGCGACAAAGTACTAAAAGTACTATGATCATCTACATTTGCTGTTGACTGCACAAGTCTTTCAATACTACCACCGTTTTCATATAAAACAAATACCTAATTCTACCATACAGTATGATATCTTACAATTAAAAGATAGGCTCATTTTTTTCGCCTCATAGGTATTTCTCCGCTATAAGTCGGTTTCGGCGCGTCAAATCCATTTCTTAAAGTATCCAAATCCTAGTGAATCACTAGCTCTGGCAATTACAGAAATTACGGATATGTTTGCATGCATAAACAAGTCTTTTTTTAGATTTCTCCAGTTACACATTAGGAAACAGATCATACGCACCGAAACCTTTCTGAAATGTCAAGCAACCGTCCTATTAGGTATAAAAATAATTAGGAATTAACCTTCCGATAGATACGAATATTGCGAAAATTAACCTTATGCCAAAACACGTAAGGTCTGAACTACCCAAGCCGACGGAAATTATCGTCGCTGACATACGATTACAAAGTGATAGTATATCGTTTAACGTATTTATGATATAAAAAATATATTATACACGATCATAGACTGCGTGCATGTCATTACAGCTATACAATGTAAAAAAGATTTTAGTTAATATTTTTTATTACAAGCGCTATAAATTCTAGCTACTCCGTAAATTCTCAACATATAGGTTTACATTCACTTTCAGTGGTGAGCATTACTTGAAATTCAATACGCATAGTATAGGTACATACTCAATTAACGATTCAATGAAAATACAAATTAAAGATAAGTTTTAAAAAGATTGCTGCCAAATTTGAAGTTATTTAGTTATTTTTCTACAAACATGTTTAAGCCATATACAAATTCTCTAATGTACGTTGAAAC
Source organism: Notocelia uddmanniana (assembly GCA_905163555.1). Classification (NCBI taxonomy): domain Eukaryota; kingdom Metazoa; phylum Arthropoda; class Insecta; order Lepidoptera; family Tortricidae; genus Notocelia; species Notocelia uddmanniana. The sequence goes on from LR991068.1 coordinate 23,744,183, forward strand.
CGATGCTACATTTTTCACAAGCTTTCAGCACACATCACTGATGGTTATAACGTCTACGCATCACTTCTGCTACATGCTAGAAAAACTGCTGCGAACGACAGTAATATACGTAGCAAGGCTTTTCTTGCTAGTGAGACAGTTATTTTTTTATTTTTTTTTTATATCAAATATTTATTCACTTCCAGTTTGGTAAATATGAATGAAATGCCATTATTGAGGAACTCTGATGACCTGGTCACGGGAGTCCGCTGGATGCGGGTGGCGTAAGACCGGTCATTGTGGCACTTGAGGGAGGCCTACGTCCAGCAGTGGACGTCTTACGACTGATACGATGATCGAGGAACAGTTGTCGAGAAAGCTTGTATTCAAAATGTTTCCCGATAAAACTTGTTTTTGCACATGAGTTCAACTCTATATCGTTTATTCGTTTTTTGTGGGCAAAACCCCATGCTCAGACATATTTTATACATTTCCAAAAAAGGAGGGTAATGTTTTCAGTGTTCAAATTTGTATGCGGGTTTATTTATTCCATCATAAGGAGTTATCGTTCGAGTCTTTACGATATCCCGGGTAACGTAACATAGTATAAGGCATTACAATCGGCAGTGTTTTTATTATATATTTTAATATAGTTACCAAACTGTCTACTGAGGGTAATGTTTCCTTTAAAGTTTGATAGTCGTACGCGTTGTTCAAGAAAAGTAGATCTGGCGCGCTTCGGATGGCGATTGTTCCATGGGGCAATACGGGCATTTCAACCTGAAATACAATACACATTATCATACAAATTGATTTTGACATCGAAAAAATGGAAAATTTGGTGCTCCGAGCAGGTTCCGAACCTGTGACAATCTGGCATACGCGACCAATCGTTCTGGCCAACTAATATTAGGCGCCAAAGACGTGTTCAATCAATCCCATATAATGTGTGTCTAAGAATGCGAAAGTCACAGTCATTTTGATTTTTTTTACTACCAGACCGATTTTGCTTTCAAATTTTATGTTCTAATTCTAGTGTAACGCTTTATCAGAATACTTCCTTCGCGCTAATAGTAATTTTTAACCCCCGACGCAAAAAGAGGGATGTTATAAGTATAACGTGTCTTTCTGTGTATCGTAGCTCCCAAACGGATGAACCGATTTTCGTTTAGTTTCTTTTGTGCCATAGATAATTTTATCCCGAGTGTTCTTAGCTATGTTTCATGAAAATCTGTTCAGCCGTTTTTGAGATATTGGGCTTTGAAATTAAAATGTCGGGGGTTTTTCAACTCGTCTAAGTTGTAGTTAGGAACTCTTTATTCACTGCACCGATTGCTTACCTATAGTTTATCAGTATATAGTAGGTAAGATGCATCGTCGGAATATTGACCGCCTGCTGTTTTACGACTTCTATTTGGTTTTTATTTTGTACCTGCTGTTTTTCAATTAGTATACTCACTTGATCGAGAGCTTATTGAGCGCGTCCCGGGATATGACGTGTCCGCACAGCAGGCGCATGGGCGGGTTCTGCTCGGAGGCTTGCTGACGCAGGATCGGGCAAGCAAGCACTAGTGGTACCGTCATTAGACTTATTTGAAGCTTATACAGTGTTTGCCATTTTGAACTTTTTAGTCACTGAACCGATTGCTGAGATAATCAGAAGTGTCGTCGGAATACTTAGAGACTGTATGTGTTTTGTACCTGCTATTTTTCAATTAGTATATACTCACTTAACGCCCATCGCGAGCTTATTGAGCGCGTCCCGGGATATGACGTGTCCGCACAGCAGGCGCATGGGTGGATTCTGCTCGGAGGCCTGCTGGCGCAGGATCGGGCACGCGAACACCGAGTGATAGCCGCCTCCGTCCTCGCCGAGATCCACCTGCAGGTTTATGAACTTCTGAACGGTTTAATTTTGCTTCATAAGCATATGTCGTTATCGCGGATGCAGAAAGGATCTGAGAGTTCTCAATTTTAATTCAGATTTTGACAAATAGGCAATAACAGAACTGACAGCCGTATCGAGAAAAGTTTATACCTACGAGTTCAAAAGGCCATAGTCGACTTTCTATCGTAAATCGACCCTTACAATTACAAGAAGAAAAATTTTAATATTCAGAAGAACTGTACGCCAATGAACCTATATTATCTGAAGACTCGATTAGTTTCAACAAGCGGGTATATAGTGATGTATTCTAGTATAAAAATTATCTTGTTCTACCATAGATAAAATTAAATGGATAAATTTATTTTGTAGCTTATTAAAGAGCCGAGTATTGGTGAAAAATTTGGAGGTGTCGCTGACGTGAAAATATTAAAAGAACAAAAAATGTTTTGTGGATACTGCAGCCAGGACTATAAGGGACAGTAGATCCTGCAGCCAGGACAGTGGACACCGCACAGGACTTGAGGGGACAGTGGACACCTTTGCCAGGGCTAGCGGGGACAGCGCGTGCTCACCTCCAACGGCAGCTCCTCGTCGGCCCAGGCCGCCACCACGTGCGGGTGCGTCATCTTGGCGCGCAGGTCGTGCAGCGCGGGCAGCACGCGCGCGCCCGCCAGCACGGCGCCGGCCAGCGGCGACAGCGGCGCCAGCCGCAGCAGCGCGCACGCCTCGCGGACGAACAGCTCGCCCGCCTCCGCGCCTGCAAGTAATCACCCCCGTCAGCTCCAAATCTTCATGCACCATATCAGCCGAAGGACGTCCACTGCTGGAAATAGGCGTCCCCAAATTTAATGGGGGGTAAACCCCCAAAATTGGATTGGCATTTATGCCATAATCGCCACGCTCGGCATAAGGGTTGGCGATCGCAGTATCTCCCCCGCACTCTAGGGAAGCTGCTGCCTATCCCCCGATGGTCTTGGTCGTAGTTTTAGGACATACCCGGGTCCGAAATCTTCATCACCCTAAAGTTTTTCTAGTAGCATTAACAACTTCATAAACTTGGAGTCCGCTCGGTTAGGAAATAGTTGCGAGAGCGAATGCCATCCCATTTGATCTTTTAACTATTGGGGAAAAATAGATGTAACTCACGATATATCTGTGTGTGTTTACACGACTATTTTCCATTTTTCCTTCACACAGTACAGCGCCATCTGGCAAACATTCGTGTAAACTCACCGAGCACATTAGGGTCGAGCACCGAGCAGGAGTCGGCAGTGCTTTGTTGTCAAACATGTCAGTCAGTGATGCGACGAACGAACCTATTCCGGGAAAAATCTTCATAGAGCGATGTAGAATTCCATCCACACGGTACAGCGCCATCTAGCGGGTAATCGAGCAACTAAAGGCGGCGGGCGCGCACCACGCGAGCGCGCAGACGGCGGCCTGCACACTGTACAGCGGCATCTAGCGGGGGGCCGAGTGACTAGCACACACTCACCGAGCGCCTTGGGGTCGAGCAGGTGGCGGTAGTGGTCGGGCGGCGGCGGCGCGGCGGGCGCGCACCACGCGAGCGCGCAGACGGCGGCCTGCAGCGCGCGCTCGTGGCGCGCCGCGTGCGCGGGGAACACGCGCCGCACGTACTCTATGGCCACGCCCACGCCCTGCTCGCGACCCAGCTGTCGGCGGGAGAAAAGTGACGTTACGACATGTATTTTTAATATTAAGGTCCGTTCCTAAAGCAGGATGAGGAGCGTCCCGATATTATAGTTGTTCGGTTTTGGTTGTGTCCAACCCAGTAGTGGCTGTACCTTGAGTGCGCTCGTGCGTTGCACTACCAAAAATTTTGCACCATCAATACCATCGTCATCAATAAAACAATCTCAATTATCTGTAATATACATACATATATTACATTAAAAAAATGCATAATAACCAACCACTACGCTATGTCGTAGTCTTTAAAACTCTTTTTCGCTCAGTCTCAACTCAAAAAACCTCTCCGTGCGCTTCGTGGAGCGCACGCACTAGTCAGTACATTTTCTATGAGAAACGCATTAGAACGCCAGGCGCGTGAGACGGAAGATACTCCGTACAAACTCTATGAAGAAATGGGTGAATTCGGTGCGCCGCACGAAGCTCGCGTATACCCTCATACTGCGCCGCTTAGCCGAAGATATCCGAGAATTGGCCGACTAGACGGCCGGCCGAGTGGATGACTCATGTATAACCCGAAGTTAACGCTCAAAATATAAAGCTTTTCTTGCGCACTAATTGTCAAGTTCGCTTAGTTGGTTAATAACATGTCCTGTGCACTTTTCTTCGACCTTGTCCGTGCAGCGCGCTATTATTCGTTTCGTGTTTATTGTTTGTTTTTGTATGTAAAGTAAGTGTGCCTGTCTTTTGTGAAGTGAGGAACTGTGTGTTTAATGGAAAGAATAAGTGTGAACAATAAAAACAATAATAAAACTTATAGTGATTGATAAATTAGAAATGAAATAGCTGGACCGCCAAGGTCATGTCTTATTTACCAGGGACCAAAATCGACGGATTGAGGTAATAGATAAAAAATAAAATTGTTAGTACGAAAACGTGGTTGTATTGCCATTTTTGAGTTATATAATATAATATTCCATATATCCATAAATTAGCACACCACCGGTTCTCGTAGTCAGCAGCCGCCACTGGTCCAACCCATTGTCCTATTGTGCGGCTTTGCTACCTCACCATCGTCCGTCATAAAAAATAAGCATACTTCGTCGTTAAACACTGCGTGCATTAACATTTTACGGGATTATGAACTATAGGGCCTTTTGCCAAAAGTTTATTTGCTGTATAGAAATGTGACGTTAGACGCATTCTGCATTTCATGGCCGCCATTTACCTTAACCGCCGGTACGTCGCCAAATATGTTCCGTTATGCCTATATTTGGCAAAAAGGAACAATACCTAATTATTTCATATTATTATTACGTAAATGTTACACTTCTACAGTTATTTTTTTTATACTATGACGGTGGCAAACAAGCTTACGGCCTGCCTGATGGTAAGCAGACACCGTAGCCTATAGATACTTGTGACTAATAAACTAATTAGCTAGATTCCCAAGAGATGCTTACACGATGCTTATTAATATTTCGATGAGACAGCGACGCCGTTCCAGGGTTATATTAAATGAATTGTCACTGTTGAGACTCATGAGCCGCCGCGGGGAGTATAACGTCTGTCAACGTGAAGACAATGTCTTGACAAGGCCCCCCTACGTCCCGCAAGAGGCGCAAGACGAAACTACGTACGAGAGACTAACGCTTGCCTCGAGCTGTCGGGTGGCCCGAAAAGGCGTCCACCCACAGCCAGCCAGGACTGCCAGCTAAAGCCGCAAGGCTGCTAGAATCACAGTCAAATAATTTATACCAAAAAAAACCGACTCCAATTTTGTACTTGCTATGCATTGATGTACTATCATAGAACTAGATTCACAATCAGCCCACAAAAATGGCCCCCGTGAAAGTACCGCCCGCACGACACGGGCGGTACATTCCTGTTTAGTCGTGTTTGGACCGCAGACAGTGACAGTTGACCAACAATTACGTAATGTGCTGTGAAAAACTGCTTTAATAGCTACAAAATAATATGGAAAAGGATGGACTATATTTATTTAGGTTAGTTGTTTGGATAACTTTACAAAATTTATGTAAAATCATAGTAATTTCATGGTTTTGAATAAATAATTTTGTTAGTTCAAATTAAAGGTTATCAAGAAACAAAATGTAAGGAGTCGCTATTAGGTCAATATTTTTTTACATGAAATTGGTAAGAAATAAATTTATGTTTTAATTCAAGATCTCTACAACATACTCAGCGACGTTCAGAATGGACCGCTATTATAGTGCAAAATAGACGTGACGCACTCTATAAACCAAGCGACACGAGCGTTGTGTGTTCGGCCCATTTCCCTATTTCCGACATATACAGGACCAATAAAGGCTTAAATTGACTAACTGCAACTGCTAAACATGTCTAGAACGTAAGTCCGTTCGATCCCGACTCAAACTACATTATTCAAATTCTGTTTTAACATATAATTTTAGCGTGAAAAATCATGCAGTTAAAATGAAAAAAAGAAAAAACATGTACTTATATGAATTGGTGTAATAAAAATCAATTTAATGTTATTATGTTTAATTAATTTCTCTTTCAAGTTCATAGTCGGTATCTTTGTTTTATAGATGTCAGAGATAGATGACGATGACTTGCAAAGAAAAAGTTGTGAAAGTACAAATGTTGCTCCAATGGCAGAAGTCAGTACTTTTGAAATAACTACCTTTAGTCTTGCTCAAGAGTTTCATGAAAGTAAACATCTTTATCTCTAACACAGAAAAAGAATAGTAACAATCACAGAATTGTGCGCAAATTCGTGTGAATGTTGAAATGGAATGTTTTATAGGTACATATTTTTTGTTTAAGAACATTATTAATATAAAAAATATTTAAATAACCAAAGCGACTCCATTACTTTCACTGTTCACTTTTGACATTTATAAAGTAACCATTGGTTGCCAGTTTATGATAGTGCCAATTACTATAAAACGTTTATTCCATGTTGGTTCTTATGTTTTCAAATTTGACACTTGACGCTAATGTCTCTAAGTTCTTTTTTGTACGAAGTTTTTATCTTGACTCGGACTATAAAGAAGCGTTATTATCAGCTATTGGAATGTAACTGTCAGTGTCATCTTGCGCCACATTTTTAGCTATTTATGTTCGGCATTGTGTGTCTATTTCTATATCTTAAGTCAATGTTGCTATGCAATGCTTGGTTACCTACAGAAAATACCGAAATCGGCATACGCGTGCCTATCCAGTTCCCTCGATTCCTCCTAGATCCCATTATCAGACATTCACCAAATTTATATGGGACCAATGTCGAGGTACCTGCTTTGAAACAAAAAAAGAATTATCAAAATCGGCCAACGTGGTCAAGAGTTATCAGGAAACATACATACATTAAAAAAAGAACAAACACACATGCAGATGAACTGAGAACCTCCTTCCTTCCATTGAAGTCAGTAACAAGTAAATTTTTAACAAAAAACACAGACTCCAAACTTTGCCAGACCCCATCCTCCTGCTATAATTTGAGGAGTTCCTTCGATGTAGCCTTACTTACCCTATCCTCTTGGTAAATAATTTGAGTTCCCTCGATTTTTCCAAGATCCTGTCATCAGATCCAGACTTGGTGACAATGGGACCAACTAGAAAACACACCCTTACAAACAAAAAAATATTTTTTGAAATCGGTCCACTAGTCTCCGAGTAATCGGTGAAAATACAAAAAAAAAAAAAAAACCGACGAATTGCGAACCTCCCCCTTTTTTGAAGTCGGTAAAAAAAGAGTAACGCTTGACGGACGCTGACTGACCTTGAGCGCCTGCATGCGGTGCAGCGTGAAGGGCAGCGGGCTGTGCTGGAGCTCGGCCGCGTGGCGCGCCGCCCAGTCGAGCGCGGGCGCGGGGTCGCCGGCCGCCAGCGCGGCGGCGCAGCGCTGCAGCAGCGCGAACGTGCACGCGCGCGCCACGGGGCCGCAGCCCGACGCGCCCACGAACGCGTCCCCGGCCTCCTCCAGACCCTGTTCAACAACTTTTATTCAAGCCAAACACGTTTCTATTAGGGCTACAAACCCCATTTTGAATAGCTTAAAATATTCCTTACGTCACTATAATCACGTGGATTTTGTATTTCTAATAATTTATAAAGTAGATATTAGTACATTACGATACAAGTGCGGAGAATAGGAAATTCGCAACGAGTGGTGATAAATTGAAACACGACCGAAGGGAGTCGACACGAGTTGCGAATTACCTGTTCGCACGTGTATCGTACAACGTTTTACAGTACATTTGGCTCTTTAAAGTTTCGACATATGCACGTAATCTGCTGATTACCGCACTCGTGCGGTAATAGCACCGTATGTACTGTAAAATAGTTTAAAAATACACTTCGAATTTCCGCTCGAGAACATTAACCGCCATGTCATGACGTCACACAGCAATAAAGGACAAAAAATTTGCATTTCACTGTCACGTTATTACAAAAAACAAGCAGTCAAATATACTCTGTCTGAATAAATTAATTATAGTTATTATTTTACGCATCTTTGATCACAAATTCTGCAAAACTATGCTAATAATTTATTAGGACTAAAATAAAAGAACGAAACTAATTCTATATATCGTAACGGGATACGTGAAACGGACCGTTTTATTATCGTCGACGTCACAATTAAATTAGCTATAACTTATTAAATGTACTTACATGATTAATTAAAATCATCGTATATCGTACAAAAATGTAATATCATATAATTTTGAATTTTATTTCTCATCTAGTAAAATACCACATTGTCGGATTTAATCAAATCGGAGTCGGGATCGGAGTTCGTGATGAAAAACGGATTTGTAAAGAATGAACGCAATGTCTCCAAATGAGCGGCGCAAGGGTGATCCGTTGGTCTTGTATATTTTACTCTTGTATCACTCACAGTTCACAAATTAGGGTTTTCAGAATGTATTACGTCACCAACTATCAACGCTAAAGAGTTCTAACTGTAAAATCCACTATACCAATTCTTCATCATGACTAAAGGTCGTGAAAGTCAGTGCTCTCCACACAGGACGATTTTCTGACTTCCACAAAGTGCCAGTAACAGCTGGCTATCCTACCACTACTTCTCTTGAATTAGAGCGCTCGTGGCCCCGCGGCGCCCGCGTACCGCGTGCGGTATGCGAGGTTAAGCAATGTGGGCGCAGGTCAGTTCTTGGATGGGTGACCGCACGGCACGCTAAGCACGATAAGCCGTTGATCCCGGCTGCTGTCTACGACAGCAGTCGTTAAGACAAGGTAGAGGCCTTCGGGCGGCTTGAGAACTTCTAACAGTCAAGTTGCCCACTCACTTGACAAAGGGGAGTCGAAGTTGCACTACGTCCGTAGGGAGTACCCCGTTACCCTACACGTGACCCCTGGGTGGTGCTAAAAGTGCAAGAAAAACTGGCAACCGTACTTGTCTTCTCGAAGATCTCACGGTTCGTAAATAAATGCCATACGATTAAATAAAAATTCTCTTGAATTCAACTTGACTGAAGCGCATCAGCTTTTCTATTTGATGATGTCTCACCTGTCGGTAGAGGTGCTGTGCGATCGCTTGCTCCATGATGGGCCGGTTGGCTTCGTTGCAGAAACTCTCCGCCTTAGGCGCCACTGAACCGTAATCGGCTATGAAGTGGCGGTCGATGGACTTGCCCACGCGGGACACGGTCGCGTGCAGTTCTCTATGGTCTGTGGGTATTTCATTGGGAATTTGTTATGGTCTTCTGACTTAGGTCTACATACCTAACAATATCAGGAATGGAAAATCAAAGGCAAACATGTGGTGGGAGTAATAAGAGTACAGAAATTCAAGGGAGTGGGACATATTTCGCGTATGGACGGAAGTAGCCAGATAGATAGTAGAGGAGCCTAAAATAGGATTTCCTCGAGCGTGCAAATTTAATACCTTATTCCTCAACTATTTATTGAGCCACCCCGTTTTTCTTTTCGTTAAATTCGACACGTTGCTTGGTGCATTAATAGAAGCTACCTGGTATACCACTGTTTGTTAATTTCGAAAATGAAAATATTTTTGTGCTTCATACACAGTCAAGGTTCTTTAGTCACAAAAGTTAGTGTCAACTAATATATATTTGCACGGACACGTAATAAAAGAAAAGGTATGTAACGTAATAAAGGACCTTTTTCACTGGTTCGGACACTACATTTATTTATTAAATATCTCAAAAATAGTAAGAGTTAAGATACTAGTTTCTCAGAGAAATGAACTCTATTTGACCTGAAGAATCTTCTCTTAAAGTTAACGGGAATAAAAAAAACATGGCAGGATTTAATTAAAATTGCCTTTTTTTTATTATCCATACTTTTGTCATAATTTGAGTATTGAACATTATAAAATTTGTTATGTGTATTTGTTATGTTTATTTAGAAATTATTTACCTGTTGAGAGTTGTGAGACATTCAGCTTTATGGAAGCCACCAGCTCCTCTACAGCTGCAGACTGTGCTTGCGATAATGGGGAATTTGGGGGCTCTGGAACCAAACACCACACATTTATCACGAATTGTCTTATGACTTGGCAAAATCGAAGAGAGACATGTGCTCATTATGGACGCTCAGAGACCATATACATCTCTGAGATATTAAATTTATTGTATATACTTTTGTGTATTCAGACAGACACCGTATATATATGTCACTATTTTTTTTTATATAATGTATAGTAAGTTTATTTTAATTGAATATTGTAAGTTTGTTAATCAGTATAGGTAGTTTTGAAATCATTACTATTATTATCTACTTTTTTTTTTAGTTCGGCAATTCTGTTTTGAAGACATAATAATTATTATTGACAATTTATTTAATTGTATAATTCATGTGTTGACTTGTAAAAGTGCCCTTGTGGCCTATTTGCAGAATAAAAAATTTGATTTGGTTTTGATTTTGATATATACATCTGGAAATGATTACCATGCACTGTTAGAAAGAGTGGGCATAAAGGTGCAATTGTGCATCTTTAACCTATTGGAGGCCCTGAGCACATCAGGATAATGGGGCCCCTATGACTATGACCTTGACAGAGCACTATTAGGTAGGGGGCTGTATCGATCGCGGGGCCCTGGGCTCATGCCCAGAGTGCCCAGTGGGAAAGATGGGCCTGACTGCAGACTCTTAAGTAAATAATATTATTTGCTTACAACTAATTAAAGGACCAATTTACTCAGCAATGACTTAATTTAAACAATATCCTGTATTTGCACCTGATCGCTATTCAAATCAGTCAGTAATTCTCGTTGCAGTGAAATATTTGTAATTCACTTGATAACTAACGACTGGATTTTCACCATTCAGTGTCACTGATATTTCACTTTATTTAATCTTAGTTTACAAATCAGTATTCAGATTGTCTTGCTTTCCAGCATAAGGCTCCTCTGACAATATCAGTCAATTGAAGGTTATTTCCCCTAACTCTGAATTTTAAACTGGTTAGTCGTAACCTTTCACTTATGCCGCATCACTCAAAATCATGAATATGCTATCATAACTAAAGATTGGTATTACACATCCCCAGAAATATGTCTGACGATGCACATAACGCCAAACCATCGAGTTTTGATATCAATTCACAAGGCTATTATTACCCTTTCAAGTGCACAAATACGTCATCTAAAAAACAAAGAGTATGATTTATGAGGTCGAAACTCACGATTTGCAATTTCCCTCTTCATCTCCTCGATCTGCTGAATAACATCTTCAAGACACTTGTTTGTGTGTTCGTGTAAACCATTGAATTTAGATAGTGCTTTGTCTAAATCTTGCTCTACACCGATACAAGAATCCATAGCGGCCGGAAAAGCCTCAACACAATCAACTAAAAAACCAGTACCATACGGTAATATTGAATTACTCATTGAGCTTTTGGAAGCTACTGATTATTGTAGTAATTTAAATAGTGTTAAATAAAAACACGAAAGACATTTTGTTTTGTCTTGTCACTCAAGTCAATGAACTTCTATCAGCTGTCACTGTCAGGTATTCCATAGAGTAGGAAATTCATTTTGTTTATGGTTATATAAAAGGGCCTTCGCACGTAACAATCTGAGGGCCTAATGCGAACCGAAAATGAAGTGTCTCCTGCCCGGCTAGTATGATAGCTTATACCGTCACGTTATATGACAAAAATGTACTGAAACGTCACATAAAACGTGACGGTATAAGCTATCATACTAGCCGGGCTGGTGTCTCCCTCTCTGACAATCGAATATGCAAGAGGGACAGAGAGACACATTTTTCGTTTTAGTAACTAATACATACGCTTACAGCACTGGTTGCACTACTAGCACTACATTGTTCTGTAGGTAAAAAAATATTTTTAGTACATTCTATTGTAGCATCGTTCACTTCACTCAGAATACCGCCTTCGCCATATTTATTTTACGTAGCGGTTCATAGAATACACCTGCCCGGCTAGTATGATAGCTTATATGTCGGACATATAGCATTCATCCCTCTCGCACTTACATACTTGACAGTACGGGACGAATGCTATATGTCCGACATATAAGCGATCATACTAGCCCCTCTGATTGCGGTTGCTTCCAATTGTTTACGTGATACATATCGTATGAGTGTATCGCGTAACATCATTCACTGAGAAGGGCCATATAATTTCGAATGGGAGGGCCACAGATTATCTTCTGTGGGCAGGACAGATATATAAAATCATATAAAATGAACAGTAAGACAGTGTTTTAGGGGTTTACTTCAATAAAACACAATAATTATAAAAATACTCTTTAATCGCAAATACATTTACAAATTGTCAAACAATTTCAAAAATATATAATTAAGTACTACATATACTCGTACAATATACATTTATTTCGTCAAATTTTTTAAAAGCGTTGAAGTAAATGCCTCAAGAGTACAAAAACTTTAAAACTTGACCGGGTCTAAGTATACTTACCTATAACCTACAAGACACCTATACCTATAGATAGATAGCGCGATAGCTCATTTCCGTCACGTTTTATGTGACGTTTTATTAGTAAATTATTATAGTAAATTTCTGCCATAAAACGTGACGGTCGTGCTACCAGAGGGCCTACTCCGAACTTCGAAATTCGAACTTCGTGTCGTGCCGTCCCTTTCGCTCTCGCGTTTTACACTATATGACGGAAAGCGACGGCACGATACGAAGTTCGGAGTAGGCCCTCTGCATGGGTTGTATGTAATAGGTAACTAATATAGATAACCCCATCTTCACACTTGCGTAAGTCGAACTTAAGTTACGGAAAGACAACAGATAGAGACGCAGTCATCTTTTAGTACACAGATATTAAATCTAAATATTTTCTTATGGGTTGTAGGTACATCAAACACGGAATAGGAATTGGGGAAGTATAAAGTAAACGACCTCAAAATCGCAAGCAAATATCTCTTAAGTAACAATGTGTCCTTTAACAACTTTAAATATGCGATCATCAGAACTCCTGACCATGCACTGTATTGGCGGTAAGGGCAGTTTTTCCATAAGTTATCAACGAGGCCATTCCTCAAATATTGTAGGTGTGACAATTCTGACTTTGCCCTGTGTTCATGAGTTACGGGGTCAACCAGGTGTACCATCCAAACGAGCACGATCTCGTCGATAAATCTACGCTTATGGCACACATGTTACGTTGCTCGTATTCACAACGCTTACCCCCCGTTCCCACACTTGTCTGCTGACGGGCCCGAATTTTACTTATAATTGGATGTTCCAATGGCAGAACATTCTATATAAAGCTATTCACACCAATTTCTCATCCTAAGCACAGTACTATACCATAACATAGTCTCTAGCTTCTGCAACCGACAACAATAGGGCTCGGTTTGAAAACCAGCGCTTGGTATTTTTGCCCAGCATACACTGGGACTGAGCTGAGACCCATTGCCTCAAGTTTTTCAGTGTTTTTTTTATGTGCGGCAATAAATATTTTCTGATTCTGATTTAATTTGTATGAGGCGCAGACACACGATAAAAATCCCGGCCAGTCGACAAGTGGTAAGGAACTTATTTGAGTAAAGAATATTTTGACTTTGACTTAGAACCGGCCCCTAGGGTAAAGCGATAAGAGCGCCCGCTCTAGGCGTAAGGCGTCTAAATGCCGAATGAAAAAAAAACTGACAGATCTAATTTTAGTGCCTTCTGTCTGAGTGGCACGGAATCAATCGCTCCTCCTTGGCTAGGGCTGTTGACGCTGCTTAGACTTGCTCTTCCCGCAAACCAGTATAAGTCTAACCTTCAATTGCGCGTAGTTACTAATATTCTCAGACTAAGCAAAAAAAGCGGATTGCACGGACCATTAAGAACAATCTAGTGAATCTGGTTTTTAACCATGAACCATGCCCAAAAGCACATGCTCACGTACAGTCAGCTGCAGAGAAACGTTACCCCCCCCCCCACCCCTGTTTTCTGTGATGCTCCGTCTATAATTTTTTCTTGGTCTGAGCTAATATCGTGGTCAAATCAAATCACACTTGGGATGTAAAAGAGTTGACAAAGGTAGTAGTATCATATCACTGGAGACTTAGTAACGGCTCTTGTACTTGTTGCTCACGTGGTTCGCCAGACAGAGACCGAAGATCACCGCGATCAACTGAAAATAAGGCAGATAATATTTTTGTTATTTCTCAGCATTTCTATTAGGAACGATATATACGCGGTGAAGCAACAGTCATCTTGCACCTTTTTGGAAGAGTGCGGTCACTCTTTGGGGGTGACAAACTGGCAGTTGGATTGACAGGCAGACAGATAGCGTACCTTTATTACAGGTACGATTGAGTTCAAGCTTATATTTTGAAAGTCAGTTGGTAAGGGTTGTCACCTCAATAGCGACCAGAATAAAGCAGCACGCTGCAGTTCCGAAGGCGAAATTCTCCACAAACTCACCTACAGCGTCGTTACACTGTAGGAGAGTTTGTGGAGGACTTTATACCGTGGTATATGCATCCACTATAGTGCAGACTTCCTCCTTGCAGCAATTATTTACCAGCTTCAGGCTTGGATAGTACCGAAACTCCTCCTTTTTATAAAGCCGGTTGGAGAGGGTACTCTCACCTCAATAGCGACCAGAATAATGCAGCACGCCGCGATACCGAAGCCGAAGTCCTGCACAAACTCTCCAAGAGCCTCATTACACCCGTGGTATGCGTTCATCATGGTGCAGACTTCTTCTTTGCAGCAGCTCGCTGGCAGTTTCAGGAAGGGATAGGATCGGCCGCCGGTCGTCCCGCAGCATTCCAGCTGGGGATGAATAAGAATAAGTAAGCATAAAAATTATAACAAAAGTTTTTTTTTTATATACAACAACTACACACGTTCCTCTGCTAGGCACAGGGATTCTCCTCAGGGAGAACGCCTGTCGGCCTGATGGAATACTCAGCGAGGGTTGGAGACGGAGACACGCGCACAAGTATACATGGTTGCCAACTTACGGCCTCCTCAAGGTCGGAGATTGACTCCGGGTTCGCTCGGAACTGCGCTTCCAGCAGATCTGTGACGGCTTTCCTGATGTAACCCTGGGCGACGATGATCACCGTCGCCAGAGCAGTCTTCAGGTTCATGAGGATGATCAGCAGGATCGAGTACTGGAAACAACAATCAGTAGATATCATAACTATAGTTACTAGCATATTGGCATGACAAACCGGGAAAAAATACACGTACACGTCGTAACTTATTGACTTTAAAAGTACATTCGTGTCAGATATTTTTGCGTCTTTTGCTGTGGTACGTATTATCTGCTGATTGTAGCTACAATGTTGGGTAACTGATAGGTATCAGTGTTATCATGGTAGTGTAAAAGTTTTACTAGCTTAGAAAAACTCACCACTGAAAGTAATAATATATACGGATGTTTTAATCACAGTAACACAGCTAAAATCCATCCCACCCAAAGGGGTAATTAGATATTGTTCGAATGGGCAATACCATGTTTTGGATTCTTAATTAGGAAGGCAAATGGGACACAATCACCTTCTTTTAATAATTTGCCACACAGACATTTTGTTTTATTAAAAATGGGATTGCTCTTGGCCAGCATCTAGCCAGGGGGCAAAGATGAGGCCGACGATAAAGCGAGCTCACCCAGAAGATGCCTATTCACTCGTGCCTTAAAAAGCCCAAAAATAATCGAGATCACTTCAAGCTGGGGCCGCAGCGGCTTTTTGTCATCATCATCATCATGTCAGCCGAAAGACGTCCACTGCTGGACATAGGCCTCCCCCAAAGACTTCCACAATGACCGGTCCTGCGCCACCCGCATCCAGCGGACACCCGCGACCTTCACCAGGTCATCAGTCCACCGAGTGGGGGGCCTGCCCACGCTACGCCTTCCGGTTTCCGGTTTTTGTATTTACATATAATGTTATCTATTTTGAAAAGAGCAGGTTTTTGTTGTGGGCTATTTCTATGCCTACCTCCTCCTCTTTGCGTCGTATTTCCTCAATGCTGAGGGTCGTAACCTCGAACAATCTTCTCGCGAACTAAATCGTGCCAGTTTGCCTTGTCTTCGGCAGTATGAATGGCATCACAGACTGTGGTGTCCAATGTAGAACGGATCTGGTCAGATCAACGTGTTGGGCTCCTACCTCGGGGTCGCTTACCGTCCACTTTGCCTGTCAGTAAGAGCTTTTGTAGGTTGTCACTTCTCTTTCTATTCTAGCACTTTCTATAACTAGAGCTGTAGGTCATTTACTAAGGAGAATAGACTTACAGTGAAGAGCATACACTTGTTGTCCATGATGGCGCCACAGCAGCCGAAGAACGAGATGATGAAGGCGACGGCGCCGATCACGATCACTGGGATCGGTGCCTCGCCGTGGACGACCAGTAACGCTGCCACGCCAACGCCGATCAGCGCCAGGCTTGCCAACTAACAAACAAAACAAACAACTCTTAATTTTAGATTCGTATAGCATAGTTTATTAAATTGTTTTTATAATGTACTTTTTAGTTAAAATTGAATAAAACCGAGTAAATTTAAAATAGCCTTATTTCTACCGATGTCTCAATCAGGCACACATTCATAGTTACGCATTAATTGCAATATATTTTCTCAAGTTTCCCATTTGCGAACAAAGGTCCTTGCCTTCCGTATCCACGTGTTTACACATTGTATTATTTGAACCATTAAATTTAGCTTAAAGTAGCGCGTCCAGTAATTGTCTCCAAGTGATGACCTCAATGATGCTCAATTTAATTCAGCATTGTTTAGACTGAGAATTTATCTAACAATACCTACATACAGAATTGAAATCATATAATATTTATTGCGGGCTGTTTCTGACACATTATTTTGTTAGAAAGCGACCGCGCTAGATAAATGTAAATTTGATCTCAACTCAATACGTTTAGTCGGTAACACTCGTCGGCTCCTGTTATCCTGTATCCATCTAGGCACCTCACACCTCAGCCGTTTTTATATGGAAACTGTCAAACGTCATTTGTAAAATTTGTCAGTACTTATCCATATAAATAAGTTTTTGGGCAAATAAACATTTTTGGTACAAACTTTTATTGCCGACTGTACTTTTTTACACAGTCATAAACTACTTGTGTAAAGCCCAAACATGGGTTTATCTTGTGTAGTTCAGGAATTGCTATGACCACCTTCTGTCTCCATCATCAGATCAGCTCTATGTCATAATAATATTGCATTGTCATCCGATTAATACATGCATGCAAAATTTCAGCTCAATCGGAAACCGATCAAATCAAATCAAATTTAACTTGCAAGATTTGATTACAGACAGACAACGGGGCAGGTGAAAAGCGGATGCACCCCTCTACAGAGTTATAACGGCGTGTTGGTGTTGCACCAGCTCACGATTAAGTACCTACATTACAGACCGATCAACGTAAAGTGAATACTTTGCCGTCACCGGCAGTGTCATCCTATGTCATTTCTTAAATGATAAAAATGCTTTTAAGCCAGTGATAGTTTAATCTTGTTAGTTAAAATATACCTATGCTTCACTTAGCCTATTTCCTTGTACAGTTTTTTCATTGCGTTTTATGAAATATGATGCTGTTTCTTGCCGAACAGTTGTTTTAATATTTGATATTATTTGTTAATGTCCGGCAGCTTTAATATGTCATGCTCGCTTAAAAGGCTTTGCTTACGGTGGCGTCGTTGATCGGGTCGCCGCCTTGACCAAGCACGTAGATAAAGAAATTCTAAGGGGGGGGACTGGCGGACGGGCCATTAGGACATCATACAATAAATGAATGCGCGAGCGAAGCGAGCGCGAAATTTTTCTTTAGAAAAAAAATCGGTTAAGTGCGAGTCGGACCACGCACAGTGAAGGGCTCCATTCCCAGCCTTTTATTTGATAGGTATATCACACGATATAGTTTGAAAACTTGTTTTTATTTTCTAATTTACCCCTCAAAATTGCCCCCCATGTCTAAAATAAATATTTGCTCCACGAATGATCCTTTTTTTTATACCTCGCCTGTGAGAAACAAACGTGATAAGGGTCCCGTTTTTTTTCTTTTTGAGGTACGGACCCAAAAAACGCAAAAACGGTACTTCCATACATTTTGATAGAAGTGCGGAAAATATGTTCTTCATAAGTCCTGAGAGATCTTGCCACGAGCAATAGTAACTCAGAGTTTTACATCCTAAAGCACGATGTAGTTCTAGTTCCGTCATGTCCGTCTGTCAGTCCGTATCTCATAAGTAGGCATTTTAATCAAAAACTACACACAGCAAACAAAGAAATAAAATTTGGATAAAAGATGTTTTGTAAGACGCTACGTAGTAAAATAACCAAAAAATAAAATAAATAGGGGCACTCCATACAAGTAACTGAAAATCCGTACGTGTATGCTAGGGGGAAAAATTCGCACTGATCAATCGCACCAATTGCGGTCGTGGGTTTCCTTTCCGGCTCTAGGAATAAACAGTGTACCATCGAGACCTAAGGGGGGGGTCCGGACCCCCCAGACCCCCCCCCCCCACCACCCTACCACACCCTACCACCACCTATACCTCCCTGCCACCTTCCCTAACAAATGGTCGAGGGAGGCGATGGCTGAGATACGCGTCATACTCGTGATCGGGTGCTGTTTGTGGAGTCCGGTCTGTTCATGCTTGCAAGGGCAAAGTAAATACCTTAATACTAGTGTTATTTTATTGGAGGTTGACGAGAGACATCATCCTGTTTTGGATTAATTTTATTGTTATTGACGCTTAGAGACCTTATACATCTCTGAGAATATTAAATTACTTAATTTACTACTTATTTTAATTTAGACGCTTAAAGGCCATGTACATCTCTAAGGACTTAGGAATAATGGACGCTCAGAGAGCATATACATCTCTGAGATATTAAATTTATTGTAAATACTTTTGTGTATTCGGACAGAGACCGTATATATATACGTCACTAATTTTTTTATATTTTTATATAATGTATTGTAAGTTTATTTTAATTGAATATTGTCAGTTTGTTAATCACTATAGTTTTGAAATCATTATTATTATTGTCTACTTTTTTTTTTGTTCTGCAATTCTGTTTTGAAAACATAATTATTATCATTGTCAATTTATTTAATTGTATAATTCGTGTGTTGACTTGTAAAAGTGCCCTTGTGGCCTATTTGCAGAATAAAATTTTTGATATTTTGATATAAAAATAAAGTCACGAACATCCAAACAGCCTCATAATTTAAACACGTAGTGTTGAGGTAGTAGTATCTATACATAACGGCCTACTCTATCTGGCGCGGGTGCACGGCGCGGCGCGGGCGCACGCCTGCGGATACTCGCGCTATGCCCGCCGCGGGTCAGTTGGCGCCGCTCATACTATTTTTCGATAGGCGTGCGCCCGCTCCGTGTAATCCGCGCCAGCTATATAGCTTAGGCCCTAAAGCCACCGTTATTTCAAATTCCGGATGAATGTAAAGAGAACTTTAACCACAACTCATTTGGCGAGCTCCGATTAAGTTGCTAACAAGACTTAAATAGGCTTCACTTTAACAGGTAACTATTTAAATAAATAAATAAATATTGGGGGACAATCTTACACAAATCGACCTAGTCCCAAACTAAGCAAAGCTTGTACTATTGGTACTAGGCGACGATATACATACATATATAGATAAATACATACTTAAATACATAGAGAACATCCAAGATCCAAGTACAAAATCCGTGCTAAATGCACAAATAATGCCCTGGCCGGGATTCGAACCTGGGACCCCTAGCTTCGGAGGCAGTATCACTACCAACTAGGCTATACAGGTCGTCCAACAGAAACTATGATGTCTATTTAAACAGAAGCTATGTGATGTGGCAAAGTGTTTTTTTTATTATTCATTAAAAGTTTGAAAAACTTATTGAGTCGTTAAAAAATAAGAATTTACGTCTGAAATCCTCTTAAAGCAGTTTTGTCTTCCTTTTTTTAACTTAACTGATCATAATAAATACTTAACACAATTACAAAACGAGTTCATACGTTGTGTGTTTTCTTATTATATAATCACTAGATGAAAGCCCGGCTTCGCTCGGGTGAAATAAATAAGAAAGAAATGAAGTAAACATTTATTCGTGACAGTTATCTTATGCAAACGACGAAAGAAATAGTGTACAAAAATGTATAAAATAAAAACATTACAACAACGGATTATGATGAAACTTCGTATAGAAATATAGACTGTAGTCTGGATTAACATATGGAATTGGGAGTAAATGATTACGCTGCCGACGTCACGGGCAAAGGCTATAGTATCTTTGCAAGTTAATCCTAAGCATTTTTATAAGGGTAGTATTTAAAGGCACATAATAAATTTGACACCGTAATCAGTACTGATTTGTATAGCTAAAATACTAATCGTTCATTAAAATTCACTTCAGATGTGCAATTGTTAAATATTGATGTGCCAGTCAGTATTTTGGTGCGAAGTCAGAGCTGCTAACGTGATCGAAAACCAATGAAGTTCGTGTATCTCCCTCTCTGTCCCACTTGCAAATTCGAGCGACACAGAGGGAAATACACGATATTCGTTCGTTTTCGTTTCGCGGTAGCAGCTCTCTATTCTCCGCCAAATTCTATTCAGTGGGGCCCTTTACACTCAATATTATGTGTCAATATTATCGCGATTTTCAAAATTGTATGGGGTCTGTTACACGCTTAATATTGTCAAAATACTGGTTTTGAAAAACACGATAATATTGATTATCGTGGTTTTCAAAAACGTATGGATTTTTCTTCAATATTCATTAAACAGCACGTGATACGTATCGTGATATGAGTATATCACGCGATAATAATAACCATGTAACAGGCCCCTATGGATGTTGCTTCAATATTCAGTGTTTCGCGTGATAATAATAACAGTTGGTAATATTTTCTCCAATTAATAAAAGCTATTTAACAACTTGTTCCGTTTTGCCAAAGGTATTTCACATTCCGATACGCGCACTATCCAGGAATAGGAGCCGTCAGATCAAAGGGCCTACCGCGATCTGAAAACGAAGTATTTCCCTCTCCACGCTCGAATATGCAAGTGCGACAGAGAGGCATATATATTTAGTTTTCGGTTGGTAGCACTTTAGTCCGAGCGCGGCGGATGGTCGAAGAAAGTCAAAGAACATTCCGTGTGTTGTCTGTCACACAATATTTTTTTAACTTCCCTTCGACCTATGAACTTGAAATTAGGTGATAATGTTTATTATGAAGTATATTTTACCAAAAATATCAATATATTGATAAATCACATTTATTTTTTAGTTGTACGGAACCCTCAGTGCGCGAGTCCGACGCACTTGGCCGGTTTATCTTACATTTTGAATTTTATTTCTCATATAGTAAAATACCCTATTCGTTTTAAAGTTGACGCCTGAGGAACTATCTTCCTCTCTGTCGTTCGAATCTACTTGTGCGAGAGAGAGGCAGATATTTCGTTTTTGGTTCGCGGTAGCGCCTCTAACGTCCGAGCGTGGCGAACGGCATGAGAAATTCAAATTCCTAACTTCGTATGGTGCCGTCCCTTTCACTCTCCTGTCATACACTATATGAGTGAAAGGGACGGCACCATAAGAAATTCGGATTTCGGAGTAGACCCCCAGTGCCACTAAGTTATGAGATAGAGCGATATAGGGATACAATTTTGCTAGACGTTTAAAAGCCATAAGTCACCTAGTAGTTTGTCGCAACAAAATAGACAGCTTTAAGATGGCGGACAGACTCAGCAAACAGTGGTGTCCTTTACACGATTAATATTATCACAATACTGGGGTGTCAATATTATCGCAGTTTTCAAATTTGTATGGATTCTGCTTCAATATTCACGTGAAACTTATCGTGATATGAATGTATCACGTGATAATAATAACCATGTAACAGGCCCCATACATTCGCTTTGAAGGCGGTTGTTGTGACAATCAGCCTAGCCAGCACGATATCTTATACCGTTACGTTTTATGTGACGTTTTAATACATTTCGGCCATATAGCGTGACGGTATAAGTTATCGTGCTAGCTAGGCTGATAGGTGTATAGACGCTTAAAAACTACAAAAACAAAACGCTGCAGACGCGGCTTGCCGAATCCAATCTGGCCAACACACCGGACGCAAACACAGTTTACAATTTCCGAACGTACCCTACCCGAAGCTGTCAACCAACGAATTTAATATGGCCGACCTTTTGTCGTAAAATTAACACTTTTAAATGCAAAATACGCGACAATCCGAATTTTGCGGATACATATGTTCAACTCAAAAATCGTTATTTTTATACGTTCTTCAATTTGAGACAGGTCTCGTTCGGGTCTACCGTACCCCTGCACGAAATTATTAATATAGATAAGTTTTTGATTCAGTGAATCTGATTCACATACCTATGGTGTGTGGATGTGGCCTGTAATAGGAACAAAAACGGTAGTACAGCAATTATTTGCAAATGGTTTCAATTAAAAAAGAAAGATTTTGTAAAAATAATCATGCAGATATGGTTTACTTGTAACTTTTAGAATCAGACCTAACTAACCAACTATTATGATTATGACTCATAACTTGATGCTACCTCGAAATCAGCATTTCACTGCCGCGCTATAATCTCGGGGTATCAAGATCGATTTCTTGGAGGTCATAACTTAAGATAAATATTTCACCAGATTTTTTTTTATACAAGAGGTTGCTGCAGATACAATACAATAGGTACAATATGCTTTATTGCACACCTCAAAAAAGAATTACAGATAGAAACAGCATAAAGATACAAGCTCCCTATATTTTTTGTTCCTATTACAGGCCACACTCTGTAATATAGAACGTACGCGGGCGAAGAGAACGCTACCACTAGTGAGCGAACAAGACAAAAATTTGGGAAGTCTACCGTCGCCTAGATGACCATGAGCTTGTACTATGGGTACTAGACGACGATATACATACTCATATATAGATAAATACATACTTAAATACATAGTAAACATCCAAGACCCAGAAACAAATATCCGTGCTAAATGCACAAATAATGCCCTGGCTGGGATTCGAACCTGGGACCTCTAGCTTCGGAGGCAGTGTCACTACCAACTAGGCTAAACCGGCCGTCAAATATTCAATACGTAAATTTCAATACGAGTACGTTTCGTCCTCCACAGGATACTAAATGACTGAATGACTAATTAGTAAATAAATATCCATATAGGTACATACCATTGCTTTACCTTTGTGTAACTGGTACCATTTTGGCGTAATTTCCTCATCAAAATTAGATATAGACGTGAATCATCCTGTACGAAACAGGAAAGTTATACACCGAAATATTAAATTATTATTATAATACCATGCTACAAATATACTTACGTAAAACTGGGGTTTTTACGGGGTGTTACTGCAATAAAAGGAGCGGTGTACGTAGTGGAGTATGCTTTTGTACAATTTCCACTTTTTAGGATAGCCGGAATTGCTTGGTAAAGTTACTTCTATCAATACGAAACTTTATTAATATTAAGCTAGATAAATAAGCAGCATTGAAATCGTTCTGATGCAGTTCCTGGTTCTTTTTCAGAACGCTTATGTCACTTACAGTAAAACAATCGGCCAAGAGCATGTCGGGCCATGCTCAGTGTAGGGTTCCGTACTTGCCCAATGAACTTACTTTAAGAGCGTGTCGGGCCACGCTCAGTGTAGGATTCCGTAGTTTTCCGTCCGTCACATTAAGTTGACATATTAAGTACAGAAACACAAAACCCTAAAAACGGGCCCAGAGGACGGTGATAACTAAAGAAAGAGTTTGGATTATACGGTTAAAATATACGATTATACAAACTTAGTTCAGAAATTATTTTTGTAATTTTTTCAAAAACTATTCAACCTATCAAGTTCAAAATAATTTTCCTACAAAGTTTTTATAAAGTTCTACTTTTGAGATTTTTTTCATATTTTTAAAACTTATGGTTCAAAAGTTAGAGAGGGGGGGACACATTTTTTTTTACTTCTGGAGCGATTATTTCCGAAAATATTAACATTATCAAAAAATTATTTTAGTAAACCCCTATCTAACAATATATCACACGTTAGGGTTAAAATGAAAAAAAAAATCACTCCCCACTTTACGTATAGGGGAGGTACCCTAATAAAATATTTTTTTCCACTTTTTATTTTACCACTTTGTCGGCGTAATTGATATACATATTAGTAAAAAAATTCAGCTTTCTAGTGCTAACGGTCACTGAGATTATCCGCGGACGGACGGACAGACGGACGGACAGACATGGCGAAACTATAAGGGTTCCTAGTTGACTACGGAACCCTAAAAATCAATAACTAGCAAAAGGGAAATACCTTTCGCAGCGTTTCATACGTCTTTTACTAAGAAAAGAAGACTCAAAAACGGCTTAACTGATCATGTCCGCGGTAGTTTTCGTTGAAAGTCTTTATTAAGGTAAATATTTTTTTCTTTTGGAGTGAATATTTCCGAAAATATTCACTTTATCAGAAAATCTTTCATGAAGATCTCTATTCATTTTGAAAGACCTATCCAACAACACCCACACCACAGGGTAGAAGCAAAAAAAAATTCATACCCACTTTAGGTGTAGGGAAGAGTAAAAAAAAAAAAATAGACTTTATTTTACGACTTTCTCAGTTTTATTGATTTATATATACTTATTTATGACATATGATTTATACAGAGCAAAGCCTCGGACAGACAGTACGGACAAACAGACAGGCAGACAGACGGACATGGCGAAACTATAAGGGTTCCTAGTTGACTACGGAACCCTAAAAAGGGTACGAATCTTACCTGCTCTCTCTTGCTAAACATGTGTAAGTTGAAATTCTTTAAAAAATCTGACTTAAATAAGCTGCCATCTGTTTCTGATCCTTCTTGCTTGAGTTGCTTGGACAATGTAAAATAAGCACCAGTTGAAAACAAAAAAAAGTGTAAACAAACAATGTACTGAATTTGACATATTAAATGTCAATTTTGCTTAAATTTTTTTTGCTTTTCAACTGGTGCTTACTGCACTGTTGCTTTTTGAACGGACCAATTTGATCCAATTCGGTCAATTCAAATAAATGACTTTAACACATGTGCCAATGCGGTGCGATGATACCTGGGTCACCACGACCTCTCCTGCGGTAGAGGCACTGGGCGCATAACCCGTCACGCCAACATAAACGATGTCATCCGAAGGGCCCTTGTCAGCGTCAAAGTTCCAGCCATCCTAGAACCCGTTGGTTTGGCAAGGGACGACGGCAAGAGATCCGACGGCATGACGCTGGTGCCTTGGAGGATGGGACGGCCCCTGATCAGGGATGCTACATGTGTAGACACCCTCGCACCGTCTCATCTTCCAGGTACCAGCAAAAATACTGGCAAATCCGCATCCACAGCAGAAGACCTCAAGCGCCGCAAATACGCCACCCTTGGCAGTGATTACATATTTGAGGCGTTTGGGGTCGAGACTCTAGGGCCGTGGGGACTGGTGGGGACCGAGCGCGCGCCACATTTATAAATAATAATAATAATTCACTTTATTTCAGACACATGGTCCATAGTCGTTAATAACAATGGTGCTTACATATCTATGTTAGTTTATCTTAACCCTAATACATTTAAAACTTATTTATAGTCTTTGTACTTGGGAACATGCATTGACACCCAATGACGAAAGAATGGATTGTCCAGCCTCTCCCCTATAGCCACTAGGAAGCTGTTGGCGCTGCCTCGCACTCTGCACATCTGGGAGGCTGTCAGGCTGCCCGTTTGCGCATTATCGCGTAGAAATCATCCATGCGAGCCTCCGCAAACATGCCCGACGCACTACAAAATCGTGACAGCCCCAACAGCATCCTATAGCCGTTATTGAATTGGACACGCAGGGCACTGTAAGCTCTCTTAGTGTCGTTGATCCATAGGCTGCAAGCGTAAAACGACTGGCAATAAGAACTAAAAAGTGTCTGCTTCACCTCAGTCGTACAGCGAGCGAATAAACCTACGGATCAACATGTTTGTTCTGACTGCCAGTGCCCTGCGCTCCCTCTCAATATCGGCGTCATCATTAAGGTCTTCCTTCATGAGGACGCCGATATTTCGCCGATATTCCATAAAGATTAGCGGAGCTGCTTATCGAAGCTACAGGTGACCAGAGGGCTGGCCAATACTTTGCCACAGATCAAAGATTGCACAACGCATAAGTGTCGCTATGCGTGGCAATGCGGCCAGCCTTCTGGGCACACTACCCATCGGCACTGATTTGGAGGATATTTTTTATTTATTATATAGGATGACGATGACAAGGCCTAAGATGTTGCTCGCTGGTTCAGTAACAGCCTATTCACTCTTGTCTTGAAGAGACCCAGATTGTATGCATCAGGAAATACAGACGGCGGCAGCAAATTCCAGTCCTTAGCTGTTCGTTTTTAATGTTTTCGTTATGTGATTAAATATATACCCCTTTTAACACATTCAGCGCCGAGAACTCGATCGACGGGTACTCTTTTCGTAGCTTCTACGAGCTACATACGAGGAATACGTGGCTACGGCCTACGAGCGTAGCGTATAGCGCTAGCCGGCAATGAAAGTGTTAAGTATTACAATGTCTCAAAAATCGTTTTTACAAGTTGTCCTCCTCCCATTCCGCCCGTTGTTCTAAAGTAGCCCGGGGCCCGCTTTGGCACATAATCTCTAGATTTGGCGTAGGCACTAGTTTTACACAACCTTTTTAACAGCAAAATGACCTTATTATATAGGGTGGACAGCTACGGAACCCTACATTGCGGCCTGACACGCACTTGGCCGCTTTTTCCATTTTGTATATATTTTTTATTTATTATTTTTTATTTATTTATTTATAACTTATACATATTAATTATATTTATACATATTAATAATAGTCCATGTTTCTATCACAATTGGTGGCAGCTTCACGTTCCGTTTTCAGCTGAAATTCAACGAGTGGAGCGATGTTTATATATAGAAGTCCGCCATTTTAAAATGTTGACCTTCCGAGCCTATCTATTATTATTTGTGGCAATTACTAAGCTTCTATTTAGCTGAACACAGCTGTGTTTATATGCTTTGCTGTGATGGCCACTCTTCTATCTCTATACTAAAGCACTTTTGTAGAAATCATAGATCTCTCGATCGAAATATTTCATGTTGTTTTTACATTGAACGCATGAAGTGCCTATTTTGCCTGGGGCGCTACCGGCGAACCGAAAGCGAAATATCTACCTCTCTGTCGCACTTGCATTTTCGTTTGACAGAGAGGGACATACTTCGTTTTCAGTTCGAGGTAGTCCTTCAGGTTCCATACTCGTAATGGGAATGTTTTTATTTTAGACAGAGATTTGCAAATAGAAACACCTTTTTTATACCACGTCGGTGGCAAACAAGCGTACGGCCCGCCTGATGGTAAGCGGTCACCGCAGCCTATGGACGCCTGCAACTCCTAGGGGTGTCACAGCATGCGCATTGCCGACCCTACACTTTTTAATATGATAAAACAATTATTTGTATAATTGATCAGATTTTGCTCAATATACTGTAGTCGACGACTTTATAAGTTGAGATATAAATTTATTGAATTATTTATTTAATCTTTATTGAACAAAAGAAGAACGTACGCTTATTCCAAATTGTACAAAAATGACATGTTAAGAATGTTTTTTTTACTTATATAAATTTTGAAACTGTTCTTTCTTGTTCTGTGGTTCTTTTCTCAATAAATCTGACTTGACAATAAAAAACTATATAATTAATCTGTTCTGTGGTTCTTTTTCTCAATAATACTGACTCGACAAAAAAAAACTATATAATTAATTAATGATCTAACCCGCTCACAAAATTCCACGAGAATCGGTTGAGAAATGTGAGCTGTAGAGGAGCACAACAAAAAAAAAACCGGACATCTGGACATCCGGACATACGAAATGTTTATATTGAAGCTGAAACGGAGAGCTTCGTTTTACTTGTTCTCCCTATACAATGCCCTAACCTCCTACTCATTGCATATAATATAATATTGGATAGGTGTAAGTAAATATTTTCAATATAATTATCTCCTCCATATCAGCTAAAGGACGTCCACTGCTGGACATAGGCCTCCCCCAAATTCACGGGGGGTATATGCCATAATCGCCACGTTTGGCATGCGGGTTGGCGATCGCAGTATCTCCACCGCACTCCAGGGTCGCTGCTGCCCATCCCCCGGTGGTCTTGGTCGTAGTTTTAGGTCATACCCGGGTTCAATATAATTATCTCATTAGGTAAATATGTGCTTCATTTCGTTTCTTCGACAGCGCTATAAAGATAACACAGCTTTTGATGAAAAAGTAAATGAGTCTAGCTCCGATTTGGCTGCATTATACGCCACACCACTATGGTTGTTGATAAACGTATTGCTTCCCGACCTTGACCTGATATTACTCCTACATACATACACCATCAAAACCACAACAATACACACAAGACTGAACTAAATATAACCAGACACATTTAGTTCCAAAGGGTACAATTAAATAGGAAAACAGTTGAAAAGCTGCAAATTACGGCGAGACCTTAGACTAAAAGCCACACTTTTTTTGGAAGTTGCAATGTAAAAGAAAAAACTCTCATGACTGTCATCCATACTAATATTATAAATGAGAAAATAAAGCTTTGTCTGTCTGTTACCTCTTTACGTTTAAACCACTGCATTAATGTTGACCAAATGTAAAATGTATATAAGTCGTGTTATGTTACTCGAAATAAAATTACAAATAAAATTTAGATGAAATTTGGCGTAAAGATAATTTGATATCCCGAGATGGATATAGGGTTGTTTTCATCCCGGAAATTATGTATTTATTTATTTCGATTCGGTTATATCGGTATAAAGGCGAACTTATCCCAGTAAGGGAAAAAGGAGGGTAGAAGTTAGTATTTCCCACACGGTACAGGTACAGGCCATGCCTAGTGTGGGGGTCAGCATAAAATGTAACTGTTTTTATAATGTTTAGAAATAAACTATTTGTATTAAAATATAATGAAACGGGTCACTCACGTCTGACATGCTTCAGACCGGTTCGCGGTCCTTAAGACTGCGCAGTACGTTCGGTTCTCCATACAAACGTATTTATGCTCTCATTTTAAAACGCCAGGCTAGAATAACATAAAACTTTGTATACACAATGGGATCCGGCATATCTAGGTCGGACCATAGTTTCTGTTGCTTGAAATTATAATGGAGAAAAAATACAGCGATTATTAAGGTTTTCATACAAGCCGTAAAAAACTCAAAAAGCCGCTGTTTTTTTTTACAATTTCTAACAACAGAAACTATGGTCCGACCTAGATATGCCGGATCCCACTGTGTATACAAATTTTCATGTTATTCTAGCATGGCGTTTTAAAATGAGAGGGTAAATACGTTTGTATGGAGAACCGAGCCAGACCGAGCGTACTGCGCCTTCTTAATCACGCAAACCGCGACAACATATCGAGCGATATTAGACCTTAATTACGTGAGTGACCCGTTTCATTATATTTTAATATGTCTCAAACTCACAGGAGTTTTCTATGTAACATATTTGTATTTGTTTTATTTTCATGAGAGAGCGATAATTACGCCTACGCCGAATATACTCAGGCTAGCTGTTGCCCGCGACTTCATCCGCGTCTTCCCTCCTATTGGTCGCAGCGTGATGTTATATAGCCTAAAGCCTTCCTCGATAAATGGACTATCCAACACAAAAAGAATTTTTCAATTCGAACCAGTAGTTCCTGAGATTAGCGCGTTCAGACAAACAAACAAACTCTTCAGCTTTATAATAATATATATAGTATAGATAAGTATCAATTCTCTAAGACGATAACGAGTTCTACGACGAAGTTGCGAACAAAAGCTACTCTAATATAAAACAGATACGGAAACAGTGGAAAAGCCGCAAATTTCGGTGAGACCTTGGACTATAAAAGTCACAGCTTTCTTGCATGTTGCAATTTATAGAAAAACGCGCACGTATGTCATTCGTATCGTATATAAATAAACATGGCTCACCGCGAATAGTATGTTGGTGATGAACAGTACAACTTTGACACACGTACCGCAACCCATATTGTATATTTGTGTTAAACACGCGGACGATCTTCCTCTCGCGAGGTTTATTTTGGACTGAGTCTGAGCCGGCAATTACGTGATCAACACTGTCCGGTATCCAAAACTTTACGCCTATTTAATGACGCACTTTTTATTAATGATGAAGTGATAACACTTTTAATGTGTAAATTTGAAGCAACTGCTCATCAGAAAACTGGAGCATGGACAAAATGCTTTTTTCTACTCGTTCGGAAGTCCGCAGGAAGCTTGGTTCTCCATAGAAACGTAGTTTATTCGCTCTCATTTTAAAACGGCGTGCTAAAATAACATGAAGCTTTGTACACACAACGGGATTCGGTATTACTAGGGCGGAAATTGGTTTCTGTTGCTTGAAATTATAATGAAAAAAATACAGCGATTATCAAGGTTTTCATATAAGACCTTAAAAACTGAAAATCTCGCCGTATTTTTTTCCTATTACAATTTCTAAAGATATTTTAATTTCCGGCCTAGATATGGCGGTTCCCATTGTGTATACAGAGTTTCATGTTATTTCAGCACGACGATCGACTTAAAATGAGAGTTTGACCAATCAAGTGTCACCTAAACTACATATAATGAAATGGACCAATCACGTGTCGCCGTGGAAGGCGCGCCTGCACCAAAAAACATACATCAACGAACGCTAACATAATTCCTCTTAATCTTATGTATAGACAAGGCAAAGGCAGGATTAATCATTTATTGTTTTTTGTTTGTTTAACCTTTTAAAAAAGGGAACTCGACGTACCACCGCCGTACCACCATGGTTTATTAACGACCCAGACATTATCTTTTTAGGGTTCCGTACCAAACGGTAAAACGGAACCCTATTACTGAGACTCCACTGTCCATCCGTCCGTTTGTCTACAGGCTGTATCTCATGAACCGTGATAGCTAGACAGTTGAAATTTTCACAGATAATGTATTTCTGTTGCCGCTATAACAACAAATTTAATAAGTACTAAAATCAAAATAAAATAAATATTTTACCATTGAAATAAACTTTTAAAAAGTTGCTCATTGCCTTCATTTTAAACTGCTTCAGTTGACTAGTAGAAAAGTATTATTAAATAATTTTTAAGAAAAAAAACCGACTTTAATGGGGGAGGCCGGTGAAAGATTATTATAATTGTTGTTGTGTTGTTGTTGTGTGTTGGTGCACTCTTAGATTCCATACAATAAAATAAAAATGGCTATAAGCATGTTTATAATGGTAGAAGACTAAGTACCCTCAATTCCTCATGGAATCATGGAAAAACCTTGTTTGCTTGACAAACAAAACGAAGAGAACCAATCGCCAAACGTGAACTACGCGTCGTTGAAGAGTTCCGTTCTGATCATCATCAGCAGTTCCACTTCATCAAATGTCACATTTTTGTATGATAATGCTCGATTTGTTGATAAAAACACAAAAATCACTATATGTTTGCCTTTAAGATTTGAGGAGTTCCCTCAATTCCTCATGGATCCCATCATCAGAAATCAAGCTTGACAAAAATTTATCGTGAAAATAGAAATTGCTTGACAAACACAGCTAGGAGGACAAATCGCCAAACGTGAACTTTTCGTCGTTGAAGAGTTCTGTTCTGATCATCATCAGCAGTTCCACTTCATCCAATGTCACATTTTTGGATGAAAATGCTTGACTTGTTGATAAAAACACAAAAATCACTATATGTTTGCCTTAAAAATTTGAGGAGTTCTCTCAATTCCTTATGGATCCCATCATCAGAACTGCGTTTTGACAAAAACGGGACCAATTTGGATATATATATACTTACAATCAAAAAAAGAATTTTCCAAATCGGTTAAGAAATTACGGAGTTATGGAGTAACAAACATTAAAAAGAAAAACATACAACCGAATTGATAACCTCCTCTTTTGAAATCTTGAAGTCGGTTAAAAAGCATAAATGATACAGGTGTGTGTGGCCTGTACTAGGAGCAAAACATTTAAAGGACGCTTCCTTAGAGCATCAGCAGTGTCCAAAAAATTGTATCTTTTTTCAATTCGGAGAAATTTTGGTCTATAGTTATCTTTAAAGGGTCGGCAACGCGCATGTAACACCCCTGGAGTTGCAGACGTCCATAGGCTGCGGTGACAGCTTACCATCAGGCGGGCCGTACGCTTGTTTGCCACCGACGTGGTATAAGTAAATAAATAAATTACCACCAACCAAATAATGGATCTAGGCACCACGAGATTATAGCACGAGATTTTGAGGTAGCCTTAAGTTATGACTCATAATAGTCATAACAGGTGTTGCATTTTTGGTTTTAAAGGATATTTCGGGATATTTAAAATTTTATTTATAATTTCTTTGTGTTTTTAAAATAAAGAAATATTAATATCACTCCAGTAGAGTATTAAAAGTACACGTACTTACGTAAGCTATATTTACATAAAAATTTGTTTTTATTGAAACCATTTGTAATAACTGCCCAATATCGTACCGTTTAATTTTTTGCTCCTACTACAGGGCACACCCTGTATAACGGTTGCATAAAATATTAATATTGAATTTTTATGCTGACTGTACATATATCTATGTTTTAACGTTTAAAGTATCAGCATCACGTCATTGGTAGATCTTATCTCGTTGGAATAAGGTTCATGGATGGTCAGTTAATTGTAACACTGATAAGTGATGGTGTATGGATAAATAGTCGCGGAATGAGTATTTCGTCACCATTACACCTTAATGGCATTGAAATAGAGCTGGAAATCGATTAACCTACTTGTTACATTATGTGTGTGAGGCTGTGAATGCTGTGACGTGTCCTACCTAATGGTCAATTATACGAAATTGTTTTTTTTAAATAAGTGGACTCGTTGTTAATTTGCAATGTCGTCTACACTGAAACACGTGATGCCAAGCGAAATAATGGTGTCACTTCATGTGCGTGAATTATTTTACAACCACAAAAAATAAATTTGGAAAAGTCATAACTTGTTGGCTTCTTGGAAATTGTTTCTACTCCATTCAGGACTTTCTAAATGAACGACAAGATAATTATATACCTGATAGTGACATAATATTGTGATTATAGTTAAATAGTTTATAATTTTGTATAAAATGAACAAACTATTAATTTATATTATATTGCATGCCTATTTTGGGTCGAACAAAGAACTTCATGTTGTTTTAAAACCTATTGTATACTGTTCTCGCAATAAAAACATATTTATCTTTAAGCTTTATACTTGTACAATGTTTGTATGTATGTTCGGTTCAAATCTTGCAAACTCATTTTAAAACAGTTATCCTCAACCGGCTGAGCTGAAATTTAGCATACTTTAGTGTTAGGTGACATTGCTATATTATGGTACCACCGAGCTGATCTGATGATCGAGACAGAATGTGGCCATAGCAACTCCTCTCCTAAACTACACAGATAAACCCGTCGTGTTTGAGGTCATTCAATAACTACAACTTAAAAAAGTTGAAAAACCCCCGACTATTTCATTTCAAAGTTCAATATCTCAACAACGGCTGAATAGATTTTCATGAAACATGACTAAGAACACTCGGGATAAAATTATCTGTGACACAAAATAAACTAAACGAAAATCGGTTCATCCGTTTGGGAGCTGCGATACCACAGACAGATACACACATACACATACACAGACAGACACGTTAAACTTATAACACCCCTCTTTTTGCGTTGGGGGTTAAAAATAGATCTCAGCGAGTTGTTACTGCTAGGCTTGTGTTTGTAATTTTTTCGGTTTGGCCGTTTTAGGTACATTTTGAAGTAACCTAGCACTAATAAAAAACCTATAGGGTTCCGTATTTGTAATTTGGCTACGGAACCCTAAAAAGAACACAAAAAAAAAGCGAAACGTATAGACACAGAATAATCATGATATTGAACTAATGAAAAAACATGAATCTACGGTC
The DNA here is from genome assembly GCA_905163555.1 of Notocelia uddmanniana. NCBI lineage: Eukaryota > Metazoa > Arthropoda > Insecta > Lepidoptera > Tortricidae > Notocelia > Notocelia uddmanniana. The sequence continues at coordinate 23,778,181 of LR991068.1, forward strand.
AAAAACCAGGGAGGACACATTCGAGCGAAACGTATAGACACAGAATAATCATGATATTGAACTATTAATAAAAAAAACATGAATCTACGGTCAAAAACCAGGGAGGACACATTCGAGAACGTTTATTTATATGAAAAATGACCACTGATATTTACTCTCAATTTATGTATCATCATCATCATATCAGCCGAAGGGCGTCCACTGCTGGACACTGGACATAGACTAACATAGTTATTTAAGTTTAGTTTATTTGTAACAATAACATATATAAAAAAAAGCATTTATTTCGGACAAAGTAATCCATAGAGGATTACTTTGTCCGAAATAAATGCTTTTTTTTATATAGGCCTCCTCCAAAGAGTGACACAGCGCCACCCGCATTAATTAATATATGTATGTTATTAAATTACTTTATTGTAAGTTATTATTATTAAGTCAGGTACTTTGTTGTTGGCACTGAAACGTGGTCGCTTACTATGGGCCTCATAAGAAGGCTCAAAGTCACCCAAAGGGCAATGGAGAGAGCTATGTTGGGAGTTTCTCTGCGTGATCGCATTAGGAATGAGGCCATCCGCAGCAGAACCAAAGTGACCGATATAGCCCTCCGAATCGCTGAACTTAAGTGGCAGTGGGCGGGGCACGTAGCACGTAGAACCGATGGCCGTTGAGGCGGAAAGGTTCTCGAGTGGCGACCACGTACCGGAAGGCGTAGCGTGGGCAGGCCCCCCACACGGTGGACTGATGACCGGGTGAAGGTCGCGGGTGTCCGCTGGATGCGGGTGGCGCGGGACCGGTCATTGTGGAAGTCTTTGGGGGAGGCCTATGTCCAGCAGTGGACGTCTTTCGGCTGACATGATGAAGTTGTACACAAAACACAGGTAAAATTACAGACTAATACAGTGATATAGCTATAAAGGCGAGTTATCCCTGTAAGGTTTTATTGAGCGGGGCAGTTCCCTGTCGCTTCCGCCCGCTGCCCCCGAATATTTTTAAATTTGACAAATGACTTTTGACAGTTTCCATATAAAAACGGGTGAGGTGCGAGGTGACAGATGTGGACGAGTAGTTTTGTGAATAAAATAAGAGTAAAATTTGTTAGTCTAATTGTATGTAGATTGTGTCATGATTGTATATTTTAAGGATTTTATTGGAATTTTAATACCTATATATTATTGTTTTTCATTTACGGGCTATTTTTTTTTTTTAATTTTTATATCCACCACCACCACCACCACATCAGCCCTAGGACGTCCACTACGTGGACATAGGCCTCCCCCAATTTCATAGAGGGTAAATGCCATAATCGCCACGCTTGGCATGCGGGTTGGCGATCGCAGTATCTCCACCGCACTCTAGGAATGCTGCTGCCCATTCCCCGGTGGTCTTGGTCGTAGTTTAAGGACATACCCGGGTCCAAATTTTTATATAATCTAGTTTTAATAATTATACTGTATAATAATTCTGTTGACCTATAAATTAGCTTTACAAAATAAATGAGTGTAAGTATGAGTATGAGGGCTGTGTGCTTTGGCATCACCCATTATTCGCCACGCTCCGCGCATGCACACGGACCTCAAACCGTTTGAGTCACTTGGGTTTTATACGATATGCCTATAGTCTTGGTACTAGTAGTAATAGGTGCATTAACCTCACAGAGGTATTCACAACGCTGGCCAGCATCGCCTCAAACTTACTTATCCCTGTTGATAACCATTCAAAAACAGCGAAAACAAGGAAAATACTCTCCAAATACCTGGAAATTCGACATTTAAACAAAACAAACTCATTTGCAAATTACCACCAGTAAATCAAAATAATGAACTTAATTAGTACCTACTTAAGATTCTCACAAACAATTTGCTGTCTTTCCTTTATAACTAACTAGAAAAGGATGTCACTATGCACTGTTTGAAGATAGGCTGTTCACGATTATTGACATGAGAGCCAGGGGCGCTACCGTGAACCGAAAACGAAATATTTGCCTCTCTGTCGCACTAGCGTATTCGACCAACAGAGACGGAGATACCTCGTTTTCGATTCGCGGTAGCGCCTCAATATACTGAAGCGATAATTGTTACTAATCTCGCAGTCAAGATACTAGTGTTACAGTCGGGACGGAGTCAAAAAGGTCGAGAACGTCAGTCTGATACTGTCTATAAAAGTGATAAGTGAAGTATCGACACTCAGTCAGAGTCCCGTTGGAGTGACACCATGTATCGTAAAGTCAGTTTAGTCGTTTTCGTTTGCGTTATCGCTGCGGCCCTTGCTAATCCAGCAACGCAGCTGAATTGTGGAGGTATGTATTTGACACGATGTTAATACTGTTTTCAATCCCCATGGCATCCCCGTTCTGAAAGAAATCCAAAAACTTGCTCACAAAATTTCACGAGAATCTGTTGAGAAATGCGACCTGTAGAGGAGAACAACCCGATACTCGGACATCCGACGGAAAGACATACGAATTAATAAATACTTTCAATGATTTTTGGGTCTGAACAAGATAGTTTCAAACGGTTTTTGAGTTATCGCTGAAAAACTGTCTTGCTCAAACAAAAGGATATAAATGCCGTGGGTTCCCTATGAAGATACGACCTTCATTCAGTGTATGGTATAGTGGTTTTCAATGTGGATCAGTTGAGGTCGGTACCTACGGGACCCTTCTTTGTGCGTGATCCGACACGCACTCAGCCGGTTTTTTATCCTGGGCATATTTCACAAGCGAAAAACAAACGTTAAAACAGCCACAAGAACATTTGCGCTTTAAGGCTGAGTTGCACCAACTTACGATCACAGACCGATCATCGTTAAATATGGCGCCGACAGCTGTCATCCCATAGAAACTTGTCAAACTTTCCATACATTCCGATTTTAACGAACACCGCTTACGATCACAGACGGTTTGGTGCAACCCAGCCTAAGAGTCCGCAGTAAGCTCGGTTCTCCATACAAACGTAGTTTTGCCCTTATTTTAAAACGCCATGCTAGAATAACATGAAATTTTGTAAAGGTACACAATGGAATCCGGAATATCTAGGTCGGATTTAGTTTCTGTTGCTTGCAATTATACCTAATGAAGAAAAAATACAACGATTATTAAGGTTTTCATACAAGACGTAAAAAACTCAAAAACTCGCTGTATTTTTTTTTCTATTACAATTTCTAGCAACAGAAACTAATTTACGACCATGGCGGCTCCCATTGTGTATACAAAGTTTCATGTTATTTCAGCAAACGAGTTCAGCCGAGCGTACTGGCGACTCTTAAAGGGGTGAAAGTTTATATGGAGATTCTGTTATTTAGGTATTTTCCTTTTAAACATAGTGTTTAATGGACAATGAATAATGATAAGTACCATTATTTAAGGGGCTCCTATATGCCAATGACCTTCGATCTCTAACTCTCCGTTTTCTCGTGTTTTTTATGGATTATCGTATTAACAACAACGAGGTTTACCGAAATAGTATCTCATATTTCCTTCAAAACTTACTGTTTGTCGAGATACATGGCAGCAAACTTTGACAATTTTAGGCCAAAAAAAACGGTTTTTGAACGTAACTTTTGTGAAAATAAGTTAAAAATAAAAATCTCTTTTACGTTTTGAGAGACGTCAATAAGGAACAGTTATGTGTACATATATAAGTGCATAAAAAACATACTAATATCGAAAATAGAGCTTATTTCGACCATGTTTGAATAAATCATAAAAAATATGTATTCACTTTTTTCCAAATTCGGCTCTTGAAAATGTAGACAAAAGGATTGAAGAACGGATAATCATTGGGGCCATAAACATATTTTCAGTTTTGACGGAGGGATATCAACTCAAAACTCGTCATAAATCGATGTAAAATGTATGGAGCCCCTTAAGTGGTCTGATTGCACTGTCACTGGCAGAAACATACAGTATCAGCCGGGTCAAGCGATAAACTATTGCGACAATATCATCTATGTTCTCGTACATCAGCACTTGACAGTTCTGGGATCCGGGTGCAATTACGCACGATCTTATTTAAATACAGTTGAAATAGTAGATTTCGATACAAGTGCGGATAGTTTGTCATTTTGTACGAGTCTCGTGAAGTGTCTTGGCCCGGGCCGTAGGGCGAGGGTTTTTTGTGTGATACTACTCAAAATTTATGAATTTATTTATACGTTACAGATGTAGAAACGAAGTGTGCAGTGAGCAATGTGGACATCACCCCGTGCGCTAAAAAAGAGAGATGTTTGTTCAAGATCGGGAAGAACGCTTCAATCAGCTTCGATTTCACCCCTGGTAAGACGAATTCGAAGCGTTTTACACACGTACCAATTTTAGGCTTAAGATCATTCAATCTCATAAAGAATTATACAATTCACTTAGATGAGATACACATAAATTAACTTACATTGTTATGAGCGCACAAAGACACTTAAGTCACAGCGGAAGACCAGCGCTGGCTCTGCCAGCATTACGCTGAGCTGTGACCATTTCGTGGCAAAAATTTATTTTATAATGTAATGTGTTTGTTCGTAAATTGTATTGTGTTTGTCATGAATAAAAATATTATTATTATTATTATTAAATAGTACATAAAAAGGGGGTAGTACAAATAATCATCTACTGCCCGTGCGCACGGCAAGCAGCGAAAAACAAGTGATACACAGAATCCTTACAACTAGATACGGCACGCATGCGCTGAGCGTAGTTCTGTATATACTTACGTTACAATTTCTTAATTATTTTAGTTTATGAGTATTCAGTGCGACACAAGAGATTAGAAATTAAAAAGTGGCAACACTGTCGTGTCATCCCTTTCAAATCAATCTAGGAAAAAAGGGACGACACTACATTGTTGCCACTTTTTAATTTCTACTCTTTTGTGTCGCACTGTACTTATATATACATTTTCTAGTGTAGTTATTTTAGACTAGCTGTTGCCCGCGACTTCGTCCGCGTCTTCGCTCCTATTGGTCACAGCGTGATGTTATATAGCCTAAAGCCTTCCTTGATAAATGGACTATCCAACACAAAAATAATTTTTCAATTCGAACCAGTAGTTCCTGAGATTAGCGCGTTCAAACAAACAAACTCTTCAATTTTATAATATTATTAGTGTATAGATGAGTGTATTATTATTATTATTGAAAAATATTTTACACTGTAATAGTAAAAAAGTTCAAGACAATCGGCTTGAAAGTGAATGAATAGAATTGCTCTCTCTTTCCATCTCAACACGTTCTTCAACTTCTCCGTCTCCATGTTGATACGTTGTGACAAATAACAAATCGGTAGGTTTGTAGGAGGCTTAAGGCAAATTCTAACTTTTCCCGATTTTAAGAACACAAACACCGTGGGACCTCAACTGGTGGCATGCATTTGCGCCCCACGAAATAATGTCAACGACCTGCGGCTCTGTGTGGACCCGCGATATTGTATAAGTACGGATTTGCGGAACAGCGCGAAATAAACGACACCGGCCTAGACACATGCGCCACGTATTTTAACCACAGAAAAAGTAATAGTACAAGTACTTAAGAACGTGTAGAAAAATAAAATATATAAATACAAATCGACCTAGTCCCAAACTAAGCAAAGCTTGTACTATTGGTACTAGGCGACGATATACATACTTATATAGATAAATATATACTTAAATACATAGAGAACATCCAAGACCCAAGAACAAAATCCGTGCTAAATGCACAAATAATGCCCTGGACGGGATTCGAACCCGGGATCTCTAGTTTCGGAGGCAGTGTCACTACCAACTAGGCTAAACAGATCGACAAAGAAGATTCTCTATTGGACAAAACCGATGTTTGAGTTTTTTGTTTTGATTTACGATGCTGTCACTGTGCAGCGGTGTCAGCTGCATTCGGGTGAATTAACACCCCGGTCGGTCTGAGAGCCAGAGAGAATAAATAAATAATAAAATAAAAAGCCTTTTTATTTCGTAACCGATATAAACTATTTAATGCTCCGAGCAGGATTCGAACCTGCGACATCTGGCATACGCGGCCAATCGCTCTAGCCTCTGAGCTATCGGAACAACCAAGCTCGTCCACGAAATCCTTCAAGCCAGCGATTGGCCGCGTATGCCAGATGTCGCAGGTTCGAATCCTGCTCGGAGCATTAAATTTTTCAATTTTTTCCATTTAATTTGAAATTTACGTTAGCAGCGTTACTGCTTTAGTACAAAATAATTTTGATATAAACTATTTCTAAACTAAATACTATTTTTTACTAAACTAATAAAGTGTTAGGACCCCTTCCGGGTATAGGCCTCCACCAACTTCTTCCACCGTTCTCGGTCTTGTGCCTCTGTGAAACAGTTGCACGACACTCTCTAAGTCGTCTGCCCAGCGAGCGTGGGGACGCCCAGATCCTCGTTCCTCACTTGGTCCCTTCCAGGTAGTTACTCGTTTTGTTCATTTTTCGTAGGCATCCTCGCGATGTGACCTGCCGAGATTATTTATTTTAACTTCACCCTTAACCAACACTTCAAGGTTCAAGGTCCAAATATGATCTGAAAAGGAAACGCCTAGCATCTATTTAAGAAGTAATTAGGGAAGTCACATCACTGGCTTTGCTTTCCACTTGATATTTTGTTTTCTTCTTCTCCAAACATACCTGCTTATGGCCCAAGGCTGATGGCATATAGCAAAATGAAAAAAAAAACTTACCCCTTAATAATAATTTACAGAATTCTCTGCGTCGGAGGTATCGACCCTGGTGACCTCAACATTCCAAGGTACAGAGGTATCACTCCCCGATTTCGACACGGACGCCTGCAAGGTCACGCCCTGCCCGGTCGAGGCGGGCAAGAAGCAGACCCTCAGATACGACCTTCAGCTGAAGAGAAGACAGATGGCTAAGGTAAGCCACAAGATGGCTCCGTTACGGCCCGAAGTGCTACCGCGAACCGAATGCGAAATAACTGCCTATCTGTCACGCGAATATTCAAGTGCGACAGATAGGTAGATATTTCGTTTTCGGTGCGCGGTAGAACTTCAGGCCACGACTTCGAGCGGTGGCGGCAGCGGCAGAGGTTTTTCTAATACGTTGCGTGCGATCCCAACTAACCGCAGTGCGTTGCGCCTCTCGATCGTGTAATGAACAGATAAAACGCTTTCAACACCGCAATTCGCGCGAATTCGTGGCCGGGCTGTAAGGGTCTCCCCAAACCTATCGACACGGAATCGGCAATAGCCGATAGAAAAAAGCTTTATGTCTACGCAATAAGAGCGTAAACGTCATCGACGCATCGACCGGCATCGGTCAATGCCTTTGTAGCTCTACTTGCGTGGACATAAAGCTTTTTCTCTATCGGCTTTTGGCGATTCCGCGTCGATCATGCGTCGATAGATGTAGGGAAACCCTTATGCAAATCGATAGCGATAAGCGGCCATCGTTTATTTATTTATTAGACACACCAACAAAGATACAAAGCTAATACATTTATAATAATAGTAAAACAGATGAAACAAAGTCTTGCCTGCATCTCAATAATAGGCGTGCGACCGTTTAATTAAGATACCAGAACAGTATTTCAGTTATTTTGAATACTATTTAAGACAAGATGACAAAACAATAATAAGATTTCATAATTTAGACTGAGAAAAGAGAACAAAAAAAGCATTAAAATTTCTTGAGAATTGTACGCTTCCATTTAGGCACCGTCGAAATAAACATCCAGGTTGGTAACAGTTGTACCGCGTCTGAAGTCTATTCATAACAAAAATTTGACCAGGTTGGTTGCCAATTTAGACCTAAAAGTAGTGATGCGTGAGGACCAGACTTGGGTGTTCAGGACAACAAAACTCAAAGGAGGTGGCCTCCATGAACGAAGACAGGGAGGCTCGGGAGGAGACGCGGGAGCTCGCTAAATTGAAGCATTTGCACTGCAGCTACTCCTTGAAAAGCAGAAAATATTATCTAGAAAACATCCAAGATTCAGAAACAAATATTCGTGTTCATCACACAAATTCGTGCTTTGGAAGGTACGTTAAGCAGTTGATCCCGGCTGCTGTCTACGACAGCAGTCGTTAAGCCAAGTTAGAGGCCTTCGGGCGGCTTGAGAACTTCTAACAGTCAAGGTGCCCACTCACTTGACAAAGGAGGGTCGAAGTTGCACCACGTCCGTAGGACGGAGAATACCCACCGTTACCCTACACGTGACCCCTGGGTGGTGCTAAAAGTGCAACAAACTGCCAACCGTGGTCGTCTTCTCGAAGATCTCACGGTTCGAAAATAAATGCCATACGATTATTATTATTATCACACAAATTAACCCATAACCGGTACCGGAACCTGGAACTTGAATTCTTGAACCCAGGAGCGGCGTCTTTGTAGGCAAGGTCAAAAGTACCAATCGAAACACATACCCGTCTCAACATCCCATTCATTCCGCGATGCAAAAATGAGCGTCACCTAATTAGCGTCTATGTTTTCAGGGAAAGTACGACCTTAAATGGACGCTGTGGAACAAGGCAGACCCCGCGGAGATCTGTTGTTTCTACACCAGGATTGAGCTAAAGTTTTAGGATTGATCAACCTATGTATATAATTAATATATATTTGCGAACTACTCCGACTGTGATTTTTTAACCCCTCCCCCAGCCCCAACCCCTCATTGCCATTTCATCATCTCCATGATCTCCATCATAGCGTGTCCTAATGTAAACTCGGGGTTCGCTGAGCACCTAGTAACCTAAATTTGGAGTATCTAGGCATCCGGTAGCGACTGCCATCTGAGATGACCTGCCTCCCAACGCAGAGGGAAAACCAGTCCTTTTGGATGGGGTTAGACCCTCCTCACGATGTGTGCTTTTATTGGAATGTTGCTTTTAACTATCAAATGGGTCATACACAAATTTATTAGGCTCGCGTATTCCCTGTGGACATATTTAAAGCCTGATTTTTGGATGGCCCACAATCTGCATACACGGCATCTCAGTTTGTAATAATTTTGTAATATAAACATAACTTATACGAGTATGCACATAAACTGTTAACTACCACAGTTACAAGGCTATTAATAAGCTATTATGAAACGAGATATGAATGACTTTAGAATACTTATCCCTATCTCTATCTTAAAGCTTTTCAATCGACGACCTGTTTAGCCTAGTTAGTAGTGACGCTGCCTCCGAAGCTAGAGGTCCCGGGTTCTAATCCCGGCCAGGGCATTATTTGTGCATTTAGCTCGAATATTTGTTCTTGGGTCTTGGATGTTTTCTATGTATTTAAGTATGTATTTATCTATATAAGTAAGTAGTACCCATAGTACAAGCTTTGCTTAGTTTGGGACTAGGTCAGGGGGGCGACAGGGCCTATCGGTGTGAGTCGAGCGCCGGTGACCTTGTAACGTCACGTCTGTTGCATAGGGTTGGCAATGTAGCTGCCTTGGCAAGAGGAAATAATGTTTATTCAATGATCATGATATTCATCAATCAAACACCGGGAAGCTAGTCAAATTTAATCTGTAAGTTTTGATTACAAACAGACAGACAGATGCACTGAGTCAGGAGAAAACTTACTAAAAGCTCGTAAAGTAGGCACCTACAAAACTTCTCATAATATGGAAACTTACTTTTCTTGTCTGAATCTAAGCTTCACATGAATATAATTGTATGCTAAAATAATAACAATAATATAAAAAATATTTTTTAAACCTCAATCCATAGAAATTATGTGACATGAAATGAAGTCATTCACTGCGACCGCGACACCCGCGTTAAGTATAATTTGAAAGACTCAATTGACATTTCATCTATTTCGCCATTTCATTTTTAGGGTTCCGTAGTCAACTAGGAACCCTTATAGTTTCGCCATGTCTGTCCGTCCGTCTGTCCGTCCGTCCGCGGATAATCTCAGTGACCGTTAGCACTAGAAAGCTGAAATTTGGTACTAATATGTATATCAATTACGCCGACAAAGTGGTAAAATAAAAAGTGGAAAAAAATATTTTATTAGGGTACCTCCCCTATACGTAAAGTGGGGAGTGATTTTTTTTTCATTTTAACCCTAACGTGTGATATATTGTTAGATAGGTATTTAAAAATAAATAGGGGTTTACTAAAATCATTTTTTGATAATGTTAATATTTTCGGAATTAATCGCTCCAGAAGTAAAAAAAATGTGTCCCCCCCCCCCCCCCCTCTAACTTTTGAACCATTAGTTTTAAAAATATGAAAAAAATCACAAGTAGAACTTTATAAAAACTTTGTAGGAAAATTATTTAGAACTTGATAGGTTGAATAGTTTTTGTAATTTTTTCAAAAAAAAAAAATGTGACGGACGGAAAACTACGGAACCCTACACTGAGCGTGGCCCGACACGCTCTTGGCCGGTTTTTTTTTGTTTAATTTATTCCGAAGATGTAGGTACTTCTTAATGTATTGCAAGTCAAAATGCATCCATACTTATACCAACCTTTCGTCTTTCTTTAGTCTTTCGAATTAAAAAAACAGATTTTAGGTGAAGTCTTAATTCTAAATGTAGGGAAGGACACAACATATAAAATTTTATAACTAAATTATCTGGATCGGTAAGTAGCCTAAAGTAGCTTTTCCCTTTGTGGCTTTTGGTATTACTGTCACAACCGTAGACACAGACACAGCAATAAAAAGCTCCAGCCATAGTTGATTACATTGAATTACAAATGATAAATTCTAACGAATTTCAAGTAAAACTACACGCTCGCTACCGGCCGATCGATCTCTGTTGTGTGAGCGCACGTCACGCGAGCGAATGTTGAAGCGAGCGGCACCCCTGCGATTCATCTTGCCGCGGCTAGCTGTCCACACACCGCGCGCCCCTCGCGCACCCCCGTTCACGTCCGGACACGCACACATAGCCGCGAGACGGGTTTGCAGCACACATGCTTCGGTGTCGCTTCTTGTTACGTTAGTATATATCTTCTTTGACTAGGTCGATTTGTGTAAGATTGTCCCCCAATATTTATTTATTTAATCCACCACAAAGCATCGCGAGGATGCGCCTCAAAGTCCAGCGGTGCAACCTTTTGAAAAAAAGTGAAGAAAAATATTTAATCGTGGGACAAACGGACGCAAGGAACAAAAAAACAAAACCTCACAATAGACAACACAGCCAAGAAATGGCCCCAAATCAGCATGTGCAGCAGTGGCTTGGACTAGCGTTGTGATGGACATAATTCGATAACTGTAATTTTCTTTTTGTATGATTTAAAGTATCGTTAGTTATAATTAAAATTAAAAGAATTAAACATTTTAAGGCTCCGCGTCAATGTTAACACTTTTGACGTAGTTATGTGCATAGAGAAGCCGTTTAATTTTTAATAATTTATCACCATATTGCAGATCTCTAAAGTCACAAATATGGGTAACTATTGGAAAACCAAATACATAACTACGTCAAAAGTGTTTAATTGATGCCGTCAACATTTTATTAGTATGTACTATAAGAAACGTATTAAACAAAAAATATCCACGATAATTGACTAAATGATATTTTTTCTTATCATAATACAGGTACTTTCACAAAGTTATTTATTATGACTTACTTACAAAATCAAAATGTGTTAAAAAAAAGTTTTTTGTTTTTTTAACATTGACGCGGAGCTTTAAAACGTTTTTTTTTATTTTATTTTAACCATAACTAACAATACTTTGAATCATAGAAAAAGAACATTACAGTTATCGAATTATGTCCAGGTTTTGCTAATTTTATGCCCCTATCTGCTCGTAGTCCGCAGTCATTTTCAGAAATGATTGGTTCTTTTAACTTAGCTTCGGCTTAGGTAGCATGATCAAGTTTATGTTGGACATATAACATTAGTCCCTCACTAGCAATTAAATATATAATTACGAGAGGAACGAATGGTAAATGGTCACTTTAGAAAAGTAATAAAAATACACGTTAGACATCTACGAACAAAAAAAAATCTCTAAAAAAATATTTTTCAACTAAGACCACTTGGTAATTATTGCTGGTCCGCTAAATAGTCCACCGTTTAATTTTTTGCTCCTGTTACAGGGCCCACCCTGTATAACCGACATATAAATGTGTTCTTGCTAGCGCTGTAGCTAGTATTTTTTTTATGACATAGGTGGCGAACGAGCAGACGAATCGCCTGATGGTAAGCGATTAGCGCCGCCCATGGACACTCGCAACACCAGAGGGGTTGTAAGTGCGTTGCCGGCCTTTAAGATGGGAGTACGCTCTTTTACGCATGATAGGTCTTATGGTCATGTTCTACGGCGAATATCCGGTAGCCTCTGCTGAGCTAGCACGATGCTAGCGGACCCATATTTACGACTCTATTTATTTATCGTATGGCAATAATTTTGAAATCTTAGATCTTCGAGAAGACAGAGGGCCTATTCCGAACTTCGGAAATCGAACTTCGTATCGTGCCGTCCCTTTCCTTCATATAGTGTATAATACGAGAGTGAAAGGGACGGCACGACACGAAGTTCGATTTTCGATGTTCTGAGTAGGCCCTCTGCACTTACGGTTGCCAGTTGTTTACCGCTCTATTCCTTAGGGATGTCGTCACTTCGTCAGTCTTCCTGTCATGATTACTTTGGCCTCGCTATGGCCCCAAGAGCCCGGGCATTGTAGAATTGCGCGTCGGGATTGCAAACCACAACTAAAGTAGGCTGTCGCAATACGAATATGAACAGTACATGGACTGTGTGAAACGCATTCATTTTCAGCTGTCAGTGTCAACCGAAACTGAAGCAGTACTGCCTCTACGCATGGTATTACTACTGCAAAAACGTAATACTGACAGTATTTCGTCAAGTGAGGAAGTACTGTCAGTATTACGTAGTAGTACGTAGTAAAGTAAACTCACGTCAAAGAACAAAATACCTATCACATATCTATCCCGCCCCGACAAGTCAGGAAGTCGCCTTATTTCGCAATATAATGGATGCTGGTGGTGCACCTGGCACAGGACCGATCATTGCGGCATTAACTCTTTAGAGGAGGGCCCATGTCCACCAGTGGACGTTTTTCGGCTTATAAATATGACGATGATGAATATTATGATGATGATGATTAAATATTAATTACATTTAATCATCATTGTCAATGAATGTAAACTTCTTAATTGTACGTAGGTAAGTAGAACACAACTACTAAACATGGATTACAAGAACATTGCAGTTGACATAAATATACCACAAGGGTATGTTAAATTAGGGTGGGCGTCCGCTGGATGCGGGTGGCGCAGGACCGGTCAATGTGGAATGTGGAATGTGGATGGAATGTGTGTGTGTGGTCTTTGGGGGAGGCTTATGTCCAGCAGTGGACGTCATTCGGCTGAAATTTTCAAGGTGTTTTTAGGGTTCCGTATCCAAAAGTTTCGCAAAAGTCGCAGATCAAGGTCTGTGGTGGAGGCAAAATTATGCGCCTTCTCCACGATTGCCAACACACTTTTTCTACAAAGGTAACCTTGCTGTTTTCAACCGTGTAGATGTAGCCGCTGGTTTACGATGAAATTTCGCGAAATTGGCATTTGCGGTCAGTTGGCAATCATGTTAGCAGGTCCAATAGGTGCGTGTACGCGGGCGAACATTGCAGACCTGCAAGCTTTAAGATAGAACGAGGTAGGGAGATGAATGATCTTGGTTTTCTCGCTCTTTCTTACAGCTTGTAGGAACGCAATGCTCCTCCATGGGGATACGCCCTAAGGCTGCCCGATGTGATAAAATTCCCAACACCAGCACTTTAGTCACTAGTCCTTTGTATATAGCACTAGACCACATTAATAACATACTTGTGCATAATTCCTCCCTGGACATATTTTCACAAACGGAACCGAGTTTCCTGGCCACAGCAGCTCGTTATCTGGAGTCGATCTCTACACGCTCAACCATAACTTAGTGTAACCTATTAAAATATAGATTAGTGTAGATCAATAATGTGTAGGTTAGCGTAGCTTAATAATGTAAGAATATAAGTAGGTAAATATATTAGTTGAATTTGATAATGTATAGCTCAATATTTAATATCTAATTATCTAGTTATAAGTTTGACATGTACCTAACCTATAACTTACATGTATGGTGAAACTGTTAATGTAATATGGTTAAATAAATAAATAAATAAAACATTATTTTTTAAATAATTTTTCAATGTAGCATCATCAGCGTGTCAAAAGTGACACTCACCGGATCAAGTAAAGCCCCCATGTGTACAGTCTCTGAATGAAATGTTGACCTTAATGTCATTAAAATAAAATCGAAAATTGGCGTACCTTTTTATTCGTCGCCTACACATAGAGACGCAACGTGCCTTGATTTGTCCGGACGTCAGTAGAATGCTTAACGTATTCAAAGGTGCATACCTAACATACTGGTTATAATACGTTTGCTGTGCACGCGATAACATAGCGGGGTCAGTTCATGCATCGCAGTCTTGCGTATTGTACGATATCGTCAATATCTATAGGTACGGGCCGTTCGCGATCGCAAACAATAAGCTCATTCTTAGTTATAATTAACAAAACAATACAGTAGTAGCTATAGCTAATAACTATGTGCTTCTAATCAAAGTTAGTTTATGACGACAGTGGCAAATTAAGCATTCGGTTAGGTGGATGGTAAGCAGACACGTAGGAAAGAAGCCTATGGACTAGGGCTTCCAATACCGGGATCCCGGCTTTTTTGGGGCATATTTCAATACCGGTATTTTCTGATTGAATACCGGGATCCCGGTATTTTTGTAAATTATCAAAATAAGCCAAACAAACATCACTAACTTTCAGAATGTTTAAATTCGGCATCGCCGTGAAAATGTACGAAATGGACGGATGCGACACGTCATAACAAATATAACAATCACAAAAACGCTGCCTAACCGTTTTTTAGGGTTCCGTAGTAAAAAAGCAACCCTTGTAGCTTCGTCATGTCCGTCCGTCCATCCGTATGTCACGGCCGATTTACTCGGAGACTTAAGCACTAAAATTATTAAATTTGGTAGGGACGTGTATTTTATGAACCGCTATATATAGAAGAATGATGTCAGGTTACGAAAAAATATTAAACTAGTGGCCTGTGGACCCCGAATTTTTTTTTTTGTATTTTATAATTTCCATATAGTGACTCGACAAAAAAATCTATATAATTATCGAACCTGCTCACAAAATTTTATGAGAATCGGTTGAGAAATGCGACCTGTAGAGGAGAACATCCGGACAGACAGACAGATATACGAAAGAATTTTTGCCAAAGCTGAAACGGGGGGCATGTACACATAGGTGTGTGAGGTATCTATGGATATAGGTAGGCATATTATTCCTCTATATTAAAAGTTTCTAAAAAACTTTTCCATAAGTGAACCGTTGGTGAGATATTAGCTGTCAAAGTCGTAAAAGTGTGTCCCCCCCCTCTAATTTCCAAACGATGAAGTTTTTAAAATTAAATAATTTGAGGTGGTGTACAATAAGAAATGAAGGGTCCACGGAAAGAACATGTCTAGTCCTTTGAAATTTCAAAGGCAATTTGCAACTTGGTGAGTGGCGACACCGCGGACCCCTAATCTCCAGAGGGCCCTTTCCATCTGGCCCTCGCCTCTGTGCTTGCCTTAATTGGCCGGCCAGAGTGGAGTGGCAAGAGCGAGACCTATGCTCCAGGGTAACGCCGGCGGCCTGCTGATCGGATTACCGGGATCTGGCTACCGCAGACTCACCTCTCGACAACCTTACAGCCGCTCAACGGGATGTTGCCCCACTTTCGCACTGTGCGTGCGACTGTAAGTGTGTGGGGCCCACTCAGCGAGCTGGCGAGTCACCGCCTGTCTTTTACAATATTGAGGAGACTGATTGTCACGGCAGGTGTCCGCTAGTCTCCTCCAATAGCCCATTATACAGCCCATCCAACATTCAACAAAATAGCCCATGACCTTAGTTTCCATCGCCGCACAGTGACGCACTGCAATAGTCTTTGCACCTGGCGGGGACCATCTCTGGATGTATCATATTGTACGTTCGGGGATGGTATCCGCCATGTGTATCCCTTTGCTTTTAGATTACATTGTCTAAAAGGGTATAGTATAGCGTCGTGCTCTACTGCTAAGGGCATAAGGTTGCTCAGATATTTTTGAACCTTTGGGAATGTACATATATTTATGAACTCGACTGTACGGTCAAGCTTCATACCTTATCACAGTGAAAATCAATATGAAAGCTGTTAAGAGATCTCATACCTATTATTGTCACTGTGACAAAGGTACGAAGTGGCCTAGAAATCTAATTGGCTGACTGTACAAGTCCGTATGATATAAACGAACAAACGGAACAATCCTGCAAGGCTTTTCGTGTGTACAATAAATTATTATTGCTTTATATAATTGAAAATGCATAACCGGTCGATCAATATTGCAATAATCTGTTAGGTTCTTGATTGGATGATCAATCAATTTACACTAATAATGGCTCTGTGAGCTGTAGACGAATCGATTTTGTTTTCTAATTACAAAACTTTCAAAAAGTGACTCGACAAAAAAATTATATATATAATTGTAAAATTTCACGAGAAGCGGTTGAGAAATGCGGCCTGTAGACGAGAAGAGCTGGAACGACACCGGGACATACAATATAGTATTTTTTCCAAAGCTGAAACGGAGACGCTTCGCTCGCTCGATCAATGAGGTAGACCGTATGCTTGTTTGCCATTGTCGTGGTATAAAATAACTCAGAGGCGGGTCCAGGAAATTGCATGTCAGGGGTCAGGGGACTCATTCTTTATGGACCACCTGATTATAGTATTTAAAGTTTGATACCGGATGTACAGTCAGCTGCAGAGAGACGTGACCCTTCTGCATAGATATTTTGTATGCAGGGGCACAGATCAAAGAATGCAGGGGGATCAAGTTTCACTACAGCTGACTGTACTGTACCCACATAGGGAATGTTGATCCTTCATTCCATGAAGTAACGCCCCACTTGCATTGTAAAAGCTACTACTAGACTACAATGCTTCTACTCTACGCAAGGCCTTACCTCCTCCTCCTTACCTGGTCGAAATTCCTCTAATTCGAACCAAGCGCTTTGCATCTTCTTTTATAATGCGCACTTCTAAGGTTTGGGATTCTCTGCCGGCGTCTGTATTTCCGAGTTCATATAACCTGGACCTTTTTAAGGCACGAGTACCGAGTGAATAGGCATCTTCTGGGTGAGCTCGCTTCATCGTCGGCCTCATCTTTGCCCCCTGGCTAGATGCTGGCCAAGAGCAATCCTATTTTTAATAAAAAAAAAGGCACAAAACACAAATTATAAAGTACCTACTAAATTGAGCTGGCTGATAGCTAGCATGTTCGCGCTGTTATTTCGGACATATAGTATTTGTCCCTCTTGCGCTTAAAAACTCTTGCTAGGAAGGGAGGAGGAGTAATGCTATATAAGCCCCCTCCAAAAGCAAGTGAGTTCTTCCGGACAAACCTCGCATAGGTACTTAAATAAAACTAAAATCTCAATCTCAGCTCAGTGGGCTCAAGTAAACCCCCAACCATTTTGTTTAGTTCCGCCGCTGAGATCAATCACCCTTTCGCGATCCATATAGTAATGTAGGTATTTATCCATCCATTGTGCTGTTATAAGCGGATGGGACGACAATCATGTTATTCGCTCAAAACCAACAACACTTCGCGGTTGTGTACTGTTTCTTAGCCAATCACACTCTAAAACCAAAAAGCGTTAAACGCCTAATAACTTCATAAACACACCCAACGTTCCACTGTCAGAATCAAATAAATTACCCGTGAAAACGTAATTATTAGCACGAAATCATTTGTGTACACAATAATACCAAGTCAACGCGCACAGGACAAGCGTTTATAGTCTTTGTGTGAAGGGGTTAAGAGTTCGGATAGTTCAGAGATAAGTTGGTCAGGACTTGCGTTCTGAAGGTACGGTTAGTTAAGAACCGACCGTTGAGATGTGGGTCCGCGTGTTGTGTGTGCTCGTGTGTGTGGTGGCAGTTAGCTGCGAAACTGTTACGAAGAAGTTCTGTGATGATGGTGAGTTGAATTTACACTTTATACTATTTCTATTAGGTACTTTATACCTAATAGAATTAAGGATAAAACTGAATGCAGAATAAGCTGGATTATACCCACTCGACAAAGAGGTAACCTCCTAAATATAAATATTGCGATGATACCTACTACCTACTTACTAGCGATCCACCCTTTTTCAGCTTGGCATATACCTACTGGTATTATGAAACAATAATCATTCACGTAAAATCATACACCTAGGTACTTATATGTTTATTGCGCATTCTTTTCAACACAGCGGGTTTTGCTTCAATTTACGTTAATATATATCTTCTTTGCTTCGAGTATGTACTCGTATTGAAGCTGCTGTCGACTTAATAAATATTAATTAGGTATGCTAATACGTAATAATAAAGAAGTAAAATCACAGGAACATTGTCCGATTTTAAAAATACTTTCTCAAATGGGATTTTCGGGGTGGAAATATCCTTTATGTTGACCGAGCGAGCAAAGCGAGCGAAGCGTCTCCGTTTCAACTTTCGTCAAAAATTCTTTCGTAAGTATGTCTGTCTGTCTGTCTGGATGTTCTCCTCTACAGGTCGCATTTCTCAGCCGATTCTCGTGAAGATTTATGAGCGGGTTCAATAATTATATTTTTTTTATCGAGTCAGTTTTGCAAAATTTTGAAATTTGATAAAAAAAATTAGTAATAATTATCGTAATCTTTGGAGTCGTGTCCACATTCTTGCGAGTAACGACACCAAGAATCCGAGCTCTGTTGATGATAAAATAAATAGGGAAGTAACGGGTAATATCAGGTAACGAGAGAAATAATATGCAGATTATCGATGAAGTCATATCTCCTTCCACCCTAACCTGCCAAAAAAAATTACATGGAAAATAAAGTAATCCTCAGTTATGTGTGGTTATATATACAGTATTGGGAAACATAAAAATTTAAACTGATTTCGTAAGAATCATTCAGGTAAACGTTCCAGTGGTCGTCAACTCGTCACTGACAGAATTTTAAACAAATTCAAAATTAACAATGGGGTGAACAATACGACTCTGCCTAGGTAGCACGATAGCTTATACCGTCTCGTTTTATGTGACGTTTCAGTACATTTCGGCCATATAACGTGACGGTATAAGTTATTGTGCTCGCTAGGCAGTGTCAACTAGTAGGAATTATGGTGTTGTGGGTTCCCCTCCCCCAGCCCTAATTTTGTAAACCCTAAAATTACAAAACCCGAATATACATTTTAATAATGTCAGTATCCTGAATTTTCATAACATCTAATTTTTCATAACCGAATTTTCAGTTATAGGTACTAATTTTATTTAACAGTTTCTATTAATAGTATTAATAGGCCTATTATTACGAATCCTAATATTTTTTAAGCTGGGTAACAATGACTAAACGACCTTATTAACTAGTGACCCTGTGAGCTGTAGACATAGATGTAATTGTTATATCTATAACTGTAGACCTCGCAAAAAATAAATCCAAATTGGGTGTCAACCTACAAGGCGGACTGATGGTTGACCTCATACAACTAATTTAAATCTGTAGGTAGTAAAACAAACACTTATTTCAAAAGCATATTATAAGGTAAACGATTACATCGACCATGGACAAGGATGTTTGGCAGTGATAGTGTCCTGCACGGCTAATCTATCGCGAAAATAGGTTTTGTACTGTAGTAGCTGAGACTGTAATTTTATATTTAACTATACAATGTATATTGTTTTGAAAAAATGACACCTCGCCGAGTTTCTTACGCCGCCGGTTCTTCTCGTGGTAGAGTTATATTTTTCCGAACCGGTGGTAGTTTATTGAAGTTCATTAGGTGCATGTAATATGCCTAATTTGAAGAATAAACTACTTTTACTTATTACTTTTTTTACTGCACCTATAGGTACATATATTATTCTTCATATGTGTTAATTTTTTATTTCTGAATATATAAATATATGTTTCCAGTGAATCCCGCGCAGTGCACTGTACACAGTGCAGCGGTGGACCCGTGCCCTAAGGGCATCAACTTCTGCAGCCTCTACAGGAACAAGCCTTATACGCTCTCCGTGGACTTCACTCCAAGTAAGTTGACAACCACTGACAGATCCGCTATGTTATTTCACAACTTCACCAACCTCGCTTTACACCTCAACTATCACCTAGCCGAGTTACCTCTCTCCTCCAGTAACGGAACTAGGAGTAGGGCGGGGGGGTGCAGCTCTGAGTGAACCGACTCCAAACATCCATTTCCATACTCACATTCGGCCTCTACTGCTATATACTCGTAATGGATTTCTCCAAAATCCAGACTTGATGAATGATGACAATGGGACCAACTAGAAAACATACCCTTTCAAACCAAAAAAACAATTTTTGAAATCAGTCCAATAGTCTCCGAGTAATCGGTGAACATACATAAAAAAAAACCGACGAATTGCGACCCTCCTCCTTTTTTTGACGTCGTTTAAAAATTATAATCTCACCTCACTGGGGTCCTCACGCCCTACGGAGTGTCTGGGATGTTTATGCTTCTCTATAATAAACAGGTCGTTAGTCCTTCGTCACCTTGACATGTTTACAAAGGAAGCGCGTCAATTTCTTGAAAATGACCAATTGATATGTCTATTACATGTCTAGTTGACATGCTTACAATGAAAGAGGTCACAGGTTACAGTCCCGGATACAGAAAGATACTATCTTGTCTTTTCAACTACGCAACCCAATTAGTACTACACTTCAAAGACTACTGTTACAAAGTACTCTTTATAATTTCAGTCTTCAGATCAGCATGTTTGCGCGTACATTAATTAACTAAATAGTTAATTATAATTTAGTTTCTTGAACTGGCCTCGTGCAGCGATTACCTACTTCCAGTGTAGAGCGGATGGAATACCGATAATTGTTTACATAGACTAGACATTTACATAATCCAATTATCTGTTGATCGGGCTTTAAGATGGGAGTTCGCTCTTTTCTTGAAGGACCTGCACAATATGTCTGTAGCTGTCAACACAACGAATCCTCAAGTCAATAAAGGGTTGGCAACGCGCTTGTGATTCTTGGATTCACTAGTGTGCATATGCTACGGTATCTGATTTGATTATCATTAGGCAGGTCGTAGGTAAGTAAGCTTGCTTGCCTCCGGCGTTATAAATATACAGAGTGTTTCTATTGATTTCCGTTCCTTCGAACATACAGCCGAGTAGAGCTACAAAAACTACGTAGCATATTTAGTTTTCCAAAAAACAAGAAATCAATATTTGGTCATGTTCATACAAAATAGTTAATTATATCTATCACTAATGGTGAATGCGAAACGGCCATAAGAGTCAACGTGGAGTTAAACAAAAGATAATGAGTTCCTGTTCGTGAGTTCCTGCAATTGGCTCTGTATGACTATTTTAGCTGCAATATTGTAATTATAGCTGTTGGTTCTCCTTATATAAATAAATAAATAAATAATGTCAAGTATGATAATATTCGGAATTCAACATTGTCAACATTATTGAATTGTTAAGGGTCTTTTATATTATACTAGGGGTGTTTTAAGTAACGAAAATGAATCCTTGAATATCTTCGAAATGGTACGAATTGGGATACTAGTGTCTTATTAGAGAAGATTACTTTATTTCATCTCAGGAATGTCCCTTCGCAATTAACGGAATTCAATAAAAACAACCTGTATATAAAAAACTTTAGGCCCAAATCATGATCTCCGTTCGATTCCAGGGTTCTCCGCCCAGAACCTGAAGCTGGCGATGTACGGAGACGACAACAACGACGGGAGCTTCGACAAGATAGTAAAGACCCCGGCAAACCCGTGCGACCTCATGACCTGTCCAGTCAGCACCGACGAGACCCAGTTCTTCAACCTCCACTTTACTTTAGACAAGACTCACGGCACTGTAAGTACTGTAGACCCCGGCAGACTCGTGCGACCTCATGACCTGCCTGCCCCGTCAGCACCGACGAGACACAGTTCTTCAACCTCCATTTCACGTTTGATCAGTCCCACGGCACCGTGAGTACACTGAGTATCGTAGACCCCGGCAATCCCGTGTGACCTGATGTCCTGTCCGGTCAGCACAGACAAGATTCAGGTCTTCAACTTCCACTTTACCTTGGACAATACTCACGGCACTGTGAGTACCATAGACCCCGGCAAACCCGTGTGACCTGATGTCCTGTCCGGTCAGCACAGACGAGATTCAGGTCTTCAACTTCCACTTTACTTTGGACAATACTCACGGCACTGTGAGTACCATAGACCCCGGCAAACCCGTGTGACCTGATGTCCTGTCCGGTCAGCACAGACGAGATTCAGGTCTCCAACTTCCACTTTACCTTGGACAAGACTCACGGCACTGTGAGTACCATAGACCCCGGCAAATCCGTGTGACCTGAGTCCTGTCCGGTCAGCACAGACGAGACTCAGTTCTTCAACCTCCACTTTACTTTGGACAAGACTCATGGCACTGTAAGTTCTTTAGACCCTAGCAGACCCGTGTGACCTGATGTCCTGTCCGTTCAGCACCGACGAGACTCAGTTCTTCAACTTACACTTCACTTTGGACAAGACTCGCGGCACTGTAAGTACTGTAGACCTCGGCAGACCCGTGTTACCTGTTGTCCTGCCCCGTCAGCACGGACAAGACACAGTTTTTCAATCTTCTGTTTTGATAAAAGTCTTAGTCCGGTTTATCTTTGATTTACTCTAAATTGGATATAGATAATTTAAATAACTAATCATTACGAGTATCTCTATTTCTATCGCTCAAACTTTCTGGAATTACTTACCGCAACCTAGAAAACTTAAGTAAGTAAGTAAGTAAGTAAGTAAAATTTTATTTGCGAATCACAGGTTATACAAGATGGAAACATAAGATAAAATAAAGCACTCTGTGTTCTACCAATGTTGGTGTACAAATGTTTGGTTAAAAAAATAAAATAAATAAAATTATAAAATTAAAAATTAATTAGTCAAGGAAATGTAGCAATAAAGATATCTCATTAAATGTCATAATTAAGTTCTTAAAATTATACAATAAAATAAAGCTTAAACTATAGAATAATTAAATGTCAATGTCTTTAAAATACTCATCTAAACTATAATAGCATTTTCTAGTTAACAATGTCAGTAGCAAATATTTAAATCTATTAGTGGTTTCTAATTTAAGCGTCTCTGGAAGTTTATTAAATAATTTTGGCGCCATACCTATAAAGCTCTTTTTCATTAGTGATGTATTGCTAACATCCCGCTTAACTGTAAGCTTGCGGCGGCGAAGGTTAACTCGTGGCGTTACACCTAATCCCTAATACGAGTAGACCTGACTGAGCTAACATGTCAGAAAATCCCAGGTCGCAGTTAAGGGAAAAGGATTGAACCTACGCGCTGTAAAACTTGAAGCTCCGCCTCCCTTCTGGTTAAAACAAAAGTCATACATTTAAAAGATAATCGCTTGTTATGTAATCGCTCTATTATATCCCTCTACTTATTTTGTTCCAGGCCAAATTCCCGGTGAAGTTCAAACTGTGGAACGCGGACGACGAGACACAAGCGTGCTGTTTTACTTTTAACGTCAAAGTTAAGAAATAAATATGTATTTTAAATAACTTTAAAAGGTTCTTTCATTGTCTGTAAATGTGTGATGCACTGATGATTAACCAAATGCTCCATCCGTGACCCCTGGGTGGTGCTAAAAGTGTGATCAAAACTGGCAACCGTACTGTCTTTTCGAAGATTTCACAGTTCGGAATGATTGCCATACGTTTAATAATAATAACTGAGGATCGTGAACAATCACGATGTCTTTCTATGCTTACGACGCGGTCAAGCGTCACATTTGAGTTGCTTTATATGTATCTATAGTCGCGGAATGAAAAGGTACGACACTTTTCGACCTTAACAACATTGAAATAGAGTTTTAAACCTTTAGAGTTTAAAACATAGTAAAATAACTCCTTTATTTAAATCAGGTAGCACTTCTGACCCCACTAATTTTAGACCAATATCTGTGCTACCAACATTTAGTAAAATTTTTGAAAAATTAGTTTTGTCCCAATTAATAAGACATTTTAATGCAAACAATTTAATGCATAATAAGCAATTTGGTTTTACGCGGGGTCGCTCGACAACCGACGCGGCTGTTGAGCTAACTAAACATATATTCGATGCCTGGGAAGAGTCACAGGATGCCTTAGGTATTTTTTGCGATTTGTCCAAGGCCTTCGACTGCGTATGTCATGAAACATTAATCAGGAAACTGCACTACTATGGAGTTAGAGGATCGGCACTGAATTTGCTAAAATCTTATCTATATGGTAGAATACCAAGGGTCGATGTGAATGGACAGCGATCTCCGGGATCAGTGGTCTCGATGGGTGTACCGCAGGGATCAATATTGGGACCTTTCCTATTCCTTATCTACATAAATGACTTGCCATACCTCGTAAAGACCCACCATGATATAGTATTGTTTGCAGACGATACCTCTCTTATATTCAAAGTCAAACGACAGCAACAAGCTAATATAGATATATACAATGCTATTTCTAAAGTAGTTAATTGGTTCAATGTCAACAATTTATTGTTAAATGAGAAAAAGACCAAATGTATCAAGTTTGTCACGACTAACGTTAAGCACAATCAAACAAGTGTCATTGTGAAAGATGAGGAATTGGAACTAGTGGATAGTACAGTTTTTCTTGGATTAACATTAGATTCCAAACTCCAATGGGGTCCCCATATTGCTAATCTCTCGAATAGATTGAGTTCTGCAGCTTTTGCCGTGAGCAAGATCCGCCAACTGACAGACGTGAAGACAGCTCGATTAGTATATTTTAGTTACTTCCACAGTATTATGTCGTATGGTATTTTACTATGGGGCAGTGCTTCAGATATTAATACCATTTTTGTTCTGCAGAAGAGGGCTATTCGAGCAATATATAAAATGAACCATAGAGACTCACTTAGAGATAAGTTCAAGAACATTAATGTAATGACATTGCATTGTCAATACATCTATGATAATATTGTGTATGTACATAAAAACATTGTAAATTTCAGGAAGAACTGTGACATACATAATATTAATACTCGAAATAAACACAAACTCGCGGTGCCCACCACTCGCCTACAGAAAATTAGAAAATCATTCATGGGTAATGGTGTGAATTTTTATAATAAGCTTCCAAGAAATGTAACTGAATTATCTATTAATAAATTTAAAAATTATGTAAAGCGTCAACTCATATCGAAAGCATATTATAGCACACATGACTACATGAATGATAAAACACCGTGGGATTAATTGTGACTGAAATATTAATGAATTAATCATTATGGCGTTAGATATTAATATGATCTTTTTTTTTATATTTTGATTTTATTCTAGAAACTGTCTAGATTTCTATTTTTTATATATTTATTATTATTATTATTATTATTTATGTTTTGACGATCCTATTGTGAATTTTACTACAAAATAATTTCTTACTTTGACATGTCTACAACAATACAATATTTATTTTGAAGAATAATAATAGCATCAATAAATTGCTCTAAATAATTAATTAATATATATGTTAATACATGTTATAACTGACGATTCGAAAGTGCTTGTTGCTAGGCCTATTTGAATAAAGAATATTTTGACTTTGACTTTGACTTTGTCAACTTAGGTTTACCAGGAAAAATGGCTAGGTATAAAAATGTCTAAATACGCTTTGATATGGAAAAATGACAAAGTATTATAGTGTCGATGAATAAAAATGTTGAAATAGAATTTAGTTGAAGTTTTGAAATGACTAATTTCGCCCTGCCTTAAAATAGACGGACGGGGAGCCCCGCTCCGCGGGGATCCTATTTCTGCGCAGTTTGCCCTCCGGGCATCTGAAGATACCTAACGAACCCAACCTACCTAGACCTGGGGCCGATGAAGACCACTTATAGTAGGACTCATATTAGAAATCATTTCTGAAAACAAATCTGGAAATTTTTACTTTCGGGCCATTGTCAGTTCGTCTTTTCTGCTTCTCGACATTTTTATACTCCGTCAATTTTTAATTTTGACTTTTTTATTTCTTGACAACAAACATCATTTCGACATTTTTATACCTCGTCATTTTTCCTTACCGACAATAGTTGAATAATCGGTTGAAAAGTGACGGACCTTTTCATCCCGCGACTGTAGATGGAACCACAGGACTTTTTAAGTTTTTAATGGTATCAGACCACCTTGTTGGAATCCTACCTCTGGTGTGTTAGCTCTTGACTGGCCGAGTACCTATATACTAGATAGAAGAATCATATATGATTCTTCTTTCGAAGTGCTGTTTAGAATGCTTATTATTCCTTAAGAATTTGAGAGTACTTTATTGACAAATGGTTGAATAGAGCTGCTTGGAGGTTCAATATTCTCTGCAACAAGTGTACCGGAAAATTCTGGCGATCGGTTAGAGGCTTTGCAAATTTTATAATGTTTCAAACTCAGATATGACCGAAACTAATAATAAATCCAATAAACAGACTAAAAGATACGATGCTCAGGAAAGTTATAGATATACTAACGAGGATATCATCATGTCAGCCGTCCACTGCTGGACATAGGCCTCCCCCAAAGACTTCCAAAATGACCGGTCCTGCGCCACCCGCATCCAGCGGACACCCGCGACCTTCACCAGGTCATCAGTCCACCGTGTGGGGGGTCTGCCCACGCTACGCCTTCCGGTACGTGGCCGCCACTCGAGAACCTTTCCGCCCCAACGGCCATCGGTTCTACGTGCTATGTGCCCCGCCCACTGCCACTTAAGTTTAGCGATTCGGAGGGCTATATCGGCCACTTTGGTTCTGCTGCGGATGGCCTCATTCCTGATGCGATCACGCAGAGAAACTCCCAACATAGCTCTCTCCATTGCCCTTTGGGTGACTTTGAGCCTTCTTATGAGGCCCATAGTAAGCGACCACGTTTCAGTGCCATATGTCATCACTGGCAACACACACTGGGCAAAGACTTTCGTCTTGAGACACTGCGGAATATTGGATGAAAAGATGTGCCGTAGCTTCCCGAACGCTGCCCAGCCGAGTCGGATTCGACGATTAACCTCTTTCTCGAAGTTGGACCTACCTGACTGGACAGTCTGTCCTAGGCATATGTAATCGTCTACAACTTCGAGCGTAAAGTGTCCGATTGTTAACGAGGAGCGGATTGTTAACGAGGATATAACGAATCCATTTTTATTTTTTAGGTTAGGGCCAAAATGGAACCCATGTAGTTTATTTTTATTTTATTGTCATAGTTTAATGCGAAAAAACGACTTAAGCATAAAATTTTCGATTTGGAGTGATGTTTGAAATGAAAACTATATTTTTAATGAAAAAATCAAAAGAATACAAATGTAAAATCTTATGATTAATGGTAACGGCGAGAAAATAGCAAGATATAACGGGATGTGTGTGGTTTTGTTCTTTTACCTGAGCTTACTTATTTCCTCATTTGACGACATACTGACACTATAACATTTGCGCAGTAGTAGTAGTAATATCACGCACAGAAGCGGGGCGGTACTGCGTTGATAACGCCCCGCTTAAACGCATTGCGGGCCAGTCAGGACGGGGCGCAGTAAAAGGCCGTACGGTACTGACTCCACTGACAATTGACATCGACAGCTGACATTTTTCTAATATCGTACCGCGTCTGCACCGACAAATCAAGAAGTTGCCTCATTCACAAATCATTTTGGTTGGCATTCACACACGCGGCATATTGCTAAGTAAAAGCTGTAGGCGCTTGGGTTCAAAAAGAGTGGTTAGGCTAA
Source organism: Notocelia uddmanniana (assembly GCA_905163555.1). Taxonomy (NCBI): domain Eukaryota; kingdom Metazoa; phylum Arthropoda; class Insecta; order Lepidoptera; family Tortricidae; genus Notocelia; species Notocelia uddmanniana. The sequence goes on from LR991068.1 coordinate 23,805,984, forward strand.
TTAATTATTTATTTTGGGGATAAAAACAACCATCCATAATTAGTTACAATTACTGTTACTTTATGTCGGCCTGTTTAGCCTAGTTGGTAGTGTCACTGCCTTCGAAGCTAGAGGTCCCGGGTTCGAATCCCGCGCCCCTAAGGGCATTTGTTTCTGTGTTGAGCAGAGACATTTGTTCCTGAGACTTGGATGTTTTCTATGTATTTAAATATATATATATATATATATATATATATATATATATATATAAAAAATATGTCTTCGTCTAGTACACCCATAACACAAGCCTTATTGAGCTTATTATGGGACTAGTTCGATTTGTGTAAAAATTGTACCCTAATATTTATTATGTACAGCCAACGACATTATCCAGAAATTCTGGATAATGAAATAATTGATACACAGAATGGGCCCTGTAATACGAGTAGGCGCAAATATTAAAAGTAAGCTTTCTTAAAGAATTCGCAGTAAATCATTGTGTCCCAAAAAAATTACTATTTTTCAATTCGGAAAAAGAAATATCCCGAGTAATGTAGGTATCTTGATACCTCGAGACTACAGCGCTCCAGTCAATGCCGTTTTTGAGGTAGTATCAAGTTATGAGATACAATAGTTTTTGTTTTATTTTAAGTTTTAAAAAGTGTTTTTGGTATTTTTTAAAAAGGTATTTATAGTGTTTTTTTTTAATAAATAGTTATTAATATAACTTACAGAAGAGTAAAAAATATACGTAAGCTATCTTTGAAGAAAAAAAAACTTTAAAAAACGGTCATTTTATTCAACTGAGACCACTTTGAAATAATTGCTGGCTCGCTCAATAGTGCTCCTGTTACTATTATGAACTTGAAATTTGGTAATTTTTGTTTTTTCGCTCACGGGACAATGGTGTCTTGGTGTCCCGGACCTTTGGGAGGCATGCGCGGAGCCGAAGTACCAAACGAGTACCACATAGCCAACTCGTAGAAGCCTTTTGACAATATGATGCACTGCAAGGAGTACACCGAGCGGATGCTGTCCCTGCCCGTGTCATGGGACTCCCACAGAGACAGCAACCGCCAGGTTGTACAGGGACTATTGCTGGTTAATGGAATCTAAATGAACCGGATTATTGGGTAAATATGATGGATGGCTCGGCTATTGAGTGAGACAACGGACGTCTGCCTATTAAAACTGCCTCTCATTTGTATCTGATAATGTTCATTATTATGTTTATATTACTAATAAATACTTACCAAAACATTGATAATTTGGTACGGAACCCTAAATGTGCCGAGTACGACACGCACTTGGCCGGTTTTTTTGTATTCCAAATGTCATTAAAATCCCTGTAACTGTAACATAATTCTCTCCATATTACCGTCGTAGAAAGGAACTTGGATTTTTTGCAGTTGTACAATAACCACCACATAACTAACTATATACTTTTCAATCTTATCTCATAGCAATAAGGTCCATTAAATAGTGTTTTTGCGCTAACTGTACGTAGTTATGAATGGGCAGCGATCATTCACTTTCCACGGGTCACGAAGTCGTGACCCGCGGGTCAATGCACCCGCGCGTTGTGAAAAGAGAACCGACACTATGTTTACGGTTAATATAAAAAATATAATTGTTATGTTGTATTTTTTCTTACTTACTATTTGTTAAGGTAAATTAAATAAAGTACCTACAAACTTTCCATTTCTATTCCCATACCAATATTCTTAAGTTTGAGCAATACAATAACACAACGTATGACACTCCGGGTAAAATTCGTTGTGCGAGTGACACAAGCCTACGTCATCACTGCTATCGAGCCTATCGTGTGTACAGGCTGTACAGTGACGTAGGCTTGCGTCTTGATCCGGAGTACCAGACCCACACCAGACCTTGTTTCCTTAGACCATGAATTTGACGAGCAAACACGCGGATAAAAGTGTGACATAGACGCACGATGATCGATCCAAATGGGTCAGTTGGGGGAAGTCAGAAACTATGAGAGATAACGAAATCTGTTCTTAGGCTCCATGACGACAATTTTAGTGACAAGGAAAACTGCATTCATAGATATAATACATTTTAAGAAAACAAAACCGACTTCAATGGGGGAGGCCGGTAAAAGATTATTATACTTAGATGGTGCACTCTGAGATAGATATACAATAAAATAAAAATGGCTATAATGTATGTTTATAATGGTAGAAGACTAAGTACCCTCAATTCCTCATGGAATCATGAAAAAACCTTGCTTGCTTGACAAACAAAACGAAGAGAACAAATCGCCAAACGTGAACTACGCGTCGTTGAAGAGTTCCGTTCTGATCATCATCAGCAGTTCCACTTCATCAAATGTCACTTTTATGAATGAAAATGCTTGATTAGTTCATGAAAATACTAAAATCATTATTTGTGTGCCTTTCACATTTGAGGAGTTCCCTCGATTCCTAATGGATCCCATCATCAGAACTCGAGCATGACAAAAATCAATCGTGAAAATAGAACTTGCTTAACAAACACAGCTAGAAGGACAAATCGCCAAACGTCAACTTTTCGTCGTTGAAGAGTTCTGTTCTGATCATCATCAGCAGTTCCACTTCATCAAATGTCACATTTTTGTATGAAAATGCTCGATTTGTTGATAAAAACACAAAAATCACTATATGTTTGCCTTTAAGATTTGAGGATTTCCCTCAATTCCTCATGGATCCCATCATCAGAAATCAAGCATGACAAAAATTCATCATGAAAATAGAACTTGCTTAACAAACACAGCTAGGAGGACAAATCGCCAAACGTGAACTTTTTGTCGTTGAAGAGTTCTGTTCTGATCATGATCAGCAGTTCCACTTCATCCAATGTCACATTTTTGGATGAAAATGCTTGACTTGTTGATAAAAACACAAAAATTACTATATGTTTGCCTTCTCATGGATCCCATCATTAGAACTGCGTTTTGACAAAAACGGGATCAACTTGGATATATATACTTACAATCAAAAAAAGAATTTTCCAAATCGGTTAAGAAATGACGGAGTTATGGACTAACAAACATTAAAAACAAAAAAAAAACATACAACCGAATTGATAACCTCCTCTTTTGAAATTTTTAAGTCGGTTAAATAAGGACTTGTAACTACTCAGTTCAGGATTCAAACCGGAAGAAATAAAACTTATAGGCTAGCACTTATTTCTATTTCGATTGTGCATTTTATTCATTTTAAGTATCCTGTTTCCTAGTAACATTTACTGCGTATGATCTACACAATCGATATCGAAATAGAAATATTGTATTTTTTTTCTTCAATACTATCGGGTTCAAGTCCCGAACTGCGTGCAATTACTTATATATGCAGTTTTTCTTGTCACTAAAATCGACGCCATGGTTACTAGGAACCGATTTCTCTATCTCTTATAGTTTCTGTCTTCTTCCAACTGATCTATTTGGATTGATTACCCGGTATATATAAATTACGGGATTGCGTGAATAATTTAGTGCTTTTTGTCTACTTACAAACAGGCGCAAGGCGGGCCGAATACTCGTTTAGCAGCGTCATAGTATAAAAACTTATCATCATCATCCTAGCGTTATCCTAGTAGTCGCATCCTGAAGGAAGGATGCCCGGGGTCCGCTACCTAATCCCAAGAATTGACGTAGGCACTAGTTTTTTTTTTAATGATAGACTGACCCGCGGGATGGCCTTAGTCTCACCTGATGGAAAGCGATGACAAGGCCTAAGATGTTGCTCACTGATTCAGTAATAGCCTATTCACTCTTGTATTGAAGAGACCCAGATTGTATGTAATCAGGAAATACAGACGGCGGCAGTAAATTCCAGTCCTTAGCTGTTCGCATTAATAAAGAAGAAGCAAATCGCTTCGTGCGAACGTCGTTGTTACTCCGGAAACGACTGCCATCTGATCAAACAACCCAAGGGGGAAACAGTCAAGTTACTGGGCAACTTGACTTAAGTTATCCGTACGAAGGCCTCTAACTTGGCTTTACGACTGCTGTCATAGACAGCAGCCGGGATCAACGGCTTAACATGCCTACCCAAGCACGGGAGCACTTAGTAATAGTAAGTAACCACTCAAAGCGACCACCCCATCAAGAGTTGACCACGTGCGATGTTGCTTAAACGGGCTGCTATGGCACAGAATAAGTAATAGTACATACCACTGACCACTTAACCCTATAGACACCGCTTCATAGAACTTTGTCTTGAATCTCAAACTGCCAAATTGGCGGGGCGCGGGGGGCGACAAGTGCACTGTGATTGGCTAGTACAAGGTCAACGAGCAATCACGTGTACGGTGCGTGATGCGCGCCATTTTGTGTAGTGATGGGACACACTCGAAAAAGATACTACAGAATATAAGTGTAAATTTAAGTTTTAAATTGGAATCAATAAAAATACGAAAAGCAATTTAAATTGTTTTTAATTCAAAGATACTAACTAAATATAAATGCTTATTGTTTAATGTACAGTGGAGGAATTTGATTTCTGGGCCACTTCGTACCTTGTCACAGTGTCAAGTCATATGAGATTTCTAGCAGCTTTCACATTGATTTTCACTATGACAAAGTACGAAGTGGCCTAGAAATCAAATTTCTCGCCTGTACAGTCTGTAGAGTATACAGTAAGGTGACTTGCGACAGTTCATATGTTATTCCTATGTATCCTATGGTATGGTAATAGGAATAAATGTATAAGAACAATAATCATAATCCATCCATATCAGCCCTAGGACGTCCACTGCTGGACATAGGCCTCCCCCAATTTCATGGAGGTAAATGCCATAATCGCCACGCTTGGCATGCGGGTTGGCGATCGCAGTATCTCCACCGCCACTCTAGGAATGCTGCTGCCCATTCCCCGGTGGCCTTGGTCGTAGTTTAAGGACATACCCGGGTCCATTAACACATCGTGATCATAATCATTAACACATAAAATGAATGCAAATACAAATAAATAAATAAATATTAGGGGATTATTTTTACACAAATCGTCCAAGTCTCAGAAACAAATGTCTCTGCTCACCATAGAAACAAATGCCCTTACCGGGAATCGAACCCGGGACATTAGCTTCGGAGGCAAAGACACTTCATCTGCGGTTTAGCAGTTTAGACGCGCAGAGACAGATATACAGACAGAGTGACTTTCATATTTGTAGTATTGTAGTTAGGATATAAATGTTCTGTATCCTGCTTATATTCCACCATAATTTAATATTGTTTCACGAGTAACAGTTAAGTACGTAAGTTTAAATAATCAATCAGTCACATCACTACTTGAGACTGCAATGGTTAGACAAAGACAGAATTACAAAAAATAGTAAGCGAAAGAAAGAGACATACATTGAAAGACATCAACGCGTCGCCAGGTTTACAACCTTCACTTGATAACCTTGACTTTTTAATTATTATTGTTTTATCGTGGTAAAAAAGTAAAAAATAGCTTACCTGTGGAATGAAATCCCATCTTTTTGAAGACTAGATGTCTTGCTACACTTTCCACACAATTTAACCATACAAAAAGGCATATTTAGAGCACTTACTTGGCTAGTAATGCGTCGAATATTGCACGTTACTTCGTCAACGATCGGCCGCATACTAAGAGCATATTTGGGGGCGTGGTGACCACTTGACGTGTTTTGAGCTTAGGCTTGGCTTACGCGGGCGCCCTTGTAAGCGGGGTCTATAGGTTAAGTGGTCTGTGGTACATACCTATGGCCCCACAGACCACTTAGTGTATGGTCAGTGTATGGCCCAAATGACCTACGATCTCTAAAAAAAATTGGGGGACAATCTTACACAAATCGACCTAGTCTCAAACTAAGCAAAGCTTGTACTATGGGTACTAGACGATGATATACATACTTATATAGATAAATATATAATTAAATACATAGAGAACATCCAAGATCCAAGAACAAAATCCGTGCTAAATGCACAAATAATGCCCGCCGGGATTCGAACCCGGGACCTCTAGCTTCGGGGGCAGCGTCACCACCAATTAGGCTAAACAGGTCGTCAAGTGTCAAGCCTCTAACTCTCCGTATTCTTGTGTATTTTATGGCTTATCGTACTAACAACAACGAGGATTACCGAAATAATACCTATCTCATATTTCCTTCAAAACTCGAGGTATACGGCAGCAAACTTTGGCAATTTTAGGCAAAAAAACCGTTTTTAATAGGACGTAACTTTTGTGAAAATAATAAATAAATAATAAATAAAATAAAAAGCCTTTTATTTCTTGCAATTACATAATGAACTAGGTACTTATACTTAACTACTGTATTCATACATTTAACCAATTTCGACATAACGCTATACGAGAACAATTGCGAAAATAAGTTACCTAAAATAATAATCTCTCTTACATTTTGATTTGAGAGATGTCAATAAGGAACAGTTATGTGTACATTCCATATACATAAGTGCATAAACAACATAGTTACATCGAAAATAGAGCTCTTTGGACTATGTTTGAACAAATCATAAAAAAATAAGTATTCACTTTTTTCCAAATTCGGCTCTTGGAAATGTAGATTTATCTACATTGATTGAAGAAACGATAATCGTTAGTGTCATAAATATATCTATAGTTTTGAAGAAAAATATCAACTCAAAACTCGTCAAAAATGAAAAACGTATGGAGCCCCTTAACCACAGAACAAGTAATCCTTAACCTCAGAATAAGTAATAGTACAACCTTAACCACAGAATAAGTATTCATTTCCTTAACTGCACGTGGTAGGCGGGCGCCGCTGGGCCACGAACGATCTACGACGATTATATGACCTTACAACAACTGCAACTTTACAGATTCACTGCTGCGATTTCACCGAACAATCTCACAGTGCTTAAAGTTAAGCACACAATTGTAACTTTCGTTTCCCGACAATAGTGTTTGGCTTATCGCCGATCAGCAATTATAGCGTTCGAGTTGGAAGACACGGCGAGACCACACTGATGACACTGAGCAGCCAATGTATTTTTATACAACGACGCCGACAGTGGCAAGCTTACGGTCTGCCTGATGGTCGGCAGACACCATAGCCTATGGACGATTGCGACCTGAAAGAAAACAGGACCACTTTGCCAGGAGCCACACGACCGGCGACCATGACACGACAGAGAAAAAGAGAATTTTGTTACCTGGCATCGTATTCACTAAGGCAGGTATTCCATTTATCCATACCTTTTTCCAATGTGCTTTGATCAAAGATTGAATGAGTGGAATGAGCCTCTGTCATCAAAATTTCATAGATTTTTTATAGCATTATAAGTGGAATCAATAATTTTGGCGATTCAAAAAAAGTTACACATATTAACATTTTACGTATATATTAGTCCGTAACTTGTTTAGTACCCAAATAAAACCGCAGTTTAAAAAAGTAACTGTTGTACCTAAATCTGATGTAAAACTCTTCGTCAATATTTACCTATAGTACATATCTACATTCAAATAAAGGGTGAGTACTATTAAATTGGGGGAGGGGTGCTAAGAATCTCCGGCAAAGATCCAGCTACCACCACCGACGACTCCTGGCCCTGGCAACGTACAACACGCGTACACTGCGGACCGACGAAAAGATAGCGGAACTAGAGGAAGGATTGAGCAAGTTGCGTTGGGATGTCGTGGGGTTATCTGAAGTCCGAAGAGAGGGGGAGGACACGATAACCCTAAAGTCCGGCAACTTGCTCTATTTCCGGGAGGGCGACCAACAGTCCCAGGGAGGTGTCGGGTTCATCGTCCACAAGTCCCTCGTAAACAACGTGGTGAAGATCGAGAGTGTGTCGGCTAGGGTGGCGTACCTTATACTCAGAGTATCCAAGAGATACTCGTTGAAGGTCATACAGGTGTACGCGCCGACCTCGGCACACTCCGACGACGAGGTGGAGGCTATGTATGAGGATATAACTAAGGCCATGCATAGTTCCAAAACCTACTTCACCGTTGTTATGGGGGACTTTAACGCGAAACTGGGCAAGAGAGACGGCAATGAGCTGAGAGTGGGGCAATTTGGAGTTGGAAGTCGGAACCACCGGGGCCAACTACTGGCTGGTTTCTTGGAAAAGGAGGGACTCTACATGATGAACTCCTTCTTCAAGAAACGCGAGCACAGGAAGTGGACCTTGATGAGTCCCGACGGTGCAACAAAAAACGAGATTGACTTCATTATGTCGACGAAGAGGCATATATTCAATGATGTCTCTGTGATCAATACGGTTAAAACCGGAAGTGATCATCGTCTGGTAAGAGGCACATTGAATATATGCGTCAAGCTAGAGCGCTCTCGACTGATGAAGTCTACGCTCCGTCCAGCAGCAGTCCAAATCCAAAACCCCGAGAGCTTTCAGCTGGAACTCCAAAACGGTTTTGATTGTCTAGGCGGCGACGTGGACGATTTCAATGACGGGTTTGTGGAAGCTGTCCATAGCATTGGGTCTAAGTTCTTTAAGGCCCAACGGACTCACAGAGTCAAAAGGCTTTCTATCTCCACTCAGAGGCTCATCGAGGAAAGGAATGAAATGATTCTGCAGTCTTCAGCCGATGCGACATTATACAGGCAGCTCAATAAACGGATCTCCAAGTCCCTTACCCGCGATCTGCGCCAATTCAATACAAATCGTATTGAAGAGGCCATCGAGCAGAATAAGGGCTCTAAAGTGTTCTCAAGAGATCTGTCTATTGGGCAGAGCCAGCTCGCCAAATTAAAAACTGAAGACGGTAGAATCGTTTCATCCAAACCCGAGCTTCTGAAAGAGATAGAATGTTTTTATGGACAGCTATACATGTCAACTAGCAGACCCGAAGTTGGTCTGGCGGAAGACCCTAGAGCCAGATTAACCCGGCACTATACCGAAGATATCCCGGACATCAGCCTGTACGAGATTAGAATGGCTCTTAAACAGCTAAAGAACAACAAGGCACCCGGTGAAGACGGAATAACAGCTGAACTCCTGAAGGCGGGTGGAAAACCGGTCCTTAGGGCCCTTCAGAAGTTGTTCGATTCCGTCTTACTGGAAGGGAAAACTCCAAAGGCATGGAACAGAGGTGTGGTGGTGCTGTTTTTCAAAAAGGGTGACAACGCCTTACTGAAGAACTACCGCCCCATCTCACTTCTGAGCCATGTCTATAAGCTGTTTTCAAGAGTCATTACGAACCGTCTCGCACGCAGGCTAGATGACTTCCAGCCTCCCGAACAAGCCGGATTCCGAAGAGGCTTTAGCACCGTAGACCACATCCATACGCTTTGTCAGGTTATACAGAAGACTGAGGAGTATAACCTGCCCCTCTGTCTAGCGTTCGTGGACTACGAGAAAGCCTTCGATTCGATTGAAACCTGGGCTGTACTACAATCTCTCCAACGGTGCCAAGTGGACTACCGCTATATCGAAGTGCTGAAGTGTTTGTACGAGAACGCCACTATGTCAGTCCGACTCCAGGACCAGAACTCGAAACCTATTCCGCTGCAGCGGGGAGTCAGGCAAGGAGATGTTATTTCTCCTAAACTGTTTTCCGCTGCACTGGAGGACGTGTTCAAGACTCTGGATTGGAGAAGGCTTAGGCATCAACATAAACGGCGAGTACATCACTCACCTTCGGTTTGCTGACGATATAGTAGTCTTGGCTGAGACCATGGAGGATTTAAGTACAATGCTCAATGACCTCAGTAAAGCCTCCGAGCGAGTTGGTCTAAGGATCAACATGGACAAGACGAAGATCATGTCAAATGCCAACTCCCGTAACAATCGGACACTTTACGCTCGAAGTTGTAGACGATTACATATACCTAGGACAGACTGTCCAGTTAGGTAAGTCCAACTTCGAGAAAGAGGTTAATCGTCGAATCCGACTCGGCTGGGCAGCGTTCGGGAAGCTACGTCACATCTTTTCGTCCAATATCCCGCAGTGTCTCAAGACGAAAGTCTTTGACCAGTGTGTGTTGCCAGTGATGACATATGGTACTGAAACGTGGTCGCTTACTATGGGCCTCATAAGAAGGCTCAAAGTCACCCAAAGAGCAATGGAGAGGGCTATGCTGGGAGTTTCTCTGCGTGATCGCATCAGAAATGAGGCCATCCGCAGCAGAACCAAAGTGACCGATATAGCCCTTCGAATCGCTAAACTTAAGTGGCAGTGGGCGGGGCACATAGCACGCAGAACCGATGGCCGTCGGGGCGGGAAGGTTCTCGAGTGGCGATCACGTACCGGAAGGCGTAGCGTGGGCAGGCCCCCCACACGGTGGACTGATGACCTGGTAAGGGTCGCGGGTGTCCGCTGGATGCGGGTGGCGCAGGACCGGTCATTGTGGAAGTCTTTGGGGGAGGCCTATGTCCAGCAGTGGACGTCATTCGGCTGAAATGATGATGATGATGATGATGACTATTAAATTGTCGCCTTTTTCAATTCAAGTTTACTAAAAGAAATTATCATACAAGTTAGTCAAAGTTCTTTATTATAATAAAGTTTAAGATAAAATAGATTCGTTAGCACAATTTTATTCTTTGATCAGAAGGCGTACCGCGAACTTCGAAAATCGAACTTCGTGTCGTGCCGTCCCTTTCACTCTCGTGTTATATACTATAGACAGAAAGGGACGGTACGATGCGAAGTTCGATTTTCGAAGTTCGCGGTAGGCACTCAGAGCACGACGAGAGAATTTTCGAACTTTACTCTTGACGCGTTTCATTGAATTTTGCACAGAATCATTTGTGATCAGTTTAGTACATTTTATCCACTTTTTTTGAAATCTGGTAATGATGTGGCCGGCTGGCACGTTTTACGCAACTTCTATATTAATAATTTCGTGCAGGGGTACGGTAGACCCGAACGAGACCTGTCTCAAATTGAAGAACGTATAAAAATAACGATTTTTGAGTTGAACATATGTATCCGCAGAATTCGGATTGTCGCGTATTTTGCATTTAAAAGTGTTAATTTGATGACAAAACGTCGGCCATATTGCCCACAGACTATATTGCTATATTAAATTTGTTGGTTGACAGTGTCGGCTACGTTCGAAAATCGTGAACTATTTTTGCGTCCGGTATGTTGGCCAGATTGCTGGGCTGCGTTCTGGGTGATGGGCCATCATCGCCCATTGTGTGGATTCGGCTAGCCGCGTCTGCAGCGTTTTGTTTTTGTAGTTTTCAAGCGTTCTATACACCTATCAGCCTAGCTAGCACGATAACTTATACCGTCACGTTATATGGGCGAAATGTATTAAAACGTCACATAAAACGTAACGGTATAATCTATCGTGCTAGCTAGACTGATTGTCACAACAACCGCCTTCAAAGCGAATGTATGGGGCCTGTTACATGGATTCATATCACGATAAGTATCACGTGAATATTAAAGCAGAATCCATACAAATTTGAAAACTGCGATAATATTGACACCCCAGTATTGTGATAATATTAATCGTGTAAAGGACACCACTTGAATGTTTGCTGACTCTGTCCGCCATCTTAAAGCTGCGTCTCTATTTTGTTTGTGACAAACTACTAGGTGACTTATGGCTTTTAAACGTCTAGCAAAATTCTATCCCTATCTCGCTCTATCTTATAACTTAGTGGTACTGCGGGACTACTCCGAAATTCGAAATCCGAACTTCGTATGGTGCCGTCCCTTTCACTCATGTAGTCTATGACAGGAGAGTGAAAGGGACGGCACCATACGAAGTTAGGATTTTGAATTTCGGAGTAGACCCTCAGCTCATGCCGTTCGCCGCGCTCGGACGTTAGAGGCGCTACTGCTCGCACATGTATATTCGAACGACAGAGAGGAAGATAGTTCGTTTTTGGTTCGCGGTAGGCCCTCAGGCGTCAACTTTAAAACGAATAGGGTATTTTACTATAAGAGAAATAAAATTCAAAATGTAATAAAAACCAGCCAAGTACTTCGGAGTCGCACACTGAGGGTGTCGTACAACTAAAAAACAAATGTGATTTATCAATATATTGATATTTTTGGTAAAATATAGTTCATAATAAACATTATCACTTAATTTCAAGTTCATAGGTCGATGGGAAGCTAAAAAATTATATGTGTGACAGACAACACACGGAATGTTCTTTGACTTTCTTCGACCGTCCGCCACGCTCGGACTAAGGTGCTACCAACCGAAAACTAAATATATATGCGTCTCTGTCGCACTTGCATATTCGAGCGCGGAGAGGGAAATACTTCGTTTTCAGATCGTGGTAGGCCCTCTGGTCTGACGGCTCCTATTCCTGGATGGTGCGCGTATCGGAATGTGAAATACCTTTGGCAAAACGGAACAAGTTGTTAAATAGCTTCCATTAATTGGAGAAAATATTACCAACTGTTATTATTATCACGTGAAACACTGAATATTGAAGCAACATCCATAGGGGCCTGTTACATGGTTATTATTATCACGCGATATACTCATATCACGATCCGTATCACGTGCAATGAATATTGAAGAAAAATCCATACGATTTTGAAAACCACGATAATATTGACACACCAGTATTGTGATAGTATTAAGCGTTTAACAGACCCCATACAATTTTAAAAAAAGCGATAATATTGAGTGTAAAGGGCCCCACTAAATAGAATTTGGCGGAGAATAGAGAGCTGCTATCGCGAAACGAAAACGAACGAACATCGTGTATTTCCCTCTGTGTCGCTCGAATTTGCAAGTGCGACAGAGAGGGAGATAACGAACTTCATTTGTTTTTCGCGTTAGCAGCTCTGACTTCGCACCAAAAATACTGACTGGCACATCAATATTTAACAATGCACATCTGAATTGAATTTTAAAGAAACGATTAGTATTTTAGCTATACAAATCAGTACTGATTACGGTGTCAAATTTTTTATGTGCCTTTAAATACTACCCTTATAAAAATGCTTAGGATTAACTTGCAAAGATACTAGCCTTTGCCCGTGACGTCGTTTGCGTAATCTTTTACTCCCAATTCCATATAATTCCATTCCATACTTTTATTCCCAATCCAGACTACAGACTATATTTCTATACGATTCGAAGTTTCATCATAATCCGTTGTTGTAATGTTTTTATTTTATACATTTTTGTACACTATTTCTTTCGTCGTTTGCATAACTGTCACGAATAAATGTTTTGTTTATTTCTTTCTTATATATTTCACCCGAGCGTAGCCGGGCTTTCATCTAGTTGTTTTAATATTTGCCCAGTATTTCTCTATCGGCCGTAGTTTTGGGCAATTTGGCGGATTAGTATTCTTCGGTACTACATCGACAGAATTCAGGTTATACCACTCTAAAGCTCAGGATGAATAGTGACAGCTCGCTAAATCGGACCAGAATAATGTCGAAGAAATGTGCTTTTTTATGAGCGGCAATAATCTTTTTTTTAAGCATTCGGATATATAAATATCCGTGTTGACAGTGCCAATGGTTACAAAGGGCGAACTCCGCATGCCGCACTGGCATATCGCTTGCCACACGAGGATTTTTTTTGCGAATTTTTCCACTGGAATTACTTTTTTCTGATTCATGCAGACCCCGGACGTTGCGAGAAGAATAGTATTGATTTCCTGGTATCGATTTGAAATCAGCCTTTACATAAGTTTCGTCATCAATAATTAAACAACCTGTATTTTGAACTAACAGGGTGTACAGTAATCTAGAGCGTCTAACTGCTCTGTTATATTGTTCTACCGTTCTTTTCGGGGCTTTTTACTTTATGTAAGAAGAAATACCGCACTTTTTTTTCTGTACATTTCTTTGACTAGTACCAACTTTTTTGGCCACATCTCGAGAAGAGATTGCTGGATTTTGATCAAATAACTTACACACCCATGACTAACTTTTTGTTCCGTTTTCTTGTCGGATTATAACCCAGCAACCTCTTGCAACTTTCTTTCAGTAGTTAAACCTTGTTTTAACCTTTTTAGGGTCCTTTGCACTGTTCTCTGACTTGTATGGCACGATTTCGCAAGTTCCGAAGTAGATACATTGGGATTTACTGAAAATTTTTGCAGAATTAATTCGCGAACGCTTTTTTCTCTTGATGACATCTTGACGGATACAAACAAATGAATGTTTTTTTTTAAACCTAAGATGAAAAAAAGTTTTAAATTTCATATCTGAAAAGTTTTATCAAAATAAATTGCAAGGTCAGAAAAATAGAACGGAAAATGTTAGCGACAATTTAATAGTACTCACCCTTTAACATTGTGTATTCGTCCTAAGTATCTGAGCGCTAAGTACCCATCAAAACGATCACAATCAGCAAGCATTTAATTACTTATTAGATGTGCTACTTCCGATCACTATATATATACTTAGAATATTGTCTCTTAGATAATCATCCAGTAACGGGGTGACAAAAGAACGACGTATGCCGCATTCTAGTATTCTAGTTCCGTATATGAGTCTGAGTCATCAGCGCTTGAGTAAAATACTTCTACTCTTAAAAACACTTTTTTTATTCTTTGTACATTGATAGGGTATTTCTATGGTTGTAAAGTTTCGTAAAGGTCCTTGTAGCAGAGCGCAGATAAAATTATATAAAAATAATAGCACAGAACAAATATTCCGTGTAAAATAGGATAATAATTTGTTTTGGTAGCCTAAGTATTGTAGATTATAGATCTATGCGTACAATACGATTACTTTGAGTTTGACACTGACATATGCTCTCATCCCATTGGACAGTAGCATTACCATGAGTTTGCAGTGACCGTACTCGCTAGCGACTGCGTAAACAATCAGTATGGAGAATAAGTACAGCGCCTCTGGTGGTCACTCATAGAACTACAGATCGGTACTCGTACCATGAGTCAATTACACGTTTACTATACTCGCTAACGTTAACTCGATTCATCGAGTAGTTTACGTTACGATCGGAGTGACGTGCCTAACTTCACAGCATACAAAGCTCTCTTTCTAACTATACTGAGAAGACAGAGCAAGGACGATATTGGGCAAAAGGCTAAGTACCCAAGGCTTCCTTTCAAAAGTATAAAAATAAACCTGCTAATTTAAAGTGTCGTAGAACAGTAGCACAAGGTCAAATGTTAGTGAATCTTGTATTTGCTTTGGTTATTTTTGGTTATTATTGCCATACCTATAAACTGAGTGATGCAGTCTTCCCAGTTTTCATGTTTTTTTTTTGTTTCATGTGATTAGATGTACATAGATTATATATAATTAATAAACCTAATATCATTTTATAGTATGTTGAAGTGGATTTTTTTATTTAATTCTCATATCAGCCTGAATTTATCTCTGTTATTTGTCGTTCATCTTCTTACGCAGCCGTCGCTAACATATTCCACACAAAATAATACCTTGCCGATATTATTTATTATTTATTTATTTATTTATTTATTTATTTTAGATAAATAATTATTACAATAACTTATGAAACAAAATCTCTAATAAGCTTTCACGCTCCAATTTGCTAGTGAAATAGTTTACTACAGTCGATACGGTATTTTTCGATAGCGACTGTCAAATTGGTGACTCATGGTACCGATCTACGGCAACCGCTACAAAACGTAAGTCGCTAGCGAATAATACGTTAACGTATGGCGGGCGCAGTGAACGCGCGGTTGACTCATGGTACGAGCACAATCGAAATCTACTCGAAACGCGTTTATTCGGTAGCGACTGTAGTAACGTAGTGTATATTTTCGATAGCATCTCATGGTAGCGGTACTGTATACTTTAACGCCTATGTAATAGAGTTTCTATTTTACAAACATGCGATATTAAAATGCTGAGGCTCGTGACACCATGTCCTATTGTTACTGACCAGAACAGAGTCCATATGCTCCTGTCACCCGCCTTATGCATGGCCTCGTGCAATGCATTGTAGTTTTTTTTTATAGCACGTCGGTGGCAAACGAGCGTACGACCTGCCTGATGGTAAGCAGTCACTGTAGCCTATGGACACTTGCAACTCCATGATAGTCACATGCGCATTGCGTTTAAAAAGTATACCCTTGTTTCTTAAAGAACCCCATACTGTAGTCCCTCGGGAAAACGTCAGCATGGAGCTCATTCCACAACCGGAGCGTCCGAGGGAGGAGATTCCTCTGAAACCGTACCGTACGTGATCATATAGGTTCTAAGGTTGAAGAGGTGAGGTGGATATAGGTGCTCCATCTAGGTGATCTGCCCTGGGACCTCTGGCCCTCAACATTTCCCGTCATGATTATTCTCTCCAGCATCTATATCCTTTACTCAGTGGGCGTATTGGCAAAGTGCGGAAGGGAACCGGCCCTCGTAAGGAATGCGGGCGAACGACCGACGCCTGCGCAGGTCACAATGCTTACAACTCGCCTGACGAGAACCAGTGCAAATGTGACCTGCGATCACGCATAGTTGTTGCGGATCTCGGGGTCAAGATAATTAGAGACTAGTGAGATGAGCCGAAATAGGTTATGATTCGTATGTCTAAGCGGACGCTGCCCTGCCCTTGTTTAAAAGCTCGCCGATTGAACCAATGTAAGTGTGACCTCAGAATACGTATAGTTGTTAGACATGTAGAGGTCAAACTGATACTAGGGAGTCGAGTATATTTGTAAATAGAGAATATACTGTCCTGGATTAGGACTTTCTCTAGATGCACCTAAAATTAGGAGTAGTACAATTTAGCCAGTAGGTATAATAAAATAGGAAAGAATATTCATCATCATCATCATCATGTCAGCCGAAAGACGTCCACTGCTGGACATAGGCCTCCCCCAAAGACTTCCACAATGACCGGTCCTGCGCCACCCGCATCCAGCGGACACCCGAGAACTTCACCAGGTCATCAGTCCACCGTGTGGGGGGCCTGCCCACGCTACGCCTTCCGGTACGTGGCCGCCACTCGAGAACCTTTCCGCCCCAACGGCCATACGGAAAGAATATTAACTTTGACAAAATATAGATAAATTCAAAAGGAAACTACTTACACTACGTGGAATTAGATCTATAGCAGGATTAGGGAGTCTTTGTGTATTCTTTTATACATTCCTCTTTATTACGTGAAATCAAACTTATTTTAACTGTGAAACCAAAAAGTACTTCTCTCTCCAATGCCAATGAGTGTCATCCTGGTTCGCATATACATATTATCTTTTCTCCACGAGGGAAACGAAAGAAAAGAAGTTAATGGACACCGGGCTCCTACAGTTCGCAAGTTTTGCAACTAGAATGAGATCAATAATAAACGAATAAAAATACTCGTTTATAATTACAATCCGTGAGTGATTTTTGAACCTAAGAACATTACCGTGGCGGTCGCTGTGACGTAAGGTATTTACTTGTTTTATTTACGTAAGTAGGTACAGTCGAGGAATTTGAATATTTAGCAGTTTAACCACCTTCCTAATTTGTTCGTATTATTACGAGAAACATCGCACAATGACAAGCCTGAGGGCCTACTCCGAACATCGAAAATAGAATTTCGTGTCGTGCCGTCCCTTTCACTCTCGTGTTATACACTATATGAAGGAAAGGGACGGCACGATACGAAGTTCGATTTTCGACGTTCGGAGTAGACCCCCTGGACAGGCGAGGGAATTGACAACAATTCAAATTTTTAAGTAGTATGAAATATTAACTCATTTCGTTAACTTGTTAACAAGAAACTCCAAAATATTTTTATAGCTACCTATTTTTTTTTTTACTATATCTGTATTGTAATAAATCCAGGCCTGCTACCGCGAACTTCGAAAATCGAACTTAGTATCGTACCGTCCCTTTCACTCTCGTGTTATACACTATATGACGGAAAGGGACGGCACGACACGAAGTTCGATTTTCGAAGTTCGCGGTAGCACAGCAGGCCCCGCAAAGGGTACGAGTACGGGCGGCTGAATTCTCGAATATCCTTGTTACATCATATCATATTCCTAAATTAAATAATTCTGTGCTTCAATTAATGATATGATAAGTGAAATGACTGAAAGTTGAAAAATAAATGATAATATGTGAAAAGGGGATAGGACTATGTACCATTGAACTTTTTTAGGCTATTCAATATGATGGTTACACATTTACAAAATGAGGCTAGTGTACTTTCTTTACGAATGAGATCCTGCAGGTAGTATGGTTGTATATGGAGATTATGACAGATAACGGAAAGTCAGCACATATACCTAGCTAGCTATTAGTCTTCTAAATATTCACGAAAATGTGAAGAAAGCCTACCTAAGTATGAAATGTTGACAGTCACAGCGCACAAAAAGAACAGCAGTTCACTTTCTTTAGTAAATCTGTCTTAGTAACAGTGCTTCTGTATGATTTTAGGCATCTTCTGGGTGAGCTCGCTTCATCGTCGGCCTCATCTTTGCCCCCTGCCTAGATGCTGGCCAAGAGGCAAGAGCAATCCCACTTTTAATTAAAAAAAAATTGTTACACTTAGGCGGGTTGCACCAAACGGTCTGTAATCATAAGTTGTGTTCGTTAATATTTTAATGTATGGAAATTTTGACAAGTTTCTATGGGATGACAGCTGCCGGCGCTATATTTAACGTTGATTAGTCTGTGATCGTAAGTCGATGCAACCCAGCCTTCTCTGTGACGCCTTACTTGTCACTTACTCTCTTTTAGAATGAGAAACTTTTGAAATTGATTTATTTATATGAAGTTGGGATATTTTCGAAGATTTAATCATGTGGTTTTACTAAACTATATATCCTCTATTTGATTTCATCGGAAAAAAGCTTACTTCAAAAATGAAATGTTGTTAATTGCATGTTTGTCACTTTTGAACTCTGTTTCAATAGAAATAGACAATCAAATAAAATATATAAATGAAGATAGTCTCAGACAGATTGTAGGCTTATTTGCCACCATTGTAGCATAAAATAAAATTGACCTATAATTTGACTTGATTGAAGTTTTTCGCTCTCGAAATGTTATCATTCATCTCTCAATTATCGAAGTTTATTGTGTATATTGTGTAGGTATGTCAGCTAAAAGTGACCGCTAACCACCTCGAGCACATTATCATGACAGTAATTAAGTGCACATTAAATCAAGCCGCGGCCATTACTCGAAACACTTTCTTCGCAATTAATTCAGTTTGCGCTTTGTGCCCGCCGGCGTTTTGAGCAGAGACTAAAAAATTGTAGACTGATCTGATGTAAAATACAAAGAATACGATCCCTAGATGTCGAACTCGCGAGAATTCGAGCGAATTTTTAAGATTTAGGCTGAATTGCACCGGCTTACGATTACTGACCGATCAACGTTAAACATGGCGCCGGCAGCTTGTCATCCCATAGAAACTTGATCAACTTTCCATACAATCAGACTCTAACAAACGCCGCTTACGATTACAGACGGTTTGGCAGAAAATGAAGTAGGTATTTTGCAATTTCGATGGATACAGGCCCAAGTCGGTCGGGACTAAATAGTGCGTTAGTGCGCAACCAGGATAGAAACTGTCTTATTAAAAATATCAAAATAAACAGACACAATTTTACAAAATTTTACCAATTTAATTTCAGCATTGCTTTCCACAAGACAGAGAGAAACTGATATATATGCATGGGTATACTGCATAAGTGATCGCATCGCATATCTAAGTGTGGCTAAAAACTAATTTGGTACAAAGCACTAAAAATGTTTTAGATTTCCTTCATTGAGGGGTATCGCGTATTTACACGATAATGAATTCGTCGCTACTCGCCAGAAGCGTGTAGCGTGAGGTCCCTGAAACGTCAAATGTCTCTGTTTGTGGAGAGGCTACGCGAGTTTATTTCTAATTAAAATAATGAGGTGTATTTTGTGATACCTGATTTGAGATAAATATGAGTTACGGATCAATGAATGTCAGTATTTTGAAACAGTTTTAATGTCGTCCTTTTTTTCGAACATAACGGCACTGCGCTACATTGCGGCATGCATTTTTACGGTACGGTTTTATAGTCTTCTTAAATATGATTTAAATGTAAACTTTGCGTTCACGCCCGTAATCTATACATATAATAAAGCTGAAGAGGGTCGAAAGTCTGTACATGGAAGATATTCGAATAAAAGTTGTGTGGGGATACTTAGCACCGATAACAGAACACGTTACAACAGTTTTTAGAATTTTTGTCTGTTTATCTGTTTGTCGGTTTATATGAACGCGCATCACGTGAAAACGGCTGAAGGGATTTTGATGAAAACTTTACTAATCTGTCGAGTAAATACGCGGTCAGGTTTTAGGCTATAAAAATTTTGCAGATTTGGGTTAAAAGGGGGTAAAAAGAGGGGTTGAATTTTGTATGGGAATAGGATTTCTAGGGAATGTCATATTGACTGTAATCATCTCTTAAGGGGGTGTAAAGAAGGGTGAAAGATTGTATTATCATCATCATCTGAGGCGTTATAACCGCGGGTGGGCCCTAGGCTAGCCTGGTCAAGCAAAAATCTCCAGTACGATCTATTCGTGGCTTTCCTTCTCCAACATGTCACCTCTAAGTTCCTGGTGTCCACCTGAGCTTCAGAAAAGTTGTATGGGACAACAAATCATTCTAAGGCGAGAACGAAATATACGCGGACGAAGTCGCGGGCAAAAGCTAGTATCTAATAACGAACTTTGACAGCTGGAACTTACGCGACAGTGGCGCCAAATGGTGAGCACAAAAACGGTAGGTCTCATCGAACGTCTGACCTCATCGAACTACTAATTGAGATGTCACATCTGTCACGTGTATGCTCAGTTGCTCAGTTTAGTTCATTGTTTAGTTACAGACCGTATCACTTTCTCGCCTGCTCTCACTAATTTAAATTGCATTGTAATTTGTATGGATGTGGCCGGTGACCCGAGATTTAGGAGAATAGATGCCGCATAGGATCCGTACGGATTCGTGCAATTGTCGGAAGAGCAGTCGTCAGCAATAATAACTAAATACCAATATTTAATGTTTCATATGGATAATAAGTAGGTACGAAAGGAAAACCACACCACCACGGTGTATACAAAAGCATGTCAAACCATGCACTTCATAAAAGATTATAATCTGTATGAAATGCTCAATGTAAATAACATAATTATTGAATTTGATAATGAATAAATAACAGTATCCGTGTAAATAGCTTTGCAAATACAACATCATAATGTGATATTAGTATAGTAAGTTATCCTTCAAAGATGTAAAAAAAAAGATAGATATTCATCGCGGACTTTTTTGTAGACCTATGAAAGAGACAATCCCACCATACATTGTGTTTTTACATCTCTAACGGATTAAGCAGCGTTTTCACTCTTAGACAGCGTGATTTCTTTCCTACATCATTAGCAAACATCATATTTCAACCAATATAACAAAACCTTAAAAAATTATACATTAGGTGTATTTAGTAGCTTGAAACGCAGAGCGCGGCGATGATATGAAGCAGTAATCGACACGATCGACAGTTGGAAAGATCAATAATGCAAAATAATGCATTTTTATTTTTAAGTAAACTACGCCGTGATCTCACCAGTTGGCCCCGACGGAAGACCAGCGTTGACCGTAAAGATGGCACTATGCTGAATCGGGACCAATTCATGGCGCTTTCTTCTTTTTATTGTTTTATTTTTTTGTTGTCTTTGTTTCTATGTGTATCGTATTACTCCGTTTGTATATATGTGTGTGATGTGCTACGAATAAATGTACTTCTATTCTATTCTATTCTAAAACCGCCTCCACCGCACACCGCGCACCGCGCCCCGCGCCCGCTCTGTGCATTTTCATCTTTAACCTACCTTAAAACACTCTATTGATATAGATATTTGAATCTGAATCTGTGCGGTGTCTATCCGTTCAATGTCGTTATGGCTTATTGTGACCCATTACAATCGAATCACTGTGAATGATACCAATTTGTGTTAGCTCAGTTAGCTCATCTAGTTACGCTTTACCGTTGGTGTCGAATAAAATACTATTTCCCATATACATATGCAGAGTAATTGCGCAACTAATTAGACGAGCGTATTAAAGATATATCAACAATATAATACAAATACATATAAACCTTAAGGTACAGGTAAACAACGAGCGGTCTTATCGCTAAAGAGAGATCTCTTCCAGGCAACCTTTGAGCAGCGGAGATAGTATTTAAACATATTCATCAACTTGAGTCGGTTGCAAACGTAAATACCGAAATATAGATAAACTTAAGAACTGTCGACTGCATTTTAACCTTCAATAATTACAACTTAGAAAAGTTGAAAAACCCCCGACATTTTCATTTCAAAGCTCAATATCTCGAAAACGGCTGAACAATTTTCATGAAACATGGTTAAGAACACTCGGGATAAAATTATCTATGACACAATAAACTAAACGAAAATCGGTTCATCCGTTTGGGAGCTACGAGACCACAGACAGATACACAGATACACAGACAGACACGTTAAATTTATATCTCCCCTCTCTGTTCGCGTCGGGGGTTAAAAATGACAGTTGATATGCCCTAACACGAGTCACATGCGATAAACCTTGCACGTCGAACCGATGGCCGTTGGGGTAGAAAGGTTCTCAAGTGACAGCCAGGCGCAGCGTGGGTAGATCCCCACAAGGTGGACTGATGACCTGGTAAAGTTAAAGGAGGCCTATGTCCAGCAATGGACGTCCCTCGGCTGATATGATTTTGTGCAGTAATTTAAACGTAACCTATTTTAAAATTAGACCGTATTTCGTATTTTGTAGTTTTTAAATTGGTCACTTTTTTTCCTAGATTTTAGCTCTAGATTGAAAGTCGCGTGCTTTACGGCTCGCTCGGCAACAGTAGCTCGCTGTAAAAATAACTAACCAACATAGAATTTAAAAAAAAAAGATATTTTCATTTCACAGTTCAATATCTCAAAAATCGGCTGAACAAAAGTGAAAAAATCGGCTGAAAATAAGTGTAAAATCCATCGCTAAAAACCTGCTTTCAAATGTAAAATCCGCATTTAAATCTGTTCCCCTGTTTGCTGCGGGGACAAAGAGAGACACACTCACACACTTCACAGTCAAACCTATAATAAATAATAATAATAATAAATATTGGGGAGGTAGCTTAGGCCCTGCCTCGCTGCCGGCGGTGCCCTAGGTTAGGTTTTTTATAATGCTTTTATATTTTATATGTATGTATTTCCTGATAGATACAATCTGGGTCTCTTCAAGACAAGAGTGAATAGGCTATTACTGAATCAGTGAACAACATCTTAGGCCTTGTCATCGCTTTCCATCAGGGGAGACCAAGGCCAATCGCTGGTCAGTCTATCATTTAAAAAAAAAGTTTATATATTTTACTTTTAAGTTATTGTAAAAAACCTAGCTTAAGTAAGAAAATAAATACGGAGAATATTGGGGGACAATCTTACACAAATCGACTTAGTCCCAAACTAAGCAAAGCTAGTACTATGGGTAGTAGACTACGATATACATACTTATATAGATAAATACATACTTAAATACATAGAAAACATCCAAGACCCAAGAACAAATATCCGTGCTAAATGCACAAATAATTGCCCTGGCCGGGAATCGAACCCGTGACCTCTAGCTTTGGAGGCAGTGTGACCAACTAAAACAGGCCGTCAATACGCCTATATACGTTAGGTAACACAACCCTTGTACAGTGTACCCGATGACTTATATTATATGTCACACGAGATCAAAGTACAAAAGGCGAACTTATGCCTAATAACTAATAAGGTATCTATTCCAGCTTAGGTTGAGTTTTATGAAACTTGAGATGAAAAACCCATCAGGATCGAGTCAAAAGATTTTGAGTAAAATTATTGATTCGGATTACATCACATTTATTGAAACATTTTCATAAACCGGAAAAAACCTCTTTTTTATATTCCTCGTAGACGCACGTCATACGCAAACAATAGTTTCATAAATAGGGCGTGCAGGTTGTACAACAACAAATTTCTAAATTTAGATATTCTTTGCGAAAAGTTAAGTAGTTTAAAAAATGCTTACTTTGCGATGTATTACAGATTGAGAGTAACCAATATAATTAAGTACTCACATATTTTGATAAAAAATATTTTATTAGCATTGGTACATAATGTTCACACATACGTTTTAAATTAAGTTTCTGCCTATAACTTGTAAGCACATAATTTGATCTGTTGTAGCGCTATATATATATATATATATATATATTCTTTTGATACCATACAACTCTGTAGATGTATTTTCCTTACTTGTACAATAGAATAACGTGATATAATCTAATTAAGGAAACTGTAAGTCTACAATTTAAGAATGATTTTCGTTACTTACAAATATGAAAGACTGTTTGTTTCTGTATAAATAAATAAATAAATAAATAAACAAATTACCCATTATTATCATTTATCAGAATAAATGATAATCAATCAGCTAGCCACATTAACAAATCGTTAAGACGCGCAAACGTGGCTAAACAAACAAACATTAGTGTTTGTTATAGAAACACCTGCCACATAGAAAGTGTAATTATCTGTCGGCCAGAGATGAATTAGATTGATTTAATCGTAGACACGAAGTTCATCATGTTATGCGAAGACCCGTGAAGAGGTGCCTTTCAATTTAATGTCTTTTTAGGATTCCGTAGTAAACTAGGGACCCTTATAGTTTTGTCATGTCCGTCTGTCCGCGGCTCAGCTCGGAAACCGTTCTACTGCTAGAAAGAACTTGTAATTGGACATAAATAGGTACACACTAGAGGCTCTGTGAGCTGTAGATCTCGCAAACAATTTAATTTTTGTAAATTTTGAAATTTTCCAAAAACTGACTCGACAAAAAAAACTATATAATTATCGAACCTGCTCACAAAAATTCACGAGAATCGGTTGAGAAATGCGACCTGTAGAGGAGAACATCCGGACAGACATACGAAAGAATTTTGTCGAAAGCTGAAACGGAGACGTTTCGCTCGCTCGGTCAATAATCTATAACGCCGAAAAAACGATAAAATAAAATCATGATTTTTTTTTGTATTTCTTGCAAAACCCATCGTGTGGGATATCGTTGGATAGCTCGTTTAAAAGTAATGTGGGTTTTCTTTAACCATCTTTAGGGTTCCGTGGTAAACAAGGAACCCCTATAGTTTCGCCATGTCCATCCGTCCGTCTGTCCGCGGCTTTGCTGAGTAACTGTTCGGTACAGTTAGCATCAAAAGTAGCCACACAATTGAAAAGTTCAAAAGTCTTTATTGCAAGGTAATAAGAGCTTTTGAACATTTCATATGCGTAGCTACTTATCATAATGACTGTAGGTACTACTAGAAAACTGTTATTTGGTATGGGTATACAAATCAATCTCGCCGACAAAAAGAATAAAATACAAGAATAGAAGTCAAAGTAGTGAAAGTGACAAAGTACTAAAATGATCATCATCTTTTGCTTGTTGACTGTACAATATACATAATGGATGAGAGAATAATTCCATAAATGATGTTGCACTCTGTACACGTATCTAAAAAGCGACTCGTCTGCTATTTTTACGCATCTTCATCGACCATACAATAATCATCACAAATCTATTTCCTACGCGATCGCCCGAATGATATCAGTAATTGGATTTTTACGATCACAAAAACTATTCATTTGATGCTCAATTAGAGGTAAGTACTTGTTTCTCACGGAGAAGAAAGTTGCTCGGCGAAGATATCATCAGTAGGGTGAGTTTGATTAATGAGGTGTTTGCGTGGTTTAGCATGCTTCCTGTTTGTTCGTGTGTGTGTATGCCTACCTTTTCTTATGAAATTTTAGCTTTTTAGGGTTCCGTACCTCGAAAGGAAAAACCGGAACCCTTATAGGATCACTTTGTTGACCGTCCGTCCGTCTGCCTGTCTGTCAAGACCTTTTTTTCCAGGAACGCGTGTAGGTATCAAACTGGAATTTATATCAAATACTCAGGTATACTGTCCCTTTGGAGCTGTGAAAAAATCAAACTTCTAAGCCAACGCAATCAAAAGATACAGCCGTTTATGACGCAAATTTCCGCAAATTTTCGACACTCGCAAGGGAATCAAAACCTACAGGGTACTCAGAATCTTGAAATTTGGTACGAAGCAACGTCTTATAGCACAGATAAAGGGAAAATTGCGAAAACCGTAAATTTTTAGTTACATCATATAATAAAAATATATTTTTACGGAACCCTCGGTGCGCGAGTCCGACTCGCACTTGGTCGGTTTTTTTTTATACAACATCAGTAGCGTACGGCCGCCTGATGGTAACCCAATAACGTTGCCTATAGACGCTTGCAACTCCAGCAGAAGAACACAGTTCATATAACCTGGACCTTTGGCACGAGTGAATAGGCATCTTCTGGATGAGCTCGCTTCATCGTCGGCCTCATCTTTGCCCCCTAGCTAGATACTGACCAAGAGCAAATCCATTTTTAATAAAATTTAAGCGCTTTCCCGACCCTATATTGACTTGATTCGTTGTATGGACAGCTAAAGACAATGCAGGTCCCTTTCAACAGCGCATTCTCGGGGACTCTGGCGAGCTTACTCACCACCAGGAACAGCACCGCATACCTAAAGAGAAAGAAGTGGTGTTATTATGGTTCCAGTCTTCTGTAAGGTAGGTTCTTCCGATGGGCTGCTCCAAATACGGCCGAGATATCGTTCCGCTATGTTGTGCCCTACCCTCTCTTGATTCCTATTTGAAAATGATAAGTTCCAACGTCATTCATCATCATCATCCTACCGTTATTCCCAGAACAGTTGCATCCTGAAGGATGCCCGGGGTCCACTACCTAATCCTAAGAATTAGCGTAGGCACTAGTTTTTATGAAAGCGACGGCCATCTGCCAAGGGGGAAACTAGACCTTATTGGGATTAGGCTTGTCAAGCTAATTGGCAACTTGTCTGTTATAGAAGTTCTCAAGCCGCTCGAAGGCCTGTAACTTGGTTTTACGACTGCTATCATAGACAGCAGCCGGAACCAACGGCTTAACGTGCCTTCCAAAGCACGGGAGCGCTCAGTTAGTAACTACTCAAAGCTGTCACCTATCCAAGAACTGACCCCACCCGACATTGCTTAACCGTAGTATACCGCACGCGGTACGCCCTGGGCCACGAGCGCACCAACGCTCGAAGTTCTAACGACATTGTTGATACATATTGTACTGTTTTGGCAGGCTTTTCCTCACCGCATACGGCTCGTTGGATTTCTTTTACGTGACCGTTGTAGACACATACTGACTACTGAGTCAGCCACCATCAGGCACCAAGTTAGGCGGCCAATCGGCCATTACGCCTCGGCCCGCTGAGGCCGTCTAGTCCTTAATAGGGTTTTACTCAATCGCTGCTTTATGATAATAGGTTGTGTACCTTTAATAGTGTTTGTAGGTGGGTAACGTTTGTTACTTTCAATAGATTCAAACGAGATCTGATGATTCCTATGGTAATAAGAATTTATACCTTGTAATTCAGAATAAGTACTATAATAGGGCTTGCAGGGGCTTGCCAAGCGTCCACACTCCACAAGCGTAAGTAATCGAGGGTCCGGGGGCGATCCGGGCTAGAGCGCTTGCGACGTTTACCTACATGTTGGTGCGTAATATGTCATACCATAAATTATACTACATTTACACGCCTGCGTAGGCTTGACAGGCATCCACAAACACATGCGTGTAAGCGGGGGTGCTTAGCAGGTTTAGCTTGGCTTGCGAGTTGCGAGTTGAGTGAGAGAACTTGTCCCGATCGGGGCATCGTGTCGGTTTTTAAGACCGTCTACAAAACGTTGCCGGAGAACGGACTGTTTTTTTGCCTGACTCTTTGCAGACTAGAGAAAAACAAACTTGGCAGTTCGCATAACATTGCCATTTTCCTGTAACATGCATAAGAGATTAAAGATATTTGATATTTTTTTGTTGTTTTTAGGGATTTTTTAAAATGTTTTTCTTTTTTAGCACAGAAGAAAGATCTGAAACCAGCATATAAAAACCATGAGTATCGTTTAAGAATCTACTGTGGGAACCGGGTTGATGTGAGTTTTGGGTGTAGGGCTAACAAGTGGCAAACCTATGACTGCAAAATCACATTTTCTCCATCTTTAAACCTGCAATTGGTAAAAGCAGCACTGAAAATAATTTTAATTTTCTTTGGCTACCCCTTTTTAGAGCATAGGCTTTAGTTGACCGAGCGGGCGAAGCGTCTCCGTCTCAGCTTTCGACAAAAATTCTTTCGTATGTCTGTCCGTCCGGATGTTCTCCTCTACAGGTAGCATTTCTCAACCGATTCTCGTGAAATTTTGTGAGCACGTTCGATAATTATAAAGATTTTTTTGTCGAGTCAGTTTTTGGAAATATTGAATTTTGAAAAAAACATTGCGATGTCTGCAGCCTGCAGCTCACAGAGCCACTAGTTTATATAGGCATGTATGTAATGTGCTCGTATGTATGTTACATTAACTGTCTGTACATACATAGGTACCTATATTGTTAGTTACATGTGAGTCACCGGGCAACAAGCACAGGGTCGCGTGCAGGCCATATGGTGCACCGGTTATGGTCGCTGCTACTTTTCTGCCTGCCGCATTGTGCGCCCTATGTCGCGAAAACACACGCGCGGATGTTGAGTACGCGAAATAATGCCAATACATTTTCACTTCTCCTATTCCAAAAAAAGTATTTTCTAGCCCGTGTAGAAGGAGCAAAACTCGATTTTGCTCAGGATTCCACGTACTCTGGAATCCTTCGTTTCGTTCCGGATTCAACGCGTGAACCCTCGATTAAATATTGCATTTTGCTCCCTTGTAATACAATCTACTATTGTCTGCCTGTTTAGCTTATTAGATGGTACGAGACTACGAGTAGTGACATTGCCTACGAAACTGGAGGCCGCGGTATCAAATCCCGGTAAGGGCATTTGTTTATGTGGTGAGCAGAAACATTTGTTCCTGAGACTTGGATGTTTTCTATGTATTTAAGTATATATGTACGAAATAAATCGCCGTATAGTAGTCATAACACACATTTGACAACCACTTTGGCTTATTCGGTAGTGACCCTGCCTACGAAGCCGGAGGTCCCGGATTCGAATCCCGGTCAGGGCATTATTTGTGTGGTGAGCACGAATATTTGTTCCAGTCTTGGATGTTTTCTATGTAATTAAATATTTATTTATCTGCATAAGTAAATATGTATATCGTCGTTTACCCGACGTATTCTTTGATCTGTGACCCGATCAAAGATTCTGATGACAGTTAAAGCAATATGGCTACGCATGAAAAAAAACTTGGCCATAAATATTGGATAAGTGGAATGGGCCTCCGTCAAAGAACTTTGATCAAAGATTTGACAAAGAAATTGGACAAAGATATTGGATGAGTAGATTGAGTAGTATACCACCCCGTATTAAACTCATCCAATATCTTTGTCCAATATCTTTGATCAAAGAAATTGGATGATTTCATCAAACTTGGATGGGACCCCGACATTTGATCAAAGATTCCGATGACAGATAAAGATAAATCAATATGGCAACGCATGAAAAAAAATAAAACTTAAACAAAGATATTGGTTGAGTGGAATGGGCCTACGTCAAAGAACTTTGATCAAAGATTTGACAAAGAAATTGGACAAAGATATTGGATGAGTAGATTGAGTAGTATACCACCCCGTCTTAAACTCATCCAATATCTTTGTCCAATATCGTTGATCAAAGAAATTGGATGATTTCATCAAACTTGGATGGGACCCCGACATTTGATCAAAGATTCCGATGACAGTTAAATCAATATGGCTACGCATGAAGAAAAAAAAAACTTGGACGAAGATATTGGATGAGTGGAATGGGCCTCCGTCAAAGAACTTTGATCAAAGATTTAACAAAGAAATTGGACAAAGATATTGGACTAGTGGCATACCACCCTTAGTTTGGGGGGTAAAGTCGCCAGAGCTCCTGAGGATGCCCTGTGTCGAAAGTGGGAGATGCATATGTCTAATAGCTGTCACTACAACGAATCTCAAGTCAAAAAATGGTTGGCAACGGGCTTGTGATTCTTCTGGAGTCGCAAGCGTCCATATGCTACGGTGTCTGCTTATCAACAGACAAGCTATATGCTTGTTTGTCACCATAGTAGTAAAAAACGTCTGTGACATACCTACGTAATAAGTACAGAGGAAATCTTTGCATAAAAAGCGGGAATTTTCAGGAGCATTCCCGGAAATGTGTTCGTTTCCTTCACTGGTCCCATCACTATATACATATACTCACCGACAACATTCCAATTCTGATGGCTCAAAGCATACATAACCAAACATAGCACAGACTGCGACCGCCGTTTCTGCGAATGTTATGACATTTAATATAAGAAAGTATCTTCCATTTTCGTCTTTACATCCGACGCGAACCGTTTTACTCTTTTACCGATAACAAACCGATTTATCCAATTGGATGTGAACCTTTCTATTATTTCACTTTCACGCGTGTATTTATTGTTTAGTTGATAATGGGTGCGCTCTAGGGTTGTCAAATGCTATAAAAAATGCCTAGGCTAGATATATTAAATTAGCGTTTTAAAAAGGCCACTAAAAGAGGATCCTCGGTGCCGAAGACGGTTGCCGTTGAGAGCTGTGATCGTATAAGGAAACAGATGGTGGGACCCACAGAGGTGTGACTGTAGGGCGGCACGGGTGCGTTCCTTCGGTGATCCCAAACCCGAAATGAGTTGAGGAGCTCCCCGCGGTACAGAGGTATCCATAACGGATGTTCCCTCCGAACAAAAAAGTAATGCTGGCAGCCGGCAACACCAGTTGCTATATGTTTTATATTGTATATATGTGATGGCTGTACCACTTTCACCGAAATCATCAATTGTGTTTCCATATAAACTCATTGGTTAGCATAAAGTAGTATACACTAGAATATTCATGACATTACAGCGACTCTTCCACATCGCTTTTAGAACTTAATCGATTCTTGGTTTAGTGTAATGATTTGCCGTCGCCGGGAACTTTCGCATTATTGCGATATTGTCGAAAATCCAGGCAATCTGGCAGACACACAGTTGCCAGTTAGAATGTAGTGGCAACCCTGGCCATCCCGCCTCCGGCAGAGAATGTACGCGCCGTGAACAGCAACACTTGAGATAATCGGCCTTCAGGCGGCTTTCAAATCTGGGTTCACGGAGCGACGCGCCCCTGGCGGTCTCCAACCTTTATCTTTAAGCATGCATAGAACCCTCTACCATATTTTTTTCATCACACTTGCTCGTAAAGGGTCTTATTACACGCAGGCGTATAGAGCAGTTACGTATAGCCGATTTATGAGTTTGTGTGAGCTCTAATTGGTTTAAGAAAATCTAGTTGGCCGCGCTTTACAAGAATACTGCTTTGTGATTGGTTGAATGGTTGAAATATTGCTGCGCGCTCCTCTCGCAAGGACGCCCCAGCGATCATGCACGGAAACTGGAGCTGAAGTTGTCGATTTTGTCAATTTGGATTGGCGCTGGAGTTATTTATTTCCTCGCAAATGTGACGAAAAACATGTACTATAACATCAGGGTCAAGCAGGATCGCCTATACTTATTCGGGGACTTTTTTTACACTAATCGAACTAGTCCCATTAGTAAGCTCAGCTTGTGTTATGGGGTACGATGATATATTTAATAGATATATACTTAAATACATATAAAATTTCCGTTCCGTTCCGTTCCTGATTTGTCGATGCGGAGGCGGTACGATATGAGAAAACTGCCAGCTATCAGTGTCAACCGATACGAATGGAGTACTGCCCCGCTTCTGCACATGATATTACTACTGCGCAAACGTAATATTGATAGTATTTCGTCAGGTGAGGAAATCTCAGATCAGTACCTAAACTCACGTAAAATAACAAAACGTGATAGGTATTACATATCGCTCTCACCCCATCAAGTCAGGAAGTCGCCTTAGTTTGAGGTTTAGAGTTAGGTGTGCAATGAAGAGGAGGTATTTGTACCTATTGTAAGAACGCATATTAGCTATTTAAGATGTTTAAGGCCCGAGCCGCAGGCGAGGGTCATAAATATGCGAGAGAGGGCTTTCTGTTTTACAACCCGTGTTTTGTACACAATTTTACGTCACCACTTGGCCATAAAGTGGGTTATTCCGGACACGCAGCGTGCGGAAAAACGCGCTTTTTGGCAAGGTGTGGTGTAAAGATATTTTTGGCACATATTGGCAACGTACTTTACTTATAACGTATTTGTAACTCTGACTGTACGTACACTATGCTAATACACATTCAACTCGCTTTAACATATGACTGCGACAAAAACTGCACATCATGAGTAACGAGCCATAAATATTGTAACAAGACATTGTTCACTGTCCGGCTGAGGCTGTCACCTGCGACCTTGCCTTGCCAATGGTAGAATGCAAGCCTGCATATGTAAAAATCTAAAAATAGATCACAGGTCCAGTTTTGACTTCGGACACAGCTGCAGACAAGCTGGCCTATACCACTGCTATTTTGACGCGAAATGACCCCTCTAAAAGCCATACTACAACCCGAACTATTTACTAAATAACCATCTCGTGGTCACATGGCTTATTTTAGACCCTTGTCATACAATCTACTATAGAAGCTATACTGTTGTACCTACTGAAGCGTGAAATAGGTATATTCATAGATTGACATGAATCATTTAATTGTAAATATCTTCTACTACTTAAATAACAAGATAATAAAATTAATAACAATAACGCCACACACCGCCATGTGGCAGATAAAACAGCGGATATCGCAAAATAATTAATGAATGTAGGAAAGACGTATTTAGTTACCGATACGGAAAGTAGATAAACTGAGGAATTTAGAGTCCTGGTCACGGAACAGTTTGCGGCAGGTAATGAAACATATGCTATTTATTATAGGCTATACTTTCTGCAATTTATGTATGTACTAACGAGAAGTTACGTAGTAAATTAATGATGCGTTACTTGATTTATTTAGTACTGCCGTAGCAAGCTTGTAAAGTACAGTAATGAACTGTCTAATATCCCTGGGATGCTGCGTAAGTACCTAGTTATCTTTCACGGAATGTGTACACAAAATGCTTTATATACTTACGTAGAATCCAATTGATAACATTGTTATTTGATGATTACACATATTCCGTTACGACCTTTGGCGAATTTTATGTAGATTGCAATTCAACCTTGTCTGGCAAACGTATTGTTGTGTATTAGCCATTTTGAGAGTGAACCCAACTGTCCTATTCATAAATCAGCTTACAGCAGCTACGAGCTCATTCCTAGTGTAATTGGAAACATAGGGGCACGGGTGAAATACAAATTACTAAGTAACAGATGCCACACGAGCCTATAAGGAACGTGGGATGACAGCGCGGTTACATATCTGTTTCGCAGACGATTCATGACATTAGTTGTGATGCATGGCATTATAAAAATTATTCAAAACTGACATGTAAAATTATTGTATTTTATGAATAAACTGATTGATTGATTGATTCAACGACTCACAGCACAGCTTTGTACCGTGTATAAATAAAGGCTAGAAAGCCTATTTTGAGCGGACTCATAAGGGAACGTACCCAAACTACGCGACTCGTTTAGGGGGGGAGGGGGGTCGTCAAAATACCACTCTTGGTCACCGGGGGGCGGGAGGGGGTAGCTTCTCGTCACGTAGCTAGTGAAATATTTTTGAGAAACATTCTAATTGAACCAGACTCACGCGCCACGGTTTACCCCACCACCACCACTAAAACTTGTCCAATACAATTTAACTACGCATGCACTTTTGACGTCATGCATTAGGGGCCATATGAGAAAATACAAACAAGAGTCATTTTTTTTTAACTTTCCGCAAAAAAATATTAATATATTATACTACGTGAAAACTAGAGTGGGAGGGTCGGAGTCTTGGCATATACTACGCTTGGTCACCGGAGGGGCGAGGGGGGTTAAAAAACTGTAAAATTTGGTCACGTAGTTTGGGTATAATCTGCATCTATCTGCAGTAACAAACGGCTTCTCCATATGTCTGTAATCACATAGCTATAGCTAAGGATTATTGCTTTTCTAATCAAGTTTATCTCTTGCACCTCCTCCGCAATTTTCTGTTTGGCCCTATGGTTGACTGGTAGAGAATGCCTTGAGTCATTAAGCCCACCATTTGTACTGATTTATTTTGCGCAATAAAGATTAAATAAACAAGCGCGCCAAGAAGTGGCCACAGGAAATCTTTTATTGCAACTCTGTATGAGCCTCTTTCTTGTCCCACATTCAGCCTTTATACCCATTGATGAGAAAATGCATCTTCTTGTTGCCGTTCTGAGCTTGTCTCTTCCACGACTTCCACGACCCCGCCGACTGCCAATGATCACACAGACGACCACTTTGGCTTAGTTGGGTTGGTTGTGACTCTGCCCAAGGAGCCCAGCCGGAGGTCTCGGGTTCGAATCCCGGTCAGGGAATGTGCAATTAGCACGAATATTTGTTCCTGAGTCTTAGATGTTTTCAATCTGTTTAAGTATGCAAATCGTCGTCTAGTACCCATACTTACTACAAGCTTTGCTTAGTTTGAGACTAGGTCGATTTGTGTAAGATTGTCCCCCAATATTTATTTATTATTTATTTATTTGTTGGTTTGCCTGTAGTCATTTGTGAACTGTTGAGAATGCGCGGGCTTGTTTGATAGTGACAGCCAAAATCGTGACTGGCATAGCGCATGCGTGCATTCCGTCATTTATAAACTCTTGCGCAGCGTCAGAACAATTCAAGGGCATCGATGTCATTGAGGCTCCATTACATTGCATGCATAAATCGGAGAAAGATATGAATTGACCACTAGGGTAAACCTGCGTGACTTTGATCTGCTAGGGTGATATTGATACTTAATCATGGTTTTTTCGCAATGACTTTATTAGGTATAAGTTCCTACAGTTTCACAGTTCTCTCCCTGATTACCGGTCGTGTAATAATGATGCCACTTTCATAACAAAATTTAAATAATCAATGTGGCCCCAATTTTATCAATGCACCCCGGGTTACGGTATTTGCTCTATTAGGTAACTATCTTAGTGCCGTATGTGGTGTTTGGTTCCTTCACAGCTACAACACAGGAGGCGCGCGTGAAAATGTATTAATTTACATACATATCTCTTTTTTTTTCATATTTTGAAACGTCTTTGAAAATTATAGAGGGCGGGGCACTTTTTACGACTGACAGCTAATATCTCACTAACAGATGACTTAAATGGAAAAGCTTTTAAAACATCTATATCATTTTTAAAGGCCTATCCATAGATAGGTATTCCACACGCCTAAGAACATTTAATTTTTTTTAATCCCCTGGTTACATGTATGGGGTGCCCCCACTAATAAAATTTTTTTCGTAATTTAACATCACTTTTCTGTAGTGGTTAATAAAATGCACCTTCCTACCAAATTTCATAATTGGAGTGCTCATAGTCTCCGAGTAAATCGGCTGTGACATACGGAGTTACGGATGGACAGACGACATGACGAAAGTAACGGTTCCGTTTTCGCCATTTTGGCTCCGGAACCCTAGAAAGGGTCCGCAGTGTGCTTGTGATTGTTCTGCACACGCAAGCGTCCATAGGCTACGGTCAGTTTTACCATCAGGCAGGCCATTGGTATGATTGTTTGATACCATCGTAGTATGTATGTGCGTCTAGTATTTCCACCACCACCACCATATCAGCCGAAGGACGTCCACTGCTGGACATAGGCCTCGCCCAAAGACTTCGACAGTGACCGGTCCGGCGCCACCCGCATACAGCGGACACCCGCTAAATGCCAATGCTTGGCATGCGGGTTGGCGATCGCAGTATCTCCACCGATCCCCCGGTGGTCTTGGTCGTAGTTTTAGGACATACCCGGGTGTAGTATTTGCCGAAATACAACCTCGACTTGAGAACAAAACGCAGGAAGGCCTCATTTTACGCCATGATTGACCGTGGAATTTACTAGTTACCTGAGAACACATCACACGTGAATCGTAAAGCTATAAGAATGAGGTTGATATTTCAATGGCATATGTTTGTTTGACCGCAAGTGCAACGTTGGGAGATCGGTTGGTCAAGGTTATGACCATGAGTTTGACAGGATGAGGTAGGGTTTAGGTTTGGGCATGTGGGTCAAACGTTTAAGTGTCTTAATGTTAGTGATAATTATAATGACTATTGCCATTATTATTACTAAGTATCTACGTATTATTCCATTTTAATTTTTCATGGTAATCCATCCATTCAAACTTCCACTTTCCGAAATAAAGACTATCCGGGATTTTCCGGGATTCCCTTCCTCGGGATTCACAGTATCTCCATACCAAAATTCATTTTTAACCGACTTCAAAAAAAGGGAGGAGGTTCTCAATTAGTCGGACTATTTTTTATGTACCTTTAGGTATGTTTGCCGATTACTCGGAGACTGGTGAACCGATTTCAAAAATTCTTTTTTTGTTTAAAAGAGTATGTTTTCTAGTTGGTCCCATTGTCACTAAGGCTGGGTTGCAGCGACTTACGATCACAGACTGATCAACGTTAAATATGGCGCCGGCAGCTGTCATCCCATAGAAACTTGCCAAACTTTCTATACATTAAAATTTTAACGAACACAGCTTACAATTACAGACGGTTTGGTGCAACCCAGCCTAAGTCTGGATCTGATAACGGGATCTTGGAAAAATCGAGGGAACTCCTCTAATTATATAGCAGGAGGATGGGAAAGTTTGGAGTGTTTGTTTTTTGTTGGAAATTTACTTGTGATAAGGTACCTTACAATAACAAAACACCAGCGCCAGTTTGCGACCTCCTGAAGAACGAATAATATTTTCATAGACTTAGGCTGGGTTGCACCGACTTACGATCACAGACCGATCAACGTTAAATATGGCGCCGGCAGCTGTCATCCCATAGAAACTTGTCAAACTTTCCATACATTCAAATTTTAACGAACACAGCTTACGATTACAGACGGTTTGGTGCAACCCAGCCTTAGAGTCTATAACAATATTAAGAGGGCGCAGTACGCTCGGTCTGGCGCGGTTCTCCATACCACTCCATACAAAAGTATTTACCCTCTCATTTTAAAACGCCATGCTAGAATAACATGAAAATTTGTATACACAATGGGATCTGGCATATCTAGGTCGGAAATTAGTTTCTGTTCCTAGAAATTAAAAAAAAAATACAGCGGTTTTGTTGAGTTTTTTACGGCTTGTATGAAAACCTTAATAATCGCTGTATTTTTTCTCCATTATAATTTCAAGCAACAGAAACTATGTTCTGACCTAGATATGCCAGATCCCATTGTGTATACAAAGTTTCATGTTATTCTAGGATGGCGTTTTAAAATGAGAGCATAAATACGTTTGTATGGAGAACCGAGCGTACTGCGCACTCTTAATATCTTTAAGCTGTTTCTTTAGAGTCTATAAATATGAGTTATAGTTATATATACATTTTATTTGGTAATGATTAATAGGGACCCGGGTATGTCCTTAAACTACGACCAAGACCACCGGGGAATGGGCAGCAGCATTCCATGAGTACGGTGGAGATACTGCGATCGCCAACCCGCATGCCAAGCGTGGCGATTATGGCATTTACCCCCCATGAAATTGGGGGAGGCCTATGTCCAGCAGTGGACGTTCTAGGGCTGATATGGTGGTGGTGGTGGTGGATTAATAGGGAAACCATTAAAAAACGCGACGATATCAAAAATATCAAGTCATCCAAGTGGTCGCAAACCGGCACTCCAAATTAGCTGGTCGCTAACTGGCCTATCGACCCTGCTTGTTGATGGTTAAACTTTATACTTCTAGTATTAACTGTAGATAGGTATCCACTTCTTATCATCCTTATTAGGGTATACATACAATAAGTCCCGTATTTAACAGGTGGTGAGGCAGCTGATGAAGCAGCATATATGGCGGTAAACTATACTCCAAAACGCAAAAACTTAAATCCATTAGTATCCGTTAAAGACTGTTAGATGTAATTATTTTCTATACATTACCGGCTTTGTTCAAATAAAGGATACGTAGTTGCAAGAAGAACACGTAATGTACACGTTTAATTAATGAGGGTGCGATATTATCGCTCAAGTTTTAGGTTATATTTTTTTTTTGCTGGCATTGGCAGGTAAGTTCACCTGTCGACGGGTTTACCTGAGACCTGACTTATGTGAAAAAATATTAAAAAGAAACGATGTGTTGAATGGGAAGCGATAACGAAAGATTAAAATTTTAAAAACCGGCCAAGAGCGTGTCGGGCCACGCTCAGTGTAGGGTACCGTAGTTTTCCGTCCGTCACATTAAGTTGACATATTAAGTACAGAAACACAAAACCCTAAAAAGCACGTCATTTCATTGTGATTTTGTAGAAATGACAGGTACAATAAACACCTGTTTATACGGTTAAATTACAAACTTAGTTCAGAAATTATTTTTGTAATTTTTTCAAAAACTATTCAACCTATCAAGTTCAAAATAATGTTCCTACAAAGTTTTTATAAAGTTCTACTTTTGATATTTTTTTCATATTTTTAAAACTTATGGTTCAAAAGTTAGAGGGGGGGGGACACATTATTTTTTACTTCTGGAGCGATTATTTCCGAAAATATTAACATTATCAAAAAATGATTTTAGTAAACCCCTATTTATTTTTAAATACCTATCTAACAATATATCACACGTTAGGGTTAAAATGAAAAAAAAATCACTCCCCACTTTACGTATAGGGGAGGTACCCTAATAAAATATTTTTTTCCACTTTTTATTTTACCACTTTGTCGGCGTAATTGATATACATATATACATACGGTCACTGAGATTATCCGCGGACGGACGGACAGACGGACGGACAGACATGGCGAAACTATAAGGGTTCCTAGTTGACTACAGAACCCTAAAAAGCGATAACGGCAGTTGGTTTTTGTCAGACGACGAAGCTCAAGTGTTGCCAGGTATTTTGACAACCCATATTTAGTTTAGGGATTATTTCTAGTGTGATCGGAACTATCGGAAGGGCTACCGCGTAGGTACCGAAACCCTATGTCTCTAGAATATGCAAGTGTGACGATCCCGAACTCACTACAGTATGGGATTCTTCAAGAAAAGAGTGTATAAATTTTTAAAGGGTCGGCAACGCGCATGTGACACCCCTGGAGTTGCAGGCGTCCATAGGCTGCGGTGACCGCTTACCATCAGGCGGGCCGTACGCTTGTTTGCCACCGTCGTGGTATTAAAAAAGAAAGAGGTTTTTTGTGTGAGTGAAAAAGTAAGTTTAGTTTTTGAGGTAATAGTGATAGGGTTAGAAAGAGGCAGGTAAATTATGTATTTACTTTGCTACTGATATGGTTCGCTGATAATACTTATACATGACAAATATATATACTTAAGCAAAGCTGCTTAGCTACGTGTTTGCGTGTTTTAATGAAATTTCATTAAAATTACAGCGCAACGGCAACGCAACGGCCGGCAACGCGCATGTGACACACCTGGAGTTACAGGCGTGCATAGGCTGCGGTGACCTCTTGCCATCAGGCGGGCCGTACGTTGTTTGCCACCAACGTGGTATAAAAAAATATATGTAAACAACTATTAGGCCAAACGGACCGCACAAGTGCAACATTGTATTCTTAAATGTGAGGTCATCCTAGTTCACCTTGATTTTATGCACAGACACCAAAATACGCATAATAACGTGATTAATCTTCCTCTAATACATAATACGGTGGACGCTGATAAATGATTATCTTTTTCAGATTTGTCTGGGTTCCGGCAGATTAGTTACATTTAATTAGAGTGTGGGAGTCTGTACTCCTAAACTCCTAACTTACTTATCAGCGGAAGTGTTGGGGTATTTTGGCCATTTTAAATAAAAATGTAGCTTGAACTTTTTCCTTTAGAATAAGTCTTTTTTTATAATTGTCATTTAGGTATTAATTGCGTATTTTTGCGTCTAATTTTTGTAGGCAGAAGTCACAATTTGTTTAGAAAAGAGTGCCCCAATTTTCTTTCACATTTCTTATTTCCGTTATGTGTATTTTTAAATGTTTATAATACAAGACTGAGCTACCCTAGTACCTACACGTGCCATACATACTTCAGTTGCTATCTTTACCTTTTATATGTAGGAACAAAATAAATTATAATACTTATTGCTATAAGTGTTTTTCGCCATCTTAAATACACTTACAACCCCTCTGGTGTTGCGAGTGTCCATGGGCGACGCTAATAATAGCTTACCATCAGGCGATTCGTCTGCTCGTTTACCACCCATGTCATAAAAAAAAAACTATAAGTACTTATAACAAAATTTAAACATTTTTCTTTATCAAAATCAATGGTATCAAGGTGCTGGGCTCCTCTTACCATTCGATGTACGTTCCTCTTAAGGCGAAGGGGTAGGCAAGCTCTTTCCATTCAAACTTTGTGCACGTTTTTCTTCGTTTGTGTTTGCCGTGTTTGCGCTACAGATATTATTTTTGGTCAATATGCTTATTTTTCTGTTAGCTATGACTTGATATATTTCTATTTTTAAATTTTTATTATTTTTTGTATTTTAATATTTTTTTTTAAATAAAGCAAAATTTCAACGTCAAGTTCTGCGTATATCCAATATTTAGAAGCAAAAAATAAAATTAGTAGTGCCAAACTAACGAATAAAACTTGCACAACCTTTGTATGGAGAATGCTTTGCCTTACCCTTCGTGTTAATCTTAAAAACCACTAAACTGATTTCTATGAAAGTTTCATGTATTTTACTTTAAAATTCAGAATAAAATAAAATAAATAATTTATTTCAAAATAGGGGGTAAAGAGGGTAAAAGGAGGTGAAAAACAAGTGCAAATTTTGTATGGAGAACAAAATTATTTTTAACAAAGAAACATGAAACTTCCTTAACAGAGTAGACTCAGCATTAAAATAAAATAAACCTGCTTTTAAAAAAATTATCGCTATGGAGGGGTGAATAGGGGGTTGAAAGTTTGTTTGAGGAGAAAAAAAATTAACGAGAGACTTGAAACTTCGTAAACCTAAGATAAGATAGCTAATTTCAGCGTTTTTGAAATTCATACACCGTCTGAAGGGGGTAAAAGTGGGCTGAAAGTTAGTTTGGGAAGCAAGTTCTTTTTAAACGAAACGATATTATTAGGATGATGAAAACTACTTACAAACCAACAAATACCCTATTGCTTGTTGTTATCTTCAAGCAGGCTTGTAAAAAAAAGACGCATGAGTGTATATTTTTAAATCTGTTTGAAATACAATAAGGACTGAGCTACCCTAGTACACGTGCCATACTTCAATTGGTTTAATGGCGCCTCTTTGTTATCTTTTCCTTTTATATGTAGCAACAAATACGCGATTAGTGCTCTTCACCATCTTAAATACGACAGACTATAAGTAGAAATATTGAACACTTTTTTTATTATCAAAATCAATGGTAGTCATGGTGCTGAGTAAGAAAAACAAAGCAAAAGGTATTCTATTATGTAAAAACTCCTATACCTATGCGCATGCGATAATGATCTTCAAAATATGAAGAATTATTTAATGGAAAAGGCGGCATTTTTCGAAATAAACATCGGAGTTTGATTCTTGTATTCAAATCAGACATAATTTCAAGTTTAGGTAGAAAATTGAGCTTTCCAAATGATTATAAAGCTGATTTCGCTGACGAACTCCGCACTACCAAATTGTACTACGGATCTCTAACCTTCCCATAATAGACAATAATGACATTTTCAAAATGTCCTTGATTAATTGTCTATGATAATACCAATTTGGCAGATCAAATTGGCAAAATCATTTGAACCCACGCTCATTCCGTGATTACGGAGTCACCAAATAACTTGTGCATTCATTTAAAGTTAAATCATTCTTATTTTTAAATGAATAAGACACAAACAAAGTTAGTGAAAAGGACGGTAAATTTTAATGCTTTCGCGTTTTTGGGTTCTTGAACCTGACTATTATTAGTTATGTAACTGGATAATATGCTTAGTGGGTGATTATTTAATTTATGGTGATGTCGATAAACTAAATTTTTAATCAACGATCTAGGTAATATTTTGGATTTAATAGTCTCTTATCTCTATTGAGAAATGGCATGACTAATCTCGAAAATTGGAAGTGAATGAAGCCAATTTTGAACATAAAAGCTTTTAGCTACCTACACTATACTGTTTTTCACGTAAGAAGAGTCCGGTGACATCTGTCAACCCAGTACAAATTATGTCATTTTTGACGTATAATGACATAATTTGTTCAATTCAAAATTGGCTTCATTCATTATACGTCAAAAATGACATAATTTGTACTGGGTAGACAGCTGTCACCGGACTCTTCTTACGTGAAAAACAGTATACAGTCTGTTTAACGACCCTTCTTAATATTAAGTTAACTGAAGTTTATCTAAAGCTACCAAAAGGTGGCGCTAGTAGTATGCGTTTTTGCTTTCCAAAATCACTCTTAAAAAATATTTAATTTCATAAATAGGATCCTAAAAATATTGTAAAACGCATGCTAATACTATTTCTGAGTAACATAACGATTTGTAGATTTACTTTTAGTTGCAAAATTAGTCCCTAGATGGCTCTGTACCGTGTATCAAACAAGCTATTAAGATTTTTCTTGTTTAAATGACTAGGCCGGAGCCTCAACGTTCGAAATATACATAACTACAACAGCAACCTGTATACCTATATCTACATCAGCAATATAGTGATTGTAAGGAAGTACAAGTGGTATCATTTGGGACCCCCTGCGAGTTGAACACAGTCCATACCTTCGTTGTGAGACAGTTTTGTCTGCATTACTTTCTTTTTTAGTCTGCATTACTCAAAATGTATCAACAACCTAGATATTTTCAGATATCTAGTAAAACGACTACTGTTGACGGCATCTACGTGAGAGAGAAGAATTTGGCCTATTTGTTTTTGTTGAGATAATACTTAAGTGGGTCACATAACTCACATAAGATTTCAGAAATGTGGATTTATGGTTTGGTTTGAATGACTGAATGAAATGAATGAAATGTTTATTCACAAGGATGTCCGGAGGGAGCTGCTGTCCTTAGACATCCACAAGTCGAGTGGGCCGGACGGCGTACCAGCAGTGGTGCTCAAACTTTGTGCTCCTGAGTTGTGTCCCGTGCTAACGCGACTGTTCGCGCTCTCATACCACAAACGGCAAGTTCCGTCTTCATGGAAGACTGCCCTCGTGCGCCCTGTGCCTAAAAAAGGGGATAGATCAGACCCATCGAATTACAGGCCTATCGCTATCACCTCCCTGCTCTCCAAGCTGATGGAGCGAGTCATCAACACAAAGGTCCTAAGATACCTAGAAGAACACGATTTGATCAGCGACCGTCAGTATGGCTTTCGCCACGGTCGCTCGACTGGTAACCTTCTAGTGTATCTTACTCACCGGTGGGCTTCAGCCATTGAGAGTCAGTGTGAGGCTTTACCGATCAGCTTGGACATAGCGAAGGCGTTCGATCGGGTCTGGCACCGAGGTCTTCTGTCGAAGCTACCATCCTATGGACTGCCCGAGGGTTTGTGCAGATGGGTTGCCATCTTTCTGTCCGGCAGATGCATAAGAGCCGTAGTAGATGGCAGTTGCTCCAAAAGCATGGACAAATATTTAAAAAGACTGGACAAATATTTAAAACAAAACAAAAAAACGTTATTTTAAATAACAAGTGCAGTGATATACACGCATCAGCTTGTAGCTGCTAGTGTATAAATAATAATAATAATAATAATATTAACACTGGCGTCCCACATGGCTCCGTGCTATCCCCGACGCTGTTTTTGCTGCATATCAATGACATGCTGTCTATTGACGGCATGCATTGTTATGCGGATGACAGCACCGGGGATGCTTATTACACGGGCCGTGCCAACATTCCTCGTGCCTCTGTGTTAGAGAGTCGCGAACAACTTGTGTCCGAAATCGAGAGCACTCTGGTCAGAGTCTCTGAGTGGGGCCAGGATAATCTGGTCCAGTTCAACCCCACCAAGACTCAAGTATGCGCGTTCACTGCTAAGAAAACCCCATTCACTGTAGCCCCGCGGTTCCAAGACGCAACCCTCTCCATCTCAGAGAGTATTGGGAGCCTTGGTGTCGATATTTCCAGCGACGTCCAGTTTCGAAGCCGAAACCAAGCTGGCATCTAAAAAGCTGGGTGTGCTTAATAGAGCGAAGCGATTCTTCTCCCCGGGACAGAGACTTCTATTATACAAGTCGCAAGTCCGTCCCCATATTGAGTATTGCTGTCGCCTCTGGGCGGGAGCACCTGGATACCTGCTTGGGCCTTTTAACTCGCTTCAGAGACGTGCTGTACGAATCGTGGATGATCCCAAGCTCACGAGCGATATTGAGCCGTTGAGTTTAAGGAGAAATTTTGCCTCCTTGGGCGTGTTCTATCGCTTATATAATGGGTTGCGCTCCGAAGAACTGTTCGACATGTTGCCTACGGCCGCTTTCTACCATCGCATCGCTCGCCGTCAGCAGGGCATTCATCCTCACAGCTTAGAACCTAAATGGTCGCGTACGGTACGGTTTCAGAGGAATTTCCTCCCTCGGACGCTCCGATGGAATGAGCTCTCTGCCGAGGTTTTCGCGACGGACTACAGTATGGGGTTCTTCAAGAAAGGAGTGTATAAATTCTTAAAGGGTTGGCAACACGCATGTGACACCCCTAGGAGTTGCAGGCGTCCATAATATTTGATGAAGTACCTATTAAATGACTTTTCCACAAAGTTTAAGCTAATTAATTCACTCTTAGAAAAAAGAGTACCTACTACCTACGTAATAAAATAAA
Source organism: Notocelia uddmanniana (assembly GCA_905163555.1). Taxonomy (NCBI): domain Eukaryota; kingdom Metazoa; phylum Arthropoda; class Insecta; order Lepidoptera; family Tortricidae; genus Notocelia; species Notocelia uddmanniana. The sequence goes on from LR991068.1 coordinate 23,850,715, forward strand.
TAGAAAATAGCATTAAGTATGCGTTGTTTGGCGTTAATATGTTGGTAATAATGTCATGGTGTATGCATTACGGCATGAGTATCTATTTAGTTTATGACGTTATAGTTATGGATGCTGTTCAATGCTTTGCGCGGAATTCTAGATGCGCGTGAGCCACTTCGTGAATGGCGATTTAACAGTAGTGTTACCAGCGCTTCACAATTTCTTGACATATAACCAATGGACAAAACTTACTGTTAAAATTCTACAATAATGCAATTTTATCCCGAAATGAAGTGATTGCTAAAATCATCCCTAAATAGAAAAAAATAAGATCTATTATTTCATTTCAATGTGATGTACATTTACATATACTTTTTATCGAAATAGAAGGACGAACATCTTTTTTCTGTTGTTATTTTGTTATTGTGTCGCGAGTTAGAGGCAAGACGGCTTAAATTTTTTAGATTATGTATATAACATGTTCAGGAGATCGGTGGTAAAAATTCCTCTATTTATTTACATTCCAAGCAAATTGATCAAGGCATTTGCTTTTTAATAATAAGACTAGTTTATAATAATTATAAGATTCATTAAGGATTTGGTTTCTAAGTTTATTTATATTTAGTATTGTGTTTCTTTTCTTTACCTCATTATTGTTACAACACTTGATTTTATTAACGTATTTGTGTAAGAAATACTGTAAATAATAATTATCGCAAATATTAGATAAGATGTTTGATAAGATTTGAGATTATACCTAGTTTAAAAACTTTTGAAGAATAACGTGTAAGCAATATTAAATAACGACCAGAAGAAAAATTTCGTTGCCTTGCTTCCATATAAGTAAGTGTATTGGTTCAAATCTATTCAGTCCTAGGTTTGTTTTAACCACTCACGTGCTCTCCGCAACTAGGGTTGCGACTTGGGAAAACGTACAGTGCTCTCGCAACACTAGTTGCGAGTTGGAGTTCCAACGGTTTTTAAATTGTTGCTATGCGGAACATGCAAAGAACGCTTTTTAATTGAGTTATATAGGTAGAGTATGAATGTGGCAACATTAAAAAAAATTAAAACCGCAGTCTACGGAACAATTTTTATAAAATATAAAAGTTGTTTTCATGACCATCGAAGTTCGGTACGTCAGCGAGAGAGCTCGCGATTAAAAAATGCTGTGAGCAATCAATTGTGCATTTTTTAATTGGTATTATATACCAAATTAATCCTGGTTTACTGCTTCATAAGACGAAGTATATATTTCGATACTAATTAAAATGGAATGTAATAAATTCTTCCAACAAAGTACGTTGAGTGATGAAAATTTTGCGTGGTTAATTTTAAATCGTACATTATTATGTGATTATGCCATATTTCTGTACTAGGCTATTAAAATCAATAAATGCGTCTATTAAAATCAACATAAATCCACTTTTAATGAACAATTAGGTATGTTCTATGCAGGATTAGGTGAATGAACTTGTGACGTCTATAAATACTATTGTACGCAACTGTGGTTGCACAAGGCACTTCCGCCGATTCGCGTCGGATCCACGTATTATGTCATAAGGCGTGGTGCACACTGGGCTATTGTCGCAGAATGGTTTAATTTAGTTTATTCATTTTTGATAGGTTCTTTTACGCATACTAAGTGGCGGCCCATTACCAATGTAACTGCTTACCTTTTATTTATGAATGTATGAAGTAGAGGTAGGGTTCACTTTTACTTGTTCAACTGATCATATAAATTTATAAAATTCACATATTCCATGTAATGGTTCAAATAAGAATGTATGGTTTTCTTTTTTCAAAAAACCAGGTCTGATTTTGACTCGTATTGACCGTTATCTCAGTTATTTGTAGCTCGCATATAAACTATTGTATAGTCGTTTTAACTTAACTCTCAAAAATTTGCAGTGAAAACCACGTACCAATAAAAAATACTTACCTCACAAAATAAGTGTATGAATTTTGTTGTTACTTGTGATGTATTTTTTTCAAATATTAATTTAATTTAATTTCTTAAATTTTCATTGTAATTTTACTCGTTAGTGGTTATGGGATGTGTCAGGCAAGGATTCAATAATTATTTGTGCAATAAGAGAGCAGTCGTTTTTTTACGACGAGTAATAATTTCGAATCCCGAGGTAGCGAAGGATGCCTTAGTCGAATCACTAGGGAGCGTGGCAAGTGATTCTATGATAGATTTTATAGCGTATCAAGAGATTCGAATACTCGACATGCATATAGGTAACTTTGCTCTCGTGTACCACACACATACCACATCACATAAAACTTATCACCTCAGCAATGAGAACCTGTTAGAGTTAAAAAAACTTGTTGGGGTGCCAAATAAATATATGTCCTATGTCCAGCAGTGGACGTCCTTCGTCTGACATGATGAAATTACAATATAGTCAGTTCTGGTACCGTACGTACTACTACTATACTACGCAACGCAAAAGAGGGGGGTTATAAGTTTAATGTGTATATCTGTCTGTGGCATCGTAGCTTTTATTTAAACTGGTGAACTATTTGGTTGTCTTTTTTTCAGAGCAGGATTTCCAAGAGAAATTTAGTAGTATCTTATAGCCGTGGATCAATACGACTGAAGCAACTATAAATGCCTAGACACGTAAACACGAGGTCATTGAGATCTGATATGTCGAGCCAAAAAGTTGCAACTATTATGGTGTGTATGTAAAAAATACTGCATTTTTAACTCCTCGAATTTATAATAAGTTAATAACATAACTTTTCTCTCGGGAAACGATAATATTAGTAAAACATGTTTTATCAAAATCGGTTCAGCCATTGTTGAGATATATAACTTTGAAATGAAAATATCGGCGGTTTTCCAACTTTTCTACTTTGTCAGTTATTCTATATCACGACAGCCAATGATATTTAAAATAAAATGCCAAACGTTATTATTACTTCAAGAATATATAATTAAAGTCACCATGAGTGTACGGCTGTTAATTTCGTATTAGCATTGTATAAGTCATAAGTTAAGGATCTGTAACTATTCGTAATTGATTTAATAAGAAATGTAAATTTCGTAATTTCAATATTGACGATCACAGCGTGAACTGTGGTTTCGTTGCGCACCAGTGTATCCCGTCCTATATCGCCGCCATGATTAAATTTTGACAGCGCAGGTCCGCCGGAGTATGTCCGTTAGTTTGAGTCGGGACCTTTGCGTGGGTTTTTGTATACTTTTGAAATGAGAACAAAAATATAAATCGAGTTGTAATCGGTCGAATATCTATTAAGTTGTGAAGTGTAACATGTGTAGTATATGTGTTAAGAGTTTTATGTGGTTTGAAGTGTATGGAATTATTTTTAATCGGGCGTCAAAAGCGGCACTCATTACGTTAGGTATGTAAGGCTATTTTTTGTTATTGATAATTTGTGACAGAAATTGTTGCGATTTTGACAAAATTGGCACTTGTTATTTAAAGATTAATAGTGTCTCTATCTACGTCTGACAATATTTTTGTACTCGTTTGCCTAAATTATTCATACAAAAATCATAAACAAACTACACTGTTTTGCGGCGAATTGAAAAACTGACAATGTAAACATTGCAAATGAAAAAGGTTTTATGCAAAATATTTCCCCGGGATCATATACTTTATTTGGTATCAATCGAAGCGTAAACTATTACAGTTTTAAATAAACATAACATTTACATATGTTATCGATTTAGATTATAAAATAAAAATATATTTATTGCAAAAGATCTCATTCGAAACGGTATGTAAAGTTTGTGCATTTTTTTTTAAATATTTTACTATGGTGACCTATGTAATTAATTATATAAACAAATTGCCTGTTCCTTTAGCTTTATAACATAAAAAGAATCATAGCATAAAGTTTAGACGAAGCCTGGCAACCGATTTATTAACAACACAAGACAATGCGCTGCTAATTCTCGGTGAATCTTGAGCACTTTAGACCACCTTTTTTTTTAACGCGAGCACTTGAGTGGATAAGGACCGTTTCAAAGGAACGTACTAAGTAGGTATGGTATACCTTATGCGTGTTTAAAACTATGCTCAATTTAATTTTAATTGATAGTTATAATTCACAAAAGTACTGCAGCGAATATTTTTATTTTTCAGGTATTTTCACTCCATAACCTTGCAACACAGAATTCTGTGACAATACCTGTCTCACCGCTCGCGTCGCGTCCGCTGACGCTCGTGGCGCTAGTTTCGTTTCAAACGTCGCGTTGTAAGGTTGTCTTGTTGCTTCGCTATCAAGTGCACCATCAAACTTTACGTAAATAAATCACATACCTACATTGTTTCGAAACAGGATTTGTTCTCACGAATCAGTGATAGTGTTTGTGTGCAAGTGTAACCCGATAAGTGTTTTACAAGCTTTGTGTTGTTTTGATTAGTTTTCAAGTGGTTTTACGAGAAAATCGCTGAGTAAACTTGTGCTAACGGAACTCGATCGCGGCAGATACTCAGCCACTGCCACAGGTTTTATTGGGTTTCTCGGTGAGTATTCATTGTTTCATGGTCATGGCCGGGAATCTCGGAGAATTATGACCGTTTATTTGAATTTATATGGTTTGAAAACAACTGCCATTTTGGGGTATGGGAACTTAGCTTACCTACTCGTACGTTTTTGGTAATGTAGCAAATAGCAATGCTTCAGACATAGATACATAAATATTTCACTTAATTATTAACCTAGGGAGAGATACTTTTGGTACAGTCGCCAACATGTACAAGTTTGTATTGGTTACCCGCTATGCATACCTATCTAGAACTCGGAAATCAAATTGCAATTATTTGCTTAAGTACATACTTGCTTAATTATAGGTTATAAATATCTATTTAACTATTATACCTAGTTTATTTGCTTCCTTGGAAGGTAAAAGAGGGGTCGGACTTACGTATCTTTAAATTGAAAAGCACGGAGGGTAAATATTAGTAAATGATATGGTCAGTGTATGGGCACCGGGGGACGGGCAGCAGCATCCCTGGAGTGCAGTGGAGATATGCGATCGCCAACCCGCATGCCAAGCGTGGCGATTATGGCATATACCCCCCGTGAATTTGGGGGAGGCCTATGTCCAGCAGTGGACGTCCTTTGGCTGATATGATGGTGGTGGTGGTGGATGGTCAGTGTATCGTATCCACGGATCCGTCGGGTAGCCTGTGTGCTATTTTGCCTTCTCAGCGCCATAAAAAAACGTTTTGACCCATATGAAATGAAATAAATCTATCTCGGTAAAGGTGATATAATTTCAAATGTGAAATATTCAAAGCTGACACACTACGAAATAAATCGATTATCCGCCCACCTCGCCTATGAACCTTTTTGATAACAGCCGTATGCTCGCTGATAAGGAAATTAATAACAATATTTACAACGTCTAAATAAAATTGACATTCTGATCTGATAGCAACACTTGTATAAGTACTTATTACAAAATAATTGAATAGATTTTCCTTTAAAAAAGACAAGGTTACCGTACCTCCCGTAGGCGGGATGCGATACGGGCTCTAACTAAAATGAGCCTTTAGACTTGCACTACTTGGATCAGTTAGATCCGCATAGGGCTGCCATCTCTAAATTCGCCAAACCCGGACAGAAACTTTAAAAAACCCGGACATTTGGCGTAAATCGCATTTTTTCCCCGGACGTGTCCGAAAATAATATTATTAAAAAAATTTAGAGAGTTAAAAAAAACTCGATAAATGGTGAGTACCTAGTTACGCACTTTACCCATTAAGTAAAAGTGTCCGGGTTTTCCCCGGACACTTTGTGAAAACCCCCCGGACGGCCCCCGGACGCCCTCGGCCCTCCAAACTAGGAAAAATCCGGGGAAACCCGGACGGATGGCAGCCCTAATCCGCAGAGAGGAGGAACGCTAGCGAGTCTAATGACAACTTTAATACCACGTCCGTGGCAAACAAGCGCTCGCCCGCCTGATGGTAAGCGGTCACCGCAGAATTTGGACGCCTGCAACTCCAGGGGTGTCACATGCGCGTTGCCGACCCTTTAAATTATACACTCCTTTATTGAAGGACCCCACACGGTAGTCCGTCGGGAAAACCCCGGCAGGGAGCTCATTCCACAACCGGTGCGTCTGAGAGAGGAAATTCCTTTGAATCCGTCCCCTGCGCGACCATTTAGGTTCTAAGGTGTGAGGTGACGATGAATGCCCGCCTCGTTTCTAACCTCACGTGATTAATGTTCAATCCCTAAGAGCTAAGGGATGTAATTATACGGTAAGTACAATACTTGTTAAGGAGAGGATGAAATCGATCGACCTAATTATTACATCGATACCTCAAAAATACTCAAAAATTACCTGAATTATTTATTTATTTAATCTTTATTCCACTAAAGAAACCTTATCGTACAAAAGGCGGACTTAATGCCATATGGCATTCTCTACCAGTCAACCTTAAGGCAAAGCAGAAAAATTGTAGGCGGTGCATCTAACTAAAAAGGAAAAACCAATATAATTTACGTTACTTTATAACAAACGTACATAAATACACAAATAAATATTTGTAGATACTCATATACCTACTACGCATATTCAAATATATACATGAATATTATAAATATATTTATATATATATAGCCATAAATATACTATAATACATATAAATACATACATAGAAGAAATTTACAAAACAGATACTAGACTCCACGAAACTGCCAGCAAAGAATTTACGCACAGATTTCTTAAAAGCGAGCTTGTTTGGGGATTTTCTGATCGTAGGAGGCAGGCCGTTCCAGAGACGAGCAACCTGAACGGTGAAAGAGTTAGAGATAAAGCCTGTTCGGTGAAGAGGGATGGACAGAGAAAGATTGCCAAAAGATCGAAATTGACGTTCACGGTTAGCACCATAAAAGTGAAAGAGGGATTTGAGGTATCCAAGAGACTGTGGATCGTTAAGAATCGAAAATAGAGTGCAAAGCAAGCGACTATTTCGTCGTTGACGGATATAGGAAGCCAGCCTAGCTTCCGGAGACCGAAAATGAAACGAATACAGTTGTTAAGAAGTCGATCCAACTTATTGAGCAGTTCTTCAGTTAAGTCCGGATAGCACACATCGCCATAGTCGGTTATGGGTAAAATAAGGGAGTTGATAAGCAAAATCTTGGTGTTGACGGGCAAGAAGTGCTTGAGCTTAGGAGTGAAGTGAGCCCGTAACCTTGCGGCTAATTTCCGCCACTTGCGTTCTCCAACAGAGAGTACAGACAGTCCAAGTGAATACCCAGATCTTTAACACTCTGACTGTAGGGGATGAGGGAACCATTGAACTGCACTGGCCTAATCGAGTCGAGATCAAGCTTAGCAATTTGCCGAGAGCTGCCGATGACAATGGCCTGACACTTCGACGGGTTTACAAATAGGCCAGCCCATACTTTAATATGCAAAAGGTCACGATTTAATTTGTCAACGGTTGCCGCAATGTCTGTCACTTTACATTGATCGTAAAGCTGCAAGTCGTCAGCACACAGATGGTGAGTGCAGCGAAACTCAGGGGTAATGAAGTTGATGAATGTGGAAAATAGGAGAGGGGAGAGAATACCTCCTTGAGGTACGCCAGTGGCGAATTATCGTCATATCAGCCGATCGTTGTCCACTGCTGGACATAGGCCACAATGACCGGTCCTGCGCCACCCAGCGGACTCCCGCGACCTTTAACTGGTGATCAGTCCACCTTGTGCGCCTACCCAAGCTGCGCCTTCCAGTATGTGGTCGCCACTCGAGAACCTTTCCACCCCAACCGCCATCGGCTCTACGTGCAATGTGCCCCGTCCACTTAGCGATTCAGAGTGCTATATCGGTTACTTAGGTTCTACTGCGGATGGCCTCATTTCTGATGCGATCACACAGAGATACTCCCAGCATATCCTCCATCGCTCTTTGGGTGACTTCGAGCCTTCCTACGAGGCCCATAGTAAGCGACCACGTTCCAGTGCCATTTATGTCAGTGACATAATGTCATCACTGGCAAACACACACTGTTCAAAGATTTTCGTCTTGAGACACTGCGGGAATACGCGGCGCTGCGGTACGTGAATTTACTCAGAGATTACTCTGAAACCACTTTCATAACGTTTACGAACATAACATGCATAACATATATCCTTATCTATCCATCTCGCTTGCTAAGTACAGTAAGTACTTACTTACTTAATTATCTAACAGCCCTTCACTTTGCGAGCGCCGTAAGAATACTAAGAATATTAGGTTTCACTCATTTTGGACTGGTATATTACAACACTAGTTTTATTTTATTTTGGTTACCAAGAAAAAATACCTGCCAAAATACTCGGTAAACATCAAACTTCAGAGAACGCGAGTTTGACAAATGTTTCATTTATTTGTATCAACCTACTAAATTGGGTAAATTGCCTATTACTGGCCACCACCCAAAAACTGGCCACTACGGAAAAACATACATAAAGCACAGCAAGCAGAGCAGAAAACTATTTTGATTTGATTTTTTGAGAATAACTATATGCTGCAGAACTGACTCCTAGAATGACTTAGTCTTGTTACAGCCGATTTAAATTTTCTTAAGTGGCCAGTTATTGGCGATTTATCCTATCTCGGAAGGCCAGTGGTCTGCCTAGGTTGTGGTATGTCGGTACAAATGGAGCGAAACCTGCCACCGTGCCAGTTTGCGGGGTCAGCCACCGCCCTGCGGACCGGACTGCGAACGAGTCCTAGGTAGCTAGTACGAGTATACATCCTGCTTTGAGTTTATGTAATGACTGCGTGGAAGCCATGTTTTTAATAAATATACGACGACTATGCACTTAAAATCGCCGCTGAGGGCACTGTAGCCACTGTACCAGCGTGATGGGCACCTTTGCGCCAGGCGTGGCTCGGGGTGGGTTTGTACCTATGATTAGACTAGTTTTAAAGGTATTTTTTAAACTTCGCTTCGCTCAGCTTACGAATTTGCAATACACAGAGTGTAAAATTTTTTCGCGCTTTGTCGTCGTGAGATTTTGTGATGAGTACGAGTTCACTCTCACAACATTGTTGTCAACAATCATCATGCAACTCTGCTTATGCCATGCTTATGCAGACGATTGTGGTCGTGAGAACTGCAGCGGGCGGGGTGGGTGACCGGTCACCGCTTGTCATTGTTTGTATGCATGTGTGTAGTCATTGTACAATAAAACACGTTTCAATTAACTAACTGTATAGGTCGATTCACAAGAGCTGGCGCGGAAAATGTATGAATCTGTCAATAATTTCATAGACATTCCACGCCAGCTCTTGTGAATCGACCTATACGGAGATTTTGTTTGTAAATATTATGGTAAAACGAAGATGCAACCATTACGGTGAGGCACTGGGAACTTGTTGAAACTGCACTGTGCCAACCTAGCTGCCATCACATTATTTAATAATAGTTCAAGATCGGGCGTGAACACACGCGGAACTTAACGGGCTATGTCTTCATAATTATTTGTTCAAGTGAAAAATTTGATGCCAATTTTTTTTTTTTATAATCTTAACTGACGGACTATTTTTTTTAAGGACACAACCCTATTGTGTAACTTTTAAGCTTGCGGTAATATCTTGAAAATGAACCTAAATAGTTGCCATTCAAATGCACTAAACGCGTATTATAAAATAACAGGTAAACACCAATTTATTGCCATAAATAACACTAAGCCCTCTCTGTTCACACGATGATAAGTACAAGTCCTTTAAGATAAGTATTGTAAAGTGATAACAGCTGTGCGTCACGAGCACTTCCTAGCACGTAAATAGTTCGTTATCACTCGCTATCAGACTAGGTGGTGGGGTTGCAAAAATCGACGTGAAGTTCGATACCGATGCATTTTATACTGCGCTTTTGTTAGTATCTCCAGTTACTGGTATGGTCACGAAGTTTAATTTAGGACCTATTTCACGATATTTTTCGTTGAATTTCTAAAGGGTTGACAGGACTCAACTTTAAGGGGGTCGCAAATTGAAGTTCGTGATGTGTTATGTTATAGAAAAGTAACTCCTCTGCATACAAAAATTAACGCCTACGAAGTTCTTCACTGAACGTACATTAAGTATCATAAATAACATACATACGTCCGGTCCCAGCACAGCTTTCATTAATGCCATCGCATATTTTGTCACTGACGGCATATAGATATTTTCCAAGTTGACTAAACATGTCTGGTGGTGAGGGGAAGTGGTGATGCTGATGAGATGGTGTTGATGATAAACTCCAGCTATTTCTTTAGCGTTTATCGGTGATGGCACAAGATGCACAAGTAGGAAAGATGCAAGTTGCACAAGATAATGCTTACAGCAGGTACAGATGCATTTGATAGTAGTTAGGTACGTAGTTCATGCGTAGATAAGGCACACGAGAAGAAAGAGAGCTAAATTCAGCTGAGTACGGTACTTCCCTAGTTGGGCTGTTCCTAATATGAACTAGATGATATTCCGCTGGCACAGCACAGCGTTCTCTAAAGAACCTCTAGATAGTTCACTCACAGAGGAAGGCGTGACTGACTCCATAATATCAATCTATTATTTGTTCTGATCATCACAAGCCCAGCACGATAGGTTTTTACCGTCATTCTTATGTGACATTTTAGTACATTTAGGTCATAAATAAAATCTTGGACTACCCTCTCATAAAAGTTACTATGCCTATCGTAATCTTCATCATCCTACGAGCAAACAATCAGTCACACTTTCGCGCGCAATCAATCATTTACATAATTAAACGAATCATTATGAAAGGAATCGAAAGTGAGTTGACATGCTCTACAATACAAACGTAATAATTTACATAAGCGTGTAATTGGATCTCAAATATGGCTCGATTCTCGAATTTCATACTCAGGATCGAGATCTGAGCGAGTTAAGTAGGACAGATGTTACTGAACCTACTTATCTTACACAGATATCAAAAACTAAATTACATCATAAGTATGTACTAACAATACCTATATCGAAAATAAATTACGTAAGTATAAAAGGAATTTCAATACGACCTTTACCGAATATCCTATCTAGATAAATAATAAATTCAACAAATAATTCTCATTTTAACACATTCTGATATCATTGTACTTACCTATCAATTTTCGTGGCAAATTGATAGACGCAACTATTAGACGGAAAGATACAGCAATCATTCAGTTAATTCCCGTTTCCAGCACAGATTCCGAATTCCGCAGAATCTTATACCTACTGATTATAAAAATGAAATTCAATTTAAAATGTTTGGTAATCGACTTACATCAATTTCCAAATAGCAAACTACAAGCCACATTAAAAAGTAATTGAAATATTGCGATAATGGAGGATTTCCATCGCTCCCTCGTTGACCCCAGCATCAGTTCTGGCAAAATAGAACGTTCGGAAATGGGTTTTAACGTTCAAGACTTTATCCTTTTCTTTCGAAATCGGTTCTTGCAATGTGTGACGAGAGTCTGATAAATATTTTCCAAATTACCAAGGTACCAAAGGAACAAGTAGGTACGTACGGCACGTACGCAAATAAGAGGTACTAAGCACGTGCTCCCATGCTTTCTCAGCTCAGTACTAGTGAAAGAGTGCCGGTTCGATTCCCGCGGGGTACTTTCGCCATCTGTCACATCTGCATACAATTGCGTGTACTAACTTACTAAGGCCACGACAACGGCGATTAGGAAATGGTAATCTCTTGATCCACATCACATTTGGCTTAAGGGCGTGGGATTGGATTATTGCTTTGCAATTATGTTGTTTTGTTGATTACGTTCGACTGATTGGGGAGACAAAAGGCTCACAGGCTCCGCTGGCTTGGCTACCTTAAAGGATGGGTGAAGATCGCAAAGTGAAGAGAGCATAACTTGGTCCTTTGAAAGGTCGACGGCTGCCGGACGGGACATGATCCGAGCGGACCTGGGCGAACTCCAAATCAGCAATAGTTAGCGCAGAGCCGAGAAAAGTGGCGCACTCTCGTATCGGACGACGAAAACCATTTCGGATCACGGAGTTAGTTTAGTTGACAGCCTAACGCGCGTTGCCAGCTTTCCAGTACTTTCAGTTTCCGTAGACGTTCACGCGACCCTTACCACGAATCAGGAGGATGTTTTCTCCCATACAAGCCGTACCTACTTTACCAGACCGTTCTAAGAAACTTTCAAAACCTATAGTCTTTCAAATGCATCTAAATTAAATCGTATAAAATACCCATTCCGCCGTCGCTATAGCCACAACGCCGCAACTACTATGTTTAGTTTCTCGGTTAGAAATTGTGCCGCAAGATAACCTCTTATAGCTCTCCATTCATTCATTCACGACAGGTGTCCAATTCAGGTTTATTGTCGGCATTCAATCGATTAGGTTGACGTATGATATGACATATTGTGAAGAAATCTGACCCAGTTGCTCATAGTTGGTCTGACTTACTTTGAGGTGGGGATTGAGAACTATGTTTAACATTAACGGTAAACGGTACTAGATGAATTTTTCACTCAGGCTATTCAGAAAAGAGTCATCGTTGCCATCAAATGTGGTGTCATATTTGTACTTTTCTTACTTTACTTGAGGGCAACAATGACTTATGAATAGCTGTGTGAAAAACTGGCCACTGGGTAGCAATTTTTTTTCCGTCTTAGGCGTAAACACTTGAATCCTTCGTTACGCTCGGGATTATATTGTAGAATCTTTCGCTTCACTCAGGATACAGTATGCCGCCCTCGTCGTAAATATTATGATTTTGCTTTCTTGAGACACAATCTACTTGTTAACGCTGCCCTATAAAACGATAAATGACTACTAGCGTCATTTTTTTAATGACAAGAAATTTTGTGGTATTAGTATAGGTAGTGTCTGATGCATCATTGGTCCTTATATTAATGATTAAAAAGCTAATTTTATATGCGGTGTTGAATAACCTCGGTTTCACTTGTTTTATATTATTAGTATTATTTATTACTATACCTACTAATATATTCTAGATTGTGTTAATGGTACTGGAATTTGCCAAAATTGAAATGTATCTATCTACATCTACTAACTAAAAAACAATTTAAATGAAATGTGTGCGCAGAAGCATACTATTTTAACAATACCTTATCATAATTGTCGCGGTCATGCTATAACTATAATAAGGTATAATATAACTAAACGTAAATTAAACTACCTATTATTTATTAGCGACTTAAATATCAAAATAAAGAATCTGTTTATAATCTTGATGCGACAGCGTTTGCGCATTGTATGGATAGTTAATGTTGTTGCTTGTTATGTGTGACATACAATAGTGTCAAACTGACCTAGATATCAACATTACAAATGATAACCTTGTAGATGTGACGCACTTATCAATTAGCTATGATAATAATCTATATATATACCTAGTCATCATTAAGAACATACATCATTAAGTATATACAGGGTGTGGCCTGTAATAGGAGCAAAAAATTTAAAAGCTGCTTCCTTAGAGCATCTGCAGTAACCTCTTGTGTCCAAAAAAAACTTTTTTCACTTGGGAGAAATTTTAATCTAAAGTTATGACCTCCAAGTAATGAATCTTGGCACCGCGAGATTATAGCGCGGCAGTCACTGCTGATATTGAGGTAGCATCTAGATATGACTCATAATCGTTGTTGCATTTTTGGTTTAAAAGGATCTTCTGGGTGAGCTCGCTTCATCGTCGGCCTCATCTTTGCCCCCTGGCTAGATGCTGGCCAAGAGCATTCCCATTTTTAATAAAAAATAAATAAAAAAATATATTTCTGGGATCTTTCAATTTCTTTTATAATTTTTTTTTATGTTTTTAAATAAATAGTTATTAATATAGCTCCAGTAGAGTAAAAAAGTACATATAAGCTACTTTTGCGAAGAAAAAAACTTTCAAAAAACCTTTTTTTTTTTTCAATTAAAGCCATTTGGAAATAATTCCTGGAGAGCTCAATAGTGTACCATTTAATTTATTGCTCCTATAACAGGCCACACCCTGTATATGTCGGAGTCCGGTTTGCGTAAAGACTGGTTATAAATTATTTTAGGATATATTAATTAACTTATTTTTATTACCGACTTCAATAGAAGGAAGGAGGTCCTCAGTTCGTCTACCTACATGTTCGCTTGTTTTTTTTTTTTATGTATGTATGTTCCCCGATAACTCCTGACCACGTTGGCTGATTTTGATAATTCTTTTTTTTTGTTTCAAAGCAGTTACCCCGACATTGGCCCCATATACATTTGGTGAAGGTCTGATGATGGGATCTAGGATGAATCAAGGGAACTCCTCGAATTTAATAGGCACGCATATGCCGATTTCGGTATTTTCCGTAGGTAACCAAGCATTGGCCACCACAATTGGTGGCATAGCAAGTACAAAATTGAAGTCGGTTTTTTTGGTATAAATTATTAAGATCATCGTCCGCAATGCATAGGCATCAGGGCTGTGCTGTAGTGTAGCTTGTATTTAATTCATGGCGCAGCAGCGAAGGCAAAATGACGTGTAATTTTTTTTTTTTTTGAAATAATTATTAGGGGACAATTTTTACACAAATCGAACTAGTCCCATATTAAGCTCAATAAGGCTTGTGTTATGGGTACTAGACGACGATATATTTAATAGATATATACTTAAATACATAGAAAACATCCAAGCCTCAGGAACAAATGTCTCTGCTCACCACAGAAACAAATGCCCTTACCGGGATTCGAACCCGGGACCTGTAGCTTCGGAGGCAGTGGCACTACCAACTAGGCTAAACAGGCCGACATATAATATGATAATATGTTATGGCATTATATGTGTTATGTAAAATCCGGCAGTGGCATCGTTGCCGGCATGCAATTGGTGTTCCAAATTATGAGCGCACAAAGTTTTCTGTACGGTATTTATAAATTTTACCCATCATATACCGCGTTTATTAACCGACTTCAAGATTTCAAAAGAGGAGGTTATCAATTCGGTTGTATGTTTTTTTTTAAATGTTTGTTACTCCAGAACTCCGTCATTTCTGAACCGATTTTGAAAATTCATTTTCGATTGTAAGTATATATTTCCAAGTTGGTCCCGTTTTTGTCAAAACGCAATTTTTAATGATGGGATCCATGAGGAATCGAAGGAACTCCTCAAATCTCAAAGGCAAACATATAGTGATTTTTGTGTTTTTATCAACAAATCAAGCATTTTCATACTAAACGTGACATTTGATGAAGTAAAACTGCTGATGATGATCAGAACAGAACTCTTCAACGACGAAAAGTTCACGTTTGGCGATTTGTCCTCCTAGCTGTGTTTGTTAAGCAAGTTCTATTTTCACGGTTAATTTTTGTCATGCTCGAGTCTATGAGGAAACGAGGGAACTCCTCAAATGTGAAAGGCACACATATAGTGATTTTAGTATTTTCATGAACTAATCAAGCATTTTCATTCAACAAAGTGACATTTGATAAAGTGGAACTGCTGATGATGATCAGAACGGAACTCTTCAACGACGCATAGTTCACGTTTGGCGAATTGTCCTCTTTGCTGGGTTCCATGAGGAATCGAGGGAACTCCTCAAATGTAAAAGGCATACATATAGTGATTTTAGTATTTTCATGAACTAATCAAGCATTTTCATTCAACAAAGTGACATTTGATAAAGTGGAACTGCTGATGATGATCAGAACGGAACTCTTCAACGACGCATAGTTCACGTTTGGAGAATTGTCCTCTTTACTGGGTTCCATGAGGAATCGAGGGAACTAACTCCTCAAATGTAAAAGGCATACATATAGTGATTTTAGTATTTTCACCATTATAAACAAACTTATAGCCATTTTTATTTCATTGTATGTAATCTAAGACACCATCTAAGTATAATAATCCTTCGCCGGCTACCCCCATAGAAGTCGGTTTTTTTTTCTTTAAAATTATTTTCTTCTTGGTTGCAAGCTTGTATGAGTTACCTGCCCTACCTACACGTTACACTCAACGTTTTCAATTTTAGTTCCGATACTAACGCTAGATGGCGACCGTGTAGTGCAGACCATGTAATAAACACACACTTTTTCAGGATGTAAGATTTCCCCTTATCACTCTTATCAGCTACTCACAATTATCAGTAAAAACCACCAAATATGTATCCGAAAATGACGTAACGGATCCTATATATAAAGAAACAACGACTGACTGTATGAGCTTTAAAATCCTATAACAAACACAAGGCCGTACAAATTACAGCCTAAAGTATCTTCAAAACTTAAACACTCCAGCCATTCGAATATAGCTCTTATAAATAGGTGTTAAGAACTACCATGAATCTTATATTTACAGAATATGTGATGTTATTGTGCTTTGTTTGTATGGTCTAAAAAACTAGGCGCCATCATTGTTGTTTTTTTAAATTCCCGGTGGCTCAATGCACTGCGCCTACATGCGGCCTACACCGATACACTGACAGGGCGTTAGGGTTGTCAATGCGCATAAATGATAAACAGTAATTTAATTGCCGCAAAATAATATTTCGACGAAATATTTATTGATAGCATGAGAATCTTTGAAAGGGGACCATGAAAGTTTGAATAACAATATTATTTTTCGAGCGAGCATGAAGTTCCGACTTTTTACTAAGATCATCATGACGAGAGGAAATGCAAGTCTCATAATATGATTGGTAAAATAACTCGTATTTTACTTCAAATAATATGAGACGTCATTCGAAAAGTTGTTTACGTTTGCATCGTTCAATTCACCAAAAGGGTCCCATTATTATCGTACTAAGGAAGGACAAAACATAAACTAGTATACCTGCTAATACAGAATGATAAGTAATCTATATCTTATAAACTGAACAATACCTATCGCTTACCAAAACCATGTCTGAAACATTGATGTATTTCGTCTCTAGCACTTGCTTATATTGCATTTTGCTACTGTTTTACTTTATTGAGCCAACTACGTAATTTTATTTACTTTATATGGGGCACAACAGCAATAAAATACAAAACTTAAAGAAATACATCCAACAAAGCCAACTTGAGTGGTAACAAAAAAAAGAAATTCGTATGCACAAGTGTGTGGGAGTGAGTGTGTGTGTAATATTTATTTCAAATAACTTGAACGTGACAACCCTACGAAACCGTCACCCATGTATCTTGTCTACACGCCTCCGTGTGAGTGGTGCAACGTGCGTACGCGCCGGTGAGCCAAAATTAAATAGAACCCTCGTTCTACTTACACTTCATACTAAACAGGGGTCATACTTGCTGTGTATAATTTAACTTGAGCTACCTTACTTTTTTTTAATACTACGACGGTGGCAAACAAGCTTACGGCCTGTCTGATAGTACGCAGACACCGCAGCCTATGGACCCGAGACTAATAATAATTGTGAATTGTCACTAGCCTGCAAACTCTTTATTGACTTATTCGTAGTGTAGACAGTTAGAGTGTCGGCCTGTTTAGCCCAGTTGGTAGTGACAGTGCCTACCCTGCCTACGAAGCTTGGCTCCGGCTTCGTAGGCAGGGTCAGTTCACTACCACCTAAGCCAAAGTGGTCGTCAAATTAATGAACTAACTTGGGTGGTCTGAGCTTATTTGGATCTAGGACATCTAGATTAACCACAAAAAAGTTGTCAAAATTAAAAACTTTTCTACTACATGACCAATACATGACACAACATCAGAAGTAGGTATTCAGTTCTACTTCACATGCTTCTTAATTTCAGTGTATTTTTTCTCTTTATTTTTCTTAGTTCTCCTGTGACTGCTTAGGAGTATTGTGGAATTAAAAAAAAAACTTAATAACTACAACTTAGAAAAGCTGAAAAACCCCCGAGATTTTCATTTCAAAGCTCAATATCTCAAAAACGGCTGAACAGATTTTCATGAAACATGGTTAAGAACACTCAGGATAAAATTATCTATGACACAAAAAAAAATAAACAAAAATCGGTTCATCCGTTTGGGAGCTACGATACCGCAGACAGATACACGGACAGACACGTTAAACTTATTACATAACACCCCTCTCTTTTTGCGTCGGGGGTGAAAAAGTAGAATACACTTACGAGCGCTGTACAAAGTTTTTTTTTACCGCAAATTATAAAAACTAATTTACCAGAACTCGTACCAATCTGTACTTTAAAATGTCGTTTTATTTGTAATCAAGTTTTTGGCATCGCTGGACGCCATTGTTACAGTATCGTTGTACAGTTAGAGCACATTGTTTTCGCCAATTTTATTACAGTAACTGGGTTAAACGCGTTGGCGAGTTGTAAAACTTTTCCCGGTTATGGTCCGATTGCTGTAATCGGAATCAGAAACGATATACCTTTTAAGTAGGAGGTGAGTTTTATAAGGCTCAGAGCTGCTACCGCGAAACGCAAACGAACGAAGCCTGTGTGTCGCTCGAATATGCAAGTGTGACACACGTAGTGATATTACACGAATTTCGTTCGTTTTTGTTTCGCGTTAGCAGGAGCAGCTGAGCAGTGTCACTGACACACACGGAGCGAAGAGTGTAGTGTAGTTCACACTGAACTACAAAAGTTGGTGTGTGAATAACACCCCCGGGGTGTCCAGAAGGCCTTCTCCGAACTTCGAAAATCGAACATCGTGTCGTGCCGTACCTTTCACTCTCGTGTTATACATTATATAACGGAAAGAGACGGCACGATACGAAGTTTAATTTTCAAAGTTCGGAGTACCCTCAGGTGGGCAGATCCGCGAAGGAATAACTGATTTTAGGGCGAAACGACGTATGTTGTTTCAATTCGTAAGTTACGCCCGTTAAAATCTGTTTGACAGTTCTCTATGAGATGACAGCTGCCAGCGCCAGCGCCATTTTTAGGGTTCCGTAGCCAAATGGCAAAAAACGGAACTCTTATGGATTCGTCATGTCTGTCTGTCTGTCTGTCTTTTTTTTCATTTAAGTCAACCGTTGGTGAGATATTAGCTGTCAAAGTCGTAAAATGTGTCCCCCCGCCCCTTTTAATTTCCAAACTATGAAGTTTAAAATTCTGAAAAAAATCATGATCATAAATAGATGCAAAGGTTTTTGGTTTGAACAAGATAGGTTTAACGGTGTTTGAGTTATTACTGAAAAACTGTCTTGCCAAAACAAAAGGGCGTAAGGGTCGTAAGTTTCCTACGAAGATACGACCTTTTGTGTATAAATGTATTGTATAGTGGTTTTAAATGTAGATTAGGAGGTGTCGCTGTCGGAACCCTTATTGTGCGTGGTCCGACACGCACTAGGCCGGTTTTAACGATTACCGGTCAGTAAAGTGTGGTTGAAGATTCACAAACAATCACCATAATTAAGTAGACCAAACCATTCAAATGCAATGTATTTATAAACGGTTCTATAAAAGTGCGACCTAAATTCAACAATACAATACCCAGCAATAAGATATACTCGTAATTGAAATATACACCACACTGAATTCAATTGCTTTGTCCTAATTCGTAATTGAAATGTATTTAGAGTGTTATCGATATATTTCGCTATTAGATTTCACACAACTTATATACAGTCGCAACTCGTAACTTCGTACATATACCACCACCACCATATCAGCTGAAGGACGTCCCGCTGGACATAGGCCTCCCCCAATTTCATGGGGGGTAAATGCCAAAAAGTGGAGGTGGACCAGGCATATGATGCGCGACAACCAAGGAAAATGGTGCAAGGCAGTTTCAGAGTGGTACCCAAGAGATGGAAAAAGAAGCCGTGGAAGACAGTGCCTAAGATGGGAGGATGACATTAAAATAACCGCTGGCCCAAGGTGGAGACGAGTAACTCAGGACAGACCCCAATGGAAACTGTTAGAGGAGGCCTATGCCATGAGGCACACTGAGATTAGAGACATTTTATAAGATTTGTTACCAATGTGTATGTTTATCTCTAATACCAGAATAGAGGGCTTTATTATTATTATTTGTATGTCTTCCTTATCTCGGGACCATGGGGTCCCGGACCTTTGGAAGGTGTGCGTGGGGCCGAAGCCAACAGCGCAGAGGCCCTTTTAGACAATTTAATATAAAAGCAAAGGGATACACATGGCGGATACCATTCCCGAACGCACAATATGATACATCCAGAGATGGTCCCTCCAGGTGCAAAGACTATTGCAGTGCATCACTGTGCTGCGATGGAAACTTAAGGTAATGGGCTATTGTGTTGAATGTTAGATGGGCTGGATAATAGGCTATTGGAGGAGACTAGCGGACACCTGCCGTGACAATCAGTCTCAATATTGTAAAAGGCAGGCGGGGACTCGCCAGCTCGCTGAGTGGGCCCCACATACAGTCGCACGCACAGTGTGACAGTGGGGCAACATCCCGTTGAGCGGCTGTAAGGTTGTCGAGAGGTGAGTCTGCGGTAGCCAGATCCCGGTAATCCGATCAGCAGGCCGCCGGCGTTATGACATTTTACACTTCCAACCTGGAAGCATAGGTCTCGCTCTTGCGACTCCACTCTGGCCGACCAATTAAGGCAAGCACAGAGGCGAGGGCCAGATGGAAAGGGCCCTCTGGAGATTAGGGGTCCGCGGTGTCGCCACTCACCGTCAGCTCGCCACAAGCTGCCCCCGCGGGCTTATTATTATTATTAAATGCCATAATAGCCACGCTTGGCATGTTGGTTGGCGATCGCAGTATCTCCACCGAACTCTAGGACTCCGCGTACATATAAGTCTTGCAGAATTTCGCTTATAGGAGAATGTTCAAGTCTACCTAGTACCTATGTAGGCAATAACATACCTGCCTTAGAAATCATGTATATTATATCAATAAAATGTAATTATAGTCGATTTTATGACATGAAATTCGATAAAAATAACTGGTAATACTGGTTGGGGCGGAAAGGTTCTCGAGTGGCGGCCACGTACCGGAAGGCGTAGCGTGGGCAGGCCCCCCACACGGTGGACTGATGACCTGGTGAAGGTCGCGGGTGTCCGCTGGATGCGGGTGGCGCAGGATCGGTCATTGTGGAAGTCTTTAGGGGAGGCCTATGTCCAGCAGTGGACGTCTTTCGGCTGACATGATGATGATGATGATGATGAACTGGTAATAGCGTGAGTGTGGTGATTAAAATGAAGGTAGCGTGGTAAGCCAAGTATGACTAAAGTTCGTAATTACCACTATCTCCAAGGCTCAAACTCTCAATCTCACTCATCAACTTTTTAAAATTCGAAAACATCACAATTTTCCTGTTGTATATATTTGTGCATTCATCAGGTCCTACGTCTCATTAACTACTTACTAGAATATAAAACTAGTCTACATCAATAAACGGAAATTTTAACAAAAAAATAACCGACTTCTAGTTTTCTCATGGATGCCATTGTCAGGACTGGACCAAATAGAAATGATTGAAATGGGACCACACGGAAAGCACCCGCTTTCAAATAAGAAATGAATCATCAAAATCGGTTCACCCAGTCGAAAGTTCTGAGGTAATAAACATAAAAAAAATACAGTCGAATCGAGAACCTCCTCCCTTTTTGACGTCGGTTAAAAACATACTGATACCATGTTTGCTGACAAAAAACACCTGGTCTAAAGCATATTTTTTCCCTAACTCCCGGTCCATAGATTAAGCTATTTTGAAAATATAGGTTCTTAAAATGACATAAAACAACCGTATATAATAATTCGCTTGCCTTTTTCCCGTATACCTACTAGGGGTCAGCGCAGCATGTTTTTTTTTCTATATCTCTCTACCGCCCGTCATCTCGTCACTCACATCGTCCCTCTTGATATCGTGTCTTACGCAATCCATCCACCTTTTCCTTGGCCTACCCCTTCCTCATATTCATCCCTAAGACCCTTCTTATTATGAATTTTCCAAAAAACGGTATCTTGCGCAGGCTATGTCGCTAGCTGTCAAAAAAAACGTGTTGAATATGCGCATGCTTGCGGCACTGACCCAGCCTAATAAGGCGAAAACAATAGCCGCGTAATTGCCGATAAACGGCGCTACGGTTTATCTAAGTATCCGGCGACCTCGGAATGTGTCAAGCTTGCGACATGCACAATGTTGCATACCAGAATAATTTTATGCAGGGAAAGCTGAATGTTAGTTCTGCCGCATAACTAACTTATGCGTAAAAAGGCTAGAATTGATCATTATTTTTAGGAAGACTTCCACTGATGATTGTATAATTTAAGGCAACTGCCTGACTTGGCTGGGCGGGATTGATGTGTCCTATTTTGTTCTTTGACTCACGTTACTGATGTCTGATGTTGCAGAGATTTTAAATAGGTAGCTACTTATTAAACTAGTGGCTCTGTGAGCTTTAGACCTCGCAAAAAAATATAATTCAAATTTAAATTTTTTCGTAAACTGACTCGACGAAAAATTATATATACTCACGTAAATTTCACGAGAATCGGTTGAGAAATGCGACCTGTAGAGGAGAACATCGTGGCATACGCATCAAGAATTTTTGTCGAAAGTTGAAACAGAGACGCCTCGCTCGCTTGGCTCGCTCGGCCAACAAAATACATTATATATATAGTACGACTCAGAATTTATTTGTTTATCCTGCTGGCTCTAAGCTACCACACGCCACGATAATATTGGATGGCGAACCTGCCACTGGAACCAGAAAGGAACTTCTAAAAAAGACCACTATAAACCTGGATAACCAGCACAAACTAAACGCGTTATATTAGATAGATACAAAACGTATATGTATATAAGCTGATGATGCTGATGATGATATTAAATACCTGCCTGACTGATGAATGATTGTCCACAGTGAGTCGAGATGCCCGGCTGCTGACGCCGTGATGATGAGGCTCGACGCGCCGGAGAAACCACACCGCTATCACAACTTGTTGCACGACGACCATGCCAGTGAGTACTCAGCCTAAAACCACATCTATTCCCTATTGGCTTGTCTAGGGATAAAGCTACTGGGAACTCTTACTAGTAAACCTCGTCCATTTCTTGTAGGAATTGAATAGTTTGGCAAGTGCCCAGGGTCCTGCGACTGATAAGCCTAACCGCTCCTAACTCCTGTCAGTTCACGATGACCACGCCAATGAGTACCTAGCTTAAAACCACGTCCATTTTCTAAAGGAAAAAATCCAGGGCTACTACTGAATTTCAAGCTCCTGTCCGGTGGTGTAGTCACGAACATGAGTGGCACCCATGGCAGAAAACGTGTGACTGACAGTCACCCAACAGCGTGGTCATTGCCAGCGGGGTACCATCACCGTCAGGGTTTCGCACAGAGGTACTGCTGGACTGGAACTGCTAGCTGTCGCACTCGTAACGTGTCTATCTGACTGTCCAGTATAGGTTCAACTATTCAAGACGGTACATGGCAATGACTTGATACTTATCCGTTATCTTCATGTAAATCCGTCATAATAAGTAATTGCTACTGTTATGTTTCTACCTTGTCAAACTTATCAAGCCAAGGTCACTGAACAATAACTAACATTAACCATTTTTACGAACAGTAATTAGTCTTAAATACCAGTTTTAGCCATTAGCTCTAGAATGAAAAAGTAATTGTAATTGTGTGTCTTTTCCCATGGTTCACATCGTTAAGCAACGAGCGTTCGTGAATTTAAAACAGTATTATTATCCTGGTAATATAAGTCGTTAACAGTTCTCAGCCATTGAAGTATAATAAATACTGAAACAATGTACCGAGTATTACTACATTTTGCTTGCAAATTAATAACAAAAAAGAAGAAGGAATCCTAATATGTAAGTTGTAGTTGTAATATTCGCATATGGTAGGGTTACAGAGGAATTTCCTCCCTCGGACGCTCCGGTTATGGAATGAGCTCTCTGCCTAGATTTTCCCGAGGGACTACAGTATGAAGTTCTTTAAGAAAGGGGTGTATAATTTTTAAAACGTCGGCAACGCGCATGTGAAGCCCTGGAGTTGCAGGCGTCCATAGGAAGCGGTGACCGCTTACCATCAGGCGGGCCGTACACTTGTTTGTCGGTGGCTACCCAACTTTTATTGTTTCGATTTAAGGAGACGCACTAGATTAGGTTGGACCGCGTTAACCATCCTGCCCTGTTACTAATTCAATGTAATCATATTAAACACTATTTATATACATACACAGCCACTTTTTGAGGTTACAGCCTTAAGGGTATGCCTTGATTACCACGCCCCCTGTCTAAGAGACTCGTTTATGTCTTCAGCACACAAGAAAATGAGATATACTACTCTTCGGGAATACTTTTTTTGGACAAATTCGATAATTATCTGACTTTGTGAATGTTTATTCAAATTTCTTCTTGACAGAATTTAGAGGAGGTAAAATACCATCATTTTAACTTTATTCTGTCGTTTAATAATGTATGGTTTGTGTAGGCTGAGGAAACAAAGACTCGGCTTTGAATTTTTTTCTTTTGGAACTTGCAGGGCCCTTGCGTTAAACTTTGTACAGTGTACAAGTGCATCATACAATATACAACTTACTTAAAAATATGTCCTTTGGCTCTTGTCGGTACATATATTTTTGAGAGTATTAATTTGATACTTATTTTTTGACTTGACTGTACGGTCAACCATTTTAATTTCTGGGTCACTTCGTACCTTCTCACAGTGAAAACCTATATGAAAGCTGCTAGAGATCTCATATTATTGTCACTGTGACAAGGTCCGAAGTGGCCCGGAAATCAAATTGGTTGAGTGTACTTAGCATATTCATCTTACTCTCACCTACTTGCTAGTAAAATACGACTGCTTTATGTCTGTGTACTGTCATATCTGACCAAAAAGTGATTGCTATGAAATACGTTTTATCAACATAAATTGATGACAAACATCCGTATCAATAGAAGCTATAAAATCAATAAACTATGTATGTTTCAAATATTTTATGGCATGTTTTCCAGCGATAGTTGAATGACTAAGAACTGACAACATGGTCATGCCGACAAGTCACGTATTGTAATTAGAAACTTAGATTAGTTTTCTCTAGAAAACTAATCATTTAGTGCTACAAAGTAGATTTAATTTGACTGCGGTCTTCTGTACCACGGTTCTGTATACTTTCCTAATGAAGGCTATCGTGTATAAATTCGCATTTTCGTCTCCATCTCTTATGATATCGTCGACTGGTATAACTTGAAGACTTCAAATTGATATTACGAAATAATTATTCTTAGTATAGATTGATCCTACTCGTATCAGAGTTACAAATGTGCCAAGGTGCTTTTACAATGCCGCTGCCGTCAATATAAAACAGGGGGTTGTATCAGGGACGGAGATACAACCGTAAGTTACATTACGGGGATACTACTTATGTTGAATATATATTTATTTTCGTCACTGAAAGAATAATAATAATAATAATTTCCTAGCCGATTTCGGCCTCAGCGACTGCGTATAACTAAATTAGCTATCACCTAGAGCGCTCGTGGCCCAGCGGCACCCGCCTACCGCGATCGGTATGCGAGGTTAAGCAATGTGGGCGCAGGTCAGTTCTTGGATGGATGACCGCTTTGAGTGGTTACTAACTGAACGCTCTCGTGCTTAGGAAGGCACGTTAAGCCGTTGATCCCGGCTGCTGTCTCGACAGCAGTCGTTAAGCCAAGTTAGAGGCCTTCGGGCGGCTTGAGAACTTCTAACAGTCAAGTTGCCCACTCACTTGACAAAGGAGGGTCGAAGTTGCACCACGTCCGTAGGGAGTACCCACCGTTACCCTACACGTGACCCCTGGGTGGTGCTAAAAGTGCAACAAAAACTGGCAACCGTACTTGTCTCCTCGAAGATCTCACGGTTCGTAAATAAATGCCAAACGATTAAATAAATAAGCTATCACCTTTTATACTCATACACTACTAGAGAGATGTTGTTCCACTCTCAGATGGCTAGCGTACCCGATCTTACTTATAAAGTTACGAGCGCATTTTGAGCAGAGGGCCTACTTCGAAATTCGAACTTCGTAGCGTGCCGTCCCTTTCCGACATATAGTGTATAACACGAGAGTGAAAGGTACGGCACGACACGAAGTTCGATTTTCGAAGTTCGGTGTAGGCTCTCAGGTCAATATACTCCACCGACGTAATTGTAACGAATGCCTGCTGGTGGACTATGTAAAATAAACCCAAAAATAATAGTATTGTGCTTCAGAACTTACACCTTACTAATGGCTCTCTGTGCTGTATCCCTCGCGATTTAAATTTTTAAATTTTCGATGTTTTTTTTTTCAAAATTTCCAAAAACTGATTACAAAAAAAAAACTGTATGATTATCGAACCACCTCAGAAAATTGCACGAGAATTGGTTCGGAAATCCGAACATCTGGTCAATCCGGACATACGAAATCATTTTTGCCGAAGCTGAAACGAAGACCTTCGTTTCACTCGCTTTATTTGGCATCTTTTTCTGTGAATTATCTACCATTTCTTCTATTTTAGCGCCATCTAGCGTTAATAAGAGAACTTGAAAACATTGAGTGTAGGGTAGCTGACTCGTACAATACACCAGCAAAGTAGTAGGTAACTAGGTATCCATTTCAAAAATTGATTATGAAAGCGTTAAAGAAACGGATGATGAATGTCATTGTCATTATTGGTCCGGGTAATCTAGACTGTTAAGATTGGCAGCATCGAATAATTTGAGCCCGCGGCCACGCGAGGAACTGCGAAATTTCGCAACTTGTTCTAAAAGTCATAAACCGTGCGTTTTTCGACAGCAAAATGTGACCATCTTGGAATGGCCATAGCTTTGTCCCTAAAAGGGCTTTAAGGCTTGGCTGCACAGTTGGGCTTGAATTGATATTAATGAACTTAAAAAAGTACTACATTTTGCGATCGACATACTTACAGTTTATGACTTTTAGCTTTTAGAACATGAATAAGTGAAAAAGTTTCGCATTTTTTAGCGTGGTGCACAACAAGCTCAAGTTTTACGTTTTTTTATAGGAAACTCACGGCACTTTTAGGCCGAGGCAGTTTTTCAGCGATACCTAACTTAGAAACTATTGGACCTATCTTTTCTAAATCATTTTTCGATGAAAGTATTTAATAAAAAAAATATCATGGACATGGGGTGCCCATGAATTTTTTCATACTTTTGATTCCACGGTTCGAAAGTTAGGAGAGGAACATAATTATTGTGTCTTTTGGAGGGATTATCTCCGATTATATTCACTTAATCAATAAAACTGCTGAAAAACCTCATATTTATTTTGAAAGACCGATCGATTGATGTGCCACATATTAATCTAGATTTTTTATTTTTATTTTTAGTTACTTGTATGGAGTGTTCCCATTTTTTAAATATTTTACTACGTAGCGGCTTCCAAAACATCTTTAATCCAATTTTTATTTCTTTGTTTGTTGTGTGTAGTTTTTGATTAAAATGCCTATGAGATACGGACAGACAGACGTACATCACGAAACTATAGAACTACATCGTGCTTGAGGATGTAAAACCTGAGTGACGATTAGTAGGATTACTATTGCTCGTGGCAAGATTTCTTAGGACTTATGAAGGACATATTTTCCGCACTTCTATCAAAATGTATGTAGGTACCTCATTGTCTGTCAATTTGCATTTTTGCGTTTTTTGGGTTCCGTACCTCAAAAAGAAATGAAACGGAACCCTTATTACGCTTGTTTCTCAGAGAAATTCTGATCTAAATTTATGACCTCCAAGTAATGGATCTTGATCCCACGAGATTAAATTTTAATTTTTAATAAAAGGAATTTTGGGTAGATATTTCTTATTAGTAAAAAATGTGTTTTTAAAATATATAGGTATAGATATCACTTTAATTAGCGAAAAAAATATCAATTGGAAATAATTGCTGGCTCGCTCAATAGTAGACCGTTACATTTTTTTGCTCCTGTTACAGGGCCCACCCTGTATCAATGAATTTTAGACATAGGGGCCAATTTTAAGGGGTAAATTAGAAAATAAAAACAAGTTTTCAAAGTATATCGTCCGATATACCTATCAAATAAAAGGTCTTAATGTGAGAAACTCAATTTTTTTTATAAATATATGATAAATAATTTTGAAGACTGAAGAGTGATTTCAGAAAATAGACGAAAATTTATCTCCGAAACTACAAGGCCTAAAATTTTGAAAATGAATACACAAAATAGTCCTTTTCCTATAGATTACAAGAAAACCTGTAAAAAGTCTTAAGTTTAATAGTTTTTGAGATATCGATATCATGTGAATTTCCTATGAAGATGCGACTTTTTTGATTCGAAGTACAGGATAGCGGTGTTACATGTGGAGTGGTTAGGGGTGGGAATGGAGCTGCCCTTCATTGTGCGTGGTCCGTCACGCACATAGCCGGTTTTTTTGCTAAAGAATAATTTCGCGCTCGCTACGCTCGCGCATCCATTTATTGTGTAATATCCTGATGGCCTGTCCGCCCCTCCCCCCCTTACAATTTCTATATCTACGTGCTTGGCCCTAAGTGGCATTTTAGTTTCTGTTGTAGCATATTTTTATTCATTGATCCCTTAAATAGATCAGTGATCCTAGATACACGTGGGCGCCATGTTGCCGCATGCGCATGACCGGGGTCGCGTAATTGCACATCACGCGGTAATTGCATCCTATTGTGTAAGTTAAATAACAACGACGCATAAGCACAATGCGAAGGTAATGGCGGATAATTCAGGATGTTTCTGAGGTTGGAAGTAATTGGAAGTATAAATAAATATTGGGGGACAATCTTACACAAATCGACCTAGTCCCAAACTAAGTAAAGCTTTTAATAAATAGTACAAGCTTTACTACTACTAAGACTAGAGAAAGAGGTACTAGACGAAGATATATGTACATACTTATATTATAGATAAATTAGAAAACAACCACGACTCAGGAACAAATAATCGTGCTCACCACACAAATAATGCCCTGACCGGGATTCAAACCCGGGACCTCCAGCCTCGTAGGCAGGGTCACTACCAACTAAGCCAAAATGCGGTCTGATGTCGTTCGCATTTTAGACTATAGCACAGAATAATTAATAGTACCTAAAAGTACAGAAGGTTCACTGGCCTAGTGAAGACGTTAGCTATCAAATTTTCGGTATAAAAATCACGAAAACTTATTGCGACAGGCACAGACACTTTTAGACGTCCAGCCTAAAGATAGTAGCAGAACTAAATGCACGGAACGACGGCGGCAAACAGACTATATGCTTGTTTGCCACCGTCGCAATATTTAAAACAATAACAGGCCCTCAGGCAATCATAGTCTATCAGTAATCAGTATGCAGTTGCAGTACTGAATCCAGTTTCCTAGCACTCAGCACCCGGTACTTGGAGTCTATTACCACTCCAAGCTCCATCCAAGAAGTTTAAATCCAAGACCAAACTTTCACGCATGGATGTAGCTTGGAATCGCTCCATTCATTTTTGTTTTTATGTCATGTAAGTATAATTGTGATAAATGTGTCTCCTAAAGGATGATTCACAGTAGACCGTTCCGTGTCCGGGCCGGCCCGTTTTCTATGACAGCAAACGCAACGGCCGGCGTATTTCTCTAGGAGAAAAAGGGCCGGCTCGGACACGGAA
Source organism: Notocelia uddmanniana (assembly GCA_905163555.1). Lineage (NCBI taxonomy): Eukaryota > Metazoa > Arthropoda > Insecta > Lepidoptera > Tortricidae > Notocelia > Notocelia uddmanniana. The sequence goes on from LR991068.1 coordinate 23,880,181, forward strand.
CGGCCTACTGTGAATCATCCTTAACACGTCTAGCTAGACTGTATAAGTGTTAACGTAAGGAACCAATAAATAAGTATGTCTGTGTTTTTATGGACACGATACCCGTGTTTAGTGTTTGCACCGACAGACCGACAACCAACCCCCCAACACGCGTCAATGAGCGGGCAGCGGAGCGTGACGTCACACAAAACGCAGGAAGCCCGGCCGGAAGACAGGTGCGCCCGAGCCGGTCAGCCCCCTGTTTACATCAACATATGTTTGTGTACCTGTGGATGAGTAGCATACACCTACGAATCATCGTAATGAAATAGAATTAAAACGGAAACATAATGAGGATCATGTTGGTTGAACCGGTGGCCGTTGGGGTGGAAAGGTTCTCGAGTGGCCACCACGCACCTTCTGTAGGGTAGACTGATGACCTGGTAAATGTCGCGGACGTTGAGCACTCTTTGGAGGAGGCCAATGTCCGTCCGAGTGGACGTCCTTCAGCTGATATAATGATGCTAATGGTGCCAGGTGCCATTGGCGAAGGGTGGTACAGTGATTTAGAAGTTCCCCCCTATCCAAGAAGAATTGGGTTCGATTCTCGGTCTGATCGGCCAAGTAAGGCCGCGTTCACGAACAGGAACCTCCTCCTCCTGACCTCCACCGCCGGCTATAATTGCCTGAATTTCCATACAGATTGTCCCATTTTAATTGCTCTTGTGTACAAACAAACGATGCGCCGGCGCTATAAATCCATCCTCCGCAAAACTTACGCTAGACTAACAAAAATTAAGTCTTCACTGAAGTGACTAAACATAAGCCGTTTTTAAACACGCAGTTTTAATTGCTTAATGCCCACCTGTAATCGCCTTAATGATAGGCTTTAATGATTGCGGTATTGCTGTCAGTGACGCTTGACTGCCTGTGTGACGCCGATTCTTAAGGTTGTGGTTCGATGAGTTGATGTGTTTATTAACAGACTTTATGGGCCTCCGCTGTAGGATGTAGGTCTTCGGGCGCGCGGCCCGGAGCGGGCACTATATTGGAAAATAATAAGGGCAGCGCTAAGTCACGCAGGCGCGTGCGTCGAGTTTTTACACGCGCTGCTGCAGCGAAAGCCCTAAAAAGAGGAGGAGGCTACGAGACTGCCGGAGGGTCATCTCGTCTGTGTCGCCAGTGCACGGCATTGAGAACCCCGAAAAACCGACGAACATCGTATCGCCCTAAGACGGACCAGAAGTAGCGGTAGTAGGAAAGACTGAGAGCATCCTAAAACGTTTTTAATCCACTAAGACCTATAAGTCGTACACAGATTTAGGTTGGCGACAATAAATCCCCCTGCTGTAGCCCATTGGAAATACCTCGGCAGGGAGCTCATTCCACAACCTAAGTGTTCTTGGACTTCGTGGTATAAACTTCGCCTCCGTTTCCATAAATCTATGTAATGAAAACATAACTTACATGCACATAAGCCATTAAATTGATCACAGGAGAGAAGACTTTTGTTTTTTCAACCATGTCTGACCTGATACGTCTTATGATCGTGATTGCATGTCGAAGCTATCTGATGAAACCAATCGCCGAACACTGCGCATTTCATCGTGACGGAGCGCACACGACGGCTATTGACATAGTATAATGTATTGCACGCCAAGGCCGTGCCCAGTCATGATCAGATCATATAACACCGTTCGTAAATCACGTAAATACGGCATATAATTATGTTACACATAGAACTGTCACACAGGGCGAATTTGCAAGCGTGACTACTGCATGGTTGCTGTCGCATTAGATATCTTATGTGAACACTGAACAAACATATTTACATTGAAGCAAAAAATGCGATATGCATAACAAAGTCAAAGTGATTTATTTGTAAACATTGCTAACAGTGACAAAAAATGTGAGGACACTTCGTTCACTGGAGGACACTATTGTTTCATTATGTTTTTGAAAATTAACTATTTCATTTGTGAGCGAGTCAAGCTAATGTCAAAAGTTCAAAGTGAAGTTTACTTCTGCGTATAAACTACCTATCCAAAGTAACTAAAATATTTGTATATACATATTTAATCATTTGATATTTAACATTAGAATTCGGTGAAGAAACCGGTCTCATCCCAACAAGGCATGTATTTGATATTTCAGATATTTGCCCTCTGGCACCCTCTGGGTTAGAAGGTTAGATGGCAGTCGCTTTTGTAAAACTAAAAGTGCCTACGCCAAATCCTTAAGCGACCCCGGGCTTCTAACTCCTACTTGTATGGGATACAATCGGGAAAAATACATAAATAAGTAACTTATTGTCGCAAATAAAAAACGAATACACAAGACACAAGCAGAGAATAGTACATTACTACAGAGGCCGGGACAAAAGGGGTTGCCGGCCGAAGACATATAGACGCTGAGCGAAGCGAGGCCGGATAGGTCTAAGGCCGGCAACCCCATATTTCCCGCCGAGGTATGTATAGTGCTTTTCTCAAACATGCAATGAAATAAACAACAAAAAAAACAAAGTTTTATTTTTAATACGCATAGTGGCAGAATGTCATGATGCCTGTGCCACAAATTTAAGTGGAATGGAAATTAAAAAAGAGGACTTTTGTATGAAATTCCATTAACTACCTTTTGTCCTAGCCGCACCTGAAACGTCATACTTCGCAGCCTATTATAAGGAACATAACATCAATATTTCATTGCATGTTTGAGAAAAAAAAGTTACAAAACAAATCAAAATTGGTGCGACAATTGATTCAGGTCAGAACGAGCGTTTAAACGACAGGAGGATGATGAGCTCATATAAAATATAAGGTACATCAAAGGTTCAAGGTGAAATACTTCTGTTTATTTGCATATATCCAAAAACTTACCCAATAAACAGATACATGGGCGTATTGATATTTCATTACATTAGTGCTAATATTCGTACCTGCCTACTTGTAATTTCATCACAAGATGTTGCCGATTGAAAAAACATTTATTTACATTCACCTTGATGATGGATTAGGCATTGTGAAATGTCGTAAGAACTAGTAACGCGATAGAAACTTACTAAAAGTTGTGTCTTAATTTTATGTTGTAAATGCGGTTTTGTAATGGCAAATTCAATGGGACAGCACCCAAACTACAGGCTAAATAAGTTATTACTGACTACAAATAGGTAGAAAGGGTACACTTTGTATGGAAATTCGATACAAATTGTATGTATATCCGTTTTATTTGCTCTTTAGTGTACCTCTCTTCTGTTTGTGTGTCGGCCTGTTTAGCCTAGTTGGTAGTGTGACACTGTCTTCGAAGCTAGAGGTCCCGGGTTCGAATCCCGGTAAGGGCATTTGTTTCTGTAGTCAGCAATAACATTTGTTCCTGAGGCTTGGATGTTTTCTATGTATTTAAGTATATATCTATTAATATATCGTCGTCTAGTACCCATAACACAAGCCTTATTAAGCTTACTATGTGACTAGATCGATTTGTGTAAAAAGTAATTAAAAAAATAAAATTGTTCGCACCGAACTATGGACTCGCACTCGCAATGTATATATTATTGTTTTAATCGTTTGTTGTTTTGGATTATTTTCTATCAAGTAAGTTTTAAGCAATCATTTTTCGTCTCTAGTCAGAGTATCAATTATATAGGAGTCAAGAATATATCTGAGAATCAGAACATCGTTTTAAAGAACGCAATATATTTTAATGTTCGCTCTTAAAAAATGTTTTTGTCTCATCAGTTCGCCTGACGTCGATCAACTATAATCGATTTATAAACACCGGAGTGCTCTATCACCATCACAATTAACTGACCATTCTTACTGCAACGAGATAAGGTCTACTAACTGATAACTGTGATGCTGATGGTTCCACTAGACTCGAAGAACTTCACCCTCACGTGCAGTTTGACTATGCGGTATTCTTCATTGTTTTCATAGCTTGCATTTTGAAGGCAACAGCCGAGAACCGGGATGTTATGTATTACTGTATTACTTTATATTTACCAACGACTGCATTATCTTAAGAATAGTCAGTTAACGTGTTGTGTTATCGATGGCATGACGACAAAAACGTGAGTTTGAATAGTGTATGGATTGTATGGCAACCACCGAACCTGCTATATTCCAGTATACCGACCGTGTCACGATACGGCAAAACAAGCGCTTCTATTTGTCTCTCTGTTCAATGTTGCTGTGGATACACAATCGGAAATGGATCTTTAATCTCTATGGTCATTTTATAGCGATGTTTTTCATGGCAGTGTTACGGCGCGTAAAACAAAGATTCCGCTGCGCTATTGTTCTATACCATACGTTAATGAAATGGAATGGTAACTTTCCGACGTCGTCCATATGATTGTTAATCAAAAGTAAGAGTGCTTTTTCCAACAGAGTGCTATGCTACGTTGCTATCATCATCATCATCATTATGTCAGCCGAAAGACGTCCACTGCTGGACATAGGC